>OY288280.1:7583751-10374470 GCA_958450335.1 Hibiscus tridactylites | reverse complement strand
AGTTGCCACGTCACTGACATGTCACTGCCACGTCACTGTCACGTCAGACGCGTCGTGCCTGGTGTCGTGCCCGTGATGCCAGTCATGACAGGATAAAAAAAACTGCAGAAATGCTCCATTTTCACTGCTATTTCCAGAATTGGACCCCTGCACAAAATGTAATGAAAACAGTATGTATTAAGCAGCAAGAAGTCACAAAACTTAGAAAATTAGCAAGTGAAACATGACAATTTTGAGAACTCATCAAATTCCCCCTCACTTGTCTCATACTTGTCCTCAAGTATGTCCGAGATAACATAAACCCAAGAATGCACTTCACAAGCATCAAACAGAATTATAAAGGCCCTAGCACAAAGGAGGTTCTCGAGAGAAACACAATTAACACCAAATAAATACAAGCAAAGGACAGCCCTTGTTCCTTTTAATTTCCTATCAAGCATTGATCGAATCGTAGCCTAGTCTTAATCCTCACCAAGATACACTCAAGAGCACTCAAAGTGTTTTTTTAAAGGTAAAAATTGAAGCAGAAACACTCAAAATCATGCATGAACAAAGGTTTCCATAAGCTTGTAACAAGTTCAATTCTCCACTACTTATTAGAACCGAGGTGCAAAAATCATTAGGTCTTTATTCAAGGTGTAATGTGGGTTTAGGAAAGGATAAAAAGATGGAAAGGAAGTAATCAAAGAAATGATCAATGCAAGATTTTTCACACAACAATCAATGAAAACAAATGAGGAGCTTAAAGATGGGCAATCAACATACATGTTTCTGTTCTTCGAACTATTTTTTTCTCTCTTTTTTTTCATTTCACAGAATTATGCCCTTAATTTGAATTTCAGCTTCCTTATTTGCCTAGTAGTATAGTATCTAGCATTTGATCAATCAAAAAGTGGTTAAGCCAATGGAATGGGATGTAAGGCTAACAAGGGTTCACTAGGCGATGAGAAAGGGTAAATTAAATCGAAAAGGAAAGGAAGAGGTTTAAATCCTAATGCCTAAATCATATTAAAGCACCTCGTTCTTAGTGTAGTCTCGAATTGTAAGCAAGCCACAAGTTCTAGATTCCTAAAATTCAAGATGACACTCTCAAGAAAAATAAATGAGCATAATATGAAGAATGCATGCTCAAGGCTCAAAGTCTCACAAAATTGGGCTAAATTTGATTAAGCTAGGCGAGAAATCTAATCAACACAATCAAGAGAAACTAAAAGAGAATGCCAAGCTGGAGATTACCCATATCATTTGATTATCAAAAATGCTTCAATTCAATCACTCCTACGTACTAGAGCAAGTATAATATGCTAGATAACATGAAATGGCAAGAAAAGTTCAACTCAAGTTCAGTCAAAGTCAGACATATCATCAAACAAGCATAGGACAAGTGTTTGTTGTACCCTCCCCCTCACTTAAATAAATTGCCCCAATTCAAAATAAAATAGGAAAAGTTAAAGCAAAGAGGGGTAAGGAAAACTCCCCGTTATCAACGACGATTGCGGCCACGTCCGCGGCCGCGCCCAGGACGAAGGTAAGAGAGGATTTCGGAAATGTTGTCTTCTAATGCGTGAAGACGGGCAGCAAAATCCGGAACATCGTGAGAGGGCTGCTCTTGGGGAGGAGGGGAATGAGGGGCACGTGGTGCGTTTCTGCGGGTGAAAACCCTCCTTGTCCTTGGCGTTAAAATACCCGGTGGATTGAAGAAGGGTGCATCCGGTGGTCCATCGAGTAATCCCATGGAGTCCAAGCAACGCTCATCTAAAGCATCCATAGAAAAAGCGTAAGTGAAATGTTCAATGTCAAAATTAGCTATTCTAGATGCAAGGTGAGTAATTAAAGGACCAAGGATTAAAGGACGATTATACCGGATGACGACTTTGAACTGGCGGGCTAACCAAAATCCTAAGTTAACCTTCTTACCCGAATGCATACACCAGAGGAAGAATAGTTCAGTCTTACTTAAAGTGGCAGAAGCATCGTTACGTCCAGAAAAATTGTAGGCAAGGAAACGATGAACATAACGGAGCCCGGGATCTTGAAGCGCAATAGCCTTAGTAGATCGAGGGTCGAAGGCTATGTCTGTTTGTCCGGATAACTCAAAATAAGCAGCATTCTCATCGAAATCTGCAGGAATCTCAAACAATGCTGTTAGATAATCGGAGTTTGTGACGTTAGTCACAAAACCCATAGCTAAATTAAACTCATTAACAGACATAGCAAAATTTTGACCACAAAACCGAAATCTGATAACAGCAGGGGAGTCGGGCGTAATGTAACTAGTTTCGGCAAAAGAAAATGTGGAGTAGAATTCAAAGACCAACTCATAAAACGTTCCACATTTTATTTCAGAATAAGCAGTCCATCCGATAGCATCAAAATAATGTTCAACAGAGTCAGAGATATTCAAATTGACAATAGTATGATGGGGAATGAATTTGCAAACCCGAAAAGGCCTATGTCGGATACTCTGAAATTGGTCGAGCTGGTCGGCAGAAAAGACGAGGAATCCTTTGAGCTCTTCTTCTGCTGGTACGACATAATTACGCCCACGCCTGTTTCTTTCAGGATTTTCGGTGCCTCCTCTGGGCGGAGAGGGAAAGGATGATGCACTAGAGTGCTCGCCATAATTTGCAGAGGTCTGGTGATCTTAATGGAAACCGAATTCAGCCGAGAAGTCCTCTGTGTATCCAAAAGAAGGATGATACATTAGCAACGGTTGAGTAAAAATTAGGGCAGAATTTACCTCAGGATGTTGCTCTGGTTCGGCTGAGTGCATGGAAAATGAAGGGTTTGTGGACTCCCTCTGTTGGGTATGGAACGAACGCTGCCGAGAGGGTGTGGACGAGTCCACAGTGGGCATTGAATAAAATGATGGCGACGGAGACCGTGGGGATGGCGGACGACGGCTGGTGCTCGGGCCGGCAACGCTATTGGAATGGTGCGAACGGTGGCTGACGGTCGGGGAGGGAGGCAGAGGAATCGCGGTCGTCTGGGGAATAGGGTTTTCAGCCGACGGAGTGGTGGCTTGTCGATGACGGCCTCCGCGGTGAGGAGGAGGTGCGGCGGAAGGCTCGGACTCGCTGCTTATTTCCATAAACTGGGGCGGTTGAAAACGGCGCCGTCCGCCGATAACCATCGGTGGTTCTTGGGGGAGGCGGCGGGCTTGTTGCCTTGTGCGCGGCATTATGGGTTGACGGCGGTGGGGGCTTGAAAAATCCGGTTGGGGTTTGTTTTGTGCGGTGGGGTGAGTTTTGCTAGGGTTTAATTGTTTTATGCGGAAGAGAAGGAAAAGGGAAAGGGGGGAAATTAGGGAAAAATCTGATGGTAGGGAGGGGCTATCGTGCACCGTTCATTATGCGTGCTAAAATGCACCGCGTTTAATGAAACGGTGCACCTTGATGGGGGAATGAATTGCCCTGCCCTTGGTCGACAGAAAAACCTGCATAAGAGAAAAAATATTCGATCAGTATACTGGAACAAGGAGGAAAAATAAAAAAAATAAAAAGAATAAAAATAAAATAAATAAAAACTAATGGGTTGCCTCCCATTTAGCGCTTTGTTTATCGTCGTTAAGCTCGACCAATTCAATGCTCAGAGCCTCGGTTCTTCGAGGATAATTTCCTCAATGTGTTCGATGGGTGCGCTTTCGAAGAATGGTTTGAGCCGCTGTCCATTTACTTTAAATCGTGCACCCGAGCTATCTTCGATTTCCACGGCTCCATGAGGGAAGGTATTGACTATGGTAAATGGTACACTCCACTTAGACTTAAGTTTCCCTGCAAAAATTTTAAACTTCGAGTTAAATAGGAGAACCTTTTGTCCAATTGAAAAGGATTTAAATGAAATGTGTTTGTCATGAAATGCTTTAGTTTGTTCTTTGTAACGATGTGCGCTATCGTAAGCGTTTCGGCGAATCTCCTCTAGTTATTGGATATGGAGTTTCCGTGTTTCGCCAACAGCGCTCATCTCCATATTACATTCTTTCACCGCCCAAAACGCTCTATGTTCAAGTTCGACCGGAAGATGACAAGGTTTACCAAAGACAAGGCGGTAAGGTGACATGCCGATAGGTCCTTTGTAGGCGGTCCGATATGCCCATAACGCGTCGACCAACTTCAAGCTCCAATCCTTTCGATTGGGTTTTACAATTTTCTCTAGGATTGACTTAATTTCCCTATTTGAAACTTCCGCTTGTCCGTTAGTTTGCGGATGATAAGCCGTTGATATTCGCTGCGTCACGCCATATTTCCTCATCAAGGCTTCGACGATTCGATTGACAAAATGCGTTCCCCTATCACAAATAATCGCCCTTGGAGTTCTGAATCTGGAAAAAATAAATTCATGCAAGAAGTTAGTCGTGGTTCTCGCATCATTTTCACGGGTGGCTTTCGCCTCAACCTATTTCGAAACGTAATCGACTGCTAAAATAATATAAAGATTTCCATAGGATGAAATAAAAGGTCCCATATAGTCGAGTCCTCACACGTCGAATACTTCGCATATATGGATTGGATTTAATGGCATTTTGCTTCGACGACTTAGGTTTCCAACCCGTTGGCATTTGTCACATGATTTGCAAAAATCGTAAGTATCTTTAAATAAGGTAGGCCAAAAGAACCCACACTCGAGAATTTTGTGCGCAGTTCGCTTAGGGCCAAAATTTCCGCCACAAGCGTAAGAATGACAAAACTTAAGTATAGAATTTACCTCGCTATTACTTACGCAACGATGAATTATTTGATCAGAACACAATTTCCACAAATATGGATCATCCCATATATAATATCTAGCATCTCTTTTAATACATTTAATCGCGGATTGAGACAAATTATTAGGGACCTTACCAGTGGCTAAGAAATTCGCCAAATCGGCAAACCAAGGGAATGTTACCTTAACTTCCATTAGTGATTCATCCGGGAATTCATCTCGTAGAGGGAGTTCGGATGGTGATGTCGCTAAACGGCTTAGGAGATCCGCCACCAAATTCTCGCTGCCTTTCTTGTCTTTGATTTGGATGTCAAACTCTTGTAACAAGAGTATCCATCTAATCAAACGAGGTTTCGCGTCTTTTTTGTTGATCAAATACTTCAATGCTAAATGATCAGAAAAATGAGAATTTTAGTTCCTAATAAATAAGGGCGAAACTTATCTAATGCAAAAATGACAGCAAAAAGCTCTTTTTCCGTTGTAGAATAATTTCGCTGTGCCGAATCAAGAGTTCGAGAGGCATAAGCGATAACATGCGGTCCTTCTTTGGATCTTTGTCCAAGCACTGCGCCTACACTTAGATCGGAGGCATCGCACATGATTTCGAAGGGCAGCGACCAATCCGGGGGCTGCACTATTGGAGCGGAAATAAGTCGTGCTTTTAGTTCATCAAATGATTCTTTACAAGCTTTGTCCACATCGAATGGTGCATCTTTTTGTAATAGGCGACAAAGTGGTTGTGCGAGCTTAGAGAAATCCTTTATGAAGCGTCGATAGAATCCTGCATGACCAAGAAAACTTCGAATTTCCCTCACCGAAGTGGGGTATGGAAGTGAGTGAATAACATCTACTTTAGCTTTATCAATGGCTATTCCTTGGGCAGAAACCACATGACCGAGAACTAATCCCTTACTTACCATAAAGTGACATTTCTCATAATTTAAAACCAAATTATACTCAATGCATCGATTAAGCACATATGAAAGATTAGAGAGACATTTAGAAAACGAATCGCCGTAAACGGTGAAATCATCCATAAATACCTCTATACCTCGCTCAATGTGATCGGAGAAAATGCTTAGCATGCAGCGTTGGAAAGTGGCTGGAGCGTTGCATAGCCCGAAAGGCATTCGCCTAAATGCAAATGTGCCAAATGGACAAGTAAATGTAGTTTTTTCTTGATCTTCGGGTGCTACCGGTACCTGAAAAAATCCAGAGAATCCGTCAAGACAGCAATAATGTGTTTTTCCAGCAAGTCTTTCGATCATTTGATCGATGAATGGTAAAGGGAAATGGTCTTTTCGAGTTTGGGAATTAAGTTTCCTATAATCGATACACATTCGCCATCCGTTTTGAACTCTATTTGGAACCTTCTCACCTTCATCATTTTCGATAACAGTAATTCCCGTTTTCTTAGGTACAACATGAATTGGACTAACCCACTTACTGTCAAAAATTGCATAGATGATGTCGGCATCTAACAATTTTTGTATTTCTTGTCTTACCACATCCATCATTGGTGGGTTTAGTCGACGTTGTCCCTCTCGGATAGGTTTTGCGCCATCCTCCAATTTTATTTTGTGCATGCACGTGGAAGGACTCAAGCCTTTGATATCGGCTAGTGTCCATCCGATTGCTTCTCTATGGATGATCAGCGTAGCAATTAACTCCTCCTCTTGTTGTGACGACAATTCGTTTGATATGATGACGGGTAGAGTTTCTTTGTCGCCCAAGTATGCATATTTCAAGTGTGGTGGGAGTTGTTTCAATTCTAACTGAGGTGCCTGCAAAATTGAGGGAAGCGGTTTAGATTGTGATGGAGTTAACCGAATTTCAGAAATTAAAGAGAGGGTAGAAATTGTTTCGCCTAAGTCGTCATCATTGAGATCTTCCAATTCCCTACAAAAATCATGAAATAAATCAGTTCCGATAAAGTCATTAGCCAAAGGATCTATAATATCAATGAAATTAAGGCTTTCGACAGAATCAGGATATTTCATAGCTTTATATACATCAAACTTCACTACATCTCCATCAAACTCCATGGTTAAAATGCCATTACGAACATCAATTTTTGTGTGTGCGGTTGATAGAAAAGGACGTCCAAGCAAAATTTCAGACCCAGTATTGCTACGATCATTCTCCATATCAATAATATAAAAGTCGGCGGGAAAATAAGATTATTTACCTTAACCAGAATGTTTTCCAATACCCCCTCGGGATATATAATCGACCTATCAGCCAATTGTACTGTTACCTTAGTTTCCTTCAGTGGATCATTTGAGATTTTTCTATAAACATTTAAAGGCATGACATTGATGGAGGCACCCAAATCGCACATAGCCCTTTTTATTCCAACATTCCCAATTTTACAGGGGATTGCAAACATACCTTGATCCTTGTATTTTGGTGGTAGCGGTCTTTGAAAAATGACTGAAATATTCTCGCCAAGGTCGACCCTCTCATTTCCCGACAATTTTCTTCGGTTTGTACACAGATCTTTCAAAAACTTTGCGTATTTAGGAACCTTCCTAATAACATCCAAGAGTGGAATGTTAATTTCTACCTTTTTGAACACTTCCATTATTTCCTTTTCTTCCTCCTTCTTGTCCTTTTTCGCTAGCCTTCCTGGAAAAGGTGGAACGGGTTCGTAAGTAGAAATAGGAATTTTAGAATTGATGTTATCTGAAGTGGAAGGAGGCTTGTCCTTTTGGTGTTCTGAGGAGCTCTCGGATTTTTGCTTGCCCTTTTTCGGTGGTTCAGGTGCTATCACGGTTCCACTTCGCAAAGTGATTTCGCTCACATTTTCCCTTGGATTGACTTCGGTTTGCGATGGTAATTTTCCTTGAGATTCTAGTCGTCCTATTGTTTGAGCTAATTGACTAACTTGTTTGTCTAGTTCCTGAAGGTGAGATTGCGTTTGGTTTTGGAACTTTTCTTGTGAAACGGCTAGCCTTTCAACAATAGATTCAAGGGAAGATTTCTGGGGGGTTTGATTTTCGTAGGGGGGTTGTCTAGCTTGGAAATTTGGATTCCTATTACCATAGCTAAGGTTAGGATGATCTCTCCACCCAGGGTTGAATGTGTTGCTTTGCGGATTGTAGGGTCTTTGGGGAGGTCCGGGAAAATTGTTCAAGGCGTTGACTTGGGCATTAGTCGTTTCTCTCAACATTGGGCATAGATCGGTGGCGTGATCGTGCATAGTACAAATCCCAAATGCCTTAGCAACTCCTATTTCTCCTGAAACAAGTGATTGCACAATATTAGTCAAATTATCAATCTTATTTTCTAATGTAATTGTGCTTATTGAATGAACCCGTCGATTGGGTTCACTTGCAGAACCAAATTGTTGTGAATTCGCAGCCATTGTGGAGATTAATGTTCTTGCTGCAGTAGGAGTCATGTTTACGAGTGCGCCGCCGCTTGCTGCATCTACCATTTTTTTGTCCATCGGTAACATTCCTTCGTATAGATACTGAAGGAGTGTCTGCTCGGATAAGCCATGTTACGGACAGCTTGCACATAGCTTCTTGAACCTTTCCCAATAATCATATAGGGATTCTTCATGCATTTGTTGGATGCTCAATATGTTTCGCCTAATTTCTGTTGCTTTTGCTGCAGGGAAATACCTATCAAGAAAAACACGAGAAAGGTCAGACCATGTATTAATTGAATTCGGAGGTAAATAAAATAACCATTCTTTAGCCGTTCCGGCTAAGGAAAAAGGAAAAGCCCTTAGTTTTATTTGGTCCTCCGAGACCCCTTGTGGTTTCTTGCTGCTGCACACCATATGGAATTCGGCTAGACGCTTGTGTGGGCTTTCAGTAGGTAAACCGTTAAAGGTAGGGAGTAGATGAATTAATCCCGTTTTGAGCTGAAAGGGAGTTTCGCCTTGAGGGAAAGCGATGCAAAGGGGTTGTTGCACAGTAGGAGCTGCGTTCAACTCTCGAATCGTTTGGTCCGCCATTGTTTCTGGTTCTTGTGTAGGTTCTTCGATTGGTGTTGTTTCGGAAGTGGATTCTTGTTCGAGTCGTCGTGTGCTTTGTTGTTTCTTTCGTCGAAGTGTTTCGCCGTGAGTTCTACGAGCGGTTGCTTCAATTTCCGGGTTATATGGAGCAAAAGTACCCAGATTCTTCCTGGTCATAAAAATAAAACCAAATCAGTCAAAAATTGCCGAAAATAAATCTCCCCTGCAACGGCGCCAATTTTGACAAGTCGTCGTTAACCGGTCAAAATAAATATAAATTAATCCTCTTTCAACAATAAATAAATAAAGAAATTGAACAAGTATAGGGAAAGAGGGTCGATCCGCAGGGAGATTAGCTGGAATTGTTGACTTGAATTTGTTGAATCCGAAATCCCAGGAATATCTGAAAAAGCAAATAAATAAAAGAAGGGGGTGATATGATTTGTGATGAAGTAATAAAATAGAGAAAAAGAACTAAAAGTAGTAAGAAAATTCAAGGGTGTAAATCAGCCTCGAACCAGCTCCTTCAATTCTTTCGATCATTGAAGTAGATTTTTATTTCGGGGATCATGTCGGTTACAGTCTACAAGGCCCAACCCGTCGTAACTTGTTCTTATCTCGAGTAACCAATTCTCCCAAGTCTATCTTCGAAAGATGGTTCTTAAATAAATCAACCACGACTATCGCCGTTAAGATATTTAGAATAAAACAGGAAAAACCCGACTCAGAAATTGTCTAAAAGTAGAATCGCTTCTGATTTTATCTTTCCTTAGCGGACCGCCGCTAAGAGTGTTCATAGGAAGTCGAAATTTGCCACAGGCCGATCCTTCCTCCCAACTATGTTTTTAAGCGAATCCAGACCAAAGGGCCCTTTTTGATATGAAAAACGTTTAAAAACTTTAGTAAGGCCGATTGCCAAACTATCTGAGCAGAAAGATAAAAATGATTTCCCCAAAAGTATTTAAGCAAGTTCAATTCTCACGAATTGAATTGACTAGGCTGGTTCTTGGCTTAAAGAATTTAGCTAAGCATGATATTGATTATCATACTTAACTTGTTTTGAGAAAAGAAATTGAATAACATAAAATAAGTAAAACAAGAAAATAAAGAAAAATGGACTTTGATTAAAGCTAAAAATGTTTACAAAGATAAAATGACTCAAAAAAAGAAGATGATCTTAAGCCTTCACCAAAGATTGGTATTTATAGGCTTAGATTTACAAAGATAAGAGATAAGAAATAACAATTCAAATTTAAATGTTGATTAAAATTCAAAACAAAACTAAATGGATAAAAGCTGATAAACTGATCGGATTCTCCTCTCGGAACATTCCAGGAGCTTTTAGAAGTTGCCACGTCACTGCCATGTCACTGCCACGTCGCTGCCACGTCAGACGCGTCGTGCCTGGTGTCGTGCCCATGATGCCAGTCATGACAGGATAATAAAAAAAACTGCAGAAATGCTCCATTTTCACTGCTATTTCCAGAATTGGACCCCTGCACAAAATGTAATGAAAACAGTATGTATTAAGCAGCAAGAAGTCACAAAACTTAGAAAATTAGCAAGTGAAACATGACAATTTTGAGAACTCATCAGCTGCTATAGGTGTTGGAGTTAGATTGTCTATAGTAGTTTCATTGTTTTGGAATTCTAATGCCGTGGGAGTCTTTTGTGTAGTGCACACTCCTAACGCTGGTGGAACTCTCTCCAGCCCAGTTTCACCGCCGCCCAATGACGGCTTTCCCTGCATCGGCGTCGACAACTGGCCCCCAGGCTCATCAACCCTTGGAGTATCGATCATATCCTGTTCCCCACGATATGAATCGTTCCATAACTGATTAATTTTCCAGTCCTTCAGACCATGTCCTGCCTCCGCTGATATCTCCCGTTGACAATCATCCCCCGTACACGACTCCGGCACATACTCCGACGAGCTACATTCAGATGATTCATCACTACCGTTATCGTTGATCGCTGTGCATTCACAATCGGTAGGGGGCCCAAATATGGTCACCTCCTTAACAAAAATATGGTGCAGCTTACCCTCAACCTCCAGCACCAATCGTGTATCAATATGCTCCATCATGTCCGTTTCGATCAACAACCAACCCCGTTCGAACGATGTCGGCGATGCTGTATTATCCGCAACTCGGACGAGCGAACCCCAATTCTTCGCAATATTGTCAAACGTCTCATAAGACCAAACATGGATTGGAATACCACGGACTGAAATCCACGCTCGTCGAGTTTGTAGTGTCATCCCCGGCTCCCAATTCTCCAACTTTGAGAAACAATCACTAAACCTCGTCTTCGCCAATACCTCTTCCTTTATCTTCGCGTCCTTGAACATCAACAATATAGCCGGTCCAGCAATTCGCAATATAGATAAACCTTTGAAATTAGGGATGTTCATCCTCGATGCTAACTCCTTCAAACTCCATTGGCGATTGCACCAGCCCACCATACAGTGTTGGAGAATAGCCACTTTCTCATCATCGACGCACCCTCGAATTACCTTTGCCGAAACATGTAATCGCTTTGAATTCACACTGTTTGATTGTCCCTTGTCCTCCCCGCTTTTCTTTTGATCTAACGCCCCCAAATCCCGATTTCTCTGATACGATCCACGGTCGGCAAATCGAGCCATGCTTACTATCAATCGAGACCCATAGATCCATTTATTGTTGAGACGTTCAATCACTCGATCCGCGTCGATTTTACTGGCCATCCTGACAAAACCAAAACGCCCTCCATCATTTGCTCTTTTCCGAGGGATGAAAGCATTGAGTACCTCGCCATGTCTATCGAATACTTGCCATAGCCCTTTCCAGTGTAGTGATTCTGATATCCTTCCCACAAACACAGTCCATTGCTGCCGGCGGCCCTTCTCCCTTGCGTTCATTCTCCCCAGGATTTAGACTTATTATAAATTGAATTATTGATAAGGACCAAAACTGTTATAAGATTGAACTTGTTGCTTGCCAGACACCAAATAGGTCTATAGCAACATCGTGAGAATTGATTTATGTCATCAAAAAATTTGACTTCCAACCTTAACATAACATATTCTTTTATATAGGCTTAAGCAGACTGTCAATTCACCTAAGGCAGATGTAAAGTCAATTGTTGGGTCATTCCATTTCAAAAGTGGTGAACGAGCTAAAAGAAGAAAAGAGGCAAGCGAGCATGTTATCATTCAGAAACATTTTTATTTATTTAGGTTAAGGATGGACTTTAATGTGTATTCTTTTTCTTTTCATAAAATGTTATCAGTTCTTAATGAAATTGGAAGAGAAATTTATGGACCACATTCAAGGGATCACATTTTTCTCTTTTAGTTTAAGGATGGACTTTAATGTAATGCATTTTAAATTATTATATAATATGTATGCTTTATTTGAATTTTTTTGAAACATGGTGTTATTCGCGACGTTTGTAAAATAATGCCACTATATAACATGTTCTCGCGGCGTTTGAGTTTACAAATGCCACTAGAGAACAGATTTTCACGGTGTTTGAGTTTACAAACACCACTAAAGAACAGGTTCTAACGTCGTTTGATTTTACAAATGCCACTAAATAACAGTTATTCGCTGCCATTGTAAACACAAACGCCGCTATAGAACTTGACTTTTTGCGACGTTTGCAAAAACAAACGCCGCTATAGGGTTAAAAATGCCACTAAAGAACTGTTTTGTTGTAGTGACTTTAATCGTACCGATAAGCCTATACACATATCGATACACCCCTCTTAAATGTACACAATGGATCTTTCTGTTTTGAGACAAATATCGATATGGTAGGTTGCAAAAGTGCATTTATTGTGGGAAAAATGGAGCCCAATGACTCTATTGATGATCTCAACTACCTAAACGGATAGAAATCAATGCAAGGGTATAAAAGCAAGCTTCCAAAGCCTCAACAACAACTATTGAACCTATTTGCAACATCCAAGCATATATCCAAACCCTTGAGCTTAAAGACTCAAATTTTTGTAACCCCCACTTGTGTAATTTTCATTGTATCATTTTCTTTCAAGTTTGGGAGTGATTACTTGTAATTGGGTAATATATCAACCTTGTGAGAGGTATTTTTCAGATTGTCATTCATTCATTGTATCATTTGAATTTCATCCCTTGCAAACTGGAGCTGTACAAGTGTAGAAAGTCAAGGCCTTGAGCCAAGTAGTGCCACATTTTGGGAAAGTGGCGACCATAACGTCAGAATCAAATGCTTGAAAATGTCTCGGAAAAGAAATCACAGATCTTAGACCACGTGCTGAGCACCAAAAGCCTTGATAGAGATAAACACTTCCACTGGGACTAATCTGACCTTCTTCTTTAGGTAGGGTTTGCAGTAGATGCTGGAGTTCATTGTCCAATGACTTGTCCACATCTTGGGTTGGTGAACCAAGATTGATTTTGCTGGTTCCTAATGTATCCATAATGAAACCAATAAGTATCTTATTTTGCACAATTTTCATCGATTAATAGTAAAGTGGACAGGCAATCCACCCACCCTCATAATATTTTATAATTGGTCAATCACAATTTTTAAGGGTAAAATACCTAAATCATCACTTAACTTTTCTCTCGGACCTATTTTGGTCACTGAACTTTCAAAACGCTCAATTTACTCAATAAACTTTACTTTTTGACCTATTTTAGTCACTTTGAATTATTTTATTAATAATTTGGTATGACGTGGTATATTTTATTATTATTAAATATAAAAATAATTTAAAATGAAAATAAAATTATATTTTATTATTATTAAATATAAAATAAAACTCCAAATTCCCAAACACTCAAACTCTTCCAATGGCGTTACTCTCACCGATCACAAACCCCTTCGCCGACGTTACCTTTACCGACCACCACTCCTTCATCGGTGTTACCCTCATCGGCCATCCACCCCTTCACCATATATCATCACAGAATAAAATTAAATTCTACTACAAAAGCATTACTAAAAGTGAGATGCAAGGGCCAATTATCGACCTTTGATTCAAATGCAAGATCAAAACACATAATGAGATTCATTCAAATCAATTGGCAATTGATTCAAAACTAACACTAAACTTTAGTTAGTGACTCGAAAATACCACTCCGCCGTCAATTCTTAACACCAACGTTAAGTCCTTAAACTTTAGACATTAGATGTCGTTAAGTGACTAGTATAAAATTGGTATAATAACACATTTAGTCCTTCATAATTATACATTCAATCAATTTAGTCCTAATTCGAAACAATTCACTAAATTAAGCCCTTGTTATTTACGCATTCTTTCAATTTGGTCCTTAAAGCAAATTCTAAAGTATGGTAACATGATAAATAATTACAATTAAATTTTTATAGGAACTCGAAAACTCGACTCGACTCGAAACGAAAAAATTTCAAATAAAGTTTGAGTTGTAAACTATAACGCGACAACTCGAAAAACTCAAATTTTTTTTACTCGAATCGATCGAGCGCTCACCACTATCTTAAGATATGACGCGTCAATTCGAATAACTCGAAATATTTGAATATTTTAAATCATTTTTTTAAATCGAATATTTTTAAAATAGAATATTTAATATTTTCATATATAAATCGCATCGAATATTTAATAACTACTTTAAATATTAGATTTAAAAGAAAAAAATGATTTAAAATATTCGAATATTTAATTAAATTTTTATAGTAACTTGAAAACTAGACTTGACTCGAATCGAAAAAAATTTCAAATAAAGTTTGAGTTGTAAAATATGACGCGTCAACTCGAATAACTCGAAATTTTTTGAATCGAAAAAAATTTCAAATAAAGTTTGAGTTGTAAACTAAGTGAGTTTAGGAATAGAAATCTATTCTTTAGTTTTATGTATTCATTTTTGTTTATAAATCGAATTGCTGCACATTTTCATTGATATCAAATTTGTGTGGTGTTTGGTGCTATGCTGCTGCACATTTTTGTATATTACGTGCAAAACTCTTTATTTACTCTTAATATATTTCTAATGAAAACAAGAAGTAGAACTTATGACATTATTAATCTATGTTACACATGAAAATATTTTATTTACTTTTAATCTATTCTAAACTTTTTAATTAAAAGGCTAATACTAATGAATTGATAGCACTATATTGTACAAACCTTAAACATAAATGACCATTTCAGTAGTTTATCCTATTTTAAAATTGGTCAATCATGATTTATTAAAACAAAATGGAAAAGCCAATACAGCAGAAACTTATTGTTTAATTCAGATTCCAGCAAAAACCAGCTAAATTAAACTCATATGTATCCCTTTCTCGATTGGTTTTTTGTTTGATTATGGATGCAGCAGAAAGCAACAAAGCCAAAATCGCTTCACTGATCCAAGATGTGAAGAAATCATGGGATGATGAGCTCCAACAACTGGTGCATACCCTCCCCAAAGAAGAAGGCTGGATCAGTGGAAGTCTTTATCTCTATCAAGGCTTCTGGTGCCCAGCTATTGTTCTAAAACCTGTGGTTTCTTTCCAGACACATTTCCAAGCATTGGATTCTGATGTTATGGTCGCCACTTTCCCAAAATGTGGCACTACTTGGCTCAAGGCTTTGACTTTCTCCACTTTGTACCGTGATCGGTTTGCGAGGGATGAACATCCCTTGTTCACCTCCACTCCTCACCAACTCGTTCGTTTCATGGAGTACGATGTTTACGCGAACAACCCTTGTCCCGATCTCGAAAACATCTGTGTTTACAAGCCAAGGCTTTTTGCAAGCCACGTTCCTCATGCTTCTTTGCCCACTTCAATCAAGGATTCCAAATGTAAGATTGTTTACGTATGCAGAAACCCCATGGATATGTTCGTTTCTCTTTGGCTTTTCAGCAACAAGCTCCGAGATGAAAACCAGGAGTCACTCTCACCAGACAAAGTTTTTGACATGTTCTGTCGTGGAATCTGTGCGTTTGGACCGATTTTTGATCATGCATTGGAGTACTGGAATGCAAGCCAAGAAAACCCCGACAAGGTATTGTTTCTGAAATACGAAGATCTTAAGGAAGACATCAATTCTCAGCTGAAACGCTTGGCCATGTTCTTAGGGGTTCCTTTCACTGAGGATGAAGAGAAACATGGAGTTGTTGCAGAAATAGCAAAAGTTTGTAGCTTTGACAAGTTGAGAGAACTGGAAGTGAACAAGAAGGGCTTACACATTTCTGGGATTCCACACAAAGATTTCTTCAGGAAAGGAAAAGTGGGAGATTGGAGCAATTATCTCACACCTTCCATGGTTGAACGCTTGGAGAAGCTTATCCATGAGAAATTGGATGGCTCCGGTTTAACATTTAATTTCTCCTCCAAAATCTCACTGGACGAGGCTTGAGGATGTTGGTTTTGCATGATCATGGGATGTACTTTTCAGCTTTGATTAAAATCTCTTTTAAACTGTTGTAACGTGTTTTTTCTTGTAATCTGCGTTTGAGTTCTCTTGTTATAATAAAAAGGGTAAACTATGCCAGGTACCACCAAACTATGAGGTGTGACCTGTTTTTACCACTGAACTTTAAATTGCTCCAAATTTACCACCAACTTTTAATTTTTGATTTAATCGTACCACTTCTCCGTTAAATCATTCGACGTGATGACATGTAAAAAAAACGTGACGGTTCTGATTGTTTATATAAAATAATATATTTTCCATGTAATTAATATTTATAATAAAAATACTTACCCTAAACGATATCGTTTTATGAAGTTCCTTTTTTAATACGTGAAATGTGCCATCCCTAATTCATTCTTTCTCTACTATTTTCTAGTTCATTTTTTCGAGAGCATACGGAAGTGAAAGGATGACGGTACGGTGGAATGGAGGAACCCATTGAATTTCCGGTATGTGGGTGTGGAATTTCGGTGCAATTGAAAACATCGTGGTCCATTGACAATCCTGGAAGGAGGTTCTTTGGCTGCAAGAACCATGGAAGTTTGTTGCATCGTGCTTGTCGATTTTTCAGTTGGTTTGATCCTCCAATGACCCCACGCGCAAGAGTTGTTCTTCTAAGAGTGTTGAAGAGAATAAAGGAAAATGAAGTTCAAAGGAGGAAGGAAAGACTTTGCTGGCTTATCATTTTGGTTGTATGTTGTTATGATTTGGTTTGTTTAACTTTGATAGTGCGAGTATGGTTGTTGCCATTTTGTGATTTACTGAAAATTTCATCCAAATTTGGTGAATTCACCATGAACCCTCCATGATGTATGGAAATTGTGAAATACTCAAATGATTTTCCTGTGAAAAACAAATAATAGTGTAAGACACATAATAAATTTTTTTTTCGTGCTAAGTCAACAACACAAACAAATTAAACAGCATGCTAAATAAAATAAAATAATCCTAAAGTCATATAATACATATTATAATGCATATTATAATAAAGTACCCCATTAAGTAGCAAGTTGCATCCTATAATGCATAAAATAATCTTAAAGTCCTAAAGTTGTCCACCATTCAATCCAAATAATAATATTCTAAACTAAACCGGTCCACATTACTGACCCACCATTCATTCCCAAGAAAAATATTACATATCATAGTGCATGCTAACTGCCAAAGTACACATTTTGTTTTTAATGTTTTGTCAATGATGCTATACCTCATTTGCCACCAACATATCACAAAGAAAGAATCCAATCAACATTGTTATACACTCCAAAGCTACAATGTGCAATAGAACAATACCATTAAAGGGGTTTAATACAATTTTAAATTAAAATGATTACTTCCAGATTACAATGTGCAATAAAACAATGAGAATATTACATAATGTATACACAAATCCCACAAAATCATTACTGAAATCAAAATGAAACTAATTGAAGAAGTCCTCCAATTTCATTACTAAAATCCTTTAGTTCGCATCATTACAGAAATCCCCCAATTTCATTACAGAAATCAAAAGTTATAAAAAGAGACAGTCACCTATCGTATTTCATGCTCTTCATTTCCTTAGTTCGCATCACTCGCTTCTCCATTTTGATTCGATATGCAAACAAATGAAAGAAGTTAATCGACCGCTTTATATCCCTAAACAAAACCAACATTATGTTTTGGGTAAACAATGACAAACCCAAGGGAAGGCAACGAATCTTTAGTTCAACAAAATTGCTTCACCGATTTTGTAAGGAAATTTTGCTTCGGTTTGGGAGGTTTAGGTTTAGGGAATCTTGCTTCTCAATCGATAATATTTTCAATTGATTTGGGTTAATTTTCCAGTCATTACGGATTAAAAGAGGGGATTAGTAAAACGAAATCGTTTAGGGTAAGTGTTTTTATTATAAATATCAATTATGTGGAAAATATATTATTATTTTATATAAACAATCAGCATTGTCACGCTTTTTTTACATATCATCACGTCGTCCAAGATTTAACGGAGGACTGGTGCGATTGAATCAAGAATTAAACGTTGATGGTAAATTTAGACCAATTTAAAGTTCAGTGGTAAAAACATGTCACACCCTATAGTATGGTGATAACTGGCACAATTCACCCTTTTTTAAATAATAATTTTAGGGCTAAATTTGAATTATTTAGCCGAAAATAACAAACACTCAATTTTTCTATATTATATATACATCGAGATTTCTTCATTTTTCACCATTAACATCACATGGGATTATGAGCATAATGATGATGGATCAGTCGTAATTAAATATTATCCTCCGTAAGTGTGAGGCTATATTCTATGTGCAAGTTGCACGTGTGAAACAGATAAAAATAAATGGTTTAGATGAAAAATAAGTGATGAAGTATATTTTTTTCAACTTTAGGTGCTTAAAATATTTTTTTTATAAAAATAAGTACTTAACGTTTCAATTATTATAATTTTAGGTATCTGGTAATTAATTATCGTTAAAAAAATTTAAACAATGAAAATTAGACACGTGTAATGTTTTAATTTATAATTTCATTTAATTAACTTTTTGTTTTTAATAATTTAAAAATTTTCAAAAAAAAAATCTTAAAATTTAAAAAATTTTAAAATAGTCTCCGAATCACTAAATCCTAAAACCCCAAATCTTCACCGCTGCTACCGCCGGTCATCGTCACCGACCCCATTCGGTCGCCGAACTCAGCCGACTATTTTCCTCAACTTGTCATCGTCGAAAATCAGCGAAGGGTGTGCCAGCCGAACATTGAACGTCGAATGTAAAAGAATCGTTCGATTGGCACACCGTTTGCCGATCTTCGATGATGGCGAGTTGGGGGGAAAAGCGTGTTGGGTCTGACGACCGAAAGGATTCAAATGCTCCCTCTTCTGTTCATGAGTTTTCACACCACACCTATGATACAAATATAGATTCAACACAGGTTCGTTCATTTCATTCGAAGTTCTTCTAACTTTATTCTATGTATTTCGAGAGTCCTTGGAGACTCAGATCACATATCCATGTTCAGATACAAGTGACAGGCATGATAATGCATGAAAAATGGGAAAGTCAGAGCAGTAGCATAGCACCAAAAACCACACAAATTTGATATCAATGAAAATGTGCAGCAATTCGATTTATAAACAAAAATGAATACATAAAGCTAAAGAATAGATTTCTATTCCTAAATTCACTTTCAGGGTCAACGGAGCATAGTAAGAGAAAAATGAAGCAAAATTTTCAAAATGGAGAAAAATTAGCCAAAAATAAATGAAAATGTACTATTTGAAAAAAATGAATCGTAAAAAAGTTACAATTAAACCAAAAGTAACCTCCTTTTCATGAGTTCTCTTTAAAATTCTCAAAATGGATACAAATTTGTCAAACCTAATTAAGCATTTGAGTAAGGAACAAATCAAAAGCAACTGAACCGCCTAATTAACACATAAACATCACTGATCCGTTCAAATTTGATAAAAATAAAACTTATAAATCTTTATAAAATAGATTCAAACGCCGAAAGCAAGCCAATCTAAAGGTTCGCACACAACGGAGGATTTAGTTAGAGAAAGTGAAGAAACGATGAGTCAGAAACGATTTACCATCAAAGCGTTCTTCGAAGAAAACTTTAGCAGAGGCAATGGCGAAAAGAGATGCATATATTGCAGAAATCAATGCAACAATTCGGAAAAGGGGACAAGGGCTTCATCTTGGTGGCTTTGGCTTGCCGGAGTGATCACCAGAACGGCGGCGACGACGAGGAGAATGACGGTTGTGCTATGGTTTGAGAGAAAACAAGGGCTTAGCATTGAAATGGGGTTTAAAATCCCGTGATTACTTCTACCGTGTCTTTTTTTAATTTTTTATTCCATTTCCCTTATAGCGTTTGGTTTTACAAACACCACTAAAACTAGACCTATAGCGGCGTTTTTATTTAAAACGCCGCCAAATTTGCCATTTTGTGGCGTTTGTCCTGTAAACGCCGCGATAAGTACAATATTTGCGGCGTTTTCCTCAAAAACGCCACAAAAGCGCCGCTATATATCAATTCTGGTGTAGTGAGTGTTGTGCTTTGATTTCATGGGATTTTATCATTTTAAATAACTATTGTTTTTACCGTTATAATAAAAATAACATTTTAGAAGAATTGTTTGTTGTATTCCAATTATTTTTAAATTTCAATTTTGATGTTTTTTATTTCTTTTGCAGAAACTTTAAATTTTTTTACCGAATTTGTGAGTTGAGGTAAGTTTTAATTTTATTTTTATTTTTAAAATATAGTGTTATCAATTCATTAGTATTAGCCTTTTAATTAAAAAGTTTAGAATAAATTAAAAGTAAATAAAATATTTTCATATGTAACATAGATTAATAATGTCATAAGTTCTACTTCTTGTTTTCTTTAGAAATATATTAAGAGTAAATAAAGAGTTTTGCACGTAATATACAATAATAAAAATCATAAGTTATATTTCTATTTTTTTAGAAGATTTAGAAAATAGTAATTAGAAATTACTATTTAAAAGTTTACTAATTTAAGTATTTTAATTTAATAATAAATTAAAAATAGGCTTTGGCATTCAGCATGGATCGATCTTGGATGTACAATATTGATAGGCTAATAAAGGGTCACATTATTAATCCCGATTTTGAGTGACCACTGTTGGAATTTATTACATTTGCATTAAGTAAGCCTAGATTTTACAGATGGAGGAAATATTAGGTGTCCATATAAACGACCTAAATGCAGAAATAAAAATTTTCAAGATCTAGAAACGATTAAAGTTCATGTGATCACTGAAGGGTTGATCCTCCAATGACCCCACGCGCAAGAGTTGTTCTTCTAAGAGTGTTGAAGAGAATAGGGGAAAATGAAGTTCAAAGGAGGAAGGAAAGACTTTGCTGACTTATCATTTTGGTTGTATGTTGGTATGATTTGGTTTGTTTAACTTTGATAGTGCGAGTATGGTTGTTGCCATTTTGTGATTTACTGGAAATTTCATCCAAATTGGGCGAATTCACCATGAACCCTCCATGATATATGGCAATGGTGAAATACTCGGATGATTTTCCTGTGAAAAACAAATAATAGTGTAAGACACATAATAATTTTTTTTCGTGCTAAGTATTTCATCAACACAAACAAATTAAATAACATGCTAAGTAAAATAAAATAATCATGAAGTCCTATAATACATATTATAATAAAGTACCCCATTAAGTAGCAAGTTACATCCTATAATGCATAAAATAATCTTAGAGTCCTAATGTTGTCCACCATTCAATCCAAATAATAATATTTTAAACTAAATTGGTCCACATTACTGACCCACCATTCATTCCCAAGAAAAATATTACATATCATAGTGCATGCTAACTTCCAAAGTACATATTTTGTTTTTAATGCTTTGTCAATGATGCTATACCTCATTTGCCACCGACATATCACAAAGAAAGAATCCAATCAACATTGGTATACACTCCAAAGCTACAATGTGCAATAGAACAATACCATTAAAAGGGTTTAATACAATTTTAAATTAAAATGATTACTTCCAAATTACAATGTGCAATAAAACAATGAAAATATTACATAATGTATACACAAATCCCACAAAATCATTACTGAAATCAAAATGAAACTAATTGAAGAAGTCCTCCAATTTCATGTGTTGGGTTGAGAAGTCAAGTGCATGGTTAACAGATTTGTTGCTGGCTGACTATTTTGTGTGGCCTTAGGAGGAAATTGCAAAGATTTGCAGGTCATTAGAGGCGATAGCAGGACCAAGAGTTATAGTTAATGGTTTGTTGGTGATGCTGTGGGTGTAATATGTACTCTGTTACTTGATTAGTGTTGGTTTGGGTGTAATTTGTACCTCGTTGAGTGTACTCTTTTCCTTCAATTAGGTTTAGGAAGGTTTTTAATGAGGCACTCAACGTAGGTTTGGGTTCTTTTACCCTATAATAAAAACTAATTTGTTGAGCAAAAAAAAATTACTAAAGTCCTTTAGTTCGCATCATTACAGAAATCCCCCAATTTCATTACAGAAATCAAAAGTTATAAAAAGATACAGTCACCTATCATATTTCATGCTCTTCATTTCCTTAGTTCGCATCACTCGCTTTTCCATTTTGATTCGATCTGCAAACAAATGAAAGAAGTTAATCGATCGCTTTATATCCCTAAACAAAACCAACATTATGTTTTGGGTAAACAATTACAAACCCAAGGGAAGGGAACGAATCTTTAGTTCAACAAAATTGCTTCACCGATTTTGTAAGGAAATTTTGCTTCAGTTTCGGAGGTTTAGGTTTAGGGAATCTTGCTTCTCAATCGATAACATTTTCAATTGATTTGGGTTAATTTTACAGTCATTACGGATTAAAAGAGGGGATTAGTAAAACGAAATCGTTTAGGGTAAGTGTTTTTATTATCAATATCAATTACGTGGAAAATATATTATTATTTTATATAAACAATCAACACTGTCACGTTTTTTTTCACATATCATCACGTCGTCCATGATTTAACGGAGGAGTGGTGCGATTGAATCAAGAATTAAACGTTGATGGTAAATTTAGACCAGTTTAAAGTTCAGTGGTAAAAACAGGTCACACCCTATAGTATTGTGATAACTGGCACAATTTACCCTTATTTAAATAATAATTTTAGGGCTAAATTTGAATTATTTAGCCGGAAATAACAAACACTCAATTTTTCTATATTATATATACATCGAGATTCCTTCCTTTCTCACCATTCACATAACATGGGATTATGAGCATAATGATGATGGATTAGTCGTAATTAAATATTATCCTCCATAAGTCTGATGCTATATTCTATGTGCAAGTTGCACGTGTGAAACAGATAAAAATAAATGGTTTAAATAATAAATAAGTGATGAAGTATATTTTTTTTCAACTTTAGGTACTTAAAATATCGGGAGGGTGGAAGTTCAATGTGGACGGTGCTGCGAGGGGAAAGCCGGGCAGGGCGGGGTGCGGTGGAGTGCTACGGGATAGTTGTAGCCGTATTTTGGCCATGTTTTCAGGATCGATAGGAATCGCGGACTCAAATGTGGTTGAGACCCAAGCGATCGCTTATGCGTTGCGCTTGTTACGCGAGATGCAGGTAGACACGGTATCCTCAATTGTGGTGGAATCGGATTCTATGGTAGCGATTTCATGGGTGTCGAGCTCTGAGAACCGTCCGTGGAAGTTGTGGCATTGGTTTCAGCAGATTGAGGAGGATATTGCGAGGTTACCGTGCGTGTGCTTCAACCATATCTATCGAGAGGCAAATGGGTTGGCGGATACTTTGGCAAAGAGTGGTATTGTGCGACGTGATTGGGTATGGTTGTATAGCAAATAGAGTGTTTGTTCCATCGGCACATGCATATCGGTACTCTTTTCCTCTATTTAGGATTAGAGAGGTTTTTAAAGAGGTCGATATGCAATGTGTTTCTTGTATGATTTCTTGGCTAATAAAATCATACTTGCTTTTCAAAAAAAAAAAGGTACTTAAAATATTTTTTTATAAAAATAAGTACTTAACGTTTTAATTATTATAATTTTAGGTGTCTGGTAATTAATTATCGTTAAAATTTTTTGTTAAACAATAAAAATTAGACATGTGTCATATTTTAATTTATAATTTCATTTAATTAACCTTTTGTTTTTAATAATTTAAACTTTTCAAAAAAATCTTAAAATTCAAAAATTTTTAAAATAGTCTCTGAATCTCCTAAAACCCCAAATCTTCACCGCTGCTACCGCCGGTCGTCGTCACCGACCCCATTCGGTCGCTGAACCCAGCCGACTATTTTCCTCAACTTGCCGTCGTCGAAAATCAGCGAAGGGTGTGCCAGCCGAACATTGAACATCGAATGTAAAAGAATCGTTCGATTGGCACACTGTTTGCCAATCTTCGACGATGGCGAGTTGGGGGACATAGCGTGTTGGGTCCGACGACCGAAAGGATTCAAATGCTCCCTCTTCTGTTCTTGAGTTTTCACACCACACCTATGATACAAATATAGATCCAACACAGGTTCGTTCATTTCATTCGAAGTTCTTCTAACTTCATTCTATGTATTTCGAGAGTCCTTGGAGACTCAGATCACATATCCATGTTCAGATACAAGTGACAGGCATGATAATGCAAGAAAAATGGGAAAAGCAGAGCAGTAGCATAGCACCAAAAACCACACAAATTTGATATCAATGAAAATGTGCAGCAATTCGATTTATAAACAAAAATGAATACATAAAACTAAAGAATAGATTTCTATTCCTAAATTCACTTTCACGGTCAACGGAGCATAGTAAGAGAAAAATTAGCCAAAAATAAATGAAAATGTACTATTTAAAAAATTAGTGGTGTTTATCGGTGTTCGTCGCACGTGGTAGACTCATCCTTAGCAGAATAAACATGTAGGGACACTAAATTATCTTCGTTTACCGAAAGATTTATATACTTTCATACAGAACAATATTAGTTAATAAATAATTAAATGAATCTTAGTGTAGATTAAAGTTTACCTAAATATTAAACCAGCCACATGAAATCTGAATTAACATGGTAATTTCTGTTGTCTGTTTCAGCTTTTCCTTTTGAAAAGTTGGATTTGGGGTGAAAATGTTTTTTTACCCCTTAAATCTATTCACACCAATTCTATAATTTATGTGATCAATATCTCATAATTTATATATTATAACAAGTACTTATATATTCATTATTTATAATTGTAATTATTAATTATCATTTCATTTTAAAGCTTTCACTACAAATAAATTTGCATTAATTATTTAAAAATATTATTATATTTTAAATTGATATATTTTATATGTTATAATATTAAAAAAAATTAAGTATCTGGTTTTAATAGCAAAGAGGGACAGTCCGAAGGGGATTGGGGATTATCGCCCAATATGTTTGCTAAATTCACTTTACAAAATACTTGTGAAGTGTTTAGCGCAGAGGTTACAAAATGTGCTGCCTATGCTCATCAGCGATGTACAAGCAGCGTTTGTGAGTGGTCGTCAGATTTTGGATGGGATCCTTCTAGCTAATGAAGTTATACATTCGATGAAGCAGGATCAGTTGGGCAAGGGAGGAATAATTCTGAAATTGGATTTCGCCAAGGCATATGACTGCATCAGCTGGGATTGTTTAGGCCCTTTGAATATAACATTAAACTGAAGGAGGAGAATATTTAGGCCCTTTGGCAATAATAATAATAATAATAATAATAATAATAATAATAATAATAATAATAATAATTAAGTGCTTTTGCATTAAAAAAAAGTGTTTGGTGCCAAACACTTGAACAGAAAGTACATATAAGCACATTGCTGGATTTTTCAGCTTTTCCTTTTGAAAAGTTGGATTTGGGGTGAAAATGTCTTTTTTACCCCTTAAATCTATTCACACCAATTCTATAATTTATGTGATCAATATCTCAATAATTTATATATTATAACAAGTACTTATATATTCATTATTTATAATTATAATTATTAATTATCATTTCATTTTAAAGCTTTCACTACAAATAAATTTGCATTAATTATTTAAATATATTATTATATTTTAAATTGATATATTTTATATATTATAATATTAAAAAAATTAAGCATCATTAAATTAATTTTTTATTTTAGAATAATATGTCTAAAATAAACATCTAATCTACTTAAAATTAGTATTTTTTTATTACGAAAGGATATTGACATGACCTCGTTAAAAACCTTCCTAATCTTAAATGAAGGAAAACGGTACATATGCCAGCATTTACAGGAATAACAACAGGATGAAACTCGGCAAATAAAAGTAATATTTTTAGAAAATAAATAAAACACTCAAATTTTAAAGTAAGTAATTCAAAAATATTTAAAAAATACTTATAAAAAGTACATTTTCACACAATTTTTCAAAAATACTTTTCAAAAGTAACATCAAACTGACTCTAATCACAGATGATTATTATTATGCTTAAAATTTTCTGAAAAGCCCTATTTTATGTTTTTCGACGTCCTGAGTCTGATTTTGATTCCCGTTTCACGGAATTCAGACTTGAAAGCCTCTGAATTAGACCTTGAACTCGAGTTTGCTTATGTAATTTATTAATCAATTATGAGCAATGTGAATAAGGACTGAAATTGAAATTTGTGCGATTGAAGGTATTCACAGTTCCTTGTATTCGAGATGTTGAGGATGTCGCATTCGGGTTCGAGAGTGATCGAACGGAGTATCATGATCGACCGATATAGCAAGTATTAAAGGTAATACACTACTACCTCTAGTATACTTTATGAACATGTTGGTATTCGGTTAATGCATGCATGAATATGATGAAGAGTGTTGTTAACTCTGCTTAAGCCAAACCAGATATGAAATTGAGTATGATAACCTAGATAAGATCGAAATGCTCGAACGAGAAAGTTAATAAATGTAAGGATCTGGAGTTTAATAAATTAAGTAATGAGGCAACTAATCTTCAAGCCCGATTATTAATGTCAAGTGATTAAATGCTAAAAATATTTGGATATAAAATTACGAAAATGCTCTTTATGTATGAGAATGACTAAAATACCCTTGGAATTGGAAGCGATTTAGAAATCTATACTGGATATGGTAAAACAACCCAAATTATCTAAAAATCTTGAACTACTTGGAAAGTTATGGTAACAAGATTTAAACCTTCGAGATTGTAAGGTGTTACGTTTCCTTGAATTTGGAATAAATCTTCGAATATAGATTTATGGGAAACTATCCATACCTTCGAATTAATCAAGTGGCTCAAAATACTGAATTGATTGTAATGAGTAAAAGTATTGGAAATATTGTTATGGTTAAATTAATCGGAATGATCGTATTGACCAAAAAGGCTGAAGTATCCTCGGACACCGAGGTTTGAAAATTTACTGGAAGGATGGATAAACCCTTGAGTTATGAAATGAATGAAGTGGTTGGAGGTACCGAAATTTCTTGAATGGCTGAAACACCCACGAGTACTTAAATGATTGAAATACTATAAATGGTTCAATTGACAAGAATGATGGATATCCCGAGCTTCAAAATGACTGAAATACCCCCTTGATTGGAATAAGTAAATTGCCTTTGATAAAATTCTAGAAATGCCAATAAAGCTGAAAATGACTAAAATGCTCCTAAGGGTTGAAGCATGACTCGTGTACGTCAATCACTACTGATATTACTATAAGGATAGAAGTTTTTCCGCACAGAATATAAGTTCGACTACTCCATGGCAAGTCCTGTGGTGAGATCTGAAGGCAACTGTTCAGATATACGATACAATCAGTATTTGGAAATGATACCCGTGAAGTGCATACATCAGAAGGTTTGGTTAGTACTGTAAGGTTGGGACATGTTAGTTCGATTGGTTTTAGAGGCTCGATAAACTTCTGGAAATCTTAAATATTGTAAATCGTCATTTTATCACTATTGAGCTAAATTACAAAATCACCCCTGATAGTTAAATGACCAAAATGCCCTCGTTGGCCAATGTAATCAAAATAGCCCTGAATGTATCTGATATCGTGAAAGATCTTGACATTGAAATCTCTGAATGCCTGGTTGGAAAGCTGATGAGCAAATAAAATTCCTGAGCCACTATTTATGCCTTGTTGGTATAAATTACCAAAATGCCCATGTATGATAAAATGACCATAATGCCCTTGTAGGCTTAAATGACTAAATCACTCATGATATGTCTAAACTCTCAAAGATCTTGATGTATCATCTCCTGAATACCTGGTTTGAACCGTTGGTACGAACCCCCCCTTTTTATAGGGGGCTCGTTTCAAAAATTCGTTCAAATTGTCAAAAGTTTGATGTGTTCCCTTCCACAAATGCCAAGTATCTCCAAGAAACAAATTGTTCCACCTAGTGTGTTCCATGTGTGCTACACGACTATTTTGCATACTGATTTACATGTTATAATACCTATCACGTGCACATGACTGACATACTTGAAATTCACAGGAACATGACATGTTATATAAATTAAGCATGACCGTACTGTATTTCTGATATATGTCTATGCACCTGATATAACAAACATGCTATATGGATAATGTATTACTAAAAATATTGTTATTGATTAATGAACTATTGATGATCTAATTCACTACGGTACTTGGGATATGATATGAAGTTACTGACGGCTCAGCCCTGATCCAGCTGGTAAGTCCGCCCGTTTTTGGTTCCTATGCTTCAGCTAGGTCCGCCTGTATTCGGTTCCTATGCTTCGGCTAGAGCCGTCCGTATTCTAAGGTATTCCCTTAGGATGGTACCCATGCCTAATGGGCTCGGGTTAATGCCTATACATGATACCGCACTAGGGAAACTATATGATGGAGTATGGTTGGAGGGTAAATAAAGAATTAAAACGAACTTTACTGCTACTTGAAACAAATGTATTTGGAATAAAAAGGTTTACTGCATTGTTACGTTTCATGCATTAACGTTGCACTGTTGGAACACACTAGACATTAAACTCTCTGATTCCACCTCTGTATGTTATCAGCCTATAATTCCCGTCTAATTCTCGATGTTTGAATAAATAAAAAATATCGTTATTCTCGAGTACTGCTGCCTCGAAATAGTAGAGCAGAAATGGAGACTGTTACTACGTGGAACATCATGAAAATGTTATGCCTACCATATATCTGCATGAGCTTATAGCATCTTTTGGTAGTTCTGTATCACTGAGCTTTTCCAAGCTCACGTTGTTTTTACCATCGCAGGTTAAAAAATATATCATGGTATAACGTTTGACATCAGTGTTCGGAGTTCTCTCGGTGTTGCTTTTGGAGTACGGTATTATTTAGTTAGTGGGCATGTATGTCACGTATTATTTTACGATAGTGTTTGTAAAGCACTTTCTGAAATTTCTATTATGTGTTTAAATGACTTCCTGAAATGATATTTTAAACAGAAGTTGATTTTACAGTTTAATAATTGTTTTGACGAATTATGTTTTTATGTGTATTTTTACTGTGGGTCGCTCTTGTGACCCTAATGTGACTTCCTAGGATCCGTTGCAACGCATAGGCGGGTCTAGGGGGTTACAAGTTCATATCAGGTCGGGTTCGTTTCGAGCTGGGTTCATTTCGGGACGAATTTATTTTAGGTCAGGTTCATTTCAGGTCAGGTCAAAACGTTAATTGACGAGTTAATTTGGGTTCGGATTGACTTCAGGTCGGGTTCATTTCAGGTCGAGTAATTTCAGGTCAGTTTCATTTCAGGTCGGGTTTAGCCGTTTAGGTCGATAGACTTTAGGTTGGTCATTCATTTCGAGCTAATTATTCAATGCCCTTGACGAATGATGAACATGAATCACATTAAAAAGAAATATTAGGCAATAGGCAGTAGTAGAATGAACAAAAATATCATTTAATGGTTCATTTGTAAAATATTAGAGTAAATTACAAAAATAATAGGGGTCAATTTGTACTAAATTTAAAGTTTAGGGACTAGAATGAACAAAAATATCAACAAATGATTCATATCTAACTATCTAAGATATTGGAGTAAATTACAAAAATTATAAAATAATAAGGGTAAATTTTGGCAAAATTTTTTTAAGGGACTAACATGAATAAAAATATCATCATATTAAAATCACTTGACTAAATTGCAAAAAAATGAATAGGGGTCGGGTCAATTTGGAATAAGAATATAGTTAGCCTTTTTGGGACTATAATGAACAAAAAAATTAAATTAAAGATTTAAAATGATAAAAATTGGACTAAATCACAAAAAAATGAATAGGGGTCAATTTGTACTAAATTTAAAGTTTAGGGACTAGAATGAACAAAAATATCAGTAAATGATTCATATCTAACTATCTAAGATATTGGAGTAAATTATAAAAAAATATAAAATAATAAGGGTAAATTTTGGTGAAAAATAAAATTTTAGGGACAAACATGAATAAAAATGTCATCATATTAAAATCACATGACTAAATTGCAAAAAAAATGAATAGGGGTCAAGTCAATTTGGAATAAAATAAAGTTTTAGGGACTATAATGAACAAAAAAATAAAATTTAAATTAAAGACATTAGACCAAATTAGTAACTAGAATTTAAATTAAAATTAAAGACATTGAACTAAATTAAAATTGAGACTAAAACGAATCAAACTAAAATTAAAGAATAAAAAAGACCTAATTGTAAAGCTCCTAAACTAGTAATGACTTAAACTACAAATAATCCTTAAAAAATGGGCGGGATTTTTTCCTCCATTTTTTAACTTAAATTTTCACTCAATTTCATTTGAAATTGAAAGATGGGAAATGGGAATTGCACGTTGGGTGGGACTTGGGAATTGGGATTAGTTACCATTCCTTGGGATTTGGGGTAAAAAGTGTTGTTTTTTTAATTTGGACTAAATTACAGAAAGAGTTAATTTGGACTAAAAATTAGATTTTAGGGACTAGAATAAATTGGACTAAATTGCTAAAAGTATAAATTAATATGTGACAATTTTGACTAAAAAATAAATTGTAGGGACTAGAATAAATAAAAATATTATTTGACTAAATTACTAAAAATATAATTATATGAGTCAATTTCGGCTAAAAATAAAGTCTTAGCCTTTTAGGGATATAGAATACAACGAACAAAAATATCATCATGTTTAAAATATTTTACTAGATTGAAATTTTTTTGAAATAAATTAGGGTCAATTCGGTTAATAATTATGGACTGATATGAACCTAAATAAACCCCAAATCCCTAACCTAATCATATAACCCAAAACACTCAACTTAACGCATTTACCCTAAACCCCAAACTTTAACCCCTAAATCTTACAATCACTAGTAATTAAAGTACAATCATAATTCTCAAATCCCTAACTAATCTCATAACCCCAATTCCAAACACTCAACTCAAACATGTATTGTTTATAGCCCTAAACACATAACCTTAACCACAAAATCCCTAAACTAATCTCATTACCCTAAACATTCTACTTAAAACATTTACCCCTAAACCCCAAACATGAACCCCTAAATCTTAGAAGCACTATTCACTAATAATTAGAGTACATGCCTAATCTCTTAATCCCTAAACTAATCTCATTACCCCAAAACACTCCACTTGACACATTTACCCATAATCCCTAAACTAGAACTCCTAAATCTTACGAGCAATATTCACTAATAATTAAAGTGCAAGCACAATCCCATAATCTAAACCCTTAAATCCCTAAACTAATCCCATATCCCCAAATAATCAATTAGACACATTTACCCTAAATCCCAAACATAAATCAATAAATCCCTAAAATAATCTCATTACCCCAAACATTCCACTTAAACACATTTGCCCTAAAACCCAAACATGAACCCTTAAATCTTAGAAGAACTATTTACTAATAATTAGAGTGCAAGCCTAATCTTATAGTCTCTAAACTAATCTCATTACCCAAAACACTCCACTTGACACATGTACCCCTAATCCCTAAATCAAAACCCATAATTCTCTAATAATTAAAGTGCAAGCTCAGTCCCATAATCTCAACCCATAAATCTCTAAACTAATCCCATAACCCCAAATAGTCAACTAGACACATTTGCCCCTAAACTCCAAACATGAACCCTTGAATCCATAAACTCATCCCATTACCCCAAACATTCCACTTAAAACATTTACCCATGAACCCCAAACATAAATCCTTAAACCTTTTAATTAAAAACTAAACCCATAACCCAATTAATATTTAATTAAAAACCATAATCTTAATTAAATATTTTAATTAATTGTTTATTTAAATTATGTTTTTAATTAAATATTACTTTCAATTATTTTTTGTAATTAAATATTTACTTAAAATATTTAAATTAATATTTAATCTAATATTTAATTAATAATAATAATTTTTGTATATTTAAATTATTATTTTAATTAAATATTAATTAAAATATTTATTTAAATTATGGTTTTTATTTAAATATTTATTTAAATTATGATTTTTTTGCTCAATAAGTATGATTTTATTAACACGAAAATCATACAATGCATCCAACCCGGGCCTCATTAAAAACCTCTCTATACCTAAATGGAGGAAAAGAGTACCCGAGAAGGACAACCGAGAACCAAACACCAACTGTTGGGATGTGTGGAGCTCGATTCGATCAACCAATATTGCTCACCAAGTGGTGGAGAGATGGATTTTTGGGTGGAAGGGTTGTGGAAGCTAGAAAGATTAAAGACACAATGATTTATAGTGGTTCGGCCTTCTAACAAGCACCTACATCCACTACCTTAGCTTCCCACTAAGGATTTCACAATCAATCCACTAATTGATTCGTCCCCTTTTCTAGGATTAGGAGGAAACCCTTACAACCGATCAAGCTTCTACCCAAGCTTTGATCAAAACCCTCTTTTACAAAGAGAAACAAGAAAGCAAACTTAAACCCTCTAATAGGTGTTTGTTTGCACAATGAAGCACTCACCCAAAACCTAAAACACTTGAGCAAATTTGACAATTTTGGCTCACTAGTGTTTGTCTATACAAGAATTGACAAATTAAGCACTAAGACAATTTCTTGATCATTTGTTGATTGACAATTGAAGCATTAGTCTTCTCTTGATGCTTGGAGGTCCCTTTTATACTCCCAATTGAGTTTATAGCCGTTTAGGACCGTTGGGGTTGAAATAGAGTCGTTGGAGCCTTTAATTCCCTCCATAAATGCAGTTCTGCAGCTCCCCGTTTCGAAACGCTCGAAGCCGTTTCGAAACACCCTCAATATAGAAAGAGCCGTTGCAGTCTGTCAGGGTACCCGTTTCGAAACACCCCCTTGCCGTTTCGGAACGCGTATCGGAACGCTCTAAGCCCGTATCGAAACGACCTGCATTTAAAAGTTAGTTGGGAAAGAACCGTTGGGGTTTATGACCGTTGTGGTCAGTGCCACGTGGGCGTATCGAAACGGCCTAGCCTGTTTCGAAACGCTGGCCCCGTTTCGATACGTGTATCGAAACGTTTTGGCCACTGGAGGCACCTGTTTCGAAACGCCCTAAGGTTTTTCGAAACACTTGGTCAGATTTGTTAAAATTGGCCTTTGAAAACATGAAAAACCTTTATGAAAAATTCCTTAAATATTATTTCAAGTTGTTTGGACTTTGGAAATGTTTTAAATACTTTTTAAATCAGTCCAAAACATTTTTCAATTATTATATCAAAACATTAGTTCTACAATCTCCCCCTTTTTGATATAATAAAACCACTTGAAAAATTGTTTGGAATTCTCCCCCTTTAACTTTAAAAATGTGAATAAGAGATTAAAATTTTAATTCACATAAGGCTCCCCCTTATTCATTTGAAAATTCAATTTTTCAAACCACTTCTCCCCCTTTTTGTTATATCAAAAAGATTTAAAACATTAAGTTCAAAAATAACAATAGAGGCAAAATTTGACAAAAAATAAGAATTTGGTTTTATAAATGGCTCCCCCTTACTTAAGGCATCATTGAAATGTTAGTCCAACATATATGATCATCTAGTTGAATTTAAACAAAACAAAAAAAATTAAAGCACAAAAACAACTAGAAATTTTACCAACACTTGAACTCAAGGGAGGATGTGAAGCCTTCCTTCTTCAAGTGTTCATCCTTGTGTGTATGGAGCTCCCCCTCAATGTTTGACTTGTTGAACATCTCCATCACACCTACAATAGACAATCAAGTAACTTTTGGTATCCAAATTGCTTTGGATCCATAAACGTTAGTTGCACAAAATTTAGTCCCCTTTGGAATCCATTTTTCAATTTCATCCTTTTTAGTTGAAGTATTAAGTCCTTTTGGGACCCAAACACTTCTAAAACATTTTCCATTCACAAATCTAGGGGCACTAGATTGTCTAACATAAAAGTTTGATTTTCCAAAATTGTTTTTCTTTTCAAGCTCTTTGGAAATCAAATCTTTTTCTCCTTGAACTTTTTGAAGCAATTTTTGTAAATCAAGACATTTTAACTCAAACTCTTCAAGTTTTGTTTCAAGTTCAAGTTTGGTTTTAGAAAGCAAATCATTTTGAATTTTTAACTTTGAAATCAATTTATTGTTTTTCAAAATGTGGCTTTTAAAATCTAAAACCAAATCGTCATAGGCATCTTGTAATTCATCAAAAGAGTAAGAACATGAAGTAGATGAATTAGAAGTTACCCTTGAATCTTCTTCGATGGCCATAAGGCAAAGGTTGGCTTGTTCATCGTCGGTGGAGTCTTCATCACTCCAAGTAGCCAAATGTGCCTTCTTCTTATGGCTTGAAGTGCTAGCCCTCTCCTTTCTTTTAGGTTCTCGTTCAAGCTCTCTCAAGGCTTTCTTCATGAACGGGGCACACTTCTTGAAGAGATGAACTATCTCTTCATCTTCATCCTCCTCTTCACTTGAGTAGACATGATGGCAAGTGGAGGATTTGAGAGCCATGGCACTAGCATTGATGCCAAGCCCTTTGATTTTTTTCTCTCCCATAGCTCTTATTTCTTCCCTCTTCTTCTCATCCTCCTTGTTCTTCTTCATGATTTGATGAGTGAGAAGTGACCCCATTAGTTCATCAAGCTTCAAGGTCTTCAAATTTTTGGCTTCGATGATGGCGGTCCTCTTTGAGTCCCAAGACTCGGGAAGTGAGTAGATGAGCTTTCGAACAAGCTTTTCTTCCAGGATGGCTTCTCCAAAACCTTTAAGACCATTGGTGATGGTGGAGAATCTATCAAACATCTTCTCGATGTTCTCTTCCGGATCAATTTTGAAGTTCTCATACTCCAAGGTTAGGAGCCCAATCTTGGTCTCCTTGACTTCATTTGTCCCCTCGTATGTGACTTCAAGCTTGTCCCATACCTCCTTGGCACTCTCACAAGAAGACATCTTCTCATAGATGGATGGACCAAATGCACAAAATAGAATGTGCAAGGCTTTGCAATTTAGCTCCATCTTCTTGCGACCGTCGGCACTCCACTCCGCTTTGCTTCTTTGAGGCACGAACGGACCATCTTCAACTATATCCCATAGCTTGTAATCTCTTGATTTGATGAAGAACTTCATCTTTGTCTTCCAATGGGCATAGTGGGTTCCGTCAAAGAAAGGCGGTTTGTCGATAGATTGTGCCATTTGAGCCGGTTGATGAACTAGTGATCGAGCTTGCCGGATCTTCTCAATAGGATGTGAATCCTCTTCGATTGAGCCAAGCTCTGATACCAATTGTTGGGATGTGTGGAGCTCGATTCGATCAACCAATATTGCTCACCAAGTGGTGGAGAGATGGATTTTTGGGTGGAAGGGTTGTGGAAGCTAGAAAGATTAAAGACACAATGATTTATAGTGGTTCGGCCTTCTAACAAGCACCTACATCCACTACCTTAGCTTCCCACTAAGGATTTCACAATCAATCCACTAATTGATTCGTCCCCTTTTCTAGGATTAGGAGGAAACCCTTACAACCGATCAAGCTTCTACCCAAGCTTTGATCAAAACCCTCTTTTACAAAGAGAAATAAGAAAGCAAACTTAAACCCTCTAATAGGTGTTTGTTTGCACAATGAAGCACTCACCCAAAACCTAAAACACTTGAGCAAATTTGACAATTTTGGCTCACTAGTGTTTGTCTATACAAGAATTGACAAATTAAGCACTAAGACAATTTCTTGATCATTTGTTGATTGACAATTGAAGCATTAGTCTTCTCTTGATGCTTGGAGGTCCCTTTTATACTCCCAATTGAGTTTATAGCCGTTTAGGACCGTTGGGGTTGAAATAGAGTCGTTGGAGCCTTTAATTCCCTCCATAAATGCAGTTCTGCAGCTCCCCATTTCGAAACGCTCGAAGCCGTTTCGAAACACCCTCAATATAGAAAGAGCCGTTGCAGTCTGTCAGGGTACCCGTTTCGGAACGCGTATCGGAACGCTCTAAGCCCGTATCGAAACGACCTGCATTTAAAAGTTAGTTGGGAAAGAACCGTTGGGGTTTATGACCGTTTCGAAACACTTGGTCAGATTTGTTAAAATTGGCCTTTGAAAACATGAAAAACCTTTATGAAAAATTCCTTAAATATTATTTCAAGTTGTTTGGACTTTGGAAATGTTTTAAATACTTTTTAAATCAGTCCAAAACATTTTTCAATTATTATATCAAAACATTAGTTCTACACCAACCCTTACAAAAGGAAAACACAGCAAAAAAACCCCCACCCAGCCAGACCCCAACAGCTCGATCCGCCCAGGTCACAACCGACCAAGGAGTCACGCCCCCAGGTCACCCGAGCCAACTGCTCCAGGCCATAAAGCCCTCACCCCGCCCAACGTTAAGCCCTCCCCAGCATGCCCTAAGCACCTCCGTCCCGCACACCCCACGCATCCAGCAGCTCCCTCTAGGCTAAAGTCCCACCCGCATCCAGACACGTCAGTCCACACCACCTTTAGCCAATGTATCGGCTATTCCATTTGCCTCGCGGCCAACATGATGAAACACACAATTCACCGCTAAACTTTCTTCATCGATACGCCTAAATAAAGAGAAGTACCTCCAAGGCCGATCCTCAACGTTAAGAATCCATGAAATATATTGAACATGATGTAAGGAAGACGTGTGCATTAAGAAATTATTTGATGAAAATGTGAATTTGATTCTTGTTTAAGAAGACATATTACAATGGAAAACGGCTTCTTTTTTTGCTTTAACAGGGAACTGAAAAATGTCCACTTGCCTAAGTAATATGTATATACCATGGAATTTTGAAAAGCTTGTTTGGCATGCTCACTTAAAACTTGAGGCGATATTTGCTTTGTACACGAGTGTGTGTGGATATCTCCTTGTCCTTGTAATATTTTATATTCCTAACAATTTGTCTTCAGGTCTTTGCTAATGAGTTTCTTGTGAATTTGACTCTTGTTTGGCATTCTTTTTCTGCCCACTTCTCTGAATTAATTGTGAGAGATATCGATGAAGGGATAAGCATGGGGATTTTTCACATATGCTTCTCCCTTACCAATCAAAGCAATCTAGATTAGTAGTAGCATGAAGATGATAGTGCTATGTGATAGTACATTTAAGATAAATTAAATTCATTGTTTTTTATCTACACGTTCCTGCATTTAGTATTTGAATGCACTTATTGTGGTTTATTTTCCATTTATACCTTGGCAATTTATATTAGGTTTCTTTATCATATATGATTTTTCAGAGGGAGGTCCAGTACTTCCTTTGTTGGATATATAATGCCTTTTAAGCTTGTCTGGATGGTAAGACCTATATGGATTGATTTTATTTCTTTATGGTTTTATCAATTTGTGATGTTTGTCGTGTTAAATATATTCAGGCACAGGGATGACCATTACAAAGATAGGAATTATAGAAGAATTTGAAGTCGAAGTTATGACAGACATGAACGTGATCGATATTGTGGGAAAGACACACTCTCGGCGCCGAAGCAAAAGCCGTAGTGCAAGTTCTGTCCGTTCTGAGAGCTTAAGTTTTCACCAATTTTCAGTTTGTACATTTGTAAGCTTAATGTTTTCTAAGTTATACATTTTTATGTCGTAATAAACTTCTGTTTTATTCATTTATAATTTATAATTTTACTTACATTTGGTTCTTATCAAATTAAATAATCAACAAACAAAGAGTTTTATGTTGTACACCAAACAAACTTGTGTTATATTTCATAATTTCAAGATTGTAAGTTTAAAGTTTACTAAGGTGTACTCTTTTATGTTGTAATAAGCTTCTATCTTATTCAATAATAATTTTACTTATTCCGTTTAAAGTTCACTTATTTTGTTTAAGTTCTTGTAAGTTTAAAGTTTAGAGTAAGTTAAGTTCACTTAAAGTCACAGTTTTCAATATTATCCAATAAACTTTGAAAAAGTTAAGTTAATTAAATAAAAAGACATTCATTCAAGTTATGTTTGAATTCATCTAAAAGATAATTAAAATTGAATGTCTTAATAATTATAAGAACAAAACCAAGTATATTTTTAATCTTTACTTAGCATTAATTTTTAAACACTTGACATTATTTATTATTAACTTAAAAAATAATTTTTACTTAGCATTAATCTAAAAGTTAATTTACTAAGTATGTACAATTTATTAACACTTAATTTTTTACTATGTATATATGTATCAAACCTAAAAGTTAATTTACGTAGCATTAACCTAAAAGATAATTTTTACTAAGTATAAAAAATTATTTATTATTTTTAATTTATTTTAAAATTTTAAATTCATCAAATAATAACTTTTTCAAATGTCAGGTAATTATCATTATCAACAAGTCAGGTCAATATCAGTTCAGGTCAAGAACATGCCGGATTCAAATCAGGTCGAGTTCAAAACAGGTCGGGTTTAAAACAGGTCGGTTTCAAAACAGGCCGGGTCCAAACAGGTCAGGTAAAATCGGTTATCTGTCAGGTCAGTCTCGGGTTCGGGTTCATTTCGATCGGGTGCAGGTCGGGTTCGGTTACTACAGTAACAGGTCAAATTCGGGTTCGGGTCGTTTTCGGTCGGACGCAGGTCGGGTTCGGTTACTACAGTAACAGGTCCAATTCGGGTCCGGGTCATTTTCGGTCAGTTACAGATCGGGTTCAGGTCATTGAATCCTCGGGTCAAACCATGTTCTAACTCGATCAGGTTTCAATCAGGTTACCAGGTCGGGTCAGTTTTTTACATCCCTACATACACAAACATAAACAAAGCATATCAGGAGACAATTCAAGCATATAAACTCATTTAAGCAAATGTAAACACCAAACACTCAAAACTGTTTTTTCTATTGGCAGCTTGAGCACCTGTTACTAATTCAATCATAACTTTTAATCCATACGCCGGAATTTCAATTAATTTACCTCGTTAAAAAGCTTATTCAACTAGCTTTTTATCCATATATGAGTCATATTTTTCCTATTTATACATCAATACAGTTTATTATTTAAACATAGGTCATTTTGCAGTTCTGGACAGTTTGCACTGTCCAGATTCTTTCACTTATATCTTTTTGCTCACTTACTAGAATTCATTTCCGTTTTCTCTCAATTCAAATAGACATCCCAAAGTAACACATATTAAATTTTCAGCTCGAAATTCATCTTTTACTAATTTTGGTAAATTTTTAAAATGGCTGCCCAAAACAAGACTTTCTGGGCAGTTTACTCAAAAATTCAATTCAAGTATTCTAATCCATTTTATTCCTATCATAACATGACCAATTGATGTCTTAAGTTAATTCTCTGTTTTTCTATAGTCATTGTAAGTCCAGTATGGTCCTTAACTTAATTAATTTAGTACCTTAATTAGCTCAATTTACAAAATATCCCAAATTTCACCTATTAAGCATTTAATTACTTTAAACATTCATTTTAGACCTTATTCAGCCAATGCAAGTTATCTAACACTCCTTTTAATATCTTCATTTTTTTACTTTACATTTCCAGTATTCATTTACATCAATTCAGTCCCTAAAAACTTTCAATTTACTCAAAACAGTCCCCCTAAGTAGTTTTACATTTCTAGGTGACTAGTTTTCATCATAACATGTTTTTTTTCCAGCATCTCTTACAATATTTTTGATCATTCAAGACCTCTAACTAACAGTAAAAATCATTTTGAACCCTTTCTACTTACATAAATTTTTCCAAAAACGATTTCTAACTCCTTAAATTTACAGATTTTAACAAAATAGTCCCCTAATCATTCGGGAAGCATGTAACAACATAGGGTGGCCTATTTTTGATTCCTTTCATATAATCTAAGTTAAACAAACATTTCTCATCATCATATAAGATTTTTCAAGAAATGAATCAACAATTATAACAGTCATTTCAACAATTCGAACCATATGCACAATATAACATAACATTTGATACACTTATCAAAGTATAAACACTTACATAACCTCTAGCTTCAATTCCTATGCTTAATTGATCACCATGCAAGAGTTTTCTTTAAGTTTTCCATGGCTGAACAAGGTCTCTCTCTCCCTTAATTTCTCTCTCAAATTTCGGCAGGTTTGGTTGTTAGAGAAGGAGACTAGGCTAAGTTTTGGTTAGTAGATTCTTGTAAGTTACCCTTTTAATTATCCATTATCAAATTTTCAGCCAAGGGTAGTTAGGTGAATTTAGAAATTTGGACATGCAAGTCCATCTATTTATCACATAATTAGGTTTAGTCCTTTGAGAATGGTCATTTCATTTGTTCATTCTTTTAAATTAAATCCTTAACAGCCGAATTATAAGATAATTTAACCTATTTAAATTAATTCTAGATCAATTAACTTGAATAATTAAATTGAACATGGTTGTGACTTGGGATCACTTTCCTAAGAAAGCTGAAGAATCCCAATATCCACATAGGCATAGTCTTTTGTGGACATATTTAATATAAATATAAATATAAATTTGGTGCACTCATATTTGGTTTTCTTTATTTTCAAATATAAATCTAATAAAAACATATTTTACTAATGATAATAAGAGATTATTATTACAAAGACACATGGGACTAAAAGAGATTATAGTCACAAAGACACCCGGCCATGATCATGCCTTTGAAGTTTTGGAAGACGGTTCAAATGCTAAACCCGAACCATCCAATTTCTGATGGATAAGCTTCTCCAAGCGTTCAACCATGGAAGGTGTTAAATAGTTTCTCCAATCTCCCACTTTTCCTTTCCTGAAGTAACTTTCGTTTGGAATCCCAGGAATGAATAAGCCCTTCTTGTTCACTTCCAGTTCCTTCAAATTCTCAAAACTACAGATTGTTGCTATTTCTTCAACTCCTTGCTTCTCTTCATCCTCTGTGAAAGGAACCCCTAAGAACATGGCCAACTGTTTCACCTCACAACTGATGTCTTCCTTAAGATCTTCGTACTTTAAAAACAATATCTTGTCGGGGTTTTCTTGGCTTGCCTTCCAATAACCCAATACATGATCAAAAAAGGGTCCAAACCCACAGATTCCATGACAGAACTTGTCAAAAGCTTCATCTAAGGACAACAACTCTTTGTTTTCGTCTCGAAGCTTGCCGATGAAAACCCAAAGAGAAATGAACGTATCCATGGGGTTTCTACATATGTAAACAATCTTACAGTTGGAATCTTTAATGGAAGTTGGCAAAGAAGCATAAGGAACGTGTGTGGCAAAAAGCCATGGCTTGTAAACACACATGTTTTCGAGATTAGGACAAGGATTGTTGACATAAACATCATACTCCAACTGACGAACCAGTTGGTGAGGAGTGGAGGTTCGCAAGGGATTCTCGTCCCTCGCAAACTGATTGCGGTACAGAGTTGAGAAAGTCAAGGCCTTGAGCCAAGTGGTGCCACATTTTGGGAGGCTGGCGACTATAACATTGGAATCAGATGCTGGGAAATGTTTCTGGAATGAAACCACAACTTTTAGACGACGAGCTGAGCACCAAAAGCCTTGGTAGAGATAGAAACTGGATCCACTCCAACCTTCTTCCTTAGGGAGGGTTTGCAGCAGCTGTTGGAGCTCATCGTCCAATGATTTATCGGAATCTTGGGTTAGTGAAACTGAAACACGTTCAGCTTTGCTGATTTCTGCTGTATCCATGATGAAACCAACAATCCAATATCCAATCCAAAAAGGGATGTAAACAAGAACGCTCAAACACTTCAGCACCAAGTCAATGCTTGGCTCCTACTTAAGAATTCCTACTCCAGCCGGCCTTGAAATATTTTAAAATTGGTTAAAATATTAAACAAGCCAATCAGAATTAACTTATACCTGTAATTTATTTTGGCTTAAATAAAAAATAAGAGACTGAAGTATAATGTTTTTAATTTTAGGTGCATAAAGTATTTTTTTGTAAAATGGGTGTCAAAATTTTTAACTCTTATAATTTTAGGTGTCCAGCCGTTTAAAAAACTTGTTACCCAATCAAAACGCGACACATAGCAGAAATATTGATTTTTTAAAATTATTTTTGAAAAAAAAAACTTTACAATTTTTTTAAAAAATTTGAAATTCTAAAAAAAATATTCAAATTAGTCCCTAAATCCCCAAAAATAACAAAACTCCAATCTCCAAATCTTCACTGTCGCCTACCGCCTTCGACCCCACCCTTTCGGTCGTCGGACCCAACACACTATTTCCCCCAACTCGCCATCGTCGAAGATCGGCAAACGATGTGCCAATCGAACGATTCTTTTACATTCGACGTTCAATGTTCGACTGACACACCCTTCACCGGTTTTCGACGACGGCAAGTTGAGGAAAATAGTCGACTGGGTTCGGCGACCGAATAGGTGGGGTCGGTGACGACGACCGGCGGTAGCAGTAGTGAAGATTTGGGGTTTTAAGATTTAGTGATTCGGAGACTATTTAAATTTTTTTTGAATTTTAATATATATTTTTTAAAATTTTAAATTATTAAAAACAAAAAGTTAATTAAATGAAATTATAAATTAAAATATGACACGTGTCTAATTTTTATTGTTTAACATATATTTTTAACGATAATTAATTACCAAACACCTAAAATTATAATAATTGAAACTTTAAGTACTTATTTTTATAAAAAAAATATTTTAAACACCTAAAGTTGAAAAAAAAATACTTCAGCACTTATTTTTCATTTAAACCATTTATTTTTATCTGTTTCACGCGTGCAACTTGCACATAAAATATAGCATCAGACTTATGGAGGATAATATTTAATTACGACTGATCCATCATCATTATACTCATAATCCCATGTGATGTGAATGGTGAAAAAGGAAGGAATCTCAAGGTATATATAATATAGAAAAATTGAGTGTTTGTTATTTCCGGCTAAATAATTCAAATTTACCCTTAAAATTATTATTTAAATAAGGGTAAATTGTGCCAGTTATCACCATACTATATAGTGTTACATGTTTTTACCATTGAACTTCAAACTAGTCTAAATTTACCATCAACGTTTCATTCTTAATTCAATCGCACCACTCCTCTGTTAAATCATGGACGGCGTGATGATATGTAAAAAAAACGTGACGGTGTTGATTGTTTATATAAAATAATAATATATTTTCCACGTAATTGATATTTATAATAAAAACACTTACCCTAAACGACTTCGTTTTACTAATCCCCTCTTTTAATCCGTAATGACTGTAAAATTAACCCAAATCAATTGAAAACGTTATCGATTGAGAAGCAAGATTCCCTAAACCTAAACCTCCCAAACCGAAGCAAAATTTTCTTACAAAATCGGTGAAGCAATTTTGTTGAACTGAAGATTTGTTCCCTTCCCTTGGGTTTGTCATTGTTTACCCAAAACATAATGTTAGTTTTGTTTAGGGATATAGGGCAATCGATTAACTTCTTTCATTTGTTTGCAGATCGAATCAAAATGGAGAAGCGAGTGATGCGAACTAAGGGAATAAAGAGCATGAAATATGGTAGGTGACTGTCTCTTTTTATAACTTTTGATTTATGTAATGAAATTGGGGGATTTCTGTAATGATGCGAACTAAAAGATTTTAGTAATGAAATTGGAGTACTTCTTCAATTAGTTTCATTTTGATTTCAGTAATGATTTTGTGGGATTTGTGTATACATTATGTAATATTTTTGTTGTTTTATTGCACATTGTAATTTAGAAGTAATCATTTTAATTTAAAATTGTATTAAACCCCTTTAATGGTACTGTTCTATTGCACATTGTAGCTTTGGAGTGTATAACAATGTTGATTGGATTCTTTCTTTGTGATATATCGGTGGCAAATGAGGTATAGCATCATTGACAAAGCATTAAAAACAAAATGTGTACTTTGGCAGTTAGCATGCACTATTATATGTAATATTTTTCTTGAGAATGAATGGTGGGTCAGTAAGGTGGACCAGTTTAGTTTAGAATATTATTATTAGGATTGAATGGTGGACAACTTTAGGACTTTAAGATTATTTTTAAGGCATAGCGTACCGATACAGTATTCCCCGTATCGATACGATTTGGTATGGTTCAGAAAATCTTTGCATTTAATAAAATAGTCGTTGCTTGTCAGTTACGAAATCAACAATTTTCAAACAGTCGTTGGACCGTATCGATACGCCCTTATAGCGTATCGATACACTTTTTGCTTAAGTTTCACTCAGATTTCCAGTGAAAATAATCCGTATCGATACGGTCTTTGAGTATCGATACGCCCCTTATTTTACACTCACTACATCAAACTTGGTATATAGCGGCATTTTTAGCAGCGTTTTAGAGACAAACGCCACTAATTTTTAACATATCGCGGCGTTTACAGACAAAACTCCACAAATAACAAATTTCGCGGCATTTTTAAAAGAAACGCCGCAATAAACTTCTTTTTAGTGGCATTTTTAGAAAGAAAAACGCTACAATAGGTTTCTCTTTAGTGACATTTTTAGAAAAAAACGCCGCAAATATAGTGGCATTTTAGAGACAAGCGCGACAATAAATCTTATGTTACTGACGTTTGTAAAATCAAACGTCGCGATAGAAAATAAAAGTTTTATTTTGGAGAAATACCAACATTGTCACTCTCCTGCCCTCATCCAATCCCCAAATCAAAACACACCCTTTCATCTCAGTCGTCAGTTTTCTTTTTCCTAATCTATCATGCCACAATGATTTGTCCATGCTTGAATCCTTCACAAGCGTTTTCTAGGGTTCTTTCACTTCCGTGTCAGTAAGTAATGGTGATGGCTTCTCTCAGACGCGAAGGGAGGTGTTTCGCTACTCTGATCTCTCCCCGCCAAATCACTGATGTCTGTTCCTCTCCTATCGCTCCCTCCTACGAGTACCGATCTCCTTTTCTCAACCTTTTCTCACCTCATCATATCTCATATAATCTCAACATATTTATTCTTATTTTACCTTAATTTCTGCTTCTTAAGCTAGCAGGATAGCCATAACTTTTCTAGTGAGCCTTTTGGAAAATCCTTTCTTTATAAATTATCTTTAATTGTAATTTTTCTTTTTTTGTTTGGTTAGTGGGAAAATTGACGAAAATCCTTTAAGTCGTAGCTTTATAGTTGCCTTTAATCTACCGTCTTATATTTGATAATCAATGAACTTTGTTAATTAGACTAAGCTGAATCGTTTTTCAAAACCTTACTCTGTAAACGTTATACTGACTAGGATTCAAGTCATTACTCTCTCTCTTGAATTTTGAATTCTTTAAATCAAGTTGAAACTTAGCTCTGTTTAGTTGACGGTAACCAGATTTGTTTGATTATAAGACTTAAGAACTTGGCAGGACAAAGTGATTTTCATTTTCACTTGATACTTTTATATTTCGGAATTAATGATCTACCCTTTGTTAACTCAAATTTTTTTTTCTCCTACAAAGGAATTTGTCACTTGCTTGTACATATATTGGAGTATTTTTTACTATCAATTCATTATTTTCTCGGTTTCCAAATTCACTAATGTGAATATCTGTACTAGTTACACATACTCAGACATTGACTCTTTAATTAACGGCAATGGCATTTTCTCGGTTGCCAAATTGACTCCTTAATTAACTGCAATGACATTTTAAATCTATAAAATTTTCTTTGTTGCTTAACTTCTTTGCCAGACATTGAGATGGAACTAAGTTTGCCTAGTAATGGTTTGTTAAGATGCAATTATCTAACCTCTTTGCAAAATATCTATATCATGGCTATCTTTTTTGGTTATTTGAGGATTTTAGTTTATTATATTTACTGAGCTAGGAAAGGTAATGGAATTTGGACCAAATTCACACATGTGGCAAAAAAAAAAAAAAGACATATATCATGTCAATTTTGCAAGGATTATTTTAATTTTTCTTTTAAAATCTATAATGTTTGCCATGTATGTTTCGTTGAAGAAAAGCTTGTCTTATATTTTAGCTTTCAAAATTTTCACCTATACTCTCTCTGTTCAGTTTTGTCACATAGTCACTCTATTCATTTTCTTGTAGTGAGCTTTTCATGGAGGAATAGATATTCATTTTCTCAAGTCAGGTCATTTCAAGAAAATTTTCAGTAGGCTTTTCCTTTGCAAATTTTATACATTCAAGGGTGTTTTTCTCCTTTCCATTTTTCCTGTTATTTGAGGGGAAAAGAAAATTAAAATTTAGATTGAACAGGAAAAGGAGCTTATTGAGAGGACAATACGTGGCTTAACGAGGAGTTGTCTGTCAAAGTTGTCTTTTTGAGATTCATAGAACACATTCTGAACTTGAAGCTGATATGTCTGCTAAGCTTGCTGATGTAATTGTTTCTAAAAACGTCGTTCACAATATTTTTTTCTGATCTTCATCTTTTGACTTACTTGTTCTTTTAATTATTTCGTGTTGAAAAATAATACAATGAATGCTCCAGCTCCCTAAATTGGCACAAGGAAAGAACAAAGGAACTAGAAACTAAGCTGACATCTCTACAAGAGGTTTTTTAGACTGTTTTATTTGCCTTCTAAATTGTTATTCCTATCAATCTCTAGTATCCAGTCGACAATGACCCTAACCTTTTTTTTTAACTTGTGAAGGAATTGTGCTCATCAAAAGAGGTTGCTACATCCAACAAGGAAAGATTCTCTGCTGAACTATCAATTGTGATTACCACAAGATTTATATTTTTATGCTTGAACCCCCTAGAATACATGAGTATTGAAAATCTAGCGTGATATTTAATCATGATATGAAGAACTTTTTTTTGCCGAGGGTACTTCATTAGCTTATTCTCTAACGTTATGTTTAATTACGATATGAACAACTTATCTTTGCTAGCGCAGTTATGGTTTTGATTTTGGTAAGATAGTTATTGACTACTGCATAAATGCTTTCTAGTTTAACTCTATTTAGACTGTGACTGTGGAGCCAAGGTGCCAGTAGCCCATATTATTGAAAATCTGCTAATATGTAATTGGTCTAGAAGGGAAGTTGAAGTTGTTTAGGGAACATTAGTTGTTAGCAATTCATCTGGATGACTCCCGTAGAAGATGGTGCTTACTTGTCCTTTCAGTTGCTTAATTATTAGCTTAATATTTGGTGAAATTCATACATTATTTGAAGAAAGTAATTGAGGCTCAATCTTCTTCATCAAAAAAGATTGAACATGTTGCTTGCCAGGTCTATAGCAACATCGTGAGAATTGCTTTATGTCATCAAAAAATTTGACTTCCAACCTTAACATAACATATTCTTTTATATAGGCTTAAGCAGACTGTCAATTCGCCTAAGGCAGATGTAAAGTCAATTGTTGGGTCATTCCATTTCAAAAGTGGTGAACGAGCTAAAAGAAGAAAAGAGGCAAGCGAGCATGTTGTCATTCAGAAACATTTTTATTTATTTAGGTTAAGGATGGACTTTAATGTGCCTATTCTTTTTCTTTTCATAAAATGTTATCAGTTCTAAATAAAAATGGAAGAGAAATTTATGGACCACATTCAAGGGATCACATTTTTCTCTTTTAGTTTAAGGATGGACTTTAATGTTATGCATTTTAAATTATTATATAATATGTATGATTTATTTGAATTTTTTTGAAACATGGTGTTATTCGCGGCGTTTGTAAAAAAAAACGCCACTATATAACATGTTCTCACGGCGTTTGAGTTTACAAATGCAACTAGAGAACAAATTTTCGCGGTGATTGAGTTTACAAACACCATTAAAGAACAGGTTCTAACGGCGCTTGATTTTACAATTGCCACTAAAGAACAGTTATTCGCGGCGTTTGTGAAACAAAAACGCCGCTATAGAACTTGACTATTTGCGACGTTTGAAAAAACAAACGCCACTAAAGAACACTTATTCGCGGTGTTTGTATTTATAAACGCCACTATAGATCTTGACTTTTTGCGGCGTTACTTTAAGAGGAATTTCTTACGGCGCTTTCTAAAGCGTCAGAAAAGTTTTTAGCGGTACTAAAAACGTCGCTATAGGGTTAAAAAACGCCACTAAAGAACTGTTTTGTTGTAGTGACTATAATCGTACCGATACGCCTATACACGTATCGATACGCCCCTCTTAAATGTACACAATGACTCTTTCTATTTTGAGACAAATATCGATATGGTAGGTTGCAAATGTGCATTTATTGCGGGAAAAATGGAGCCCAATGACTCTATTGATGATCTTAACGACTAGAAATCAATGCAAGGGTATAAAAGCAAGCTTCCAAAGCCTCAACAACAACTATTGAACCTATTTGCAACATCCAAGCATATATCCAAACCCTTAAGCTTAAAGAGTCAAATTTTTGTAACCCCCACTTGTGTAATTTTCATTGTATCATTTTTTTCAAGTTTGGGAGTGCTTACTTGTAATTGGGTAATATATCAACCTTGTGAGATGTATTTTTCAGATTGTAATTCATTCATTGTATCATTTGAATTTCATCCCTTGCAAACTGGAGCGGTACAATGTGTAGAAAGTCAAGGCCTTGAGCCAAGTAGTGCCACATTTTGGGAAAGTGGCGACCATAACGTCAGAATCAAATGCTTGGAAATGTCTCAGGAAAGAAATCACAGATCTTAGACCACGTGCTGAGCACCAAAAGCCTTGATAGAGATAAACACTTCCACTGGGACTGATCCGACCTTCTTCTTTAGGGAGGGTTTGTAGCAGATGCTGGAGTTCATCGTCCAATGACTTGTCCACATCTTGGGTTGGTGAACCAAGTTTGATTTTGCTGGTTTCTGATGTATCCATAATGAAACCAATAACTATCTTATTTTGCACAATTTTCATCGATTAATAGTAAAGTGGACAGGCAATCCACCCACCCTCATAATATTTTAAAATTGGTCAATCATAATATTTTAAACTTCCACTACGCCATTAACATATTCACATGACAACCTGTACCGGAAAAGAAAAACCAACAACCCAAAAATTTATTTATTTCCCCTAAGATATCCACCAAAATAATTTGAAGGGTAAACTTCACCACATACCACTCAATTATAGCTACTGACTCGAAAATGCCACCAAACTTTAAAAAAAAATTCAAAACTAACACTAAAGTTTAGTTTGTGACTCGAAAATACCACTTCGCCGTCAATTCTTAACACCACCGTTAAGTCAAAACGACGTCGTTTTGGTGCGGCTGTTTTGAAGCCTAATTTAGCCCAAAATGACGTTGTTTTGCTCGATGGCAGCTATTAATCACACCCAAATTGTTCTTGTCCCAAAGGTTGTGGGGGAAAACTGTATGGAGAAATAATCAACTTGAAGTTATGTAATATTTTACCACAAATATTATATATTTTAAACTACTTGAGATTATTTCAAATTATTTTATGAAATAAATAATACTATAAATAATATATAATATTTATATAATAGTTTTGGTAAAATATTATATAATATCACGTTAGTTTAGTGGTTAAGGCTTAGCCTTTAAAGGGAAGTAATACATCTTTTTATACGTCTTTCTGTTACTAGATCCTTCACTAGCGTTATCCTTGTACCGAGGATGACCACAAAACCTGCATTCGATCAATTCAGAATCACCTCCCCAATAAATCATGCAACAATTTCTACAACAATGGATTTTCTGAACCGGCAAACCCATATCACGGACCAACTTCTTCGTCTCATACGTGTTCTTGGGCATGGCATTATCTTCAAGCATTAACTTCCGCATTATCCGACAAAGGTCATCATAGCATGCATTAGGAATCTTATATTGTGCTTTTAAGTGTATTAATTCAGAAACCACTGATAACTTGGACTCATTGCTACCGGGCCATATCGATTCAGAAGAAGCACCAAGTTTGTCGTACAACATCTGCGCTGAAGCAATTGGTGGTTGATCATCTTGTGTCATATATGCATTTAATTCAGGACCAGAAACATCTATCTCGGGAGGTTTATGGTTGTTACCACACAGATCATATGCATACTCTGGAACTGCAGTGCTAGAACGCTCCATATGGTTATAGTAATCATATTGACTCTGTCCAGTGAGAGAAAAACGCGGCTCTCCATGATGCACCCAATTATAATAATGCAGAACAAACCCTTCAATGAACACATGAACTTTAATCGTTTCTAGATCTTGAAAACTTTTATTTCTGCATTTAGGTCGGTTATATGGACACCTAATATTTCCTCCATCTGTAAATCTAGGCTTACTTAATGCAAATGTAATAAATTCCAACAGTGGTCGCTCAAAATTGGGATTAATAATGTGACCCTTTATTAGCCTATCAATATTGTACATCCAAGATTGATCCATGCTGAATGCCAAAGCCTGTTTTTATTGTATTATTAAATTAAAATACTTAAAGTAGTAAACTTTTAAATAGTAATTTTTAATTACTATTTTCTAAATCTTCTAAAAAATAGAAACATAACTTATGATTTTTATTTTTGTATATTACGTGCAAAACTCTTTATTTACTCTTAATATATTTCTAAAGAAAACAAGAAGTAGAACTTATGACATTATTAATCTATGTTACATATGAAAATATTTTATTTACTTTTAATCTATTCTAAACTTTTTAATTAAAAGGCTAATACTAATGAATTGATAGCACTATGTTTTAAAAATAAAATTAAAACTTACCTAATATGGCTTTGAGAAGTGTCATATTAACTTGGTTGATTAACTCCTTATGAAGATAATAATTGAGATCACATATAATATTCGATGTAATCAGTTCTGTATGGGAGTATGTTGTTGTAGAACCAAGTCGCCATTTTAAAGCCTGCAACACCATCAGCTCCATTTGTTTGATTGTGCTCCATTGAAAACAATGCTCCAAGTCCTCCAACTTCAGTCAAAACATTTTCATAAAAAAACACTAATAAATATGCAATGGAGATTGTAGATGTTGCCATTGATTTCCCCTGAACTGCCAAACTTGGTGTTTTCCCAAAGGTGCTGGTCTTATTGAAACTAACTTCACTTGACTTGAGATGAGAACCACCTATAAACCAGAAAGAAACCACAATAAACCAAGCATAAGGCAAGAACTTGATAATAAATCATTACATTGTTACATGTCACCATTAACAACAATATATCACAAGCCCGAAGAAGAATTTACATAGTGAAAAGTTGTAAATCTCAAAAGGAGATAAGAATTACCGAAACCACAGGATCACAAGTGTTAATCTCAACAGCATGGATAAACTTTTCTAGGATCTCTGCACTAAATAGTTTAGGCATTCTGTAAATTTTAAGTTCATGATTTTTGCACACACAACCCATTAAATATTAAAAACTTATATCCAAGCAACATTGCAGAATCACCTCTCAGATGTTTTTTGGAAACATGAGACAACACCAATTACTCGACAAGCAGCTGACCTAACCGAAGGAACCTTATCATTCTCAGCAGCACTGATCTGCATTTTTATTTATCCAACATAAATCATAAGAAAATGAATGTTATGTAAGATCACCACGGGAGAAGACGAACAAAAATTTAGGTTTTAAATAATACTATATCATGACTTACTAGAGATGAAACAATGAAGTCCTGATTTTCCTTTGAGAGAGTGAAGAACACGAAAGAAGTGATTCCAACAAAACAAGTTACTGATGCAGTTCTCACCTTCCAAAGAAAAGCAGATCAGTATCATATGCGTCTAAGAATAGAATGTTTCAATCTTGTTAGAAGTGTAGTTACGACCTTCAATGAATGAGAAAATAATCACAATGTAAAAGCAAGAGGTCTCTGAAATTAAAAACCTCCATTCCATTAAACACTTTGATACTCATCTTTAAGAATGAATTCCTAGGAGAAATAATAAAATGAAGGGAATTGAAGCTATCATAAGTTATGCAAACAATAGAATTTATCCACAAGGTCAACATATATTTGTTAACCAAGTAGATAAAGGTAAGCAATGAAATGAAGGGAATTGAGAAGGGGACGTGGGCTTCATCTTAGTGGCTTTGGCTTGCCGGAGTGATCACCGGAACGACAGGGACGACGTGGAGAATGACGGCGGCGCTATGGTTTGAGAGAAAACAAGGGTTTGGCATTTAAATGGGGTTTAAAATCTCGTGATTACTTCTATAGTGTTGTTTTTTAATTTTTTATTTCATTTCCCTTATAGAGATGTGTTTTATATATAGTGGCGTTTGTAAAACCAAACGCCGCTAAAACTGGACTTTTGCGGACCTATTACGGCGTTTGGTTTTACAAACGCCGCTAAAACTAGAACTATTGCGGCGCTTTTATTAAAAAAAACGGCGCCAAATTTCGCATTTTGTGGCGTTTGTCCTGTAAACACCGTGATAAGTACAATATTTTCCGGTGAGAGATGAGCGAAGAGAGGGGGAATGGCCGCCGGCAGCAGTGGACAGTCTTTGTGGGTAGGATATCGGAAACGTTACACTGTAAGGGCTTATGGCAAGTGTTTGATAGGCATGGCATGGTGCTCGACGCTTTCATCCCTCGGAAAAGGGCAAAGGATGGAGGGAGGTTTGGTTTTGTGAGGATGGCGAGTAGGGCAGATGCCGATCGGGCAATAGAACGTTTGAACAATAAATGGATATATGGGTCTCGATTGGTGGTGAGTATGGCAAGATTTGCGGATCAGGGATCGTCCAGAATTCAAAGAGCTAGGGGTTTGGGAGAGTCTGATCGGAAGAATAATGGTGATGAAAAGGGGCCATCGGAAAGACAAAGTGTAAATTCGAAAAGGATTCATATAACGACAAAGGTAATTAAAGGGAGTGTGGATGCAGCAAAAAAAAGTACAATATTTGCGGCGTTTCCCTCAAAAACGCCACAAAAAGCGTCGTTATATATCAATTCTGGTGTAGTGAAGCCACAATCCAACTCCTCTTACCTCAGTTGTAAAATGCGATGATGCTAATGCCTCCGAGCATTCTTTCAAATTTTTTTTTTGTAGAACTCATTGCATTCCACTGTTGTCACCTCCTTCGTAGAAGATGGAGCAGTTCATGCTTAGTAAGTATTACTTAATTACAATGCAATGAGAGGTTTAAGAGGTGAGTTTAAAGGGAATTCTTTTTACCGTTTATTGGGGGTTAGGTAATTAATAAGATTTTAATTAGAGTTGATGGAGCTGCAAGGGGGAAACCGGGTAAGGCGGGTTGTGGTGGTATTTTGCGTAATGCGTCGGGACAAATTTTGGCGTTATTTTTAGGACCAATTGGTATAGCGGATTCAAATAAGGCGGATGTACAGGCGATTTGCTTTGCGTTAGAGTTGATGGTTGGTTCGAAGATACTATCTTTTCCGTTGGTGGTTGAGTCGGATTCGACGACGGCGGTTGCATGGGTGCTTCACAATGAAAAGCGGCCGTGGAAGTATTGGCATTGGATGAGGCGAATCGATGAAGCATGTGCTGCATTGGGAGATATTTGCTTTCACCATGTGTATCGTGAGGCGAATAAACTTACAGATGTGCTTGCGAAGAGTGGTGTCGATCGCCCGATTTGGTTTCAACGGGTGGGATGAATTCCAACCGTGTGACATTCTTGGGTTCGTGTGTTTTTTTGGATATGGTATCATGTCGGTTGCCTAGTTTGTTACATTACCATGAGTACTCTTTTCCTCTATAGGTGTAGAGAAGTTTTTAACGAGGTTTGGGGGAATGTTGGCTATGTATGAGACATTTATTAATAAATCATACATGTTTGCCGAGCAAAAAAAATAAGATTTTAATTAGAGTTATTATTATTTGCATTGAAAAGGAAATTAAGTAGATGGGGATTAGAAAGGTGGATTCAAACAATTACTTTCTTGTATTTTATTTTATTTTTTATTGTTTCCGACGGAACTATTGTTTCTATCACAAATTAAATTGACATTTTTAATAGGTATTTTTAATAGTTTCCGACGGAATTATTGTTCCATCACAAAATAAATTGGTATTTTTAATTGTTTCCGATGGAATCATTATTCTGTCACAAATTAAATTATCATTTTTATTGAAATCAAAAGAAATTTGCGACGGAAACAATAATTCTATCGAAAACTACAACTTAGATTAATTTTTGTGATGAAATATTTTATTTCCATAAATAAATTGTGACAGATTTTAAAGTTGTCGGAATTTTCCGTCATTAAATCAAATTTTTTGTAGTGTTTATATTTGAAGGTCTTAGGTTCAAACCCCTCTGAGCACATAGTTTTAATATTTTTTCCTCCAGCAAAATGACGTCGTTTTGGTCTAAATTAGACTTCAGATAGCAGCACCAAAACGACGTCATTTTGACTTAACGAGAGTGTTAAGAGTTAACGGCGGAATATTATTTTCGAGTCACAAACTAAAGTTCAGTGTTAGTTTTGATTTTTTTTTTAAAGTTCGGCGGTATTTTTGAGCCAGGGGCCATAATTGAGTGGTATGTGGTGTAGTTTACCCTAATTTGAAATACTAAAAAATTAATTAAGGGGTCCACTACCATCTTTTACTCCACTTTTATAGATATTATTTTTAATTTTTGCTTGAGTTTAACATTTACGTTACATATGGTGGATAAGTGGGTTCAAGTACATTTAAAATTATAACCCTAATTTTCTTACTGTGAATGTATAAACAAGAGCATTAAAAGATGAGAGATGATTTCTGTTTCAAGCATGTGGAAACTAATTATGTGGCGAATAATTTTTTTTTTATCTTTTTTCGATGCTTTTTCTATGTCCCAACACTAAAAATTTAAATTATAAACTCTTATCCTAAATTTTAAATTCTAAACCCTAAAAAATACACCATACACCTAATTCTTTATGTTCTAATAATAAATTATAAATAGAGGCAAAAAATATAAATAATTTCTATTCTCACGTGGCTTGTCTGTAAACTTTATAAAAAAATCAGCAATCGTTTTTTTTTTATTACAAAATCAATAGAGTTGATTTTAAGACTTTTGCATTATAATAATGCAAACGGCATGTTTAGCAGAATAAGCATTTAGGGACACTAAATTATCTTCGTTTACCGAAAGATTTATATCCTTTCATACAGAACAATATTAGTTAATAAGCCAATAATTAAATGAATCTTAGTGTAGATTAAAGTTTACCTAAATATTAAACCAGCCACATGAAATCTGAATTAACATGGTAATTTCTTTTGTCTGTTTCACGCTTGCAACTTGTTACTTGCACATTGAATATAACATTAAACTGAAGGAGGAGAATATTTAGGCCCTTTGGCAAAAATAATAAAATAAAAATTAAGTGCTTTTGCATTAAAAAAAAGTGTTTGGTGCCAAACAATTTTCATCGATTAATAGTAAAGTGGACAGGCAATCCACCCACCCTCATAATATTTTAAAATTGGTCAATCATAATTTTTTTAAAAATAAAATGGATTGCAGACCCAATAAACTTCCACTACGCCATTAACATATTTACATGACAATTTGTACTGGACAAGAAAAACCAACAACCTAAAAATTTATTTATTTCCCCTAAGATATCCACCAAAATAATTTGAAGGGTAAACTTCACCACATACCACTCAATTATAGCTACTGACTAGAAAATGCCACTAAACTTTAAAAAAATTTAAAACTAACACTAAACTTTAGTTTGTGACTCGAAAATATCACTTCGCCGTTAATTCTTAACACCACCGTTAAGTCAAAACGACGTCGTTTTGGTGCGGCTGTTTTGAAGCCTAATTTAGCCCAAAATGACGTCGTTTTGCTCGATGACATCTATTAATCACACCCGGATTGTTCTTGTCCCAAAGGTTGTGGGGGCAAATTGTATGGAGAAATAACCAACTTCAAGTTATGTAATATTTTACCACAAATATTATATATTTTAAACTACTTGAGATTAATTTAAATTATTTTATGAAATATATAATACTATAAATAATATATAATATTCATATAATAGTTTTGGTAAAATATTATATAATATCACGTTAGTTTAGTGGTTAAGGCTTAGCCTTTAAAGGGAAGTAATACATCTTTTTTTATGTCTTTCTGTTACTAGATCCTTCGCTAGCGTTATCCTTGTACCGAGGATGACCACAAAACCTGCGTTCGATCTATTCAGAATCACCTCCCCAATAAATCATGCAACAATTTCTACAACAATAGATTTTCTGAACCGGAAAACCCATATCACAGACCAACTTCTTCGTCTCATACGTGTTATTGGGCATTACATTATCTTCAAGCATTAACTTCTACATTATCCGACAAAGGTCATCATAGCATGCATTAGGAATCTTATGTTGTGCTTTTAAGTGTATTAATTCAGAAACCACTGATAACTTGCACTCAGTGCTACCGGGCCATATCGGTTCAGAAGAAGCACCAAGTTTGTCGTACAACATCTGCGTCGAAGCAATTAGTGGTTGATCATCTTGTGTCATGTATGCATTTAATTCAGGACCAGAAACATCTATCTCGAGAGGTTCATGGTTGTTACCACACAGATCATATGCATACTCTGGAACTGTAGTGCTAGAACGCTCCATATGGTTATAGTAATCATATTGACTCTGTCCAGTGAGAGAAAACGTGGCTCTCCATGATGCACCCAATTATAATAATGCGAAACAAACCCTTCAGTGATCACATGAACTTTAATCGTTTCCAGATCTTGAAAATTTTTATTTCTGCATTTAGGTCGCTTATATGGACACCTAATATTTGCTCCATCTGTAAAATCTAGGCTTATTTAATGCAAATGTAATAAATTCCAATAATGGTCACTCAAAATCGGGATTAATAATGTGACCCTTTATTAGCCTATCAATATTGTACATCCAAGATCGATCCATGCTGAATGCCAAAGCCTATTTTTAATTTATTATTAAATTAAAATACTTAAATTAGTAAACTTTTAAATAGTAATTTCTAATTACTATTTTCTAAATCTTCTAAAAAATAGAAACATAACTTATGATTTTTATTATTGTATATTACGTGCAAAACTCTTTATTAACTCTTAATATATTTCTAAAGAAAACAAGAAGTAGAACTTATGACATTATTAATCTATGTTACATATGAAAATATTTTATTTACTTTTAATTTATTCTAAACTTTTTAATTAAAAGGCTAATACTAATGAATTGATAACACTATATTTTAAAAATAAAATTAAAACTTACCTCAACTCACAAATTCGGTAAAAATATTTAAAGTTCTGCAAAAGAAATAAAAAACATCAAAATTGAAATTTAAAAATAATTGGAATACAACAAACAATTCTTCTAAAATGTTATTTTTATTATAACGGTAAAAACAATAGTTATTTAAAATGATAAAATCCCATGAAATCAAAGCACAACACTCACTACACCAGAATTGATATATAGCCGCGCTTTTTGTGGCGTTTTTGAGGAAAACACCGCAAATATTGTACTTATCACCGCTACAGGACAAACGCCACAAAATGGCAAATTTGGCGGCGTTTTAAATAAAAACGCCGCTATAGGTCTAGTTTTAGCGATGTTTGTAAAACCAAACGCCGCAATAGGTCCGCAAAAGTCCAGTTTTAGCGGCGTTTGGTTTTACAAACGCCACTATAGATAAAACACATCGCTATAAGGGAAATGGAATAAAAAATTAAAAAAGACACGGTAGAAGTAATCACGGGATTTTAAACCCCATTTAAATGCCAAGCCCTTGTTTTCTCTCAAACCATAGCGCAACCATCATTCTCCACGTCGTCGCCGCCGTTCTGGTGATCACTCCGGCAAGCCAAAGCCACCAAGATGAAGCCCTTGTCCCCTTCTCCGAATTATTGCTTTGATTTCTGCAATATATACATCTGTTTTCGCCATTGCCTCTGCTAAAGTTTTCTTCGAAGAACGCTTTGATGGTAAATCGTTTCTGACTCATCGTTTATTCACTTTCTCTAACTAAATCGTCCCTTGTGTGCGAACCTTTAGATTGGCTTGCTTTCTTCGTTTGAATCTATTTTATAAATATTTATGAATTTTATTTTTATGAAATTTGAACGGATCAGTGATGTTTATGTGTTAATTAGGCGGTTCAGTTGCTTTTGATTTGTTCCTTACTCAAATGCTTAATTAGGTTTGACAATTTTGTTTCCATTTTGAAAATTTTAAAGAGAACTCATGAAAAGGATGTTACTTTTGGTTTAATTGTAACTTTTTTACGATTCATTGTTTTCAAATAGTACATTTTCATTTATTTTTGGCTAATTTTTCACGTTAGATTTTCAATACTCATGTGTTCCAGGGGTTTCAAGCATAAAAATATAAATCTTGTGGTACTCACAATTGATAGTTCAGCAGAGAATCTTTCCTTGTTGGATGTAGCAACCTCTTTTGATGAGCACAATTCTTTCACAAGTTAAAAAAAAGCTTAGGGTCATTGTCGACTGGATACTAGAGATTGATAGGAATAACAATTTAGATGGCAAATAAAACAGTCTAAAAAACCTCTTTTTTTTTTATCAACAACTGTATGAATTTATTGATGTAAAAAACATACAGCTCGACGCAGCCCTTACGCCTCGTTAAAAACCTCCCTAAGCCTAATGGAGGAAAAGAGTACGTAAGTGCTCGTCTAGGATGAAACGCCTAAATACAAGCTATGAAAAGAGTACTCCGATCCACACCCTCCTTGGCGAGTACATCAGCAAAACCATTTGCTTCCCTCGGCGTATATTGAAAATGAATCTCCGATATCGTTTGGCATGCCTGATCAATCGAAACAAAAGAGTCCCATAATCTCCACGGGCGTTTTGCCAAGCCCATTACCCAACTCAATGCTACTTGGGAATCCGATTCAATCACCACGCACTTCTCGCGCCACGCCCCTTCCGCCACTACCTTCACTGCAAGTTCGATAGCCTTTACTTCCGCCACGTTAGAATCTAAACATCCCATAGGTCCGGAAAAAAGTGCCAGAATGCGGCTGTCCGCGTCGCGCAGCACACCCCCGACGCCTGCCGGACCAGGCTTTCCACGCGCCGAACCATCGACGTTGAATTTCAAAGTTCCCGCAACAGGTGGCTGCCATACCAGACCAGCACGTACCTGCTTTGGGCGTCGGCTAACCACACACATCGATGGGCACGACCACCACACTGATTCGGACATAAAATCGCTGTCGGCATCCACTTTTATCCAATAGAATGATCTAAGTTTTACAAGGAAGCACACCTCCGCTACCGTCGATCGTTTGCCTTTAAAAATATATTCGTTACGGGTGAGCCATAACGACCAAAGCATAGCACTCACACTAGCCACCCACCACTTTAATTGACAGCCTTGAAAGGAGCTATGGAAATTCACAATGAAGAACTCGAAAAAACATGCTGGTAAAGGTAATGCAATACCCCACCATCCTCGCAACCAGTCCCAAACCTGTTGGATGCATGGGCAATCGTAAAATAAATGGGCGATCGACTCCTCCACCTGTACACACCATGGACACAAACCTTGTCCTTCCGCCAATGTAACTCCTCTTATACGCAAAAAATCAGCCGTCGGTAACCTCTTCAACCAAATAAACCATAGGAAGGCTTGTACCTTTGGTGGAACGAGAACTTTCCAAGCGAAACAACCTCCGAAATCGCCATCTCCCACCCTCTCTAATAGCAACGCCTTAGTCATAGCTTGCACCGAAAATTCCCCATTTTCATCCGGAGTCCAAATCAATGTGTCTATACGATCCATTCTCAAACGAAACCCACTTACCATATCACATAAAGAATGCAACTGTTCTTGTTCGAAACTCCATAGCTGCCGACGGAAAAAACCATCCCAATTAGCATGATCGAAATGACCATCCGTTGCATAATCTTGTACCCAAGCTAACTTATTCACTGCCAAGGCGAATAAACATGGAAATGCCTCCTTTAATGGCTGTTGCATCACCCAAATATCAAACCAAAAAAAACCAACTGTCCACTGCCAATTTGCCACTAAAAATTAGTACCCCCCCACGTGGGATTCAATAACCGGGCAGCAAGCGTTTGCCACTATTTGACGCCAAACCACCGACATCGACGATAGATTTTCAGTGTTAAAACTCCACCATTGAACATTATCCCCATATTTGGCCGTTATTAGACGACGCCAAAACGAGTCATGGTCACGTGCATAACGCCAAACCCACTTAGACAGTAGTGCCATGTTCTTCACTCTCAAGTCCGCCACCCCCAGACCCCCAAGATGTCGAGGTCGACAAACAATGTCCCATCCGACTCTGCTCATTCTTCTCTCTAAATTGACGCCACCCCAAAGAAACGCTCTTCGTATCTTGTCTAGCTTCTCAACTACCCCTTTTGGCACAACAAATAATCCTAAATAAAAAATAGGGAGTGACGAGAGTACCAAATTGACTAGAGTCACCCTAGCAGCAAATGATAGAGAAGTGCGCTTCCACCCTGCTAACTTGTGTCTGAAGTTTGCTACGATCAGATCCCATACTGAAAGACGCCTCGGATCAGCTCCCAACGGAAATCCCAAATAGACAAATGGTAGTTCCCCTAGCCGACAACCCAGAATAGAAGCAACCGATGCACTTAACTCTTCTGTCACACCAATCGCATATAAAGAGCTCTTTGCAAAGTTTATTTGCAACCCAGAGCATAACTGAAAACAGTGAAGAATCCGCTTAACATTACGTGCATATTCAACATTGGCATCAATAAACAATATAGTATCATCGGCAAACTGGAGGTGAGTAAGCCTTATGTTCGAAACCACCTCCACTCCTCTAATCAGCCCTCCCGTTTCCGCCGTGCTCAACAACAAGTGCAAAGCCTCCGCAATAATCACAAACAGTAACGGTGATAAGGGACAACCCTGTCTCAATCCACGACCCATCCTGAATTCACTCGTCGCGCTACCATTAAATAGAATAGATAAGCGTGCTGAACTGATACAAACCTGTATCCAATGACGCCATGTTGCGCAGAACCCCATCTTTGCGAGTATAGAATCCAAAAATGACCAGCTCACGCAATCATACGCTTTGGCGAAATCCAGCTTCAAAATGAAACCGCCCACTCCATTACCTCGAAGGGAATGAATTATCTCCGTTGCTAACAAGACCCCATCTACCAATTGACGGCCCTTGATGAAAGCTGATTGAGTGTCGCTAATCAGAGAATTCAATACAAATTGCAACCGAGTCGCAAGGCATTTGGCTAATAGTTTGTACATAGAGTTTACCAAACCAATCGGTCGATATTCGCCTAGTCTTCGCGGTGTCGCCACCTTAGGTAGAAGCACAATAAAAGTGCAATTCGCTCCCTTTGGTAAAATCCCTCGTTCATGAAATTGAGAGAAGAAATTCAGCATATCATCTTTTACCACCTCCCAACTTTTCTTGTAAAATTCGAGAGTAAATCCATCTGGACCCGGAGCTTTTGAACCATCGCAATTCCACAGAGTTCGCTTTATCTCATCAATTGTAAAAGGTGTTGTCAACGTGCCTCTTGCCTCTGCTTGTATTCGACGAAATGTGCCCTCAAATTCCCACAATCCACTACGATCCTCTCTAGCAAAATGAGCTGAAAATGCCTTAACAACATAAGCGCGTAAAGCGGCCGGAGCTGTAACCCAACGTCCGTTAATCAACAGTCCAGGTATAAAGTTTCTAGCGGTCCGTAGCTTCGCCGTTCTATGAAAATAAGCTGTGTTTCGGTCGCCTAACCTCAACCAATTTGCCCGAGATTTTTGACGCCACATAGCTTCTTTGTTGCGCATTGTTTTCCATAGTGCTTGCATCCATTGTCGCCGTTCACATTCTATCTCGTTATTACCCTCATCCGTTATCAACAAGTCATCCGCCTTTTCTATTTGTTGCTGTAATTGTTCAATTTTTAAGTTCACGTCCCCAAATATGTCTGTGTTCCAACGTTTCAGAAACGACTTCAAATGCCTCAACTTCACCATAATATTATCTTTTCCCAAACCAGCTGTAGTCAGACGACACCACTCTCTAGCGAGGTCCAGCACGTTAGATTTTCCCTCTAACCAGCAATTGAAGAAACGAAAAGGTCTTGGACCCCAATCACAATCGTCACACGCCAATATCAACGGCTTGTGATCAGATACTCCTCGCGACAAAGCTGTTTGCTGTATGCTGTTGAAATTATCAAACCAAGATGCTGAAATTAGAAACCTGTCAATTCGGCTACATCTATTACCCGGACCAAACCACGTAAACCGTTTACCAGACATAGGTAAATCTATCAAACCAGCGCTGTTAACAAAATTCCCAAAATTTTCCATTTCAGCTTCTCTATCCGATACCCCTATCCTGTCCGAATTTTTCAATATAGCGTTGAAATCTCCTGCCACACACCAAGGCCCCTGAAACGTGCTCATACTAGCCAACAAATTATTCCATAACACACATTGACTCGTTACTTCACAAGGTGCATATAGCGCAACAATACCACACACTAGTTCTTCAATAGACCATTTCCCCAACAGCATAATATAGTGGCGATCAATATGAAATGAGTCTAATATAAATTTCGTACCTTCCCATATTGCCAATACACCTCCGGAAGCACCAACCGACGGTGAGAACGCCAATTCGAAATTATCCGAATACCACAAACTATTCCCCAACAATGTAGGAATCTCCTCCAGCTTAGTCTCCTGTAATAACACCATGTCGCAATGATTTTTCCGAATGACCTCGCGAACATAACGCCGTTTCGCACTCCCTCCCAAACCCCTTACATTCCACGTTAGTAATTTCATGAGTCAGAAACCCCGGCACTCCCCGGCGATAACCCGCGAAATATCTTTAATGATGTCTTCTTCCCTACCGATTGATTTAACTCCAATCAACGCTCCCAACTTCACTGTTTCGGTCACTTCGTTTGTATCCTGCTGTTGCCCCACGCACATACCATAATTCGCATGCCCCTGTTCAATTGCATCTGCTTGTGTGGCCTTCTTCCCCGACCCTCGACCACGACCGGATAGAGGGTTGCCTGACTTTCCGGTAATCTCGCCTCCTACCACCCGTCGGACTTTGCAATATGAGTTCCCCACACGAGTCACTTCTGTATTACCCAATCCCTGTGCTGCTGAGTTTGCATAAGTGGTAATTTTTGAAATTGCATTGTCATCCACTTCCGTAACCCCCCTGATTTCTGTAGAGTTTGATTTCGAATTCACCACCCCAGCTATTTCGGGACTCTCCATTAGAGTTCGATTATGATACAATCTCTCACTCTCCAAGTTGTCAAAGCTGATCGGAGTAATCAGCTGTTGCGCCGGCACAATTTCTGCCGTTGTAATAGCCGGCGTGTGCTCCACGTTTATTTCACCTTGAGGCACTGATGTATCAACCCCCCCAATCAAATTTTCTTCGTTTACCACTGCTGTATTTTCCTCCGCCCCTCCTAACCGAGCCTTCGACGGACGACTTGTACTGCTACCTTCCTTCTGTTGTTTCGATTGTGACGCGTTACCCTCGTAACAGCCGCATTCGATCGTGGGACCTTGTCTATCCGATTCAAACACCCTCACCATGTATTCCGCGGCTGCTAATTTCACCTTGATGGTTTCCTCAATGAGTTCCATCGTTGTCGTTTCCACCAGAATACGACCACAATCAAAGGATGAGGGTGTTTCCGTATCGTCGTCCATGCATATGAATGACCCCCATAAACCTGCTATATTCGCAAATGTCTTCTTGTGCCATAAATGGATCGGTAATCCCACCACGGACAACCAAACTCGACGAGAATCTGTTGAAATTGATGGCGACCAATCTAGCACCTTAGAGAAACACTCTCTAATACAATCCATCTTTAACACTTCCTCGCGAATTTTCGCCGATGTGCACATTAATAGGATCATTGACCCCGATAGCCTCATGATCGAAAATCCCTCCTTCTTTTCCACTTCCAATCGATCCGCAAGAGTTTTTAAATTCCAAGGTTTAATACTCCATCCGATCGCGCACCATTGGAGAATTGCCCATTTATCCTCATCTAATACCCCTTCTATCACTCGCCGATTTGATCCACTTTCACATTCCCCTTGTACAACTGATTTCTCTGATTTGGAGCCTGAATTGTTGTCGTTCGTCGGCAGTTGAGTCTTCTTCCGTTTCGATGTATCCCTCAAATGATTTATCCCCTTCCATGCCAACGTCACTCTCAATTTGGCCCCATAAATCCACTTTCCGTGTAGCCGTTCAATCGCTCTTTCCGCGTCCTCCTTTGATGCCATTCGAACAAAACCAAAGCGTGCCCCGTCTCGAGCCCTCTTACGTGGTATGAACGCATCTCGTACCACTCCATGGCGATCGAAAACTTGCCATAAACCCTTCCAGTGTAAGGTCTCCGATATTCCTCCCACATATATGGTCCAAACCTGTTGTGATTTGTCAATGGTCGATTGTGGGTTGGTTGTATTTCGATCGCCGCCGCCGTGATCACTGCCGTCTTGTTCCCTGGTTAGCCGTCGCCAAAGTATCCCGTCCGTCGTTTTCTTCATCCCGTTATTTTATTTTTCTATTGTAGAGATGTCAGCTTAGTTTCTAGTTCCTTTGTTCTTTCCTTGTGCCAATTTAGGGAGCTGGAGCATTCATTGTACTATTTTTCAACAAGAAATAATTAAAAGAACAAGTAAGTCAAAAGATGAAGATCGGAAAAAATATTGTGAATGACGTTCTTAGAAACAATTACATCAGCAAGCTTAGCAGACATATCAGCTTCAAGTTCAGAATGTGTTCTATGAATCTCAAAAAGACAACTTTGGCAGACCACTCCTCGTTAAGCCACGTATTGTGCCTCTCAATAATTCCTTTTCTTGTTCAATCTAAATTTTAATTTTCTTTTCCCCTCAAATAACAGGAAAATGGAAAGGAGAAAAATACCCTTGAATGTATAAAAACTTGCAAAGGAAAAGCCTACTGAAAATTTTCTTGAAATGACCTGACCTGAGAAAATGAATATATATTCCTCCATCCAAAGCTCACTACAAGAAAATGAATAGAGTAACTATGTGACAAAACTGAACAGAGAAAGTATAGGTGGAAATTTTGAAAGCTAAATTATAAGACAATCTTTTCTTCAACGAAACATACATGGCAAATATTATAGATTTTAAAAGAAAAACTAAAATAATCCTTGCAAAACTGACATGATATATGTCTAATTTTTTTTGCCACATGTGTGAATTTGGTCCAAATTCCATTACCTTTCCTAGCTCAGTAAATATAATAAACTAAAATCCTCAAATAACCAAAAAAAGATAGCCATGATATAGATATTTTGCAAAGAGGTTAGATAATTTGATCTTAACAAACCATTACTAGGCAAACTTAGTTCCATCTCAATGTCTGACAAAGAAGTCAAGCAATAAAGAAAACTTTATAGATTTAAAATGTCATTGCAGTTAATTAAAGAGTCAATTTGGCAACCGAGAAAATGTCATTGCAGTTAATTAAAGAGTCAATGTCTGAGTATGTGTAACTAGTACAGATATTCACATTAGTGAATTTGGCAACCGAGAAAATAATGAATTGATAGTAAAAAATACTCCAATATACGTACAAGCAAGTGACAAATTCCTTTGTAGGAGAAAAACAAATTTGAGTTAACAAATGGTAGATCATTAATTCTGAAATATAAAAGTATCAAGTGAAAATGAAAATCACTTTTTCCTGCCAAGTTCTTAAGTCTTCTAATCAAACAAATCTGGTTACCGTCAACTAAACAGAGCTAAGTTTCAACTTGATTTAAAGAAATCAAAATTCAAGAGAGAGTAATGACTCGAATCCTAGTCAGTATAACGTTCACAAATTAAGGTTTTGAAAATCGATTCAGCTTAGTTTAATTAATAGAGTTCACTGATTATCAAATATAAGACGGTAGATTAAAGGCAACTATAAAGCTACGACTTAAAGGAGAAAGCATTAAAATTATCGTCAAAGCTTAAACTACTTCCAGTCTTATACAACATTGATTCGTCAATTTTCCCACTAACCAAACAAAAAAAGAAAAATTATAGTTAAAGATAATTTATAAAGAAAGGATTTTCCAAAAGGCTCACCAGAAAAGTTAAGGCTATCATGCTGGCTTAAGAAACAGAAATTAAGGTAAAATAAGTATAAATGCGATGAGATTATATGAGATATGATGAGGTGAGAAGAGATTGAGAAAAGGAGATCAATACTCGTGGGAGGGAGCGATAGGAGATGAACAAACAGCAGTGATTTGGCGGGGAGAGATCAGAGGGGCGAAACACCTCCCTTCGCGTCTGCGAGAAGCCATCACCATTGCTTACTAACACGGAAGTGAAAGAACCCTAGAAAATGCTTGCGAAGGATTCAAGCATGGACAAATCATTGTGGCATGAGAGATTAGGAAAAAGAAAAGTGACGACTGAGATGAAGGGTGTGTTTTGATTTGGGGATTGGATGAGGGCAGGAGAGTGACAATGCTGATATTTCTCCAAAATAAAACTTTTATTTTCTATCGCGGCGTTTGATTTTACAAACGCCAATAACATAAAATTTATTGCCGCGTTTGTCTCTAAAACGCCACTATATTTGCTCTATTTTTTCTAAAAATGTCACTAAAGAGAAGCCTATTCTAGCATTTTTTTTCTTCTAAAAACGCCACTAAAAAGAAGTTTATTGCGGTGTTTCTTTTACAAATGCCGTGAAATTTGTTATTTGTGGCGTTTTGTCTGTAAACGCCGCGATATGTTAAAAATTAGTGGCGTTTGTCTCTAAAACGCCGCTATATACCAAGTTTGATGTAGTGAGTGTAAAATAAGAGGCTTATTGATACTCCAAGACCGTATCGATACGGATTTTTCTCATTGGAAATCTGAGTGAAACTTAAGCAAAAAGTGTATCGATACGTTATAAGGGCGTATCGATACGGTCCAACTATTTTATTAAATGCAAAGATTTTCTGAATCAAACCAAATCGTATCGATACGGGGACTACCTTATCGGTACGCTATACCTTAAAAATAAGGGTAAAGTACAGAGACGGTCACTGAACTTTGGTAAAAAAAACAAAATGGTAACCAAACTTTCAAAAATCACAAAATGGCAATTAAACTTTATGTTTTATAACAAAATGGTAACTAGATGCTAGATGTCGTTAAGTGACTGTTATAAAATTTGGTATAATAACACATTTAGTCCTTCGTATTTATACATTCAATCAATTTAGTCCTAATTTGAAACAATTCACTAAATTTAGCCCTCGTTATTTACGCATTCTTTCAATTTGGTCCTTAAAGCAAAATTCCAAAGTATGGTAACATGATAAATAATTACAATTAAATTTTTATAGGAACTTGAAAACTCGACTCGAATCGAAAAAATTTCAAATAAAGTTTGAGTTGTAAAATATGACGCGTCAACTCGAATAACTCGAAATTTTTTGACTCGACTCGATCGAACGCTCATCTCTATATTAAGATATGATGCGTCAACTCAAAATATTCGAATTTTTTAAATCATTTTCCCTTTTAAATTGAATATTTTTTAAAATAGAATATTTAATATTTTCATATTTAAATCACTTCGAATATTTAATAACTACTTTAAATATTCAATTTAATTTAAAAATATTTGATTTAAAAGAAAAATGATTTAAAATATTCGAATATTTAATAACTATTTTAAATATTTTTCTTTTAAATATTCGAATATTTAATAACTACTTTAAATATTTGAATATTTTAAATCAATTTTTTCTTGTAAATCAAATATTTTTAAATTAAATCGAATATTTAATATAGTTATTAAATATTCGATGTGATTTAAAACAAAAAATGATATAAAATATTCAAATATTTTGAGTTATTCAAGTTGACGCGTCATATCTTAAGATAAAGGTGAGCATTCGATCGAGTCGAGTCAAAAAATTTCGAGTTATTCGAGTTGACGCGTCATATTTTACAACTAAAACTTTATTTGAAATTTTTTCGATTCGAGTCAAGTCTAGTTTTCGAGTTACTATAAAAATTTAATTAAATATTCGAATATTTTAAATCATTTTTTTCTTTTAAATCTAATATTTAAAGTAGTTATTAAATATTCGATGCGATTTATATATGAAAATATTAAATATTCTATTTTAAAAATAGTCGATTTAAAAAATGATTTAAAATATTCAAATATTTCGAGTTATTCGAATTGACGCGTCATATCTTAAGATAGAGGTGAGCGCTCGATCGATTCGAGTAAAAAAAATTTTGAGTTTTTCGAGTTGGCGCGTTATATTTTACAACTCAAACTTTATTTGAAATTTGAACGGATCAGTGATGTTTATGTGTTAATTAGGCGGTTCAGTTGCTTTTGATTTGTTCCTTACTCAAATGCTTAATTAGGTTTGACAATTTTGTATCCATTTTGAAAATTTTAATGAGAACTCATGAAAAGGATGTTACTTTTGGTTTAATTGTAACTTTTTTACGATTCATTGTTTTCAAATAGTACATTTTCATTTATTTTTGGCTACTTTTTCTCCATTTTGAAAATTTTGCTTAATTTTTCTCTTACTATGCTCCGTTGACCGTGAAAGTGAGTTTAGGAATAGAAATCTATTCTTTAGTTTTATGTATTCATTTTTGTTTATAAATCGAATTGCTGCACATTTTCATTGATATCAAATTTGTGTGGTGTTTGGTGCTATGCTGCTGCACATTTTTGTATATTACGTGCAAAACTCTTTATTTACTCTTAATATATTTCTAATGAAAACAAGAAGTAGAACTTATGACATTATTAATCTATGTTACACATGAAAATATTTTATTTACTTTTAATCTATTCTAAACTTTTTAATTAAAAGGCTAATACTAATGAATTGATAGCACTATATTGTACAAACCTTAAACATAAATGACCATTTCAGTAGTTTATCCTATTTTAAAATTGGTCAATCATGATTTATTAAAACAAAATGGAAAAGCCAATACAGCAGAACTTATTGTTTAATTCAGATTCCAGCAAAAACCAGCTAAATTAAACTCATATGTATCCCTTTCTCGATTGGTTTTTTGTTTGATTATGGATGCAGCAGAAAGCAACAAAGCCAAAATCGCTTCACTGATCCAAGATGTGAAGAAATCATGGGATGATGAGCTCCAACAACTGGTGCATACCCTCCCCAAAGAAGAAGGCTGGATCAGTGGAAGTCTTTATCTCTATCAAGGCTTCTGGTGCCCAGCTATTGTTCTAAAACCTGTGGTTTCTTTCCAGACACATTTCCAAGCATTGGATTCTGATGTTATGGTCGCCACTTTCCCAAAATGTGGCACTACTTGGCTCAAGGCTTTGACTTTCTCCACTTTGTACCGTGATTAGGGATGTAAAAACAGGTCAACAGTTGGGTTTCAGGTCAGTCTCTGTCAGGTCGGGTCAAATCGGTTACAGGTCATTTCGGGTCATTTTTTGTTTTGACTCGATTCGGTTCGGGTTCGGGTTCATTTCGGGTCGGGTTCATTTCAGGTCGGGTTCAATTCAGGTCGGGTTCATTTCGGGTCGGGTTCATTTCAGGTCGGGTTCATTTCAGGTCGGTTCATTTCAGGTCGGGTCAAAACGGTTAATTGACAGGCTGATTTCAGGTCGGGTTCGTTTCAGGTCGGGTTCATTTCAGGTCGGTTTCGTTTCAGGTCGGGTTCATTTCAGGTCGGTTTCGTTTCAGGTCGGGTTCATTTCAGGTCGGTTTCGTTTCAGGTCGGGTTCGTTTCAGGTCGGTTTCGTTTCAGGTCGGGTTCTTTTCAGGTCGGTTTTGTTTCAGGTCGGGTTCATTTCAGGTCGGTTTCGTTTCAGGTCGGGTTCATTTCAGGTCGGGTTCCTTCGGGTTTATGGTTTATTGTGTTATGTGTATTATATATATTGACGGATTATGATTTTTATTTTTACGGTTTAGGGTTTAGGGTTTAGGGTTTAGGGTTTAGGGGATTACGTATATGTGATATATATATATATAGTTGGTGCTATTGGATTTATTTTTATGGTTTAGGGTTTAGGCTTTAGGCTTTAGGGTTTAGGGTTTATTGATCTTAAATTAATACAAACATGCCTACATTAATTATATATATATTGATGGATTATGGTTTTTTAGGGTTTAGGGTTTAGGGTTTATGGTTTAGTGTTTAGTGTTTAGGGTTTACTAATCTTAAATTAATACAAACATGCCTATATTAATTATATATATATTAATGGATTATGGTTTTTAGGGTTTAGGGTTTAGGGATCAATGTTAGGGTTTAGGGTTTAATGATCTTAAATTAATACAAACATGCCTACATTAATTATATATGTATATTGATGGATTATGGTTGTTAGGGTTTAGGGATTAGGGTTTAGGGTTTAGGGTTTAATGGTCTTAAATTAATACAAACATGCATACATTAATTATATATATATTGATGGATTATGGTTTTTAGTGTTTAGGGTTTAGGGTTTAGGGTTTAGGGTTTAGGGATTATTGATCTTAAATTAATACAAACATGTCTACATTAATTATATGTATATATATATTGATGGATTATGGTTTTGAGGGTTTAGGGTTTAGGGTTTAGGGTTTTCTAATCTTAAATTAATACAAACATGCCTACATTAATTATATATATATTGATGGATTATGGTTTTTAGGGTTTAGGGTTTAGGGTTTAGGGTTTATGGTTCAGGGTTTAGGGTTTAATGGTCTTAAATTAATACAAACATGCCTACATTAATTATATATATATTGATTGATTATGGTTTTTAGGGTTTAGGATTAGGGTTTAGGGTTTAGGGTTTAGGGTTTAGGGTTTACTGTTCATAAAATGATACATACATACGTACAATCGTACATGTAATATATATATTGATGGATTAATAGTTTTTGTTTTTAGCGTTTAGGTTTTAGGGTTTAGTGGTTAGGGTTTAGGGTTTATTATTATTATTATTATATAGTTAAATACAATTATTATTATTATTATTATATATTTACTATGCTTATTATTATTATTAGTTTTTATTATTATTATTATTATTATTATTATTATTATTAGTTTTTATTATTATTATTATTATTACTATGTACTAATATTATTATTATTATTACTACTATTATTATTATTAGTTATTATTATTATTATTATTACTATGATTATTATTACTATTATTACTATTATTATTATTATTATTATTATTACTATTATTATTATTATTTGTAATTAAATGTATAGGGTTTATGGTTTAGGATTAGGGATTATGGTTCATTGATTAAATATTAGGGTTTAGGGTTTAAACCCCTAATGTCTAAATCTAAACCCTAAGCATTAAACCCTAAAGCATAAGTAATTAACCCTAACCACTAAACCCTCGATCTAGGATTACGGACTATGAGCTATAGATTAAATATTATGGTTTTAGGGTTTAGAGGGTAGTGGTTATTGTTTAGGGTTTAGGGTTAGGGACTATGGTTCATTGATTAAATATTAGGGTTTAATGTTTAAAGCCCTAATGTCTAATTCTAAACCCTAAGCATTAAACCCTAAAGCATGAGTAATTAACCCTAACCACTAAACCCTCGATCTAGGATTACGGACTATGAGTTATAGATTAAATATTAGGGTTTTAGGGTTTAGAGGGTAGTGGTTATTGTTTAGGGTTTAGGGTTTAGGGTTTAGGGTTCATTGATTAAATATTAGGGTTTAATGTTTAAAGCCCTAATGTCTAATTCTAAACCCTAAGCATTAAACCCTAAAGCATGAGTAATTAACCCTAACCACTAAACCCTCGATCTAGGATTACGGACTATGAGCTATAGATTAAATATTAGGGTTTTAGGGTTTAGAGGGTAGTGGTTATTGTTTAGGGTTTAGGGTTAGGGACTATGGTTCATTGATTATATATTAGGGTTTAATGTTTAAAGCCCTAATGTCTAATTCCAAACCCTAAAGCATGAGTAATTAACCCTAACCACTAAACCCTCGATCTAGGATTACGGACTATGAGTTATAGATTAAATATTAGGGTTTTAGGGTTTAGAGGGTAGTGGTTATTGTTTAGGGTTTAGGGTTTAGGGTTCATTGATTAAATATTAGGGTTTAATGTTTAAAGCCCTAATGTCTAATTCTAAACCCTAAGCATTAAACCCTAAAGCATGAGTAATTAACCCTAACCACTAAACCCTCGATCTAGGATTAACCTAAACCTAAAGGCTTCATAAACACTAAATCAATACCTTAAACCCTAAACCCTAAACCACAAACCTTAAATATTTAAACCTTAAACCCCAAAACTCAAACACTAATTGAAATAGTAGCACTAATCTTTAAACCTTACCCCTAACCCTAAGTTATAACCTTAAACTATAAATTATAACCCTAACTCCTAAATTAAAACCCCAAACCTTAAATTAAATCCTAACCCTAAACTATAAACCCACTAACCATAAACCTAAAGGCTTCATAAACACTAAATCAATACCTTAAACCCTAAACATTTAACATAAACCCTAAACCACAAACCTTAAATATTTAAACCTTAAACCCAAAACTCAAACACTAATTGAAATAGTAGCATTAATCCTTAAACCTTACCCCTAATTTATAACCTTAAACTATAAATTATAACCCTAACTCCTAAATTAAAACCCCAAACCTTAAATTAAATCCTAACCCTAAACCTTAACACTGAAATAAGGACCAAATTGAATATAAAATAAAATTTTAAGCTGAATTTCACAAAAATCAGGACCAAATTGAAACAATTGAAAGTCAGAGTGCTTGCGGAGCAAGACCCGTGTAACCCGTTAAAAAACACGCGGATCTTTTTGACCCGGCTCACCCCTATAAATAAACCCTCACCCCTCAGCCATTTTACACCATTTTACCCTACCGTTACTCTGCCGAAATTTCTCCTCGTTTTCTCTCTCTCTGAAAAACACAATTTCTCCCAGATTTCCTATCTATTCTCGATCAAAACCTCACTTTTTCCCAAAGTTCTTCATTGTTCTTCCCCAAAAATCCTTCCAGATCTTATACAAACTTCCAACTTCAGTCTAAACCTGTTTCCTCTCGATCAAAACCAAACTTTTTCACCAAGTTCTTCACTGTTCTTTCCCAAACCCATTCTAGATCCTATACAAACATCCTACTTCAATCTAAACTTGTTTCCTCTCGATCAAACCCAAACTTTTTCTCAAGAACATCATCCTGTTCTTCCACTTTCTCCTTTTCAATCCTTCAAAACCCTAATCCCCAAATCAAAAATGTTTTACCCTAAACCCCAAATTACTCGAAACCCTAACCCATATACCATAAACCTCAATCCCTAATCCCCAAACCCTAATCCATCAACCCTAAACCCTTATCCCAAAAATCGATTCGTATTCAAAAATCTTTTCATCTTCTTCAGAAAACCCTAATATCCCTTCTCCTTCTTCTGACTTCTGAGATCCCTGAAAGCCCTTCTCCTTCTTCTGACTTCTGAGATCCCTGAAAGCCCTTCTTCTTCTCCTGACTTCTGAGTTCCCTGAAAGCCCTTCTCCTTCTCCTGACTTCTGAGTTCCCTGGAAGCCCTTCTCCTTCTCCTGACTTCTAATATCCCTGGAAGCCCTAATCTTCTGGGATTTGGTAAGTTTTTTTCTCATCTGTTCTTTTTATTTTTATTTTATTTTTAATTTTTTTAATTTTTTATAATCTGATTTTCCTAACTTTGTTTCTGTTTGGTTTGCATGTTTATTTTCTGGGAGCGGATCTTCTGGCATTTTCAGTTGTTGGTATATTTCTAAAACCCCTAATCTTTTGGTTGGTATATTTCTGTTTATGTGGTTCTGGTATATATTTATGTTTGATATGCATGCTTTTTCATTTGGTTTCTGTTTTGTTTGTTTAGTATGCATGCTAGGGTTTCTGTTACTTAAATGTTTTTAAGTTTCTGTTTATGGTTCTGGATCTTGGTTTGGTTGCATGTCTGCTTTGTTTGGTTGCATGTCTACTTTGTTTGGTTGCATGTCTACTTTGTTTGGTTTTTCTTGGGTTTCTGTTTCTGTGTTGTTGATGTAGTATGCATGCTAGGGTTTCCTTGGTTTAATCCGAGTATATAGGCTGGAATACCAGACCTGCGGGGCTACTGGTGCCAAAGGGGGTTTTTAAAGGACCCTGGGGTTCGGTGTAAACAACGCCACGTACAAGGATTAAACTGAAACCACCCTCTGTTTTTGTATTGTTTGTTTAGTATGCATGCTAGGGTTTCTGTTTATTAAATGTTTTAAAGCTTCTGTTTATGGTTCTGGTATATATTTATGTTTGATATGCATGCCTTTTCATTTGGTTTCTGTTTCTGTGTTGTTGATTTAGTATGCATGCTAGGGTTTCCTTGGTTTAATCCGAGTATATAGGCTGGAATACCAGACCTGCGGGGCTACTGGTGCCAAAGGGGGTTTTTAAAGGACCCTGGGGTTCGGTGTAAACAACGCCACGTACAAGGATTAAACTGAAACCACCCTCTGTTTTTGTATTGTTTGTTTAGTATGCATGCTAGGGTTTCTGTTTATTAAATGTTTTAAAGCTTCTGTTTATGGTTCTGGTATATATTTATGTTTGATATGCATGCTTTTTCATTTGGTTTCTGTTTCTGTTTTAAAGTTTCTGGGTTCTGCAATGGATTCTGATTCTTTTGAGATGAACTATCCTGGTGAAACTGGTAAGGTTCTTTCTTTCTTTTTATTTTCTTTATTCTTTACTTGTTTTCAGTGTTAAAGTTACTAACTCTGTAATTGTTTTTTTGAAGGGGAAGCTAATGATCAAGTGTCAGTGGTTGCTCCTTCCTCTAGGAGGAGGGCTTCAACTGACATTGGGAGAAGAACTTCTCCTGTGTGGGATCACTATACATTTATTAAGACTGATGATGGTGTCATTGCTCAATGTAAGTATTGCAAAACTGCTAGCTATAAAGCTGATTCTTATGTTGGTACTTCTACACCTAAAAGACATACTGATAAATGCCAAGCCTATAAAGATTTTCTTGCTAAAAATGTTACTAGTAGTTCTGCATCTGTTTTTGATCAAAAAAAATATTGTGAACTGTTTGCTGAAGCTGTTCTCTGTCATGGTTATGCTTTAAGTATTGTTGAGCATGAAAAACTTAGGGTTCTGCATCAGTATTTGAATCCTAATGTTAAGCATATTTCTAGGTATACCATTACTAAACATTGCATGTTAAAGCATGAAAAACATAAAAAATTGCTGATTGATTCTATGAGTTCTATTCCTAGTCGTATCTGCTTTACATGTGATGGATGGTCTGCTTGCACCTCATGTTCTTATTTTGCTTTGACTGCTAATTATGTTGATAATAACTGGAAACTTCAGTCTAAAATACTTAATTTTAGGCGTTTCCCCCCTCCACATGATGGTGAGTCTATATATAAGTTTGTGAAAAAAATGTTATGTGAATGGGGTCTTGAGAAAAAAGCCTTTACCATTACTGTTGATAATGCTTCTGCCAATGATCGAATGGTGAAGAGGCTTAAGGATGACTTGAATGCTATTTCTCCCCTACCTTGCGGTGGTAAGTTCTTCCATGTAAGGTGTGCTGCCCATATTTTGAACTTAATTGTTCAAAGAGGTTTGAAGGTAATTGACTCTTCTGTTCTTAAGTTGCGTGAAATTGTTAAGTTCATTGATTCTTCTGATGCTAGACTTTGTAACTTTGACTCTGCTGTTAAAGACTGTGGTTCTACTTTTTCTGGTAAATTAATCCTAGATGTCCCTACTAGATGGAATTCTACATATCTAATGCTTCGTAGGGCCATTGATGCTAAAGTAGCCATAAACTTGTTTGTTAATAGGGAAAATGATTTAGATGTAATTGCTGATTCTGAGTGGGAAACTTCCCAATTGATCTGTGATTTTCTGGAGCCTTTTTTTGAGATTACTACACTATTTTCTGGTTCTAAGTATCCTACTTCTAACCTTTTTTTGGCTAATGTGGTTGCCATTGAGAAACTGTTGTATGATGCTCACAATGATCCTTGTGAGGCCATCTCTGCAATGGCTGGACCTATGCTTGAGTTGTATGAGAAGTATTGGTCTGAGCACTCGACCATTTTGTCCTTTGCTGTTTTGCTTGATCCAAGGTATAAATTACAACTCCTGAAGGAGTTGTATTCTGTCCTCTATGTTGAGGATGAGGTTGAGAGAAGGGTAAGTATTGTTTACAATGAATTTGTAAACATGTATGTTTATTATTCAAAATCTGTCCTTTGCAATTCTGGATCTGTTCGAAGTACCTCCTCTCTAAGTACAACCGAGTCCTCCACTGGTCGGCCTCGAACATTTAAGAAGTCTAACCTTTTTCAGGTTAGTTTTTTTTGTTATTTCAGTTTCCTTTATTTTATTATTTTAGTTTCAATTACTGACTTGTTTTTTTCTTTCCAGAACTTTGATGCTAATCTAGCTGCTTCAAGGAGTGGGAAGTCAGATGTTGACTCTTTTATTAGTTTGCCCCTTCTCCCTCATGCTGATGATTCAGACTTTGATATTTTGGATTATTGGAAAGCCCAATCTGTGTCTTTCCCTGTACTTTCTCTCATGGCTAGAGATATCTTAGCCATTCCCATCACTTCAGTTGCTTCTGAATCATCTTTTAGCACTGGTGGTAGGATTTTAAATAAGCTAAGGGCTAAACTCCTTCCTAAAAATGTTGAGATATTTGTGACAACCCGTAATTGGTTGTATGGGTTTGAGCCCGAGGAAGAGGATGAGGAATATCTTTCTGTTATGAAAGATTGTGCAGTTGATGAAGATCCTAGTGCAGAGTAAGTTTCTGATTTGTTTAACTTATTTTTTTTGTTTTTTTTATTTCATAACTGATTAGTTCTTTTTTTTGTAGGGACCTCTGAGAACAAGGAAGCTATGAATCTGGTAGGTATGTTTTCTATTTGTTGAAAGCTGGAGATGTTTGGTAAGTTGTTCTTATTCACTGTCTTTTTTTTAATTTTATATTTCTCATTGTTTCTGTTTTATGTTTGCTTTATATGCATGTATGTATGTTTCTGTTTAGTTGCTCACTATGTAATCTGTATGTATACTTCTGTTTTATGTTTGGTTGTATATGCATGTATGTTTGTATGTTTCTGTTTAGTTGTTCACTATGTAATGTGTATGTCTGCTTCTGTTTTATGTTTGGTTATATATGCATGTATGCATGTATGTATGTTTCTATTAAGTTGCTCAGTATGTAATGTGTATGTATGCTTCTGTTTTATGTTTGGTTATATGCATGTATGTTTATGTTTCTGTTAAGTTGCTTAGTATGTAATGTGTTTGTCTCCAGCATGTATGTTTTTGTTTAGTTGTTCTCTATGTAATGTGTATGTCTGCTTCTGTTTTATGTTTGGTTATATATGCATGTATGCATGTATGTATGTTTCTATTAAGTTGCTCAGTATGTAATGTGTATGTATGCTTCTGTTTTATGTTTGGTTATATGTATGTATGTTTATGTTTCTGTTAAGTTGCTTAGTATGTAATGTGTTTGTCTCCAGCATGTATGTTTTTGTTTAGTTGTTCACTATGTATTGTGTATGTATGTTTCTGTTTTATGTTTGGTTATATATGAATGAATGTATGTATGTTTCTGTTTAGTTATATATGCTTGGTTTGCTTTATTTCAGCCTGTTAGTGTTTCTAATGATTTTAATTGCTTGTTGCAGTTTGTTGCTGGTTGCTGGTTTTCCTAGTTTTAATTATGTTGGTGACTTAGCTTTAAAAGTTAAGTTGCCCATAATTTAAACTTGGTTGCCCTTCAAAGCTCGATGATGATAATTCTGGTAGCAAAGTTTGTAAAACTTTGTTATAAGATCTGAGAGCTTAAAGTTTAAACTTTTGTAGTTTTGTAAATTTTGTAATGTTAAAGTTGAAGTTTCAGTTTGTAAAGATTATTTAGTTTGTAAGTTTCAGTTTGTTGTAAGTTTCAGATTGTAAGTTTAAACTTCTTGTAATATTCAATAAAGTACTTTATCAGAATTCAAGTTTGTAAGTTTCACTTTGTAAGTTTTACCTTATTCTGTTTTTTAGAAGTATCCCTGATTCCATCCAAAGTTAATGTTTTATTATATTTTAAGCAAGTTAACATAATTAAGTCATTTAAGTTAATCAGTTTACATATTTAATTGACTTAGCAAAAACTGATTTTCTTATATTAATTTAGTATACATATTTAGTTTACTAACTTCAAACGAATTTTAGTTAAGTATAAAAAAATATTTCATAATGGTTATTCATTCAACTTATCTAATTAAATACTTTATCAGAATGCAAGTTAAGTTAATTTATTAACTATCTTAACTTAAAATGAATGCAAGTTAATTAAATTTATTTTTATTCTTAATTTAAGTTAATTTAGTAACAAACTTAACTTCAATTAAAATGAATGTAAGTTAATTATTTAGCATTAATTTATTCTTAAGTTAATTATTTAATAACTAACTTAACTTCAATTAAAATGAATGTAAGTTAATTATTTAGCATTAATTTAATAACTAAGTTAAGTTTAATCTTAAGTTAAGTTAATTTATTCTTATAATAAAAAATTTAAGTCATCTTATTTTAATTAAAAATATAGATTTAATTTAATAATTTTTACTCATTTAACTTAATTTGATTAAGTATAAAATTTTAATTTAATAATGGTTATTCATTCCACTTAAGTTAATTAAGTATAAAATTTTAATTTATTCTTAGAAATACAATTTATTAATACTTAGAATTATTATTAATTCAATTTATCTTTTAATTGAAGTTAAGTTAGTAATTTATCAATACTTGAAATTATTATTAATTTTATAAATTTTCAATACTTGACATTATTTTATATTCATTAAATATAACTTCTTTAAATGTCAGATAATTATCATTATTAGCAAATCAAATAATAGTATTAGTTCAGGTTAATATCAGTTCAGGTCAATATCAGTTCAGGTCAATATCAGTTCAGGTCAATAACAGTTCAGGTCAATAACAGTTCAGGTCAATATCAGTTCAGGTCAAGAACAGTTCAGGTCAAGAACAGTTCAGGTCAATAACAGTTCAGGTTCAAAACAGGTCGGGTTCAAAACAGGTCGGGTTCATTTCAGGTCGGGTCCAAACAGGTCGGGTTAAATCAGTTATCTGGCAGGTTAGTCTCGGGTTCGGGTTCGTTTCGGTCAGGTGCAGGTCGGGTTCGGTTACTACAGTAACAGGTCAATTTCGGGTTCGGGTTCACTTCGGTCGGGTGCAGTTCGGGTTCGGTTTCTACAGTTACAGGTCAAATTCGGGTTCGGGTTCGTTTCGGTCGGGTGCAGGTCGGGTTCGGTCTTTAAATTCTCGGGTTAAACCAGGTTCTGACTCGATCGGGTTTCAGGCAGGTTACCAGGTCGGGTCAGTTTTTCACACCCCTAACCGTGATCGGTTTGCGAGGGATGAACATCCCTTGTTCACCTCCACTCCTCACCAACTCGTTCGTTTCATGGAGTACGATGTTTACGCGAACAACCCTTGTCCCGATCTCGAAAACATCTGTGTTTACAAGCCAAGGCTTTTTGCAAGCCACGTTCCTCATGCTTCTTTGCCCACTTCAATCAAGGATTCCAAATGTAAGATTGTTTACGTATGCAGAAACCCCATGGATATGTTCGTTTCTCTTTGGCTTTTCAGCAACAAGCTCCGAGATGAAAACCAGGAGTCACTCTCACCAGACAAAGTTTTTGACATGTTCTGTCGTGGAATCTGTGCGTTTGGACCGATTTTTGATCATGCATTGGAGTACTGGAATGCAAGCCAAGAAAACCCCGACAAGGTATTGTTTCTGAAATACGAAGATCTTAAGGAAGACATCAATTCTCAGCTGAAACGCTTGGCCATGTTCTTAGGGGTTCCTTTCACTGAGGATGAAGAGAAACAAGGAGTTGTTGCAGAAATAGCAAAAGTTTGTAGCTTTGACAAGTTGAGAGAACTGGAAGTGAACAAGAAGGGCTTACACATTTCTGGGATTCCACACAAAGATTTCTTCAGGAAAGGAAAAGTGGGAGATTGGAGCAATTATCTCACACCTTCCATGGTTGAACGCTTGGAGAAGCTTATCCATGAGAAATTGGATGGCTCCGGTTTAACATTTAATTTCTCCTCCAAAATCTCACTGGACGAGGCTTGAGGATGTTGGTTTTGCATGATCATGGGATGTCCTTTTCAGCTTTGATTAAAATCTCTTTTAAACTGTTGTAACGTGTTTTTTCTTGTAATCTGCGTTTGAGTTCTCTTGTTATAATAAAAAGGGTAAACTATGCCAGGTACCACCAAACTATGAGGTGTGACCTGTTTTTACCACTGAACTTTAAATTGCTCCAAATTTACCACCAACGTTTAATTTTTGATTTAATCGTACCACTTCTCCGTTAAATCATTCGACGTGATGACATGTAAAAAAAACGTGACGGTTCTGATTGTTTATATAAAATAATAATATATTTTCCATGTAATTAATATTTATAATAAAAATACTTACCCTAAACGATATCGTTTTATGAAGTTCCTTTTTTAATACGTGAAATGTGCCATCCCTAATTCATTCTTTCTCTACTATTTTCTAGTTCATTTTTTCGAGAGCATACGGAAGTGAAAGGATGAAGGTACGGTGGAATGGAGGAACCCATTAAATTTCCGGTATGTGGGTGTGGAATTTCGGCGTAATTGAAAACATCATGGTCCATTGACAATCCTGGAAGGAGGTTCTTTGGCTGCAAGAACCATGGCAGTTTGTTGCATCGTGCTTGTCGATTTTTCAGTTGGTTTGATCCTCCAATGACCCCACGCGCAAGAGTTGTTCTTCTAAGAGTGTTGAAGAGAATAAGGGAAAATGAAGTTCAAAGGAGGAAGGAAAGACTTTGCTGACTTATCATTTTGGTTGTATGTTGTTATGATTTGGTTTGTTTAACTTTGATAGTGCGAGTATGGTTGTTGCCATTTTGTGATTTACTGGAAATTTCATCCAAATTGGGTGAATTCACCATGAACCCTCCATGATGTATGGCAATGGTGAAATACTCGGATGATTTTCCTGTGAAAAACAAATAATAGTGTAAGACACATAATAATTTTTTTTCGTGCTAAATATTTCATCAACACAAACAAATTAAATAACATGCTAAGTAAAATAAAATAATCCTAAAGTCCTATAATACATATTATAATGCATATTATAATAAAGTACCCCATTATGTAGCAAGTTGCATCCTATAATGCATAAAATAATCTTAAAGTCCTAAAGTTGTCCACCATTAAATCCAAATAATAATATTTTAAACTAAATTGGTCCACATTACTGACCCACCATTCATTCCCAAGAAAAATATTACATATCATAGTGCATGCTAACTGCCAAAGTACATATTTTGTTTTTAATGCTTTGTCAATGATGCTATACCTCATTTGCCACCGACATATCACAAAGAAAGAATCCAATCAACATTGTTATACACTCCAAAGCTACAATGTGCAATAGAACAATACCATTAAAAGGGTTTAATACAATTTTAAATTAAAATGATTACTTCCAAATTACAATGTGCAATAAAACAATGAAAATATTACATAATGTATACACAAATCCCACAAAATCATTACTGAAATCAAAATGAAACTAATTGAAGAAGTCCTCCAATTTCATGTGTTGGGTTGAGAAGTCAAGGTGGCCATAGATTGAATTTTCTTTGGGGTTTGACTGCGTTAGTTCGGTTTGTATTGGAGATTTTGCTTCAAATTTATAATTGTCTTGCCAAGTGTTGGGTTGTTGTGATGCCTTTGCATGGTTAACAGATTTGTTGCTGGCTGACTATTTTGTGTGGCCTTAGGAGGAAATTGCAAAGATTTGCAGGTCATTAGAGGCGATAGCAGGACCAAGAGTTATAGTTAACGGTTTGTTGGTGATGCTGTGGGTGTAATATGTACTCTGTTACTTGATTAGTGTTGGTTTGGGTGTAATTTGTACCTCGTTGAGTGTACTATTTTCCTTCGATTAAGTGTAGGATGGTTTTTAATGAGGCACTCAACGTAGGTTTGGGTTCTTTTACGCTATAATAAAAACTAATTTGCTGAGCAAAAAAAAAAATTACTAAAGTCCTTTAGTTCGCATCATTACAGAAATCCCCCAATTTCATTACAGAAATCAAAAGTTATAAAAAGAGACAGTCACCTATCATATTTCATGCTCTTCATTTCCTTAGTTCGCATCACTCGCTTTTCCATTTTGATTCGATCTGCAAACAAATGAAAGAAGTTAATTGATCGCTTTATAACCCTAAACAAAACCAACATTATGTTTTGGGTAAACAATGACAAACCCAAGGGAAGGGAACGAATCTTTAGTTCAACAAAATTGCTTCACCGATTTTGTAAGGAAATTTTGCTTCGGTTTCGGAGGTTTAGGTTTAGGGAATCTTGCTTCTCAATCGATAACATTTTCAATTGATTTGGGTTAATTTTACAGTCATTACGGATTAAAAGAGGGGATTAGTAAAACGAAATCGTTTAGGGTAAGTGTTTTTATTATCAATATCAATTACGTGGAAAATATATTATTATTTTATATAAACAATCAGCACTGTCACGTTTTTTTTTCACATATAATCACGTCGTCCATGATTTAACGGAGGAGTGGTGCGATTGTATCAAGAATTAAACGTTGATGGTAAATTTAGATCAGTTTAAAGTTCAGTGGTAAAAACAGGTCAGACCCTATAGTATGGTGATAACTGGCACAATTTACCCTTATTTAAATAATAATTTTAGGGCTAAATTTGAATTATTTAGCCGGAAATAACAAACACTCAATTTTTCTATATTATATATACATCGAGATTCCTTCCTTTTTCACCATTCACATAACATGGGATTATGAGCATAATGATGATGGATCAGTCGTAATTAAATATTATCCTCCATAAATCTGATGCTATATTCTATGTGCAAGTTGCACGTGCGAAACAGATAAAAATAAATGGTTTAAATAAGAAATAAGTGATTAAGTATATTTTTTTTCAACTTTAGGTGCTTAAAATATTTTTTTTATAAAAATAAGTACTTAACGTTTTAATTATTATAATTTTAGGTGCCTGGTAATTAATTATCGTTAAATTTTTTTGTTAAACAATAAAAATTAGACACGTGTCATATTTTAATTTATAATTTCATTTAATTAACTTTTTGTTTTTAATAATTTAAAATTTTTCAAAAAAATCTTAAAATTCAAAATTTTTTAAAATAGTCTCTGAATCACTGAATCCTAAAACCCCAAATCTTCACCGCTGCTACCGCCGGTCGTCGTCACCGACCCCATTCGGTCGCTGAACCCAGCCGACTATTTTCCTCAACTTGCCGTCGTCGAAAATCAGCGAAGTGTGTGCCAGCCGAACATTGAACGTCGAATGTAAAAAAATCGTTCGATTGGCACACCGTTTGCCAATCTTCGACGATGGCGAGTTGGGGGAAATAGCGTGTTGGGTCCGACGACCGAAAGGATTCAAATGCTCCCTCTTCTGTTCATGAGTTTTCACACCACACCTATGATACAAATATAGATCCAACACAGGTTCGTTCATTTCATTCGAAGTTCTTCTAACTTTATTCTATGTATTTCGAGAGTCCTTGGAGACTCAGATCACATATCCATGTTCAGATACAAGTGACAGGCATGATAATGCAAGAAAAATGGGAAAGTCAGAGCAGCAGCATAGCACCAAACACCACACAAATTTGATATCAATGAAAATGTGCAGCAATTCGATTTATAAACAAAAATGAATACATAAAACTAAATAATAGATTTCTATTCCTAAATTCACTTTCACGGTCAACGGAGCATAGTAAGAGAAAAATTAAGCAAAAATTTCAAAATGGAGAAAAATTAGCCAAAAATAAATGAAAATGTACTATTTGAAAAATTAGTGGTGTTTATCGGTGTTCGCCGCACGTGGTAGACTCATCCTTAGCAGAATAAACATGTAGGGACACTAAATTATCTTCGTTTACCGGAAGATTTATATCCTTTCATACAAAACAATATTAGTTAATAAACCAATAATTAAATGAATCTTAGTGTAGATTAAAGTTTACCTAAATATTAAACCAGCCACATGAAATCTGAATTAACATGGTAATTTCTTTTGTCTGTTTCACGCTTGCAACTTGTTACTTGCACATTGAATATAACATTAAACTGAAGGAGGAGAATATTTAGGCCCTTTGGCAATAATAATAATAATAATAATAATAATAATAATAATAATAATAATAATAATAATAATAATTAAGTGCTTTTGCATTAAAAAATGTGTTTGGTGCCAAACACTTGAACAGAAAGTACATATAAGCACATTGCTGGATTTTTCAGCTTTTCCTTTTGAAAAGTTGGATTTGGGGTGAAAATGTCTTTTTTACCCCTTAAATCTATTCACACCAATTCCATAATTTATGTGATCAATATCTCAATAATTTATATATTATAACAAGTACTTATATATTCATTATTTATAATTATAATTATTAATTATCATTTCATTTTAAAGCTTTCACTACAAATAAATTTGCATTAATTATTTAAAAATATTATTATATTTTAAATTGATATATTTTATATATTATAATATTAAAAAAATTAAGCATCATTAAATTAATTTTTTATTTTAGAATAATATGTCTAAAATAAACATCTAATCTACTTAAAATTAGTATTTTTTTTATTACGAAAGGATATTGACATGACCTCGTTAAAAACCTTCTTAATCTTAAATGAAGGAAAATGGTATATATGCCAGCATTTACAGGAATAACAACAGGATGAAACTCGACAAATAAAAGTAGTATTTTTAGAAAATAAATAAAACACTCAAATTTTAAAGTAAGTAATTCAAAAATATTTAAAAAATACTTATAAAAAGTACATTTTCACACAATTTTTCAAAAATACTTTTCAAAAGTAACATCAAACTGACTCTAATCGCGGATGATTATTATTATGCTTAAAATTTTCTGAAAAGCCCTATTTTATGTTTTTCGACGTCCTGAGTTTGATTTTGATTCCCGTTTCACGGAATTCAGACTTGAAAGCCTTTGAATTAGACCTTGAACTCGAGTTTGCTTATGTAATTTATTAATCAATTATGAGCAATGTGAATAAGGACTGAAATTGGAATTTGTGCGATTGAAGGTATTCACAGTTCCTTGTCTTCGAGATGTTGAGGATGTCGCATTCGGGTTCGAGAGTGATCGAACGGAGTATCATGATCGACCGATATAGCAAATATTAAAGGTAATACACTACTACCTCTAGTATACTTTATGAACATGTTGGTATTCGGTTAATGCATGCATGAATATGATGAAGAGTGTTGTTAACTCTGCTTAAGTCAAACCAGATATGAAATTGAGTATGATAACCTAGATAAGATCGAAATGCTCGAACGAGATAGTTAATAAATGTAAGGATCTGGAGTTTAATAAATTAAGTAATGAGGCAACTAATCTTCAAGCCCGATTATTAATGTCAAGTGATTAAATGCTAAAAATATTTGGATATAAAATTAAGAAAATGCTCTTTAGGTATGAGAATGACTAAAATACCCTTGGAATTGGAAGCGATTTAGAAATCTATACTGGATATGGTAAAACAACCCAATTTATCTAAAAATCTTGAACTACTTGGAAAGTTATGGTAACAAGATTTAAACCTTCGAGATTGTAAGGTGTTACTTTTCCTTGAATTTGGAATAAATCTCTGAATATAGATTTACGGGAAACTATCCATACCTTTGAATTAATCAAGTGGCTCAAAATACTGAATTGATTGTAATGACTAAAAGTATTGGAAATATTGTTATGGTTAAATTAATCGGAATGATCGTATTGACCAAAAAGGTTGAAGTATCCTCGGACACCGAGGTTTGCAAATTTACTGGATGGATGGATAAACCCTTGAGTTATGAAATGAATGAAGTGGTTGGAGGTACCGAAATTTCTTGAATGGCTGAAACACCCACGAGTACTTAAATGATTGAAATACTATAAATGGTTCAATTGACAGGAATGATGGATATCCCGAGCTTCAAAATGACTGAAATACCCCCTTGATTGGAATAAGTAAATTGCCTTTGATAAAATTCTAGAAATGCCAATAAAGCTGAAAATAACTAAAATGCTCCTAAGGGTTGAAGCATGACTCGTGTACGTCAATCACTCATGATATTACTATAAGGATGGAAGTTTTTCCGCACAGAATATAAGTTCGACTACTCCATGGCAAGTCCTGTGGTGAGATCTGAAGGCAACCGTTCAAATATAGGATATAATCAGTATTTGGAAATGACACCCGTGAAGTGCATACATCAGAAGGTTTGGTTAGTACTGTAAGGTTGGGACATGTTAGTTCGATTGGTTTTAGAGGCTCGATAAACTTCTGGAAATCTTAAATATTGTAAATCGTCATTTTATCACTATTGAGCTAAATTACAAAATCACCCTTGATAGTTAAATGACCAAAATGCCCTTGTTGGCCAATGTAATCAAAATAGCCCTGAATGTATCTGATATCGTGAAAGATCTTGACATAGAAATCTCTGAATGCCTGGTTGGAAAGCTGATGAGCAAATACAATTCTTGAGCCACTGTTTATGCCTTGTTGGTGTAAATTACCAAAATGCCCATGTATGATAAAATGACCATAACGCCCTTGTAGGCTTAAATGACTAAACCACTCATGATATGTCTAAACTCTCAAAGATCTTGATGTATCATCTCCTGAATACCTGGTTTGAACCGTTGGTACAAACCCCCCTTTTATAGGGGCCTCGTTTCAAAAATTCGTTCAAATTGTCAAAAGTTTGATGTGTTCCTTTCCACAAATGCCAAGTATCTCCAAGAAACAAATTGTTCCACCTAGTGTGTTCCATGTGTGCTACACGACTGTTTTGCATACTGATTTACACGTTATAATACCTATCACGTGCACATGACTGACATACTTGAAATTCACAGGAACATGACATGTTATATAAATTAAGCATGAACGTATTGTATTTCTGATATATGCCTATGCACCCGATATAACAAACATGCTATATGGATAATGTATTACTAAAAATACTGTTATTGATTAATGAACTATTGATGATCTAATTCACTGCGGTACTTGGGATATGATATGAAGTTACTGACGGCTCAGCCCTGATCCAGCTGGTAAGTCCGCCCGTTTTCGATTCCTATGCTTCAGCTAGGTCCGCCCGTATTCGGTTCCTATGCTTCGGCTAGAGCCGCCCGTATTCTAAGGTATTCCTTTAGGATGGTACCCATGCCTAATGGGCTCGGGTTAATGCCTATACATGATACCGCACTGGGGAAACTATATGATGGAGTATGATTGGAGGGTAAATAAAGAATTAAAATGAACTTTACTGCTACTTGAAACAAATGTATTTGAAATAAAAAGGTTTACTGCATTGTTACATTTCATGCATTAACGTTGCACTGTTGGAACACACTAGACATTAAATTCTCTGATTCCACCTCTGTATGTTATCAGCCTATAATTCCCGTCTAATTCTCGATGTTTGAATAAATAACAAATATCGTTATTCTCGAGTACTGCTGCCTCGAAATAGTAGAGTAGAAATGGAGACTGTTACTACGTGGAACATCATGAAAATGTTATGCCTACCATATATCTGCATGAGCTTATAGCATCTTTTGGTAGTTCTGTATCACTGAGCTTTTCCAAGCTCACGTTGTTTTTACCATCGCATGTTAAAAGAATATATCATGGTATAACGTTTGACATCAGTGTTCGGAGTTCTCTCGGCGTTGCTTTTGGAGTACGATACTGTATAGTTAGTGGGCATGTATGTCACGTATTGTTTTACGATAGTGTTTGTAAAGTACTTTCTGAAATTTCTATTATGTGTTTAAATGACTTCCTGAAATGATATTTTAAACAGAATTTGATTTTACAGTTTAATAAGTGTTTTGAGGAAATATGTTTTTATGTGTATTTTTACTGTGGGTCGCTCTTGTGACCCTAATGTGACTTCCTAGGATCCGTTGTAATGCATAGGCGGGTCTAGGGGGTTACAAGTTCATATCAGGTCGGGTTCGTTTCGAGCTAGGTTCATTTCGGGACGAATTTATTTTAGGTCAGGTTCATTTCAGGTCAGGTCAAAACGGTTAATTGACGAGTTAATTTGGGTTCGGAGTGACTTCAGGTCGGGTTCATTTCAGGTCGAGTAATTTCAGGTCGGTTTCATTTCAGGTCTGGTTTAGCCGTTTAGGTCGATAGACTTTAGGTTGGTCATTCATTTCGAGCTAATTATTCAATGCCCTTGACGAATGATGAACATGAATCACATTAAAAAGAAATATTAGGCAATAGGCAGTAGTAGAATGAACAAAAATATCATTTAATGGTTCATTTGTAAAATATTAGAGTAAATTACAAAAATAATAGGGGTCAATTTGTACTAAATTTAAAGTTTAGGGACTAGTATGAACAAAAATATCAGCAAATGATTCATATCTAACTATCTAAGATATTGGAGTAAATTACAAAAATTATAAAATAATAAGGGTAAATTTTGGCAAATTTTTTTTAAGGGACTAACATGAATAAAAATATCATCATATTAAAATCACGTGACTAAATTGCAAAAAAATGAATAGGGGTCGGGTCAATTTGGAATAAGAATATAGTTAGCCTTTTTGGGACTATAATGAACAAAAATATTAAATTAAAGATTTAAAATGATAAACATTGGACTAAATCACAAAAAAATGAATAGGGATCAATTTGTACTAAATTTAAAGTTTAGGGACTAGAATGAACAAAAATATCAGTAAATGATTCATATCTAACTATCTAAGATATTGGAGTAAATTATAAAAAATATAAAATAATAAGGGTAAATTTTGGTGAAAAATAAAATTTTAGGGACTAACATGAATAAAAATGTCATCATATTAAAATCACATGACTAAATTGTAAAAAAATGAATAGGGGTCAAGTCAATTTGGAATAAAATAAAGTTTTAGGGACTATAATGAACAAAAAAATAAAATTTAAATTAAAGACATTAGACCAAATCAGTAACTAGAATTTAAATTAAAATTAAAGACATTGGACTAAATTAAAATTGAGACTAAAACGAATCAAACTAAAATTAAAGAATAAAAAAGACCTAATTGTAAAGCTCCTAAACTAGTAATGACTTAAACTACAAATAACCCTAGAAAAATGGGCGGGATTTTTTCCTCCATTTTTTAACTTAAATTTTCACTCAATTTCATTTGAAATTGAAAGATGGGAAATGGGAATTGCACGTTGGGTGGGACTTGGGAATTGGGATTAGTTACCATTCCTTGGGATTTGGGCTAAAAAGTGTTGTTTTTTTAATTTGGACTAAATTACAAAAAGAGTTAATTTGGACTAAAAATTAGATTTTAGGGACTAGAATAAATTGGACTAAATTTCTAAAAGTATAAATTAATATGTGACAATTTTGACTAAAAAATAAATTGTAGGGACTAGAATAAATAAAAATATTATTTGACTAAATTACTAAAAATATAAATATATGAGTCAATTTCGGCTAAAAATAAAGTCTTAGCCTTTTAGGGATATAGAATACAATGAACAAAAATATCATGTTTAAAATATTTGACTAGAATGAATTTTTTTTGAAATAAATTGGGGTCAATTCGGTTAAAAATTATGGACTAATATGAACCTAAATAAACCCCAAATCCCTAACCTAATCATATAACCCAAAACACTCAACTTAACGCATTTACCCTAAACCCCAAACTTCAACCCCTAAATCTTACAATCACTAGTAAGTAAAGTACAAGCATAATCCTCAAATCCCTAAACTAATCTCATAACCCCAATTCCAAACACTCAACTCAAACATGTATTGTTTATAGCCCTAAACCCATAACCTTAACCACAAAATCCCTAAGCTAATCTCATTACCCTAAACATTCTACTTAAAACATTTACCCCTAAACCCCAAACATGAACCCCTAAATCTTAGAAGCACTATTCACTAATAATTAGAGTACATACCTAATCTCTTAATCCCTAAACTAATCTCATTACCCCAAAACACTCCACTTGACACATTTACCCTTAATCCCTAAACTAGAACTCCTAAATCTTACGAGCAATATTCACTAATAATTAAAGTGCAAGCACAATCACATAATCTAAACCCTTAAATCCCTAAACTAATCCCATATCCCCAAATAATCAATTAGACACATTTACCCTAAATCCCAAACATAAATCAATAAATCCCTAAAATAATCTCATTACCCCAAACATTCCACTTAAACACATTTGCCCTAAAACCCAAACATGAACCCTTAAATCTTAGAAGAACTATTTACTAATAATTAGAGTGCAAGCCTAATCTTATAGTCTCTAAACTAATCTCATTACCCAAAACACTCCACTTGACACATGTACCCCTAATGCCTAAATCAAAACCCATAATTCTCTAATAATTAAAGTGCAAGCTCAATCCCATAATCTCAACCCATAAATCTCTAAACTAATCCCATAACCCCAAATAGTCAACTAGACACATTTGCCCCTAAACTCCAAACATGAACCCTTGAATCCATAAACTCATCCCATTACCCCAAACATTCCACTTAAAACATTTACCCATGAACCCCAAACATAAATCCTTAAATCTTTTAATTAAAAACTAAACCCATAACACAATTAATATTTAATTAAAAACTATAATCTTAATTAAATATTTTAATTAATTGTTTATTTAAATTATGTTTTTAATTAAATATTACTTTAAATTATTTTTTGTAATTAAATATTTACTTAAAATATTTAAATTAATATTTAATCTAATTTTTAATTAATAATAATAATAATTTTTGTATATTTAAATTATTATTTTAATTAAATATTAATTAAAATATTTATTTAAATTATGGTTTTTATTTAAATATTTATTTAAATTATGATTTTTTTTGCTCAATAAGTATGATTTTATTAACACGAAAATCATACAATGCAACCAACCCGGACCTCATTAAAAACCTCTCTATACCTAAATGGAGGAAAAGAGTACCCGAGAAGGACAACCGAGAACCAAACACCAACCCGTACAAAAGGAAAACACAGCAAAAAAACCCCCACCCAGCCAGACCCCAACAGCTCGATCCGCCCAAGTCACAACCGACCAAGGCGTCACGCCCCCAGGTCACCCGAGCCAACTGCTCCAGGCCATAAAGCCCTCACCCCGCCCAGCGTTAAGCCCTCCCCAGCACGCCCCAAGCACCTCCATCCCGCACACCCCACGCATCCAGCAGCTCCCTCTAGGCTAAAGTTCCACCTGCATCCAGACACGTCGGTCCACACCACCTTTAGCCAATGTATCGGCTATTCCATTTGCCTCGCGGCCAACATGATGAAACACACAATTCACCGCTAAACTTGCTTCATCGATATGCCTAAATAAAGAGAAGTACCTCCAAGGCCGACCCTCAACGTTAAGAATCCATGAAATATATTGAACATGATGTAAGGAAGACGTGTGCATTAAGAAATTATTTGATGAAAATGTGAATTTGACTCTTGTTTAAGAAGACATATTACAATGGAAAACGGCTTCTTTTTTTGCTTTAACAGGGAACTGAAAAATGTCCACTTGCCTAAGTAATATGTATATACCATGGAATTTTGAAAAGCTTGTTTGGCATGCTCACTTAAAACTTGAGGCGATATTTGCTTTGTACACGAGTGTGTGTGGATATCTGCTTGTCCTTGTAATATTTTATATTCCTAACAATTTGTCTTCAGGTCTTTGTGTAATGAGTTTCATGTACTTTGGTAATTTCCTTTGCAGTCAGAAAGGAAGGATTATTGAATCATTTCCAAGGTCAAGAAGTTGAAGTCCTCGCAGAAGGTATGTTATTCAGTGCATTCTTTTTCTTCCTTGACAACTTTTTTAAAGATTTCATTTTGCATGATTGATAGCATTTTCTGTCTTGTGCCCACTTCTCTGAATTAATTGTGAGAGATATCGATGAAGGGATAAGCATGGGGATTTTTCACATATGCTTCTCCCTTACCAATCAAAGCAATCTAGATTAGTAGTAGCATGAAGATGATAGTGCTATGTGATAGTACATTTAAGATAAATTAAATTAATTGTTTTTTATCTACACGTTCCTGCATTTAGTATTTGAATGCACTTATTGTGGTTTATTTTCCATTTATACCTTGACAATTTATATTAGGTTTCTTTATCATATATGATTTTTCAGAGGGAGGTCCAGTACTTCCTTTGTTGGATATATAATGCCTTTTAAGCTTGTCTGGATGGTAAAACCTATATGGATTGATTTTATTTCTTTATGGTTTTATCCATTTGTGATGTTTGTCGTGTTAAATATATTCAGGCACAGGGATGACCATTACAAGTATAGGAATTATAGAAAAATTTGAAGTCGAAGTTATGACAGACATGAACATGATCGATATTGTGGGAAAGACACACTCTCGGCGCCGAAGCAAAAGCCGTAGTGCTAGTTCTGTCCGTTCTGAGAGCTTAAGTTTTCACCAATTTTCAGTTTGTACATTTGTAGGCTTAATGTTTTCTAAGTTATACATTTTTATGTTGTAATAAACTTCTGTTTTATTCATTTATAATTTATAATTTTACTTACATTTGGTTCTTATCAAATTAAATAATCAACAAAAAAGAGTTTTATGTTCTACACCAAACAAACTTGTGTTATATTTCATAATTTCCAGATTGTAAGTTTAAAGTTTATTAAGGTGTACACTTTTATGTTGTAATAAAATTGTATCTTATTCAATAATAATTTTACTTATTCCGTTTAAAGTTCACTTCTTCTGTTTAAAGTTATTGTAAGTTTAAAGTTCAGAGTAAGTTAAGTTCACTTATTCTATCTTTTGACTTATTCTGTTTAAAGTCACAGTTTTCAATATTATCCAATAAATTTTGAAAAAGTTAAGTTAATTAAATAAAAAGACATTCATTCAAGTTATGTTTGAATTCATCTAAAAGATAATTAAAATTGAATGTCTTAATAATTATAAGAACAAAACCAAGTATATTTTTAATCTTTACTTTGCATTAATTATTAAACACTTGACATTATTTATTATTAACTTAAAAGATAATTTTTACTTAGCATTAATCTAAAATTTAATTTACTAAGTATAAATGTATCACCTAAAAGTTAATTTACTAAGTATATACAATTTATTAACACTTAATTTTTACTATGTATATATGTATCACACCTAAAAGTTAATTTACGTAGCATTAATCTAAAAGATAATTTTTACTAAGTATAAAAAAGTATTTATTATTTATAATTTATTTTTAAATTTTAAATTCTTCAAATAATAACTTCTTCAAATGTCAGGTAATTATCATTATCAACAAGTCAGGTCAATATCAGTTCAGGTCAAGAACATGTCGGATTCAAATCAGGTCGGGTTCAAAACATGTCGGGTTTAAAACAGGTCGGTTTCAAAACAGGTCGGGTAAAATAGGTTATCTGCCAGGTCAGTCTCGGGTTCGGGTTCATTTCGATCGGGTGCAGGTCGGGTTCGGTTACTACAGTAACAGGTCAAATTCGGGTTCGGTTCATTTTCGGTCGGACGCAGGTCGGGTTCGGTTACTACAGTAACAGGTCCAATTCGGGTCCGGGTCGTTTTCGGTCAGTTACAGATCGGGTTCAGGTCATTGAATCATCGGGTCAAACCAGGTTCTAACTCGATCAAGTTTCAGTCAGGTTACCAGGTCGGGTCAAATTTTTACATCCCTACATACACAAACATAAACAAAGCATATCAAGAGACAATTCAAGCATATAAACTCATTTAAGCAAATGTAAACACCAAACGCTCAAAATTGTTTTTCCTATTGGCAGCTTGAGCACCTGTTACTAATTCAATCATAACTTTTAATCCATACATCGGAATTTCAATTAATTTACCTCGTTAAAAAGCTTATTCAACTAGCTTTTTATCCATATATGAGTCATATTTTTCCTATTTATACATTAATACAGTTTATTATTTAAACATAGGTCATTTTGCAGTTCTGGACAGTTTGCACTGTCCAGATTCTTTCACTTATATCTTTTTGCTCACTTACTAGAATTCATTTCCGTTTTCTCTCAATTCAACTAGACATCCCAAAGTAACACATATTAAAGTTTCAGCTCAAAATTCATCTTTTACTAATTTTGGTAAATTTTTAAAGTGGCTGCCCAGAACAAGACTTTCTGGGCAGCGAGGGCAGTTTGGTGAGGGGGGATTGATTCTAAAATTGGACTTTGCCAAAGCATACGACTGCATTAAGTGGGAGTGTCTCGACCGTATCATGAAGCGGATGGGATTTGGTGATGTTTGGTGTGCGTGGGTGCGGGAATGCCTTAGTACGGCAAGGTTGTCCGTACTTGTTAATGGGTCGCCGACGAGAGAATTCCAAATGCAACGAGGATTGAGGCAGGGAGATCCCTTGTCGCCACTACTGTTTGTAATGGTGGCTGAAATGCTACATCAGTTCTTGCGTAACGCCAAGGATTTGGATGTTATTCGGGGGGTGCAGGTGGCGAGTGGCTGTGAAGTATCGCATCTGCAATTTGCAGACGATACGGTTTTGTTTTTTCCGGCGGAGGTAAATGTGGCAAAGAATTTGAAACGCATCCTTACTTGTTTTGAATATGCATCGGGGCTGGAAATTAATTATGCCAAGTCGAAATTGTATGGGGTGGGTGTGACAGAGGTGAATTTACAAAATGTTGCAAAAATATTGGGATGTGCTTGTGCTGAATTGCCTATAATCTATTTAGGGATGCCTCTGGGAGTTAATCCGAATAGCTTGCAGTTGTGGGAACCTTTAATTCAGAGGTTTCGAAAATGCCTTACGGGTTGGAAGCGCAATGCTTTATCTATTGCGGGGAGATTGTTGTTGCTTAACTCTGTTCTTTCATCTTTGTCGTTGTATTATATGGGGCTGTTCTTGGTGCCGCGAAGTGTTATCAACAAGATAGATAGAATTCGTCGTCGTTTTTTGTGGGGAGGGTCGGAAACAAAGATGAAAATGAGCCGGGTGAATTGGTCGATTGCGTGTAGGCCTAGGAGGTTTGGGGGGCTGGGCATGGTGGACTTATGTGCAAGAAATCTCGCACTTTTAGCTAAATGGCGATGGTGATATGCTATGTCTGAGGGTTCATTGTGGCGACAAATAATTGAAGCAAAGTATGGGTGTGAGGTGGTAAGTTGGAGGCCTAATTCGATTGGGGTTAGGCACATTCCAAGGTGTGGAAGCAAATAATTGGCATACAAGAGGAGGTTGTCGTGGAGCGTTTTATTGGGCCTTCACAGTTCTGATGGCAGCTAGGGATGGGTGATCGCATTTTATTTTGGCAAGATGCTTGGTGTGCCGAGGAGCCCCTCGAAAAAATGTTTCCGAGGTTATTTCGCTTAGCGAGGAATAAAAGAGCGTTGGTTCAAGACTATGCACGGGGCGGACGTTTCGATCATGGGGAGTGGGATTCTTTTTTCGGAAGGTCTCTGCGATCGTTTGAAGTGACGCAAGTTGCTGATTTGAAACTTTGTATTGGAGGTTTGGTGCTGGGCAGTGCATGTATGGACCGGTTGATTTGGAAACTAGCGCATACGGGAGTTTTTTCGGTTGCACAATTGTATAAACTAATGACATCTTTTGGGCTTGAAGCGAGGGCGGAGTTGGAGGCAATCTGGAAGTTGTCTATACCGCCGAAAGTTTAGTATTTTTTGTGGTTTGTGAGGTTGGATCGCCTGCCTACTATGGTGATGTTGCAATCGCGGGGCATATCGATAGGGGAGGAGGTGATGAAGTGTTGTTGGTGTCTGGCAGCAGTGGAAGATTTGGAACACATTTTGTTCCGTTGTTCGATCGCGTGGGCTGTGTGGCAGCAGTTCTTTCGTTGGTGGAGGGTGGCGTTTGTGCAGCCGCGGGATTTGGGGGCGTTGTTTGAGCAATGTTTCGCGAATATTTTTGATAGGTGCTTCCGGGATTGGTGGTTAGCGTCATGCGCGGCTGTGGCATGGTCACTATGGCTGGGCCGAAATTCATGTTTATTTAATGGTAAAAAAATGGATGTGGGAGCGATTGTATTCTTGGTGAAGTTAAGATCATTGTTTTGGGTACGCCTAGACCTTCCACCGGGGGCTATTATGGAGTCGACGTGGTGGGACAGCCCTTGGACTTGTGAAATTCGTGCACGCGTAGACAATGGTCGAGACCTTGTGAGGTGGGAATTGTCGATGGAGGGGACGGTGAAATTTAATGTTGATGGTGCTGCAAGGGGAAAGCCGGGAAAGGCCGGATGCGGTGGTGTTTTGAGGAATGCAACGGGACAAGTGCTGGCTTTATTTTCCGGGCCGATAGGTATCGTGGACTCGAATGAGGCGGAGGTGCAGGCCATTTGTTTCGCGTTAGAATTGTTGGTAAGTTCAGAGCGGGTGTTCCCTCCATTAGTGGTGGAATCGGATTCGACGACGGCGATTGCGTGGGTGCTACACCATGATGCCCGACCGTGGAAATATGGTGTGTGGTTGCGACGTATCGATGAAGCGTGTGCTGCTCTTGGAGATGTGTGCTTTCACCATATTTATCGAGAAGCCAATAAGTTCGCGGATGCATTGGCAAAGAGTGGTGTCGATCGTACGAGTTGGTTCCAACGGGTGGATTGATTGTTCTTGCGGGTGAGCCTTTTTCTTTCGTGTTGTGTCCTTTTTTAACACTACCCAAGTACTCTTTTCCTCTATAGGATTAGAGAGGTTTTTAATGAGGCTTGGGGAATGTTGGCTATGTATGAACTATTAATCAATAAATCATACATGTTTGCCGAGCAAAAAAAAAAGACTTTCTGGGCAGTTTACTCAAAATTTCAATTCAAGTATTCTAATCCATTTTATTCCTATCATAACATGACCAATTGATGTCTTAAGTTAATTCTCTGTTTTTCTATAGTCATTGTAAGTCCAGTATGGTCCTTAACTTAATTAATTTAGTACCTTAATTTGCTCAATTTATAAAATAGCCCCAATTTCACCTATTAAGCATTTAATTACTTTAAACATTTATTTTAGACCTTATTTAGCCAATGCAAGTTATCTAACACTCCTTTTAATATCTTCCTTTTTTTTACTTTACATTTCAGTATTCATTTACAGCAATACAGTCCCTAAAAACTTTCAATTTACTCAAAACAGTCCCCCTAAGTAGTTTTACATTTCTAGGTGACTAATTTTCATCATAACTGGTTTTTTCCAGCATCTCTTACAATATTTTTGATCATTCAAGACCTCTAACTAATAGTAAACATCATTTTGAACCCTTTCTACTTACATAAATTTTTCCAGAAACGATTTCTAACTCCTTAAATTTACAGATTTTAACAAAATAGTCCCCTAATCATTCGGGCAGCATGTAACAACATAGGGTGGCCTATTTTTGATTCTTTTCATATAATCTAAGTTAAACAAACATTTCTCATCATCATATAAGATTTTTCTAGAAATGAATCAACAATTATAGCAGTCATTTTCAACAATTCCAACCATATGCAAGTCCATCTATTTATCACATAATTCGGTTTAGTCATTTGAGAATGGTCATTTCATTTGTTCATTCTTTTAAATTAAATCTTTAATAGCCGAATTATAGGATAATTTAATCTATTTAAATTAATTCTAAATCAATTAATTTGAATAATTAAATTGAACATGGTTGTGACTTGTGATCACTTTCCTAAGAAAGCTGAAGAATCCCAATATCCACATAGGCATAGTCTTTTGTGGACATATTTAATATAAATATAAATATAAATTTGGTGCACTCATATTTGGTTTTCTTTATTTTCAAATATAAATCTAATAAAAACATATTTTACTAATGATAATAAGAGATTATTATTACAAAGACACATGGGACTAAAAGAGATTATAGTCACAAAGACACCCGGCCATGATCATGCCTTTGAAGTTTTGGAAGACGGTTCAAATGCTAAACCCGAACCATCCAATTTCTGATGGATAAGCTTCTCCAAGCGTTCAACCATGGAAGGTGTTAAATAGTTTCTCCAATCTCCCACTTTTCCTTTCCTGAAGTAACTTTCGTTTGGAATCCCAGGAATGAATAAGCCCTTCTTGTTCACTTCCAGTTCCTTCAAATTCTCAAAACTACAGATTGTTGCTATTTCTTCAACTCCTTGCTTCTCTTCATCCTCTGTGAAAGGAACCCCTAAGAACATGGCCAACTGTTTCACCTCACAACTGATGTCTTCCTTAAGATCTTCGTACTTTAAAAACAATATCTTGTCGGGGTTTTCTTGGCTTGCCTTCCAATAACCCAATACATGATCAAAAAAGGGTCCAAACCCACAGATTCCATGACAGAACTTGTCAAAAGCTTCATCTAAGGACAACAACTCTTTGTTTTCGTCTCGAAGCTTGCCGATGAAAACCCAAAGAGAAATGAACGTATCCATGGGGTTTCTACATATGTAAACAATCTTACAGTTGGAATCTTTAATGGAAGTTGGCAAAGAAGCATAAGGAACGTGTGTGGCAAAAAGCCATGGCTTGTAAACACACATGTTTTCGAGATTAGGACAAGGATTGTTGACATAAACATCATACTCCAACTGACGAACCAGTTGGTGAGGAGTGGAGGTTCGCAAGGGATTCTCGTCCCTCGCAAACTGATTGCGGTACAGAGTTGAGAAAGTCAAGGCCTTGAGCCAAGTGGTGCCACATTTTGGGAGGCTGGCGACTATAACATTGGAATCAGATGCTGGGAAATGTTTCTGGGAAACTCTTATAATTTTAGGTGTCCAGCCGTTTAAAAAACTTGTTACCCAATCAAAACGCGACACATAGCAGAAATATTGATTTTTTAAAATTATTTTTGAAAAAAAAAACTTTACAATTTTTTTAAAAAATTTGAAATTCTAAAAAAAAATTCAAATTAGTCCCTAAATCCCCAAAAATAACAAAACTCCAATCTCCAAATCTTCACTGTCGCCTACCGCCTTCGACCCCACCCTTTCGGTCGTCGGACCCAACACGCTATTTCCCCCAACTCGCCATCGTCGAAGATCGGCAAACGGTGTGACAATCGAACGATTCTTTTACATTCGACGTTCAATGTTCGGCTGACACACCCTTCACCGGTTTTCGACGACGACAAGTTGAGGAAAATAGTCGACTGGGTTCGGCGACCGAATAGGTGGGGTCGGTGACGACGACTGGCGGTAGCAGTAGTGAAGATTTGGGGTTTTAAGATTTAGTGATTCGGAGACTATTTAAATTTTTTTGAATTTTAATATATATTTTTTAAAATTTTAAATTATTAAAAACAAAAAGTTAATTAAATGAAATTATAAATTAAAATATGACACGTGTCTAATTTTTATTGTTTAACAGATATTTTTAACGATAATTAATTACCAAACACCTAAAATTATAATAATTGAAACTTTAAGTACTCATTTTTATAAAAAAATATTTTAAACACCTAAAGTTGAAAAAAAAATACTTCAGCACTTATTTTTCATTTAAACCATTTATTTTTATCTGTTTCACGCGTGCAACTTGCACATAAAATATAGCATCGGACTTATGGAGGATAATATTTAATTACGACTGATCCATCATCATTATACTCATAATCCCATGTGATGTGAATGGTGAAAATGGAAGGAATCTCAAGGTATATATAATATAGAAAAATTGAGTGTTTGTTATTTCCGGCTAAATAATTCAAATTTACCCTTAAAATTATTATTTAAATAAGGGTAAATTGTGCCAGTTATCACCATACTATATAGTGTTACCTGTTTTTACCATTGAACTTCAAACTAGTCTAAATTTACCATCAACGTTTAATTCTTAATTCAATCGCACCACTCCTCTGTTAAATCATGGACGGTGTGATGATATGTAAAAAAAACGTGACGGTGTTGATTGTTTATATAAAATAATAATATATTTTCCACGTAATTGATATTTATAATAAAAACACTTACCCTAAACGACTTCGTTTTACTAATCCCCTCTTTTAATCCGTAATGACTGTAAAATTAACCCAAATCAATTGAAAACGTTATCGATTGAGAAGCAAGATTCCCTAAACCTAAACCTCCCAAACCGAAGCAAAATTTTCTTACAAAATCGGTGAAGCAATTTTGTTGAACTGAAGATTTGTTCCCTTCCCTTGGGTTTGTCATTGTTTACCCAAAACATAATGTTGGTTTTGTTTAGGGATATAGGGCAATCAATTAACTTCTTTCATTTGTTTGCAGATCGAATCAAAATGGAGAAGCGAGTGATGCGAACTAAGGGAATAAAGAGCATGAAATATGGTAGGTGACTGTCTCTTTTTATAACTTTTGATTTATGTAATGAAATTGGGGGATTTCTGTAATGATGCGAACTAAAAGATTTTAGTAATGAAATTGGAGTACTTCTTCAATTAGTTTCATTTTGATTTCAGTAATGATTTTGTGGGATTTGTGTATACATTATGTAATATTTTCATTGTTTTATTGCACATTGTAATTTAGAAGTAATCATTTTAATTTAAAATTGTAATAAACCCCTTTAATGGTATTGTTCTATTGCACATTGTAGCTTTGGAATGTATAACAATGTTGATTGGATTCTTTCTTTGTGATATGTCGGTGGCAAATGAGGTATAGCATCATTGACAAACCATTAAAAACAAAATGTGTACTTTGGCAGTTAGCATGCACTATTATATGTAATATTTTTCTTGGGAATGAATGGTGGGTCAGTAAGGTGGACCAGTTTAGTTTAGAATATTATTATTAGGATTGAATGGTGGACAACTTTAGGACTTTAAGATTATTTCTAAGGCATAGCATACCGATACGGTATTCCCCGTATCGATACGATTTGGTATGATTCAGAAAATCTTTGCATTTAATAAAATAGTCGTTGCTTGTCAGTTATGAAATAAACAAGTTTCAAACAGTCGTTGGATCGTATCGATACGCCCTTATAGCGTATCGATACACTTTTTGCTTAAGTTTCACTCAGATTTCCAGTGAGAAAAATCCGTATCGATACGGTCTTTGAGTATCGATACGCCCCTTATTTTACACTCACTAAATCAAACTTGGTATATAACAACATTTTTAGCGGCGTTTTAGAGACAAACGCCACTAATTTTTAACATATCGCGGCGTTTACAGACAAAACTCCACAAATAACAAATTTCGCGGCATTTTTAAAAGAAACGCCGCAATAAACTTCTTTTTAGTGGCGTTTCTAGAAAAAAAAGTGCTACAATAGGTTTCTCTTTAGTGACATTTTTAGAAAAAACGCCGCAAATATAGTGGCATTTTAGAGACAAACGCGTCAATAAATCTTATGTTACTGGCGTTTGTAAAATCAAACGTCGCGATAGAAAAAAAAAGTTTTATTTTGGAGAAATACCAGCATTGTCACTCTCATGCCCTCATCCAACCCCCAAATCAAAACACACCCTTCATCTCAGTCGTGACTTTTCTTTCTCCTAATCTCTCATGCCACAATGATTTGTCCATGCTTGAATCCTTCGCAAGCGTTTTCTAGGGTTCTTTCACTTCCGTGTCAGTAAGTAATGGTGATGGCTTCTCTCAGACGCGAAGGGAGGTGTTTCACTACTATGATCTCTCCCCGCCAAATCACTGCTGTCCGTTCCTCTCCTATCGCTCCCTCCTACAAGTACCGATCTCCTTTTCTCAATCTCTTCTCACCTCATCATATCTCATATAATCTCATCGCATTTATACTTATTTTACCTTAATTTCTGCTTCTTAAGCTAGCAGGATAACATTAACTTTTCTAGTGAGCCTTTTGGAAAATCCTTTCTTTATAAATTATCTTTAATTGTAATTTTTTCTTTTTTTTTTGTTTGGTTAGTGGGAAAATTGACGAAAATCCTTTAAGTCGTAGCTTTATAGTTGCCTTTAATCTACCGTCTTATATTTGATAATCAGTGAACTCTATTAATTAGACTACGCTGAATCGTTTTTCAAAACCTTACTCTGTAAACGTTATACTTGTAACCCCCTAAACCCGACCTAGAAGAAATAGCCGAATTTAGGAAGTAACGTTTGAAAACTTTTCCTTCAAGAAATTCAATTTTGGAAATTATACATTAATTTAAAATAAAATAATAGTGATTTAATAAATATCTTATAGTAAATAAAAAATATAAATATCATAATAAATATTAAAATGTTTATATAAAATCTCTGAAATAAAATCATTGTAAAAGAATTTTAGAAAAATAATCTCAAAACACATTTATTCTCAAAAGTATGAAATTAAATCAAAATGCCAAAATAATAATCTGAATAATTAAAAATAGTTTCGTACTAAATAATAAAATAACCGGATAAAATATGAGATCCTCCAAGTACCAAGTTGCCTAGAGTCCAAGATATCTGTAAAAGAAAAACTATGGGGGAGTAAGCTAAAGAGCTTAGTGTGTCTCTGAAGTGCAAGAAAATCATAGTCGTAAAAACATAGTAATATTTTCTTAAAATTCTTTAAAGCACAACACATAAATCACAAGCGCAATGCAATGCACCCAACTACAACCGCCAAGAGGAAAGTTCCCCGGAACTCCTCACTACAACCGCCAATCCGAAGTGGAATTCAGCCCCGAAGGGTGAAACCACTGAACTTCCCCGAACAAATCCCAACCCATGCTCATACAATGATATGATGATTAAAAATCAAATTTCATAAACAAAGTTCCATAAATCGTATTCCGTAAACATACTTCATAAATCATAGTCTATAAGTCCATAAATCATAGTTCATAAATCATGGTTCGTAAATCATAGTAAAAACATATTCTGAAAACATATGCACGTGATGTCAACCATAAAAATCATAATACATATAAATAATCACATAAAGGATAAAACACCAACACATAGAAAAATAACATATAATTTAATTATAGCACTGGAAGAAAACACACCTTAGCCTCAATAGCTCTAACGTCTGAACGAATGTCTTTTACGCTCAAATTTAATATTAGGTTCTACCGGATAGAAGCATGTTGCACATGTACGGTAATTAAATTTCATAGCCGAGAATAACAATGGTTCAAACCAAGGGGTTTTCATGGCTTCGGCAGGTTTGGAATTGGGAGAGGGAGAGATCGATTTGCATAAGGGTTTTAGAATTTTAAAGAGATTTTACATTCATTCAGCTGTGAGTTTATATATATATACACGTTTAGGTTTTCAATTAGGAATAGAATACATACATATATTAATAATAATAATAATAATAATAATAATAATAATAATAATAATAATAATAATAATAATAATAATAATAATAATAATAATAATAATAATAATAATAATAATAATAATAATAGAAGTTGAAAAACAAGTCGATGATTCAAAAGAAGTAGAATTCAATTTAAAATTGAACTACTATATATACATATATAGCATTTAAATAATAAAAAAGATGTTTCGGGTGTTAATTGAATTTCTCTCTTAAAATAATAGGTTAATTTCAAACGGGGTCCTTAAAATTTTAAGAAATCTCATATTAACTTTCAAGTTTAATAATTCTTATTTAGCCCATTCAAAAAAATTAGGGTTCTTATTAGGGGTCCTTAAACTTTTAAGAAATCTCATATTAACTTTCATCTCAGTCGTCACTTTCTTTTTCCTAATCTCTCATGCCACAATGGTTTGTCCATGCTTGAATCCTTCGCAAGCGTTTTCCAGGGTTCTTTCACTTCCGTGTCAGTAAGTAATGGTGATGGCTTCTCTCAGACGCAAAGGGAGGTGTTTCGCTACTCTGATCTCTCCCCGCCAAATCACCTTTGTCCGTTCCTCTCCTATCGCTCCCTCCTACGTGTACCGATCTCCTTTTCTCAATCTCTTCTCACCTCATCATATCTCATATAATCTCATCGCATTTATACTTATTTTACCTTAATTTTTGCTTCTTAAGCTAGCAGGATAGCCATAACTTTTCTAGTGAGCCTTTAGGAAAATCCTTTCTTTATAAATTATCTTTAATTGTAATTTTTCTTTTTTTGTTTGGTTAGTGGAAAAATTGACGAAAATCCTTTAAGCCGTAGCTTTATAGTTTCCTTTAATCTACCGTCTTATATTTGATAATCAGTGAACTCTATTAATTAGACTAAGCTGAATCGTTTTTCAAAACCTTACTCTGTAAACGTTATACTGACTAGGATTCAAGTCATTACTCTCTCTCTTGAATTTTGAATTCTTTAAATCAAGTTGAAACTTATCTTTGTTTAGTTGACGGTAGCCAGATTTGTTTGATTAGAAGACTTAAGAACTTGGCAGGACAAAGTGATTTTCATTTTCACTTGATACTTTTATATTTCAGAATTAATGATCTACCATTTGTTAACGCAAAATTTTTTTTCTCCTACAAATGAATTTTTCACTTGCTTGTACATATATTGGAGTATTTTTTTACTATCAATTCATTATTTTCTCGGTTGCCAAACTCACTAATGTGAATATCTGTACTAGTTACACATACTCAGACATTGACTCTTTAATTAACTGTAATGACATTTTCTCGGTTGCCAAATTGACTTTTTAATTAACTGCAATGACATTTTAAATCTATAAAGTTTTCTTTATTGCTTGACTTCTTTTCCCAGACATTGAGATGGAACTAAGTTTGCCTAGTAATGGTTTTTTAAGATCCAATTATCTAACCTCTTTGCAAAATATCTATATCATGGCTATCTTTTTTTTGGTTATTTGAGGATTTTAGTTTATTATATTTACTGAGCTAGGAAAGGTAATGGAATTTGGACCAAATTCACATATGTGGCAAAAAAATTAGACATATATCATGTCAGTTTTGCAAGGATTATTTTAGTTTTTCTTTTAAAATCTATAATGTTTGCCATGTATGTTTCGTTGAAGAAAAGGTTGTCTTATAATTTAGCTTTCAAAATTTCCACCTATACTCTCTCTGTTCAGTTTTGTCACATAGTTACTCTATTCATTTTCTTGTAGTGAGCTTTGGATGGAGGAATATATATTCATTTTCTCAAGTCAGGCCATTTCAAGAAAATTTTCAGTAGGCTTTTCCTTTGCAAGTTTTTATACATTCAAGGGTGTTTTTCTTCTTTCCATTTTTCCTGTTATTTGAGGGGAAAAGAAATTAAAATTTAGATTGAACAGGAATAGGAGCTTATTGAGAGGACAATACGTGGCTTAACGAGGAGTTGTCTGTCAAAGTTGTCTTTTTGAGATTCATAGAACACATTCTGAACTTGAAGCTGATATGTCTGCTAAGCTTGCTGATGTAATTGTTTCTAAGAACGTCGTTCACAATATTTTTTTCTGATCTTCATCTTTTGACTTACTTGTTCTTTTAATTATTTCTTGTTGAAAAATAGTACAATGAATGCTCCAGCTCCCTAAATTGGCAAAAGGAAAGAACAAAGGAACTAGAAACTAAGCTGACATCTCTACAAGAGGTTTTTTAGACTGTTTTATTTGCCATCTAAATTGTTATTCCTATCAATCTCTAGTATCCAGTCGACAATGACCCTAAGGCTTTTTTTTAACTTGTGAAGGAATTGTGCTCATCAAAAGAGGTTGCTACATCCAACAAGGAAAGATTCTCTGCTGAACTATCAATTGTGAGTACCACAAGATTTATATTTTTATGCTTGAACCCCTAGAATACATGAGTATTGAAAATCTAGCGTGATATTTAATCATGATATGAAGAACTTTGTTTTTGCAGAGGGTACTTCATTAGCTTATTCTCTAACGTTATGTTTAATTACGATATGAACAACTTATCTTTGCTAGCGCAGTTATGGTTTTGATTTTGGTAAGATAGTTATTGACTACTGCATAAATGCTTTCTAGTTTAACTCTATTTAGACTGTGTCTGTAGAGCCAAGGTGCCAGTAGCCCATATTATTGAAAATCTGCTAATATGTAATTGGTCTAGAAGGGAAGTTGAAGTTGTTTAGGGAACATTAGCTGTTAGAAATTCATCTGGATGACTCCCGTAGAAGATGGTGCTTACTTGTCCTTTCAGTTGCTTAATTATTAGCTTAATATTTGGTGAAATTCATACATTATTTGAAGAAAGTAATTGAGGCTCGATCTTCTTCATCGAAAAAGATTGAACATGTTGCTTGACAGACACCAAATAGGTCTATAGGAACATCGTGAGAATTGCTTTATGTCATCAAAAAATTTGACTTCCAACCTTAACATAACATATTCTTTTATATAGGCTTAAGCAGACTGTCAATTCGCCTAAGGCAGATGTAAAGTTAATTGTTGGGTCATTCTATTTCAAAAGTGGTGAACGAGCTGAAAGAAGAAAAGAGGCAAGCGAGCATGTTGTCATTCAGAAACATTTTTATTTATTTAGGTTAAGGATGGACTTTAATGTACCTATTCTTTTTCTTTTCATAAAATGATATCAGTTCTTAGTTAAATTGGAAGAGAAATTTATGGACCACATTCAAGGGATCACATTTTTCCCTTTTAGTTTAAGGATGGACTTTAATGTATTGCATTTTAAATTATTATATAATATGTATGCTTTATTTGATTTTTTTTTGAAACATGGTGTTATTTGCGGCGTTTGTAAAAAAAATGCCACTATATAACATGTTCTCGCGGTGTTTGAGTTTACAAATGCCACTAGAGAACAGATTTTTGCGGTGTTTGAGTTTACAAACACCACTAAAGAACAAGTTTGTTGTGTGTAAAAGAGTCCATCGCAATTAAGTGCAAGTGTACACGTCGCAAGTAATAAAGTGATACGGAGTATTGGATATCGTCTCCACAGGGACTGGGCTAACCTTATCCTTCGTTATCTGCACAAGGGAAAAAGAAAGAAATTAAATATAGTTGTTGCAATTGTCATGAAAATAAAGTAAAATAAATCAAATAATAAAATAGGCAAGGAATCGAATTGCTCAGTAGTGCAGGTATTGCATTGTTCAAGGACTTCTATTCTGTGTCTGGCTTCTATCACGGCAGCACCGGTCGTGGCAGTGGTCTGTTGCTATCGCGACAGCGATAAGCAACTCAGTTTCTTCAAGTTCGGCAAGAATCCCTGGATTGACTTGTCCTATCCCTAGATCCAAGTCTTTCGGCGAACACGTCTTTAATGATACCTCCTGGCGTGAATCGAAGTATGAACACCGATGTTTATGAATTCTTCTTTAGCTGCTTAACCTCGTCCTATCCCTAGGTCCGAGATAGTTTAACCATAAACTGGAGAACCAGTACTTACTCCTTTCGTATACTTAACTCTCCCGATATTAAGTAAATAGATAATCTTACAATGCTCTCCCGATACTCTTGCAAGATGTTGAAACCAGAATAAGCAAACTTGAAGTTTTATTTCATTGAATAGAAAAATCCTAAGAACAAAACAACCCTTACAACTACTTTACAATATCAACCCTTTGTCTTAGGGGAGGTTTAGAACATGGTGAAGAAAGGGGAACGACTAGGGTTTTGAGATGAGAGGTATGGGATGTGATATCTCCCTTTACCCTTACATACATGGGTATATATATGCAAAGATTTAGTCTAAGTCCTTCTTGGAGTAGAAGTCCTTTTTGGAGTAGAAATCCTTCTTGGAGTAGGAATCCTTATTCAGCAAGTAAAGATAAGTTACTTTACTTATCGATCATTGATCAGCTCTATGCTCCGCTCCCGACCTCAAGAAAATGCAAGCATGGGCTCAATGGATTCAGAAAAATGTCCTCTATCAAACGAGACCCATCTTGACCATGTCGGCGTATTGCTGTCCTGGCGACATTCTACGGCGGCAGCGTTCTTGGCCCATGATAGTCCGGCTTGAAATTCTCTATCTGTCAATCTCCACTTCATGTTTACCACCTCAGGTGTCTTCACTGTCGCCACTTCTGCCGCATCAGCGGTCAGGATAAGAGGTGTTCGTCAGCCCTTCACTCCAGCTCCGCAATTCGCTTCTGCTCTTTTGCTGCCCTGGATGCTGCCATGACAAATATCTGCAAAAAAGAGACCGAAATCAGCAGCATCTATGCAATTTTATATATTTGTGATGTAAATGCAAAACTTAACCTAAAATGCAGATATCGATACGCCTATACACGTATCGATACGCCTATACACGTATCGATACGCCCCTATTAAATGTACACAATGGCTCTTTCTGTTTTGAGACAGATATCGATATGGTAGGTTGCAAAAGTGCATTTATTGCAGGAAAAATGGAGCCCAACGACTCTATTGATGATCTCAACTACCTAAACGGCTAGAAATCAATGCAAGGGTATAAAAGCAAGCTTCCAAAGCCTCAACAACAACTATTGAACCTGTTTGCAACATCCAAGCATATATCCAAACCCTTGAGCTTAAAGAGTCAAATTTTTGTAACCCCCACTTATGTAATTTTCATTGTATCATTTTCTTTCAAGTTTGGGAGTGGTTACTTGTAATTAGGTAATATATCAACCTTGTGAGAGGTATTTTTCAGATTGTCATTCATTCATTGTATCATTTGAAATTCATCCCTTGCAAACTGGAGCGGTACAAGTGTAGAAAGTCAAGGCCTTGAGCCAAGTAGTGCCACATTTTGGGAAAGTGGCAACCATAACGTTAGAATCAAATGCTTGGAAATGTCTCAAGAAAGAAATCACATATCTTAGACCACGTGCTGTTGTTAATACTCAAAATATAAGTTATATAATAATGATATTTAATTCTATTATTAATAGAATTAATTTGTGATGAATATAACTTATAATAATGATATTTAATTCTATTATTAATAGAATTAATTTGTGATGTTGAAATGACGATTTTGCCCTCACTATTTAGCCTATAAATAGTGGGCAATTTCACTCATTTGAGATATACCTAAGCAATAGAGTTTGCTTGAGAAACATTCTCTTTGGTTTTTATAAACCTATCATGAGTGTTGATTTTGAGTTGAGAGAAGAGCAGTACCATCAGAGTCCGCTCCATCTTTCGGGTGTACGAAATTTGGAGAGCCGTGCTAACCTCAGGGGGACGTTCGTCCATTGTAGCGATTACACACATCGGGGCGAATTCGCTTCTAAGGCATGGTTAATACCACGACACGGTTTGATTTCGTTTAATTATTTTATTATTTTCCAGTCAGTGCTAACGCCTCGTTTTGCAGCAGTCTATTTTTCCAATAATTTAGAAGCGACTTCAACTGCTGTTAAAATACACTTTGGGAAATAAGATGGTAGAGGTCGATCATATTTTTTCCAAAGCAATCGGGTTAAGGAAATGGATCATCATCATATAAACAGAAGTACAAATGAATTTGAGGTACTTTGCGTTTGTTTTCATTAAAATGTTATGAATATTTGTGATGATGATTTTTGATGAAATTATTAGAAAGCCGTTTATTAATTAAATGGCTTTAAATGCAAACTTCATCAAAATAATTGAATTTGAAGTGGTAGAATGTTTTTTTTAATGTGATATATGTTTACATGGCTAATAAACATGTGTTTATGTTTGGGAATAAGTATGAATTAAATGGCATTGATTAAATTTATGGCTTACTGTATTCTGAAGAAGAAAACATTTTTACCGTTTTTTAATGTATAGCAAATTGAAGTAATTTGATTAAAAGGTATATTGAATCAATGATAGCATGTTTTCAGTTTTGGTAATGCTATTTTGTGAAGGAAACGGTCTTTGTTTTTGAAAAGACTATATGAGTTAAATATTAAAAGAAAATTTACTTTTAATTTTTTGGACAATGAAACAATTTACCATTATGAGGGGTAAATGTTTTTAATTAGCTTTTATTGCTTATAAAGACGATAAACATTTATGTGTCATGACTTTAAAAAATTATTTTAAAGTTGTAACGTTATTGATATGAGGGAGGTTACATGCTTTTAACATTAGCTTTTTAATGTCTTTTATAAGACATTATAGTGCTTTACGAAGTATGCTTATGACCTTGGGCTTTAATAATAGTTATTAAACATTATAATTATTATTTGATGAAGGAGATTGTTCTTGTTTTTTGAAAAGCATGAGTAAGTATTACTATAATTTGTAAAGAGGGCTATATATATATATATGCAATTGTCGTACTAATAAACTTCTTTTGAGAAATTTATAAGTCAACAGGAGGAATGGATGTTCGTTTATCAAAACAAATATGTCAATGACCAAGTTTGATTCTTTGGAGAAGTATGGTGTTCGTGAAGCTAAAATGGAAAATTCTCCAAACTAAATAGTTGTTAAATTTTGGCTTGATTTCGGCAATCCGCTGCAGATAAGAAACCAAAATTTTAAAGATAAGAATCTTATTACTATCAGTAAAATTTTAATTTTTTATTACTGTCAGTAAATTATTTTTGTGACTAACCATGTATAATCTTCATTTGAATTTAGAAAGTTCAAAAGAGATTGATTCAGATGAAGTGACTGTCACGATAAATTTTGAGGTCATTCTGGTTAAAGATGATGATGCAAATATTGAAGTTGCAAGCATGGTGAGAATGAGCAAGTCTATTTGGGATTGTGATTCTACGCACATGCGAGGTCAGATTATTTAGATTTGTTGCCTGTCTATTCATGCTTTATCACATGAATTTACGTTGCGCCTTTAAACTAGTCTTTAACTCAGTGAGCATGTTTTAGACCAGTTTAAAGATTAAAGCTAGAATGAATGATTATTCTAAGTAGTGAGCCTTATATTAAGTATGCTTAATAAGATACTATTGTGTGTAAAAGTATCAAGCATAATTTTTTTAAGAGACCTTAATTAAAGAAAGAGAAAATACATAAATGGCTTATTGGAAAACATTATGAAAATGCATGTCTAGGATTGGTTTTATCAAAGACATGGTATTTAAGCGTGCCTAGAGCACCACCTCTCTTTCATGGTAACCTACCTGGTGCATTGTTCTTTAATGTGCTAACTTTTATAAAAATACTATGACAAATAAGATCTCTTTTAACTTCTACACAAAGTTTATATGGTTGAATACTTATTCTTAATAAGTTCATAACACAAGTTTGAATGTGTTGTCCTATTGAGAAGGACAAGATGGACTTACCGCCAAAAAAGGTTGAGTTTCAAGAAACTCTTAATGAATTCAAAGTTTGAATGATCCTATTGAGAAGGGCATTTTGAATTCACCGACAATGAGGTTGAATATTTATTCTTAATGATTTCTTATCTCAAGACTGAGTGGTTCATTTTAAATGGACTTGAAGAAATCACCATAAGTCTATAAGAGTTGAGATTAATTTGGTTTGAGCAGAATACCAAATTTAGTCATAGTAAATAAAATATGTGATGGTCTCTTCGGGGCTAATATGCTGAATAATATGAATGAGAATATGATAGACATTAGTGCTACTAAAAAGTATGTTGTAGCAATTAAATCTCTTTGAGTTCTTTTCCTAAGTAGAGGAAAGGAAAAAGATGATCTATCTTAAGAGTTGTGTTGAAATCTCTTGTAATAAACTTGAGATAATTTTTCCTATTGCTAGGAAAATTTGTAAACTCTTCATAAATATTTGCATAATATTCTTAATTTATCGAATTAGGAGAAAGTTAAAATTATCTTTGAATGATATAAAAGTAATTTCATAATCGTTTGAAATTATGTATACGAATTTTAATATTTCTCAAAACCTTGAGAATATAATCATTTGTAAACAAGATTTGAGTTTGTTAAAATATCATTTTATGGTTAAAACTCATAAAAAATTTTACTCTAGTATGATTGAGTATTTGTTTACACGTTGTTTAAGACACTTATGGATTTGTTTCTATCTTAAAAATGTTAGAAATGTGGGGGTGTCTAGCAAAAGTCAGTTTGCCCGACTTTAAGAAAACCATTATCGGTTCTAAAACTGTTGATGCAATGTTTATAGGGTATGCTACAAATAGTGTTGCATACAGGTTTATGTTTTTACATGACTTCTCAAATTGTGAATCTAGGGATGTTGTGTTCTTTGAGGACTTCTTTCCTCTTAAGAAACCTAGATTAATTGTTGAAACACAACGAAAAAGTCATACTTCTGCTTCTTCTAGTATTCCTGCCAAGGAAACTCTAGAGTTTGAATTAGAGCATAGAAGAAGTAAAAGACAAAGGGTAGAAACTACCTTCGGGCCAAATTTTATAAACTTCCTTTATTACAAAAATTAGTGATTTAGACTCTATAACCGAACCTATAGCTCAATCCTTCCTTTTAGATAAGGATCCAAAGACATATAATGAAGCTATAAGTTCAATTGATGCTAGTTTTTGGAGAAATGCTATTGATGATGAACTAGAATCAATAATGTCTAATCACACTTGGGAGTTGGTTGACTTGCCTAGAGGATTTAAACCTATCAGTAATAAATGGGTCCTTAGAAAGAAACTTAGACCAGATGGTTCTATCCAAAGGTATAAGGCAAGGCTAGTAGTCAAAGGGTTCACTCAAAGATTTGATCAAGACTTCTTTGATACTTACTCTCCTGTCACAAAAATCTCAACGATCCGTGCATTGTTTGCACTAGCCTCCATTCACAAGTTGCAAGTACATCAAATGGATGTAAAGACTGCATTTTTGAGTGGAGATCTAGATGAGGAGATCTATATGGAGCAACCACCAGGTTTTGAGACACCTGGTATGGAAGGTAAAGTGTGTAGACTTAAAAAGTCTCTCTATGGCCTTAAACAAGCTCTAAAGTAGTGGTACGAGAAATTTTATAAAACCATTTTGAGTTTTGGTTTTATTGTTAATGGAGCGAATGCATGCGTGTATTCAAAAATATTTGAGACTGATTGTATCATCATAAGCTTATATGTGGGTGGCATGTTGATATTCAGTACTAACATTGAATACATTAACAATACGAAAAATTTCTTGTCCACTAAATTTGAGATGACTGATTTGGGAGAGGTTGATGTGATCTTAGGAGTAAAAGTTACCGAAACTAAAAAAAAAGATTTTCTTTAAATTAAACACACTATATTGAGAAGGTGTTAAAGAAATTTGACAATTTTGATGTCATCCATGTTCGAATCTTTATGACTCTAGTATCCATCTTTTTAAGAATAAAGGAAGTAGTGTTTCCCAAGAAGAGTATGCTAAAATTATTTGAAGCCTTATGTACTTAATGAACTATACTCGGCCTGATATTGCCTATGCAGTGAGTAGGTTAAATAGATATACTCATAATCTTAGTGGAGAGCACTGGATTGCACTCAGACGCTTACTTAAGTATCTTAAAGGTACTATTGACTGGAAACTCGATCTTGTTGACTTTCCTTCAATGTTAGAGGGATATTGTGACGTCAACTGAGTTACCGATAATGATGAAGTAAGCTCCACGAGTGGGTATGTCTTTACCTTAGGTGGTGTAGCGATTTCATGGAAGTCTGCTAAGCAGACTTGTATCGCTCGCTCTATCATGAAGTCAGAGTTTATTGCTCTTGACCTAGCTGGGCAAGAAGCCGAATAGCTTAAAAATTTGTTAGCAGAAATTCCATTATGGGAAAAACTGACTCCTCCGGTGTCCTTGTTGCGTGATTCACAAGCATCGATATGTGTGGTTAAAAGCCAAGCTTACAATGGTAAGAAAAGACACATACACATAAGACATGAATCAGTGAGACACTTAAGGAATGAAGTATTCTCTTTAGAGTATGTGAAGTCAGAAAGGAACCTAGCAGATCCGCTTACCAAAGGGTTAAGTCGGAAACTGGTCCTAGATTCGTCGAGGGGGATGGGTTTAAAGCCCATTGGTTGAGGAATTCATGGTGGATACCCAACTTAGTTATCTAAGTTCAATGTGGTCAAACAAAACCATGGAAAGACTCATAGTGTACATTTCTTATTACCTATCCCTATGACGAATAATGTACATGCACAGGTTGAGCATTGTTGCTCTTAATAAATTCATAGCCCAGGTTTTGGGTGGTCTTAGTGAGAAAGACTTGATGAATTTACCGACTTTGGTTGAATAAACTACTCTTAATAAGTTCATTTCCCAGTATTGAGTGGGTAGTCCTATCGCGAAGGACTGCCCCGTGTTGAGTGGGAAGTCCTATCGCGAGGGACTGAATGAACTTGCCGCTAGAAAGGATGAGTTTTCTTAAAACTCTTAAAGAATTCAATCCCAAGAGTTTGGGTTGTTCTATTGAGAAGAACTTATTGAATTCACCGATTAAAGAGGTTGAGTTTTTATTCTTAATGAATTCTTATCCCAGAGTTTGGGTGGTTCATTTTATAATTGAACTTGAAGAATTCACCTATTTTTTGAGAGGATGAGCTTAAGGAAAAAGCTCTTAATTATTTCATAGCTCTTATTTGAGTGGTTTATGTTGAGATAAACTTGATGAAATAACCTATGTAAGTGAGAAGGACTAGCCACCTTCTATGAAAAACATTGGGCCGTTTTTCTAGTACACTTACTAGAATCCTGAGGAAATAGGCTATATATATATATATATATATATATATATATATATATACATTTGTATACATACTTTGTAGACACATCGAGGACTTCGGTGGATGAAGGGGTTAGTTGTGTGTTATGAGTTTACCCTAATCTTAGAAAGTTCAAGACTAGTTTCACTTGTCTAAGAGAGGGATTGCTCATCATCACTATGTACTAGTTCAAGATACGTTCACTAGTGCTTAAGCAACTAATTTCGCTATTGCTCTTCTCATGTTTTAACTTCAATGCTCTCATATCTACGAAAGATATTTTTCGCATTGGTGGGGGATTGTTGTTAATACTCAAAATATAAGTTATATAATAATGATATTTAATTCTATTATTAATAGAATTAATTTGTGATGTTGAAATGACGATTTTGCCCTCACTATTTAGCCTATAAATAGTGGGCAATTTCACTCATTTGAGATATACCTAAGCAATAGAGTTTGCTTGAGAAACATTCTCTTTGGTTTTTATAAACCTATCATGAGTGTTGATTTTGAGTTGAGAGAAGAGCAGTACCATCAGAGTCCGCTCCATCTTTCGGGTGTACGAAATTTGGAGAGCCGTGCTAACCTCAGGGGGCCGTTCGTCCATTGTAGCGATTACACACATCGGGGCGAATTCGCTTCTAAGGCAGTGGTTAATACCACGACACGGTTTGATTTCGTTTAATTATTTTATTATTTTCCAGTCAGTGCTAACGCCTCGTTTTGCAGCAGTCTATTTTTCCAATACGTGCTGAGCACCAAAAGCCTTGATAGAGATAAACACTTCCACTGGGACTGATCCGACCTTCTTCTTTAGGGAGGGTTTGCAGCAGATGCTGGAGTTCATCGTCCAATGACTTGTCCACATCTTGGGTTGGTGAACCAAGTTTGATTTTGCTAGTTTCTGATGTATCCATAATGAAACCAATAACTATCTTATTTTGCACAAGTTTCATCGATTAATAGTAAAGTGGACATGCAATCCACCCACCCTCATAATATTTTAAAATTGGTCAATCATAATATTTTAAACTTCCAGTACGCCATTAACATATTCACATGACAACCTGTACCTGACAAGAAAAACCAACAACCCAAAAATTTATTTATTTCCCCTAAGATATCCACCAAAATAATTTGAAGGGTAAACTTCACCACATACCACTCAATTATAGCTACTGACTCGAAAATGCCACCAAACTTTAAAAAAAATTCAAAACTAACACTAAAGTTTAGTTTGTGACTCGAAAATACCACTTCGCCGTCAATTCTTAACACCACCGTTAAGTCAAAACGACGCCGTTTTGAAGCCTAATTTAGCCCAAAATGACGTTGTATTGCTTGATGGCAGCTATTAATCATACCCGGATTGTTCTTGTCCCAAAGGTTGTGGGGGGAAAACTGTATGGGGAAATAATCAACTTGAAGTTATGTAATATATTACCACAAATATTATATATTTTAAACTACTTGAGATTAATTCAAATTATTTTATGAAATAAATAATACTATAAATAATATATAATATTTATATAATAGTTTGGTAAAATATTATATAATATCACATTAGTTTAGTGGTTAAGGCTTAGCCTTTAAAGGGAAGTAATACATCTTTTTATACGTCTTTCTGTTACTAGATCCTTCGCTAGCGTTCTCCTTGTACCGAGGATGACCACAAAACCTGCATTCGATCAATTCAGAATAACCTCCCCAATAAATCATGCAACAATTTCTACAATAATGGATTTTCTGAACCGGAAAACCCATATCACAGACCAACTTCTTCGTCTCATACGTGTTCTTGGGTATGACATTATCTTCAAGCATTAACTTCTGCATTATCCGACAAAGGTCATCATAGCATGCATTAGGAATCTTATATTGTGCTTTTAAGTGTATTAATTCGGAAACCACTAATAACTTGGACTCATTGCTACCGGGTCATATCGGTTCAGAAGAAGCACCAAGTTTGTCGTACAACATCTGCGCCGAAGCAATTGGTGGTTGATCATCTTATGTCATATATGCATTTAATTCAGGACCAGAAACATCTATCTCGGGAGGTTCATGGTTGTTACCACATAGATCACATGCATACCCTGGAACTGCAGTGCTAGAACGCTCCATATGGTTATAGTAATCATATTGACTCTGTCCAGTGAGAGAAAAATGTGGCTCTCCATGATGCACCCAATTATAATAATGCAGAATAAACCCTTCAATGATCACATGAACTTTAATCGTTTCTAGATCATGAATACTTATATTAGTAAACTTTTAAATAGTAATTTTTAATTACTATTTTCTAAATCTTCTAAAAAATAGAAATATAACTTATGATTTTTATTATTGTATATTACGTGAAAAACTCTTTATTTACTCTTAATATATTTCTAAAGAAAACAAGAAGTAGAATTTATGACATTATTAATCTATGTTACATATGAAAATATTTTATTTACTTTTAATCTATTCTAAACTTTTTAATTAAAAGGCTAATACTAATGAATTGATAGCACTATATTTTAAAAATAAAATTAAAACTTACCTAATATGGCTTTGAGAAATGTCATACTAACTTGGTTGATTAACTCCTTATGAAGATAATAATTGAGATCACATATAATATTCGATGTAATCAGTTCTGTATGGGAGTATGTTGTTGTAGAACCAAGTCGCCATTTTAAAGCCTGCAACACCATCAGCTCCATTTGTTTGATTGTGCTGCATTGAAAACAATGCTCCAAGTCCTCCAACTTCAGTCAAAACATTTTCATAAAAAAAACACTGATAAATATGCAATGGAGATTGTAGATGTTGCCATTGATTTCCTCCGAACTGCCAAACTTGGTGTTTTCCCAAAGGTGCTGGTCTTATTGAAACTAACTTCACTTGACTTGAGATGAGAACCACCTATAAACCAGAAAGAAACCACAATAAATCAAGCATAAGGCAAGAACTTGATAATAAATCATTACATTGTTACATGTCACCATTAACAACAATATATCACAAGCCCGAAGAAGAATTTACATAGTGAAAAGTTGTAAATCTCAAAAGGAGATAAGAATTACCGAAACCACAGGATCACAAGTGTTAATCTCAACAGCATGGATAAACTTGTCTAGGATCTCTGCACTAAATAGTTTAGGCATTCTGTAAATTTTAAGTTAATGATTTTTGCACACACAACCCATTAAATATTAAAAACTTATATCCAAGCAACATTGCAGAATCACCTCTCAGAAGTTTTTTGGAAACATGAGACAACACCAATTACTCGACAAGCAGCTGACCTAACCGAAGGAACCTTATCATTCTCAGCAGCACTGATCTGCATTTTTATTTATCCAACATAAATCATAAGAAAATGAATGTTATGTAAGATCACCACGGGAGAAGACAAACAAAAATTCAGATTTTAAATAATACTATATCATGACTTACTAGAGATGAAACAATGAAGTCATGATTTTCCTTTGAGAGAGTGAAGAACACGAAAGAAGTGATTCCAGCAAAACAAGTTACTGATGCAGTTCTCACCTTCCAAAGAAAAGCAGATCAGTATCATATGCATCTAAGAATAGAATGTTTCAATCTTGTTAGAAGTGTAGTTACGATGATAGAAGATGATATGAAGGCGGATTGTGATACAGAAAGAAGAAGAAGAAAGAAAGAAATGAAACTGAATCTTTGTTATTAACCTCAATCAACACAATGTGAATACAAACAGAGATTACAAGCGTTTATATAGGATTGATGGCCTTCGATATAAAGCAAGAACTCAAGCAAGAACTGACAGCTGAAATACAACAGATTTACAACTAATCATAACTGATTTTCAACAGAATCTGAAACTGACTTGAATATCATATATACTAACATTCTTCCTATTCTCTCTTTTCCTTCTTCTTTTAAAAAAAAAACTAGACACCACCACTGTAGAAGATCACTTGAAATCATTGACAGATAACAGACGTAGCTCATCTGGGCACACCACTCGATGTCTTTGTCGAAGATGAACAAAGAAAGCAGCAGAAAGAGGTTTTGTTAAGAGATCAGCAACTTGATGTGTAGCAGGGACATAATTGATTTGAAACAAGCCATTTTTAACCTTCTCTCTTACAAAGCTTAAATCCAATTCTACATGCTTGAGTTTAGCATGATGAACAGGGTTAGCAGAATGTGCAATGGCACTCGTATTGTCGCACCAAATTGTTGGAGTGGCTGACAGCTGAATATTGATTTCAGAAAGAAGGGACCTAACCCACATTGCTTCACACATGGCATCTGCTAGACTACGAAACTCTGCTTCAGTAGAGGATTTGGAAACTACACTCTGTTTCTTAGAGCTCCACGCAACCAGATTGCCTCCTAGGAAAACACAATGCCCACCAGTAGATCGCTTGTCATCAGTACAAGTACCCCAATCAGAATCAGCATAGGTGACTAGGTTAGTAGAAGAGGAAGCACTGCTGAAAAATAAACCATGGTCTAAGGTACCCTTTAGATATCGTAAAATCCTTTTAACAGCCTTCCAATGCTTATCCAAAGGTTGTTGCATAAACTGACTAACCTTATTGACTGAGAATTGAATATTAGGCCTAGTATTGCATATGTGCTGAAGAGTACCAACCACCTGTCTGTACAAGGTGTGATCAGGGAAAGGCTCTCCATCAGCTAAAGAGAGCTGAGGACTAGTTACCATTGGTGTAGGGGAAGGAGTAGATTCAGACATGTTAGTTTTATCCAACAACTCAAGAATGTGTCTTTTCTGATTAAGTATAACACCATCATTAACAGCTTGAATATTCATCCCTAGAAAGAAAGAAAGCTTCCCTAAATCCTTGAGAGAAAAGGTAAGATTAATGTCTTTTATAACATTATCTACTTCATCAGCATTGTCACCAGTAGCCACAATGTCGTCTACATAAACCATGATGTACACTCTGTTACCTTCATCCCCACGAAAATATAGAGAGCAATCTGCTAGAGAAGCAGTAAAACCCAGACTACCAACAAGGTGAGCACGAAACTTCTCAAACCAAGCCCTAGGGTCTTGTTTAAGACCATACAGTGATTTCCTTAATCTGCAAACAAGCTTGTTACCAGAAGAATCAGTCTGTTCAAAACCTGGGGGTTGCTGCATATACACCTCTTCCGAGAGGTCTCCATTTAAAAACGCATTATCTATATCAATCTGACGCAACACCCAACCATGACTAAGAGCTATACTCAACAATATCCTTACTGTAACTGGCTTAACTACAGGACTGAACGTCTCTGAATAATCAAACCTAGCTTGCTGTGAAAAACCCTTAGCAACTAGTCTAGCTTTGTACCTAGCAATACTCCCATCAGAATTCAATTTAACCTTAAAAAGCCATTTGCATCCTATAGGAATCCTATCTAAAGGTAAGGCTGTTAACTCCCAAGTACCCTTGCTAATAAGAGCATCAAGTTCCTTATGAACAGCATCTTTCTAATTATCAGAAGCTAGAGCTTGAGTAATATTAGTGGGCACATCAGAACTAGTTTCAGCAAGAAATACCTTAGGCTTGAAGATACCAGCCTTGGATCTGGTAACCATTGAATGAGATGAAACAGGCAAACAATCAGGGACACCTACTGCACCATCACAAGAAACAACATGACCACTAGGAGCTGCACCAGTAGCACCTGCATCAGCAACAGCAGGGACACTTGCAGGAACTTCACCAGTAGCACTTTCAGGAACACTTGCAGGAACTTCAAAACCAACAGGAGAATCTCCACAAGACTCTGGTTCAGCAACAGCAGCACTAGAACCAAAGGAACCAGCAGGTGAGGAAGAAAACGATGAATGAGCACTAGAAGTAGCTTGAACAGAGCTAGAATGAACACCAGACATATTTCTGACAGGAAGAGAGGAAATAGGACTAGAACGACCATCATCTGAAATTGGGACAAGAACAGGGCCTTCTGAATTTCGCCTAAGAGAAGCAGATTCATTTGAAGAGGAAGAGGGGCTATCAGTTCGCTGAAGAAACTCAACAGATGAACTAGAGGATGACGTTTGGATCTGAGCACCATCAGAAGAAAAAGGCAACGGCCCAGTATATTTAAACTTGGCTCGAACATTAGCAGAATCTTCCTGAGCACTTGTACTCTACAAACAAGGAAAAAATGACTCATTAAACTGTACATGTCGGGAAACATATACCTTACCATCGGAAGACAAACACTTGTAACCATGCTGAGATGAACTATAGCCCAGAAATACACAAGAGGCTGAACGCAGCGGAAGCTTGTTTTGATTGTAAGGCCTGGTGAGAGGGAAGCACTGACACCCAAAAACCCTCAAAAAACTGTAATCAGGCTGCTTGGAAAACAACTTTTCATAGGGAGAAATACCACCAAGAACCCTAGTAGGTAGCCTATTAATCAAATAAACAACAGAATAAAATGCATCAGACCAATGTTTCAAATGCAACCCACTTTGAGCTAACAAAGTGAGACCAAGCTCAACAATATACCTGTGTTTACGTCTACCTTACCATTCTGAGCAGACGTATAAGGACAGGTGTTTCGAACTTCAATACCATGTTGAGCAAAATAAGCATTTAAGGGTTTAAACTCAGTTCCACAGTCAGTTTGTATGCTTTTAAGTTTGTGATCAAATTGCCTTTCAGCCATTTTATGAAAATGCATAACAATCTTGCTAACATCAAACTTTCTAGCTATGAAATATATCCATGTATATCGAGTTGCAAAATCTAGAAATCTCACATAATATGCATAGTTCTTAGAAATTAAAGGGGCAGGACCCCAAACATCTACCTAAACCAATTGTAAAGGTAAACTATAAGAATTTGAAGAAACTGGTAGATGCATCTTATGGCTTTTACCCAACTTGCAAGATTCACAAAAAAAATGAATTTTTATTGATATCAGGTATGTTACAAATTTTGGACAGCTTAGCTAAAGTATCACAAGAAGGATGTCCAAGCCTTTTGTGCCAAACTAAAGCTTTACAACTCTGAGAACTAGATACAGAACCTATCTGATTAACAAGAACTTTAGGCAGACTAGTAGCAGAACCCTTATCACATTGTAGGCTATCAGTAACAGCATTAACATCAGGCAAGGAACCAGAATCAACAGAATCATGCTTCAAACTTGAATCAAAAGCCAAACCATCAGATGAAAGAAACTTGTACAAGCCATCACTTTGAACCCCTCGAAGAATCAACTGCTGAGTTAACAAATCCTTCACAACACAAGAGTTAGGAAAAAATTCAATTGATACATTATTATCTTTTGTAAACTTGGAAACAGACAAAAGATTTTTTTTAATTAAAGGAACATGTAAGAGATTATGCAAAAGAAGAGGTCTGGAATCAGTATGCAAAACAGACGAACCAACATGTGAAATAGACACAGAAGAACCACCAGCAACACAGACTTTCCCATGACCACAGTAAGGAGATGAAGAAACGATATTACCTGCGTCAGGCGTAAGATGCGAAGTAGCACCAGAGTCAGGGTACCAAGCCGCATCAGCATAACAAAAATCTTCAGCAACGGCGGCCACAGAAGCAACAACGGCATCAGAACCAGAATTCTGACCACCACTTGTATCTTGATTAAAGAAACGGGAGACTTCTTGACCAGTCGATTGTACTCCAGACTCGTCGAAATCTTCAGAGAATGAAACTTGATTGACCGAAGCATTATTACCTCCGTCAAACGCCTGATCAAACCGGAAGAAACACCGAGTATCCAGATGCCCTAGCTTGCCGCAAATCTGGCATTGAGGACGAGCTCGACCGCTAAAAGACCTTCCACCTCTGCCTCTGAAGACGGAACCACCACGGGAAGGGAAAGAATTGACTTGCGGCCGAAACCCTAGATTATTAGGACGCAAACCCTGATATCCCATATTCTGACTTGGATTCGAAAAACCCATATTGGAATTGGAATTAAAAACGGGCCAGCACCAGGTGTTGGGCTCTCGGACGAAAGACCATTAGGGCCTTGAACCATATGAACCAGAGAATTATGAGCCAAGAACTCACGTTGTCTTGTCTCACAGTCAAGAAGAACATTAGTTACTCCATCAAGCTTATAGGGAAGTTGACTAGAGGTAATAACGGCCACCACCGGCTCATACTCCGGCAGAAGACCAGAAAGAATGGCGGAGATATGCATTGTCTCAGACAAGGGATTCCCGCACGCAGCCAGACTATCACAAATGCTCTGAATCTGAGCAAGATACTCCCTCATTGTTTGATCTCGCTTATGAATGTTCTTTAAAGAACAATGCAAATGCATAATGCGGGTTGTGGACGTTACAGAAAACTGAAGCTTGATTTTATCCCAAATCTCCACAGCATTCTTGCAATTGACCAACGCCGGCAAAATAGAAGAACCAATGGAAGAGAGCAACCAGGAACAGAGGGCACTATCCTGTTGTTTGTACTTAACAAAATCAGGATTCAGCACCTGCCTTCCTCCTTCACTAGCAACAAGACGAGGTGGAACAACAAGGGAACCATCAATATGGTTCAAGAGCAAGACTCTCGATGGTAAACAGGACCTGCTGCTTCCACAGAAGGTAATTGGAGTCGTCAAGACGAATCGAAATAGATTTGTTGGTGAAGGGCTTGGAAGAACTCTCAGAAGACACCTCTGATACCATGATAGAAGATGATATGAAGGCAGATTGTGATACAGAAAGAAGAAGAAGAAAGAAAGAAATGAAACTGAATCTTTGTTATTAACCTCAATCAACACAATGTGAATACAAACAAAGATTACAAGCGTTTATATAGGACTGATGGCCTTCGATATAAAGCAAGAACTCAAGCAAGAACTGACAGCTGAAATACAACAGATTTACAACTAATCATAACTGATTTTCAACAGAATCTGAAACTGACTTGAATATCATATATACTAACATACGACCTTCAATGAATGAGAAAATAATCACAATGTAAAAGCAAGAGGTCTCTGAAATTAAAAACCTCCATTCCATTAAACACTTTGATACTCATCTTTAAGAATGAACTCCTAGGAGAAATAATAAAATGAAGGGAATTGAAGCTATCATAAGTTATGCAAACAATAGAATTTATCCACAGGGTCAACATATATTTGTTAACCAAGTAGATAAAGGTAAGCAATAAAATGAAAGGAATTGAGAAGGGGACGTGGGCTTCATCTTAGTGGCTTTGGCTTGCCGGAGTGATCACTGGAACGGCAGGGACGATGTGGAGAATGACGGCGACGCTATGGTTTGAGAGAAAACAAGGGTTTGGCATTTAAATGGGGTTTAAAATCTCGTGATTACTTTTATAGTGTTGTTTTTTAATTTTTTATTTCATTTCCCTTATAGCGATGTGTTTTATATATAGTGGCGTTTGTAAAACCAAACGCCGCTAAAACTGGACTTTTGCGGACCTATTGCGGCGTTTGGTTTTACAAACGCCGCTAAAACTAGAACTATTGCGGCGCTTTTATTAAAAAAACGGCGCCAAATCTTCCATTTTGTGGCGTTTGTCCTATAAACACCGTGATAAGTACAATATTTGCGGCGTTTCCCTCAAAAACGCCACAAAAAGCATCGTTATATATCAATTCTGGTGTAGTGAAGCCACAATCCAACTCCTCTTACCTCAGTTGTAAAATGCGATGATGCTAATGCCTCCGAGTATTCTTTCAAATTTTTTTTGTAGAACTCATTGCATTCCTCTGTTGTCACCTCCTTCGTAGAAGATGGAGCAGTTCATGCTTAGTAAGTATTACTTAATTACAATGCAATGAGAGGTTTAAGAGGTGAGTTTAAAGGGAATTCTTTTTACCGTTTATTGGGGGTTAGGTAATTAATAAGATTTTAATTAGAGTTGATGGAGCTGCAAGGGGGAAACCGGGTAAGGCGGGTTGTGGTGGTGTTTTGCGTAATGCGTCGGGACAAATTTTGGCGTTATTTTCAGGACCAATTGGTATAGCGGATTCAAATGAGGGGGATGTACTAGGCGATTTGCTTTGCGTTAGAGTTGATGGTTGGTTCGAAGATACTATCTTTTCCGTTGGTGGTTGAGTCGGATTCGACGACGGCGGTTGCATGGGTGCTTCACAATGAAAAGCGGTCGTGGAAGTATTGGCGTTGGATGAGGCGAATCGATGAAGCATGTGCTGCGTTGGGAGATATTTGCTTTCACCATGTGTATCGTGAGGCGAATAAACTTGCAGATGTGCTTGCGAAGAGTGGTGTCGATCGCCCGATTTGGTTTCAACGGGTGGGATGAATTCCAACCGTGTGACATTCTTGGGTTCGTGTGTTTTTTGGATATGGTATCATGTTGGTTGCCTAGTTTGTTACATTACCATGAGTACTCTTTTCCTCTATAGGTGTGGAGAAGTTTTTAACGAGGCTTGGGGGAATGTTGGCTATGTATGAGACATTTATTAATAAATCATACATGTTTGCCAAGCAAAAAAAATAAGATTTTAGTTAGAGTTATTATTATTTGCATTGAAAAGGAAATTAAGTAGATGGGGATTAGAAAGGTGGATTCAAACAATTACTTTCTTGTATTTTATTTTATTTTTTATTGTTTCCGACGGAACTATTGTTTCTATCACAAATTAAATTGACATTTTTAATAGGTATTTTTAATAGTTTCCGACGGAATTATTGTTCCATCACAAAATAAATTGGTATTTTTAATTGTTTCTGACGGAATCATTATTCTGTCACAAATTAAATTATCATTTTTATTGAAATCAAAAGAAATTTGTGACGGAAACAATAATTCTATCGAAAACTACAACTTAGATTAAATTTTGTGATGAAATATTTTATTTCCATAAATAAATTGTGACAGATTTTAAAGTTGTCGGAATTTTCCGTCATTAAATCAAATTTTTTGTAGTGTTTATATTTGAAGGTCTTAGGTTCAAACCCCTCTGAGCACATAGTTTTAATATTCTTTCCTCCAGCAAAATGACGTCGTTTTGGTCTAAATTAGACTTCAGACAGCAGCACCAAAACGACGTCATTTTGACTTAACGAGAGTGTTAAGAGTTAACGGCGGAATAGTATTTTCAAGTCACAAACTAAAGTTCAGTGTTAGTTTTGAATTTTTTAAAGTTCGGCGGTATTTTTGAGCCAGGGGCCATAATTGAGTGGTATGTGGTGTAGTTTACCCTAATTTGAAATACTAAAAAATTAATTAAGGGGTCCACTACCATCTTTTACTCCACTTTTATAGATATTATTTTTAATTTTTGCTTGAGTTTAACATTTACGTTCCATATGGTGGATCAAGTGGGTTCAAGTACATTTAAAATTATAACCCTATTTTTTTTACTGTGAATGTATATACAAGAGCATTAAAAGATGAGAGATGATTTCTGTTTCAAACACGTGGAAACTAATTATGTGGCGAATAAATTTTTTTCCTTTTTGGGTGCTTTTTCTATGTCCCAACACTAAAAATTTAAATTATAAACTCTTATCCTAAGTTTTAAATTCTAAACTCTAAAAAATACACCATACACCTAATTCTTTATGTTCTAATAATAAATTATAAATAGAGGCAAAAATATATAAATAATTTCTATTCTCACGTGGCTTGTCTGTAAACTTTATAAAAAAAAATCAGCAATCGTTTTTTTATTACAAAATCAATAGAGTTGATTTTAAGACTTTTGCACTATAATAATGCAAACGGCATGTTTAGCAGAATAAGCATTTAGGGACACTAAATTATCTTCGTTTACCGAAAGATTTATATCCTTTCATACAGAAATATATTAGTTAATAAACCAATATTTAAATGAATCTTAGTGTAGATTAAAGTTTACCTAAATATTAAACCAGCCACATGAAATCTGAATTAACATGGTAATTTCTTTTGTCTGTTTCACGCTTGCAACTTGTTACTTGCACATTGAATATAACATTAAACTGAAGGAGGAGAATATTTAGGCCCTTTGGCAAAAATAATAAAATAAAAATTAAGTGCTTTTGCATTAAAAAAAGTGTTTGGTGCCAAACAATTTTCATCGATTAATAGTAAAGTGGACAGGCAATCCACCCACCCTCATAATATTTTAAAATTGGTCAATCATAATTTTTTTAAAAATAAAATGGATTGCAGACCCAATAAACTTCCACTACGCCATTAACATATTCACATGACAATTTGTACTGGACAAGAAAAACCAACAACCTAAAAATTTATTTATTTCCCCTAAGATATCCACCAAAATAATTTGAAGGGTAAACTTCACCACATACCACTCAATTATAGCTACTGACTAGAAAATGCCACTAAACTTTAAAAAAATTTAAAACTAACACTAAACTTTAGTTTGTGACTCGAAAATATCACTTCGCCGTTAATTCTTAACACCACCGTTAAGTCAAAACGACGTCGTTTTGGTGCGGCTGTTTTGAAGCCTAATTTAGCCTAAAATGACGTCGTTTTGCTCGATGACATCTATTAATCACACCCGGATTGTTTTTATCCCAAAGGTTGTGGGGGCAAATTGTATGGAGAAATAACCAACTTGAAGTTATGTAATATTTTACCACAAATATTATATATTTTAAACTACTTGAGATTAATTTAAATTATTTTATGAAATATATAATACTATAAGTAATATATAATATTTATATAATAGTTTTGGTAAAATATTATATAATATCACGTTAGTTTAGTGGTTAAGGCTTAGCCTTTAAAGGGAAGTAATACATCTTTTTTTATGTCTTTCTGTTACTAGATCCTTCGCTAGCGTTATCCTTGTACCGAGGATGACCACAAAACCTGCGTTCGATCTATTCAGAATCACCTCCCCAATAAATCATGCAACAATTTCTACAACAATAGATTTTCTGAACCGGAAAACCCATATCACAGACCAACTTCTTCGTCTCATACGTGTTATTGGGCATGACATTATCTTCAAGCATTAACTTGTACATTATCCGACAAAGGTCATCATAGCATGCATTAGGAATCTTATGTTGTGCTTTTAAGTGTATTAATTCAGAAACCAATGATAACTTGCACTCATTGCTACCGGGCCATATCGGTTCAGAAGAAGCACCAAGTTTGTCGTACAACATCTGCGTCGAAGCAATTAGTGGTTGATCATCTTGTGTCATGTATGCATTTAATTCAGGACCAGAAACATCTATCTCGAGAGGTTCATGGTAGTTACCACACAGATCATATGCATACTCTGGAACTGTAGTGCTAGAACGCTCCATATGGTTATAGTAATCATATTGACTCTGTCCAGTGAGAGAAAACGTGGCTCTCCATGATGCACCCAATTATAATAATGCAAAACAAACCCTTCAGTGATCACATGAACTTTAATCGTTTCTAGATCTTGAAAATTTTTATTTATGCATTTAGGTCGTTTATATGGACACCTAATATTTGCTCCATCTGTAAAATCTAGGCTTATTTAATGCAAATGTAATAAATTCCAATAGTGGTCACTCAAAATCGGGATTAATAATGTGACCCTTTATTAGCCTATCAATATTGTACATCCAAGATCGATCCATGCTGAATGCCAAAGCCTATTTTTAATTTATTATTAAATTAAAATACTTAAATTAGTAAACTTTTAAATAGTAATTTCTAATTACTATTTTCTAAATCTTCTAAAAAATAGAAACATAACTTATGATTTTTATTATTGTATATTACGTGCAAAACTCTTTATTAACTCTTAATATATTTCTAAAGAAAACAAGAAGTAGAACTTATGACATTATTAATCTATGTTACATATGAAAATATTTTATTTACTTTTAATTTATTCTAAACTTTTTAATTAAAAGGCTAATACTAATGAATTGATAACACTATATTTTAAAAATAAAATTAAAACTTACCTCAACTCACAAATTCGGTAAAAAAATTTAAAGTTCTGCAAAAGAAATAAAAAACATCAAAATTGAAATTTAAAAATAATTGGAATACAACAAACAATTCTTCTAAAATGTTATTTTTATTATAACGGTAAAAACAATAGTTATTTAAAATGATAAAATCCCATGAAATCAAAGCACAACACTCACTACACCAGAATTGATATATAGCGGCGCTTTTTGTGGCGTTTTTGAGGAAAACGCCGCAAATATTGTACTTATCACCGCTACAGGACAAATGCCACAAAATGGCAAATTTGGCGGCGTTTTAAATAAAAACGCCGCTATAGGTCTAGTTTTAGCGGTGTTTGTAAAACCAAACGCCGCAATAGGTCCGCAAAAGTCCAGTTTTAGCGGCGTTTGGTTTTACAAACGCCACTATAGATAAAACACATCGCTATAAGGGAAATGGAATAAAAAATTAAAAAAGACACGGTAGAAGTAATCACGGGATTTTAAACCCCATTTAAATGCCAAGCCCTTGTTTTCTCTCAAACCATAGCGCAACCATCATTCTCCACGTCGTCGTCGCCGTTCTGGTGATCACTCCGGCAAGCCAAAGCCACCAAGATGAAGCCCTTGTCCCCTTCTCCGAATTATTGCTTTGAAAAATGGACTATTTGAAAGGCGGCGACGACGTGGAGAATGATGGTTGCGCTATGGTTTGAGAGAAAACAAGGGCTTGGCATTTAAATGGGGTTTAAAATCCCGTGATTACTTCTACCATGTCTTTTTTTAATTTTTTATTCCATTTCCCTTATATCGATGTGTTTTTATCTATAGTGGCGTTTGTAAAACCAAACACCGCTAAAATTGGACTTTTGCGGACCTATTGCGGCGTTTGGTTTTACAAACGCCGCTAAAACTAGACCTGTAGCGTTTTGTAAAACCAAACCCATTTTGTGGCGTTTGTCCCGTAAACGCCGTGATAAGTACAATATTTGCGGCGTTTTCCTTAAAAACGCCACAAAAGCGCCGCTACATATCAATTCTGGTGTAGTGAGTGTTGTGCTTTAATTTCATGGGATTTTATCATTTTAAATAACTATTGTTTTTACCGCTATAATAAAAATAACATTTTAGAAGAATTGTTTGTTGTATTCTAATTATTTTTAAATTTCAATTTTGATGTTTTTTATTTCTTTTGCAGAACTTTAAATTTTTTTACCGAATTTGTGAGTTGAGGTAAGTTTTAATTTTATTTTTAAAATATAGTGCTATCAATTCATTAGTATTAGCCTTTTAATTAAAAAGTTTAGAATAGATTAAAAGTATATAAAATATTTTCATATGTAACATAGATTAATAATGTCATAAGTTCTACTTCTTGTTTTCTTTAAAAATATATTAAGAGTAAATAAAGAGTTTTGCACGTAATATACAATAATAAAAATCATAAGTTATGTTTCTATTTTTTTAGAAGATTTAGAAAATAGTAATTAAAAATGACTATTTACAAGTTTACTAATTTAAGTATTTTAATTTAATAATACAATAAAAACAGGCTTTGACATTCAGCGTGGATCGATCTTGGATGTACAATCTTGATAAGCTAATAAAGGGTCACATTATTAATCCCGATTTTGAGCGACCACTGATGGAATTTATTACATTTGCATTAAGTAAGCCTAGATTTACAGATGGATGAAATATTAGGTGTCCATATAACCGACCTAAATGCAGAAATAAAAATTTTCAAGATCTAAAAATGATGAAAGTTCATGTGATCACTGAAGGGTTTGTTCCGCGTTATTATAATTGGGTGCATCATGGAGAGCCACGTTTTTCTCTCACTGGACAAGGTCAATATGATTACTATAACCATATGGAGCGTTCAAGCAATGCAGTTCCAGAGTATGCATATGATCTGTGTGGTAACAACCATGAACCTCCCGAGATAGATGTTTCTGGTCCTGAATTAAATGCATATATGACACCAGATGATCAACCGCCAATTGCTTCGGCGCAAATGTTGTACGACAAACTTGGTGCTTCTTCTGAACCGATATGGCCCGATTGCAATGAGTCCAAGTTATCAGTGGTTTCTGAATTAATACACTTAAAAGCACAATATAAGATTCCTAATGCATGCTATGATGACCTTTGTCGGATAATGCAGAAGTTAATGCTTGAAGATAATGTCATGCCCAAGAACACGTATGAGATGAAGAAGTTGTTCCGTGATATGGGTTTTGCCGGTTCAGAAAATCCATTGTTGTAGAAATTGTTGCATGATTTATTGGGGAGGTGATACTGAATTGATCGAACGCAGGTTTTGTGGTCATCCTTGGTACAAGGATAACGCTAGCGAAGGATCTAGTAACAGAAAGACATATAAAAAGATGTATTACTTCCCTTTAAAGGCTAAGCCTTGACCACTAAACTAACGTGATATTATATAATATTTTACCAAAACTATTATATAAATATTATATATTATTTATAGTATTATTTATTTCATAAAATAATTTGAATTAATCTCAAGTAGTTTAAAATATATAATATTTGTGGTAAAATATTACATAACTTCAAGTTGGTTATTTCTCCATACAATTTGCCCCCACAACCTTTTGGGACAAGAACTATCCGGGTGTGATTAATAGCTGCAATCGAGCAAAACGACGTCATTTTGGGCTAAATTAGGCTTCAAAACAGCCGCACCAAAATGACGTCGTTTTGACTTAACCTTGGTGTTAAGAATTGACAGTGGAGTGGTATTTTCGAGTCATTAACTAAAGTTTAGTGTTAGTTTTGATTTTTTTAAAAGCTTAGTGGCATTTTCGAGTCAGTAGCTATAACTGAGTGGTATGTGGTGAAGTATACCCTTCAAATTATTTTGGTGGATATCTTAGGGGAAATAAATAAATTTTTGGGTTGTTGGTATTTCTTGTCCAGTACAGGTTGTCATGTGAATATGTTAATGGCGTAGTGGAAGTTTATTGGGTCTCCAATCCATTTTATTTATAAAAAAAGGGTAAAATACCTAAATCATCACTCAACTTTGTTCTCGGACCTATCTTGGTCAATAAATTTTCAAAACGCTCAATTTACTCACTAAATTTTACTTTTTGACCTTTTTAGTCACTTTGAATTATTTTATTAATATTTTAGTATGACGTGGCATATTTTATTATCATTAAATATAGAAATAATTTAAAATAAAAACAAAATTATATTTTATTATTATTAAGTAAAAATAAAATAAAACCCCCAAAATCCCCCAACACTCAAACCCCTTCACCGGCATTACCCTCACCAATCACTCACCCCTTCGTCGGCTTTACCTTTACCAGACACCCACTCTTTCACCGGCGTTACCCTCACTGGCCACCCACCCTTTCACCGGCGTTAACCAACACTCAAAACTTCAAAAAACACCGTGTGGTTGCCCCGGCCCCAACCCTTATTTCTTCTTTCCACAAAATTTCCAAGCAACGATTTTATCATTGAAAAAACACCGTCGTCCCTGAGAATGGGATCCATTGTATTCTCCTGGTCTTTAATAAGGATGTCCCGGGCTGTCGTCTCCTACAGGTAACATACGCCCTTTCAATTCTTTTGGCTCATATGGGTTTCCAGTTAAAATTCAAAAATCTTTGCATATGTTTTTATGAAATTTGCTTCTGTAGCGTTCAGTTATTTAAGGGTCGAATCATGTATTTTTAGCAACATATATGAAGTAATTGGAGTATAGTGATGGTTTTGTTTGTGAAACTTTCTTCATCAACTGCCAATTGATTTGAATGAATCTCATTATGTGTTTTGATCTTGCATTTGAATCAAAGGTCGATAATTGGCCCTTGCATCTCACTTTTAGTCATGCTTTTGTAGTAGAATTTAATTTTATTCTGTGATGATATATGGTGAAGGGGTGGATGGCCGATGAGGGTAACACCGATGAAGGAGTGGTGGTCGGTAAAGGTAACGTCGGCGAAGGGGTTTGTGATCGGTGAGAGTAACGCCATTGAAAGAGTTTGAGTGTTTGGGAATTTGGAGTTTTATTTTATATTTAATAATAATAAATTCTAATTTTATTTTCATTTTAAATTATTTTTATATTTAATAATAATAAAATATACCACGTCATACCAAATTATTAATAAAATAATTCAAAGTGACTAAAATAGGTCAAAAAGTAAAGTTTAGTGAGTAAATTGAGCGTTTTGAAAGTTCAGTGACCAAATTAGGTTCGAGAGAAAAGTTAAGTGATGATTTAGGTATTTTACCCTTAAAAATTGTGATTGACCAATTATAAAATATTATGAGGGTGGGTGGATTGCCTGTCCACTTTACTATTAATCGATGAAAATTGTGTAAAATAAGATAGTTATTGGTTTCATTATGGATACATCAGGAACCAGCAAAATCAATCTTGGTTCACAAACCCAAGATGTGGACAAGTCATTGGACGATGAACTCCAGCATCTGCTGCAAACCCTCCCTAAAGAAGAAGGTCGGATAGTCCCAGTGGAAGTGTTTATCTCTATCAAGGCTTTTGGTGCTCAGCACGTGGTCTAAGATCTGTGATTTCTTTCCCGAGACATTTTCAAGCATTTGATTCTGACGTTATGGTCGCCACTTTCCCAAAATGTGGCACTACTTGGCTCAAGGCCTTGACTTTCTACACTTGTACAGCTCCAGTTTGCAAGGGATGAAATTCAAATGATACAATGAATGAATGACAATCTGAAAAATACCTCTCACAAGGTTGATATATTACCCAATTACAAGTAATCACTCCCAAACTTGAAAGAAAATGATACAATGAAAATTACACAAGTGGGGGTTACAAAAATTTGAGTCTTTAAGCTCAAGGGTTTGGATATATGCTTGGATGTTGCAAATAGGTTCAATAGTTGTTGTTGAGGCTTTGGAAGCTTGCTTTTATACCCTTGCATTGATTTCTATCCGTTTAGGTAGTTGAGATCATCAATAGAGTCGTTGGGCTCCATTTTTCCCACAATAAATGCACTTTTGCAACCTACCATATCGATATTTGTCTCAAAACACAAATAGACATTGTGTACATTTAAGAGGGGTTTATCGATATGTGTATAGGCTTATCGGTACGATTAAAGTCACTACAACAAAACAGTTCTTTAGTGGCATTTTTAACCCTATAGTGGCGTTTGTTTTTGCAAACGTCGCAAAAAGTCAAGTTCTATAGCGGCGTTTGTGTTTACAATGGCCGCGAATAACTGTTATTTAGTGGCATTTGTAAAATCAAACGACGTTAGAACCTGTTCTTTAGTGGTGTTTGTAAACTCAAACACCGTGAAAATATGTTCTCTAGTGGCATTTGTAAATTCAAACGCCGCGAGAACATGTTATATAGTGGCATTTTTTTACAAACGTCGCGAATAACACCATGTTTCAAAAAAAATTCAAATAAAGAATACATATTATATAATAATTTAAAATGCATTACATTAAAGTCCATCCTTAAACTAAAAGAGAAAAATGTGATCCCTTCAATGTGGTCCATAAATTTCTCATCCAATTTCATTAAAAACTGATAACATTTTATGAAAAGAAAAAGAATAGGCACATTAAAGTCCATCCTTAACCTAAATAAATAAAAAATGTTTCTGAATGATAACATGCTCGCTTGCCTCTTTTCTTGTTTTAGCTCGTTCACCACTTTTGAAATGGAATGACCCAACAATTGACTTTACATCTGCCTTAGGTGAATTGACAGTCTGCTTAAGCCTATATAAAAGAATATGTTATGTTAAGGTTGGAAGTCAATTTTTTTGATGACATAAATCAATTCTCACGATGTTGCTATAGACCTATTTGGTGTCTGGCAAGCAACAGGTTCAATCTTTTTCGATGAAGAAGATCGAGCCTCAATTACTTTCTTCAAATAATGTATGAATTTCACCAAATATTAAGCTAATAATTAAGCAACTAAAAGGACAAGTAAGCACCATCTTCTACGGGAGTCATCCAGATAAATTGCTAACAGCTAATATTCCCTAAACAACTTCAACTTCCCTTCTAGACCAATTACATATTAGCAGATTTTCAATAATATGGGCTACTGGCACCTTGGCTCCACAGTCACAGTCTAAACAGAGTTAAACTAGAAAGCATTTATGCAGTAGTCAATAACTATCTTACCAAAATCGAAATCATAACTGCGCTAGCAAAGATAAGTTGTTCATATCGTAATTAAACATAACGTTAGAGAATAAGCTAATGAAGTACCCTCAGCAAAAACAAAGTTGTTCATATCATGATTAAATATCACGTTAGATTTTCAATACTCATGTGTTCCAGGGGTTTCAAGCATAAAAATATAAATCTTGTGGTACTCACAATTGATAGTTCAGCAGAGAATCTTTCCTTGTTGGATGTAGCAACCTCTTTTGATGAGCACAATTCTTTCACAAGTTAAAAAAAAGCTTAGGGTCATTGTCGACTGGATACTAGAGATTGATAGGAATAACAATTTAGAAGGCAAATAAAACAGTCTAAAAAACCTCTTGTAGAGATGTCAACTTAGTTTCTAGTTCCTTTGTTCTTTCCTTGTGCCAATTTAGGGAGCTGGAGCATTCATTGTACTATTTTTCAACATGAAATAATTAAAAGAACAAGTAAGTCAAAAGATGAAGATCGGAAAAAATATTGTGAATGACGTTCTTAGAAACAATTACATCAGCAAGCTTAGCAGACATATCAGCTTCAAGTTCAGAATGTGTTCTATGAATCTCAAAAAGACAACTTTGGCAGACCACTCCTCGTTAAGCCACGTATTGTGCCTCTCAATAATTCCTTTTCTTGTTCAATCTAAATTTTAATTTTCTTTTCCCCTCAAATAACAGGAAAATGGAAAGGAGAAAAATACCCTTGAATGTATAAAAACTTGCAAAGGAAAAGCCTACTGAAAATTTTCTTGAAATGACCTGACCTGAGAAAATGAATATATATTCCTCCATCCAAAGCTCACTACAAGAAAATGAATAGAGTAACTATGTGACAAAACTGAACAGAGAAAGTATAGGTGGAAATTTTGAAAGCTAAATTATAAGACAATCTTTTCTTCAACGAAACATACATGGCAAATATTATAGATTTTAAAAGAAAAACTAAAATAATCCTTGCAAAACTGACATGATATATGTCTAATTTTTTTTTGCCACATGTGTGAATTTGGTCCAAATTCCATTACCTTTCCTAGCTCAGTAAATATAATAAACTAAAATCCTCAAATAACCAAAAAACGATAGCCATGATATAGATATTTTGCAAAGAGGTTAGATAATTTGATCTTAACAAACCATTACTAGGCAAACTTAGTTCCATCTCAATGTCTGACAAAGAAGTCAAGCAATAAAGAAAACTTTATAGATTTAAAATGTCATTGCAGTTAATTAAAGAGTCAATTTGGCAACCGAGAAAATGTCATTGCAGTTAATTAAAGAGTCAATGTCTGAGTATGTGTAACTAGTACAGATATTCACATTAGTGAATTTGGCAACCGAGAAAATAATGAATTGATAGTAAAAAATACTCCAATATACGTACAAGCAAGTGACAAATTCCTTTGTAGGAGAAAAACAAATTTGAGTTAACAAATGGTAGATCATTAATTCTGAAATATAAAAGTATCAAGTGAAAATGAAAATCACTTTTTCCTGCCAAGTTCTTAAGTCTTCTAATCAAACAAATCTGGTTACCGTCAACTAAACAGAGCTAAGTTTCAACTTGATTTAAAGAAATCAAAATTCAAGAGAGAGTAATGACTCGAATCCTAGTCAGTATAACGTTCACAAAGTAAGGTTTTGAAAATCGATTCAGCTTAGTTTAATTAATAGAGTTCACTGATTATCAAATATAAGACGGTAGATTAAAGGCAACTATAAAGCTACGACTTAAAGGAGAAAGCATTAAAATTATCGTCAAAGCTGAAACTACTTCCAGTCTTATACAACATTGATTCGTCAATTTTCCCACTAACCAAACAAAAAAAGAAAAATTATAGTTAAAGATAATTTATAAAGAAAGGATTTTCCAAAAGGCTCACCAGAAAAGTTAAGGCTATCATGCTGGCTTAAGAAACAGAAATTAAGGTAAAATAAGTATAAATGCGATGAGATTATATGAGATATGATGAGGTGAGAAGAGATTGAGAAAAGGAGATCAGTACTCGTGGGAGGGAGCGATAGGAGATGAACAAACAGCGGTGATTTGGCGGGGAGAGATCAGAGGGGCGAAACACCTCCCTTCGCGTCTGCGAGAAGCCATCACCATTGCTTACTAACACGGAAGTGAAAGAACCCTAGAAAACGCTTGCGAAGGATTCAAGCATGGACAAATCATTGTGGCATGAGAGATTAGGAAAAAGAAAAGTGACGACTGAGATGAAGGGTGTGTTTTGATTTGGGGATTGGATGAGGGCAGGAGAGTGACAATGCTGATATTTCTCCAAAATAAAACTTTTATTTTCTATCGCGGCGTTTTATTTTACAAACGCCAATAACATAAGATTTATTGCCGCGTTTGTCTCTAAAACGCCACTATATTTGCTCTATTTTTTCTAAAAATGTCACTAAAGAGAAGCCTATTCTAGCATTTTTTTTCTTTCTAAAAACGCCACTAAAAAGAAGTTTATTGCGGCGTTTCTTTTACAAATGCCGTGAAATTTGTTATTTGTGGCGTTTTGTCTGTAAACGTCGCGATATGTTAAAAATTAGTGGCGTTTGTCTCTAAAACGCCGCTATATACCAAGTTTGATGTAGTGAGTGTAAAATAAGAGGCTTATTGATACTCTAAGACCGTATCGATACGGATTTTTCTCATTGGAAATCTGAGTGAAACTTAAGCAAAAAGTGTATCGATACGTTATAAGGGCGTATCGATACAGTCCAACTATTTTATTAAATGCAAAGATTTTCTGAATCAAACCAAATCGTATCGATACGGGGACTACCTTATCGGTACGCTATACCTTAAAAATAAGGGTAAAGTACAGAGACGGTCACTGAACTTTGGTAAAAAAAACAAAATGGTAACCAAACTTTCAAAAATCACAAAATGGCAATTAAACTTTATGTTTTATAACAAAATGGTAACTAGATGTTAGATGCCGTTAAGTGACTGTTATAAAATTTGGTATAATAACACATTTAGTCTTTCGTATTTATACATTCAATCAATTTAGTCCTAATTCGAAACAATTCACTAAATTTAGCCCTCGTTATTTACGCATTCTTTCAATTTGGTCCTTAAAGCAAAATTCCAAAGTATGGTAACATGATAAATAATTACAATTAAATTTTTATAGGAACTCGAAAACTCGACTCGAATCGAAAAAATTTCAAATAAAGTTTGAGTTGTAAAATATGACGCGTCAACTCGAATAACTCGAAATTTTTTTACTCGACTCGATCGAACGCTCATCTCTATATTAAGATATGATGCGTCAACTCAAAATATTCGAATTTTTTAAATCATTTTCCCTTTTAAATCGAATATTTTTTAAAATAGAATATTTAATATTTTCATATTTAAATCACTTTGAATATTTAATAACTACTTTAAATATTCAATTTAATTTAAAAATATTCGATTTAAAAGAAAAATGATTTAAAATATTCGAATATTTAATAACTATTTTAAATATTTTTCTTTTAAATATTCGAATATTTAATAACTACTTTAAATATTTTAATATTTTAAATCAATTTTTTTCTTGTAAATCAAATATTTTTAAATTAAATCGAATATTTAATATAGTTATTAAATATTCGATGTGATTTAAAAGAAAAAATGATATAAAATATTCAAATATTTTGAGTTATTCAAGTTGACGCGTCATATCTTAAGATAAAGGTGAGCATTCGATCGAGTCGAGTAAAAATATTTCGAGTTATTCGAGTTGACGCGTCATATTTTACAACTAAAACTTTATTTGAAATTTTTTCGATTCGAGTCAAGTCTAGTTTTCGAGTTACTATAAAAATTTAATTAAATATTCGAATATTTTAAATCATTTTTTTCTTTTAAATCTAATATTTAAAGTAGTTATTAAATATTCGATGCGATTTATATATGAAAATATTAAATATTCTATTTTAAAAATATTCGATTTAAAAAAATGATTTAAAATATTCAAATATTTCGAGTTATTCGAATTGACGCGTCATATCTTAAGATAGAGGTGAGCGCTCGATCGATTCGAGTAAAATTTTTTTGAGTTTTTCGAGTTGGCGCGTATTTTACAACTCAAACTTTATTTGAAATTTGAACGGATCAGTGATGTTTATGTGTTAATTAGGCGGTTCAGTTGCTTTTGATTTGTTCCTTACTCAAATGCTTAATTAGGTTTGACAATTTTGTATCCATTTTGAAAATTTTAAAGAGAACTCATGAAAAGGATGTTACTTTTGGTTTAATTGTAACTTTTTTACGATTCATTGTTTTCAAATAGTACATTTTCATTTATTTTTGGCTAATTTTTCTCCATTTTGAAAATTTTGCTTAATTTTTCTCTTACTATGCTCCGTTGACCGTGAAAGTGAGTGTAGGAATAGAAATCTATTCTTTAGTTTTATGTATTCATTTTTGTTTATAAATCGAATTGCTGCACATTTTCATTGATATCAAATTTGTGTGGTGTTTGGTGCTATGCTGCTGCACATTTTTGTATATTACGTGCAAAACTCTTTATTTACTCTTAATATATTTCTAATGAAAACAAGAAGTAGAACTTATGACATTATTAATCTATGTTACACATGAAAATATTTTATTTACTTTTAATCTATTCTAAACTTTTTAATTAAAAGGCTAATACTAATGAATTGATAGCACTATATTGTACAAACCTTAAACATAAATGACCATTTCAGTAGTTTATCCTATTTTAAAATTGGTCAATCATGATTTATTAAAACAAAATGGAAAAGCCAATACAGCAGAAACTTATTGTTTAATTCAGATTCCAGCAAAAACCAGCTAAATTAAACTTGTTGTTTAATTCGGATTCCATTTGGTTGTTTAATTCGGATTCCAGCAGGACCAAGAGTTATAGTTAACGGTTTGTTGGTGATGCTGTGGGTGTAATATGTACTCTGTTACTTGATTAGTGTTGGTTTGGGTGTAATTTGTACCTCGTTGAGTGTACTATTTTCCTTCGATTAAGTTTAGGATGGTTTTTAATGAGGCACTCAACGTAGGTTTGGGTTCTTTTACCCTATAATAAAAACTAATTTGCTGAGCAAAAAAAAATTACTAAAGTCCTTTAGTTCGCATCATTACAGAAATCCACCAATTTCATTACAGAAATCAAAAGTTATAAAAAGAGACAGTCACCTATCATATTTCATGCTCTTCATTTACTTAGTTCGCATCACTCGCTTTTCCATTTTGATTCGATCTGCAAACAAATGAAAGAAGTTAATTGATCGCTTTATATCCCTAAACAAAACCAACATTATGTTTTGGGTAAACAATGACAAACCCAAGGGAAGGGAACGAATCTTTAGTTCAACAAAATTGCTTCACCGATTTTGTAAGGAAATTTTGCTTCGGTTTCGGAGGTTTAGGTTTAGGGAATCTTGCTTCTCAATCGATAACATTTTCAATTGATTTGGGTTAATTTTACAGTCATTACGGATTAAAAGAGGGGATTAGTAAAACGAAATCGTTTAGGGTAAGTGTTTTTATTATCAATATCAATTACGTGGAAAATATATTATTATTTTATATAAACATCAGCACTGTCACGTTTTTTTTTCACATATCATCATGTCGTCCATGATTTAACGAAGGAGTGGTGCGATTGAATCAAGAATTAAACGTTGATGGTAAATTTAGATCAGTTTAAAGTTCAGTGGTAAAAACAGGTCAGACCCTATAGTATGGTGATAACTGGCACAATTTACCCTTATTTAAATAATAATTTTAGGGCTAAATTTGAATTATTTAGCCGGAAATAACAAACACTCAATTTTTCTATATTATATATACATCGAGATTCCTTCCTTTTTCACCATTCACATAACATGGGATTATGAGCATAATGATGATGGATCAGTCGTAATTAAATATTATCCTCCATAAGTCTGATGCTATATTCTATGTGCAAGTTGCACGTGCGAAACAGATAAAAATAAATGGTTTAAATAAGAAATAAGTGATTAAGTATATTTTTTTTTCAACTTTAGGTGCTTAAAATATTTTTTTATAAAAATAAGTACTTAACGTTTTAATTATTATAATTTTAAGTGCCTGGTAATTAATTATCGTTAAAATTTTTTGTTAAACAATAAAAATTAGACACGTGTCATATTTTAATTTATAATTTCATTTAATTAACTTTTTGTTTTTAATAATTTAAAATTTTTCAAAAAAATCTTAAAATTCAAATTTTTTTAAAATAGTCTCTGAATCACTGAATCCTAAAACCCCAAATCTTCACCGCTGCTACCGCCGGTCGTCGTCACCGACCCCATTCGGTCGCTGAACCCAGCCGACTATTTTCCTCAACTTGCCGTCGTCGAAAATCAGCGAAGTGTTTGCCAGCCGAACATTGAACGTCGAATGTAAAAGAATCGTTCGATTGGCACACCGTTTGCCAATCTTCGACGATGGCGAGTTGGGGGAAATAGCGTGTTGGGTCCGACGACCGAAAGGATTCAAATGCTCCCTCTTCTGTTCTTGAGTTTTCACACCACACCTATGATACAAATATAGATCCAACACAGGTTCGTTCATTTCATTCGAAGTTCTTCTAACTTTATTCTATGTATTTCGAGAGTCCTTGGAGACTCAGATCACATATCCATGTTCAGATACAAGTGACAGGCATGATAATGCAAGAAAAATGGGAAAGTCAGAGCAGCAGCATAGCACCAAACACCACACAAATTTGATATCAATGAAAATGTGCAGCAATTCGATTTATAAACAAAAATGAATACATAAAACTAAAGAATAGATTTCTATTCCTAAATTCACTTTCACGGTCAACGGAGCATAGTAAGAGAAAAATTAAGCAAAATTTTCAAAATGGAGAAAAATTAGCCAAAAATAAATGAAAATGTACTATTTGAAAAATTAGTGGTGTTTATCGGTGTTCGTCGCACGTGGTAGACTCATCCTTAGCAGAATAAACATGTAGGCACACTAAATTATCTTCGTTTACCGGAAAATTTATATCCTTTCATACAGAACAATATTAGTTAATAAGCCAATAATTAAATGAATCTTAGTGTAGATTAAAGTTTACCTAAATATTAAACCAGCCACATGAAATCTGAACTAACATGGTAATTTCTTTTGTCTGTTTCACGCTTGCAACTTGTTACTTGCACATTGAATATAACATTAAACTGAAGGAGGAGAATATTTAGGCCCTTTGGCAACAATAATAATAATAATAATAATAATAATAATAATAATAATAATAATAATAATTAAGTGCTTTTGCATTAAAAAATGTGTTTGGTGCCAAACACTTGAACAGAAAGTACATATAAGCACATTGCTGGATTTTTCAGCTTTTCCTTTTGAAAAGTTGGATTTGGGGTGAAAATGTCTTTTTTACCCCTTAAATCTATTCACACCAATTCCATAATTTATGTGATCAATATCTCAATAATTTATATATTATAACAAGTACTTATATATTCATTATTTATAATTATAATTATTAATTATCATTTCATTTTAAAGCTTTCACTACAAATAAATTTGCATTAATTATTTAAAAATATTATTATATTTTAAATTGATATATTTTATATATTATAATATTAAAAAAATTAAGCATCATTAAATTAATTTTTTATTTTAGAATAATATGTCTAAAATAAACATCTAATCTACTTAAAATTAGTATTTTTTTTATTACGAAAGGATATTGACATGACCTCGTTAAAAACCTTCTTAATCTTAAATGAAGGAAAATGGTATATATGCCAGCATTTACAGGAATAACAACAGGATGAAACTCGACAAATAAAAGTAGTATTTTTAGAAAATAAATAAAACACTCAAATTTTAAAGTAAGTAATTCAAAAATATTTAAAAAATACTTATAAAAAGTACATTTTCACACAATTTTTCAAAAATACTTTTCAAAAGTAACATCAAACTGACTCTAATCGCGGATGATTATTATTACGCTTAAAATTTTCTGAAAAGCCCTATTTTATGTTTTTCGACGTCCTGAGTCTGATTTTGATTCCCGTTTCACGGAATTCGGACTTGAAATCCTCTGAATTAGACCTTGAACTCGAGTTTGCTTATGTAATTTATTAATCAATTATGAGCAATGTGAATAAGGACTGAAATTGGAATTTGTGCGATTGAAGGTATTCACAGTTCCTTGTCTTCGAGATGTTGAGGATGTCGCATTCGGGTTCGAGAGTGATCGAACGGAGTATCATGATCGACCGATATAGCAAATATTAAAGGTAATACACTACTACCTCTAGTATACTTTATGAACATGTTGATATTCGGTTAATGCATGCATGAATATGATGAAGAGTGTTGTTAACTCTGCTTAAGTCAAACCAGATATGAAATTGAGTATGATAACCTAGATAAGATCGAAATGCTCGAACGAGATAGTTAATAAATGTAAGGATCTGGAGTTTAATAAATTAAGTAATGAGGCAACTAATATTCAAGCCCGATTATTAATGTCAAGTGATTAAATGCTAAAAATATTTGGATATAAAATTAAGAAAATGCTCTTTAGGTATGAGAATGACTAAAATACCCTTGGAATTGGAAGCGATTTAGAAATCTATACTGGATATGGTAAAACAACCCAATTTATCTAAAAATCTTGAACTACTTGGAAAGTTATGGTAACAAGATTTAAACCTTCGAGATTGTAAGGTGTTACTTTTCCTTGAATTTGGAATAAATCTCCGAATATAGATTTACGGGAAACTATCCATACCTTTGAATTAATCAAGTGGCTCAAAATACTGAATTGATTGTAATGACTAAAAGTATTGGAAATATTATTATGGTTAAATTAAGGGTAATCTTCACCAGTGGTCCCTTTCGTTTAGGGTGTGTTTTATTTTGGTCACCAGAATTCAAAAAAGATTATTTTGGTCACTTACGTTTAGAATCGTTTCTATTTTGGTCCTTTGGCCTTTAGTCTCCGTTACTTAAAAAAAATTAGTTTCTAATTTAACCCCCAAACTTTCAAAATTTTATTTTTCACCATCTTCCCCAAAAATTATAAAACTAAAACCTCAAAAAATTAAATCAATGGCTATAACCCAACACTACAACCGATGACTTTCCAACCCTCAAAGACTAAATGACATTAAATTGCTTTTCCTCCAATGAATTCTCATGTATCTTCATTGCTCATTTTGGGAAACATTCCCTTCTGTTGCCCAGAAGAGAAGCAATGTGTTGAGCTCTTCTCTCAGCACCGGTAGAGAAATAAAAATCGTAAGAATATATATATATATATATATATATATATATATATATATATATATATATATATATATATAAAGAACAAACTTTTCTTGTTGAGTTTGCATGAATTTCCAGGTTGCTTGGTTATAATGGTCTGTTGTTATTTTAACTTTATTATTTGATCTACTGTATTTTCAAATAGCTAGAATGCATCTATGTTGCTCCAACTCTTTACTCTTCTCCAAGTACCTGTTCTCAACACCCATATCCGACACATATTTGGATATACATATGGGATCCGGTCCTCTCTAACAACTCGAACATACCCCACAATAACACCCAAATCCAAATAAGATACATATGCAGATCCATACTTACCCTTCAAACTTAGAAGGGAGACTCGAGTGATTCATCCCAAACTTCTGCACTTTCATTAGACGCTTCTTCGACATCTTCCATTAAAAGTCGAATATATTCTTTATGTGCAAAACGATCTCACTCCGTCAATATAGAATTCTCGCGCTTCTGTTCAATCCAACATAAACAAGACCTTTATCCGAAGCTTGTGAAAACTTGTGATGGTATACATATACAATTCCTTTTTCAAGGAAATATTAAAAGTGTCACATTTACCTAACGAATGAGGAACAGATCGCGAGATTAAAAGGCCATGAATTTGTTGAGATTGAAAAGGATATTGAAAATACTTCCCGAAAGTTTAGAACCTTTTAGATCACGCAATGTGATAAGGCTTTCATCCTGCAAACAAAAAAATGACAATAGTTAAACATGTAAAACAATTTATCTTCATTAGTAGTGTGTATAAATGAAAACATTCAATAGAAATTCAGCTCCCAAAACAAATAACAAAAGGCAGTTCTTGAAATAATTTGTTCAGAACCTTAAATCTCATTAAATGAGCTAATTGTAAAGCAGACATGAAGAACCTGCTTCAAAATGAGATGAAATGAGACAAACTCTACATTTTCTAAAAACATGTCGTGTCAGACAGTTGTATTATTATACCAGCATAAAACTTTTAGTTTGAAATTACAAGCAGAGCATAGCAGAGATGGCCATCGTCCATTTTCAGAAACACACTCGGATATGCACCATACTAGAAAAGGAAGGAGAGGGAAAAAAGGCACAATGATAAATGAGTTTGGTCTTGTGCGGTTTACTCCTGTGTTTTAGTTTTATAATTTTTGGGGAATATGGTGAAAAATAAAATTTTAAAAGTTTGGGGGTTAAATTAGAAACTAATTTTTTTAAGTAACGGAGACTAACGGCCAAGGGACCAAAAAAGAAACGATTCTAAACGTAAGTGACCAGAATAATCTTTTTTGAATTCTGGTGACCAAAATAAAACACACCCTAAACAAAAGGGACCACTGGTGAAGATTACCCTTAAATTAATTGGAATGATCGTATTGACCAAAAAGGTTGAAGTATCCTCGGACACCGAGGTTTGCAAATTTACTGGAAGGATGGATAAACCCTTGAGTTATGAAATGAATGAAGTGGTTGGAGGTACCGAAATTTCTTGAATGGCTGAAACACCCACGAGTACTTAAATGATTGAAATACTATAAATGGTTCAATTGACAGGAATGATGGATATCCCGAGCTTCAAAATGACTGAAATACCCCCTTGATTGGAATAAGTAAGTTGCCTTTGATAAAATTCTAGAAATGCCAATAAAGCTGAAAATAACTAAAATGCTCCTAAGGGTTGAAGCATGACTCGTGTACGTCAATCACTCATGATATTACTATAAGGATGGAAGTTTTTCCGCACAGAATATAAGTTCGACTACTCCATGGCAAGTCCTGTGGTGAGATCTGAAGGCAACCGTTCAGATATAGGATATAATCAGTATTTGGAAATGATACCCGTGAAGTGCATACATCAGAAGGTTTGGTTAGTACTGTAAGGTTGTGACATGTTAGTTCGATTGGTTTTAGAGGCTCGATAAACTTCTGGAAATCTTAAATATTGTAAATCGTCATTTTATCACTATTGAGCTAAATTACAAAATCACCCTTGATAGTTAAATGACCAAAATGCCCTCGTTGGCCAATGTAATCAAAATAGCCCTGAATGTATCTGATATCGTGAAAGATCTTGACATAGAAATCTCTGAATGCCTGGTTGGAAAGCTGATGAGCAAATACAATTCCTGAGCCACTGTTTATGCCTTGTTGGTGTAAATTACCAAAATGCCCATGTATGATAAAATGACCATAACGCCCTTGTAGGCTTAAATGACTAAATCACTCATGATATGTCTAAACTCTCAAAGATCTTGATGTATCATCTCCTGAATACCTGGTTTGAACCGTTGGTACGAACCCCCCTTTTATAGGGGCCTCGTTTCAAAAATTCATTCAAATTGTCAAAAGTTTGATGTGTTCCTTTCCACAAATGCCAAGTATCTCCAAGAAACAAATTGTTCCACCTAGTGTGTTCCATGTGTGCTACACGACTGTTTTGCATACTGATTTACACGTTATAATACCTATCACGTGCACATGACTGACATACTTGAAATTCACAGGAACATGACATGTTATATAAATTAAGCATGAACGTACTGTATTTCTGATATATGCCTATGCACCCGATATAACAAACATGCTATATGGATAATGTATTACTAAAAATACTGTTATTGATTAATGAACTATTGATGATCTAATTCACTGCGGTACTTGGGATATGATATGAAGTTACTGACGGCTCAGCCCTGATCCAGCTGGTAAGTCCGCCCGTTTTCGATTCCTATGCTTCAGCTAGGTCCGCCCGTATTCGGTTCCTATGCTTCGGCTAGAGCCGCCCGTATTCTAAGGTATTCCTTTAGGATGGTACCCATGCCTAATGGGATCGAGTTAATGCCTATACATGATACCGCACTGGGGAAACTATATGATGGAGTATGATTGGAGGGTAAATAAAGAATTAAAATGAACTTTACTGCTACTTGAAACAAATGTATTTGAAATAAAAAGGTTTACTGCATTGTTACATTTCATGCATTAACGTTGCACTGTTGGAACACACTAGACATTAAATTCTCTGATTCCACCTCTGTATGTTATCAGCCTATAATTCCCGTCTAATTCTCGATGTTTGAATAAATAACAAATATCGTTATTCTCGAGTACTGCTGCCTCGAAATAGTAGAGTAGAAATGGAGACTGTTACTACGTGGAACATCATGAAAATGTTATGCCTACCATATATCTACATGAGCTTATAGCATCTTTTGGTAGTTCTGTATCACTGAGCTTTTCCAAGCTCACGTTGTTTTTACCATCGCATGTTAAAAGAATATATCATGGTATAACATTTGACATCAGTGTTCGGAGTTCTCTCGGCGTTGCTTTTGGAGTATGGTACTGTATAGTTAGTGGGCATGTATGTCACGTATTGTTTTACGATAATGTTTGTAAAGTACTTTCTGAAATTTCTATTATGTGTTTAAATGACTTCCTGAAATGATATTTTAAACAGAAGTTGATTTTACAGTTTAATAAGTGTTTTGAGGAAATATGTTTTTATGTGTATTTTTACTGTGGGTCGCTCTTGTGACCCTAATGTGACTTCCTAGGATCCGTTGTAATGCATAGGCGGGTCTAGGGGGTTACAAGTTCATATCAGGTCGGGTTCGTTTCGAGCTAGGTTCATTTCGGGACGAATTTATTTTAGGCCAGGTTCATTTCAGGTCAGGTCAAAACGGTTAATTGACGAGTTAATTTGGGTTCGGAGTGACTTCAGGTCGGGTTCATTTCAGGTCGAGTAATTTCAGGTCGGTTTCATTTCAGGTCTGGTTTAGCCGTTTAGGTCGATAGACTTTAGGTTGGTCATTCATTTCGAGCTAATTATTCAATGCCCTTGACGAATGATGAACATGAATCACATTAAAAAGAAATATTAGGCAATAGGCAGTAGTAGAATGAACAAAAATATCATTTAATGGTTCATTTGTAAAATATTAGAGTAAATTACAAAAATAATAGGGGTCAATTTGTACTAAATTTAAAGTTTAGGGACTAGTATGAACAAAAATATTAGCAAATGATTCATATCTAACTATCTAAGATATTGGAGTAAATTACAAAAATTATAAAATAATAAGGGTAAATTTTGGCAAAATTTTTTTAAGGGACTAACATGAATAAAAATATCATCATATTAAAATCACGTGACTAAATTGCAAAAAAATGAATAGGGGTCGGGTCAATTTGGAATAAGAATATAGTTAGCCTTTTTGGGACTATAATGAACAAAAATATTAAATTAAAGATTTAAAATGATAAACATTGGACTAAATCACAAAAAAATGAATAGGGGTCAATTTGTACTAAATTTAAAGTTTAGGGACTAGAATGAACAAAAATATCAGTAAATGATTCATATCTAACTATCTAAGATATTGGAGTAAATTATAAAAAATATAAAATAATAAGGGTAAATTTTGGTGAAAAATAAAATTTTAGGGACTAACATGAATAAAAATGTCATCATATTAAAATCACATGACTAAATTGTAAAAAAATGAATAGGGGTCAAGTCAATTTGGAATAAAATAAAGTTTTAGGGACTATAATGAACAAAAAAATAAAATTTAAATTAAAGACATTAGACCAAATCAGTAACTAGAATTTAAATTAAAATTAAAGACATTGGACTAAATTAAAATTGAGACTAAAACGAATCAAACTAAAACTAAAGAATAAAAAAGACCTAATTGTAAAGCTCTTAAACTAGTAATGACTTAAACTACAAATAACCCTGGAAAAATGGGCGGGATTTTTTCCTCCATTTTTTAAATTAAATTTTCACTCAATTTCATTTGAAATTGAAAGATGGGAAATGGGAATTGCACGTTGGGTGGGACTTGGGAATTGGGATTAGTTACCATTCCTTGGGATTTGGGCTAAAAAGTGTTGTTTTTTTAATTTGGACTAAATTACAAAAAGAGTTAATTTGGACTAAAAATTAGATTTTAGGGACTAGAATAAATTGGACTAAATTGCTAAAAGTATAAATTAATATGTGACAATTTTGACTAAAAAATAAATTGTAGGGACTAGAATAAATAAAAATATTATTTGACTAAATTACTAAAAATATAAATATATGAGTCAATTTCGGCTAAAAATAAAGTCTTAGCCTTTTAGGGATATAGAATACAATGAACAAAAATATCATGTTTAAAATATTTGACTAGAATGAATTTTTTTTGAAATAAATTGGGGTCAATTCGGTTAAAAATTATGGACTAATATGAACCTAAATAAACCCCAAATCCCTAACCTAATCATATAACCCAAAACACTCAACTTAACGCATTTACCCTAAACCCCAAACTTCAACCCCTAAATCTTACAATCACTAGTAAGTAAAGTACAAGCATAATCCTCAAATCCCTAAACTAATCTCATAACCCTAATTCCAAACACTCAACTCAAACATGTATTGTTTATAGCCCTAAACCCATAACCTTAACCACAAAATCCCTAAACTAATCTCATTACCCTAAACATTCTACTTAAACATTTACCCCTAAACCCCAAACATGAACCCCTAAATCTTAGAAGCACTATTCACTAATAATTAGAGTACATACCTAATCTCTTAATCCCTAAACTAATCTCATTACCCCAAAACACTCCACTTGATACATTTACCCTTAATCCCTAAACTAGAACTCCTAAATCTTACGAGCAATATTCACTAATAATTAAAGTGCAAGCACAATCCCATAATCTAAACCCTTAAATCCCTAAACTAATCCCATATCCCCAAATAATCAATTAGACACATTTACCCTAAATCCCAAACATAAATCAATAAATCCCTAAAATAAACTCATTACCCCAAACATTCCACTTAAACACATTTGCCCTAAAACCCAAACATGAACCCTTAAATCTTAGAAGAACTATTTACTAATAATTAGAGTGCAAGCCTAATCTTATAGTCTCTAAACTAATCTCATTACCCAAAACACTCCACTTGACACATGTACCCCTGATGCCTAAATCAAAACCCATAATTCTCTAATAATTAAAGTGCAAGCTCAGTCCCATAATCTCAACCCATAAATCTCTAAACTAATCCCATAACCCCAAATAGTCAACTAGACACATTTGCCCCTAAACTCCAAACATGAACCCTTGAATCCATAAACTCATCCCATTACCCCAAACATTCCACTTAAAACATTTACCCATGAACCCCAAACATAAATCCTTAAATCTTTTAATTAAAAACTAAACCCATAACCCAATTAATATTTAATTAAAAACCATAATCTTAATTAAATATTTTAATTAATTTTTTTTGCTCGGCAAACATGTATGATTTATTGATTAATAGTTCATACATAGCCAACATTCCCCAAGCCTCATTAAAAACCTCTCTAATCCTATAGAGGAAAAGAGTACTTGGGTAATGTTAAAAAGGACACAACACGAAAGAAAAAGGCTCACCCCCAAGAACAATCAATCCACCCGTTGGAACCAACTCGTACGATCGACACCAGTCTTTGCCAATGCATCCGCGAACTTATTGGCTTCTCGATAAATATGGTGAAAGCACACATCTCCAAGAGCAGCACACGCTTCATCGATACGTCGCAACCACACACCATATTTCCACGGTCGGGCATCATGGTGTAGCACCCACGCAATCGCCGTCGTCGAATCCGATTCCACCACTAACGGAGGGAACACCCGCTCTGAACTTACCAACAATTCCAACGCGAAACAAATGGCCTGCACCTCCGCCTCATTCGAGTCCACGATACCTATCGGCCCGGAAAATAAAGCCAGCACTTGTCCTGTTGCATTCCTCAAAACACCACCGCATCCGGCCTTTCCCGGCTTTCCCCTTGCAGCACCATCAACATTAAATTTCACCGTCCCCTCCATCGGCAATTCCCACCTCACAAGGTCTCGACCATTGTCTACGCGTGCACGAATTTCACAAGACCAAGGGCTGTCCCACCACGTCGACTCCATAATAGCCCCCGGTGGAAGGTCTAGGCGTACCCAAAACAATGATCTTAACTTCACCAAGAATACAATCGCTCCCACATCCATTTTTTTACCATTAAATAAACATGAATTTCGGCCCAGCCATAGTGACCATGCCACAGCCGCGCATGACGCTAACCACCAATCCCGGAAGCACCCATCAACAATATTCGCGAAACATTGCTCAAACAACGCCCCCAAATCCCGCGGCTGCACAAACGCCACCCTCCACCAACGAAAAAATTGCTGCCACACAGCCCACGCGATCGAACAACGGAACAAAATGTGTTCCAAATCTTCCACTGCTGCCGACACCAACAACACTTCATCGCCTCCTCCCCTATCGATATGCCCCGTGATTGCAACATCACCATAGTAGGCAGCCGATCCAACCTCACAAACCACAAAAAATACTGAACTTTCGGCGGTATAGACAACTTCCAGATTGCCTCCAACTCCGCCCTCGCTTCAAGCCCAAAAGATGTCATTAGTTTATACAATTGTGCAACCGAAAAAACTCCCGTATGCGCTAGTTTCCAAATCAACCGGTCCATACATGCACTGCCCAACACCAAACCTCCAATACAAAGTTTCAAATCAGCAACTTGCGTCACTTCAAACGATCGCAGAGACCTTCCAAAAAAAGAATCCCACTCCCCATGATTGAAACGTCTGCCCCGTGCATAGTCTTGAACCAACGCTCTTTTATTCCTCGCTAAGCGAAATAACCTCAGAAACATTTTTTCGAGGGGCTCCTCGGCACACCAAGCATCTTGCCAAAATAAAATGCGATCACCCTTCCCTAGCTGCCATCGGAACTGTGAAGGCCCAATAAAACGCTCCACGACAACCTCCTCTTGTATGCCAATTATTTGCTTCCACACCTTGGACATGTGCCTAACCCCAATCGAATTAGGCCTCCAACTTACCACCTCACACCCATACTTCGCTTCAATTATTTGTCGCCACAATGAACCCTCAGACATAGCATATCGCCATCGCCATTTAGCTAAAAGTGCGAGATTTCTTGCACGTAAGTCCACCACGCCCAGCCCCCCAAACCTCCTAGGCCTACACGCAATCGACCAATTTACCCGGCTCATTTTCATCTTTGTTTTCGACCCTCCCCACAAAAAACGACGACGAATTCTATCTATCTTGTTGATAACACTTCGCGGCACCAAGAACAGCCCTATATAATACAACGGCAAAGATGAAAGAACAGAGTTAAGCAACAACAATCTCCCCGCAATAGATAAAGCATCGCGCTTCCAACCCGTAAGGCATTTTCGAAACCTCTGAATTAAAGGTTCCCACAACTGCAAGCTATTCGGATTAACTCCCAGAGGCATCCCTAAATAGATTATAGGCAATTCAGCACAAGAACATCCCAATATTTTTGCAACATTTTGTAAATTCACCTCCGTCACACCCACCCCATACAATTTCGACTTGGCATAATTAATTTCCAGCCCCGATGCATATTCAAAACAAGTAAGGATGCGTTTCAAATTCTTTGCCACATTTACCTCCGCCGGAAAAAACAAAACCGTATCGTCTGCAAATTGCAGATGCGATATTTTAATTAATTGTTTATTTAAATTATGTTTTTAATTAAATATTACTTTAAATTATTTTTTGTAATTAAATATTTACTTAAAATATTTAAATCAATATTTAATCTAATATTTAATTAATAATAATAATTTTTGTATATTTAAATTATTATTTTAATTAAATATTAATTAAAATATTTATTTAAATTATGGTTTTTATTTAAATATTTATTTAAATTATGATTTTTTTGCTCAATAAGTATGATTTTATTAACACGAAAATCATACAATGCAACCAACCCGGACCTCATTAAAAACCTCTCTATACCTAAATGGAGGAAAAGAGTACCCGAGAAGGACAACTGAGAACCAAACACCAACCCGTACAAAAGGAAAACACAGCAAAAAAACCCCCACCCAGCCAGACCCCAACAGCTCGATCCGACCAGGTCACAACCGACCAAGGCGTCACGCCCCCAGGTCACCCGAGCCAACTGCTCCAGGCCATAAAGCCCTCACCCCGCCCAACGTTAAGCCCTCCCCAGCACGCCCCAAGCACCTTCATCCCGCACACCCCACGCATCCAGCAGCTCCCTCTAGGCTAAAGTCCCACCTGCATCCAGACACGTCGGTCCACACCACCTTTAGCCAATGTATCGGCTATTCCATTTGCCTCGCGGCCAACATGATGAAACACACAATTCACCGCTAAACTTGCTTCATCGATATGCCTAAATAAAGAGAAGTACCTCCAAGGCCGACCCTCAACGTTAAGAATCCATGAAATATATTGAACATGATGTAAGGAAGACGTGTGCATTAAGAAATTATTTGATGAAAATGTGAATTTGACTCTTGTTTAAGAAGACATATTACAAAGGAAAACGGCTTCTTTTTTTGCTTTAACAGGGAACTGAAAAATGTCCACTTGCCTAAGTAATATGTATATACCATGGAATTTTGAAAAGCTTGTTTGGCGTGCTCACTTAAAACTTGAGGCGATATTTGCTTTGTACACGAGTGTGTGTGGATATCTGCTTGTCCTTGTAATATTTTATATTCCTAACAATTTGTCTTCAGGTCTGTGTAATGAGTTTCATGTACTTTGGTAATTTCCTTTGCAGTCAGAGGAAGGATTATTGAATCATTTCCAAGGTCAAGAAGTTGAAGTCCTCGCAGAAGGTATGTTATTCAGTGCATTCTTTTTTAAAGATTTCATTTTGCATGATTGATAGCATTTTCTGTCTTGTGCCCACTTCTCTGAATTAATTGTGAGAGATATCGATGAAGGGATAAGCATGGGGATTTTTCACATATGCTTCTCCCTTACCAATCAAAGCAATCTAGATTAGTAGTAGCATGAAGATGATAGTGCTATGTGATAGTACATTTAAGATAAATTAAATTCATTGTTTTTTATCTACACGTTCCTGCATTTAGTATTTGAATGCACTTATTGTGGTTTATTTTCCATTTATACCTTGACAATTTATATTAGGTTTCTTTATCATATATGATTTTTCAGAGGGAGGTCCAGTACTTCCTTTGTTGGATATATAATGCCTTTTAAGCTTGTCTGGATGGTAAAACCTATATGGATTGATTTTATTTCTTTATGGTTTTATCAATTTGTGATGTTTGTCGTGTTAAATATATTCAGGCACAGGGATGACCATTACAAAGATAGGAATTATAGAAGAATTTGAAGTCGAAGTTAACAGACATGAACGTGATCGATATTGTGGGAAAGACACACTCTCGGTGCAAAAGTCGTAGTGCTAGTTCTGTCCGTTCTGAGAGCTTAAGTTTTCACCAATTTTCAGTTTGTACATTTGTAAGCTTAATGTTTTCTAAGTTATACATTTTTATGTTGTAATAAACTTCTGTTTTATTCATTTATAATTTATAATTTTACTTACATTTGGTTCTTATCAAATTAAATAATCAACAAAAAAGAGTTTTATGTTCTACACCAAACAAACTTGTGTTATATTTCATAATTTCCAGATTGTAAGTTTAAAGTTTATTAAGGTGTACACTTTTATGTTGTAATAAAATTGTATCTTATTCAATAATAATTTTACTTATTCCGTTTAAAGTTCACTTCTTCTGTTTAAAGTTATTGTAAGTTTAAAGTTCAGAGTAAGTTAAGTTCACTTATTCTATCTTTTGACTTATTCTGTTTAAAGTCACAGTTTTCAATATTATCCAATAAATTTTGAAAAAGTTAAGTTAATTAAATAAAAAGACATTCATTCAAGTTATGTTTGAATCCATCTAAAAGACAATTAAAATTGAATGTCTTAATAATTATAAGAACAAAACCAAGTATATTTTTTACATCCCTACATACACAAACATAAACAAAGCATATCAGGAGACAATTCAAGCATATAAACTCATTTAAGCAAATGTAAACACCAAACACTCAAAACTGTTTTTCCTATTGGCAGCTTGAGCACTTGTTACTAATTCAATCATAACTTTTAATCCATATGTCGGAATTTCAATTAATTTACCTCGTTAAAAGGCTTATTCAACTAGCTTTTTATCCATGTATGATTCATATTTTTCCTATTTATACATCAATACAGTTTATTATTTAAACATAGGTCATTTTGCAGTTCTGGACAGTTTGCACTGTCCAGATTCTTTCACTTATATCTTTTAGCTCACTTACTAGAATTCATTGCCGTTTTCTCTCAATTAAACTAGACATCTCAAAGTAACACATATTGAATTTTTAGCTCGTAATTCATTTTTTACTAATTTTGGTGAATTTTGAAAGTGGCTGCCCAGAACAAGACTTTCTGGGCAGTTTACTCAAAATTTCAATTCAAGTATTCTAATCCATTTTATTCCTATCATAACATGACCAATTGATGTCCTAAGTTAATTCTCTGTTTTTCTATAGTCATTGTAAGTCCAGTATGGTCCTTAACTTAATTAATTTAGTACCTTAATTAGCTCAATTTACAGAATAGCCCCAATTTCACTTATTAAGCATTTAATTACTTTAAACATTCATTTTAGACATTATTTAGCCAATGCAAGTTATCTAACACTCCTTTTAATATCTTCCTTGTTTTTACTTTACATTTCCAGTATTCTTTTACAGCAATTCGGTCCCTAAAAACTTTCAATTTACTCAAAACATTCCCCTAAGTAGTTTTACATTTCTAGGTGACTAGTTTTCATCCTAACAGGTTTTTTTCCAGCATCTCTTACAATATTTTTGATCATTCAAGACCTCTAACTAACAGTAAACATCATTTTGAACCCTTTCTCCTTACATAAATTTTTCCAGAAACGATTTCTAACTCCTTAAATTTACAGATTTTAACGAAATAGTCCCCTAATCATTCGGGCAGCATGTAACAACATAGGGTTGCCTATTTTTGATTCCTTTCATATAATCTAAGTTAAACAAACATTTCTCATCATCATATAAGATTTTTATAGAAATGAATCAACAATTATAGCAGTCATTTTCAACAATTCGAACCATATGCACAATATAACATAACATTTGATACACTTATCAAAGTATAAACACTTACATGACCTCTAGCTTCAATTCCTATACTTAATTGATCAACATGCAAGAGTTTTCTTTAAGTTTTTCATGGCTAAACAAGGTCTCTCTCTCCCTTAATTTCTCTCTCAAATTTTGGCAGGTTTGGTTGTTAGAGAAGGAGACTAGGCTAAGTTTTGGTTAGTAGATTCTTGTAAGTCACCCTTTTAATTATCCCTTATCAAATTTTCAGCCAAGAGTAGTTAGGTGAATTTAGAATTTTGGACATGCAAGTCCATCTATTTATCACATAATTCGGTTTAGTCCTTTGAGAATGGTCATTTCATTTGTTCATTCTTTTAAATTAAATCCTTAATAGCCAAATTATAAGATAATTTAACCTAATTAAATTAATTCTAAATCAATTAAATTGAATAACTTTTAGGGTATATTTGAGGGTGTTACAGACCACGAGGAATTGAACATGGTTGTGACTTGTGATCACTTTCCTAAGAAAGCTGAAGAATCCCAATATCTACATAGGCATAGTCTTTTGTGGACATATTTAATATAAATATAAATTTAAATTTGGTGCACTCATATTTGGTTTTCTTTATTTTCAAATATAAATCTAATAAAAACATATTTTATCAAATGCTAAACCTGAACCATACAATTTCTGATGGATAAGCTTCTCCAAGTGTTCAACCATGGAAGGTGTGAAATAGTTTCTCCAATCTCCCACTTTTCCTTTCCTGAAGTAACTTTCGTTTCGAATCCCAGGAATGAATAAGCCCTTCTTGTTCACTTCGAGTTCCTTCAAATTCTCAAAACTACAGATTGTTGCTATTTCTTCAACTCCTTGCTTCTCTTCATCCTCTGTGAAAGGAACCCCTAAGAACATGGCCAACTGTTTCACCTCACAACTGATGTCTTCCTTAAGATCTTCGTACTTTAAAAACAATATCTTGTCGGGGTTTTCTTGGCTTGTCTTCCAATAACCCAATACATGATCAAAAAAGGGTCCAAACCCACAGATTCCATGACAGAACTTGTCAAAAGCTTCATCTAAGGACAACAACTGTTTGTTTTCTTCTCGAAGCTTGCCGATGAAAACCCAAAGAGAAATGAACGTATCCATGGGGTTCCTACATATGTAAACAATCTTAAAGTTGGAATCTTTAATGGAACTTCGCAAAGAAGCATAAGGAACGTGTGTGGCAAAAAGCCTTGGTAGAGATAGAAACTGGATCCACTCCAACCTTCTTCCTTAGGGAGGCTTTGCAACAGCTGTTGGAGCTCATCGTCCAATGATTTGTCGACATCTTGGGTTAGTGAAACTGAAACACGTTCGGTTTTGTTGATTTCTGCTGTATCCATGATGAAACCAACATCCAATCCAGAAAGGGACGTAAACAAGAACGCTCAAACACTTCAGCACCAAGTCAATCTTTCTATTTGTAAACACAAACGCCGCTATAGAACTTGACTTTTTGCGACGTTTGCAAAAACAAACGCCACTATAGGGTTAAAAATGCCACTAAAGAACTATTTTGTTGTAGTGACTTTAATCGTACCGATAAGCCTATACACATATCGATACGCCCCTCTTAAATGTACACAATGGCACTTTCTGTTTTGAGACAGATATCGATATGGTAGGTTGCAAAAGTGCATTTATTGTGGGAAAAATGGAGCCCAATGACTCTATTGATGATCTCAACTACCTAAACGGATAGAAATCAATGCAAGGGTATAAAAGCAAGCTTCCAAAGCCTCAACAACAACTATTGAACCTATTTGCAACATCCAAGCATATATCCAAACCCTTGAGCTTAAAGACTCAAATTTTTGTAACCCCCACTTGTGTAATTTTCATTGTATCATTTTCTTTCAAGTTTGGGAGTGATTACTTGTAATTGGGTAATATATCAACCTTGTGAGAGGTATTTTTCAGATTGTCATTCATTCATTGTATCATTTGAATTTCATCCCTTGCAAACTGGAGCTGTACAAGTGTAGAAAGTCAAGGCCTTGAGCCAAGTAGTGCCACATTTTGGGAAAGTGGCGACCATAACGTCAGAATCAAATGCTTGAAAATGTCTCGGGAAAGAAATCACAGATCTTAGACCACGTGCTGAGCACCAAAAGCCTTGATAGAGATAAACACTTCCACTGGGACTGATCCGACCTTCTTCTTTAGGGAGGGTTTGCAGCAGATGCTGGAGTTCATCGTCCAATGACTTGTCCACATCTTGGGTTGGTGAACCGAGATTGATTTTGCTGGTTCCTGATGTATCCATAATGAAACCAATAACTATCTTATTTTGCACAATTTTCATCGATTAATAGTAAAGTGGACAGGCAATCCATCCACCCTCATAATATTTTATAATTGGTCAATCACAAATTTTAAGGGTAAAATACATAAATCATCACTTAACTTTTCTCTCGTACCTATTTTGGTCACTGAACTTTCAAAACGCTCAATTTACTCACTAAACTTTACTTTTGACCTATTTTAGTCACTTTGAATTATTTTATTAATAATTTGGTATGACGTGGTATATTTTATTGTTATTAAATATAAAAATAATTTAAAATGAAAATAAAATTATATTTTATTATTATTAAATATAAAATAAAACTCCAAATTTCCAAACACTCAAACTCTTTTAATGGCGTTACTCTCACCGATCACAAACCCTTTCGCCGACGTTACCTTTACCGATCACCACTCCTTCATCGATGTTACCCTCATCGGCCATCCACCCCTTCACCATATATCATCACATAATAAAATTAAATTCTACTACAAAAGCATTACTAAAAGTGAGATGCAAGGGCCAATTATCGACCTTTGATTCAAATGCAAGATCAAAACACATAATGAGATTCATTCAAATCAATTGGCAATTGATGAAGAAAGTTTCACAAACAAAACCATCACTATACTCCAATTACTTCATATATGTTGCTAAAAATACATGATTCGACCCTTAAATAACTGAACGCTACAGAAGCAAATTTCATAAAAACATATGCAAAGATTTTTTAGTTTTAACTGGAAACCCATATGAGCCAAAAGAATTGAAAGGACATATGTTACCTGTAGGAGACGATAGCCCAGGACATCCTTTTTAAAGACCAAGAGAATACAATGGATCCCATTCTCAGGGACGACGGTGTTTTTTCAATGATAAAATCGTTGATTAGAAGTTTTGTGGAAAGAAGAAAGAAGGGTTGGGGCCAGGGCAACCACACGGTGTTTTTTGAAGTTTTGAGTGTTGGTTAACGCCGGTGAAAGGGTGGGTGGCCAGTGAGGGTAACACCGGTGAAAGAGTGGGTGTCTGGTAAAGGTAAAGCCGACGAAGGGGTGAGTGATTGGTGAGGGTAATGTCGCCGAAGGGGTTTGAGTGTTGGGGGATTAGGGGGGTTTTATTTTATTTTTACTTAATAATAATAAAATATAATTTTGTTTTTATTTTAAATTATTTCTATATTTAATAATAATAAAATATGACACGTCATACTAAAATATTAATAAAATAAGGGTTAACTACCTGAAATACCACTCAACTTTAATGTGTGACTCTAATATGCCACTGAACTAAAATTCGATACTATAATACCATTGAACTTCACTGTGTGATTCAAAGTTAGCACTCCACCGTTACTCCCATTACGGAATTCTGACGTGGACTCTAACTCCCGTTACAGGAATGACGTGGGCAATAAAAAAATAATATCTTTTTCCAGATATGATCCACCTCATTATATTTTATGTTTTATTTTTACTATAAAATCTCTTTTGGCTGAAAACAAAACCCTAATTTCCTATTTTCTATTTCCAGCATAGATTTTGAAGCTGATCCAAATCTATGGAGGTAGAATGGAAAAGATCAAGTGAACGCAGGGTTGAATTAGAAGAACCCATTTCAATTCCGGTGTGTGGATGCGGATATCCGGCAAAGCTGACTACATCATGGTCTAATGCCAACCCTGGAAGGAGATTCTTTGGCTGCAAAAATTACGGGAGTTTTCTTCATAAACATTGTAGATTTTTTTGTTGGTTTGATCCTCCAATGAGCCCACGTGTAAGAGTTGTTATCGTGGGACTGCTAAACAAAATCAAGACGAATAACATCCAAAGAAGGAATGAGAGATTTGTTTGGATTTTTGTTTTGATTGTCAGTATTGTACTACTGTGGTACTTAATGCACTAAGGGGAGTGGAGATGTTTATTAGTTATGTTTTGTTGGAAAGGATGAAGGGAATGAAAATGGTTACTTTTAAATTTAGGGTGTTTTTAGTTATGTTTGGTGTTGTTCTACTGTATTAAGCATGTTTACTGGTTATGTCTTGTTGAGAAGGAAATGAAAATGTTTTGTTTTACTGTGTTAAGGATGTTGTACTACTATGTTTACTAGTTATGTTTTGGACTTAAGGAAATAAAAATGTTAAGTGTTGCTTAAGATAGTTGTGTTGATTGAATATATGAAAATCATAAATTGGTACATGTAGCAACTAGTGACCAAATACACTGAAACATGTTCACAAAAAGAGACCAACAAAAAAATCTGTATACATTACAGAAAGAGACCAAATACAAGCATAAACATGTTCACAAAAAGTACACTACCAACACTGAAACATAAACATGTTCACAAAATATATTTTCATTGGAAATTTGTATCCATTACAAAACTGTGCAGATACAAGCATATGAAAATGTAAACAGAAAGAGACCAAATACAAGCATATGATTTTGCCAACAAAAAGTGACCAAAATAACTTGCCAACAAAAAGTGATAGACACATAAGCTTTTGACAAAAGCATATGAACTTGCCAACAAAAAGTGATAAACACATTAGCTTCCACTCCCAACCTACAGTCTTTGTCAGTTTTGAGCATGAGATTCTTGTGTTCCAGCTTGTGTTCCAGTCTGAGTTAAAGTACTTGATTGGCTGAAACTTTGACTACCAGAAGGCATCCATCTAACTGTCATGGGAACTGTTGTAGGACATGTTTGCTGCCTCAAGTTTTCAGATTGAAGGCCTGGAGTAGGGATAAAAACAAATGGACTATTTGCTGGTTGGTTGGTTGAAGTTGAAGGCCTAGTTTGGGTTGGCCTCCTAATCTGAAAAATGAAAAAAATAGGTTAGATGCAGATTAATAAGTAATCAAATTAATTGATTTGTAAGATTAACATTACATGTAATTTCGACACTCTACTAGAAGGAGGTCTCATTTGATTCCTAGCAACTAGTCTTGTTTTAGGGATAGGTATGTTGGCACCAACTTCACCCTTGCAAGTTCTTTGATTGTGACATGGTCTACGACACTTGGTACAATACATTTTCACACCTCTCTTAGTAAATCTACCACTAGTATTTGAGGTGGTTTCATCTGCTTCTCTCTTTCATTTTGTCTTTGGCCTACCAGGAGGCCTTCTATGCTTTGGTGGCAGTACTGGCTCACATGTAGTGTCAATCACCCACTGATTTGGACCTCTAATAGGTTTGATCAAATGACTATAAATTAGTTGCTGAGTTTCTTTCTTGTAGCAGCTATGAACAAAAGTTTCAGGTCTTTGATTTTCTCGTACCATACATAATACAACATGTGAGCATGGGATTCCTAAAATTTATGAACAAACAAATAAGTAAAAATATAGTAAAACGATTGAATTTAAAGTCTAATAAACACATACCTGTGAGATCCCACTTTCTGCAAGTGCAGGAATTTTTTTTTAAATCAACAACATGTTGGTTGGATGGTCCACAAGACACTTGGTACATATGATCTCCAGCATGTGTTGGCCAACACCTATACAAGTTTTATTTGTATTCAAACTAAACAATTACAACAAAAAACTTTCAATTAAAAACAACTACACAGTTGAGTGGTATTACCTAGAAGAGTGATCAATTTCCAAATTAAGTTTTTTCTGAATTTTTGGGCATAAACTTCCAATATACTTATCTGCAGCTTCCTTTTTCTGGGCCATTTTATGCATTAAGTCAGTTCTAATCATCTCCATCATTGTTATGATATGTTTATCTCGAGCATCCAGAATGAGCTAGTACCAGAAAACAAAAAAATGTTAGTTACAATTAAAGTTGATATTTATAAAGTACATATTGTTATTGAATATTTACCTTATTGAAACACTCAGAATAATTATTGAGTACCATGTCAGATTTACAAAGTGTTTTAAAATGAGACTTAGACCATTGAGCAGCGTCCTTGTCTTTCAACCAATCAAAGGCACTTGGTGACAAATTTTCAAGTTCAGCCATTACATCATCGAATTCTTTCTTATATGTACACTTAGTTGTTTTCCACAGTGCATCCTTCATGTTCTTCCCTTTAAAACCAGCAACATTCTTGAAATTGGAATATAAGTGTCTCACACACTTTCTATGTTCAGAATGAGGAAAAAGTTCCAATAGTGCTTCAATCAGCCCATGAATAATTGTAGTTGTTAGCATTAGATATGTTCAAAAAAAAACAAAAGAGACAAAAGAGAAATGGTAACAAAAGGATTACCTTCTGCTTGTCTGACATGAATGTGAAATGGTAAGAATTTGTCATCTCTAAATCAATGATCAAAAGAGACAAAAACCACATCCAAGATGATTCATTTTCAGACTCAACAACAGCCCAACAAATTGGATAAAGGCTATCATTACCATCTACACCAACTGCTGCCAACAAGTGCCCTCCATAGTAGTTCTTAATGTGGCACCCATCATGGCATATTATAGGTCTACAGTCTGCTTTGAAACCTTCTTTGCAAGCTTGTAAACATATATACATTCTTTGGAACAATCTATTGTCTAGTTGAAGGATTGTGGTGCTTCCAGGATTAGAAGTTCTAATTTCACCAAGATAATCATATATCTTTGAATATTGAGCTTTGTAATTTCCAAGAACTATTTCTAGTGCTAAGTTTTTAGCTCTCAAGCATTTACTCAAAGATACCTGATAAGAATGTCTTTCTTGTAGATCTTGGTGTAGAGATCTAATTGAAAAGGTAGGATCAGCCTTCCATTGTTCCAAATATTTTTTAGCCAACCACTTGTAAGTAACATTTTTATTTCTAAAATCTTTGAGACAGTTATGCTCTTCAATATAAGACTTAATCTGCCATGTGTTGTTCATAGGATCTTTAGGGTCAACCTTTGATGCCCAAATATACCAAGGACAATTTTCCTTGCAAATTACATGTATCCTACCTTTGTCAACCCTTTTGAATTTGATATCATGTCTGCTCTTAATCCCATACTCCCTTATAGCTTTTTTCAGAATCTCTTTATCACTAAATTTCATCCCCTTCTTAAATCTCGGATTTTCCATATCCACTCAGCATTAAATACAGGACATTTGGGGTGTTTCTTTCGATCATCTTCATCAGATTCATTTGCACTAACACTATACAATGAATCTGATCCATCACTAACATATCCATTCAAATGTGTCTCATTACCAAACTCCAAATCCATCAGATCCACCTCTTCTTCCCGAGCTTCATCATTTATGGCATCATCACTATTTTCATATCCACTATCACTGTCAGTTTGTTCAATCTCATCCTCTACATAATCATCATCCTCTTCTACATCATCATCTCCAGTCTCTTCTACAACATCATCTTCATTCTCTTCTACAACATTATCCTCTACATAATCATCATCCTCTTCTACATCATCATCTCTAATCTCTTCTACAACATCATCTTCATTCTCTTCTACAACATTATCTTCTTCAATTTCTATGTTTTTATTACTAACATCACCTAGGTTATCAATTTTAGCAGTTTCTCCAACTGTTTCTTCTAAGTACACATGCAATTGTTTTAGTGTAGGCATAGTCTGTAACATGCTAATGACATCAGAATCAGTTCTTAATGGTTTAACACTTACTTTCACAATAGGTTGTTTCCAATATAGACTACACATGCCATTATACCCTAACTCTACAACAATATCATATATTTCTAGCATAGACATGCTATCCACATGGCACATATCAAAGAAGCTTATCTTCTTACCACTGTACTTTAGCTTTGGAGAATTTACTATGAATCCACCATGATGCACAACAAGTGTAAAGTTTTCTGATGAAGCATCTGTCAAAAAGTAAAGAATTATTGAATTTCAACTTAAAAAATTGCATCAGTCAAACAATTTGAGTGATCCCCAAATATAATAGTGGTCCCCAAACAACAGAACCCTAAAAATTGCACAACAATACCCACGTGAATAACACATTGACTCAACAACCAATGTCACAACAGAACAAAAAGCACAATTTTTTTAACACATTAACTCAGCAACTATCATCCAAGTGGTCCCCAAACAACAGAATTATTGTTACTTTTTTATCATCCAAGTGATTCCAAAGTGAATCACACCAACCTCTATTTAATAAAATAGCAATAACAATTGAAAATCATAACCCTAAAAATTGAATAGAAACAAATATTGAATGCAAACAAAAACTATACACTAAAAGGACAAAACATTAAACCCAAAATTTAAATACAAACAAAATACATAAAACTCATAGAAACATTAAATATATATGAGATTATAAATTTTTAATACATACCATATCTTACGGTTCAGCTTCCTTCAACTCTTAACACACGTTTTTCCATTTGATTTCTTTCTAACAATCGATCACTACAATCTTCTCTCAGAGAAAACCTAGAGAAACCCACTTGAATAATCAATAACAATCCATAGAAAACCCACTGAAAACCCACTGATTTTTTTCCCGTCTAATTTCAGAGTGATTTCTGAAGTTTGAAATTTCATTAACCTAATTTTGAGGAGATAAAGAGTCTTTAACAAAACTACGTCGTTTTACAATAAAAATAAAACATAAAATATAATGAGGTGGATCATATCTGGAAAAAGATATTATTTTTTTATCGCCCACGTCATCCCTGTAACGGGAGTTAGAGTCCACGTCAGAATTCCGTAATGGGAGTAACGGTGGAGTGCTAACTTTGAATCACACAGTGAAGTTCAATGGTATTATAGTATCGAATTTTAGTTCAGTGGCATATTAGAGTCACACATTAAAGTTGAGTGGTATTTCAGGTAGTTTACCCATAAAATAATTCAAAGTGACTAAAAATGTCAAAAAGTAAAATTTAGTGAGTAAATTGAGCGTTTTGAAAATTTATTGATCAAGATAGGTCTGAGAACAAAGTTGAGTGATGATTTCGGTATTTTACCCTTTTTTAAAAATAAAATGGATTGGAGACCCAATAAACTTCCACTACACCATTAACATATTCATATGACAACCTGTACTGGACAAGAAAAACCAACAACCCAAAAATTTATTTATTTCCCCTAAGATATCCACCAAAATAATTTGAAGGGTAAACTTCACCACATACCACTCAGTTATAGCTACTGACTCGAAAATGCCACTAAGCTTTTAAAAAAATCAAAACTAACACTAAACTTTAGTTAGTGACTCAAAAATACCACTCCGCCGTCAATTCTTAACACCAACGTTAAGTCAAAACGACATCGTTTTGGTGCAGCTGTTTTGAAGCCTAATTTAGCCCAAAATGACGTCGTTTTGCTCGATGGCAGCTATTAATCACACCCGGATAGTTCTTGTCCCAAAGGTTGTGGGGGCAAATTGTATGGAGAAATAACCAACTTGAAGTTATGTAATATTTTACCACAAATATTATATATTTTAAACTACTTGAGATTAATTCAAATTATTTTATGAAATAAATAATACTATAAATAATATATAATATTTATATAATAGTTTTGGTAAAATATTATATAATATCACGTTAGTTTAGTGGTTAAGGCTTAGCCTTTAAAGGGAAGTAATACATCTTTTTATATGTCTTTTTGTTACTAGATCCTTCGCTAGCGTTATCCTTGTACCAAGGATGACCACAAAACCTGCGTTCGATCAATTCAGAATCACCTCCCCAATAAATCATGCAACAATTTCTACAACAATGGATTTTCTGAACCGGCAAACCCATATCACGGACCAACTTCTTCATCTCATACGTGTTCTTGGGCATGACATTATCTTCAAGCATTAACTTCTGCATTATCCGAAAAAGGTCATCATAGCATGCATTAGGAATCTTATATTGTGCTTTTAAGTGTATTAATTCAGAAACCACTGATAACTTGGACTCATTGCTACCGGGCCATATCGGTTCAGAAGAAGCACCAAGTTTGTCGTACAACATCTGCGCCGAAGCAATTGGTGGTTGATCATCTGGTGTCATTTATGCATTTAATTCAGGACCAGAAACATCTATCTCGGGAGGTTCATGGTTGTTACCACACAGATCATATGCATACTCTGGAACTGCATTGCTTGAACGCTCCATATGGTTATAGTAATCATATTGACTCTGTCCAGTGAGAGAAAAACGTGGCTCTCCATGATGCACCCAATTATAATAATGCGGAACAAACCCTTCAGTGATCACATGAACTTTCATCATTTCTAGATCTTGAAGATTTTTATTTCTGCATTTAGGTCGGTTATATGGACACCTAATATTTCATCCATCTGTAAATCTAGGCTTACTTAATGCAAATGTAATAAATTCCAACAGTGGTCGCTCAAAATCGGGATTAATAATGTGACCCTTTATTAGCCTATCAATATTGTACATCCAAGATCGATCCATGCTGAATGTCAAAGCATGTTTTTATTGTATTATTAAATTAAAATACTTAAATTAGTAAACTTGTAAATAGTAATTTTTAATTACTATTTTCTAAATCTTCTAAAAAAATAGAAACATAACTTATGATTTTTATTATTGTATATTACGTGCAAAACTCTTTATTTACTCTTAGTATATTTCTAAAGAAAACAAGAAGTAGAACTTATGACATTATTAATCTATGTTACATATGAAAATATTTTATTTACTTTTAGTCTATTCTAAACTTTTTAATTAAAAGGCTAATACTAATGAATTGATAGCACTATATTTAAAAAATAAAATTAAAACTTACCTCAACTCACAAATTCGGTAAAAAAATTTAAAGTTCTGCAAAACAAATAAAAAACATCAAAATTGAAATTTAAAAATAATTGGAATACAACAAACAATTCTTCTAAAATGTTATTTTTATTATAATGGTAAAAAAAATAGTTATTTAAAATGATAAAATCCCATGAAATTAAAGCACAACACTCACTACACCAGAATTGATATGTAGCGGCGCTTTTTGTGGCGTTTTTAAGGAAAACGCCGCAAATATTGTACTTATCACGGCGTTTACGGGACAAACGCCACAAAATGGCAAATTTGGCGGCATTTTTAATAAAAACTCCGCTACAGGTCTAGTTTTAGCGGCGTTTGTAAAACCAAACGCCGCAATAGGTCCGCAAAAGTCAAATTTTAGCGGTGTTTGGTTTTACAAACGCCACTATAGATAAAAACACGTCGCTATAAGGGAAATGGAATAAAAAATTAAAAAAAGACACGGTAGAAGTAATCACGGGATTTTAAACCCCATTTAAATGCCAAGCCCTTGTTTTCTCTCAAACCATAGTGCAACCATCTTTCTCCACGTCATCGCCGCCGTTCTGGTGATCACTCCGGCAAGCCAAAGCCACCAAGATGAAGCCCTTGTCCCCTTCTCCGAATTGTTGCTTTGATTTCTGCAATATATGCATGTCTTTTTGCCATTGCCTCTACTAAAGTTTTCTTCGAAGAACGCTTTGATGGTAAATCGTTTCTGACTCATCGTTTCTTCGCTTTCTCTAACTAAATCGTCCGTTGTGTGCGAACCTTTAGATTGGCTTGCTTTCGTCGTTTGAATCTATTTTATAAAGATTTATGAGTTTTATTTTTATCAAATTTGAACGGATCAGTGATGTTTATATGTTAATTAGGTGGTTCAGTTGCTTTTGATTTGTTCCTTACTCAAATGCTTAATTAGGTTTGACAATTTTGTATCCATTTTGAAAATTTTAAAGAGAACTCATGAAAAGGATGTTACTTTTGGTTTAATTGTAACTTTTTTACGATTCATTGTTTTCAAATAGTACATTTTCATTTATTTTTGGCTAATTTTTCTCCATTTTGAAAATTTTGCTTAATTTTTCTCTTACTATGCTCTGTTGACCGTGAAAGTGAATTTAGGAATAGAAATCTATTCTTTAGTTTTATGTATTCATTTTTGTTTATAAATCGAATTGCTGCACATTTTCATTGATATCAAATTTGTGTGGTGTTTGGTGCTATGCTGCTGCTCTGACTTTCCCATTTTTCTTGCATTATCATGCCTGTCACTTGTATCTGAACATGGATATGTGATCTGAGTCTCCAAGGACTCTCGAAATACATAGAATAAAGTTAGAAGAACTTCGAATGAAATGAACGAACCTGTGTTGGATCTATATTTGTATCATAGGTGTGGTGTGAAAACTCAAGAATAGAAGAGGGAGCATTTGAATCCTTTCGGTCGTCGGACCCAACACGCTATTTCCCCCAACTCGCCATCGTCGAAGATTGGCAAACTGTGTGCCAATCAAACGATTCTTTTACATTCAACGTTCAATGTTCGGCTGGCACACCCTTCGCTGATTTTCGACGACGGCAAGTTGAGGAAAATAGTCGGCTGGGTTCAGCGACCGAATGGGGTCGGTGACGACGACCGGCGGTAGCAGTGGTGAAGATTTGGGGTTTTAGGATTTAGTGATTCAGAGACTATTTTAAAAAATTTTGAATTTTAAGATTTTTTTGAAAATTTTTCAAAATGGATACAAAAAAATAAAGAGTAAATAATAAAAATCATAAGTTCTACTTCTTGTTTTCTTTAGAAATATATTAAGAGTAAATAAAGAGTTTTGCACGTTATATACAATAATAAAAATCATAAGTTATGTTTCTATTTTTTTAGAAGATTTAGAAAATAGTAATTAAAAATGACTATTTACAAGTTTACTAATTTAAGTATTTTAATTTAATAATACAATAAAAACAGGCTTTGACATTCAGCGTGGATCGATCTTGGATGTACAATATTGATAGGCTAATAAAGGGTCACATTATTAATCCCGATTTTGAGCGACCACTGTTGGAATTTATTACATTTGCATTAAGTAAGCCTAGATTTACAAATGGATGAAATATTAGGTGTCCATATAACCGACCTAAATGCAGAAATAAAAATTTTCAAGATCTAGAAATGATGAAAGTTCATGTGATCACTGAAGGGTTTGTTCCGCATTATTATAATTGGGTGCATCATGGAGAGCCACGTTTTTCTCTCACTGGACAGAGTCAATATGATTACTATAACCATATGGAGCGTTCAAGCAATGCAGTTCCAGAGTATGCATATGATCTGTGTAGTAACAACCATGAACCTCCCGAGATAGATGTTTCTGGTCCTGAATTAAATTGCATATATGACACCAGATGATCAACCGCCAATTGCTTCGGCGCAGATGTTGTACGACAAACTTGGTGCTTCTTCTGAACCGATATGGCCCGATTACAATGAGTCCAAGTTATCAGTGGTTTCTGAATTAATACACTTAAAAGCACAATATAAGATTTCTAATGCATGCTATGATGACCTTTGTCGGATAATGCAGAAGTTAATGCTTGAAGATAATGTCATGCCCAAGAACACGTATGAGATGAAGAAGTTGGTTCGTGGTATGGGTTTGTCGGTTCAGAAAATCCATTGTTGTAGAAATTGTTGCATGATTTATTGGGGAGGTGATTCTGAATTGATCGAACGCAGGTTTTGTGGTCACCCTTTAAACTAAGCCTTAACCACTAAACTAACGTGATATTATATAATATTTTACCAAAACTATTATATAAATATTATATATTATTTATAGTATTATTTATTTCATAAAATAATTTGAATTAATCTCAAGTAGTTTAAAATATATAATATTTGTGGTAAAATATTACATAACTTCAAGTTGGTTATTTCTCCATACAATTTGCCCCCACAACCTTTGGGACAAGAACTATCCGGGTGTGATTAATAGCTGCCATCGAGCAAAACGACGTCATTTTGGGCTAAATTAGGCTTCAAAACAGCCGCACCAAAACGACGTCGTTTTGACTTAACGTTGGTGTTAAGAATTGACGGCGGAGTGGTATTTTCGAGTCACTAACTAAAGTTTAGTGTTAGTTTTGATTTTTTTAAAAGCTTAGTGGCATTTTCGAGTCAGTAGCTATAACTGAATGGTATGTGGTGAAGTTTACCCTTCAAATTATTTTGGTGGATATCTTAGGGGAAATAAATAAATTTTTGGGTTGTTGGTTTTTCTTGTCCAGTACAAGTTTTCATGTGAATATGTTAATGGCGTAGTGGAAGTTTATTGGGTCTCCAATCCATTTTATTTTAAAAAAAGGGTAAAATACCTAAATCATCACTCAACTTTGTTCTCGGACCTATCTTGGTCAATAAATTTTCAAAACGCTCAATTTACTCACTAAATTTTACTTTTTGACCTTTTTAGTCACTTTGAAATATTTTATTAATATTTTAGTATGACGTGGCATATTTTATTATTATTAAATATAGAAATAATTTAAAATAAAAACAAAATTATATTTTATTATTATTAAGTAAAAATAAAATAAAACCCCCCAAATCCCCCAACACTCAAACCCCTTCGCCGACATTACCCTCACCAATCACTCACCCCTTCGTCGGCTTTACCTTTACCAGACACCCACTCTTTCACCGGTGTTACCCTCTCTGGCCACCCACCCTTTCACCGGCGTTAACCAACACTCAAAACTTCAAAAAACACCGTGTGGTTGCCCCGGCCCCAACCCTTCTTTCTTCTTTCCACAAAACTTCCAATCAACGATTTTATCATTGAAAAAACACCGTCGTCCCTGAGAATGGGATCCATTGTATTCTCATGATCTTTAAAAAGGATGTCCCGGGCTGTCGTCTCCTACAGGTAACATACACCCTTTCAATTCTTTTGGCTCATATGGGTTTCCAGTTAAAACTCAAAAATCTTTGCATATGTTTTTATGAAATTTGCTTCTGTAGCGTTCAGTTATTTAAGGGTCGAATCATGTATTTTTAGCAACATATATGAAGTAATTGGAGTATAGTGATGGTTTTGTTTGTGAAACTTTCTTCATCAATTGCCAATTGATTTGAATGAATCTCATTATGTGTTTTGATCTTGCATTTGAATCAAAGGTCGATAATTGGCCCTTGCATCTCACTTTTAGTAATGTTTTTGTAGTAGAATTTAATTTTATTCTGTGATGATATATGGTGAAGGGGTGGATGGCCGATGAGGGTAACACCGATGAAGGAGTGGTTATCGGTAAAGGTAACGTCGGTGAAAGGGTTTGTGATCGGTGAGAGTAACGCCATTAAAAGAGTTTGAGTGTTTGGGAATTTGGAGTTTTATTTTATATTTAATAATAATAAAATATAATTTTATTTTCATTTTAAATTATTTTTATATTTTTTTAGCTCAATCGTATGATTTTATTAAGAATAAATCATACAAAAAAATCCAGACTCGGGCCTCATTAAAAACCTCCCTAAACCTAAATGGAGGAAAAGAGTACCCGAGTTGGACCCGAAATTACACACGAAAGCAAGGAACAAACCCCTCCCTCGGATCAAAAAATACCATACAAAAGCTCCCCACCCTAGCACCCCACTGTAGCGCATCCGGCAGCCCCTACTGCTAACAGTAAACGCACCCCCTGCTACTACCACGCACCCAGCTCCCATTCTCGTATGGCACCAACAATCACCATGTCCCCTTGCCAAGTGCCCGACATGTCCCTCAGTCGATCAATCAAACCCCACACGCAGCCAATCCCTCCGATCCACACCCCCCTTTGCAAGCATATCCGCAACGCCATTCGCTTCACGCTTAGCATGTTGAAAGGTACAATTCACACTACGACATGCGCTATCAATCCTCCGAAACAACCAATAGTGCTTCCAAGGTCTACTCTCCCTATTTATCACCTAAGAGAGGGCCACTAACGAATCCGACTCAAACACACAAGGCCTTCCCCTCCAATGCGAGTCGCTAAATGCCTCTATAGCATAACAAAGCGCATGAATTTCAGCTTCATTTGAATCGAGTATCCCCAAAGGGCCATCAAACATTGCCAAAAGCTTACCCCCATCATCACACAACACCCCACCACACCCCGCGAGTCCCGGCTTTCCTCTAGCTGAGCCATCAACATTAAATTTAACCATACTTACCGGTGGCGGTACCCAACACACCCCTATCCGAGGTCCAAATACCCGTCCCCTATGCTCACACCACCATGGGCAGTCCCACCACACCGATTCCACGAGCATGGCATTGTTATCCAACACATTCACCCAAGAAAAAGCACGCAGCTTAATTGTAAAAAACAAATCCACCGGTGATAGCCGCTTCCCATTAAACAAGAGGTCGTTGCGAGCTAGCCATAGCGACCACAAAGTCGCTGCACAGCTCGCCATCCACCATTGTTTAATCACTCCTCGAAACTGCCCATCAAGGAATACATGTACAAAAGACACTATCGACGCCGGCCGAACCAACTCCACCTTCCACCAAGCCAAGAACAGCAACCACACTTGCCACACCCACCGACAACGAAGCAAAATATGGTCCGCTTCATCCTCCCCCTCCCCACACCAACGACAAGATGTATCCTGTGTCTCAACATGCACCCCACGGTCACGTAACATACATAGCGTCGGTAGACGCTCAAGGAGTACAAACCAGACGAAGCATTGTACTTTCGCAGGTGTTAGCAACGACCAAACACCCACATGACTCCATTCAGTTTCCCCTTCCAATCCGAAAGTCGCCATTAATTGCGATAGTCTTGACACCGAGAAAGTGCCCGTCGAGGTATGTTTCCAAACCCACGTGTCCAGCACCTCTTCCACAAGCTGCAATGCACCCACCACCCCTCTCAAAACACACAATTGTTCCTCCTCAAACACACGCAATTGTCATGAGAAAAAACCCTCCCATCTCGCATGTCCCAAAGAAAAATCAATGGCATAATCGAATACCAATGCCCACTTGTTCACCGCAAGTCGATACAACCGCGGAAAAGCCTCGCATAACGGCACCTCCAAACACCATCTATCCCTCCAAAAAAGAACCTTCTTCCCGTTACCAATCAGCCAAAAGAAATTAGGCAGCCCCATAAAATGTTTTACACTCACCTCATGTTGAATCTCCATAATCTGTCGCCATACAGTCGACATCGTACGCTTCTGAGCTAATGTCATCCGTCGTTGTAACAAATCAGCCCCATATTTCGCAGCTATGATATCTCTCCATAACGAGCCCTCATCCACCTGAAATCGCCACATCCATTTTGCCAAAAGTGCCAAATTCTTCTTATTCAAATCGACCACTCCCAAACCACCATATTTATGCGGTCGACAAACCACCTTCCAGCTCACCCTACTCATCTTACGCTTCTCCTCCGTGCCCCCCCCCCCATAGAAAGCTTCGACGGATGCAATCCAATCTTTTAATTACACCTTTCGGTACAACAAAAACACCCATGTAGTATATAGGGAGTGCCGATAACACTGAATTTAATAAAGTCAAACGTGCAGCAAAAGATAACGAATCCCTCTTCCACCCCGCTAAGCTTTTCCGAAACCTCTGAATCAAGGGATCCCACATTTTAATACTGCGTGGACTTACCCCCAACGGCAAACCCAGATACATCATCGGTAATTTTCCAACACCACATCCCAAGATAACCGCCATTGCATCTAACAAGCTCTCCTCCACACCAACGCCATACAAACAAGATTTTGTGTAATTAATCTTCAAACCAGACCCATACTCAAAGCATGTAAGAATCCTCTTCAGGTTTTGTGCCATCACCAAATCCCCCGGAAAAAATAAAACTGTGTCATCCGCAAATTGCAGATGCGACACGAAGCACTCCTCCACCACACGCACTCCCCTAAATAAACCCTTCACTTCCGCCTCAAGTAATAGGACATGCAGCAACTCCGCCACCATCACGAATAATAGAGGTGATAAAGGATCACCTTGACGCACTCCACGCTTCATCGGAAACTCTCTTGTCGGGCTGCCATTAAGTAAAATTGACAGTCGTGCTGTACTAAAACAAGTGCGCATCCACTGCATCCACTTACAACCAAATCCCATCCGCTGTTGAATACTCTCAAGACAATCCCATTTAACACAATCATAGGCCTTGGCGAAATCAAGTTTCAACAACACACCACCATCGCCTTCATCGTTTCGCTGCATCGAATGCAACACCTCATTTGCCAACATAATCCCATCGACAATTTGTCGTCCTCGAACAAACGCGGACTGTACATCGCTTATAATTAACGGTAGCACTCTTTGTAAACGCTTAGCTAGGCATTTCGCTACAATTTTGTACATGGAGTTCAGAAGACAAATTGGCCGAAAATCTCCAATTTCCTTCGGATTATCTTTCTTTGGAATTAAAGTAACAAATGTGGAATTCACTCCCTTCGGTAATACCCCCGATCCATGAAAATCATGTACCACCCGCATCACATCCTCCCTCAAAAAATGCCACCCTTTTTTGAAGAAATCAAAAGTGAAACCATCAGGGCCAGGTGCCTTCGACCCGTCGCAGCTCCATACTACTGCTTTTACTTCCTCTTCGCTGAATTTCGCCTCTAAACTCACTGCCAGCTCCTCGGGAATCTGTTTAAAAACCACAGCCATGTCAACATCCCCTAAACTATCCGGTACAGCAAAATGCTTCTTAAACTCGTCATATAGAAGCTGTCGAAGGCGATCCGGTGTTGTCTCCCACACGCCATTAACCAACAATCCCGTAATGCCATTCTTTAATGCTCTAATTTTTGTTGTACGATGAAAAAATGCCGTGTTTCCATCCCCCTCCCTGAGCCATTTCACCCTTGCTTTTTGTCGCCAAACTGACTCTTTCATCCGTGTTAAGGACCAAAGCTCCTGTTGGAATTTACGACGCTTCAGCAACTGTGATTCTGAAGTTGCCGATGTGCTTATCAAACCGTCAATTTCAGCAATAAAATGGAAGAAGAGAAAATGACATTGGGTGGATTTGAACCTAGAACATTAGAGTGGAAAACACACATGCTTACCACTAAGCCAACCCCATTTTTAAAAGAATTAGAGTCACAAGGGTTTGAACCTGCAACCTAAAATATACCACGTCATACCAAATTATTAATAAAATAATTCAAAGTGACTAAAATAGGTCAAAAAGTAAAGTTTAGTGAGTAAATTGAGCGTTTTGAAAGTTCAGTGACCAAAATAGGTCCGAGAGAAAAGTTAAGTGATGATTTAGGTATTTTACCCTTAAAAATTGTGATTGACCAATTATAAAATATTATGAGGGTGGGTGGATTGCCTGTCCACTTTACTATTAATCGATGAAAATTGTGCAAAATAAGATAGTTATTGGCTTCATAATGGATACATCAGGAACCAACAAAATCAATCTTGGTTCACCAACCCAAGATGTGGACAAGTCATTGGACGATGAACTCCAGCATCTGCTGCAAACCCTCCCTAAAGAAGAAGGTTGGATCAGTCCCAGTGGAAGTGTTTATCTCTATCAAGGCTTTTGGTGCTCAGCACGTGGTCTAAGATCTGTGATTTCTTTCCTGAGACATTTTCAAGCATTTGATTCTGACGTTATGGTCGCCACTTTCCCAAAATGTGGCACTACTTGGCTCAAGGCCTTGACTTTCTACACTTGTACAGCTCCAGTTTGCAAGGGATGAAATTCAAATGATACAATGAATGAATGAAAATCTGAAAAATACCTCTCACAAGGTTGATATATTACCCAATTACAAGTAATCACTCCCAAACTTGAAAGAAAATGATACAATGAAAATTACACAAGTGGGGGTTACAAAAATTTGAGTCTTTAAGCTCAAGGGTTTGGATATATGCTTGGATGTTGCAAATAGGTTCAATAGTTGTTGTTGAGACTTTGGAAGCTTGCTTTTATACCCTTGCATTGATTTCTATCCGTTTAGGTAGTTGAGATCATCAATAGAGTCGTTGGGCTCCATTTTTCCCACAATAAATGCACTTTTGCAACCTACCATATCGATATTTGTCTCAAAACAGAAAGAGCCATTGTGTACATTTAAGAGGGGTGTATCGATATGTGTATAGGCTTATCGGTACGATTAAAGTCACTACAACAAAACAGTTCTTTAGTGGTATTTTTAACCCTATAGTGGCGTTTGTTTTTGCAAACGTCGCAAAAAGTCAAGTTCTATAGCGGCGTTTGTGTTTACAATGGCCGCGAATAACTGTTATTTAGTGGCATTTGTAAAATCAAACGACGTTAGAACCTGTTCTTTAGTGGTGTTTGTAAACTCAAACACCGTGAAAATCTATTCTCTAGTGGCATTTGTAAACTCAAACGCCGCGAGAACATGTTATATAGTGGCATTTTTTTACAAACGTCGCGAATAACACCATGTTTCAAAAAAATTCAAATAAACATACATATTATATAATAATTTAAAGGGTAAACTATACTAATGACCACCGAACTATCGGGTTGGTGTCGATTTGACCACTATATTTTCAATTGTGTTAAATATACCACATAACTATTTAATTGATTCTAATGTAGCCACCTGCCGTTAAAAAAAACAGAAAAGTTGACGGGGCTGTTAAAATAATTAGTATAATTACAAATTTGGTCCCCTTTATCTATACAATCTATCAATTTGATCCTAATTTTAATCTAATAAAAATTTATTTATTTTAATTAGGTGGTGACACGTGTCACCACCTTATTGGGGGATTTTAATTATTTTTATTTAACTAAATTAATTAATTAAAAAACCAACACGTGTATATGCTTGGCTCAGATGCATATCACAAGCAGCAAACGTAGACTCCTCGAGGAAGTAGCGTGCGAATTCCCTCACTTAAGTCACAAGGAGTTACCCTGCTCGGTGGAAAAATCACGCCTTGACATCTTATTTAAATAGCAGGTAGTCTACAAATTTCATCGATGTGGGATTGTTTCTCCTCTTCTGCTACATATCAATCAGCTGTTGTCCCAAGTGTTAAACCACTGTTATACTCGAAACTTGAACAACAGTAGAGCAATAGCAGGAAGATAAGATTTGCAAACATCAGAAACACAATTTGTGGATTGCATTTTAATCTTTTCAACTGTAAAAAAGAAAGAAAAAAAATTACACATTTAAGCCATTTCAGTGCCTGGTGAGGCCAAATTTTTGTACAAGATTTTGCATATTAGCAACAATGGCCAAGCTATTACTAACAGACTCTTTAAAGCTTCGAGCTTGGGATTTGACTTCATCTCCAGCCATCCATCCCATCTCTTCCAGCCCATCATTACATGTTTCCTGATCAGTCATTGCAGCATTGATCCATGTCTGGATATCGTTGATCTTCTCCTTGGTCAACCCTGGCTGAGCCTTCGTTGCAGATGCTGAGTCATTGAGTGGAGAGAGAGGTCGAGGAAGGCTTTTTCGATGAAGAAGATCGAGCCTCAATTACTTTCTTCAAATAATGTATGAATTTCACCAAATATTAAGCTAATAATTAAGCAACTAAAAGGACAAGTAAGCACCATTTTCTATGGGAGTCATCCAGAAGAATTGCTAACAGCTAATGTTCCCTAAACAACTTCAACTTCCCTTCTAGACCAATTACATATTAGCAAATTTTCAATAATATGGGCTACTGGCACCTTGGCTCCATAGTCACAGTCTAAAAAGAGTTAAACTAGAAAGCATTTATGCAGTAGTCAACAACTATCTTACCAAAATTCATTGAATGTATAATTATGAAGGACTAAATGTGTTATTATACCAATTTTATAATAGTCACTTAACGACATCTAATGTCTAGTTACCATTTTGTTATAAAACATAAAGTTTAATTTCCATTTTGTGATTTTTGAAAGTTTGGTTACCATTTTGTTTTTTTACTAAAGTTCAGTGACTGCCTGTGTACTTTACCCTAAAAATCAACTCAGTTTAAAAATCGTACCTATACGGGGTTAACCGTATCGGTACACTTTAGGCGATTGAAATTCCAGTAACATAAAACCGTATCGATACAACTAGAGCGTACCGATACGCCTTAGCGTAATTATAAGGTTTGACTTTGAAACCCTTAGAAAAAAATTTTAGTTTGAAAGTTTTGACTTAAAATAAGTTTTGGTTCAAATGCTTGTCAATATTCCGAGACTTTGAAATACTTAAAAAATTATTTACTTTTACAAAGAGGTCCTTAAACAATTTGTTATATCAAAATCAAATTAGGTTTTACATAATATAGTAGAAAATTAGGGATTGAATTAGATGAAGAAGAATATGGAAGATAGTAGAGGGGAGAAAAATAAAAAAAAATTATAAATATGGAGGATTAAATTTGTAAGTATAAAAATTATTTTTATTTTGGTGGTCAAAATAGGAGTGAAGTAATAATTTAGGGACTATCTAGGTAATTTATCCTTTTTTTATTGCGCCAGATCAGCCTCCCGTTAAAGTTTAATGGCAACAAACGTCTTAGTGACCATAAGTTTACATATCGAAAACGAAATGACCATAACGGTCAAATTTAAAAATTGGTGACCAAGATTGTACAAACCTTAAACATAAATGACCATTTCAGTAGTTTATCCTATTTTAAAATTGGTCAATCATGATTTATTAAAACAAAATGGAAAAGCCAATACAGCAGAAACTTATTGTTTAATTCAGATTCCAGCAAAAACCAGCTAAATTAAACTCATATGTATCCCTTTCTCGATTGGTTTTTTGTTTGATTATGGATGCAGCAGAAAGCAACAAAGCCAAAATCGCTTCACTGATCCAAGATGTGAAGAAATCATGGGATGATGAGCTCCAACAACTGGTGCATACCCTCCCCAAAGAAGAAGGCTGGATCAGTGGAAGTCTTTATCTCTATCAAGGCTTCTGGTGCCCAGCTATTGTTCTAAAACCTGTGGTTTCTTTCCAGACACATTTCCAAGCATTGGATTCTGATGTTATGGTCGCCACTTTCCCAAAATGTGGCACTACTTGGCTCAAGGCTTTGACTTTCTCCACTTTGTACCGTGATCGGTTTGCGAGGGATGAACATCCCTTGTTCACCTCCACTCCTCACCAACTCGTTCGTTTCATGGAGTACGATGTTTACGCGAACAACCCTTGTCCCGATCTCGAAAACATCTGTGTTTACAAGCCAAGGCTTTTTGCAAGCCACGTTCCTCATGCTTCTTTGCCCACTTCAATCAAGGATTCCAAATGTAAGATTGTTTACGTATGCAGAAACCCCATGGATATGTTCGTTTCTCTTTGGCTTTTCAGCAACAAGCTCCGAGATGAAAACCAGGAGTCACTCTCACCAGACAAAGTTTTTGACATGTTCTGTCGTGGAATCTGTGCGTTTGGACCGATTTTTGATCATGCATTGGAGTACTGGAATGCAAGCCAAGAAAACCCCGACAAGGTATTGTTTCTGAAATACGAAGATCTTAAGGAAGACATCAATTCTCAGCTGAAACGCTTGGCCATGTTCTTAGGGGTTCCTTTCACTGAGGATGAAGAGAAACATGGAGTTGTTGCAGAAATAGCAAAAGTTTGTAGCTTTGACAAGTTGAGAGAACTGGAAGTGAACAAGAAGGGCTTACACATTTCTGGGATTCCACACAAAGATTTCTTCAGGAAAGGAAAAGTGGGAGATTGGAGCAATTATCTCACACCTTCCATGGTTGAACGCTTGGAGAAGCTTATCCATGAGAAATTGGATGGCTCCGGTTTAACATTTAATTTCTCCTCCAAAATCTCACTGGACGAGGCTTGAGGATGTTGGTTTTGCATGATCATGGGATGTACTTTTCAGCTTTGATTAAAATCTCTTTTAAACTGTTGTAACGTGTTTTTTCTTGTAATCTGCGTTTGAGTTCTCTTGTTATAATAAAAAGGGTAAACTATGCCAGGTACCACCAAACTATGAGGTGTGACCTGTTTTTACCACTGAACTTTAAATTGCTCCAAATTTACCACCAACTTTTAATTTTTGATTTAATCGTACCACTTCTCCGTTAAATCATTCGACGTGATGACATGTAAAAAAAACGTGACGGTTCTGATTGTTTATATAAAATAATAATATATTTTCCATGTAATTAATATTTATAATAAAAATACTTACCCTAAACGATATCGTTTTATGAAGTTCCTTTTTTAATACGTGAAATGTGCCATCCCTAATTCATTCTTTCTCTACTATTTTCTAGTTCATTTTTTCGAGAGCAGATGGAAGTGAAAGGATGAAGGTACGGTGGAATGGAGGAACCCATTAAATTTCCGGTATGTGGGTGTGGAATTTCGGCGTAATTGAAAACATCATGGTCCATTGACAATCCTGGAAGGAGGTTCTTTGGCTGCAAGAACCATGGCAGTTTGTTGCATCGTGCTTGTCGATTTTTCAGTTGGTTTGATCCTCCAACGACCCCACGCGCAAGAGTTGTTCTTCTAAGAGTGTTGAAGAGAATAAGGGAAAATGAAGTTCAAAGGAGGAAGGAAAGACTTTGCTGACTTATCATTTTGGTTGTATGTTGTTATGATTTGGTTTGTTTAACTTTGATAGTGCGAGTATGGTTGTTGCCATTTTGTGATTTACTGGAAATTTCATCCAAATTGGGTGAATTCACCATGAACCCTCCATGATGTATGGCAATGGTGAAATACTCTGATGATTTTCCTGTGAAAAACAAATAATAGTGTAAGACACATAATAATTTTTTTTCGTGCTAAATATTTCATCAACACAAACAAATTAAATAACATGCTAAGTAAAATAAAATAATCCTAAAGTCCTATAATACATATTATAATGCATATTATAATAAAGTACCCCATTAAGTAGCAAGTTGCATCCTATAATGCATAAAATAATCTTAAAGTCCTAAAGTTGTCCACCATTCAATCCAAATAATAATATTTTAAACTAAATTGGTCCACATTACTGACCCACCATTCATTCCCAAGAAAAATATTACATATCATAGTGCATGCTAACTGCCAAAGTACATATTTTGTTTTTAATGCTTTGTCAATGATGCTATACCTCATTTGCCACCGACATATCACAAAGAAAGAATCCAATCAACATTGTTATACACTCCAAAGCTACAATGTGCAATAGAACAATACCATTAAAAGGGTTTAATACAATTTTAAATTAAAATGATTACTTCCAAATTACAATGTGCAATAAAACAATGAAAATATTACATAATGTATACACAAATCCCACAAAATCATTACTGAAATCAAAATGAAACTAATTGAAGAAGTCCTCCAATTTCATGTGTTGGGTTGAGAAGTCAAGGTGGCCATAGATTGAATTTTCTTTGGGGTTTGACTGTGTTAGTTCGGTTTGTATTGGAGATTTTGCTTCAAATTTATAATTGTCTTGCCAAGTGTTAGGTTGTTGTGATGCCTTTGCATGGTTAACAGATTTGTTGCTGGCTGACTATTTTGTGTGGCCTTAGGAGGAAATTGCAAAGATTTGCAGGTCATTAGAGGCGATAGCAGGACCAAGAGTTATAGTTAACGGTTTGTTGGTGATGCTGTGGGTGTAATATGTACTCTGTTACTTGATTAGTGTTGGTTTGGGTGTAATTTGTTTTTTTTTTATCAGCAAAGCGATGTATATTTTATTAATGAGAATATACAACGCAAGTCAAACAAGCGCCTCATTAAAAACCTCCCTAATTCTAATGGAGGAAAAGAGTACGACTTGTTGACTTTTAGAAAACAATAGGCCCCCCTTACAATTCATAACGAAGCCTGGAACAAAGAGACCCCGCCAAAGCCCGCTGGTCCTGGTTTCCCGCGCGCGGAACCGTCCACCGAAAACCCCGCCAAAGCCCAAGGGTGTAATTTGTACCTCGTTGAGTGTACTATTTTCCTTCGATTAAGTTTAGGATGGTTTTTAATGAGGCACTCAACGTAGGTTTGGGTTCTTTTACCCTATAATAAAAACTAATTTGCTGAGCAAAAAAAAAAAATTACTAAAGTCCTTTAGTTCGCATCATTACAGAAATCCCCCAATTTCATTACAGAAATCAAAAGTTATAAAAAGAGACAGTCACCTATCATATTTCATGCTCTTCATTTCCTTAGTTCGCATCACTCGCTTTTCCATTTTGATTCGATATGCAAACAAATGAAAGAAGTTAATCGATCGCTTTATATCCCTAAACAAAACCAACATTATTTTTTGGGTAAACAATGACAAACCCAAGGGAAGGGAACGAATCTTTAGTTCAACAAAATTGCTTCACCGATTTTGTAAGGAAATTTTGCTTCGGTTTCGGAGGTTTAGGTTTAGGGAATCTTGCTTCTCAATCGATAACATTTTCAATTGATTTGGGTTAATTTTACAGTCATTACGGATTAAAAGAGGGGATTAGTAAAACGAAATCGTTTAGGGTAAGTGTTTTTATTATCAATATCAATTACGTGGAAAATATATTATTATTTTATATAAACAATCAGCACTGTCACGTTTTTTTTTTCACATATCATCACGTCGTCCATGATTTAACGGAGGAGTGATGCGATTGAATCAAGAATTAAACGTTGATGGTAAATTTAGATCAGTTTAAAGTTCAGTGGTAAAAACAGGTCAGACCCTATAGTATGGTGATAACTGGCACAATTTACCCTTATTTAAATAATAACTTTAGGGCTAAATTTGAATTATTTAGCCGGAAATAACAAACACTCAATTTTTCTATATTATATATACATCGAGATTCCTTCCTTTTTCACCATTCACATAACATGGGATTATGAGCATAATGATGACGGATCAGTCGTAATTAAATATTATCCTCCATAAGTCTGATGCTATATTCTATGTGCAAGTTGCACGTGCGAAACAGATAAAAATAAATGGTTTAAATAAGAAATAAGTGATGAAGTATATTTTTTTTCAACTTTAGGTGCTTAAAATATTTTTTTATAAAAATAAGTACTTTACGTTTTAATTATTATAATTTTAGGTGCCTGGTAATTAATTATCGTTAAAAAATTTTGTTAAACAATAAAAATTAGACACGTGTCATATTTTAATTTAAAATTTCATTTAATTAACCTTTTGTTTCACTACAAAAAAAATGACATTTACCGACGCTTGTCTATACCGACAGACAAAATCTGTTGGTATACAATACATATACCGACGGCTAAAAGAAGTGTCGGTAAAAGTTTTGATTTTTACCGACGGAACAATTGTTCGTCGGTATAGGCAGCATTTATATCGACGGAAAAGATTGTATCATCGGTATATGTTTAATTTATACCGACGCTCTACAACATCCGTCGGTATAGGTGTACCGTATAACGACGGATTTTGCTGTGTGTCGGTATATGTCAAAGAGTATACCAACGGTTTAAATTGTTTGTCGGTATTCATATACTTTACCGACAGTTTTTGTGTCCGTCGGTATAGGGTGGTTAAAATATTTACCCCCAAAAATTAAAATCCCTAGAATTAGAAATCATCTTTCTGCTCGACCCTGACCCCTCCAGATAGATCTCCTCCCTCGCTCATTAACAAAATACTGCGCTCATCTCGCCGGTCGTCGTTTCGACTCGACGCGCATCTCGACTCCAAACCTCCGGCGGCAGGAGTTCCGTGGCCTTCATTTCTAGGTATGTTGCACGGCTCATCCTCCTTTGTCCTCTGGGATAAATTTGTTTTATTTACTCATTTGGGATAAAGCTAATATATGAAGCAAAATAGGATCATATATGGCGAAGTGGATTCGAGAACAATGAGCTCAAAGGCATAGTTTTCGATGATGTACCAGAAGCTCTTGAAAAGTGGCATGCTTCAGGTGTGAAGGTATCTTGCGTTTTTTCTTCACTCTTAACTTCATTCTTTGACATTTATATTTTATTCTGCAAAATCATAGTTACAGTTGAATTTATATCGCACTACCCATAATTGGCAGTCCCCAGTAGTGGAAAATGGAAATGATGTTTATATTGAACATCACTAGACACTAATGGAATGGATTTTCTCATCAAATTTCTCCTCCTCATCCTTACCTGCTTCTGTTAATGGGGACTTGTAATCCTTGCTTTTACCCCACAGCACCAGATATAGACCCCCAATTATTAGGATGCCTCCAATCACCCTGTCAAACATTATGTCATTCTTTGATCAAAAAAAAAAATAAACATTATGTCATTCTTTTCCACAATGTATCATCACTCGCCCACCACCGAGTACCATTGTTTCCCCGCCCTGCATCTTACCACATCCTACTCATAAGATGTCATTCTCATCAAGAATAAACATTATGTAAGTTCATTGCAAACACAAAATCCCTTTACAAACATATATTGACCATTAATGTTATATAGATGTTATATAGATAAAATAAACATTATGTCCCCGAACATTATGCGATGTGGATTTAGAGATTACCTTCCTAGAAACATTTGTTCAGCAAGAATGAAGGTGGACATAACGGCTACAATAACCATGCATAGGGGACTAAAAGCTGTTACAAACACTGGACCTTTGTGTTTCATTATCATCCCTTGAATGTAATAGTAAAGGCCTGAACATATAATACCCTGCAACCATTCAATTTTCAGATATTAGATCCAAAAATAAAATAAAATCAGATATCTAAACTGTTGGAGGTCTGAGATCATATATAACTTGCATGTCCATTCCATTGCTGCATCTCTTTCCATATACATGCAACCTTGAAGTTCAACCTTGAGGCTTCTCTTTGGAAATACAAAATTTGGCGATTTGAGACTTCTTGACTATTTACAGCAAGTTCAATTTCAATGTTAATCATTTCTTCCTCTTTTCACAACTTTCTTGGTTGCTTCCATCCTTATCACACAATTTCCAGGGTGACACTTCGTTTTGCCTTCTTTGCTTGCAGCAACAAAAGAGAAAAACGCAGTTACGTTGAAATAACCGAGACCTTGGGCGTTGATAAGCCATCTGAGATACTATTTCTAACTGATATCTATCAAGAAGCCATTGCTGCAAAAGCTGCAGGTATCATACTGCTCCATTTTTTTTTTGCTTTTTAACAGTGAATGACAGATTACAAATATCATGGGTTCCACTTTTTTTCTTGTTTTTCTCTGTGTCCATCTTCATCTTTATAAATTTAAATAAAACAAAATGTTGGAGCTGAACTAACTGGTAAATAAAACAAATGAGTAATGGAAATAGACAACTGGATAGTGAATGGGAAGCCACTAGAATTGAAGCATTAGTGTCTTTGTTTTATTTGATTTCTCATACTATGTTTTTTCAGTTATCTTTTGGATCGAGTAGATAGATAGATCAGCGGGAAACCAGCTAGTCTTTATTTTAGTTATTTTGTATTAAGTACTTGTTATATCATAGGACCTTTAAAATTATTATGATGCAACCTTAATTTAATAGTATGGAGAATGGATAGATAGATCAGCGGGAAACCAGCTAGTCTTTATTTTACTCGAAATCTGACAACAGCAGTGATGTCAAGGTAATTAAACTGAGCTCAAAGCCTTAGAACAGTATGTATGCAGTATGCGTGAACTACTCTTTCAAGTTTCCTGAAAATTAACAATAAACTTGTCAGGAAAGATGAGCTAAGCTTCTGAAAACGAGTAAAGTATTAATTTGGGTCTCCAATTTCAAGAAATTTAATTCATAACACTAATTGTATGGCCATTTGCTTCAAGTCTTCTCTTTTCTGAAGAGTTTGTCATTTCGAGGCAGAAAAAGTAAAACTTTTATGGTCTGAAAAAAGTAAATAAAAAAATGAAAGGGAAAATCTTCATCTGCAAAGTGTAGTATTTTACTCCCACTTTCATCTTTATGACTTGATAAGTTAAAAAAAATGTTATGGTCTAAAAACTTACAAGAATCTGAAATTTGTTTAAATGACAGATCTCGAGGCATATTTCCATATGGTAACAATTTAATTAACATTTAACATTTAATGAAAGTTCCAGTGGCCTTTTTTTCATTAATACAACTTGACTATATCATTGTACACAATGAGATATTGATATCTGCCAAAGTCAAAGCTTGTTGACTTCTTTTGGTACATGGATATGCATAGCATCTTCGTCTCAATAGAATTCCTAATTGACCTTTCTTTGGACTATTGTTAGCACTTGTTGTACATGCAAATCAGATGTAAATACTCAATAAGAATTAAGGATTGTTTTGTTTGTATAAGAAAATTATGGACTGCTTTGGATTAATATGAATCAGGAGAGGGGCTGTAAATACTCAATAGGGACTGCCTTAAGAGGATATGTGCTTGTTGAACCACATTGCACAGGAACAAGATCTTTCCCTAGGATTGTTGAAGATTTGGTGCGTATAATTTTCTATATTATTATCATTGATTTGAAAATTTGTTTCTAATATCTCTCGATGTTTTCTTAATGTCAGACTGCAGAATCTAATGGAATCCCACCAACACGAGCTGATGTCTATGTTCGATCTCGTACACGCAAAGATGGAAGCATCGTGAATTCTAGGGCCGCAGTTGTTGTGGTAATTTATTATTATTATTAAGTTTTGTATATGTGTTCAGTATAAATATAATATAGTTATTATATTATATGTTTAACTTGCTTATATTTTTAGGAACGCATTCAAGAGAAGAGAAATGAAAGCTCGTCTTCTGAGAATTTATCACAAACTTCATGGTCAAATGATGTGTTTGCTCAAGTTAAGGGACCGGAAAGAAGAGGACGTGTTCGTTGTGTAGGGGCGGTTCACACTCGTTCTTCTCAAGAATCTGGACCTTCACAATCAGTTCAAAATACTGAAGAAGTGGAAGGGTTGAAATCTAAGGTTGCGAAATTAGAAAAACTTTTTGAAACTTGCTTTCTACCCTACTTTCAACAACAGCGTCCAGATCTACATGTGCCCGATATGGATGCTTTGCTTCGTATGGTTGATACAGAGGTATTCAAAATATTTTTCTTTCTTATTACTCCATTCATTTTTTATTTAAATTCATTATTTTAATTACTTTTAATAGGCAACACCTGATGCTGGTAGTGCTTCAGCACCAGTCAATTGTATCAGTCCATCCTTGCCTTCAACAAATCAACAAAATACGAGTGGAAATGATGCTGGTAGACAATAGAGGGTGATTGTACTAAACTCGTATGTACTTGTTTGCATATTACTTTAGTTTGTACTAAACTCGTAGGTACTAAACTCGTAGGTACTTGTTTGCATATTACTTTTGTTTGTACTAAACTCGTAGGTACTTGTTTTATTGATTATGTATTACATACTTTTTTTATTCGAACATTAAATCTAATATTTTTCCTTTAAAATGAAATTATTTTGGTTATAGTAGTTTTAGTAATTTTAATATTTAAAATAAAAAAATATTAAATAAAAAAATGGAATATATTAATAATTATTTAATATTTAAAAAAACAAAAAATACCAAATAAACCTATACCGACGGACAAAACTGTCAGTAAAAGATAACCGCTAGGAGCTATACCGACGGACAAACCGTCATTATAGATAACAGCTATACCAACGGACAAAACCGTTGGTATAGATCTATACCCTATACCGACGGACAGACCGTCAGTATAGATAAAAGCTATACCGACAGACACAACCGTTGGTATAGATCTATACCCCTATACCGACGGACAGACCGTCAGTATATTTAAAAGCTATACCGACGGACAAAACCGTTGGTATAGCTTTTCTGAGCCTATACCGACGGACCGAATGCGTCGGAATATATACCCTAATTTGTCGGGGTAGTCCACACCTATACCTACGGCTGTGTCCGTCGGTATAGGTTCAGAATACCTATACCGACGGTTTCGTCCGTCGGTATAACTTTATACCGACAAGCGTATTACCGACGGCTTTTTGTCTGTCGGAAATTCCCTTTTGTCCGTCGGTAAAAGTGTTTAGGGTATATACCGACGGATATTTGGTGTTTTACCGACAAATTTTTGTCCGTCGGTATATGTCACTTTTTTTGTAGTGTTTTTAATAATTTAAAATTTTTCAAAAAAATCTTAAAATTCAAATTTTTTTAAAATAGTCTTTGAATCACTAAATCCTAAAACCCCAAATCTTCACCGCTGCTACCGCCGGTCGTCGTCACCGACCCCAGCCGACTATTTTCCTCAACTTGCCGTCGTCGAAAATCAGCGAAGTGTGTGCCAGCCGAACATTGAACGTCGAATGTAAAAAAATCGTTCGATTGGCACACCGTTTGCCATTCTTCGACGATGGCGAGTTGGGGGAAATAGCGTGTTGGGTCCGACGACCGAAAGGATTCAAATGCTCCCTCTTCTGTTCATGAGTTTTCACACCACACCTATGATACAAATATAGATCCAACACAGGTTCGTTCATTTCATTCGAAGTTCTTCTAACTTTATTCTATGTATTTCGAGAGTCCTTGGAGACTCAGATCACATATCCATGTTCAGATACAAGTGACAGGCATGATAATGCAAGAAAAATGGGAAAGTCAGAGCAGCAGCATAGCACCAAACACCACACAAATTTGATATCAATGAAAATGTGCAGCAATTCGATTTATAAACAAAAATGAATACATAAAACTAAAGAATAGATTTCTATTCCTAAATTCACTTTCACGGTCAACGGAGCATAGTAAGAGAAAAATGAAGCAAAATTTTCAAAATGGAGAAAAATTAGCCAAAAATAAATGAAAATGTACTATTTGAAAAATTAGTGGTGTTTATCGGTGTTCGTCGCACGTGGTAGACTCATCCTTAGCAGAATAAACATGTAGGGACACTAAATTATCTTCGTACAGAACAATATTAGTTAATAAACCAATAATTAAATGAATCTTAGTGTAGATTAATGTTTACCTAAATATTAGACCAGCCACATGAAATCTGAATTAGCATGGTAATTTCTTTTGTCTGTTTCACGCTTGCAACTTGTTACTTGCACATTGAATATAACATTAAACTGAAGGAGGGGAATATTTAGGCCCTTTGGCAATAATAATAATAATAATAATAATAATAATAATAATAATAATAATAAATAATTAAGTGCTTTTGCATTAAAAAAAGTGTTTGGTGCCAAACACTTGAACAGAAAGTACATATAAGCACATTGCTTGATTTTTCAGCTTTTCCTTTTGAAAAGTTGGATTTGGGGTGAAAATGTCTTTTTTACCCCTTAAATCTATTCACACCAATTCTATAATTTATGTGATCAATATCTCAATAATTTATATATTATAACAAGTACTTATATATTCATTATTTATGATTATAATTATTAATTATCATTTCATTTTAAAGCTTTCACTACAAATAAATTTGCATTAATTATTTAAAAATATTATTATATTTTAAATTGATATATTTTATATATTATAATATTAAAAAAATTAAGCATCATTAAATTAATTTTTTATTTTAGAATAATATGTCTAAAATAAACATCTAATCTACTTAAAATTAGTATTTTTTTATTACGAAAGGATATTGACATGACCTCGTTAAAAACCTTCCTAATCTTAAATGAAGGAAAATGGTATATATGCCAGCATTTACAGGAATAACAACAGGATGAAACTCGGCAAATAAAAGTAGTATTTTTAGAAAATAAATAAAACACTCAAATTTTAAAGTAAGTAATTCAAAAATATTTAAAAAATACTTATAAAAAGTACATTTTCACACAATTTTTCAAAAATACTTTTCAAAAGTAACATCAAACTGACTCTAATCACGGATGATTATTATTATGCTTAAAATTTTCTGAAAAGCCCTATTTTATGTTTTTCGACGTCCTGAGTCTGATTTTGATTCTCGTTTCACGGAATTCAGACTTGAAAGCCTCTGAATTAGACCTTGAACTCGAGTTTGCTTATGTAATTTATTAATCAATTATGAGCAATGTGAATAAGGACTGAAATTGGAATTTGTGCGATTGAAGGTATTCACAGTTCCTTGTATTCGAGATGTTGAGGATGTCGCATTCGGGTTCGAGAGTGATCGAACGGAGTATCATGATCGACCGATATAACAAGTATTAAAGGTAATACACTACTACCTCTAGTATACTTTATGAACATGTTGGTATTCGGTTAATGCATGCATGAATATGATGAAGAGTGTTGTTAACTCTGCTTAAGTCAAACCAGATAAGAAATTGAGCATGATAACCTAGATAAGATCGAAATGCTCGAACGAGAAAGTTAATAAATGTAAGGATCTGGAGTTTAATAAATTAAGTAATGAGGCAACTAATCTTCAAGCCCGATTATTAATGTCAAGTGATTAAATGCTAAAAATATTTGGATATAAAATTACGAAAATGCTCTTTAGGTATGAGAATGACTAAAATACCCTTGGAATTGGAAGCGATTTAGAAATCTATACTGGATATGGTAAAACAACCCAATTTATCTAAAAATCTTGAACTACTTGGAAAGTTATGGTAACAAGATTTAAACCTTCGAGATTGTAAGGTGTTACTTTTCCTTGAATTTGGAATAAATCTCCGAATATAGATTTACGGGAAACTATCCATACCTTTGAATTAATCAAGTGGCTCAAAATACTGAATTGATTGTAATGACTAAAAGTATTGGAATGTTATGGTTAAATTAATCGGAATGATCGTATTTACCAAAAAGGTTGAAGTATCCTCGGACACCGAGGTTTGCAAATTTACTGGAAGGATGGATAAACCCTTGAGTTATGAAATGAATGAAGTGGTTGGAGGTACCGAAATTTCTTGAATGGCTGAAACACCTACGAGTACTTAAATGATTGAAATACTATAAATGGTTCAATTGACAGGAATGATGGATATCACGAGCTTCAAAATGACTGAAATACCCCCTTGATTGGAATAAGTAAATTGCCTTTGATAAAATTCTAGAAATGCCAATAAAGCTGAAAATGACTAAAATGCTCCTAAGGGTTGAAGCATGACTCGTGTACGTCAATCACTCCTGATATTACTATAAGGATGGAAGTTTTTCCGCACAGAATATAAGTTCGACTACTCCATGGCAAGTTCTGTGGTGAGATCTGAAGGCAACCGTTCAGATATACGATACATGTAACCCCCTTAACCCGGCCTAGACGGTTGACCCGAATTAAGAAAGTCAACCCGAAAGTCAACCTTGATTAACGACCTTTTTTCTTTTTAATCAAGTCTAGATGCATATTAACCTTAGATATGATCATACAAACAGCATACTCAAAGATCATAAACATCAGAGATCAAACAGGGACCCAATTGAACAATTTACAACTTTAGGGACCAAAATGTAAATTCTGATAAATACAAGGACTTAACCCAAACTAAAGTTACCAACTTGTAATTAGTCAGGTTTCATGCTTCACTGCCAAATTTCAGCTCAAACAGACATCCCAAGCTCATACAATTGCACAAACAAGATTCAGGACTAAAATGCAAACAAAACAAAACATTTAACTGCCAATGTCAGCCCCCAACGGTCACGTGTTCCGAAACAGGCAGAGCCCATTTCGAAACGCGGGGCCGTTCCACAACGCGTACCGAAACACGGGCTGGCAGTGGCCTTTCCGTTTCGGAACGGTGTCCCCCGTTTCGGACGCCTGGGCTGATTCAAGGCACCCGTTCCAAAACGGTAACCACTGTTCCGAAACACCCTGCACAGAATGCAGCAAAAGGCTTCCTCAAACATGCAATTGATCAACCAAACATGCTCCAATTGATACCAAACTTTACCAACATGCAATTCAACATACTAGAGACATATAAGCATCAACCAATCAACAAAATATCAACATATACGAAAAGCCCCAATTCCATAGGCATGCTTCCTGCACAAGCAAACCATTCAAGCATAAACTTCCAATTCAAACATGTAATGGCCAAATACAAATACCGGCATTCTCAACAACATTCAACACACTTAGGGAGTTCAAAACATCTCCCAAAGCATTCACAAAGGTCCCCCATTGCCAAATGCCAAAAGCTAAATGTGTTCAATAAAACCTTTCCATACTTGAGCTTAATTTCCCCTTGGTTGCTTGCCTTCCTTGCTGCCCTCAAATCACCTTAATGTTCTGCATTATTGATTTAAGAAAAACGAAAGAGAGCGTAAGCAAAAGCTTAGTGGGGAAAGCTCATTAAAACCATTCAATAATGCATTTATAAAACACTTTATAAATCATGCTTCAAAACCATCATTTAAACATGCTCACAAGCATTCTTCACAAGCAATTCATGCTTCAAATCATAACATGTCATATTGGCCACAAGTGATACATTTCATCTTTTTAAAACAATTCCACATAAGACTCACACATGGACTTTTAAACACCATTGTGATCTTATAAGTTACACCCCAAGGACTTTTAAACACCTTGGCCCCAAGGACTTTTAAACACCTTGGCCCATGGACTTTTAAAGACCATGGACAGGACCACACAAGGACTTTTAACCACCTTTGTGTCCGTATCAAGTTTCACCCCAAGGACTTTTAACCACCTTGGCCCCAAGGACTTTTAAACACCTTGGAAAGGAACACACAAGGACTTTTAACCACCTTTGTGCCCGTATCAAGAATCATCCAAGGACTTTTAACCACCTTGATGTTCTTAAGTAAACAAGGCTCACTCAAGGACTTTTAACCACCTTAGTGACCTTAACCTTTTCAAAACATCACTTGCCAATATACATCATTATCATCAAATAATCCACTGTTTTAAAGCATTTAAACCAAGCCATATTCATCATGCATTTAAAAGCATCAAACCACATTTAATCAATGTTCGAAAACAAGGAACTCTTACCTTGAGCTTCCTTCAACATATGGCTTACAAAAACAGCAATTACCATGCTAAATCATGCTTTCAAAACAGAATTTAAAACATGCAATAAACCACATTGCATAACAACCAAACCATGGCCACCACTAGAGAGTATTTCCGAAAACTTACACTTGAGCTTAGCAAAGTTGTTTAGACTTAAACTAAGCTCCCAAGACATTGGTTTCAAAGCCGAAAACCCAATTTCACTCACCGATTCCACTTCGCCTCTTGCCGAAGCACGAATCAAGCTACCGAATCACCTCCACTTAGATCCAAGGATGCCTCCCCTGTTTTAAACACATCAAAGCAGAGGATTAATGCATCATCATGCATTAATAGCTTCAATGAAAGCACCTAAACTTGCTGCTCTCATCCACACTCCATTTTCGGCCACCAAACACCACCGAAAATGCCTCCAAACAACTTCTCAACAAAGCCCAGCCATAAACCATCAAAACCAAACATCCTTTAACACCATTTAACATCTAAAAAGAACCTATTAACATCCTTATGTCTCCAGCAACATCAGATCCACAAGATCACCTCAAAAACAACCAAGAATCACAAGCTAAACTTAGGAAACTCAACCTATCCGGGATTACATTAATCAAAACTCAATTCCTTATCAAATTAGTGTTCAAATAACATCAAAAACACATCTCAAATCACAGATTTAACAGATCAAACGAAAATCATCAAAAATCACCAAATCTTGCATTTTAAGCCAAGATCCACTTCACAACTTAAAAACCTTTAATAAAACATCAATTAAGGATTGAGAACTTAGGAATTTCAGTAAAGAACTGATAGTTTAGAGGAGAAGGACGTTCTTACCTCCAAACTTGAGTTTCTCCTCTTTTTAGAACCAAAAACCTTGATGAATCAAGTAGCAAATGGTGAGGTTTTGTAGATATGATGATTAGGAATCAAAAGAGAGTTGAAAGGAGAGATTTAGGTGACAAAATCAGAAGAAATTCTCTGGAGAGAAAGTGTTTGGGTTGAGAGAAAATGAGAGAAAAGAAAATTGGAAGTTAGTTACAAAATAGCCAAAATGATTTTCCCTCCTCTTTTCTTATGTTTTAAAATCAGAATTAAACCTTAAAATATCTTAGAAAAATTGGGAGAAACTCCTTTTGGAATAATAGCTCCTTAAAGATTCAAAGTTTCAACCCTTTCTAAAACAGTCACAAAACTTTCAAAAATTACATTTTGGTCACTAGCCAAAATGTCACCCTTCCAAACCTCATTTTTCAAAATTGATTTTACAGTTCACTTATTTATATTAAAATATGATTTTAGAACATTTTTCCATATTTTTAATGCAACCCGAACTAGGCTTTCCTAATTTCACCTTTTTAGATTCGAACAGCACTTTGACCAAACCGGTCAACGCCTAAACTTCCAAGCCCAAAACCGGGGCGTTACAACTCTCCCCCCTTAAGAAATTTCGTCCTCAAAATTTACCTGAAGGAAAGAGATAAGGAAACTGCTTCAGCATGTCTTCCTTCCGCTCCCACGTGGCTTCCTCAACACCTCGATGCTTCCACAGCACCTTCACCAATTCAATGGTCTTGCCACGAAGAACCTTGCTATCCGAATCCAGAACCTTCACCGGTTCCTCATCATAGGTCAAATCCAGATTCAAAACCACTTCCTCCACAGGCATCACATGCGAAGGATCAGACCTATACTTCCGGAGCATAGAAACATGGAACACATCATGAATCTTCTCCAACTCTTGAGGTAGCCTCAACCTGTACGCAACAGGACCCACACGCTCAACCACCTCGTATGGTCCAATGTACCTAGGGCTCAACTTACCCTTCCGGCCAAACCTCATTACCTTCTTCCAAGGCGAAACCTTCAAGAACACACGGTCACCCACCGCATACTCAATCTCCTTACGCTTCAAATCCGCGTAAGACTTCTACCGATCAGAAGCTGCCTTCAACCGCTCACAAATGAGCTTCACCTTCTCGGTGGTTCCCTTCAACAAAGCCGGCATCGAAACCAACTTTTGACCCGTTTCAGCCCAACAAAGAGGAGTCCTACACTTCCTCCCGTACAAAGCCTCATAAGGTGCCATCTGTATACTCGCCTGATAACTATTGTTATAAGCAAACTCTACCAAAGGCAAATGCTTCTCCCAAGAACCTTGGAACTCAATCACGCAGCACCTCAACATATCCTCCAAAATCTGAATAACACGCTCAGATTGACCATCCGACTGAGGATGATAGGATGTACTGAAATTCAACCTCGTACCCAGAGCTAGATGCAAACACTGCCAGAAACGCGATGTAAACCTCGGATCCCTATCCGACACAATCGACTTAGGCATTCCATGCAGCCGCACAATCTCAGCAATGTACAGCTCTGCCAGCTTATCCAAAGAAAACGTAGTATGCACAGGCAAGAAATGCGCACACTTCGTCAGGCGATCCACAATCACCCGAACCGAATTCTTCTTCGATGGAGACAAAGGTAAACCAGATACAAAATCCATAGTAACCCTTTCCCACTTCCATTCAGGGATTTTCAACGGTTGCAACAACCCTGAAGGAACCTGATGCTCAGCTTTAACTCGCTGACACACCATACACTTGCTCACGAACTCTGCAACATCCTTTTTCAAACCCACCCAATAGTACTCATCACGAAGATCACGGTACATCTTAGTACTACCAGGGTGCATAGCAAAAGGACTACTATGACCTTCAGTCAGAATAGCATGCCTTAACTCAGCATCAGCAGGCACTACTATCCGACTCCCAAAACACAACACACCATCATCATTAAAGCAGAAATCCGAAGGGCTACCCTCCGCGATATCCTGAACATGAGCCACCAAGGAATCATCCAGCAACTGCTTTTCCTTGATCAACTGAACCAACGATGGCTTCACTTGCAACTCAGCCACAAGACCACCATCTCGCGAAATGCAAAAGCTGGCAAACATAGCCCTCAGCTCAACAGCTACCTTCCTACTCAAGGCATCCGCAACAACATTAGCTTTTCCAGGATGATACTCAATTGTCAAATCATAATCCTTGAGCAACTCCAACCAACGCCGCTGCCTAAGATTCAACTCCTTCTGAGACATCAGATACCTCAAACTCTTGTGATCCGTGTACACAGTACACTTCTCACCATACAGATAATGTCTCCAGATCTTCAGAGCAAAAACCACTGCAGCCAGCTCAATATCATGCGTAGGATAATTGCGCTCATGCACTTTCAACCGCCGCGATGCATAAGCCACAACCTTACCCTCTTGCATCAGCACACATCCTAAACCAACATAAGATGCATCACTGTAGACCACAAACTCTTTCCCTGATTCAGGTTGAACCAAGATAGGAGCTTGCGTCAAAGCCGCCTTCAACTTCTCAAAAGCCTGCTGTCTCGCCTCTGTCCACTCATACTTAACATCCTTTTGCAACAACTTCGTCAAAGGTGCAGCAATCTTGGAAAAACCATCCACAAACCTCCGGTAGTATCCCGCCAAACCAAGGAAACTACGGACCTCATGAACGGACTTAGGAACCTTCCAGTTCATCACCGCCTCAATCTTCTGAGGATCAACACGAATCCCCTCAGCTGAGACCACATGCCCAAGAAACACCACCTCCTTAAGCCAGAACTCACACTTGCTCAGCTTAGCATAAAGCTGATTCTCCAACAAAGCTTGCAAAACAATCCTCAAATGCTCTTCATGCTCCTCCTCAGTACGCGAGTACACGAGGATATCATCAATGAATACTACAACGAACTTGTCCAAGTATTCATGAAACACACGGTTCATCATATCCATGAAAGCAGCAGGAGCATTTGTCAAACCAAACGGTATCACAAGGAACTCATAATGCCCATACCTTGTCCTGAAAACTGTCTTAGGCACATCCACATCCTTCACCTTCAACTGATAATACCCTGACCTCAAGTCAATCTTAGAGAACACAGCTGCTCCCCGAAATTGATCAAAGAGATCATCAATCCTCGGCAAAGGATACTGATTCTTGATAGTCAACTTGTTCAGCTGACGGTAATCAATGCACATTCTCATAGTGCCATCCTTCTTCTTCACAAACAAGACCGGTGCTCCCCAAGGTGACACACTCGGCCGGATGAAACCACGATCAAGCAGCTCTTGCAACTGCGTCTTCAACTCTTTCAGCTCCTTAGGTGCCATTCTATAAGGGGTAATGGACACAAGAGTTGTATTCTCATACATCTCAATTCCAAACTCCACCTCACGATTAGGAGGTAAACCAGGCAACTCCTCAGGAAAAACACCAGGAAACTCCCTCACAACCCTGATATCTTGTACCCTCAACTCCTTAGAGCTAGGATTCATCACAAAAGCTAGGTAAGCTTCACAACCTTGCCTCAGCATCCTGCTCGCCTCCAAGGTAGATACCACATTGGCAAGAAACTTCACATTCTCACCAACCACAACAACTTCATAATCATCCGCAAGCTTAAGCGAAACTCGCTTATTTTCACAATCCACAACAGCACGATGCTCAGCAAGCCAATTCATACCAAGGATTACATCAAAACCATAGAAGGGCAACTCCATAAGGTCAACATGAAAAACATGTTCTTGAACAACCAAGGGACACCTTCTATAAAGCTTTCGAGTCACAACAGTTTCACCAAAAGAACTAGTGACACAAACACCAACATCCAAAGACTCAACAGGCAAACCAAGCAATTCAGCATGCTCACGCAGAATGTATGAATGCGTAGATCCAGAATCAATCAGAGAAAGCAATGACAAGGACTACAAAGTAAAAGTACCTCCAATCACATCCGCATCATTCCTGCCCTCCCTCTGAGCATACACCCTTGCTTGACCTCCACCTTCAGGCTGAATAGCCACAACATGGGCCACTCCACGACCACCTTCCTCTCTCTTCTGGAAATTACCACGGCCGCGCCCACGACCTCTCTGCGGTGCAGCAACAACAGGAGCACGCACTTGATCACCAGCCAACCTAGGACAATCTCGCCTCAAGTGGTCTGCGGATCCACAATTCCAGCACCCATTACCAGCTACCGCAACAGGAGCTTGCACCTCTCTCACAGCACGAGGACAGTCACGCTTCATGTGACCACGTGAACCACAGATCCAACAAGCACTTGGATCAACTCTAGCATTGCCTCCTCTAGCAGGTGCACCACCACCTCTCTTAGCTGAGGACTGATACTTCTGATCACGTCCCCTCTTGTTCCGTCCACCACCGGAACTATATTCAGCAGCTCTCTTACCAGAACTTGCTCCAGCACCTTTAGCAGATAAATCCAAGTTCATCTCAATGTCCTTGGCTCGGCCCACCAACACATCAAAATCATCATACTCGGTGGCCAGCACATACATCTTCACATCCGTCACTAAACCATAACGGAACCTTTCGCACCTTGCTCGCTCATCAGGTACCAGCTCAGGTGCATACTGATTGAGTCGCACAAACTGCACTTCATACTCAGCCACACTCATGCTCCCTTGGGTAAGAGACATGAACTCACGCTTCTTTTCATCAAGGTATCTCACACCAAGATATCTCCTCTTGAACACATTTTGAAAGAATGTCCAAGTCACATCAGCTTCAACCATCCCAGCTATAGTGGTCGTCCACCACGTATACGCATCGTCCTGCAGCAAGGACACAACACAACCCAGCTTTTGCACCTCAGTGCAACTCATCTGACCCAAGATTCGCTTGGTACTCTCTAACCAAGCTTCAGAACCCTCAGCAGACATACCCCTGAACTCAGTCCCACCAAGACTGCGCAAACGCTCCAAAGGTAGTCTAACACCAGCATCTCCCTGATGCCCAGCTCCTTGAGCTCCAGCTACTGCTGCTCGAAAAGCACCCGCAATAGCTTGTACCAACATCGATATATCAGGCATAGCTTACCCCTGACCAACCTCTGGTCCAGCAGCTCCAGCACCAGCTGCAGCTTCAGCTCTTTCACCCTCAGCACCACCACCAGGTGGAGGAGGGGGTAGCACCGCACTACCCGTGTTTTCCTCATTCTCGTTCTCATTAGGAGCCGTAGCTCGCACATTACCTCGCAACTCTCTACGTGGTGCCATACTTTTACCATGCAATCACAATGCAAATAAAACGAAGTCAGGCCCAGCAAGGTAAGCAATCCAAGTATTCAAGCTCAATTTCATTCAAAATCAACATCATTTCATCAGCTTTGATTTGGCAATGGGTACCCACAACATGCTACATCACAGCCCACAACTCAATTGCATCAAAATCACAAGCCACTAAACATACTTTCGATCAACAAGCATACAAGGCATACATACTTCAATCATGCACACATTCATTCCCAATTACTCGAGAACTCAGCTCTGATACCACCAAATGTAACCCCCTTAACCCGGCCTAGACGGTTGACCCGAATTAAGAAAGTCACACGGGGAAAACTAAAGTCAACCCGAAAGTCAACCTTGATTAACGACCTTTTTTTTCTTTTTAATCAAGTCTAGATGCATATTAACCTTAGATATGATCATACAAACAGCATACTCAAAGATCATAAACATCAGAGATCAAACAGGGACCCAATTGAACAATTTACAACTTTAGGGACCAAAATGTAAATTCTGATAAATACAAGGACTTAACCCAAACTAAAGTTACCAACTTGTAATTAGTCAGGTTTCATGCTTCACTGCCAAATTTCAGCTCAAACGGACATCCCAAGCTCATACAATTGCACAAACAAGATTCAGGACTAAAATGCAAACAATACAAAACATTTAACTGCCAATGTCAGCCCCCAACGGTCAAGTGTTCCGAAACAGGCAGAGCCCGTTTCGAAACGCGGGGCCGTTCCGCAACGCATACCGAAACACGGGCTGGCAGTGGCCTTTCCGTTTCGGAACGGTGTCCCCCGTTTCGGACGCCTGGGCTGATTCAAGGCACCCGTTCCGAAACGGTAACCACTGTTCCGAAACACCCTGCACAGAATGCAGCAAAAGGCTTCCTCAAACATGCAATTGATCAACCAAACATGCTCCAATTGATACCAAACTTTACCAACATGCAATTCAACATACTAGAGACATATAAGCATCAACCAATCAACAAAATATCAACATATACGAAAAGCCCCAATTCCATAGGCATGCTTCCTACACAAGCAAACCATTCAAGCATAAACTTCCAATTCAAACATGTAATGGCCAAATACAAATACCGGCATTCTCAACAACATTCAACACACTTAGGGAGTTCAAAACATCTCCCAAAGCATTCACAAAGGTCCCCCATTGCCAAATGCCAAAAGCTAAATGTGTTCAATAAAACCTTTCCATACTTGAGCTTAATTTCCCCTTGGTTGCTTGCCTTCCTTGCTGCCCTCAAATCACCTTAATGTTCTGCATTATTGATTTAAGAAAAACGAAAGAGAGGGTAAGCAAAAGCTTAGTGAGGAAAGCTCATTAAAACCATTCAATAATGCATTTATAAAACACTTTATAAATCATGCTTCAAAACCATCATTTAAACATGCTCACAAGCATTCTTAACAAGCAATTCATGCTTCAAATCATAACATGTCATATTGGCCACAAGTGATACATTTCATCTTTTTAAAACAATTCCACATAAGACTCACACATGGACTTTTAAACACCATTGTGATCTTATAAGTTACACCCCAAGGACTTTTAAACACCTTGGCCCATGGACTTTTAAACACCATGGAAAGGACCACACAAGGACTTTTAACCACCTTTGTGTCCGTATCAAGTTTCACCCCAAGGACTTTTAACCACCTTGGCCCCAAGAACTTTTAAACACCTTGGAAAGGACCACACAAGGACTTTTAACCACCTTTGTGTCCGTATCAAGAATCATCCAAGGACTTTTAACCACCTTGATGTTCTTAAGTAAACAAGGCTCACTCAAGGACTTTTAACCACCTTAGTGACCTTAACCTTTTCAAAACATCACTTGCCAATATACATCATTATCATCAAATAATCCACTGTTTTAAAGCATTTAAACCAAGCCATATTCATCATGCATTTAAAAGCATCAAACCACATTTAATCAATGTTCGAAAACAAGGAACTCTTACCTTGAGCTTCCTTCAACATATGGCTTACAAAAACAGCAATTACCATGCTAAATCATGCTTTCAAAACAGAATTTAAAACATGCAATAAACCACATTGCATAACAACCAAACCATGGCCACCACTAGAGAGTATTTCCGAAAACTTACACTTGAGCTTAGCAAAGTTGTTTAGACTTAAACTAAGCTCCCAAGACATTGGTTTCAAAGCCGAAAACCCAATTTCACTTACCGATTCCACTTCGCCTCTTGCAGAAGCACGAATCAAGCTACCGAATCACCTCCACTTAGATCCAAGGATGCCTCCCCTGTTTTAAACACATCAAAGCAGAGGATTAATGCATCATCATGCATTAATAGCTTCAATGAAAGCACCTAAACTCGCTGCTCTCATCCACACTCCATTTTCGGCCACCAAACACCACCGAAAATGCCTCCAAACAACTTCTCAACAAAGCCCATCCATAAACCATCAAAACCAAACATCCTTTAACACCATTTAACATCTAAAAAGAACCTATTAACATCCTTATATCTCCAGCAACATCAGATCCACAAGATCACCTCAAAAACAACCAAGAATCACAAGCTAAACTTAGGAAACTCAACCTATCCGGGATTACATTAATCAAAACTCAATTCCTTATCAAATTAGTGTTCAAATAACATCAAAAACACATCTCAAATCACAGATTTAACAGATCAAACGAAAATCATCAAAAATCACCAAATCTTGCATTTTAAGCCAAGATCCACTTCACAACTTAAAAGCCTTTAATAAAACATCAATTAAGGATTGAGAACTTAGGAATTTCAGTAAAGAACTGATAGTTTAGAGGAGAAGGACGTTCTTACCTCCAAACTTGAGTTTCTCCTCTTTTTAGAACCAAAAACCTTGATGAATCAAGTAGCAAATGGTGAGGTTTTGTAGATATGATGATTAGGAATCAAAAGAGAGTTGAAAGGAGAGATTTAGGTGACAAAATCAGAAGAAATTCTCTGGAGAGAAAGTGTTTGGGTTGAGAGAAAATGAGAGAAAAGAAAATTGGAAGTTAGTTACAAAATAGCCAAAATGATTTTTCCTCCTCTTTTCTTATGTTTTAAAATCAGAATTAAACCTTAAAATATATTAGAAAAATCTGGAGAAACTCCTTTTGGAATAATAGCTCCTTAAAGATTCAAAGTTTCAACCCTTTCTAAAACAGTCACAAAACTTTCAAAAATTACATTTTGGTCACTAGCCAAAATGTCACCCTTCCAAACCTCATTTTTCAAAATTTATTTCACAGTTCACTTATTTATATTAAAAGATGATTTTAGAACATTTTCCCATATTTTTAATGCAACCCGAACTAGGCTTTCCTAATTTCACCTTTTTAGATTCGAACAGCACTTTGACCAAACCGGTCAACGCCTAAACTTCCAAGCCCAAAACCGGGGCGTTACAATACAATCAGTATTTGGAAATGATACCCGTGAAGTGCATACATCAGAAGGTTTGGTCAGTACTGTAAGGTTGGGACATGTTAGTTCGATTGGTTTTAGAGGCTCGATAAACTTCTGGAAATCTTAAATATTGTAAATCGTCATTTTATCACTATTGAGCTAAATTACAAAATCACCCCTGATAGTTAAATGACCAAAATGCCCTCGTTGGCCAATGTAATCAAAATAGCCCTGAATGTATCTGATATCGTGAAAGATCTTGACATAGAAATCTCTGAATGCCTGGTTGGAAAGCTGATGAGCAAATAGAATTCCTGAGCCACTGTTTATGCCTTGTTGGTATAAATTACCAAAATGCCCATGTATGATAAAATGACCATAATGCCCTTGTAGGCTTAAATGACTAAATCACTCATGATATGTCTAAACTCTCAAAGATCTTGATGTATCATCTCCTGAATACCTGGTTTGGACCGTTGGTACGAACCCCCCTTTTTATAGGGCCTCGTTTCAAAAATCCGTTCAAATTGTCAAAAGTTTAATGTGTTCCCTTCCACAAATGCCAAGTATCTCCAAGAAACAAACTATTCTACCTAGTGTGTTCCATGTGTGCTACACGACTATTTTGCATACTGATTTACACGTTATAATGCCTATCACGTGCACATGACTGACATACTTGAAATTCACAGGAACATGACGTGTTATATAAATTAAGCATGACCGTACTGTATTTCTGATATATGCCTATGCACCCGATATAACAAACATGCTATATGGATAATGTATTACTAAAAATACTGTTATTGATTAATGAACTATTGATGATCTAATTCACTGTGGTACTTGGGATATGATATGAAGTTACTGACGGCTCAGCCTTGATCCAGCTGGTAAGTCCGCCACTCAAACATGTATTGTTTATATCCCTAAACCCATAACCTTAACCACAAAATCCCTAAACTAATCTCATTACCCTAAACATTCTACTTAAAACATTTACCCCTAAACCCCAAACATGAACCCCTAAATCTTAAAAGCACTATTCACTAATAATTAGAGTACATGCTTAATCTCTTAATCCCTAAACTAATCTCATTACCCCAAAACACTCCACTTGACACATTTACCCTTAATCCCTAAACTAGAACTCCTAAATCTTATGAGCAATATTCACTAATAATTAAAGTACAAGCACAATCCCATAATCTAAACCCTTAAATCCCTAAACTAATCTCATATCCCTAAATAATCAATTAGACACATTTACCCTAACTCCCAAACATAAATCAATAAATCCCTAAAATAATCTCATTACCCCAAACATTCCACTTAAACACATTTGCCCTAAAACCCAAACATGAACCCTTAAATCTTAGAAGAACTATTTACTAATAATTAGAGTCCAAGCCTAATCTTATAGTCTCTAAACTAATCTCATTACCCAAAACACTCCACTTGACACATGTACCCCTAATCCCTAAATCAAAACCCATAATTCTCTAATAATTAAAGTGCAAGCTCAGTCCCATAATCTCAACCCATAAATCTCTAAACTAATCCCATAACCCCAAATAGTCAACTAGACACATTTGCCCCTAAACTCCAAACATGAACCCTTGAATCCATAAACTCATCCCATTACCCCAAACATTCCACTTAAAACATTTACCCATGAACCCCAAACATAAATCCTTAAATCTTTTAATTAAAAACTAAACCCATAACACAATTAATATTTAATTAAAAACTATAATCTTAATTAAATATTTTAATTAATTGTTTATTTAAATTATGTTTTTAATTAAATATTACTTTAAATTATTTTTTGTAATTAAATATTTACTTAAAATATTTAAATTAATATTTAATCTAATTTTTAATTAATAATAATAATAATTTTTGTATATTTAAATTATTATTTTAATTAAATATTAATTAAAATATTTATTTAAATTATGGTTTTTATTTAAATATTTATTTAAATTATGATTTTTTTTGCTCAATAAGTATGATTTTATTAACACGAAAATCATACAATGCAACCAACCCGGACCTCATTAAAAACCTCTCTATACCTAAATGGAGGAAAAGAGTACCCGAGAAGGACAACCGAGAACCAAACACCAACCCGTACAAAAGGAAAACACAGCAAAAAAAACCCCACCCAGCCAGACCCCAACAGCTCGATCCGCCCAAGTCACAACCGACCAAGGCGTCACGCCCCCAGGTCACCCGAGCCAACTGCTCCAGGCCATAAAGCCCTCACCCCGCCCAGCGTTAAGCCCTCCCCAGCACGCCCCAAGCACCTCCATCCCGCACACCCCACGCATCCAGCAGCTCCCTCTAGGCTAAAGTTCCACCTGCATCCAGACACGTCGGTCCACACCACCTTTAGCCAATGTATCGGCTATTCCATTTGCCTCGCGGCCAACATGATGAAACACACAATTCACCGCTAAACTTGCTTCATCGATATGCCTAAATAAAGAGAAGTACCTCCAAGGCCGACCCTCAACGTTAAGAATCCATGAAATATATTGAACATGATGTAAGGAAGACGTGTGCATTAAGAAATTATTTGATGAAAATGTGAATTTGACTCTTGTTTAAGAAGACATATTACAAAGGAAAACGGCTTCTTTTTTTGCTTTAACAGGGAACTGAAAAATGTCCACTTGCCTAAGTAATATGTATATACCATGGAATTTTGAAAAGCTTGTTTGGCATGCTCACTTAAAACTTGAGGCGATATTTGCTTTGTACACGAGTGTGTGTGGATATCTGCTTGTCCTTGTAATATTTTATATTCCTAACAATTTGTCTTCAGGTCTTTGTGTAATGAGTTTCATGTACTTTGGTAATTTCCTTTGCAGTCAGAAAGGAAGGATTATTGAATCATTTCCAAGGTCAAGAAGTTGAAGTCCTCGCAGAAGGTATGTTATTCAGTGCATTCTTTTTCTTCCTTGACAACTTTTTTAAAGATTTCATTTTGCATGATTGATAGCATTTTCTGTCTTGTGCCCACTTCTCTGAATTAATTGTGAGAGATATCGATGAAGGGATAAGCATGGGGATTTTTCACATATGCTTCTCCCTTACCAATCAAAGCAATCTAGATTAGTAGTAGCATGAAGATGATAGTGCTATGTGATAGTACATTTAAGATAAATTAAATTAATTGTTTTTTATCTACACGTTCCTGCATTTAGTATTTGAATGCACTTATTGTGGTTTATTTTCCATTTATACCTTGACAATTTATATTAGGTTTCTTTATCATATATGATTTTTCAGAGGGAGGTCCAGTACTTCCTTTGTTGGATATATAATGCCTTTTAAGCTTGTCTGGATGGTAAAACCTATATGGATTGATTTTATTTCTTTATGGTTTTATCAATTTGTGATGTTTGTCGTGTTAAATATATTCAGGCACAGGGATGACCATTACAAAGATAGGAATTATAGAAGAATTTGAAGTCGAAGTTAACAGACATGAACGTGATCGATATTGTGGGAAAGACACACTCTCGGCGCAAAAGTCGTAGTGCTAGTTCTGTCCGTTCTGAGAGCTTAAGTTTTCACCAATTTTCAGTTTGTACATTTGTAAGCTTAATGTTTTCTAAGTTATACATTTTTATGTTGTAATAAACTTCTGTTTTATTCATTTATAATTTATAATTTTACTTACATTTGGTTCTTATCAAATTAAATAATCAACAAAAAAGAGTTTTATGTTCTACACCAAACAAACTTGTGTTATATTTCATAATTTCCAGATTGTAAGTTTAAAGTTTATTAAGGTGTACACTTTTATGTTGTAATAAAATTGTATCTTATTCAATAATAATTTTACTTATTCCGTTTAAAGTTCACTTCTTCTGTTTAAAGTTATTGTAAGTTTAAAGTTCAGAGTAAGTTAAGTTCACTTATTCTATCTTTTGACTTATTCTGTTTAAAGTCACAGTTTTCAATATTATCCAATAAATTTTGAAAAAGTTAAGTTAATTAAATAAAAAGACATTCATTCAAGTTATGTTTGAATTCATCTAAAAGATAATTAAAATTGAATGTCTTAATAATTATAAGAACAAAACCAAGTATATTTTTAATCTTTACTTTGCATTAATTATTAAACACTTGACATTATTTATTATTAACTTAAAAGATAATTTTTACTTAGCATTAATCTAAAATTTAATTTACTAAGTATAAATGTATCACCTAAAAGTTAATTTACTAAGTATATACAATTTATTAACACTTAATTTTTACTATGTATATATGTATCACACCTAAAAGTTAATTTACGTAGCATTAATCTAAAAGATAATTTTTACTAAGTATAAAAAATTATTTATTATTTTTAATTTATTTTTAAATTTTAAATTCATCAAATAATAACTTCTTCAAATGTCAGGTAATTATCATTATCAACAAGTCAGGTCAATATCAGTTCAGGTCAAGAACATGTCGGATTCAAATCAGGTCGGGTTCAAAACATGTCGGGTTTAAAACAGGTCGGTTTCAAAACAGGTCGGGTAAAATAGGTTATCTGCCAGGTCAGTCTCGGGTTCGGGTTCATTTCGATCGGGTGCAGGTTGGGTTCGGTTACTACAGTAACAAGTCAAATTCGGGTTCGGTTACTACAGTAACAGGTCCAATTCGGGTCCGGGTCGTTTTCGGTCAGTTACAGATCGGGTTCAGGTCATTGAATCATCGGGTCAAACCAGGTTCTAACTCGATCAAGTTTCAGTCAGGTTACCAGGTCGGGTCAAATTTTTACATCCCTACATACACAAACATAAACAAAGCATATCAAGAGACAATTCAAGCATATAAACTCATTTAAGCAAATGTAAACACCAAACGCTCAAAATTGTTTTTCCTATTGGCAGCTTGAGCACCTGTTACTAATTCAATCATAACTTTTAATCCATACATCGGAATTTCAATTAATTTACCTCGTTAAAAAGCTTATTCAACTAGCTTTTTATCCATATATGAGTCATATTTTTCCTATTTATACATTAATACAGTTTATTATTTAAACATAGGTCATTTTGCAGTTCTGGACAGTTTGCACTGTCCAGATTCTTTCACTTATATCTTTTTGCTCACTTACTAGAATTCATTTCCGTTTTCTCTCAATTCAACTAGACATCCCAAAGTAACACATATTAAAGTTTCAGCTCAAAATTCATCTTTTACTAATTTTGGTAAATTTTTAAAGTGGCTGCCCAGAACAAGACTTTCTAGGCAGCGAGGGCAGTTTGGTGAGGGGAGATTGATTCTAAAATTGGACTTTGCCAAAGCATACGACTGCATTAAGTGGGAGTGTCTCGACCGTATCATGAAGCGGATGGGATTTGGTGATGTTTGGTGTGCGTGGGTGCGGGAATGCCTTAGTACGGCAAGGCTGTCCGTACTTGTTAATGGGTCGCCGACGAGAGAATTCCAAATGCAACGGGGATTGAGGCAGGGAGATCCCTTGTCGCCACTGCTGTTTGTAATGGTGGCTGAAATGCTACATCAGTTCTTGCGTAACGCCAAGGATTTGGATGTTATTCGGGGGGTGCAGGTGGCGAGTGGCTGTGAAGTATCGCATCTGCAATTTGCAGACGATACGGTTTTGTTTTTTCCGGCGGAGGTAAATGTGGCAAAGAATTTGAAACGCATCCTTACTTGTTTTGAATATGCATCGGGGCTGGAAATTAATTATGCCAAGTCGAAATTGTATGGGGTGGGTGTGACGGAGGTGAATTTACAAAATGTTGCAAAAATATTGGGATGTGCTTGTCCTGAATTGCCTATAATCTATTTAGGGATGCCTTTGGGAGTTAATCCGAATAGCTTGCAGTTGTGGGAACCTTTAATTCAGAGGTTTCGAAAATGCCTTACGGGTTGGAAGCGAGATGCTTTATCTATTGCGGGGAGATTGTTGTTGCTTAACTGTGTTCTTTCATCTTTGCCGTTGTATTATATGGGGCTGTTCTTGGTGCCGCGAAGTGTTATCAACAAGATAGATAGAATTCGTCGTCGTTTTTTGTGGGGAGGGTCAGAAACAAAGATGAAAATTAGCCGGGTGAATTGGTCGATTGCGTGTAGGCCTAGGAGGTTTGGGGGGCTGGGCGTGGTGGACTTACGTGCAAGAAATCTCGCACTTTTAGCTAAATGGCGATGGCGATATGCTATGTCTGAGGGTTCATTGTGGCGACAAATAATTGAAGCAAAGTATGGGTGTGAGGTGGTAAGTTGGAGGCCTAATTCGATTGGGGTTAGGCACATGTCCAAGGTGTGGAAGCAAATAATTGGCATACAAGAGGAGGTTGTCGTGGAGCGTTTTATTGGGCCTTCACAGTTCCGATGGCAGCTAGGGAAGGGTGATCGCATTTTATTTTGGCAAGATGCTTGGTGTGCCGAGGAGCCCCTAGAAAAAATGTTTCCGAGGTTATTTCGCTTAGCGAGGAATAAAAGAGCGTTGGTTCAAGACTATGCACGGGGGGGACGTTTCGATCATGGGGAGTGGGATTCTTTTTTCGGAAGGTCTCTGCGATTGTTTGAAGTGACGCAAGTTGCTGATTTGAAACTTTGTATTGGAGGTTTGGTGCTGGGCAGTGCATGTATGGACCGGTTGATTTGGAAACTAGCGCATACGGGAGTTTTTTCGGTTGCACAATTGTATAAACTAATGACATCTTTTGGGCTTGAAGCGAGGGCGGAGTTGGAGGCAATCTGGAAGTTGTCTATACTGCCGAAAGTTCAGTATTTTTTGTGGTTTGTGAGGTTGGATCGCCTGCCTACTATGGTGATGTTGCAATCGCGGGGCATATCGATAGGGGAGGAGGTGATGAAGTGTTGTTGGTGTCGGGCAGCAGTGGAAGATTTTGAACACATTTTGTTCCGCTGTTCGATCGCGTGGGCTGTGTGGCAGCAGTTTTTTCGTTGGTGGAGGGTGGCGTTTGTGCAGCCGCGGGATTTGGGGGCGTTGTTTGAGCAATGTTTCGCGAATATTTTTGATGGGTGCTTCCGGGATTGGTGGTTAGCGTCATGCGCGGCTGTGGCATGGTCACTATGGCTGGGCCGAAATTCATGTTTATTTAATGGTAAAAAAATGGATGTGGGAGCGATTGTATTCTTGGTGAAGTTAAGATCATTGTTTTGGGTACGCCTAGACCTTCCACCGGGGGCTATTATGGAGTCGACGTGGTGGGACAGCCCTTGGTCTTGTGAAATTCGTGCACGCGTAGACAATGGTCGAGACCTTGTGAGGTGGGAATTGTCGATGGAGGGGATGGTGAAATTTAATGTTGATGGTGCTGCAAGGGGAAAGCCGGGAAAGGCCGGATGCGGTGGTGTTTTGAGGAATGCAGCGGGACAAGTGCTGGCTTTATTTTTCGGGCCGATAGGTATCGTGGACTCGAATGAGGCGGAGGTGCAGGCCATTTGTTTCGCATTGGAATTGTTGGTAAGTTCAGAGCGGGTGTTCCCTCCGTTAGTGGTGGAATCGGATTCGACGACGACGATTGCGTGGGTGCTACACCATGATGCCCGACCGTGGAAATATGGTGTGTGGTTGCGACGTATCGATGAAGCGTGTGCTGCTCTTGGAGATGTGTGCTTGCACCATATTTATCGAGAAGCCAATAAGTTCGCGGATGCATTGGCAAAGAGTGGTGTCGATCGTACGAGTTGGTTCCAACGGGTGGATTGATTGTTCTTGGGGGTGAGCCTTTTTCTTTCGTGTTGTGTCCTTTTTTAACATTACCCAAGTACTCTTTTCCTCTATAGGATTAGAGAGGTTTTTAATGAGGCTTGGGGAATGTTGGCTATGTATGAACTATTAATCAATAAATCATACATGTTTGCCGAGCAAAAAAAAAAGACTTTCTGGGCAGTTTACTCAAAATTTCAATTCAAGTATTCTAATCCATTTTATTCCTATCATAACATGACCAATTGATGTCTTAAGTTAATTCTCTGTTTTTCTATAGTCATTGTAAGTCCAGTATGGTCCTTAACTTAATTAATTTAGTACCTTAATTTGCTCAATTTATAAAATAGCCCCAATTTCACCTATTAAGCATTTAATTACTTTAAACATTTATTTTAGACCTTATTTAGCCAATGCAAGTTATCTAACACTCCTTTTAATATCTTCCTTTTTTTTACTTTACATTTCAGTATTCATTTACAGCAATACAGTCCCTAAAAACTTTCAATTTACTCAAAACAGTCCCCCTAAGTAGTTTTACATTTCTAGGTGACTAATTTTCATCATAACTGGTTTTTTCCAGCATCTCTTACAATATTTTTGATCATTCAAGACCTCTAACTAATAGTAAACATCATTTTGAACCCTTTCTGATTACATAAATTTTTCCAGAAACGATTTCTAACTCCTTAAATTTACAGATTTTAACAAAGTAGTCCCCTAATCATTCGGGCAGCATGTAACAACATAGGGTGGCCTATTTTTGATTCTTTTCATATAATCTAAGTTAAACAAACATTTCTCATCATCATATAAGATTTTTCTAGAAATGAATCAACAATTATAGCAGTCATTTTCAACAATTCCAACCATATGCAAGTCCATCTATTTATCACATAATTCGGTTTAGTCATTTGAGAATGGTCATTTCATTTGTTCATTCTTTTAAATTAAATCTTTAATAGCCGAATTATAGGATAATTTAATCTATTTAAATTAATTCTAAATCAATTAATTTGAATAATTAAATTGAACATGGTTGTGACTTGTGATCACTTTCCTAAGAAAGCTGAAGAATCCCAATATCCACATAGGCATAGTCTTTTGTGGACATATTTAATATAAATATAAATTTAAATTTGGTGCACTCATATTTGGTTTTCTTTATTTTCAAATATAAATCTAATAAAAACATATTTTACTAATGATAATAAGAGATTATTATTACAAAGACACATGGGACTAAAAGAGATTATAGTCACAAAGACACCCGGCCATGATCATGCCTTTGAAGTTTTGGAAGACGGTTCAAATGCTAAACCCGAACCATCCAATTTCTGATGGATAAGCTTCTCCAAGCGTTCAACCATGGAAGGTGTTAAATAGTTTCTCCAATCTCCCACTTTTCCTTTCCTGAAGTAACTTTCGTTTGGAATCCCAGGAATGAATAAGCCCTTCTTGTTCACTTCCAGTTCCTTCAAATTCTCAAAACTACAGATTGTTGCTATTTCTTCAACTCCTTGCTTCTCTTCATCCTCTGTGAAAGGAACCCCTAAGAACATGGCCAACTGTTTCACCTCACAACTGATGTCTTCCTTAAGATCTTCGTACTTTAAAAACAATATCTTGTCGGGGTTTTCTTGGCTTGCCTTCCAATAACCCAATACATGATCAAAAAAGGGTCCAAACCCACAGATTCCATGACAGAACTTGTCAAAAGCTTCATCTAAGGACAACAACTCTTTGTTTTCGTCTCGAAGCTTGCCGATGAAAACCCAAAGAGAAATGAACGTATCCATGGGGTTTCTACATATGTAAACAATCTTACAGTTGGAATCTTTAATGGAAGTTGGCAAAGAAGCATAAGGAACGTGTGTGGCAAAAAGCCATGGCTTGTAAACACACATGTTTTCGAGATTAGGACAAGGATTGTTGACATAAACATCATACTCCAACTGACGAACCAGTTGGTGAGGAGTGGAGGTTCGCAAGGGATTCTCGTCCCTCGCAAACTGATTGCGGTACAGAGTTGAGAAAGTCAAGGCCTTGAGCCAAGTGGTGCCACATTTTGGGAGGCTGGCGACTATAACATTGGAATCAGATGCTGGGAAATGTTTCTGGGAAACTCTTATAATTTTAGGTGTCCAGCCGTTTAAAAAACTTGTTACCCAATCAAAACGCGACACATAGCAGAAATATTGATTTTTTAAAATTATTTTTGAAAAAAAAAACTTTACAATTTTTTTAAAAAATTTGAAATTCTAAAAAAAATATTCAAATTAGTCCCTAAATCCCCAAAAATAACAAAACTCCAATCTCCAAATCTTCACTGTCGCCTACCGCCTTCGACCCCACCCTTTCGGTCGTCGGACCCAACACGCTATTTCCCCCAACTCGCCATCGTCGAAGATCGGCAAACGGTGTGACAATCGAACGATTCTTTTACATTCGACGTTCAATGTTCGGCTGACACACCCTTCACCGGTTTTCGACGACGACAAGTTGAGGAAAATAGTCGACTGGGTTCGGCGACCGAATAGGTGGGGTCGGTGACGACGACTGGCGGTAGCAGTAGTGAAGATTTGGGGTTTTAAGATTTAGTGATTCGGAGACTATTTAAATTTTTTTGAATTTTAATATATATTTTTTAAAATTTTAAATTATTAAAAACAAAAAGTTAATTAAATGAAATTATAAATTAAAATATGACACGTGTCTAATTTTTATTGTTTAACAGATATTTTTAACGATAATTAATTACCAAACACCTAAAATTATAATAATTGAAACTTTAAGTACTCATTTTTATAAAAAAATATTTTAAACACCTAAAGTTGAAAAAAAAATACTTCAGCACTTATTTTTCATTTAAACCATTTATTTTTATCTGTTTCACGCGTGCAACTTGCACATAAAATATAGCATCAGACTTATGGAGGATAATATTTAATTACGACTGATCCATCATCATTATACTCATAATCCCATGTGATGTGAATGGTGAAAATGGAAGGAATCTCAAGGTATATATAATATAGAAAAATTGAGTGTTTGTTATTTCCGGCTAAATAATTCAAATTTACCCTTAAAATTATTATTTAAATAAGGGTAAATTGTGCCAGTTATCACCATACTATATAGTGTTACCTGTTTTTACCATTGAACTTCAAACTAGTCTAAATTTACCATCAACGTTTAATTCTTAATTCAATCGCACCACTCCTCTGTTAAATCATGGACGGTGTGATGATATGTAAAAAAAACGTGACGGTGTTGATTGTTTATATAAAATAATAATATATTTTCCACGTAATTGATATTTATAATAAAAACACTTACCCTAAACGACTTCGTTTTACTAATCCCCTCTTTTAATCCGTAATGACTGTAAAATTAACCCAAATCAATTGAAAACGTTATCGAATGAGAAGCAAGATTCCCTAAACCTAAACCTCCCAAACCGAAGCAAAATTTTCTTACAAAATCGGTGAAGCAATTTTGTTGAACTGAAGATTTGTTCCCTTCCCTTGGGTTTGTCATTGTTTACCCAAAACATAATGTTAGTTTTGTTTAGGGATATAGGGCAATCAATTAACTTCTTTCATTTGTTTGCAGATCGAATCAAAATGGAGAAGCGAGTGATGCGAACTAAGGGAATAAAGAGCATGAAATATGGTAGGTGACTGTCTCTTTTTATAACTTTTGATTTATGTAATGAAATTGGGGGATTTCTGTAATGATGCGAACTAAAAGATTTTAGTAATGAAATTGGAGTACTTCTTCAATTAGTTTCATTTTGATTTCAGTAATGATTTTGTGGGATTTGTGTATACATTATGTAATATTTTCATTGTTTTATTGCACATTGTAATTTAGAAGTAATCATTTTAATTTAAAATTGTAATAAACCCCTTTAATGGTATTGTTCTATTGCACATTGTAGCTTTGGAATGTATAACAATGTTGATTGGATTCTTTCTTTGTGATATGTCGGTGGCAAATGAGGTATAGCATCATTGACAAACCATTAAAAACAAAATGTGTACTTTGGCAGTTAGCATGCACTATTATATGTAATATTTTTCTTGGGAATGAATGGTGGGTCAGTAAGGTGGACCAGTTTAGTTTAGAATATTATTATTAGGATTGAATGGTGGACAACTTTAGGACTTTAAGATTATTTCTAAGGCATAGCATACCGATACGGTATTCCCCGTATCGATACGATTTGGTATGATTCAGAAAATCTTTGCATTTAATAAAATAGTCGTTGCTTGTCAGTTATGAAATAAACAAGTTTCAAACAGTCGTTGGATCGTATCGATACGCCCTTATAGCGTATCGATACACTTTTTGCTTAAGTTTCACTCAGATTTCCAGTGAGAAAAATCCGTATCGATACGGTCTTTGAGTATCGATACGCCCCTTATTTTACACTCACTAAATCAAACTTGGTATATAACAACATTTTTAGCGGCGTTTTAGAGACAAACGCCACTAATTTTTAACATATCGCGGCGTTTACAGACAAAACTCCACAAATAACAAATTTCGCGGCATTTTTAAAAGAAACACCGCAATAAACTTCTTTTTAGTGGCGTTTCTAGAAAAAAAAGTGCTACAATAGGTTTCTCTTTAGTGACATTTTTAGAAAAAACGCCGCAAATATAGTGGCATTTTAGAGACAAACGCGTCAATAAATCTTATGTTACTGGCGTTTGTAAAATCAAACGTCGCGATAGAAAAAAAAAGTTTTATTTTGGAGAAATACCAGCATTGTCACTCTCATGCCCTCATCCAACCCCCAAATCAAAACACACCCTTCATCTCAGTCGTGACTTTTCTTTCTCCTAATCTCTCATGCCACAATGATTTGTCCATGCTTGAATCCTTCGCAAGCGTTTTCTAGGGTTCTTTCACTTCCGTGTCAGTAAGTAATGGTGATGGCTTCTCTCAGACGCGAAGGGAGGTGTTTCACTACTATGATCTCTCCCCGCCAAATCACTGCTGTCCGTTCCTCTCCTATCGCTCCCTCCTACAAGTACCGATCTCCTTTTCTCAATCTCTTCTCACCTCATCATATCTCATATAATCTCATCGCATTTATACTTATTTTACCTTAATTTCTGCTTCTTAAGCTAGCAGGATAACATTAACTTTTCTAGTGAGCCTTTTGGAAAATCCTTTCTTTATAAATTATCTTTAATTGTAATTTTTTCTTTTTTTTTGTTTGGTTAGTGGGAAAATTGACGAAAATCCTTTAAGTCGTAGCTTTATAGTTGCCTTTAATCTACCGTCTTATATTTGATAATCAGTGAACTCTATTAATTAGACTACGCTGAATCGTTTTTCAAAACCTTACTCTGTAAACGTTATACTTGTAACCCCCTAAACCCGACCTAGAAGAAATAGCCGAATTTAGGAAGTAACGTTTGAAAACTTTTCCTTCAAGAAATTCAATTTTGGAAATTATACATTAATTTAAAATAAAATAATAGTGATTTAATAAATATCTTATAGTAAATAAAAAATATAAATATCATAATAAATATTAAAATGTTTATATAAAATCTCTGAAATAAAATCATTGTAAAAGAATTTTAGAAAAATAATCTCAAAACACATTTATTCTCAAAAGTATGAAATTAAATCAAAATGCCAAAATAATAATCTGAATAATTAAAAATAGTTTCGTACTAAATAATAAAATAACCGGATAAAATATGAGATCCTCCAAGTACCAAGTTGCCTAGAGTCCAAGATATCTGTAAAAGAAAAACTATGGGGGAGTAAGCTAAAGAGCTTAGTGTGTCTCTGAAGTGCAAGAAAATCATAGTCGTAAAAACATAGTAATATTTTCTTAAAATTCTTTAAAGCACAACACATAAATCACAAGCGCAATGCAATGCACCCAACTACAACCGCCAAGAGGAAAGTTCCCCGGAACTCCTCACTACAACCGCCAATCCGAAGTGGAATTCAGCCCCGAAGGGTGAAACCACTGAACTTCCCCGAACAAATCCCAACCCATGCTCATACAATGATATGATGATTAAAAATCAAATTTCATAAACAAAGTTCCATAAATCGTATTCCGTAAACATACTTCATAAATCATAGTCTATAAGTCCATAAATCATAGTTCATAAATCATGGTTCGTAAATCATAGTAAAAACATATTCTGAAAACATATGCACGTGATGTCAACCATAAAAATCATAATACATATAAATAATCACATAAAGGATAAAACACCAACACATAGAAAAATAACATATAATTTAATTATAGCACTGGAAGAAAACACACCTTAGCCTCAATAGCTCTAACGTCTGAACGAATGTCTTTTACGCTCAAATTTAATATTAGGTTCTACCGGATAGAAGCATGTTGCACATGTACGGTAATTAAATTTCATAGCCGAGAATAACAATGGTTCAAACCAAGGGGTTTTCATGGCTTCGGCAGGTTTGGAATTGGGAGAGGGAGAGATCGATTTGCATAAGGGTTTTAGAATTTTAAAGAGATTTTACATTCATTCAGCTGTGAGTTTATATATATATACACGTTTAGGTTTTCAATTAGGAATAGAATACATACATATATTAATAATAATAATAATAATAATAATAATAATAATAATAATAATAATAATAATAATAATAATAATAATAATAATAATAATAATAATAATAATAATAATAATAATAATAATAGAAGTTGAAAAACAAGTCGATGATTCAAAAGAAGTAGAATTCAATTTAAAATTGAACTACTATATATACATATATAGCATTTAAATAATAAAAAAGATGTTTCGGGTGTTAATTGAATTTCTCTCTTAAAATAATAGGTTAATTTCAAACGGGGTCCTTAAAATTTTAAGAAATCTCATATTAACTTTCAAGTTTAATAATTCTTATTTAGCCCATTCAAAAAAATTAGGGTTCTTATTAGGGGTCCTTAAACTTTTAAGAAATCTCATATTAACTTTCATCTCAGTCGTCACTTTCTTTTTCCTAATCTCTCATGCCACAATGGTTTGTCCATGCTTGAATCCTTCGCAAGCGTTTTCCAGGGTTCTTTCACTTCCGTGTCAGTAAGTAATGGTGATGGCTTCTCTCAGACGCAAAGGGAGGTGTTTCGCTACTCTGATCTCTCCCCGCCAAATCACCTCTGTCCGTTCCTCTCCTATCGCTCCCTCCTACGTGTACCGATCTCCTTTTCTCAATCTCTTCTCACCTCATCATATCTCATATAATCTCATCGCATTTATACTTATTTTACCTTAATTTTTGCTTCTTAAGCTAGCAGGATAGCCATAACTTTTCTAGTGAGCCTTTTGGAAAATCCTTTCTTTATAAATTATCTTTAATTGTAATTTTTCTTTTTTTGTTTGGTTAGTGGAAAAATTGACGAAAATCCTTTAAGCCGTAGCTTTATAGTTTCCTTTAATCTACCGTCTTATATTTGATAATCAGTGAACTCTATTAATTAGACTAAGCTGAATCGTTTTTCAAAACCTTACTCTGTAAACGTTATACTGACTAGGATTCAAGTCATTACTCTCTCTCTTGAATTTTGAATTCTTTAAATCAAGTTGAAACTTATCTTTGTTTAGTTGACGGTAGCCAGATTTGTTTGATTAGAAGACTTAAGAACTTGGCAGGACAAAGTGATTTTCATTTTCACTTGATACTTTTATATTTCAGAATTAATGATCTACCATTTGTTAACGCAAAATTTTTTTTCTCCTACAAATGAATTTTTCACTTGCTTGTACATATATTGGAGTATTTTTTTACTATCAATTCATTATTTTCTCGGTTGCCAAACTCACTAATGTGAATATCTGTACTAGTTACACATACTCAGACATTGACTCTTTAATTAACTGTAATGACATTTTCTCGGTTGCCAAATTGACTTTTTAATTAACTGCAATGACATTTTAAATCTATAAAGTTTTCTTTATTGCTTGACTTCTTTTCCCAGACATTGAGATGGAACTAAGTTTGCCTAGTAATGGTTTTTTAAGATCCAATTATCTAACCTCTTTGCAAAATATCTATATCATGGCTATCTTTTTTTTGGTTATTTGAGGATTTTAGTTTATTATATTTACTGAGCTAGGAAAGGTAATGGAATTTGGACCAAATTCACATATGTGGCAAAAAAATTAGACATATATCATGTCAGTTTTGCAAGGATTATTTTAGTTTTTCTTTTAAAATCTATAATGTTTGCCATGTATGTTTCGTTGAAGAAAAGGTTGTCTTATAATTTAGCTTTCAAAATTTCCACCTATACTCTCTCTGTTCAGTTTTGTCACATAGTTACTCTATTCATTTTCTTGTAGTGAGCTTTGGATGGAGGAATATATATTCATTTTCTCAAGTCAGGCCATTTCAAGAAAATTTTCAGTAGGCTTTTCCTTTGCAAGTTTTTATACATTCAAGGGTGTTTTTCTTCTTTCCATTTTTCCTGTTATTTGAGGGGAAAAGAAATTAAAATTTAGATTGAACAGGAATAGGAGCTTATTGAGAGGACAATACGTGGCTTAACGAGGAGTTGTCTGTCAAAGTTGTCTTTTTGAGATTCATAGAACACATTCTGAACTTGAAGCTGATATGTCTGCTAAGCTTGCTGATGTAATTGTTTCTAAGAACGTCGTTCACAATATTTTTTTCTGATCTTCATCTTTTGACTTACTTGTTCTTTTAATTATTTCTTGTTGAAAAATAGTACAATGAATGCTCCAGCTCCCTAAATTGGCAAAAGGAAAGAACAAAGGAACTAGAAACTAAGCTGACATCTCTACAAGAGGTTTTTTAGACTGTTTTATTTGCCATCTAAATTGTTATTCCTATCAATCTCTAGTATCCAGTCGACAATGACCCTAAGGCTTTTTTTTAACTTGTGAAGGAATTGTGCTCATCAAAAGAGGTTGCTACATCCAACAAGGAAAGATTCTCTGCTGAACTATCAATTGTGAGTACCACAAGATTTATATTTTTATGCTTGAACCCCTAGAATACATGAGTATTGAAAATCTAGCGTGATATTTAATCATGATATGAAGAACTTTGTTTTTGCAGAGGGTACTTCATTAGCTTATTCTCTAACGTTATGTTTAATTACGATATGAACAACTTATCTTTGCTAGCGCAGTTATGGTTTTGATTTTGGTAAGATAGTTATTGACTACTGCATAAATGCTTTCTAGTTTAACTCTATTTAGACTGTGTCTGTAGAGCCAAGGTGCCAGTAGCCCATATTATTGAAAATCTGCTAATATGTAATTGGTCTAGAAGGGAAGTTGAAGTTGTTTAGGGAACATTAGCTGTTAGAAATTCATCTGGATGACTCCCGTAGAAGATGGTGCTTACTTGTCCTTTCAGTTGCTTAATTATTAGCTTAATATTTGGTGAAATTCATACATTATTTGAAGAAAGTAATTGAGGCTCGATCTTCTTCATCGAAAAAGATTGAACATGTTGCTTGACAGACACCAAATAGGTCTATAGGAACATCGTGAGAATTGCTTTATGTCATCAAAAAATTTGACTTCCAACCTTAACATAACATATTCTTTTATATAGGCTTAAGCAGACTGTCAATTCGCCTAAGGCAGATGTAAAGTTAATTGTTGGGTCATTCTATTTCAAAAGTGGTGAACGAGCTGAAAGAAGAAAAGAGGCAAGCGAGCATGTTGTCATTCAGAAACATTTTTATTTATTTAGGTTAAGGATGGACTTTAATGTACCTATTCTTTTTCTTTTCATAAAATGATATCAGTTCTTAGTTAAATTGGAAGAGAAATTTATGGACCACATTCAAGGGATCACATTTTTCCCTTTTAGTTTAAGGATGGACTTTAATGTATTGCATTTTAAATTATTATATAATATGTATGCTTTATTTGATTTTTTTTTGAAACATGGTGTTATTTGCGGCGTTTGTAAAAAAAATGCCACTATATAACATGTTCTCGCGGTGTTTGAGTTTACAAATGCCACTAGAGAACAGATTTTTGCGGTGTTTGAGTTTACAAACACCACTAAAGAACAAGTTTGTTGTGTGTAAAAGAGTCCATCGCAATTAAGTGCAAGTGTACACGTCGCAAGTAATAAAGTGATACGGAGTATTGGATATCGTCTCCACAGGGACTGGGCTAACCTTATCCTTCGTTATCTGCACAAGGGAAAAAGAAAGAAATTAAATATAGTTGTTGCAATTGTCATGAAAATAAATTAAAATAAATCAAATAATAAAATAGGCAAGGAATCGAATTGCTCAGTAGTGCAGGTATTGCATTGTTCAAGGACTTCTATTCTGTGTCTGGCTTCTATCACGGCAGCACCGGTCGTGGCAGTGGTCTGTTGCTATCGCGACAGCGATAAGCAACTCAGTTTCTTCAAGTTCGGCAAGAATCCCTGGATTGACTTGTCCTATCCCTAGATCCAAGTCTTTCGGCGAACACGTCTTTAATGATACCTCCTGGCGTGAATCGAAGTATGAACACCGATGTTTATGAATTCTTCTTTAGCTGCTTAACCTCGTCCTATCCCTAGGTCCGAGATAGTTTAACCATAAACTGGAGAACCAGTACTTACTCCTTTCGTATACTTAACTCTCCCGATATTAAGTAAATAGATAATCTTACAATGCTCTCCCGATACTCTTGCAAGATGTTGAAACCAGAATAAGCAAACTTGAAGTTTTATTTCATTGAATAGAAAAATCCTAAGAACAAAACAACCCTTACAACTACTTTACAATATCAACCCTTTGTCTTAGGGGAGGTTTAGAACATGGTGAAGAAAGGGGAACGACTAGGGTTTTGAGATGAGAGGTATGGGATGTGATATCTCCCTTTACCCTTACATACATGGGTATATATATGCAAAGATTTAGTCTAAGTCCTTCTTGGAGTAGAAGTCCTTTTTGGAGTAGAAATCCTTCTTGGAGTAGGAATCCTTATTCAGCAAGTAAAGATAAGTTACTTTACTTATCGATCATTGATCAGCTCTATGCTCCGCTCCCGACCTCAAGAAAATGCAAGCATGGGCTCAATGGATTCAGAAAAATGTCCTCTATCAAACGAGACCCATCTTGACCATGTCGGCGTATTGCTGTCCTGGCGACATTCTACGGCGGCAGCGTTCTTGGCCCATGATAGTCCGGCTTGAAATTCTCTATCTGTCAATCTCCACTTCATGTTTACCACCTCAGGTGTCTTCACTGTCGCCACTTCTGCCGCATCAGCGGTCAGGATAAGAGGTGTTCGTCAGCCCTTCACTCCAGCTCCGCAATTCGCTTCTGCTCTTTTGCTGCCCTGGATGCTGCCATGACAAATATCTGCAAAAAAGAGACCGAAATCAGCAGCATCTATGCAATTTTATATATTTGTGATGTAAATGCAAAACTTAACCTAAAATGCAGATATCGATACGCCTATACACGTATCGATACGCCTATACACGTATCGATACGCCCCTATTAAATGTACACAATGGCTCTTTCTGTTTTGAGACAGATATCGATATGGTAGGTTGCAAAAGTGCATTTATTGCAGGAAAAATGGAGCCCAACGACTCTATTGATGATCTCAACTACCTAAACGGCTAGAAATCAATGCAAGGGTATAAAAGCAAGCTTCCAAAGCCTCAACAACAACTATTGAACCTGTTTGCAACATCCAAGCATATATCCAAACCCTTGAGCTTAAAGAGTCAAATTTTTGTAACCCCCACTTATGTAATTTTCATTGTATCATTTTCTTTCAAGTTTGGGAGTGGTTACTTGTAATTAGGTAATATATCAACCTTGTGAGAGGTATTTTTCAGATTGTCATTCATTCATTGTATCATTTGAAATTCATCCCTTGCAAACTGGAGCGGTACAAGTGTAGAAAGTCAAGGCCTTGAGCCAAGTAGTGCCACATTTTGGGAAAGTGGCAACCATAACGTTAGAATCAAATGCTTGGAAATGTCTCAAGAAAGAAATCACATATCTTAGACCACGTGCTGTTGTTAATACTCAAAATATAAGTTATATAATAATGATATTTAATTCTATTATTAATAGAATTAATTTGTGATGAATATAACTTATAATAATGATATTTAATTCTATTATTAATAGAATTAATTTGTGATGTTGAAATGACGATTTTGCCCTCACTATTTAGCCTATAAATAGTGGGCAATTTCACTCATTTGAGATATACCTAAGCAATAGAGTTTGCTTGAGAAACATTCTCTTTGGTTTTTATAAACCTATCATGAGTGTTGATTTTGAGTTGAGAGAAGAGCAGTACCATCAGAGTCCGCTCCATCTTTCGGGTGTACGAAATTTGGAGAGCCGTGCTAACCTCAGGGGGACGTTCGTCCATTGTAGCGATTACACACATCGGGGCGAATTCGCTTCTAAGGCATGGTTAATACCACGACACGGTTTGATTTCGTTTAATTATTTTATTATTTTCCAGTCAGTGCTAACGCCTCGTTTTGCAGCAGTCTATTTTTCCAATAATTTAGAAGCGACTTCAACTGCTGTTAAAATACACTTTGGGAAATAAGATGGTAGAGGTCGATCATATTTTTTCCAAAGCAATCGGGTTAAGGAAATGGATCATCATCATATAAACAGAAGTACAAATGAATTTGAGGTACTTTGCGTTTGTTTTCATTAAAATGTTATGAATATTTGTGATGATGATTTTTGATGAAATTATTAGAAAGCCGTTTATTAATTAAATGGCTTTAAATGCAAACTTCATCAAAATAATTGAATTTGAAGTGGTAGAATGTTTTTTTTAATGTGATATATGTTTACATGGCTAATAAACATGTGTTTATGTTTGGGAATAAGTATGAATTAAATGGCATTGATTAAATTTATGGCTTACTGTATTCTGAAGAAGAAAACATTTTTACCGTTTTTTAATGTATAGCAAATTGAAGTAATTTGATTAAAAGGTATATTGAATCAATGATAGCATGTTTTCAGTTTTGGTAATGCTATTTTGTGAAGGAAACGGTCTTTGTTTTTGAAAAGACTATATGAGTTAAATATTAAAAGAAAATTTACTTTTAATTTTTTGGACAATGAAACAATTTACCATTATGAGGGGTAAATGTTTTTAATTAGCTTTTATTGCTTATAAAGACGATAAACATTTATGTGTCATGACTTTAAAAAATTATTTTAAAGTTGTAACGTTATTGATATGAGGGAGGTTACATGCTTTTAACATTAGCTTTTTAATGTCTTTTATAAGACATTATAGTGCTTTACGAAGTATGCTTATGACCTTGGGCTTTAATAATAGTTATTAAACATTATAATTATTATTTGATGAAGGAGATTGTTCTTGTTTTTTGAAAAGCATGAGTAAGTATTACTATAATTTGTAAAGAGGGCTATATATATATATATGCAATTGTCGTACTAATAAACTTCTTTTGAGAAATTTATAAGTCAACAGGAGGAATGGATGTTCGTTTATCAAAACAAATATGTCAATGACCAAGTTTGATTCTTTGGAGAAGTATGGTGTTCGTGAAGCTAAAATGGAAAATTCTCCAAACTAAATAGTTGTTAAATTTTGGCTTGATTTCGGCAATCCGCTGCAGATAAGAAACCAAAATTTTAAAGATAAGAATCTTATTACTATCAGTAAAATTTTAATTTTTTATTACTGTCAGTAAATTATTTTTGTGACTAACCATGTATAATCTTCATTTGAATTTAGAAAGTTCAAAAGAGATTGATTCAGATGAAGTGACTGTCACGATAAATTTTGAGGTCATTCTGGTTAAAGATGATGATGCAAATATTGAAGTTGCAAGCATGGTGAGAATGAGCAAGTCTATTTGGGATTGTGATTCTACGCACATGCGAGGTCAGATTATTTAGATTTGTTGCCTGTCTATTCATGCTTTATCACATGAATTTACGTTGCGCCTTTAAACTAGTCTTTAACTCAGTGAGCATGTTTTAGACCAGTTTAAAGATTAAAGCTAGAATGAATGATTATTCTAAGTAGTGAGCCTTATATTAAGTATGCTTAATAAGATACTATTGTGTGTAAAAGTATCAAGCATAATTTTTTTAAGAGACCTTAATTAAAGAAAGAGAAAATACATAAATGGCTTATTGGAAAACATTATGAAAATGCATGTCTAGGATTGGTTTTATCAAAGACATGGTATTTAAGCGTGCCTAGAGCACCACCTCTCTTTCATGGTTACCTACCTGGTGCATTGTTCTTTAATGTGCTAACTTTTATAAAAATACTATGACAAATAAGATCTCTTTTAACTTCTACACAAAGTTTATATGGTTGAATACTTATTCTTAATAAGTTCATAACACAAGTTTGAATGTGTTGTCCTATTGAGAAGGACAAGATGGACTTACCGCCAAAAAAGGTTGAGTTTCAAGAAACTCTTAATGAATTCAAAGTTTGAATGATCCTATTGAGAAGGGCATTTTGAATTCACCGACAATGAGGTTGAATATTTATTCTTAATGATTTCTTATCTCAAGACTGAGTGGTTCATTTTAAATGGACTTGAAGAAATCACCATAAGTCTATAAGAGTTGAGATTAATTTGGTTTGAGCAGAATACCAAATTTAGTCATAGTAAATAAAATATGTGATGGTCTCTTCGGGGCTAATATGCTGAATAATATGAATGAGAATATGATAGACATTAGTGCTACTAAAAAGTATGTTGTAGCAATTAAATCTCTTTGAGTTCTTTTCCTAAGTAGAGGAAAGGAAAAAGATGATCTATCTTAAGAGTTGTGTTGAAATCTCTTGTAATAAACTTGAGATAATTTTTCCTATTGCTAGGAAAATTTGTAAACTCTTCATAAATATTTGCATAATATTCTTAATTTATCGAATTAGGAGAAAGTTAAAATTATCTTTGAATGATATAAAAGTAATTTCATAATCGTTTGAAATTATGTATACGAATTTTAATATTTCTCAAAACCTTGAGAATATAATCATTTGTAAACAAGATTTGAGTTTGTTAAAATATCATTTTATGGTTAAAACTCATAAAAAATTTTACTCTAGTATGATTGAGTATTTGTTTACACGTTGTTTAAGACACTTATGGATTTGTTTCTATCTTAAAAATGTTAGAAATGTGGGGGTGTCTAGCAAAAGTCAGTTTGCCCGACTTTAAGAAAACCATTATCGGTTCTAAAACTGTTGATGCAATGTTTATAGGGTATGCTACAAATAGTGTTGCATACAGGTTTATGTTTTTACATGACTTCTCAAATTGTGAATCTAGGGATGTTGTGTTCTTTGAGGACTTCTTTCCTCTTAAGAAACCTAGATTAATTGTTGAAACACAACGAAAAAGTCATACTTCTGCTTCTTCTAGTATTCCTGCCAAGGAAACTCTAGAGTTTGAATTAGAGCATAGAAGAAGTAAAAGACAAAGGGTAGAAACTACCTTCGGGCCAAATTTTATAAACTTCCTTTATTACAAAAATTAGTGATTTAGACTCTATAACCGAACCTATAGCTCAATCCTTCCTTTTAGATAAGGATCCAAAGACATATAATGAAGCTATAAGTTCAATTGATGCTAGTTTTTGGAGAAATGCTATTGATGATGAACTAGAATCAATAATGTCTAATCACACTTGGGAGTTGGTTGACTTGCCTAGAGGATTTAAACCTATCAGTAATAAATGGGTCCTTAGAAAGAAACTTAGACCAGATGGTTCTATCCAAAGGTATAAGGCAAGGCTAGTAGTCAAAGGGTTCACTCAAAGATTTGATCAAGACTTCTTTGATACTTACTCTCCTGTCACAAAAATCTCAACGATCCGTGCATTGTTTGCACTAGCCTCCATTCACAAGTTGCAAGTACATCAAATGGATGTAAAGACTGCATTTTTGAGTGGAGATCTAGATGAGGAGATCTATATGGAGCAACCACCAGGTTTTGAGACACCTGGTATGGAAGGTAAAGTGTGTAGACTTAAAAAGTCTCTCTATGGCCTTAAACAAGCTCTAAAGTAGTGGTACGAGAAATTTTATAAAACCATTTTGAGTTTTGGTTTTATTGTTAATGGAGCGAATGCATGCGTGTATTCAAAAATATTTGAGACTGATTGTATCATCATAAGCTTATATGTGGGTGGCATGTTGATATTCAGTACTAACATTGAATACATTAACAATACGAAAAATTTCTTGTCCACTAAATTTGAGATGACTGATTTGGGAGAGGTTGATGTGATCTTAGGAGTAAAAGTTACCGAAACTAAAAAAAAGATTTTCTTTAAATTAAACACACTATATTGATAAGGTGTTAAAGAAATTTGACAATTTTGATGTCATCCATGTTCGAATCTTTATGACTCTAGTATCCATCTTTTTAAGAATAAAGGAAGTAGTGTTTCCCAAGAAGAGTATGCTAAAATTATTTGAAGCCTTATGTACTTAATGAACTATACTCGGCCTGATATTGCCTATGCAGTGAGTAGGTTAAATAGATATACTCATAATCTTAGTGGAGAGCACTGGATTGCACTCAGACGCTTACTTAAGTATCTTAAAGGTACTATTGACTGGAAACTCGATCTTGTTGACTTTCCTTCAATGTTAGAGGGATATTGTGACGTCAACTGAGTTACCGATAATGATGAAGTAAGCTCCACGAGTGGGTATGTCTTTACCTTAGGTGGTGTAGCGATTTCATGGAAGTCTGCTAAGCAGACTTGTATCGCTCGCTCTATCATGAAGTCAGAGTTTATTGCTCTTGACCTAGCTGGGCAAGAAGCCGAATAGCTTAAAAATTTGTTAGCAGAAATTCCATTATGGGAAAAACTGACTCCTCCGGTGTCCTTGTTGCGTGATTCACAAGCATCGATATGTGTGGTTAAAAGCCAAGCTTACAATGGTAAGAAAAGACACATACACATAAGACATGAATCAGTGAGACACTTAAGGAATGAAGTATTCTCTTTAGAGTATGTGAAGTCAGAAAGGAACCTAGCAGATCCGCTTACCAAAGGGTTAAGTCGGAAACTGGTCCTAGATTCGTCGAGGGGGATGGGTTTAAAGCCCATTGGTTGAGGAATTCATGGTGGATACCCAACTTAGTTATCTAAGTTCAATGTGGTCAAACAAAACCATGGAAAGACTCATAGTGTACATTTCTTATTACCTATCCCTATGACGAATAATGTACATGCACAGGTTGAGCATTGTTGCTCTTAATAAATTCATAGCCCAGGTTTTGGGTGGTCTTAGTGAGAAAGACTTGATGAATTTACCGACTTTGGTTGAATAAACTACTCTTAATAAGTTCATTTCCCAGTATTGAGTGGGTAGTCCTATCGCGAAGGACTGCCCCGTGTTGAGTGGGAAGTCCTATCGCGAGGGACTGAATGAACTTGCCGCTAGAAAGGATGAGTTTTCTTAAAACTCTTAAAGAATTCAATCCCAAGAGTTTGGGTTGTTCTATTGAGAAGAACTTATTGAATTCACCGATTAAAGAGGTTGAGTTTTTATTCTTAATGAATTCTTATCCCAGAGTTTGGGTGGTTCATTTTATAATTGAACTTGAAGAATTCACCTATTTTTTGAGAGGATGAGCTTAAGGAAAAAGCTCTTAATTATTTCATAGCTCTTATTTGAGTGGTTTATGTTGAGATAAACTTGATGAAATAACCTATGTAAGTGAGAAGGACTAGCCACCTTCTATGAAAAACATTGGGCCGTTTTTCTAGTACACTTACTAGAATCCTGAGGAAATAGGCTATATATATATATATATATATATATATATATATATACATTTGTATACATACTTTGTAGACACATCGAGGACTTCGGTGGATGAAGGGGTTAGTTGTGTGTTATGAGTTTACCCTAATCTTAGAAAGTTCAAGACTAGTTTCACTTGTCTAAGAGAGGGATTGCTCATCATCACTATGTACTAGTTCAAGATACGTTCACTAGTGCTTAAGCAACTAATTTCGCTATTGCTCTTCTCATGTTTTAACTTCAATGCTCTCATATCTACGAAAGATATTTTTCGCATTGGTGGGGGATTGTTGTTAATACTCAAAATATAAGTTATATAATAATGATATTTAATTCTATTATTAATAGAATTAATTTGTGATGTTGAAATGACGATTTTGCCCTCACTATTTAGCCTATAAATAGTGGGCAATTTCACTCATTTGAGATATACCTAAGCAATAGAGTTTGCTTGAGAAACATTCTCTTTGGTTTTTATAAACCTATCATGAGTGTTGATTTTGAGTTGAGAGAAGAGCAGTACCATCAGAGTCCGCTCCATCTTTCGGGTGTACGAAATTTGGAGAGCCGTGCTAACCTCAGGGGGCCGTTCGTCCATTGTAGCGATTACACACATCGGGGCGAATTCGCTTCTAAGGCAGTGGTTAATACCACGACACGGTTTGATTTCGTTTAATTATTTTATTATTTTCCAGTCAGTGCTAACGCCTCGTTTTGCAGCAGTCTATTTTTCCAATACGTGCTGAGCACCAAAAGCCTTGATAGAGATAAACACTTCCACTGGGACTGATCCGACCTTCTTCTTTAGGGAGGGTTTGCAGCAGATGCTGGAGTTCATCGTCCAATGACTTGTCCACATCTTGGGTTGGTGAACCAAGTTTGATTTTGCTAGTTTCTAATGTATCCATAATGAAACCAATAACTATCTTATTTTGCACAAGTTTCATCGATTAATAGTAAAGTGGACATGCAATCCACCCACCCTCATAATATTTTAAAATTGGTCAATCATAATATTTTAAACTTCCAGTACGCCATTAACATATTCACATGACAACCTGTACCTGACAAGAAAAACCAACAACCCAAAAATTTATTTATTTCCCCTAAGATATCCACCAAAATAATTTGAAGGGTAAACTTCACCACATACCACTCAATTATAGCTACTGACTCGAAAATGCCACCAAACTTTAAAAAAAATTCAAAACTAACACTAAAGTTTAGTTTGTGACTCGAAAATACCACTTCGCCGTCAATTCTTAACACCACCGTTAAGTCAAAACGACGCCGTTTTGAAGCCTAATTTAGCCCAAAATGACGTTGTATTGCTTGATGGCAGCTATTAATCATACCCGGATTGTTCTTGTCCCAAAGGTTGTGGGGGGAAAACTGTATGGGGAAATAATCAACTTGAAGTTATGTAATATTTTACCACAAATATTATATATTTTAAACTACTTGAGATTAATTCAAATTATTTTATGAAATAAATAATACTATAAATAATATATAATATTTATATAATAGTTTTGGTAAAATATTATATAATATCACATTAGTTTAGTGGTTAAGGCTTAGCCTTTAAAGGGAAGTAATACATCTTTTTATACGTCTTTCTGTTACTAGATCCTTCGCTAGCGTTCTCCTTGTACCGAGGATGACCACAAAACCTGCATTCGATCAATTCAGAATCACCTCCCCAATAAATCATGCAACAATTTCTACAATAATGGATTTTCTGAACCGGAAAACCCATATCACAGACCAACTTCTTCGTCTCATACGTGTTCTTGGGTATGACATTATCTTCAAGCATTAACTTCTGCATTATCCGACAAAGGTCATCATAGCATGCATTAGGAATCTTATATTGTGCTTTTAAGTGTATTAATTCGGAAACCACTAATAACTTGGACTCATTGCTACCGGGTCATATCGGTTCAGAAGAAGCACCAAGTTTGTCGTACAACATCTGCGCCGAAGCAATTGGTGGTTGATCATCTTATGTCATATATGCATTTAATTCAGGACCAGAAACATCTATCTCGGGAGGTTCATGGTTGTTACCACATAGATCACATGCATACCCTGGAACTGCAGTGCTAGAACGCTCCATATGGTTATAGTAATCATATTGACTCTGTCCAGTGAGAGAAAAATGTGGCTCTCCATGATGCACCCAATTATAATAATGCAGAATAAACCCTTCAATGATCACATGAACTTTAATCGTTTCTAGATCATGAATACTTATATTAGTAAACTTTTAAATAGTAATTTTTAATTACTATTTTCTAAATCTTCTAAAAAATAGAAATATAACTTATGATTTTTATTATTGTATATTACGTGAAAAACTCTTTATTTACTCTTAATATATTTCTAAAGAAAACAAGAAGTAGAATTTATGACATTATTAATCTATGTTACATATGAAAATATTTTATTTACTTTTAATCTATTCTAAACTTTTTAATTAAAAGGCTAATACTAATGAATTGATAGCACTATATTTTAAAAATAAAATTAAAACTTACCTAATATGGCTTTGAGAAATGTCATACTAACTTGGTTGATTAACTCCTTATGAAGATAATAATTGAGATCACATATAATATTCGATGTAATCAGTTCTGTATGGGAGTATGTTGTTGTAGAACCAAGTCGCCATTTTAAAGCCTGCAACACCATCAGCTCCATTTGTTTGATTGTGCTGCATTGAAAACAATGCTCCAAGTCCTCCAACTTCAGTCAAAACATTTTCATAAAAAAAACACTGATAAATATGCAATGGAGATTGTAGATGTTGCCATTGATTTCCTCCGAACTGCCAAACTTGGTGTTTTCCCAAAGGTGCTGGTCTTATTGAAACTAACTTCACTTGACTTGAGATGAGAACCACCTATAAACCAGAAAGAAACCACAATAAATCAAGCATAAGGCAAGAACTTGATAATAAATCATTACATTGTTACATGTCACCATTAACAACAATATATCACAAGCCCGAAGAAGAATTTACATAGTGAAAAGTTGTAAATCTCAAAAGGAGATAAGAATTACCGAAACCACAGGATCACAAGTGTTAATCTCAACAGCATGGATAAACTTGTCTAGGATCTCTGCACTAAATAGTTTAGGCATTCTGTAAATTTTAAGTTAATGATTTTTGCACACACAACCCATTAAATATTAAAAACTAATATCCAAGCAACATTGCAGAATCACCTCTCAGAAGTTTTTTGGAAACATGAGACAACACCAATTACTCGACAAGCAGCTGACCTAACCGAAGGAACCTTATCATTCTCAGCAGCACTGATCTGCATTTTTATTTATCCAACATAAATCATAAGAAAATGAATGTTATGTAAGATCACCACGGGAGAAGACGAACAAAAATTCAGATTTTAAATAATACTATATCATGACTTACTAGAGATGAAACAATGAAGTCATGATTTTCCTTTGAGAGAGTGAAGAACACGAAAGAAGTGATTCCAGCAAAACAAGTTACTGATGCAGTTCTCACCTTCCAAAGAAAAGCAGATCAGTATCATATGCATCTAAGAATAGAATGTTTCAATCTTGTTAGAAGTGTAGTTACGATGATAGAAGATGATATGAAGGCGGATTGTGATACAGAAAGAAGAAGAAGAAAGAAAGAAATGAAACTGAATCTTTGTTATTAACCTCAATCAACACAATGTGAATACAAACAGAGATTACAAGCGTTTATATAGGATTGATGGCCTTCGATATAAAGCAAGAACTCAAGCAAGAACTGACAGCTGAAATACAACAGATTTACAACTAATCATAACTGATTTTCAACAGAATCTGAAACTGACTTGAATATCATATATACTAACATTCTTCCTATTCTCTCTTTTCCTTCTTCTTTTAAAAAAAAAACTAGACACCACCACTGTAGAAGATCACTTGAAATCATTGACAGATAACAGACGTAGCTCATCTGGGCACACCACTCGATGTCTTTGTCGAAGATGAACAAAGAAAGCAGCAGAAAGAGGTTTTGTTAAGAGATCAGCAACTTGATGTGTAGCAGGGACATAATTGATTTGAAACAAGCCATTTTTAACCTTCTCTCTTACAAAGCTTAAATCCAATTCTACATGCTTGAGTTTAGCATGATGAACAGGGTTAGCAGAATGTGCAATGGCACTCGTATTGTCGCACCAAATTGTTGGAGTGGCTGACAGCTGAATATTGATTTCAGAAAGAAGGGACCTAACCCACATTGCTTCACACATGGCATCTGCTAGACTACGAAACTCTGCTTCAGTAGAGGATTTGGAAACTACACTCTGTTTCTTAGAGCTCCACGCAACCAGATTGCCTCCTAGGAAAACACAATGCCCACCAGTAGATCGCTTGTCATCAGTACAAGTACCCCAATCAGAATCAGCATAGGTGACTAGGTTAGTAGAAGAGGAAGCACTGCTGAAAAATAAACCATGGTCTAAGGTACCCTTTAGATATCGTAAAATCCTTTTAACAGCCTTCCAATGCTTATCCAAAGGTTGTTGCATAAACTGACTAACCTTATTGACTGAGAATTGAATATTAGGCCTAGTATTGCATATGTGCTGAAGAGTACCAACCACCTGTCTGTACAAGGTGTGATCAGGGAAAGGCTCTCCATCAGCTAAAGAGAGCTGAGGACTAGTTACCATTGGTGTAGGGGAAGGAGTAGATTCAGACATGTTAGTTTTATCCAACAACTCAAGAATGTGTCTTTTCTGATTAAGTATAACACCATCATTAACAGCTTGAATATTCATCCCTAGAAAGAAAGAAAGCTTCCCTAAATCCTTGAGAGAAAAGGTAAGATTAATGTCTTTTATAACATTATCTACTTCATCAGCATTGTCACCAGTAGCCACAATGTCGTCTACATAAACCATGATGTACACTCTGTTACCTTCATCCCCACGAAAATATAGAGAGCAATCTGCTAGAGAAGCAGTAAAACCCAGACTACCAACAAGGTGAGCACGAAACTTCTCAAACCAAGCCCTAGGGTCTTGTTTAAGACCATACAGTGATTTCCTTAATCTGCAAACAAGCTTGTTACCAGAAGAATCAGTCTGTTCAAAACCTGGGGGTTGCTGCATATACACCTCTTCCGAGAGGTCTCCATTTAAAAACGCATTATCTATATCAATCTGACGCAACACCCAACCATGACTAAGAGCTATACTCAACAATATCCTTACTGTAACTGGCTTAACTACAGGACTGAACGTCTCTGAATAATCAAACCTAGCTTGCTGTGAAAAACCCTTAGCAACTAGTCTAGCTTTGTACCTAGCAATACTCCCATCAGAATTCAATTTAACCTTAAAAAGCCATTTGCATCCTATAGGAATCCTATCTAAAGGTAAGGCTGTTAACTCCCAAGTACCCTTGCTAATAAGAGCATCAAGTTCCTTATGAACAGCATCTTTCTAATTATCAGAAGCTAGAGCTTGAGTAATATTAGTGGGCACATCAGAACTAGTTTCAGCAAGAAATACCTTAGGCTTGAAGATACCAGCCTTGGATCTGGTAACCATTGAATGAGATGAAACAGGCAAACAATCAGGGACACCTACTGCACCATCACAAGAAACAACATGACCACTAGGAGCTGCACCAGTAGCACCTGCATCAGCAACAGCAGGGACACTTGCAGGAACTTCACCAGTAGCACTTTCAGGAACACTTGCAGGAACTTCAAAACCAACAGGAGAATCTCCACAAGACTCTGGTTCAGCAACAGCAGCACTAGAACCAAAGGAACCAGCAGGTGAGGAAGAAAACGATGAATGAGCACTAGAAGTAGCTTGAACAGAGCTAGAATGAACACCAGACATATTTCTCACAGGAAGAGAGGAAATAGGACTAGAACGACCATCATCTGAAATTGGGACAAGAACAGGGCCTTCTGAATTTCGCCTAAGAGAAGCAGATTCATTTGAAGAGGAAGAGGGGCTATCAGTTCGCTGAAGAAACTCAACAGATGAACTAGAGGATGACGTTTGGATCTGAGCACCATCAGAAGAAAAAGGCAACGGTCCAGTATATTTAAACTTGGCTCGAACATTAGCAGAATCTTCCTGAGCACTTGTACTCTACAAACAAGGAAAAAATGACTCATTAAACTGTACATGTCGGGAAACATATACCTTACCATCGGAAGACAAACACTTGTAACCATGCTGAGATGAACTATAGCCCAGAAATACACAAGAGGCTGAACGCAGCGGAAGCTTGTTTTGATTGTAAGGCCTGGTGAGAGGGAAGCACTGACACCCAAAAACCCTCAAAAAACTGTAATCAGGCTGCTTGGAAAACAACTTTTCATAGGGAGAAATACCACCAAGAACCCTAGTAGGTAGCCTATTAATCAAATAAACAACAGAATAAAATGCATCAGACCAATGTTTCAAATGCAACCCACTTTGAGCTAACAAAGTGAGACCAAGCTCAACAATATACCTGTGTTTACGTCTACCTTACCATTCTGAGCAGACGTATAAGGACAGGTGTTTCGAACTTCAATACCATGTTGAGCAAAATAAGCATTTAAGGGTTTAAACTCAGTTCCACAGTCAGTTTGTATGCTTTTAAGTTTGTGATCAAATTGCCTTTCAGCCATTTTATGAAAATGCATAACAATCTTGCTAACATCAAACTTTCTAGCTATGAAATATATCCATGTATATCGAGTTGCAAAATCTAGAAATCTCACATAATATGCATAGTTCTTAGAAATTAAAGGGGCAGGACCCCAAACATCTACCTAAACCAATTGTAAAGGTAAACTATAAGAATTTGAAGAAACTGGTAGATGCATCTTATGGCTTTTACCCAACTTGCAAGATTCACAAAAAAAATGAATTTTTATTGATATCAGGTATGTTACAAATTTTGGACAGCTTAGCTAAAGTATCACAAGAAGGATGTCCAAGCCTTTTGTGCCAAACTAAAGCTTTACAACTCTGAGAACTAGATACAGAACCTATCTGATTAACAAGAACTTTAGGCAGACTAGTAGCAGAACCCTTATCACATTGTAGGCTATCAGTAACAGCATTAACATCAGGCAAGGAACCAGAATCAACAGAATCATGCTTCAAACTTGAATCAAAAGCCAAACCATCAGATGAAAGAAACTTGTACAAGCCATCACTTTGAACCCCTCGAAGAATCAACTGCTGAGTTAACAAATCCTTCACAACACAAGAGTTAGGAAAAAATTCAATTGATACATTATTATCTTTTGTAAACTTGGAAACAGACAAAAGATTTTTTTTAATTAAAGGAACATGTAAGAGATTATGCAAAAGAAGAGGTCTGGAATCAGTATGCAAAACAGACGAACCAACATGTGAAATAGACACAGAAGAACCACCAGCAACACAGACTTTCCCATGACCACAGTAAGGAGATGAAGAAACGATATTACCTGCGTCAGGCGTAAGATGCGAAGTAGCACCAGAGTCAGGGTACCAAGCCGCATCAGCATAACAAAAATCTTCAGCAACGGCGGCCACAGAAGCAACAACGGCATCAGAACCAGAATTCTGACCACCACTTGTATCTTGATTAAAGAAACGGGAGACTTCTTGACCAGTCGATTGTACTCCAGACTCGTCGAAATCTTCAGAGAATGAAACTTGATTGACCGAAGCATTATTACCTCCGTCAAACGCCTGATCAAACCGGAAGAAACACCGAGTAGCCAGATGCCCTAGCTTGCCGCAAATCTGGCATTGAGGATGAGCTCGACCGCTAAAAGACCTTCCACCTCTGCCTCTGAAGACGGAACCACCACGGGAAGGGAAAGAATTGACTTGCGGCCGAAACCCTAGATTATTAGGACGCAAACCCTGATATCCCATATTCTGACTTGGATTCGAAAAACCCATATTGGAATTGGAATTAAAAAACGGGCCAGCACCAGGTGTTGGGCTCTCGGACGAAAGACCATTAGGGCCTTGAACCATATGAACCAGAGAATTATGAGCCAAGAACTCACGTTGTCTTGTCTCACAGTCAAGAAGAACATTAGTTACTCCATCAAGCTTATAGGGAAGTTGACTAGAGGTAATAACGGCCACCACCGGCTCATACTCCGGCAGAAGACCAGAAAGAATGGCGGAGATATGCATTGTCTCAGACAAGGGATTCCCGCACGCAGCCAGACTATCACAAATGCTCTGAATCTGAGCAAGATACTCCCTCATTGTTTGATCTCGCTTATGAATGTTCTTTAAAGAACAATGCAAATGCATAATGCGGGTTGTGGACGTTACAGAAAACTGAAGCTTGATTTTATCCCAAATCTCCACAGCATTCTTGCAATTGACCAACGCCGGCAAAATAGAAGAACCAATGGAAGAGAGCAATCAGGAACAGAGGGCACTATCCTGTTGTTTGTACTTAACAAAATCAGGATTCAGCACCTGCCTTCCTCCTTCACTAGCAACAAGACGAGGTGGAACAACAAGGGAACCATCAATATGGTTCAAGAGCAAGACTCTCGATGGTAAACAGGACCTGCTGCTTCCACAGAAGGTAATTGGAGTCGTCAAGACGAATCGAAATAGATTTGTTGGTGAAGGGCTTGGAAGAACTCTCAGAAGACACCTCTGATACCATGATAGAAGATGATATGAAGGCAGATTGTGATACAGAAAGAAGAAGAAGAAAGAAAGAAATGAAACTGAATCTTTGTTATTAACCTCAATCAACACAATGTGAATACAAACAAAGATTACAAGCGTTTATATAGGACTGATGGCCTTCGATATAAAGCAAGAACTCAAGCAAGAACTGACAGCTGAAATACAACAGATTTACAACTAATCATAACTGATTTTCAACAGAATCTGAAACTGACTTGAATATCATATATACTAACATACGACCTTCAATGAATGAGAAAATAATCACAATGTAAAAGCAAGAGGTCTCTGAAATTAAAAACCTCCATTCCATTAAACACTTTGATACTCATCTTTAAGAATGAACTCCTAGGAGAAATAATAAAATGAAGGGAATTGAAGCTATCATAAGTTATGCAAACAATAGAATTTATCCACAGGGTCAACATATATTTGTTAACCAAGTAGATAAAGGTAAGCAATAAAATGAAAGGAATTGAGAAGGGGACGTGGGCTTCATCTTAGTGGCTTTGGCTTGCCGGAGTGATCACTGGAACGGCAGGGACGATGTGGAGAATGACGGCGACGCTATGGTTTGAGAGAAAACAAGGGTTTGGCATTTAAATGGGGTTTAAAATCTCGTGATTACTTTTATAGTGTTGTTTTTTAATTTTTTATTTCATTTCCCTTATAGCGATGTGTTTTATATATAGTGGCGTTTGTAAAACCAAACGCCGCTAAAACTGGACTTTTGCGGACCTATTGCGGCGTTTGGTTTTACAAACGCCGCTAAAACTAGAACTATTGCGGCGCTTTTATTAAAAAAACGGCGCCAAATCTTCCATTTTGTGGCGTTTGTCCTATAAACACCGTGATAAGTACAATATTTGCGGCGTTTCCCTCAAAAACGCCACAAAAAGCATCGTTATATATCAATTCTGGTGTAGTGAAGCCACAATCCAACTCCTCTTACCTCAGTTGTAAAATGCGATGATGCTAATGCCTCCGAGTATTCTTTCAAATTTTTTTTGTAGAACTCATTGCATTCCTCTGTTGTCACCTCCTTCGTAGAAGATGGAGCAGTTCATGCTTAGTAAGTATTACTTAATTACAATGCAATGAGAGGTTTAAGAGGTGAGTTTAAAGGGAATTCTTTTTACCGTTTATTGGGGGTTAGGTAATTAATAAGATTTTAATTAGAGTTGATGGAGCTGCAAGGGGGAAACCGGGTAAGGCGGGTTGTGGTGGTGTTTTGCGTAATGCGTCGGGACAAATTTTGGCGTTATTTTCAGGACCAATTGGTATAGCGGATTCAAATGAGGGGGATGTACTAGGCGATTTGCTTTGCGTTAGAGTTGATGGTTGGTTCGAAGATACTATCTTTTCCGTTGGTGGTTGAGTCGGATTCGACGACGGCGGTTGCATGGGTGCTTCACAATGAAAAGCGGTCGTGGAAGTATTGGCGTTGGATGAGGCGAATCGATGAAGCATGTGCTGCGTTGGGAGATATTTGCTTTCACCATGTGTATCGTGAGGCGAATAAACTTGCAGATGTGCTTGCGAAGAGTGGTGTCGATCGCCCGATTTGGTTTCAACGGGTGGGATGAATTCCAACCGTGTGACATTCTTGGGTTCGTGTGTTTTTTGGATATGGTATCATGTTGGTTGCCTAGTTTGTTACATTACCATGAGTACTCTTTTCCTCTATAGGTGTGGAGAAGTTTTTAACGAGGCTTGGGGGAATGTTGGCTATGTATGAGACATTTATTAATAAATCATACATGTTTGCCAAGCAAAAAAAATAAGATTTTAGTTAGAGTTATTATTATTTGCATTGAAAAGGAAATTAAGTAGATGGGGATTAGAAAGGTGGATTCAAACAATTACTTTCTTGTATTTTATTTTATTTTTTATTGTTTCCGACGGAACTATTGTTTCTATCACAAATTAAATTGACATTTTTAATAGGTATTTTTAATAGTTTCCGACGGAATTATTGTTCCATCACAAAATAAATTGGTATTTTTAATTGTTTCTGACGGAATCATTATTCTGTCACAAATTAAATTATCATTTTTATTGAAATCAAAAGAAATTTGTGACGGAAACAATAATTCTATCGAAAACTACAACTTAGATTAAATTTTGTGATGAAATATTTTATTTCCATAAATAAATTGTGACAGATTTTAAAGTTGTCGGAATTTTCCGTCATTAAATCAAATTTTTTGTAGTGTTTATATTTGAAGGTCTTAGGTTCAAACCCCTCTGAGCACATAGTTTTAATATTCTTTCCTCCAGCAAAATGACGTCGTTTTGGTCTAAATTAGACTTCAGACAGCAGCACCAAAACGACGTCATTTTGACTTAACGAGAGTGTTAAGAGTTAACGGCGGAATAGTATTTTCAAGTCACAAACTAAAGTTCAGTGTTAGTTTTGAATTTTTTAAAGTTCGGCGGTATTTTTGAGCCAGGGGCCATAATTGAGTGGTATGTGGTGTAGTTTACCCTAATTTGAAATACTAAAAAATTAATTAAGGGGTCCACTACCATCTTTTACTCCACTTTTATAGATATTATTTTTAATTTTTGCTTGAGTTTAACATTTACGTTCCATATGGTGGATCAAGTGGGTTCAAGTACATTTAAAATTATAACCCTAATTTTTTTACTGTGAATGTATATACAAGAGCATTAAAAGATGAGAGATGATTTCTGTTTCAAACACGTGGAAACTAATTATGTGGCGAATAAATTTTTTTCCTTTTTGGGTGCTTTTTCTATGTCCCAACACTAAAAATTTAAATTATAAACTCTTATCCTAAGTTTTAAATTCTAAACTCTAAAAAATACACCATACACCTAATTCTTTATGTTCTAATAATAAATTATAAATAGTGGCAAAAATATATAAATAATTTCTATTCTCACGTGGCTTGTCTGTAAACTTTATAAAAAAAAATCAGCAATCGTTTTTTTATTACAAAATCAATAGAGTTGATTTTAAGACTTTTGCACTATAATAATGCAAACGGCATGTTTAGCAGAATAAGCATTTAGGGACACTAAATTATCTTCGTTTACCGAAAGATTTATATCCTTTCATACAGAACAATATTAGTTAATAAACCAATATTTAAATGAATCTTAGTGTAGATTAAAGTTTACCTAAATATTAAACCAGCCACATGAAATCTGAATTAACATGGTAATTTCTTTTGTCTGTTTCACGCTTGCAACTTGTTACTTGCACATTGAATATAACATTAAACTGAAGGAGGAGAATATTTAGGCCCTTTGGCAAAAATAATAAAATAAAAATTAAGTGCTTTTGCATTAAAAAAAGTGTTTGGTGCCAAACAATTTTCATCGATTAATAGTAAAGTGGACAGGCAATCCACCCACCCTCATAATATTTTAAAATTGGTCAATCATAATTTTTTTAAAAATAAAATGGATTGCAGACCCAATAAACTTCCACTACGCCATTAACATATTCACATGACAATTTGTACTGGACAAGAAAAACCAACAACCTAAAAATTTATTTATTTCCCCTAAGATATCCACCAAAATAATTTGAAGGGTAAACTTCACCACATACCACTCAATTATAGCTACTGACTAGAAAATGCCACTAAACTTTAAAAAAATTTAAAACTAACACTAAACTTTAGTTTGTGACTCGAAAATATCACTTCGCCGTTAATTCTTAACACCACCGTTAAGTCAAAACGACGTCGTTTTGGTGCGGCTGTTTTGAAGCCTAATTTAGCCTAAAATGACGTCGTTTTGCTCGATGACATCTATTAATCACACCCGGATTGTTTTTATCCCAAAGGTTGTGGGGGCAAATTGTATGGAGAAATAACCAACTTGAAGTTATGTAATATTTTACCACAAATATTATATATTTTAAACTACTTGAGATTAATTTAAATTATTTTATGAAATATATAATACTATAAGTAATATATAATATTTATATAATAGTTTTGGTAAAATATTATATAATATCACGTTAGTTGAGTGGTTAAGGCTTAGCCTTTAAAGGGAAGTAATACATCTTTTTTATGTCTTTCTGTTACTAGATCCTTCGCTAGCGTTATCCTTGTACCGAGGATGACCACAAAACCTGCGTTCGATCTATTCAGAATCACCTCCCCAATAAATCATGCAACAATTTCTACAACAATAGATTTTCTGAACCGGAAAACCCATATCACAGACCAACTTCTTCGTCTCATACGTGTTATTGGGCATGACATTATCTTCAAGCATTAACTTGTACATTATCCGACAAAGGTCATCATAGCATGCATTAGGAATCTTATGTTGTGCTTTTAAGTGTATTAATTCAGAAACCAATGATAACTTGCACTCATTGCTACCGGGCCATATCGGTTCAGAAGAAGCACCAAGTTTGTCGTACAACATCTGCGTCGAAGCAATTAGTGGTTGATCATCTTGTGTCATGTATGCATTTAATTCAGGACCAGAAACATCTATCTCGAGAGGTTCATGTAGTTACCACACAGATCATATGCATACTCTGGAACTGTAGTGCTAGAACGCTCCATATGGTTATAGTAATCATATTGACTCTGTCCAGTGAGAGAAAACGTGGCTCTCCATGATGCACCCAATTATAATAATGCAAAACAAACCCTTCAGTGATCACATGAACTTTAATCGTTTCTAGATCTTGAAAATTTTTATTTATGCATTTAGGTCGTTTATATGGACACCTAATATTTGCTCCATCTGTAAAATCTAGGCTTATTTAATGCAAATGTAATAAATTCCAATAGTGGTCACTCAAAATCGGGATTAATAATGTGACCCTTTATTAGCCTATCAATATTGTACATCCAAGATCGATCCATGCTGAATGCCAAAGCCTATTTTTAATTTATTATTAAATTAAAATACTTAAATTAGTAAACTTTTAAATAGTAATTTCTAATTACTATTTTCTAAATCTTCTAAAAAATAGAAACATAACTTATGATTTTTATTATTGTATATTACGTGCAAAACTCTTTATTAACTCTTAATATATTTCTAAAGAAAACAAGAAGTAGAACTTATGACATTATTAATCTATGTTACATATGAAAATATTTTATTTACTTTTAATTTATTCTAAACTTTTTAATTAAAAGGCTAATACTAATGAATTGATAACACTATATTTTAAAAATAAAATTAAAACTTACCTCAACTCACAAATTCGGTAAAAAAATTTAAAGTTCTGCAAAAGAAATAAAAAACATCAAAATTGAAATTTAAAAATAATTGGAATACAACAAACAATTCTTCTAAAATGTTATTTTTATTATAACGGTAAAAACAATAGTTATTTAAAATGATAAAATCCCATGAAATCAAAGCACAACACTCACTACACCAGAATTGATATATAGCGGCGCTTTTTGTGGCGTTTTTGAGGAAAACGCCGCAAATATTGTACTTATCACCGCTACAGGACAAATGCCACAAAATGGCAAATTTGGCGGCGTTTTAAATAAAAACGCCGCTATAGGTCTAGTTTTAGCGGTGTTTGTAAAACCAAACGCCGTAATAGGTCCGCAAAAGTCCAGTTTTAGCGGCGTTTGGTTTTACAAACGCCACTATAGATAAAACACATCGCTATAAGGGAAATGGAATAAAAAATTAAAAAAGACACGGTAGAAGTAATCACGGGATTTTAAACCCCATTTAAATGCCAAGCCCTTGTTTTCTCTCAAACCATAGCGCAACCATCATTCTCCACGTCGTCGCCGCCGTTCTGGTGATCACTCCGGCAAGCCAAAGCCACCAAGATGAAGCCCTTGTCCCCTTCTCCGAATTATTGCTTTGAAAAATGGACTATTTGAAAGGCGGCGACGACGTGGAGAATGATGGTTGCGCTATGGTTTGAGAGAAAACAAGGGCTTGGCATTTAAATGGGGTTTAAAATCCCGTGATTACTTCTACCGTGTCTTTTTTTAATTTTTTATTCCATTTCCCTTATATCGATGTGTTTTTATCTATAGTGGCGTTTGTAAAACCAAACACCGCTAAAATTGGACTTTTGCGGACCTATTGCGGCGTTTGGTTTTACAAACGCCGCTAAAACTAGACCTGTAGCGTTTTGTAAAACCAAACCCATTTTGTGGCGTTTGTCCCGTAAACGCCGTGATAAGTACAATATTTGCGGCGTTTTCCTTAAAAACGCCACAAAAGCGCCGCTACATATCAATTCTGGTGTAGTGAGTGTTGTGCTTTAATTTCATGGGATTTTATCATTTTAAATAACTATTGTTTTTACCGCTATAATAAAAATAACATTTTAGAAGAATTGTTTGTTGTATTCTAATTATTTTTAAATTTCAATTTTGATGTTTTTTATTTCTTTTGCAGAACTTTAAATTTTTTTACCGAATTTGTGAGTTGAGGTAAGTTTTAATTTTATTTTTAAAATATAGTGCTATCAATTCATTAGTATTAGCCTTTTAATTAAAAAGTTTAGAATAGATTAAAAGTATATAAAATATTTTCATATGTAACATAGATTAATAATGTCATAAGTTCTACTTCTTGTTTTCTTTAAAAATATATTAAGAGTAAATAAAGAGTTTTGCACGTAATATACAATAATAAAAATCATAAGTTATGTTTCTATTTTTTTAGAAGATTTAGAAAATAGTAATTAAAAATGACTATTTACAAGTTTACTAATTTAAGTATTTTAATTTAATAATACAATAAAAACAGGCTTTGACATTCAGCGTGGATCGATCTTGGATGTACAATCTTGATAAGCTAATAAAGGGTCACATTATTAATCCCGATTTTGAGCGACCACTGATGGAATTTATTACATTTGCATTAAGTAAGCCTAGATTTACAGATGGATGAAATATTAGGTGTCCATATAACCGACCTAAATGCAGAAATAAAAATTTTCAAGATCTAAAAATGATGAAAGTTCATGTGATCACTGAAGGGTTTGTTCCGCGTTATTATAATTGGGTGCATCATGGAGAGCCACGTTTTTCTCTCACTGGACAGAGTCAATATGATTACTATAACCATATGGAGCGTTCAAGCAATGCAGTTCCAGAGTATGCATATGATCTGTGTGGTAACAACCATGAACCTCCCGAGATAGATGTTTCTGGTCCTGAATTAAATGCATATATGACACCAGATGATCAACCGCCAATTGCTTCGGCGCAAATGTTGTACGACAAACTTGGTGCTTCTTCTGAACCGATATGGCCCGATTGCAATGAGTCCAAGTTATCAGTGGTTTCTGAATTAATACACTTAAAAGCACAATATAAGATTCCTAATGCATGCTATGATGACCTTTGTCGGATAATGCAGAAGTTAATGCTTGAAGATAATGTCATGCCCAAGAACACGTATGAGATGAAGAAGTTGTTCCGTGATATGGGTTTTGCCGGTTCAGAAAATCCATTGTTGTAGAAATTGTTGCATGATTTATTGGGGAGGTGATACTGAATTGATCGAACGCAGGTTTTGTGGTCATCCTTGGTACAAGGATAACGCTAGCGAAGGATCTAGTAACAGAAAGACATATAAAAAGATGTATTACTTCCCTTTAAAGGCTAAGCCTTGACCACTAAACTAACGTGATATTATATAATATTTTACCAAAACTATTATATAAATATTATATATTATTTATAGTATTATTTATTTCATAAAATAATTTGAATTAATCTCAAGTAGTTTAAAATATATAATATTTGTGGTAAAATATTACATAACTTCAAGTTGGTTATTTCTCCATACAATTTGCCCCCACAACCTTTTGGGACAAGAACTATCCGGGTGTGATTAATAGCTGCAATCGAGCAAAACGACGTCATTTTGGGCTAAATTAGGCTTCAAAACAGCCGCACCAAAATGACGTCGTTTTGACTTAACCTTGGTGTTAAGAATTGACGGTGGAGTGGTATTTTCGAGTCATTAACTAAAGTTTAGTGTTAGTTTTGATTTTTTTAAAAGCTTAGTGGCATTTTCGAGTCAGTAGCTATAACTGAGTGGTATGTGGTGAAGTATACCCTTCAAATTATTTTGGTGGATATCTTAGGGGAAATAAATAAATTTTTGGGTTGTTGGTATTTCTTGTCCAGTACAGGTTGTCATGTGAATATGTTAATGGCGTAGTGGAAGTTTATTGGGTCTCCAATCCATTTTATTTATAAAAAAAGGGTAAAATACCTAAATCATCACTCAACTTTGTTCTCGGACCTATCTTGGTCAATAAATTTTCAAAACGCTCAATTTACTCACTAAATTTTACTTTTTGACCTTTTTAGTCACTTTGAATTATTTTATTAATATTTTAGTATGACGTGGCATATTTTATTATCATTAAATATAGAAATAATTTAAAATAAAAACAAAATTATATTTTATTATTATTAAGTAAAAATAAAATAAAACCCCCAAAATCCCCCAACACTCAAACCCCTTCGCCGGCATTACCCTCACCAATCACTCACCCCTTCGTCGGCTTTACCTTTACCAGACACCCACTCTTTCACCGGCGTTACCCTCACTGGCCACCCACCCTTTCACCGGCGTTAACCAACACTCAAAACTTCAAAAAACACCGTGTGGTTGCCCCGGCCCCAACCCTTATTTCTTCTTTCCACAAAATTTCCAAGCAACGATTTTATCATTGAAAAAACACCGTCGTCCCTGAGAATGGGATCCATTGTATTCTCCTGGTCTTTAATAAGGATGTCCCGGGCTGTCGTCTCCTACAGGTAACATACGCCCTTTCAATTCTTTTGGCTCATATGGGTTTCCAGTTAAAATTCAAAAATCTTTGCATATGTTTTTATGAAATTTGCTTCTGTAGCGTTCAGTTATTTAAGGGTCGAATCATGTATTTTTAGCAACATATATGAAGTAATTGGAGTATAGTGATGGTTTTGTTTGTGAAACTTTCTTCATCAATTGCCAATTGATTTGAATGAATCTCATTATGTGTTTTGATCTTGCATTTGAATCAAAGGTCGATAATTGGCCCTTGCATCTCACTTTTAGTCATGCTTTTGTAGTAGAATTTAATTTTATTCTGTGATGATATATGGTGAAGGGGTGGATGGCCGATGAGGGTAACACCGATGAAGGAGTGGTGGTCGGTAAAGGTAACGTCGGCGAAGGGGTTTGTGATCGGTGAGAGTAACGCCATTGAAAGAGTTTGAGTGTTTGGGAATTTGGAGTTTTATTTTATATTTAATAATAATAAATTCTAATTTTATTTTCATTTTAAATTATTTTTATATTTAATAATAATAAAATATACCACGTCATACCAAATTATTAATAAAATAATTCAAAGTGACTAAAATAGGTCAAAAAGTAAAGTTTAGTGAGTAAATTGAGCGTTTTGAAAGTTCAGTGACCAAATTAGGTTCGAGAGAAAAGTTAAGTGATGATTTAGGTATTTTACCCTTAAAAATTGTGATTGACCAATTATAAAATATTATGAGGGTGGGTGGATTGCCTGTCCACTTTACTATTAATCGATGAAAATTGTGTAAAATAAGATAGTTATTGGTTTCATTATGGATACATCAGGAACCAGCAAAATCAATCTTGGTTCACAAACCCAAGATGTGGACAAGTCATTGGACGATGAACTCCAGCATCTGCTGCAAACCCTCCCTAAAGAAGAAGGTCGGATAGTCCCAGTGGAAGTGTTTATCTCTATCAAGGCTTTTGGTGCTCAGCACGTGGTCTAAGATCTATGATTTCTTTCCCGAGACATTTTCAAGCATTTGATTCTGACGTTATGGTCGCCACTTTCCCAAAATGTGGCACTACTTGGCTCAAGGCCTTGACTTTCTACACTTGTACAGCTCCAGTTTGCAAGGGATGAAATTCAAATGATACAATGAATGAATGACAATCTGAAAAATACCTCTCACAAGGTTGATATATTACCCAATTACAAGTAATCACTCCCAAACTTGAAAGAAAATGATACAATGAAAATTACACAAGTGGGGGTTACAAAAATTTGAGTCTTTAAGCTCAAGGGTTTGGATATATGCTTGGATGTTGCAAATAGGTTCAATAGTTGTTGTTGAGGCTTTGGAAGCTTGCTTTTATACCCTTGCATTGATTTCTATCCGTTTAGGTAGTTGAGATCATCAATAGAGTCGTTGGGCTCCATTTTTCCCACAATAAATGCACTTTTGCAACCTACCATATCGATATTTGTCTCAAAACACAAATAGACATTGTGTACATTTAAGAGGGGTTTATCGATATGTGTATAGGCTTATCGGTACGATTAAAGTCACTACAACAAAACAGTTCTTTAGTGGCATTTTTAACCCTATAGTGGCGTTTGTTTTTGCAAACGTCGCAAAAAGTCAAGTTCTATAGCGGCGTTTGTGTTTACAATGGCCGCGAATAACTGTTATTTAGTGGCATTTGTAAAATCAAACGACGTTAGAACCTGTTCTTTAGTGGTGTTTGTAAACTCAAACACCGTGAAAATCTGTTCTCTAGTGGCATTTGTAAATTCAAACGCCGCGAGAACATGTTATATAGTGGCATTTTTTTACAAACGTCGCGAATAACACCATGTTTCAAAAAAAATTCAAATAAAGAATACATATTATATAATAATTTAAAATGCATTACATTAAAGTCCATCCTTAAACTAAAAGAGAAAAATGTGATCCCTTCAATGTGGTCCATAAATTTCTCATCCAATTTCATTAAAAACTGATAACATTTTATGAAAAGAAAAAGAATAGGCACATTAAAGTCCATCCTTAACCTAAATAAATAAAAAATGTTTCTGAATGATAACATGCTCGCTTGCCTCTTTTCTTGTTTTAGCTCGTTCACCACTTTTGAAATGGAATGACCCAACAATTGACTTTACATCTGCCTTAGGTGAATTGACAGTCTGCTTAAGCCTATATAAAAGAATATGTTATGTTAAGGTTGGAAGTCAATTTTTTTGATGACATAAATCAATTCTCACGATGTTGCTATAGACCTATTTGGTGTCTGGCAAGCAACAGGTTCAATCTTTTTCGATGAAGAAGATCGAGCCTCAATTACTTTCTTCAAATAATGTATGAATTTCACCAAATATTAAGCTAATAATTAAGCAACTAAAAGGACAAGTAAGCACCATCTTCTACGGGAGTCATCCAGATAAATTGCTAACAGCTAATATTCCCTAAACAACTTCAACTTCCCTTCTAGACCAATTACATATTAGCAGATTTTCAATAATATGGGCTACTGGCACCTTGGCTCCACAGTCACAGTCTAAACAGAGTTAAACTAGAAAGCATTTATGCAGTAGTCAATAACTATCTTACCAAAATCGAAATCATAACTGCGCTAGCAAAGATAAGTTGTTCATATCGTAATTAAACATAACGTTAGAGAATAAGCTAATGAAGTACCCTCAGCAAAAACAAAGTTGTTCATATCATGATTAAATATCACGTTAGATTTTCAATACTCATGTGTTCCAGGGGTTTCAAGCATAAAAATATAAATCTTGTGGTACTCACAATTGATAGTTCAGCAGAGAATCTTTCCTTGTTGGATGTAGCAACCTCTTTTGTTGAGCACAATTCTTTCACAAGTTAAAAAAAAGCTTAGGGTCATTGTCGACTGGATACTAGAGATTGATAGGAATAACAATTTAGAAGGTAAATAAAACAGTCTAAAAAACCTCTTGTAGAGATGTCAACTTAGTTTCTAGTTCCTTTGTTCTTTCCTTGTGCCAATTTAGGGAGCTGGAGCATTCATTGTACTATTTTTCAACACGAAATAATTAAAAGAACAAGTAAGTCAAAAGATGAAGATCGGAAAAAATATTGTGAATGACGTTCTTAGAAACAATTACATCAGCAAGCTTAGCAGACATATCAGCTTCAAGTTCAGAATGTGTTCTATGAATCTCAAAAAGACAACTTTGGCAGACCACTCCTCGTTAAGCCACGTATTGTGCCTCTCAATAATTCCTTTTCTTGTTCAATCTAAATTTTAATTTTCTTTTCCCCTCAAATAACAGGAAAATGGAAAGGAGAAAAATACCCTTGAATGTATAAAAACTTGCAAAGGAAAAGCCTACTGAAAATTTTCTTGAAATGACCTGACCTGAGAAAATGAATATATATTCCTCCATCCAAAGCTCACTACAAGAAAATGAATAGAGTAACTATGTGACAAAACTGAACAGAGAAAGTATAGGTGGAAATTTTGAAAGCTAAATTATAAGACAATCTTTTCTTCAACGAAACATACATGGCAAATATTATAGATTTTAAAAGAAAAACTAAAATAATCCTTGCAAAACTGACATGATATATGTCTAATTTTTTTTTGCCACATGTGTGAATTTGGTCCAAATTCCATTACCTTTCCTAGCTCAGTAAATATAATAAACTAAAATCCTCAAATAACCAAAAAACGATAGCCATGATATAGATATTTTGCAAAGAGGTTAGATAATTTGATCTTAACAAACCATTACTAGGCAAACTTAGTTCCATCTCAATGTCTGACAAAGAAGTCAAGCAATAAAGAAAACTTTATAGATTTAAAATGTCATTGCAGTTAATTAAAGAGTCAATTTGGCAACCGAGAAAATGTCATTGCAGTTAATTAAAGAGTCAATGTCTGAGTATGTGTAACTAGTACAGATATTCACATTAGTGAATTTGGCAACCGAGAAAATAATGAATTGATAGTAAAAAATACTCCAATATACGTACAAGCAAGTGACAAATTCCTTTGTAGGAGAAAAACAAATTTGAGTTAACAAATGGTAGATCATTAATTCTGAAATATAAAAGTATCAAGTGAAAATGAAAATCACTTTTTCCTGCCAAGTTCTTAAGTCTTCTAATCAAACAAATCTGGTTACCGTCAACTAAACAGAGCTAAGTTTCAACTTGATTTAAAGAAATCAAAATTCAAGAGAGAGTAATGACTCGAATCCTAGTCAGTATAACGTTCACAAAGTAAGGTTTTGAAAATCGATTCAGCTTAGTTTAATTAATAGAGTTCACTGATTATCAAATATAAGACGGTAGATTAAAGGCAACTATAAAGCTACGACTTAAAGGAGAAAGCATTAAAATTATCGTCAAAGCTGAAACTACTTCCAGTCTTATACAACATTGATTCGTCAATTTTCCCACTAACCAAACAAAAAAAGAAAAATTATAGTTAAAGATAATTTATAAAGAAAGGATTTTCCAAAAGGCTCACCAGAAAAGTTAAGGCTATCATGCTGGCTTAAGAAACAGAAATTAAGGTAAAATAAGTATAAATGCGATGAGATTATATGAGATATGATGAGGTGAGAAGAGATTGAGAAAAGGAGATCAGTACTCGTGGGAGGGAGCGATAGGAGATGAACAAACAGCGGTGATTTGGCGGGGAGAGATCAGAGGGGCGAAACACCTCCCTTCGCGTCTGCGAGAAGCCATCACCATTGCTTACTAACACGGAAGTGAAAGAACCCTAGAAAACGCTTGCGAAGGATTCAAGCATGGACAAATCATTGTGGCATGAGAGATTAGGAAAAAGAAAAGTGACGACTGAGATGAAGGGTGTGTTTTGATTTGGGGATTGGATGAGGGCAGGAGAGTGACAATGCTGATATTTCTCCAAAATAAAACTTTTATTTTCTATCGCGGCGTTTTATTTTACAAACGCCAATAACATAAGATTTATTGCCGCGTTTGTCTCTAAAACGCCACTATATTTGCTCTATTTTTTCTAAAAATGTCACTAAAGAGAAGCCTATTCTAGCATTTTTTTTCTTTCTAAAAACGCCACTAAAAAGAAGTTTATTGCGGCGTTTCTTTTACAAATGCCGTGAAATTTGTTATTTGTGGCGTTTTGTCTGTAAACGTCGCGATATGTTAAAAATTAGTGGCGTTTGTCTCTAAAACGCCGCTATATACCAAGTTTGATGTAGTGAGTGTAAAATAAGAGGCTTATTGATACTCTAAGACCGTATCGATACGGATTTTTCTCATTGGAAATCTGAGTGAAACTTAAGCAAAAAGTGTATCGATACGTTATAAGGGCGTATCGATACAGTCCAACTATTTTATTAAATGCAAAGATTTTCTGAATCAAACCAAATCGTATCGATACGGGGACTACCTTATCGGTACGCTATACCTTAAAAATAAGGGTAAAGTACAGAGACGGTCACTGAACTTTGGTAAAAAAAACAAAATGGTAACCAAACTTTCAAAAATCACAAAATGGCAATTAAACTTTATGTTTTATAACAAAATGGTAACTAGATGTTAGATGCCGTTAAGTGACTGTTATAAAATTTGGTATAATAACACATTTAGTCTTTCGTATTTATACATTCAATCAATTTAGTCCTAATTCGAAACAATTCACTAAATTTAGCCCTCGTTATTTACGCATTCTTTCAATTTGGTCCTTAAAGCAAAATTCCAAAGTATGGTAACATGATAAATAATTACAATTAAATTTTTATAGGAACTCAAAAACTCGACTCGAATCGAAAAAATTTCAAATAAAGTTTGAGTTGTAAAATATGACGCGTCAACTCGAATAACTCGAAATTTTTTTACTCGACTCGATCGAACGCTCATCTCTATATTAAGATATGATGCGTCAACTCAAAATATTCGAATTTTTTAAATCATTTTCCCTTTTAAATCGAATATTTTTTAAAATAGAATATTTAATATTTTCATATTTAAATCACTTTGAATATTTAATAACTACTTTAAATATTCAATTTAATTTAAAAATATTCGATTTAAAAGAAAAATGATTTAAAATATTCGAATATTTAATAACTATTTTAAATATTTTTCTTTTAAATATTCGAATATTTAATAACTACTTTAAATATTTTAATATTTTAAATCAATTTTTTTCTTGTAAATCAAATATTTTTAAATTAAATCGAATATTTAATATAGTTATTAAATATTCGATGTGATTTAAAAGAAAAAATGATATAAAATATTCAAATATTTTGAGTTATTCAAGTTGACGCGTCATATCTTAAGATAAAGGTGAGCATTCGATCGAGTCGAGTAAAAATATTTCGAGTTATTCGAGTTGACGCGTCATATTTTACAACTAAAACTTTATTTGAAATTTTTTCGATTCGAGTCAAGTCTAGTTTTCGAGTTACTATAAAAATTTAATTAAATATTCGAATATTTTAAATCATTTTTTTCTTTTAAATCTAATATTTAAAGTAGTTATTAAATATTCGATGCGATTTATATATGAAAATATTAAATATTCTATTTTAAAAATATTCGATTTAAAAAAATGATTTAAAATATTCAAATATTTCGAGTTATTCGAATTGACGCGTCATATCTTAAGATAGAGGTGAGCGCTCGATCGATTCGAGTAAAATTTTTTTGAGTTTTTCGAGTTGGCGCGTATTTTACAACTCAAACTTTATTTGAAATTTGAACGGATCAGTGATGTTTATGTGTTAATTAGGCGGTTCAGTTGCTTTTGATTTGTTCCTTACTCAAATGCTTAATTAGGTTTGACAATTTTGTATCCATTTTGAAAATTTTAAAGAGAACTCATGAAAAGGATGTTACTTTTGGTTTAATTGTAACTTTTTTACGATTCATTGTTTTCAAATAGTACATTTTCATTTATTTTTGGCTAATTTTTCTCCATTTTGAAAATTTTGCTTAATTTTTCTCTTACTATGCTCCGTTGACCGTGAAAGTGAGTGTAGGAATAGAAATCTATTCTTTAGTTTTATGTATTCATTTTTGTTTATAAATCGAATTGCTGCACATTTTCATTGATATCAAATTTGTGTGGTGTTTGGTGCTATGCTGCTGCACATTTTTGTATATTACGTGCAAAACTCTTTATTTACTCTTAATATATTTCTAATGAAAACAAGAAGTAGAACTTATGACATTATTAATCTATGTTACACATGAAAATATTTTATTTACTTTTAATCTATTCTAAACTTTTTAATTAAAAGGCTAATACTAATGAATTGATAGCACTATATTGTACAAACCTTAAACATAAATGACCATTTCAGTAGTTTATCCTATTTTAAAATTGGTCAATCATGATTTATTAAAACAAAATGGAAAAGCCAATACAGCAGAAACTTATTGTTTAATTCAGATTCCAGCAAAAACCAGCTAAATTAAACTTGTTGTTTAATTCGGATTCCATTTGGTTGTTTAATTCGGATTCCAGCAGGACCAAGAGTTATAGTTAACGGTTTGTTGGTGATGCTGTGGGTGTAATATGTACTCTGTTACTTGATTAGTGTTGGTTTGGGTGTAATTTGTACCTCGTTGAGTGTACTATTTTCCTTCGATTAAGTTTAGGATGGTTTTTAATGAGGCACTCAACGTAGGTTTGGGTTCTTTTACCCTATAATAAAAACTAATTTGCTGAGCAAAAAAAAATTACTAAAGTCCTTTAGTTCGCATCATTACAGAAATCCACCAATTTCATTACAGAAATCAAAAGTTATAAAAAGAGACAGTCACCTATCATATTTCATGCTCTTCATTTACTTAGTTCGCATCACTCGCTTTTCCATTTTGATTCGATCTGCAAACAAATGAAAGAAGTTAATTGATCGCTTTATATCCCTAAACAAAACCAACATTATGTTTTGGGTAAACAATGACAAACCCAAGGGAAGGGAACGAATCTTTAGTTCAACAAAATTGCTTCACCGATTTTGTAAGGAAATTTTGCTTCGGTTTCGGAGGTTTAGGTTTAGGGAATCTTGCTTCTCAATCGATAACATTTTCAATTGATTTGGGTTAATTTTACAGTCATTACGGATTAAAAGAGGGGATTAGTAAAACGAAATCGTTTAGGGTAAGTGTTTTTATTATCAATATCAATTACGTGGAAAATATATTATTATTTTATATAAACATCAGCACTGTCACGTTTTTTTTTCACATATCATCATGTCGTCCATGATTTAACGAAGGAGTGGTGCGATTGAATCAAGAATTAAACGTTGATGGTAAATTTAGATCAGTTTAAAGTTCAGTGGTAAAAACAGGTCAGACCCTATAGTATGGTGATAACTGGCACAATTTACCCTTATTTAAATAATAATTTTAGGGCTAAATTTGAATTATTTAGCCGGAAATAACAAACACTCAATTTTTCTATATTATATATACATCGAGATTCCTTCCTTTTTCACCATTCACATAACATGGGATTATGAGCATAATGATGATGGATCAGTCGTAATTAAATATTATCCTCCATAAGTCTGATGCTATATTCTATGTGCAAGTTGCACGTGCGAAACAGATAAAAATAAATGGTTTAAATAAGAAATAAGTGATTAAGTATATTTTTTTTTTAACTTTAGGTGCTTAAAATATTTTTTTATAAAAATAAGTACTTAACGTTTTAATTATTATAATTTTAAGTGCCTGGTAATTAATTATCGTTAAAATTTTTTGTTAAACAATAAAAATTAGACACGTGTCATATTTTAATTTATAATTTCATTTAATTAACTTTTTGTTTTTAATAATTTAAAATTTTTCAAAAAAATCTTAAAATTCAAATTTTTTTAAAATAGTCTCTGAATCACTGAATCCTAAAACCCCAAATCTTCACCGCTGCTACCGCCGGTCGTCGTCACCGACCCCATTCGGTCGCTGAACCCAGCCGACTATTTTCCTCAACTTGCCGTCGTCGAAAATCAGCGAAGTGTTTGCCAGCCGAACATTGAACGTCGAATGTAAAAGAATCGTTCGATTGGCACACCGTTTGCCAATCTTCGACGATGGCGAGTTGGGGGAAATAGCGTGTTGGGTCCGACGACCGAAAGGATTCAAATGCTCCCTCTTCTGTTCTTGAGTTTTCACACCACACCTATGATACAAATATAGATCCAACACAGGTTCGTTCATTTCATTCGAAGTTCTTCTAACTTTATTCTATGTATTTCGAGAGTCCTTGGAGACTCAGATCACATATCCATGTTCAGATACAAGTGACAGGCATGATAATGCAAGAAAAATGGGAAAGTCAGAGCAGCAGCATAGCACCAAACACCACACAAATTTGATATCAATGAAAATGTGCAGCAATTCGATTTATAAACAAAAATGAATACATAAAACTAAAGAATAGATTTCTATTCCTAAATTCACTTTCACGGTCAACGGAGCATAGTAAGAGAAAAATTAAGCAAAATTTTCAAAATGGAGAAAAATTAGCCAAAAATAAATGAAAATGTACTATTTGAAAAATTAGTGGTGTTTATCGGTGTTCGTCGCACGTGGTAGACTCATCCTTAGCAGAATAAACATGTAGGCACACTAAATTATCTTCGTTTACCGGAAAATTTATATCCTTTCATACAGAACAATATTAGTTAATAAGCCAATAATTAAATGAATCTTAGTGTAGATTAAAGTTTACCTAAATATTAAACCAGCCACATGAAATCTGAACTAACATGGTAATTTCTTTTGTCTGTTTCACGCTTGCAACTTGTTACTTGCACATTGAATATAACATTAAACTGAAGGAGGAGAATATTTAGGCCCTTTGGCAACAATAATAATAATAATAATAATAATAATAATAATAATAATAATAATAATAATAATAATTAAGTGCTTTTGCATTAAAAAATGTGTTTGGTGCCAAACACTTGAACAGAAAGTACATATAAGCACATTGCTGGATTTTTCAGCTTTTCCTTTTGAAAAGTTGGATTTGGGGTGAAAATGTCTTTTTTACCCCTTAAATCTATTCACACCAATTCCATAATTTATGTGATCAATATCTCAATAATTTATATATTATAACAAGTACTTATATATTCATTATTTATAATTATAATTATTAATTATCATTTCATTTTAAAGCTTTCACTACAAATAAATTTGCATTAATTATTTAAAAATATTATTATATTTTAAATTGATATATTTTATATATTATAATATTAAAAAAATTAAGCATCATTAAATTAATTTTTTATTTTAGAATAATATGTCTAAAATAAACATCTAATCTACTTAAAATTAGTATTTTTTTTATTACGAAAGGATATTGACATGACCTCGTTAAAAACCTTCTTAATCTTAAATGAAGGAAAATGGTATATATGCCAGCATTTACAGGAATAACAACAGGATGAAACTCGACAAATAAAAGTAGTATTTTTAGAAAATAAATAAAACACTCAAATTTTAAAGTAAGTAATTCAAAAATATTTAAAAAATACTTATAAAAAGTACATTTTCACACAATTTTTCAAAAATACTTTTCAAAAGTAACATCAAACTGACTCTAATCGCGGATGATTATTATTACGCTTAAAATTTTCTGAAAAGCCCTATTTTATGTTTTTCGACGTCCTGAGTCTGATTTTGATTCCCGTTTCACGGAATTCGGACTTGAAATCCTCTGAATTAGACCTTGAACTCGAGTTTGCTTATGTAATTTATTAATCAATTATGAGCAATGTGAATAAGGACTGAAATTGGAATTTGTGCGATTGAAGGTATTCACAGTTCCTTGTCTTCGAGATGTTGAGGATGTCGCATTCGGGTTCGAGAGTGATCGAACGGAGTATCATGATCGACCGATATAGCAAATATTAAAGGTAATACACTACTACCTCTAGTATACTTTATGAACATGTTGATATTCGGTTAATGCATGCATGAATATGATGAAGAGTGTTGTTAACTCTGCTTAAGTCAAACCAGATATGAAATTGAGTATGATAACCTAGATAAGATCGAAATGCTCGAACGAGATAGTTAATAAATGTAAGGATCTGGAGTTTAATAAATTAAGTAATGAGGCAACTAATATTCAAGCCCGATTATTAATGTCAAGTGATTAAATGCTAAAAATATTTGGATATAAAATTAAGAAAATGCTCTTTAGGTATGAGAATGACTAAAATACCCTTGGAATTGGAAGCGATTTAGAAATCTATACTGGATATGGTAAAACAACCCAATTTATCTAAAAATCTTGAACTACTTGGAAAGTTATGGTAACAAGATTTAAACCTTCGAGATTGTAAGGTGTTACTTTTCCTTGAATTTGGAATAAATCTCCGAATATAGATTTACGGGAAACTATCCATACCTTTGAATTAATCAAGTGGCTCAAAATACTGAATTGATTGTAATGACTAAAAGTATTGGAAATATTATTATGGTTAAATTAAGGGTAATCTTCACCAGTGGTCCATTTCGTTTAGGGTGTGTTTTATTTTGGTCACCAGAATTCAAAAAAGATTATTTTGGTCACTTACGTTTAGAATCGTTTCTATTTTGGTCCTTTGGCCTTTAGTCTCCGTTACTTAAAAAAAATTAGTTTCTAATTTAACCCCCAAACTTTCAAAATTTTATTTTTCACCATCTTCCCCAAAAATTATAAAACTAAAACCTCAAAAAATTAAATCAATGGCTATAACCCAACACTACAACCGATGACTTTCCAACCCTCAAAGACTAAATGACATTAAATTGCTTTTCCTCCAATGAATTCTCATGTATCTTCATTGCTCATTTTGGGAAACATTCCCTTCTGTTGCCCAGAAGAGAAGCAATGTGTTGAGCTCTTCTCTCAGCACCGGTAGAGAAATAAAAATCGTAAGAATATATATATATATATATATATATATATATATATATATATATATATAAAAGAACAAACTTTTCTTGTTGAGTTTGCATGAATTTCCAGGTTGCTTGGTTATAATGGTCTGTTGTTATTTTAACTTTATTATTTGATCTACTGTATTTTCAAATAGCTAGAATGCATCTATGTTGCTCCAACTCTTTACTCTTCTCCAAGTACCTGTTCTCAACACCCATATCCGACACATATCTGGATATACATATGGGATCCGGTCCTCTCTAACAACTCGAACATACCCCACATTAACACCCAAATCCAAATAAGATACATATGCAGATCCATACTTACCCTTCAAACTTAGAAGGGAGACTCGAGTGATTCATCCCAAACTTCTGCACTTTCATTAGACGCTTCTTCGACATCTTCCATTAAAAGTCGAATATATTCTTTATGTGCAAAACGATCTCACTCCGTCAATATAGAATTCTCGCGCTTCTGTTCAATCCAACATAAACAAGACCTTTATCCGAAGCTTGTGAAAACTTGTGATGGTATACATATACAATTCCTTTTTCAAGGAAATATTAAAAGTGTCACATTTACCTAACGAATGAGGAACAGATCGCGAGATTAAAAGGCCATGAATTTGTTGAGATTGAAAAGGATATTGAAAATACTTCCCGAAAGTTTAGAACCTTTTAGATCACGCAATGTGATAAGGCTTTCATCCTGCAAACAAAAAAATGACAATAGTTAAACATGTAAAACAATTTATCTTCATTAGTAGTGTGTATAAATGAAAACATTCAATAGAAATTCAGCTCCCAAAACAAATAACAAAAGGCAGTTCTTGAAATAATTTGTTCAGAACCTTAAATCTCATTAAATGAGCTAATTGTAAAGCAGACATGAAGAACCTGCTTCAAAATGAGATGAAATGAGACAAACTCTACATTTTCTAAAAACATGTCGTGTCAGACAGTTGTATTATTATACCAGCATAAAACTTTTAGTTTGAAATTACAAGCAGAGCATAGCAGAGATGGCCATCGTCCATTTTCAGAAACACACTCGGATATGCACCATACTAGAAAAGGAAGGAGAGGGAAAAAAGGCACAATGATAAATGAGTTTGGTCTTGTGCGGTTTACTCCTGTGTTTTAGTTTTATAATTTTTGGGGAATATGGTGAAAAATAAAATTTTAAAAGTTTGGGGGTTAAATTAGAAACTAATTTTTTTAAGTAACGGAGACTAACGGCCAAGGGACCAAAAAAGAAACGATTCTAAACGTAAGTGACCAGAATAATCTTTTTTGAATTCTGGTGACCAAAATAAAACACACCCTAAACAAAAGGGACCACTGGTGAAGATTACCCTTAAATTAATTGGAATGATCGTATTGACCAAAAAGGTTGAAGTATCCTCGGACACCGAGGTTTGCAAATTTACTGGAAGGATGGATAAACCCTTGAGTTATGAAATGAATGAAGTGGTTGGAGGTACCGAAATTTCTTGAATGGCTGAAACACCCACGAGTACTTAAATGATTGAAATACTATAAATGGTTCAATTGACAGGAATGATGGATATCCCGAGCTTCAAAATGACTGAAATACCCCCTTGATTGGAATAAGTAAGTTGCCTTTGATAAAATTCTAGAAATGCCAATAAAGCTGAAAATAACTAAAATGCTCCTAAGGGTTGAAGCATGACTCGTGTACGTCAATCACTCATGATATTACTATAAGGATGGAAGTTTTTCCGCACAGAATATAAGTTCGACTACTCCATGGCAAGTCCTGTGGTGAGATCTGAAGGCAACCGTTCAGATATAGGATATAATCAGTATTTGGAAATGATACCCGTGAAGTGCATACATCAGAAGGTTTGGTTAGTACTGTAAGGTTGTGACATGTTAGTTCGATTGGTTTTAGAGGCTCGATAAACTTCTGGAAATCTTAAATATTGTAAATCGTCATTTTATCACTATTGAGCTAAATTACAAAATCACCCTTGATAGTTAAATGACCAAAATGCCCTCGTTGGCCAATGTAATCAAAATAGCCCTGAATGTATCTGATATCGTGAAAGATCTTGACATAGAAATCTCTGAATGCCTGGTTGGAAAGCTGATGAGCAAATACAATTCCTGAGCCACTGTTTATGCCTTGTTGGTGTAAATTACCAAAATGCCCATGTATGATAAAATGACCATAACGCCCTTGTAGGCTTAAATGACTAAATCACTCATGATATGTCTAAACTCTCAAAGATCTTGATGTATCATCTCCTGAATACCTGGTTTGAACCGTTGGTACGAACCCCCCTTTTATAGGGGCCTCGTTTCAAAAATTCGTTCAAATTGTCAAAAGTTTGATGTGTTCCTTTCCACAAATGCCAAGTATCTCCAAGAAACAAATTGTTCCACCTAGTGTGTTCCATGTGTGCTACACGACTGTTTTGCATACTGATTTACACGTTATAATACCTATCACGTGCACATGACTGACATACTTGAAATTCACAGGAACATGACATGTTATATAAATTAAGCATGAACGTACTGTATTTCTGATATATGCCTATGCACCCGATATAACAAACATGCTATATGGATAATGTATTACTAAAAATACTGTTATTGATTAATGAACTATTGATGATCTAATTCACTGCGGTACTTGGGATATGATATGAAGTTACTGACGGCTCAGCCCTGATCCAGCTGGTAAGTCCGCCCGTTTTCGATTCCTATGCTTCAGCTAGGTCCGCCCGTATTCGGTTCCTATGCTTCGGCTAGAGCCGCCCGTATTCTAAGGTATTCCTTTAGGATGGTACCCATGCCTAATGGGATCGAGTTAATGCCTATACATGATACCGCACTGGGGAAACTATATGATGGAGTATGATTGGAGGGTAAATAAAGAATTAAAATGAACTTTACTGCTACTTGAAACAAATGTATTTGAAATAAAAAGGTTTACTGCATTGTTACATTTCATGCATTAACGTTGCACTGTTGGAACACACTAGACATTAAATTCTCTGATTCCACCTCTGTATGTTATCAGCCTATAATTCCCGTCTAATTCTCGATGTTTGAATAAATAACAAATATCGTTATTCTCGAGTACTGCTGCCTCGAAATAGTAGAGTAGAAATGGAGACTGTTACTACGTGGAACATCATGAAAATGTTATGCCTACCATATATCTACATGAGCTTATAGCATCTTTTGGTAGTTCTGTATCACTGAGCTTTTCCAAGCTCACGTTGTTTTTACCATCGCATGTTAAAAGAATATATCATGGTATAACATTTGACATCAGTGTTCGGAGTTCTCTCGGCGTTGCTTTTGGAGTATGGTACTGTATAGTTAGTGGGCATGTATGTCACGTATTGTTTTACGATAATGTTTGTAAAGTACTTTCTGAAATTTCTATTATGTGTTTAAATGACTTCCTGAAATGATATTTTAAACAGAAGTTGATTTTACAGTTTAATAAGTGTTTTGAGGAAATATGTTTTTATGTGTATTTTTACTGTGGGTCGCTCTTGTGACCCAAATGTGACTTCCTAGGATCCGTTGTAATGCATAGGCGGGTCTAGGGGGTTACAAGTTCATATCAGGTCGGGTTCGTTTCGAGCTAGGTTCATTTCGGGACGAATTTATTTTAGGCCAGGTTCATTTCAGGTCAGGTCAAAACGGTTAATTGACGAGTTAATTTGGGTTCGGAGTGACTTCAGGTCGGGTTCATTTCAGGTCGAGTAATTTCAGGTCGGTTTCATTTCAGGTCTGGTTTAGCCGTTTAGGTCGATAGACTTTAGGTTGGTCATTCATTTCGAGCTAATTATTCAATGCCCTTGACGAATGATGAACATGAATCACATTAAAAAGAAATATTAGGCAATAGGCAGTAGTAGAATGAACAAAAATATCATTTAATGGTTCATTTGTAAAATATTAGAGTAAATTACAAAAATAATAGGGGTCAATTTGTACTAAATTTAAAGTTTAGGGACTAGTATGAACAAAAATATTAGCAAATGATTCATATCTAACTATCTAAGATATTGGAGTAAATTACAAAAATTATAAAATAATAAGGGTAAATTTTGGCAAAATTTTTTTAAGGGACTAACATGAATAAAAATATCATCATATTAAAATCACGTGACTAAATTGCAAAAAAATGAATAGGGGTCGGGTCAATTTGGAATAAGAATATAGTTAGACTTTTTGGGACTATAATGAACAAAAATATTAAATTAAAGATTTAAAATGATAAACATTGGACTAAATCACAAAAAAATGAATAGGGGTCAATTTGTACTAAATTTAAAGTTTAGGGACTAGAATGAACAAAAATATCAGTAAATGATTCATATCTAACTATCTAAGATATTGGAGTAAATTATAAAAAATATAAAATAATAAGGGTAAATTTTGGTGAAAAATAAAATTTTAGGGACTAACATGAATAAAAATGTCATCATATTAAAATCACATGACTAAATTGTAAAAAAATGAATAGGGGTCAAGTCAATTTGGAATAAAATAAAGTTTTAGGGACTATAATGAACAAAAAAATAAAATTTAAATTAAAGACATTAGACCAAATCAGTAACTAGAATTTAAATTAAAATTAAAGACATTGGACTAAATTAAAATTGAGACTAAAACGAATCAAACTAAAACTAAAGAATAAAAAAGACCTAATTGTAAAGCTCTTAAACTAGTAATGACTTAAACTACAAATAACCCTGGAAAAATGGGCGGGATTTTTTCCTCCATTTTTTAAATTAAATTTTCACTCAATTTCATTTGAAATTGAAAGATGGGAAATGGGAATTGCACGTTGGGTGGGACTTGGGAATTGGGATTAGTTACCATTCCTTGGGATTTGGGCTAAAAAGTGTTGTTTTTTTAATTTGGACTAAATTACAAAAAGAGTTAATTTGGACTAAAAATTAGATTTTAGGGACTAGAATAAATTGGACTAAATTGCTAAAAGTATAAATTAATATGTGACAATTTTGACTAAAAAATAAATTGTAGGGACTAGAATAAATAAAAATATTATTTGACTAAATTACTAAAAATATAAATATATGAGTCAATTTCGGCTAAAAATAAAGTCTTAGCCTTTTAGGGATATAGAATACAATGAACAAAAATATCATGTTTAAAATATTTGACTAGAATGAATTTTTTTTGAAATAAATTGGGGTCAATTCGGTTAAAAATTATGGACTAATATGAACCTAAATAAACCCCAAATCCCTAACCTAATCATATAACCCAAAACACTCAACTTAACGCATTTACCCTAAACCCCAAACTTCAACCCCTAAATCTTACAATCACTAGTAAGTAAAGTACAAGCATAATCCTCAAATCCCTAAACTAATCTCATAACCCTAATTCCAAACACTCAACTCAAACATGTATTGTTTATAGCCCTAAACCCATAACCTTAACCACAAAATCCCTAAACTAATCTCATTACCCTAAACATTCTACTTAAACATTTACCCCTAAACCCCAAACATGAACCCCTAAATCTTAGAAGCACTATTCACTAATAATTAGAGTACATACCTAATCTCTTAATCCCTAAACTAATCTCATTACCCCAAAACACTCCACTTGATACATTTACCCTTAATCCCTAAACTAGAACTCCTAAATCTTACGAGCAATATTCACTAATAATTAAAGTGCAAGCACAATCCCATAATCTAAACCCTTAAATCCCTAAACTAATCCCATATCCCCAAATAATCAATTAGACACATTTACCCTAAATCCCAAACATAAATCAATAAATCCCTAAAATAAACTCATTACCCCAAACATTCCACTTAAACACATTTGCCCTAAAACCCAAACATGAACCCTTAAATCTTAGAAGAACTATTTACTAATAATTAGAGTGCAAGCCTAATCTTATAGTCTCTAAACTAATCTCATTACCCAAAACACTCCACTTGACACATGTACCCCTGATGCCTAAATCAAAACCCATAATTCTCTAATAATTAAAGTGCAAGCTCAGTCCCATAATCTCAACCCATAAATCTCTAAACTAATCCCATAACCCCAAATAGTCAACTAGACACATTTGCCCCTAAACTCCAAACATGAACCCTTGAATCCATAAACTCATCCCATTACCCCAAACATTCCACTTAAAACATTTACCCATGAACCCCAAACATAAATCCTTAAATCTTTTAATTAAAAACTAAACCCATAACCCAATTAATATTTAATTAAAAACCATAATCTTAATTAAATATTTTAATTAATTTTTTTTGCTCGGCAAACATGTATGATTTATTGATTAATAGTTCATACATAGCCAACATTCCCCAAGCCTCATTAAAAACCTCTCTAATCCTATAGAGGAAAAGAGTACTTGGGTAATGTTAAAAAGGACACAACACGAAAGAAAAAGGCTCACCCCCAAGAACAATCAATCCACCCGTTGGAACCAACTCGTACGATCGACACCAGTCTTTGCCAATGCATCCGCGAACTTATTGGCTTCTCGATAAATATGGTGAAAGCACACATCTCCAAGAGCAGCACACGCTTCATCGATACGTCGCAACCACACACCATATTTCCACGGTCGGGCATCATGGTGTAGCACCCACGCAATCGCCGTCGTCGAATCCGATTCCACCACTAACGGAGGGAACACCCGCTCTGAACTTACCAACAATTCCAACGCGAAACAAATGGCCTGCACCTCCGCCTCATTCGAGTCCACGATACCTATCGGCCCGGAAAATAAAGCCAGCACTTGTCCTGTTGCATTCCTCAAAACACCACCGCATCCGGCCTTTCCCGGCTTTCCCCTTGCAGCACCATCAACATTAAATTTCACCGTCCCCTCCATCGGCAATTCCCACCTCACAAGGTCTCGACCATTGTCTACGCGTGCACGAATTTCACAAGACCAAGGGCTGTCCCACCACGTCGACTCCATAATAGCCCCCGGTGGAAGGTCTAGGCGTACCCAAAACAATGATCTTAACTTCACCAAGAATACAATCGCTCCCACATCCATTTTTTTACCATTAAATAAACATGAATTTCGGCCCAGCCATAGTGACCATGCCACAGCCGCGCATGACGCTAACCACCAATCCCGGAAGCACCCATCAACAATATTCGCGAAACATTGCTCAAACAACGCCCCCAAATCCCGCGGCTGCACAAACGCCACCCTCCACCAACGAAAAAACTGCTGCCACACAGCCCACGCGATCGAACAACGGAACAAAATGTGTTCCAAATCTTCCACTGCTGCCGACACCAACAACACTTCATCGCCTCCTCCCCTATCGATATGCCCCGTGATTGCAACATCACCATAGTAGGCAGCCGATCCAACCTCACAAACCACAAAAAATACTGAACTTTCGGCGGTATAGACAACTTCCAGATTGCCTCCAACTCCGCCCTCGCTTCAAGCCCAAAAGATGTCATTAGTTTATACAATTGTGCAACCGAAAAAACTCCCGTATGCGCTAGTTTCCAAATCAACCGGTCCATACATGCACTGCCCAACACCAAACCTCCAATACAAAGTTTCAAATCAGCAACTTGCGTCACTTCAAACGATCGCAGAGACCTTCCGAAAAAAGAATCCCACTCCCCATGATTGAAACGTCTGCCCCGTGCATAGTCTTGAACCAACGCTCTTTTATTCCTCGCTAAGCGAAATAACCTCAGAAACATTTTTTCGAGGGGCTCCTCGGCACACCAAGCATCTTGCCAAAATAAAATGCGATCACCCTTCCCTAGCTGCCATCGGAACTGTGAAGGCCCAATAAAACGCTCCACGACAACCTCCTCTTGTATGCCAATTATTTGCTTCCACACCTTGGACATGTGCCTAACCCCAATCGAATTAGGCCTCCAACTTACCACCTCACACCCATACTTCGCTTCAATTATTTGTCGCCACAATGAACCCTCAGACATAGCATATCGCCATCGCCATTTAGCTAAAAGTGCGAGATTTCTTGCACGTAAGTCCACCACGCCCAGCCCCCCAAACCTCCTAGGCCTACACGCAATCGACCAATTTACCCGGCTCATTTTCATCTTTGTTTTCGACCCTCCCCACAAAAAACGACGACGAATTCTATCTATCTTGTTGATAACACTTCGCGGCACCAAGAACAGCCCTATATAATACAACGGCAAAGATGAAAGAACAGAGTTAAGCAACAACAATCTCCCCGCAATAGATAAAGCATCGCGCTTCCAACCCGTAAGGCATTTTCGAAACCTCTGAATTAAAGGTTCCCACAACTGCAAGCTATTCGGATTAACTCCCAGAGGCATCCCTAAATAGATTATAGGCAATTCAGCACAAGAACATCCCAATATTTTTGCAACATTTTGTAAATTCACCTCCGTCACACCCACCCCATACAATTTCGACTTGGCATAATTAATTTCCAGCCCCGATGCATATTCAAAACAAGTAAGGATGCGTTTCAAATTCTTTGCCACATTTACCTCCGCCGGAAAAAACAAAACCGTATCGTCTGCAAATTGCAGATGCGATATTTTAATTAATTGTTTATTTAAATTATGTTTTTAATTAAATATTACTTTAAATTATTTTTTGTAATTAAATATTTACTTAAAATATTTAAATCAATATTTAATCTAATATTTAATTAATAATAATAATTTTTGTATATTTAAATTATTATTTTAATTAAATATTAATTAAAATATTTATTTAAATTATGGTTTTTATTTAAATATTTATTTAAATTATGATTTTTTTGCTCAATAAGTATGATTTTATTAACACGAAAATCATACAATGCAACCAACCCGGACCTCATTAAAAACCTCTCTATACCTAAATGGAGGAAAAGAGTACCCGAGAAGGACAACTGAGAACCAAACACCAACCCGTACAAAAGGAAAACACAGCAAAAAAACCCCCACCCAGCCAGACCCCAACAGCTCGATCCGACCAGGTCACAACCGACCAAGGCGTCACGCCCCCAGGTCACCCGAGCCAACTGCTCCAGGCCATAAAGCCCTCACCCCGCCCAACGTTAAGCCCTCCCCAGCACGCCCCAAGCACCTTCATCCCGCACACCCCACGCATCCAGCAGCTCCCTCTAGGCTAAAGTCCCACCTGCATCCAGACACGTCGGTCCACACCACCTTTAGCCAATGTATCGGCTATTCCATTTGCCTCGCGGCCAACATGATGAAACACACAATTCACCGCTAAACTTGCTTCATCGATATGCCTAAATAAAGAGAAGTACCTCCAAGGCCGACCCTCAACGTTAAGAATCCATGAAATATATTGAACATGATGTAAGGAAGACGTGTGCATTAAGAAATTATTTGATGAAAATGTGAATTTGACTCTTGTTTAAGAAGACATATTACAAAGGAAAACGGCTTCTTTTTTTGCTTTAACAGGGAACTGAAAAATGTCCACTTGCCTAAGTAATATGTATATACCATGGAATTTTGAAAAGCTTGTTTGGCGTGCTCACTTAAAACTTGAGGCGATATTTGCTTTGTACACGAGTGTGTGTGGATATCTGCTTGTCCTTGTAATATTTTATATTCCTAACAATTTGTCTTCAGGTCTGTGTAATGAGTTTCATGTACTTTGGTAATTTCCTTTGCAGTCAGAGGAAGGATTATTGAATCATTTCCAAGGTCAAGAAGTTGAAGTCCTCGCAGAAGGTATGTTATTCAGTGCATTCTTTTTTAAAGATTTCATTTTGCATGATTGATAGCATTTTCTGTCTTGTGCCCACTTCTCTGAATTAATTGTGAGAGATATCGATGAAGGGATAAGCATGGGGATTTTTCACATATGCTTCTCCCTTACCAATCAAAGCAATCTAGATTAGTAGTAGCATGAAGATGATAGTGCTATGTGATAGTACATTTAAGATAAATTAAATTCATTGTTTTTTATCTACACGTTCCTGCATTTAGTATTTGAATGCACTTATTGTGGTTTATTTTCCATTTATACCTTGACAATTTATATTAGGTTTCTTTATCATATATGATTTTTCAGAGGGAGGTCCAGTACTTCCTTTGTTGGATATATAATGCCTTTTAAGCTTGTCTGGATGGTAAAACCTATATGGATTGATTTTATTTCTTTATGGTTTTATCAATTTGTGATGTTTGTCGTGTTAAATATATTCAGGCACAGGGATGACCATTACAAAGATAGGAATTATAGAAGAATTTGAAGTCGAAGTTAACAGACATGAACGTGATCGATATTGTGGGAAAGACACACTCTCGGTGCAAAAGTCGTAGTGCTAGTTCTGTCCGTTCTGAGAGCTTAAGTTTTCACCAATTTTCAGTTTGTACATTTGTAAGCTTAATGTTTTCTAAGTTATACATTTTTATGTTGTAATAAACTTCTGTTTTATTCATTTATAATTTATAATTTTACTTACATTTGGTTCTTATCAAATTAAATAATCAACAAAAAAGAGTTTTATGTTCTACACCAAACAAACTTGTGTTATATTTCATAATTTCCAGATTGTAAGTTTAAAGTTTATTAAGGTGTACACTTTTATGTTGTAATAAAATTGTATCTTATTCAATAATAATTTTACTTATTCCGTTTAAAGTTCACTTCTTCTGTTTAAAGTTATTGTAAGTTTAAAGTTCAGAGTAAGTTAAGTTCACTTATTCTATCTTTTGACTTATTCTGTTTAAAGTCACAGTTTTCAATATTATCCAATAAATTTTGAAAAAGTTAAGTTAATTAAATAAAAAGACATTCATTCAAGTTATGTTTGAATCCATCTAAAAGACAATTAAAATTGAATGTCTTAATAATTATAAGAACAAAACCAAGTATATTTTTTACATCCCTACATACACAAACATAAACAAAGCATATCAGGAGACAATTCAAGCATATAAACTCATTTAAGCAAATGTAAACACCAAACACTCAAAACTGTTTTTCCTATTGGCAGCTTGAGCACTTGTTACTAATTCAATCATAACTTTTAATCCATATGTCGGAATTTCAATTAATTTACCTCGTTAAAAGGCTTATTCAACTAGCTTTTTATCCATGTATGATTCATATTTTTCCTATTTATACATCAATACAGTTTATTATTTAAACATAGGTCATTTTGCAGTTCTGGACAGTTTGCACTGTCCAGATTCTTTCACTTATATCTTTTAGCTCACTTACTAGAATTCATTGCCGTTTTCTCTCAATTAAACTAGACATCTCAAAGTAACACATATTGAATTTTTAGCTCGTAATTCATTTTTTACTAATTTTGGTGAATTTTGAAAGTGGCTGCCCAGAACAAGACTTTCTGGGCAGTTTACTCAAAATTTCAATTCAAGTATTCTAATCCATTTTATTCCTATCATAACATGACCAATTGATGTCCTAAGTTAATTCTCTGTTTTTCTATAGTCATTGTAAGTCCAGTATGGTCCTTAACTTAATTAATTTAGTACCTTAATTAGCTCAATTTACAGAATAGCCCCAATTTCACTTATTAAGCATTTAATTACTTTAAACATTCATTTTAGACCTTATTTAGCCAATGCAAGTTATCTAACACTCCTTTTAATATCTTCCTTGTTTTTACTTTACATTTCCAGTATTCTTTTACAGCAATTCGGTCCCTAAAAACTTTCAATTTACTCAAAACATTCCCCTAAGTAGTTTTACATTTCTAGGTGACTAGTTTTCATCCTAACAGGTTTTTTTCCAGCATCTCTTACAATATTTTTGATCATTCAAGACCTCTAACTAACAGTAAACATCATTTTGAACCCTTTCTCCTTACATAAATTTTTCCAGAAACGATTTCTAACTCCTTAAATTTACAGATTTTAACGAAATAGTCCCCTAATCATTCGGGCAGCATGTAACAACATAGGGTTGCCTATTTTTGATTCCTTTCATATAATCTAAGTTAAACAAACATTTCTCATCATCATATAAGATTTTTATAGAAATGAATCAACAATTATAGCAGTCATTTTCAACAATTCGAACCATATGCACAATATAACATAACATTTGATACACTTATCAAAGTATAAACACTTACATGACCTCTAGCTTCAATTCCTATACTTAATTGATCAACATGCAAGAGTTTTCTTTAAGTTTTTCATGGCTAAACAAGGTCTCTCTCTCCCTTAATTTCTCTCTCAAATTTTGGCAGGTTTGGTTGTTAGAGAAGGAGACTAGGCTAAGTTTTGGTTAGTAGATTCTTGTAAGTCACCCTTTTAATTATCCCTTATCAAATTTTCAGCCAAGAGTAGTTAGGTGAATTTAGAAATTTGGACATGCAAGTCCATCTATTTATCACATAATTCGGTTTAGTCCTTTGAGAATGGTCATTTCATTTGTTCATTCTTTTAAATTAAATCCTTAATAGCCAAATTATAAGATAATTTAACCTAATTAAATTAATTCTAAATCAATTAAATTGAATAACTTTTAGGGTATATTTGAGGGTGTTACAGACCACGAGGAATTGAACATGGTTGTGACTTGTGATCACTTTCCTAAGAAAGCTGAAGAATCCCAATATCTACATAGGCATAGTCTTTTGTGGACATATTTAATATAAATATAAATTTAAATTTGGTGCACTCATATTTGGTTTTCTTTATTTTCAAATATAAATCTAATAAAAACATATTTTATCAAATTCTAAACCTGAACCATACAATTTCTGATGGATAAGCTTCTCCAAGTGTTCAACCATGGAAGGTGTGAAATAGTTTCTCCAATCTCCCACTTTTCCTTTCCTGAAGTAACTTTCGTTTCGAATCCCAGGAATGAATAAGCCCTTCTTGTTCACTTCGAGTTCCTTCAAATTCTCAAAACTACAGATTGTTGCTATTTCTTCAACTCCTTGCTTCTCTTCATCCTCTGTGAAAGGAACCCCTAAGAACATGGCCAACTGTTTCACCTCACAACTGATGTCTTCCTTAAGATCTTCGTACTTTAAAAACAATATCTTGTCGGGGTTTTCTTGGCTTGTCTTCCAATAACCCAATACATGATCAAAAAAGGGTCCAAACCCACAGATTCCATGACAGAACTTGTCAAAAGCTTCATCTAAGGACAACAACTGTTTGTTTTCTTCTCGAAGCTTGCCGATGAAAACCCAAAGAGAAATGAACGTATCCATGGGGTTCCTACATATGTAAACAATCTTAAAGTTGGAATCTTTAATGGAACTTCGCAAAGAAGCATAAGGAACGTGTGTGGCAAAAAGCCTTGGTAGAGATAGAAACTGGATCCACTCCAACCTTCTTCCTTAGGGAGGCTTTGCAACAGCTGTTGGAGCTCATCGTCCAATGATTTGTCGACATCTTGGGTTAGTGAAACTGAAACACGTTCGGTTTTGTTGATTTCTGCTGTATCCATGATGAAACCAACATCCAATCCAGAAAGGGACGTAAACAAGAACGCTCAAACACTTCAGCACCAAGTCAATCTTTCTATTTGTAAACACAAACGCCGCTATAGAACTTGACTTTTTGCGACGTTTGCAAAAACAAACGCCACTATAGGGTTAAAAATGCCACTAAAGAACTATTTTGTTGTAATGACTTTAATCGTACCGATAAGCCTATACACATATCGATACGCCCCTCTTAAATGTACACAATGGCACTTTCTGTTTTGAGACAGATATCGATATGGTAGGTTGCAAAAGTGCATTTATTGTGGGAAAAATGGAGCCCAATGACTCTATTGATGATCTCAACTACCTAAACGGATAGAAATCAATGCAAGGGTATAAAAGCAAGCTTCCAAAGCGTCAACAACAACTATTGAACCTATTTGCAACATCCAAGCATATATCCAAACCCTTGAGCTTAAAGACTCAAATTTTTGTAACCCCCACTTGTGTAATTTTCATTGTATCATTTTCTTTCAAGTTTGGGAGTGATTACTTGTAATTGGGTAATATATCAACCTTGTGAGAGGTATTTTTCAGATTGTCATTCATTCATTGTATCATTTGAATTTCATCCCTTGCAAACTGGAGCTGTACAAGTGTAGAAAGTCAAGGCCTTGAGCCAAGTAGTGCCACATTTTGGGAAAGTGGCGACCATAACGTCAGAATCAAATGCTTGAAAATGTCTCGGGAAAGAAATCACAGATCTTAGACCACGTGCTGAGCACCAAAAGCCTTGATAGAGATAAACACTTCCACTGGGACTGATCCGACCTTCTTCTTTAGGGAGGGTTTGCAGCAGATGCTGGAGTTCATCGTCCAATGACTTGTCCACATCTTGGGTTGGTGAACCGAGATTGATTTTGCTGGTTCCTGATGTATCCATAATGAAACCAATAACTATCTTATTTTGCACAATTTTCATCGATTAATAGTAAAGTGGACAGGCAATCCATCCACCCTCATAATATTTTATAATTGGTCAATCACAAATTTTAAGGGTAAAATACATAAATCATCACTTAACTTTTCTCTCGTACCTATTTTGGTCACTGAACTTTCAAAACGCTCAATTTACTCACTAAACTTTACTTTTGACCTATTTTAGTCACTTTGAATTATTTTATTAATAATTTGGTATGACGTGGTATATTTTATTGTTATTAAATATAAAAATAATTTAAAATGAAAATAAAATTATATTTTATTATTATTAAATATAAAATAAAACTCCAAATTTCCAAACACTCAAACTCTTTTAATGGCGTTACTCTCACCGATCACAAACCCTTTCGCCGACGTTACCTTTACCGATCACCACTCCTTCATCGATGTTACCCTCATCGGCCATCCACCCCTTCACCATATATCATCACATAATAAAATTAAATTCTACTACAAAAGCATTACTAAAAGTGAGATGCAAGGGCCAATTATCGACCTTTGATTCAAATGCAAGATCAAAACACATAATGAGATTCATTCAAATCAATTGGCAATTGATGAAGAAAGTTTCACAAACAAAACCATCACTATACTCCAATTACTTCATATATGTTGCTAAAAATACATGATTCGACCCTTAAATAACTGAACGCTACAGAAGCAAATTTCATAAAAACATATGCAAAGATTTTTTAGTTTTAACTGGAAACCCATATGAGCCAAAAGAATTGAAAGGACATATGTTACCTGTAGGAGACGATAGCCCAGGACATCCTTTTTAAAGACCAAGAGAATACAATGGATCCCATTCTCAGGGACGACGGTGTTTTTTCAATGATAAAATCGTTGATTAGAAGTTTTGTGGAAAGAAGAAAGAAGGGTTGGGGCCAGGGCAACCACACGGTGTTTTTTGAAGTTTTGAGTGTTGGTTAACGCCGGTGAAAGGGTGGGTGGCCAGTGAGGGTAACACCGGTGAAAGAGTGGGTGTCTGGTAAAGGTAAAGCCGACGAAGGGGTGAGTGATTGGTGAGGGTAATGTCGCCGAAGGGGTTTGAGTGTTGGGGGATTAGGGGGGTTTTATTTTATTTTTACTTAATAATAATAAAATATAATTTTGTTTTTATTTTAAATTATTTCTATATTTAATAATAATAAAATATGACACGTCATACTAAAATATTAATAAAATAAGGGTTAACTACCTGAAATACCACTCAACTTTAATGTGTGACTCTAATATGCCACTGAACTAAAATTCGATACTATAATACCATTGAACTTCACTGTGTGATTCAAAGTTAGCACTCCACCGTTACTCCCATTACGGAATTCTGACGTGGACTCTAACTCCCGTTACAGGAATGACGTGGGCAATAAAAAAATAATATCTTTTTCCAGATATGATCCACCTCATTATATTTTATGTTTTATTTTTACTATAAAATCTCTTTTGGCTGAAAACAAAACCCTAATTTCCTATTTTCTATTTCCAGCATAGATTTTGAAGCTGATCCAAATCTATGGAGGTAGAATGGCAAAGATCAAGTGAACGCAGGGTTGAATTAGAAGAACCCATTTCAATTCCGGTGTGTGGATGCGGATATCCGGCAAAGCTGACTACATCATGGTCTAATGCCAACCCTGGAAGGAGATTCTTTGGCTGCAAAAATTACGGGAGTTTTCTTCATAAACATTGTAGATTTTTTTGTTGGTTTGATCCTCCAATGAGCCCACGTGTAAGAGTTGTTATCGTGGGACTGCTAAACAAAATCAAGACGAATAACATCCAAAGAAGGAATGAGAGATTTGTTTGGATTTTTGTTTTGATTGTCAGTATTGTACTACTGTGGTACTTAATGCACTAAGGGGAGTGAAGATGTTTATTAGTTATGTTTTGTTGGAAAGGATGAAGGGAATGAAAATGGTTACTTTTAAATTTAGGGTGTTTTTAGTTATGTTTGGTGTTGTTCTACTGTATTAAGCATGTTTACTGGTTATGTCTTGTTGAGAAGGAAATGAAAATGTTTTGTTTTACTGTGTTAAGGATGTTGTACTACTATGTTTACTAGTTATGTTTTGGACTTAAGGAAATAAAAATGTTAAGTGTTGCTTAAGATAGTTGTGTTGATTGAATATATGAAAATCATAAATTGGTACATGTAGCAACTAGTGACCAAATACACTGAAACATGTTCACAAAAAGAGACCAACAAAAAAATCTGTATACATTACAGAAAGAGACCAAATACAAGCATAAACATGTTCACAAAAAGTACACTACCAACACTGAAACATAAACATGTTCACAAAATATATTTTCATTGGAAATTTGTATCCATTACAAAACTGTGCAGATACAAGCATATGAAAATGTAAACAGAAAGAGACCAAATACAAGCATATGATTTTGCCAACAAAAAGTGACCAAAATAACTTGCCAACAAAAAGTGATAAACACATAAGCTTTTGACAAAAGCATATGAACTTGCCAACAAAAAGTGATAAACACATTAGCTTCCACTCCCAACCTACAGTCTTTGTCAGTTTTGAGCATGAGATTCTTGTGTTCCAGCTTGTGTTCCAGTCTGAGTTAAAGTACTTGATTGGCTGAAACTTTGACTACCAGAAGGCATCCATCTAACTGTCATGGGAACTGTTGTAGGACATGTTTGCTGCCTCAAGTTTTCAGATTGAAGGCCTGGAGTAGGGATAAAAACAAATGGACTATTTGCTGGTTGGTTGGTTGAAGTTGAAGGCCTAGTTTGGGTTGGCCTCCTAATCTGAAAAATGAAAAAAATAGGTTAGATGCAGATTAATAAGTAATCAAATTAATTGATTTGTAAGATTAACATTACATGTAATTTCGACACTCTACTAGAAGGAGGTCTCATTTGATTCCTAGCAACTAGTCTTGTTTTAGGGATAGGTATGTTGGCACCAACTTCACCCTTGCAAGTTCTTTGATTGTGACATGGTCTACGACACTTGGTACAATACATTTTCACACCTCTCTTAGTAAATCTACCACTAGTATTTGAGGTGGTTTCATCTGCTTCTCTCTTTCATTTTGTCTTTGGCCTACCAGGAGGCCTTCTATGCTTTGGTGGCAGTACTGGCTCACATGTAGTGTCAATCACCCACTGATTTGGACCTCTAATAGGTTTGATCAAATGACTATAAATTAGTTGCTGAGTTTCTTTCTTGTAGCAGCTATGAACAAAAGTTTCAGGTCTTTGATTTTCTCGTACCATACATAATACAACATGTGAGCATGGGATTCCTAAAATTTATGAACAAACAAATAAGTAAAAATATAGTAAAACGATTGAATTTAAAGTCTAATAAACACATACCTGTGAGATCCCACTTTCTGCAAGTGCAGGAAATTTTTTTTAAATCAACAACATGTTGGTTGGATGGTCCACAAGACACTTGGTACATATGATCTCCAGCATGTGTTGGCCAACACCTATACAAGTTTTATTTGTATTCAAACTAAACAATTACAACAAAAAACTTTCAATTAAAAACAACTACACAGTTGAGTGGTATTACCTAGAAGAGTGATCAATTTCCAAATTAAGTTTTTTCTGAATTTTTGGGCATAAACTTCCAATATACTTATCTGCAGCTTCCTTTTTCTGGGCCATTTTATGCATTAAGTCAGTTCTAATCATCTCCATCATTGTTATGATATGTTTATCTCGAGCATCCAGAATGAGCTAGTACCAGAAAACAAAAAAATGTTAGTTACAATTAAAGTTGATATTTATAAAGTACATATTGTTATTGAATATTTACCTTATTGAAACACTCAGAATAATTATTGAGTACCATGTCAGATTTACAAAGTGTTTTAAAATGAGACTTAGACCATTGAGCAGCGTCCTTGTCTTTCAACCAATCAAAGGCACTTGGTGACAAATTTTCAAGTTCAGCCATTACATCATCGAATTCTTTCTTATATGTACACTTAGTTGTTTTCCACAGTGCATCCTTCATGTTCTTCCCTTTAAAACCAGCAACATTCTTGAAATTGGAATATAAGTGTCTCACACACTTTCTATGTTCAGAATGAGGAAAAAGTTCCAATAGTGCTTCAATCAGCCCATGAATAATTGTAGTTGTTAGCATTAGATATGTTCAAAAAAAAAACAAAAGAGACAAAAGAGAAATGGTAACAAAAGGATTACCTTCTGCTTGTCTGACATGAATGTGAAATGGTAAGAATTTGTCATCTCTAAATCAATGATCAAAAGAGACAAAAACCACATCCAAGATGATTCATTTTCAGACTCAACAACAGCCCAACAAATTGGATAAAGGCTATCATTACCATCTACACCAACTGCTGCCAACAAGTGCCCTCCATAGTAGTTCTTAATATGGCACCCATCATGGCATATTATAGGTCTACAGTCTGCTTTGAAACCTTCTTTGCAAGCTTGTAAACATATATACATTCTTTGGAACAATCTATTGTCTAGTTGAAGGATTGTGGTGCTTCCAGGATTAGAAGTTCTAATTTCACCAAGATAATCATATATCTTTGAATATTGAGCTTTGTAATTTCCAAGAACTATTTCTAGTGCTAAGTTTTTAGCTCTCAAGCATTTACTCAAAGATACCTGATAAGAATGTCTTTCTTGTAGATCTTGGTGTAGAGATCTAATTGAAAAGGTAGGATCAGCCTTCCATTGTTCCAAATATTTTTTAGCCAACCACTTGTAAGTAACATTTTTATTTCTAAAATCTTTGAGACAGTTATGCTCTTCAATATAAGACTTAATCTGCCATGTGTTGTTCATAGGATCTTTAGGGTCAACCTTTGATGCCCAAATATACCAAGGACAATTTTCCTTGCAAATTACATGTATCCTACCTTTGTCAACCCTTTTGAATTTGATATCATGTCTGCTCTTAATCCCATACTCCCTTATAGCTTTTTTCAGAATCTCTTTATCACTAAATTTCATCCCCTTCTTAAATCTCGGATTTTCCATATCCACTCAACATTAAATACAGGACATTTGGGGTGTTTCTTTCGATCATCTTCATCAGATTCATTTGCACTAACACTATACAATGAATCTGATCCATCACTAACATATCCATTCAAATGTGTCTCATTACCAAACTCCAAATCCATCAGATCCACCTCTTCTTCCCGAGCTTCATCATTTATGGCATCATCACTATTTTCATATCCACTATCACTGTCAGTTTGTTCAATCTCATCCTCTACATAATCATCATCCTCTTCTACATCATCATCTCCAGTCTCTTCTACAACATCATCTTCATTCTCTTCTACAACATTATCCTCTACATAATCATCATCCTCTTCTACATCATCATCTCTAATCTCTTCTACAACATCATCTTCATTCTCTTCTACAACATTATCTTCTTCAATTTCTATGTTTTTATTACTAACATCACCTAGGTTATCAATTTTAGCAGTTTCTCCAACTGTTTCTTCTAAGTACACATGCAATTGTTTTAGTGTAGGCATAGTCTGTAACATGCTAATGACATCAGAATCAGTTCTTAATGGTTTAACACTTACTTTCACAATAGGTTGTTTCCAATATAGACTACACATGCCATTATACCCTAACTCTACAACAATATCATATATTTCTAGCATAGACATGCTATCCACATGGCACATATCAAAGAAGCTTATCTTCTTACCACTGTACTTTAGCTTTGGAGAATTTACTATGAATCCACCATGATGCACAACAAGTGTAAAGTTTTCTGATGAAGCATCTGTCAAAAAGTAAAGAATTATTGAATTTCAACTTAAAAAATTGCATCAGTCAAACAATTTGAGTGATCCCCAAATATAATAGTGGTCCCCAAACAACAGAACCCTAAAAATTGCACAACAATACCCACGTGAATAACACATTGACTCAACAACCAATGTCACAACAGAACAAAAAGCACAATTTTTTTAACACATTAACTCAGCAACTATCATCCAAGTGGTCCCCAAACAACAGAATTATTGTTACTTTTTTATCATCCAAGTGATTCCAAAGTGAATCACACCAACCTCTATTTAATAAAATAGCAATAACAATTGAAAATCATAACCCTAAAAATTGAATAGAAACAAATATTGAATGCAAACAAAAACTATACACTAAAAGGACAAAACATTAAACCCAAAATTTAAATACAAACAAAATACATAAAACTCATAGAAACATTAAATATATATGAGATTATAAATTTTTAATACATACCATATCTTACGGTTCAGCTTCCTTCAACTCTTAACACACGTTTTTCCATTTGATTTCTTTCTAACAATCGATCACTACAATCTTCTCTCAGAGAAAACCCAGAGAAACCCACTTGAATAATCAATAACAATCCATAGAAAACCCACTGAAAACCCACTGATTTTTTTCCCGTCTAATTTCAGAGTGATTTCTGAAGTTTGAAATTTCATTAACCTAATTTTGAGGAGATAAAGAGTCTTTAACAAAACTACGTCGTTTTACAATAAAAATAAAACATAAAACATAATGAGGTGGATCATATCTGGAAAAAGATATTATTTTTTTATCGCCCACGTCATCCCTGTAACGGGAGTTAGAGTCCACGTCAGAATTCCGTAATGGGAGTAACGGTGGAGTGCTAACTTTGAATCACACAGTGAAGTTCAATGGTATTATAGTATCGAATTTTAGTTCAGTGGCATATTAGAGTCACACATTAAAGTTGAGTGGTATTTCAGGTAGTTTACCCATAAAATAATTCAAAGTGACTAAAAATGTCAAAAAGTAAAATTTAGTGAGTAAATTGAGCGTTTTGAAAATTTATTGATCAAGATAGGTCTGAGAACAAAGTTGAGTGATGATTTCGGTATTTTACCCTTTTTTAAAAATAAAATGGATTGGAGACCCAATAAACTTCCACTACACCATTAACATATTCATATGACAACCTGTACTGGACAAGAAAAACCAACAACCCAAAAATTTATTTATTTCCCCTAAGATATCCACCAAAATAATTTGAAGGGTAAACTTCACCACATACCACTCAGTTATAGCTACTGACTCGAAAATGCCACTAAGCTTTTAAAAAAAATCAAAACTAACACTAAACTTTAGTTAGTGACTCAAAAATACCACTCCGCCGTCAATTCTTAACACCAACGTTAAGTCAAAACGACATCGTTTTGGTGCAGCTGTTTTGAAGCCTAATTTAGCCCAAAATGACGTCGTTTTGCTCGATGGCAGCTATTAATCACACCCGGATAGTTCTTGTCCCAAAGGTTGTGGGGGCAAATTGTATGGAGAAATAACCAACTTGAAGTTATGTAATATTTTACCACAAATATTATATATTTTAAACTACTTGAGATTAATTCAAATTATTTTATGAAATAAATAATACTATAAATAATATATAATATTTATATAATAGTTTTGGTAAAATATTATATAATATCACGTTAGTTTAGTGGTTAAGGCTTAGCCTTTAAAGGGAAGTAATACATCTTTTTATATGTCTTTTTGTTACTAGATCCTTCGCTAGCGTTATCCTTGTACCAAGGATGACCACAAAACCTGCGTTCGATCAATTCAGAATCACCTCCCCAATAAATCATGCAACAATTTCTACAACAATGGATTTTCTGAACCGGCAAACCCATATCACGGACCAACTTCTTCATCTCATACGTGTTCTTGGGCATGACATTATCTTCAAGCATTAACTTCTGCATTATCCGAAAAAGGTCATCATAGCATGCATTAGGAATCTTATATTGTGCTTTTAAGTGTATTAATTCAGAAACCACTGATAACTTGGACTCATTGCTACCGGGCCATATCGGTTCAGAAGAAGCACCAAGTTTGTCGTACAACATTTGCGCCGAAGCAATTGGTGGTTGATCATCTGGTGTCATTTATGCATTTAATTCAGGACCAGAAACATCTATCTCGGGAGGTTCATGGTTGTTACCACACAGATCATATGCATACTCTGGAACTGCATTGCTTGAACGCTCCATATGGTTATAGTAATCATATTGACTCTGTCCAGTGAGAGAAAAACGTGGCTCTCCATGATGCACCCAATTATAATAATGCGGAACAAACCCTTCAGTGATCACATGAACTTTCATCATTTCTAGATCTTGAAGATTTTTATTTCTGCATTTAGGTCGGTTATATGGACACCTAATATTTCATCCATCTGTAAATCTAGGCTTACTTAATGCAAATGTAATAAATTCCAACAGTGGTCGCTCAAAATCGGGATTAATAATGTGACCCTTTATTAGCCTATCAATATTGTACATCCAAGATCGATCCATGCTGAATGTCAAAGCATGTTTTTATTGTATTATTAAATTAAAATACTTAAATTAGTAAACTTGTAAATAGTAATTTTTAATTACTATTTTCTAAATCTTCTAAAAAAAATAGAAACATAACTTATGATTTTTATTATTGTATATTACGTGCAAAACTCTTTATTTACTCTTAGTATATTTCTAAAGAAAACAAGAAGTAGAACTTATGACATTATTAATCTATGTTACATATGAAAATATTTTATTTACTTTTAGTCTATTCTAAACTTTTTAATTAAAAGGCTAATACTAATGAATTGATAGCACTATATTTAAAAAATAAAATTAAAACTTACCTCAACTCACAAATTCGGTAAAAAAATTTAAAGTTCTGCAAAACAAATAAAAAACATCAAAATTGAAATTTAAAAATAATTGGAATACAACAAACAATTCTTCTAAAATGTTATTTTTATTATAATGGTAAAAAAATAGTTATTTAAAATGATAAAATCCCATGAAATTAAAGCACAACACTCACTACACCAGAATTGATATGTAGCGGCGCTTTTTGTGGCGTTTTTAAGGAAAACGCCGCAAATATTGTACTTATCACGGCGTTTACGGGACAAACGCCACAAAATGGCAAATTTGGCGGCATTTTTAATAAAAACTCCGCTACAGGTCTAGTTTTAGCGGCGTTTGTAAAACCAAACGCCGCAATAGGTCCGCAAAAGTCAAATTTTAGCGGTGTTTGGTTTTACAAACGCCACTATAGATAAAAACACGTCGCTATAAGGGAAATGGAATAAAAAATTAAAAAAAGACACGGTAGAAGTAATCACGGGATTTTAAACCCCATTTAAATGCCAAGCCCTTGTTTTCTCTCAAACCATAGCGCAACCATCTTTCTCCACGTCATCGCCGCCGTTCTGGTGATCACTCCGGCAAGCCAAAGCCACCAAGATGAAGCCCTTGTCCCCTTCTCCGAATTGTTGCTTTGATTTCTGCAATATATGCATGTCTTTTTGCCATTGCCTCTACTAAAGTTTTCTTCGAAGAACGCTTTGATGGTAAATCGTTTCTGACTCATCGTTTCTTCGCTTTCTCTAACTAAATCGTCCGTTGTGTGCGAACCTTTAGATTGGCTTGCTTTCGTCGTTTGAATCTATTTTATAAAGATTTATGAGTTTTATTTTTATCAAATTTGAACGGATCAGTGATGTTTATGTGTTAATTAGGTGGTTCAGTTGCTTTTGATTTGTTCCTTACTCAAATGCTTAATTAGGTTTGACAATTTTGTATCCATTTTGAAAATTTTAAAGAGAACTCATGAAAAGGATGTTACTTTTGGTTTAATTGTAACTTTTTTACGATTCATTGTTTTCAAATAGTACATTTTCATTTATTTTTGGCTAATTTTTCTCCATTTTGAAAATTTTGCTTAATTTTTCTCTTACTATGCTCTGTTGACCGTGAAAGTGAATTTAGGAATAGAAATCTATTCTTTAGTTTTATGTATTCATTTTTGTTTATAAATCGAATTGCTGCACATTTTCATTGATATCAAATTTGTGTGGTGTTTGGTGCTATGCTGCTGCTCTGACTTTCCCATTTTTCTTTCATTATCATGCCTGTCACTTGTATCTGAACATGGATATGTGATCTGAGTCTCCAAGGACTCTCGAAATACATAGAATAAAGTTAGAAGAACTTCGAATGAAATGAACGAACCTGTGTTGGATCTATATTTGTATCATAGGTGTGGTGTGAAAACTCAAGAATAGAAGAGGGAGCATTTGAATCCTTTCGGTCGTCGGACCCAACACGCTATTTCCCCCAACTCGCCATCGTCGAAGATTGGCAAACTGTGTGCCAATCAAACGATTCTTTTACATTCAACGTTCAATGTTCGGCTGGCACACCCTTCGCTGATTTTCGACGACGGCAAGTTGAGGAAAATAGTCGGCTGGGTTCAGCGACCGAATGGGGTCGGTGACGACGACCGGCGGTAGCAGTGGTGAAGATTTGGGGTTTTAGGATTTAGTGATTCAGAGACTATTTTAAAAATTTTTGAATTTTAAGATTTTTTTGAAAATTTTTCAAAATGGATACAAAAAAATAAAGAGTAAATAATAAAAATCATAAGTTCTACTTCTTGTTTTCTTTAGAAATATATTAAGAGTAAATAAAGAGTTTTGCACGTAATATACAATAATAAAAATCATAAGTTATGTTTCTATTTTTTTAGAAGATTTAGAAAATAGTAATTAAAAATGACTATTTACAAGTTTACTAATTTAAGTATTTTAATTTAATAATACAATAAAAACAGGCTTTGACATTCAGCGTGGATCGATCTTGGATGTACAATATTGATAGGCTAATAAAGGGTCACATTATTAATCCCGATTTTGAGCGACCACTGTTGGAATTTATTACATTTGCATTAAGTAAGCCTAGATTTACAAATGGATGAAATATTAGGTGTCCATATAACCGACCTAAATGCAGAAATAAAAATTTTCAAGATCTAGAAATGATGAAAGTTCATGTGATCACTGAAGGGTTTGTTCCGCATTATTATAATTGGGTGCATCATGGAGAGCCACGTTTTTCTCTCACTGGACAGAGTCAATATGATTACTATAACCATATGGAGCGTTCAAGCAATGCAGTTCCAGAGTATGCATATGATCTGTGTAGTAACAACCATGAACCTCCCGAGATAGATGTTTCTGGTCCTGAATTAAATTGCATATATGACACCAGATGATCAACCGCCAATTGCTTCGGCGCAGATGTTGTACGACAAACTTGGTGCTTCTTCTGAACCGATATGGCCCGATTACAATGAGTCCAAGTTATCAGTGGTTTCTGAATTAATACACTTAAAAGCACAATATAAGATTTCTAATGCATGCTATGATGACCTTTGTCGGATAATGCAGAAGTTAATGCTTGAAGATAATGTCATGCCCAAGAACACGTATGAGATGAAGAAGTTGGTTCGTGGTATGGGTTTGTCGGTTCAGAAAATCCATTGTTGTAGAAATTGTTGCATGATTTATTGGGGAGGTGATTCTGAATTGATCGAACGCAGGTTTTGTGGTCACCCTTTAAACTAAGCCTTAACCACTAAACTAACGTGATATTATATAATATTTTACCAAAACTATTATATAAATATTATATATTATTTATAGTATTATTTATTTCATAAAATAATTTGAATTAATCTCAAGTAGTTTAAAATATATAATATTTGTGGTAAAATATTACATAACTTCAAGTTGGTTATTTCTCCATACAATTTGCCCCCACAACCTTTGGGACAAGAACTATCCGGGTGTGATTAATAGCTGCCATCGAGCAAAACGACGTCATTTTGGGCTAAATTAGGCTTCAAAACAGCCGCACCAAAACGACGTCGTTTTGACTTAACGTTGGTGTTAAGAATTGACGGCGGAGTGGTATTTTCGAGTCACTAACTAAAGTTTAGTGTTAGTTTTGATTTTTTTAAAAGCTTAGTGGCATTTTCGAGTCAGTAGCTATAACTGAATGGTATGTGGTGAAGTTTACCCTTCAAATTATTTTGGTGGATATCTTAGGGGAAATAAATAAATTTTTGGGTTGTTGGTTTTTCTTGTCCAGTACAAGTTTTCATGTGAATATGTTAATGGCGTAGTGGAAGTTTATTGGGTCTCCAATCCATTTTATTTTAAAAAAAGGGTAAAATACCTAAATCATCACTCAACTTTGTTCTCGGACCTATCTTGGTCAATAAATTTTCAAAACGCTCAATTTACTCACTAAATTTTACTTTTTGACCTTTTTAGTCACTTTGAAATATTTTATTAATATTTTAGTATGACGTGGCATATTTTATTATTATTAAATATAGAAATAATTTAAAATAAAAACAAAATTATATTTTATTATTATTAAGTAAAAATAAAATAAAACCCCCCAAATCCCCCAACACTCAAACCCCTTCGCCGACATTACCCTCACCAATCACTCACCCCTTCGTCGGCTTTACCTTTACCAGACACCCACTCTTTCACCGGTGTTACCCTCTCTGGCCACCCACCCTTTCACCGGCGTTAACCAACACTCAAAACTTCAAAAAACACCGTGTGGTTGCCCCGGCCCCAACCCTTCTTTCTTCTTTCCACAAAACTTCCAATCAACGATTTTATCATTGAAAAAACACCGTCGTCCCTGAGAATGGGATCCATTGTATTCTCATGATCTTTAAAAAGGATGTCCCGGGCTGTCGTCTCCTACAGGTAACATACACCCTTTCAATTCTTTTGGCTCATATGGGTTTCCAGTTAAAACTCAAAAATCTTTGCATATGTTTTTATGAAATTTGCTTCTGTAGCGTTCAGTTATTTAAGGGTCGAATCATGTATTTTTAGCAACATATATGAAGTAATTGGAGTATAGTGATGGTTTTGTTTGTGAAACTTTCTTCATCAATTGCCAATTGATTTGAATGAATCTCATTATGTGTTTTGATCTTGCATTTGAATCAAAGGTCGATAATTGGCCCTTGCATCTCACTTTTAGTAATGTTTTTGTAGTAGAATTTAATTTTATTCTGTGATGATATATGGTGAAGGGGTGGATGGCCGATGAGGGTAACACCGATGAAGGAGTGGTTATCGGTAAAGGTAACGTCGGTGAAAGGGTTTGTGATCGGTGAGAGTAACGCCATTAAAAGAGTTTGAGTGTTTGGGAATTTGGAGTTTTATTTTATATTTAATAATAATAAAATATAATTTTATTTTCATTTTAAATTATTTTTATATTTTTTTAGCTCAATCGTATGATTTTATTAAGAATAAATCATACAAAAAAATCCAGACTCGGGCCTCATTAAAAACCTCCCTAAACCTAAATGGAGGAAAAGAGTACCCGAGTTGGACCCGAAATTACACACGAAAGCAAGGAACAAACCCCTCCCTCGGATCAAAAAATACCATACAAAAGCTCCCCACCCTAGCACCCCACTGTAGCGCATCCGGCAGCCCCTACTGCTAACAGTAAACGCACCCCCTGCTACTACCACGCACCCAGCTCCCATTCTCGTATGGCACCAACAATCACCATGTCCCCTTGCCAAGTGCCCGACATGTCCCTCAGTCGATCAATCAAACCCCACACGCAGCCAATCCCTCCGATCCACACCCCCCTTTGCAAGCATATCCGCAACGCCATTCGCTTCACGCTTAGCATGTTGAAAGGTACAATTCACACTACGACATGCGCTATCAATCCTCCGAAACAACCAATAGTGCTTCCAAGGTCTACTCTCCCTATTTATCACCTAAGAGAGGGCCACTAACGAATCCGACTCAAACACACAAGGCCTTCCCCTCCAATGCGAGTCGCTAAATGCCTCTATAGCATAACAAAGCGCATGAATTTCAGCTTCATTTGAATCGAGTATCCCCAAAGGGCCATCAAACATTGCCAAAAGCTTACCCCCATCATCACACAACACCCCACCACACCCCGCGAGTCCCGGCTTTCCTCTAGCTGAGCCATCAACATTAAATTTAACCATACTTACTGGTGGCGGTACCCAACACACCCCTATCCGAGGTCCAAATACCCGTCCCCTATGCTCACACCACCATGGGCAGTCCCACCACACCGATTCCACGAGCATGGCATTGTTATCCAACACATTCACCCAAGAAAAAGCACGCAGCTTAATTGTAAAAAACAAATCCACCGGTGATAGCCGCTTCCCATTAAACAAGAGGTCGTTGCGAGCTAGCCATAGCGACCACAAAGTCGCTGCACAGCTCGCCATCCACCATTGTTTAATCACTCCTCGAAACTGCCCATCAAGGAATACATGTACAAAAGACACTATCGACGCCGGCCGAACCAACTCCACCTTCCACCAAGCCAAGAACAGCAACCACACTTGCCACACCCACCGACAACGAAGCAAAATATGGTCCGCTTCATCCTCCCCCTCCCCACACCAACGACAAGATGTATCCTGTGTCTCAACATGCACCCCACGGTCACGTAACATACATAGCGTCGGTAGACGCTCAAGGAGTACAAACCAGACGAAGCATTGTACTTTCGCAGGTGTTAGCAACGACCAAACACCCACATGACTCCATTCAGTTTCCCCTTCCAATCCGAAAGTCGCCATTAATTGCGATAGTCTTGACACCGAGAAAGTGCCCGTCGAGGTATGTTTCCAAACCCACGTGTCCAGCACCTCTTCCACAAGCTGCAATGCACCCACCACCCCTCTCAAAACACACAATTGTTCCTCCTCAAACACACGCAATTGTCATGAGAAAAAACCCTCCCATCTCGCATGTCCCAAAGAAAAATCAATGGCATAATCGAATACCAATGCCCACTTGTTCACCGCAAGTCGATACAACCGCGGAAAAGCCTCGCATAACGGCACCTCCAAACACCATCTATCCCTCCAAAAAAGAACCTTCTTCCCGTTACCAATCAGCCAAAAGAAATTAGGCAGCCCCATAAAATGTTTTACACTCACCTCATGTTGAATCTCCATAATCTGTCGCCATACAGTCGACATCGTACGCTTCTGAGCTAATGTCATCCGTCGTTGTAACAAATCAGCCCCATATTTCGCAGCTATGATATCTCTCCATAACGAGCCCTCATCCACCTGAAATCGCCACATCCATTTTGCCAAAAGTGCCAAATTCTTCTTATTCAAATCGACCACTCCCAAACCACCATATTTATGCGGTCGACAAACCACCTTCCAGCTCACCCTACTCATCTTACGCTTCTCCTCCGTGCCCCCCCCCCCATAGAAAGCTTCGACGGATGCAATCCAATCTTTTAATTACACCTTTCGGTACAACAAAAACACCCATGTAGTATATAGGGAGTGCCGATAACACTGAATTTAATAAAGTCAAACGTGCAGCAAAAGATAACGAATCCCTCTTCCACCCCGCTAAGCTTTTCCGAAACCTCTGAATCAAGGGATCCCACATTTTAATACTGCGTGGACTTACCCCCAACGGCAAACCCAGATACATCATCGGTAATTTTCCAACACCACATCCCAAGATAACCGCCATTGCATCTAACAAGCTCTCCTCCACACCAACGCCATACAAACAAGATTTTGTGTAATTAATCTTCAAACCAGACCCATACTCAAAGCATGTAAGAATCCTCTTCAGGTTTTGTGCCATCACCAAATCCCCCGGAAAAAATAAAACTGTGTCATCCGCAAATTGCAGATGCGACACGAAGCACTCCTCCACCACACGCACTCCCCTAAATAAACCCTTCACTTCCGCCTCAAGTAATAGGACATGCAGCAACTCCGCCACCATCACGAATAATAGAGGTGATAAAGGATCACCTTGACGCACTCCACGCTTCATCGGAAACTCTCTTGTCGGGCTGCCATTAAGTAAAATTGACAGTCGTGCTGTACTAAAACAAGTGCGCATCCACTGCATCCACTTACAACCAAATCCCATCCGCTGTTGAATACTCTCAAGACAATCCCATTTAACACAATCATAGGCCTTGGCGAAATCAAGTTTCAACAACACACCACCATCGCCTTCATCGTTTCGCTGCATCGAATGCAACACCTCATTTGCCAACATAATCCCATCGACAATTTGTCGTCCTCGAACAAACGCGGACTGTACATCGCTTATAATTAACGGTAGCACTCTTTGTAAACGCTTAGCTAGGCATTTCGCTACAATTTTGTACATGGAGTTCAGAAGACAAATTGGCCGAAAATCTCCAATTTCCTTCGGATTATCTTTCTTTGGAATTAAAGTAACAAATGTGGAATTCACTCCCTTCGGTAATACCCCCGATCCATGAAAATCATGTACCACCCGCATCACATCCTCCCTCAAAAAATGCCACCCTTTTTTGAAGAAATCAAAAGTGAAACCATCAGGGCCAGGTGCCTTCGACCCGTCGCAGCTCCATACTACTGCTTTTACTTCCTCTTCGCTGAATTTCGCCTCTAAACTCACTGCCAGCTCCTCGGGAATCTGTTTAAAAACCACAGCCATGTCAACATCCCCTAAACTATCCGGTACAGCAAAATGCTTCTTAAACTCGTCATATAGAAGCTGTCGAAGGCGATCCGGTGTTGTCTCCCACACGCCATTAACCAACAATCCCGTAATGCCATTCTTTAATGCTCTAATTTTTGCTGTACGATGAAAAAATGCCGTGTTTCCATCCCCCTCCCTGAGCCATTTCACCCTTGCTTTTTGTCGCCAAACTGACTCTTTCATCCGTGTTAAGGACCAAAGCTCCTGTTGGAATTTACGACGCTTCAGCAACTGTGATTCTGAAGTTGCCGATGTGCTTATCAAACCGTCAATTTCAGCAATAAAATGGAAGAAGAGAAAATGACATTGGGTGGATTTGAACCTAGAACATTAGAGTGGAAAACACACATGCTTACCACTAAGCCAACCCCATTTTTAAAAGAATTAGAGTCACAAGGGTTTGAACCTGCAACCTAAAATATACCACGTCATACCAAATTATTAATAAAATAATTCAAAGTGACTAAAATAGGTCAAAAAGTAAAGTTTAGTGAGTAAATTGAGCGTTTTGAAAGTTCAGTGACCAAAATAGGTCCGAGAGAAAAGTTAAGTGATGATTTAGGTATTTTACCCTTAAAAATTGTGATTGACCAATTATAAAATATTATGAGGGTGGGTGGATTGCCTGTCCACTTTACTATTAATCGATGAAAATTGTGCAAAATAAGATAGTTATTGGCTTCATAATGGATACATCAGGAACCAACAAAATCAATCTTGGTTCACCAACCCAAGATGTGGACAAGTCATTGGACGATGAACTCCAGCATCTGCTGCAAACCCTCCCTAAAGAAGAAGGTTGGATCAGTCCCAGTGGAAGTGTTTATCTCTATCAAGGCTTTTGGTGCTCAGCACGTGGTCTAAGATCTGTGATTTCTTTCCTGAGACATTTTCAAGCATTTGATTCTTACGTTATGGTCGCCACTTTCCCAAAATGTGGCACTACTTGGCTCAAGGCCTTGACTTTCTACACTTGTACAGCTCCAGTTTGCAAGGGATGAAATTCAAATGATACAATGAATGAATGAAAATCTGAAAAATACCTCTCACAAGGTTGATATATTACCCAATTACAAGTAATCACTCCCAAACTTGAAAGAAAATGATACAATGAAAATTACACAAGTGGGGGTTACAAAAATTTGAGTCTTTAAGCTCAAGGGTTTGGATATATGCTTGGATGTTGCAAATAGGTTCAATAGTTGTTGTTGAGACTTTGGAAGCTTGCTTTTATACCCTTGCATTGATTTCTATCCGTTTAGGTAGTTGAGATCATCAATAGAGTCGTTGGGCTCCATTTTTCCCACAATAAATGCACTTTTGCAACCTACCATATCGATATTTGTCTCAAAACAGAAAGAGCCATTGTGTACATTTAAGAGGGGTGTATCGATATGTGTATAGGCTTATCGGTACGATTAAAGTCACTACAACAAAACAGTTCTTTAGTGGTATTTTTAACCCTATAGTGGCGTTTGTTTTTGCAAACGTCGCAAAAAGTCAAGTTCTATAGCGGCGTTTGTGTTTACAATGGCCGCGAATAACTGTTATTTAGTGGCATTTGTAAAATCAAACGACGTTAGAACCTGTTCTTTAGTGGTGTTTGTAAACTCAAACACCGTGAAAATCTATTCTCTAGTGGCATTTGTAAACTCAAACGCCGCGAGAACATGTTATATAGTGGCATTTTTTTACAAACGTCGCGAATAACACCATGTTTCAAAAAAATTCAAATAAACATACATATTATATAATAATTTAAAGGGTAAACTATACTAATGACCACCGAACTATCGGGTTGGTGTCGATTTGACCACTATATTTTCAATTGTGTTAAATATACCACATAACTATTTAATTGATTCTAATGTAGCCACCTGCCGTTAAAAAAAACAGAAAAGTTGACGGGGCTGTTAAAATAATTAGTATAATTACAAATTTGGTCCCCTTTATCTATACAATCTATCAATTTGATCCTAATTTTAATCTAATAAAAATTTATTTATTTTAATTAGGTGGTGACACGTGTCACCACCTTATTGGGGGATTTTAATTATTTTTATTTAACTAAATTAATTAATTAAAAAACCAACACGTGTATATGCTTGGCTCAGATGCATATCACAAGCAGCAAACGTAGACTCCTCGAGGAAGTAGCGTGCGAATTCCCTCACTTAAGTCACAAGGAGTTACCCTGCTCGGAGGAAAAATCACGCCTTGACATCTTATTTAAATAGCAGGTAGTCTACAAATTTCATCGATGTGGGATTGTTTCTCCTCTTCTGCTACATATCAATCAGCTGTTGTCCCAAGTGTTAAACCACTGTTATACTCGAAACTTGAACAACAGTAGAGCAATAGCAGGAAGATAAGATTTGCAAACATCAGAAACACAATTTGTGGATTGCATTTTAATCTTTTCAACTGTAAAAAAAAAAAGAAAAAAAATTACACATTTAAGCCATTTCAGTGCCTGGTGAGGCCAAATTTTTGTACAAGATTTTGCATATTAGCAACAATGGCCAAGCTATTACTAACAGACTCTTTAAAGCTTCGAGCTTGGGATTTGACTTCATCTCCAGCCATCCATCCCATCTCTTCCAGCCCATCATTACATGTTTCCTGATCAGTCATTGCAGCATTGATCCATGTCTGGATATCGTTGATCTTCTCCTTGGTCAACCCTGGCTGAGCCTTCGTTGCAGATGCTGAGTCATTGAGTGGAGAGAGAGGTCGAGGAAGGCTTTTTCGATGAAGAAGATCGAGCCTCAATTACTTTCTTCAAATAATGTATGAATTTCACCAAATATTAAGCTAATAATTAAGCAACTAAAAGGACAAGTAAGCACCATTTTCTATGGGAGTCATCCAGAAGAATTGCTAACAGCTAATGTTCCCTAAACAACTTCAACTTCCCTTCTAGACCAATTACATATTAGCAAATTTTCAATAATATGGGCTACTGGCACCTTGGCTCCATAGTCACAGTCTAAAAAGAGTTAAACTAGAAAGCATTTATGCAGTAGTCAACAACTATCTTACCAAAATTCATTGAATGTATAATTATGAAGGACTAAATGTGTTATTATACCAATTTTATAATAGTCACTTAACGACATCTAATGTCTAGTTACCATTTTGTTATAAAACATAAAGTTTAATTTCCATTTTGTGATTTTTGAAAGTTTGGTTACCATTTTGTTTTTTTACTAAAGTTCAGTGACTGCCTGTGTACTTTACCCTAAAAATCAACTCAGTTTAAAAATCGTACCTATACGGGGTTAACCGTATCGGTACACTTTAGGCGATTGAAATTCCAGTAACATAAAACCGTATCGATACGACTAGAGCGTACCGATACGCCTTAGCGTAATTATAAGGTTTGACTTTGAAACCCTTAGAAAAAAATTTTAGTTTGAAAGTTTTGACTTAAAATAAGTTTTGGTTCAAATGCTTGTCAATATTCCGAGACTTTGAAATACTTAAAAAATTATTTACTTTTACAAAGAGGTCCTTAAACAATTTGTTATATCAAAATCAAATTAGGTTTTACATAATATAGTAGAAAATTAGGGATTGAATTAGATGAAGAAGAATATGGAAGATAGTAGAGGGGAGAAAAATAAAAAAAAATTATAAATATGGAGGATTAAATTTGTAAGTATAAAAATTATTTTTATTTTGGTGGTCAAAATAGGAGTGAAGTAATAATTTAGGGACTATCTAGGTAATTTATCCTTTTTTTATTGCGCCAGATCAGCCTCCCGTTAAAGTTTAATGGCAACAAACGTCTTAGTGACCATAAGTTTACATATCGAAAACGAAATAACCATAACGGTCAAATTTAAAAATTGGTGACCAAGATTGTACAAACCTTAAACATAAATGACCATTTCAGTAGTTTATCCTATTTTAAAATTGGTCAATCATGATTTATTAAAACAAAATGGAAAAGCCAATACAGCAGAAACTTATTGTTTAATTCAGATTCCAGCAAAAACCAGCTAAATTAAACTCATATGTATCCCTTTCTCGATTGGTTTTTTGTTTGATTATGGATGCAGCAGAAAGCAACAAAGCCAAAATCGCTTCACTGATCCAAGATGTGAAGAAATCATGGGATGATGAGCTCCAACAACTGGTGCATACCCTCCCCAAAGAAGAAGGCTGGATCAGTGGAAGTCTTTATCTCTATCAAGGCTTCTGGTGCCCAGCTATTGTTCTAAAACCTGTGGTTTCTTTCCAGACACATTTCCAAGCATTGGATTCTGATGTTATGGTCGCCACTTTCCCAAAATGTGGCACTACTTGGCTCAAGGCTTTGACTTTCTCCACTTTGTACCGTGATCGGTTTGCGAGGGATGAACATCCCTTGTTCACCTCCACTCCTCACCAACTCGTTCGTTTCATGGAGTACGATGTTTACGCGAACAACCCTTGTCCCGATCTCGAAAACATCTGTGTTTACAAGCCAAGGCTTTTTGCAAGCCACGTTCCTCATGCTTCTTTGCCCACTTCAATCAAGGATTCCAAATGTAAGATTGTTTACGTATGCAGAAACCCCATGGATATGTTCGTTTCTCTTTGGCTTTTCAGCAACAAGCTCCGAGATGAAAACCAGGAGTCACTCTCACCAGACAAAGTTTTTGACATGTTCTGTCGTGGAATCTGTGCGTTTGGACCGATTTTTGATCATGCATTGGAGTACTGGAATGCAAGCCAAGAAAACCCCGACAAGGTATTGTTTCTGAAATACGAAGATCTTAAGGAAGACATCAATTCTCAGCTGAAACGCTTGGCCATGTTCTTAGGGGTTCCTTTCACTGAGGATGAAGAGAAACATGGAGTTGTTGCAGAAATAGCAAAAGTTTGTAGCTTTGACAAGTTGAGAGAACTGGAAGTGAACAAGAAGGGCTTACACATTTCTGGGATTCCACACAAAGATTTCTTCAGGAAAGGAAAAGTGGGAGATTGGAGCAATTATCTCACACCTTCCATGGTTGAACGCTTGGAGAAGCTTATCCATGAGAAATTGGATGGCTCCGGTTTAACATTTAATTTCTCCTCCAAAATCTCACTGGACGAGGCTTGAGGATGTTGGTTTTGCATGATCATGGGATGTACTTTTCAGCTTTGATTAAAATCTCTTTTAAACTGTTGTAACGTGTTTTTTCTTGTAATCTGCGTTTGAGTTCTCTTGTTATAATAAAAAGGGTAAACTATGCCAGGTACCACCAAACTATGAGGTGTGACCTGTTTTTACCACTGAACTTTAAATTGCTCCAAATTTACCACCAACTTTTAATTTTTGATTTAATCGTACCACTTCTCCGTTAAATCATTCGACGTGATGACATGTAAAAAAAACGTGACGGTTCTGATTGTTTATATAAAATAATAATATATTTTCCATGTAATTAATATTTATAATAAAAATACTTACCCTAAACGATATCGTTTTATGAAGTTCCTTTTTTAATACGTGAAATGTGCCATCCCTAATTCATTCTTTCTCTACTATTTTCTAGTTCATTTTTTCGAGAGCATACGGAAGTGAAAGGATGAAGGTACGGTGGAATGGAGGAACCCATTAAATTTCCGGTATGTGGGTGTGGAATTTCGGCGTAATTGAAAACATCATGGTCCATTGACAATCCTGGAAGGAGGTTCTTTGGCTGCAAGAACCATGGCAGTTTGTTGCATCGTGCTTGTCGATTTTTCAGTTGGTTTGATCCTCCAATGACCCCACGCGCAAGAGTTGTTCTTCTAAGAGTGTTGAAGAGAATAAGGGAAAATGAAGTTCAAAGGAGGAAGGAAAGACTTTGCTGACTTATCATTTTGGTTGTATGTTGTTATGATTTGGTTTGTTTAACTTTGATAGTGCGAGTATGGTTGTTGCCATTTTGTGATTTACTGGAAATTTCATCCAAATTGGGTGAATTCACCATGAACCCTCCATGATGTATGGCAATGGTGAAATACTCTGATGATTTTCCTGTGAAAAACAAATAATAGTGTAAGACACATAATAATTTTTTTTCGTGCTAAATATTTCATCAACACAAACAAATTAAATAACATGCTAAGTAAAATAAAATAATCCTAAAGTCCTATAATACATATTATAATGCATATTATAATAAAGTACCCCATTAAGTAGCAAGTTGCATCCTATAATGCATAAAATAATCTTAAAGTCCTAAAGTTGTCCACCATTCAATCCAAATAATAATATTTTAAACTAAATTGGTCCACATTACTGACCCACCATTCATTCCCAAGAAAAATATTACATATCATAGTGCATGCTAACTGCCAAAGTACATATTTTGTTTTTAATGCTTTGTCAATGATGCTATACCTCATTTGCCACCGACATATCACAAAGAAAGAATCCAATCAACATTGTTATACACTCCAAAGCTACAATGTGCAATAGAACAATACCATTAAAAGGGTTTAATACAATTTTAAATTAAAATGATTACTTCCAAATTACAATGTGCAATAAAACAATGAAAATATTACATAATGTATACACAAATCCCACAAAATCATTACTGAAATCAAAATGAAACTAATTGAAGAAGTCCTCCAATTTCATGTGTTGGGTTGAGAAGTCAAGGTGGCCATAGATTGAATTTTCTTTGGGGTTTGACTGTGTTAGTTCGGTTTGTATTGGAGATTTTGCTTCAAATTTATAATTGTCTTGCCAAGTGTTAGGTTGTTGTGATGCCTTTGCATGGTTAACAGATTTGTTGCTGGCTGACTATTTTGTGTGGCCTTAGGAGGAAATTGCAAAGATTTGCAGGTCATTAGAGGCGATAGCAGGACCAAGAGTTATAGTTAACGGTTTGTTGGTGATGCTGTGGGTGTAATATGTACTCTGTTACTTGATTAGTGTTGGTTTGGGTGTAATTTGTTTTTTTTTTTATCAGCAAAGCGATGTATATTTTATTAATGAGAATATACAACGCAAGTCAAACAAGCGCCTCATTAAAAACCTCCCTAATCCTAATGGAGGAAAAGAGTACGACTTGTTGACTTTTAGAAAACAATAGGCCCCCCTTACAATTCATAACGAAGCCTGGAACAAAGAGACCCCGCCAAAGCCCGCTGGTCCTGGTTTCCCGCGCGCGGAACCGTCCACCGAAAACCCCGCCAAAGCCCAAGGGTGTAATTTGTACCTCGTTGAGTGTACTATTTTCCTTCGATTAAGTTTAGGATGGTTTTTAATGAGGCACTCAACGTAGGTTTGGGTTCTTTTACCCTATAATAAAAACTAATTTGCTGAGCAAAAAAAAAAAAATTACTAAAGTCCTTTAGTTCGCATCATTACAGAAATCCCCCAATTTCATTACAGAAATCAAAAGTTATAAAAAGAGACAGTCACCTATCATATTTCATGCTCTTCATTTCCTTAGTTCGCATCACTCGCTTTTCCATTTTGATTCGATATGCAAACAAATGAAAGAAGTTAATCGATCGCTTTATATCCCTAAACAAAACCAACATTATTTTTTGGGTAAACAATGACAAACCCAAGGGAAGGGAACGAATCTTTAGTTCAACAAAATTGCTTCACCGATTTTGTAAGGAAATTTTGCTTCGGTTTCGGAGGTTTAGGTTTAGGGAATCTTGCTTCTCAATCGATAACATTTTCAATTGATTTGGGTTAATTTTACAGTCATTACGGATTAAAAGAGGGGATTAGTAAAACGAAATCGTTTAGGGTAAGTGTTTTTATTATCAATATCAATTACGTGGAAAATATATTATTATTTTATATAAACAATCAGCACTGTCACGTTTTTTTTTTCACATATCATCACGTCGTCCATGATTTAACGGAGGAGTGATGCGATTGAATCAAGAATTAAACGTTGATGGTAAATTTAGATCAGTTTAAAGTTCAGTGGTAAAAACAGGTCAGACCCTATAGTATGGTGATAACTGGCACAATTTACCCTTATTTAAATAATAACTTTAGGGCTAAATTTGAATTATTTAGCCGGAAATAACAAACACTCAATTTTTCTATATTATATATACATCGAGATTCCTTCCTTTTTCACCATTCACATAACATGGGATTATGAGCATAATGATGACGGATCAGTCGTAATTAAATATTATCCTCCATAAGTCTGATGCTATATTCTATGTGCAAGTTGCACGTGCGAAACAGATAAAAATAAATGGTTTAAATAAGAAATAAGTGATGAAGTATATTTTTTTTCAACTTTAGGTGCTTAAAATATTTTTTTATAAAAATAAGTACTTTACGTTTTAATTATTATAATTTTAGGTGTCTGGTAATTAATTATCGTTAAAAAATTTTGTTAAACAATAAAAATTAGACACGTGTCATATTTTAATTTAAAATTTCATTTAATTAACCTTTTGTTTCACTACAAAAAAAATGACATTTACCGACGCTTGTCTATACCGACAGACAAAATCTGTTGGTATACAATACATATACCGACGGCTAAAAGAAGTGTCGGTAAAAGTTTTGATTTTTACCGACGGAACAATTGTTCGTCGGTATAGGCAGCATTTATATCGACGGAAAAGATTGTATCATCGGTATATGTTTAATTTATACCGACGCTCTACAACATCCGTCGGTATAGGTGTACCGTATAACGACGGATTTTGCTGTGTGTCGGTATATGTCAAAGAGTATACCAACGGTTTAAATTGTTTGTCGGTATTCATATACTTTACCGACAGTTTTTGTGTCCGTCGGTATAGGGTGGTTAAAATATTTACCCCCCAAAATTAAAATCCCTAGAATTAGAAATCATCTTTCTGCTCGACCCTGACCCCTCCAGATAGATCTCCTCCCTCGCTCATTAACAAAATACTGCGCTCATCTCGCCGGTCGTCGTTTCGACTCGACGCGCATCTCGACTCCAAACCTCCGGCGGCAGGAGTTCCGTGGCCTTCATTTCTAGGTATGTTGCACGGCTCATCCTCCTTTGTCCTCTGGGATAAATTTGTTTTATTTACTCATTTGGGATAAAGCTAATATATGAAGCAAAATAGGATCATATATGGCGAAGTGGATTCGAGAACAATGAGCTCAAAGGCATAGTTTTCGATGATGTACCAGAAGCTCTTGAAAAGTGGCATGCTTCAGGTGTGAAGGTATCTTGCGTTTTTTCTTCACTCTTAACTTCATTCTTTGACATTTATATTTTATTCTGCAAAATCATAGTTACAGTTGAATTTATATCGCACTACCCATAATTGGCAGTCCCCAGTAGTGGAAAATGGAAATGATGTTTATATTGAACATCACTAGACACTAATGGAATGGATTTTCTCATCAAATTTCTCCTCCTCATCCTTACCTGCTTCTGTTAATGGGGACTTGTAATCCTTGCTTTTACCCCACAGCACCAGATATAGACCCCCAATTATTAGGATGCCTCCAATCACCCTGTCAAACATTATGTCATTCTTTGATCAAAAAAAAAAAATAAACATTATGTCATTCTTTTCCACAATGTATCATCACTCGCCCACCACCGAGTACCATTGTTTCCCCGCCCTGCATCTTACCACATCCTACTCATAAGATGTCATTCTCATCAAGAATAAACATTATGTAAGTTCATTGCAAACACAAAATCCCTTTACAAACATATATTGACCATTAATGTTATATAGATGTTATATAGATAAAATAAACATTATGTCCCCGAACATTATGCGATGTGGATTTAGAGATTACCTTCCTAGAAACATTTGTTCAGCAAGAATGAAGGTGGACATAACGGCTACAATAACCATGCATAGGGGACTAAAAGCTGTTACAAACACTGGACCTTTGTGTTTCATTATCATCCCTTGAATGTAATAGTAAAGGCCTGAACATATAATACCCTGCAACCATTCAATTTTCAGATATTAGATCCAAAAATAAAATAAAATCAGATATCTAAACTGTTGGAGGTCTGAGATCATATATAACTTGCATGTCCATTCCATTGCTGCATCTCTTTCCATATACATGCAACCTTGAAGTTCAACCTTGAGGCTTCTCTTTGGAAATACAAAATTTGGCGATTTGAGACTTCTTGACTATTTACAGCAAGTTCAATTTCAATGTTAATCATTTCTTCCTCTTTTCACAACTTTCTTGGTTGCTTCCATCCTTATCACACAATTTCCAGGGTGACACTTCGTTTTGCCTTCTTTGCTTGCAGCAACAAAAGAGAAAAACGCAGTTACGTTGAAATAACCGAGACCTTGGGCGTTGATAAGCCATCTGAGATACTATTTCTGACTGATATCTATCAAGAAGCCATTGCTGCAAAAGCTGCAGGTATCATACTGCTCCATTTTTTTTTTGCTTTTTAACAGTGAATGACAGATTACAAATATCATGGGTTCCACTTTTTTTCTTGTTTTTCTCTGTGTCCATCTTCATCTTTATAAATTTAAATAAAACAAAATGTTGGAGCTGAACTAACTGGTAAATAAAACAAATGAGTAATGGAAATAGACAACTGGATAGTGAATGGGAAGCCACTAGAATTGAAGCATTAGTGTCTTTGTTTTATTTGATTTCTCATACTATGTTTTTTCAGTTATCTTTTGGATCGAGTAGATAGATAGATCAGCGGGAAACCAGCTAGTCTTTATTTTAGTTATTTTGTATTAAGTACTTGTTATATCATAGGACCTTTAAAATTATTATGATGCAACCTTAATTTAATAGTATGGAGAATGGATAGATAGATCAGCGGGAAACCAGCTAGTCTTTATTTTACTCGAAATCTGACAACAGCAGTGATGTCAAGGTAATTAAACTGAGCTCAAAGCCTTAGAACAGTATGTATGCAGTATGCGTGAACTACTCTTTCAAGTTTCCTGAAAATTAACAATAAACTTGTCAGGAAAGATGAGCTAAGCTTCTGAAAACGAGTAAAGTATTAATTTGGGTCTCCAATTTCAAGAAATTTAATTCATAACACTAATTGTATGGCCATTTGCTTCAAGTCTTCTCTTTTCTGAAGAGTTTGTCATTTCGAGGCAGAAAAAGTAAAACTTTTATGGTCTGAAAAAAGTAAATAAAAAAATGAAAGGGAAAATCTTCATCTGCAAAGTGTAGTATTTTACTCCCACTTTCATCTTTATGACTTGATAAGTTAAAAAAAATGTTATGGTCTAAAAACTTACAAGAATCTGAAATTTGTTTAAATGACAGATCTCGAGGCATATTTCCATATGGTAACAATTTAATTAACATTTAACATTTAATGAAAGTTCCAGTGGCCTTTTTTTCATTAATACAACTTGACTATATCATTGTACACAATGAGATATTGATATCTGCCAAAGTCAAAGCTTGTTGACTTCTTTTGGTACATGGATATGCATAGCATCTTCGTCTCAATAGAATTCCTAATTGACCTTTCTTTGGACTATTGTTAGCACTTGTTGTACATGCAAATCAGATGTAAATACTCAATAAGAATTAAGGATTGTTTTGTTTGTATAAGAAAATTATGGACTGCTTTGGATTAATATGAATCAGGAGAGGGGCTGTAAATACTCAATAGGGACTGCCTTAAGAGGATATGTGCTTGTTGAACCACATTGCACAGGAACAAGATCTTTCCCTAGGATTGTTGAAGATTTGGTGCGTATAATTTTCTATATTATTATCATTGATTTGAAAATTTGTTTCTAATATCTCTCGATGTTTTCTTAATGTCAGACTGCAGAATCTAATGGAATCCCACCAACACGAGCTGATGTCTATGTTCGATCTCGTACACGCAAAGATGGAAGCATCGTGAATTCTAGGGCCGCAGTTGTTGTGGTAATTTATTATTATTATTAAGTTTTGTATATGTGTTCAGTATAAATATAATATAGTTATTATATTATATGTTTAACTTGCTTATATTTTTAGGAACGCATTCAAGAGAAGAGAAATGAAAGCTCGTCTTCTGAGAATTTATCACAAACTTCATGGTCAAATGATGTGTTTGCTCAAGTTAAGGGACCGGAAAGAAGAGGACGTGTTCGTTGTGTAGGGGCGGTTCACACTCGTTCTTCTCAAGAATCTGGACCTTCACAATCAGTTCAAAATACTGAAGAAGTGGAAGGGTTGAAATCTAAGGTTGCGAAATTAGAAAAACTTTTTGAAACTTGCTTTCTACCCTACTTTCAACAACAGCGTCCAGATCTACATGTGCCCGATATGGATGCTTTGCTTCGTATGGTTGATACAGAGGTATTCAAAATATTTTTCTTTCTTATTACTCCATTCATTTTTTATTTAAATTCATTATTTTAATTACTTTTAATAGGCAACACCTGATGCTGGTAGTGCTTCAGCACCAGTCAATTGTATCAGTCCATCCTTGCCTTCAACAAATCAACAAAATACGAGTGGAAATGATGCTGGTAGACAATAGAGGGTGATTGTACTAAACTCGTATGTACTTGTTTGCATATTACTTTAGTTTGTACTAAACTCGTAGGTACTAAACTCGTAGGTACTTGTTTGCATATTACTTTTGTTTGTACTAAACTCGTAGGTACTTGTTTTATTGATTATGTATTACATACTTTTTTTATTCGAACATTAAATCTAATATTTTTCCTTTAAAATGAAATTATTTTGGTTATAGTAGTTTTAGTAATTTTAATATTTAAAATAAAAAAATATTAAATAAAAAAATGGAATATATTAATAATTATTTAATATTTAAAAAAACAAAAAATACCAAATAAACCTATACCGACGGACAAAACTGTCAGTAAAAGATAACCGCTAGGAGCTATACCGACGGACAAACCGTCATTATAGATAACAGCTATACCAACGGACAAAACCGTTGGTATAGATCTATACCCTATACCGACGGACAGACCGTCAGTATAGATAAAAGCTATACCGACAGACACAACCGTTGGTATAGATCTATACCCCTATACCGATGGACAGACCGTCAGTATATTTAAAAGCTATACCGACGGACAAAACCGTTGGTATAGCTTTTCTGAGCCTATACCGACGGACCGAATGCGTCGGAATATATACCCTAATTTGTCGGGGTAGTCCACACCTATACCTACGGCTGTGTCCGTCGGTATAGGTTCAGAATACCTATACCGACGGTTTCGTCCGTCGGTATAACTTTATACCGACAAGCGTATTACCGACGGCTTTTTGTCTGTCGGAAATTCCCTTTTGTCCGTCGATAAAAGTGTTTAGGGTATATACCGACGGATATTTGGTGTTTTACCGACAAATTTTTGTCCGTCGGTATATGTCACTTTTTTTGTAGTGTTTTTAATAATTTAAAATTTTTCAAAAAAATCTTAAAATTCAAATTTTTTTAAAATAGTCTTTGAATCACTAAATCCTAAAACCCCAAATCTTCACCGCTGCTACCGTCGGTCGTCGTCACCGACCCCAGCCGACTATTTTCCTCAACTTGCCGTCGTCGAAAATCAGCGAAGTGTGTGCCAGCCGAACATTGAACGTCGAATGTAAAAAAATCGTTCGATTGGCACACCGTTTGCCATTCTTCGACGATGGCGAGTTGGGGGAAATAGCGTGTTGGGTCCGACGACCGAAAGGATTCAAATGCTCCCTCTTCTGTTCATGAGTTTTCACACCACACCTATGATACAAATATAGATCCAACACAGGTTCGTTCATTTCATTCGAAGTTCTTCTAACTTTATTCTATGTATTTCGAGAGTCCTTGGAGACTCAGATCACATATCCATGTTCAGATACAAGTGACAGGCATGATAATGCAAGAAAAATGGGAAAGTCAGAGCAGCAGCATAGCACCAAACACCACACAAATTTGATATCAATGAAAATGTGCAGCAATTCGATTTATAAACAAAAATGAATACATAAAACTAAAGAATAGATTTCTATTCCTAAATTCACTTTCACGGTCAACGGAGCATAGTAAGAGAAAAATTAAGCAAAATTTTCAAAATGGAGAAAAATTAGCCAAAAATAAATGAAAATGTACTATTTGAAAAATTAGTGGTGTTTATCGGTGTTCGTCGCACGTGGTAGACTCATCCTTAGCAGAATAAACATGTAGGGACACTAAATTATCTTCGTACAGAACAATATTAGTTAATAAACCAATAATTAAATGAATCTTAGTGTAGATTAATGTTTACCTAAATATTAGACCAGCCACATGAAATCTGAATTAGCATGGTAATTTCTTTTGTCTGTTTCACGCTTGCAACTTGTTACTTGCACATTGAATATAACATTAAACTGAAGGAGGGGAATATTTAGGCCCTTTGGCAATAATAATAATAATAATAATAATAATAATAATAATAATAATAATAATAAATAATTAAGTGCTTTTGCATTAAAAAAAGTGTTTGGTGCCAAACACTTGAACAGAAAGTACATATAAGCACATTGCTTGATTTTTCAGCTTTTCCTTTTGAAAAGTTGGATTTGGGGTGAAAATGTCTTTTTTACCCCTTAAATCTATTCACACCAATTCTATAATTTATGTGATCAATATCTCAATAATTTATATATTATAACAAGTACTTATATATTCATTATTTATGATTATAATTATTAATTATCATTTCATTTTAAAGCTTTCACTACAAATAAATTTGCATTAATTATTTAAAAATATTATTATATTTTAAATTGATATATTTTATATATTATAATATTAAAAAAATTAAGCATCATTAAATTAATTTTTTATTTTAGAATAATATGTCTAAAATAAACATCTAATCTACTTAAAATTAGTATTTTTTTATTACGAAAGGATATTGACATGACCTCGTTAAAAACCTTCCTAATCTTAAATGAAGGAAAATGGTATATATGCCAGCATTTACAGGAATAACAACAGGATAAAACTCGGCAAATAAAAGTAGTATTTTTAGAAAATAAATAAAACACTCAAATTTTAAAGTAAGTAATTCAAAAATATTTAAAAAATACTTATAAAAAGTACATTTTCACACAATTTTTCAAAAATACTTTTCAAAAGTAACATCAAACTGACTCTAATCACGGATGATTATTATTATGCTTAAAATTTTCTGAAAAGCCCTATTTTATGTTTTTCGACGTCCTGAGTCTGATTTTGATTCTCGTTTCACGGAATTCAGACTTGAAAGCCTCTGAATTAGACCTTGAACTCGAGTTTGCTTATGTAATTTATTAATCAATTATGAGCAATGTGAATAAGGACTGAAATTGGAATTTGTGCGATTGAAGGTATTCACAGTTCCTTGTATTCGAGATGTTGAGGATGTCGCATTCGGGTTCGAGAGTGATCGAACGGAGTATCATGATCGACCGATATAACAAGTATTAAAGGTAATACACTACTACCTCTAGTATACTTTATGAACATGTTGGTATTCGGTTAATGCATGCATGAATATGATGAAGAGTGTTGTTAACTCTGCTTAAGTCAAACCAGATAAGAAATTGAGCATGATAACCTAGATAAGATCGAAATGCTCGAACGAGAAAGTTAATAAATGTAAGGATCTGGAGTTTAATAAATTAAGTAATGAGGCAACTAATCTTCAAGCCCGATTATTAATGTCAAGTGATTAAATGCTAAAAATATTTGGATATAAAATTACGAAAATGCTCTTTAGGTATGAGAATGACTAAAATACCCTTGGAATTGGAAGCGATTTAGAAATCTATACTGGATATGGTAAAACAACCCAATTTATCTAAAAATCTTGAACTACTTGGAAAGTTATGGTAACAAGATTTAAACCTTCGAGATTGTAAGGTGTTACTTTTCCTTGAATTTGGAATAAATCTCCGAATATAGATTTACGGGAAACTATCCATACCTTTGAATTAATCAAGTGGCTCAAAATACTGAATTGATTGTAATGACTAAAAGTATTGGAATGTTATGGTTAAATTAATCGGAATGATCGTATTTACCAAAAAGGTTGAAGTATCCTCGGACACCGAGGTTTGCAAATTTACTGGAAGGATGGATAAACCCTTGAGTTATGAAATGAATGAAGTGGTTGGAGGTACCGAAATTTCTTGAATGGCTGAAACACCTACGAGTACTTAAATGATTGAAATACTATAAATGGTTCAATTGACAGGAATGATGGATATCACGAGCTTCAAAATGACTGAAATACCCCCTTGATTGGAATAAGTAAATTGCCTTTGATAAAATTCTAGAAATGCCAATAAAGCTGAAAATGACTAAAATGCTCCTAAGGGTTGAAGCATGACTCGTGTACGTCAATCACTCCTGATATTACTATAAGGATGGAAGTTTTTCCGCACAGAATATAAGTTCGACTACTCCATGGCAAGTTCTGTGGTGAGATCTGAAGGCAACCGTTCAGATATACGATACATGTAACCCCCTTAACCCGGCCTAGACGGTTGACCCGAATTAAGAAAGTCAACCCGAAAGTCAACCTTGATTAACGACCTTTTTTCTTTTTAATCAAGTCTAGATGCATATTAACCTTAGATATGATCATACAAACAGCATACTCAAAGATCATAAACATCAGAGATCAAACAGGGACCCAATTGAACAATTTACAACTTTAGGGACCAAAATGTAAATTCTGATAAATACAAGGACTTAACCCAAACTAAAGTTACCAACTTGTAATTAGTCAGGTTTCATGCTTCACTGCCAAATTTCAGCTCAAACAGACATCCCAAGCTCATACAATTGCACAAACAAGATTCAGGACTAAAATGCAAACAAAACAAAACATTTAACTGCCAATGTCAGCCCCCAACGGTCACGTGTTCCGAAACAGGCAGAGCCCATTTTGAAACGCGGGGCCGTTCCACAACGCGTACCGAAACACGGGCTGGCAGTGGCCTTTCCGTTTCGGAACGGTGTCCCCCGTTTCGGACGCCTGGGCTGATTCAAGGCACCCGTTCCAAAACGGTAACCACTGTTCCGAAACACCCTGCACAGAATGCAGCAAAAGGCTTCCTCAAACATGCAATTGATCAACCAAACATGCTCCAATTGATACCAAACTTTACCAACATGCAATTCAACATACTAGAGACATATAAGCATCAACCAATCAACAAAATATCAACATATACGAAAAGCCCCAATTCCATAGGCATGCTTCCTGCACAAGCAAACCATTCAAGCATAAACTTCCAATTCAAACATGTAATGGCCAAATACAAATACCGGCATTCTCAACAACATTCAACACACTTAGGGAGTTCAAAACATCTCCCAAAGCATTCACAAAGGTCCCCCATTGCCAAATGCCAAAAGCTAAATGTGTTCAATAAAACCTTTCCATACTTGAGCTTAATTTCCCCTTGGTTGCTTGCCTTCCTTGCTGCCCTCAAATCACCTTAATGTTCTGCATTATTGATTTAAGAAAAACGAAAGAGAGCGTAAGCAAAAGCTTAGTGGGGAAAGCTCATTAAAACCATTCAATAATGCATTTATAAAACACTTTATAAATCATGCTTCAAAACCATCATTTAAACATGCTCACAAGCATTCTTCACAAGCAATTCATGCTTCAAATCATAACATGTCATATTGGCCACAAGTGATACATTTCATCTTTTTAAAACAATTCCACATAAGACTCACACATGGACTTTTAAACACCATTGTGATCTTATAAGTTACACCCCAAGGACTTTTAAACACCTTGGCCCCAAGGACTTTTAAACACCTTGGCCCATGGACTTTTAAAGACCATGGACAGGACCACACAAGGACTTTTAACCACCTTTGTGTCCGTATCAAGTTTCACCCCAAGGACTTTTAACCACCTTGGCCCCAAGGACTTTTAAACACCTTGGAAAGGAACACACAAGGACTTTTAACCACCTTTGTGTCCGTATCAAGAATCATCCAAGGACTTTTAACCACCTTGATGTTCTTAAGTAAACAAGGCTCACTCAAGGACTTTTAACCACCTTAGTGACCTTAACCTTTTCAAAACATCACTTGCCAATATACATCATTATCATCAAATAATCCACTGTTTTAAAGCATTTAAACCAAGCCATATTCATCATGCATTTAAAAGCATCAAACCACATTTAATCAATGTTCGAAAACAAGGAACTCTTACCTTGAGCTTCCTTCAACATATGGCTTACAAAAACAGCAATTACCATGCTAAATCATGCTTTCAAAACAGAATTTAAAACATGCAATAAACCACATTGCATAACAACCAAACCATGGCCACCACTAGAGAGTATTTCCGAAAACTTACACTTGAGCTTAGCAAAGTTGTTTAGACTTAAACTAAGCTCCCAAGACATTGGTTTCAAAGCCGAAAACCCAATTTCACTCACCGATTCCACTTCGCCTCTTGCCGAAGCACGAATCAAGCTACCGAATCACCTCCACTTAGATCCAAGGATGCCTCCCCTGTTTTAAACACATCAAAGCAGAGGATTAATGCATCATCATGCATTAATAGCTTCAATGAAAGCACCTAAACTTGCTGCTCTCATCCACACTCCATTTTCGGCCACCAAACACCACCGAAAATGCCTCCAAACAACTTCTCAACAAAGCCCAGCCATAAACCATCAAAACCAAACATCCTTTAACACCATTTAACATCTAAAAAGAACCTATTAACATCCTTATGTCTCCAGCAACATCAGATCCACAAGATCACCTCAAAAACAACCAAGAATCACAAGCTAAACTTAGGAAACTCAACCTATCCGGGATTACATTAATCAAAACTCAATTCCTTATCAAATTAGTGTTCAAATAACATCAAAAACACATCTCAAATCACAGATTTAACAGATCAAACGAAAATCATCAAAAATCACCAAATCTTGCATTTTAAGCCAAGATCCACTTCACAACTTAAAAACCTTTAATAAAACATCAATTAAGGATTGAGAACTTAGTAATTTCAGTAAAGAACTGATAGTTTAGAGGAGAAGGACGTTCTTACCTCCAAACTTGAGTTTCTCCTCTTTTTAGAACCAAAAACCTTGATGAATCAAGTAGCAAATGGTGAGGTTTTGTAGATATGATGATTAGGAATCAAAAGAGAGTTGAAAGGAGAGATTTAGGTGACAAAATCAGAAGAAATTCTCTGGAGAGAAAGTGTTTGGGTTGAGAGAAAATGAGAGAAAAGAAAATTGGAAGTTAGTTACAAAATAGCCAAAATGATTTTCCCTCCTCTTTTCTTATGTTTTAAAATCAGAATTAAACCTTAAAATATCTTAGAAAAATCGGGAGAAACTCCTTTTGGAATAATAGCTCCTTAAAGATTCAAAGTTTCAACCCTTTCTAAAACAGTCACAAAACTTTCAAAAATTACATTTTGGTCACTAGCCAAAATGTCACCCTTCCAAACCTCATTTTTCAAAATTGATTTTACAGTTCACTTATTTATATTAAAATATGATTTTAGAACATTTTTCCATATTTTTAATGCAACCCGAACTAGGCTTTCCTAATTTCACCTTTTTAGATTCGAACAGCACTTTGACCAAACCGGTCAACGCCTAAACTTCCAAGCCCAAAACCGGGGCGTTACAACTCTCCCCCCTTAAGAAATTTCGTCCTCAAAATTTACCTGAAGGAAAGAGATAAGGAAACTGCTTCAGCATGTCTTCCTTCCGCTCCCACGTGGCTTCCTCAACACCTCGATGCTTCCACAGCACCTTCACCAATTCAATGGTCTTGCCACGAAGAACCTTGCTATCCGAATCCAGAACCTTCACCGGTTCCTCATCATAGGTCAAATCCAGATTCAAAACCACTTCCTCCACAGGCATCACATGCGAAGGATCAGACCTATACTTCCGGAGCATAGAAACATGGAACACATCATGAATCTTCTCCAACTCTTGAGGTAGCCTCAACCTGTACGCAACAGGACCCACACGCTCAACCACCTCGTATGGTCCAATGTACCTAGGGCTCAACTTACCCTTCCGGCCAAACCTCATTACCTTCTTCCAAGGCGAAACCTTCAAGAACACACGGTCACCCACCGCATACTCAATCTCCTTACGCTTCAAATCCGCGTAAGACTTCTACCGATCAGAAGCTGCCTTCAACCGCTCACAAATGAGCTTCACCTTCTCGGTGGTTCCCTTCAACAAAGCCGGCATCGAAACCAACTTTTGACCCGTTTCAGCCCAACAAAGAGGAGTCCTACACTTCCTCCCGTACAAAGCCTCATAAGGTGCCATCTGTATACTCGCCTGATAACTATTGTTATAAGCAAACTCTACCAAAGGCAAATGCTTCTCCCAAGAACCTTGGAACTCAATCACGCAGCACCTCAACATATCCTCCAAAATCTGAATAACACGCTCAGATTGACCATCCGACTGAGGATGATAGGATGTACTGAAATTCAACCTCGTACCCAGAGCTAGATGCAAACACTGCCAGAAACGCGATGTAAACCTCGGATCCCTATCCGACACAATCGACTTAGGCATTCCATGCAGCCGCACAATCTCAGCAATGTACAGCTCTGCCAGCTTATCCAAAGAAAACGTAGTATGCACAGGCAAGAAATGCGCACACTTCGTCAGGCGATCCACAATCACCCGAACCGAATTCTTCTTCGATGGAGACAAAGGTAAACCAGATACAAAATCCATAGTAACCCTTTCCCACTTCCATTCAGGGATTTTCAACGGTTGCAACAACCCTGAAGGAACCTGATGCTCAGCTTTAACTCGCTGACACACCATACACTTGCTCACGAACTCTGCAACATCCTTTTTCAAACCCACCCAATAGTACTCATCACGAAGATCACGGTACATCTTAGTACTACCAGGGTGCATAGCAAAAGGACTACTATGACCTTCAGTCAGAATAGCATGCCTTAACTCAGCATCAGCAGGCACTACTATCCGACTCCCAAAACACAACACACCATCATCATTAAAGCAGAAATCCGAAGGGCTACCCTCCGCGATATCCTGAACATGAGCCACCAAGGAATCATCCAGCAACTGCTTTTCCTTGATCAACTGAACCAACGATGGCTTCACTTGCAACTCAGCCACAAGACCACCATCTCGCGAAATGCAAAAGCTGGCAAACATAGCCCTCAGCTCAACAGCTACCTTCCTACTCAAGGCATCCGCAACAACATTAGCTTTTCCAGGATGATACTCAATTGTCAAATCATAATCCTTGAGCAACTCCAACCAACGCCGCTGCCTAAGATTCAACTCCTTCTGAGACATCAGATACCTCAAACTCTTGTGATCCGTGTACACAGTACACTTCTCACCATACAGATAATGTCTCCAGATCTTCAGAGCAAAAACCACTGCAGCCAGCTCAATATCATGCGTAGGATAATTGCGCTCATGCACTTTCAACCGCCGCGATGCATAAGCCACAACCTTACCCTCTTGCATCAGCACACATCCTAAACCAACATAAGATGCATCACTGTAGACCACAAACTCTTTCCCTGATTCAGGTTGAACCAAGATAGGAGCTTGCGTCAAAGCCGCCTTCAACTTCTCAAAAGCCTGCTGTCTCGCCTCTGTCCACTCATACTTAACATCCTTTTGCAACAACTTCGTCAAAGGTGCAGCAATCTTGGAAAAACCATCCACAAACCTCCGGTAGTATCTCGCCAAACCAAGGAAACTACGGACCTCATGAACGGACTTAGGAACCTTCCAGTTCATCACCGCCTCAATCTTCTGAGGATCAACACGAATCCCCTCAGCTGAGACCACATGCCCAAGAAACACCACCTCCTTAAGCCAGAACTCACACTTGCTCAGCTTAGCATAAAGCTGATTCTCCAACAAAGCTTGCAAAACAATCCTCAAATGCTCTTCATGCTCCTCCTCAGTACGCGAGTACACGAGGATATCATCAATGAATACTACAACGAACTTGTCCAAGTATTCATGAAACACACGGTTCATCATATCCATGAAAGCAGCAGGAGCATTTGTCAAACCAAACGGTATCACAAGGAACTCATAATGCCCATACCTTGTCCTGAAAACTGTCTTAGGCACATCCACATCCTTCACCTTCAACTGATAATACCCTGACCTCAAGTCAATCTTAGAGAACACAGCTGCTCCCCGAAATTGATCAAAGAGATCATCAATCCTCGGTAAAGGATACTGATTCTTGATAGTCAACTTGTTCAGCTGACGGTAATCAATGCACATTCTCATAGTGCCATCCTTCTTCTTCACAAACAAGACCGGTGCTCCCCAAGGTGACACACTCGGCCGGATGAAACCACGATCAAGCAGCTCTTGCAACTGCGTCTTCAACTCTTTCAGCTCCTTAGGTGCCATTCTATAAGGGGTAATGGACACAAGAGTTGTATTCTCATACAGCTCAATTCCAAACTCCACCTCACGATTAGGAGGTAAACCAGGCAACTCCTCAGGAAAAACACCAGGAAACTCCCTCACAACCCTGATATCTTGTACCCTCAACTCCTTAGAGCTAGGATTCATCACAAAAGCTAGGTAAGCTTCACAACCTTGCCTCAGCATCCTGCTCGCCTCCAAGGTAGATACCACATTGGCAAGAAACTTCACATTCTCACCAACCACAACAACTTCATAATCATCCGCAAGCTTAAGCGAAACTCGCTTATTTTCACAATCCACAACAGCACGATGCTCAGCAAGCCAATCCATACCAAGGATTACATCAAAACCATAGAAGGGCAACTCCATAAGGTCAACATGAAAAACATGTTCTTGAACAACCAAGGGACACCTTCTATAAAGCTTTCGAGTCACAACAGTTTCACCAAAAGAACTAGTGACACAAACACCAACATCCAAAGACTCAACAGGCAAACCAAGCAATTCAGCATGCTCACGCAGAATGTATGAATGCGTAGATCCAGAATCAATCAGAGAAAGCAATGACAAGGACTACAAAGTAAAAGTACCTGCAATCACATCCGCATCATTCCTGCCCTCCCTCTGAGCATACACCCTTGCTTGACCTCCACCTTCAGGCTGAATAGCCACAACATGGGCCACTCCACGACCACCTTCCTCTCTCTTCTGGAAATTACCACGGCCGCGCCCACGACCTCTCTGCGGTGCAGCAACAACAGGAGCACGCACTTGATCACCAGCCAACCTAGGACAATCTCGCCTCAAGTGGTCTGCGGATCCACAATTCCAGCACCCATTACCAGCTACCGCAACAGGAGCTTGCACCTCTCTCACAGCACGAGGACAGTCACGCTTCATGTGACCACGTGAACCACAGATCCAACAAGCACTTGGATCAACTCTAGCATTGCCTCCTCTAGCAGGTGCACCACCACCTCTCTTAGCTGAGGACTGATACTTCTGATCACGTCCCCTCTTGTTCCGTCCACCACCGGAACTATATTCAGCATCTCTCTTACCAGAACTTGCTCCAGCACCTTTAGCAGATAAATCCAAGTTCATCTCAATGTCCTTGGCTCGGCCCACCAACACATCAAAATCATCATACTCGGTGGCCAGCACATACATCTTCACATCCGTCACTAAACCATAACGGAACCTTTCGCACCTTGCTCGCTCATCAGGTACCAGCTCAGGTGCATACTGATTGAGTCGCACAAACTGCACTTCATACTCAGCCACACTCATGCTCCCTTGGGTAAGAGACATGAACTCACGCTTCTTTTCATCAAGGTATCTCACACCAAGATATCTCCTCTTGAACACATTTTGAAAGAATGTCCAAGTCACATCAGCTTCAACCATCCCAGCTATAGTGGTCGTCCACCACGTATACGCATCGTCCTGCAGCAAGGACACAACACAACCCAGCTTTTGCACCTCAGTGCAACTCATCTGACCCAAGATTCGCTTGGTACTCTCTAACCAAGCTTCAGAACCCTCAGCAGACATACCCCTGAACTCAGTCCCACCAAGACTGCGCAAACGCTCCAAAGGTAGTCTAACACCAGCATCTCCCTGATGCCCAGCTCCTTGAGCTCCAGCTACTGCTGCTCGAAAAGCACCCGCAATAGCTTGTACCAACATCGACATATCAGGCATAGCTTACCCCTGACCAACCTCTGGTCCAGCAGCTCCAGCACCAGCTGCAGCTTCAGCTCTTTCACCCTCAGCACCACCACCAGGTGGAGGAGGGGGTAGCACCGCACTACCCGTGTTTTCCTCATTCTCGTTCTCATTAGGAGCCGTAGCTCGCACATTACCTCGCAACTCTCTACGTGGTGCCATACTTTTACCATGCAATCACAATGCAAATAAAACGAAGTCAGGCCCAGCAAGGTAAGCAATCCAAGTATTCAAGCTCAATTTCATTCAAAATCAACATCATTTCATCAGCTTTGATTTGGCAATGGGTACCCACAACATGCTACATCACAGCCCACAACTCAATTGCATCAAAATCACAAGCCACTAAACATACTTTCGATCAACAAGCATACAAGGCATACATACTTCAATCATGCACACATTCATTCCCAATTACTCGAGAACTCAGCTCTGATACCACCAAATGTAACCCCCTTAACCCGGCCTAGACGGTTGACCCGAATTAAGAAAGTCACACGGGGAAAACTAAAGTCAACCCGAAAGTCAACCTTGATTAACGACCTTTTTTTTCTTTTTAATCAAGTCTAGATGCATATTAACCTTAGATATGATCATACAAACAGCATACTCAAAGATCATAAACATCAGAGATCAAACAGGGACCCAATTGAACAATTTACAACTTTAGGGACCAAAATGTAAATTCTGATAAATACAAGGACTTAACCCAAACTAAAGTTACCAACTTGTAATTAGTCAGGTTTCATGCTTCACTGCCAAATTTCAGCTCAAACGGACATCCCAAGCTCATACAATTGCACAAACAAGATTCAGGACTAAAATGCAAACAATACAAAACATTTAACTGCCAATGTCAGCCCCCAACGGTCAAGTGTTCCGAAACAGGCAGAGCCCGTTTCGAAACGCGGGGCCGTTCCGCAACGCATACCGAAACACGGGCTGGCAGTGGCCTTTCCGTTTCGGAACGGTGTCCCCCGTTTCGGACGCCTGGGCTGATTCAAGGCACCCGTTCCGAAACGGTAACCACTGTTCCGAAACACCCTGCACAGAATGCAGCAAAAGGCTTCCTCAAACATGCAATTGATCAACCAAACATGCTCCAATTGATACCAAACTTTACCAACATGCAATTCAACATACTAGAGACATATAAGCATCAACCAATCAACAAAATATCAACATATACGAAAAGCCCCAATTCCATAGGCATGCTTCCTACACAAGCAAACCATTCAAGCATAAACTTCCAATTCAAACATGTAATGGCCAAATACAAATACCGGCATTCTCAACAACATTCAACACACTTAGGGAGTTCAAAACATCTCCCAAAGCATTCACAAAGGTCCCCCATTGCCAAATGCCAAAAGCTAAATGTGTTCAATAAAACCTTTCCATACTTGAGCTTAATTTCCCCTTGGTTGCTTGCCTTCCTTGCTGCCCTCAAATCACCTTAATGTTCTGCATTATTGATTTAAGAAAAACGAAAGAGAGGGTAAGCAAAAGCTTAGTGAGGAAAGCTCATTAAAACCATTCAATAATGCATTTATAAAACACTTTATAAATCATGCTTCAAAACCATCATTTAAACATGCTCACAAGCATTCTTAACAAGCAATTCATGCTTCAAATCATAACATGTCATATTGGCCACAAGTGATACATTTCATCTTTTTAAAACAATTCCACATAAGACTCACACATGGACTTTTAAACACCATTGTGATCTTATAAGTTACACCCCAAGGACTTTTAAACACCTTGGCCCATGGACTTTTAAACACCATGGAAAGGACCACACAAGGACTTTTAACCACCTTTGTGTCCGTATCAAGTTTCACCCCAAGGACTTTTAACCACCTTGGCCCCAAGAACTTTTAAACACCTTGGAAAGGACCACACAAGGACTTTTAACCACCTTTGTGTCCGTATCAAGAATCATCCAAGGACTTTTAACCACCTTGATGTTCTTAAGTAAACAAGGCTCACTCAAGGACTTTTAACCACCTTAGTGACCTTAACCTTTTCAAAACATCACTTGCCAATATACATCATTATCATCAAATAATCCACTGTTTTAAAGCATTTAAACCAAGCCATATTCATCATGCATTTAAAAGCATCAAACCACATTTAATCAATGTTCGAAAACAAGGAACTCTTACCTTGAGCTTCCTTCAACATATGGCTTACAAAAACAGCAATTACCATGCTAAATCATGCTTTCAAAACAGAATTTAAAACATGCAATAAACCACATTGCATAACAACCAAACCATGGCCACCACTAGAGAGTATTTCCGAAAACTTACACTTGAGCTTAGCAAAGTTGTTTAGACTTAAACTAAGCTCCCAAGACATTGGTTTCAAAGCCGAAAACCCAATTTCACTTACCGATTCCACTTCGCCTCTTGCAGAAGCACGAATCAAGCTACCGAATCACCTCCACTTAGATCCAAGGATGCCTCCCCTGTTTTAAACACATCAAAGCAGAGGATTAATGCATCATCATGCATTAATAGCTTCAATGAAAGCACCTAAACTCGCTGCTCTCATCCACACTCCATTTTCGGCCACCAAACACCACCGAAAATGCCTCCAAACAACTTCTCAACAAAGCCCATCCATAAACCATCAAAACCAAACATCCTTTAACACCATTTAACATCTAAAAAGAACCTATTAACATCCTTATATCTCCAGCAACATCAGATCCACAAGATCACCTCAAAAATAACCAAGAATCACAAGCTAAACTTAGGAAACTCAACCTATCCGGGATTACATTAATCAAAACTCAATTCCTTATCAAATTAGTGTTCAAATAACATCAAAAACACATCTCAAATCACAGATTTAACAGATCAAACGAAAATCATCAAAAATCACCAAATCTTGCATTTTAAGCCAAGATCCACTTCACAACTTAAAAGCCTTTAATAAAACATCAATTAAGGATTGAGAACTTAGGAATTTCAGTAAAGAACTGATAGTTTAGAGGAGAAGGACGTTCTTACCTCCAAACTTGAGTTTCTCCTCTTTTTAGAACCAAAAACCTTGATGAATCAAGTAGCAAATGGTGAGGTTTTGTAGATATGATGATTAGGAATCAAAAGAGAGTTGAAAGGAGAGATTTAGGTGACAAAATCAGAAGAAATTCTCTGGAGAGAAAGTGTTTGGGTTGAGAGAAAATGAGAGAAAAGAAAATTGGAAGTTAGTTACAAAATAGCCAAAATGATTTTTCCTCCTCTTTTCTTATGTTTTAAAATCAGAATTAAACCTTAAAATATATTAGAAAAATCTGGAGAAACTCCTTTTGGAATAATAGCTCCTTAAAGATTCAAAGTTTCAACCCTTTCTAAAACAGTCACAAAACTTTCAAAAATTACATTTTGGTCACTAGCCAAAATGTCACCCTTCCAAACCTCATTTTTCAAAATTTATTTCACAGTTCACTTATTTATATTAAAAGATGATTTTAGAACATTTTCCCATATTTTTAATGCAACCCGAACTAGGCTTTCCTAATTTCACCTTTTTAGATTCGAACAGCACTTTGACCAAACCGGTCAACGCCTAAACTTCCAAGCCCAAAACCGGGGCGTTACAATACAATCAGTATTTGGAAATGATACCCGTGAAGTGCATACATCAGAAGGTTTGGTCAGTACTGTAAGGTTGGGACATGTTAGTTCGATTGGTTTTAGAGGCTCGATAAACTTCTGGAAATCTTAAATATTGTAAATCGTCATTTTATCACTATTGAGCTAAATTACAAAATCACCCCTGATAGTTAAATGACCAAAATGCCCTCGTTGGCCAATGTAATCAAAATAGCCCTGAATGTATCTGATATCGTGAAAGATCTTGACATAGAAATCTCTGAATGCCTGGTTGGAAAGCTGATGAGCAAATAGAATTCCTGAGCCACTGTTTATGCCTTGTTGGTATAAATTACCAAAATGCCCATGTATGATAAAATGACCATAATGCCCTTGTAGGCTTAAATGACTAAATCACTCATGATATGTCTAAACTCTCAAAGATCTTGATGTATCATCTCCTGAATACCTAGTTTGGACCGTTGGTACGAACCCCCCTTTTTATAGGGCCTCGTTTCAAAAATCCGTTCAAATTGTCAAAAGTTTAATGTGTTCCCTTCCACAAATGCCAAGTATCTCCAAGAAACAAACTATTCTACCTAGTGTGTTCCATGTGTGCTACACGACTATTTTGCATACTGATTTACACGTTATAATGCCTATCACGTGCACATGACTGACATACTTGAAATTCACAGGAACATGACGTGTTATATAAATTAAGCATGACCGTACTGTATTTCTGATATATGCCTATGCACCCGATATAACAAACATGCTATATGGATAATGTATTACTAAAAATACTGTTATTGATTAATGAACTATTGATGATCTAATTCACTGTGGTACTTGGGATATGATATGAAGTTACTGACGGCTCAGCCTTGATCCAGCTGGTAAGTCCGCCACTCAAACATGTATTGTTTATATCCCTAAACCCATAACCTTAACCACAAAATCCCTAAACTAATCTCATTACCCTAAACATTCTACTTAAAACATTTACCCCTAAACCCCAAACATGAACCCCTAAATCTTAGAAGCACTATTCACTAATAATTAGAGTACATGCTTAATCTCTTAATCCCTAAACTAATCTCATTACCCCAAAACACTCCACTTGACACATTTACCCTTAATCCCTAAACTAGAACTCCTAAATCTTATGAGCAATATTCACTAATAATTAAAGTACAAGCACAATCCCATAATCTAAACCCTTAAATCCCTAAACTAATCTCATATCCCTAAATAATCAATTAGACACATTTACCCTAACTCCCAAACATAAATCAATAAATCCCTAAAATAATCTCATTACCCCAAACATTCCACTTAAACACATTTGCCCTAAAACCCAAACATGAACCCTTAAATCTTAGAAGAACTATTTACTAATAATTAGAGTCCAAGCCTAATCTTATAGTCTCTAAACTAATCTCATTACCCAAAACACTCCACTTGACACATGTACCCCTAATCCCTAAATCAAAACCCATAATTCTCTAATAATTAAAGTGCAAGCTCAGTCCCATAATCTCAACCCATAAATCTCTAAACTAATCCCATAACCCCAAATAGTCAACTAGACACATTTGCCCCTAAACTCCAAACATGAACCCTTGAATCCATAAACTCATCCCATTACCCCAAACATTCCACTTAAAACATTTACCCATGAACCCCAAACATAAATCCTTAAATCTTTTAATTAAAAACTAAACCCATAACACAATTAATATTTAATTAAAAACTATAATCTTAATTAAATATTTTAATTAATTGTTTATTTAAATTATGTTTTTAATTAAATATTACTTTAAATTATTTTTTGTAATTAAATATTTACTTAAAATATTTAAATTAATATTTAATCTAATTTTTAATTAATAATAATAATAATTTTTGTATATTTAAATTATTATTTTAATTAAATATTAATTAAAATATTTATTTAAATTATGGTTTTTATTTAAATATTTATTTAAATTATGATTTTTTTTGCTCAATAAGTATGATTTTATTAACACGAAAATCATACAATGCAACCAACCCGGACCTCATTAAAAACCTCTCTATACCTAAATGGAGGAAAAGAGTACCCGAGAAGGACAACCGAGAACCAAACACCAACCCGTACAAAAGGAAAACACAGCAAAAAAAACCCCACCCAGCCAGACCCCAACAGCTCGATCCGCCCAAGTCACAACCGACCAAGGCGTCACGCCCCCAGGTCACCCGAGCCAACTGCTCCAGGCCATAAAGCCCTCACCCCGCCCAACGTTAAGCCCTCCCCAGCACGCCCCAAGCACCTTCATCCCGCACACCCCACGCATCCAGCAGCTCCCTCTAGGCTAAAGTCCCACCTGCATCCAGACACGTCGGTCCACACCACCTTTAGCCAATGTATCGGCTATTCCATTTGCCTCGCGGCCAACATGATGAAACACACAATTCACCGCTAAACTTGCTTCATCGATATGCCTAAATAAAGAGAAGTACCTCCAAGGCCGACCCTCAACGTTAAGAATCCATGAAATATATTGAACATGATGTAAGGAAGACGTGTGCATTAAGAAATTATTTGATGAAAATGTGAATTTGACTCTTGTTTAAGAAGACATATTACAAAGGAAAACGGCTTCTTTTTTTGCTTTAACAGGGAACTGAAAAATGTCCACTTGCCTAAGTAATATGTATATACCATGGAATTTTGAAAAGCTTGTTTGGCGTGCTCACTTAAAACTTGAGGCGATATTTGCTTTGTACACGAGTGTGTGTGGATATCTGCTTGTCCTTGTAATATTTTATATTCCTAACAATTTGTCTTCAGGTCTGTGTAATGAGTTTCATGTACTTTGGTAATTTCCTTTGCAGTCAGAGGAAGGATTATTGAATCATTTCCAAGGTCAAGAAGTTGAAGTCCTCGCAGAAGGTATGTTATTCAGTGCATTCTTTTTTAAAGATTTCATTTTGCATGATTGATAGCATTTTCTGTCTTGTGCCCACTTCTCTGAATTAATTGTGAGAGATATCGATGAAGGGATAAGCATGGGGATTTTTCACATATGCTTCTCCCTTACCAATCAAAGCAATCTAGATTAGTAGTAGCATGAAGATGATAGTGCTATGTGATAGTACATTTAAGATAAATTAAATTCATTGTTTTTTATCTACACGTTCCTGCATTTAGTATTTGAATGCACTTATTGTGGTTTATTTTCCATTTATACCTTGACAATTTATATTAGGTTTCTTTATCATATATGATTTTTCAGAGGGAGGTCCAGTACTTCCTTTGTTGGATATATAATGCCTTTTAAGCTTGTCTGGATGGTAAAACCTATATGGATTGATTTTATTTCTTTATGGTTTTATCAATTTGTGATGTTTGTCGTGTTAAATATATTCAGGCACAGGGATGACCATTACAAAGATAGGAATTATAGAAGAATTTGAAGTCGAAGTTAACAGACATGAACGTGATCGATATTGTGGGAAAGACACACTCTCGGTGCAAAAGTCGTAGTGCTAGTTCTGTCCGTTCTGAGAGCTTAAGTTTTCACCAATTTTCAGTTTGTACATTTGTAAGCTTAATGTTTTCTAAGTTATACATTTTTATGTTGTAATAAACTTCTGTTTTATTCATTTATAATTTATAATTTTACTTACATTTGGTTCTTATCAAATTAAATAATCAACAAAAAAGAGTTTTATGTTCTACACCAAACAAACTTGTGTTATATTTCATAATTTCCAGATTGTAAGTTTAAAGTTTATTAAGGTGTACACTTTTATGTTGTAATAAAATTGTATCTTATTCAATAATAATTTTACTTATTCCGTTTAAAGTTCACTTCTTCTGTTTAAAGTTATTGTAAGTTTAAAGTTCAGAGTAAGTTAAGTTCACTTATTCTATCTTTTGACTTATTCTGTTTAAAGTCACAGTTTTCAATATTATCCAATAAATTTTGAAAAAGTTAAGTTAATTAAATAAAAAGACATTCATTCAAGTTATGTTTGAATTCATCTAAAAGATAATTAAAATTGAATGTCTTAATAATTATAAGAACAAAACCAAGTATATTTTTAATCTTTACTTTGCATTAATTATTAAACACTTGACATTATTTATTATTAACTTAAAAGATAATTTTTACTTAGCATTAATCTAAAATTTAATTTACTAAGTATAAATGTATCACCTAAAAGTTAATTTACTAAGTATATACAATTTATTAACACTTAATTTTTACTATGTATATATGTATCACACCTAAAAGTTAATTTACGTAGCATTAATCTAAAAGATAATTTTTACTAAGTATAAAAAATTATTTATTATTTTTAATTTATTTTTAAATTTTAAATTCATCAAATAATAACTTCTTCAAATGTCAGGTAATTATCATTATCAACAAGTCAGGTCAATATCAGTTCAGGTCAAGAACATGTCGGATTCAAATCAGGTCGGGTTCAAAACATGTCGGGTTTAAAACAGGTCGGTTTCAAAACAGGTCGGGTAAAATAGGTTATCTGCCAGGTCAGTCTCGGGTTCGGGTTCATTTCGATCGGGTGCAGGTTGGGTTCGGTTACTACAGTAACAAGTCAAATTCGGGTTCGGTTACTACAGTAACAGGTCCAATTCGGGTCCGGGTCGTTTTCGGTCAGTTACAGATCGGGTTCAGGTCATTGAATCATCGGGTCAAACCAGGTTCTAACTCGATCAAGTTTCAGTCAGGTTACCAGGTCGGGTCAAATTTTTACATCCCTACATACACAAACATAAACAAAGCATATCAAGAGACAATTCAAGCATATAAACTCATTTAAGCAAATGTAAACACCAAACGCTCAAAATTGTTTTTCCTATTGGCAGCTTGAGCACCTGTTACTAATTCAATCATAACTTTTAATCCATACATCGGAATTTCAATTAATTTACCTCGTTAAAAAGCTTATTCAACTAGCTTTTTATCCATATATGAGTCATATTTTTCCTATTTATACATTAATACAGTTTATTATTTAAACATAGGTCATTTTGCAGTTCTGGACAGTTTGCACTGTCCAGATTCTTTCACTTATATCTTTTTGCTCACTTACTAGAATTCATTTCCGTTTTCTCTCAATTCAACTAGACATCCCAAAGTAACACATATTAAAGTTTCAGCTCAAAATTCATCTTTTACTAATTTTGGTAAATTTTTAAAGTGGCTGCCCAGAACAAGACTTTCTAGGCAGCGAGGGCAGTTTGGTGAGGGGAGATTGATTCTAAAATTGGACTTTGCCAAAGCATACGACTGCATTAAGTGGGAGTGTCTCGACCGTATCATGAAGCGGATGGGATTTGGTGATGTTTGGTGTGCGTGGGTGCGGGAATGCCTTAGTACGGCAAGGCTGTCCGTACTTGTTAATGGGTCGCCGACGAGAGAATTCCAAATGCAACGGGGATTGAGGCAGGGAGATCCCTTGTCGCCACTGCTGTTTGTAATGGTGGCTGAAATGCTACATCAGTTCTTGCGTAACGCCAAGGATTTGGATGTTATTCGGGGGGTGCAGGTGGCGAGTGGCTGTGAAGTATCGCATCTGCAATTTGCAGACGATACGGTTTTGTTTTTTCCGGCGGAGGTAAATGTGGCAAAGAATTTGAAACGCATCCTTACTTGTTTTGAATATGCATCGGGGCTGGAAATTAATTATGCCAAGTCGAAATTGTATGGGGTGGGTGTGACGGAGGTGAATTTACAAAATGTTGCAAAAATATTGGGATGTGCTTGTGCTGAATTGCCTATAATCTATTTAGGGATGCCTTTGGGAGTTAATCCGAATAGCTTGCAGTTGTGGGAACCTTTAATTCAGAGGTTTCGAAAATGCCTTACGGGTTGGAAGCGAGATGCTTTATCTATTGCGGGGAGATTGTTGTTGCTTAACTCTGTTCTTTCATCTTTGCCGTTGTATTATATGGGGCTGTTCTTGGTGCCGCGAAGTGTTATCAACAAGATAGATAGAATTCGTCGTCGTTTTTTGTGGGGAGGGTCAGAAACAAAGATGAAAATTAGCCGGGTGAATTGGTCGATTGCGTGTAGGCCTAGGAGGTTTGGGGGGCTGGGCGTGGTGGACTTACGTGCAAGAAATCTCGCACTTTTAGCTAAATGGCGATGGCGATATGCTATGTCTGAGGGTTCATTGTGGCGACAAATAATTGAAGCAAAGTATGGGTGTGAGGTGGTAAGTTGGAGGCCTAATTCGATTGGGGTTAGGCACATGTCCAAGGTGTGGAAGCAAATAATTGGCATACAAGAGGAGGTTGTCGTGGAGCGTTTTATTGGGCCTTCACAGTTCCGATGGCAGCTAGGGAAGGGTGATCGCATTTTATTTTGGCAAGATGCTTGGTGTGCCGAGGAGCCCCTAGAAAAAATGTTTCCGAGGTTATTTCGCTTAGCGAGGAATAAAAGAGCGTTGGTTCAAGACTATGCACGGGGGGGACGTTTCGATCATGGGGAGTGGGATTCTTTTTTCGGAAGGTCTCTGCGATTGTTTGAAGTGACGCAAGTTGCTGATTTGAAACTTTGTATTGGAGGTTTGGTGCTGGGCAGTGCATGTATGGACCGGTTGATTTGGAAACTAGCGCATACGGGAGTTTTTTCGGTTGCACAATTGTATAAACTAATGACATCTTTTGGGCTTGAAGCGAGGGCGGAGTTGGAGGCAATCTGGAAGTTGTCTATACCGCCGAAAGTTCAGTATTTTTTGTGGTTTGTGAGGTTGGATCGCCTGCCTACTATGGTGATGTTGCAATCGCGGGGCATATCGATAGGGGAGGAGGTGATGAAGTGTTGTTGGTGTCGGGCAGCAGTGGAAGATTTTGAACACATTTTGTTCCGCTGTTCGATCGCGTGGGCTGTGTGGCAGCAGTTTTTTCGTTGGTGGAGGGTGGCGTTTGTGCAGCCGCGGGATTTGGGGGCGTTGTTTGAGCAATGTTTCGCGAATATTTTTGATGGGTGCTTCCGGGATTGGTGGTTAGCGTCATGCGCGGCTGTGGCATGGTCACTATGGCTGGGCCGAAATTCATGTTTATTTAATGGTAAAAAAATGGATGTGGGAGCGATTGTATTCTTGGTGAAGTTAAGATCATTGTTTTGGGTACGCCTAGACCTTCCACCGGGGGCTATTATGGAGTCGACGTGGTGGGACAGCCCTTGGTCTTGTGAAATTCGTGCACGCGTAGACAATGGTCGAGACCTTGTGAGGTGGGAATTGTCGATGGAGGGGATGGTGAAATTTAATGTTGATGGTGCTGCAAGGGGAAAGCCGGGAAAGGCCGGATGCGGTGGTGTTTTGAGGAATGCAGCGGGACAAGTGCTGGCTTTATTTTTCGGGCCGATAGGTATCGTGGACTCGAATGAGGCGGAGGTGCAGGCCATTTGTTTCGCATTGGAATTGTTGGTAAGTTCAGAGCGGGTGTTCCCTCCGTTAGTGGTGGAATCGGATTCGACGACGACGATTGCGTGGGTGCTACACCATGATGCCCGACCGTGGAAATATGGTGTGTGGTTGCGACGTATCGATGAAGCGTGTGCTGCTCTTGGAGATGTGTGCTTGCACCATATTTATCGAGAAGCCAATAAGTTCGCGGATGCATTGGCAAAGAGTGGTGTCGATCGTACGAGTTGGTTCCAACGGGTGGATTGATTGTTCTTGGGGGTGAGCCTTTTTCTTTCGTGTTGTGTCCTTTTTTAACATTACCCAAGTACTCTTTTCCTCTATAGGATTAGAGAGGTTTTTAATGAGGCTTGGGGAATGTTGGCTATGTATGAACTATTAATCAATAAATCATACATGTTTGCCGAGCAAAAAAAAAAAGACTTTCTGGGCAGTTTACTCAAAATTTCAATTCAAGTATTCTAATCCATTTTATTCCTATCATAACATGACCAATTGATGTCTTAAGTTAATTCTCTGTTTTTCTATAGTCATTGTAAGTCCAGTATGGTCCTTAACTTAATTAATTTAGTACCTTAATTTGCTCAATTTATAAAATAGCCCCAATTTCACCTATTAAGCATTTAATTACTTTAAACATTTATTTTAGACCTTATTTAGCCAATGCAAGTTATCTAACACTCCTTTTAATATCTTCCTTTTTTTTACTTTACATTTCAGTATTCATTTACAGCAATACAGTCCCTAAAAACTTTCAATTTACTCAAAACAGTCCCCCTAAGTAGTTTTACATTTCTAGGTGACTAATTTTCATCATAACTGGTTTTTTCCAGCATCTCTTACAATATTTTTGATCATTCAAGACCTCTAACTAATAGTAAACATCATTTTGAACCCTTTCTACTTACATAAATTTTTCCAAAAACGATTTCTAACTCCTTAAATTTACAGATTTTAACAAAATAGTCCCCTAATCATTCGGGAAGCATGTAACAACATAGGGTGGCCTATTTTTGATTCCTTTCATATAATCTAAGTTAAACAAACATTTCTCATCATCATATAAGATTTTTCAAGAAATGAATCAACAATTATAACAGTCATTTCAACAATTCGAACCATATGCACAATATAACATAACATTTGATACACTTATCAAAGTATAAACACTTACATGACCTCTAGCTTCAATTCCTATGCTTAATTGATCACCATGCAAGAGTTTTCTTTAAGTTTTCCATGGCTGAACAAGGTCTCTCTCTCCCTTAATTTCTCTCTCAAATTTCGGCAGGTTTGGTTGTTAGAGAAGGAGACTAGGCTAAGTTTTGGTTAGTAGATTCTTGTAAGTTACCCTTTTAATTATCCATTATCAAATTTTCAGCCAAGGGTAGTTAGGTGAATTTAGAAATTTGGACATGCAAGTCCATCTATTTATCACATAATTAGGTTTAGTCCTTTGAGAATGGTCATTTCATTTGTTCATTCTTTTAAATTAAATCCTTAACAGCCGAATTATAAGATAATTTAACCTATTTAAATTAATTCTAGATCAATTAACTTGAATAATTAAATTGAACATGGTTGTGACTTGGGATCACTTTCCTAAGAAAGCTGAAGAATCCCAATATCCACATAGGCATAGTCTTTTGTGGACATATTTAATATAAATATAAATATAAATTTGGTGCACTCATATTTGGTTTTCTTTATTTTCAAATATAAATCTAATAAAAACATATTTTACTAATGATAATAAGAGATTATTATTACAAAGACACATGGGACTAAAAGAGATTATAGTCACAAAGACACCCGGCCATGATCATGCCTTTGAAGTTTTGGAAGACGGTTCAAATGCTAAACCCGAACCATCCAATTTCTGATGGATAAGCTTCTCCAAGCGTTCAACCATGGAAGGTGTTAAATAGTTTCTCCAATCTCCCACTTTTCCTTTCCTGAAGTAACTTTCGTTTGGAATCCCAGGAATGAATAAGCCCTTCTTGTTCACTTCCAGTTCCTTCAAATTCTCAAAACTACAGATTGTTGCTATTTCTTCAACTCCTTGCTTCTCTTCATCCTCTGTGAAAGGAACCCCTAAGAACATGGCCAACTGTTTCACCTCACAACTGATGTCTTCCTTAAGATCTTCGTACTTTAAAAACAATATCTTGTCGGGGTTTTCTTGGCTTGCCTTCCAATAACCCAATACATGATCAAAAAAGGGTCCAAACCCACAGATTCCATGACAGAACTTGTCAAAAGCTTCATCTAAGGACAACAACTCTTTGTTTTCGTCTCGAAGCTTGCCGATGAAAACCCAAAGAGAAATGAACGTATCCATGGGGTTTCTACATATGTAAACAATCTTACAGTTGGAATCTTTAATGGAAGTTGGCAAAGAAGCATAAGGAACGTGTGTGGCAAAAAGCCATGGCTTGTAAACACACATGTTTTCGAGATTAGGACAAGGATTGTTGACATAAACATCATACTCCAACTGACGAACCAGTTGGTGAGGAGTGGAGGTTCGCAAGGGATTCTCGTCCCTCGCAAACTGATTGCGGTACAGAGTTGAGAAAGTCAAGGCCTTGAGCCAAGTGGTGCCACATTTTGGGAGGCTGGCGACTATAACATTGGAATCAGATGCTGGGAAATGTTTCTGGAATGAAACCACAACTTTTAGACGACGAGCTGAGCACCAAAAGCCTTGGTAGAGATAGAAACTGGATCCACTCCAACCTTCTTCCTTAGGGAGGGTTTGCAGCAGCTGTTGGAGCTCATCGTCCAATGATTTATCGGAATCTTGGGTTAGTGAAACTGAAACACGTTCAGCTTTGCTGATTTCTGCTGTATCCATGATGAAACCAACAATCCAATATCCAATCCAAAAAGGGATGTAAACAAGAACGCTCAAACACTTCAGCACCAAGTCAATGCTTGGCTCCTACTTAAGAATTCCTACTCCAGCCGGCCTTGAAATATTTTAAAATTGGTTAAAATATTAAACAAGCCAATCAGAATTAACTTATACCTGTAATTTATTTTGGCTTAAATAAAAAATAAGAGACTGAAGTATAATGTTTTTAATTTTAGGTGCATAAAGTATTTTTTTGTAAAATGGGTGTCAAAATTTTTAACTCTTATAATTTTAGGTGTCCAGCCGTTTAAAAAACTTGTTACCCAATCAAAACGCGACACATAGCAGAAATATTGATTTTTTAAAATTATTTTTGAAAAAAATATTCAAATTAGTCCCTAAATCCCCAAAAATAACAAAACTCCAATCTCCAAATCTTCACTGCCGCCCGCCGCCTTCGACCCCACCCTTTCGGTCGTCGGACCCAACACGCTATTTCCCCCAACTCGCCATCGTCGAAGATCGGCAAACGGTGTGACAATCGAACGATTCTTTTACATTCGACGTTCAATGTTCGGCTGACACACCCTTCACCGGTTTTCGACGACGGCAAGTTGAGGAAAATAGTCGACTGGGTTCGGCGACCGAATAGGTGGGGTCGGTGACGACGACCGGCGGTAGCAGTAGTGAAGATTTGGGGTTTTAAGATTTAGTGATTCGGAGACTATTTAAATTTTTTTGAATTTTAATATATATTTTTTAAAATTTTAAATTATTAAAAACAAAAAGCTAATTAAATGAAATTATAAATTAAAATATGACATGTGTCTAATTTTTATTGTTTAACAGATATTTTTAACGATAATTAATTACCAAACACCTAAAATTATAATAATTGAAACTTTAAGTACTTATTTTTATAAAAAAATATTTTAAACACCTAAAGTTGAAAAAAAAAACTTCAGCACTTATTTTTCATTTAAACCATTTATTTTTATCTGTTTCACGCGTGCAACTTGCACATAAAATATAGCATCAGACTTATGGAGGATAATATTTAATTACGACTGATCCATCATCATTATACTCATAATCCCATGTGATGTGAATGGTGAAAAAGGAAGGAATCTCAAGGTATATATAATATAGAAAAATTGAGTGTTTGTTATTTCCGGCTAAATAATTCAAATTTACCCTTAAAATTATTATTTAAATAAGGGTAAATTGTGCCAGTTATCACCATACTATATAGTGTTACCTGTTTTTACCATTGAACTTCAAACTAGTCTAAATTTACCATCAACGTTTAATTCTTAATTCAATCGCACCACTCCTCTGTTAAATCATGGACGGCGTGATGATATGTAAAAAAACGTGACGGTGTTATTGTTTATATAAAATAATAATATATTTTCCACGTAATTGATATTTATAATAAAAACACTTACCCTAAATGACTTCGTTTTACTAATCCCCTCTTTTAATCCGTAATGACTGTAAAATTAACCCAAATAAATTGAAAACGTTATCGATTGAGAAGCAAGATTCCCTAAACCTAAACCTCCCAAACCGAAGCAAAATTTTCTTACAAAATCGGTGAAGCAATTTTGTTGAACTGAAGATTTGTTCCCTTCCCTTGGGTTTGTCATTGTTTACCCAAAACATAATGTTAGTTTTGTTTAGGGATATAGGGCAATCGATTAACTTCTTTCATTTGTTTGCAGATCGAATCAAAATAGAGAAGCGAGTGATGCGAACTAAGGGAATAAAGAGCATGAAATATGGTAGGTGACTGTCTCTTTTTATAACTTTTGATTTATGTAATGAAATTGGGGGATTTTTGTAATGATGCGAACTAAAAGATTTTAGTAATGAAATTGGAGTACTTCTTCAATTAGTTTCATTTTGATTTCAGTAATGATTTTGTGGGATTTGTGTATACATTATGTAATATTTTCATTGTTTTATTGCACATTGTAATTTAGAAGTAATCATTTTAATTTAAAATTGTATTAAACCCCTTTAATGGTATTGTTCTATTGCACATTGTAGCTTTGGAATGTATAACAATGTTGATTGGATTCTTTCTTTGTGATATGTCGGTGGCAAATGAGGTATAGCATCATTGACAAACCATTAAAAACAAAATGTGTACTTTGGCAGTTAGCATGCACTATTATATGTAATATTTTTCTTGGGAATGAATGGTGGGTCAGTAAGGTGGACCAGTTTAGTTTAGAATATTATTATTAGGATTGAATGGTGGACAACTTTAGGACTTTAAGATTATTTCTAAGGCATAGCATACCGATACGGTATTCCCCGTATCGATACGATTTGGTATGATTCAGAAAATCTTTGCATTTAATAAAATAGTCGTTGCTTGTCAGTTATGAAATCAACAAGTTTCAAACAGTCGTTGGATCGTATCGATACGCCCTTATAGCGTATCGATACACTTTTTGCTTAAGTTTCACTCAGATTTCCAATGAGAAAAATCCGTATCGATACGGTCTTTGAGTATCGATACGCCCCTTATTTTACACTCACTAAATCAAACTTGGTATATAACAACATTTTTAGCGGCGTTTTAGAGACAAACGCCACTAATTTTTAACATATCGCGGCGTTTACAGACAAAACTCCACAAATAACAAATTTCGCGGCATTTTTAAAAGAAACGCCGCAATAAACTTCTTTTTAGTGGCGTTTCTACAAAAAAAAGCGCTACAATAGGTTTCTCTTTAGTGACATTTTTAGAAAAAACGCCGCAAATATAGTGGCATTTTAGAGACAAACGCGTCAATAAATCTTATGTTACTGGCGTTTGTAAAATCAAACGTCGCGATAGAAAAAAAAAGTTTTATTTTGGAGAAATACCAGCATTGTCACTCTCATGCCCTCATCCAACCCCTAAATCAAAACACACCCTTCATCTCAGTCGTGACTTTTCTTTCTCCTAATCTCTCATGCCACAATGATTTGTCCATGCTTGAATCCTTCGCAAGCGTTTTCTAGGGTTCTTTCACTTCCGTGTTAGTAAGTAATGGTGATGGCTTCTCTGAGACGCGAAGGGAGGTGTTTCACTACTATGATCTCTCCCCGCCATATCACTGCTGTCCGTTCCTCTCCTATCGCTTCCTCCTACAAGTACCGATCTCCTTTTCTCAATCTCTTCTCACCTCATCATATCTCATATAATCTCATCGCATTTATACTTATTTTACCTTAATTTCTGCTTCTTAAGCTAGCAGGATAACATTAACTTTTCTAGTGAGTCTTTTGGAAAATCCTTTCTTTATAAATTATCTTTAATTGTAATTTTTTTTTGTTTGGTTAGTGGGAAAATTGACGAAAATCCTTTAAGTCGTAGCTTTATAGTTGCCTTTAATCTACCGTCTTATATTTGATAATCAGTGAACTCTATTAATTAGACTACGCTGAATCGTTTTTCAAAACCTTACTCTGTAAACGTTATACTTGTAACCCCCTAAACCCGGCCTAGAAGAAATAGCCGAATTTAGGAAGTAACGTTTGAAAACTTTTCCTTCAAGAAATTCAATTTTGGAAATTATACATTAATTTAAAATAAAATAATAGTGATTTAATAAATATCTTATAGTAAATAAAAAATATAAATATCATAATAAATATTAAAATGTTTATATAAAATCTCTGAAATAAAATCATTGTAAAAGAATTTTAGAAAAATAATCTCAAAACACATTTATTCTCAAAAGTATGAAATTAAATCAAAATCCCAAAATAATAATCTGAATAATTAAAAATAGTTTCGTACTAAATAATAAAATAACCGGATAAAATATGAGATCCTCCAAGTACCAAGTTGCCTAGAGTCCAAGATATCTGTAAAAGAAAAACTATGGGGGAGTAAGCTAAAGAGCTTAGTGTGTCTCTGAAGTGCAAGAAAATCATAGTCGTAAAAACATAGTAATATTTTCTTAAAATTCTTTAAAGCACAACACATAAATCACAAGCGCAATGCAATGCACCCAACTACAACCGCCAAGAGGAAAGTTCCCCGGAACTCCTCACTACAACCGCCAATCCGAAGTGGAATTCAGCCCCGAAGGGTGAAACCACTGAACTTCCCCGAACAAATTCCAACCCATGCTCATACAATGATATGATGATTAAAAATCAAATTTCATAAACAAAGTTCCATAAATCGTATTCCGTAAACATACTTCATAAATCATAGTCTATAAGTCCATAAATCATAGTTCATAAATCATGGTTCGTAAATCATAGTAAAAACATATTCTGAAAACATATGCACGTGATGTCAACCATAAAAATCATAATACATATAAATAATCACATAAAGGATAAAACACCAACACATAGAAAAATAACATATAATTTAATTATAGCACTGGAAGAAAACACACCTTAGCCTCAATAGCTCTAACGTCTGAACGAATGTCTTTTACGCTCAAATTTAATATTAGGTTCTACCGGATAGAAGCATGTTGCACATGTACGGTAATTAAATTTCATAGCCGAGAATAACAATGGTTCAAACCAAGGGGTTTTCATGGCTTCGGCAGGTTTGGAATTGGGAGAGGGAGAGATCGATTTGCATAAGGGTTTTAGAATTTTAAAGAGATTTTACATTCATTCAGCTGTGAGTTTATATATATATACACGTTTAGGTTTTCAATTAGGAATAGAATACATACATATATTAATAATAATAATAATAATAATAATAATAATAATAATAATAATAATAATAATAATAATAATAATAGAAGTTGAAAAACAAGTCGATGATTCAAAAGAAGTAGAATTCAATTTAAAATTGAACTACTATATATACATATATAGCATTTAAATAATAAAAAAGATGTTTCGGGTGTTAATTGAATTTCTCTCTTAAAATAATAGGTTAATTTCAAACGGGGTCCTTAAACTTTTAAGAAATCTCATATTAACTTTCAAGTTTAATAATTCTTATTTAGCCCATTCAAAAAAATTAGGGTTCTTATTAGGGGTCCTTAAACTTTTAAGAAATCTCATATTAACTTTCATCTCAGTCGTCACTTTCTTTTTCCTAATCTCTCATGCCACAATGGTTTGTCCATGCTTGAATCCTTCGCAAGCGTTTTCCAGGGTTCTTTCACTTCCGTGTCAGTAAGTAATGGTGATGGCTTCTCTCAGACGCGAAGGGAGGTGTTTCGCTACTCTGATCTCTCCCCGCCAAATCACCTCTGTCCGTTCCTCTCCTATCGCTCCCTCCTACGTGTACCGATCTCCTTTTCTCAATATCTTCTCACCTCATCATATCTCATATAATCTCATCGCATTTATACTTATTTTACCTTAATTTTTGCTTCTTAAGCTAGCAGGATAGCCATAACTTTTCTAGTGAGCCTTTTGGAAAATCCTTTCTTTATAAATTATCTTTAATTGTAATTTTTCTTTTTTTGTTTGGTTAGTGGAAAAATTGACGAAAATCCTTTAAGCCGTAGCTTTATAGTTTCCTTTAATCTACCGTCTTATATTTGATAATCAGTGAACTCTATTAATTAGACTAAGCTGAATCGTTTTTCAAAACCTTACTCTGTAAATGTTATACTGACTAGGATTCAAGTCATTACCCTCTCTCTTGAATTTTGAATTCTTTAAATCAAGTTGAAACTTATCTCTGTTTAGTTGACGGTAGCCAGATTTGTTTGATTAGAAGACTTAAGAACTTGGCAGGACAAAGTGATTTTCATTTTCACTTGATACTTTTATATTTCAGAATTAATGATCTACCATTTGTTAACGCAAAATTTTTTTTCTCCTACAAATGAATTTTTCACTTGCTTGTACATATATTGGAGTATTTTTTTACTATCAATTCATTATTTTCTCGGTTTCCAAACTCACTAATGTGAATATCTGTACTAGTTACACATACTCAGACATTGACTCTTTAATTAACTGTAATGACATTTTCTCGGTTGCCAAATTGACTTTTTAATTAACTGCAATGCCATTTTAAATCTATAAAGTTTTCTTTATTGCTTGACTTCTTTTCCCAGACATTGAGATGGAACTAAGTTTGCCTAGTAATGGTTTTTTAAGATCCAATTATCTAACCTCTTTGCAAAATATCTATATCATGGCTATCTTTTTTTTGGTTATTTGAGGATTTTAGTGTATTATATTTACTGAGCTAGGAAAGGTAATGGAATTTGGACCAAATTCACATATGTGGCAAAAAAATTAGACATATATCATGTCAGTTTTGCAAGGATTATTTTAGTTTTTCTTTTAAAATCTATAATGTTTGCCATGTATGTTTCGTTGAAGAAAAGGTTGTCTTATAATTTAGCTTTCAAAATTTCCACCTATACTCTCTCTGTTCAGTTTTGTCACATAGTTACTCTATTCATTTTCTTGTAGAGAGCTTTGGATGGAGGAATATATATTCATTTTCTCAAGTCAGGCCATTTCAAGAAAATTTTCAGTAGGCTTTTCCTTTGCAAGTTTTTATACATTCAAGGGTGTTTTTCTTCTTTCCATTTTTCCTGTTATTTGAGGGGAAAAGAAATTAAAATTTAGATTGAACAGGAATAGGAGCTTATTGAGAGGACAATACGTGGCTTAACGAGGAGTTGTCTGTCAAAGTTGTCTTTTTGAGATTCATAGAACACATTCTGAACTTGAAGCTGATATGTCTGCTAAGCTTGCTGATGTAATTGTTTCTAAGAACGTCGTTCACAATATTTTTTTCTGATCTTCATCTTTTGACTTACTTGTTCTTTTAATTATTTCTTGTTGAAAAATAGTACAATGAATGCTCCAGCTCCCTAAATTGGCAAAAGGAAAGAACAAAGGAACTAGAAACTAAGCTGACATCTCTACAAGAGGTTTTTTAGACTGTTTTATTTGCCATCTAAATTGTTATTCCTATCAATCTCTAGTATCCAGTCGACAATGACCCTAAGGCTTTTTTTTTTAACTTGTGAAGGAATTGTGCTCATCAAAAGAGGTTGCTACATCCAACAAGGAAAGATTCTCTGCTGAACTATCAATTGTGAGTACCACAAGATTTATATTTTTATGCTTGAACCCCTAGAATACATGAGTACTGAAAATCTAGCGTGATATTTAATCATGATATGAAGAACTTTGTTTTTGCAGAGGGTACTTCATTAGCTTATTCTCTAACGTTATGTTTAATTACGATATGAACAACTTATCTTTGCTAGCGCAGTTATGGTTTTGATTTTGGTAAGATAGTTATTGACTACTGCATAAATGCTTTCTAGTTTAACTCTATTTAGACTGTGTCTGTGGAGCCAAGGTGCCAGTAGCCCATATTATTGAAAATCTGCTAATATGGAATTGGTCTAGAAGGGAAGTTGAAGTTGTTTAGGGAACATTAGCTGTTAGAAATTCATCGGGATGACTCCCGTAGAAGATGGTGCTTACTTGTCCTTTCAGTTCCTTAATTATTAGCTTAATATTTGGTGAAATTCATACATTATTTGAAGAAAGTAATTGAGGCTCGATCTTCTTCATCGAAAAAGATTGAACATGTTGCTTGACAGACACCAAATAGGTCTATAGGAACATCGTGAGAATTGCTTTATGTCATCAAAAAATTTGACTTCCAACCTTAACATAACATATTCTTTTATATAGGCTTAAGCAGACTGTCAATTCGCCTAAGGCAGATGTAAAGTTAATTGTTGGGTCATTCTATTTCAAAAGTGGTGAACGAGCTGAAATAAGAAAAGAGGCAAGCGAGCATGTTGTCATTCAGAAACATTTTTATTTATTTAGGTTAAGGATGGACTTTAATGTGCCTATTCTTTTTCTTTTCATAAAATGATATCAGTTCTTAGTAAAATTGGAAGAGAAATTTATGGACCACATTCAAGGGATCACATTTTTCCCTTTTAGTTTAAGGATGGACTTTAATGTATTGCATTTTAAATTATTATATAATATGTATGCTTTATTTGATTTTTTTTGAAACATGGTGTTATTCGCGGCGTTTGTAAAAAAAATGCCACTATATAACATGTTCTCGCGGTGTTTGAGTTTACAAATGCCACTAGAGAACAGATTTTCGCGGTGTTTGAGTTTACAAACACCACTAAAGAACAAGTTTGTTGCGTGTAAAAGAGTCCATCGCAATTAAGTGCAAGTGTACACGTCGCAAGTAATAAAGTGATACGGAGTATTGGATATCGTCTCCACAGGGACTGGGCTAACCTTATCCTTCGTTATCTACACAAGGGAAAAAGAAAGAAATTAAATATAGCTGTTGCAATTGTCATGAAAATAAAGTAAAATAAATCAAATAATAAAATAGGCAAGGAATTGAATTGCTCGGTAGTGCAGGTATTGCACTGTTCAAGGACTTCTATTCTGTGTCTGGCTTCTATCACGGCAGCACCTGTCGTGGCAGTGGTCTGTTGCTGTCGCGACAGCGATAAGCAACTCAGTTTCTTCAAGTTCGGCAAGAATCCCTGGATTGACTTGTCCTATCCCTAGATCCAAGTCTTTCGGCGAACACGTCTTTAATGATACCTCCTGGCGTGAATCGAAGTATGAACACCGATGTTTATGAATTCTTCTTTAGATGCTTAACCTCGTTCTATCCCTAGGTCCGAGATAGTTTAACCATAAACTGAAGAACCAGTACTTACTCCTTTCGTATACTTAACTCTCCCGATATTAAGTAAATAGATAATCTTACAATGCTCTCCCGATACTCTTGCAAGATGTTGAAACCAGAATAAGCAAACTTGAAGTTTTATTTCATTGAATAGAAAAATCCTAAGAACAAAACAACCCTTACAACTACTTTACAATATCAACCCTTTGCCTTAGGGGAGGTTTAGAACATGGTGAAGAAAGGGGAACGACTAGGGTTTTGAGATGAGAGGTATGGGATGTGATATCTCCCTTTACCCTTACATACATGGGTATATATATGCAAAGATCTAGTCTAAGTCCTTCTTGGAGTAGAAGTCCTTTTTGGAGTAGAAATCCTTCTTGGAGTAGGAATCCTTGTTCAGCAAGTAAAGATAAGTTACTTTACTTATCGATCATTGATCAGCTCTATGCTCCGCTCCCGACCTCAAGAAAATGCAAGCATGGGCTCAATGGATTCAGAAAAATGTCCTCTATCAAACGAGACCCATCTTGACTATGTCGGCGTATTTCTGTCCTGGCGACATTCTACGGCGACAGCGTTCTTGGCCCACGATAGTCCGGCTTGAAATTCTCTATCTGTCAATCTCCACTTCATGTTTACCACCTCAGGTGTCTTCACTGTCGCCACTTCTGCCGCATCAGCGGTCAGGATAAGAGGTGTTCGTCAGCCCTTCACTCCAGCTCCGCAATTCGCTTCTACTCTTTTGCTGCCCTGGATGCTGCCATGACAAATATCTGCAAAAAAAGAGACCGAAATCAGCAGCATCTATGCAATTTTATATATTTGTGATGTAAATGCAAAACTTAACCTAAAATGCAGTTAAACATGCTTGAGTGCAGCAAAAATAAGGATAAATGAGGGGTAAAATATAGAACTTTTAGGCACTCAACAAGGTTCTAACGACGTTTGATTTTACAAATGCCACTAAAGAACAGTTATTCGCGGCATTTGTAAACACAAACGCCGCTATAGAACTTGACTTTTTGCGACGTTTGTAAGCACAAACGCCACTAAAGAACACTTATTCACGGTGTTTGTATTTACAAACGCCACTATAGATCTTGACTTTTTGCGGCGCTGCTTTAAGCGACATTTCTTACGGCGCTTTCTAAAGCGTCAGAAAAGTTTTTAGCGGCACTAAAAATGCGCTATAGAGTTAAAAAATGCCACTAAAGAACTGTTTTGCTGTAGTGACTATAATCGTACCGATACGCCTATACACGTATCGATACGCCCCTATTAAATGTACACAATGGCTCTTTCTGTTTTGAGACAGATGTCGATATGGTAGGTTGCAAAAGTGCATTTATTGCAAGAAAAATGGAGCCCAACGACTCTATTGATGATCTCAACTACCTAAACGGCTAGAAATCAATGCAAGGGTATAAAAGCAAGCTTCCAAAGCCTCAACAACAACTATTGAACCTGTTTGCAACATCCAAGCATATATCCAAACCCTTGAGCTTAAAGAGTCAAATTTTTGTAACCCCCACTTATGTAATTTTCATTGTATCATTTTCTTTCAAGTTTGGGAGTGGTTACTTGTAATTAGGTAATATATCAACCTTGTGAGAGGTATTTTTCAGATTGTCATTCATTCATTGTATCATTTGAATTTCATCCCTTGCAAACTAGAGCGGTACAAGTGTAGAAAGTCAAGGCCTTGAGCCAAGTAGTGCCACATTTTGGGAAAGTGGCAACCATAACGTTAGAATCAAATGCTTGGAAATGTCTCAAGAAAGAAATCACATATCTTAGACCACGTGCTGAGCACCAAAAGCCTTGATAGAGATAAACACTTCCACTGGGACTGATCCGACCTTCTTCTTTAGGGAGGGTTTGCAGCAGATGCTGGAGTTCATCGTCCAATGACTTGTCCACATCTTGGGTTGGTGAACCAAGTTTGATTTTGCTAGTTTCTGATGTATCCATAATGAAACCAATAACTATCTTATTTTGCACAAGTTTCATCGATTAATAGTAAAGTGGACATGCAATCCACCCACCCTCATAATATTTTAAAATTGGTCAATCATAATATTTTAAACTTCCACTACGCCATTAACATATTCACATGACAACCTGTACCTGACAAGAAAAACCAACAACCCAAATATTTATTTATTTCCCCTAAGATATCCACCAAAATAATTTGAAGGGTAAACTTCACCACATACCACTCAATTATAGCTACTGACTCGAAAATGCCACCAAACTTTAAAAAAAATTCAAAACTAACACTAAAGTTTAGTTTGTGACTCGAAAATACCACTTCGCCGTCAATTCTTAACACCACCGTTAAGTCAAAACGACGCCGTTTTGAAGCCTAATTTAGCCCAAAATGACGTTGTATTGCTCGATGGCAGCTATTAATCATACCCGGATTGTTCTTGTCCCAAAGGTTGTGGGGGGAAAACTGTATGGGGAAATAATCAACTTGAAGTTATGTAATATTTTACCACAAATATTATATATTTTAAACTACTTGAGATTAATTCAAATTATTTTATGAAATAAATAATACTATAAATAATATATAATATTTATATAATAGTTTTGGTAAAATATTATATAATATCACATTAGTTTAGTGGTTAAGGCTTAGCCTTTAAAGGGAAGTAATACATCTTTTTATACGTCTTTCTGTTACTAGATCCTTCGCTAGCGTTCTCCTTGTACCGAGGATGACCACAAAACCTGCATTCGATCAATTCAGAATCACCTCCCCAATAAATCATGCAAAAATTTCTACAATAATGGATTTTCTGAACCGGAAAACCCATATCACAGACCAACTTCTTCGTCTCATACGTGTTCTTGGGCATGACATTATCTTCAAGCATTAACTTCTGCATTATCCGACAAAGGTCATCATAGCATGCATTAGGAATCTTATATTGTGCTTTTAAGTGTATTAATTCGGAAACCACTGATAACTTGGACTCATTGCTACCGGGTCATATCGGTTCAGAAGAAGCACCAAGTTTGTCGTACAACATCTGCGCCGAAGCAATTGGTGGTTGATCATCTTATGTCATATATGCATTTAATTCAGGACCAGAAACATCTATCTCGGGAGGTTCATGGTTGTTACCACATAGATCATATGCATACCCTGGAACTGCAGTGCTAGAACGCTCCATATGGTTATAGTAATCATATTGACTCTGTCCAGTGAGAGAAAAATGTGGCTCTCCATGATGCACCCAATTATAATAATGCAGAATAAACCCTTCAATGATCACATGAACTTTAATCGTTTCTAGATCATGAATACTTATATTAGTAAACTTTTAAATAGTAATTTTTAATTACTATTTTCTAAATCTTCTAAAAATATAAATATAACTTATGATTTTTATTATTGTATATTACGTGCAAAACTCTTTATTTACTCTTAATATATTTCTAAAGAAAACAAGAAGTAGAACTTATGACATTATTAATCTATGTTACATATGAAAATATTTTATTTACTTTTAATCTATTCTAAACTTTTTAATTAAAAGGCTAATACTAATGAATTGATAGCACTATATTTTAAAAATAAAATTAAAACTTACCTAATATGGCTTTGAGAAATGTCATACTAACTTGGTTGATTAACTTCTTATGAAGATAATAATTGAGATCACATATAATATTCGATGTAATCAGTTCTGTATGGGAGTATGTTGTTGTAGAACCAAGTCGCCATTTTAAAGCCTGCAACACCATCAGCTCCATTTGTTTGATTGTGCTGCATTGAAAACAATGCTCCAAGTCCTCCAACTTCAGTCAAAACATTTTCATAAAAAAAACACTGATAAATATGCAATGGAGATTGTAGATGTTGCCATTGATTTCCTCCGAACTGCCAAACTTGGTGTTTTCCCAAAGGTGCTGGTCTTATTGAAACTAACTTCACTTGACTTGAGATGAGAACCACCTATAAACCAGAAAGAAACCACAATAAATCAAGCATAAGGCAAGAACTTGATAATAAATCATTACATTGTTACATGTCACCATTAACAACAATATATCACAAGCCCGAAGAAGAATTTACATAGTGAAAAGTTGTAAATCTCAAAAGGAGATAATAATTACCGAAACCACAGGATCACAAGTGTTAATCTGAACAACATGGATAAACTTGTCTAGGATCTCTGCACTAAATAGTTTAGGCATTCTGTAAATTTTAAGTTCATGATTTTTGCACACACAACCCATTAAATATTAAAAACTTATATCCAAGCAACATTGCAGAATCACCTCTCAGAAGTTTTTTGGAAACATGAGACAACACCAATTACTCGACAAGCAGCTGACCTAACCGAAGGAACCTTATCATTCTCAGCAGCACTGATCTACATTTTTATTTATCCAACATAAATCATAAGAAAATGAATGTTATGTAAGATCACCACGGGAGAAGACGAACAAAAATTCAGGTTTTAAATAATACTATATCATGACTTACTAGAGATGAAACAATGAAGTCATGATTTTCCTTTGAGAGAGTGAAGAACACGAAAGAAGTGATTCCAGCAAAACAAGTTACTGATGCAGTTCTCACCTTCAAAAGAAAAGCAGATCAGTATCATATGCATCTAAGAATAGAATGTTTCAATCTTGTTAGAAGTGTAGTTACGATGATAGAAGATGATATGAAGGCGGATTGTGATACAGAAAGAAGAAGAAGAAAGAAAGAAATGAAACTGAATCTTTGTTATTAACCTCAATCAACACAATGTGAATACAAACAGAGATTACAAGCGTTTATATAGGACTGATGGCCTTCGATATAAAGCAAGAACTCAAGCAAGAACTGACAGCTGAAATACAACAGATTTACAACTAATCATAACTGATTTTCAACAGAATCTGAAACTGGCTTGAATATCATATATACTAACATTCTTCCTATTCTCTCTTTTCCTTCTTCTTCAAAAAAAAAACTAGACACCACCACTGTAGAAGATCACTTGAAATCATTTACATATAACAGACGTAGCTCATCTGGGCACACCACTCGATGTCTTTGTCGAAGATGAACAAAGAAAGCAGCAGAAAGAGGTTTGGTTAAGAGATCAACAACTTGATGTGTAGCAGGGACATAATTGATTTGAAACAAGCCATTTTTAACCTTCTCTCTTACAAAGCTTAAATCCAATTCTACATGCTTGAGTTTAGCATGATGAACAGGGTTAGCAGAATGTGCAATGGCACTCGTATTGTCGCACCAAATTGTTGGAGTGGCTGACAGCTGAATATTGATTTCAGAAAGAAGGGACCTAACCCACATTGCTTCACACATGGCATCTGCTAGACTACGAAACTCTGCTTCAGTAGAGGATTTGGAAACTACACTCTGTTTCTTAGAGCTCCACGCAACCAGATTGCCTCCTAGGAAAACACAGTGCCCACCAGTAGATCGCTTGTCATCAGTACAAGTACCCCAATCAGAATTAGCATAGGTGACTAGGTTAGTAGAAGAGGAAGCACTGCTGAAAAATAAACCATGGTCTAAGGTACCCTTTAGATATCGTAAAATCCTTTTAACAGCCTTCCAATGCTTATCCAAAGGTTGTTGCATAAACTGACTAACCTTATTGACTGAGAATTGAATATTAGGCCTAGTATTGCATATGTGCTGAAGAGTACCAACCACCTGTCTGTACAAGGTGTGATCAGGGAAAGGCTCTCCATCAGCTAAAGAGAGCTGAGGACTAGTTACCATTGGTGTAGGGGAAGGAGTAGATTCAGACATGTTAGTTTTATCCAACAACTCAAGAATGTGTCTTTTCTGATTAAGTATAACACCATCATTAACAGCTTGAATATTCATCCCTAGAAAGAAAGAAAGCTTCCCTAAATCCTTGAGAGAAAAGGTAAGATTAATGTCTTTTATAACATTATCTACTTCATCAGCATTGTCACCAGTAGCCACAATGTCGTCTACATAAACCATGATGTACACTCTGTTACCTTCATCCCCACGAAAATATAGAGAGCAATCTGCTAGAGAAGCAGTAAAACCCAGACTACCAACAAGGTGAGCACGAAACTTCTCAAACCAAGCCCTAGGGGCTTGTTTAAGACCATACAGTGATTTCCTTAATCTGCAAACAAGCTTGTTACCAGAAGAATCAGTCTGTTCAAAACCTGGGGGTTGCTGCATATACACCTCTTCCAAGAGGTCTCCATTTAAAAACGCATTATCTATATCAATCTGACGCAACACCCAACCATGACTAAGAGCTATACTCAACAATATCCTTACTGTAACTGGCTTAACTACAGGACTGAACGTCTCTGAATAATCAAACCTAGCTTGCTGTGAAAAACCCTTAGCAACTAGTCTAGCTTTGTACCTAGCAATACTCCCATCAGAATTCAATTTAACCTTAAAAAGCCATTTGCATCCTATAGGAATCCTATCTAAAGGTAAGGCTGTTAACTCCCAAGTACCCTTGCTAATAAGAGCATCAAGTTCCTTATGAACATCATCTTTCTAATTATCAGAAGCTAGAGCTTGAGTAATATGAGTGGGCACATCAGAACTAGTTTTAGCAAGAAATACCTTAGGCTTGAAGATACCAGCCTTGGATCTGGTAACCATTGAATGAGATGAAACAGGCAAACGATCAGGGACACCTACTGCACCATCACAAGAAACAACATCACCACTAGGAGCTGCACCAGTAGCACCTGCATCAGCAACAGCAGGGACACTTGCAGGAACTTCACCAGTAGCACTTTCAGGAACACTTGCAGGAACTTCAAAACCAACAGGAGAATCTCCACAAAACTCTGGTTCAGCAACAACAGCACTAGAACCAAAGGAACCAGCAGGTGAGGAAGAAAACGATGAATGAGCACTAGAAGTAGCTTGAACAGAGCTAGAATGAACACCAGACATATTTCTGACAGGAAGAGAGGAAATATGACTAGAACGACCATCATCTGAAATTGGGACAAGAACAGGGCCTTCTGAATTTCGCCTAAGAGAAGCATATTCATCTGAAGAGGAAGAGGGGCTATCAGTTCGCTGAAGAAACTCAGCAGATGAACTAGAGGATGACGTTTGGATCTGAGCACCATCAGAAGAAAAAGGCAACGGCCCAGTATATTTAAACTTGGCTCGAACATTAGCAGAATCTTCCTGAGCACTTGTACTCTACAAACAAGGAAAAAATGACTCATTAAACTGTACATGTTGGGAAACATATACCTTACCATCGGAAGACAAACACTTGTAACCATGCTGAGATGAACTATAGCCCAGAAATACACAAGAGGTTGAACGCAGCGGAAGCTTGTTTTGATTGTAAGGCCTGGTGAGAGGGAAGCACTGACACCCAAAAACCCTCAAAAAACTGTAATCAGGCTGCTTGGAAAACAACTTTTCATAGGGAGAAATACCACCAAGAACCCTAGTAGGTAGCTTATTAATCAAATAAACAGCAGAATAAAATGCATCAGACCAATGTTTCAAATGCAACCCACTTTGAGCTAACAAAGTGAGACCAAGCTCAACAATATGCCCGTGTTTACGTCTACCTTACCATTCTGAGCAGACGTATAAGGACAGGTGTTTCGAACTTCAATACCATGTTGAGCAAAATAAGCATTTAAGGGTTTAAACTCAGTTCCACAGTCAGTTTGTATGCTTTTAAGTTTGTGATCAAATTGCCTTTCAGCCATTTTATGAAAATGCATAACAATCTTGCTAACATCAAACTTTCTAGCTATGAAATATATCCATGTATATCGAGTTGCAACATCTAGAAAGCTCACATAATATGCATAGTTGTTAGAAATTAAAGGGGCGGGACCCCAAACATCTACCTAAACCAATTGTAAAGGTAAACTATAAGAATTTGAAGAAACTGGTGGATGCATCTTATGGCTTTTACCCAACTTGCAAGATTCACAAAAAAAAAACGAATTTTTATTGATATCAGGTATGTTACAAATTTTGGACAGCTTAGCTAAAGTATCACAAGAAGGATGTCCAAGCCTTCTGTGCCTAACTAAAGCTTTACAACTCTGAGAACTAGATACAGAACCTATCTGATTAACAAGAACTTTAGGCAGACTAGTAGCAGAACCCTTATCACATGGTAGGCTATCAGTAACAGCATTAACATCAGGCAAGGAACCAGAATCAACAGAATCATGCTTAAAACTTGAATCAAAAGCCAAACCATCAGATGAAAGAAACTTGTACAAGCCATCACTTTGAACCCCTCGAAGAATCAACTGCTGAGTTAACAAATCCTTCACAACACAAGAGTTAGGAAAAAATTCAATTGATACATTATTATCTTTTGTAAACTTGGAAACAAACAAAAGATTTTTTTTAATTAAAGGAACATGTAAGAGATTATTCAAAAGAAGAGGTCTGGAATCAGTATGCAAAACAGACGAACCAACATGTGAAATAGACACAGAAGAACCACCAGCAACACAGACTTTCCCATGACCACAGTAAGGAGATGAAGAAACGATATTACCTGCGTCAGGCATAAGATGCGAAGTAGCACCAGAGTCAGGGTACCAAGCCGCATCAGCATAACCAAAATCTTCAGCAACGGCGGCCACAGAAGCAACAACGGCATCAGAACCAGAATTCTGACCACCACTTGTATCTTGATTAAAGAAACGGGAGACTTCTTGACCAGTCGATTGTACTCCAGACTCGTCGAAATCTTCAGAGAATGAAACTTGATTGACCGAAGCATTATTACCTCCGTCAAATGCCTGATCAAACCGGAAGAAACACCGAGTAGCCAGATGCCCTAGCTTGCCGCAAATTTGGCATTGAGGACGAGCACGACCGCTAAAAGACCTTCCACCTCTGCCTCTGAAGACGGAACCACCACGGGAAGGGAAAGAATTGACTTGCGGCCGAAACCCTAGATTATTAGGACGCAAACCCTGATATCCCATATTCTGACTTGGATTCGAAAAACCCATATTGGAATTGGAATTAAAAAACGGGCCAGCACCAGGTGTTGGGCTCTCGGACGAAAGACCATTAGGGCCTTGAACCATATGAACCAGAGAATTATGAGCTAAGAACTCACGTTGTCTTGTCTCACAGTCAAGAAGAACATTATGTCACGGGGCTAGGCTTTGGCTCGCTAACCCGTGCGGCCTTAGTCGACGATCTTAGGTCGGGGACTAAGTAAGCCTTTGAAATGCTAAGCGATTGTGCTTAGACGATGCTGTGCGGAAGCTTTGGAAAAGTATTTGGGTGATGGCTAACAAGGCAAAGAGAAAGGAGGCAAGGGATTGAATAAGCAACGAGCCTCGTTAAAAACTCCCCCTAAGCCTAGACGGGGAGAAAAGAGTACTCGAGCCCTCTTGTATTAAGAAAGTAACGAAATGAGAAAGATGGTGAAAGTGAAGTGGATGTGGAGTGATTACAATGGTTGGGCAAGGCTCTTATTTATAGCCTTGGCCCTCTAGATCTAATGGCTAGGATTGACTCGATCCAATGGCTATGGATGAGTCTTACAAAGAGAATCTTTAAGAAAGGAAAGATAATCAACTATACATGGCAACTAGATCACTCTAATACATGGTTGCCTAAGATAAGAGCACAATGACATCATTGTCTTGGTGGCATTGGCTTGTTTCCTCGAATGTGGCTTCAAGGATGGATACTTTCCTCGAATAGTCTCCATGGAAGATACCTTTCCATGTGCGTTGGTCCAAAGATGACTCATTGGCTTTGGTCTTGGATGCTTGGGCGGATTGGGCTTGGTGTGGCCCGGATATTGGCTCCAAAACCTCCTCTTTAGCACATTGGGTGCTAAAACGGGCCCTAGGGGTGTGGGCAATGCGGATGGACAGCCCCTAGGCCTCTTGGCATGCACATTGGGTGCGGACTCGGCCTCGTAAGCGTGCACGTCGGGTGCGGGCTTGAACTCCATGGCTTGGGCGGCATGGATGAAAGACAAGGCCCTCTCGGATTCGGGCTTGGCCCCCTTAGTGTGCACATCGGGTGCGGACTTGGGCTTCATGGCTTGGGCGCCATGATGGTCGGATAGCAAGGCCCCCTCGTGTGCGGACTTGGTCTCCATGGTGCGCACATCGGGTGCGGGCTCGGGCTCTATGGCTTGGCCGGCATAGAGGGTGCGTAGCAAAGGCCCCTTGGGTGCGAGTGTTGCGCCCCCTCGTGTGCAAGGCTTGTGGGCAGCACATGGGGTTCTAGACAAGGCCCCATGGTGCGGAGAAATAGGCCCAGGACGGATCTCTTGGGCGCGGACACCACCAAGGGCGTTGTGCATGGCCCCTTGGTGCGTGGAAACAGCAACACTCCGGATGTCTCGGTCGGATTGTGCGGGTGGTGCGCGAAGTTTAGCACCTATGGGTGCGGGAGACTCGATCTTGAGAATTGAGTCGGTAACATTCTCCCACACTGAAGCTATCGACGTCCTCGTCGATTGGTAGGGATGAGGCTCGGTCGCCTTGATCTCGAACTGCCCCGGCTCATCGTCTTGTTCCCCCTCGGATAAGGGAAAACTCGTGGACAAAGCAAGGCTTTCATGCCTTGGCCCTCGATCAATCTCGAACGGTTGCAACTCTTTGGCAAACTCTCGATCATCTTCGAATAAGGGATTATCCCTCCAAAATACAAGGTCTTGGTGCCTTGGCGATTGGCTCGTCTCGATGGTTGGTCTCACCTTGCTTTGTGCTTGGCTCGATCGCATCGGCGGCCTGAAAAGAGAACCAGAGTAAGTTAGTCTCAAGTCATCGTAATAACTAAACTTACTTACCTCGGACAAAAAGTCCTTGTCGGGCGGCTTCACTTCGTCTTGTTGATACTCAAGACAAGTGATGATGGCGGGATCTTGAAGAATATCCCCCTTGTCGGTGCTCTCTAGCACTCGTCTCTCGTCGTGGATGAAGGTTGGATTCGTTCGGATTGTCCAAACTACTTCATCACTCGGTTTCTCGCTTGGCATCGCAAGCAACCTGCGGACAGAATTGCAACAAGTTAGATCCGAATTCAATTGAAAAGTTGGATCACTTACCTTGTCGCTCGGCTTCTTGTCGCATGGTTCGACTAGGACGACTTCTTGGCCCACGTCTTGATTTGGATCTTCCTTCAAATTTGTAGAATCCCTACAAAAATCCAAACAATGGGTTAGATCGGACTCTTTAAATAACAAAGAATCACTTACCTCGGACTCAAGGTCCTTGTTGTCTTGCTCAATCGTCTTTCCACTTTCGAAAGCGTAAAGATGACCCACTTGCATCGACAACTCCTCGATGTCAAGTTCTTCATCAAACTCGGATGAGTTTTCATCCTCTTCATCAAACTCGGATGAGTTTTCATCCTCTTCATCAAACTCGATCACATCGTCCTCCTCACTCATGGGCGGACTAGTAGCATGCCTTACCTCATACCCTCGGCTTACGGCATCAATGGCTACTTCATTCGACAATCTTGGGTTGCACTTCCAAGTAAAGTCGAACAAAGAAAGACTTTTCTTCCAAAGAACTTGCTGAGGAGACAACTTTACATGGGTTAGGAAATAATCTTTTAATTCAATATTGGTATAGACGGCAAACCTTGACCGCAATTTCGACCGCAATAGTTGTTGTCTCCAAGCGTGCAATCAAAATGCAACTGCTTTCATCTCTTTATCATGAGTCGAGAGACTCTTCTCGCAATCGAATTCGAGCTCTCAGATTTTGTGTGCAATTGGAACTCCTTTCTCTAAAAGGATTCCTTCAAGGTAGTCGGCATTTGCGATGGTATGGACTTCGAATGCCTCCACGTCCTTGATCTCATCAAAGACTTGTTCCGTTGTGTCGGAAACATCCATGGGTTCATCCATGGCTTCATCTTCGTCGTCTCTCTTGGTGGAACCTGCATAATCCTCTTCATCGGATTTTGGCAAATCAAGTGCATTAATTTGCTCTAGACAAGATAAACCAAGAATAATTTCATTTTCATCAAGAAAATAGTAAGGTATTACCGTGATGTTTGTGGTGTTTCGAAAATTGTTGATTTGAAGGTACACATCCTTCGCGATTCCCACAACTGGCACATCACCGAAGTTGACTCTTTCAACTTGATCATTTACCTTCTCAAATTGAAGGTTTAACGTCTAAGCTACTCGATCGGACATGATCAACGAATGTGCACTCGGATCTACTAGTGCACTTAGTGTTGCATTGGGAAACACCACGTCTACAAACGTAGGCTCCGCCTTCTCGAAGTCTCTTTCGGCTTCGCTTGAATCACAAGATGAATCTTCATCTTCGTCGCTGGAATACTCCACGCAATAGGTGGACTCGTTGCACATTTGTAACCTTTCCTTAACCAAAGTTACGCTATCGAACTTTGACGCCCCAACAATCACCGAACTTGGTGATTCACCGAACAAGGAAGCAAGCTCTTCGGCCTCGGTCTCATCGGGCAAGACATGCTCCTTGGTCGCCTCTACCATACTAAATGGTAGCACATTGCACCTTTCGTCAAGCTTCAAAGCCTCGATCTCGTCGGACTCGTCCCGTAACTTGGACTGCTTGAACTCGTGCGGGCATTGGAAAGACAAGTGTGAATTTTCACACCTCCAGCATCTCGAAGGTTTGCTCTTTGGGCAATCCTCAACATGATTGATCCTACAAAGGGAACAATACCATGATTTAGTAAAAACACTATTCAAAGGTGTTTTACTTACCTCGCTTTCAAACGAGAACTTGGGTGACTCCACGTCCATCTTTGTCGCAACGTCCCTTCTTCTTCCTCGCGCAATCTCGTCTCGAACGGAGCGTAACTAGCTCTGATACCACTTGTCACAGGGCTAGGCTTTGGCTCGCTAACCCGTGCGGCCTTAGTCGACGATCTTAGGTCGGGGACTAAGTAAGCCTTTGAAATGCTAAGCGATTGTGCTTAGACGATGCTGTGCGGAAGCTTTGGAAAAGTATTTGGGTGATGGCTAACAAGGCAAAGAGAAAGGAGGCAAGGGATTGAATAAGCAACGAGCCTCGTTAAAAACTCCCCCTAAGCCTAGACGGGGAGAAAAGAGTACTCGAGCCCTCTTGTATTAAGAAAGTAACGAAATGAGAAAGATGGTGAAAGTGAAGTGGATGTGGAGTGATTACAATGGTTGGGCAAGGCTCTTATTTATAGCCTTGGCCCCCTAGATCTAGTGGCTAGGATTGACTCGATCCAATGGCTATGGATGAGTCTTACAAAGAGAATCTTTAAGAAAGGAAAGATAATCAACTATACATGGCAACTAGATCACTCTAATACATGGTTGCCTAAGATAGAGCACAATGACATCATTGTCTTGGTGGCATTGGCTTGTTTCCTCGAATGTGGCTTCAAGGATGGATACTTTCCTCGAATAGTCTCCATGGAAGATACCTTTCCATGTGCGTTGGTCCAAAGATGACTCCTTGGCTTTGGTCTTGGATGCTTGGGCGGATTGGGCTTGGTGTGGCCCGGATATTGGCTCCAAAACCTCCTCTTTAGCACATTGGGTGCTAAAACGGGCCCTAGGGGTGTGGGCAATGCGGATGGACAGCCCCTAAGCCTCTTGGCATGCACATTGGGTGCGGACTCGGCCTCGTAAGCGTGCACGTCGGGTGCGGGCTTGAACTCCATGGCTTGGGCGGCATGGATGAAAGACAAGGCCCTCTCGGATTCGGGCTTGGCCCCCTTAGTGTGCACGTCGGGTGCGGACTTGGGCTTCATGGCTTGGGCGCCATGATGGTCGGATAGCAAGGCCCCCTCGTGTGCGGACTTGGTCTCCATGGTGCGCACATCGGGTGCGGGCTCGGGCTCTATGGCTTGGCCGGCATAGAGGGTGCGTAGCAAAGGCCCCTTGGGTGCAAGTGTTGGGCCCCCTCGGGTGCAAGGCTTGTGGGCAGCACATGGGGTGCTAGACAAGGCCCCATGGTGCGGAGAAATAGGCCCAGGACGGATCTCTTGGGCGCGGACACCACCAAGGGCGTTGTGCATGGCCCCTTGGTGCGTGGAAACAGCAACACTCCGGATGTCTCGGTCGGGTTGTGCGGGTGGTGCGCGAAGTTTAGCACCTATGGATGCGGGAGACTCGATCTTGAGAATTGAGTCGGTAACAATTAGTTACTCCATCAAGCTTATAGGGAAGTTGACTAGAGGTAATAACGGCCACCACCGGCTCATACTCCGGTGGAAGACCAGAAAGAATGGCAGAGATATGCATTGTCTCAGACAAGGGATTCCCGCACGCAGCCAGACTATCACAAATGCTCTGAATCTGAGCAAGATACTCCCTCATTGTTTGATCTCGCTTATGAATGTTCTTTAAAGAACAATGCAAATGCATAATGCGGGTTGTGGACGTTACAGAAAACTGAAGCTTGATTTTATCCCAAATCTCCACAGCATTCTTGCAATTGACCAACGCCAGCAAAATAAAAGAACCAATGGACGAGAGCAACCAGGAACAGAGGGCACTATCCTGTTGTTTGTACTTAACAAAATCAGGATTCAGCACCTGCCTTCCTCCTTCACTAGCAACAAGACGAGGTGGAACAACAAGGGAACCATCAATATGGTCTTCAAGAGCAAGACTCTCGATGGTAAACAGGATCTGCTGCTTCCACAGAAGGTAATTGGAGTCGTCAAGACGAATTGAAATAGATTTGTTGGTGAAGGGCTTGGAAGAACTCTCAGAAGACACCTCTGATACCATGATAGAAGATGATATGAAGGCAGATTGTGATACAGAAAGAAGAAGAAGAAAGAAAGAAATGAAACTGAATCTTTGTTATTAACCTCAATCAACACAATGTGAATACAAACAGAGATTACAAGCATTTATATAGGACTGATGGCCTTCGATATAAAGCAAGAACTCAAGCAAGAACTGACAGCTGAAATACAACAGATTTACAACTAATCATAACTGATTTTCAACAGAATCTGAAACTGACTTGAATATCATATATACTAACATACGACCTTCAATGAATGAGAAAATAATCACAATGTAAAAGCAAGAGGTCTCTGAAATTAAAAACCTCCATTCCATTAAACACTTTGATACTCATCTTTAAGAATGAACTCCTAGGAGAAATAATAAAATGAAGGGAATTGAAGCTATCATAAGTTATGCAAACAATAGAATTTATCCACAGGGTCAACATATATTTGTTAACCAAGTAGATAAAGGTAAGCAATAAAATGAAGGGAATTGAGAAGGGGACGTGGGCTTCATCTTAGTGGCTTTGGCTTGCCGGAGTGATCACCGGAACGGCAGGGACGATGTGGAGAATGACGGCGACGCTATGGTTTGAGAGAAAACAAGGGTTTGGCATTTAAATGGGGTTTAAAATCTCGTGATTACTTCTATAGTGTTGTTTTTTAATTTTTTATTTCATTTCCCTTATAGCGATGTGTTTTATATATAGTGGCGTTTGTAAAACCAAACGCCGCTAAAACTGGACTTTTGCGGACCTATTGCGGCGTTTGGTTTTACAAACGCCGCTAAAACTAGAACTATTGCGGCGCTTTTATTAAAAAACGGCGCCAAATCTTCCATTTTGTGGCGTTTGTCCTGTAAACACCGTGATAAGTACAATAATTGCGGCGTTTCCCTCAAAAACGCCACAAAAAGCATCGTTATATATCAATTCTGGTGTAGTGAAGCCACAATCCAACTCCTCTTACCTCAGTTGTAAAATGCGATGATGCTAATGCCTCCGAGTATTCTTTCAATTTTTTTTTGTAGAACTCATTGCATTCCTCTGTTGTCACCTCCTTCGTAGAAGATGGGGCAGTTCATGCTTAGTAAGTATTACTTAATTACAATGCAATGAGAGGTTTAAGAGGTGAGTTTAAAGGGAATTCTTTTTACCGTTTATTGGGGGTTAGGTAATTAATAAGATTTTAATTAGAGTTGATGGAGCTGCAAGGGGGAAACCGGGTAAGGCGGGTTGTGGTGGTGTTTTGCGTAATGCGTCGGGACAAATTTTGGCGTTATTTTCAGGACCAATTGGTATAGCGGATTCAAATGAGGCGGATGTACAGGCGATTTGCTTTGCGTTAGAGTTGATGGTTGGTTCGAAGATACTATCTTTTCCGTTGGTGGTTGAGTCGGATTCGACGACGGCGGTTGCATGGGTGCTTCACAATGAAAAGCGGTCGTGGAAGTATTGGCGTTGGATGAGGCGAATCGATGAAGCATGTGCTGCGTTGGGAGATATTTGCTTTCACCATGTGTATCGTGAGGCGAATAAACTTGCAGATGTGCTTGCGAAGAGTGGTGTCGATCGCCCGATTTGGTTTCAACGGGTGGGATGAATTCCAACCGTGTGACATTCTTGGGTTCGTGTGTTTTTTGGATATGGTATCATGTCGGTTGCCTAGTTTGTTACATTACCATGAGTACTCTTTTCCTCTATAGGTGTGGAGAAGTTTTTAACGAGGCTTGGGGGAATGTTGGCTATGTATGAGACATTTATTAATAAATCATACATGTTTGCCAAGCAAAAAAAATAAGATTTTAGTTAGAGTTATTATTATTTGCATTGAAAAGGAAATTAAGTAGATGGGGATTAGAAAGGTGGATTCAAACAATTACTTTCTTGTATTTTATTTTATTTTTTATTGTTTTCGATGGAACTATTGTTTCTATCACAAATTAAATTGACATTTTTAATACGTATTTTTAATAGATTCCGACGGAATTATTGTTCCATCACAAAATAAATTGGTATTTTTAATTGTTTCTGACGGAATCATTATTCTGTCACAAATTAAATTATCATTTTTATTGAAATCAAAAGAAATTTGTGACGGAAACAATAATTCTATCGAAAACTACAACTTAGATTAAATTTTGTGATGAAATATTTTATTTCCATAAATAAATTGTGACAGATTTTAAAGTTGTCGGAATTTTCCGTCATTAAATCAAATTTTTTGTAGTGTTTATATTTGAAGGTCTTAGGTTCAAACCCCTCTGAGCACATAGTTTTAATATTCTTTCCTCCAGCAAAATGACGTCATTTTGGTCTAAATTAGACTTCAGACAGCAGCACCAAAACGACGTCATTTTGACTTAACGAGAGTGTTAAGAGTTAACGGCGGAATAGTATTTTCGAGTCACAAACTAAAGTTCAGTGTTAGTTTTGAATTTTTTAAAGTTCGGCGGTATTTTTGAGTCAGGGGCCATAATTGAGTGGTATGTGGTGTAGTTTACCCTAATTTGAAATACTAAAAAATTAATTAAGGGGTCCACTACCATCTTTTACTCCACTTTTATAGATATTATTTTTAATTTTTGCTTGAGTTTAACATTTACGTTCCATATGGTGGATCAAGTGGGTTCAAGTACATTTAAAATTATAACCCTAATTTTTTTACTGTGAATGTATAAACAAGAGCATTAAAAGATGAGAGATGATTTCTGTTTCAAACACGTGGAAACTAATTATGTGGCGAATAAATTTTTTTCCTTTTTCGGTGTTTTTTCTATGTCCCAACACTAAAAATTTAAATTATAAACTCTTATCCTACGTTTTAAATTCTAAACTCTAAAAAATACACCATACACCTAATTCTTTATGTTCTAATAATAAATTATAAATAGAGGCAAAAATATATAAATAATTTCTATTCTCACGTGGCTTGTCTGTAAACTTTATAAAAAAAATCAGCAATCGTTTTTTTATTACAAAATCAATAGAGTTGATTTTAAGACTTTTGCATTATAATAATGCAAACGGCATGTTTAGCAGAATAAGCATTTAGGGACACTAAATTATCTTCGTTTACCGAAAGATTTATATCCTTTCATACAGAACAATATTAGTTAATAAGCCAATAATTAAATGAATCTTAGTGTAGATTAAAGTTTACCTAAATATTAAACCAGCCACATGAAATCTGAATTAACATGGTAATTTCTGTTGTCTGTTTCAACTTTTCCTTTTGAAAAGTCGGATTTGGGGTGAAAATGTCTTTTTTACCCCTTAAATCTATTCACACCAATTCTATAATTTATGTGATCAATATCTCATAATTTATATATTATAACAAGTACTTATATATTCATTATTTATAATTGTAATTATTAATTATCATTTCATTTTAAAGCTTTCACTACAAATAAATTTGCATTAATTATTTAAAAATATTATTATATTTTAAATTGATATATTTTATATGTTATAATATTAAAAAAAATTAAGTATCTGGTTGGTGTCGAACCTCACGTGATGGTTGTCGTTGCTACGGTGATGTGTAGTCCCGCCGGTAGCGAATGGTATAAGACTCCGGTGATGTGTAGTCCCACCGGTAGTGACTAGTAGAAGAGTACTTTGATGTGTAGTCCCATTGGAAAACTACTAGTCGAAACGGTGATGAGTAGTCTGTTGAGTGTGTAAAATTTCTATTATTTACACCCTTTTTAACCAATATTTCTGCTGCATTCAAGCATCATTGCATTGCATTTAGGTTAGTTTTCAATAAAACATCACAATTATATAAAAGGCACGGATTCTACTAAAAGATGGTGTATTTTGCAGGTAACTGTCATGGTTAACGATGAAGGCAGGCGCAGGGCAGATAAGCAGGAAAGCTGAACTGGACAAGTAGCCGAAGAAGACGAAGCTGTCATGGACCTGTCGTGACAGCAAGATGACAGCAACCTTACGAAGAGGAAAAGTCAAGTGGACCTCGATAGATAGAGAAAAATCTGCTCGTCTGTCGTGAGAAAGCCACATATTTTTCTTAGCCCCGGATCGAAAGATATGTCAAGCCAAAGCTCAAAGAAAAGAAATTCCTAAAAGCAAGGAGGCGGCTGGAAAGTAGGAGACTTTAGAGATTTAGTCTTTATTAGAATCTTACTTTTAATTAAAGTTGTAATCCTTGTTACCTTAGATAACTTGAGCCCAAAGCTTATATAAGGGCATAGATAAATCCTCTTGTTAACCGACAACCCCATAACCAAAACCAAAAACCCTGCCGTCCACCCGTCACCGACATGTTCTAAATTCCCCCTAGGGCTACGGGTTGTTTTGTAAAGTAGTTGCAAGGGTTGCTTTGTTTTAGGATTTTTCAAGTTCAATAAAATAAACTTCAAGTTCTTTTATCTTGGTTTTAACATCTTGCAAGAGCATCGGGAGAGCATTGTGAGGTTATCCATTTACTTAGCATCGGGAGAGTTAAGTATACGAAAGAGATAAGAGCGCGTTCTCTAGTTTATAGTTGAACCATCTCGTGCCTAGGGATAGGGCGAGGTTAAGTGGCTAAGGAAGAATTCATACATATCGGTGTTCATCCTTCGATTCACGCCGGGAGGTATCATCAAAGACGTGTTCATCGACAGACTTGTGCCTAGGGATAGGGCAAGGCAAATCTGGGATTCTTGCCAAACTTGAAGTACGGAGTTGGTGTGTCTGCTGCCCGCGACAGCCAACGGACAGACGTCGCGACAGGTGCTGTCGGCGACGGGAGCGACGACAGAACTGGAGATCCTAAGCAATTCAATACCTGCACTACCGAGCAATTCAATACCAGCCCATTCTCTCTACCTTGATAATTCAATCCTTTTATTTACGTTTTTATCTTATTATTCTCGTGACAATTCTAAACTATCTCTTTTACTTCGTGCAGTAAACTAAGGTGAAGTCATTAGCCCAATCCCTGTGGAGACGATATCCGATACTTAGTATCACTTTATTACTTGCGACGTGTACACTTGCACTACAATTGCGATAGACTATTTTACACGCAACAAGTTTTTGGCGCCGTTGCCGGGGATTGGCAACATAACTACACCTTTCCTTTATTGCACTTTTCGTTTTTATTTTCGCTTTTATTTTTGTTTTTATTTTTCTTTAATTTTTCTTTAGTGTTTTCAATTCTTGCTTTTCACAAGGTTTACTTGTTTATGCGCAGATCAAAAAGAGGGGAAGATCCTGAATATAAATTAGATCCGGAGATCGAACGTTCCTTCAATCTCAAGAAACAGATTCGCCACCTCTTAGACCGAAACGAATACCTTGAGGAACAGCTAGAGAAGATGGGTCATAACCAACCTGCTGGTGGTTTCATACCACCCCTTGGCAATAATAACCCACCTGTTGGCGACCCGCCTAGGGCAGATAGACGACGGTCATGTCGTGACTACATGCTGAACGATCATGTAGAGCTGGAGACCACGCTGCCGGATATTGATGTTGACAACTTCGAACTTAAACCTGTCATGTTTAGTATGATCAACAATGCCGGGCAGTTTGGTGGTTCTGCGACAGAAGATGCTAGGGAGCATCTCAAAACGTTCCAGGAGATCTGTGGTTTGTTTAGACTGCCAGGAGTTAGTCCGGAGATACTGAGACTTCGGTTATTCCCCCATTCATTGAGGGACAGAGCAAAAACTTGGTGGAATAAACTTACACCGGGTTCTATTATGACTTGGGCAGATCTAACTCGTGAATTTTTATCTCGTTTTAATCCTTCACATTTATCTGAGCGATTACGTAACGAAATTGCTACTTTTCAACAGGAAGATGACGAGCCGATGCACGAGGCCTGGGACAGATTTACAACTCTTCTACGGAACTGCCCAATGCATGGATTTCCTGTCTGGAATCAGGTAACTAAGTTTTATAATGCTGCTAACTTACAAACTCGCATTCGCATTGATTCTGCAGCAAATGGACTGTTATTGGATAAAGATCCAGACGAGGCATTACAAGTTCTGAAAAATCTAGCTAAGAATGAGGAGCAGTTTCCGACAGCTAGAAGAGGGGGTAAACGGGTACTTGCTGTCAAGGACTATGAGGCCGACAGCACTATGAAGTCACAGGTAGCATTCCTCACTAAAGCCATGAAACACTTATTGAATGAAGAGGACTTACGAGGGTTTGCTGTCGAGGAAGTTTGTGCTATTTGTGAGGGAAACCATAGTAGGGATGAGTGCCCTATAAATATAGAAGAGGAAAAATATGTTGGAAATTACAAGCCAAACTACAATTCCAACAACTACAACCCTAATTGGAGGAAGGATCCCAAATTTTCCTGGAGTAACCCTAACAATGCCTTGAATCCGCAAGCATATAATCAGAATCAGGGGGGTCCTAGGTTGTTGACGCGACAGCAACTGCAGCCACAGAACCTGCCGCAGAACCTGCCGCCGCAGCAGCAACAGCAGCCACCACCTGCCACGAGTAGTGTATTGGAACAGACTCTGGCCACCTTTATGTCTCAGACTGGTACGTATATGGATAATATTAATCAGTTTGTCAAGAAGACGGAAAATTTTATAGATGAAACCAAGATGAGAATGACAAATCATGAGGCTACCTTGAAGTCTTTAGAGACACAAATGGGTCAGGTGTCACAGCACATTAAGCCGAGGCAGAATGGAGGTTTTCCTAGCAATACTGAAAATGCTAGACCACCCCCACATGATTTGTCATTCTCATCTTGGTTTCATCTATAAAATTTTCCGTCTTCTTGACAAACTGATTAATATTATCCATATACGTACCAGTCTGAGACATAAAGGTGGCCAGAGTCTGTTCCAATACACTACTCGTGGCAGGTGGTGGCTGCTGTTGCTGCTGCGGCGGCAGGTTCTGCGGCAGGTTCTGTGGCTGCAGTTGCTGTCGCGTCAACAACCTAGGACCCCCCTGATTCTGATTATATGCTTGCGGATTCAAGGCATTGTTAGGGTTACTCCAGGAAAATTTGGGATCCTTCCTCCAATTAGGGTTGTAGTTGTTGGAATTGTAGTTTGGCTTGTAATTTCCAACATATTTTTCCTCTTCTATATTTATAGGGCACTCATCCCTACTATGGTTTCCCTCACAAATAGCACAAACTTCCTCGACAGCAAACCCTCGTAAGTCCTCTTCATTCAATAAGTGTTTCATGGCTTTAGTGAGGAATGCTACCTGTGACTTCATAGTGCTGTCGGCCTCATAGTCCTTGACAGCAAGTACCCGTTTACCCCCTCTTCTAGCTGTCGGAAACTGCTCCTCATTCTTAGCTAGATTTTTCAGAACTTGTAATGCCTCGTCTGGATCTTTATCCAATAACAGTCCATTTGCTGCAGAATCAATGCGAATGCGAGTTTGTAAGTTAGCAGCATTATAAAACTTAGTTACCTGATTCCAGACAGGAAATCCATGCATTGGGCAGTTCCGTAGAAGAGTTGTAAATCTGTCCCAGGCCTCGTGCATCGGCTCGTCATCTTCCTGTTGAAAAGTAGCAATTTCGTTACGTAATCGCTCAGATAAATGCGAAGGATTAAAACGAGATAAAAATTCACGAGTTAGATCTGCCCAAGTCATAATAGAACCCGGTGTAAGTTTATTCCACAAAGTTTTTGCTCTGTCCCTCAATGAATGGGGGAATAACCGAAGTCTCAGTATCTCCGGACTAACTCCTGGCAGTCTAAACAAACCACAGATCTCCTGGAACGTTTTGAGATGCTCCCTAGCATCTTCTGTCGCAGAACCACCAAACTGCCCGGCATTGTTGATCATACTAAACATGACAGGTTTAAGTTCGAAGTTGTCAACATCAATATCCGGCAGCGTGGTCTCCAGCTCTACATGATCGTTCAGCATGTAGTCACGACATGACCGTCGTCTATCTGCCCTAGGCGGGTCGCCAACAGGTGGGTTATTATTGCCAAGGGGTGGTATGAAACCACCAGCAGGTTGGTTATGACCCATCTTCTCTAGCTGTTCCTCAAGGTATTCGTTTCGGTCTAAGAGGTGGCGAATCTGTTTCTTGAGATTGAAGGAACGTTCGATCTCCGGATCTAATTTATATTCAGGATCTTCCCCTCTTTTTGATCTGCGCATAAACAAGTAAACCTTGTGAAAAGCAAGAATTGAAAACACTAAAGAAAAATTAAAGAAAAATAAAAACAAAAATAAAAGCGAAAATAAAAACGAAAAGTGCAATAAAGGAAAGGTGTAGTTATGTTGCCAATCCCCGGCAACGGCGCCAAAAACTTGTTGCGTGTAAAATAGTCTATCGCAATTGTAGTGCAAGTGTACACGTCGCAAGTAATAAAGTGATACTAAGTATCGGATATCGTCTCCACAGGGATTGGGCTAATGACTTCACCTTAGTTTACTGCACGAAGTAAAAGAGATAGTTTAGAATTGTCACGAGAATAATAAGATAAAAACGTAAATAAAAGGATTGAATTATCAAGGTAGAGAGAATGGGCTGGTATTGAATTGCTCGGTAGTGCAGGTATTGAATTGCTTAGGATCTCCAGTTCTGTCGTCGCTCCCGTCGCCGACAGCACCTGTCGCGACGTCTGTCCGTTGGCTGTCGCGGGCAGCAGACACACCAACTCCGTACTTCAAGTTTGGCAAGAATCCCAGATTTGCCTTGCCCTATCCCTAGGCACAAGTCTGTCGATGAACACGTCTTTGATGATACCTCCCGGCGTGAATCGAAGGATGAACACCGATATGTATGAATTCTTCCTTAGCCACTTAACCTCGCCCTATCCCTAGGCACGAGATGGTTCAACTATAAACTAGAGAACGCGCTCTTATCTCTTTCGTATACTTAACTCTCCCGATGCTAAGTAAATGGATAACCTCACAATGCTCTCCCGATGCTCTTGCAAGATGTTAAAACCAAGATAAAAGAACTTGAAGTTTATTTTATTGAACTTGAAAAATCCTAAAACAAAGCAACCCTTGCAACTACTTTACAAAACAACCCGTAGCCCTAGGGGGAATTTAGAACATGTCGGTGACGGGTGGACGGCAGGGTTTTTGGTTTTGGTTATGGGGTTGTCGGTTAACAAGAGGATTTATCTATGCCCTTATATAAGCTTTGGGCTCAAGTTATCTAAGGTAACAAGGATTACAACTTTAATTAAAAGTAAGATTCTAATAAAGACTAAATCTCTAAAGTCTCCTACTTTCCAGCCGCCTCCTTGCTTTTAGGAATTTCTTTTCTTTGAGCTTTGGCTTGACATATCTTTCGATCCGGGGCTAAGAAAAATATGTGGCTTTCTCACGACAGACGAGCAGATTTTTCTCTATCTATCGAGGTCCACTTGACTTTTCCTCTTCGTAAGGTTGCTGTCATCTTGCTGTCACGACAGGTCCATGACAGCTTCGTCTTCTTCGGCTACTTGTCCAGTTCAGCTTTCCTGCTTATCTGCCCTGCGCCTGCCTTCATCGTTAACCATGACAGTTACCTGCAAAATACACCATCTTTTAGTAGAATCCGTGCCTTTTATATAATTGTGATGTTTTATTGAAAACTAACCTAAATGCAATGCAATGATGCTTGAATGCAGCAGAAATATGGGTTAAAAAGGGTGTAAATAATAGAACTTTTACACACTCAACAGACTACTCATCACCGTTTCGACTAGTAGTTTTCCAATGGGACTACACATCAAAGTACTCTTCTACTAGTCACTACCGGTGGGACTACACATCACCGGAGTCTTATACCATTCGCTACCGGCGGGACTACACATCACCGTAGCAACGACAACCATCACGTGAGGTTCGACACCAACCATGCAACACAATGCACAATTACTATCATACGACATGTACTCACTATATCATGCACAACCAAATCAAGAAGTAACAAAATCCACAATTAGGCATCACTTACTACTTGGAATCTTACCAAACCACAAATGGTCTTACTCACCATTTTCGCGCACAACTTGCACCAACTTACTCACACCTTACAAGGCATATCAACAACATCATTATTACCATCAAACAAATCATCGATTTAATAAATAGCCACATGCTTCCTCCCAAAGAATTTGAATTTCATGCATATCAACATAACATTTCAAGCAATGAAAAACAATGGTAAAAAGGGGATTTAAAGAAGCATTTCACATCACTTACTCTTAGAGTTTAAATCATTTTCAAGGCCAAATCTAAACCACTTTCAAAATCACCTTTGAACCAAAACTATTCTTGAAAACCATTTCTACATCCACGTACTCGAACCAACCTTAGAAAATCAAATTAAAGCATTAACCACTCACCTAAGCTTCCAAGCTTCAAGCCAAGCAAGCAACCATTCCCACAAACCCGGATTTCCTCGCGAAGCTTCTCCAACACCAATTACCGCTTTTAGACAACCTCAAACACATTTCAAACAATTCCAATCAGCCCAACATCAAAAGACCAACCCGGAATACAATTCAATCACAATTTACCATGTTGCAAGCTATGAACATATCCCATTTTTAACCAATTCGGACAGCCCCAAAACCATGCCCAAAAACCATGTTTCCAACCTCCATTACATCCACAATCGATCCCAATTCAACCCCTATCCATAGTACTAACAATAGCCTATCAAAACCCACCTAAAACAACCCCCAAAACTCACCCAAAACCCTCCAAAAACCTCATGTTTACCCAAATCCGAAAATATCTCAAAATCATTCAAAATTCACATATGTTATACCATTTAACTTCTATACATCATTACTAACCATATTAAATCAAAACATTAAGCTTAACAACATAAAGTTTCCATTTTTAATCAAAATCTTTCAAAACTCTATTCTTCAAAACTTCCATGAAAATGAAAATAAGTGGTACTTTTAAAGAGAGGGAGTTGAAGGGAAGTCAAAAACGTAATTACCTTTCAAAACCGAGCCAAAATGGGGGAGAAAGGAGATGGAAAAGTGAAAGGGGGAGGGAGCTCTTCTTGGTCGTTCTAATGGAGAAGATGAATAGTGGAAAAGATGACCAAATGGGGGTTTTAATTAAAGATGAGGCTTTTTAAAATGAAGTGCACTTTATTACAAAAATGCCATTAATGAATGGCTATGGCTACCATCCCCCAAAGTCCATGGATTTTTGGACCCAAGAGATAGGCCCGACATAGTCTCGAATATTTTGAAATCCCGAGGCCCGTAAAAATATTTTATTATTTAAATTGCAAAACCGAACCCGAAATATTAAAATATTATTTTCACCCGACCCCTAAACCCGGGTGTTACACCTGTAGCGGGGTTTTTATTAAAAACGCCGCCAAATTTGCCATTTTGTGGCGTTTGTCCCGTAAACGCCGTGATAAGTACAATATTTACGGCGTTTTCCTTAAAAAACGCCACAAAAGCACCGCTACATATCAATTCTGGTGTAGTGAGTGTTGTGCTTTAATTTCATGGGATTTTATCATTTTAAATAACTATTGTTTTTACCGCTATAATAAAAATAACATTTTAGAAGAATTGTTTGTTGTATTCCAATTATTTTTAAATTTCAATTTTGATGTTTTTTATTTCTTTTGCAGAACTTTAAATTTTTTACCGAATTTGTGAGTTGAGGTAAGTTTTAATTTTATTTTTAAAATATAGTGCTATCAATTCATTAGTATTAGCCTTTTAATTAAAAAGTTTAGAATAGATTAAAAGTATATAAAATATTTTCATATGTAACATAGATTAATAATGTCATAAGTTCTACTTCTTGTTTTCTTTAAAAATATATTAAGAGTAAATAAAGAGTTTTGCACGTAATATACAATAATAAAAATCATAAGTTATGTTTCTATTTTTTTAGAAGATTTAGAAAATAGTAATTAAAAATGACTATTTACAAGTTTACTAATTTAAGTATTTTAATTTAATAATACAATAAAAACAGGCTTTGACATTCAGCGTGGATCGATCTTGGATGTACAATATTGATAGGCTAATAAAGGGTCACATTATTAATCCCGATTTTGAGAGACCACTGTTGGAATTTATTACATTTGCATTAAGTAAGCCTAGATTTACAGATGGATGAAATATTAGGTGTCCATATAACCGACCTAAATGCAGAAATAAAAATTTTCAAGATCTAAAAATGATGAAAGTTCATGTGATCACTGAAGGGTTTGTTCCGCGTTATTATAATTGGGTGCATCATGGAGAGCCACGTTTTTCTCTCACTGGACAAGGTCAATATGATTACTATAACCATATGGAGCGTTCAAGCAATGCAGTTCAAGAGTATGCATATGATCTGTGTGGTAACAACCATGAACCTCACGAGATAGATGTTTCTGGTCCTGAATTAAATGCATATATGACACCAGATGATCAACCGCCAATTGCTTCGGCGCAAATGTTGTACGACAAACTTGGTCCTTCTTCTGAACCGATATGGCCCGATTGCAATGAGTCCAAGTTATCAGTGGTTTCTGAATTAATACACTTAAAAGCACAATATAAGATTCCTAATGCATGCTATGATGACCTTTGTCGGATAATGCAGAAGTTAATGCTTGAAGATAATGTCATGCCCAAGAACACGTATGAGATGAAGAAGTTGTTCCGTGATATGGGTTTTGCCGGTTCAGAAAATCCATTATTGTAGAAATTGTTGCATGATTTATTGGGGAGGTGATTCTGAATTTATCGAACGCAGGTTTTGTGGTCATCCTTGGTACAAGGATAACGCTAGCGAAGGATCTAGTAACAGAAAGACATATAAAAGGATGTATTACTTCCCTTTAAAGGCTAAGCCTTGACCACTAAACTAACGTGATATTATATAATATTTTACCAAAACTATTATATAAATATTATATATTATTTATAGTATTATTTATTTCATAAAATAATTTGAATTAATCTCAAGTAGTTTAAAATATATAATATTTGTGGTAAAATATTACATAACTTCAAGTTGGTTATTTCTCCATAGAATTTGCCCCCACAACCTTTTGGGACAAGAACTATCCGGGTGTGATTAATAGCTGCAATCGAGCAAAACGACGTCATTTTGGGCTAAATTAGGCTTCAAAACAGCCGCACCAAAATGACGTCGTTTTGACTTAACGTTGGTGTTAAGAATTGACGGCGGAGTGGTATTTTCGAGTCATTAACTAAAGTTTAGTGTTAGTTTTGATTTTTTTAAAAGCTTAGTGGCATTTTCGAGTCAGTAGCTATAACTGAGTGGTATGTGGTGAAGTATACCCTTCAAATTATTTTGGTGGATATCTTAGGGGAAATAAATAAATTTTTGGGTTGTTGGTTTTTCTTGTCCAGTACAGGTTGTCATGTGAATATGTTAATGGCGTAGTGGAAGTTTATTGGGTCTCCAATCCATTTTATTTATAAAAAAAGGGTAAAATACCTAAATCATCACTCAACTTTGTTCTCGGACCTATCTTGGTCAATAAATTTTCAAAACGCTCAATTTACTCACTAAATTTTACTTTTTGACCTTTTTAGTCACTTTGAATTATTTTATTAATATTTTAGTATGACATGGAATATTTCATTATCATTAAATATAGAAATAATTTAAAATAAAAACAAAATTATATTTTATTATTATTAAGTAAAAATAAAATAAAACCCCCAAAATCCCCCAACACTCAAACCCCTTCGCCGGCATTACCCTCACCAATCACTCACCCCTTCGTCGGCTTTACCTTTACCAGACACCCACTCTTTCACCGGCGTTACCCTCACTGGCCACCCACCCTTTCACCGGCGTTAACCAACACTCAAAACTTCAAAAAACACCGTGTGGTTGCCCCGGCCCCAACCCTTATTTCTTCTTTCCACAAAACTTCCAAGCAACGATTTTATCATTGAAAAAACATCGTCGTCCCTGAGAATGGGATCCATTGTATTCTCCTGGTCTTTAATAAGGATGTCCCGGGCTGTGGTCTCCTACAGGTAACATACGCCCTTTCAATTCTTTTGGCTCATATGGGTTTCCAGTTAAAACTCAAAAATCTTTGCATATGTTTTTATGAAATTTGCTTCTGTAGCGTTCAGTTATTTAAGGGTCGAATCATGTATTTTTAGCAACATATATGAAGTAATTGGAGTATAGTGATGGTTTTGTTTGTGAAACTTTCTTCATCAATTGCCAATTGATTTGAATGAATCTCATTATTTGTTTTGATCTTGCATTTGAATCAAAGGTCGATAATTGGCCCTTGCATCTCACTTTTAGTAATGCTTTTGTAGTAGAATTTAATTTTATTCTGTGATGATATATGGTGAAGGGGTGGATGGACGATGAGGGTAACACCGATGAAGGAGTGGTGGTCGGTAAAGGTAACGTCGGCGAAGGGGTTTGTGATCGGTGAGAGTAACGCCATTGAAAGAGTTTGAGTGTTTGGGAATTTGGAGTTTTATTTTATATTTAATAATAATAAATTCTAATTTTATTTTCATTTTAAATTATTTTTATATTTAATAATAATAAAATATACCACGTCATACCAAATTATTAATAAAATAATTCAAAGTGACTAAAATAGGTCAAAAAGTAAAGTTTAGTTAGTAAATTGAGCGTTTTGAAAGTTCAGTGACCAAAATAGGTCCGAGAGAAAAGTTAAGTGATGATTTAGGTATTTTACCCTTAAAAATTGTGATTGACCAATTATAAAATATTATGAGGGTGGGTGGATTGCCTGTCCACTTTACTATTAATCGATGAAAATTGTGTAAAATAAGATAGTTATTGGTTTCATTATGGATACATCAGGAACCAGCAAAATCAATCTTGGTTCACAAACCCAAGATGTGGACAAGTCATTGGACGATGAACTCCAGCATCTGCTGCAAACCCTCCCTAAAGAAGAAGGTCGGATCAGTCCCAGTGGAAGTGTTTATCTCTATCAAGGCTTTTGGTGCTCAGCACGTGGTCTAAGATCTGTGATTTCTTTCCCGAGACATTTTCAAGCATTTGATTCTGACGTTATGGTCGCCACTTTCCCAAAATGTGGCACTACTTGGCTCAAGGCCTTGACTTTCTACACTTGTACATCTCCAGTTTGCAAGGGATGAAATTCAAATGATACAATGAATGAATGACAATCTGAAAAATACCTCTCACAAGGTTGATATATTACCCAATTACAAGTAATCACTCCCAAACTTGAAAGAAAATGATACAATGAAAATTACACAAGTGGGGGTTACAAAAATTTGAGTCTTTAAGCTCAAGGGTTTGGATATATGCTTGGATGTTGCAAATAGGTTCAATAGTTGTTGTTGAGGCTTTAGAAGCTTGCTTTTATACCCTTGCATTGATTTCTATCCGTTTAGGTAGTTGAGATCATCAATAGAGTCGTTGGGCTCCATTTTTCCCACAATAAATGCACTTTTGCAACCTACCATATCGATATTTGTCTCAAAACACAAATAGACATTGTGTACATTTAAGAGGGGTTTATCGATATGTGTATAGGCTTATCGGTACGATTAAAGTCACTACAACAAAACAGTTCTTTAGTGGCATTTTTAACCCTATAGTGGCGTTTGTTTTTGCAAACGTCGCAAAAAGTCAAGTTCTATAGCGGCGTTTGTGTTTACAATGGCCGCGAATAACTGTTATTTAGTGGCATTTGTAAAATCAAACGACGTTAGAACCTGTTCTTTAGTGGTGTTTGTAAACTCAAACACCGTGAAAATCTGTTCTCTAGTGGCATTTGTAAATTCAAACGCCGCGAGAACATGTTATATAGTGGCATTTTTTTACAAACGTCGCGAATAACACCATGTTTCAAAAAAAATTCAAATAAAGAATACATATTATATAATAATTTAAAATGCATTACATTAAAGTCCATCCTTAAACTAAAAGAGAAAAATGTGATCCCTTCAATGTGGTCCATAAATTTCTCATCCAATTTCATTAAAAACTGATAACATTTTATGAAAAGAAAAAGAATAGGCACATTAAAGTCCATCCTTAACCTAAATAAATAAAAAATGTTTCTGAATGATAACATGCTCGCTTGCCTCTTTTCTTGTTTTAGCTCGTTCACCACTTTTGAAATGGAATGACCCAACAATTGACTTTACATCTGCCTTAGGTGAATTGACAGTCTGCTTAAGCCTATATAAAAGAATATGTTATGTTAAGGTTGGAAGTCAATTTTTTTGATGACATAAATCAATTCTAACGATGTTGCTATAGACCTATTTGGTGTCTGGCAAGCAACAGGTTCAATCTTTTTCGATGAAGAAGATCGAGCCTCAATTACTTTCTTCAAATAATGTATGAATTTCACCAAATATTAAGCTAATAATTAAGCAACTAAAAGGACAAGTAAGCACCATCTTCTACGGGAGTCATCCAGATAAATTGCTAACAGCTAATATTCCCTAAACAACTTCAACTTCCCTTCTAGACCAATTACATATTAGCAGATTTTCAATAATATGGGCTACTGGCACCTTGGCTCCACAGTCACAGTCTAAACAGAGTTAAACTAGAAAGCATTTATGCAGTAGTCAACAACTATCTTACCAAAATCGAAATCATAACTGCGCTAGCAAAGATAAGTTGTTCATATCGTAATTAAACATAACGTTAGAGAATAAGCTAATGAAGTACCCTCAGCAAAAACAAAGTTGTTCATATCATGATTAAATATCACGTTAGATTTTCAATACTCATGTGTTCCAGGGGTTTCAAGCATAAAAATATAAATCTTGTGGTACTCACAATTGATAGTTCAGCAGAGAATCTTTCCTTGTTGGATGTAGCAACCTCTTTTGATGAGCACAATTCTTTCACAAGTTAAAAAAAAGCTTAGGGTCATTGTCGACTGGATACTAGAGATTGATAGGAATAACAATTTAGAAGGCAAATAAAACAGTCTAAAAAACCTCTTCTAGAGATGTCAACTTAGTTTCTAGTTCCTTTGTTCTTTCCTTGTGCCAATTTAGGGAGCTGGAGCATTCATTGTACTATTTTTCAACATGAAATAATTAAAAGAACAAGTAAGTCAAAAGATGAAGATCGGAAAAAATATTGTGAATGACGTTCTTAGAAACAATTACATCAGCAAGCTTAGCAGACATATCAGCTTCAAGTTCAGAATGTGTTCTATGAATCTCAAAAAGACAACTTTGGCAGACCACTCCTCGTTAAGCCACGTATTGTGCCTCTCAATAATTCCTTTTCTTGTTCAATCTAAATTTTAATTTTCTTTTCCCCTCAAATAACAGGAAAATGGAAAGGAGAAAAATACCCTTGAATGTATAAAAACTTGCAAAGGAAAAGCCTACTGAAAATTTTCTTGAAATGACCTGACCTGAGAAAATGAATATATATTCCTCCATCCAAAGCTCACTACAAGAAAATGAATAGAGTAACTATGTGACAAAACTGAACAGAGAAAGTATAGGTGGAAATTTTGAAAGCTAAATTATAAGACAATCTTTTCTTCAACGAAACATACATGGCAAATATTATAGATTTTAAAAGAAAAACTAAAATAATCCTTGCAAAACTGACATGATATATGTCTAATTTTTTTTGCCACATGTGTGAATTTGGTCCAAATTCCATTACCTTTCCTAGCTCAGTAAATATAATAAACTAAAATCCTCAAATAACCAAAAAAAGATAGCCATGATATAGATATTTTGCAAAGAGGTTAGATAATTTGATCTTAACAAACCATTACTAGGCAAACTTAGTTCCATCTCAATGTCTGACAAAGAAGTCAAGCAATAAAGAAAACTTTATAGATTTAAAATGTCATTGCAGTTAATTAAAGAGTCAATTTGGGAACCGAGAAAATGTCATTGCAGTTAATTAAAGAGTCAATGTCTGAGTATGTGTAACTAGTACAGATATTCACATTAGTGAATTTGGCAACCGAGAAAATAATGAATTGATAGTAAAAAATACTCCAATATACGTACAAGCAAGTGACAAATTCCTTTGTAGGAGAAAAACAAATTTGAGTTAACAAATGGTAGATCATTAATTCTGAAATATAAAAGTATCAAGTGAAAATGAAAATCACTTTTTCCTGCCAAGTTCTTAAGTCTTCTAATCAAACAAATCTGGTTACCGTCAACTAAACAGAGCTAAGTTTCAACTTGATTTAAAGAAATCAAAATTCAAGAGAGAGTAATGACTCGAATCCTAGTCAGTATAACGTTCACAAAGTAAGGTTTTGAAAATCGATTCAGCTTAGTTTAATTAATAGAGTTCACTGATTATCAAATATAAGACGGTAGATTAAAGGCAACTATAAAGCTACGACTTAAAGGAGAAAGCATTAAAATTATCGTCAAAGCTGAAACTACTTCCAGTCTTATACAACATTGATTCGTCAATTTTCCCACTAACCAAACAAAAAAAGAAAAATTATAGTTAAAGATAATTTATAAAGAAAGGATTTTCCAAAAGGCTCACCAGAAAAGTTAAGGCTATCATGCTGGCTTAAGAAACAGAAATTAAGGTACAATAAGTATAAATGCGATGAGATTATATGAGATATGATGAGGTGAGAAGAGATTGAGAAAAGGAGATCAGTACTCGTGGGAGGGAGCGATAGGAGATGAACAAACAGCGGTGATTTGGCGGGGAGAGATCAGAGGGGCGAAACACCTCCCTTCGCGTCTGCGAGAAGCCATCACCATTGCTTACTAACACGGAAGTGAAAGAACCCTAGAAAACGCTTGCGAAGGATTCAAGCATGGACAAATCATTGTGGCATGAGAGATTAGGAAAAAGAAAAGTGACGACTGAGATGAAGGGTGTGTTTTGATTTGGGGATTGGATGAGGGCAGGAGAGTGACAATGCTGATATTTCTCCAAAATAAAACTTTTATTTTCTATCGCGGCGTTTGATTTTACAAACGCCAATAACATAAGATTTATTGCCGCGTTTGTCTCTAAAACGCCACTATATTTGCTCTATTTTTTATAAAAATGTCACTAAAGAGAAGCCTATTCTAGCATTTTTTTTTCTAAAAACGCCACTAAAAAGAAGTTTATTGCGGCGTTTCTTTTACAAATGTCGTGAAATTTGTTATTTGTGGCGTTTTGTCTGTAAACGCCGCGATATGTTAAAAATTAGTGGCGTTTGTCTCTAAAATGCCGCTATATACCAAGTTTGATGTAGTGAGTGTAAAATAAGAGGCTTATTGATACTCCAAGACCGTATCGATACGGATTTTTCTCATTGGAAATCTGAGTGAAACTTAAGCAAAAAGTGTATCGATACGTTATAAGGGCGTATCGATACGGTCCAACTATTTTATTAAATGCAAAGATTTTCTGAATCAAACCAAATCGTATCGATGCGGGGACTAACTTATCGGTACGCTATACCTTAAAAATAAGGGTAAAGTACAGAGACGGTCACTGAACTTTGGTAAAAAAACAAAATGGTAACCAAACTTTCAAAAATCACAAAATGGCAATTAAACTTTATGTTTTATAACAAAATGGTAACTAGATGTTAGATGCCGTTAAGTGACTGTTATAAAATTTGGTATAATAACACATTTAGTCTTTCGTATTTATACATTCAATCAATTTAGTCCTAATTCGAAACAATTCACTAAATTTAGCCCTCGTTATTTACGCATTCTTTCAATTTGGTCCTTAAAGCAAAATTCCAAAGTATGGTAACATGATAAATAATTACAATTAAATTTTTATAGGAACTCGAAAACTCGACTCGAATCGAAAAAATTTCAAATAAAGATTGAGTTGTAAAATATGACGCGTCAACTCGAATAACTCGAAATTTTTTTACTCGACTCGATCGAACGCTCATCTCTATATTAAGATATGATGCGTCAACTCAAAATATTCGAATTTTTTAAATCATTTTCCCTTTTAAATCGAATATTTTTTAAAATAGAATATTTAATATTTTCATATTTAAATCACTTTGAATATTTAATAACTACTTTAAATATTCAATTTAATTTAAAAATATTTGATTTAAAAGAAAAATGATTTAAAATATTTGAATATTTAATAACTATTTTAAATATTTTTCTTTTAAATATTCGAATATTTAATAACTACTTTAATTATTTGAATATTTTAAATCAATTTTTTTCTTGTAAATCAAATATTTTTAAATTAAATCGAATATTTAATATAGTTATTAAATATTCGATGTGATTTAAAAGAAAAATGATATAAAATATTCAAATATTTTGAGTTATTCAAGTTGACGCGTCATATCTTAAGATAAAGGTGAGCATTCGATCGAGTCGAGTCAAAAAATTTCGAGTTATTCGAGTTGACGCGTCATATTTTACAACTAAAACTTTATTTGAAATTTTTTCGATTCGAGTCAAGTCTAGTTTTCGAGTTACTATAAAAATTTAATTAAATATTTGAATATTTTAAATCATTTTTTTCTTTTAAATCTAATATTTAAAGTAGTTATTAAATATTCGATGCGATTTATATATGAAAATATTAAATATTCTATTTTAAAAATATTCGATTTAAAAAATGATTTAAAATATTCAAATATTTCGAGTTATTCGAATTGACGCATCATATCTTAAGATAGAGGTGAGCGCTCGATCGATTCGAGTAAAAAAAATTTTGAGTTTTTCGAGTTGGCGCGTTATATTTTACAACTCAAACTTTATTTGAAATTTGAACGGATCAGTGATGTTTATGTGTTAATTAGGCGGTTCAGTTGCTTTTGATTTGTTCCTTACTCAAATGCTTAATTAGGTTTGACAATTTTGTATCCATTTTGAAAATTTTAATGAGAACTCATGAAAAGGATGTTACTTTTGGTTTAATTGTAACTTTTTTACGATTCATTGTTTTCAAATAGTACATTTTCATTTATTTTTGGCTACTTTTTCTCCATTTTGAAAATTTTGCTTAATTTTTCTCTTACTATGCTCCGTTGACCGTGAAAGTGAGTTTAGGAATAGAAATCTATTCTTTAGTTTTATGTATTCATTTTTGTTTATAAATCGAATTGCTGCACATTTTCATTGATATCAAATTTGTGTGGTGTTTGGTGCTATGCTGCTGCACATTTTTGTATATTACGTGCAAAACTCTTTATTTACTCTTAATATATTTCTAATGAAAACAAGAAGTAGAACTTATGACATTATTAATCTATGTTACACATGAAAATATTTTATTTACTTTTAATCTATTCTAAACTTTTTAATTAAAAGGCTAATACTAATGAATTGATAGCACTATATTGTACAAACCTTAAACATAAATGACCATTTCAGTAGTTTATCCTATTTTAAAATTGGTCAATCATGATTTATTAAAACAAAATGGAAAAGCCAATACAGCAGAAACTTATTGTTTAATTCAGATTCCAGCAAAAACCAGCTAAATTAAACTCATATGTATCCCTTTCTCGATTGGTTTTTTGTTTGATTATGGATGCAGCAGAAAGCAACAAAGCCAAAATCGCTTCACTGATCCAAGATGTGAAGAAATCATGGGATGATGAGCTCCAACAACTGGTGCATACCCTCCCCAAAGAAGAAGGCTGGATCAGTGGAAGTCTTTATCTCTATCAAGGCTTCTGGTGCCCAGCTATTGTTCTAAAACCTGTGGTTTCTTTCCAGACACATTTCCAAGCATTGGATTCTGATGTTATGGTCGCCACTTTCCCAAAATGTGGCACTACTTGGCTCAAGGCTTTGACTTTCTCCACTTTGTACCGTGATCGGTTTGCGAGGGATGAACATCCCTTGTTCACCTCCACTCCTCACCAACTCGTTCGTTTCATGGAGTACGATGTTTACGCGAACAACCCTTGTCCCGATCTCGAAAACATCTGTGTTTACAAGCCAAGGCTTTTTGCAAGCCACGTTCCTCATGTCAGGATAAAGCTGGAGAGCTTAAGAACAGAAGTAACAATGAAATGAAGGAAGGTTTGATCTGTGAAGAAGATGATATGATGAACTTCGAAGAGAAACGAAAAGAAAAAGAATAACAGAAAGAAAGAGGATTTGTTTAAGAGAGAAAACTGAATCTGGTATATTATTTCACTAAAGCCAATAGGCCCAATTACAATGTATTATATAGCCTAAGCATAGCTGGCAAGCTAGAGGACCAACTGACTAACAAACAATAACAGATTTGTAACAGAAAATAATCTAGATTATTCTAAACTATTCTAGATTATTCTGGCTAATATTCTCCTGGTTTGTTTCCTTCTTGAAACGTCTTTGCTCCTTCTTGAGTTGATGAACATCAGCAAGAGAAGTTACTCCAAGCTTATTTCTCAAAGCAGAATAAGTTGCTGGTGGAACAGGTTTGGTGAGTATGTCAGCAGTCTGTTCAGCACTGGGAATGAAATTCACAACAAGTTGTCCAGCAAGAACTCTTTCTCGAACAAAATGAAGATCTATCTCAACATGCTTAATCCTTGCATGATGAGTAGGATTTGCAGACATGGACACTGTAGAAGTGTTATCACACCATACAGTTGGTTTTCCCACAATTTCAACTTTCAATTCTTTGAGCAGTTGTTCAATCCACACAAGCTCAGAGACTGAGTTTGCTAAGCTCCTGTACTGAGCTTCACAAGTAGAACGAGACACAACATTCTGTTTCTTGGAGCACCAAACAATTGGATTATCACCAAGGAATATACAGTAACCTGAAGTTGATTTTCTATCCTCAAGTGATGCAGCCCAATCAGCATCAGTGAAACAAGTTAGACTGAACTCTTGACTGCCTCTGTAGTGCAGCCCATACTCAACTGTTCCATTAAGATACCTGAGTATTCTTTTAACAGCCTTCCAATGGGTTTCACAAGGATAATTCATATACTGACTCACCTTGTTCACAGCATATGCAATATCAGGCCTTGTTAGGCACACATATTGTAATCCTCCAACCACACTTCTGTACAAGTGAATATCATCAAAACATGCACTATCACTTGCAGAAAGTTTAGGGGTTACCACCATGGGAGTTGGCACAGGAGTAGAGTTTGTCATATTAGTTTTGTTTAGCAGCTCAGCAACATACTTCTTTTGGTTTAAAAATAAACCATTGGAATCATGATGAACCTCCATTCCCAAGAAGAATCCTAAACTGCCAAAGTCCTTTAAGGAAAAGGCTGCATTGATTTGATCCACCACAGAACTCACATCTTCTGAATTGTCCCCAGTGATGACTATGTCATCTACATATACCATCAATATGACTTGAGAGGATCCTTTGAGTTGAACAAACAAGGATGTGTCTGCTTTAGAGGCAACAAAATCCAGTTTAGAAATGAGAAAAGTCCTTAAGGTATCAAACCATGCTCTTGGAGCTTGCTTTAATCCATAAAGTGCCTTCTTCAATCTACATACAAGCACTTCACCATTGGGACCATATTTTTCAAACCCTGGAGGCTGATCCATAAAAATCTCCTCAGCCAAGCTTCCATTAAGGAATGCATTGTTGATGTCAATTTGCCTAATACTCCATCCTTTCATCACTGCAATAGCTAACACAGTTCTGATGGTACTAGCCTTGACCACAGGGCTGAAAGTTTCTCGAAAATCATAGCCAACAGCTTGTGAGAACCCCTTTGCTACCAATCTTGCTTTAAGTCTATCAATAGAGCCATCTGCTTTCTTCTTGACTCTAAAAAGCCATTTGCAGCCTACTGTATTCCTGTTGGAAGGCAAGGCTTGTAACTCCCAAGTGCCATTATTGATTAAAGCAGTGTACTCTGCATGAACTGCCTCTGTCCAACCAGGATGCTAAAGAGCTTCAGTGATGGAGGTAGGTTCAGTGATAGGAGCAGCAACAGACATTTCAGTAACAAACACCTTGGGCTTAAAGATTCCCGCTTTGGCACGTGTAACCATAGGATGAGCATTAGTAACCATGGGTGATGATGATGGTGGTGAGATGGAGGAAGGTAGAGGTGAGGTGAAGGATGGAGGTGGAGATGATAATGATGTTGAAGGTATGGAGGACATGATGAGAGGAGACAATGAAGGGGACAGAGACTGAGATGACTCTTTTGAACTGGATGACATAGAATGATCAGAATGAGACTGACTTTTAGAGATGGAAGAAGAAGTGGGAGAAGACTGTGAAACATACTGACTTGGATCATGAAGTAAGACTTGACCTGGACTATTTAACTCAACTGGTTGAACTGGAGATGTTGGAACAGACTCATGAGGTAAAGAATGACTAGAAGGGGAATTATCAGAAGGACAAGGTGTATGCAATGAAGGTGTAACAGGTGGTTGACCAACATTTTGAGTAAGAGGAATGGGATTAACATGACTTGTGACCTGATGCAATGTTGTATTTTGAGAATCATGAGACACTGAACATGGTTTGACTGGAATTTGAAGAGAGGGAATAGAAACAGATGACTTTTTAACAGCAGCAACACACTTTTCACATTTTGAACCAAGCACAGTCTTATAAGGAAAATGAAATTCATCAAACTGTACATGTCTAGTGATATAGATTCTTCCAGTTTTGTCAAGACACTTATATCCTTTGTGAGAAGGTGAGTATCCTAGAAAAGTGCAAAGAGATGACCTAAACTGTAATTTGTTTTTGTTGTAAGGACTTAAATGTGGATAACAAGCACATCCAAAGACTCTCAAAAGATCATAATCAGGTTTCTTTTTAAAGATTTTCTCATAAGGTGAAATGCCTTCTAAAGGCTTTGTTGGAAGTCTATTAATAAAAAATATGGCACTAACAAAAGCATCATTCCAAAAGGTTAAGGGCATAGAGGCTTGAGCTAATAAAGTAAGACCAACTTCCACTATTTGCCTATGTTTTCTTTCTACCAACCCATTTTGTTCAGAAGTGTAAGGGCAAGAGAGTTTATGTATTATACCTTTGGATCGAAGATAAGGGTCAAGTGCTATGAACTCTCCTCCACCATCTGACTGAATTGCATTCAATTGGCAACCAAAATGCCTCTCAGCCTCCTGATGAAACTGAACAAATGCATCAAACACACCAGACTTCTGTTTAAGGAAATATAACCAAGTAAAACGTGAGTAAGCATCAGTAAATGCTACATAGTAGCGAAAACCATTTGAGAAACAAGGGGCTGGACCCCAAACATCAGTAACAACAAGTTCTAAGGGAGCAGAATAATCAGTCTTAGAAGAAGAAAATGGCAACTTATGAGATTTGCCATATTTACAAGCAGAACAAAAAGAAGAGATTTTATTCAAGTCAACAGAAACATTACAACTTTTTAGAATATGAAACAAAGTATCCTTTGCAGGATGACCTAATCTATTGTGCCAGGTTTCTACAGACACATTATTAGCAGAAGATGCATTACATTCAATAGTAAGGCAATTATTCAAACTGGAAGAATGCAAATCAGAGGAAAATGAGGGTAAAGATGAAACAGATGTGAAAGAAGAATCAAGATGATGATGCAGGAATGGAGGTGAAACAGAAGAATGCTGTGAAGATAGAGAAGCAAAAAACTCATATAAGCCATTGTTCTCATGCCCTGTTAACAGAACAGCTCTTGTATGTAGATCCTTAACAAGACAAAACTTAGGGAAGAACTCAATTGTCACCTGATTGTCCTGTGTAAGTTTGGACACAGACAACAGATTTTTAGTAATGTTAGGCACATAGAAAATATTCTTGAGATGTAATTGTTTAAATGAGCCAAATAAAGCAGACTGTCCTATGTATTTAATAGGAAGAGTTTGTCCATTACCCACTTTAACATTACCTGAACCAGTGTAACAAGTGGCACCATGCAAATTCTGAGGATCATTGGTCAAGTGAAGGGTAGCTCCTGAACAAGAAGGGCTTACACATTTCTGGGATTCCACACAAAGATTTCTTCAGGAAAGGAAAAGTGGGAGATTGGAGCAATTATCTCACACCTTCCATGGTTGAACGCTTGGAGAAGCTTATCCATGAGAAATTGGATGGCTCCGGTTTAACATTTAATTTCTCCTCCAAAATCTCACTGGACGAGGCTTGAGGATGTTGGTTTTGCATGATCATGGGATGTCCTTTTCAGCTTTGATTAAAATCTCTTTTAAACTGTTGTAACGTGTTTTTTCTTGTAATCTGCGTTTGAGTTCTCTTGTTATAATAAAAAGGGTAAACTATGCCAGGTACCACCAAACTATGGGGTGTGACATGTTTTTACCACTGAACTTTAAATTGCTCCAAATTTACCACCAACGTTTAATTTTTGATTTAATCGTACCACTTCTCCGTTAAATCATTCGACGTGATGAAATGTAAAAAAAACGTGACGGTTCTGATTGTTTATATAAAATAATAATATATTTTCCATGTAATTAATATTTATAATAAAAATACTTACCCTAAACGATATCGTTTTATGAAGTTCCTTTTTTAATACGTGAAATGTGCCATCCCTAATTCATTCTTTCTCTACTATTTTCTAGTTCATTTTTTCGAGAGCAGACGGAAGTGAAAGGATGAAGGTACGGTGGAATAGAGGAACCCATTAAATTTCCGGTATGTGGGTGTGGAATTTCGGCGCAATTGAAAACATCGTGGTCCATTGACAATCCTGGAAGAAGGTTCTTTGGCTGCAAGAACCATGGCAGTTTGTTGCATCGTGCTTGTCGATTTTTCAGTTGGTTTGATCCTCCAATGACCCCACGCGCAAGAGTTGTTCTTCTAAGAGTGTTGAAGAGAATAAGGGAAAATGAAGTTCAAAGGATGAAGGAAAGACTTTGCTGACTTATCATTTTGGTTGTCTGTTGTTATGATTTGGTTTGTTTAACTTTGATAGTGCGAGTATGGTTGTTGCCATTTTGTGATTTACTGGAAATTTCATCCAAATTGGGTGAATTCACCATGAACCCTCCATGATGTATGGCAATGGTGAAATACTCAGATGATTTTCCTGTGAAAAACAAATAATAGTGTAAGACACATAATAATTTTTTTTCGTGCTAAATATTTCATCAACACAAACAAATTAAATAACATGCTAAGTAAAATAAAATAATCCTAAAGTCCTATAATACATATTATAATGCATATTATAATAAAGTACCCCATTAAGTAGCAAGTTGCATCCTATAATGCATAAAATAATCTTAAAGTCCTAAAGTTGTCCACCATTCAATCCAAATAATAATATTTTAAACTAAATTGGTCCACATTACTGACCCACCATTCATTCCCAAGAAAAATATTACATATCATAGTGCATGCTAACTGCCAAAGTACATATTTTGTTTTTAATGCTTTGTCAATGATGCTATACCTCATTTGCCACCGACATATCACAAAGAAAGAATCCAATCAACATTGTTATACACTCCAAAGCTACAATGTGCAATAGAACAATACCATTAAAATGGTTTAATACAATTTTAAATTAAAATGATTACTTTCAAATTACAATGTGCAATAAAACAATGAAAATATTACATAATGTATACACAAATCCCACAAAATCATTACTGAAATCAAAATGAAACTAATTGAAGAAGTCCTCCAATTTCATGTGTTGGGTTGAGAAGTCAAGGTGGCCATAGATTGAATTTTCTTTGGGGTTTGACTGCGTTAGTTCGGTTTGTATTGGAGATTTTGCTTCAAATTTATAATTGTCTTGCCAAGTGTTGGGTTGTTGTGATGCCTTTGCATGGTTAACAGATTTGTTGGTGGCTGACTATTTTGTGTGGCCTTAGGAGGAAATTGCAAAGATTTGCAGGTTATTAGAGGCGATAGCAGGACCAAGAGTTATAGTTAACGGTTTGTTGGTGATGCTGTGGGTGTAATATGTACTCTGTTACTTGATTAGTGTTGGTTTGGGTGTAATTTGTACCTCGTTGAGTGTACTATTTTCCTTCGATTAAGTTTAGGATGGTTTTTTAATGAGGCACTCAACGTAGGTTTGGGTTCTTTTACCCTATAATAAAAACTAATTTGCTGAGCAAAACAAAATTTACTAAAGTCCTTTAGTTCGCATCATTACAGAAATCCCCCAATTTCATTACAGAAATCAAAAGTTATAAAAAGAGACAGTCACCTATCATATTTCATGCTCTTCATTTCCTTAGTTCGCATCACTCGCTTTTCCATTTTGATTCGATCTGCAAACAAATGAAAGAAGTTAATTGATCGCTTTATATCCCTAAACAAAACCAACATTATGTTTTGGGTAAACAATGACAAACCCAAGGGAAGGGAACGAATCTTTAGTTCAACAAAATTGCTTCACCGATTTTGTAAGGAAATTTTGCTTCGGTTTATGAGGTTTAGGTTTAGGGAATCTTGCTTCTCAATCGATAACATTTTCAATTGATTTGGGTTAATTTTACAGTCATTACGGATTAAAAGAGGGGATTAGTAAAACGAAATCGTTTAGGGTAAGTGTTTTTATTATCAATATCAATTATGTGGAAAATATATTATTATTTTATATAAACAATCAGCACTATCACGTTTTTTTTTCACATATCATCACGTCGTCCATGATTTAACGAAGGAGTGGTGCGATTGAATCAAGAATTAAACGTTGATGGTAAATTTAGATCAGTTTAAAGTTCAGTGGTAAAAACAGGTCAGACCCTATAGTATGGTGATAACTGGCACAATTTACCCTTATTTAAATAATAATTTTAGGGCTAAATTTGAATTATTTAGCCGGAAATAACAAACACTCAATTTTTCTATATTATATATACATCGAGATTCCTTCCTTTTTCACCATTCACATAACATGGGATTATGAGCATAAAGATGACGGATCAGTCGTAATTAAATATTATCCTCCATAAGTCTGATGCTATATTCTATGTGCAAGTTGCACGTGCGAAACAGATAAAAATAAATGGTTTAAATAAGAAATAAGTGATTAAGTATATTTTTTTTCAACTTTAGGTGCTTAAAATATTTTTTTTATAAAAATAAGTACTTAACGTTTTAATTATTATAATTTTAGGTGCCTCGTAATTAATTATCGTTAAAATTTTTTGTTAAACAATAAAAATTAGACACGTGTCATATTTTAATTTATAATTTCATTTAATTAACTTTTTGTTTTTAATAATTTAAATTTTTTCAAAAAAATCTTAAAATTCAAAATTTTTTAAAATAGTCTCTGAATCACTGAATCCTAAAACCCCAAATCTTCACCGCTGCTACCGCCGGTCGTCGTCACCGGCCCCATTCGATCGCTGAACCCAGCCGACTATTTTCCTCAACTTGCCGTCGTCGAAAATCAGCGAAGTGTTTGCCAGCCGAACATTGAACGTCGAATGTAAAAGAATCGTTCGATTGGCACACCGTTTGCCAATCTTCGACGATGGCGAGTTGGGGGAAATAGCGTGTTGGGTCCGACGACCGAAAGGATTCAAATGCTCCCTCTTCTGTTCTTGAGTTTTCACACCACACCTATGATACAAATATAGATCCAACACAGGTTCGTTCATTTCATTCGAAGTTCTTCTAACTTTATTCTATGTATTTCGAGAGTCCTTGGAGACTCAGATCACATATCCATGTTCAGATACAAGTGACAGGCATGATAATGCAAGAAAAATGGGAAAGTCAGAGCAGCAGCATAGCACCAAACACCACACAAATTTGATATCAATGAAAATGTGCAGCAATTCGATTTATAAACAAAAATGAATACATAAAACTAAAGAATAGATTTCTATTCCTAAATTCACTTTCACGGTCAACGGAGCATAGTAAGAGAAAAATTAAGCAAAATTTTCAAAATGGAGAAAAATTAGCCAAAAATAAATGAAAATGTACTATTTGAAAAATTAGTGGTGTTTATCGGTGTTCGTCGCACGTGGTAGACTCATCCTTAGCAGAATAAACATGTAGGGACACTAAATTATCTTCGTTTACCGGAAAATTTATATCCTTTCATACAGAACAATATTAGTTAATAAGCCAATAATTAAATGAATCTTAGTGTAGATTAAAGTTTACCTAAATATTAAACCAGCCACATGAAATCTGAATTAACATGGTAATTTCTTTTGTCTGTTTCACGCTTGCAACTTGTTACTTGCACATTGAATATAACATTAAACTGAAGGAGGAGAATATTTAGGCCCTTTGGCAATAATAATAATAATAATAATAATAATAATAATAATAATAATAATAATAATAATAATTAAGTGCTTTTGCATTAAAAAATGTGTTTGGTACCAAACACTTGAACAGAAAGTACATATAAGCACATTGCTGGATTTTTCAGCTTTTCCTTTTGAAAAGTTGGATTTGGGGTGAAAATGTATTTTTTACCCCTTAAATCTATTCACACCAATTCCATAATTTATGTGATCAATATCTCAATAATTTATATATTATAACAAGTACTTATATATTCATTATTTATAATTATAATTATTAATTATCATTTCATTTTAAAGCTTTCACTACAAATAAATTTGCATTAATTATTTAAAAATATTATTATATTTTAAATTGATATATTTTATATATTATAATATTAAAAAAATTAAGCATCATTAAATTAATTTTTTATTTTAGAATAATATGTCTAAAATAAACATCTAATCTACTTAAAATTAGTATTTTTTTTATTACGAAAGGATATTGACATGACCTCGTTAAAAACCTTCTTAATCTTAAATGAAGGAAAATGGTATATATGCCAGCATTTACAGGAACAACAACAGGATGAAACTCGACAAATAAAAGTAGTATTTTTAGAAAATAAATAAAACACTCAAATTTTAAAGTAAGTAATTCAAAAATATTTAAAAAATACTTATAAAAAGTACATTTTCACACAATTTTTCAAAAATACTTTTCAAAAGTAACATCAAACTGACTCTAATCGCGGATGATTATTATTATGCTTAAAATTTTCTGAAAAGCCCTATTTTATGTTTTTCGACGTCCTGAGTCTGATTTTGATTCCCGTTTCACGGAATTCGGACTTGAAAGCCTCTGAATTAGACCTTGAACTCGAGTTTGCTTATGTAATTTATTAATCAATTATGAGCAATGTGAATAAGGACTGAAATTGGAATTTGTGCGATTGAAGGTATTCACAATTCCTTGTCTTCGAGATGTTGAGGATGTCGCATTCGGGTTCGAGAGTGATCGAACGGAGTATCATGATCGACCGATATAGCAAATATTAAAGGTAATACACTACTACCTCTAGTATACTTTATGAACATGTTGGTATTCGGTTAATGCATGCATGAATATGATGAAGAGTGTTGTTAACTCTGCTTAAGTCAAACCAGATATGAAATTGAGTATGATAACCTAGATAAGATCGAAATGCTCGAACGAGATAGTTAATAAATGTAAGGATCTGGAGTTTAATAAATTAAGTAATGAGGGAACTAATCTTCAAGCCCGATTATTAATGTCAAGTGATTAAATGCTAAAAATATTTGGATATAAAATTAAGAAAATGCTCTTTAGGTATGAGAATGACTAAAATACCCTTGTAATTGGAAGCGGTTTAGAAATCTATACTGGATATGGTAAAACAACCCAATTTATCTAAAAATCTTGAACTACTTGGAAAGTTATGGTAACAAGATTTAAACCTTCGAGATTGTAAGGTGTTACTTTTCCTTGAATTTGGAATAAATCTCCGAATATAGATTTACGGGAAACTATCCATACCTTTGAATTAATCAAGTGGCTCAAAATACTGAATTGATTGTAATGACTAAAAGTATTGGAAATATTGTTATGGTTAAATTAATCGGAATGATCGTATTGACCAAAAAGGTTGAAGTATCCTCGGACACCGAGGTTTGCAAATTTACTGGAAGGATGGATAAACCCTTGAGTTATGAAAGGAATGAAGTGGTTGGAGGTACCGAAATTTCTTGAATGGCTGAAACACCCACGAGTACTTAAATGATTGAAATACTATAAATGGTTCAATTGACAGGAATGATGGATATCCCGAGCTTCAAAATGACTGAAATACCCCCTTGATTGGAATAAGTAAATTGCCTTTGATAAAATTCTAGAAATGCCAATAAAGCTGAAAATAACTAAAATGCTCCTAAGGGTTGAAGCATGACTCGTGTACGTCAATCACTCCTGATATTACTATAAGGATGGAAGTTTTTCCGCACAGAATATAGGTTCGACTACTCCATGGCAAGTCCTGTGGTGAGATCTGAAGGCAATCGTTCAGATATAGGATATAATCAGTATTTGGAAATGATACCCGTGAAGTGCATACATCAGAAGGTTTGGTTAGTACTGTAAGGTTGGGACATGTTAGTTCGATTGGTTTTAGAGGCTCGATAAACTTCTGGAAATCTTAAATATTGTAAATCGTCATTTTATCACTATTGAGCTAAATTACAAAATCACCCTTGATAGTTAAATGACCAAAATGCCCTCGTTGGCCAATGTAATCAAAATAGCCCTGAATGTATCTGATATCGTGAAAGATCTTGACATAGAAATCTCTGAATGCCTGGTTGGAAAGCTGATGAGCAAATACAATTCCTGAGCCACTGTTTATGCCTTGTTGGTGTAAATTACCAAAATGCCCATGTATGATAAAATGACCATAACGCCCTTGTAGGCTTAAATGACTAAATCACTCATGATATGTCTAAACTCTCAAAGATCTTGATGTATCATCTCCTGAATACCTGGTTTGAACTGTTGGTACGAACCCCCCTTTTATAGGGGCCTCGTTTCAAAAATTCGTTCAAATTGTCAAAAGTTTGATGTGTTCCTTTCCACAAATGCCAAGTATCTCCAAGAAACAAATTGTTCCACCTAGTGTGTTCCATGTGTGCTACACGACTGTTTTGCATACTGATTTACACGTTATAATACCTATCACGTGCACATGACTGACATACTTGAAATTCACAGGAACATGACATGTTATATAAATTAAGCATGAACGTACTGTATTTCTGATATATGCCTATGCACCCGATATAACAAACATGCTATGTGGATAATGTATTACTAAAAATATTGTTATTGATTAATGAACTATTGATGATCTAATTCACTGCGGTACTTGGGATATGATATGAAGTTACTGACGGCTCAGCCCTGATCCAGCTGGTAAGTCCGCCCGTTTTCGATTCCTATGCTTCAGCTAGGTCCGCCCGTATTCGGTTCCTATGCTTCGGCTAGAGCCGCCCGTATTCTAAGGTATTCCTTTAGGATGGTACCCATGCCTAATGGGCTCGGGTTAATGCCTATACATGATACCGCACTGGGGAAACTATATGATGGAGTATGATTGGAGGGTAAATAAAGAATTAAAATGAACTTTACTGCTACTTGAAACAAATGTATTTGAAATAAAAAGGTTTACTGCATTGTTACATTTCATGCATTAACGTTGCACTGTTGGAACACACTAGACATTAAATTCTCTGATTCCACCTCTGTATGTTATCAGCCTATAATTCCCGTCTAATTCTCGATGTTTGAATAAATAACAAATATCGTTATTCTCGAGTACTGCTGCCTCGAAATAGTAGAGTAGAAATGGAGACTGTTACTACGTGGAACATCATGAAAATGTTATGCCTACCATATATCTGCATGAGCTTATAGCATCTTTTGGTAGTTCTGTATCACTGAGCTTTTCCAAGCTCACGTTGTTTTTACCATCGCATGTTAAAAGAATATATCATGGTATAACGTTTGACATCAGTGTTCGGAGTTCTCTCGGCGTTGCTTTTGGAGTATGGTACTGTATAGTTAGTGGGCATGTATGTCACGTATTGTTTTACGATAATGTTTGTAAAGTACTTTCTGAAATTTCTATTATGTGTTTAAATGACTTCCTGAAATGATATTTTAAACAGAAGTTGATTTTACAGTTTAATAAGTGTTTTGAGGAAATATGTTTTTATGTGTATTTTTACTGTGGGTCGCTCTTGTGACCCTAATGTGACTTCCTAGGATCCGTTGTAATGCATAGGCGGGTCTAGGGGGTTACAAGTTCATATCAGGTCGGGTTCGTTTCGAGCTAGGTTCATTTCGGGACGAATTTATTTTAGGTCAGGTTCATTTCAGGTCAGGTCAAAACGGTTAATTGACGAGTTAATTTGGGTTCGGAGTGACTTCAGGTCGGGTTCATTTCAGGTCGAGTAATTTCAGGTCGGTTTCATTTCAGGTCTGGTTTAGCCGTTTAGGTCGATAGACTTTAGGTTGGTCATTCATTTCGAGCTAATTATTCAATGCCCTTGACGAATGATGAACATGAATCACATTAAAAAGAAATATTAGGCAATAGGCAGTAGTAGAATGAACAAAAATATCATTTAATGGTTCATTTGTAAAATATTAGAGTAAATTACAAAAATAATAGGGGTCAATTTGTACTAAATTTAAAGTTTAGGGACTAGTATGAACAAAAATATCATCAAATGATTCATATCTAACTATCTAAGATATTGGAGTAAATTACAAAAATTATAAAATAATAAGGGTAAATTTTGGCAAAATTTTTTTAAGGGACTAACATGAATAAAAATATCATCATATTAAAATCACGTGACTAAATTGCAAAAAAAATGAATAGGGGTCGGGTCAATTTGGAATAAGAATATAGTTAGCCTTTTTGGGACTATAATGAACAAAAATATTAAATTAAAGATTTAAAATGATAAACATTGGACTAAATCACAAAAAAATGAATAGGGGTCAATTTGTACTAAATTTAAAGTTTAGGGACTAGAATGAACAAAAATATCAGTAAATGATTCATATCTAACTATCTAAGATATTGGAGTAAATTATAAAAAATATAAAATAATAAGGGTAAATTTTGGTGAAAAATAAAATTTTAGGGACTAACATGAATAAAAATGTCATCATATTAAAATCACATGACTAAATTGTAAAAAAATGAATAGGGGTCAAGTCAATTTGGGATAAAATAAAGTTTTAGGGACTATAATGAACAAAAAAATAAAATTTAAATTAAAGACATTAGACCAAATCAGTAACTAGAATTTAAATTAAAATTAAAGACATTGGACTAAATTAAAATTGAGACTAAAACGAATCAAACTAAAATTAAAGAATAAAAAAGACCTAATTGTAAAGCTCCTAAACTAGTAATGACTTAAACTACAAATAACCCTGGAAAAATGGGCGGGATTTTTTCCTCCATTTTTTAACTTAAATTTTCACTCAATTTCATTTGAAATTGAAAGATGGGAAATGGGAATTGCACGTTGGGTGGGACTTGGGAATTGGGATTAGTTACCATTCCTTGGGATTTGGGCTAAAAAGTGTTGTTTTTTTAATTTGGACTAAATTACAAAAAGAGTTAATTTGGACTAAAAATTAGATTTTAGGGACTAGAATAAATTGGACTAAATTGCTAAAAGTATAAATTAATATGTGACAATTTTGACTAAAAAATAAATTGTAGGGACTAGAATAAATAAAAATATTATTTGACTAAATTACTAAAAATATAAATATATGAGTCAATTTCAGCTAAAAATAAAGTCTTAGCCTTTTAGGGATATAGAATACAATGAACAAAAATATCATGTTTAAAATATTTGACTAGAATGAATTTTTTTTTTAAATAAATTGGGGTCAATTCGGTTAAAAATTATGGACTAATATGAACCTAAATAAACCCCAAATCCCTAACCTAATCATATAACCCAAAACACTCAACTTAACGCATTTACCCTAAACCCCAAACTTCAACCCCTAAATCTTACAATCACTAGTAAGTAAAGTACAAGCATAATCCTCAAATCCCTAAACTAATCTCATTACCCTAAACATTATACTTAAACATGTATTATTTATAGCCCTAAACCCATAACCTTAACCACAAAATCCCTAAACTAATCTCATTACCCTAAACATTATACTTAAAACATTTACCCCTAAACCCCAAACATGAACCCCTAAATCTTAGAAGCACTATTCACTAATAATTAGAGTACATACCTAATCTCTTAATCCCTAAACTAATCTCATTACCCCAAAACACTCCACTTGATACATTTACCCTTAATCCCTAAACTAGAACTCCTAAATCTTACGAGCAATATTCACTAATAATTAAAGTGCAAGCACAATCCCATAATCTAAACCCTTAAATCCCTAAACTAATCCCATATCCCCAAATAATCAATTAGACACATTTACCCTAAATCCCAAACATAAATCAATAAATCCCTAAAATAATCTCATTACCCCAAACATTCCACTTAAACACATTTGCCCTAAAACCCAAACATGAACCCTTAAATCTTAGGAGAACTATTTACTAATAATTAGAGTGCAAGCCTAATCTTATAGTCTCTAAACTAATCTCATTACCCAAAACACTCCACTTGACACATGTACCCCTAATGCCTAAATCAAAACCCATAATTCTCTAATAATTAAAGTGCAAGCTCAGTCCCATAATCTCAACCCATAAATCTCTAAACTAATCCCATAACCCCAAATAGTCAACTAGACACATTTGCCCCTAAACTCCAAACATGAACCCTTAAATCCATAAACTCATCCCATTACCCCAAACATTCCACTTAAAACATTTACCCATGAACCCCAAACATAAATCCTTAAATCTTTTAATTAAAAACTAAACCCATAACCCAATTAATATTTAATTAAAAACCATAATCTTAATTAAATATTTTAATTAATTTTTTTTGCTCGGCAAACATGTATGATTTATTGATTAATAGTTCATACATAGCCAACATTCCCCAAGCCTCATTAAAAACCTCTCTAATCCTATAGAGGAAAAGAGTACTTCGGTAATGTTAAAAAAGGACACAACACGAAAGAAAAAGGCTCACCCCCAAGAACAATCAATCCACCCGTTGGAACCAACTCGTACGATCGACACCACTCTTTGCCAATGCATCCGCGAACTTATTGGCTTCTCGATAAATATGGTGAAAGCACACATCTCCAAGAGCAGCACACGCTTCATCGATACGTCGCAACCACACACCATATTTCCATGGTCGGGCATCATGGTGTAGCACCCACGCAATCGCCGTCGTCGAATCCGATTCCACCACTAACGGAGGGAACACCCGCTCTGAACTTACCAACAATTCCAACGCGAAACAAATGGCCTGCACCTCCGCCTCATTCGAGTCCACGATACCTATCGGCCCGGAAAATAAAGCCAGCACTTGTCCTGTTGCATTCCTCAAAACACCACCGCATCCGGCCTTTCCCGGCTTTCCCCTTGCAGCACCATCAACATTAAATTTCACCGTCCCCTCCATCGGCAATTCCCACCTCACAAGGTCTCGACCATTGTCTACGCGTGCACGAATTTCACAAGACCAAGGGCTGTCCCACCACGTCGACTCCATAATAGCCCCCGGTGGAAGGTCTAGGCGTACCCAAAACAATGATCTTAACTTCACCAAGAATACAATCGCTCCCACATCCATTTTTTTACCATTAAATAAACATGAATTTCGGCCCAGCCATAGTGACCATGCCACAGCCGCGCATGACGCTAACCACCAATCCCGGAAGCACCCATCAACAATATTCGCGAAACATTGCTCAAACAACGCCCCCAAATCCCGCGGCTGCACAAACGCCACCCTCCACCAACGAAAAAACTGCTGACACACAGCCCACGCGATCGAACAACGGAACAAAATGTGTTCCAAATCTTCCACTGCTGCCGACACCAACAACACTTCATCGCCTCCTCCCCTATCGATATGCCCCGCGATTGCAACATCACCATAGTAGGCAGCCGATCCAACCTCACAAACCACAAAAAATACTGAACTTTCGGCGGTATAGACAACTTCCAGATTGCCTCCAACTCCGCCCTCGCTTCAAGCCCAAAAGATGTCATTAGTTTATACAATTGTGCAACCGAAAAAACTCCCGTATGCGCTAGTTTCCAAATCAACCGGTCCATACATGCACTGCCCAGCACCAAACCTCCAATACAAAGTTTCAAATCAGCAACTTGTGTCACTTCAAACGATCACAGAGACCTTCCGAAAAAAGAATCCCACTCCCCATGATCGAAACGTCCGCCCCGTGCATAGTCTTGAACCAACGCTCTTTTATTCCCCGCTAAGCGAAATAACCTCGGAAACATTTTTTCGAGGGGCTCCTCGGCACACCAAGCATCTTGCCAAAATAAAATGCGATCACCCTTCCCTAGCTGCCATCGGAACTGTGAAGGCCCAATAAAACGCTCCACGACAACCTCCTCTTGTATGCCAATTATTTGCTTCCACACCTTGGACATGTGCCTAACCCCAATCGAATTAGGCCTCCAACTTACCACCTCACACCCATACTTCGCTTCAATTATTTTTCGCCACAATGAACCCTCAGACATAGCATATCGCCATCGCCATTTAGCTAAAAGTGCGAGATTTCTTGCACGTAAGTCCACCACGCCCAGCCCCCCAAACCTCCTAGGCCTACACGCAATCGACCAATTCACCCGGCTCATTTTCATCTTTGTTTCCGACCCTCCCCACAAAAAACGACGACGAATTCTATCTATCTTGTTGATAACACTTCGCGGCACCAAGAACAGCCCCATATAATACAACGGCAAAGATGAAAGAACAGAGTTAAGCAACAACAATCTCCCCGCAATAGATAAAGCATCGCGCTTCCAACCCGTAAGGCATTTTCGAAACCTCTGAATTAAAGGTTCCCACAACTGCAAGCTATTCGGATTAACTCCCAGAGGCATCCCTAAATAGATTATAGGCAATTCAGCACAAGCACATCCCAATATTTTTGCAACATTTTGTAAATTCACCTCCGTCACACCCACCCCATACAATTTCGACTTGGCATAATTAATTTCCAGCCCCGATGCATATTCAAAACAAGTAAGGATGCGTTTCAAATTCTTTGCCACATTTACCTCCGCCGGAAAAAACAAAATTGTATCGTCTGCAAATTGCAGATGCGATATTTTAATTAATTGTTTATTTAAATTATGTTTTTAATTAAATATTACTTTAAATTATTTTTTGTAATTAAATATTTACTTAAAATATTTAAATTAATATTTAATCTAATATTTAATTAATAATAATAATTTTTGTATATTTAAATTATTATTTTAATTAAATATTTATTTAAATATTTATTTAAATTATGGTTTTTATTTAAATATTTATTTAAATTATGATTTTTTTGCTCAATAAGTATGATTTTATTAACACGAAAATCATACAATGCAACCAACCCGGACCTCATTAAAAACCTCTCTATACCTAAATGGAGGAAAAGAGTACCCGAGAAGGACAACTGAGAACCAAACACCAACCCGTACAAAAGGAAAACACAGCAAAAAACCCCCCACCCAGCCAGACCCCAACAACTCGATCCGCCCAGGTCACAACCGACCAAGGCGTCACGCCCCCAGGTCACCCGAGCCAACTGCTCCAGGCCATAAAGCCCTCACCCCGCCCAACGTTAAGCCCTCCCCAGCACGCCCCAAGCACCTCCATCCCGTACACCCTACGCATCCAGCAGCTCCCTCTAGGCTAAAGTCCCACCTGCATCCAGACACGTCGGTCCACACCACCTTTAGCCAATGTATCGGCTATTCCATTTGCCTCGCGGCCAACATGATGAAACACACAATTCACCGCTAAACTTGCTTCATCGATATGCCTAAATAAAGCGAAGTACCTCCAAGGCCGACCCTCAACGTTAAGAATCCATGAAATATATTGAACATGATGTAAGGAAGACGTGTGCATTAAGAAATTATTTGATGAAAATGTGAATTTGACTCTTGTTTAAGAAGACATATTACAAAGGAAAACGGCTTCTTTTTTTGCTTTAACAGGGAACTGAAAAATGTCCACTTGCCTAAGTAATATGTATATACCATGGAATTTTGAAAAGCTTGTTTGGCATGCTCACTTAAAACTTGAGGCGATATTTGCTTTGTACACGAGTGTGTGTGGATATCTGCTTGTCCTTGTAATATTTTATATTCCTAACAATTTGTCTTCAGGTCTGTGTAATGAGTTTCATGTACTTTGGTAATTTCCTTTGCAGTCAGAGGAAGGATTATTGAATCATTTCCAAGGTCAAGAAGTTGAAGTCCTCGCAGAAGGTATGTTATTCAGTGCATTCTTTTTTAAAGATTTCATTTTGCATGATTGATAGCATTTTCTGTCTTGTGCCCACTTCTCTGAATTAATTGTGAGAGATATCGATGAAGGGATAAGCATGGGGATTTTTCACATATGCTTCTCCCTTACCAATCAAAGCAATCTAGATTAGTAGTAGCATGAAGATGATAGTGCTATGTGATAGTACATTTAAGATAAATTAAATTAATTGTTTTTTATCTACACGTTCCTGCATTTAGTATTTGAATGCACTTATTGTGGTTTATTTTCCATTTATACCTTGACAATTTATATTAGGTTTCTTTATCATATATGATTTTTCAGAGGGAGGTCCAGTACTTCCTTTGTTGGATATATAATGCCTTTTAAGCTTGTCTGGATGGTAAAACCTATATGGATTGATTTTATTTCTTTATGGTTTTATCAATTTGTGATGTTTGTCGTGTTAAATATATTCAGGCACAGGGATGACCATTACAAAGATAGGAATTATAGAAGAATTTGAAGTCGAAGTTAACAGACATGAACGTGATCGATATTGTGGGAAAGACACACTCTCGGTGCAAAAGTCGTAGTGCTAGTTCTGTCCGTTCTGAGAGCTTAAGTTTTCACCAATTTTCAGTTTGTACATTTGTAAGCTTAATGTTTTCTAAGTTATACATTTTTATGTTGTAATAAACTTCTGTTTTATTCATTTATAATTTATAATTTTACTTACATTTGGTTCTTATCAAATTAAATAATCAACAAAAAAGAGTTTTATGTTCTACACCAAACAAACTTGTGTTATATTTCATAATTTCCAGATTGTAAGTTTAAAGTTTATTAAGGTGTACACTTTTATGTTGTAATAAAATTGTATCTTATTCAATAATAATTTTACTTATTCCGTTTAAAGTTCACTTCTTCTGTTTAAAGTTATTGTAAGTTTAAAGTTCAGAGTAAGTTAAGTTCACTTATTCTATCTTTTGACTTATTCTGTTTAAAGTCACAGTTTTCAATATTATCCAATAAATTTTGAAAAAGTTAAGTTAATTAAATAAAAAGACATTCATTCAAGTTATGTTTGAATCCATCTAAAAGACAATTAAAATTGAATGTCTTAATAATTATAAGAACAAAACCAAGTATATTTTTTACATCCCTACATACACAAACATAAACAAAGCATATCAGGAGACAATTCAAGCATATAAACTCATTTAAGCAAATGTAAACACCAAACACTCAAAACTGTTTTTCCTATTGGCAGCTTGAGCACTTGTTACTAATTCAATCATAACTTTTAATCCATATGTCGGAATTTCAATTAATTTACCTCGTTAAAAGGCTTATTCAACTAGCTTTTTATCCATGTATGATTCATATTTTTCCTATTTATACATCAATACAGTTTATTATTTAAACATAGGTCATTTTGCAGTTCTGGACAGTTTGCACTGTCCAGATTCTTTCACTTATATCTTTTAGCTCACTTACTAGAATTCATTTCCGTTTTCTCTCAATTAAACTAGACATCTCAAAGTAACACATATTGAATTTTTAGCTCGTAATTCATTTTTTACTAATTTTGGTGAATTTTGAAAGTGGCTGCCCAGAACAAGACTTTCTGGGCAGTTTACTCAAAATTTCAATTCAAGTATTCTAATCCATTTTATTCCTATCATAACATGACCAATTGATGTCCTAAGTTAATTCTCTGTTTTTCTATAGTCATTGTAAGTCCAGTATGGTCCTTAACTTAATTAATTTAGTACCTTAATTAGCTCAATTTACAGAATAGCCCCAATTTCACTTATTAAGCATTTAATTACTTTAAACATTCATTTTAGACCTTATTTAGCCAATGCAAGTTATCTAACACTCCTTTTAATATCGTCCTTGTTTTTACTTTACATTTCCAGTATTCTTTTACAGCAATTCGGTCCCTAAAAACTTTCAATTTACTCAAAACATTCCCCTAAGTAGTTTTACATTTCTAGGTGACTAGTTTTCATCCTAACAGGTTTTTTTCCAGCATCTCTTACAATATTTTTGATCATTCAAGACCTCTAACTAACAGTAAACATCATTTTGAATCCTTTCTCCTTACATAAATTTTTCCAGAAACGATTTCTAACTCCTTAAATTTACAGATTTTAACGAAATAGTCCCCTAATCATTCGGGCAGCATGTAACAACATAGGATTGCCTATTTTTGATTCCTTTCATATAATCTAAGTTAAACAAACATTTCTCATCATCATATAAGATTTTTATAGAAATGAATCAACAATTATAGCAGTCATTTTCAACAATTCGAACCATATGCACAATATAACATAACATTTGATACACTTATCAAAGTATAAACACTTGCATGACCTCTAGCTTCAATTCCTATACTTAATTGATCAACATGCAAGAGTTTTCTTTAAGTTTTTCATGGCTAAACAAGGTCTCTCTCTCCCTTAATTTCTCTCTCAAATTTTGGCAGGTTTGGTTGTTAGAGAAGGAGACTAGGCTAAGTTTTGGTTAGTAGATTCTTGTAAGTCACCCTTTTAATTATCCCTTATCAAATTTTCAGCCAAGAGTAGTTAGGTGAATTTAGAAATTTGGACATGCAAGTCCATCTATTTATCACATAATTCGGTTTAGTCCTTTGAGAATGGTCATTTCATTTGTTCATTCTTTTAAATTAAATCCTTAATAGCCGAATTATAAGATAATTTAACCTAATTAAATTAATTCTAAATCAATTAAATTGAATAACTTTTAGGGTATATTTGAGGGTGTTACAGACCACGAGGAATTGAACATGGTTGTGACTTGTGATCACTTTCCTAAGAAAGCTGAAGAATCCCAATATCTACATAGGCATAGTCTTTTGTGGACATATTTAATATAAATATAAATTTAAATTTGGTGCACTCATATTTGGTTTTCTTTATTTTCAAATATAAATCTAATAAAAACATATTTTATCAAATGCTAAACCTGAACCATACAATTTCTGATGGATAAGCTTCTCCAAGCGTTCAACCATGGAAGGTGTGAAATAGTTTCTCCAATCTCCCACTTTTCCTTTCCTGAAGTAACTTTCGTTTCGAATCCCAGGAATGAATAAGCCCTTCTTGTTCACTTCCAGTTCCTTCAAATTCTCAAAACTACAGATTGTTGCTATTTCTTCAACTCCTTGCTTCTCTTCATCCTCTGTGAAAGGAACCCCTAAGAACATGGCCAACTGTTTCACCTCACAACTGATGTCTTCCTTAAGATCTTCGTACTTTAAAAACAATATCTTGTCGGGGTTTTCTTGGCTTGTCTTCCAATAACCCAATACATGATCAAAAAAGGGTCCAAACCCACAGATTCCATGACAGAACTTGTCAAAAGCTTCATCTAAGGACAACAACTGTTTGTTTTCTTCTCGAAGCTTGCCGATGAAAACCCAAAGAGAAATGAACGTATCCATGGGGTTTCTACATATGTAAACAATCTTAAAGTTGGAATCTTTAATGGAACTTCGCAAAGAAGCATAAGGAACGTGTGTGGCAAAAAGCCTTGGTAGAGATAGAAACTGGATCCACTCCAACCTTCTTCCTTAGGGAGGCTTTGCAACAGCTGTTGGAGCTCATCGTCCAATGATTTATCGACGTCTTGGGTTAGTGAAACTGAAACACGTTTGGCTTTGCTGATTTCTGTTGTATCCATGATGAAACCAACATCCAATCCAGAAAGGGACGTAAACAAGAACGCTCAAACACTTCAGCACCAAGTCAATCTTTCTATTTGTAAACACAAACGCCGCTATCGAACTTGACTTTTTGCGACGTTTGCAAAAACAAACGCCACTATAGGGTTAAAAATGCCACTAAAGAACTGTTTTGTTGTAGTGACTTTAATCGTACCGATAAGCCTATACACATATCGATAAACCCCTCTTAAATGTACACAATGTCTATTTGTGTTTTGAGACAAATATCGATATGGTAGGTTGCAAAAGTGCATTTATTGTGGGAAAAATGGAGCCCAATGACTCTATTGATGATCTCAACTACCTAAACGGATAGAAATCAATGCAAGGGTATAAAAGCAAGCTTCCAAAGCCTCAACAACAACTATTGAACCTATTTGCAACATCCAAGCATATATCCAAACCCTTGAGCTTAAAGACTCAAATTTTTGTAACCCCCACTTGTGTAATTTTCATTGTATCATTTTCTTTCAAGTTTGGGAGTGATTACTTGTAATTGGGTAATATATCAACCTTGTGAGAGGTATTTTTCAGATTGTCATTCATTCATTGTATCATTTGAATTTCATCCCTTGCAAACTGGAGCTGTACAAGTGTAGAAAGTCAAGGCCTTGAGCCAAGTAGTGCCACATTTTGGGAAAGTGGCAACCATAACGTCAGAATCAAATGCTTGAAAATGTCTCGGGAAAGAAATCACAGATCTTAGACCACGTGCTGAGCACCAAAAGCCTTGATAGAGATAAACACTTCCACTGGGACTGATCCGACCTTCTTCTTTAGGGAGGGTTTGCAGCAGATGCTGGAGTTCATCGTCCAATGACTTGTCCACATCTTGGGTTGGTGAACCGAGATTGATCTTGTTGGTTCCTGATGTATCCATAATGAAACCAATAACTATCTTATTTTGCACAATTTTCATCGATTAATAGTAAAGTGGACAGGCAATCCACCCACCCTCATAATATTTTATAATTGGTCAATCACAAATTTTAAGGGTAAAATACATAAATCATCACTTAACTTTTCTCTCGGACCTATTTTGGTCACTGAACTTTCAAAACGCTCAATTTACTCACTAAACTTTACTTTTGACCTATTTTAGTCACTTTGAATTATTTTATTAATAATTTGGTATGGCGTGGTATATTTTATTATTATTAAATATAAAAATAATTTAAAATGAAAATAAAATTATATTTTATTATTATTAAATATAAAATAAAACTCCAAATTCCCAAACACTCAAACTCTTTTAATGGCGTTACTCTCACCGATCACAAACCCTTTCGCCGACGTTACCTTTACCGACCACCACTCCTTCATCGGTGTTACCCTCATCGACCATCCACCCCTTCACCATATATCATCACAGAATAAAATTAAATTCTACTACAAAAGCATTACTAAAAGTGAGATGCAAGGGCCAATTATCGACCTTTGATTCAAATGCAAGATCAAAACACATAATGAGATTCATTCAAATCAATTGGCAATTGATGAAGAAAGTTTCACAAACAAAACCATCACTATACTCCAATTACTTCATATATGTTGCTAAAAATACATGATTCGACCCTTAAATAACTGAACGCTACAGAAGCAAATTTCATAAAAACATATGCAAAGATTTTTTAGTTTTAACTGGAAACCCATATGAGCCAAAAGAATTGAAAGGACGTATGTTACCTGTAGGAGACGATAGCCCAGGACATCCTTTTTAAAGACCAAGAGAATACAATGGATCCCATTCTCAGGGACGACGGTGTTTTTTCAATGATAAAATCGTTGATTAGAAGTTTTGTGGAAAGAAGAAAGAAGGGTTGGGGCCGGGGCAACCACACGGTGTTTTTTGAAGTTTTGAGTGTTGGTTAACGCCGGTGAAAGGGTGGGTGGCCAGTGAGGGTAACACCGGTGAAAGAGTGGGTGTCTGGTAAAGGTAAAGCCGACGAAGGGGTGAGTGATTGGTGAGGGTAATGTCGGCGAAGGGGTTTGAGTGTTGGGGGATTAGGGGGTTTTATTTTATTTTTACTTAATAATAATAAAATATAATTTTGTTTTTATTTTAAATTATTTCTATATTTAATAATAATAAAATATGACACGTCATACTAAAATATTAATAAAATAAGGGTTAACTACCTGAAATACCACTCAACTTTAATGTGTGACTCTAATATGCCACTGAACTAAAATTCGATACTATAATACCATTGAACTTCACTGTGTGATTCAAAGTTAGCACTCCACCGTTACTCCCATTACGGAATTCTGACGTGGACTCTAACTCCCGTTACAGGGATGACGTGGGCAATAAAAAAATAATATCTTTTTCCAGATATGATCCACCTCATTATATTTTATGTTTTATTTTTACTATAAAATCTCTTTTGGCTGAAAACAAAACCCTAATTTCCTATTTTCTATTTCCAGCATAGATTTTGAAGCTGATCCAAATCTATGGAGGTAGAATGGCAAAGATCAAGTGAACGCAGGGTTGAATTAGAAGAACCCATTTCAATTCCGGTGTGTGGATGCGGATATCCGGCAAAGCTGACTACATCGTGGTCTAATGCCAACCCTGGAAGGAGATTCTTTGGCTGCAAAAATTACGGGAGTTTTCTTCATAAACATTGTAGATTTTTTTGTTGGTTTGATCCTCCAATGAGCCCACGTGCAAGAGTTGTTATCGTGGGACTGCTAAACAAAATCAAGACGAATAACATCCAAAGAAGGAATGAGAGATTTGTTTGGATTTTTGTTTTGATTGTCAGTATTGTACTACTGTGGTACTTAATGCACTAAGGGGAGTGGAGATGTTTATTAGTTATGTTTTGTTGGAAAGGATGAAGGGAATGAAAATGGTTACTTTTAAATTTAGGGTGTTTTTAGTTATGTTTGGTGTTGTTCTACTATATTAAGCATGTTTACTGGTTATGTCTTGTTGAGAAGGAAATGAAAATGTTTTGTTTTACTGTGTTAAGGATGTTGTACTACTATGTTTACTAGTTATGTTTTGGACTTAAGGAAATAAAAATGTTAAGTGTTGCTTAAGATAGTTGTGTTGATTGAATATATGAAAATCATAAATTGGTACATGTAGCAACTAGTGACCAAATACACTGAAACATGTTCACAAAAAGAGACCAACAAAAAAATCTGTATACATTACAGAAAGAGACCAAATACAAGCATAAACATGTTCACAAAAAGTACACTACCAACACTGAAACATAAACATGTTCACAAAATATATTTTCATTGGAAATTTGTATCCATTACAAAACTGTGCAGATACAAGCATATGAAAATGTAAACAGAAAGAGACCAAATACAAGCATATGATTTTGCCAACAAAAAGTGACCAAAATAACTTGCCAACAAAAAGTGATAAACACATAAGCTTTTGACAAAAGCATATGAACTTGCCAACAAAAAGTGATAAACACATTAGCTTCCACCCCCAACCTACAGTCTTTGTCAGTTTTGAGCATGAGATTCTTGTGTTCCAGCTTGTGTTCCAGTCTGAGTTAAAGTACTTGATTGGCTGAAACTTTGACTACCAGAAGGCATCCATCTAACTGTCATGGGAACTGTTGTAGGACATGTTTGCTGCCTCAAGTTTTCAGATTGAAGGCCTGGAGTAGGGATAAAAACAAATGGACTGTTTGCTGGTTGGTTGGTTGAAGTTGAAGGCCTAGTTTGGGTTGGCCTCCTAATCTGAAAAATGAAAAAAATAGGTTTGATGCAGATTAATAAGTAATCAAATTAATTGATTTGTAAGATTAACATTACCTGTAATTTCGACACTCTACCAGAAGGAGGTCTCATTTGATTCCTAGCAACTAGTCTTGTTTTAGGGATAGGTATGTTGGCACCAACTTCACCCTTGCAAGTTCTTTGATTGTGACATGGTCTACGACACTTGGTACAATACATTTTCACACCTCTCTTAGTAAATCTACCACTAGTATTTGAGGTGGTTTCATCTGCTTCTCTCTTTCATTTTGTCTTTGGCCTACCAGGAGGCCTTCTATGCTTTGGTGGCAGTACTGGCTCACATGTAGTGTCAATCACCCACTGATTTGGACCTCTAATAGGTTTGATCAAATGACTATAAATTACTTGCTGAGTTTCTTTCTTGTAGCAGCTATGAACAAAAGTTTCAGGTCTTTGATTTTCTCGTACCATACATGACACAACATGTGAGCATGGGATTCCTAAAATTTATGAACAAACAAATAAGTAAAAATATAGTAAAACGATTGAATTTAAAGTCTAATAAACACATACCTGTGAGATCCCACTTTCTGCAAGTGCAGGAAATTTTTTTCAAATCAACAACATGTTGGTTGGATGGTCCACAAGACACTTGGTACATATGATCTCCAGCATGTGTTGGCCAACACCTATAAAAGTTTTATTTGTATTCAAACTAAACAATTACAACAAAAAACTTTCAATTAAAAACAACTACACAGTTGAGTGGTATTACCTAGCAGAGTGATCAATTTCCAAATCAAGTTTTTTCTGAATTTTTGGGCATAAACTTCCAATATACTTATCTGCAGCTTCCTTTTTCTGGGCCATTTTATGCATTAAGTCAGTTCTAATCATCTCCATCATTGTTATGATATGTTTATCTCGAGCATCCAGAATGAGCTAGTACCAGAAAACAAAAAAATGTTAGTTACAATTAAAGTTGATATTTATAAAGTACATATTGTTATTGAATATTTACCTTATTGAAACACTCAGAATAATTATTGAGTACCATGTCAGATTTACAAAGTGTTTTAAAATTAGACTTAGACCATTGAGCAGCGTCCTTGTCTTTCAACCAATCAAAGGCACTTGGTGACAAATTTTCAAGTTCAGCCATTACATCATCGAATTCTTTCTTATATGTACACTTAGTTGTTTTCCACAGTGCATCCTTCAAGTTCTTCCCTTTAAAACCAGCAACATTCTTGAAATTGGAATATAAGTGTCTCACACACTTTCTATGTTCAGAATGAGGAAAAAGTTCCAATAGTGCTTCAATTAGCCCCTGAATAATTGTAGTTGTTAGCATTAGATATGTTCAAAAAAAAACAAAAGAGACAAAAGAGAAATGGTAACAAAAGGATTACCTTCTGCTTGTCTGACATGAATGTGAAATGGTAAGAATTTGTCATCTCTAAATCAGTGATCAAAAGAGACAAAAACCACATCCAAGATGATTCATTTTCAGACTCAACAACAGCCCAACAAATTGGATAAAGGCTATCATTACCATCTACACCAACTGCTGCCAACAAGTGCCCTCCATAGTAGTTCTTAATGTGGCACCCATCAAGGCATATTATAGGTCTACAGCCTGCTTTGAAACCTTCTTTGCAAGCTTGTAAACATATATACATTCTTTGGAACAATCTATTGTCTAGTTGAAGGATTGTGGTGCTTCCAGGATTAGAAGTTCTAATTTCACCAAGATAATCATATATCTTTGAATATTGAGCTTTGTAATTTCCAAGAACTATTTCTAGTGCTAAGTTTTTAGCTCTCAAGCATTTACTCAAAGATACCTGATAAGAATGTCTTTCTTGTAGATCTTGGTGTAGAGATCTAATTGAAAAGGTAGGACCAGCCTTCCATTGTTCCAAATATTTTTTAGCCAACCACTTGTAAGTAACATTTTTATTTCTAAAATCTTTGAGACAGTTATGCTCTTCAATATAAGACTTAATCTGCCATGTGTTGTTCATAGGATCTTTAGGGTCAACCTTTGATGCCCAAATATACCAAGGACAATTTTCCTTGCAAATTACATGTATCCTACCTTTGTCAACCCTTTTGAATTTGATATCATGTCTGCTCTTAATCCCATACTCCCTTATAGCTTTTTTCAGAATCTCTTTATCACTAAATTTCATCCCCTTCTTAAATCTCGGATTTTCCATATCCACTCAGCATTAAATACAGGACATTTGGGGTGTTTCTTTCGATCATCTTCATCAGATTCATTTGCACTAACACTATACAATGAATCTAATCCATCACTAACATATCCATTCAAATGTGTCTCATTACCAAACTCCAAATCCATCAGATCCACCTCTTCTTCCCGAGCTTCATCATTTATGGCATCATCACTATTTTCATATCCACTATCACTGTCAGTTTGTTCAATCTCATCCTCTACATAATCATCATCCTCTTCTACATCATCATCTCCAGTCTCTTCTACAACATCATCTTCATTCTCTTCTACAACATTATCCTCTACATAATCATCATCCTCTTCTACATCATCATCTCTAATCTCTTCTACAACATCATCTTCATTCTCTTCTACAACATTATCTTCTTCAATTTCTATGTTTTTATTACTAACATCACCTAGGTTATCAATTTTAGCAGTTTCTCCAACTGTTTCTTCTAAGTACACATGCAATTGTTTTAGTGTAGGCATAGTCTGTAACATGCTAATGACATCAGAATCAGTTCTTAATGGTTTAACACTTACTTTCACAATAGGTTGTTTCCAATACAGACTACACATGCCATTATACCCTAACTCTGCAACAATATCATATATTTCTAGCATAGACATGCTATCCACATGGCACATATCAAAGAAGCTTATCTTCTTACCAGTGTACTTTAGCTTTGGAGAATTTACTATGAATCCACCATGATGCACAACAAGTGTAAAGTATTCTGATGAAGCATCTGTCAAAAAGTAAAGAATTATTGAATTTCAACTTAAAAAATTGCATCAGTCAAACAATTTGAGTGATCCCCAAATATAATAGTGGTCCCCAAACAACAGAACCCTAAAAATTGCACAACAATACCCACGTGAATAACACATTGACTCAACAACCAATGTCACAACAGAACAAAAAGCACAATTTTTTTAACACATTAACTCAGCAACTACCATCCAAGTGGTCCCCAAACAACATAATTATTGTTACTTTTTTATCATCCAAGTGATTCCAAAGTGAATCACACCAACCTCTATTTAATAAAATAGCAATAACAATTGAAAATCATAACCCTAAAAATTGAATAGAAACAAATATTGAATGCAAACAAAAACTATACACTAAAAGGACAAAACATTAAACCCAAAATTTGAATACAAACAAAATACATAAAACTCATAGAAACATTAAATATATATGAGATTATAAATTTTGAATACATACCATATCTTACGGTTCGGCTTCCTTCAACTCTTAACACACGTTTTTCCATTTGATTTCTTTCTAACAATCGATCACTACAATCTTCTCTCAGAGAAAACCCAGAGAAACCCACTTGAATAATCAATAACAATCCATAGAAAACCCACTGAAAACCCACTGATTTTTTTTCCCGTCTAATTTCAGAGTGATTTCTGAAGTTTGAAATTTCATTAACCTAATTTTGAGGAGATAAAGAGTCTTTAACAAAACTACGTCGTTTTACAATAAAAATAAAACATAAAATATAATGAGGTGGATCATATCTGGAAAAAGATATTATTTTTTTTATCGCCCACGTCATCCCTGTAACGGGAGTTAGAGTCCACGTCAGAATTCCGTAATGGGAGTAACGGTGGAGTGCTAACTTTGAATCACACAGTGAAGTTCAATGGTATTATAGTATCGAATTTTAGTTCAGTGGCATATTAGAGTCACACATTAAAGTTGAGTGGTATTTCAGGTAGTTTACCCATAAAATAATTCAAAGTGACTAAAAATGTCAAAAAGTAAAATTTAGTGAGTAAATTGAGCGTTTTGAAAATTTATTGAACAAGATAGGTCCGAGAACAAAGTTGAGTGATGATTTCGGTATTTTACCCTTTTTGTAAAAATAAAATGGATTGGAGACCCAATAAACTTCCACTATGCCATTAACATATTCATATGACAACCTGTACTGGACAAGAAAAACCAACAACCCAAAAATTTATTTATTTCCCCTAAGATATCCACCAAAATAATTTGAAGGGTAAACTTCACCACATACCACTCAATTATAGCTACTGACTCGAAAATGCCACTAAGCTTTTAAAAAAAATCAAAACTAACACTAAACTTTAGTTAGTGACTCAAAAATACCACTCCGCCGTCAATTCTTAACACCAACGTTAAGTCAAAACGACATCGTTTTGGTGCAGCTGTTTTGAAGCCTAATTTAGCCCAAAATGACGTCGTTTTGCTCGATGACAGCTATTAATCACACCCGGATAGTTCTTGTCCCAAAGGTTGTGGGGGCAAATTGTATGGAGAAATAACCAACTTGAAGTTATGTAATATTTTACCACAAATATTATATATTTTAAACTACTTGAGATTAATTCAAATTATTTTATGAAATAAATAATACTATAAATAATATATAATATTTATACAATAGTTTTGGTAAAATATTATATAATATCACGTTAGTTTAGTGGTTAAGGCTTAGCCTTTAAAGGGAAGTAATACATCTTTTTATATGTCTTTTTGTTACTAGATCCTTCGCTAGTGTTATCCTTGTACCAAGGATGACCACAAAACATGCGTTCGATCAATTCATAATCACCTCCCCAATAAATCATGCAACAATTTCTACAACAATGGATTTTCTGAACCGGCAAACCCATATCACGGACCAACTTCTTCATCTCATACGTGTTCTTGGGCATGACATTATCTTCAAGCATTAACTTCTGCATTATCCGAAAAAGGTCATCATAGCATGCATTAGGAATCTTATATTGTGCTTTTAAGTGTATTAATTCAGAAACCACTGATAACTTGGACTCATTGCTACCGGGCCATATCGGTTCAGAAGAAGCACCAAGTTTGTCGTACAACATCTGCGCCGAAGCAATTGGTGGTTGATCATCTGGTGTCATATATGCATTTAATTCAGGACCAGAAACATCTATCTCGGGAGGTTCATGGTTGTTACCACACAGATCATATGCATACTCTGGAACTGCATTGCTTGAACGCTCCATATGGTTATAGTAATCATATTGACTCTGTCCAGTGAGAGAAAAACGTGGCTCTCCATGATGCACCCAATTATAATAATGCGGAACAAACCCTTCAGTGATCACAAGAACTTTCATCATTTCTAGATCTTGAAGATTTTTATTTCTGCATTTAGGTCGGTTATATGGACACCTAATATTTCATCCATCTGTAAATCTAGGCTTACTTAATGCAAATGTAATAAATTCCAACAGTGGTCGCTCAAAATCGGAATTAATAATGTGACCCTTTATTAGCCTATCAATATTGTACATCCAAGATCGATCCATGCTGAATGTCAAAGCATGTTTTTATTGTATTATTAAATTAAAATACTTAAATTAGTAAACTTGTAAATAGTAATTTTTAATTACTATTTTCTAAATCTTCTAAAAAAATAGAAACATAACTTATGATTTTTATTATTGTATATTACGTGCAAAACTCTTTATTTACTCTTAGTATATTTCTAAAGAAAACAAGAAGTAGAACTTATGACATTATTAATCTATGTTACATATGAAAATATTTTATTTACTTTTAGTCTATTCTAAACTTTTTAATTAAAAGGCTAATACTAATGAATTGATAGCACTATATTTTAAAAATAAAATTAAAACTTACCTCAACTCACAAATTCGGTAAAAAAATTTAAAGTTCTGCAAAACAAATAAAAAACATCAAAATTGAAATTTAAAAATAATTGGAATACAACAAACAATTCTTCTAAAATGTTATTTTTATTATAACGGTAAAAAAATAGTTATTTAAAATGATAAAATCCCATGAAATTAAAGCACAACACTCACTACACCAGAATTGATATGTAGCGGCGCTTTTTGTGGCGTTTTTAAGGAAAACGCCGCAAATATTGTACTTATCACAGCGTTTACGGGACAAACGCCACAAAATGGCAAATTTGGCGGCATTTTTAATAAAAACTCCGCTACAGGTCTAGTTTTAGCGGCGTTTGTAAAACCAAACGCCGCAATAGGTCCGCAAAAGTCAAATTTTAGCGGTGTTTGGTTTTACAAACGCCACTATAGATAAAAACATGTCGCTATAAGGGAAATGGAATAAAAAATTAAAAAAAGACACGGTAGAAGTAATCACGGGATTTTAAACCCCATTTAAATGCCAAGCCCTTGTTTTCTCTCAAACCATAGCGCAACCATCATTCTCCACGTCATCGCCGCCATTCTGGTGATCACTCCGGCAAGCCAAAGCCACCAAGATGAAGCCCTTGTCCCCTTCTCCGAATTGTTGCTTTGATTTCTGCAATATATGCATGTCTTTTTGCCATTGCCTCTGCTAAAGTTTTCTTCGAAGAACGCTTTGATGGTAAATCGTTTCTGACTCATCGTTTCTTCGCTTTCTCTAACTAAATCGTCCGTTGTGTGCGAACCTTTAGATTGGCTTGCTTTCGTCGTTTGAATCTATTTTATAAAGATTTATGAGTTTTATTTTTATCAAATTTGAACGGATCAGTGATGTTTATGTGTTAATTAGGTGGTTCAGTTGCTTTTGATTTGTTCCTTACTCAAATGCTTAATTAGGTTTGACAATTTTGTATCCATTTTGAAAATTTTAAAGAGAACTCATGAAAAGGATGTTACTTTTGGTTTAATTGTAACTTTTTTACGATTCATTGTTTTCAAATAGTACATTTTCATTTATTTTTGGCTAATTTTTCTCCATTTTGAAAATTTTGCTTAATTTTTCTCTTACTATGCTCTGTTGACCGTGAAAGTGAATTTAGGAATAGAAATCTATTCTTTAGTTTTATGTATTCATTTTTGTTTATAAATCGAATTGCTGCACATTTTCATTGATATCAAATTTGTGTGGTGTTTGGTGCTATGCTGCTGCTCTGACTTTCCCATTTTTCTTGCATTATCATGCCTGTCACTTGTATCTGAACATGGATATGTGATCTGAGTCTCCAAGGACTCTCGAAATACATAGAATAAAGTTAGAAGAACTTCGAATGAAATGAACGAACCTGTGTTGGATCTATATTTGTATCATAGGTGTGGTGTGAAAACTCAAGAATAGAAGAGGGAGCATTTGAATCCTTTCGGTCGTCGGACCCAACACGCTATTTCCCCCAACTCGCCATCGTCGAAGATTGGCAAACTGTGTGCCAATCAAACGATTCTTTTTCATTCAACGTTCAATGTTCGGCTGGCACACCCTTCGCTGATTTTCGACGACGGCAAGTTGAGGAAAATAGTCGGCTGGGTTCAGCGACCGAATGGGGTCGGTGACGATGACCGGCGATAGCAGTGGTGAAGATTTGGGGTTTTAGGATTTAGTGATTCAGAGACTATTTTAAAAAATTTTGAATTTAAGATTTTTTTGAAAAATTTTCAAAATGGATACAAAAAAAATAAAGAGTAAATAAAGAGTAAATAATAAAAATCATAAGTTCTACTTCTTGTTTTCTTTAGAAATATATTAAGAGTAAATAAAGAGTTTTGCACGTAATATACAATAACAAAAATCATAAGTTATGTTTCTATTTTTTTAGAAGATTTAGAAAATAGTAATTAAAAATGACTATTTACAAGTTTACTAATTTAAGTATTTTAATTTAATAATACAATAAAAACAGGCTTTGACATTCAGCGCGGATCAATCTTGGATGTACAATATTGATAGGCTAATAAAGGGTCACATTATTAATCCCGATTTTGAGCGACCACTGTTGGAATTTATTACATTTGCATTAAGTAAGCCTAGATTTACAAATGGATGAAATATTAGGTGTCCATATAACCGACCTAAATGCAGAAATAAAAATTTTCAAGATCTAGAAATGATGAAAGTTCATGTGATCACTGAAGGGTTTGTTCCGCATTATTATAATTGGGTGCATCATGGAGAGCCACATTTTTCTCTCACTGGACAGAGTCAATATGATTACTATAACAATATGGAGCGTTCAAGCAATGCAGTTACAGAGTATGCATATGATCTGTGTAGTAACAACCATGAACCTCCCGAGATAGATGTTTCTGGTCCTGAATTAAATTGCATATATGACACCAGATGATCAACCGCCAATTGCTTCGGCGCAGATGTTGTACGACAAACTTGGTGCTTCTTCTGAACCGATATGGCCCGATTACAATGAGTCCAAGTTATCAGTGGTTTCTGAATTAATACACTTAAAAGCACAATATAAGATTCCTAATGCATGCTATGATGACCTTTGTCGGATAATGCAGAAGTTAATGCTTGAAGATAATGTCATGCCCAAGAACACGTATGAGATGAAGAAGTTGGTTCGTGGTATGGGTTTGTCGGTTCAGAAAATCCATTGTTGTAGAAATTGTTGCATGATTTATTGGGGAGGTGATTCTGAATTGATCGAACGCAGGTTTTGTGGTCATCCTTGGTACAAGGATAACGCTAGCGAAGGATCTAGTAACAGAAAGACATATATAAAGATGTATTACTTCCCTTTAAACTAAGCCTTAACCACTAAACTAACGTGATATTATATAATATTTTACCAAAACTATTATATAAATATTATATATTATTTATAGTATTATTTATTTCATAAAATAATTTGAATTAATCTCAAGTAGTTTAAAATATATAATATTTGTGGTAAAATATTACATAACTTCAAGTTGGTTATTTCTCCATACAATTTGCCCCCACAACCTTTGGGACAAGAACTATCCGGGTGTGATTAATAGCTGCCATCGAGCAAAACGACGTCATTTTGGGCTAAATTAGGCTTCAAAACAGCTGCACCAAAACGACGTCGTTTTGACTTAACGTTGGTGTTAAGAATTGACGGCGGAGTGGTATTTTTGAGTCACTAACTAAAGTTTAGTGTTAGTTTTGATTTTTTTAAAAGCTTAGTGGCATTTTCGAGTCAGTAGCTATAACTGAATGGTATGTGGTGAAGTTTACCCTTCAAATTATTTTGGTGGATATCTTAGGGGAAATAAATAAATTTTTGGGTTGTTTGTTTTACTTGTCCAGTACAGGTTTTCATGTGAATATGTTAATGGCGTAGTGGAAGTTTATTGGGTCTCCAATCCATTTTATTTAAAAAAAAGGGTAAAATACCTAAATCATCACTCAACTTTGTTCTCGGACCTATCTTGGTCAATAAATTTTCAAAATGCTCAATTTACTCACTAAATTTTACTTTTTGACCTTTTTAGTCACTTTGAAATATTTTATTAATATTTTAGTATGACGTGGCATATTTTATTATTATTAAATATAGAAATAATTTAAAATAAAAACAAAATTATATTTTATTATTATTAAGTAAAAATAAAATAAAACCCCCCAAATCCCCCAACACTCAAACCCCTTCGCCGACATTACCCTCTCCAATCACTCACCCCTTCGTTAGCTTTACCTTTACCAGACACCCACTCTTTCACCGGTGTTACCCTCTCTGGCCACCCACCCTTTCACCGGCGTTAACCAACACTCAAAACTTCAAAAAACACCGTGTGGTTGCCCCGACCCCAACCCTTCTTTCTTCTTTCCACAAAACTTCCAATCAACTATTTTATCATTGAAAAAACACCGTCGTCCCTGAGAATGGGATCCATTGTATTCTCATGATCTTTAAAAAGGATGTCCCGGGCTGTCGTCTCCTACAGGTAACATACACCCTTTCAATTCTTTTGGCTCATACGGGTTTCCAGTTAAAACTCAAAAATCTTTGCATATGTTTTTATGAAATTTGCTTCTGTAGCGTTCAGTTATTTAAGGGTTGAATCATGTATTTTTAGCAACATATATGAAGTAATTGGAGTATAGTGATGGTTTTGTTTGTGAAACTTTTTTCATCAATTGCCGATTGATTTGAATGAATCTCATTATGTGTTTTGATCTTGTATTTGAATCAAAGGTCGATAATTGGCTCTTGCATCTCACTTTTAGTAATGCTTTAGTAGTAGAATTTAATTTTATTCTGTGATGATATATGGTGAAGGGGTGGATGGCCGATGAGGGTAACACTGATGAAGGAGTGGTGGTCGGTAAAGGTAACGTCGACGAAGGGGTTTGTGATCGGTGAGAGTAACGCCATTGAAAGAGTTTGAGTGTTTGGGAATTTGGAGTTTTATTTTATATTTAATAATAATAAAATATAATTTTATTTTCATTTTAAATTATTTTTATATTTAATAATAATAAAATATACCACATCATACCAAATTATTAATAAAATAATTCAAAGTGACTAAAATAGGTCAAAAAGTAAAGTTTAGTGAGTAAATTGAGCGTTTTGAAAGTTCAGTGACCAAAATAGGTCCGAGAGAAAAGTTAAGTGATGATTTAGGTATTTTACCCTTAAAAATTGTGATTGACCAATTATAAAATATTATGAGGGTGGGTGGATTGCCTGTCCACTTTACTATTAATCGATGAAAATTGTGCAAAATAAGATAGTTATTGGCTTCATAATGGATACATCAGGAACCAACAAAATCAATCTTGGTTCACCAACCCAAGATGTGGACAAGTCATTGGACGATGAACTCCAGCATCTGCTGCAAACCCTCCCTAAAGAAGAAGGTTGGATCAGTCCCAGTGGAAGTGTTTATCTCTATCAAGGCTTTTGGTGCTCAGCACGTGGTCTAAGATCTGTGATTTCTTTCCTGAGACATTTTCAAGCATTTGATTCTGACGTTATGGTCGCCACTTTCCCAAAATGTGGCACTACTTGGCTCAAGGCCTTGACTTTCTACACTTGTACAGCTCCAGTTTGCAAGGGATGAAATTCAAATGATACAATGAATGAATGAAAATCTGAAAAATACCTCTCACAAGGTTGATATATTACCCAATTACAAGTAATCACTCCCAAACTTGAAAGAAAATGATACAATGAAAATTACACAAGTGGGGGTTACAAAAATTTGAGTCTTTAAGCTCAAGGGTTTGGATATATGCTTGGATGTTGCAAATAGGTTCAATAGTTGTTGTTGAGACTTTGGAAGCTTGCTTTTATACCCTTGCATTGATTTCTATCCGTTTAGGTAGTTGAGATCATCAATAGAGTCGTTGGGCTCCATTTTTCCCACAATAAATGCACTTTTGCAACCTACCATATCGATATTTGTCTCAAAACAGAAAGAGCCATTGTGTACATTTAAGAGGGGTGTATCGATATGTGTATAGGCTTATCGGTACGATTAAAGTCACTACAACAAAACAGTTCTTTAGTGGCATTTTTAACCCTATAGTGGCGTTTGTTTTTGCAAACGTCGCAAAAAGTCAAGTTCTATAGCGGCGTTTGTGTTTACAATGGCCGCGAATAACTGTTATTTAGTGGCATTTGTAAAATCAAACGACGTTAGAACCTGTTCTTTAGTGGTGTTTGTAAACTCAAACACCGTGAAAATCTGTTCTCTAGTGGCATTTGTAAACTCAAACGCCGCGAGAACATGTTATATAGTGGCATTTTTTTACAAACGTCGCGAATAACACCATGTTTCAAAAAAATTCAAATAAACATACATATTATATAATAATTTAAAGGGTAAACTATATTTTCAATTGTGTTAAATATACCACATAACTATTTAATTGATTCCAATGTAGCCACCTGCCGTTAAAAAAAAAACGGAAAAGTTGACGGGGTTGTTAAAATAATTAGTATAATTACAAATTTGGTCCCCTTTATCTATACAATCTATCAATTTGATCCTAATTTTAATCTAATAAAAATTTATTTATTTTAATTAGGTGGTGACACGTGTCACCACCTTATTGGGGGATTTTAATTATTTTTATTTAACTAAATTAATTAATTAAAAAACCAACACGTGTATATGCTTGGCTCAGATGCATATCACAAGCAGCAAACGTAGACTCCTCGAGGAAGTAGCGTGCGAATTCCCTCACTTAAGTCACATGGAGTTACCCTGCTCGGAGGAAAAATCACGCCTTGACATCTTATTTAAATAGCAGGTAGTCTACAAATTTCATCGATGTGGGATTGTTTCTCCTCTTCTGCTACATATCAATCAGCTGTTGTCCCAAGTGTTAAACCACTGTTATACTCGAAACTTGAACAACAGTAGAGCAATAGCAGGAAGATAAGATTTGCAAACATCAGAAACACAATTTGTGGATTGCATTTTAATCTTTTCAACTGTAAAAAAAAAGAAAAAAATTACACATTTAAGCCATTTCAGTGCCTGGTGAGGCCAAATTTTTGTACAAGATTTTGCATATTAGCAACAATGGCCAAGCTATTACTAACAGACTCTTTAAAGCTTCGAGCTTGGGATTTGACTTCATCTCCAGCCATCCATCCCATCTCTTCCAGCCCATCATTACATGTTTCCTGATCAGTCATTGCAGCATTGATCCATGTCTGGATATCGTTGATCTTCTCCTTGGTCAACCCTGGCTGAGCCTTCGTTGCAGATGCTGAGTCATTGAGTGGAGAGAGAGGTCGAGGAAGGCTTTTGGGTCGGGGCTGTTAGAGTTGTTGAGTGCAGACGGTCTTGATTGACTCGGTTGAATTGGTGGTGTCTTTCTCCAATCTTATACCACATATATTATTATTAGTATTAAATATCACAAGTATATGCTTGGCTTAGTGGCAAACTCACATGCTACTTCCTCAACGTCCTAGGATCAATCCTAACCAAGGGCAATTTTTTAGTTTTCATTTTTCCTACACCAATCAGGGTGACACGTGTCACCACTTGATTGGAGGGAAAAATTAATTAATTTAGTTAAATAAAAATAATTAAAATTCCCCAATTAGGTGGTGACACGTGTCACCACCTAATTAAAATAAATAAATTTTTATTATATTAAAATTAGGATCAAATTGATAGATTGTATAGATAAAGGGGACTAAATTTGTAATTATACCAATTATTTTAACAGCCCTGTCAACTTTTCCGTTTTTTTAACAGCAGATGGCTACATTGGAACCAATTAAATTGTTATGTGGTATATTTAACACAATTGAAAATATAGTGGTCAAATCGACACCAACTCTATAGTTCGGTGGTCATTAGTATAGTTTACCCTAATTTAAAATGCATTACATTAAAATCCATCCTTAAACTAAAAGAGAAAAATGTGATCCCTTGAATGTGGTCCATAAATTTCTCTTCCAAATTCATTAAGAACTGATAACATTTTATGAAAAGAAAAAGAATAGGCACATTAAAGTCCATCCTTAACCTAAATAAATAAAAAATGTTTCTGAATGATGACATGGCTTGCCTCTTTTCTTCTTTTAGCTCGTTCACCACTTTTGAAATGGAATGACCCAACAATTGACTTTACATATGCCTTAGTTGAATTGACAGTCTGCTTAAGCCTATATAAAAGAATATGTTATGTTAAGGTTGGAAGTCAAATTTTTTGATGACATAAATCAATTCTCACGATGTTTCTATAGACCTATTTGGTGTCTGGCAAGCAACAGGTTCAATCTTTTTCGATGAAGAAGATCGAGCCTCAATTACTTTCTTCAAATAATGTATGAATTTCACCAAATATTAAGCTAATAATTAAGCAACTAAAAGGACAAGTAAGCACCATTTTCTACGGGAGTCATCCAGAAGAATTGCTAACAGCTAATGTTCCCTAAACAACTTCAACTTCCCTTCTAGACCAATTACATATTAGCAAATTTTCAATAATATGGGCTACTGGCACCTTGGCTCCACAGTCACAGTCTAAAAAGAGTTAAACTAGAAAGCATTTATGCAGTAGTCAACAACTATCTTACCAAAATTCATTGAATGTATAATTATGAAGGACTAAATGTGTTATTATACCAATTTTATAATAGTCACTTAACGACATCTAATGTCTAGTTACCATTTTGTTATAAAACATAAAGTTTAATTTCCATTTTGTGATTTTTGAAAGTTTGGTTACCATTTTGTTTTTTTACCAAAGTTCAGTGACTGCCTGTGTACTTTACCCTAAAAATCAACTCAGTTTAAAAATCATACCTATACGGGGTTAACCGTATCGGTACACTTTAGGCGATTGAAATTCCAGTAACATAAAACCGTATCGATACGACTAGAGCGTACCGATACGCCTTAGCGTAATTATAAGGTTTGACTTTGAAACCCTTAGAAAAAAATTTTAGTTTGAAAGTTTTGACTTAAAATAAGTTTTGGTTCAAATGCTTGTCAATATTCCGAGACTTTGAAATACTTAAAAAATTATTTACTTTTACAAAGAGGTCCTTAAACAATTTGTTATATCAAAATCAAATTAGGTTTTACATAATATAGTAGAAAATTAGGGATTGAATTAGATGAAGAAGAATATGGAAGATAGTAGAGGGGAGAAAAATAAAAAAAAATTATAAATATGGAGGATTAAATTTGTAAGTATAAAAATTATTTTTATTTTGGTGGTCAAAATAGGAGTGAAGTAATAATTTAGGGACTATCTAGGTAATTTATCCTTTTTTTATTGCGCCAGATCAGCCTCCCGTTAAAGTTTAATGGCAACAAACGTCTTAGTGACCATAAGTTTACATATCGAAAACGAAATGACCATAACGGTCAAATTTAAAAATTGGTGACCAAGATTGTACAAACCTTAAACATAAATGACCATTTCAGTAGTTTATCCTATTTTAAAATTGGTCAATCATGATTTATTAAAACAAAATGGAAAAGCCAATACAGCAGAAACTTATTGTTTAATTCAGATTCCAGCAAAAACCAGCTAAATTAAACTCATATGTATCCCTTTCTCGATTGGTTTTTTGTTTGATTATGGATGCAGCAGAAAGCAACAAAGCCAAAATCGCTTCACTGATCCAAGATGTGAAGAAATCATGGGATGATGAGCTCCAACAACTGGTGCATACCCTCCCCAAAGAAGAAGGCTGGATCAGTGGAAGTCTTTATCTCTATCAAGGCTTCTGGTGCCCAGCTATTGTTCTAAAACCTGTGGTTTCTTTCCAGACACATTTCCAAGCATTGGATTCTGATGTTATGGTCGCCACTTTCCCAAAATGTGGCACTACTTGGCTCAAGGCTTTGACTTTCTCCACTTTGTACCGTGATCGGTTTGCGAGGGATGAACATCCCTTGTTCACCTCCACTCCTCACCAAATCGTTCGTTTCATGGAGTACGATGTTTACGCGAACAACCCTTGTCCCGATCTCGAAAACATCTGTGTTTACAAGCCAAGGCTTTTTGCAAGCCACGTTCCTCATGCTTCTTTGCGTCTGCGAGAAGCCATCACCATTGCTTACTAACACGGAAGTGAAAGAACCCTTGAAAACGCTTGCGAAGGATTCAAGCATGGACAAATCATTGTGGCATGAGAGATTAGGAAAAAGAAAAGTGACGACTGAGATGAAGGGTGTGTTTTGATTTGGGGATTGGATGAGGGCAGGAGAGTGACAATGCTGGTATTTCTTCAAAATAAAACTTTTATTTTCTATCGTGGCGTTTGATTTTTCAAACGACAATAACATAAGATTTATTGTCGCGTTTGTCTCTAAAACGCCACTATATTTGCTCTATTTTTTTCTAAAAATGTCACTAAAGAGAAGCCTATTCTAGCATTTTTTTTTTAAAAACGCCACTAATAAGAAGTTTATTGCGGTGTTTCTTTTACAAATACCGTGAAATTTGTTATTTGTGGCGTTTTGTCTGTAAACGCCGCGATATGTTAAAAATTAGTGGCGTTTGTCTCTAAAACGCTGCTAAAAATGCCGCTATATACCAAGTTTGATGTAGTGAGTGTAAAATAAGGGGCGTATTGATACTCCAAGACCGTATCGATACGGATTTTTCTCATTGGAAATCTGAGTGAAACTTAAGCAAAAAGTGTATCGATGCGTTATAAGGGCGTATCGATACGGTCCAACGACTGTTTGAAAATTGTTGATTTCGTAACTGACAAGCAACGACTATTTTATTAAATGCAAAGATTTTCTGAATCAAACCAAATCGTATTGATACGGGGACTACCTTATCGGTACGCTATACCTTAAAAATAAGGGTAAAGTACAGAGACGGTCACTGAACTTTGGTAAAAAAACAAAATGGTAACCAAACTTTCAAAAATCACAAAATGGCAATTAAACTTTATGTTTTATAACAAAATGGTAACTAGATGTTAGATGACGTTAAGTGACTGTTATAAAATTTGGTATAATAACACATGTAGTCATTCGTATCAATTTAGTCTTAATTCGAAACAATTCACTAAATTTAGCCCTCGTTATTTACGCATTCTTTCAATTTGGTCCTTAAAGCAAAATTCCAAAGTATGGTAACATGATAAATAATTATAATTAAATTTCTATAGGAACTCGAAAACTCGACTCGAATCGAAAAAATTTCAAATAAAGTTTGAGTTGTAAAATATGACGCGTCAACTCGAATAACTCAAAATTTTTTGACTCGACTCGATCGAACGCTCATCTCTATATTAAGATATGACGCGTCAACTCAAAATATTTGAATTTTTTAAATCATTTTTCCTTTTAAATCGAATATTTTTTAAAATAGAATATTTAATATTTTCATATTTAAATCACTTCGAATATTTAATAACTACTTTAAATATTCAATTTAATTTAAAAATATTTGATTTAAAAGAAAAATGATTTAAAATATTCGAATATTTAATAACTATTTTAAATATTTTTCTTTTAAATATTCGAATATTTAATAACTACTTTAAATATTTGAATATTTTAAATCAATTTTTTTCTTGTAAATCAAATATTTTTAAATTAAATCGAATATTTAATATAGTTATTAAATATTCGATGTGATTTAAAAGAAAAAATGATATAAAATATTCAAATATTTTGAGTTATTCAAGTTGACGCGTCATATCTTAAGATAAAGGTGAGCATTCGATCGAGTCGAGTAAAAAAATTTCGAGTTATTCGAGTTGACGCGTCATATTTTACAACTAAAACTTTATTTGAAATTTTTTCGATTCGAGTCAAGTCTAGTTTTCGAGTTACTATAAAAATTTAATTAAATATTCGAATATTTTAAATCATTTTTTTCTTTTAAATCTAATATTTAAAGTAGTTATTAAATATTCGATGCGATTTATATATGAAAATATTAAATATTCTATTTTAAAAATATTCGATTTAAAAAATGATTTAAAATATTCAAATATTTCGAGTTATTCGAATTGACGCGTCATATCTTAAGATAGAGGTGAGCGCTCGATCGATTCGAGTAAAAAAATTTTGAGTTTTTCGAGTTGGCGCGTTATATTTTACAACTCAAACTTTATTTGAAATTTGAACGGATCAGTGATGTTTATGTGTTAATTAGGCGGTTCAGTTGCTTTTGATTTGTTCCTTACTCAAATGCTTAATTAGGTTTGACAATTTTGTATCCATTTTGAAAATTTTAAAGAGAACTCATGAAAAGGATGTTACTTTTGGTTTAATTGTAACTTTTTTACGATTCATTGTTTTCAAATAGTACATTTTCATTTATTTTTGGCTACTTTTTCTCCATTTTGAAAAGGGTAAAATACAAAAATAATGACTCAACTTTTACCTCTCTCCTATTTTACTCACTCATCTTTAAATTGAGTCGATTTAATGACTCAACTTTTAACATTGGGTTTTTATCATCACCAAACCGTTATATTATGGATGCCGTTAATGATGTGGCATTTTTTATTGATTTGGCCGCCACGTAAGCACACATATCACTAACTTCTTTCCTCCCTTTCTCGCCGCCGCAGCGAGCCAGGTTCAGAAGAGTCGTCATTGCGTTTTCTCTTGTTCTTTCACTGGCTCCGATCCCTTCATCCAACAAATCACCCAAAATCCTGATCCCACCCGCCTTCCTCATCGCTTCTTCACTCTTTTCACACCCCGCAATCAGCTTCCCTTGAAGCATGCCTGATAAAGAGAATCAAAACCCTTGAAGCCATGCTCCTCACAAGCCCCATGCATATGGTTTCTGTTCCTGCAGTTATAGCATTGGCTGAAGATGGCAACAGCCTAGATAGGAACTCACTACGAAAGTGAAGATTGCAGTTTTGTAACTCCTACATGTAAGGTGAAGCATTGTTGTCCATGGCAGCATCCATGCCAAGTGCGGAAAAGTTCTGGTCATGGATTTGCAAGATGCAAGCTTCAAGACGATCGATCATAGCCTGGAACAAGGATGTTATAGAGTCACAAGCAACACCATATATTGCACCAAGTGAAGGTGACAATACATCTGCACTGCAGCAATAGAGAAGAGCTTTACCCTTGAGCTGCAACCATTTGAGCTTTACCCTCTGAAGTTATAGCCGGTAACACCCCCTTGACATCAGTGTCACGCGAAATTCCTTCAAGAAGATTTTCCGTCATAGAGAAGAGCTTCGGATACCCATTTGTGAATATCTCTTTGACAAAACTTGATGCAGTAAAAGCTGACTTCATTTGGGTAGCAAAAGCATGTTGAACCCCGGCATTAGTGAAGCGCAGCCTAGACCCATTTGCATTGCCACGGCCATGAGAGAATAACCACCCAAAGGTACTCGTACATGTATATGTTGCATCGACGGAGCCGGTAACATCATCGAAGGCATATAAACACCGTTACTTCCCATTGTTAAGGTTTAATTCGACACTTAAAACAAGCGATGCTTGAACCGAATCCGATATCGAAAGTTTGTACCTGAACTTGGAGCTGAAGGTTTTTCAAGTACTCAATTGCATCATCAAGCACCGGAACTTTATCCACCTTAGTACAGTTGGGAATGAGCTCTTGCAATGCATGCATCTTCTTGTTGATTTTTTCTCTTCGTTTCTACCACCCAAATATCAGATTTCAATATACTACAAGTACAAAAGCCAGCATTATTCTGGTTTTCTCTTGGTTAAACTTACCTTTTCAAACAGGTTGTGAACTCCTGGTTTTCTCTTTCTCTTCGAACCATGGTGAACCCTAGAGGAAGAAGGAAACCTCGTATTTCAGCCTTATCGTTAAAGCCAACAGCTTCAGATTGCTCATCAGGAATAGGAACGGGAACCCACTCTTTTTGAGGTGGATTGCTTCTTGTTGGACCAGATCCGGGCTTGCCTTGTAAACCATGGTCTCCGGTTGGTATGGTTGCACCAGAGCTTGGAATCTGGTTAGATTTACGAAGCGCTGGAGATCTTAAGAAGAAAGAAAAGTTGAGTGTTTCTCTTTTTTCCTCTGATCTGATGAATCTAACACGACTACTTTCAGGTTGCTGGAAGCAAGACTGGGGTACCTGCATATCGTTATTCATGGTTTGCTGAGGAATAATAATCTCTTCTTCAAGCTGGGGCACGTTGAATTTGTTTGCAGAAACAATGTTTAAATCCACGAGTTGCTTATCGTAACATACATCAGGATCACACCTGCAATATTAGAAAAAAAACCCTCTATGAATCTAAACAAGAAATATCAGAATTCAACTATATACACACACACGTACATGCAGGGAAAATGAGGCATGTGGCGTTGGACTGGTTCAGGGGTCTGTTCTTCTGCCATTGATGATCTAAAAGATAACAGTCAAACACCGAGAAAGAGCATCAAAATCAAATCAAGCACAGGAAACTTGGATGTCGTTTGCTGTTGGTGATGATGATGAAAATTAAGGAGTTAGTGATATGTGTGCTTACATGGCGGCCAAATCAATAAAAAAATGTCACATCATTAACGGCATCCATAATATAACGGTTGGGTGATGATAAAAACCCAATGTTAAAAGTTGAGTCATTAAATCGACTCAATTTAAAGATGAGTGAGTAAAATAGGAGAGAGGCAAAAGTTGAGTCATTATTTTTATATTTTACCCTTTTGAAAATTTTGCTTAATTTTTCTCTTACTATGCTCCGTTGACCGTGAAAGTGAATTTAGGAATAGAAATCTATTCTTTAGTTTTATGTATTCATTTTTGTTTATAAATCGAATTGCTGCACATTTTCATTGATATCAAATTTGTGTGGTGTTTGGTGCTATGCTGCTGCTCTGACTTTCCCATTTTTCTTGCATTATCATGCCTGTCACTTGTATCTGAACATGGATATGTGATCTGAGTCTCCAAGGACTCTCGAAATACATAGAATAAAGTTAGAAGAACTTCGAATGAAATGAACGAACCTGTGTTGGATCTATATTTGTATCATAGGTGTGGTGTGAAAACTCAAGAACAGAAGAGGGAGCATTTGAATCCTTTCGGTCGTCGGACCCAACACGCTATTTCCCCCAACTCGCCATCGTCGAAGATTGGCAAACGGTGTGCCAATCGAACGATTCTTTTACATTCGACGTTCAATGTTCGGCTGGCAAACACTTCGCTGATTTTCGACGACGGCAAGTTGAGGAAAATAGTCGGCTGGGTTCAGCGACCGAATGGGGTCGGTGACGACGACCGGCGGTAGCAGCGGTGAAGATTTGGGGTTTTAGGATTCAGTGATTCAAAGACTATTTTAAAAAATTTTGAATTTTAAGATTTTTTTGAAAAATTTTAAATTATTAAAAACAAAAAGTTAATTAAATGAAATTATAAATTAAAATATGACACGTGTCTAATTTTTATTGTTTAACAAAAAAATTTAACGATAATTAATTACCAGGCACCTAAAATTATAATAATTAAAACGTTAAGTACTTATTTTTATAAAAAAAATATTTTAAGCACCTAAAGTTGAAAAAAAATATACTTAATCACTTATTTCTTATTTAAACCATTTATTTTTATCTGTTTCGCACGTGCAACTTGCACATAGAATATAGCATCAGATTTATGGAGGATAATATTTAATTACGACTGATCCATCATCATTATGCTCATAATCCCATGTTATGTGAATGGTGAAAAAGGAAGGAATCTCGATGTATATATAATATAGAAAAATTGAGTGTTTGTTATTTCCGGCTAAATAATTCAAATTTAGCCCTAAAATTATTATTTAAATAAGGGTAAATTGTGCCAGTTATCACCATACTATAGGGTCTGACCTGTTTTTACCACTGAACTTTAAACTGATCTAAATTTACCATCAACGTTTAATTCTTGATACAATCGCACCACTCCTCCGTTAAATCATGGACGACGTGATTATATGTGAAAAAAAAACGTGACAGTGCTGATTGTTTATATAAAATAATAATATATTTTCCACGTAATTGATATTGATAATAAAAACACTACTTTTATTTTCCGAGTTTCATCCTGTTGTTATTCCTGTAAATGCTAGCATATGTACCATTTTCCTTCATTTAAGATTAGGAAGATTTTTAACGAGGTCATGTCAATATCCTTTCGTAATAAAAAAATACTAATTTTAAGTAGATTAGATGTTTATTTTAGACATATTATTCTAAAATAAAAAATTAATTTAATGATGCTTAATTTTTTTAATATTATAATATATAAAATATATCAATTTAAAATATAATAATATTTTTAAATAATTAATGCAAATTTATTTGTAGTGAAAGCTTTAAAATGAAATGATAATTAATAATTATAATCATAAATAATGAATATATAAGTACTTGTTATAATATATAAATTATTGAGATATTGATCACATAAATTATAGAATTGGTGTGAATAGATTTAAGGGGTAAAAAAGACATTTTCACCCCAAATCCAACTTTTCAAAAGGAAAAGCTGAAAAATCAAGCAATGTGCTTATATGTACTTTCTGTTCAAGTGTTTGGCACCAAACACTTTTTTTAATGCAAAAGCACTTAATTATTTATTATTATTATTATTATTATTATTATTATTATTATTATTATTATTATTATTGCCAAAGGGCCTAAATATTCCCCTCCTTCAGTTTAATGTTATATTCAATGTGCAAGTAACAAGTTGCAAGCGTGAAACAGACAAAAGAAATTACCATGCTAATTCAGATTTCATGTGGCTGGTCTAATATTTAGGTAAACATTAATCTACACTAAGATTCATTTAATTATTGGTTTATTAACTAATATTGTTCTGTACGAAGATAATTTAGTGTCCCTACATGTTTATTCTGCTAAGGATGAGTCTACCACGTGCGACGAACACCGATAAACACCACTAATTTTTCAAATAGTACATTTTCATTTATTTTTGGCTAATTTTTCTCCATTTTGAAAATTTTGCTTAATTTTTCTCTTACTATGCTCCGTTGACCGTGAAAGTGAGTTTAGGAATAGAAATCTATTCTTTAGTTTTATGTATTCATTTTTGTTTATAAATCGAATTGCTGCACATTTTCATTGATATCAAATTTGTGTGGTGTTTGGTGCTATGCTGCTGCACATTTTTGTATATTACGTGCAAAACTCTTTATTTACTCTTAATATATTTCTAATGAAAACAAGAAGTAGAACTTATGACATTATTAATCTATGTTACACATGAAAATATTTTATTTACTTTTAATCTATTCTAAACTTTTTAATTAAAAGGCTAATACTAATGAATTGATAGCACTATATTGTACAAACCTTAAACATAAATGACCATTTCAGTAGTTTATCCTATTTTAAAATTGGTCAATCATGATTTATTAAAACAAAATGGAAAAGCCAATACAGCAGAAACTTATTGTTTAATTCAGATTCCAGCAAAAACCAGCTAAATTAAACTCATATGTATCCCTTTCTCGATTGGTTTTTTGTTTGATTATGGATGCAGCAGAAAGCAACAAAGCCAAAATCGCTTCACTGATCCAAGATGTGAAGAAATCATGGGATGATGAGCTCCAACAACTGGTGCATACCCTCCCCAAAGAAGAAGGCTGGATCAGTGGAAGTCTTTATCTCTATCAAGGCTTCTGGTGCCCAGCTATTGTTCTAAAACCTGTGGTTTCTTTCCAGACACATTTCCAAGCATTGGATTCTGATGTTATGGTCGCCACTTTCCCAAAATGTGGCACTACTTGGCTCAAGGCTTTGACTTTCTCCACTTTGTACCGTGATCGGTTTGCGAGGGATGAACATCCCTTGTTCACCTCCACTCCTCACCAACTCGTTCGTTTCATGGAGTACGATGTTTACGCGAACAACCCTTGTCCCGATCTCGAAAACATCTGTGTTTACAAGCCAAGGCTTTTTGCAAGCCACGTTCCTCATGCTTCTTTGCCCACTTCAATCAAGGATTCCAAATGTAAGATTGTTTACGTATGCAGAAACCCCATGGATATGTTCGTTTCTCTTTGGCTTTTCAGCAACAAGCTCCGAGATGAAAACCAGGAGTCACTCTCACCAGACAAAGTTTTTGACATGTTCTGTCGTGGAATCTGTGCGTTTGGACCGATTTTTGATCATGCATTGGAGTACTGGAATGCAAGCCAAGAAAACCCCGACAAGGTATTGTTTCTGAAATACGAAGATCTTAAGGAAGACATCAATTCTCAGCTGAAACGCTTGGCCATGTTCTTAGGGGTTCCTTTCACTGAGGATGAAGAGAAACATGGAGTTGTTGCAGAAATAGCAAAAGTTTGTAGCTTTGACAAGTTGAGAGAACTGGAAGTGAACAAGAAGGGCTTACACATTTCTGGGATTCCACACAAAGATTTCTTCAGGAAAGGAAAAGTGGGAGATTGGAGCAATTATCTCACACCTTCCATGGTTGAACGCTTGGAGAAGCTTATCCATGAGAAATTGGATGGCTCCGGTTTAACATTTAATTTCTCCTCCAAAATCTCACTGGACGAGGCTTGAGGATGTTGGTTTTGCATGATCATGGGATGTACTTTTCAGCTTTGATTAAAATCTCTTTTAAACTGTTGTAACGTGTTTTTTCTTGTAATCTGCGTTTGAGTTCTCTTGTTATAATAAAAAGGGTAAACTATGCCAGGTACCACCAAACTATGAGGTGTGACCTGTTTTTACCACTGAACTTTAAATTGCTCCAAATTTACCACCAACTTTTAATTTTTGATTTAATCGTACCACTTCTCCGTTAAATCATTCGACGTGATGACATGTAAAAAAAACGTGACGGTTCTGATTGTTTATATAAAATAATAATATATTTTCCATGTAATTAATATTTATAATAAAAATACTTACCCTAAACGATATCGTTTTATGAAGTTCCTTTTTTAATACGTGAAATGTGCCATCCCTAATTCATTCTTTCTCTACTATTTTCTAGTTCATTTTTTCGAGAGCATACGGAAGTGAAAGGATGAAGGTACGGTGGAATGGAGGAACCCATTAAATTTCCGGTATGTGGGTGTGGAATTTCGGCGTAATTGAAAACATCATGGTCCATTGACAATCCTGGAAGGAGGTTCTTTGGCTGCAAGAACCATGGCAGTTTGTTGCATCGTGCTTGTCGATTTTTCAGTTGGTTTGATCCTCCAATGACCCCACGCGCAAGAGTTGTTCTTCTAAGAGTGTTGAAGAGAATAAGGGAAAATGAAGTTCAAAGGAGGAAGGAAAGACTTTGCTGACTTATCATTTTGGTTGTATGTTGTTATGATTTGGTTTGTTTAACTTTGATAGTGCGAGTATGGTTGTTGCCATTTTGTGATTTACTGGAAATTTCATCCAAATTGGGTGAATTCACCATGAACCCTCCATGATGTATGGCAATGGTAAAATACTCTGATGATTTTCCTGTGAAAAACAAATAATAGTGTAAGACACATAATAATTTTTTTTCGTGCTAAATATTTCATCAACACAAACAAATTAAATAACATGCTAAGTAAAATAAAATAATCCTAAAGTCCTATAATACATATTATAATGCATATTATAATAAAGTACCCCATTAAGTAGCAAGTTGCATCCTATAATGCATAAAATAATCTTAAAGTCCTAAAGTTGTCCACCATTCAATCCAAATAATAATATTTTAAACTAAATTGGTCCACATTACTGACCCACCATTCATTCCCAAGAAAAATATTACATATCATAGTGCATGCTAACTGCCAAAGTACATATTTTGTTTTTAATGCTTTGTCAATGATGCTATACCTCATTTGCCACCGACATATCACAAAGAAAGAATCCAATCAACATTGTTATACACTCCAAAGCTACAATGTGCAATAGAACAATACCATTAAAAGGGTTTAATACAATTTTAAATTAAAATGATTACTTCCAAATTACAATGTGCAATAAAACAATGAAAATATTACATAATGTATACACAAATCCCACAAAATCATTACTGAAATCAAAATGAAACTAATTGAAGAAGTCCTCCAATTTTATGTGTTGGGTTGAGAAGTCAAGGTGGCCATAGATTGAATTTTCTTTGGGGTTTGACTGCGTTAGTTCGGTTTGTATTGGAGATTTTGCTTCAAATTTATAATTGTCTTGCCAAGTGTTGGGTTGTTGTGATGCCTTTGCATGGTTAACAGATTTATTGCTGGCTGACTATTTTGTGTGGCCTTAGGAGGAAATTGCAAAGATTTGCAGGTCATTAGAGGCGATAGCAGGACCAAGAGTTATAGTTAACGGTTTGTTGGTGATGTTGTGGGTGTAATATGTACTCTGTTACTTGATTAGTCTTGGTTTGGGTGTAATTTGTACCTCGTTGAGTGTACTATTTTCCTTCGATTAAGTTTAGGATGGTTTTTAATGAGGCACTCAACGTAGGTTTGGGTTCTTTTACCCTATAATAAAAACTAATTTGCTGAGCAAAAAAAAAATTACTAAAGTCCTTTAGTTCGCATCATTACAGAAATCCCCCAATTTCATTACAGAAATCAAAAGTTATAAAAAGAGACAGTCACCTATCATATTTCATGCTCTTCATTTCCTTAGTTCGCATCACTCGCTTTTCCATTTTGATTCGATCTGCAAACAAATGAAAGAAGTTAATCGATCGCTTTATATCCCTAAACAAAACCAACATTATGTTTTGGGTAAACAATGACAAACCCAAGGGAAGGGAACGAATCTTTAGTTCAACAAAATTGCTTCACCGATTTTGTAAGGAAATTTTGCTTCGGTTTCGGAGGTTTAGGTTTAGGGAATCTTGCTTCTCAATCGATAACATTTTCAATTGATTTGGGTTAATTTTACAGTCATTATGGATTAAAAGAGGGGATTAGTAAAACGAAATCGATTAGGGTAAGTGTTTTTATTATCAATATCAATTACGTGGAAAATATATTATTATTTTATATAAACAATCAGCACTGTCACGTTTTTTTTTCACATATCATCACGTCGTCCATGATTTAACGGAGGAGTGGTGCGATTGAATCAAGAATTAAACGTTGATGGTAAATTTAGATCAGTTTAAAGTTCAGTGGTAAAAACAGGTCAGACCCTATAGTATGGTGATAACTGGCACAATTTACCCTTATTTAAATAATAATTTTAGGGCTAAATTTGAATTATTTAGCCGGAAATAACAAACACTCAATTTTTCTATATTATATATACATCGAGATTCCTTCCTTTTTCACCATTCACATAACATGGGATTATGAGCATAATGATGATGGATCAGTCGTAATTAAATATTATCCTCCATAAGTCTGATGCTATATTCTATGTGCAAGTTGCACGTGCGAAACAGATAAAAATAAATGGTTTAAATAAGAAATAAGTGATGAAGTATATTTTTTTTTTCAACTTTAGGTGCTTAAAATATTTTTTTTATAAAAATAAGTACTTAACGTTTTAATTATTATAATTTTAGGTGCCTGGTAATTAATTATCGTTAAAAAATTTTGTTAAACAATAAAAATTAGACACGTGTCATATTTTAATTTATAATTTCATTTAATTAACCTTTTGTTTTTAATAATTTAAAATTTTTCAAAAAAATCTTAAAATTCAAATTTTTTTAAAATAGTCTCTGAATCACTAAATCCTAAAACCCCAAATCTTCACCGTTGCTACCGCCGGTCGTCGTCACCGACCCCAGCCGACTATTTTCCTCAACTTGCCGTCGTCGAAAATCAGCGAAGTGTGTGCCAGCCGAACATTGAACGTCGAATGTAAAAAAATCGTTCGATTGGCACACCGTTTGCCAATCTTCGACGATGGCGAGTTGGGGGAAATAGCGTGTTGGGTCCGACGACCGAAAGGATTCAAATGCTCCCTCTTCTGTTCATGAGTTTTCACACCACACCTATGATACAAATATAGATCCAACACAGGTTCGTTCATTTCATTCGAAGTTCTTCTAACTTTATTCTATGTATTTCGAGAGTCCTTGGACACTCAGATCACATATCCATGTTCAGATACAAGTGACAGGCATGATAATGCAAGAAAAATGGGAAAGTCAGAGCAGCAGCATAGCACCAAACACCACACAAATTTGATATCAATGAAAATGTGCAGCAATTCGATTTATAAACAAAAATGAATACATAAAACTAAAGAATAGATTTCTATTCCTAAATTCACTTTCACGGTCAACGGAGCATAGTAAGAGAAAAATTAAGCAAAAATTTCAAAATGGAGAAAAATTAGCCAAAAATAAATGAAAATGTACTATTTGAAAAATTAGTGGTGTTTATCGGTTTTCGTCGCACGTGGTAGACTCATCCTTAGCAGAATAAACATGTAGGGACACTAAATTATCTTCGTACAGAACAATATTAGTTAATAAACCAATAATTAAATGAATCTTAGTGTAGATTAAAGTTTACCTAAATATTAGACCAGCCACATGAAATCTGAATTAGCATGGTAATTTCTTTTGTCTGTTTCACGCTTGCAACTTGTTACTTGCACATTGAATATAACATTAAACTGAAGGAGGGGAATATTTAGGCCCTTTGGCAATAATAATAATAATAATAATAATAATAAATAATTAAGTGCTTTTGCATTAAAAAAAGTGTTTGGTGCCAAACACTTGAACAGAAAGTACATATAAGCACATTGCTGGATTCTTCAGCTTTTCCTTTTGAAAAGTTGGATTTGGGGTGAAAATGTCTTTTTTACCCCTTAAATCTATTCACACCAATTCTATAATTTATGTGATCAATATCTCAATAATTTATATATTATAACAAGTACTTATATATTCATTATTTATAATTATAGTTATTAATTATCATTTCATTTTAAAGCTTTCACTACAAATAAATTTGCATTAATTATTTAAAAATATTATTATATTTTAAATTGATATATTTTATATATTATAATATTAAAAAAATTAAGCATCATTAAATTAATTTTTTATTTTAGAATAATATGTCTAAAATAAACATCTAATCTACTTAAAATTAGTATTTTTTTTATTACGAAAGGATATTGACATGACCTCGTTAAAAACCTTCCTAATCTTAAATGAAGGAAAATGGTATATATGCAAGCATTTACAGGAATAACAACAGGATGAAACTCGGCAAATAAAAGTAGTATTTTTAGAAAATAAATAAAACACTCAAATTTTAAAGTAAGTAATTCAAAAATATTTAAAAAATACTTATAAAAAGTACATTTTCACACAATTTTTCAAAAATACTTTTCAAAAGTAACATCAAACTGACTCTAATCACGGATGATTATTATTATGCTTAAAATTTTCTGAAAAGCCCTATTTTATGTTTTTCGACGTCCTGAGTCTGATTTTGATTCCCGTTTCACGGAATTCAGACTTGAAAGCCTCTGAATTAGACCTTGAACTCGAGTTTGCTTATGTAATTTATTAATCAATTATGAGCAATGTGAATAAGGACTGAAATTGGAATTTGTGCGATTGAAGGTATTCACAGTTCCTTGTATTCGAGATGTTGAGGATGTCGCATTCGGGTTCGAGAGTGATCGAACGGAGTATCATGATCGACCGATATAGCAAGTATTAAAGGTAATACACTACTACCTCTAGTATACTTTATGAACATGTTGGTATTCGGTTAATGCATGCATGAATATGATGAAGAGTGTTGTTAACTCTGCTTAAGTCAAACCAGATATGAAATTGAGCATGATAACCTAGATAAGATCGAAATGCTCGAACGAGAAAGTTAATAAATGTAAGGATCTGGAGTTTAATAAATTAAGTAATGAGGCAACTAATCTTCAAGCCCGATTATTAATGTCAAGTGATTAAATGCTAAAAATATTTGGATATAAAATTACGAAAATGCTCTTTAGGTATGAGAATGACTAAAATACCCTTGGAATTGGAAGCGATTTAGAAATCTATACTGGATATGGTAAAACAACCCAATTTATCTAAAAATCTTGAACTACTTGGAAAGTTATGGTAACAAGATTTAAACCTTCGAGATTGTAAGGTGTTACTTTTCCTTGAATTTGGAATAAATCTCCGAATATAGATTTACGGGAAACTATCCATACCTTTGAATTAATCAAGTGGCTCAAAATACTGAATTGATTGTAATGACTAAAAGTATTGGAAATATTGTTATGGTTAAATTAATCGGAATGATCATATTGACCAAAAAGGTTGAAGTATCCTCGGACACCGAGGTTTGCAAATTTACTGGAAGGATGGATAAACCCTTGAGTTATGAAATGAATGAAGTGGTTGGAGGTACCGAAATTTCTTGAATGGCTGAAACACCCACGATTACTTAAATGATTGAAATACTATAAATGGTTCAATTGACAGGAATGATGGATATCACGAGCTTCAAAATGACTGAAATACCCCCTTGATTGGAATAAGTAAATTGCCTTTGATAAAATTCTAGAAATGCCAATAAAGCTGAAAATGACTAAAATGCTCCTAAGGGTTGAAGCATGACTCGTGTACGTCAATCACTCCTGATATTACTATAAGGATGGAAGTTTTTCCGCACAGAATATAAGTTCGACTACTCCATGGCAAGTCCTGTGGTGAGATCTGAAGGCAACCGTTCAGATATACGATACAATCAGTATTTGGAAATGATACCCGTGAAGTGCATACATCAGAAGGTTTGGTCAGTACTGTAAGGTTGGGACATGTTAGTTCGATTGGTTTTAGAGGCTCGATAAACTTCTGGAAATCTTAAATATTGTAAATCGTCATTTTATCACTATTGAGCTAAATTACAAAATCACCCCTGATAGTTAAATGACCAAAATGCCCTCGTTGGCCAATGTAATCAAAATAGCCCTGAATGTATCTGATATCGTGAAAGATCTTGACATAGAAATCTCTGAATGCCTGGTTGGAAAGCTGATGAGCAAATAGAATTCCTGAGCCACTGTTTATGCCTTGTTGGTATAAATTACCAAAATGCCTATGTATGATAAAATGACCATAATGCCCTTGTAGGCTTAAATGACTAAATCACTCATGATATGTCTAAACTCTCAAAGATCTTGATGTATCATCTCCTGAATACCTGGTTTGGACCGTTGGTACGAACCCCCCTTTTTATAGGGCCTCGTTTCAAAAATCCGTTCAAATTGTCAAAAGTTTAATGTGTTCCCTTCCACAAATGCCAAGTATCTCCAAGAAACAAACTGTTCTACCTAGTGTGTTCCATGTGTGCTACACGACTATTTTGCATACTGATTTACACGTTATAATACCTATCACGTGCACATGACTGACATACTTGAAATTCACAGGAACATGACATGTTATATAAATTAAGCATGACCGTACTGTATTTCTGATATATGCCTATGCACCCGATATAACAAACATGCTATATGGATAATGTATTACTAAAAATACTGTTATTGATTAATGAACTATTGATGATCTAATTCACTACGGTACTGGGGATATGATATGAAGTTACTGACGGCTCAGCCCTGATCCAGCTGGTAAGTCCGCCACTCAAACGTGTATTGTTTATATCCCTAAACCCATAACCTTAACCACAAAATCCCTAAACTAATCTCATTACCCTAAACATTCTACTTAAAACATTTACCCCTAAACCCCAAACATGAACCCCTAAATCTTAGAAGCATTATTCACTAATAATTAGAGTACATGCTTAATCTCTTAATCCCTAAACTAATCTCATTACCCCAAAACACTCCACTTGGCACATTTACCCTTAATCCCTAAACTAGAACTCCTAAATCTTACGAGCAATATTCACTAATAATTAAAGTACAAGCACAATCCCATAATCTAAACCCTTAAATCCCTAAACTAATCCCATATCCCCAAATAATCAATTAGACACATTTACCCTAACTCCCAAACATAAATCAATAAATCCCTAAAATAATCTCATTACCCCAAACATTCCACTTAAACACATTTGCCCTAAAACCCAAACATGAACCCTTAAATCTTAGAAGAATTATTTACTAATAATTAGAGTGCAAGCCTAATCTTATAGTCTCTAAACTAATCTCATTACCCAAAACACTCCACTTGACACATGTACCCCTAATCCCTAAATCAAAACCCATAATTCTCTAATAATTAAAGTGCAAGCTCAGTCCCATAATCTCAACCCATAAATCTCTAAACTAATCCCATAACCCCAAATAGTCAACTAGACACATTTGCCCCTAAACTCCAAACATGAACCCTTGAATCCATAAACTCATCCCATTACCCCAAACATTCCACTTAAAACATTTACCCATGAACCCCAAACATAAATCCTTAAATCTTTTAATTAAAAACTAAGCCCATAACCCAATTAATATTTAATTAAAAACTATAATCTTAATTAAATATTTTAATTAATTGTTTATTTAAATTATGTTTTTAATTAAATATTACTTTAAATTATTTTTTGTAATTAAATATTTACTTAAAATATTTAAATTAATATTTAATCTAATATTTAATTAATAATAATAATTTTTGTATATTTAAATTATTATTTTAATTAAATATTAATTAAAATATTTATTTAAATTATGGTTTTTATTTAAATATTTATTTAAATTATGATTTTTTTGCTCAATAAGTATGATTTTATTAACACGAAAATCATACAATGCAACCAACCCGGACCTCATTAAAAACCTCTCTATACCTAAATGGAGGAAAAGAGTACCCGAGAAGGACAACCGAGAACCAAACACCAACCTGTACAAAAGGAAAACACAGCAAAAAAACCCCCCACCCAGCCAGACCCCAACAGCTCGATCCGCCCAGGTCACAACCGACCAAGGCGTCACGCCCCCAGGTCACCCGAGCCAACTGCTCCAGGCCATAAAGCCCTCACCCCACCCAACGTTAAGCCCTCCCCAGCACGCCCCAAGCACCTCCATCCCGCACACCCCATGCATCCAGCAACTCCCTCTAGGCTAAAGTCCCACCTGCATCCAGACACGTCGGTCTATACCACCTTTAGCCAATGTATCGGCTATTCCATTTGCCTCGCGGCCAACATGATGAAACACACAATTCACCGCTAAACTTGCTTCATCGATATGCCTAAATAAAGAGAAGTACCTCCAAGGTCGACCCTCAACGTTAAGAATCCATGAAATATATTGAACATGATTTAAGGAAGACGTGTGCATTAAGAAATTATTTGATGAAAATGTGAATTTGACTCTTGTTTAAGAAGACATATTACAAAGGAAAACGGCTTCTTTTTTTGCTTTAACAGGGAACTGAAAATTGTCCACTTGCCTAAGTAATATGTATATACCATGGAATTTTGAAAAGCTTGTTTGGCATGCTCACTTAAAACTTGAGGCGATATTTGCTTTGTACACGAGTGTGTGTGGATATCTGCTTGTCCTTGTAATATTTTATATTCCTAACAATTTTTCTTCAGGTCTTTGTGTAATGAGTTTCATGTACTTTGGTAATTTCCTTTGCAGTCAGAAAGGAAGGATTATTGAATCATTTCCAAGGTCAAGAAGTTGAAGTCCTCGCAGAAGGTATGTTATTCAGTGCATTCTTTTTCTTCCTTGACAACTTTTTTAAAGATTTCATTTTGCATGATTGATAGCATTTTCTGTCTTGTGCCCACTTCTCTGAATTAATTGTGAGAGATATCGATGAAGGGATAAGCATGGGGATTTTTCACATATGCTTCTTGATGAGTTCTCAAATATGACACATTTCATTTGTTATTTTTCTAGCTATTGGGACTTCTTGTTGCTTAATCCATGTTGTTTTCGTTATATTTTGTGTAGGGACCCAATTCTGGAAATAGCGGTGAAAATGAGGCATTTCTGCAGTTTTTATTATAATTCTGTCATGACTGGCATCATGGGCATGACACCGGGCACGACGCATCTGACGTGGCAATGACGTGGCGACTTCTAAAAGCTTCTGGAACGTTCTGGAAGATGTTATCAGCTTATCTGATTTGATTCCTGCATTTAAATTTCAAAACATTTGAATTGTTTTATCTTTTGTTTATTATTTTAAATTATATCATCACTTTATCTTTGTAAATCTAAGCCTATAAATACCACCCTTGGTAAAGGCTTAGATCATCCATCAATCATTTTAGTTTTTACCTTTGTAAACATTTTTAGTTTTAATTCAAGTTCTTTTTCTTTATTTTCTTGTTTCATTTATTTTATGTTATTTAATTATTTTTCCAAAACCAAGTTAAGCATGATAATCAATATCATGCTTAGCTAAATTTCTTGAGCCAAGAGCTAGCTAAATCAATTCTAATCGTGAGAATTGAACATTGCCTAAATTCCTTCGGGAATACATTTTTATCTTTCGGTTTAGATAGTTTGGCAATCGGCCTTACTAAAGTTTTTAATCGTTTTTCGAATCAAAAAGAGCTCGTTGATCTGGAATCGTTTAAAAACATAGTTGGGAGGAAGGATCGGCCTGTGGCAATTTCGACTTCTTGTGAACACTCTTAGCGGCGGTCCGCTAAGGAAAGATAAAATCAGAAGCGATTCTTTTTAAGACAATTTCTGAGTCGGGCTTTTCCTGCTTTCAAAACTAAACACTTTAATGGCGATAGACGTGGCTAATTTGTTTAAGAATCAACCTTCGAAGATAGTCTTGGGAGGATTGGTTACTCGAGAGAGAAGCAAGTTGCGACGGGTTGGGCCTCGCAGACTGTAACCGACATGATCCCCGGAGTAAAAATCTATTTCAATGATCGAAGGAATTGACAAGGCTAGCTCGAGGCTATTTCACATACTTGGTTTTCCTTATTTTAATTTGTGCATTTTATTTCATTACTTCATCCAATATCAAATCAGTCCCCCATTTTATTTAATTATTCTGCAGATATTTCTGGAAGTAGTAATCGAAGCAATCTTCAGTCAATAATTCCAGCTAATCTCATCGTGGATCGACCCTCTTTCCCTATATTTACTTAATTTCTTTATTTTATTTTTAGTCGAAAGAGGTTAATTATTTATTTATTTTTGACCGGTTAAACGACGACTTGTCAAAATTGGCGCCGTTGCCGGGGAGATTTATTTTCGGCAATTATTGACTGATTTTTGTTTTATTTTATGACCAGGAAGAACCCGGGTATTTTAGCTCCATATAACCCGAAAATTGAAGCAAGCGCTCGTAGAACTCACGGCGAAACACTTCGACGAAAGAAACAACAACAAAGCACGCGACGATCTGAACAAGAATCCACATCCGAGACCACACCAATCGACGAACCTACACAAGAACCAGAACCGATGGCAGATCAAACAATTCGAGAGCTGAGCGCAGCTCCTACTGTGCAACAACCCCTTTGCATCGCTTTTCCTCAAGGTGACACTCCCTTTCAGCTCAAAACGGGATTAATTCATCTACTCCCTACCTTTAATGGTTTACCTACTAAAAGCCCACACAAGCATCTAGCCGAGTTCCATATGGTGTGCAGCAGCATGAAACCGCAAGGAGTTTCAGAGGATCAGATAAAACTAAGGGCATTTCCTTTTTCTTTAGCCGGAATGGCTAAAGAATGGTTATTTTATTTACCTCCGAATTCTATTAATACATGGGCTGATCTTTCTCGTGTTTCCCTTGACAGATATTTCCCTGCAGCAAAAGCGACTGAACTTAGGCGAAACATATTGAGTATCCAACAAATGCACGACGAATCCCTATATGATTATTGGGAAAGGTTCAAGAAGCTGTGCGCAAGCTGTCCGCAACATGGCCTATCCGAGCAAACACTCCTTCAATACCTATATGAAGGAATGTTACCAATGGACAAAAAGATGGTAGATGCAGCAAGCGGTGGCGTGCTCGTTAACATGACTCCTACTGCAGCGAGGACATTAATCTCCACAATGGCTGCAAACTCGCAGCAATTTGGTTCTGCAAGTGAACCCAGTCAACGGGTTCAAACAGTAAGCACAATTACATTAGAAAATAAGATTGATAATTTGACTAATATTGTGCATTCACTTGTTTCAGGGAAATTAGGAGCTGCCAAAGTTTGTGGAGTTTGTACCATGTCCGATCATGTAACTGATCTATGTCCCTTACTCCAAGATCCATCTAGTGCCCAGGTTAACGCCATACACAACTTTCCCGGACCTCCCCAAAGACCATATAACCCACATAGCAATACATTCAATCCCGGTTGGAGAGATCACCCAAACTTGAGCTACGGTAATCAGAATCCGAATTACCAACCTAGGTAACAACTTCCCTACCAAAACCAAGCACCCCAAAAATCCTCGCTTGAGTCTATTGTTGAGAGATTGGCAGTTTCGCAGGAAAAATTCCAAACCCAAACACAATCCCACCTCCAACAAATCGACAAACAAATAAGCCAACTAGCTCAAGCTGTTAGCCGTATAGAATCCCAGGGAAAGTTACCATCCCAAACAGAAACCAACCCAAGGGAAAACGTTAGTGCGATAACTTTGCATAGTGGAACGGTGATAACGCCTAAACCGCCCAAGCAAGATGAGCAAAAATCCGACGAGCAAGGCAGCTCTCCAAAGGACCAGAACGAAAAGTCTCCACCCATTGCAGGTAACTCTAAATCCAATATTTTTGTTTCTACTTACGAACCTGTTCCTCCTTTTCCAGGTAGATTGGCGAAACGAGATAAAAAGGAGGAAGAGAAGGAAATCTTGGATATATTCAAAAAAGTGGAAATCAACATTCCACTTTTGGATGTTATTCGGAAGGTCCCTAAGTACGCAAAATTTTTGAAAGAGCTATGCACAAACCGAAGGCGATTGTCTGGGAATGAAAAAGTTAACCTTGGTGAGAACGTTTCGGCTATTCTTCAAAGACCATTGCCGCCAAAGTACAAGGATCAAGGTATGTTTGCGATTCCTTGTAAAATTGGGAATGTTGGGATAAAAAGAGCGATGTGCGATTTAGGCGCATCTATCAATGTCATGCCGTTAAGCGTTTACAACAAAATTTCGACTGAACCATTGAAAGAAACGCGAGTGACAGTTCAACTAGCTGATCGTTCAGTTATTTACCCCGAGGGAGTACTAGAAAACGTGTTGGTACAGGTAAAAAATCTTATTTTTCCTGCTGATTTTTATATTATTGACATGGAAAATGATCGCAGCAATAACGGATCCGAAATCTTGCTTGGCCGACCTTTCCTATCAACTGCGCATACAAAGATTGAAGTCCGCGACGACATCTTAACTATGGAATTTGATGGGGAAGTAGTTAAATTTGATATGTATAAAGCTATGAAGTATCCTGATTCGGTCGCAAGTTTAAATTTCGTTGATATTATAGATCCGTTAGCTGATAATTTGATTGAAACTGATTTGTGTTATGAATTTTGTAGGGAATTCGCAGATCTCGACGATAAAAACAAAGGCGAAATCATTTCAAATCTTTCTTCCTTTTCTGATTTTCGATTAAATCCAATTCGAACTAAACATTTTCCATCAATTTTGCAGGAACCAAAGCCAAGGTTGGAATGGTTTGATTATATATTTTTAGGTGACAACCAAACTTTACCAAACACCACCTTGAGTAAGTTGTCGTCTTGGGAAGGAGGTAGAAGCTTAGTTGTTGTTTTGCGCACAAAAAGAAAGATGAAGGAAGACGTTAAAACGACGAGCGATCGATTATTTGAAGACCTTTATTTTGAAGAGCCGAAAATTTAGCAAAGGTCGTCGAGCTAAACGACGTTAAACAAAGCGCTAAATGGGAGGCAACCCATTGATTTATTTTTCGTCAATTTTTACTTCTTTTTTTTATTTAATTTATGCTTCTTTATTTTTCATTTTCTTTCGTTGTCTTAATAAATTTTCCTTTCCCTCTGCAGGTTTCTTTTCGCACACAGCAAGCCAAGCCACGCTTCTAACCCTTCACAGCAGCACATTTCGACCATAAGCACTGGAGTGCACCGTTTCATTAAACGGTGCACATTAGCATAACCCAAAGAAGCCGGCGCATCTTAGCCTATTCTCTTAAAAAAAACATTTTCCCTTTTTCCTTTCCTGTCTTTCTTTCCCGTAAGCTACCCAAACCCTAAAAAAATACACAACCAAACACCTTTGTTTTTTTTTACTCAGACACGCCGACTTCACCATTCCCCACACCTCCTCCTCGTGGTGGTAGTCGACAACGCCAAGCCCCTAGCCCCCGTCGAGAATCCCACTCATACGACTTCCACTGCACCTCCGCCTTCTCCCCCAACCGCCAGCCGTCGTTCGCGTCTCTCCAACAGCACAGCCGATTCAGCCACGCCGACTCCACCATGCCCCACACCTCCTCCTCGCCGTGGTGGCCGACGACCAGCAACCATTCGACGGGTGCCCAAAAAAAATGCTGAACCACCCTTCGCTGCACCCTCTTTCGCACATCCAGTAGCTCCGTTCAAAGCCCTCTGCCGCCGCTGATCCGAGCCACTCATAGTGCACCTTTCCCATCGACTCACTCTACATCCACGGGGAGTATCTTTTGCCCTTATCTTCTTTTTATTTCCTTAATTTTTATGAATTGGGGCAATTCAATTAAGTGAGGGGGAGGGTAGCAAACCACTTGCCATGCTTATCTGATATATGTTTGATTTTGGTTTAACCTTAAGATGAATTTTTTTTCTTGCCATTACTTGTTGTCCAGCATGTTGTACTTGTTCTAGTGCTTAGGAATGATTGAATTGGAGCATTTTGACAATCAAATGATATGAGTAATTTGCAGTTTAACATCTCTTTTAATTACTCTTGATAGTGTTAATTAAATTTCTCGCCTAGCTTAATCAAATTAGCCCAATTTTGGTAAGATTTGAGCCTTGAGCATGCATTCTTCATATTATGCTCGTTTCCTTGCTTGAGAGTGTCATCTTGAATTTTAGGAATCTAGAACTTGTGGCTTGCTTACAATTCGAGACTACACTAAGAACGAGGTGCTTTAAAATGATTTAGGCATTAGGCTTTAAACCTCTTCCATTCCTTCCATTTTTACCCCTTCTCATCGCCTAGTGAACCTTTGTTAGCCTTGCATCCCATTTCCTTGCTTAACCACTTTTTGATTGATCAAATGCTAGAAACTATATTACTAGGCAAATAAGGAGCTGCAATTCGAATAAAGGGCATAATTCTTCGAAAAAAAAACAGAATAAAGGAAGCAATTGCTTCGGAAAAAAAAAAGAAAAGAAAAAAAAGAATAAAAAACAGTTTCGAAAAGAAGAAAAGAAAAAAAAAGAAAGAAAGAAAAAATGTGTGTTTTGCTTGCCCATTTTTAGCTCCTTTTTAATGTCTTCACTACTTATGTTTGAAATATCTTGCTTTGATCATCTTCTTTTTCTTTCCATCTTTCTACCTTTTTTCTCTAAACCCACATTACACCTTGAATAAAAGACCTAATGATTTTTGCACCTCGATTCTAATAAGTAGTGGAGAATTGAACTTGTTACAAGCTTATGGAGACCTTTGTTCATGCATGACTTAGAGTGTTTTTGCTTCACATTTACCTTTAAAACACTTTGAGTGCTCTTGAGTGTATCTTGGTGAGGATTAAGACTAGGTTAGGATTTGATTAGTGCTTGATAGGCAATTGGAAGAGATAAGGACTGATCTTTGCTCGCATCCATTTGGTTTGATAATGTTTTCTTTCATGATACTCCAATTGCGCTAGAACTCTTATGATTATGTTTGATGCTTGTAATGGTTGAGAAATGCATTCTTGGGTTTATGATTTTTTCGGACATACTTGAGGACAAGTATGAGACAAGTGAGGGGGAATTTGATGAGTTCTCAAATATGACACATTTCATTTGTTATTTTTCTAGCTATTGGGACTTCTTGCTGCTTAATTCATGTTGTTTTCGTTATATTTTGTGCAGGGACCCAATTCTGGAAATAGCGGTGAAAATGAGGCATTTCTGCAGTTTTTATTATAATTCTGTCATGACTGGCATCATGGGCACGAGACCGGGCACGACGCGTCTGACGTGGCAATGACGTGGCGACTTCTAAAAGCTTCTGGAACGTTCTGGAAGATGTTATCAGCTTATCCGATTTGATTCCTGCATTTAAATTTCAAAACATTTGAATTGTTTTATCTTTTGTTTATTATTTTAAATTATATCATCACTTTATCTTTGTAAATCTAAGCCTATAAATACCACCCTTGGTAAAGGCTTAGATCATCCATCAATCATTTTAGTTTTTACCTTTGTAAACATTTTTAGTTTTAATTCAAGTTCTTTTTCTTTATTTTCTTGTTTCATTTATTTTATGTTATTTAATTATTTTTCCAAAACCAAGTTAAGCATGATAATCAATATCATGCTTAGCTAAATTTCTTGAGCCAAGAGCTAGCTAAATCAATTCTAATCGTGAGAATTGAACATTGCCTAAATTCCTTCGGGAATACATTTTTATCTTTCGGTTTAGATAGTTTGGCAATCGGCCTTACTAAAGTTTTTAATCGTTTTTCGAATCAAAAAGAGCTCGTTGATCTGGAATCGTTTAAAAACATAGTTGGGAGGAAGGATCGGCCTGTGGCAATTTCGACTTCCTGTGAACACTCTTAGCGGCGGTCCGCTAAGGAAAGATAAAATCAGAAGCGATTCTTTTTAAGACAATTTCTGAGTCGGGCTTTTCCTGCTTTCAAAACTAAACACTTTAACGGCGATAGACGTGGCTAATTTGTTTAAGAATCAACCTTCGAAGATAGTCTTGGGAGGATTGGTTACTCGAGAGAGAAGCAAGTTGCGACGGGTTGGGCCTCGCAGACTGTAACCGACATGATCCCCGGAGTAAAAATCTATTTCAATGATCGAAGGAATTGACAAGGCTAGCTCGAGGCTATTTCACATACTTGGTTTTCCTTATTTTTAATTTGTGCATTTTATTTCATTACTTCATCTAATATCAAATCACTCCCCCATTTTATTTAATTATTCTGCAGATATTTCTGGAAGTAGTAATCGAAGCAATCTTCAGTCAATAATTCCAGCTAATCTCCTCGTGGATCGACCCTCTTTCCCTATATTTACTTAATTTCTTTATTTTATTTTTAGTCGAAAGAGGTTAATTATTTATTTATTTTTGACCGGTTAAACGACGAGTTGTCACTTCTCCCTTACCAATCAAAGCAATCTAGATTAGTAGTAGCATGAAGATGATAGTGCTATGTGATAGTACATTTAAGATAAATTAAATTAATTGTTTTTTATCTACACGTTCCTGCATTTAGTATTTGAATGCACTTATTGTGGTTTATTTTCCATTTATACCTTGACAATTTATATTAGGTTTCTTTATCATATATGATTTTTCAGAGGGAGGTCCAGTACTTCCTTTGTTGGATATATAATGCCTTTTAAGCTTGTCTGGATGGTAAAACCTATATGGATTGATTTTATTTCTTTATGGTTTTATCAATTTGTGATGTTTGTCGTGTTAAATATATTCAGGCACAGGGATGACCATTACAAAGATAGGAATTATAGAAGAATTTGAAGTCGAAGTTAACAGACATGAACGTGATCGATATTGTGGGAAAGACACACTCTCGGCGCAAAAGTCGTAGTGCTAGTTCTGTCCGTTCTGAGAGCTTAAGTTTTCACCAATTTTCAGTTTGTACATTTGTAAGCTTAATGTTTTCTAAGTTATACATTTTTATGTTGTAATAAACTTCTGTTTTATTCATTTATAATTTATAATTTTACTTACATTTGGTTCTTATCAAATTAAATAATCAACAAAAAAGAGTTTTATGTTCTACACCAAACAAACTTGTGTTATATTTCATAATTTCCAGATTGTAAGTTTAAAGTTTATTAAGGTGTACACTTTTATGTTGTAATAAAATTGTATCTTATTCAATAATAATTTTACTTATTCCGTTTAAAGTTCACTTCTTCTGTTTAAAGTTATTGTAAGTTTAAAGTTCAGAGTAAGTTAAGTTCACTTATTCTATCTTTTGACTTATTCTATTTAAAGTCACAGTTTTCAATATTATCCAATAAATTTTGAAAAAGTTAAGTTAATTAAATAAAAAGACATTCATTCAAGTTATGTTTGAATTCATCTAAAAGATAATTAAAATTGAATGTCTTAATAATTATAAGAACAAAACCAAGTATATTTTTAATCTTTACTTTGCATTAATTATTAAACACTTGACATTATTTATTATTAACTTAAAAGATAATTTTTACTTAGCATTAATCTAAAATTTAATTTACTAAGTATAAATGTATCACCTAAAAGTTAATTTACTAAGTATATACAATTTATTAACACTTAATTTTTACTATGTATATATGTATCACACCTAAAAGTTAATTTACGTAGCATTAATCTAAAAGATAATTTTTACTAAGTATAAAAAATTATTTATTATTTTTAATTTATTTTTAAATTTTAAATTCATCAAATAATAACTTCTTCAAATGTCAGGTAATTATCATTATCAACAAGTCAGGTCAATATCAGTTCAGGTCAAGAACATGTCGGATTCAAATCAGGTTGGGTTCAAAACATGTCGGGTTTAAAACAGGTCGGTTTCAAAACAGGTCGGGTAAAATAGGTTATCTGCCAGGTCAGTCTCGGGTTCGGGTTCATTTCGATCGGGTGCAGGTCGGGTTCGGTTACTACAGTAACATGTCAAATTCGGGTTCGGTTCATTTTCGGTCGGACGCAGGTCGGGTTCGGTTACTACAGTAACAGGTCCAATTCGGGTCCGGGTCGTTTTCGGTCAGTTACAAATCGGGTTCAGGTCATTGAATCATCGGGTCAAACCAGGTTCTAACTCGATCAAGTTTCAGTCAGGTTACCAGGTCGGGTCAAATTTTTACATCCCTACATACACAAACATAAACAAAGCATATCAAGAGACAATTCAAGCATATAAACTCATTTAAGCAAATGTAAACACCAAACGCTCAAAATTGTTTTTCCTATTGGCAGCTTGAGCACCTGTTACTAATTCAATCATAACTTTTAATCCATACATCGCAATTTCAATTAATTTACCTCGTTAAAAAGCTTATTCAACTAGCTTTTTATCCATATATGAGTCATATTTTTCCTATTTATACATTAATACAGTTTATTATTTAAACATAGGTCATTTTGCAGTTCTGGACAGTTTGCACTGTCCAGATTCTTTCACTTATATCTTTTTGCTCACTTACTAGAATTCATTTCCGTTTTCTCTCAATTCAACTAGACATCCCAAAGTAACACATATTAAAGTTTCAGCTCAAAATTCATCTTTTACTAATTTTGGTAAATTTTTAAAGTGGCTGCCCAGAACAAGACTTTCTGGGCAGTGAGGGCAGTTTGGTGAGGGGGGATTGATTCTAAAATTGGACTTTGCCAAAGCATACGACTGCATTAAGTGGGAGTGTCTCGGCCGTATCATGAAGCGGATGGGATTTGGTGATGTTTGGTGTGCGTGGGTGCGGGAATGCCTTAGTACGGCAAGGTTGTCCGTACTTGTTAATGGGTCGCCGACGAGAGAATTCCAAATGCAACGGGGATTGAGGCAGGGAGATCCCTTGTCGCCACTGCTGTTTGTAATGGTGGCTGAAATGCTACATCAGTTCTTGCGTAACGCCAAGGATTTGGATGTTATTCGGGGGGTGCAGGTGGCGAGTGGCTGTGAAGTATCGCATCTGTAATTTGCAGACGATACGGTTTTGTTTTTTCCGGCGGAGGTAAATGTGGCAAAGAATTTGGAATGCATCCTTACTTGTTTTGAATATGCATCGGGGCTGGAAATTAATTATGCCAAGTCGAAATTGTATGGGGTGGGTGTGACGGAGGTGAATTTACAAAATGTTGCAAAAATATTGGGATGTGCTTGTGCTGAATTGCCTATAATCTATTTAGGGATGCCTCTGGGAGTTAATCGAATAGCTTGCAGTTGTGGGATCCTTTAATTCAGAGGTTTCGAAAATGCCTTACAGGTTGGAAGCGCGATGCTTTATCTATTGCGGGGAGATTGTTGTTGCTTAACTCTGTTCTTTCATCTTTGCCGTTGTATTATATGGGGCTGTTCTTGGTGCCGCGAAGTGTTATCAACAAGATAGATAGAATTCGTCGTCGTTTTTTGTGGGGAGGGTCGGAAACAAAGATGAAAATGAGCCGGGTGAATTGGTCGATTGCGTGTAGGCCTAGGAGGTTTGGGGGGCTGGGCGTGGTGGACTTACGTGCAAGAAATCTCGCACTTTTAGCTAAATGGCGATGGCGATATGCTATGTCTGAGGGTTCATTGTGGCGACAAATAATTGAAGCGAAGTATGGGTGTGAGGTGGTAATTTGGAGGCCTAATTCGATTGGGGTTAGGCACATGTCTAAGGTGTGGAAGCAAATAATTGGCATACAAGAGGAGGTTGTCGTGGAGCGTTTTATTGGGCCTTCACAGTTCCGATGGCAGCTAGGGAAGGGTGATCGCATTTTATTTTGGCAAGATGCTTGGTGTGCCGAGGAGCCCCTCGAAAAAATGTTTCCGAGGTTATTTCGCTTAGCGAGGAATAAAAGAGCGTTGGTTCAAGACTATGCACGGGGTAGACGTTTCGATCATGGGGAGTGGGATTCTTTTTTCGGAAGGTCTCTGCGATCGTTTGAAGTGACGCAAGTTGCTGATTTGAAACTTTGTATTGGAGGTTTGGTGCTGGGCAGTGCATGTATGGACCGGTTGATTTGGAAACTAGCGCATACGGGAGTTTTTTCGGTTGCACAATTGTATAAACTAATGACATCTTTTGGGCTTGAAGCGAGGGCAGAGTTGGAGGCAATCTGGAAGTTGTCTATACCGCCGAAAGTTCAGTATTTTTTGTGGTTTGTGAGGTTGGATCGGCTGCCTACTATGGTGATGTTGCAATCGCGGGGCATATCGATAGGGGAGGAGGCGATGAAGTGTTGTTGGTGTCGGGCAGCAGTGGAAGATTTGGAACACATTTTGTTCCGTTGTTCGATCGCGTGGGCTGTGTGGCAGCAGTTTTTTCGTTGGTGGAGGGTGGCGTTTGTGCAGCCGCGGGATTTGGGGGCGTTGTTTGAGCAATGTTTCGCGAATATTTTTGATGGGTGCTTCCGGGATTGGTGGTTAGCGTCATGCGCGGCTGTGGCATGGTCACTATGGCTGGGCCGAAATTCATGTTTATTTAATGGTAAAAAAATGGATGTGGGAGCGATTGTATTCTTGGTGAAGTTAAGATCATTGTTTTAGGTACGCCTAGACCTTTCACCGGGGGCTATTATGGAGTCGACGTGGTGGGACAGCCCTTGGTCTTGTGAAATTTTGGCACGCGTAGACAATGGTCAAGACCTTGTGAGGTGGGAATTGTCGATGGAGGGGACGGTGAAATTTAATGTTGATGGTGCTGCAAGGGGAAAGCCGGGAAAGGCCGGATGCGGTGGTGTTTTGAGGAATGCAACGGGACAAGTGCTGGCTTTATTTTCCGGGCCGATAGGTATCGTGGACTCGAATGAGGCGGAGGTGCAGGCCATTTGTTTCGCGTTGGAATTGTTGGTAAGTTCAGAGCGGGTGTTCCCTCCGTTAGTGGTGGAATCGGATTCGACGACGGTGATTGCGTGGGTGCTACACCATGATGCCCGACCGTGGAAATATGGTGTGTGGTTGCGACGTATCGATGAAGCGTGTGCTTCTCTTGGAGATGTGTGCTTTCACCATATTTATCGAGAAGCCAATAAGTTCGCGGATGCATTGGCAAAGAGTGGTGTCGATCGTACGAGTTGGTTCCAACGGGTGGATTGATTGTTCTTGGGGTGAGCCTTTTTCTTTCGTGTTGTGTCCTTTTTTAACATTACCCAAGTACTCTTTTCCTCTATAGGATTAGAGAGGTTTTTAATGAGGCTTGGGGAATGTTGGCTATGTATGAACTATTAATCAATAAATCATACATGTTTGCCGAGCAAAAAAAAAAGACTTTCTGGGCAGTTTACTCAAAATTTCAATTCAAGTATTCTAATCCATTTTATTCCTATCATAACATGACCAATTGATGTCTTAAGTTAATTCTCTGTCTTTCTATAGTCATTGTAAGTCCAGTATGGTCCTTAACTTAATTAATTTAGTACCTTAATTTGCTCAATTTATAAAATAGCCCCAATTTCACCTATTAAGCATTTAATTACTTTAAACATTTATTTTGGACCTTATTTAGCCAATGCAAGTTATCTAACACTCCTTTTAATATCTTCCTTTTTTTTTACTTTACATTTCAGTATTCATTTACAGCAATACAGTCCCTAAAAACTTTCAATTTACTCAAAACAGTCCCCCTAAGTAGTTTTACATTTCTAGGTGACTAATTTTCATCATAACTGGTTTTTTCCAGCATCTCTTACAATATTTTTGATCATTCAAGACCTCTAACTAATAGTAAACATCATTTTGAACCCTTTCTGATTACATAAATTTTTCCAGAAACGATTTCTAACTCCTTAAATTTACAGATTTTAACAAAGTAGTCCCCTAATCATTCGGGCAGCATGTAACAACATAGGGTGGCCTATTTTTGATTCTTTTCATATAATCTAAGTTAAACAAACATTTCTCATCATCATATAAGATTTTTCTAGAAATGAATCAACAATTATAGCAGTCATTTTCAACAATTCCAACCATATGCAAGTCCATCTATTTATCACATAATTCGGTTTAGTCATTTGAGAATGGTCATTTCATTTGTTCATTCTTTTAAATTAAATCTTTAATAGCCGAATTATAGGATAATTTAATCTATTTAAATTAATTCTAAATCAATTAATTTGAATAATTAAATTGAACATGGTTGTGACTTGTGATCACTTTCCTAAGAAAGCTGAAGAATCCCAATATCCACATAGGCATAGTCTTTTGTGGACATATTTAATATAAATATAAATTTAAATTTGGTGCACTCATATTTGGTTTTCTTTATTTTCAAATATAAATCTAATAAAAACATATTTTACTAATGATAATAAGAGATTATTATTACAAAGACACATGGGACTAAAAGAGATTATAGTCACAAAGACACCCGGCCATGATCATGCCTTTGAAGTTTTGGAAGACGGTTCAAATGCTAAACCCGAACCATCCAATTTCTGATGGATAAGCTTCTCCAAGCGTTCAACCATGGAAGGTGTTAAATAGTTTCTCCAATCTCCCACTTTTCCTTTCCTGAAGTAACTTTCGTTTGGAATCCCAGGAATGAATAAGCCCTTCTTGTTCACTTCCAGTTCCTTCAAATTCTCAAAACTACAGATTGTTGCTATTTCTTCAACTCCTTGCTTCTCTTCATCCTCTGTGAAAGGAACCCCTAAGAACATGGCCAACTGTTTCACCTCACAACTGATGTCTTCCTTAAGATCTTCGTACTTTAAAAACAATATCTTGTCGGGGTTTTCTTGGCTTGCCTTCCAATAACCCAATACATGATCAAAAAAGGGTCCAAACCCACAGATTCCATGACAGAACTTGTCAAAAGCTTCATCTAAGGACAACAACTCTTTGTTTTCGTCTCGAAGCTTGCCGATGAAAACCCAAAGAGAAATGAACGTATCCATGGGGTTTCTACATATGTAAACAATCTTACAGTTGGAATCTTTAATGGAAGTTGGCAAAGAAGCATAAGGAACGTGTGTGGCAAAAAGCCATGGCTTGTAAACACACATGTTTTCGAGATTAGGACAAGGATTGTTGACATAAACATCATACTCCAACTGACGAACCAGTTGGTGAGGAGTGGAGGTTCGCAAGGGATTCTCGTCCCTCGCAAACTGATTGCGGTACAGAGTTGAGAAAGTCAAGGCCTTGAGCCAAGTGGTGCCACATTTTGGGAGGCTGGCGACTATAACATTGGAATCAGATGCTGGGAAATGTTTCTGGAATGAAACCACAACTTTTAGACGACGAGCTGAGCACCAAAAGCCTTGGTAGAGATAGAAACTGGATCCACTCCAACCTTCTTCCTTAGGGAGGGTTTGCAGCAGCTGTTGGAGCTCATCGTCCAATGATTTATCGGAATCTTGGGTTAGTGAAACTGAAACACGTTCAGCTTTGCTGATTTCTGCTGTATCCATGATGAAACCAACAATCCAATATCCAATCCAAAAAGGGATGTAAACAAGAACGCTCAAACACTTCAGCACCAAGTCAATGCTTGGCTCCTACTTAAGAATTCCTACTCCAGCCGGCCTTGAAATATTTTAAAATTGGTTAAAATATTAAACAAGCCAATCAGAATTAACTTATACCTGTAATTTATTTTGGCTTAAATAAAAAATAAGAGACTGAAGTATAATGTTTTTAATTTTAGGTGCATAAAGTATTTTTTTGTAAAATGGGTGTCAAAATTTTTAACTCTTATAATTTTAGGTGTCCAGCCGTTTAAAAAACTTGTTACCCAATCAAAACGCGACACATAGCAGAAATATTGATTTTTTAAAATTATTTTTGAAAAAAAAAACTTTACAATTTTTTTAAAAAATTTGAAATTCTAAAAAAAATATTCAAATTAGTCCCTAAATCCCCAAAAATAACAAAACTCCAATCTCCAAATCTTCACTGTCGCCTACCGCCTTCGACCCCACCCTTTCGGTCGTCGGACCCAACACACTATTTCCCCCAACTCGCCATCGTCGAAGATCGGCAAACGATGTGCCAATCGAACGATTCTTTTACATTCGACGTTCAATGTTCGACTGACACACCCTTCACCGGTTTTCGACGACGGCAAGTTGAGGAAAATAGTCGACTGGGTTCGGCGACCGAATAGGTGGGGTCGGTGACGACGACCGGCGGTAGCAGTAGTGAAGATTTGGGGTTTTAAGATTTAGTGATTCGGAGACTATTTAAATTTTTTTTGAATTTTAATATATATTTTTTAAAATTTTAAATTATTAAAAACAAAAAGTTAATTAAATGAAATTATAAATTAAAATATGACACGTGTCTAATTTTTATTGTTTAACATATATTTTTAACGATAATTAATTACCAAACACCTAAAATTATAATAATTGAAACTTTAAGTACTTATTTTTATAAAAAAAATATTTTAAACACCTAAAGTTGAAAAAAAAATACTTCAGCACTTATTTTTCATTTAAACCATTTATTTTTATCTGTTTCACGCGTGCAACTTGCACATAAAATATAGCATCAGACTTATGGAGGATAATATTTAATTACGACTGATCCATCATCATTATACTCATAATCCCATGTGATGTGAATGGTGAAAAAGGAAGGAATCTCAAGGTATATATAATATAGAAAAATTGAGTGTTTGTTATTTCCGGCTAAATAATTCAAATTTACCCTTAAAATTATTATTTAAATAAGGGTAAATTGTGCCAGTTATCACCATACTATATAGTGTTACATGTTTTTACCATTGAACTTCAAACTAGTCTAAATTTACCATCAACGTTTCATTCTTAATTCAATCGCACCACTCCTCTGTTAAATCATGGACGGCGTGATGATATGTAAAAAAAACGTGACGGTGTTGATTGTTTATATAAAATAATAATATATTTTCCACGTAATTGATATTTATAATAAAAACACTTACCCTAAACGACTTCGTTTTACTAATCCCCTCTTTTAATCCGTAATGACTGTAAAATTAACCCAAATCAATTGAAAACGTTATCGATTGAGAAGCAAGATTCCCTAAACCTAAACCTCCCAAACCGAAGCAAAATTTTCTTACAAAATCGGTGAAGCAATTTTGTTGAACTGAAGATTTGTTCCCTTCCCTTGGGTTTGTCATTGTTTACCCAAAACATAATGTTAGTTTTGTTTAGGGATATAGGGCAATCGATTAACTTCTTTCATTTGTTTGCAGATCGAATCAAAATGGAGAAGCGAGTGATGCGAACTAAGGGAATAAAGAGCATGAAATATGGTAGGTGACTGTCTCTTTTTATAACTTTTGATTTATGTAATGAAATTGGGGGATTTCTGTAATGATGCGAACTAAAAGATTTTAGTAATGAAATTGGAGTACTTCTTCAATTAGTTTCATTTTGATTTCAGTAATGATTTTGTGGGATTTGTGTATACATTATGTAATATTTTTGTTGTTTTATTGCACATTGTAATTTAGAAGTAATCATTTTAATTTAAAATTGTATTAAACCCCTTTAATGGTACTGTTCTATTGCACATTGTAGCTTTGGAGTGTATAACAATGTTGATTGGATTCTTTCTTTGTGATATGTCGGTGGCAAATGAGGTATAGCATCATTGACAAAGCATTAAAAACAAAATGTGTACTTTGGCAGTTAGCATGCACTATTATATGTAATATTTTTCTTGAGAATGAATGGTGGGTCAGTAAGGTGGACCAGTTTAGTTTAGAATATTATTGTTAGGATTGAATGGTGGACAACTTTAGGACTTTAAGATTATTTTTAAGGCATAGCGTACCGATACAGTATTCCCCGTATCGATACGATTTGGTATGGTTCAGAAAATCTTTGCATTTAATAAAATAGTCGTTGCTTGTCAGTTACGAAATCAACAATTTTCAAACAGTCGTTGGACCGTATCGATACGCCCTTACAGCATATCGATACACTTTTTGCTTAAGTTTCACTCAGATTTCCAGTGAAAATAATCCGTATCGATACGGTCTTTGAGTATCGATACGCCCCTTATTTTACACTCACTACATCAAACTTGGTATATAGCGGCATTTTTAGCAGCGTTTTAGAGACAAACGCCACTAATTTTTAACATATCGCGGCGTTTACAGACAAAACTCCACAAATAACAAATTTCGCGGCATTTTTAAAAGAAACGCCGCAATAAACTTCTTTTTAGTGGCATTTTTAGAAAGAAAAACGCTACAATAGGTTTCTCTTTAGTGACATTTTTAGAAAAAAACGCCGCAAATATAGTGGCATTTTAGAGACAAGCGCGGCAATAAATCTTATGTTACTGACGTTTGTAAAATCAAATGTCGCGATAGAAAATAAAAGTTTTATTTTGGAGAAATACCAACATTGTCACTCTCCTGCTCTCATCCAATCCCCAAATCAAAACACACCCTTTCATCTCAGTCGTCAGTTTTCTTTTTCCTAATCTATCATGCCACAATGATTTGTCCATGCTTGAATCCTTCACAAGCGTTTTCTAGGGTTCTTTCACTTCCGTGTCAGTAAGTAATGGTGATGGCTTCTCTCAGACGCGAAGGGAGGTGTTTCGCTACTCTGATCTCTCCCCGCCAAATCACTGATGTCTGTTCCTCTCCTATCGCTCCCTCCTACGAGTACCGATCTCCTTTTCTCAACCTTTTCTCACCTCCTCATATCTCATATAATCTCAACATATTTATTCTTATTTTACCTTAATTTCTGCTTCTTAAGCTAGCAGGATAGCCATAACTTTTCTAGTGAGCCTTTTGGAAAATCCTTTCTTTATAAATTATCTTTAATTGTAATTTTTCTTTTTTTGTTTGGTTAGTGGGAAAATTGACGAAAATCCTTTAAGTCGTAGCTTTATAGTTGCCTTTGATCTATCGTCTTATATTTGATAATCAATGAACTCTATTAATTAGACTAAGCTGAATCGTTTTTCAAAACCTTACTCTGTAAACGTTATACTGACTAGGATTCAAGTCATTACTCTCTCTCTTGAATTTTGAATTCTTTAAATCAAGTTGAAACTTAGCTCTGTTTAGTTGACGGTAACCAGATTTGTTTGATTATAAGACTTAAGAACTTGGCAGGACAAAGTGATTTTCATTTTCACTTGATACTTTTATATTTCAGAATTAATGATCTACCCTTTGTTAACTCAAATTTGTTTTTCTCCTACAAAGGAATTCGTCACTTGCTTGTACATATATTGGAGTATTTTTTACTATCAATTCATTATTTTCTCGGTTGCCAAATTCACTAATGTGAATTTTAAATCTATAAAATTTTCTTTGTTGCTTAACTTCTTTGCCAGACATTGAGATGGAACTAAGTTTGCCTAGTAATGGTTTGTTAAGATGCAATTATCTAACCTCTTTGCAAAATATCTATATCATGGCTATCTTTTTTGGTTATTTGAGGATTTTAGTTTATTATATTTACTGATCTAGGAAAGGTAATGGAATTTGGACCAAATTCACACATGTGGCAAAAAAAATTAGACATATATCATGTCAATTTTGCAAGGATTATTTTAATTTTTCTTTTAAAATCTATAATGTTTGCCATGTATGTTTCGTTGAAGAAAAGCTTGTCTTATATTTTAGCTTTCAAAATTTTCACCTATACTCTCTCTGTTCAGTTTTGTCACATAGTTACTCTATTCATTTTCTTGTAGTGAGCTTTGGATGGAGGAACAGATATTCATTTTCTCAAGTCAGGTCATTTCAAGAAAATTTTCAGTAGGCTTTTCCTTTGCAAGTTTTTATACATTCAAGGGTGTTTTTCTCCTTTCCATTTTTCCTGTTATTTGAGGGGAAAAGAAAATTAAAATTTAGATTGAACAGGAAAAGGAGCTTATTGAGAGGACAATACGTGGCTTAACGAGGAGTTGTCTGTCAAAGTTGTCTTTTTGAGATTCATAGAACACATTCTGAACTTGAAGCTGATATGTCTGCTAAGCTTGCTGATGTAATTGTTTCTAAAAATGTCGTTCACAATATTTTTTTTATCTTCATCTTTTGACTTACTTGTTCTTTTAATTATTTCGTGTTGAAAAATAGTACAATGAATGCTCCAGCTCCCTAAATTGGCACAAGGAAAGAACAAAGGAACTAGAAACTAAGCTGACATCTCTACAAGAGGTTTTTTAGACTGTTTTATTTGCCTTCTAAATTGTTATTCCTATCAATCTCTAGTATCCAGTCGACAATGACCCTAACCTTTTTTTTTAACTTGTGAAGGAATTGTGCTCATCAAAAGAGGTTGCTACATCCAACAAGGAAAGATTCTCTGCTGAACTATCAATTGTGATTACCACAAGATTTATATTTTTATGCTTGAACCCCCTAGAATACATGAGTATTGAAAATCTAGCGTGATATTTAATCATGATATGAAGAACTTTTTTTTGCCGAGGGTACTTCATTAGCTTATTCTCTAACGTTATGTTTAATTACGATATGAACAACTTATCTTTGCTAGCGCAGTTATGGTTTTGATTTTGGTAAGATAGTTATTGACTACTGCATAAATGCTTTCTAGTTTAACTCTATTTAGACTGTGACTGTGGAGCCAAGGTGCCAGTAGCCCATATTATTGAAAATCTTCTAATATGTAATTGGTCTAGAAGGGAAGTTGAAGTTGTTTAGGGAACATTAGTTGTTAGCAATTCATCTGGATGACTCCCGTAGAAGATGGTGCTTACTTGTCCTTTCAGTTGCTTAATTATTAGCTTAATATTTGGTGAAATTCATACATTATTTGAAGAAAGTAATTGAGGCTCAATCTTCTTCATCGAAAAAGATTGAACATGTTGCTTGCCAGGTCTATAGCAACATCGTGAGAATTGCTTTATGTCATCAAAAAATTTGACTTCCAACCTTAACATAACATATTCTTTTATATAAGCTTAAGCAGACTGTCAATTCGCCTAAGGTAGATGTAAAGTCAATTGTTGGGTCATTCCATTTCAAAAGTGGTGAACGAGATAAAAGAAGAAAAGAGGCAAGCGAGCATGTTGTCATTCAGAAACATTTTTATTTATTTAGGTTAAGGATGGACTTTAATGTGCCTATTCTTTTTCTTTTCATAAAATGTTATCAGTTCTAAATAAAATTGGAAGAGAAATTTATGGACCACATTCAAGGGATCACATTTTTCTCTTTTAGTTTAAGGATGGACTTTAATGTTATGCATTTTAAATTATTATATAATATGTATGATTTATTTGAATTTTTTTGAAACATGGTGTTATTCGCGGCGTTTGTAAAAAAAACGCCACTATATAACATGTTCTCGCGGCGTTTGAGTTTACAAATGCAACTAGAGAACAAATTTTCGCGGTGTTTGAGTTTACAAACACCATTAAAGAACAGGTTCTAACGGCGCTTGATTTTACAATTGCCACTAAAGAATAGTTATTCGCGGCGTTTGTGAAACAAAAACGTCGCTATAGAACTTGACTATTTGCGATGTTTGAAAAAACAAACGCCACTAAAGAACACTTATTCGCGGTGTTTGTATTTATAAACGCCACTATAGATCTTGACTTTTTGCGGCGTTACTTTAAGAGGAATTTCTTACGGCGCTTTCTAAAGCGTCGGAAAAGTTTTTAGCGGTACTAAAACGTTGCTACAGGGTTAAAAAACGCCACTAAAGAACTGTTTTGTTGTAGTGACTATAATCGTACCGATACGCCTATACACGTATCGATACGCCCCTCTTAAATGTACACAATGACTCTTTCTATTTTGAGACAAATATCGATATGGTAGGTTGCAAATGTGCATTTATTGCGGGAAAAATGGAGCCCAATGACTCTATTGATGATCTTAACGACTAGAAATCAATGCAAGGGTATAAAAGCAAGCTTCCAAAGCCTCAACAACAACTATTGAACCTATTTGCAACATCCAAGCATATATCCAAACCCTTAAGCTTAAAGAGTCAAATTTTTGTAACCCCCACTTGTGTAATTTTCATTGTATCATTTTTTTCAAGTTTGGGAGTGCTTACTTGTAATTGGGTAATATATCAACCTTGTGAGATGTATTTTTCAGATTGTCATTCATTCATTGTATCATTTGAATTTCATCCCTTGCAAACTGGAGCGGTACAATGTGTAGAAAGTCAAGGCCTTGAGCCAAGTAGTGCCACATTTTGGGAAAGTGGCGACCATAACGTCAGAATCAAATGCTTGGAAATGTCTCAGGAAAGAAATCACAGATCTTAGACCACGTGCTGAGCACCAAAAGCCTTGATAGAGATAAACACTTCCACTGGGACTGATCCGACCTTCTTCTTTAGGGAGGGTTTGTAGCAGATGCTGGAGTTCATCATCCAATGACTTGTCCACATCTTGGGTTGGTGAACCAAGTTTGATTTTCCTGGTTTCTGATGTATCCATAATGAAACCAATAACTATCTTATTTTGCACAATTTTCATCGATTAATAGTAAAGTGGACAGGCAATCCACCCACCCTCATAATATTTTAAAATTGGTCAATCATAATATTTTAAACTTCCACTACGCCATTAACATATTCACATGACAACCTGTACCGGAAAAGAAAAACCAACAACCCAAAAATTTATTTATTTCCCCTAAGATATCCACCAAAATAATTTGAAGGGTAAACTTCACCACATACCACTCAATTATAGCTACTGACTCGAAAATGCCACCAAACTTTAAAAAAAATTCAAAACTAAAACTAAAGTTTAGTTTGTGACTCGAAAATACCACTTCGCCGTCAATTCTTAACACCATCGTTAAGTCAAAACGACGTCGTTTTGGTGCGGCTGTTTTGAAGCCCAATTTAGCCCAAAATGACGTTGTTTTGCTCGATGGCAACTATTAATCACACCCAGATTGTTCTTGTCCCAAAGGTTGTGGGGGAAAACTGTATGGAGAAATAATCAACTTGAAGTTATGTAATATTTTACCACAAATATTATATATTTTAAACTACTTGAGATTATTTCAAATTATTTTATGAAATAAATAATACTATAAATAATATATAATATTTATATAATAGTTTTGGTAAAATATTATATAATATCACGTTAGTTTAGTGGTTAAGGCTTAGCCTTTAAAGGGAAGTAATACATCTTTTTATACGTCTTTCTGTTACTAGATCCTTCACTAGCGTTATCCTTGTACCGAGGATGACCACAAAACCTGCATTCGATCAATTCAGAATCACCTCCCCAATAAATCATGCAACAATTTCTACAACAATGGATTTTCTGAACCGGCAAACCCATATCACGGACCAACTTCTTCGTCTCATACGTGTTCTTGGGCATGGCATTATCTTCAAGCATTAACTTCTGCATTATCCGACAAAGGTCATCATAGCATGCATTAGGAATCTTATATTGTGCTTTTAAGTGTATTAATTCAGAAACCACTGATAACTTGGACTCATTGCTACCGGGCCATATCGATTCAGAAGAAGCACCAAGTTTGTCGTACAACATCTGCGCCGAAGCAATTGGTGGTTGATCATCTTGTGTCATATATGCATTTAATTCAGGACCAGAAACATCTATCTCGGGAGGTTTATGGTTGTTACCACACAGATCATATGCATACTCTGGAACTACAGTGTTAGAACGCTCCATATGGTTATAGTAATCATATTGACTCTGTCCAGTGAGAGAAAAACGCGACTCTCCATGATGCACCCAATTATAATAATGCAGAACAAACCCTTCAATGAACACATGAACTTTAATCGTTTCTAGATCTTGAAAACTTTTATTTCTGCATTTAGGTCGGTTATATGGACACCTAATATTTCCTCCATCTGTAAATCTAGGCTTACTTAATGCAAATGTAATAAAATCCAACAGTGGTCGCTCAAAATTGGGATTAATAATGTGACCCTTTATTGGCCTATCAATATTGTACATCCAAGATTGATCCATGTTGAATGCCAAAGCCTGTTTTTATTGTATTATTAAATTAAAATACTTAAATTAGTAAACTTTTAAATAGTAATTTTTAATTACTATTTTCTAAATCTTTAAAAAATAGAAACATAACTTATGATTTTTATTATTGTATATTACGTGCAAAACTCTTTATTTACTCTTAATATATTTCTAAAGAAAACAAGAAGTAGAACTTATGACATTATTAATCTATGTTACATATGAAAATATTTTATTTACTTTTAATCTATTCTAAACTTTTTAATTAAAAGGCTAATACTAATGAATTTATAGCACTATATTTTAAAAATAAAATTAAAACTTACCTAATATGGCTTTGAGAAGTGTCATATTAACTTGGTTGATTAACTCCTTATGAAGATAATAATTGAGATCACATATAATATTCGATGTAATCAGTTCTGTATGGGAGTATGTTGTTGTAGAACCAAGTCGCCATTTTAAAGCCTGCAACACCATCAGCTCCATTTGTTTGATTGTGCTCCATTAAAAACAATGCTCCAAGTCCTCCAACTTCAGTCAAAACATTTTCATAAAAAAACACTGATAAATATGCAATGGAGATTGTAGATGTTGCCATTGATTTCCCCCGAACTGCCAAACTTGGTGTTTTCCCAAAGGTGCTGGTCTTATTGAAACTAACTTTACTTGACTTGAGATGAGAACCACCTATAAACCAGAAAGAAACCACAATAAATCAAGCATAAGGCAAGAACTTGATAATAAATCATTACATTGTTACATGTCACCATTAACAACAATATATCACAAGCCCGAAGAAGAATTTACATAGTGAAAAGTTGTAAATCTCAAAAGGAGATAAGAATTACCGAAACCACAGGATCACAAGTGTTAATCTCAACAGCATGAATAAACTTTTCTAGGATCTCTGCACTAAATAGTTTAGGCATTCTGTAAATTTTAAGTTCATGATTTTTGCACACACAACCCATTAAATATTAAAAACTTATATCCAAGCAACATTGCAGAATCACCTCTCAGATGTTTTTTGGAAACATGAGACAACACCAATTACTCGACAAGCAGCTGACCTAACCGAAGGAACCTTATCATTCTCAGCAGCACTGATCTGCATTTTTATTTATCCAACATAAATCATAAGAAAATGAATGTTATGTAAGATCACCACGGGAGAAGACGAACAAAAATTCAGGTTTTAAATAATACTATATCATGACTTACTAGAGATGAAACAATGAAGTCCTGATTTTCCTTTGAGAGAGTGAAGAACACGAAAGAAGTGATTCCAACAAAACAAGTTACTGATGCAGTTCTCACCTTCCAAAGAAAAGCAGATCAGTATCATATGCGTCTAAGAATAGAATGTTTCAATCTTGTTAGAAGTGTAGTTACGACCTTCAATGAATGAGAAAATAATCACAATGTAAAAGCAAGAGGTCTCTGAAATTAAAAACCTCCATTCCATTAAACACTTTGATACTCATCTTTAAGAATGAATTCCTAGGAGAAATAATAAAATGAAGGGAATTGAAGCTATCATAAGTTATGCAAACAATAGAATTTATCCACAAGGTCAACATATATTTGTTAACCAAGTAGATAAAGGTAAGCAATAAAATGAAGGGAATTGAGAAGGGGACGTGGGCTTCATCTTAGTGGCTTTGGCTTGCCGGAGTGATCACCGGAACGACAGGGACGACGTGGAGAATGAAGGCGGCGCTATGGTTTGAGAGAAAACAAGGGTTTGACATTTAAATGGGGTTTAAAATCCCGTGATTACTTCTATAGTGTTGTTTTTTAATTTTTTATTTCATTTCCCTTATAGCGATGTGTTTTATATATAGTGGCGTTTGTAAAACCAAACGCCGCTAAAACTGGACTTTTGCGGACCTATTACGACGTTTGGTTTTACAAACGCCGCTAAAACTAGAACTATTGCGGCGCTTTTATTAAAAAAAACGGCGCCAAATTTCGCATTTTGTGGCGTTTGTCCTGTAAACACCGTGATAAGTACAATATTTTCCGGTGAGAGATGAGCGAAGAGAGGGGGAATGGCCGCCGGCAGCAGTGGACAGTCTTTGTGGGTAGGATATCGGAAACGTTACACTGTAAGGGCTTATGGCAAGTGTTTGATAGGCATGGCATGGTGCTCGACGCTTTCATCCCTCGGAAAAGGGCAAAGGATGGAGGGAGGTTTGGTTTTGTGAGGATGGCGAGTAGGGCAGATGCCGATCGGGCAATAGAACGTTTGAACAATAAATGGATATATGGGTCTCGATTGGTGGTGAGTATGGCAAGATTTGCGGATCAGGGATCGTCCAGAATTCAAAGAGCTAGGGGTTTGGGAGAGTCTGATCGGAAGAATAATGGTGATGAAAAGGGGCCATCGGAAAGACAAAGTGTAAATTCGAAAAGGATTCATATAACGACAAAGGTAATTAAAGGGAGTGTGGATGCAGCAAAAAAAAGTACAATATTTGCGGCGTTTCCCTCAAAAACGCCACAAAAAGCGTCATTATATATCAATTCTGGTGTAGTGAAGCCACAATCCAACTCCTCTTACCTCAGTTGTAAAATGCGATGATGCTAATGCCTCCGAGTATTCTTTCAAATTTTTTTTTTGTAGAACTCATTGCATTCCACTGTTGTCACCTCCTTCGTAGAAGATGGAGCAGTTCATGCTTAGTAAGTATTACTTAATTACAATGCAATGAGAGGTTTAAGAGGTGAGTTTAAAGGGAATTCTTTTTACCGTTTATTGGGGGTTAGGTAATTAATAAGATTTTAATTAGAGTTGATGGAGCTGCAAGGGGGAAACCGGGTAAGGCGGGTTGTGGTGGTATTTTGCGTAATGCGTCGGGACAAATTTTGGTGTTATTTTTAGGACCAATTGGTATAGCGGATTCAAATAAGGCGGATGTACAGGCGATTTGCTTTGCGTTAGAGTTGATGGTTGGTTCGAAGATACTATCTTTTCCGTTGGTGGTTGAGTCGGATTCGACGACGGCGGTTGCATGGGTGCTTCACAATGAAAAGCGGCCGTGGAAGTATTGGCATTGGATGAGGCGAATCGATGAAGCATGTGCTGCATTGGGAGATATTTGCTTTCACCATGTGTATCGTGAGGCGAATAAACTTACAGATGTGCTTGCGAAGAGTGGTGTCGATCGCCCGATTTGGTTTCAACGGGTGGGATGAATTCCAACCGTGTGACATTCTTGGGTTCGTGTGTTTTTTGGATATGGTATCATGTCGGTTGCCTAGTTTGTTACATTACCATGAGTACTCTTTTCCTCTATAGGTGTAGAGAAGTTTTTAACGAGGTTTGGGGGAATGTTGGCTATGTATGAGACATTTATTAATAAATCATACATGTTTGCCGAGCAAAAAAAAATAAGATTTTAATTAGAGTTATTATTATTTGCATTGAAAAGGAAATTAAGTAGATGGGGATTAGAAAGGTGGATTCAAACAATTACTTTCTTGTATTTTATTTTATTTTTTACTGTTTCCGACGGAACTATTGTTTCTATCACAAATTAAATTGACATTTTTAATAGGTATTTTTAATAGTTTCCGACGGAATTATTGTTCCATCACAAAATAAATTGGTATTTTTAATTGTTTCCGACGGAATCATTATTCTGTCACAAATTAAATTATCATTTTTATTGAAATCAAAAGAAATTTGCGACGGAAACAATAATTCTATCGAAAACTACAACTTAGATTAATTTTTGTGATGAAATATTTTATTTCCATAAATAAATTGTGACAGATTTTAAAGTTGTCGGAATTTTCCGTCATTAGATCAAATTTTTTGTAGTGTTTATATTTGAAGGTCTTAGGTTCAAACCCCTCTGAGCACATAGTTTTAATATTCTTTCCTCCAGCAAAATGACGTCGTTTTGGTCTAAATTAGACTTCAGACAGCAGCACCAAAACGACGTCATTTTGACTTAACGAGAGTGTTAAGAGTTAACGGCGGAATATTATTTTCGAGTCACAAACTAAAGTTCAGTGTTAGTTTTGATTTTTTTTAAAGTTCGGCGGTATTTTTGAGCCAGGGGCCATAATTGAGTGGTATGTGGTGTAGTTTACCCTAATTTGAAATACTAAAAAATTAATTAAGGGGTCCACTACCATCTTTTACTCCACTTTTATAGATATTATTTTTAATTTTTGCTTGAGTTTAACATTTACGTTCCATATGGTGGATAAGTGGGTTCAAGTACATTTAAAATTATAACCCTAATTTTCTTACTGTGAATGTATAAACAAGAGCATTAAAAGATGAGAGATGATTTCTGTTTCAAGCATGTGGAAACTAATTATGTGGCGAATAATTTTTTTTTTGTCTTTTTTCGATGCTTTTTCTATGTCCCAACACTAAAAATTTAAATTATAAACTCTTATCCTAAATTTATATTCTAAACCCTAAAAAATACACCATACACCTAATTCTTTATGTTCTAATAATAAATTATAAATAGAGGCAAAAAAATATAAATAATTTCTATTCTCACGTGGCTTGTCTGTAAACTTTATAAAAAAATCAGCAATCGTTTTTTTTTATTACAAAATCAATAGAGTTGATTTTAAGACTTTTGCATTATAATAATGCAAACGGCATGTTTAGCAGAATAAGCATTTAGGGACACTAAATTATCTTCGTTTACCGAAAGATTTATATCCTTTCATACAGAACAATATTAGTTTTTTTTTTAGCTCAATCGTATGATTTTATTAATAAAAAATCATACAAAAATCCATACTCGGGCCTCATTAAAAACCTCCCTAAACCTAAATGGAGGAAAAGAGTACCCGAGGTGGACCCGGCATTATACACGAAAGCAAAGACCAAACCCCTCCCTCGGACCAAAAAATACCCTACAAACGCACCCCCCCTAGCAGCCCCACTGTAGCGTATCCGGCAACCCCTGTTGCTAACCGAAAACGCACCCCCTGCTACATCACGCACCCAGCTCCCATTCCCGTATGGCATCCACAATCACCATAACTCCTTACCAAATGCCCGACATGTCCCTCAGCCGATCAATCAAACCCCACACGCAGCCAAACCCTCCGATCCACACCCCCCTTTGCAAGCATATCCGCAACACCATTCGCTTCACGCTTAGCATGTTGAAAAGTACAATTCACACTACGACATGCGCTATCAATCCTCCGAAACAACCAATAGTGCTTCCAAGGTCTACTCTCCCTATTTAACACCCAGGAGAGGGCCACTAGCGAATCCGACTCGAACACACAATGCTGTCTCCTCCAATGCGAGGCGCTAAATGCCTCTATAGCATAAACAAGCGCATGAATTTCAGCTTCATTTGAATCAAGTATCCCCAAAGGGCCAGCAAACATTGCCAAAAGCTTACCCCATCATCACGCAACACCCCACCACACCCCGCGAGTCCCGGCTTACCTCTAGCTGAGCCGTCAACATTAAATTTAACCATACTTACCGGTGGCGGTACCCAACTCACCCCTAGCCGAGGTCCAAATGTCCGTCCCCTATGCTCACACCACCATGGGCAATCCCACCACATCGATTCCACGAGCATGGCATTGTTATCCAACACATTCACCCAAGAAAAAGCACGCAGCTTAATGGTAAAAAATAAGTCCACCGGTGATATCCGCTTTCCATTAAACAAGAGGTCGTTGCGAGCTAGCCATAGCGACCACAAAGTCGCTGCACAGCTCGCCATCCACCATTGTTTAATCACTCCACGAAACTGCCCATCAAGGAATGTATGTACAAAAGACACTATCGACGCCGGCCGAACCAACTCCACCTTCCACCACGCCAAGAACAGCGACCACACTTGCCACACCCACCGACAATGAAGCAAAATATGGTCCGCTTCATCCTCCCCCTCCCCACACCAACGACAAGTCGTATCTTGTGTCTCAACATGCACCCCACGGTCATGTAACATACATAGCGTCGGTAGACGCTCAAGGAGTACAAACCAGACGAAGCATTGTACTGTCGGAGGTGTTAGCAACGACCAAACACCCATATGACTCCATTCCGTTTCCCCATCCAATCCGAAAGTCGCCATTAATTGCGATAGTCTCGACACCGAGAAAATGCCCGTCGGGGTATGTTTCCAAACCCACGTATCCAACACCTCGTCCACAAGCTGCAATGCACCCACCACACTTCTCAATTCACACAATTGTTCCTCCTCAAACACACGCAATTGTCGTGAGAAAAAACCCTCCCATCTCGAGAACAATATTAGTTAATAAACCAATAATTAAATGAATCTTAGTGTAGATTAAAGTTTACCTAAATATTAAACCAGCCACATGAAATCTGAATTAACATGGTAATTTCTTTTGTCTGTTTCACGCTTGCAACTTGTTACTTGCACATTGAATATAACATTAAACTGAAGGAGGAGAATATTTAGGCCCTTTGGCAAAAATAATAAAATAAAAATTAAGTGCTTTTGCATTAAAAAAAGTGTTTGGTGCCAAACAATTTTCATCGATTAATAGTAAAGTGGACAGGCAATCCACCCACCCTCATAATATTTTAAAATTGGTCAATCATAATTTTTTTTAAAATAAAATGGATTGCAGACCCAATAAACTTCCACTACGCCATTAACATATTCACATGACAATTTGTACTGGACAAGAAAAACCAACAACCCAAAAATTTATTTATTTCCCCTAAGATATCCACCAAAATAATTTGAAGGGTAAACTTCACCACATACCACTCAATTATAGCTACTGACTAGAAAATGCCACTAAACTTTAAAAAAAATTTAAAACTAACACTAAACTTTAGTTTGTGACTCGAAAATATCACTTTGCCGTTAATTCTTAACACCACCGTTAAGTCAAAACGACGTTGTTTTGGTGCGGCTGTTTTGAAGCCTAATTTAGCCCAAAATGACGTCGTTTTGCTCGATGACATCTATTAATCACACCCGGATTGTTCTTGTCCCAAAGGTTGTGGGGGCAAATTGTATGGAGAAATAACCAACTTGAAGTTATGTAATATTTTACCACAAATATTATATATTTTAAACTACTTGAGATTAATTTAAATTATTTTATGATATATATAATACTATAAATAAAATATAATATTTATATAATAGTTTTGGTAAAGTATTATATAATATCACGTTAGTTTAGTGGTTAAGGCTTAGCCTTTAAAGGGAAGTAATACATCTTTTTTTATGTCTTTCTGTTACTAGATCCTTCGCTAGCGTTATCCTTGTACCGAGGATGACCACAAAACCTGCGTTCGATCAATTGAGAATCACCTCCCCAATAAATCATGCAACAATTTCTACAACAATAGATTTTCTGAACCGGAAAACCCATATCACAGACCAACTTCTTCGTCTCATACGTGTTCTTGGGCATGACATTATCTTCAAGCATTAACTTCTGCATTATCCGACAAAGGTCATCATAGCATGCATTAGGAATATTATGTTGTGCTTTTAAGTGTATTAATTCAAAAACCACTGATAACTTGCACTCATTGCTACCGGGCCATATCGGTTCAGAAGAAGCACCAAGTTTGTCGTACAACATCTGCGTCGAAGCAATTGGTGGTTGATCATCTTGTGTCATATATGCATTTAATTTAGGACCAGAAACATCTATCTCGAGAGGTTCATGGTTGTTACCACACAGATCATATGCATACTCTGGAATTGTAGTGCTAGAACGCTCCATATGGTAATAGTAATCATATTGACTCTGTCCAGTGTGAGAAAAACGTGGCTCTCCATGATGCACCCAATTATAATAATGCGAAACAAACCCTTCAGTGATCACATGAACTTTAATCGTTTCTAGATCTTGAAAATTTTTATTTCTGCATTTAGGTCGTTTATATGGACACCTAATATTTGCTCCATCTGTAAAATCTAGGCTTACTTAATGCAAATGTAATAAATTCCAACAGTGGTCACTCAAAATCGGGATTAATAATGTGACCCTTTATTAGCCTATCAATATTGTACATCCAAGATCGATCCATGCTGAATGCCAAAGCCTATTTTTAATTTATTATTAAATTAAAATACTTAAATTAGTAAACTTTTAAATAGTAATTTCTAATTACTATTTTCTAAATCTTCTAAAAAAAATAGAAACATAACTTATGATTTTTATTATTGTATATTACGTGCAAAACTCTTTATTTACTCTTAATATATTTCTAAAGAAAACAAGAAGTAGAACTTATGACATTATTAATCTATGTTACATATGAAAATATTTTATTTACTTTTAATTTATTCTAAACTTTTTAATTAAAAGGCTAATACTAATGAATCGATAACACTATATTTTAAAAATAAAATTAAAACTTACCTCAACTCACAAATTCGGTAAAAAAATTTAAAGTTCTGCAAAAGAAATAAAAAACATCAAAATTGAAATTTAAAAATAATTGGAATACAACAAACAATTCTTCTAAAATGTTATTTTTATTATAACGGTAAAAACAATAGTTATTTAAAATGATAAAATCCCACGAAATCAAAGCACAACACTCACTACACCAGAATTGATATATAGCGGCGCTTTTTGTGGCGTTTTTGAGGAAAACGCCGCAAATATTGTACTTATCACGGCTACAGGACAAATGCCACAAAATGGCAAATTTGGCGGCGTTTTAAATAAAAACGCCGCTATAGGTCTAGTTTTAGCGGTGTTTGTAAAACCAAACGCCGCAATAGGTCCGCAAAAGTCCAGTTTTAGCGGCGTTTGGTTTTACAAACGCCACTATAGATAAAACACATCGCTATAAGGGAAATGGAATAAAAAATTAAAAAAGACACGGTAGAAGTAATCACGGGATTTTAAACCCCATTTAAATGCTAAGCCCTTGTTTTCTCTCAAACCATAGCGCAACCGTCATTCTTCTCGTCGTCGCCGCCGTTCTGATGATCACTCCGGCAAGCCAAAGCCACCAAGATGAAGCTCTTGTCCCCTTCTCCGAATTGTTGCATTGATTTCTGCAATATATGCATCTCTTTTCGCCATTGCCTCTGCTAAAGTTTTCTTCGAAGAACGCTTTGATGGAAAATCGTTTCTGACTCATCGTTTCTTCACTTTCTCTAACTAAATCCTCCGTTGTGTGCGAACCTTTAGATTGGCTTGCTTTCGGCGTTTGAATCTATTTTATAAACATTTATAAGTTTTATTTTTATCAAATTTGAACGGATCAGTGATATTTATGTGTTAATTAGGCGGTTCAGTTGCTTTTGATTTGTTCCTTACTCAAATGCTTAATTAGGTTTGACAATTTTGTATCCATTTTGAGAATTTTAAAGAGAACTCATGAAAAGGATGTTACTTTTGGTTTAATTGTAACTTTTTTACGATTCATTTTTTTCAAATAGTACATTTTCATTTATTTTTGGCTAATTTTTCTCCATTTTGAAAATTTTGCTTCATTTTTCTCTTACTATGCTCCGTTGACCCTGAAAGTGAATTTAGGAATAGAAGAACTTCGAATGAAATGAACGAACCTGTGTTGGATCTATATTTGTATCATAGGTGTTGTGTGAAAACTCAAGAACAGAAGAGGGAGCATTTGAATCCTTTCGGTCGTCAGACCCAACACGCTTTTTCCCCCAACTCGCCATCATCGAAGATCGGCAAACGGTGTGCCAATCGAACGATTCTTTTACATTCGACGTTCAATGTTCGGCTGGCACACCCTTCGCTGATTTTCGATGATGGCAAGTTGAGGAAAATAGTCGGCTGAGTTCGGCGACCGAATGGGGTCGGTGACGATGACCGGCGGTAGCAACGGTGAAGATTTGGGGTTTTAGGATTTAGTGATTCGGAGACTATTTTAAAATTTTTTTAATTTTAAGATTTTTTTTGAAATTTTTTAAATTATTAAAAAAAGTTAATTAAATGAAATTATAAATTAAAACATTACACGTGTCTAATTTTTATTGTTTAATTTTTTAACGATAATTAATTACCAGACACCTAAAATTATAATAATTAAAACGTTAAGTACTTATTTTTATAAAAAAAATATTTTAAGCACCTAAAGTTGAAAAAAAATATACTTTATCACTTATTTTTCATTTAAACCATTTATTTTTATCTGTTTCACACGTGCAACTTGCACATAGAATATATCATCAGACTTATGGAGGATAATATTTAATTACGACTGATCCATCATCATTATGATCATAATCCCATGTGATGTGAATGGTGAAAAATGAAGGAATCTCGATGTATATATAATATAGAAAAATTGAGTGTTTGTTATTTTCGGCTAAATAATTCAAATTTAGCCCTAAAATTATTATTTAAAAAAGGGTGAATTGTGCCAGTTATCACCATACTACAGGGTGTGACATGTTTTTACCACTGAACTTTAAATTGGTCTAAATTACCATCAACGTTTAATTCTTGATTCAATCGCACTAGTCCTCCGTTAAATCATGGACGACGTGATGATATGTAAAAAAAACGTGACAATGCTGATTGTTTATATAAAATAATAATACATTTTCCACATAATTGATATTTATAATAAAAACACTTACCCTAAACGATTTCGTTTTACTAATCCCCTCTTTTAATCCGTAATGACTGGAAAATTAACCCAAATCAATTGAAAATATTATCGATTGAGAAGCAAGATTCCCTAAACCTAAACCTCCCAAACCGAAGCAAAATTTCCTTACAAAATTGGTGAAGCAATTTTGTTGAACTAAAGATTCGTTCCCTTCCCTTGGGTTTGTCATTGTTTACCCAAAACATAATGTTGGTTTTGTTTAGGGATATAAAGCGATCGATTAACTTCTTTCATTTGTTTGCAGATCGAATCAAAATGGAGAAGCGAGTGATGCGAACTAAGGAAATGAAGAGCATGAAATACGATAGGTGACTGTCTCTTTTTATAACTTTTGATTTCTGTAATGAAATTGGGGGATTTCTGTAATGATGCGAACTAAAGGATTTTAGTAATGAAATTGGAGGGCTTCTTCAATTAGTTTCATTTTGATTTCAGTAATGATTTTGTGGGATTTGTGTATACATTATGTAATATTTTCATTGTTTTATTGCACATTGTAATTTGGAAGTAATCATTTTAATTTAAAATTGTATTAAACCCCTTTAATGGTATTGTTCTATTGCACACTGTAGCTTTGGAGTGTATAACAATGTTGATTGTATTCTTTCTTTGTGATATGTCGGTGGCAAATGAGGTATAGCATCATTGACAAAGCATTAAAAACAAAATGTGTACTTTGGCAGTTAGCATGCACTATGATATGTAATATTTTTCTTGGGAATGAATGGTGGGTCAGTAATGTGGATCGGTTTAGTTTAGAATATTATTATTTGGATTGAATGGTGGACAACTTTAGGACTTTAAGATTATTTTATGCATTATAGGACGTAACTTGCTACTTAATGGGGCACTTTATTATAATATGCATTATAGTATGTATTATATGACTTTAGGATTATTTTATTTTATTTAGCATGCTGTTTAATTTGTTTGTGTTGATGACTTAGCACGAAAAAAAATTATTATGTGTCTTACACTATTATTTGTTTTTCACAGGAAAATCATTTGAGTATTTCACCATTTCCATACATCATGGAGGGTTCATGGTGAATTCACCAAATTTGGATGAAATTTCCAGTAAATCACAAAATGGCAACAACCATACTCACACTATCAAAGTTAAACAAACCAAATCATAACAACATACAACCAAAATGATAAGCCATTAAAGTCTTTCCTTCCTCCTTTGAACTTTATTTTCCCTTATTTTCTTCAACACTCTTAGAAGAACAACTCTTGTGCGTGGGGTCATTAGAGGATCAAACCAACTGAAAAATCGACAAGCACGATGCAACAAACTGCCATGGTTCATGCAGCCAAAGAACCTCCTTCCAGGATTGTCAATGGACCATGATGTTTTCAATTGCGCCGAAATTCCACACCCACATACCGGAAATTCAATGGGTTCCTCCATTCCACCGTACCGTCATCCTTTCACTTCCATCTGCTCTCGAAAAAATGAACCAGAAAATAGTAGAGAAAGAATGAATTAGGGATGGCACATTTCACGTATTAAAAAAAGGAACTTCATAAAACGATATCGTTTAGGGTAAGTATTTTTATTATAAATATTAATTACATGGAAAATATATTATTTTATATAAACAATCAAAACCGTCACGTTTTTTTTACATGTCATCACGTCGAATGATTTAACGGAGAAGTGGTACGATTAAATCAAAAATTAAAAGTTGGTGGTAAATTTGGAGCAATTTAAAGTTCAGTGGTAAAAACAGGTCACACCTCATAGTTTGGTGGTACCTGGCATAGTTTACCCTTTTTATTATAACAAGAGAACTCAAACGCAGATTACAAGAAAAAACACGTTACAACAGTTTAAAAGAGATTTTAATCAAAGCTGAAAAGTACATCCCATGATCATGCAAAACCAACATCCTCAAGCCTCGTCCAGTGAGATTTTGGAGGAGAAATTAAATGTTAAACCGGAGCCATCCAATTTCTCATGGATAAGCTTCTCCAAGCGTTCAACCATGGAAGGTGTGAGATAATTGCTCCAATCTCCCACTTTTCCTTTCCTGAAGAAATCTTTGTGTGGAATCCCAGAAATGTGTAAGCCCTTCTTGTTCACTTCCAGTTCTCTCAACTTGTCAAAGCTACAAACTTTTGCTATTTCTGCAACAACTCCATGTTTCTCTTCATCCTCAGTGAAAGGAACCCCTAAGAACATGGCCAAGCGTTTCAGCTGAGAATTGATGTCTTCCTTAAGATCTTCGTATTTCAGAAACAATACCTTGTCGGGGTTTTCTTGGCTTGCATTCCAGTACTCCAATGCATGATCAAAAATCGGTCCAAACGCACAGATTCCACGACAGAACATGTCAAAAACTTTGTCTGGTGAGAGTGACTCCTGGTTTTCATCTCGGAGCTTGTTGCTGAAAAGCCAAAGAGAAACGAACATATCCATGGGGTTTCTGCATACGTAAACAATCTTACATTTGGAATCCTTGATTGAAGTGGGCAAAGAAGCATGAGGAACGTGGCTTGCAAAAAGCCTTGGCTTGTAAACACAGATGTTTTCGAGATCGGGACAAGGGTTGTTCGCGTAAACATCGTACTCCATGAAACGAACGAGTTGGTGAGGAGTGGAGGTGAACAAGGGATGTTCATCCCTCGCAAACCGATCACGGTACAAAGTGGAGAAAGTCAAAGCCTTGAGCCAAGTAGTGCCACATTTTGGGAAAGTGGCGACCATAACATCAGAATCCAATGCTTGGAAATGTGTCTGGAAAGAAACCACAGGTTTTAGAACAATAGCTGGGCACCAGAAGCCTTGATAGAGATAAAGACTTCCACTGATCCAGCCTTCTTCTTTGGGGAGGGTATGCACCAGTTGTTGGAGCTCATCATCCCATGATTTCTTCACATCTTGGATCAGTGAAGCGATTTTGGCTTTGTTGCTTTCTGCTGCATCCATAATCAAACAAAAAACCAATCGAGAAAGGGATACATATGAGTTTAATTTAGCTGGTTTTTGCTGGAATCTGAATTAAACAATAAGTTTCTGCTGTATTGGCTTTTCCATTTTGTTTTAATAAATCATGATTGACCAATTTTAAAATAGGATAAACTACTGAAATGGTCATTTATGTTTAAGGTTTGTACAATCTTGGTCACCAATTTTTAAATTTGACCGTTATGGTCATTTCGTTTTCGATATGTAAACTTATGGTCACTAAGACGTTTGTTGCCATTAAACTTTAACGGGAGGCTGATCTGGCGCAATAAAAAAAGGATAAATTACCTAGATAGTCCCTAAATTATTACTTCACTCCTATTTTGACCACCAAAATAAAAATAATTTTAATAATTACAAATTTAATCCTCCATATTTATAATTTTTTTATTTTTCTTCCCTCTACTATCTTCCATATTCTTCTTCATCTAATTCAATCCCTAATTTTCTACTATAATATGTAAAACCTAATTTGATTTTGATATAACAAATTGTCTAAGGACCTATTTGTAAAAGTAAATAAATTTTTAAGTATTTCAAAGTCTCAGAATATTGACAAGCATTTGAACCAAAACTGATTTTATGTCAAAACTTTCAAACCAAAATTTTTTTCTAAGGGTTTCAAAGTCAAACCTTATAATTACGCTAAGGCGTATCGATACGCTCTAGTCGTATCGATACGGTTTTATGTTACTGGAATTTCAATCGCCTAAAGTTTACCGATACGGTTAACCCCATATTGGTACAATTTTTAAACTGAGTTTATTTTTAGGGTAAAGTACACAGACGATCACTGAACTTTGGTAAAAAACAAAATGGTAACCAAACTTTCAAAAATCACAAAATGGCAATTAAACTTTATGTTTTATAATAACATGGTAACTAGACATTAGATGTCGTTAAGTGACTGTTATAAAATTTGGTATAATAACACATTTAGTCCTTCATATTTATACATTCAATCAATTTAGTCCTAATTCGAAACAATTCACTAAATTTAGCCCTTGTTATTTACGCATTCTTTCAATTTGGTCCTTAAAGAAAAATTCTAAAGTATGGTAACATGATAAATAATTACAATTAAATTTTTATAGGAACTCGAAAACTCGACTCGACTCGAATCAAAAAAATTTCAAATAAAGTTTGAGTTGTAAAATATAACGCGCCAACTCGAAAAACTCGAATTTTTTTGACTCGAATCGATCGAGCGCTCACCACTATCTTAAGATATGACGCGTCAATTCGAATAACTCGAAATATTTGAATTTTTTAAATCATTTTTTTAAATCGAATATTTTTAAAATAGAATATTTAATGTTTTCATATATAAGTCACATCGAATATTTAATAACTACTCTAAATATTCGATTTAAAAGAAAAATTTTGATTTAAAATATTCGAATATTTAATTAAATTTTTATAGGAACTCGAAAACTAGACTTGACTCAAATCGAAAAAAATTCAAATAAAGTTTGAGTTGTAAAATATGACGCGTCAACTCGAATAACTCGAAATTTTTTGACTCGACTCGATCGAATGCTCACCTTAATCTTAATATATGACGCGTCAACTCGAATAACTCAAAATATTCGAATATTTTAAATCATTTTTTTCTTTTAAATCACATCGAATATTTAATAACTACATTAAATATTTGATTTAATTTAAAAATATTTGATTTACAAGAAAAAATTTGATTTAAAATATTCGAATATTTAAAGTAGTTATTAAATATTCGAATATTTAAAAGAAAAATATTTAAAATAGTTATTAAATATTCGAATATTTTAAATCTTTTTTCTTTTAAATAGAATATTTTTAAATTGAATTGAATATTTAAAGTAGTTATTAAATATTTGAAGTGATTTAAATATGAAAATATTAAATATTCTATTTTAAAAAATATTCGATTTAAAAGGAAAAATGATTTAAAAAATTCGAATATTTCGAGTTGACACGTCATATCTTAATATACAGATGAGCGTTCGATCGAGTCGAGTCAAAAAATTTCGAGTTATTCGAGTTGATGCGTCATATTTTACAACTCAAACTTTATTTGAAATTTTTTCGATTCGAGTCGAGTTTTCGAGTTCCTATAAAAATTTAATTGTAATTATTTATCATGTTACCATACTTTGGAAATTTGCTTTAAGGACAAAATTGAAAGAATGCATAAATAACGAGGGCTAAATTTAGTGAATTGTTTCGAATTAGGATTAAATTGATTGAATGTATAAATATGAAGGATTAAATGTGTTATTATACCAAATTTTATAACAGTCAATTAACGTCATCTAACATCTAGTTACCATTTTGTTATAAAACATAAAGTTTAATTGTCATTTTGTGATTTTTAAAAGTTTGGTTACCATGGCTTAAACGTCAGATAGGTGCCCAAACTATACTCTTTTTTCCAGTTAGGTGCCTAACGTTTGTTTCGGGCCACTTAGGTGCCTAACGTTTCATTCCGTAACCCATTTAAGGTTTTAGCCGTGACGGACGTTAAAATTTTCCGTTAAAAGACACGTGGCATGTTTTTAGATTTTCTGATATTAAAAATAATAATAAAATAAATTAAATTAATTAAAAATAAAAATAACTGGGTTAAATTACCTTAAAACCCCCCATCTTCTTCCCCCCATCAAACCGTCCCTCTTCCCCTGTTTATTCTCTGCATTTGTTTGTTCTAGATGGGCTCACATTGCAAGCCACTTGCCTGGAAGAACAGATAATGAGATAAAAAAACTATTAGAATTCATGGATAAAAAAGAAGGTACAAAAGCCTTCGGCGCCGCCATCGAGCACTGCTGCTCCGACCATTGAAACTTCCCAGATAAATTATGCTTCAAATCAATTAGATTTTTGAAACCAGAACTTGGCGACAACAAGGGCAATCCCTGCACAAGAAACCCTATTTTTCATCTCAAGCACCATTATTTATGTTTGAAACAACAAGTAGTCCACTTGATGGGGTGTTTCAAGATCATGCCAATGTAAGAGGAGAGGTTTTCCATGAATCAACAGATTTAAAAAGTGAGATCACTTGGAATAATCTCAATCAGCTTCAAATTCCCTGTGACCCTATTGAAAAGCTGCTTGCACCATCTCAAGCTCAAATTCCCTTCTTCCCCAATTTTTTGTACCCACTATTTTTTTATGGACATTAAAATATACCAGGCCTAGGTAGATTTGAATATGGGTCATGCTGATAAACTCAATTTTCCTTCAATTATTTCCTGTATTCAAGTGGCCATACTGTACCCGCACATTTGAACTTTGGTCCCAATTCCCAATCAGGTTTTGAGTGAAAATTTATCTGTTCTGGGGAGTTGGGTGAAACTACAAAAGCCAAAATGATTTGTCTGCAAATATAAATCAGGTTTGGGGGTGCAATGTATCTTTAACTGCAGAATTCTGTTGTTTTTCTTTCATCGTCTTACGACCTGCTTTGATAGTTAACCCAATGGAAGACGGGTTAGTTCAGGCACTAAAGCTTGCAATGGGATGCTGTGCCCCAGTAGCTTCGGTGAGACCCTACATGGATGAAGTTGTAAAGCTTTATGGATGATTAAACTGAAGGAGGGGGGAGACGGTTTGATTGGAGAAGAAGATGGGGGTTCAAGGTAATTTAACCCAAGGTTATTTTTATTTTTAATTTATTTATTTTATTATTTTTAATATCAAAAGCACTAAAAATGTGACACATGTCCCTTAACGGAAAATTTTAACGTCCGTCACGGCTAAAACCTTAAATGAGTTACGGAATGAAACGTTAGGCACATAAGTGGCCCGAAACAAACGTTAGGCACCTAACTGGAAAAAAGGGTATAGTTTGGGCACCTATCTGACGTTTAAGCCTTTGTTTTTTTTACCAAAGTTCAGTGACTGTCTATGTACTTTACCCTTATTTTTAAGGTATAGCGTACCGATAAGGTAGTCCCTGTATCGATACGATTTGGTTTGATTCAGAAAACCTTTGCATTTAATAAAATAGTCGTTGCTTGTCAGTTACGAAATCAACAATTTTCAAACAGTCGTTGGACCGTATCGATACGCCCTTATAGCGTATCGATACACTTTTTGCTTAAGTTTCACTCAAATTTCCAGTGAGAAAAATCAGTATCGATACGGTCTTGATGTATCAATACGCCCCTTAGTTTACACTCACTACATAAAACTTGGTATATAGCGGCATTTTTAGCGGCGTTTTAGAGACAAACGCCACTAATTTTTAACATATCGTGGCGTTTACAGACAAAACGCCAAAAATAACAAATTTCGCGGCATTTGTAAAAGAAACGCCGCAATAAACTTCTTTTTAGTGGCGTTTTTAGAAAAAAAATGCTACAATAGGCTTCTCTTTAGTGACATTTTTAGAAGAAAAAAAACGCCGCAAATATAGTGGTGTTTTAGAGAAAAACGCGGCAATAAATCTTATATTACTGGCGTTTGTAAAATCAAACGCCGCGATAGAAAATAAAAGTTTTATTTTGGAGAAATACCAGCATTGTCACTCTCCTGCCCTCATCCAATCCCCAAATCAAAACACACCCTTCATCTCAGTCGTCACATTTCTTTTTCCTAATCTCTCATGCCACAATGATTTGTCCATGCTTGAATCCTTTGCAAGCGTTTTCTAGGGTTCTTTCACTTCCGTGTCAGTAAGCAATGGTGATGGCTTTTCTCAAACGTGAAGGGAGGTGTTTCGCCCCTCTGATCTCTCCCCGCCAAATCACTGATGTCTGTTCCTCTCCTATCGCTCCCTCCCACGAGTACCGATCTCCTTTTCTTAATCTCTTCTCACCTCATCATATCTCATATAATCTCATTGCATTTATACTTATTTTACCTTAATTTCTGCTTCTTAAGCCAGCAGGATAGCCTTAACTTTTCTGGTGAGCCTTTTGGAAAATCCTTTCTTTATAAATTATCTTTAACTGTAATTTTTTCTTTTTTGTTTGGTTAGTGGGAAAATTGACGAATCAATGTTGTATAAGACTGGAAGTAGTTTCAGCTTTGACGATAATTTTAATGCTTTCTCCTTTAAGTCGTAGCTTTATAGTTGCCTTTAATCTACCGTCTTATATTTGATAATCAGTGAACTCTACTAATTAGACTAAGCTGAATCATTTTTCAAAACCTTACTTTGTGAACGCTATACTGACTAGGATTCAAGTCATTTCTCTCTCTTAAATTTTGAATTCTTTAAATCAAGTTGAAACTTAGCTCTGTTTAGTTGACGGTAACCAGATTTGTTTGATTAGAAGACTTAAGAACTTGGCAGGAAAAAGTGATTTTCATTTTCACTTGATACTTTTATATTTCAGAATTAATGATCTACCATTTGTTAACTCAAATTTGTTTTTCTCCTACAAAGGAATTTGTCACTTTCTTGTACATATATTGGAGTATTTTTTTACTATCAATTCATTATTTTCTCGGTTGCCAAATTCACTAATGTGAATATCTGTACTAGTTACACATACTCAGACATTGACTCTTTAATTAACTGCAATGACATTTTCCCAGTTGCCAAATTGACTCTTTAATTAACTGCAATGACATTTTAAATCTATAATGTTTTCTTTATTGCTTGACTTCTTTGTTAGACATTGAGATGGAACTAAGTTTGCCTAGTAATGGTTTGTTAAGATCAAATTATCTAACCTCTTTGCAAAATATCTATATCATGGCTATGTTTTTTGGTTATTTGAGGATTTTAGTTTATTATATTTACTGAGCTAGGAAAGGTAATGGAATTTGGACCAAATTCACACATGTGGCAAAAAAAATTAGACATATATCATGTCAGTTTTGCAAGGAGTATTTTAGTTTTTCTTTTAAATTCTATAATGTTTGCCATGTATGTTTCGTTGAAGAAAAGATTGTCTTATAATTTAGCTTTCAAAATTTCCACATATACTTTCTCTGTTCAGTTTTGTCACATAGTTACTCTATTCATTTTCTTATAGTGAGCTTTGGATGGAGGAATATATATTCATTTTCTCAGGTCAGGTCATTTCAAGAAAATTTTTAGTAGGCTTTTCCTTTGCAAGTTTTTATACATTCAAGGGTGTTTTTCTCCTTTCCATTTTTCATGTTATTTGAGGGGAAAAGAAAATTAAAATTTAGATTGAACAGGAAAAGAGCTTATTGAGAGGCACAATACATGGCTTAACGAGGAGTTGTCTGCCAAAGTTGTCTTTTTGAGATCATAGAACACATTCTGAACTTGAAGCTGATATGTCTGCTAAGCTTGCTGATGTAATTGTTTCTAAGAATGTCATTCACAATATTTTTTCCGATCTTCATCTTTTGACTTGCTCTTTTAATTATTTCATGTTGAAAAATAGTACAATGAATTCCCCAGCTCCCTAAATTGGCACAAGGAAAGAACAAAGGAACTAGAAACTAAGCTGGCATCTCTACAAGAGGTGTTTTAGACTGTTTTATTTGCCTTCTAAATTGTTATTCCTATCAATCTCTAGTATCAAGTCGACAATGACCCTAAGCTTTTTTTTAACTTGTGAAAGAATTGTGCTCATCAAAAGAGGTTGCTACATCCAACAAGGAAAGATTCTCTGCTGAACTATCAATTGTGAGTACCACAAGATTTATATTTTTATGCTTGAACCCCCTGGAACACATGAGTATTGAAAATCTAACGTGATATTTATTCATGATATGAAGAACTTTGTTTTTGCTGAGGGTACTTCATTAGCTCATTCTCTAACGTTATGTTTAATTACGATATGAACAACTTATCTTTGCTAGCACAGTTATGGTTTTGATTTTGGTAAGATAGTTATTGACTACTGCATAAATGCTTTCTAGTTTAACTCTGTTTAGACTGTGACTGTGGAGCCAAGGTGCCAGTAGCCCATATTATTGAAAATTTGCTAATATGTAATTGGTCTAGAAGGGAAGTTGAAGTTGTTTAGGGAACATTAGCTGTTAGCAATTCATCTGGATGACTCCCGTAGAAGATGGTGCTTACTTGTATTTTCAGTTGCTTAATTATTAGCTTAATATTTGGTGAAATTCATACATTATTTGAAGAAAGTAATTGAGGCTCGATCTTCTTCATCGAAAAAGATTGAACCTGTTGCTTTCCAGACACCAAATAGGTCTATAGCAACATCATGAGAATTGATTTATGTCATCAAAAAATTTGACTTCCAATCTTAACATAACATATTCTTTTATATAGGCTTAAGCAGACTGTCAATTCACCTAAGGCAGATGTAAAGTCAATTGTTGGGTCATTCCATTTCAAAAGTGGTGAACGAGCTAAAAGAAGAAAAGAGGCAAGCAAGCATGTTATCATTCAGAAACATTTTTTATTTATTTAGGTTAAGGATGGACTTTAACGTGCCTATTCTTTTTCTTTTCATAAAATGTTATCAGTTCTTAATGAAATTGGAAGAGAAATTTATGGACCACATTCAAGGGATCACATTTTTCTCTTTTAGTTTAAGAATGGACTTTAATGTAATGCATTTTAAATTATTATATAATATGTATGCTTTATTTGATTTTTTTTTGAAACATGGTGTTATTCGCGGCGTTTGAAAAAAAATGCCACTATATAACATGTTCTCACGGCATTTGAGTTTACAAATGCCACTAGAGAACATATTTTCGCGGTGTTTGAGTTTACAAACACCACTAAAGAACAGTTTCTAACGGCGTTTGATTTTACAAATGCCACTAAAGAATAGTTATTCGCGGCGTTTGTACAAACGCCGCTATAGAACTTGACTTTTTGCGACGTTTGCAAAATAAACGCCACTATAGGGTTAAAAAACGCCACTAAAGAACTGTTTTGTTGTAGTGACTATAATCGTACCGATAAGCCTATACACCTATCGATACCCCCTCTTAAATGTACACAATGGCTCTTTCTGTTTTGAGGCAGATATCGATATGGTAGGTTGCAAAAGTGCATTTATTGCGGGAAAATGGAGCCCAACAACTTTATTGATGATCTCAACTACCTAAACGGATAGAAATCAATGCAAGGGTATAAAAGCAAGCTTCCAAAGCCTCAACAACAACTATTGAACATATTTGCAGCATCCAAGCATATATCCAAACCCTTGAGCTTAAAGAGTCAAATTTTTGTAACCCCCACTTGTGTAATTTTCATCGGATCATTTTCTTTCAAGTTTGGGAGTGATTACTTGTAATTGTGTAATATATCAACCTTGTGAGAGGTATTTTTCAGATTGTCATTTATTCATTGTATCATTTGAATTTCATCCATTGCAAACTGGAGCGGTACAAGTGTAGAAAGTCAAGTCCTTGAGCCAAGTAGTGCCACATTTTGGGAAAGTGGCGACCATAACGTTAGAATCAAATGCTTGAAAATGTCTCGGGAAAGAAATCACAGATCTTAGACCACGTGCTGAGCACCAAAAGCCTTGATAGAGATAAACACTTCCACTGGGACTGATCCGACCTTCTTCTTTAGGGAGGGTTTGCAGCAGATGCTGGAGTTCATCGTCCAATGACTTGTCCACGTCTTGGGTTGGTGAACCAAGATTGATTTTGCTGGTTTTTTATGTATCCATAATGAAACCAATAACTATCTTATTTTGCACAATTTTCATCGATTAATAGTAAAGTGGACAGGCAATCCACCTACCCTTATAATATTTTAAAATTGGTCGATCATAATTTTTTAAGGGTAAAATACCTAAATCATCACTTAACTTTGCTCTCGGACCTATTTTGGTCATTGAACTTTCAAAACGCTCAATTTACTCACTAAACTTTACTTTTTGACCTATTTTAGTCACTTTGAATTATTTTATTAATAATTTGGGATGACGTGGTATATTTTATTATTATTAAATATAAAATTAATTTAAAATGAAAATAAAATTATATTTTATTTTTATTAAATATAAAATAAAACTCCAAATTCCCAAACACTCAAACTCTTTCAATGGTGTTACCCTCACCGGTCACAAACCCCTTCGCCGGCGTTACCTTTACCGACCACCACTCCTTCATCGGTGTTACCCTCATCGGCCATCCACCCCTTCACCATATATAATCACAGAATAAAATTAAATTCTACTACAAAAGCATTACTAAAAGTGAGATGCAAGGGCCAATTATCGACCTTTGATTAAATGCAAGATCAAAACACATAATGAGATTCATTCAAATCAATTGGCAATTGATGAAGAAATATTCACAAACAAAACCATCACTATACTCCAATTACTTCATATATGTTGCTAAAAATACATGATTCGGCCCTTAAATAACTGAACGTTAAAGAAGCAAATTTCATAAAAACATATGCAAAGATTTTTGAGTTTTAACTGGAAACCCATATGAGCTAAAAAGAATTGAAAGGGCGTATGTTACCTGTAGGAGACGACAACCTGGGACATCCTTTTTAAAGACCAGGAGAATACAATGGATCCCATTCTCAGGGACGACATTGTTTTTTCAATGATAAAATCGTTGATTAGAAGTTTTGTGCAAAGAAGAAAGAAGGGTTGGGGCCGGGGCAACCACACGATGTTTTTTTGAAGTTTTGAGTGTTGGTTAACGCCGGCGAAAGGGTGGGTGGCCAGTGAGGGTAACACCAGTGAAAGAGTGGGTGGCCGGTAAAGGTAACGCTGATGAAAGGGTGAGTGTTGGGGGATTTGAGGGTTTTATTTTATTTTTTACTTAATAATAAAATATAATTTTGTTTTTATTTTAAATTATGTCTATATTTAATAATAATAAAATATGTCACGTCATACTAAAATATTAATAAAATAATTCAAAGTGACTAAAAAGGTCAAAAAGTAAAATTTAGTGAGTAAATTAAGCGTTTTGAAAATTTATTGACCAATATAGGTCCGAGAACAAAGTTGAGTGATGATTTAGGTATTTTACCCTTTTTTTTAAATAAAATGGATTGCAGACCCAATAAACTTCCACTACGCCATTAACATATTCACATGACAACCTGTACTGGACAAGAAAAACCAACAACCCAAAAATTTATTTATTTCCCCTAAGATATCCACCAAAATAATTTGAAGGGTAAACTTCACCACATACCACTCAATTATAGCTACTGACTCGAAAATGCCACTAAACTTTAAAAAAAATCAAACTAACACTAAACTTTAGTTTGTGACTCGAAAATACCACTCTGCCGTCAATTCTCAACACCATCGTTAAGTCAAAACGACGTCGTTTTGGTGCGGCTGTTTTGAAGCCTAATTTAGCCCAAAATGACGTCGTTTTGCTCGATGGCAGCTATTAATCACACCCGGATAGTTCTTGTCCCAAAGGTTGTGGGGGCAAATTGTATGGAGAAATAACCAACGTGAAGTTATGTAATATTTTACCACAAATATTATATATTTTAAACTACTTGAGATTAATTCAAATTATTTTATGAAATAAATAATACTATAAATAATATATAATATTTATATAATAGTTTTGGTAAAATATTATATAATATCACGTTAGTTTAGTGGTTAAGGCTTAGCCTTTAAAGGGAAGTAATACAACTTTTTATATGTCTTTCTGTTACTAGATCCTTCGCTAGCGTTATCCTTGTACCAAGGATGACCACAAAACCTGCGTTCGATCAATTCAGAATCACCTCCCCAATAAATCATGCAACAATTTCTACAACAATGGATTTTCTGAACCGGCAAACCCATATCACGGACCAACTTCTTCATCTCATACGTGTTCTTGGGCATGACATTATCTTCAAGCATTACCTTCTGCATTATCCGACAAAGGTCATCATAGCATACATTAGGAATCTTATATTGTGCTTTTAAGTGTATTAATTCAGAAACCACTGATAACTTAGACTCATTGCTACCGGGCCATATCGGTTCCGAAGAAGCACCAAGTTTGTCGTACAACATCTGCGCAGAAGCAATTGGTGGTTGATCATCTTGTGTCATGTATGCATTTAATTCAGGACCAGAAACATCTATCTCGGGAGGTTCATGGTTGTTACCACACAGATCATATGCATACTCTGGAACTGCATTGCTTGAACGCTCCATATGGTTATAGTAATCATATTGACTCTGTCCAGTGAGAGAAAAACGTGGCTCTCCATGATGCACCCAATTAAAATAATGTGGAACAAACCCTTCAGTGATCACATGAACTTTCATCATTTCTAGATCTTGAAAATTTTTATTTCTGCATTTAGGTCGGTTATATGGACACCTAATATTTCCTCCATCTGTAAATCTAGGCTTACTTAATGCAAATGTAATAAATTCCAATAGTGGTCGCTCAAAATCGGGATTAATAATGTGACCCTTTATTAGACTATCAATATTGTACATCCAAGATCGATCCATGCTGAATGCCAAAGCCTGTTTTTATTGTATTATTAAATTAAAATACTTAAATTAGTAAACTTGTAAATAGTAATTTTTAATTTCTATTTTCTAAATCTTCTAAAAAAAATAAAACATACCTTATGATTTTTATTATTGTATATTACGTGCAAAACTCTTTATTTACTCTTAATATATTTCTAAAGAAAACAAGAAGTAGAACTTATGACATTATTAATCTATGTTACATATGAAAATATTTTACTTACTTTTAATCTATTCTAAACTTTTTAATTAAAAGGCTAATACTAATGAATTGATAGCACTATATTTTAAAAATAAAATTAAAACTTACCTCAACTCACAAATTCGGTAAAAAAATTAAAGTTCTGCAAAAGAAATAAAAAACATCAAAATTGAAATTTAAAAATAATTGGAATACAACAAACAATTATTCTAAAATGTTATTTTTATTATAACGGTAAAAACAATAGTTATTTAAAATGATAAAATCCCATGAAATCAAAGCACAACACTCACTACACCAGAATTGATATATAGCGGCGCTTTTTGTGGCGTTTTTGAGGAAAACGCCGCAAATATTGTACTTATCACGACGTTTACAGGACAAACGCCACAAAATGGAAAATTTAGCGGCGTTTTTAATAAAAACGCCGCTATAGGTGTAGTTTTAGCGGCGTTTATAAAACCAAACGCCGCAATAGGTCCGCAAAAGTTCAGTTTTAGCGGCGTTTGGTTTTACAAACGCCACTATAGATAAAACACATCGCTATAAGGGAAATGGAATAAAAAATTAAAAAAAGACACGGTAGAAGTACTCACGGGATTTTAAACCCCATTTAAATGCTAAGCCCTTGTTTTCTCTCAAACCATAGCGCAACCGTCATTCTCCTCGTCGTCGCCGCCGTTCTGATGATCACTCCGGCAAGCCAAAGCCACCAAGATGAAGCTCTTGTCCCCTTCTCCGAATTGTTGCATTGATTTCTGCAATATATGCATCTCTTTTAGCCATTGCCTCTGCTAAAGTTTTCTTCGAAGAACGCTTTGATGGTAAATCGTTTCTGACTCATCGTTTCTTCGTTTTCTCTAACTAAATCGTCCGTTGTGTGCGAACCTTTAGATTGGCTTGCTTTCGTCGTTTGAATATATTTTATAAAGATTTATGAGTTTTATTTTTATCAAATTTGAACGGATCAGTGATGTTTATGTGTTAATTAGGCAGTTCAGTTGCTTTTGATTTGTTCCTTACTCAAATGCTTAATTAGGTTTGACAATTTTGTATCCATTTTGAGAATTTTAAAGAGAACTCATGAAAAGGATGTTACTTTTGGTTTAATTGTAACTTTTTTACGATTCATTTTTTTCAAATAGTACATTTTCATTTATTTTTGGCTAATTTTTCTCCATTTTGAAAATTTTGCTTAATTTTTCTCTTACTATGCTCCGTTGACCCTGAAAGTGAATTTAGGAATAGAAATCTATTCTTTAGCTTTATGTATTCATTTTTGTTTATAAATCGAATTGCTGCACATTTTCATTGATATCAAATTTGTGTGAGAAAAATGAGAAAGTCAGAGCAGAAGCATAGCACCAAAAACCACACAAATTTGATATCAATGAAAATGTGCAGCAATTCGATTTATAAACAAAAATAAATACATAAAACTAAAGAATAGATTTCTGTTTCAAGCACGTGGAAACTAATTATGCGGCGAACAAATTTTTTTTCCTTTTTCGGTTCTCTTTTTATGTCCCACCACTAAAAATTTAAATTATAAACACTTGACTACAAATTCTAAATTCTAAACCCTAAAAAATACACCATACACCTAATTCCTTATGTTCTAATAATAAATTATAAATAGAGGCAAAAAAATATAAATAATTTCTATTCTCACGTGGCTTGTCTGTAAACTTTATAAAAGACATCAATCGTTTTTTTTATTACAAAATCAATAGAGTTGATTTTAAGACTTTTGCATTATAATAATGCAAAAGGCATGTTTAGAAGAATAAGCATTTAGGGACACTAAATTATCTTCGTTTACCGAAAGATTTATATTCTTTCATACAGAACAATATTAGTTAATAAACCAATAATTAAATGAATCTTAGTGTAGATTAAAGTTTACCTAAATATTAAACCAGCCACATGAAATCTGAATTAACATGGTAATTTCTTTTGTCTGTTTCATGCTTGCAACTTGTTACTTGCACATTGAATATAACATTAAACTGAAGGAGGAGAACATTCAGGCCCTTTGGAAAAAAAAAATAAGTGCTTTTGCATTAAAAAAAAGTGTTTGGTGCCAAACACTTGAACAGAAAGTACATATAAGCACATTGCTGGATTTTTCAGCTTTTCCTTTTGAAAAGTTGGATTTGGGGTGAAAATGTCTTTTTTACCCCTTAAATCTATTCACACCAATTCTATAATTTATGTGAACAATATCTCATAATTTATATATTATAACAAGTACTTATATATTCATTATTTATAATTGTAATTATTAATTATCATTTCATTTTAAAGCTTTCACTACAAATAAATTTGCATTAATTATTTAAAAATGTTATTATATTTTAAATTGATATATTTTATATGTTATAATATTAAAAAAATTAAGTATCTGGTTTTAATAGCAAAGAGGGACAGTCCGAAGGGGATTGGGGATTATCGCCCAATATGTTTGCTAAATTCACTTTACAAAATACTTGTGAAGTGTTTAGCGCAGAGGTTACAAAATGTGCTGCCTATGCTCATCAGCGATGTACAAGCAGCGTTTGTGAGTGGTCGTCAGATTTTGGATGGGATCCTTCTAGCTAATGAAGTTATACATTCGATGAAGCAGGATCAGTTGGGCAAAGGAGGAATAATTCTGAAATTGGATTTCGCCAAGGCATATGACTGCATCAGCTGGGATTGTTTGGGTTGTGTAATGCATCGGATGGGGTTCGGGAAGCGATGGGGCGAATGGATTCGTGAATGTGTTGAGTCTGCAAGGTTGTCAATCTTAGTCAATGGTAGTCCGTCAAAGGAGTTTGCAATGCGGAGAGGTTTGCAACAAGGGGATCCCCTTTCCCCCTTGCTGTTTGTAATGGTGGCCGAAGTTCTGCACCAATTTTTAATAAATGCCGAGCAGCGGGGTTTAATTCGAGGGATTCACGTGGCACGAGGAGTATCTATTTCGCACTTACAATTTGCGGATGACACGGTGCTATTTATTCAAGGTGAGCTAGAATATGCACGGCATCTCAAGCGTGTCCTCACTTGTTTTGAGTATATGACTGGACTACAAATAAACTATGAAAAATCATGTGTGTATGGCATTGGATTGGAGGAGGAATTTCTTGTGACTATCGTGGATATATTGGTATGTCAGCGAGGGTCCCTCCTGATGAAATATTTGGGGATTCCGTTAGGAGTGCATCCGAGGGGTGTGGAGATTTGGAATCCTCTTGTTCAGCGTTTCCGACAAAGATTACCAGGCTGGAAGCGAGATTCACTGTCATTTGCAGGAAGATTGTTGTTAGTTAATTCTGTGTTGTCAGCTTTGTCGGTGTATTATATGGGGGTTTTCTTAATCCCGAAGAGGATAATTTTGAAGATTGACCGTATCCGTAGAAATTTTTTGTGGGGAGGGAAGGAAGAGCGTGCGAAACTTAGTAGAGTGAGCTGGGTGGTGGCTTGCAAACCGAAACGGTTTGGAGGTTTGGGAGTAGTGAATCTACATATCTGAAATTTGGCAATGTTAGCCAAGTGGGTGTGGCGATATGCTAAATCGGACGACTCACTTTGGAAAGCAATTATTGTGGCAAAGTATGGTAAATATGTCCTTTCATGGCGAATGAATTCTCGGGACCTACTACGAATGTTGTCGATGTGGAGACAAATAGTAGCGGTTCAAAGTGATGAATACGTGGCCCGGTTTTTAAATGCCACCCAATTCTCATGGACATTGGGCGATGGTACTAGTATTTTATTTTGGAGAGATTGTTGGTGCCTTGCGGAACCATTGAAATTTGTCTTCCCCCGATTGTTTAGTTTGGCTAGCAATAATATGGCAAGGGTATGTGATTATTTGGGATTACCGAGGGATGAGTGGACCAGTTGTTTTAGACGACCCTTGCGAACATTTGAGGCTACCCAGGTACGTGAATTGCAAGCTTGTGTTGTTGGTTATTCGCTGCATGATCGGGTTGTGGATAAATTGGTCTGGGTTCATGATGTGGCGGGGCAATTCTCGGTGAGTGCATTACACAAATTAATGGCTACATTTGGGTTAAGTGATGCATCTGATGTTAGTATGATATGGAGGCTGCCGTTGGTATCGAAAATTCAGTGCTTCATTTGGTTTTTATTGTTGAACCGGCTGCCAACTTTGAGGATGCTGCTGGAGCGAGGAATTCCGCTGGGGATGGGTGGGATTGGTTGCCGATGGTGTGCGGATGGGGAAGACAACGTGGACCATATTTTTGGGCAGTGTGAGATTGCATGGGGGTGTGAAACATGTTCTTCGGATGGTGGTCAGTGTCGACCGTTCGACCATGGTGCATTGGTGAGTTTATTTATCAGTGTTGCGTGAGTTATTTCGATGGTGATCTGCGCACATGGTGGATTATAGGGTGCACGTGTGTTTTGTGGTCACTGTGGCTTGCCCGAAATGAGATGATGTTTAGGGACAAGAAGGCTTCGTGACAATCGATTTTTTTCATGGTGCAACTACGGTTCTTTCATTGGACATGTGCACGGTTTGAGACGCTGCACTCGAGCGAAGCAGCTTGGTGGGAGTGCCCCGCTTTGTGCAGGCCATCGCGGGTGCTGAGACGCGGTTGTAGGGTGGGTGTGGTATGGGTGCCGCCTCCACAGGGGGTGTGGAAATTCAATGTGGACGGGGCATCAAGGGGTAAGCCAGGTGAGGCCGGATGTGGGGGAGTTCTTCGTGATTGGAACAGCCGGATAGTGGCTTTATTTTCGGGGTCCATCGGAGTGGTGGATTCCAATGTCGCTGAACTTCAGGCGATCGTGTATGCTTTGCGGATGGTGCAGGAAATTAATTGCGATGGGGTGCATTCCGTGGTAATTGAGTCGGACTCGGTCGTTGCAATTTCTTGGATATTAGGCACGGAACGTCGACCTTGGCGTTTGGGAAATTGGTTTCATCAGATTGACGATGCGTGGGAGGCAATGCCTTTTGTATGTTTTACTAATATCTTTAGAGAAACCAATAGTATCGCGGATGCATTAGCAAAGAGTGGTGTCTTACGCTCTAAATGGGTATGGATGCATTGATCTGAGTTCGGGGTTTTGTCTGTTTGGGGTTGTCGTTCTACCATATGCACGAGCACTCTTTTCCCCCACTTAGGCTTAGGGGGGTTTTAATGAGGCCGGTGCAATGGATTTTGCATGATTTATTCAATAAAACAAATCATGTTGCTGATCAAAAAAATTAAGTATCATTAAATTAATTTTTTATTTTAGAATAATATGTCTAAAATAAACATTTAATCTACTTAAAATTAGTATTTTTTTATTACGAAAGGATATTGACATAGACCTCGTTAAAAACCTTCCTAATCTTAAATGAAGGAAAATGGTACATATGTCAGCATTTACAGAAAGAACAACGAGATGAAACTCAGCAAATAAATGTAGTATTTTTAGAAAATAAATAAAACACTCAAATTTTAAAGTAAGTAATTCAAAAATATTTAAAAAATACTTATAAAAAGTACATTTTCACACAATTTTTCAAAAATACTTTTTAAAAGTAACATCAAACTGACTCTTAATCACGGAGATTCATTATTATGCTCGAAATTTTTCGAAAAGCCCTATTTTATGTTTTTCGACGTCCTGAGTCTGATTTTGATTCCCATTTCGCGAAATTCAGACTTGAAAGCCTTCAAATTAGACCTTGAACTCGAGTTTGCTTATGTAATTTATTAATCAATTATGAGCAATGTGAATAAGGACTGAAATTGGAATTTGTGCGATTGAAGGTATTCACAGTTCCTTGTATTCGAGATGTTGAGGACGTCGCATTCGGGTTTGAGAGTGATCGAACGGAGTATCATGGTCGACCGATATAGCAAGTATTAAAGGTAATACACTACTACCTCTAGTATGCTTTATGAACATTTTGGTATTCGGTTAATGCATGCATGAATATTATGAAGAGTGTTGTTAACTCTGCTTAAGTCAAACCAAATATGAAATTGAGTATGATAACCAAGATAAGATCGAATTGCTCGAACGAGAAAGTTAATAAATGTAAGGATCTAGAGTTTAATAAATTAAGTAATGAGGCAGCTAATCTCAAAACCCGATTATTAATGTCAAGTGATTAAATGCCAAAAATATTTGGATATAAAATTACGAAAATGCCCTTAAGGTATGAGAATGACTAAAAAACCCTTGGAAATGGAAGCGATTTAGAAATCTATACTGGATATGGTAAAACAACCCGATTTATCTAAAAATTTTGAACTACTTGGAAAGTTATGGTAACAAGATTTAAACCTTCGAGATTGTAAGGTGTTAGGTTTCCTTGAATTTGGAATAAATCTCCGAATATAGATTTACGGGAAACTATCCATACCTCTGAATTAATCAAGTGGCTCAAAATACTGAATTGATTGTAATGACTAAAAGTATTGGAAATATTGTTATGGTTAAATTAATCGGAATGATCGTATTGACCAGAAAGGCTGAAGTATCCTCGGACACCGAGGTTTGCAAATTTACTGGAAGGATGGATAAACCCTTGAGTTATGAAATGAATGAAGTGGTTGGAGGTACTAAAATTTCTTGAGTGGTTGAAACACCCACGAGTACTTAAATGATTGAAATACTATAAATGGTTCAATTGACAGGAATGATGGATATCCTGAGCTTCAAAATGACTGAACTACCACCTTGACTGGAATAAGTAAATTTCCTTTGATAAAATTCTAGAAATGCCAATAAATCTGAAAAATGACTAAAATGCTCCTAAGGGTTAAAGCATGACTCGTGTACATCAATCACTCCTGATATTACTATAAGGATGGAAGTTTTTCCGCACAGAATATAAGTTCGACTACTCCGTGGCAAGTCCTGTGGTGAGATATGAAGGTAACCGTTCAAATATACGATACAATTAGTATTTGGAAATGATACTCGTGAAGTGCATACATCAGAAGGTTTGGTTAGTATTGTAAGGTTGGGACATGTTAGTTCGATTGGTTTTAGAGGCTCGATAAAATTCTGGAAATATTAAATATTGTAAATCGTCATTTTATCACTATTGGGCTAAATTACAAAATCACCGCTGATAGTTCAATGACCAAAATGCCCTCGTTAGCCAAAGTAATCAAAATAGCCCTGAATGTATCTGATATCGTGAAAGATCTTGACATAGAAATCTTCGAATGCCTTGTTGGAAACCTGATGAGCAAATAGAATTCTCGAGCCACTGTTTATGCATTGTTGGTATAAATTACCAAAATGCCCATGTATGATAAAATGACCAAATGCCCTTGTAGGCTTAAATGACTAAATCACTCATGATATGTCTAAACTCTCAAAGATCTTGATGTATCATCTCTTGAATACCTAGTTTGAACCGTTGGTACGAACCCCCCTTTTTATAGGGGCCTCGTTTCAAAAATTCGTTCAAATTGTCAAAAGTTTGATGTGTTCCCTTCAATAAATGCCAAGTATCTCCAAGAAACAAATTGTTCCACCTAGTGTGTTCCATGTGTGTTACACGATTGTTTTGCATACTGATTTACATGTTATAATACCGATCACGTGCACATGACTGACATACTTGAAATTCACAGGAACATGACATGTTATATAAATTAAGCATGACCATACTGTATTTCTGATATATGCCTATGCACCCGATATAACAAACATGCTATATGGATAATGTATTACTGAAAATACTGACGGCTCAGCCCTGATCCAGTTGGTAAGTCCGCCCGTTTCGGTTCCTATGCTTCAGCTAGGTCCGCCCGTATTCGGTTCCTAAGCTTCGGCTAGGTCCGCCCGTATTCGATTCCTATGCTTCAGTTAGGGCCGCCCGTATTCTAAGGTATTCCCTTAGGATGGTACCCATGCCTAATGGGCTCGGGGTAATGCCTATACATGATACCGCACTGGGGAAACTATATATTGGAGTATGGTTGGAGGGTAAATAAAGAATTAAAATGAACTTTACTGCTACTTGAAACAAATGTATTTGAAATAAAAAGGTTTACTGCATTGTTACATTTCATGCATTAACGTTGCACTGTTAGAACACACTAGACATTAAACTCTCTAATTCCACCTCCGTATGTTATCACCCTATAATTCCCGTCTAATTCTCGATGTTTGAATAAATAACAAATATCATTATTCTCGAGTACTGCTGCCTCGAAATAGTAGAGCAGAAATGGAGACTGTTACTACGTGGAACATCATGAAAATGTTATGCCTACCATATATCTGCATGAGCTTATAGCATCTTTTGGTAGTTTTGTATCACTGAGCTTTTCCAAGCTCACGTTGTTTTTTCCATCGCAGGTTAAAATAATATATCATGGTATAACGTTTGACATCAGTGTTCGAAGTTCTCTCGGCGTTGCTTTTGGAGTACGGTACTGTATAGTTAGTGGGCATGTATGTCACATATTGTTTTACGATAGTGTTTGTAAAGCACTTTTTGAAATTTCTATTATGTGTTTAAATGACTTCCTGAAACGATATTTTAAACAGAAGTTGATTTTACAGTTTAATAAGTGTTTTGAGGAAATATGTTTTTATGTGTATTTTTATTGTGGGTCGCTCTTGTGACCCTAATTTGACTTCTTAGGATCCGTTGTAATGCATAGGCGGGTCTAGGGGGTTACAAGTTCATTTCAGGCCGGTTTCGTTTCGAGCTGGGTTCATTTCGGGTCGGATTCATTTTAGGTCAGGTTCATTTCAGGTCAAGTCAAAACGTTTAATTGACGGGTTAATTCAGGTTCGGATTGACTTCAGGTCGGGTTCATTTCAGGTCGATTTCATTTCAGGTCGGGTTTAACCGTTTAGGTCGATAGACTTTAGGTTGGTCATTCATTTTGAGCTAATTATTCAATGCCCTTGACGAATGACGAACATGAATCACGTTAAAAAGAAATCTTAGGCAATAGGCAGTAGTAGAATGAACAAAAATCTCATTTAATGATTCATTTGTAAAATATTAGAGTAAATTACAAAAATAATAGGGGGTCAATCTGTACTAAATTTAAAGTTTAGGGACTAGAATGAACAAAAATATCAGCAAATGATTCAGATCTAACTATCTAAGATATTGGAGTAAATTACAAAAATTATAAAATAATAAGGGTAAATTTTGGCGAAATTTTTTTAAGGGACTAAAATGAATAAAAATATCATCATATTAAAATCACGTGACTAAATTGCAAAAAATGAATAGGGGTCGGGTCAATTTGGAATAAGAAAATAGTTAGCCTTTTTGGGACTATAATGAACAAAAATATTAAATTAAAGATTTAAAATGATAAACATTGGACTAAATCACAAAAAAATGAATAGGGGTCAATTTGTACTAAATTTAAAGTTTAGGGACTACAATGAACAAAAATATTAGTAAATGATTCATATCTAACTATATAAGATATTGGAGTAAATTATAAAAAAATATAAAATAATAAGGGTAAATTTTGGTGAAAAATAAAATTTTAGGGACTAACATGAATTAAAAATGTCATCATATTAAAATCACATGACTAAATTGCAAAAAAATGAATAGGGTCAAGTCAATTTGGAATAAAATAAATTTTTAGGGACTATAATGAACAAAAAAATTAAATTTAAATTAAAGACATTAGACCAAATCAATAACTAGAATTTAAATTAAAATTAAAGACATTGGACTAAACTAAAATTGAGACTAAAACGAATCAAACTAAAATTAAAGACTAAAAAAGACCTAATTGTAAAGCTCCTAAGCTAGTAATGACTTAAACTACAAATAACCCTGAAAATAGGCGGGATTTTTTCCTATTTTTTAACTTCAATTTTCACTCAATTTCATTTGAAATTGAAAGATGGGAAATGGGAATTGCACGTTGGGTGGGACTTGGGAATTGGGATTAGTTACCATTCCTTGGGATTTGGGCTAAAAAGGGTTGTTTTTTTAATTTGGACTAAATTACAAAAAGAGTTAATTTGTTCTAGAAATTAAACTTTAGGGACTAGAATAAATTGGACTAAATTGCTAAAAGTATAAATCATTATGTGACAATTTTGACTAAAAATTAAATTGTATGGAGTAGAATAAATATATGAGTCAATTTCGGCTAAAAATAAAGTCTTAGCCTTTTAGGGATATAGAATACAATGAACAAAAATATCATCATGTTTAAAATATTTGACTAGATTAAATTTTTTTTAAATAAATGGGGGTCAATTCGGTTAAAAATTATGGACTAATATGAACATAAATAAATCCTAAATTCCTAACCTAATCATATAACCCAAAACACTCAACTTAACACATTTACCCTAAACCCCAAACATCAACCCCTAAATCTTACAATCACTAGTAATTAAAGTACAAGCATAATCCTCAAATCCCTAAACTAATCTCATAACCCTAATTCCAAACACACAACTCAAACATGTATTGTTTATAGCCCTAAACCCATAACCTTAACCACAAAATCCCTAAACTAATCTCATTACCCTAAACATTCTACTTAAAACATTTACCCCTACACCCCAAACATGAACCCCTAAATCTTAGAAGCACTATTCACTAATAATTAGATTACATGCCTAATCTCTTAATCCCTAAACTAATCTCATTACCCCAAAACACTCCACTTGACACATTTACCCTTAATCCCTAAACTAGAACTCCTAAATCTTACGAGCAATATTCACTAATAATTAAAGTACAAGCACAATCCCATAATCTAAACCCTTAAATCCCTAAACTAATCCCATATCCCCAAATAATCAATTAGACACATTTACCCTAAATCCCAAACATAAATCAATAAATCCCTAAAATAATCTCATTACCCCAAACATTCCACTTAAACACATTTGCCCTAAAACCCAAACATGAACTCTTAAATCTTAGAAGAACTATTTACTAATAATTAGAGTGCAAGCCTAATCTTATAGTCTCTAAACTAATCTCATTACCCAAAACACTCCACTTGACACATGTACCCCTAATCCCTAAATCAAAACCCATAATTCTCTAATAATTAAAGTGCAAGCTCAGTCCCATAATCTCAACCCATAAATCTCTAAACTAATCTCATAACCCCAAATAGTCAACTAGACACATTTGCCCCTAAACTCCAAACATGAACCCTTGAATCCATAAACTCATCCCATTACCCCAAACATTCCACTTAAAACATTTACCCATGAACCCCAAACATAAATCCTTAAATCTTTTAATTAAAAACTAAACCCATAACCCAATTAATATTTAATTAAAAACCATAATTTAAATAAATATTTTAATTAATTGTTTATTTAAATTATGTTTTTAATTAAATATTACTTTAAATTATTTTTTGTAATTAAATATTTACTTAAAATATTTAAATTAATATTTAATCTAATATTTAATTAATAATAATAATTTTGTATATTTAAATTATTATTTTAATTAAATATTAATTAAAATATTTATTTAAATTATGGTTTTTATTTAAATAATTATTTAAATAATGATTTTTTGGCTCCATAAGTATGATTTTATTAACACAAAAATCATACAATGCATCCAACTCGGGCCTCATTAAAAACCTCCCTATACCTAAATGGAGGAAAAGAGTACCCGAGAAGGACAACCGAGAACCAAACACCAACCCTTACAAAAGGAAAACACAGCAAAAAAAACCCCACCCAGCCAGACCCCAACAGCTCGATCCGCCCAGGTCACAACCGACCAAGGAGTCACGCCCCCAGGTCACCCGAGCCAACTGCTCCAGGCCATAAAGCCCTCACCCCGCCCAACGTTAAGCCCTCCCCAGCACGCCCTAAGCACCTCCGTCCCGCACACCCCACGCATCCAGCAGCTCCCTCTAGGCTAAAGTCCCACCTGCATCCAGACACGTCGGTCCACACCACCTTTAGCCAATGTATCGGCTATTCCATTTGCCTCGCGGCCAACATGATGAAACACACAATTCACCGCTAAACTTGCTTCATCGATATGCCTAAATAAAGAGAAGTACCTCCAGGGCCGACCCTCAACGTTAAGAATCCATGAAATATATTGAACATGATGTAAGGAAGACGTGTGCATTAAGAAATTATTTGATGAAAATGTGAATTTGACTCTTGTTTAAGAAGACATATTACAAAGGAAAACGGCTTCTTTTTTTGCTTTAACAGGGAACTGAAAAATGTCCACTTGCCTAAGTAATATGTATATACCATGGAATTTTGAAAAGCTTGTTTGGCATGCTCACTTAAAACTTGAGGCGATATTTGCTTTGTACACGAGTGTGTGTGGATATCTGCTTGTCCTTGTAATATTTTATATTCCTAACAATTTGTCTTCAGGTCTGTGTAATGAGTTTCATGTACTTTGGTAATTTCCTTTGCAGTCAGAGGAAGGATTATTGAATCATTTCCAAGGTCAAGAAGTTGAAGTCCTCGCAGAAGGTATGTTATTCAGTGCATTCTTTTTTAAAGATTTCATTTTGCATGATTGATAGCATTTTCTGTCTTGTGCCCACTTCTCTGAATTAATTGTGAGAGATATCGATGAAGGGATAAGCATGGGGATTTTTCACATATGCTTCTCCCTTACCAATCAAAGCAATCTAGATTAGTAGTAGCATGAAGATGATAGTGCTATGTGATAGTACATTTAAGATAAATTAAATTCATTGTTTTTTATCTACACGTTCCTGCATTTAGTATTTGAATGCACTTATTGTGGTTTATTTTCCATTTATACCTTGACAATTTATATTAGGTTTCTTTATCATATATGATTTTTCAGAGGGAGGTCCAGTACTTCCTTTGTTGGATATATAATGCCTTTTAAGCTTGTCTGGATGGTAAAACCTATATGGATTGATTTTATTTCTTTATGGTTTTATCAATTTGTGATGTTTGTCGTGTTAAATATATTCAGGCACAGGGATGACCATTACAAAGATAGGAATTATAGAAGAATTTGAAGTCGAAGTTAACAGACATGAACGTGATCGATATTGTGGGAAAGACACACTCTCGGTGCAAAAGTCGTAGTGCTAGTTCTGTCCGTTCTGAGAGCTTAAGTTTTCACCAATTTTCAGTTTGTACATTTGTAAGCTTAATGTTTTCTAAGTTATACATTTTTATGTTGTAATAAACTTCTGTTTTATTCATTTATAATTTATAATTTTACTTACATTTGGTTCTTATCAAATTAAATAATCAACAAAAAAGAGTTTTATGTTCTACACCAAACAAACTTGTGTTATATTTCATAATTTCCAGATTGTAAGTTTAAAGTTTATTAAGGTGTACACTTTTATGTTGTAATAAAATTGTATCTTATTCAATAATAATTTTACTTATTCCGTTTAAAGTTCACTTCTTCTGTTTAAAGTTCTTGTAAGTTTAAAGTTCAGAGTAAGTTAAATTCACTTATTCTATCTTTTGACTTATTCTGTTTAAAGTCACAGTTTTCGATATTATCCAATAAATTTTGAAAAAGTTAAGTTAATTAAATAAAAAGACATTCATTCAAGTTATGTTTGAATTCAATAGCATTAAAAGATGAGAGATTATTTCTATTTCAAGCACGTGGAAACTAATTATGCGGCGAATAATTTTTTTTTATCCTTTTTCGGTGCTTTTTCTATGTCACAACACTAAAATTTAAATTATAAACCCTTGATCCTAAATTTTAAATTTTAAACCCTAAAAAATACACCATACACCTAAATCTTTATGTTCTAATAATAAATTATAAATAGAGGCAAAAAAATATAAATAATTTCTATTCTCACGTGGCTTGTCTGTAAACTTTATAAAAAAATCAGCAATCTTTTTTTTTTTTATTACAAAATCAATAGAATTGATTTTAAGACTTTTGCATTATAATAATGCAAAAAGGCATGTTTAGCAGAATAAGCATTTAGGGACACTCAATTTTTCTATATTATATATACATCGAGATTCCTTCCTTTTTCACCATTCACATAACATGGGATTATGAGCATAATGATGATGGATCAGTCGTAATTAAATATTATCCTCCATAATTCTGATGCTATATTCTATGTGCAAGTTGCACGTGTGAAACAGATAAAAATAAATGGTTTAAATGAAAAATAAGTGATAAAGTATATTTTTTTCAACTTTAGGTGCTTAAAATATTTTTTTTATAAAAATAAGTACTTAACGTTTCAATTATTATAATTTTAGGTGTCTGGTAATTAATTATCGTTAAAAAAAATTAAACAATAAAAATTAGACACGTGTAATGTTTTAATTTATAATTTTATTTAATTAACTTTTTTTTAATAATTTAAAAAATTTCAATAAAAAATCTTAAAATTTAAAAAATTTTAAAATAGTCTCCGAATCACTAAATCCTAAAACCCCAAATCTTCACCGCTGCTACCGCCGGTCATTGTCACCGACCCCATTCGGTCGCCGAACTCAGCCGACTATTTTCCTCAACTTGCCATCGTCGAAAATCAGCGAAGGGTGTGCCAGCCGAACATTGAACGTTGAATGTAAAAGAATCGTTCGATTGGCACACCGTTTGCCGATCTTCGATGATGGCGAGTTGGGGGAAAAAGCGTGTTGGGTCTGACGACCGAAAGGATTCAAATGCTCCCTCTTCTGTTCTTGAGTTTTCACACAACACCTATGATACAAATATAGATCCAACACAGGTTCGTTCATTTCATTCGAAGTTCTTGTAACTTTATTCTATGTATTTCGAGAGTCCTTGGAGACTCAGATCACATATCCATGTTCAGATACAAGTGACAGGCATGATAATGCATGAAAAATGGGAAAGTCAGAGCAGTAGCATAGCACCAAACACCACACAAATTTGATATCAATGAAAATGTGCAGCAATTCGATTTATAAACAAAAATGAATACATAAAGCTAAAGAATAGATTTCTATTCCTAAATTCACTTTCAGGGTCAACGGAGCATAGTAAGAGAAAAATGAAGCAAAATTTTCAAAATGGAGAAAAATTAGCCAAAAATAAATGAAAATGTACTATTTGAAAAAAATGAATCGTAAAAAAGTTACAATTAAACCAAAAGTAACATCCTTTTCATGAGTTCTCTTTAAAATTCTCAAAATGGATACAAATTTGTCAAACCTAATTAAGCATTTGAGTAAGGAACAAATCAAAAGCAACTGAACCGCCTAATTAACACATAAACATCACTGATCCGTTCAAATTTGATAAAAATAAAACTTATAAATCTTTATAAAATAGATTCAAACGCCGAAAGCAAGCCAATCTAAAGGTTCGCACACAACGGAGGATTTAGTTAGAGAAAGTGAAGAAACGATGAGTCAGAAACGATTTTCCATCAAAGCGTTCTTCGAAGAAAACTTTAGTAGAGGCAATGGCAAAAAGACATGCATATATTGCAGAAATCAAAGCAACAATTCGGAGAAGGGGACAAGGGCTTCATCTTGGTGGCTTTGGCTTGCCGGAGTGATCACCAGAACGGCGGCGATGACGTGGAGAAAGATGGTTGCGCTATGGTTTGAGAGAAAACAAGGGCTTGGCATTTAAATGGGGTTTAAAATCCCTAAATCCCTAAAAATAACAAAACCCCAATCTCCAAATCTTCACTGCCACCCGCCGCCTTCGACCCCACCCTTTCGGTCATCGGACCCAACACGCTATTTCCCCCAACACGCCATCGTCGAAGATCGGCAAACGGTGTGCCAATCGAACGATTCTTTTACGTTCGATGTTTAGCTGGCACACCCTTCACCGGTTTTCGACGACGGCAAGTTGAGGAAAATAGTCGACTGGGTTCGGCGGCCGAATAGGTGGGGTCGGTGACGACGACCGGTGGTAGCAGCAGTGAAGATTTGGGGTTTTAAGATTTAGTGATTCAGAGACTATTTTAAAAAAAATTTAAATTTTAATATATAATCTCATCGCATTTATACTTATTTTACCTTAATTTCTGCTTCTTAAGCTAGCAGGATAGCCTTAACTTTTCTAGTGAGCCTTTTGGAAAATCCTTTCTTTATAAATTATCTTTAATTGTAATTTTTCTTTTTTTGTTTGGTTAGTGGGAAAATTGACGAAAATCCTTTAAGTCGTAGCTTTATAGTTGCCTTTAATCTACCGTCTTATATTTGATAATCAGTGAACTCTATTAATTAGACTACGCTGAATCATTTTTCAAAACATTACTCTGTAAATGTTATACTTGTAATCCCCTAAACCCGGCCTAGAAGAAATAGCCGAATTTAGGAAGTAACGTTTGAAAACTTTTCCTTCAAGAAATTCAATTTTGGAAATTATACATTAACTTAAAATAAAATAACAGTGATTTAATAAATATCTTATAGTAAATAAAAAATATAAATATCATCATAAATATTAAAATGTTTATATAAAATCTCTGAAATAAAATCATTGTAAAAGAATTTTAGAAAAATAATCTCAAAACACATTTATTCTCAAAAGTATGAAATTAAATCAAAATCCCAAAATAATAATTTGAATAATTAAAAATAGTTTCGTACTAAATAATAAAATAACCGGATAAAATATGAGATCCTCCAAGTACCAAGTTGCCTAGAGTCCAAGATATCTGTAAAAGAAAAACTATGGGGGAGTAAGCTAAAGAGCTTAGTGTGTCTCTGAAGTGCAAGAAAATCATAGTCGTAAAAACATAGTAATATTTTCTTAAAATTCTTTAAAGCACAACACATAAATCAAAAGCGCAATGCAATGCACCCAACTACAACCGCCAAGAGGAAAGTTCCCCGGAACTCCTCACTACAACCGCCAATCCGAAGTGGAATTCTGCCCGAAGGGTGAAACCACTGAACTTCCCCGAACAAATCCCAACCCATGCTCATACAATGATATGATGATTAAAAATCAAATTTCATAAACAAAGTTCCATAAATCGTATTCCGTAAACATACTTCATAAATCATAGTCTATAAGTCCATAAATCATGGTTCGTAAATCATAGTAAAAACATATTCTGAAAACATATGCACGTGATGTCAACCATAAAAATCATAATACATATAAATAATCACATAAAGGATAAAACACCAACACATAGAAAAATAACATATAATTTAATTATAGCACTGGAAGAAAACATACCTTAGCCGCAATAGCTCTAACGTCTGAACGAATGTCTTTTACGCTCAAATTTAATATTAGGTTCTACCGGATAGAAGCATGTTGCACATGTATGGTAATTAAATTTCATAGCCGAGAATAACAATGGTTCAAACCAAGGGGTTTTCATGGCTTCGGCAGGTTTGGAATTGGGAGAGGGAGAGATCGATTTGCATAAGGGTTTTAGAATTTTAAAGAGATTTTACATTCATTCAGCTGTGAGTTTATATATATATACACGTTTAGGTTTTAAATTAGGAATAGAATACATACATACATATAATAATAATAATAATAATAATAATAATAATAATAATAATAATAATAATAATAATAATAATAATAATAATAATAATAATAATAATAATAATAATAATAATAAGGGCTTAAAAATTATATATGTGTAACATAACCCTAACAAAAACAAATCCAATTAGCTTTAGGGGGTCTATATTCAAAAAAAGAATGGCGATCGGATCGGGGCGATCGGATTGGAGATCGGATTGGAGATCGGAAAATTACCTAGGGAAAGGGCGACCAGATCAGAATCAACGGAGCGGGCAATCGGAGCGATCTCAAGGTCAGGTATGGACGTTATTCGTGATGAACTTACCTTTACAATTGCATTGGAAGGGTGTATGGCAAGTGTTTGATAGACATGGGAGAGTTGTGGATGTTTTCATATCGAATAAAAGATCGAAAGAAGGAAAAAGATTCGGATTCGTGCGAATGGGATCCAAAATAGATGCGGACAGAGTTATTGAGAGGCTGAATGGATTCAGATTGTATGGGTCGTGGATTAGGGTTTCATATGCAAAAAGGGAGGCAAGAACAGAATATTGGAAAAAGAAACCGATGGAGAAGCAATTGAATTCACAAAAATCATTTGGGAAGGAAGGGAATTCCACAATGCAAAAATCGACTACGGCACAGGAATTTGATGTGATCAAGGAGAAGAAAAATATACATAGAGAAGATAGGAGTGTGGAAGGCATGGTGGATGATGATAAAATGGAAATACTTGGCTGTTGTGCCGTCGGTTTCTGTAAAAAACCATCCAAAATTCGGGACCTAGCGTTGGAATTTCGGAGAGCAAAATTGAATGGATTATCGATAATGCGAGTGGCGGGTTCGATGGTCTTGTTAATGTTTGAGAACATCGATATTCGAACAAGACTCCTAGATAAACAGACCTTTTCGGAATGGTTGGAAAATGTAATGCCATGGAATGAATCTTTGGGATTGCCAAATAGGAGAGTTTGGTTATCCGCTAGTGGAATCCCCATACATGCTTGGTCCGAAGGGACGTGCAAGAATATCGCGGAATTGTGGGGTGAATTCATTCAATTGGATGGGGATACGATTGCGCCGTCGTCGTTTGAACGATGTAGATTACTTATTGAGACAGATTTTATGGAAAGAATTGACGAGGTGCTAACCTTGAATATTGGGGGACGTTCATTTAGAGTGCGTGTGATGGAATCGGAGGAAATAATGGGAATAAAGCGCGATTGTTGTTGCGGGATGGAGGTGATGTCTGGGGATATATCGACGAACAAGGAGGGGGATTCGAGCGAGAGGCAAGTTCATGGTGATAGTATTGCCGACAGTGAGTACATGGAGGAGGAATCGTTTGTGCCGAATTCTCATTGCGAGGCCACTCCTACAGTGATGCATTATAATGAATTATGGAAGGAGCAACAAGGCGGTCCGTTGGAATTTAATACTGATCCGGTGAAGGTGAATTCCGGGATAGCGGATGAAGATATAGGGTTGGTCTCCCGAGATTCAGAGGAGCAATTACAAATTGTGGGTGAGGAATACTCACGAGCCTTGAGTGAAGAGATCCATGAGACATCGGTGGGGCTGGGATATGATGAACAGCGACAGCAGCAAGGGATAAGGCTGGAAATTGATAGAGTTGGAAAGGCAATAGTGGTTGAAAATAATAGGGAACTTCGAAGGGTGAGGAACCTATCAGAACTCTTATTAGATGATTTATCCCCTGAAAAAAGGATAGAAGCTGAGAAAAAATTGGTGAAGAGGGGTAGAGGCATGCCAAAAAAGAAGGTGAATGATACACAAGATTTTGCAAACATATCACTCTCAGATTCTGATTTTGAAAATAGAAAAAGATCGATAATTAAGGAGGCGAAAGAGACTTTAGCATTAGGTAAATACATTGGGGCGGAAGCAATTGGCAATGAAGAGCACATAGTCCAGGATTTGGCGAAGCTAATTGCAGACCGTGAAGTAAATCAATAGCAAAGAGAGATGCGGATGTTGTCGTGGAACATAAGGGGGTTGGGTTCGAATGTGAAGCGGAGAGCAGTGCAAAATTTAGTTCGACAACATCGTGGTGAATTGATGATTCTACAGGAAACAAAAATGGAGGAGATTTTGGGTGCCACGGTAGGACGATTATGGCCATCGGATGAATATGAATTCGCCTATGCTCTAGCTAGGGGCAGATCCGGAGGTGTGCTAGTGGTTTGGGATACGAAGCGGTTCAAGGCTGATTCGATACGTATTGGTGAGCGATATGTAATGGTGGAGGGGATTGGATTAACGAGGAATGGCATTGTGGTGTGATTGGTATTTACGCACCTTGCGGAACGGCCGATCAAGGGGTTTTATGGGCTAGTTTGTCAGAGATTTTGATGAATAATTCAATCCCATGGTGTGTGGTAGGTGACTATAACGAAGTACTGCATCCATATGAGAGGCGAGGGGGTGTTGCACGAACGAGGGGAATGATTTTGTTCAAGGAATTTGTTGAATCACACGCACTGTTGGATATTCCGTTGCGGGGGAGGTGCTTTACATGGTTTGGTCCGGGTAAGCAGTGCAACAAGTTGGACAGATTTTTGTTGTCCCCAGATTGGTTAGATAAATTCCAAGCATTACAATTGAAGGGTTTATCAAGAGGAGTGTCGGACCATGTGCCGCTGTTATTGGTTAGTGATCCTAGCGATAGTGGACCGAAGCCATTCCGTTTTATGAATGCTTGGTTGTATTCGAAGGATGATTTGGACAAAATGGGGCATGAATGGGAACGATTGGGAGCTTCAGATGTGGGGTGGGGGAGTTTGAGTATCTCGACAAAATTGAAAGGGATGAAATCTTTTTTAAAGAGATGGAATGCACATTCATTTGGCAACATTGATGGCCGAATTAAAATATCGACTAGTAAATTGGATGCATTAGATGACATGGTCGAAAAGGATTCAGCTTCATGGGAGGACATTGAGGAAAGATGGAAATTGAATTCTGAGTTGTGGAGGCTATCGAAACTAAGGGAGGCACATTGGCGACAAAAATTGAGAGGGGCATGGTTAAAGGATGGAGACCAAAATACTCACTTTTTCCACCGGGCTGTTAAAATACGCATGATGCGTAACTCAATTAGAGGAGCTTTGTGGCGGGGTCGTTGGGTAATGGAGCCGACAGAGTTAAAATCATATTTTTTCAGTGAGTTTAGGAAGCATTTTCAGCGCGTTGAGATGGCGGGGTCGATGGAAGCGATGGTTGATTTTCCTTGCTTGAGTGAATTGGAGGCGTCATGCTTGGAAGTGGATTTTGCCGAGGAGGAAATTAAATCAGTAGTATGGAATTGTGAAGGCTCCAAAACCCCGGGACCGGATGGATTCACATTCGAGTTTTATAAAAAGGGCTGGGCATTTTTAAAGAAGGATGTAATGAATTTTATAGCGGAGTTTGTGCAAACGAGCAAGTTGCCGTCGGGGATTAATTCCTCATTTGTGGTATTAATTCCAAAAAAGGAGAGTCCGACAGTGGTTAGTGATTATCGTCCTATTTGTCTCTTGAATTCGCTGTACAAAATCCTAGCCAAGTGTTTAGCAAAAAGATTACAGGAGGTGTTACCAAAGTTGATTAGCGACGTTCAATCTGGCTTTGTAAAGGGTCGACAGATTTTAGATGGAATTCTATTGGCGAATGAAACAATTCATTCGATGCAACGGAGACGAAGTGAGGAGGGGGGATTTATTTTAAAATTGGACTTCTCGAAGGCTTATGATTGCATTAAGTGGGAATGTTTAGACCATATCATGTGGAAAATGGGGTTCGGTGATTTGTGGCGTAAGTGGGTGATGGAATGTGTCACTACGGCAAGATTGTCGATACTTGTAAATGGATCGCCGACGGGTGAATTTAACATGCAGCGGGGTTTACGATAGGGTGATCCTCTCTCGCCCCTGTTATTTGTGATTGTGGCTGAACTCCTTCATCAATTTCTGAGTAATGCGAAGAGATTGGGCGTGTTTGAAGGGGTTGTAGTTGCTGAAGGATGTGTTGTCACATTTGCAATTTGCGGATGACACAATCCTATTTTTCCCGGCAAGGATTGAGTTTGCACGTGATTTGAAGCGTATCCTGACATGCTTCGAGTATACTACTGGTTTGAAGATTAATTTTGCTAAATCGCGATTGTATGGAATAGGGGTAGGCGATGAATTGATGATGCGCACAGCAGCAATGTTGGGGTGCGATCGTGCCACGCTTCCATTTGTTTATTTGGGACTGCCTTTGGGAGTCAATCCGCGCAGTATGCAGATGTGGGATCCACTTATACAACGCTTCCGGGATAGCTTGGCGGGGTGGAAACACGACACATTATATTTTGCGGGGAGTTAGTGTTGATTAATACTGTATTGTCCGCTTTGCCTCTTTATTATATGAGTTTGTTTATGGTGCCAAGGGGTGTGTTAAGCAAGATAGATAGGATACGGAGGAGGTTTCTATGGGGAGGTTCGGATACTAAGATGAAGTTGAGTCGTGTGAGCTGGTCAATAGCTTGTCGACCTCATCGGTTTGGGGGATTGGGAGTAGTGAATTTGCGCGTAAGAAATATTGCGCTTTTAGCAAAATGGAGGTGGAGGTATGCGACGCAAGCGGATTCCCTTTGGAAGACAATTATAGATGCGAAATATGGTTGTGATATTAGGAAGTGGTGGCCGAGAGAGGTGGGGTTGTAAAACATGTCCTTTGTTTGGAGGCAAATTGTTAATCTAAATGCAGCGAATGAATTACATGGTTTGATGGGTAGTGAGGCTTTTATGTGGCAATTGGGGGATGGCGAAAAAATAATTTTTTTGGCACGATGTGTGGTGTAGTGATAGGCCGTTGGCTGAATTGTTTCCAAGATTATATCGGCTTGTGGTTGAGAAAGAATTAACAGTGAAGAAGTACACGAAAGGTGGTACGTTTGAACATGAGGAATGGGAGAAATTTTTTGTCCGACCATTGCGTTCTTTAGAACTTGAGCAGCTTATGGAGGTCCGTGTGCTTTGTGGGAGTTTTCATCTCTTTCCACCTCAATGTGATCGTATTGTGTGGCTACATTCTACGACGGGGGAATTTTTTGTTGCGAATTTGGCGAAATTGATGCAATCGTTTGGATTGGTGGTGAGTGATGAATTGAATATGATTTGGAGATTGCCGATACCTCCAAGGGTGCAACATTTTCTATGGTTTGCGTGGCTGAATAGGCTACCAACAATGGCGATGTTGTGTGCACGAGGGATGCCGATCACGGGGGAGGGGGTCTGCTGCGTGTGGTGCCGGGCGGGTGAAGAAACGCTCGACCACCTCCTGCTACACTACCCAGCGGCTTGGGCTGTTTGGACGGCGTTTTTTCGATGGTGGGGGACGGATATGGTACAGCCTTGGCGTGTGGTGACTTTGTTGGAGATGTGTTTTGGATCCGTATTTATGGGGCCTTTGCGTGACTGGTGGTTGGCGGGGTGTGCAGCGACTTTGTGGTCGATTTGGTTGGCGCGTAACAATGCAATATTCAATAATATTCGGGCGGCAGCGGGGGAAATTATTTTCCTCATCAAATTGAGGTCGATGTACTGGGTGCGGCTGTTAAATAGTGAGAGTGTGATTGTGGAATCGGCTTGGTGGGATTCTCCTTTGAATTGCTTGGTACATGGTCCGAACAATGACACGCGGGGGAACATCAAATGGGAGAGGCCACCGATGGGGGTTTTTAAATTTAATGTCGATGGCTCGGCGCGAGGAAAACCGGGTAAAGCTGGTTGTGGGGGTGTGTTAAGAGACGAATTCGGCCGTATTTTCGCATTATTTTCCGGTCCGATAGGGGTTGCGGATTCAAATGAAGCTGAATTGCAAGCTATTTGTCACGCATTGGAGATGGTGGTTGGATCGGGCTGGGAACAACGCTCGTTGGTGGTGGAATCGGACTCCACTACGGCCGTGGCTTGGGTCATGCATTTGGAGAAGCGACCGTGGAAATTTTGGCGCTGGTTCCGGCGAATTGATGAAGCGTGTGAGGCACTAAATGATGTATGTTTCCAACACGTTTTTAGAGAGGGTAATAGACTAGCGGATGTCTTGGCTAAAACGGGTGTTGATAGACCGAGTTGGTTTCAGAAAGGTGCCTAGCATGAGGTATTTTTTACCAATGGTGTTTGTACTGGTTACATGCTCACGAGTACTCTTTTCCTCTGTAGGATTTAGAGAGGTTTTTAACGAGGCTTGTGAGCGTGATGGTCATGTATGTTGGATTATTAATAATACATACATGTTGCCGATTAAAATAATAATAATAATAATAATAATAATAATAATAATAATAATAATAATAATAATAATAATAATAATAGAAGTTGAAAAACAAGTCGATGATTTCAAAAGAAGTAGAATTCAATTTAAAATTGAACTACTATATATACATATATAGCATTTAAATAATAAGAAAGATGTTTCAGGTGTTAATTGAATTTCTCTCTTAAAATAATAGGTTAATTTCAAAAGGGGTCCTTAAACTTTTAAGAAATCTCATATTAACTTTCAAGTTTAATAATTCTTATTTAGCCCATTCAAAAAATTAGGGTTCTTGAATTAAAATCCCCAAATAATTAGGGTTTTGAATTTTGAGATTTTAAAATTAGGTTTCTAAATTAGGGATTTTTTTTTCAAATCTAGGGTTTACAATTTGGGCGTAATTTTTGGGGTGTTACAATACTGACTAGGATTCAAGTCATTACTCTCTCTCTTTCTTGAATTTTGAATTCTTTAAATCAAGTTGAAACTTAGCTCTGTTTAGTTGATGGTAACCAGATTTGTTTGATTAGAAGACTTAAGAACTTGGCAGGACAAAGTGATTTTCATTTTCATTTTCACTTGATACTTTTATATTTCGGAATTAATGATCTACCATTTGTTAACTCAAATTTGTTTTTCTCCTACAAAGGAATTTGTCACTTGCTTGTACATATATTGGAGTATTTTTTACTATCAATTCATTATTTTCTCGGTTGCCAAATTCACTAATGTGAATATCTGTACTAGTTACACATACTCAGACATTGACTCTTTAATTAACTACAATGACATTTTCTCGGTTGCTAAATTGACTCTTTAATTAACTGCAATGACATTTTAAATCTATAAAGTTTTCTTTATTGCTTGACTTCTTTGCCAGACATTGAGATGGAACTAAGTTTTCCTAGTAATGGTTTGTTAAGATCCAATTATCTAACCTCTTTGCAAAATATCTATATCATGGCTATCTTTTTTTTTGGTTATTTGAGGATTTTAGTTTATTATATTTACTGAGCTAGGAAAGGTAATGGAATTTGGACCAAATTCACACATATGGCAAAAAAAATAGACTTATATCATGTCAGTTTTGCAAGGATTATTTTAGTTTTTCTTTTAAAATCTATACTGTTTTCCATGTATGTTTCGTTGAAGAAAATCTTGTCTTATAATTTAGCTTTCAAAATTTCCACCTATACTCTCTCTGTTTAGTTTTGTCACATAGTTACTCTATTCATTTTCTTGTAATGAGCTTTGGATGGAGGAATAGATATTCATTTTCTCAGGTCAGGTCATTTCAAGAAAAGTTTCAGTAGGCTTTTCCTTTGCAAGTTTTTATACATTCAAGGGTGTTTTTCTCCTTTCCATTTTTCCTGTTATTTGAGGGGTAAAGAAAATTAAAATTTAGATTGAACAGGAAAATGAGCTTACTGAGAGGACAATACGTGGCTTAACGAGGAGTTGTCTGTCAAAGTTGTCTTTTTGAGATTCATAGAACACATTCTGAACTTGAAGTTGATATGTCTGCTAAGCTTGCTGATGTAATTGTTTCTAAGAATGTCGTTCACAATATTTTTTTCTGATCTTCATCTTTTGACTTACTTGTTCTTTTAATTATTTCGTGTTGAAAAATAGTACAATGAATGCTCCAGCTCCCTAAATCGGCACAAGGAAAGAACAAAGGAACTAGAAACTAAGCTGACATCTCTACAAGAGGATTTTTAGACTGTTTTATTTGCCTTCTAAATTGTTATTCCTATCAATCTCTAGTATCCAGACGACAATTGTGAAGGAATTGTGCTCATCAAAAGAGGTTGCTACATCCAACAAGGAAAGATTCTCTGCTGAACTATCAATTGTGAGTACCACAAGATTTATACTTTTATGCTTGAACCCCCTAGAATACATGAGTATTGAAAATCTAGCGTGATATTTAATCATGATATGAAGAACTTTGTTTTTGTTGAGGGTACTTCATTAGCTTATTCTCTAACGTTATGTTTAATTACGATATGAACAACTTATCTTTGCTAGCGCAGTTATGGTTTTGATTTTGGTAAGATAGTTATTGACTACTGCATAAATGCTTTCTAGTTTAACTCTATTTAGACTGTGACTGTGGAGCCAAGGTGCCAGTAGCCCATATTGTTGAAAATATGCTAATATGTAATTGGTCTAGAAGGGAAGTTGAAGTTGTTTAGGGAACATTAGCTGTTAGCAATTCATCCAGATGACTCCCATAGAAGATGGTGCTTACTTGTCCTTTCAGTTGCTTAATTATTAGCTTAATATTTGGTGAAATTCATACATTATTTGAAGAAAGTAATTGAGGCTCGATCTTCTTCATCGAAAAAGATTGAACATGTTTCTTGCCAGACACCAAATAGGTCTATAGCAACATCGTGAGAATTGCTTTATGTCATCAAAAAATTTGACTTCCAACCTTAACATAACATATTCTTTTATATAGGCTTAAGCAGACTGTCAATTCGCCTAAGGCAGATGTAAAGTCAATTGTTGGGTCATTCCATTTCAAAAGTGGTGAACGAGCTGAAAGAAGAAAAGAGGCAAGCGAGCATGTTGTCATTCAGAAACATTTTTATTTATTTAGGTTAAGGATGGACTTTAATGTGCCTATTCTTTTTCTTTTCATAAAATGTTATCAGTTCTTAATAAAATTGGAAGAGAAATTTATGGACCACATTCAAGGGATCACATTTTTCTCTTTTAGTTTAAGGATGGAGTTTAATGTAATGCATTTTAAATTATTATATAATATGTATGATTTATTTGAATTTTTTTGAAACATGGTGTTATTCGCGACGTTTGTAAAAAAACGCCACTATATAACATGTTCTCGCGGCGTTTGAGTTTACAAATGCCACTAGAGAACAAATTTTCGCGGTGTTTGAGTTTACAAACACCACTAAAGAACAGGTTCTAACGACGTTTGATTTTACAAATGCCACTAAAGAACAGTTATTCGCGGCGTTTGTGTTTACAAACGCCGCTATAGAACTTGACTTTTTGCGACGTTTGAAAAAACAAACTCCACTAAAGAACACTTATTCGCGGTGTTTGTATTTATAAACGCCACTATAGATATTGACTTTTTGCGGCGCTACTTTAAGCGACATTTCTTACGGCGCTTTCTAAAGTGTCGGAAAAGTTTTTAGCGGTACTAAAAACGCCGCTATAGGGTTAAAAAACGCCACTAAAGAACCATTTTGTTGTAGTGACTATAATCGTACCGATACGCCTATACACGTATCGATATGCCCCTCTTAAATGTACACAATGACTCTTTCAATTTTGAGACAAATATCGATATGGTAGGTTGCAAAAGTGCATTTATTGCGGGAAAAATGGAGCCCAACGACTCTATTGATGATCTTAACTACCTGAACGGCTAGAAATCAATGCAAGGGTATAAAAGCAAGCTTCCAAAGCCTCAACAACAACTATTGAACCTATTTGCAACATCCAAGCTATATCCAAACCCTTAAGCTTAAAGAGTCAAATTTTTGTAACCCCCACTTGTGTAATTTTCATTGTATCATTTTTTCAAGTTTGGGAGTGATTACTTGTAATTGGGTAATAGATCAACCTTGTGAGATGTATTTTTCAGATTGTCATTCATTCATTGTATCATTTGAATTTCATCCCTTGCAAACTGGAGCAGTACAAAGTGTAGAAAGTCAAGGCCTTGAGCCAAGTAGTGCCACATTTTGGGAAAGTGGCGACCATAACGTCAGAATCAAATGCTTGGAAATGTCTCGGGAAAGAAATCACAGATCTTAGACCACGTGCTGAGCACCAAAAGCCTTGATAGAGATAAACACTTCCACTGGGACTGATCCGACCTTCTTCTTCAGGGAGGGTTTGCAGCAGATGCTGGAGTTCATCGTCCAATGACTTGTCCACATCTTGGGTTGGTGAACCAAGTTTGATTTTGCTGGTTTCTAATGTATCCATAATGAAACCAATAACTATCTTATTTTGCACAATTTTCATCGATTAATAGTAAAGTGGACATGCAATCCACCCACCCTCATAATATTTTAAAATTGGTCAATAATAATATTTCAAACTTCCACTACTCCATTAACATATTCACATGACAACCTGTACCGGACAAGAAAAACCAACAACCAAAAAATTTATTTATTTCCCCTATGATATCCACCAAAATAATTTGAAGGGTAAACTTCACCACATACCACTCAATTATAGCTACTGACTCGAAAATGCCACCAAACTTAAAAAAAAAATTCAAAACTAACACTAAACTTTAGTTTTTGACTCGAAAATACCACTCCGCCGTCAATTATTAACACCACCGTTAAGTCAAAACGACGTCGTTTTGGTGCGGCTGTTTTGAAGCCTAATTTAGCCCAAAATGACGTCATTTTGCTCGATGGCAGCTATTAATCACACCCGGATTGTTTTTGTCCCAAAGGTTGTGGGGGAAAGCTGTATGAAGAAATAATCAACTTGAAGTTATGTAATATTTTACCACAAATATTATATACTTTAAACTACTTGAGATTAATTCAAATTATTTTATGAAATAAATAATACTATAAATAATATATAATATTTATATAATAGTTTTGGTAAAATATTATATAATATCACGTTAGTTTAGTGGTTAAGGCTTAGCCTTTAAAGGGAAGTAATACATCTTTTTATACGTCTTTCTGTTACTAGATCCTTCGCTAGCGTTATCCTTGTACCGAGGATGACCACAAAACCTGCATTCGATCAATTCAGAATCACCTCCCCAATAAATCATGCAACAATTTCTACAACAATGGATTTTCTGAACCGGCAAACCCATATCACAGACCAACTTCTTCGTCTCATACATGTTCTTGGGCATGACATTATCTTCAAGCATTAACTTCTGCATTATCCGACAAAGGTCATCATAGCATGCATTAGGAATCTTATATTGTGCTTTTAAGTGTATTAATTCGGAAACCACTGATAACTTATACTCATTGCTACCAGGCCATATCGGTTCAAAAGAAGCACCAAGTTTGTCGTACAACATCTGCGCCGAAGCAATTGGTGGTTGATCATCTTGTGTCATATATGCATTTAATTCAGGACCAAAAACATCTATCTTGGGAGGTTTATGGTTGTTACCACATAGATCATATGCATACTCTGGAACTGCAATGCTAGAACGCTCCATATGGTTATAGTAATCATATTGACTCTGTCCAGTGAGAGAAAAACATGGCTCTCCATGATGCACCCAATTATAATAATGCGGAACAAACCCTTTAGTGATCACATGAACTTTAATTGTTTCTAGATCTTGAAAACTTTTATTTCTGCATATAGGTTGGTTATATGGACACCTAATATTTCCTACATCTGTAAATCTAGGCTTACTTAATGCAAATGTAATAAATTCCAACAGTGGTCGCTCAAAATTGAGATTAATAATGTGACCCTTTATTAGCGTATCAATATTGTACATCCAAGATTGTTCCATGCTGAATGCCAAAGCCTGTTTTTATTGTATTATTAAATTAAAATACTTAAATTAGTAAACTTTTAAATAGTATTTTTTAATTACTATTTTCTAAATCTTCTAAAAAATAGAAACATAACTTATGATTTTTATTATTGTATATTATGTGCAAAACCCTTTATTTACTCTTACTATATTTCTAAAGAAAACAAGAAGTAGAACTTATGACATTATTAATCTATGTTACATATGAAAATATTTTATTTACTTTTAATCTATTCTAAACTTTTTAATTTAAAGGCTAATACTAATGAATTGATAGCACTATATTTTAAAAATAAAATTAAAACTTACCTAATATGGATTTGAGAAGTGTCATATTAACTTGGTTGATTAACTCCTTATGAAGGTAATAATTGAGATCACATATAATATTCGATGTAATCAGTTCTGTATGGGAGTATGTTGTTGTAGAACCAAGTCGCCATTTTAAAGCCTGCAACACCATCAGCTCCATTTGTTTGATTGTGCTCCATTGAAAACAATGCTCCAAGTCCTCCAACTTCATTCAAAACATTTTCATAAAAAACACTGATAAATATGCAATGGAGATTGTAGCTGTTGCCATTGATTTCCTCCGAACTGCCAAACATGGTGTTTTCCCAAAGGTGCTGGTCTTATTGAAACTAACTTCACTTGACTTGAGATGAGAACCACCTATAAACCAGAAAGAAACCACAATAAATCAAGAATAAGGCAAGAACTTGATAATAAATCATTACATTGTTACATGTCACCATTAACAACAATATATCACAAGCCCGAAGAAGAATTTACATAGTGAAAAGCTGTAAATCTCAAAAGGAGATAAGAATTACCGAAACCACAGGATCACAAGTCTTAATCTCAACAGCATGGATAAACTTGTCATGGATAAACTTGTCAAGGATCCAGCAAAACAAGTTACTGATGCAGTTCTTACCTTCCAAAGAAAAGCATATCAGTATCATATGCATCTAAGAATAGAATGTTTCAATCTTGTTAGAAGTGTAGTTACGACCTTCAATGAATGAGAAAATAATCACAATGTAAAAGCAAAAGGTATCTCAAATTAAAAACCTCCATTCCATTAAACACTTTGATACTCATCTTTAAGAATGAATTCCTAGGAGAAATAATAAATTGAAGGGAATTGAAGCTATCATAAGTTATGCAAACAATAGAATTTATCCACAAGGTCAACATATATTTGTTAACCAAGTAGATAAAGGTAAGCAATAAAATGAAGGGAATTGAAGCTATCATAAGTTATGCTATGCCAGCAGGGCGTAAAATGAGGCCAAATTGAATTCCCATTTAGGATGACTATACCAGTTAGTCATCATTGGAAATAGGAAATTTTTCTATAACAGTAGCCAAAGATTTATTTAATAATGCTTAATACTAGAACATGTAGCTCTCACAAACAAGTTCTGTGTGCTTAAACAATTAAACTCCACCAGTTAAACCATTGTTCTTAAATACAACACAAAAGTTCATGCACATTAAATCAGAAATCTTAAGCTTCTTTAGGAGTGCAAGAAGTTAAGAATTTGATACTCAAATGTGTCTCTATTTGTAACCCCCTAGACCCGCCTATGTGTTACAACGGATCCTAGGAAGTCACATTAGGGTCACAAGAGCGACCCACAATGAAAATACACTTGAAAACATTTTTTTTTCTTCTCAAAACACTTATCAAACTGTAAAATCAACTTCTGTTTAAAATACAATTTTCGAAAATCGTTCAAACACATAACAAAACTTTCAGAAAGCATTTTACAGACACTGACATGAAACAATACATGACATACATTCCCACTAACTATACAGTACCGTACTCCAGAGGCAACGCCGAGGGAACTCCGAACACTGATGTCAAACATTATACCATGCTATAATCTTTTAACCTGCGATGGTAAAAACAACGTGAGTTTGGAAAAGCTTAGTAATACAGAACTACCAAAGGATGCTATAAGCTCATGCAGACATATGGTAGGCATAACATTTTTATGATGTTCCAGGCAATACTTGTCTCCATTTATGTTTCGCTGATTTAGTGAAGCACTATTCTTGAGGACTACAAGGTTTGTTCTTTCTATGTTACTGAGTATTAAGAGAGAGCTTATTGTTCAGAAAATCAACAGAGTGGCGGGTTGGAGTAGTTAAACCACGGAGCCTAGTGTGTTTTAATAAGTTGCAAATCAAACATACATAAGTACTTAACATCATATCATATGGGCATATAACAGATTAAATGCAAATTTTAAATGTTCATACAAAAGTTTACAAGAACTACCCTCAAACCTTACACCAAAATGCAGTCCCCCAGAACTGCATACAGAAGGTCTTACCCTAAGCCTGAGGCGTAGGAGCATGCCTAAGGGAATGCCTTAGGTCCAGAAAGACTTACCCTAGGCCCGTGGGCGTAGGAGCTTAACAGAAGGGTTTACCAGCTGGATCAGGGCTGTACCTGCAGACACTTCATAACATAACCCAACAGTATACCCCAGACAGTAATCGGTGTTCAGATTTCAGACATGAGTAACATAATACATGTAACAGACATATTCTATTCAGAGTATCAGAAACAGAAGTTCATGCTTTTAAAAGATAAATGGGCATACTATTGAGCAGAGCAGACATTTTCAGCATTCATCATGCAAACAGAATATCCCATCAAAGGTCAAACTAACAGATCATACTATCGAGTTTATCTGACAATCAAGCAATACCATCACAGATCAAGCAATCACATGACAAGTATACAGATTGAGCAAACATACATCAAGTAGGCAGAGAATGTCATCAAACATAATATTATTCATGATCAAATCATATACAACTCATTCAACAGAATATAGCACATATGGAACACACTAGGTGGGACAGATCCTTTCTTGGAAATACTTGGCATTTACGGAATGGGACATTAAAATTTTGACGATTTGAACGGATTTCTGAAACGTGACCCCTATTAAAAAAAGTTCATTCTATACTTCAAGATCTTAGAAAGTTCAGATATATTATGGGTACTTTAGTCCTTTAAACATACAAAGGCATTATGGTCATTTTGACGTTCATAGACATTTTGGTAATTATACCAACATTGGAAGCAATGGTTCACAGAACTCGGGTATCCTATTTGCTCATTAGTTTTCTATCCAGACATTCAAGAATTTTTAAAATTAAAGTCTTTTAAGTTATCGAATATTTTCAGTGATGTTCCGATTATTTAGATTATCATGGCCTTTAGTTATTTGACTGTCATGACAAATCTCATACTATGGCACAATCATATCGGAACGAAAATTATAATTCTCAGGGGCTCTAACAATTTATCATACCTCCAAAATTTGTTTAATGTGGCATAACCCAACTTGACAATACTTACTAATGTTCAGATGTGAGTAGTGTGCGCGCATCAGAACTTAACACTTAAGGGAACCTTAGCTATTTAAGTCTTATTAACAAATCCAGAATTTCGTCAAATACAAAGTTACTGAATAACTCAGGAGGGTATTTCGGTTATTTTAGACTAAGATAAATCTACCATTTCTTTCTGAATTATCATTTGGTACCTCCATCATTCACGTACTCAAATGAGATTAAGGCGTCCTAACTCTCCGCCCCTTTACAGACGATTCATTCATTACAAAACTTGAGGGTATAACGTCATTCAAATTAATTAGACATTTCAGTGCTTGAGGGCATTACCGTCTTTTTGGTCATTACGATCATTCTTATTTTAATTCACGCATTACTATCATAAGGATCGACTTAGGATTTCAACAATATTTCCAGAAAATCCTCATTCATGTGTTATACGGAGTTTGAGGGGAAAAGTCAAAGTTTTATAACACACATATTGTATAATGATGTCGGAGTCTTTCCAATAAAACATACATCTTAGGTAGAGTAAAATACACCATCAAGTCAAATGCAGGTTTCCGGTCATTTTCTTTACCAGAGAGTTAGTTTAGCCATTTTTATAACCTAAGGGCATTTTCGTAAATTTCATAACCAACATCTCATATTCCACATTCTGAACATTGGTTTTTAGACACCATTAATAGAGTTTCAGATTTAACTGTATTATTATTATTATTAGCACATTCGATACTCCTGGTCTATCAATATTCTTATCCGAGTATTTTGATCTTACTGACTCTCATACTTATTTTTCGTATCGAAATCGGCTTAAGTAGAGTTCACAAACACTTCATCATAAGCATGCATGCTTTAACCAGATATCAACATGTACATAAAGCATACAAGGGGTAGTAATGTATTACCTTAATTCCGAGCTACATCAATCAATTCATGATACGACATTCGAATACCCTCGAACTCGAATGCGACGTCCTCAACATCTCGAATAGAAGGAACTCTGAATACCTTCAATCGCACAAATCCCAATTTCAGTCTTTATTCACATTGCTCATAATTGATCATTAAAATACATAAGCAAACTCAAGTTCAAGGTCCAATTCGGAGGCTTTCGGGTTAGAATTTCACAAAACGGGCTTCAAAATCGGACTTAGGACGTCGAAAAACATAAAATAAGACTTTTTGGAAAAAGTTGACTTTTTGGTCAAAGTCAACGGTCAAAGTCAACGCTGACGTCATGCTGACGTCACTGGTTGACTGGGTCGGGTCAACGGGTCGGGTCGGGTCGGTCAATGGGTCAACAGGTCGGGTTGGTCAACGGGTCAATGGGTCGGGTCGGTCAACGGGTCGGGTCGGTTTACTATTGGGCTGGGCCGGTTTAGGTTGGACCGGTTCAGGTGGCTCGGTTCACGACTAGACCGGGTCTGGGCCGGCCGGTTCAACGGCCACCGTCCAGGGCAGCCGGAAATCGCCCCGGACGGCGCGTGAGGCCCACGCGCGGCCCAATATGGCCGGAAAATGCTCCCGATCACGCCATTGTCATCCATTTTTCAATTTAAGCTCAAATATCCAAAAATTTAAGTCGAAAAACTCATCGATCTTACCAAATCGGAAGAAATTCGAACACTGTAGCGTGGCTCCGACGAGGCTTCTCCCGGCATCGGAATCGTGAACGGTCAGAGGGCTTTTGCTCTGCATGAAGAGAGGAGTCCAAAGGTGGCGGCCGAGCGTCGATCGGACATCATCCGACGCCGGGATCTGAAAAAAGAAACGGTGAGGGTTTGGGTTAAACCGAGCCTTCGAACGAGCTTTTGCCGACGACGGTAGCTCGGTTGCGCGAGTGAAAGGTGGCTGAAGGACCGGAGTAGGGCGGTGTACACACCGGTGATGGCGGTGTCACGCACGACAGTGCGGTGAAGGAGGCCGGTGAAGGTGAACGGAGAATGTGAAGAGGTTTCGTAGGGGAATTTTTTTTTCAGATCCAAATCCCTTCTTTTTTTTATTCATCTGATACATTTAATCTGGGAAAGGGGGTGTTTGGGATATTTTAAATTTAATAATATTTTTTTAACCCCATTATGTGGGTGTTACAACTCTCTCCCCCTTAAAAGAAATTTCGTCCTCGAAATTTACCTTAGTCAGACAAATGCAGAAACTTCTCTTTCATCCCTTCATGCGCTTAAACCAAACCATCAGAACATACTTGTTTCTCGGGACTCTCCCTCAAACGACCACATACCCATCTTGTAGCATTCTTAGTCACTCTGATTGGCTTGAGCTCAAAACCATCTTGCCATTCGCCTCAGACCAACATTTTAGAATATGGTATATGAATGCATGCATAAGTTCATACAGAGTCAAGCAAACACTTGTCTCATAACTTTTATTATACATGGTCTTAGTCAAGGATAAGAGACATTCCGATCTTCCACAGAAGTTAATCATACCACCCAAAGGTATATCTTTCAGAGTTCGAATTACTCTTCTAGATTGACCATAATTTTCAGATGAAAAACTACAACTACAGTTCAGATAAGCACTCAGACTCCAACGACAACTCCAGAATCAGGATGTAAACATCAAATTTCAGTCAGGGATAATATTTAACGATATACCAAGCCACACCATGGAGGAGATGCCTTTCTTCATACTGGTCGAACACAACTAAGGTCATTAATGGATATCACTTACCTTCAACGTAATATTCAGACAATTATTTCTTTTGTGTTTAACAGAGGCACCACAGATTATACACTTTCTGCACAATCGCAAACACTTCACTCTGAAGTTCATAGAGTTTTTTTTATCACATCTCTGTTAGGGTATTCTCAAACACAGTCGTTATCGCCGAATAGCCTTTCATAAAATCTTACACCGGTTAACCCGCATGATCAAACATTTATTTTTAATCTGATTCACAAGTATAAACCATCTCAAGTTCCTCATCCAGATTCAAATTCAACCATTTAATTCAAAACACAGACGAACGTTATAGACATTTCTTGTAAGCAGATGTTGAGCTATAGAAGGCAGAATACTCAGATTTGGTTATTTCAGGAGAAAGGATTCAACATCAGAGTTTCGGCTCAGAGGAGTACGGTTATGATCTTGGGGCATGCACAGACCAGACACCCTATGACAGACGATCGGCCATCTACCCAGAATAACGCAACTCTAAGCTCTGATACCACTAAATGTAACCCCCTAGACCCGCCTATGCATTACAACGGATCCTAGGAAGTCACATTAGGGTCACAAGAGCGACCCACAATGAAAATACACTTGAAAACATTTTTTTTCTTCTCAAAACACTTATCAAACTGTAAAATCAACTTCTGTTTAAAATACAATTTTCGAAAATCGTTCAAACACATAACAAAACTTTCAGAAAGCATTTTACAGACACTGACATAAAACAATACATGACATACATGCCCACTAACTATACAGTACCGTACTCCAGAGGCAACGCCAAGGGAACTCCGAACACTGATGTCAAACATTATACCATGCTATAATCTTTCAACCTGCGATGGTAAAAACAACGTGAGCTTGAAAAAGCTCAGTAATACAGAACTACCAAAGGATGCTATAAGCTCATGCAGACATATGGTAGGCATAACATTTTTATGATGTTCTAGGCAATACTTGTCTCCATTTATGTTTCGCTGATTTAGTGAAGCACTATTCTTGAGGACTACAAGGTTTGTTCTTTCTATGTTACTGAGTATTAAGAGAGAGCTTATTGTTCAGAAAATCAACAGAGTGGCGGGTTGGAGTAGTTAAACCACGGAGCCTAGTGTGTTTTAATAAGTTGCAAATCAAACATACATAAGTACTTAACATCATATCATATGGGCATATAACAGATTAAATGCAAATGTTAAATGTTTATACAGAAGTTTACAAGAACTACCCTCAAACCTTACACCAAAATGCAGTCCCCCAGAACTGCATACAGAAGGTCTTACCCTAGGCCTGAGGTGTAGGAGCCTGCCTAAGGGAATGCCTTAGGTCCAGAAAGACTTACCCTAGGCCCGTGGGCGTAGGAGCTTAACAGAAGGGTTTACCAGCTGGATCAGGGCTGTACCTGCAGACACTTCATAACATAACCCAACAGTATACCCCAGACAGTAATCGGTGTTCAGATTTTAGACATGAGTAACATAATACATGTAACAGACATATTCTATTCAGAGTATCAGAAACAGAAGTTCATGCTTTTGACAGATAAATGGGCATACTATTGAGCAGAGCAGACATTTCTGCATTCATCATGCAAACAGAATATCCCATCAAAGGTCAAACTAACAGATCATACTATCGAGTTTATCGGACAATCAAGCAATACCATCACAGATCAAGCAATCACATGACAAGTATACAGATTGAGCAAACATACATCAAGTAGGCAGAGAATGTCATCAAACATAATATTATTCATGATCAAATCATATACAACTCATTCAACAGAATATAGCACACATGGAACACACTAGGTGGGACAGATCCTTTCTTGGAAATACTTGGCATTTACGGAATGGGACATTAAACTTTTGACGATTTGAACGAATTTCTGAAACGTGACCCCTATTAAAAAAAAGTTCATTATATACTTCAAGATCTTAGAAAGTTCAGATATATTATGGGTACTTTAGTCCTTTAAACATACAAAGGCATTATGGTCATTTTGACGTTCATAGACATTTTGGTAATTATACCAACATTGGAAGCAATGGTTCACAGAACTCGGGTATCCTATTTGCTCATTAGTTTTCTATCCAGACATTCAAGAATTTTTAAAATTAAAGTCTTTTAAGTTATCGGATATTTTCAGTGATGTTCCGATTATTTAGACTATCATGACCTTTAGTTATTTGACTGTCATGACAAATCTCATACTATGGCACAATCATATCGGAACGAAAATTATAATTCTCAGGGGCTCTAACAATTTATCATACCTCCAAAATTTGTTTAATGTGGCATAACCAAACTTGACAATACTTACTAACGTTCAGATGTGAGTAGTGTGCGCGCATCAGAACTTAACACTTAAGGGAACCTTAGCTATTTAAGTCTTATTAACAAATCCAGAATTTCGTCAAATACAAAGTTACTGAATAACTCAGGAGGGTATTTCGGTTATTTTAGACTAAGATAAATCTACCATTTCTTTCTGAATTATCATTTGGTACCTCCATCATTCACGTACTCAAATGAGATTAAGGCGTCCTAACTCTCCGCCCCTTTACAGACGATTCATTCATTACAGAACTTGAGGGTGTAACGTCATTCAAATTAATCAGACATTTCAGTGCTTGAGGGCATTACCGTCTTTTTGGTCATTACGATCATTCTTATTTTAATTCACGCATTACTATCATAAGGATCGACTTAGGATTTCAACAATATTTCCAGAAAATCCTCATTCATGTGTTATACGGAGTTTGAGGGGAAAAGTCAAAGTTTTATAACACACATATTGTATAATGATGTCGGAGTCTTTCCAATAAAACATACATCTTAGGTAGAGTAAAATACACCATCAAGTCAAATGCAGGTTTCCGGTCATTTTCTTTACCAGAGAGTTAGTTTAGCCATTTTTATAACCTAAGGGCATTTTCGTAAATTTCATAACCAACATCTCATACTCCACATTCTGAACATTGGTTTTTAGACACCATTAATAGAGTTTCAGATTTAACTGTATTATTATTATTATTAGCACATTCGACACTCCTGGTCTATCAATATTCTTATCCAAGTATTTTGATCTTACTGACTCTCATACTTATTTTTTGTATCGAAATCGGCTTAAGCAGAGTTCACAAACACTTCATCATAAGCATGCATGCTTTAACCAGATATCAACATGTACATAAAGCATACAAGGGGTAGTAATGTATTACCTTAATTCCGAGCTACATCAATCGATTCATGATACGACATTCGAATACCCTCGAACTCGAATGCGACGTCCTCAACATCCCAAATACAAGGAACTCTGAATACCTTCAATCGCACAAATCCCAATTTCAGTCTTTATTCACATTGCTCATAATTGATTATTAAAATACATAAGCAAACTCAAGTTCAAGGTCCAATTCGGAGGCTTTCGGGTTAGAATTTCACAAAACGGGCTTCAAAATCGGACTCAGGACGTCGAAAAACATAAAATAGGACTTTTTGGAAAAAGTTGACTTTTTGGTCAAAGTCAACGCTGACGTCATGCTGACGTCACTGGTTGACTGGGTCGGGTCAACGGGTCGGGTCGGTCAACGGGTCAACGGGCCGGGTCGGTCAATGGGTCAACGGGTCGGGTCGGTCAACGGGTCGGGTCGGTTTACTATTGGGCTGGGCCGGTTTAGGTTGGACCGGTTCAGGTGGCTCGGTTCACGACTAGACCGGGTCTGGGCCGGCCGGTTCAACGGCCACCGTCCTGGGCGGACGGAAATCGCCCCAGACGGCGCGTGAGGCCCACGCGCGGCCCAAAATGGCCGGAAAATGCTCCCGATCACGCCATTGTCATCCATTTTTCAATTTAAGCTCAAATATCCAAAAATTTAAGTCGAAAAACTCATCGATCTTACCAAATCGGAAGAAATTCGAACACTCTAGCGTGGCTCCGACGAGGCTTCTCCCGGCATCGGAATCGTGAACGGTCAGAGGGCTTTTGCTCCGCGTGAATAGAGGAGTCCAAAGGTGGCAGCCGAGCGTCGATCGGTCATCATCCGACGCCAGGATCTGAAAAAAAAGAAACGGTGAGGGTTTGGGTTAAACCGAGCCTTCGAACGAGCTTTTGCCGACAACGGCAGCTCGGTTGCGCGAGTGAAAGGTGGCTGAAGGACCGGAGTAGGGCGGTGCACACACCGGTGATGGCGGTGTCACGCACGGCGGTGCGGTGAAGGAGGCCGATGAAGGTGAACGGAGAATGTGAAGAGGTTTCATAGGGGAATTTTTTTTTTCAGATCCAAATCCCTTCTTTTTTTATTCATCTGATACATTTAATCTGGGAAAGGGGGGTGGTTGGGATATTTTAAATTTAATAATATTTTTTTAACCCCATTATGTGGGTGTTACACTATTTTAGTATTTTCTATAATAAAAAAGGCACTCGGAGTTGGAAATAATTTACACCATAACATAACGGGCCCAAAATTACATATTCAGAGGAAAACCAAGAAAACATGGATAAGGCAAAGAGAATTGCATGCATCCCCCTCTACTTGCACATAGAAGAATAAATACAAAATATAGATCCAACCAACACAACATGAATAAGTGACAAGCGTCATTTTTACCCGTCAAAATAAATAAATAAATTAACCTCTTTCAACAAATAATAAAATAAAGAAATTAAGTAGTTATAGGGAAAGAGGGTCGATCCACAGGGAGATTAGTCGGAATCCTTGACTGAAGGTTGCTTTGATTTATGCTTCCAGGAATATCTGTGAAAACAAGAAAAGTAAAAAGGGGGAGATATGATATCGAGTGAAAATGAAATAGTAGAATTAAATGCATAAGTAAAGAAAATAATAAGAAATTCCAAATATGCAAAATAGCCTCGAGCTAGCCTTATCAATTCTTTCGATCATTGAAATGGAATTTTACATCCGGGGATCATGTCGGTTACTGTCTGCGAGGCCCAACCCGTCGCAACTTACTTCTCTCTCGAGTAACCAATCCTCCCAAGTCTATCTTCGAAGGTTGGTTCTTAAACAAATTAACCACGTCTATCGCCATTAAAATATTTAGTTTTGAAAACAGGAAAAGCCCGACTCAGAAATTGTCTTAAAAAGAATCGCTTCTGATTTTATCTTTCCCTAGCGGACCGCCGCTAAGAGTGTTCACAGGAAGTCGAAATTGCCACAGGCCGATCCTTCCTCCCAACTACGTTTTTAAACGATTCCAGACCAACGAGCTCTTTTTGATTTGAAAAACGATTAAAAACTTTAGTAAGGCCGATTGCCAAACTATCTAAACCGAAAGATAAAAATGTATTCCCGAAGGAATTTAGGCAATGTTCAATTCTCACGATTTGAATTGATTTGGATAGTTCTTGGCTCAAGAGATTTAGCTAATCATGATATTAGTTATCATACTTAACTTGATTTTATAAAAATAATTAAAGAACATAAAAGAATAAAAGTAAAAAAAAAAAGAGAACTTTGATTAAAGACTAGAAATAACAAGTGTTTTCGAGCTAAAAGATGAAGACTAAATTCGATGCCTAAGGCTTTACCAAGGAGTGGTATTTATAAGCTTGGATTTACAAAGATAAAGGATAAGAAAATTCAAAATAATAAAGGAAAGATAAACAATTCAAATGTTTTTGAAATTTAAATACAAAAAATTGAAACGGATAAGCTGATAAGGTCTTCCAGAACGTTCCAGAAGTCTCCACGCATCTGCCACGTCAGACGCGTCGTGCCCACGATGCCAGTCATGACCAGAATAATAAAAAGACTGCAGAAATGCCCTCTTTTGCTGCTGTTTTCCATAATTAGGTCCCTTGCTCAAAATATAGCAAAACGAAATGGATTAGGTAGCAAGAAATCCTAAAAACTAGAAAAATAGCAATTAAAAAGTGTCACATTTGTGAGCTTATCAAATTCCCCCTCACTTGTCTCATACTTGTCCTCAAGTATGTCCGAAGAAGATATTAACCCAAAAATGCATTTCTCAAACCATCACAAGTATCAAGCATAATTATAAGAGTTCTAGTGCAAAAGGAGTACCATGAAAGAAACACAAATCAAACCAAGTGGACATAAGCATAGAGAAAGCCTTCATTCTTCCAATTGCCTATCAAGTATTAATCAAATACAAACCTAGTCTTAATCCTCACTAAGATACACTCAAGAGCACTGAAAGTGTTTATAGGTAGAAGTGAAGCAAAAACACTCTAAGTCATACATGAACAAAGGTTTCCATAGGCTTGTAACAAGTTCAATTCTCCACTACTTTGTTAGAAATGAGGTGCAAAAATCATTATGTCTTTTGTTCAAGGTGTAATGTGGGTTTAGAAAAAGGGTAGAAAGATGGAAAGAAAAAGCAAAAGAAGATGACCAATGCAAGATATTTCAATCAATAAATAGTGAAGACAAAAAAAGAAGCTTAAAAATGGGCAAGCAAACACATATTATTCTTTTTTCTTTTCAAAACTTTTTTTTTTTCTTTTTTCCTTCTTTTCGAAACACTTGCTTCCTTTTATTATGGTTTTCTTTTTTTTTTCTTCTTTCGGAAAAAATTCTGCCCTTATTCGAATTGTAACCCCTTATTTGTCTAGTAATATAGTTTCTAGCATTAGATCAATTCAAAAAGAAGGTTTGGTCAAGGAAGAACAAGGTTTGAAGGTTAAGCCAAGAAAAATGGGATACAAGGCTTCAAGAAGGTTCACTAAGTGATGAGAAAAAAGTAAGAGAGAGAAATGGCTAAATCCTAATGCCTAAATCATCTTAAAGCACCTCATTTTAGTGTAGTCTCAAATCGCATACAAGTCACAAGTTTTAGATTCCTAAATTCAAGATGACACTCTCAAGAAAGGAAAAACGAGCATAAAGAATAAGATGCATGCTCAAGGCTAAAAATTCTCACAAAATTAGGCTAAGTTGATTAAGTTAGGCGAGAAATCCAATTATCACAATCAAGGCAAATTGAAAAGAGATGTCAAACTATCATTATACTCATGCCATTTGATTATCAAAAATGTCAACATTCAAATATTCCTACGCACTATAGCAATTATAACATGCTGGACATCAAGCAATGTCAAGAAAAATGTCATCTCAAAGTCAAACCAAAATCAAACATATAGCAAACAAGAAGGACAAGCGGTTTGCTACCCTCCCCCTCACTTAAGTGAATTGCCCCAATTCAAATGAAAAACAAAAAAAAAATGCAAGGTAGAGAGGGGTAAAGAGTACTCCCCGTGGGTATTGAGTGGAACGATGGTGATGGTGACCGTTGGGGAGGCGGCCGGCGGGTGGAGCTTGGTCCAGTGGTGCTATTGGAGAGCTGCAAACGGCGGCTGACAGCTGGGGGAGAAGGCGGAGGTGCGGTGGAAGTCGTAGGAACGAGACTCTCGTTCGAGGGATTGGGGGCTTACCGTCGTCGACCACCGCGATGTGGAGGAGGTGCGGGGAATGGTGAATTGTGACTGGCTATATTGTTTTTTAGGGTTTTGGTATTTCACGGGAAAGAAAGAAAGAAATAAAAGGGGAAAAGAGGGGAAAATGAAGGGTTTAAAGGGCATGGGCTAAAGTGCATCGGCTCCATTGGGTTTGCTAAAATGCACCGGTTAATGAAACGGTGCACTTCAGTATTGGATTGCAGATTGCTTGCTGTGACTGACAAAATCCTGCAGAAATTACTAAGGCAGTTAGAAGAAATAAAGAAAAACATACTAAATAAAATAAATTATTAAAAGAAAGAAAATAAAAATTAACGAAAAATAAACCAATGGATTGCCTCCAATTTAGCGCTTTGTTTAACGTCGTTTAGCTCGATGACCTATGTTAAATTTTCGGTTCTTCAAAAATAAGTTCTTCAACTAAGCGGTACTGTCCATCCCTCGTCGTTTTTACGCCTTTCTCTTTCTTTTTATTTGTGCGCAAAATAACAACTAAGCTTCTACCTCCTTCCCTATGCGACAACTTACTCGAAAAGATGATTGGCAAAGTTTGGTTGTCGCCTAAAAATACATAATTAAATTGCTCTAACTTCGGCTTTGGTTCCTGCAAAATTGAGGGAAAATTTTTAGATCAAGTTGGAATTAATCGAGAATCAAAAAGGGAATAAAGAGTTGAAATGATTTCACCTATATTTTCATCGTCGAGATCCGCGAATTCCCTACAAAAGTCATAACACAAATCAGTTTTGATCAAATCATCAGCTCACAGATCTATAATATCAACGAAATTTAAACTTGCGACCGAATCATGATACTTCATAACTTTATACATATAAAATTTAACTACTTCCCCATCAAATTCCATAGTTAAGATGTCGTCGCGGACATCAATCTTTATATGCGCGGTTGATAGGAAAGGTCGGCCAAGCAAGATTTCGGATCCGTTATTGCTGCGATTATTTTCCATGTCAATAATATAAAAATTAGCAGGGAAAATAAGATTTTTTACCTGTACCAACACGTTTTCTAGTACTCCCTCGGGGTAGATGACTGATCGATCGGCTAATTGAACCGTCACTCGCGTTTCTTTCAATGGTTTAGTCGAAATTTTATTGTAGACGCTTAACGACATGACGTTGATAGATGCACCTAAATCGCACATCGCTCTTCTTATCCCAACATTCCCAATTTTACAGGGAATCGCAAACATACTTGGTCCTTGTACTTTGGCGGCAACAGATTTTGAAAGATGGCCGAAATATTTTCACCAAGGTTAACTTTTTCATTTTCGGATAGTCACCTTCGGTTTGTGCATAAATCCTTCAGAAACCTTGCGTATTTGAGCACTTTCCGAATAACATCAAGAAGTGGAATATTAATTTCCACCTTCTTGAATATATCCAAAATTTCCTTCTCTTCCTCCTTTTTATCTCGTTTCGCCAATCTACCTAGAAAATGAGGAACAGGTTCGTAAGTAGAAACAGAAATTTTAGATTTGGCATTACCAGCGGTGGGAGGAGACTTGTCGTTCTGGTCTTCCGAAGAGTTTCTCGATTTGTTGGATTTTCGCTCATCTTGCTTGGGCGGTTTAGGCGTTATCACTGTTCCACTACGCAAAGTTATCGCACTAACGTTTTCCTTTGGGTTGGTTTCGGTTTGGGATGGTAACTTTCCCTGGGATTCTAGACGGCTAACGACTTGAGCTAGTTGGCTAATTTGTTTGTCGATTTGCTGGAGATGGGATTGTGTTTGGGTTTGGAATTTTTCCTGCGAAACTGCCAATCTCTCAACAATAGACTCAAGCGAGGATTTTTGGGGTGCTTGGTTTTGGTGGGGAGGTTGTTGCCTAGGTTGGTAATTCGGGTTTTGATTACCGTAGCTCAAGTTTGGATGATCTCTCCAACCGGGATTGAACGTATTGCTCTGTGGGTTATAGGGTCTTTGGGGAGGTCCGGGAAAGTTGTGTATGGCGTTAACTTGGGCACCATATGTATCTCGCAACAATGTGCATAAGTCGGTTGCATGATCTGGCATAGTGCATATTCCGTATACCTTAGCAGCTCCTATCTCCCCTGAAACAAGAGAATTCACAATATTAGTCAAATTATCTATCTTATTCTCTAATGAAATTGTGCTTACTGTGTGAACCCGTCGACTGGGTTCACTTGTAGAACCAAATTACTGCGAATTAGCCGCCATCGTAGATATCAAGGTTCGAGCATTTTTCAGGAGTTAGGTTAACGAGCGCGCCACCACTTGCTGCGTCTACCATCTTTTTATCCATTGGCAACATTCCTTCGTATAAGTATTAAAGGAGTGTTTGCTCGGATAAGCCATGTTGCGGACAACTTGCACACAGGTTTTTGAATCTCTCCCAATATTCGTATAGGGAATCATCGTGCATTTGTTGAATTCCCAAAATGTTTTACCTAAGTTCTATTGCTTTCGCCGCAGAGAAATATCTGTCAAGAAAAACACGAGAGAGATCAGACCACATATTAATCGAATTTGGAGGTAAATAGAATAACCACTCCTTAGGAAAAAGGAAAAGCCCTTAGTTTTATTTGATCCTTCGAGACCCCTTGCGGTTTCATGCTGCTGCACACCATATGGAATTCGACAAGGTGCTTGTGTGGGCTTTCAGTAGGGAGGCCATTAAAAGTAGGGAGTATGTGGATTAATCCCGTTTTGAGGTGGAAGGGAGTATCGCCTTGAGAAAAACCGATGCAGAGTGATTGTTGCACATCAATGGCTGCGTTTAATTCTTGAATCGTTTGATCTGCCACCGGTTCTGGTTGTAGTTTCAGAAGTGGATTCCTGATCAGATTGTTGTGTGCTTTGTTCTCGTTGTTGTTTCTTTCGCCGAAGTGTTTCACTGTGAGTTCTACGAGCGCTTGCTTCGATTTCCAGGTTCTATGGAGCTAAAGTACCCGAGTTTTTCCTGGTCATAAAAAAATGAAATCAGTCAAAAGTGCCAAAAGCAAACCTCCCCGGCAACGACGCCAATTTTGACACGCATCGTTATACCCGTCAAAATAAATAAATAAATTAACCTCTTTCAACAAATAATAAAATAAAGAAATTAAGTAGTTATAGGGAAAGAGGGTTGATCGACATGGAGATTAGTCGGAATCCTTGACTGAAGGTTGCTTTGATTATGCTTCCAAGAATATATGTGAAAACAAGAAAAGTAAAATGGGGGGGTGATATGATATTGAGTGAAAATGAAATAGTAGAATTAAATGCATAAGTAAAGAAAATAATAAGAAAGTCCAAATATGCAAAATAACCTCGAGCTAGCCTTATCAATTCTTTCGATCTTGAAATGGATTTTTACATCCGGGGATCATGTCGGTTACAGTCTGCGAGGCCCAACCCGTCGCAACTTACTTCTCTCTCGAGTAACCAATCCTCCCAAGTCTATCTTCGAAGGTTGGTTATTAAACAAATTAACCACGTCTATCACCGTTAAAATATTTAGTTTTGAAAACAGGAAAAGCCCGACTCAGAAATTGTCTTAAAAAGAATCGATTCTGATTTTATCTTTCCTTAGCGGACCGCCGCTAAGAGTGTTCACAGGAAGTCGAAATTGCCACAAGCCGATCCTTCCTCCCAACTATGTTTTTAAACGATTCCAGACCAACGAACTCTTTTTGATTTGAAAAAACGATTAAAAACTTTAGTAAGGCCGATTGCCAAACTATCTAAACCGAAAGATAAAAATGTATTCCCGAAGAAATTTAGGCAATGTTCAATTCTCACGATTTGAATTGATTTGGCTAGTTCTTGGCTCAAGAGATTTAGCTAAGCATGATATTAGTTATCATACTTAACTTGATTTTATAAAAATAATTAAAGAACATAAAAGAATAAAATTAAAGAAAAGAGAACTTTGATTAAAGACTAGAAATAACAAGTGTTTTCGAGCTAAAATATGAAGACTAAATTCGATGCCTAAGCCTTTACCAAGGAGTGATATTTATAGGCTTGGATTTACAAAGATAAAAGGATAAGAAAATTCCAAAATCGAATCGGATAAGCTGATAAGGTCTTCCAAAACATTCCAAAATCTTCCAGAAGTCGCCACGCATCTGCCACGTCAGACGCGTCGTGCCCAGTGTCGTGCCCACGATGCCAGTCATGACCAGGATAATAAAAAGACTGCAGAAATGCCCTCTTTTGCTGTTGTTTTCCAGAATTAGGTCCTTTGCGCAAAATATAGCAAAATGAAATGGATTAGGTAGCAAGAAATCCTAAAAACTAGAAAAATAGCAATTAAAAAGTGTCACATTTGATAGCTTATCAATAAGCCATAATTTATTATCAAGTTTCAAAACACAAAGAGAATTTACATGTCACCATGATGAAATGAGGGAGAAATACTTCAAGGCTCTATCCCATTTTACATGTCTTAGCTTCATAACACAGAGCATTTGAATCCTTAAATCCTCCCTCTTCTGTTCTTGAGTTTTCACACCACTCCTATGATACAAATATAGATCCAACACAGGTTCATTCATTTCATTCGAAGTTCTTCTAACTTTATTCTATGTATTTCAAGAGTCCTTGGAGACTCAGATCACATATCCATGTTTAGATACAAGTGACAGGCATGATAATGCAAGAAAACTGGGAAAGTCAGAGCAGCAACATAACACCAAACACCACACAAATTTGATATCAATGAAAATGTGCAGCAATTCGATTTATAAACAAAAATGAATACATAAAACCAAAGAATAAATTTCTATTCCTAAATTCACTTTCACTGTCAACGGAGCATAGTAAGAGAAAAATGAAGCAAAATTTTCAAAATGGAGAAAAATTAGCTAAAAATAAATGAAAATGTACTATTTGAAAACAATGAATCGTAAAAAAAGTTACAATTAAACCAAAAGTAACATCCTTTTCATGAGTTCTCTTTAAAATTTTCAAAATGGATACAAATTTGTCAAACCTAACTAAGCATTTGAGTAAGGAACAAATCAAAAGCAACTGAACCGCCTAGTTAACACATAAACATCACTAATCCGTTCAAATTTGATAAAAATAAAACTCATAAATATTTATAAAATAAATTCAAACGATGAAAGCAAGACAATCTAAAGGTTCGCACACAACAGACGATTTAGTTAGAGAAAGCGAAGAAACGATGAGTCAGAAACGATTTACCATCAAAGCGTTCTTCGAAGAAAACTTTAGCAGAGGCAATGGCGACAAGAGATGCATATATTGCAGAAATCAAAGCAACAATTCGGAGAAGGGGACGAGGGCTTCATCTTAGTGGCTTTGGCTTGCCGGAGTGATCACCAGAATGGCGACGACAACGTGGAGAATGACGACGACGCTATGGTTTGAGAGAAAACAAGGGTTTGGCATTTAAACGGGGTTTAAAATCTCGTGATTACTTCTACAGTGTTGTTTTTTAATTTTTTATTCCATTTCCCTTATAGCGATGTGTTTTTTTATATAGTGGCGTTTGTAAAACCAAACGCTGCTAAAACTGGACTTTTGCGGACCTATTGCGGCATTTGGTTTTACAAACGCCGCTAAAACTAGACCTATAGTGGCGCTTTTATTAAAAACGCCACCAAATTTGCCATTTTGTGGCGTTTGTCATGTAAATGTCGTGATAAGTACAATATTGTGGCGTTTTCCTCAAAAACGCCACAAAAAGCACCGTTATATATCAATTCTGGTGTAGTGAAGCCACAGTCCAACTCCTCTTACCTCAGTTGTAAAATGCGATGATGCTAATGCCTCCGAGTATTCCTTCAATTTTTTTTTGTAGAACTCAATGCATTCCTCTGTTGTCACCTCCTTCGTAGAAGATGGAGCAGTTCATGCTTAGTAAGTATTACTTAATTACATTGCAATGAGAGGTTTAAGAGGTGAGTTTAAAGGGAATTCTTTTTACCGTTTATTGGGGGTTAGGTAATTAATAAGATTTTAATTAGAGTTATTATTATTTGCATTGAAAAGGAAATTAAGTAGATGGGGATTAGAAAGGTGGAGTCAGACAATTATTTTCTTGTATTTTTATTTTATTTTTTATTGTTTCCGACGGAACTATTGTTTCCATCACAAATTAAATTGACATTTTTAATAGGTATTTTTAATAGTTTCTGACGGAATTATTGTTCCATCACAAAATAAATTGGTATTTTTAATTGTTTTCGACGGAATCATTATTCTGTCACAAATTAAATTATCATTTTTATTGAAATCAAAAGAAATTTGCGACGGAAACAATAATTCTATCGAAAACTACAACTTAGATTAAATTTTGTGATGAAATATTTTATTTCCATAAATAAATTGTGACAGATTTTAAAGTTGTCGGAATTTTTCCATCATGAAATCAATTTTTTTGTAGTGTTTATATTTGAAGGTCTTAGGTTCAAACCCCTCTGAGCACATAGTTTTAATATTCTTTCCTCCAACAAAATGACGTCGTTTTGGTCTAAATTAGACTTCAAAACAGCAGCACCAAAACGACGTTATTTTGACTTAACGAGAGTGTTAAGAGTTAACGGCGGAATAGTATTTTCGAGTCACAAACTAAAGTTCAGTGTTAGTTTTGAATTTTTTTAAAGTTCGGCGGTATTTTTGAGCCAGGGGCCATAATTGAGTGGTATGTGGTGTAGTTTACCCTAATTTGAAATACTAAAAAATTAATTAAGGGGTCCACTACCATCTTTTACTCCACTTTTGTAGATATTATTTTTAATTTTTGCTTGAGTTTAACATTTACGTTCCATATGGTGGATCAAGTGGGTTCAAGTACATTTAAAATTATAACCCTAATTTTCTTACTGTGAATGTATAAACAAGAGCATTAAAAGATGAGAGATGATTTCTATTTCAAGCACGTGGAAACTAATTATGCGGCGAATAATTTTTTTTATCCTTTTTCGGTGCTTTTTCTATGTCACAACACTAAAATTTAAATTATAAACCCTTGATCCTAAATTTTAAATTTTAAACTCTAAAAAATACATCATACACTTAATTCTTTATGTTCTAATAATAAATTATAAATAGAGGCAAAAAAATATAAATAATTTCTATTCTCACGTGGCTTGTCTGTAAACTTTATAAAAAAATCAGCAATCTTTTTTTTATTACAAAATCAATAGAGTGTTGTGAATAAAATAAAGAAGAACAAGAATAAGAACAAGAAGAACAAAGAGATGAGAGAAAGAGGGAGATTTGTATTATTCTCAAAAAATAGAATTGTATACAATGCCATTAATGAATCATCTATTTATAGGCATAAGAAGTACATAATACATTAAACTCTAATTCATAGAGATAATATTCCTAATAATAAATAAATCAAACTCCTTTGATAAAGTTCTAATCATGATAGACATCCACATAGATAAATATTCATAACACTCCCCCTTGGATGTCTATGAAGATAATGTGCCTCGTTAAAACCTTACTAAGATAAAAACCCAGTGGGAAAAAAAATTTTCATTAGTGAAGGAAAAAGAGTACACACATCTTTAATACGCATAACATGTTGCCTCATTAAAAACCTTACCAGGAAAACCCATTGGGACAAAACCTCGGTTAAGGGAAAAAGAGTGCAACGCGTATTTACTCCCCCTCATGAAAACATCACAGAAGATCTTTGAATCTTCATAATTCAATCTTGAATATATTTTTTAAAGATCATGGGGATGAAACTTTGGAGTAATATGTTTCATGATGTATCCACTTTCAAACTGAGATATACATCTTGCATTATCTTCACACAAGATAGCCTTTATCATATCTTGTAAAAGTAAATCCACATATCTTTTGGATATGTTGGGTCAATGGTCTTAGCCAAACACATTTTTTTGGCTTGCCTCGTGCATAACAATTATTTCTACGACATTTGAGGAGGCATCAACGAATGTTTGAAGATCCAAATATAATGATCTTTGTATATTCATAGATATTTCTTGATCAACTAATATATAGTGCTTCAAGACCAAGAAAATATATAATTATCTTTATTCACATCCAACAATCTTACAACTATTGGGATACTCAATAGATATGCTCTATTCATATTGAATCTTCTTTAAGATTCTTTCAGCTTATGTCTATTCATAGACAAAAGAAATATATAAAAATGCTCGATCTTCAGGTCGAGATAAACTTGATGTCAAGATTCAAGTACTTGTATTGAAAGTACTTCATGAGTTTCCAATTTGAAGCTCTTTAGGAGTTCTAAAATTATCATAATGGATCTTGATCCAAACTCCTTTATAAAATACATAAGAAAATCTGATCATTCTTATAGTATTTTCTCAATCAGTATTCACTAAGGCAATTATACCAATTGCGCCAAAATATTCATGAGATATGTCTAAATAAATTTCCTCAGAAATTTCCAAATGCTTATAGCATTTTAGATCCTTCAAGGATAAATATGGATCCACAAATAATTAGACGCATGTAAAATTTTCAAAACTGCCAAAGTAATTGCATCCACCATGAAGTAATTAAAACTTTTCATAAATCATAGTTCAAGTCGTATTTACGACTACTTATTTGTGCCTCACTTGCATTACACCTTTAGGTGTTTGGACTGTTTGTCCAAATACTTCTACTTTAGAAGTTCAAAGCGTCTTTCAACATTGGCCAATTCAATATCTATACTTCTGGATAGATTTTATACAAGATCCTCGATTTCTTTCTTTACTTCTATAGAAGTATTTTATGTAAAATTGTTTGTAAAATCGTTGTCGACAACTTTCCAATTTTCTGGTTCCATTCTCGTAATGACATAACTCATCGAGATCTCTTCAAGATTTTAATCTTTATTTCAGGTACCTGAAACTCTTCTAGAGTTTTATTATTTGTTATGTATTGGGTCTCTTCAAGAGCACCCGCCTCCAATATATGACCATCTCATATTACTTTCTATTTACGAGAATTTTGATCATTGGAACCATTTCAACTATCATGCTTCAGGCATGATTTACATTCTCTCGCTCTAACATGTAATTTAAACTTAGAGCATTTCAGCTGGTATATGAGACTTAATTACTCTCATTGGGTCAGTAAATATGTCTGGCAGTTGACATGTAATAACATGAATTATCTTATGAACTTCTAGTTCATATACGAAGATCTAGATAATGATAATTCATTTTCCTCTATCCAGCTGATTATTATCTCCCCTGATGTTGAGAAAAATCATGTCATAAATGATTCTCCAATTAATGTTTAAGAATTTAAACATAAAAGAAGACTCGTACTCAATATATATTCTCAACCCTTTTTATTTACCCATTTTGTGTGTTGTGGTGGAGCAATTCATATCGCACATTCAAAAATCATAAAATGGGAAATGTATGGTTTCTGACCAAAAACCAATTATAACGGGGAGTTTATTATAACTCGTTGGCTTGATGCGTATAAGTGTTGCTATATGGAAACACCATATAAATAATAACCCTTTTGTTCTCATATTTTAGCTATTAAATATGAGGCATCCAATTGAAATTTTGCTAAACTATATTTTTCATAATCAATAGGCTTTGTAACAACTGATATAGCCTAAAATATAAACTCACTAGCTTTTCAAGACGAATAGTCTAACTGCATAATCTGAATATTTTTAGAATCAATCTCACAAACTTCTGGTTGTAAGTCGATAAAACAATGTAGATGCATCTACTAAAATCATATAAAACTTTCCACATTTGTGAATATATGGGCCCATATTTCGTTCAGATATGCAAGACATACAGTCTCAACTTCAATACAAGAACTTTAAGTTCTAATTCTTTTGGTAAGTGAGATCATCTATATCCTTTGAGAACAAACAACACAAGAACTTCAGGTTCTTTTAGTAAGTGGAATTTAATCAATTCCTTTAAGCAACACAAGAACTTCACGTTCTTTAATAAGTGGAATTTAATCCATTCCTTTGAGAATAAGCACCACAAGAACTACAGGTTCTTTTAATACATGTGCATGTAAATCTCAATAATTTCTGCACCATTGATCAGGATGGTTTAACCGATCATGCCAACTATATATATGTGTGTATATATCTCTGAATTTGTAAACTTCTTGTTTACCATAACATGTAATTCAATCTCACTCGTACATGTCTAGTACGACCATCAAAATTGTTCCTTTAAATAGGAATATATTTAGCTCTTTCGTAGCTTTCAATTGAAATTATCTTTTGGTAGCAATATATAGCTCTTCTAGAGCTTTCAACTGACTTTTTGACTACCATAACTTATATCCATATTGGCTTATTTCAAATGCCAATTGATAACATATGTTATCTATAATTCCCAAAGGGATAGTTTGCAAACTCATATTGCTATCTTTATGACTTTGACGAGTATAACGCACTTTGAATATGGAATAAAGTTCCATTTGACAATAACATATTTGCTCAACCAGAGCCTTTTGTGATATTAGTACTTCCGGATATAGTACTCACATTATTCCCTTGCATTTTAATCGAGAAATGCATAATTGTGCACCTTTCAAAATGTGCTTTGTTTCATTTACTTCAGGTAATGAAAATATGTACTTTGTATCATTCACTTCGAGGAATGAAAAAATATAAAATATATCACATCATATCAAGTCGATTATCTATCAGAGATAAACTTTCAAGTGCTCTTCCGAAGTATTGATATTTTAGTACTTTGAGAAATACTACTCATATTTCCCCTTGCATTTAAATGGGAAAAATATTTCTTATGCTTAAGTACAATATGAGTACTTGCATTATCTGCTAGGCATAAATAGCCACAATTCTAGGCATAAATAGCCACAATTCATTGTATATTTTATTCCGGAAGTAATCATATTCTTCAAATAATAAATTAACATAAATCGTAAATAAATAATATGTGAAATAAATAAACATAAAGCAAACCAACATAAATAAATAATAAATAAAACAAATTAACATAAGAAAAACCAATTATTCATGTTAGAGGTTATAAGGGAAATAAAATAAATGGTAAATTATTCCCTTCAAGGGTTATGAGAAAATTAACAATATCCAATTGAGTTGGACCAATAACGCCATAATTATTTTCGCCATAAACAAATTTTGTTTATATTTTATTTCATTTATCATTCATGATTATGGATAAAGTCCATAATACTTTGGCGTTTGACAAGTACGAAACCAATGGTTTATAACATCACATTGGTAAAAGGATTTCACTTCCTTAGAATGATCTTTATCACTCTTGTCATCCTTATAACTTCGCTACCAGCGGGTAGAAGTATTCTTAAAATGACTATATTTTACATGTGTATATTCATAGCCTCGACCACGACCACAACTTTTAATGTGATTTTTTATTTCTTCCATAATATAATCTCACATTCACTTCAGGGAATGGAGTAGAGCCAGTGGGCCTTTAAAACCTTTTTCACATATCCTTATTACAGAGAACAAATATTTAATCCTCATACGCGACATTGTTAAACCTGTCCACAAGGTCCTTTAAAAATCTCCTTTGAGACCAGTAGCCTCGCAGAACGGGATGTCCAGCCAATTATACATGGATTATATCGAAATTATGTCTCTAATTGAATAATGATTTACCATGTTTGCATTCACTTCAGGGAATGAAACAGAACCAATAATCGCATGGAATAAACATCATGCTTGCATTCACTTCAGGGAATGCCTCATCATTGATAATTGCATGGAATAAACATCATGCTTGCATTCACTTCAGGGAATGCCCCATCATTGATAATCGCATGGAATAAACATCATGCTTTGCATTCACTTCAAGGAATGCCTCCCATAAAACTTTTTGGATCAAGAAGAATTTTCGTAACTTGAAATTGGGAGAAGTCTATGGTCAAGTTTTTCAACGAAGAAGAAATATTGCTTTCGAGCAAATATAGACTTTATAATAATCTCCTTGTAAATTTAAAATCATCATGATTTATCGCACTTTAAAATAATAATATAAAGAATAAAAATAAAACCAAAATTTACCGATATTGATTTTTCTCTCGTGGACAATAGAGACATAGCATATGACTGAGATAGCTTCTCATAGTCCCTTTGTATCACATCTCTTTCCAAGCCATTTAAGCATATCATGTAAAACTCAAAACACGGTTAAAAATATTAACTTTTACCAAATAAAATGACATAATTAATAATATGAAAAATATCAAATATAATCATATAAGTAAAAGTATGAATAAGCATACCGCTAATTAACCCTTTTAGAAACAAGAGAAAACACACGTAATTTACACCAAACGCAACCTCTTCGTCTCTGTCGATTCGTCTTTTGGTTTGTGAGAAGCCACAAATTTATCTCTTTCCAATGTTCGAATAAAATCAAACATACTTCCAAATTTTTCAAAAATTAAAACAAAGTTAAAATATAAAGAGAAAGACAATCGATAACTAAAAAAATAAGGAGAAAAAAAAAACTTATCTTTGGTTTATTCTATAATCGAATTCTTCCCGGTAACTTCTTTTGAATTATAACGATGAAGACCTCAGTTGATTAGAGTCTCGTGCTGATAACGTGTTGTGAATAAAATAAAGAAGAACAAGAATAAGAACAAGAAGAACAAAGAGATGAGAGAAAGAGGGAGATTTGTATTATTCTCAAAAAATAGAATTGTATACAATGCCTTTAATGAATCATCTATTTATAGGCATAAGAAGTACATAATACATTAAACTCTAATTCATAGAGATAATATTCCTAATAATAGATAAATCAAACTCCTTTGATAAAGTTCTAATCATGATAGACATCCACATAGATAAATATTCATAACATAGAGTTGATTTTAAGACTTTTGCATTATAATAATGCAAAAAGGCATGTTTAGCAGAATAAGCATTTAGGGACACTCAATTTTTCTATATTATATATACATCGAGATTCCTTCCTTTTTCACCATTCACATAACATGGGATTATGAGCATAATGATGATGGATCAGTCGTAATTAAATATTATCCTCCATAAGTCTGATGCTATATTCTATGTGCAAGTTGCACGTGCGAAACAGATAAAAATAAATGGTTTAAATAATAAATAAGTGATGAAGTATATTTTTTTTCAACTTTAGGTGCTTAAAATATTTTTTTATAAAAATAAGTACTTAACATTTTAATTATTATAATTTAAGGTGTTTGGTAATTAATTATCGTTAAAAAATTTTGTTAAACAATAAAAATTAGACACGTGTCATATTTTAATTTATAATTTCATTTAATTAACCTTTTTTTTAATCGGCAACATGTATGTATTATTAATAATCCAACATACATGACCATCACGCTCACAAGCCTCGTTAAAAACCTCTCTAAATCCTACAGAGGAAAAGAGTACTCGTGAGCGTGTAACCAGTACAAACACCATTGGTAAAAAATACCTCATGCTAGGCACCTTTCTGAAACCAACTCGGTCTATCAACACCCGTTTTAGCCAAGACATCCGCTAGTCTATTACCCTCTCTAAAAACGTGTTGGAAACATACATCATTTAGTGCCGCACACGCTTCATCAATTCGCCGGAACCAGCGCCTAAATTTCCACGGTCGCTTCTCCAAATGCATGACCCAAGCCACGGCCGTAGTGGAGTCCGATTCCACCACCAACGGGCGTTGTTCCCAGCCCGATCCAACCACCATCTCCAATGCGTGACAAATAGCTTGCAATTCAGCTTCATTTGAATCCGCAACCCCTATCAGACCGGAAAATAATGCGAAAATACGGCCGAATTCGTCTCTTAACACACCCCCACAACCAGCTTTACCCGGTTTTCCTCGCGCCGAGCCATCGACATTAAATTTAAAAACCCCCATCGGTGGCCTCTCCCATTTGATGTTCCCCCGCGTGTCATTGTTCGGACCATGTACCAAGCAATTCAAAGGAGAATCCCACCAAGCCGATTCCACAATCACACTCTCACTATTTAACAGCCGCACCCAGTACATCGACCTCAATTTGATGAGGAAAATAATTTCCCCCGCTGCCGCCCGAATATTATTGAATATTGCATTGTTACGCGCCAACCAAATCGACCACAAAGTCGCTGCACACCCCGCCAACCACCAGTCACGCAAAGGCCCCATAAATACGGATCCAAAACACATCTCCAACAAAGTCACCACACGCCAAGGCTGTACCATATCCGTCCCCCACCATCGAAAAAACGTCGTCCAAACAGCCCAAGCCGCTGGGTAGTGTAGCAGGAGGTGGTCGAGCGTTTCTTCACCCGCCCGGCACCACACGCAGCAGACCCCCTCCCCGGTGATCGGCATCCCTCGTGCACACAACATCGCCATTGTTGGTAGCCTATTCAGCCACGCAAACCATAGAAAATGTTGCACCCTTGGAGGTATCGGCAATCTCCAAATCATATTCAATTCATCACTCACCACCAATCCAAATGATTGCATCAATTTCGCCAAATTCGCAACAAAAAATTCCCCCGTCGTAGAATGTAGCCACACAATACGATCACATTGAGGTGGAAAGAGATGAAAACTCCCACAAAGCACACGGACCTCCATAAGCTGCTCAAGTTCTAAAGAACGCAATGGTCGGACAAAAAATTTCTCCCATTCCTCATGTTCAAACGTACCACCTTTCGTGTACTTCTTCACTGTTAATTCTTTCTCAACCACAAGCCGATATAATCTTGGAAACAATTCAGCCAACGGCCTATCACTACACCACACATCGTGCCAAAAAATTATTTTTTCGCCATCCCCCAATTGCCACATAAAAGCCTCACTACCCATCAAACCATGTAATTCATTCGCTGCACTTAGATTAACAATTTGCCTCCAAACAAAGGACATGTTTTGCAACCCCACCTCTCTCGGCCACCACTTCCTAATATCACAACCATATTTCGCATCTATAATTGTCTTCCAAAGGGAATCCGCTTGCGTCGCATACCTCCACCTCCATTTTGCTAAAAGCGCAATATTTCTTACGCACAAATTCACTACTCCCAATCCCCCAAATCGACGAGGTCGACAAGCTATTGACCAGCTCACACGACTCAACTTCATCTTAGTATCCGAACCTCCCTACAGAAACCTCATTCGTATCCTATCTATCTTGCTTAACACACCCCTTGGCACCATAAACAAACTCATATAATAAAGAGGCAAAGCGGACAATACAGTATTAATCAACACTAACCTCCCCGCAAAAGATAATGTGTCGCGTTTCCACCCCGCCAAGCTATCCTGGAAGCGTTGTATAAGTGGATCCCACATCTGCATACTGCGCGGATTGACTCCCAAAGGCAGTCCCAAATAAACAAATGGAAGCGTGGCACGATCGCACCCCAACATTGCTGCTGTGCGCATCATCAATTCATCGCCCACCCATATTCCATACAATCGCGATTTATCAAAATTAATCTTCAAACCAGTAGTATACTCGAAGCATGTCAGGATACGCTTCAAATCACGTGCAAACTCAATCCTTGCCGGGAAAAATAGGATTGTGTCATCCGCAAATTGCAAATGTGACACAACACATCCTTCAGCAACTATAACCCCTTCAAACACGCCCAATCTCTTCGCATTACTCAGAAATTGATGAAGGAGTTCAGCCACAATCACAAATAACAGGGGCGAGAGAGGATCACCCTGTCGTAAACCCCGCTGCATGTTAAATTCACCCGTCGGCGATCCATTAACAAGTATCGACAATCTTGCCGTAGTGACACATTCCATCACCCACTTACGCCACAAATCACCGAACCCCATTTTCCACATGATATGGTCTAAACATTCCCACTTAATGCAATCATAAGCCTTCGAGAAGTCCAATTTTAAAATAAATCCCCCCTCCTCACTTCGTCTCCGTTGCATCGAATGAATTGTTTCATTTGCCAATAGAATTCCATCTAAAATCTGTCGACCCTTTACAAAGCCAGATTGAACGTCGCTAATCAACTTTGGTAACACCTCCTGTAATCTTTTTGCTAAACACTTGGCTAGGATTTTGTACAGCGAATTCAAGAGACAAATAGGACGATAATCACTAACCACTGTCGGACTCTCCTTTTTTGGAATTAATACCACAAATGAGGAATTAATCCCCGACGGCAACTTGCTCGTTTGCACAAACTCCGCTATAAAATTCATTACATCATTCTTTAAAAATGCCCAGCCCTTTTTATAAAACTCGAATGTGAATCCATCCGATCCCGGGGTTTTGGAGCCTTCACAATTCCATACTACTGATTTAATTTCCTCCTCGGCAAAATCCACTTCCAAGCATGACGCCTCCAATTCACTCAAGCAAGGAAAATCAACCATCGCTTCCATCGACCCCGCCATCTCAACGCGCTGAAAATGCTTCCTAAACTCACTGAAAAAATATGATTTTAACTCTGTCGGCTCCATTACCCAATGACCCCGCCACAAAGCTCCTCTAATTGAGTTACGCATCATGCGTATTTTAACAGCCCGGTGGAAAAAGTGAGTATTTTGGTCTCCATCCTTTAACCATGCCCCTCTCGATTTTTGTCGCCAATGTGCCTCCCTTAGTTTCGATAGCCTCCACAACTCAGAATTCAATTTCCATCTTTCCTCAATGTCCTCCCATGAAGCTGAATCCTTTTCGACCATGTCATCTAATGCATCCAATTTACTAGTCGATATTTTAATTCGGCCATCAATGTTGCCAAATGAATGTGCATTCCATCTCTTTAAAAAAGATTTCATCCCTTTCAATTTTGTCGAGATACTCAAACTCCCCCACCCCACATCCGAAGCTCCCAATCGTTCCCATTCATGCCCCATTTTGTCCAAAGCATCCTTCGAATACAACCAAGCATTCATAAAACGGAATGGCTTCGGTCCACTATCGCTAGGATCACTAACCAATAACATCGGCACATGGTCCGACACTCCTCTTGATAAACCCTTCAATTGTAATGCTTGGAATTTATCTAACCAATCTGGGGACAACAAAAATCTGTCCAACTTGCTGCACTGCTTACCCGGACCAAACCATGTAAAGCACCTCCCCCGCAACAGAATATCCAACAGTGCGTGTGATTCAACAAATTCCTTGAACAAAATCATTCCCCTCGTTCGTGCAACACCCCCTCGCCTCTCATATGGATGCAGTACTTCGTTATAGTCACCTACCACACACCATGGGATTGAATTATTCATCAAAATCTCCGACAAACTAGCCCATAAAACCCCTTGATCGGCCGTTCCGCAAGGTGCGTAAATACCAATCACACCACAATGCCATTCCTCGTTAATCCAATACACCTCCACCATTACGTATCGCTCACCAATACGTATCGAATCAGCCTTGAACCGCTTCGTATCCCAAACCACTAGCACACTTCCGGATCTGCCCCTAGCTGGAGCATAGGCGAATTCATATTCATCCGATGGCCATAATCGTCCTACCGTGGCACCCAAAATCTCCTCCATTTTTGTTTCCTGTAGAATCATCAATTCACCACGATGTTGTCGAACTAAATTTTGCACTGCTCTCCGCTTCACATTCGAACCCAACCCCCTTATGTTCCATGACAACATCCGCATCTCTCTTTGCTATTGATTTACTTCACGGTCTGCAATTATCTTCGCCAAATCCTGGACTATGTGCTCTTCATTGCCAATTGCTTCCGCCCCAATGTATTTACCTAATGCTAAAGTCTCTTTCGCCTCCTTAATTATCGATCTTTTTCTATTTTCAAAATCAGAATCTGAGAGTGATATGTTTGCAAAATCTTGTGTATCATTCACCTTCTTTTTTGGCCTGCCTCTACCCCTCTTCACCAATTTTTTCTCAGCTTCTATCCTTTTTTCAGGGGATAAATCATCTAATAAGAGTTCTGATAGGTTCCTCACCCTTCGAAGTTCCCCATTATTTTCAACCACTATTGCATTTCCAACTCTATCAATTTCCAGCCTTATCCCTTGCTGCCGTCGCTGTTCATCATATCCCAGCCCCACCGATGTCTCATGGATCTCTTCACTCAAGGCTCGTGAGTATTCCTCACCCACAATTTGTAATTGCTCCTCTGAATCTCGGGAGACCAACCCTATATCTTCATCCGCTATCCCGGAATTCACCTTCACCGGATCAGTATTAAATTCCAACGGATCGCCTTGTTGCTCCTTCCATAATTCATTATAATGCATCACTGTAGGAGTGGCCTCGCAATGAGAATTCGGCACAAAAGATTCCTCCTCCATGTACTCACTGTCGGCAATACTATCACCATGCACTTGCCTCTCGCTCGAATCCCCCTCCTTGTTCGTCGATATATCCCCAGACATCACCTCCATCCCGCAACAGCAATCACACTTTATTACCATTATTTCCTCCGATTCCATCACACGCACTCTAAATGAACGTCCCCCAATATTCAAGGTTAGCACCTCGTCAATTCTTTCCATAAAATCTTTCTCAATAAGGAATCTACATCGTTCAAACGACGACTGCGCAATCGTATCCCCATCCAATTGAATGAATTCACCCCACAATTCCGCGATATTCTTGCACGTCCCTTCGGACCAAGCATGTATGGGGATTCCACTAGCGGATAACCAAACTCTCCTATTTGGCAATCCCAAAGATTCATTCCATGGCATTACATTTTCCAACCATTCCGAAAAGGCTTGTTTATCTAGGAGTCTTGTTCGAATATCGATGTTCTCAAACATCAACAAGACCATCGAACCCGCCACTCGCATTATCGATAATCCATTCAATTTTGCTCTCCGAAATTCCAACGCTAGGTCCCGAATTTTGGATGGTTTTTTACAGAAACCGACGGCACAACAGCCAAGTATTTCCATTTTATCATCATCCACCACGCCTTCCACACTCCTATCTTCTCTATGTATATTTTTCCTCTCCTTGATCACATCAAATTCCTGTGCCGTAGTCGATTTTTGCATTGTGGAATTCCCTTCCTTCCCAAATGATTTTTGTGAATTCAATTGCTTCTCCATCGGTTTCTTTTTCCAATATTCTGTTCTTGCCTCCCTTTTTGCATATGAAACCCTAATCCACGACCCATACAATCTGAATCCATTCAGCCTCTCAATAACTCTGTCCGCATCTATTTTGGATCCCATTCGCACGAATCCGAATCTTTTTCCTTCTTTCGATCTTTTATTCGGTATGAAAACATCCACAACTCTCCCATGTCTATCAAACACTTGCCATACACCCTTCCAATGCAATTGTAAAGGTAAGTTCATCACGAATAACGTCCATACCTGACCTTGAGATCGCTCCGATTGTCGGCTCTGTTGATTCTGATCTGGTCGCCCTTTCCCTAGGTAATTTTCTGATCTCCAATCCGATCTCCAATCCGATCGCCCCGATCCGATCGCCGTTCTTTTTTTGAATATAGACCCCCCTAAAGCTAATTGGATTTGTTTTTGTTAGGGTTATGTTACACATATATAATTTTTAAGCCAGACCATTAAAAGTGATTTATTTTTCTGCAATCTTCTTATTTGGTTATTTAATTAACCTTTTGTTTTTAATAATTCAAACTTTTCAAAAAAATCTTAAAATTCAAAATTTTTTAAAATAGTCTCTGAATCACTAAATCCTAACCCCAAATCTTCACCGCTGCTACCGCCAGTCGTCGTCACCGACCCCATTCGGTCGCTGAACCCAGCCGACTATTTTCCTCAACTTGCCGTCGTCGAAAATCAGCGAAGGGTGTGCCAGCCGAACATTGAACGTCGAATGTAAAAGAATCGTTCGATTGGCACACCGTTTGCCAATCTTCGACGATGTCGAGTTGGGGGAAATATCGTGTTGGGTCCGACTACCGAAAGGATTCAAATGCTCCCTCTTCTGTTCTTGAGTTTTCACACCACACCTATGATACAAATATAGATCCAACACAGGTTCGTTCATTTCATTCGAAGTTCTTCTAACTTTATTCTATGTATTTCGAGAGTCCTTGGAGACTCAGATCACATATCCATGTTCAGATACAAGTGACATGCATGATAATGCAAGAAAAATGGGAAAGTCAGAGCAGCAGCATAGCACCAAACACCACACAAATTTGATATCAATGAAAATGTGCAACAATTCGATTTATAAACAAAAATGAATACATAAAACTAAAGAATAGATTTTTATTCCTAAATTCACTTTCACGGTCAACAGAGCATAGCACCAAACACCACACAAATTTGATATCAATGAAAATGTGCAACAATTCGATTTATAAGATCGAAATGCTCAAACGAGAAAGTTAATAAATGTAAGGATCTGGAGTTTAATAAATTAAGTAATGAGGCAGCTAATCTCCAAACTCGATTATTAATGTCAAGTGATTAAATGCTAAAAATATTTGGATATAAAATTACGAAAATGCCCTTAAGGTATGAGAATAACTAAAATACCCTTGGAATTGGAAGCGATTTAGAAATCTATACTGGATATGGTAAAACAACCCGATTTATCTAAAAATCTTGAACTACTTGGAAAGTTATGGTAATAAGATTTAAACCTTCGAGATTGTAAGGTGTTAGGTTTCCTTGAATTTGGAATAAATCTCCGAATATATATTTACGGGAAACTATCCATACCTCTGAATTAATCAAGTGGCTGAAAATATTGAATTGATTGTAATGACTAAAAGTATTGGAAATACTGTTATGGTTAAATTAATCGGAATGATCGTATTGACCAAAAAGGATGAAGTATCCTCGGACACCGAGGTTTGCAAATTTACTGGAAGGATGGATAAACCCTTGAGTTATGAAATGAATGAAGTGGTTGGAGGTACCGAAATTTCTTGAATGGTTGAAACACCCACGAGTACTTAAATGATTGAAATACTATAAATGGTTCAATTGACAGGAATGATGGATATCCCGAGCTTCAGAATGACTGAAATACCCCCTTGACTGGAAAAAGTAAATTGCCTTTGATAAAATTCTAGAAATGCCAATAAAGCTGAAAATGACTAAAATGCTCCTAAGGGTTGAAGCATGACTCGTGTACATCAATCACTCCTGATATTACTATAAGGATGGAAGTTTTTCCACACAGAATATAAGTTCGACTACTCCGTGGCAAGTCTTGTGGTGAGATATGAAGGCAACCGTTCAAATATACGATACAATCAGTATTTGGAAATGATACTCGTGAAGTGCATACATCAGAAGGTTTGGTTAGTACTGTAAGGTTGGGACATGTTAGTTTGATTGGTTTTAGAGGCTCGATAAACTTCTGGAAATCTTATATATTATAAATCATCATTTTATCACTATTGGGCTAAATTACAAAACCACCCCTGATAGTTAAATGACCAAAATGCCCTTTTTGGCCAAACTAATCAAAATAGCCTTCAATGTATCTGATATCGTGAAAGATCTTGACATAGAAATCTCCAAATGCCTGGTTGGAAACCTGATGAGCAAATAGAATTCCCGAGCCACTGTTTATGCCTTGTTGGTATAAATTACCAAAATGCCCATATATGATAAAATGACCATAATGCCCTTGTAGGCTTAAATGACTAAATCACTCATGATATGTCTAAACTCTCAAAGATCTTGATGTATCATCTCCTGAATACCTGGTTTGAACCGTTGGTACGAACCCCCTTTTTATAGGGACCTTGTTTCAAAATTTCTTTCAAATTGTCAAAAGTTTGATGTGTTTCCTTCCATAAATGCCAAGTATCTCCAAGAAACAAACTGTTCCACCTAGTGTGTTCCATGTGTGCTACATGACTGTTTTGCATACTGATTTACATGTTATAATACCGATCACATGCACATGACTGACGTACTTGAAATTCACAAGAACATGACATGTTATATAAATTAAGCATGACCGTACTGTATTTCTGATATATGCCTATGCACCCGATATAAAAAACATGCTATATGGATAATGTATTACTAAAATACTGTTATTGATTAATGAACTATTGATGATCTAATTCACTACGGTACTTGGGATACGATATGAAGTTATTGACGGCTCAGCCCTGATCCAGCTGGTAAGTCTGCCCGTTTTCGGTTCCTATGCTTCAGTTAGGTCCGCCCGAATTCGGTTCCTATGCTTCGGCCAGGTCCGCCTGTATTCGGTTCCTATGCTTCGGCTAGGTTCGCCCGTATTCGGTTCCTATGCTTCGGCCAGGTCCGCCTGTATTCGGTTCCTATGCTTCGGCTAGGTTCGCACGTATTCGGTTCCTATGCTTTGGCTAGGGCTGCCCGTATTCTAAGGTATTCCCTTAGGATGGTACCCATGCCTAATGGGCTTGGGTTAATGCCTATACATGATACCACACTGGGAAACTATATGCTGGAGTATGGTTGGCGGGTAAATAAAGAATTAAAATGAACTTATTGCTACTTGAAACAAATGTATTTGAAATAAAAAGGTTTACTGCATTGTTACATTTCATGCATTAACGTTGCACAGTTGGAACACAGTAGACAATAAACTCTCTGATTCCACCTCCGTATGTTATCAGCAAATAATTCCCGTCTAATTCTCGATGTTTGAATAAATAACAAATATCGTTATTCTCGAGTACTGCGACCTCGAAATAGTATAGAAGAAATGGAGACTGTTACTACGTGGAACATCATGAAAATGTTATGCCTACCATATATCTGCATGAGCTTATAGCATCTTTTGGTAGTTCTGTATCACTGAGCTTTTCCAAGCTCACATTGTTTTTACCATCGCAGGTTAAAATAATATATCATGGTATAATGTTTGACATCAATGTTCGGAGTTCTCTTGGCATTGCTTTTGGAGTACGGTATTGTATAGTTAGTGGGAATGTATGTCACGTATTGTTTTACGATAGTGTTTGTAAAGCACTTTTTGAAATTTCTATTATGTGTTTAAATGACTTCCTGAAATGATATTTTAAACAGAAGTTGATTTTACAGTTTAATAAGTGTTTTGAGGAAATATGTTTTTATGTGTATTTTTATTGTGGGTCGCTCTTGTGACCCTAATGTGACTTCCTAGGATCCGTTGTAACGCATAGGCGGGTCTAGGGGGTTACAAGTTCATTTCAGATTGGTTTCGTTTTGAGCTGGGTTCATTTCGGGTCGGATTCATTTCAGGTCAGGTCAAAACGGTTAATTGACGGGTTAATTCAGGTTCGGATTGACTTCAGGTTGGGTTCATTTTAGGTCGGGTTTAGCCGTTTAGGTCGATAGGCTTTAGGTTTGTCATTCATTTTGAGCTAATTATTCAATGCCCTTGACGAATGACGAACATGAATCACATTAAAAAGAAATATTAGGCAATAGGCAGTAGTAGAATGAACATAAATATCATTTAACGATTCATTTGTAAAATATTAGAGTAAATTACAAAAAATAATAGGGGTCAATTTGTACTAAATTTAAAGTTTAGGGACTAGAATAAACAAAAATATCAGCAAATGATTCATATCTAACTATCTAAGATAATGGAGTAAATTACAAAAATTATAAAATAATAAGGGTAAATTTTGGTGAATTTTTTAAGGGACTAAAATGAATAAAAATATCATCATATTAAAACCACGTGACTAAATTGCAAAAAAATGAATAGGGGTCGGGTCAATTTGGAATAAGAATATAGTTAGCCTTTTTGGGACTATAATGAACAAAAATATTAAATTAAAGATTTAAAATGATAAACATTGGACTAAATCACAAAAAAAAATGAATAGGGGTCAATTTGTACTAAATTTAAAGTTTAGGGACTAGAATGAACAAAAATGTCAGTAAATGATTCATATCTAACTATCTAAGATATTGGAGTAAATTATAAAAAAAATATAAAATAATAAGGGTAAATTTTGGTGAAAAATAAAATTTTAGGGACTAACATGAATAAAAATGTCATCATATTAAAATCACATGACTAAATTGCAAAAAAATGAATAGGGGTCAAGTCAATTTGGAATAAAATAAAGTTTTAGGGACTATAATGAACAAAAAAATTAAATTTAAATTAAAGACATTAGACCAAATCAGTAACTAGAATTTAAATTAAAATTAAAGACATTGGACTAAACTAAAATTGAGACTAAAACGAATCAAACTAAAATTAAAGAATAAAAAAGAACTAATTGTAAAGCTCCTAAGCTAGTAATGACTTAAACTACAAATAACCCTTAAAAAATGGGCAGGATTTTTTCCTCCATTTTTAAACTTAAATTTTCACTCAATTTCATTTTAAATTGAAAGATGGGAAATGGGAATTGCACGTTGGGTGGGACTTGGGATTTTTCCAAAAACGATTTCTAACTCCTTAAATTTACAGATTTTAACAAAATAGTCCCCTAATCATTCGGGCAACATGTAACAACATAGGGTGGCCTATTTTTGATTCCTTTCATATAATATAAGTTAAACAAACATTTCTCATCATCATATAAGATTTTTCTAGAAATGAATCAACAATTATAGCAGTCATTTTCAACAATTCGAACCATATGCACAATATAACATAACATTTGATACACTTATCAAAGTATAAACACTTACATGACCTCTAGCTTCAATTCCTATGCTTAATTGATCAACATGCAAGAGTTTTCTTTAAGTTTTACATGGCTGAACAAGGTCTCTCTCTCTCCCTTAATTTCTCTCTCAAATTTCGGCAAGTTTGGTTGTTAGAGAAGGAGACTAGGCTAAGTTTTGGTTAGTAGATTCTTGTAAGTTACCCTTTTAATTATCCCTTATCAAATTTTCAGCCAAGAGTAGTTAGGTAAATTTACAGATTTTAACAAAGTAGTCCCCTAATCATTCGGGCAGCATGTAACAACATAGGGTGGCCTATTTTTGATTCTTTTCATATAATCTAAGTTAAACAAACATTTCTCATCATCATATAAGATTTTTCTAGAAATGAATCAACAATTATAGCAGTCATTTTCAACAATTCCAACCATATGCAAGTCCATCTATTTATCACATAATTCGGTTTAGTCATTTGAGAATGGTCATTTCATTTGTTCATTCTTTTAAATTAAATCTTTAATAGCCGAATTATAGGATAATTTAATCTATTTAAATTAATTCTAAATCAATTAATTTGAATAATTAAATTGAACATGGTTGTGACTTGTGATCACTTTCCTAAGAAAGCTGAAGAATCCCAATATCCACATAGGCATAGTCTTTTGTGGACATATTTAATATAAATATAAATTTAAATTTGGTGCACTCATATTTGGTTTTCTTTATTTTCAAATATAAATCTAATAAAAACATATTTTACTAATGATAATAAGAGATTATTATTACAAAGACACATGGGACTAAAAGAGATTATAGTCACAAAGACACCCGGCCATGATCATGCCTTTGAAGTTTTGGAAGACGGTTCAAATGCTAAACCCGAACCATCCAATTTCTGATGGATAAGCTTCTCCAAGCGTTCAACCATGGAAGGTGTTAAATAGTTTCTCCAATCTCCCACTTTTCCTTTCCTGAAGTAACTTTCGTTTGGAATCCCAGGAATGAATAAGCCCTTCTTGTTCACTTCCAGTTCCTTCAAATTCTCAAAACTACAGATTGTTGCTATTTCTTCAACTCCTTGCTTCTCTTCATCCTCTGTGAAAGGAACCCCTAAGAACATGGCCAACTGTTTCACCTCACAACTGATGTCTTCCTTAAGATCTTCGTACTTTAAAAACAATATCTTGTCGGGGTTTTCTTGGCTTGCCTTCCAATAACCCAATACATGATCAAAAAAGGGTCCAAACCCACAGATTCCATGACAGAACTTGTCAAAAGCTTCATCTAAGGACAACAACTCTTTGTTTTCGTCTCGAAGCTTGCCGATGAAAACCCAAAGAGAAATGAACGTATCCATGGGGTTTCTACATATGTAAACAATCTTACAGTTGGAATCTTTAATGGAAGTTGGCAAAGAAGCATAAGGAACGTGTGTGGCAAAAAGCCATGGCTTGTAAACACACATGTTTTCGAGATTAGGACAAGGATTGTTGACATAAACATCATACTCCAACTGACGAACCAGTTGGTGAGGAGTGGAGGTTCGCAAGGGATTCTCGTCCCTCGCAAACTGATTGCGGTACAGAGTTGAGAAAGTCAAGGCCTTGAGCCAAGTGGTGCCACATTTTGGGAGGCTGGCGACTATAACATTGGAATCAGATGCTGGGAAATGTTTCTGGGAAACTCTTATAATTTTAGGTGTCCAGCAGTTTAAAAAACTTGTTACCCAATCAAAACGCGACACATAGCAGAAATATTGATTTTTTAAAATTATTTTTGAAAAAAAAAACTTTACAATTTTTTTAAAAAATTTGAAATTCTAAAAAAAATATTCAAATTAGTCCCTAAATCCCCAAAAATAACAAAACTCCAATCTCCAAATCTTCACTGTCGCCTACCGCCTTCGACCCCACCCTTTCGGTCGTCGGACCCAACACGCTATTTCCCCCAACTCGCCATCGTCGAAGATCGGCAAACGGTGTGACAATCGAACGATTCTTTTACATTCGACGTTCAATGTTCGGCTGACACACCCTTCACCGGTTTTCGACGACGACAAGTTGAGGAAAATAGTCGACTGGGTTCGGCGACCGAATAGGTGGGGTCGGTGACGACGACTGGCGGTAGCAGTAGTGAAGATTTGGGGTTTTAAGATTTAGTGATTCGGAGACTATTTAAATTTTTTTGAATTTTAATATATATTTTTTAAAATTTTAAATTATTAAAAACAAAAAGTTAATTAAATGAAATTATAAATTAAAATATGACACGTGTCTAATTTTTATTGTTTAACAGATATTTTTAACGATAATTAATTACCAAACACCTAAAATTATAATAATTGAAACTTTAAGTACTCATTTTTATAAAAAAATATTTTAAACACCTAAAGTTGAAAAAAAAATACTTCAGCACTTATTTTTCATTTAAACCATTTATTTTTATCTGTTTCACGCGTGCAACTTGCACATAAAATATAGCATCAGACTTATGGAGGATAATATTTAATTACGACTGATCCATCATCATTATACTCATAATCCCATGTGATGTGAATGGTGAAAATGGAAGGAATCTCAAGGTATATATAATATAGAAAAATTGAGTGTTTGTTATTTCCGGCTAAATAATTCAAATTTACCCTTAAAATTATTATTTAAATAAGGGTAAATTGTGCCAGTTATCACCATACTATATAGTGTTACCTGTTTTTACCATTGAACTTCAAACTAGTCTAAATTTACCATCAACGTTTAATTCTTAATTCAATCGCACCACTCCTCTGTTAAATCATGGACGGTGTGATGATATGTAAAAAAAACGTGACGGTGTTGATTGTTTATATAAAATAATAATATATTTTCCACGTAATTGATATTTATAATAAAAACACTTACCCTAAACGACTTCGTTTTACTAATCCCCTCTTTTAATCCGTAATGACTGTAAAATTAACCCAAATCAATTGAAAACGTTATCGATTGAGAAGCAAGATTCCCTAAACCTAAACCTCCCAAACCGAAGCAAAATTTTCTTACAAAATCGGTGAAGCAATTTTGTTGAACTGAAGATTTGTTCCCTTCCCTTGGGTTTGTCATTGTTTACCCAAAACATAATGTTAGTTTTGTTTAGGGATATAGGGCAATCAATTAACTTCTTTCATTTGTTTGCAGATCGAATCAAAATGGAGAAGCGAGTGATGCGAACTAAGGGAATAAAGAGCATGAAATATGGTAGGTGACTGTCTCTTTTTATAACTTTTGATTTATGTAATGAAATTGGGGGATTTCTGTAATGATGCGAACTAAAAGATTTTAGTAATGAAATTGGAGTACTTCTTCAATTAGTTTCATTTTGATTTCAGTAATGATTTTGTGGGATTTGTGTATACATTATGTAATATTTTCATTGTTTTATTGCACATTGTAATTTAGAAGTAATCATTTTAATTTAAAATTGTAATAAACCCCTTTAATGGTATTGTTCTATTGCACATTGTAGCTTTGGAATGTATAACAATGTTGATTGGATTCTTTCTTTGTGATATGTCGGTGGCAAATGAGTATCAATTGTGAGTACCACAAGATTTATATTTTTATGCTTGAAACCCCTGGAACACATGAGTATTGAAAATCTAACGTGATATTTAATCATGATATGAACAACTTTGTTTTTGCTGAGGGTACTTCATTAGCTTATTCTCTAACGTTATGTTTAATTACGATATGAACAACTTATCTTTGCTAGCGCAGTTATGGTTTTAATTTTGGTAAGATAGTTATTGACTACTGCATAAATGCTTTCTAGTTTAACTCTGTTTAGACTGTGACTGTGGAGCCAAGGTGCCAGTAGCCCATATTAATGAAAATTTGCTAATATGTACTTGGTCTAGAAGGGAAGTTGAAGTTGTTTAGGGAACATTAGCTGTTAGCAATTCATCTGGATGACTCCCGTAGAAGATGGTGCTTACTTGTCCTTTCAGTTGCTTAATTATTAGCTTAATATTTGGTGAAATTCATACATTATTTGAAGAAAGTAATTGAGGCTCGATCTTCTTCATCGAAAAAGATTGAACCTGATGCTTGCTAGACACCTAATATGTCTATAGCAACATCGTGAGAATTGCTTTATGTCATCAAAAAATTTGACTTCCAACCTTAACATAACATATTCTTTCATATAGGCTTAAGTAGACTGTCAATTCGCCTAAGGCAGGTGTAATGTAAATTGTTGGGTCATTCCATTTCAAAAGTGGTGAACGAGCTGAAAGAAGAAAAGAGGCAAGCGAGCATGTTATCATTCAGAAACATTTTTTTATTTATTTAGGTTAAGGATGGACTTTAATGTGCCTATTCTTTTTCTTTTCATAAAATGTTATCAGTTCTTAATGAAATTGGAAGAGAAATTTATGGACCACATTGAAGGGATCACATTTTTCTCTTTTAGTTTAAGGATGGACTTTAATGTAATGAATTTTAAATTATTATTTAATATGTATACTTTATTTGAATTTTTTTTGAAACATGGTGTTATTCGCGGCGTTTGTAAAAAAAACGCCACAATATAGCATGTTATCGCGGCGTTTGAGTTTACAAATGCCACTAGAGAAAAGATTTTCTCGGTGTTTGAGTTTACAAAAACCACTAAAGAATAGGTTCCAACGGCGTTTGATTTTACAAATGCCACTAAAGACCAGTTATTTACGGCGTTTGTAAACACAAACGTTGCTATAGAACTTGACTTTTTGCGACGTTTGCAAAAACAAACGCCACTAAAGAAAACTTATTCGCGGTGTTTGTATTTACAAACACCACTATAGATCTTGACTTTTTGTGGCGCTGCTTTAAGCGGTATTTCTTACGGCGCTTTCTAAAGCGTCGGAAAAGTTTTTAGCGGCACTAAAAACGTCGATATAGGGTTAAAAAATGCCACTAAATAACTGTTTTGTTGTAGTGACTATAATCGTACTGATACGCCTATACACGTATCGGTACGCCCCTCTTAAATGTACACAATGGCTATTTCTGTTTTGAGACAGATATCGATATGGTAGGTTGCAAAAGTGCATTTATTGCGGGAAAAATGGAGCCCAACGACTCTATTGATGATCTCAACTACCTAAACGGCTAGAAATCAATGCAAGGGTATAAAAGCAAGCTTCCAAAGCCTCAACAACAACTATTGAACCTATTTGCAACATCCAAGCATATATCCAAACCCTTGAGCTTAACGAGTCAAATTTTTGTAACCCCCACTTGTGTAATTTTCATTGTATCATTTTCTTTCAAGTTTGGGAGTGATTACTTGTAATTGGGTGATATATCAACCTTGTGAGAGGTATTTATAAAATTGTCATTCATTCATTGTATCATTTGAATTTCATCCCTTTCAAACTGGAGCGGTACAAGTGTAGAAAGTCAAGGCCTTGAGTCAAGTAGTGCCACATTTTGGGAAAGTGGCGACCATAACGTCAGAATGAAATGCTTGGAAATGTCTCGAGAAAGAAATCACAGATCTTAGACCACGTGCTGAGCTTTAAAAGCCTTGATAGAGATAAACACTTCCACTGGGACTGATCCGACCTTCTTCTTTAGGGAGGGTTTGCAGCAGATGCTGGAGTTCATCGTCCAATGACTTGTCCACATCTTGGGTTGGTGAACCAAGTTTGATTTTGCTGGTTTCTGATGTATCCATAATGAAACCAATAACTATCTTATTTTTCACAATTTTCATCGATTAATAGTAAAGTGGACAGGCAATCCACCCACCCTTATAATATTTTAAAATTGGTCAATCATAATTTTTTAAAAATAAAATGGATTGCAGACCCAATAAACTTCCACTACGCCATTAACATATTCACATGACAACCTGTACTGGACAAGAAAAAACAACAACCCAAAAATTTATTTATTTCCCCTAAGATATCCACCAAAATAATTTGAAGGGTAAACTTCACAACATACCACTCAATTATAGCTACTGACTAGAAAATGCCACTAAAGTTTAAAAAAATTCAAAACTAACACTAAACTTTAGTTTGTGACTTGAAAATATCACTTTGCCGTTAATTCTTAACACCACCGTTAAGTCAAAACGATGTCGTTTTGGTGCGGTTGTTTTGAAACCTAATTTAGCCCAAAATGACGTCGTTTTGCTCGATGACATCTATTAATCACACCCGGATTGTTCTTGTCCCAAAGGTTGTGGGGGCAAATTGTATGGAGAAATAACCAACTTGAAGTTATGTAATATTTTACCACAAATATTATATATTTTAAACTACTTGAGATTAATTTAAATTATTTTATGAAATATATAATACTATAAATAATATATAATATTTTATTTATATAATATTTGAAACAAACTTAGAAACTAAATCAATCGGGAGTATTGATTATTATGGCGGGTGAGAACAGGGATAGAGAACGGCGACAGTGTTGGACCCTGTTCGTCGGAAATCTTCCGGTGCAGTTGCATTGGAAAGGGGTTTGGCAGGTGTTCGATAGACATGGTGTGGTGGTGGATGTATTTTTACCGACGAAGAGGGATAGGGATGGGACTAGATTTGGTTTCGTTAGAATGAAAACAAAAGTGGAGGCGGAACGGGTGATTGAAAGATTTGATGGGTTTTGATTGTACGGATCGAAATTGAAGGTGCAGTTGGCACAACGTGAGACAAGAGATTCCTTTTGGCGCCGTCGAAGGGGTGAACCTAATGTGGATGGGGATGAATCAAATAGGACAAAATCGAAGCGGCAGAGTGGGGTAATTGTAAGTGATGACACGAAGGGTGAGCAGGTTGAGGCAACGAAGGAGTATCGCAAGGTTGAGGGGGTGATCGATGCGGACAAATTGGAGATATTGAAGAATTGTGCATTGGGGTTTTGTCGACAACCGCGATCGATCATGGATTTAGCATCAGATTTAAGAACAACCAAAAGGGATGTTTCGTTAATGCGTGTGGCGGGAGCGCTAGTTTTATTGATGTTTCCAAATGGGGAAACAAGAGTTGACTGCATTCAATCAGGTTGTTTCGCACCGTGGCTGGAGAATGTAACGGCATGGTCACCGGATTGTATGATTCCGAATAGAAGAGTTTGGCTATCGGCATGTGGATTACCGATCCATGCCTGGTCCGAAGGCACTTTCAGAAACATCGCGGCGTTATGGGGTGAATTAGTTTGCATAGCCGACAGGACAAAAGCACCTACATCATTCGAGAGGGCGTTGTTTCTCGTTGAAACTGATTGGTTCCTGCCAATTGAGGAAATGATTGATGTGGTTATTGGTGGAAATCAATACAGTATTAGAGTACATGAAATGAGTGCACCTCACTTTCATAAACGTGAAGGGGATGTGGAGGGGGTTGAATGTGCGACAGAAGACGTATCGGAGGAGGAGGATCGGACGATTGATATGGCAGATATGGTCGTGGAAGTGGATAAAACACCACCCAAGGAGGTCCAAGATGGAGGCGAGGATACGGTGGTTCCGAACTCTTTTAGTATGAATTCACCAAATAGTTGGATGATTAATAAACTATGAAATGATAACAAACGATTGGATGACAGGGTGGTAGAGTCAAAGCAGAGTGAGGAGGTAAACTCGGAACAAGATCCATCAGGGTGGGCGGATGAAGACGTGGGAATGGTCGATAGGGAGGTAGTTGAGTATGGAAGCATGGATGTTAGTGTTTGTGAATTACCCGATGGGATAATAGGCAAGGTGGTGGAAAGGGATATGGATATGGTTATGAACGGGGATAATGTTGAAGATGGGCCTCAGTTTGAATCATCTAGGGCTGGGATTGCAGCTCTGATTGAATATAAAGGACGACAACGGCGGGTAAGGCAACTCTCGGAAATTCTCAGATCACCTGGACAGACTGACAACACAGGGGAAAAAGCAGTGGCTATGGCGAAAAGAGGGAGGGGGAGACCACAGAAAAATCCCAGGCCGGCCTCCACGGAGTTGGCAAACGGATCCCTGTCGGATTCGGATTTTTTGCAACGAAAGTGAAGTATTCTTAAAGAGGCGCAAGAGACGTGGGAGTTGGGGAAATTGTTGGGTGCGGAAACAATTGGGAACGAGGAGAACGTTATTAAAGACATTGCTCGCCTTATTGAGGCGAGGGAGCCGTTGCAATTGTAGAAGCGATATGAGGATGTTGTCGTGGAATGTGCGAGGTTTGGGAGCAGCGGCGAAAAGGCGAGGGGTACGTAATTTAATACGACAACATCGTTGGGAGTGTTTGATCATTGTGGAAACAAAGATGGAAACTGTTTCGGAATTTGTGGTGAGGAACATTTGGGTGTCTGATAATTTTGATGTTGTGTTTACGCCGTCGGTAGGGCGATCATGTGGAATTCTTATGTGTTGGGATAAGGAACGTTTCAAAGCCCAACGGACGATTGTGAGGGAACTCTTCGTGGCTGTTGAGGGGTGTTGGGTAACCGAGAATTGGAGATGTGGGATGGTGGGAATCTATGCACCATGTGACGTGTTACAACAAGGGGTGCTATGGAATGAAATTGTGATGGAAATATTGTCCCGTGACATCCCGTGGTGCATAATGGGCGATTTTAATGCGGTAGTGGCTATGTCCGAGCGGCAAGGTTGTGTATCGACGGATCGAGGTATGGGAGTTTTTTTTAATTTTATTCAGGATAATGGCTTATGTGACTTATATTTATGTGGTTTATCGTATACATGGTTTGGTCCTGATAGTAGATGTAGTAGAATTGATCGATGCTTGGTCTCGTTGAATTGGTTGGATAAATTTGTAAACTTGAAATTGTCGTCATTGCCGAGAGGTTTATCCGATCATACGCCTTTATTGCTTGTGAGTGATACATTGGATTAGGGGCCGAAGCCGTTTAGGTTCCTTAATGCATGGGTGGGAGATAGGAGATTTGTCAGTGATTTAGAAGTGGAATGGGTGAGATTGTCATCGATGTCGGATGGGGGGTGTGGTTAAGAAATTGCGAAGCATGAAAAAAATTTTGCGGGAGTGGAATAAGGTGGTGTTCGGCAATTTAGACCACCAGATTGAGTTGGCTACTAATGCGATTGCATTGATAGATGGGGCCACGGGTGCAAATGTCGTTTCGGAGTCACAAGTGATGCAACGACGTATTTACCAGCAAGAGTTATGGTCCCTATCCCGTATACGTGAATCAATGTGGAGACAGAAGGCAAGGGTGCGGTGGTTGCGGGAAGGGGATGAGAATACGACATTTTTCCATCGATCGACCAAATTGAGGTCGCTGCGTAATGGCATTTCTGGTTTGTATGTAAATGGGGTGTGGGAAGTGGATCCAGAGCGCCTTCGATACGTGGTTTTTGAGGAATTCAAAAAACATTTTGCAGCTCCATCCTATTTGGGGGATATGGATATGGTGGTGTCTTTCAAGCAATTGCCGTTAGAGTTGGCAAGTGGTTTTGAGGTCCCTTTTAGTGAAGATGAAGTGTGTGCCGTAGTGTGGGGAAGTGATGGGGCAAAGGCGCCGGGTCCGGATGGTTTTACCTTTGTATTCTATAAGAAGGGGTGGGATTTCTTGAAGGGCGATGTGATGCATGTGTTGAAGAATTTTTATGAGTCGAGGGAATTACTGAAGGGTGTGAATTCGGCCTTCGTGACTTTAATTCCGAAGAAGGACAATCCGAGAGAAATTGGGGACTTTCGGCCGATTTGCTTGCTGAATTCTCTTTATAAAATTGTGGCGAAATGTTTACCAAAGCGACTACAACGTGTATTGCCCGTTTTGATCAGTGACGTCCAATCCACGTTCATTCAAGGCCGTCAGATTGTAGATGGCATTATGTTGGCAAATGAGGTGATCCATTCTATGCACCAAGGATCGAGTAGTGAGGGAGGGGTAATACTGAAAATTGATTTCGCGAAAGTGTATGATTGTGTGAAGTGGGATTGCCTTGAGAAGATTCAGACAAGGATGGGTTTTGGGAAGGTGTGGAGGGCTTGGATGCGAGTATGTATTCGCACGGCACGGCTGTCAGTTCTACTCAATGGTTGTCTGACGAAGGAATTTCTAATGAAACGTGGTTTGCAACAGGGTGATCCATTATCGCCCCTATTATTCTTCATTGTGGCAGAGTTGTTGCACCTTTTGTTGCTTGAAGCGGAGAAGGGGGGCTTAATAACAGAGGTGCGTGTTGTTAATAATTGCTTTGTGTCGCATTTGCAGTTTGCGGATGACACAATGATCTTTCTTCAGGGTGATCCGCGTGTAGCACTGAATTTTTAGAGGGTTCTCACTTGTTTTGAGTACAGTTCGGGGCTGAAAATCAATTATACTAAGTCTTGTTTACATGGGGTAGGTGTCGAGGAGGGGACGGTGCGTGAGATGGCACGGATGTTAGGTTGTTGCATGGGTACTTTGCCGATGATTTATCTTGGCTTGCCTTTGGGAGTGAATCCATGCAGTTTGAGTATGTGGGAGCCGTTGTCACAACGCTTTCGGAAAAGCTTAGCTGGATGGAAAAGGGATTCGCTATCTTTTGCAGCTCGGCTGACCTTATTGAATTCAGTACTATCTACACTCCCTATCTATTATATGGGCATCTTTGTGGTGCCAAAAGGTGTTATCAAACGGATAGACCGTATCCGTAGGAGTTTTCTATGGGGAGGTACGGAGGAGCGACGTAAATTGAGTAGGGTAAGCTGGAGGGTGGTGTGTAGGCCGCAGAAATTTGGGGGGTTGGGTGTAGTAGATTTACACAGGCGGAATTTAGCTCTCTTGGCGAAATTGCATTGACGATTTGCGTTGGAAGATACGTCTTTGTGGAGGGAAATTTTGGTTGCTAAATATGGTGAGGATGTGCTGCATAGACGGGTATCGAATGGACAAAAGAGGACTATGTCAACGGTATGGTGACAAATTGTGGAAGTACAAGAAGAGGTTAGTATTAATCGCTTTATGGGATTGTCTAATTTTGCATGGCTTGTTGAGAATGGGAGGAAGGTTATTTTTTGGCGTGATAGGTGGTGCTTAGATGTGTCGTTATGTGAGGTGTTTCCTCATCTATATCGGATTGCGGTGAATAAATTGGCATTTGTTTGGGAGTATGCACGTATGCATTCCTTGGGGTATACGGATTGGGGTGAATTTTTCTCTAGACCTCTGCGATCTTTTGAGTTGGCACAGCTACGGGAACTGCGAGGTGTGGTGGGGGCGTCGGTTCTAGTAGAGGAGGTGGAGGATAAGTGGGTGTGGAAGCATACGTCGACGGGATCTTTTTCAGTGGCAAGGTTGTCGAGCTTAATGGCGTCCTTTGGTTTGGAGGGGGAAGCGGAATGGGATAGTGTGGGTATTTGGTCGATGCTTACGCCGCCGAAGGTGCGGTGTTTTGTGTGGTTTGTGCTCCTCGAACGTTTGCCCACGTTATGTTTGTTGCGGGAGCGAGGGATGCATTTAGATGTGCAGGATTTTTCTTGTTGTTGGTGTGGGGAAGGAGTGGATGACGCGGATCATATCCTTTTTAGTTGCACGTGGATGTGGCAGGTGTGGTCGATGTTTTTCGCTTGGTGGCAGGTGGAGGTGGTTCGACCGGAGAATTTAGTGGGGTTTGTGCATATTTTTTTAGATAGTTTTTTCCGGGGGTGGTACGATAATGGTGGTTATCAGGATGTGCTGCAGTTTTGTGGTCGATGTGGCTAGCGCTCAACGATTTGATTTTCAATGGTAAGAGGGTGTCGCCTTCTAAATTATTTTTTCTAATCAAATTGCGGTCGTTTTCTTGGGTGAATGCGCTGGATCGGAACACTATGCTCGTTGAATCAGTATGGTGGGATTGTCCTTGGTGGTGTGAGGGGATGGTACGTGCAAAGGGACCTCGTGTGGGGGTTACATGGCTGCCACCGTTGGAGAATACGGTGAGGTTTAATGTGGATGGTTCGGCTAGGGGGAAACCGGGGCCAGCGGGTTGTGGTGGAGTGTTACGTAATGCAACAGGACAGGTGTTGGCGCTGTTCTCGGGACCGCAGGGGGTTCTTGACTCGAATAAGGCTGAATTGCATGTGATATGTTATGCGCTTGAGTCATTTGGAGGGTCGAAATGGAGTAGTTGGCCTTGCATAGTTGAATCAGACTCTTTGGTGGCTTTGTCATGGGTACTGAATGTAGAGAGTAGGCCGTGGAAATATTATTGGTTATTTAGGCGAATTGATGTTGCACGGGGAGGGGTGAGTTGCACGTTTCAGCATGCGCACCGCGAAGAAAATGGTATTACGGACAAGTTGGCTAAGGGGGGTGTTGAGAGACGGGGCTGGCTGTGCGTGGGCCTGTAGACGGGCGATCGGGGAGGCAGGCAGTGTGGGAAGACGAGTTCGACGGATTGCTCGAGCGTGGTGTTTGCTGCGTGCGAGGGGTGTGTGAGTTGTATGGTCTCGGGGTTGGTTTCTCGTGTCCAACTTGGGTACTTTTTTCCTCCATCTAGGTGTAGGGAGGTTTTTAATGAGGCCCGGGTTTGGACGTTATGTATGATTTTTTTCGTTAATAAAATCATACGATTGAGCAAAAAATAATAGTTTTGGTAAAATATTATATAATATCACGTTAGTTTAGTGGTTAAGGCTTAGCCTTTAAAGGGAAGTAATACATTTTTTATATGTCATTCTGTTACTAGATCCTTCGCTAGCGTTATCCTTGTACCGAGGATGACCACAAAACCCGCGTTCGATCAATTCAGAATCACCTCCCCAATAAATCATGCAACAATTTCTACAACAATAGATTTTCTGAACCGGAAAACCCATATCACAGACCAACTTCTTCGTCTCATACGTGTTCTTGGGCATGACATTATCTTCAAGCATTAACTTCTGCATTATCCGACAAAGGTCATCATAGCATGCATTAGGAATCTTATGTTGTGCTTTTAAGTGTATTAATTCAGAAACCACTGATAACTTGCACTCATTGCTACCGGGCCATATCAGTTCATAAGAAGCACTAAGTTTGTCGTACAACATCTGGGTCGAAGCAATTGGTGGTTGATCATCTTGTGTCATATATGCATTTAATTCAGGACCAGAAAAATCTATTTCGAGAGGTTCATGGTTGTTACCACACATATCATATGCATACTCTGGAACTGTAGTGCTAGAACGCTCCATATGGTTATAGTAATCATATTGACTCTGTCCAGTGAGAGAAAAACGTGGCTCTCCATGATGCACCCACTTATAATAATGCGGAACAAACCCTTCAGTGATCACATGAACTTTAATTGTTTCTAGATCTTGAAAATTTTTATTTCTGCATTTAGGTCGTTTATATGGACACCTAATATTTCCTCCATCTGTAAATCTAGGCTTACTTAATGCAAATGTAATAAATTCCAACATTGGTCACTCAAAATCGGGATTAATAATGTGACCCTTTATTAGCCTATCAATATTGTACATCCAAGATCGATCCATGCTGAATGCCAAAGCCTATTTTTAATTTATTATTAAATTAAAATACTTATGTTAGTAAACTTTTAAATAGTAATTTCTAATTACTATTTTCTAAATCTTCTAAAAAAATAGAAACATAACTTATGATTTTTATTATTGTATATTACGTGCAAAACTCTTTATTTACTCTTAATATATTTCTAAAGAAAACAAGAAGTAGAACTTATGACATTATTAATCTATGTTACATATGAAAATATTTTATTTACTTTTAATTTATTCTATACTTTTTAATTAAAAGGCTAATACTAATGAATTGATAACACTATATTTTAAAAATAAAATTAAAACTTGCCTCAACTCATAAATTCGGTAAAAGAATTTAAAATTTTGCAAAAGAAATAAAAAACATCAAAATTGAAATTTAAAAATAATTAGAATACAACAAACAATTCTTCTAAAATGTTATTTTTATTATAACTGTAAAAACAATAGTTATTTAAAATGATAAAATCCCATGAAATCAAAGCACAACACTCACTACACCAGAATTGATATATAGCAGCGCTTTTTGTAGCGTTTTTGAGGAAAACGCCGCAAATATTGTACTTATCACGGCGTTTACAGGACAAACGCCACAAAATGGCAAATTTGGCAGCATTTTAAATAAAAACGCCGCTATAGGTCTAGTTTTAACGGTGTTTGTAAAACCAAACGCCGCAAAAGTCCAATTTTAGCGGCGTTTGGTTTTACAAACGCCACTATAGATAAAACACATCGCTATAAGGGAAATGGAATAAAAAATTAAAAAAGACACGGTAGAAGTAATCACGGAATTTTAAACCCCATTTCAATGCTAAGCCCTTGTTTTCTCTCGAACCATAGCGCAACCGTCATTCTCTTCGTCGTCGCCGCCGTTCTGGTGATCACTTCGGCAAGCCAAAGCCACCAAGATGAAGCCCTTGTCCTCTTCTCCGAATTGTTGCTTTGATTTCTGCAATATATGCATCTCTTTTCGCCATTGCCTCTGCTAAATTTTTCTTCGAAGAACGCTTTGATGGTAAATCATTTCTGACTCATCGTTTCTTCGCTTTCTCTAACTAAATCGTCCGTTGTGTGCGAACCTTTAGATTGGCTTGCTTTCGGCGTTTGAATCTATTTTATAAAGATTTATAAGTTTTATTTTTATCAAATTTGAACGGATCAGTGATGTTTATGTGTTAATTAGGCGGTTAAGTTGCTTTTGATTTGTTCCTTACTCAAATGCTTAATTAGGTTTGACAAATTTGTATCCATTTTGAGAATTTTAAAGAGAACTCATGAAAAGGATGTTACTTTTGGTTTAATTGTAACTTTTTTACGATTCATTGTTTTCAAATAGTACATTTTCATTTATTTTTGGCTAATTTTTCTCCATTTTGAAAATTTTGCTTAATTTTTCTCTTACTATGCTCTGTTGACCGTGAAAGTGAATTTAGGAATAGAAATCTATTCTTTAGTTTTATGTATTCATTTTTGTTTATAAATCGAATTGCTGCACATTTTCATTGATATCAAATTTGTGTGGTGTTTGGTGCTATGCTGCTGCTCTGACTTTCCCATTTTTCTTGCATTATCATGCCTGTCACTTGTATCTGAACATGGATATGTGATATGAGTCTCCAAGGACTCTCGAAATACATAGAATAAAGTTAGAAGAACTTCGAATGAAATGAACGAACCTGTGTTGGATCTATATTTGTATCATAGGTGTGGTGTGAAAACTCAAGAACAGAAGAGGGAGCATTTGAATCCTTTCGGTAGTCGGACCCAACACGCTATTTCCCCCAACTCGACATCGTCGAAGATTGGCAAACGGTGTGCCAATCGAACGATTGTTTTACATTCGACGTTCAATGTTCGGCTGGCACACCCTTCGCTGATTTTCGACGACGGCAAGTTGAGGAAAATAGTCGGCTGGGTTCAGCGACCGAATGGGGTCGGTGACGACGACCGACGGTAGCAGCGGTGAAGATTTGGGGTTTTAGGATTTAGTGATTCAGAGACTATTTTAAAATTTTTTGAATTTTAAGTTTTTTTTGAAATTTTTAAATTATTAAAAACAAAAAGTTAATTAAATGAAACTGTAAAGTAAAATATGAGACATGTCTAATTTTTATTGTTTAACAAAAAGTATTAACGATAATTAATTACTAGACACCTAAAATTATAATAGTGGAAACATTAAGTACTTATTTTTATAAAAAAATATTTTAAGCACCTAAAGTTGAAAAAAAAAATATACTTCATCACTTATTTTTCATTTAAACCATTTATTTTTATCTGTTTCGCACGTGCAACTTGCACATAGAATATAGCATCAGACTTATGGAGGATAATATTTAATTACGACTGATCCATCATCATTATGCTCATAATCCCATGTTATGTGAATGGTGAAAAAGGAAGGAATCTCGATGTATATATAATATAGAAAAATTGAGTGTTTGTTATTTCCGGCTAAATAATTCAAATTTATTTTCCACGTAATTGATATGTAAAAAAAGACGTTTAATTCTTGATTCAATAGCACCACTCCTCCGTTAAATCATGGACGACGTGATGATATGTAAAAAAACATGACAATGCTGATTGTTTATATAAAATAATAATATATTTTCCACGTAATTGATATTGATAATAAAAACACTTACCCTAAATGATTTCGTTTTACTAATCCCCTCTTTTAATCCGCAATGATTGTAAAATTAACCCAAATCAATTGAAAATGTTATCGATTGAGAAGCAAGATTCCCTAAACCTAAACCTCCCAAACTGAAGCAAAATTTCCTTACAAAATCGGTGAAGCAATTTTGTTGAACTAAAGATTCGTTCCCTTCCCTCGGGTTTGTCATTGTTTACCCAAAACATAATGTTGGTTCTATTTAGGGATATAAAGCGATCGATTAACTTCTTTCATTTGTTTGCAGATCGAATCAAAATGGAGAAGCGAGTGATGCGAACTAAAGAAATGAAGAGCATGAAATATGATAGGTGACTGTCTCTTTTTATAACTTTTGATTTCTGTAATGAAATTGGGGGATTTCTGTAATGATGCGAACTAAAGGATTTTAGTAATGAAATTGGAGGACTTCTTCAATTAGTTTCATTTTGATTTCAGTAATGATTTTGTGGGATTTGTGTATACATTATATAATATTTTCATTGTTTTATTGCACATTGTAATTTAGAAGTAATCATTTTAATTTAAAATTGTATTAAACCCTTTTAATGGTATTGTTCTATTGCACATTGTAGCTTTGGAGTGTATAACAATGTTGATTGGATTCTTTCTTTGTGATATGTCGGTGGCAAATGAGGTATAGCATCATTGACAAAGCATTAAAAACAAAATGTGTACTTTGGCAGTTAGCATGCACTATGATATGTAATATTTTTTTTGGGAATGAATGGTGGGTCAGTAATGTGGACCAATTTAGTTTAGAATATTATTATTTGGATTGAATGGTGGACAACTTTAGGACTTTAAGATTATTTTATGCATTTTAGGATGTAACTTGCTACTTAATGGGGTACTTTATTATAATATGCATTATAATATGTATTATAGGACTTTAGGATTATTTTATTTTACTTAGCATGTTGTTTAATTTGTTTGTGTTTAGTGTTTCATTATAAAATTGGTATAATAACACATTTAGTCCTTCATAATTATACATTCAATCAATTTAGTCCTAATTCGAAACAATTCACTAAATTAAGCCCTTCTTATTTATGCATTCTTTCAATTTGGTCCTTAAAGCAAAATTCTAAAGTATGGTAGCATGATAAATAATTACATTCAAATTTTTATAGGAACTCGAAAACTCAACTCGACTCGAATCGAAAAAATTTCAAATAGAGTTTGAGTTGTAAAATATAGCGCGCCAACTCGAAAAACTCGAAATTTTTTTACTCGAATCGATCGAGCGCTCACCTCTATCTTAAGATATGACGCGTCAATTCGAATAACTCGAAATATTTGAATATTTTAAATCATTTTTTAAATCGAATATTTTTAAGATAGAACATTTAATGTTTTCATATATAAATCACATCGAATATTTAATAACTACTTTAAATATTCAATTTAAAAGAAAAAAATTGATTTAAAATATTTGAATATTTAATTAAATTTTTATAGGAACTCGAAAACTCGACTCGACTCGAATCGAAAAAATTTCAAATAAAGTTTGAGTTGTAAAATATGACGCGTCAACTCGAATAACTCAAAATATTCAAATATTTTAAATCATTTTTTCTTTTAAATCACATCAAATATTTAATAACTACATTAAATATTCGATTTAATTTAAAAATATTTGATTTACAAGAAAAAATTGATTTAAAATATTCGAATATTTAAAGTAGTTATTAAATATTCAAATATTTAAAAGAAAAATATTTAAAATAGTTATTAAATATTCGAATATTTGAAATCATTTTTCTTTTAAATCGAATATTTTTAAATTAAGTTGAATATTTAAAGTAGTTATTAAATATTCGAAGTGATTTAAATATGAAAAAATTAAATATTCTATTTTGAAAAATATTCGATTTAAAAGGAAAAATGATTTAAAATATTCGAATATTTCGAGTTGACGCGTCATATCTTAAGATAGAGATGAGCGTTCGATCGAGTCGAGTCAAAAAATTTTGAGTTATTCGAGTTGACGCGTCATATTTTACAACTCAAACTTTATTTGAAATTTTTTCGATTCGAGTCCAGTTTTTGAGTTCCTATAAAAATTTAATTGTAATTATTTATCATGTTACCATACGAGGGCTAAATTTAGTGAATTGTTTCGAATTAGGACTAAATTGATTGAATGTATAAATATGAAGGACTAAATGTGTTATTATACCAAATTTTATAATAGTCACTTAACGGCATCTAATGTCTAGTTACCATTTTGTTATAAAACATAAAGTTTAATTGTCATTTTGTGATTTTTGAAAGTTTGGTTACCATTTTGTTTTTTTTACCAAAGTTCAGTGACTGTCTGTGTACTTTACCCTTATTTTTAAGGCATAGCGTACCGATAAGGTAGTCCCCGTATCGATACGATTTGGTTTGATTCAGAAAATCTTTGCATTTAATAAAATAGTTGTTGCTTGTCAGTTACGAAATCAACAATTTTCAAACAGTCGTTGGACCGTATCGATACGCCCTTATAGCGTATCGATACACTTTTTTGCTTAAGTTTCACTCATATTTCCAGTGAGAAAATTCGTATCGATAAGGTCTTTGAGTATCGATACGCCCCTTATTTTACACTCACTACATAAAACTTGGTATATAGCGGCATTTTTAGAGACAAACGCCACTAATTTTTAACATATCGCCAACAAATTTCGCGGCATTTTTAAACAAAACGCCGCAATAAACTTCTTTTTAGTGGCGTTTTTAGAAAAACTGCTACAATAGGCTTATCTTTAGTGACATTTTTAGAAAAAAACGCCGCAAATATAGTGGCGTTTTAGAGACAAACGCGACAATAAATCTTATGTTACTGCGTTTGTAAAATCAAACGCCGCGATAGAAAATAAAAGTTTTATTTTGGAGAAATACCAGCATTGTCACTCTGCTGCCTCATCCAATCCCCAAATCAAAACACACCCTTCATCTCAGTCGTCACTTTTCTTTTTCCTAATCTCTCATTCCACAATGATTTGTCCATGCTTGAATCCTTCGCAAGCGTTTTCTAGGGTTCTTTCACTTCTGTGTCAGTAAGCAATGGTGATGGCTTCTCTCAGACGCGAATGGAGGTGTTTTGCCCCTCTGATCTCTCCCCGCCAAATCACCGCTGTCTGTTCCTCTCCTATCGCTCCCTCCCACGAGTACCGATCTCCTTTTCTCAATCTCTTCTCACCTCATCATATCTCAAATAATCTCATCGCATTTATACTTATTTTACCTTAATTTCTGCTTCTTGAGCCAGCATGATAGCCTTAACTTTTCTGGTGAGCCTTTTGGAAAATCCTTTCTTTATAAATTATCTTTAACTGTAATTTATCTTTTTTTGTCTGGTTAGTGGGAAAATTGACGAATCAATGTTGTATAAGACTGGAAGTAGTTTCAACTTTGACAATAATTTTAATGCTTTCTCCTTAAGTCGTAGCTTTATAGTTTCCTTTAATCTGACGTCTTATATTTGATAATCAGTGAACTCTATTAATTAGACTAAGCTGAATCATTTTTCAAAACCTTACTTTGTGAATGTTATACTGACTAGGATTCAAGTCATTACTCTCTCTTGAATTTTGAATTCTTTAAATCAAGTTGAAACTTAGCTCTGTTTAGTTGACAATAACAAGATTTGTTTGAGTAGAAGACTTAAGAACTTGGTAGGAAAAAGTGATTTTCATTTTCACTTGATACTTTTATATTTCAGAATTAATGATCTACCATTTGTTAACTCAAATTTGTTTTTCTCCTTCAAAGGAATTTGTCACTTGCTTGTACATATATTGGAGTATTTTTTACTATCAATTCATTATTTTCTCGATTGCCAAATTCAATAATGTGAATATCTGTACTAGTTACACATACTCAGACATTGACTCTTTAATTAACTGCAATGACATTTTCTCGGTTGCCAAATTGACTCTTTAATTAACTGCAATGACATTTTAAATCTATAAAGTTTTCTTTATTGCTTGACTTCTTTGTCAGACATTGAGATGGAACTAAGTTTGCCTAGTAATGGTTTGTTAAGATCAAATTATCTAACCTTTTTGCAAAATATCTATATCATGGCTACTTTTTTGGTTATTTGAGGATTTTAATTTATTATATTTACTGAGCTAGGAAAGGTAATGGAATTTGAACCAAATTCACACATGTGGCAAAAAAAAATTAGACATATATCATGTCAGTTTTGCAAGGATTATTTTAGTTTTTCTTTTAAAATCTATAATGTTTGCCGTGTATGTTTCGTTGAAGAAAAGATTGTCTTATAATTTAGCTTTCAAAATTTCTACCTATACTTTCTCTGTTCAGTTTTGTCACATAGTTACTCTATTCATTTTCTTGTAGTGAGCTTTGGATGGAGGAATAGATATTCATTTTCTCAGGTCAGGTCATTTCAAGAAAATTTTCAGTAGGCTTTTCCTTTGAAAGTTTTTATACATTCAAGGGTGTTTTTCTCCTTTCCATTTTTCATGTTATTTGAGGGGAAAAGAAAATTAAAATTTAGATTGAACAGGAAAATGAGCTTATTGAGAGGCACAATACGTGGCTTAACGAGGAGTTGTCTGCCAAAGTTGTCTTTTTGAGATTCATAGAACACATTCTGAACTTGAAGCTAATATGTCTGCTAAGCTTGCTGATGTAATTGTTTCTAAGAACGTCATTCACAATATTTTTTCTGATCTTCATCTTTTGACTTACTTGTTCTTTTAATTATTTCATGTTGAAAATAGTACAATGAATGCTCCAGGTCCCTAAATTGGCACAAGGAAAGAACAAAGGAATTAGAAACTAAGCTGACATCTCTACAAGAGGTTTTTTAGACTGTTTTTTTTTATCGGCAACTGTATGTTTTTATTAAATAATAGAGAAACATACAGCTTGACGAAATCGCACGCCTCGTTAAAAACCTCCATAAACCTATTGGAGGAAAAGAGTACGATACGATCCGTCGAGTAAAAATGTAACATAAAATCACATAAGTCCAAGTCACAAATATGCCACAAACGTCGAAAGTCTATCTACTCCCTCTTTTGCCAATGCATCCGCAAATCCATTCGCTTCCCTCGGCACGTAGCAGAATTGGATATCATATATGACTTGACAAGCCTGATCAATTACCAAAAATACCTCCCATAGTCGCCAAGGGCGTTTTACGGACTGAGTAATCCAGCTCAACGCGACTTGAGAATCCGTCTCCAAAATCACACAGCCCTGCCGCCATTCCCTCTCCTGTACCATACCCAAGGCAAAAGCTATCGCTCGCACCTCTGCTTCGTTCGACTCCATCACACCTAAAGGGCCTAAAAATAGCCCCAAAATGCGACTGTTCGCATCTCGTATGACGCCACCAATACATGCCGGGCCCGGTTTTCCTCGCGCCGATCCATCCGTGTTAAATTTTAGAACGCTTCGTAACGGGGGCTGCCAGCATCTGCTGGATTGAGCTGAAAGCATCCATCCAACTTGTCGATATCAAGAATCTATCGAGTCTGCTACATCTGTTCTTTGGGCCAAACCATGTATAACGTTTCCCCAAAAGTGGTAAATCCATCAACCCTGCTTGTAGAACAAAATCGCCAAAAGCTTCCATCTCCTTATTCCTGTCCGGTGTGCCAATTCTATCCGACTCAAGTAGTATGGCATTAAAATCTCCCGCTATGCACCACGGGCCCTCTTGATTGCTGATTTTACTCAAAATCGCTGCCCATACAGCTTGCTGCCCTTCCAAGTTGGATGGTGCATATACCACGACTAGACCACAACATAAATCATCATGCAACCATCTACCTCTCATCACAATGAAATTGCATTCAATCTCGACAACATCTAATTTGAATTTACTTACCTCCCATATCACTAAAATACCGCCCGAAGCACCAATTGATGGCGCGATCACTGATTCGAAATTATCGGTTCCCCATAAATTTGCTAGCCACAATTTCGGACACTCCTCCAACTTTGTTTCTTGCAACATTTCCATATCCGCATTATTCTTTCTTAACACATCTCGAACAAACCGACGTTTAGCACTCCCACCCAAGCCCCTAACATTCCACGATAGCAATTTCATGAGTCACAAGCCCCGACGATCGCCGCTAATCATTCTTGATATGTCTCGAATAATCTCTTCTTCCCGGCCGTTGGAATTAACCCCAATCAATGAACCCAGCTTCACCGTTTCAATTGCTTCTATTTCTATATTGTTTGTTGCTTGACCGTCGTCCACCCTTCCCGTATTTGATATATCTTGGTTGACCTTATTCAATCGGTTGTTCTTCTTTTTTCTAGAAAACCGACAACCTTCCAAATTTCCCCCTAATATCCGTCTGATCTTGCAATAAGCCTGACCCACTTGAACAATTTCGGTTTTTCCCAAGTCTGACTGTGCACTTGTCGAAAAAATAGGAGGATAATATTTTGATTCAGAATTTAATTTAGAATTAAATTCTGAATTATCCACAACATGAAGATTAGACTCCTGTTCTTTGGAATCACTGGATATAGAGTTAGCTATTCCCGCTATATCCAAACTCTTGCAATTTTGAATGTCTCCTAACTCTGTAAGACTCCTATCACAACCGTCCTTCTCCCCGCTCAAACTTCTTTCCGTCGCCTCCATTGTCTTCTAAATTGTTATTCCTATCAATCTCTAGTATCCAGTCGACAATGACCCTAAGGTTTTTTTTAACTTGTGAAAGAATTGTGCTCATTAAAAGAGGTTGCTACATCCAACAAGGAAAGATTCTCTACTGAACTATCAATTGTGAGTACCACAAGATTTATATTTTTATGCTTGAACCCCCTTGAACACATGAGTATTGAAAATCTAACGTGATATTTAATCATGAAATGAAGAACTTTGTTTTTGCTAAGGGTACTTCATTAACTTATTCTCTAACGTTATGTTTAATTACGATATGAACAACTTATCTTTGCTAGCGCAATTATGGTTTTGATTTTGGTAAGATAGTTATTGACTACTGCATAAATGCTTTCTAGTTTAACTCTATTTAGACTGTGACTGTGGAGCCAAGGTGCCAGTAGCCCATATTATTGAAAATCTGCAAATATGTAATTGGTCTAGAAGGGAAGTTGAAGTTGTTTAGGGAACATTAGTTGTTAGCAATTCATCTGGATGACTCCCGTAGAAGATGGTGCTTACTTGTCCTTTCAGTTGCTTAATTATTAGCTTAATATTTGGTGAAATTCATACATTATTTGAAGAAAGTAAATGAGGCTCGATCTTCTTCATCGAAAAAGATTGAACCTGTTGCTTGCGAGACACCAAATAGGTCTATAGCAACATCGTTAGAATTGATTTATGTCATCAAAAAATTTGACTTCCAACCTTAACATAACATATTCTTTTATATAAGCTTAAGCAGATTGTCAATTCGCCTAAAGCAGATGTAAAGTCAATTGTTGGGTCATTCCATTTCAAAAGTGGTGAACGAGCTGAAAGAAGAAAAGAGGCAAGCGAGCATGTTATCATTCAAAAACATTTTTTATTTATTTAGGTTAAGGATGGAGTTTAATGTGCCTATTCTTTTTCTTTTCATAAAATGTTATCAGTTCTTAATGAAATTGGAAGAGAAATTTATGGACCACATTCAAGGGATCACATTTTTCTCTTTTAGTTTAAGGATGGACTTGAATGTAATGCATTTTAAATTATTATATAATATGTATGCTTTATTTGAATTTTTTTGTAACATGGTGTTATTCGCGACGTTTGTAAAAAAACGCCACTATATAACATGTTCTCGCGGCGTTTGAGTTTACGAATGCCACTAGAGAACAGATTTTCACGGTGTTCGAATTTATAAACAACACTAAAGAATAGGTTCTAACGGCGTTTGATTTTACAAATGCCACTAAATAACATTTATTCGCGGCGTTTGTAAACACAAACGCCGCTATAGAACTTGACTTTTTGCAATGTTTGCAAAAACAAACGCCACTAAAGAACACTTATTCGCGGTGTTTGTATTTACAAACGCCACTATAGATCTTTACTTTTTGCGGCGCTACTTTAAGCGACATTTCTTACAGTGCTTTCTAAAGCGTCGGAAAAGTTTTTAGCGGCACTAAACACGCTGCTATAGGGTTAAAAAACGCCACTAAATAACTATTTTGTTGTAGTGACTATAATCGTACCGGTACGCCTATACACGTATCGATACGCCCCTCTTAAATGTACGCAATGACTCTTTCTATTTTGAGACAAATATCGATATGGTAGGTTGCAAAAGTGCATTTATTGCGGGAAAAATGGAGCCCAACGACTCTATTGATGATCTTAACTACCTGAACGGCTAGAAATCTATACAAGGGTATAAAAGCAAGCTTCCAAAACCTCAACAACAACTATTGAACCTATTTGCAACATCCAAGCATATATCCAAACCCTTAAGCTTAAAGAGTCAAATTTTTGTATTCCCCACTTGTGTAATTTTCATTGTATCATTTTTTTTCAAGTTTGGGAGTGATTACTTGTAATTGGGTAATATATCAACCTTGTGAGATGTATTTTTCAGATTGTCATTCATTCATTGTATCATTTGAATTTCATCCCTTGCAAACTGGAGCGGTACAAAGTGTAGAAAGTCAAGGCCTTGAGCCAAGTAGTGCCACATTTTGGGAAAGTAGCGACCATAACGTCAGAATCAAATGCTTGGAAATGTCTCGGGAAAGAAATGACAGATCTTAGACCACGTGCTGAGCACCAAAAGCCTTGATAGAGATAAACACTTCCACTAGGACTGATCCGACCTTCTTCTTTAGGGAGGGTTTGCAGCAGATGCTGGAGTTCATCGTCCAATGACTTGTCCACATCTTGGGTTGGTGAACCGAGTTTGATTTTGCTGGTTTCTGATGTATCCATAATGAAACCAATAACTATCTTATTTTGCACAATTTTCATCGATTAATAGTAAAGTGGACATGCAATCCACCCACCCTCATAATATTTTAAAATTGGTCAATCATAATATTTTAAACTTCCACTACGCCATTAACATATTCACATGACAACCTGTACTGGACAAGAAAAACCAACAACCCAAAAATTTATTTATTTCCCCTAAGATATCCACCAAAATAATTTGAAGGGTAAACTTCACCACATACCACTCAATTATAGCTACTAACTCGAAAATGCACCAAACTTTAAAAAAATTTAAAACTAACACTAAACTTTAGTTTGTGACTCGAAAATACCACTCCACCGTCAATTCTTAACACCACCGTTAAGTCAAAATGACGTCGTTTTTGTGCGGCTGTTTTGAAGCGTAATTTAGCCCAAAATGACGTCGTTTTTCTCGATGGCAGCTATTAATCACACCCGGATTGTTCTTGTCCGAATGGTTGTGAGGGCAAATTGTATGGAGAAATAACCAACTTGAAGTTATGTAATATTTTACCACAAATATTATATATTTTTAACTACTTGAGATTAATTCAAATTATTTTATGAAATATATAATACCATAAATAATATATAATATTTATATAATAGTTTTGGAAAAATATTATATAATATCACGTTAATTTAGTGGTTAAGGCTTAGCCTTTAAAGGGAAGTAATACATCTTTTTATATGTCTTTCTGTTACTAGATCCTTCGCTAGCGTTATCCTTGTATCGAGGATGACCACAAAACCCGTGTTCGATCAATTCAGAATCACCTCCCAATTAAATCATGCAACAATTTCTACAACAATAGATTTTCTGAACCGAAAAACCCATATCACGGACCAACTTCTTCGTCTCATACATGTTCTTGGGCATGACATTATCTTCAACATTAACTTTTGCATTATCCGAAAAAGGTCATCATAGCATGCATTAGGAATCTTATATTGTGCTTTTAAGTGTATTAATTCAGAAACCACTGATAACTTGGACTCATTGCTATCGAGCCATATCGGTTTAGAAGAAGCACCAAGTTTGTCGTACAACATATGCACCGAAGCAATTGGTGGTTGGTCATCTTGTGTCATATATGCATTTAATTCAGGACCAGAAACATCTATCTCGGGTGGTTCGTGGTTGTTACCACACAGATCATATGCATACTTTGGAACTGTAGTGCTAGAACGCTCTGTATGATTATAGTAATCATATTGACTCTGTCCACTGAGAGAAAAACGTGGCTCTCCATGATGCACCTAGTTATAATAATGCGGAACAAACCCTTCAGTGATCACATGAACTTTAATAATTCTAAATCTTGAAAATTTTTATTTCTGCATTTAGGTCGGTTATATGGACACCTAATATTTCTTCCATCTGTAAATCTAGGCTTACTTAATGCAAATGTAATAAATTCCAATAGTGGTCACTCAAAATTAGGATTAATAATGTGACCCTTTATTAACATATCAATATTGTACATCCAAGATCGATCCAAGCTGAATGCCAAAGCCTGTTTTTAATTTAGGGTAAACTACCTGAAATACCACTCAACTTTAATGTGTGACTCTAATATGCCACTGAACTAAAATTCGATACTATAATACCATTGAACTTCATTGTGTGATTCAAAGTTAGCACTCCATCGTTACTCCCGTTACAGAATTCTGACGTGGACTCTAACTCCCGTTACAAGGATGACGTGGGTGTTAAAAAATATAATAAGGTGGATCATTCTTCAGGGATCTCCTCCTCTTATTCAACAACACCATCGTTTTTCACCAGAAAACCTCCCCTGAGCGCACCGCCGCTGAACATCTCCGGACAATCCGTAACTCATCAATTGTTATTGTTGTGAAAACAATAAATACCCTTTCAGTTAATTCTGCATTCGAGTGTATTGCAACTAATTCCTCGCAACCCAAAAAGAAGCTCCATTATCAACCCCCTTCTCGGAACAGATTTGTATAGCACAACAGTAACATACTTTGAAGACTGAATCCAAGTGCCACTACTGATCTAGGTGCCTCTCGGTTTTCAATGTAAAGATGCCTGACAAAGAAAGACTCCCAGAAGAATTTATGCTTGCGGGGTAGCTAAGCAAGGCACGATGCAGGTGGGTCACGTGCATCATCTTCGTTTCCGGGGTACACATTATTATAACTTGAATCAGGTGATCTTGGCACTTCAAACCCCATAACAGTGGCTTCATCCTGCAGAGAAAGGCTAGTTGTTTAAACCCTGAAAAGTTTGACTGGTCAAAATAGTCAAACGGATCCACAACTTACATGATCATCACCACATTGGTTGTTCATACTGAGAAGTAACACTTGAGGCTAACCAAAAGAATATTACTATAACACACGAAGCCTGAAATAAAGAAATTAGTTATACTGTAAGCCAGCATTTCAAAGCTTAACAAAACGACATGTGAGATACTTTCCGATGTTACAAAGAAAAGCAACCAAGGCGGCTCCAGTTAAATGCAACTTAACTGTATGCATGCCAACTAAAACCCTGAACAAGAAGAATGCATGTTGCATAATAGATTGTTGAGAAAATATAACGATGCATAGTGTCAGTAATGTCACCAAAAACGCAGTAAAAAGCTTAGACTGTGTCCCAACTTTCTAATAGAGGAAAGAGGAGATATTAGAATTTAGAATTAGAAGGGACTTTATCACAATCATAAGCTAAAGTTATTCAGTTTAAACAGCAGCGATGATGAATGCATATTAATTCTTAAGTTGTCATACCACCCATAGAGTATGAAGAAAGCATGCTTTGCCCATAGTTTGCATACAAGGTAGCAGTCACAAAAATGAATCTCCTTATGTACTAATATTAGCTAAGATTGCCATTGAACTAAAATGCCTTCACTTTTAACATGTATGTTGATCGATGCCCATCATACACACAGAGATTCATTTTACATATATGAGGAACAAAGAGGCTACTTGCATCAACAACCAAAACGCAAGGTGGGATTTACAAAATTCAGTATGTATTCAACTGAAATTGTCCCATATAACCTCATAGCATAATGGCCAATTCTGTACTCTCAAGCAACTCATAACTCATAAGAAACGCTCACTATTACTATTTACTGCATTCTCTAATAAAATCCGAATTCATTAAATTGAAAACATAAAATATATTTGAAGCATACAATTCAAGATTAGCGAGTTTGTATTCGATCAGCAGCTATACGAGCCAATGCCATCACCAAAGGAGGGTTGTGGCTGTGATGAGAATATATGTACGTATGTATGTATGTATGTATGTATGTATGTATGTATGTATGTATGTATGTATGTATGTATGTATGTATGTATGTATGTATGTATGTATGTATGTATGTATGTATGTATGTATGTATGTATGTATGTATGTATGTATGTATGTATGTATGTATGTATGTATGTATGTATGTATGTATGTATGTATGTATGTATGTATGTATGTATGTATGTATGTATGTATGTATGTATGTATGTATGTATGTATGTATGTATGTATGTATGTATGTATGTATGTATGTATGTATGTATGTATGTATGTATGTATGTATGTATGTATGTATGTATGTATGTATGTATGTATGTATGTATGTATGTATGTATGTATGTATGTATGTATGTATGTATGTATGTATGTATGTATGTATGTATGTATGTATGTATGTATGTATGTATGTATGTATGTATGTATGTATGTATGTATGTATGTATGTATGTATGTACGTATGTATGTATGTACGTACGTACGTATGTATGTATGTATGTATGTATGTATGTATGTATGTATGTATGTATGTATGTATGTATGTATGTATGTATGTATGTATGTATGTATGTACGTATGTATGTATGTACGTATGTATGTATGTACGTATGTATGTATGTACGTATGTATGTATGTACGTATGTATGTATGTATGTACGTATGTATGTATGTACGTATGTATGTATGTATGTATGTATGTATGTATGTATGTATGTATGTATGTATGTATGTATGTATGTATGTATGTATGTATGTATGTATGTATGTATGTATGTATAAAGTATAGTGCTAGCGGTGGTGGGGAGGGGAAAGGACATCCATGCTTCTTCAAGACTGGAATGCTGAGGGAGCGTTTCCTCATTTTAACACATTTATCCAATTAGCCTCTTACAGTGGGATCTAACACATGTTCATACCTCTTCCTGATACTGTTTTTCATCATCATCGGTATAATCTTCATCACTGTCCACCTCAACTTCTCCATCACTGCCATGACCAATTGTTCCTCCTTTAGCTGTGACATACAAAAACAACCACTAAGCCCACGATATGCACAGCAAAACTAAATAAATTCAAAACAAAAGTTACTTCAAATAATTAACATTTGTGTTGTTTATTTTGGGAACCAGATGCTTTTCAGCTCCTTGATATTCTTTATATACTTCACATACTTATTTTTTGCATTGTCTAAAGTCATGTACTTTACACGTGTTTGTCTTCATTTAAAATGTACCATAAGCTCCTAAAACAAACACCTCCTCAATTTGAAACCGATGATCTCTCCAAACCCAACAAGCCTTCTGCTATAGTCCCATGTGGCAAACGCACTTCTTCCAAGGCAGTAACCAAGAATGCTGCTGCCAATAAGAGGGCAGATAAAAAAGAAAAGGTTGTTCAAGAGAAAGAGAAACCAAAGGCAATGAGAAGAAGGTTGAGGCTAGCTCTTTTGCTGATAACAACGTCGGCATAAGGAAGAAGAGGAGCAAATGTATTATTTTTTTATCGTCCACGTCATCCCTGTAACGGGAGTTAGAGTCCACGTCAGAATTCTGTAACGGAAGTAACGGTGGAGTGCTAACTTTGAATCACGCAGTGAAGTTCAATAGTATTATAGTATCGAATTTTAGTTCAGTGGCATATTAGAGTCACACATTAAAGTTGAGTGGTATTTCAGGTAGTTTACCCTTTAATTTATTATTAAATTAAAATACTTAAATTAGTAAACTTTTAAATAGTAATTTCTAATTACTATTTTCTAAATCTTCTAAAAAAATAGAAACATAACTTATGATTTTTATTATTGTATATTACCTGCAAAACTCTTTATTTACTCTTAATATATTTCTAAAGAAAACAAGAAGTAGAACTTATGACATTATTAATCTATGTTACATATGAAAATATTTTATTTACTTTTAATATATTCTAAACTTTTTAATTAAAAGGCTAATACTAATGAATTGATAGCACTATATTTTAAAAATAAAATTAAAACTTACCTCAACTCACAAATTCGGTAAAAAAATTTAAAGTTCTGCAAAAGAAATAAAAAACATCAAAATTTAAATTCAAAAAATAATTGGAATACAACAAACAATTCTTCTAAAATGTTATTTTTATTTTAACGGTAAAAACAATAGTTATTTAAAATGATAAAATCCCATGAAATCTAAGCACAACACTCACTACACCAGAATTGATATATAGCGACGCTTTTTACAGCGTTTTTGAGGAAAATGCCGCAAATATTGTACTTATCACAGCGTTTACAGGACAAACGCCACAAAATGGCAAATTTGGCGGTGTTTTTATTAAAAACGTTGCTATAGGTCTAGTTTTAGCGGCGTCTGTAAAACCAAACGCCGCAATAGGTCCGCAAAAGTCCAGTTTTAGCGGCGTTTGGTTTTACAAACGCCACTATAGATAACGCACATCGCTATAAGGGAAATGGAATACAAAATTAAGAAAAGACACAGTAGAAGTAATCACGAGATTTTAAACCCCATTTAAATGCCAAGCCCTTGTTTTCTCTCAAACCATAGCGCTTGTGAAGGTGTTGTGGCGACACCGAGGAGTTGATGAGGCCGCTTGGGAAAGCAAGACGGACATGCTGAAGCAGTTTCCACACCTTTTTCCTTCAGGTAAAATTTTGAGGACAAAATTTTCTAAGTGGGGGAGAGTTATAACGCCCTGGTTTTGGGCCTAGATGTTTTAGACATTGAATCAGACCGGTCGGTAACAGTTCGAATCGTGTTAGGTGATTTAAGGAAATCAAGGACCGGGAAAGGATAAAAATATGGTAAAATTGCTAAAATCCTCTAAAATCATGTTTAAGAGATTGATCAACTTAATTTTACAAAAAGAGTTTCGAAAGTGGTACATTTTGGGTAGTGACCAAAATATAAAGTTTCAAAACTGTGGAAAATTGCAAAATTTCAAAAAGGAGTAAAAATCTTAGAATCTTTAGGGAGCTATGGTGCAATTACACCTTCCTTAAATTGACATGTGTTTTAAAAGGATTTTTAAATGATTAAAATAAAAATAATTTTTATTTAATTAAATTGGTTAATTGGGAAATTGAGATTTCATTTCACGTAACTAACTTTCAATTCAGCAAAACCATTTTCTCAACTCTTTTCTCCAGATTTCTTTTCTCGCAAACAATCTCTCTTTAACTTCTAAACCATTTTTAAGAGTTCTCTTCAAATTCTTCAAGCTTTGTGAAGGAAAAACTTGCCAATCACTAAGGAAGACAAGGATTGGAGGTAAATCTTGTTCTCAACCTTCAATCTAGGTTCTTTATTGAAATTCCCAAGATCTTTGAATTTTAAATGTTGTTTTTGGCTGAGATTTGATAATAGTTTTGATTTAAGATCAAAATCTTACAAAATTGTGATTTAAATCTTAATTTTCGGATTGGTATTAATGAGCTCTGTTTTAGGTTGGCTTTAATTGAGTTTTAAGTTGATTATTATGTTGAAAAAGGGTTTTGATAATATAGATCCTAAAATCCTTGAGATCCTTGAATTTCTTGATGGTTTTAGTTGGATTTTTGAGGTGAAAGGTTGGTGTTATGCTTGTTGGAGGTATAAGGATGGGTTTAGGTTGTTTATAGATGTTTTTTGATGCTTATAAATGGTTGAAAGTGATGTATGTTTTGAATTTCTTGATGGTTTTAGTTGGGTTTTTGAGGTGAAAGGTTGGTTTTATGCTTTCTGGAGGTATAAGGATGGGTTTAGGTTGTTTATAGATGTTTTTTGATGCTTATAAATGGTTGAAAGTGATGTATGTTGGCTGGGCTTGGTTTAGGAAGCAATCGATTGAGGTTTCGGTTGTTTTGGATGGGTAAATTGGTGTAGTTTTGGTAAGCAACGAGTTTGTGTTTAGTTGCTGGTGTTGAAATGCATTTTAATGCATTTGGATCTCAGTTTTGATGATCTAAAAACATGGGATCTTGATCCGGAAGCAAACGAATTTTTTTTGGAGGCTTCAGAGGGGTGATGTTCGCGTCGGCAAGCGAAGTTTCGTGTATCGGTGAGTGGAAATGAATTTTCCAGCTTTGTAATGCTTTGAGTGTGGTCTTGGGAGCTTAGTGTAAGTTTGAAACACTTAGCTAAGCTCAAAAGTAAGTGATTCGAAAGTCTCTCTCGGAATGTGCTATGTTTATGTTGGAAATGCACTTGATTTGAATGTGGTTTTGATTATTGTTTTAAAGCATGTTTTAAGCATTGTTGATGCTGGTTTTTAACGCCATTTTGTTGAGGATGCACTTGGTAGGTGATCCTTGGATTTGTGAGACATATGCATTTGAGTTTAAGCATGTTCATCATAATCTGCAAAACTAACCGCAAATGCTGGTCATGATCTTCCTCGGTACACGAATACACCAAAATATCATCTATGAAAACAACCACAAACTGGTATAAGTATTGATGGAAGATTATGTTCATCATATCCATGAAAGTAGCCGGCGCGTTTGTCAACCCAAACGACATAACTAAGAACTCGCAGTGACCATATCTAGTCCTAAAAGTTGTCTTCGGTACATCAACCTCTTTTACCTTCAACTGGTAGTAATCGGATCTCAAATCAATCTTTGAAAAGACTGATGCCTCTCTCAACTGATCAAACAAATCATCTATACGTGGCAAGGGATACTTGTTTTTCACTGTCAACTGATTCATCTGTCTATAATCGATACACATCTTCATACTACCGTCTTTCTTCTTCACAAACAATAATGGAGCGCCCCAAGGCGAAGAACTCGGATGGATAAAACCTCTATCTGACAACTCTTGTAACTGAGTCTTCAACTCTTTCAGTTCTTTTGGTGCCATACCTTACGGAGCAATCGAAACATTAGCAGAATCTGAACATGTCTCTATAGCAAACTCTACCTCTCTATCAGGCGGTAAACCCGGCAATTCTTTCGGAAACACACTCAGAAAATCACACACTGTTCTGATATCTTGAGGTATAACTTCATTCATGTTCGGATTCATCACGTAGGCCAAGTACGCCTCACAACCCAACTCAACTAACCTCTGAGCATCTAAGGCTGAAACAACATTCGACAAGCACTTCACATTCTCACCGACTACCACAATCTCATAGTCATCCGCAAGCTTCAAGAAAACTCTCTTAGTTTCGAAATCTATCCTAGCTCTATGTTCTGTAAGCCAGTCCATACCCACAATCACATCGAAGCCATAAAATGGTAACTCCATCATGTCCACTGGAAATATATGCTGCTGAACCATTAACGGACACCTTCTGTACATCTTCCTAACCACTAATGTATCCTCGAAGGAACTAGTAACACTAACACCTACCTCTAATACCTCACAAGGTAAATTCAACATCTTTGCATGCTTACTCAAAATATATGAATGCGTAGACCTGGAGTCAATCAAGGAAAGCAAACTTAGAGACTGTATCGAGAAATTACCTGCAATCACATCTGTGTCGTTCTGTCCTTTTCGCTGAGCATAGACTCTAGCCTGACCTCTGACCTCTGCCCTCCGCCTGAACCGCAACTACATGTGCTATATTCCTCTGGCCATCATTCCTCGGCTAGAAGTTACCTCGATCGCGCCCATAGCCTCTCGGATAATCAATAGCTCTAGTAGGAGCCTGAACTTGAATTGGTGCAAACCCAACCTGATATGGACAATCACGCCTAAGGTGATCTTTAGCCCCATAGTTCCAACACAAATGAAAGTTTCCCCAACACTCTCTGGTGTGATTCCTCCCGCACCTAGCACACTCGGGCAAACGCCCACCAGCTCTCTGGCCCTGATGGCCTCTACCGTGGTTACCACCACCATGTCTATGATCAAACTGATGCCTATTATCCCTATGCCTCTTGGCATCACCTCTATCAAATTCGCCAGGCTGCTTCCCGGAACTAGATCCACCTGAACGTTTGGTCAGACCCAAACTATGCTCTATGTCCTTGGCCCTAGCGACCAAGACATCAAAGTCCGTGTAGTCCGTAGCCAAAGTCTACCTCTTCACTTCCTCATTCAACCCGTAACGGAAACGGTCACAACGTTCCCTCTCAGTAGGAACTAGCTCGGACGCATACTGACTAAATCTGACAAATCGTATCTCATACTCGGTCACTGTCATGTTCCCCTGAAGCAAAGCCATGAACTCTCTCTTCTTCTCATCGAAATAACGGGGACCCAGATACTTCTTGCGGAAAGTAGACTCAAAGAACTCCCAAGTGATCGCGGCATCTGGCATGTTCGTAGTAATGGTGACCCACCAAGTGTAGGCATCACCCTGAAGCAGAGAAACAACACACCCAAGTCTGCGTGCTCCGGTACAACCCATCTGAGACAAAATACGAACGGTCTTGTCAAACCAAGCCTCTGACCTCTCGGGCGCCAACCCTCGGAACTCTCCACCTCTCAAACCGCGAAGCCTCTCAAGTGGAAAACCGGTGCCCTCACCCTGAGGTTGTGCCACTACCTGTCCCCCGACCACAACTGCTTGAAAAGCCCCAGCTATAGCCGGAACAAACGGAGCCAAATCTATACCGGCCGGACCTTGGCCAACTTGAGGTCCTACACCCTCGGCTCTCGCCTCACCTCCCTCTTGACGAGAAGGAGGAGGGGTGGAGGAGCCTCCGCCTCTACAACCGGCTCAACTTCCGGAGCTGCTGCTCGTGGTTCCGGATGAACCATCCTAGGCCTGCCTCTAGGTCTCATCTTAATTCTAGCAAGTTAACAACTACAAACAAACAAACAAACACACAAGGATTAAGTTAGCAAACGCAAGGGTCCAACGTGCTCAAGTATTCCTTTACAAAATCTTTTCAAATAAGCAATAGTAGCAATGGGAACTCGACACTACACCTCAACACAACAATCATACCAGCATATGCTTTCAAACACCGTGCAAGCAAGAAAACATAGCAAAGCATTCACTGTATAACATACACCGAGATATTGCAACATAACACTTCAAACTTACCTCACTTACCTTCCCGAGGTTGCGGAAACCTCAGGCTTTGATACCAACAAATGTAACCCCCTCGACCCGGTCTAGCCCACAGATCTCATCGAACGGGTTATACGGGGAAAACCGAAGCGAAACCCGTTAAGGTTCCATTCCGATTAACAACCCTAGAAAATTTCTTTTATTGTTATCTTATCTAGATGCTTTAATACATCCTATGTGATATGACACGCAGCGGAAAAGACACGCGGATACAAAACACTCAAGACATGCAATTAAAAAACCTTTTTTAGTCTTTACAACAGGCCATATCGATACGCTAGAAGACCGTATCGGTACGTCTAGACTTGGTCAACAACCCAAAGTCAACCTAGGGAGACCATATCGATACACCGATAGACCGTATCGATACGCCCTCAACGGTCAACTTCTCGTGGTCAAACCACGAAGACCGTACCGATACGCTAAATCTCGTCAATTTCTCAGATTTCCAGAGAGCTTTTGGCATATCGATACTCCCCCGCGTATCAATACACAAAGCCTAAAACAAGGTTCACAACATAGGACCGTATCGATACGAACCTTACGCGAATCGATATGCCCTGCACTGCAAACCTCATTTTGGCTGCTAAAAACACAAGGACTTAACTCTAAATGCATTTAACGACTCGACTAGCAACATACCAACTCCCATGCAACACTAGGTAACCATGGATAAGCATACAGAGCGATTTAAATGAACAAGCATGCATAACAAGACCGTTTCATTCATAGGAAACATGTATCCACATAAGCATAGCATAATCAAGGTTTACATACCTTCAATACAAAACAAAAGCATTCATAAAACAAGGTTTACATGCTTAAAACAAAACACTAAGACATCTCATAGGACATGGTTTACAACTTCAACACAAAAGCATAAACAAATTGGAGTCTAACAACGCTCCTACAACACATAACATCCCTATTGCTAACTACTACATTATTCCATAAAACCATACTTGAGCAACCACAAACGCGCTTGGATGACCTTTTCTTGCTCCTTGCTAACTCCACACTAATGATATGCATTGTTCAAAATGAGAGCGTAAGCTAGAAGCTTAGTGAGGGAGCTCAAAACAAAACATCGACAATGTAGGGTTCAAGCATGGCATCCATGAAACATACACAAGGCATACATTTATACCAACATAGCAACATAGCCGAACGTTACAAGAATGCATGAACAAGACATCTTACCTCATGTTATGCTAAACAAGAATGTAACAAATATCTTACACAACAACCTAACATGAACAAGTATATTGACAACTATATAGCTTACACAGATATGCAGATAACTTCTATTGGGATTTTCGCCCCAACGTACTTAAACAACAATTACCTTCCGGTGGGATTACACTCATCACCGTTTTCACTTATGGATGGGATTACACTCATCGTCACATACTAACATTTTCTAGTGGAATATTACCTCACCGTACTCCTCCTTGATGACTACACGTCACCAAGGCCACACGCGAATTTGACTCTTACCGTGTGCACACTCATCCTAATGGTCGATCATTTATACCCGGTAATTATAACTAGTGTCAACATACTAACAGGTCTCACCATGATTTCACAATCATGCAACACAATATGTCAATCACCAACATGCAACATCAATGTATATCAACATGCATAACGAACACATACTACACAAGTCCACAATTATGCACATTAAGTAATAACTCATAAAGTCAACAAGAGATTAAGCTACCAACTTAATCCCCACCTTAGATTGGCCTACCAAGCACAATCTAATACCTCCACCACACACTTGAACCAATTTATAACCGTTTTAAATAAACCACTCACCGAACACCCTTAAAGCAAACCAAGAAAGCCGATCAAGCCTCCAAATTTCCCGGAATCGAGCCCGAAGCTTCTCTGACAATTTCCCTTGATTCTAATCAATCAAAAACAACATATTACTCAACCAATCATTCACAAAACCACTGTCACAATCAGGTCATAAACACAAGACTATTTCTCTACATTTTCAAGCCATAAGCTAACCCAAAAATCCTCATTTTCGGACCCACACACAACCCAGCAGAAATCTATCGAATCCAACACCCAAATCATCATTAAACACCTTCAAAAAAACCCTCAAGCATCACTATATAATCAACCCAACTCTCCTACACCAAACTACCTCAAACACCCAAGTTTTCAACCCTTTAAAACACCCACAAAAACCCATTTCGGGATTTTCAACAAAACACCACCATTTTGAAATATAATACACTTAAGGGCAAGAGTTTAACATAAATAAACTTTTCAAATCGAAAATCAAACAAAAACATACTAAAGCTTCTTCCTTTTTCCCAAAACTTGAAAACTTGAAAAACTTCAAAAGTGAGGTTTATGAAAAACTTCAAAAGTGAGGTTTATGAAAAACTAAAACCATAGAAATGTTAAGAATGATGAGGAGAAGTCAAAAACGTTCTTACCTTGATGAAAGCACTTGAAATCGTGAAGGAAATGGATGGAGTAGTGATTTGGGTTGAAGAGAGGTTTTAGGTCGTGGAATTTGTCTTGAGGAAGAAGAAGAAGACTTTCTAAAAGTCCCTTTTTCACTTAGTTTATTCCTTTTATTTAAAAATTACTATTATCCCTTAATGATATCTCAAGCCTCTTTTTTTTAATTAAAACCCAGCCCAATTTAATTTAAAAAGAGCCCATGACTCGAACCCGATTCACACACTTAACACCCAACCCCTAAACTCGGGTGTTACAGTTGCAATATTATAAATTTCTTGTAGTGCCTTATTTTCCAAATTTACAGGTATTGCCAAGGATAAAATTCTGATTAATGGAACGGTCGTCGATCAATCCCAATGATGGGAAAGATTCGTTTTGTCAGAAGTTTATCATAATTTAGTTTCAAGTTCATCTGATGGTTTATGGTGAATCAAAACTAAAAATCTCAATGGATATTAAAAATTAACTTTTTGATCTGACATTGTTAATCATCATATCAACTTGAAACCAAACTATATTAACCTTTTCGCCTAACGAATCCTTCCCATTGTTCGGATTGACCAGTGATTTCTCTATTTATCAAAATTTTGGACTTGATGGCAGTTGTAAGTTTGTAAAATTAGGGTTCTTTTTGAGAAGAAGACTTTAACGTGACAAGTTAGTACTTTTTAACAACATTGACACTAATGAAATCGAATTAAAAGTTTTCTTACTGTAATGAAGTTTTTTTATTATTTTAGTGCGCAAAAGGAAACTGTCTTAAAAGTTTAGTGACTATCAGTGTAGTTTACCCTAAAAAGTATTAAGTATTTTTTTAAAATGAAAAACCAGCCCTTAGATTACTATTTTCTTTGCTTGAGCTCTTATTATTTTTGTCAAAACAAGTATACAAACTATCATTCTATAATTATTTTAAGTATATTTATTAGTCCCGTTAAAAAATCTTGGTTAAATACATTGACACTCAGGTCAAATAATTTAACTAAAATTTTGATTTAAAATTTTAAAAGTAATTGCAATCTATTTTCAATAAAAAAATTGCCACAATTAATACTTAATTTCATTGGAGTAAGTTTTTATACTCTCTAAAACACAATTACACTAGTGTAAGATAGTTATAATCTCTTAATTATATTTACATGGTATGTATTGATTTTAAATGTCAATATGTCTCTAACTATAAACCATGTTTGCTTGTAACGACCCAAATTTCAGGATCCGTGGGTCAGGTTCACCCAAGTTGTGAACCGAGTATGTGGGCCAAGGTGTCGAGCCCATTTGGCTTGTGGTGGATCTAATTAGTCTTGTTCTTGGGGTTGGGCTTGGTGCTGTGTGTGCTAAGAAGAGAGTTGGGGGAGTTATGGTGTAATTTCCCCTTACTCAAAAGCATGTGCTCGGGGCATTAAACCCTCTCTAGAAAAGGGAAAGAGTGATATCACTCTTGTTCCCCCATGCTTTTCCTACACTCTCTTGTAGAATATTCCTTGACTGTCTTTGTCTCCTTTATCTTTTGCAGCTTAAAATCACCTATAAAAATCAACACTTGCATCTCACGAATTTTTTTTTATCTCCCTCGTACTTAGTCTTGATATGATCCCATATCTCCTTTGTTGATTTCAAAGACATAATTCGGGTGAAAATAGTTAGTATTACTGCAGCAAACAAATATGCTTCTGCTTTTGATTTCCTTTTGTGCTTTGATCTGTGCTATGGTGAGGTTGGTCGGCAATGTAGGAATCTCATAGCCTTCTTTCACTGCTTCCCAAAGATCTACAACTTCTAGGTAAGTCTTCATGCGTACTGCCCAAACTTGATAATTATCTCCATCAAAGATAGGCAGCGCAATCAAAGAGAAATTAATTTTACCTTCCATTAGGTAAGAAACATGATGTTGCAGCAAACACTAACACATGTCTTCTTAATGGAAAAAAAAAAAAAAAAACTCTAATGTCAATTGTTGGTATTTTAATAGAAAAGAAGACTTAATTGATGAAGAAAAACTGAATATTTTATTTTATTCAACAACGTTCATAATTTAAACAAAGAATAACAATCCACTAGCAACATTCTTCTAAACTTAAGTATCACACATAAACTTAAATAACAAATTAACAAAAAATAAAAAACATAATCAGCGGTCCTAAACACATCAACTAACCGTAAGAAACAAACCGCATTGCCATAAATTTGGTTGAAATATCACCCAACCCACATGGAATCTTAACTAACATATTTTTTTATTCCGTTATACACAAGCAACAACAGTTCAAACACTAAAGACAAAGAGTTTGGTACCAGGTTACTTTCCCGATAGAATATCATTGGTGGTTATAAAATAAATAAATTTTATCTCATAAGAGATGTCATCGAAGATACCTTAAATTTATAAATTGTTAAATAATTTTTTATATAACCACAACATCTGATTCATTGATCAACAATTTTAAATTGAATATTTTTTTTGTTCGGAAAATGTAATTTTATTAGATTTTTAAATCATACACACCTATGACCTAAATTGTGTGCCTCATTAAAAATCTTCTTAATTCTAATTGAAGGAAAAGAGTACAACACAAATAGGCACAAGGCAATCTAAAATACAAAAAAAAAAACACGCCTAAGAAAACAAAGATTCTCCAACACCTAACGCACCATACAGACTTTCCAAGCCTCAAATAAGTCCACCTGACTCGTTTCAAACCATTACTTTTCGCCTTGATCTCCAGGCAAAATCACCCTACATCCCCATCATAGAAAAATTTATTTTGAAGTCGACATCATTGTCGTTTATTAAATTTTATCAATCTTAGCTTTGGGTCTTGCTCTTTGAAGCCAAGATTCTTAACCCTTATTTATTTTGATACTAAAAAATTTTAATAAATGTCTACGTCAGCAGGTCAGCCACATCATCAAATTTAACTGATAAATGTCCAATTTGGAATGCCACATAGGGATAACGAGTGATGTGGCGGATAACTGCGCAAAACTTAATGGTCCCGTTAATCAATAATGGTAAAGGGGTGTCATTGCTGAGATTAGTTTGGTTTTAGGGTAAAAATGATAAAAAAAAATAGGGACAACATTACTGATTTGAGTTTACTACAAAGACAAGTTTACCCATTTAAACTAAAATATTTATCCACACTAAGCATAGGCTTAAATTTTAAATTGGTAGTGTAACCCCCTAGACCCGCCCATGCGTTCCATGAATCTTAGGAAGTCACATTAGGGTCACAAGAGCGACCCACAGTAAAAATTCACATAAAAATCATTTTTAAATACTTTTAAGCTGTAAAATCAACTTCATTTAAAATACCCCTTTTTGGAAATCATTTAAACATATATAAAAATGTCAGGAAGTGTGTTATATATACTATCATAAAACAATACATCACATACATGCCCACTAACTGTACAGTACCGTACTCCAAAAGCGACGCCGAGAGAACTCCGAACACTGATGTCAGTCATTATACCAAGATATATTCTTTTAACCTGCGATGGTAAAAACAACGTGAGCTTGGAAAAGCTCAGTAATACAGAATTACCAAAAGATGCTATAAGCTCATGCAGATATATGGTAGGCATAACATTTTCATGATGTTCCAATCAGTAACAATATTCATTTTCTTTCCACCATTTTAGGGTAGCGTGATAATTGAGAATAACGAAATTTGTTCTTTAATCAAACATCGTGAATTTTACGAGAATTATATAGGCTGATAACATACGGAGGTGGAATCAATGAGTTTAGTGTCTAGTGTGTTCCATCAGTGCAACGTTAATGCATGAAATATAACAATGCAATAACCTTTTTATTTCAAATACATTTGTTCCAAGTAATACTAGTAAAGTTCATTTTAATTCTTTATTCACCCTCCAACCATACTCCAGTATACAATTCCCCGAATTGCAATTACATAGGGGCATTAACCCAGACCCATTGAGTCTGGGTACCATCCTAAGGGATTACCTTAGGTCACGGGCATAATTACCATAGCCGAAGCGTAGGAACCTTATACGGGCGTTAACCTAGGCCTAGTGGGCATAGGTACCAACCTAAGGGGTTACCTTAGGTCACGAGCGGAATTGCCCTAGCCGAAGCTAGTAACCTAGTACGGGCGGAATTACCCTAGCCTAAGCTAGGAACCTAATACGGGCGAAATTACCAGCCTGATCAGGGCTGAACTTTAAAACACTTCATACCATATCCCAAATACCCAGTGAATCAGATCATCAATAGTTCATTTATCAATAATAGTATTTTCAGTAATACATTATCCATATAGCATGTTTTTCATATCGGGTGCATGGGCATATATCATAAATACAGTACGATCATGCTTAATTTATAAAACATGTCATGTTATTGGGAAATCAAGCATGTCAATCATGTGTATGTGATCGGTATTATAACATGTAAGCAATATGCAGAAACAGTCGTGTAGCACACATGGAACACACTAGGTGGAATAGTTTATTACTTGGAGATACTTGGCATTTACCGAAGGGAACACATTAAACTTTTGACAATTTGAACGGATTTTAGAAACGAGGTCCCTAAAAAAAGGGGAGTTCGTACTAACGGTTCAAACCAGATATTTAGGAGTTGATACATTAAGATCTTTGAGAGTTTAGATATATCATGCGTGATTTAGTCATTTAAGCCTACAAGGGTATTATGGTCATTTTATCATACATGGGCATTTTGGTAATTTATACCAACAAGGCATAAACAGTGACTCGGGAATTCTATTTGCTCATCTGGTTTCCAACCAGGCATTTAGGAATTTCTATATCAAGATCTGTCAAGTTATCGGATACATTCAGGGATTCTCCGATTGTTTTAGCCAACAAGGGCATTTTAGTCATTTGACTGGCATGGACAATTTTTTAATTTAGCCTAAATGATAAAATAATGATTTACAATATTTAGGATTTCCAACGGTTTACTAAGCCTCCAAAATCCATTCGAACTAACATATCCCAACCTTACAGTACTAACCAAACCTTCTAATGTATGCACTTCACGGATATCATTTCCAAATATTGATCGTATCATATATCTGAACGGTTGCCTTCATATTTCACCACAAGACTTTCCACAGAGTAGTCAAACTTATATTTTGTACGGAAAAACTTCCAACTTTATATTAATATCAAGAGTGATTGACGTACATGAATCATGCTTTATAACCCTTAGGGGCATTTCAGCCATTTTCAACTTTATTGACATTTCCAGAATTTCATTATAGGCAAATTACTTATTCTAGTCAAGGGGTTTATCCATCATTCCAGCTAACTTAGACATTTCGGCGCCTGAGGATACTCTAGTCTTTTGGTCAATACAACTATTCCGATTAATTTAGCCATAACAGTATTTCCAATCCTTTTACAATCAATTTCGTATTTTGAGCCACTTGATTAATTCAGATGTACAAATAGTCTTTCGTAAATCTATCTTCAGAGATTCATTCCAAATTCAAAGAGACTTAACACTTTACAATCTCGAGGGTTTAAATCTTGTTACCATAACTTTCCTAGTAGTTCAAGGTTTTCAGATGAATTAGGTTGTTTTACCATATCTAGTGTAGATTTCTAGATCCCTTCCAATTCTAGGGGTATTTAGTCATTCTTATATCTCAAGGGCATTTTTTGTAATTTCATTTCCAAGTTTGACACTATTAATCGAGATTGGAGATTAATTGTCTTATTAATTACTTATTGAACTCTAGATCCTTTTGATTTATTAACCTTCTCATTCGAGCATTTCGATCTTATCTAGATTATCATACTCATTTTCATATCCAGTTTGACTTGAGCAGAATCAACAGTACTCATCATATTTATGCATGCATTAACGAATACCAACATATTCATAAAGCATACAAGAGGTAGTAATGTATTACCTTGAATCCTTGCTATATCGGTCGATCCATGAACGACATTCGAACACCCTCGAACCCGAATGCGAAGTCCTCGACATCTTGAATACAAGGAACTGTGAATACCTTCAATCGAACAAATTCCAATTTCAGTCATTATTCACATTGCTCGTAATTGATTAATAAAATACATAAGCAAACACGAGTTCAAAGTCAAATTCGGAAGCTTTCGGGTTAGAATTTCATGAAACGGGCTTCAAAATCGGACTCGGGACATCGACAAAACATAAAGAAGGGTTGTTTGGGAAAACTTGACTTTTTGGTCAAAGTCAACGCTAACGTTAGCGGTCAAAGTCAACGTTGACGTCACTGGTTGACCGGATTGACTCAATGGGTTGACTCGATCGAGTTGACTCACTGGGTTGCCTCGGGCGAGTTGACTGACTTGGTTGACTCAGTCAGCGAGTCAAACTCGGATCGAGTTCAGGTTCGTGTCGGGTTCTGGTAAACTCGGGTCGGTCATTGGGCTTGGTTTACCACTGGGTCAGGCCGGTTTAGGCAAGATCGGTTTAGGTAGCTCGGTCTACGGTTAGGCGGGTCTAGGCTGGCCGGTTCAACGACCACCATCCAAGGCGGCCGAGAATCGCCTTAGACGATGCGTGAAGCCCACGTGCGGCCCAAAATTGCCGGAAAACGCTTCTGATCACACCATTGTCAACATTTTCTCAGCCATAGCTCAAATAACTTGAGATCTAGGCCGAAATACTTACCAAACTTACTATATCGGATAAAACACGACTGAACTATCATATCTTTGGCGAGGCGATAAATGGCAGTGAGCGGCTGTGTAACCAGTAGGGTTTTGTTCGCCTCGTGACGGGGAGTCCAGGGGTGGTAGTGGTGTGGCGAACAGACGCCTATCGACACTGGTATAGTCGAAAGTCGAAACGACGAGGGAGGGTTGGGTTACGGCCAAACCTTTCGGCTACTCTCTACGGCACGATGAAGATCTAGAGCGAGTGGCGGTCGTGGTCTTGATCGGGAAGGGTCGATGGTCACTTAGATGGTGGTGGTGACACGGACAGTGTGACGGCGAAGGAGATCGACGTTAGTTGGTATTTAGGTGTTAAAGGGGGTAAGGGAGACGATAGGTCAGCTACCCTCTTGTGGGGTAGATGGCCATAATTAAAAACCATTAATTGGGGTGGTTGAGATATTCTATTATTTTATTATTTTTTACCTTTTAGAATCCACTTAATAATAAGTGGACGCAATTCTATACTCAAGAACTGCCATAGCTCAAATGACTGGGTCACTGGCTTGCTTCCTAAAGGTTGTGGGTTTGAGTTCTCACAACCTCCACTCCTTATTATTATTTTTGTGTGTTACAACACTGCCCTCCTAAAAAGAAATTTTGTCCTCAAAATTTACCAGAGTCGAACAAAATGCAAAAATTACTCTTCCATCCATTCTTGTACTGAATTTTATCCATTAGTCACTCGGACTGTCTCTGTACCCACCGTCATCTCATCACACATCCTAGTCCAGCTAATCATAATACAATATTTAAATATATACCAAACTTCATGCTCTGCCAAGCGAATACTTGTCTCTTAATTATTATTATAAGTTGACTTCGTCAGGGATATGAGACTTCCTTACGACTATAGAATTCAATCATATAATCCTGAAGTATATCCTCTAGAATATGCATTACTCTACTAGGTTGACCATCAATTTGTGGATGAAATATTATACCTAAAATCTAGAGCAGTATTCAAGGCTTCTAACAGAGCCTTCCAGAATCAGAATGTAACATCGAATTTTAGTCAAGGAGCTATAATCCAACATGGCTCTGATTACCATATGATAACGGGGTGCGTTGCTTTAGAAACAACGTTCCTTGTCTGTAACAGATCTAGGATAGTAGCAAGCATATCTCTGCAATAAAAAAAAAGAATAGACGTTTTTAGATAGTTAAAATAACAAAAAAAGAAAACAAAAAAAGAAAGATAGAATAAAGGTGTAGAAATTTCTGGGCGAATTTGGAATCGAACAAAGATGAAGGCTTGAACGGGCTTTCAAGGCTGATTCGGTGACCAAATTGTGGCAGAAACGTTGCTGGAAAATCAGCAAAAAAGTTTGGCAACGTTAAACTCGAAAGAACTCGAACAATCTACTGAACGAACCCGAATCGAATCTGTCTAACGTCAAAGATGAAAAGCTCGAAAGAACCTGCACAATCTACTGAGCAAATCTGAATCGAATATGCTTTACGTCAGAGGACTTGGACCCACTAGATAGCGATCTAGGAACCCGAAGTATCAAATAAATTTGACAAATCAAAACAAAGTCTGAAATGCCAAAAAAAATTCGGTAAAGAACCGAAATTGAGAAATAATCTCACAAGAATTTTTTATTCATAAAATGATCCAACCTTTACAAAGTGTTTCGATTTACTTATTTATAGCATACATAGAGGTTGGCCGAAACACAATTTGTGGCCATTATTTGGTGGTTTGAAAATTAAAAATTCAAATAAAAAATGGATAACTATCACATGGGCAACAATTGATTCTTGGCCATACATTTGATTTTGTGTGCCAAGGAGGTTCCAGCCGGTTGCACCATTTGTTTAAAGCACATGCAAAATGTGTAATTTGATTGAATTTTAAATTTCAAACAAAGTTTGGCCGCTGCTTGGAGACTTGAGAGGGGCGGCAATAAGAAATGTGCACATGTTTAATGTGCATGTGAGATTGAATTTAAAATTCAAACACAAAGTTTCTGGCCGTGCATTGTAATTGCATTTCCACGTGTTGTGCACATATATGACGAGCTGAAAGCCCAACACTCTCGGCTGCACATGCCCTTTTGGTGATGTAGTGAAGAGAACAAATTGAACCGTGTTTTGATCCCTTGCCACAAAGCCCTCACATGCGTAAATTGCATGGAACATGCAACGTCCTCCTAAGTACCTATATGAAAACAAGGCAAACACACATCAAAAGCCTTGTAGTCTTATTTAACCACATAAACATACTTAAAACATAATGCAAACACATTGAACAATATATATACATAAGTAAACACACCTATAAGTAAGTAAACACTATGTATGTCACATATCAGCATGTAACACATTATAAACATAATAGAAACAATAATACAAGTCGTAAACACACCACAAGTAATATCAAACTAAGTTAAAACACACCAAACATACTATATACATAGTAAACACACTAATAAAAATAATATAGCATAGAAAATGTTACACATCAGTATGTAACAAATGAAAAGGCAAACTTCCCTGAAAGTTTGAAGTTGCACCGTTGGGTGGCATAATCGTGCTCACGTCACTAGGGATGTTAGTGCCTCGAGAGACAGACCATTCTTTAAAATGCCTTCGAGTGATGGTCATTCCCTAAGTACGGATGGGGGTAGTGATCGAGGGACCAAGCCTGAGCTAATAGTGACATTTAGAGTAGTGCGTGATAGCCTTTGAGAGAAGGTCATTGCTTTAGCATTAGCTTGGAGGAGGGAACGAGAGAGCTAGCCTTAGATCCTCATAAACAATGGAATAACCACCAAGGGGAAGGACTCCAACCTACCTTAGAGATAAGTGATGAGTTTAAACAGCTATGAGGGATAGAGATTAGGAGAGTAAAGTGTTTAGAATTTAGCCGAGAGGTACTACTGTAGCATTTTAGTCCCCCGACCTTCTTTCTATAAATAGTTTAGAAGCAGTCATAGTAAATCCCGTCGAGCATAGTGGAGATAACTAGGATTCGTTAGCAGTGTTAAGAGGTTTTAGAGGGTTATCCTTCAGGAGCTAGCCAGCCATTCCGTAGAGAGCTTCGTATCCGGGAAAGGACCTATCTGTTAATTGATTATCTCTTCGTTGTCTGCTTGTTTTGCTACATCATTTTTCCTTCATTCATTCTGCCTCAGCATACTCACATTACAATTTGGTTACTATAGCAATTTGGAAACGAAACTGTGTTCACCTCCAATCCCTGTGGAGACGATACTCACTCATCACTTTATTACTTGTTCGACGTGTATACTTGAACAATTAGCGTATAATTTATAGTACTACACGAACCAGAACAAGTTTTTGGCGCCGTTGTCGGGGATTGGCAAATGGTTGTCCACAGTTTTTATTTTCATTTTGCTTTCTATTTCCACATTGTAAATATTCACTAGTTTTGTTTTTGGTTGTTTTATTTTTCTTTTTAGGTATTTTTCCAGTTTATGACCAGAAGAAGAAGACCAAGAGGACCAATTCAGCCCATTGTTCCAGAAGCTGATCGTTTATTTCGTTTGAGAAGACACGAGCAAGCAGAAGCTAGAGTCATGGAACCAGCACCTGTTAACGTAGATGCTATGGAAAATGGTCAGGGAGAAGCAGCTCGTCCACGAGCCATTATGGATCATTTAACTCCTAGTTTGGATGACCTCCATCCCAGAATAGTAGCTCCAGAAATTCAGGCAGCCCAGTTCGAACTTAAACCCGTCATGTTCAACATGTTGAGCAACATTGGGCAGTATGGCTTGCCTCATGAAGATGCTAGACAGCATATCCGTGCTTTCTTCGGCGTTTGTGATTCTTTCATGCAACAAGGGGTGCACGAGGATGTGTTGAAATTAAATTTGTTTTCGTATTCACTAAGAGATCATGCTAGAGCATGGCTAAATAGGGTGTCAGCCGGATCAATTCAAAGTTGGACCGATTTATGCAAGAACTTTTTGCTATGGCATAGTCCGCTAGTAATGAACACCCAGTTGAGGAATGATATCGCTTCCTTTCGTCAGTCTGATGATGAATCTATGTATGAGTGTTGGGACCGATTTAAGGGATTGTTGAGGAAATGCTCTAACCATGTGTATCATGAGTGGACCCAAGTGGTTATGTTCTATAATGGTGTCAATGCGCCCACAAGGATGTTGATAGATGTTGCAGCAAATGGGACATTGTTGGACAAGTCACCAGAAGAAGCATTTGACATCCTCGACAAGGTAGCCAACAACGATTATCAGTTCCTAACAACAAGGCTTGGAACGGGGAGGAGAAATCAAGCTGCAAAGGGGAGTGAAGTTGACAACTCAATACTAAATCAGTTGGCCAACATCACCAATTTGTTAAAGAATCTCCAACATTCCAACGAAGTGAAGGAAGTTAAGGCAGTAAGGTCATTCCTGAGATGCGATGGCAATCACCACCTTAATGATTCCCCTGATAATCCAGAATCTGCCAACTATGTGAGGAACTACAACCATAGCAAAAACAACCCTTATTCTAACTCCTACAACCCAGGATGGTGTCAACACCCAAACCTGAGTTGGGATAATCAGGAGCACAACAACAATTCGGCCAATCAAATGCCACAGCAAAATCCGCAAGAGGTACACCATTCCCGCCAGAATAAGCCATGGCAAAATCAAAAGGGAGCAGCACCTTCATCAAGCAGTTCATTGGAGTCTACTTTTAAGGAGTTCATGGCTATGACAAAGGACTTCATGGGGACCACTAAAGTTGTGCTACAGGATCAACCAGCACACATCAAAAATCAGGGAGCCCTACTACAAAGTCATAGTGCATCCTTACGAGCTTTAGAAACTCAAGTGGGTCAGATAGCTCAAACCTTCCATGTGCGATCACAAGGAACTTTTCCTAGTGACACTGAAGCCACTAAGCACCATGGCAAGGAACAATGCAGTGCACTCATACTAAGGAGTGGCACGGAGATTAACCAAGGTGATAAGTTTGGGGGTGGAGAGAAGGAACAATGCAGTGCACTCACACAAGGCTATCCCAAAAACACCGCTGAAACCTCGCACAACACACAAACGTAAACTCTAGATACAAGACAACCTATATGAGCACGCTTAATACACATCGAACATATAAAAACCATACATTCAAAGGATCAACAATCCACATAAGAACCAAACATAGCAATAAAGATTGGCATAATTAAACAAACATACATAAGAGCATCCACAAAAAGGCACAAGACCAACATACACATAAGCATTCAAGGTAAGCAATAAAGCATGACTTGCAAATCAAAACATGGCATCAACAAGCCACACCAACATCAACATAAATCCAAAGCATTCGCATCCCATTGCTTGACTATTACAATCTTTCAATGTAAAGTTCATAGTTGAGCTAACCAAACGTGACACTTGGAGGCCCTTCCTTGCCCACGCCACCCACAAGCTACTGATATGCATTGTCGAACAAAAAGGAGCGTAAGCATAAAAGCTTAGTGAGGGTAAGCTCACAAAACAAGCCTCGACAATGCAGGGTCCAAGTATGAGCATACAACCAAGGTAGAATGCATGATCTTACCTTCGAACCACATGAGCCGAAATAAAAGATGATGCATGAACATATTATCAAAATCATGTCATGCTCTACAAGTCCATAATCACATCATACGGAAACACATATATTCAACATATGAGCAACATAATCAACAGTTCGTATTGGCACCTAGCTATGACTCGAATACGCGGATAACCGTTGAAACTCACATCCAACAACATAACCATTACCTTACGGTGGGATTACACGCATCACCGTTCCACACGGAGGGGATTCCACTCATCCTCACGTCCGTTTCACGCGGAGGGGATTCCACTCATCCTCACGCCCGTTGATAGGATTCCACTCATCACCGAATAACATATATGTATGAAGATTTTCGGGTGAACCCGTACTCCATCTTGATGACTACCATCATCAAGACCACGTGCGCATTGAGACTCAGGTGTGCACACTAAACATCCTAATGATCGATCATTGTACCCAAGCATACTAGTGCCAATACTAACACAATTCATAACCTTTCACAACACCATTACATACCAATTTCCGTGCTTAGCACGTACTCACCATGACTTACCGTCATGCACAATCCACATTTCCATACCTAGCATGTACTCACCATGATTCTCGGAATCATGCAACCACTTCATAAATCCATTTCACATGTCAACACTACAAGTATATCATTAATACAAATATCACATTATATTTCATACGTATGTATATCCCCATCATACCTATCATCAACATGCATATAACAATGCATCAAATTCCATGCCTCAACACACATGTATATCACCATATACATAACCACGTTAAACACAATTAGCATGGAACAAGAGGCATAATCAACTTATCTAACAATAAATAATCAAAAGCTTTGTTAGAAATTCATAAAGCTTCAACCTTTGACAAATTCTTTGAAAAACCCAAATTACAAAATACATGGTTTTAATGAAAACTAATGGGACCAAAATGAAGAGGAAGATAAGGCCATGTCAAAAACGAAATTACCTTTCGAAAAGCACCAAGGATGAAGGTGTATGGTGATGGAATAGTGAAAGGGAGAGGAGAGCTCTCTAATGTCGTGGGTTTTAAAATGAGAGTGAGGAAGAAGATGAGCACATGTCTTCATCTTTGTTTTTTTTATTTTAATTCACCAAAAACATATTGACCATTATGCCATTAATGAAATGGCTAAAAACTCTCATCTCCTAAAATCCATGGAATTGGACTTAGGAGATAGGCCCAACATAAATTTTGATTATTTTGCAAACACGAAGCCCATAAGAATATTTTATTATTTTAAATTTTGAAACCGAAATCCAAAACATTATTTTAATATTATTTTCACTCGACCCCTAAACTCGGGTGTTACAAGGTGGTACATCAAAAAGGGGATTATTTTATTGGTTGATGAAGGAAATCAGAGTTTGTAGGGAACACAATTTGTCTTAACTTGGGAGCTGGAACGACATAAGAAAAGAAGGGAAACAAAAAGGACATTATAAAAGGGGAATTAATAGAGAGAATATTTGAAGATTAAACCCTAGCCACACATAACCTAGTTCTCTCTCCTACTTTTCTTTGAGCAATTAAGAGACCCTTTTCTCTTTCCTATCAAAAGACGGCTCTCATCACCCTCAAACCTCTCTCCTTATTAAGGAGAGTCAGTTGCTAGCCGTTTCCCAAGGAAACCTCCCACACGTCTTCTCCCACTTTCCCACTCAAACCGTCCTCACTTTTCATCTTCCTCACTCAACCTAAGACTATTCATCTTTTCTTTTTCTTTTCTTCCCACAAAAACCTTTGTTTCCTAAAAGACCAAAAGACTTACCTTCAAACCATCAACCATAGTTCGATGCAAAAATGTTTCTGGCGCATCATCAAGTTCGCAGAACCCACCGGCCATCAAGATTAAATTTTTCTATGACGAAGCAGCCCGAGAGAGATGGCTAAACCTAAAGGATAGGAAACTACTTCCAGAGCAAGGACTCCAATTCCCCGAGAAAGATGAGGAGAACTTCGAGTCAGCCATTCTAGATGTCATAGCCAAGCACGACTGGAGGAAGCTAGCTAAGCATCCTCAAAACATATGTGTTCCATTGGTGAAGGAATTCTATGCGCACTTAACAAGCCCAACTCAGTCAAGCGTCTACGTTCGAGGAGAACAAGTGAAATTCACTACTTCAGCAGTGAACAAATTCTATGGCCTGAAGAATGTGGTAGACGAGCATGAAAGCTTTGCTGCTGGGCTAGATGACAAGGCCCAAGAAGAAATCGTGAAAGAATTATGCTTTCGAGTGACAGAGCTTAATCGGAGCACCATGACAGTCGAAAGAGGGAGACTAAAGCTTGAAGTGAAACTCTAGAACCATTTTCTCCGAACTCGGTTGATGCCAACATTGCACACAACTATGGTACACCTATCTCATTTACTGGTTATTCACTTTATAAATAATGGGCGTAAAATTGATGTAGGGAAACCGGTGATGGACGAGGTCTACGTGTGCCTCAAGAGGAGCAAGATCCCACTAATCTTTCCAAATTTGATAACCGCCCTGTGCCGGAGGAAGGAAGTTTTTGAAAACCCAGCCAAGGACAAACAAATGGAAGGCAAAAGGGGTTAACACCTGCCCAGATTCCTCAGCTGAAGGGATTTTATGAGGATGCTCCAAACGAGACCCTAGAAGGAGGAGCCAAGATCTTTGTTGCAGCAAGGACCGCAACATTGGTTGCTAAAACAACCCACATAGCCACAGAGCTTCACAGTCTTAAGGTGCAGCTGAGCACCTATTTCAAGTATGTCAACCAGAGGGATGTGGCTATCTCACAATGCTTCTCCGAGGTCTTTCCAGGCATAGCAATTCCGTTCCCCCCATTCCCAAAGGAACTCCTCATCACTCCTGTGCCTCAAGACCAATATGCTGCAGCAAGCACGCCCCAACCACCAGCCCATAAGAAGAAGTTGACGGCTTGGAAGAAAGTCAACCCAACCCCAGCCCATGTACCAGACATTCGAGACCCCTCAGTCCAAGAAGAACAAACCCCTGCCCAAATGTCACAGCAAATCGATCTTGCTTCCACACCCACGAGGAAGAGAACAAGAAGCAACAAGAAGCCTGCTACAGCACCATCACAGCCACCTGAATCGCAAAGGGAGCTAGTCACCACTTTGAGTGACGATGATCAGCCCATGGCTGAGACAGCACCCACCACTGCACCCAACCCAGTTGTCCCACCATCTGAGGATGCTACAGCATCCAATCCGAAACGTTATAAACGCACAGCCGGGCGCACTGTCAAACCAACTGATCCAGCCCATGTTCAATCTGACGATAGTAAGACCTCAACAGTCTCGTGGTGTACAACGACCACTCCACAGACGACACAAGTGACAATTGACCTCAACACCCATGAGGTACAATTTTTTTTAGTTTTAGTCCTTTTTAGTTTATTTTTGCATAAGCATATTGCATGACATTTTTTTTCTTTTCATGCATCGCGGACGATGCATCTCCAAGTTTGGGGGTGTTTCGCCTTCGCTTAGTTTAGGACCATAGCATTTGCATCGTAAAAATAGACAAAAGTTTTGCTATGGCATTCTGTTTAGCTAGGAAGAAATATGCAAATGTGTTGATGATGTTTAATGATGATCATTTGAAATTCAATATACCTGAAGTTAAATTTTACAATTTCATGAGACTTAAAGAACTATCTCAGGAGTGAGTTTGCTAAAAAAATTTACACAGATTGCTTTCTTTCTCTTCTTTGTAGGTTTAGAAAAACTTTTTAGGAAGGACTTTAGTACTACCTTGCATGAAAGAATAAAAAAATGAGCTTAAAAGAAAATAGACTCCCATGTGCCTAAAACTGAAAACTAAATGCTATAGCATAACTGTAAGAAGGACACTCCGTTGTGCAGCCTTTAGGCCACTATTCAAAAAAAATTAAAATATATATATATATATATATATATATATATATATATAATAAGATGTATATAATAAGTGGTAATGAAAAGCACATGAGTGAATGAAAGTTGTCACGGGATGACTCTACCTATTAGCTCGGGGGTGAGAGGTATGCTCCCTACTCATCTAGAGTTAAGGACGGTAGGTGTGATGAGCTGATACCCTTCGCAACAGTACCCTTTTGCATTCTTGTGGAAGTCTGTAATAATTGAAAATTCATTGCTAAGGAATTATTATTGAGCTTCCTTTAAAAAATTCATCACCTATCATGCATAGTTCGAAAGCAATCTTGCGCACACACTCACTAGCAGCTTGTTCTTAAGAGAATTTCTTGCCAGTCTCAAATAAATGTTGTTGATATTGAATGCCTATCTTTTTCTGGAAGCTGACACACTGCCTTAGCATTTATTCCTCATTAAATCTTTGCCATAGCATCCCTTTTGTTTACTTTTACTCATTGCTTCAGGACAAGGAATAGCTTAAGTTTGGGGGTGTGATAGCTATGATGTTACCTCTATATTTATGCCTATTTGCTATAGCAATTGCCTGTTTTCAGGTGCATTACATTGCATGTAGGCTGCATTTTTAGTATATTATGGGTGCTTTTTAATTTATTGCTCGTGTGGAGTTGGTGCTGCGTGAAAGGTAGTTTTTGGATGTTTGTGTGTAGGATGACAGAGCAGAATGCGAGGGAAGAAGCAAGGAACAAAATGCTATAGCAAAGGAGGAGAAAGAAGGCTAGCTGGAGCATGAAAGTACAAGCACGTGAAGTGCAGAGAAGGACGCCTGACACTGTCAGCAGCTTTATGCAGCTGTTGCGCCCCAGTTCTAGATTGTCCTCTTTGCCCCCTGATGGACAGAGCTTGTCGGAGAATATTCTTTGGGATCCCCAAGGAGATACCAAGGCACCAAAACCCTAGAAGACCCCCCCACTATATAAAGCCTTCATCTCTTAAAAGGAAAGAGCAGACGAAGGTTAGGAGAAAAAGAAAAGTGTGCAAGAGGAAGCACAACAAGAAGGGAGGAGCACTTCATCGTTGACCATACATGTTGTCCTTCATCGGGAATTTCGAGGCGTGGCCTCGTCGTCCTCTTCTGAGGCGGTGAGCCTAAGGCGGTCATGGCAGTCCACCAGCGAATTGGTAGTTTATCTTTCCTTTTTGCTATAGCATTTATTTATCTGGAGAGCTCTATGACGATGATACGTTTATTGCCCAGCCATGAACTGTTTTAGATGGCTCGGGTTTTGTTGTGTAACACCCCAATTTTGGGCTTGGAAGTTGAGGGTCTGAACCGGGTCGGTCTGATTTTTGGTTTGAATATAAAATGGTGGTTTAGGGAAAGCCTAGTTCGGGAAGCATTAAAAATATGGAAAAATATCTAAAAATCCTCTTTTAATATATATAAGAGAGTGGTGAAATCAATTTTTCAAAATAAGGTTTGGAAGTGTGACATTTCGAAATAGTGACTAAAATGTAATTTTTGAAAAGTTCAGTGGTGACTGTTTTGTAAGGATTGAAACTCTGAATCTTTAAGGAGCTAATTTACCCAAGGAATGATTTCTCCAGATTTCTCTTAATTTTAATGATTTTGTTAATGTTTAATTAATTAAAAGAGGTGAGGGAAAACCATATTTAGCTTTTCATAACTAACTTTCTTAAAAACTTTCTTATCTAATTTTCTCTCAAAATTCCCTCAGCCAAACACATTTCCACAGCAGCTTTTCTCTTGATTTTCACACTAAATGATGAGTTTTCAATCATCAAAAGATTCTTAAACCTTTCTACATCAAATCATCTTCATTTGCTTATTGAATTTTCAAAGATTCTTGCTCAAATCAAGGAGAAATCTACATTTAGAGGTAAGGATGTCCTTCTCCTCTAAATACTCAGTTCTTTACTGAAATTCCCAAGTTCTCAATCCTTAAATTAAGTTTTATAAAAGGTTTTGATGTTGTGATCTTGATTTTGGCTTAAAACTCAAGATTTGGATTTAATCTTGAAGAAATTCGTAAAGAATGTTTGGGCTCTGTTTTGAGATGTCTTTTTAATGTATTTTGGATGTTTAATGATGTGTAAGTGAGGTTTAATCAATGCAATCCCGAATAGGTTGATTTTCCTAAGTTTTTTACTTGTGAAAATGGTGGTTTTTGGGGTTATCTTGGTGTTCTGTTATAGCTGGAGGTATAAGGATGAGTTTATGATCTTTTTGGATGTTAATTGATGTTTAAGAATGTTTAGAAGTGATGGATCTTGGCTGGGTAATGTTGTGGATGAGTTTGGAAGTGATTTTGGTTGTGTTTGGTAGCAGAAATTTTAGATTTGGTGAGAGCAGCGAGTTTAGATGTAATGGCCGAAGATTTTAATGCATGATGATGCATTGATCCTCTGCTTTGATGTGTTTAAAACAGGGGAGACTCATTCGGATCCTTGTGGTGTTGATCCGGAGGCTTGAACGGCGTTTCGGCAAGCTTGCGAAACGGAATTGGTGAGTGAAGTTTGGTTTTAAGCTTTGAAACCAATGTTTGAAGGTTTGGGGAGCTTAGTTTAAGCCTAAGCAACTTAACTTACCTCAAGAGTAAGTTTTCGGAGAAACTCTCTCTTTGATGAACCATGAGATGGTTGGATGCAATGTGTTTAATTTGCATGTTTAAATTTTGTTTTGAAAGCATGTTTTAGCATGATTAATGCTGGTTTTGAAAGCCATGTGTTGAAGGATGCTCAAGGTAAGAGATCCTTGGTTTTGACATTGATAAATGTGGTTTTGATACATAGTGATGCATGATGGTTTAATGGCTTTGATTAATGCTTTAAAACAGTGGATTGTTGATGATAATTGATGTATATTGGCAAGTGATATGTTGGTTTTTAAGTACTTGAATCGGATATAGTTAGCCGGCTATAGGATTGGGTGCACCGTGAATTAAGTTGCCTTGGATGTTGAGGGGTTGTAATGGTACCGTAAACTCCATCCAAGTACACTAACGAGATGTTTAAGATCACAATGGTGGTTAAAAGTCCATGTGTGGATCTTGTGTTGTGTGTCACGTGTTCTCGTTAGTGATGTTATACAACTACCAATGAGTGATATGGAGGGGTTGTGATTGTACCGTTAAACTCCATCACGGGTGTTGAGGGGTTGTGATTGTACTGGTAAACTCCACCTTGTGTGTTTGGTAGTGTGTATGAAGCGTATGGGACAACGCTTGTAATCCGCGTATCCGATTGTGTTTTATGTTGAAAATGGTTATGGTTTATCACTTGGAAGCCAATATGACATGACAATGGTAATGAAGCATGAGATGCTTGTTGTGTATGCATTGTTGCATGAAAAGTGATGTTTATGTGTTTAAAGGCCTTTTGAAAGGTGTTTTATAAAGTGCATTATTGTGTTGTTTCTTTAGAGCATGCCTCACTAAACAAATGTGCTTACGCTCTCTTTCTTGAACCAATAATGCAGAGAATTGAAGTGCTTAAAGGGCAGCAAGGAGGCTAAGAATCCAAGGGAAAGCAAAGCTCATGTATGGTGACTATTTTTACAACATTATTAGCTTTTGGTATTTGGCAATGGGAACCTAGGTTGTGTTTTTAGGAGATGTTTTGGACTCCCTGAGTTTGGCATGATGCCTATGATGTTTTGGATTTGTAATTGGCCATTTTGGTGTTTGCTTTGATGATTTGATGCTTGGATGGTTTTCAATATTAGGATGCATGCCTATAGATTTGTGGTTTTTCCTATTTGATGTCATGATTGTGAATTGATGATGCAATCTTGTACCAAATATGTATGATGACTTGTTGGCATGATTAGGAGGTCATTAGAATGTGTTTGAGTGGATTAAAGTGTGTTAAACCAGCAAAATCTGCATTTTCTGGACAGTCCGTATCGGAACGGGTGCTATCGTTACGAAACGAGGGCCTGTAATGGCCTTCGTGTTTCGAAACCGGTAGAGGTCGTTCCAAAACGAATTTGCCACTGCCAAGCACTGTTTCGAAACTGGTCTCGAAACGAACCCACGTTTCGGAACGGTCAACCCTTGTTCCGAAACGGGTGACCGTTGGGCACTGATTTGAATGGTTTAAGGTTTGCATGCTTTACGTTTTGGTCCTGAATTTGTATGCAATTGCTTGAGTTTGAGATGTCCGTTTAAGGTGAAATTTGACAGGGAAGCATGGAATATGACTAATTTCATATTTGTAATTTAAAAATCAGTAAAGTCCTTCATCTTTCCAGAATTTACTTTTTGGTCCCAAAAAGTTGTAGTTTGTGCAATTGAGTCCCTTATCGTTATCTGATCGTTGTGCTTTTCAAGTATGCTCTTCATGAGGGAACTCTTAGGTTTAATATGCATCTAGACAAGTTTAAAAAAGGGACGTTAATCAAGGTTGACTTATGGGTTGACTTTGGTTTTCCCCGTGTAATCTTCGTAGTTCGAGTCAACCATCTAGGTCGGGCTAAGGGGGTTACATTTGGTGGTATCAGAGCTGAGTTCTCGAGTAATTGGGAATGGTTATGTGGGTAATAAATGTATGATTGCTTTTTATGCTTTTTTAAGTGAAAGCTTGGTGTGTAAATTGTGATAATGTTGCAATGGTGATGCTATGCTTTGTTGAAGCATGTTAGAGGGACCCATTGCCATATCAAAACTAATGAAATGAATTGCTTTTGAAAAATGAGCTTGAGTGCTTGGATTACTTACCTCGCTGAGCCTGATTATATTTATTGCATTTGTGTTAGTGCATTGTTTAGTGAATGGGACCTCGTAGAGAGACGAGGATTAATATGCGAGCTATGGCTCATAACGAGAATGAAGAGAATGCTGATAATGTAGTGGATTTACCTCCTCCTCCTGGTGGTGGACCGCCCGATGGTGGTGGTGCTGGAGGTGATGGAGCTGATGTTGGTGCTGGTACTGGGGTCGTTGGACCTGAAGCTGGGCAGGGGCAAGCTGCTCCTAACATGATAGTTTTGATACAAGCTATTGCGGGAGCCTTTCAGGCGGCAGTAGCTGGAGCTCATGGAGCTGGGCATCAGGGTGATGCTAATGTTAGACTACCTTTGGAACGTCTGCGCAGTCTGGGGGGACTGAGTTCAGAGGTCTGTCTGCTGAAGGTTCCGAGTCTTGGTTGGAAAGTACCAAGAGGATATTGGGACAAATGAACTGCAATGATGTGCAAAAGCTAGGATGTGTGGTATCGCTGTTACATGATGATGTGTATACCTGGTGGACGATCGCTATCTCCGGAATGGAGGAAGTTGATGTGACTTGGACGTTCTTTCTGAACGCGTTCAAGCGGAGGTATCTAGGTGTGCGATACCTGGATGAAAAGAAAAGAGAATTCATGTCTCTGACACAAGGAAGTATGACAGTGGTTGAGTACGAGATCCAGTTTGTCCGTCTCAGTCAGTACGCACCTGAGATTGTCCCTCATGAGCGGGAGGGGTGTGAATGGTTCCAATATGGTTTAGTGTCGGATGTAAAGACATATATGCTTGCAGCTGAATACACTGATTTTGATGTGCTGGTTAGTAGGGCGAAGGATATTGAGCAGAACTTGGGTTTGTCTTCTAGGGGTGCTGGTTCTGGCTCGGGTAAGCGAGCTGGTGAGTATAGTTCCGGTGGTGGACGGAACAAGATAGGACGAGATCGGAGGTATCAGTCTTCTGCTAGGCGTGGTGGTGGAGGGCATGGTGCGCCTGTTCAGGGGGACAGGGCGAGAGCTGATCAGAACGCATGATGGGCGTGTGGATCGCGTGGCCATTTGAGGCGTGATTGTCCTCGAGCAGCGTGGGAGGTACATGCTCCTGTTGTTGTGACTGGTACTTCGTGTTGGAATTGTGGTTCGGCAGATCACATGAGGAGGGAGTGTCCTCTGTTGGCCGGTGGTGGTCAGGGACGTGCTCCTGGAGTTGTTGCACCACAGAGAGGTCGTGGGCGCGGCCGTGGTAACTTCCAGCGTAGAGAGGATGGTGGAAGGAATGTGGCGCATGTGGTGGCTGTCCAACCAGAGGGTGGAGGCCAGGATCTAGTGTATGCGTAGCGGGAGGGGAGGAATGACACGGATGTGATCGCAGGTACCTTCACTTTGCAATCCTTGTCATTACTTTCCTTGATTGATTCTGGATCTACACACTCATACATATTGTGTGAACATGCTCAATTGCTTGGTTTGCCTGTTGAGTCTTTGGATGTTGGTATGTGTGTAACTAGTTCTTTTGGTGAGACTGTTGTGACGCGAAAGTTATATAGAAGATGTCCCTTGGTTGTTCAAGATCATGCTTTTCAAGTTGATCTTATTGAATTGCCTTTCTATGGCTTTGATGTAATCCTTGGTATGGATTGGCTTGTTGAGCATCGAGCTGTGGTGGATTTTGAGAACAAGCGAGTTTCGTTGAAGCTCGCGGATGATTATGAGGTGGTGGTGGTTGGTGAGAATGTGAAGTTTCTTGCCAATGTGGTGTCTACATTGGAGGCGAGCCGGATGCTGAGGCAGGGTTGTGAAGCCTATCTAGCCTTTGTGATGAATCCTAGCTCTAAAGAGTTGCGAGTGCAAGATATCAGGACTGTGCGAGAGTTTCCTGGTGTGTTTCCGGAGGAGTTGCCTGGATTGCCTCCTAATCGTGAGGTGGAGTTTGGAATTGAGCTGTATGAAAACACAACTCCAGTTTCCATTACTCCTTATCGAATGGCACCTAAGGAGTCGAAAGAGCTGAAGACGCAACTTCAGGAATTGCTTGATCGTGGTTTCATTCGGCCGAGTGTGTCACCTTGGGGTGCACCGATCTTGTTTGTGAAGAAAAAGGATGGCACTATGAGAATGTGCATCGATTACCGTCAGCTGAACAAGTTGACTGTCAATAATTGATATCCATTGCCGAGGATTGATGATCTTTTTGATCAATTTCGGGGAGCGTCTGTGTTCTCTAAAATTGACTTAAGGTCAGGGTCTTACCAGTTGAAGGTGAAGGATGTGGATGTGCCAAAGATAGCCTTCAGAACGAGGTATGGGCATTATGAGTTCCTTTTGATGCCGTTTGGTTTGACGAATACTCCTGCAGCTTTTATGGACATGATGAATAGGGTGTTCCATGAGTATTTGGACAAGTTTGTTGTGGTGTTCATTGATGATATCCTCGTGTACTCTCGTACTGAGAAGGAGCATGAAGGGCATTTGAGGATTGTGTTGCAGGCTTTGTTGGAGAATCAGCTTTATGCTAAGTTAAGCAAGTGTGACTTCTGGCTCAGGGAAGTTGTGTTCCTTGGTCATGGGGTTTCTGCTGAGGGGATTCGTGTTGATCCTCAGAAGATTGAGGCAGTGATGAATTGGAAGCCTCCTAAGTCTGTTCATGAAGTCTGTAGTTTCCTGGGTTTGGCGGGATACTACAAGAGGTTCGTGGATGGATTTTCAAGGATTGTTGCACCTTTGACGAAGTTGTTGCAGAAGGATTTTCAAGAAGGGTCATTAATCAAGGTTGACTTATGGGTTGACTTTGGTTTTCCCCGTGTAATCTTCGTAGTTCGGGTTAACCGTCTAGGTCGGGCTAAGGGGGTTACATGTTGGATGATACTTTGTTTATTTTCTTAATCTCATGTTAATGTTTATTATTTTCTCTTGATCTTTGCTTTATTTGTGGTGTGCTTAATTTCCTAACGTTGTAAGAGCTTAGGGTTGTAAGTGCCTTGAGAGTTAGGCTCTACCTTAAGCGCCTTCGAGAGTTAGCATTTCTTTAGGAATAGCCCAGGGTTGTAAGAGATTAGGGATGTTAGTGCCACGAGAGACATGCCATTCCTTAAGATTGGGGGTAGTGATCGAGGGAGCAAGCCTGAGCTAATAGTGACAGTTAGAGTAGTGCATGATAGCCTTCGAGAGAAGGTCATTGCTTTAGCATTAGCTTGGAGGAGTGAACGATAGAGCTAGCCTTAGATCTTCATAAACAATGGAGTAAACATCAAGGGGAAGGACTCCAACCTACCTTAGAGATAAGTAATGGGTTTAAACGGCTAAGAGGGATAAAGATTAGGAGAGTAAATTGTTTAGAGTTAAGCCGGGAGGTACTACTGTAGCATTTTAGTCCTCCAGCCTCCTTGCTAGAGATAGTTTAGAAGCAACCATAGTAAATCCCGCCAAGCATATTGGAGAGAATTAGGATTCGTTAGTAGTGTTAAGAGGTTTTAGAGGGTTATCCTTCAGGAGCTAGCCAGCCATTCCATAGAGAGCTTCGTATTCGAGAAAGGACCTATCTGTTAATTGATTATATCTTCGTTGTCTGCTTGTTTTGCTACAGCATTTTTCCTTCATTCATTCTGCCTCAGAATACTAACATTACAATTTGGTTACTATAGCAATTTGGAAACGAAACTGTGTTCACCTCCAATCCCTGTGGAGACGATACTCACTCATCACTTTATTACTCGTTCGACGTGTATACTTGCACAATTGGTGTATCATTTATAGTACTGCACGAACGCGAACACATGTGTTGATGCATGAGGTTTTAAGCGTGGTTTAATGCTTGTTTATGGCTTATCATGAATGCTTTGTAAAAACAGTGAGGTATGCATGAGATATGGATTATATTGTCAAGTGATGTTGAGTAAAGTGTTTTATAAATGAAATCGAATATAGTTAGCCGGCTATAGGATTGAGTACACTATAAACTAGTCGCCTTGGATGTTGAAGGGTTGTGATTGTACCGAATACTCCATCCAAGTACCCTAACGATTGAGGATTGTTAAGGTTGCAACGGTTGAGGGTAGCTCTCGGGTGCAAACCTTATGTATGTCTCGTCTCTTGTTAGTGGGTTATACATTTACCGATGAGTGGTGTTGAGGGGTTGTGATTGTACTGAATACTCCACAACGGACGTCACAACGATGGAGGGTCGCTCTCGTGTGTGAACCTTGAGATGTCGGTAAAGTGTATGAAGGGTGTGGGACAACCCTTGGTAATCTGTGTATCCGATACTTTGGTTTCGAGTTTGTTGTTATCACTTGTGAGCCAATATAATGGATTTGTATAATGTGGAAAAAGTTGCTAATGCATAATTTTAAAGATGCTTGTTTTGGTTTAAGCTTAGCATAAAGATGATTATGCTTGGAAGGCTTATACTATGAGTAGCAATGGTTTAATTGCTGGATTTATATGTATCATGTTTCATGATGTTTACTACAATGGTTTTAAGGATAAAGTGCATGTTTTGTCAAAGGAAGCTTGATGGTTTTGAAAAGAGTGAAAATGGTTTTGTGCATTGATGATGTTTTTGGTTTGAGCAATCCTCACTAAGCTTGTATGCTTATGTTCTCTTTGTTCATCAATGCAATCAATTGAAGCCTTGGTGGTAGCACTTGCAAGGGAATCGGTGGAAGACTTTGATTGAAGGTAAGTTTTAGCTTTGGACTAGTGTAATAAAGACATTGGCAATGAGGGTGTCCAATGCTATGAATGATGGTTGATTTGGTGTTCTCTGGTTTAGTACAAGTTTGATATGCATATTTGAGTATGTAAATGGCCTTTTAAGTGTTGGTTTTTGTTTGGACTGGAGAATTGATCTTTTGATGCTTGATTTTTCGTAGGAAGTATGCCTTTAGAATTCTTTGTTGATAAATGTCATGTTATGACGTTGTTGTTGCCATGTATTCTTGAGAATTGATGTTTACATGAGTTGTATGCATATTAGAGGTAAGTCGGTGTGCTTAGGAATGGATTAAAGTGTTTAAAACAACCAGATTTGACATTGGAGGGGTATCGATACGGTCTGTGTATTTTTGGAGGGGTGTATCGATACTCGGGGGGCGTATCGATACCCATTTTTGCCACTGGTTTTAGGTGTATCGATACGGGCATCAAGTGTATCGATACGACCTTTGAATTGTGAGGTTGGTGGGCTGCTCGTCGTGAGAGTATCGATACCCTCCCTAAGGGTATCGATACGGTTGGGTATTGATACTCTCTCTCAGGGTATTGATACGGTTGGGTATTGATACCCTCTCCCAAGGTATCGATACGGTGGGGTATTGATACCCTCTCTTAGGGTATCGATACGTTGTAAGTTAATTTGGTTGTTTGACATCTTTAAATGTTTTGAACCTTATATTTTAGTCCATGTTTTTTATAGATGCAATTAAAGGTGATTTAATGGTTAATTTGAGTTGAGCTTCGACAGAGATGCATGTAATGAGTTTAATTAAAGGTTGGTAATCTGAATTTGGTATTAACCCTTACAAATTGTTTTTTTTATCGGCAACCGTATGTTTTATTAAATTAGAAAAAACAAACAGCTTGACGAAATCGCACGCCTCGTTAAAAACCTCCCTAAACCTATTGGAGGAAAAGAGTACGATACGATCCGTCGATTACAAAAGAAAAAAACACAATAAGGCCAAGTCACAAACATGCCGCAAACATCGAAAGCCTATCTACTCCCTCTTTCGCCAATGCATCCGCAAATCCATTCGCTTCCCTCGGCACATAGCAGAATTGGATATCGTAAATGACTTGACAAGCTTGATCAATTGCCAAAAACTCCTCCCAAAGCCACCAAGGTCTTTTTGCAGATTGAGTAATCCAACTCAACGCAACTTGAGAATCCGACTCCAAAATCACACAACCCTGTCGCCATTCCCTTTCCTGTATTATACCCAAAGCAATATCACATCTCGAACAAACCGTCGTTTAGTACTCCCTCCCAAGCCCCTAACATTCCACGATAGCATTTTCATGATTCACAAACCCCGATGATCACCGCTAATCACCCTTGAAATGTCTCGAATAATCTCTTCTTCCCTGCCGTTGGAATTAACCCCAATCAATGAACCCAGCTTCACCGTTTCAATTGCTTCTATTTCAATATTTTTTGTTGCTTGCCCGTCATCCAATCTTCCCGTATTCAATATTTCTTGGCTAACTTTAGACACTCGGTTACTCTTCTTTTTTCTATAGGACCGACAAACTTCCAAATTGCCCCCTAAAAATCGTCTGATTTTGCAATACGCCTGACCCACCTGAACAACTTCGGGTTTGCTCAAATCTGATTGTGCGCATGTCGAAAAGATAGGAGGAAAAAATTTTAAATTCGGATTTAATTTAGAATTAAATTCTAAATTATCCACAGCATGAAGGTTAGACTCCAATTCAAATGAATCACTATTTTTAGAATTAGCAATTCCCGCTATATCCAAACTCTTGCAATTTTGAATGTCTCTTATCTCTGTAGGACTCCTTTCACCACCAAACTTCTCCCCGCTCAGGCTTCTTTCCGCCGCCTCCATTGTCTTTGTCGGCAGGTTCTCCGATGGCCTGTCCGGCGATCGAGTAGAGTTGTTTGATGCCCCTTTTTCGTCAATGTAATTCCGATCAGAATGTATTTCTTTTCCGGATGAATCTCCCTGTTGATATGCTTCATTTGCAAGCCATAGAACCGGATTTGTAGGTTCCTGAATTGTTTCTGCATCCACTACGTTTTCAACTCTCTTAGTCGGTGGTGAATTGTTATCACTACTTCCTTCGTCGTCCGATGGATCTGTTTCCCCACAATCGCATTCCACCACCGGGGAATTTCCATCCATTTCTAACACGCGAACTGTATATGATTCCCCCCCAAATTCAACTTCAATTTGTTCCTCAATCCTATTGAACGTGGATGTTTCGATCATAATTTTACCGCAATCAAATGAGGATGGTGTTTCCGTTTCATCATCCATTCGAATCAAAACACCCCATATACTTGCAATGTTCATGAACGTCCTTTTGTGCCATAGGTGTATTGGAAGGCCGATTATCGACATCCATACCCTTCGCGATTCCACCTTGATCGCTGGAGACCATTTTTCTACCTTCGCGAAGCATTCTTTCACCCGGTCTAGCTGCAAAATTTTATCGCGAATGGATGCCGATGTACACATTAGCAAGATCATTGATCCGGATAATCGCAAGATCGAGAAACCATCGTGTTTGTCTACCTCTAACCTCTCCGCCAGAGCCTTTATGCTGCATGGATTCAGGCACCAGCCCACCGCACACCATTGTAGTATTGCCCATCTTCATCCACTATTCCTGATACTCTCGGTCTGTTTTGTTTCACTTCGTCTCTCTCTGTCGATGTTTCTGATTTTCTTGATTCCTCATTTTCCTTTTTCCCATGTTGTTCTGTGTTGCCCCCTCTTTTACGATACCACTCCGTTTTGCCCTTCCACGCCATAGATACTCTCAATCTGCCGCCGTAGATCCATTTACCGTTTAATCTCTCTATCACCCTGTTTGCATCTTCCTTCGACGCCATTCTAACGAAACCAAACCGTTGTCCATCTCTAGCCCTTTTGTTCGGTATGAATGCATCTTTTACAATCCCATGTCTGTCACACACTTGCCACAATCCTTTCCAGTGAATTGTCCGAGAGAGACCACTGATGAATAAAGTCCAGAATTGCTGATTTTTCTGGTCTCTTTGCGCCGATCTGCTGCCTGTGTGTGATTCGCTGTTCCGGCCGGTGATGTTTTCCTGTTCGACGGCTAGGCGGTTCCAAATTCCCGTGGAGAGCATTTCATTGAGATATTGAGATATATAACCCTTACAAATTGTTGACATTTCATTGAGATATTGAGATATATAACCCTTACAAATTGTTGAAATTGCAAAATGGTTCCTAAATCTGATATTGGATGAAATCGATGAGCGTTTTAGTTATTGTTTGATCCGATGTTTTGTTGAACACATAGGTATGTATTGAGCATCTAGACAAGATTAAAAAATTTAGGGTCGTTTATTCAAGTAAACCTTCCCGGTTTACTTCAATATTCCCCATGTGACCCGTTCGGTTCAGTCTATCGGCTAGGCCGAGTCGAGAGGGTTACAATGTAAAAATGTCTTAATAAAAATATAATGAATTTTTATTAAGCATAATTAATTTAATATAATGAATTTTTACACTGACTGTTTACACAGATTGTTTAACTTAATGTAATGAATTTTTATTAAGCATAATGAGTTTAATATAAAAATGTCTTAATTTTTTAACAGACATGTCTTAACAGACATAATATAAATTTTGTTAAAGTCGTGCATTATATATAATTTTTTAACATATATATAATTTATATATAATTTCTTTAACATATATATAATTTTTTAACAATCATAATATAATGCCTTTACTAAGTATATATTAAGTATATATTTCTATTAAATACTTTACTTAATAAAAATTAAGACATGTGTCTATGAAGACAAAAATTTTATTAAGCATAATAAAATTAACATAATATATATTATATATTATGTTAAAAATTAAGACATATTTCTATTAAATATTTTACTTAATATAATAAGTTTACTAAGTATACTAAGTATATAATGAATTTTTATTAAACATAATATAATAAAAAATTCAAGTAAATATATTCTTAATAAAAGTTTTTATCTTAATAAAAATATGTCTTAATTTTTATTAAGTATATAATATATATTATGCATCAATTAAAATATAAAAAAAAATTATTAAGTATATAATGAACACTTTACACTTTAAATTATTTAACATTTCATGTTAGGTCTATATCAGTTCAGGTCCATAACAGGTCGGGTTCAAAACAGGTCGGGTCAATTAACAGGCCGAGTTCAAAACAGGTCAGGTTCATAACATGTCGAGTAAAGTCGGTTGTCTGCCAGGTCAGTCTTGGGTTCGTTTCAGTCAGGTGTAGGTGGGGTTTCAGGGCCACAGTAACAGGTCCAATTTGGGTTCGGGTCATTTCCGGTCGGATGCAGGTTTGGTTCGGTTACTACAGTAACATGTCAAATTCGGGTTTGGGTTAACAACAGCCGGTTACAGATCAGATTCGGGTCATCAAATCCTCAGGACAAACCAGATTTTAACTCAAGCAGGTTTCAGTCAGGTTTTCAGGTCGGATCACCTTTTTACATCTCTAAATGGCAGTCTTTTACTTGTAAAAGGGTTTGAGTTTTTTTTAAGTCTTAAGTGGGTGTGTTGACCATTTTAGTTGGGGATGAATTGTTGGATGGGCATTTTACCCGACCAGGCCTGATATGGTTGGATTCATTTAATAAATAAAAAAGAATTCGATTTGGGTTTTTATTAGTAGTGAAGTCGGGTTCGGCTTAGGGTAGAAAATATCTAAGGATGTAAATGAACCAAACGTTCAGTGAACTGTTCGACGGGAAGTTCGTTTATTTATTAAACGAACGAACATAAACACAATTTTCTATTTATTTAATTAAATGAATGAACATGAACAAATGGAACGTTCGGTAATTCGTTCATTTATGTTCTTTTAAATTTATTCACATATGTCCATTTATATTTATTATTTTTCACAACAATTCGTTTATGTTCGTTTAAATTTATTCACATATGTCCATTTATATTTATTATTTTTCACAACAAATGTATTATATTTTTTAAAAAAAAATCTATTCACATATGTTAGTTCGTTTATGTTCGTTTAAATTTATTCACATATATCTAGGGGCAGAGGTAGAACTTTTACTCTGGGGTGTCATAATTTAATTTTTTATGAATAAAATTTTTAATTAGGTTGGAACAAAAAATGTGTGTCAATTTTCTTTTAAGGGTGTCATTTTCTTTTTAAGGGGTGTTAATGTTAATTTAAAGCGTATTAATTTTATTTTTAAATATTAAATTTATAGGATTTTTTTTAACTTTTGGGGTGTCATATGACACTCATGTTTAATAGGTGGCTCCGCCCATGCATATATCATTTTATGTTTGTTCGTTTGTGTTCGTTTACGTTCATTTACCAGTTTAACAAACGAACAAGCTACGTTCCTTAACAAACAAACACACAGAAAAAAAGAAAAATTATATTATGTTGTGAATGGATACTGCAAGACAGAGTTTGGCAAGAATAAAGGTAGGTAACAGAATTGAGCCAGAGGGATGCCTGTGGTAAAAATTTGATCAAAGTTACAAACTACTCAAGTTAATATTTAGATATTTGAATTTGATTTCCGTCATAACTCTAAATTTGACTTTGACAATGATCAAACTAAATTTGTCTTAGTCCAAAATTTCAAACTACTTGTTGGAAAAGGTGGCCAATCTTTTGAAAAAAAAATTACTCGTTGACTGTATTTACGTGCAATTGGGTGTATGGACCACTGAACCAATCAAAGTTTCCCAAGTTCAGTCGGGGCCTGAATAATTGTACATATTTCTTACTCAAATCCTTAGAATCAAAGTATTTTTCAAGAAGATTGAACTAACATTAGAAAAGCATTCGGCTCAGCTCTCTCTCATGATTTTTGCAAACCTAGCTTCCTCCTTCCTCTTATGTTTCTGCTGCTATTTGCAAACTTTGGTGCTGTTTTTTCTATGAATTCACTCAATGCCACCACTGATCATTCTGTCCTTATGGTACTAAAGTCTCGTATAAGTCATGATCCGCGCAATCTCTTAGCGACAAACTGGTCTTATTCTGCTTCTGTTTGTGATTGGATTGGTGTCACATGTGGATCCAGACATCATAGTGTCACTGCTTTGAATTTATCACAGTGTCACCTCTTCAAGAGAATATACTTTCAGTCTCTCGTGTTAAAGAAAGTAAGCAGTTTGTTAGAGTTGTTAGTGAGTCGTTTTGGGCTGTTTCATTTACAGTTTTGATATTGGCCATATAAGCTAACAATTGTAATTGGTCAATAGCTTGGGAAAATATTAATTCATTTTAATAAAGAAAGTAGATTTTAATTCATTGTTTTCTCTGTTTGGTTATCAAACATGACCGCCACTCTTTTCCCCTCTTATCTCCACCGTTGTCACCTCCGTTAATCATCTCCGACCACCATGGCACCATTCTCACATGGTATCATTCGTCGTGTCGATCCTGAAGCTTTTCGTCGCCCCGCTGCTGATTGTGTTGGGTTTTGAGGTGCTCGATTCCTTCAACCCATCTTGCTCACCAAGTGGTGGAGAGGTAGAATTTTGGGTGGATGTGGTGTGGAAGCTAAAAGATAAATGACACAATGATTTTAGAGTGGTTCAACCTTCTAACCAAGGTCTACATCCACTACCTTAGCTTCCCACTAAGGATTTCCAATCAATCCACTATTGATTCGTCCCCTTTTCTAGGCTTAGGAGGAAACCCTTATACACCGATCAAGCTTTCTACCCAAAACCTTGATCAAACCCTCTTTTTCAAAGAGAAAAGATAAGTAAACTTAAATCCCTCTAATAGGTGATTGTTTGCATAAATAAGCTCTCACCCAAAAACTAAAACACTTGAGCAAATTTGACAATTTTGGCTCATTAGTGTTTGTCTATACAATAATTTGACAATTAGACTCTAAGACAATATCTTGATCATTTTTTGTTTGACAATTGAAGCATTAACCATATCTTGATGCTTGTAGGTCTCTTTTATACTCCTTGATGTGTTTATAGCCGTTACTAGCCGTTGGGGTTGAATTGGAGCCATTGAGGACTTTATTTCCCACCATAAATGCAGTTCTGCTGCTACCTGTATCGAAACGCTCGAACCCGTTTCAATACGCTCTTCAAGTAGAAAGAGTCGTTGTAGTCTGATGAGCATCCGTATCGAAACGCCATGGGCTGTATCGAAATGCCCGTATTGAAACGCTAGGCACCGTATCGAAACGCTCTGTATTTAAATGTTAGTTGGAAAATAGCCGTTGGGGTTTATGATCATTGTGGTCGATGCCAGTAGGCGTATCGAAATGGCATAGCCCGTATCGAAACGGTGGGCAAAAACCTCATCCATTAAAGACTTGTTTCGATACCCGTATCAAAACGTTTTGACACTGGAAGACACCGTATCGAAACGCCTAAGGGTGTTTCGATACACCTGGATGGTTTTGTTTAATTTGGCTTTGAAAAACTTGTAAAAACCTTTAAGAACATCCCTTAAACATAGTTTCAAGCTATTTGGACTTTGGAAATAGTTTTGAATTCTTTTTAAATCAGTCCAAAACATTTTTCAATTATTATATCAAAACATTAGTTTTACAGATTTCTTCAGATTTTAGTCACCATCGCTCATCAGTTTTATTTTTCGTTCAGATCGAGAATCTGTCTTTCCATTCAGATCTATAACCTCGCCTTCAATGTCGCCAGTGAAGATCCTCACGTCGTCCTTATTCTACTGCTTTCGTTTGGGTCTTGTTTATCACAATCTTATTTTGCTACCGGCGTTCCTAACGTCCTTCCTTCACTGCGAGTCGGATTTCAATGACTACATGTATCTTGCGGATCTTGATGATTTGGTTGTTAGAAAATAAGCGTTAATCCAAGAATAAATAATAAGATAAAATAATATTATTTTAACGAACAATACAAAATTAAGAACAATACAACAATATATAAATCAAACCGATTTGGAACCAAAAGAAACGTGTTGAGGCCTACACGAACACAGTTTCCTTAAGACAGATTTTCAGCCACTCCTATGGTGCTCGAGTTCATTGGTCGTCTATCTCCCAGGATACAACAACATAAGATCAGCTCACAGTTGCACTATTATGGAGATCACGAACCGACCCTTGCCTTCGCCTATCACCGAACACCACTTGTAAAATCCACAAAGTAAAACAATAAAAAATTTATGTGGTTTTTTGTTTTTTTAACCTAGAAGCTTTACTCCCTATTTATAGGATTGTCATGAGGGTATAAGTGGAAATTTTGACCTAATGGAGCATTTAATATTGAGAATCAATTGATTCTCCTATAAAGTAATTTCCAAAATTATTATCTGAATTAAAGGTAACTTTCAATATTTACCCTTTTAATTCTAAGATAAAATTTGGCAAATTTATTCTTTTATTTAAGGAAAAATCATTTCAAAATTGGGTCAAAATATATGCAAAGCCCACAAAGGACCAGACCGGTTCAGACATTTGCGTTACCCACATCGTGCACGTCTGCACATTTACGAACCAACAATTGGTTCCACATTTTCCTCAACAACATTTGAATCAATTTCTTATTCAAAGCTCCAAAATTATCAAAGTTTTCCAACAATCCCCCACATGAATGAAATTGATTTAATCAAAAACATTTTGACTCGATGTGGTGATAGATTCTACGATCGATAGCTGCATAGGATAGGTAGGTGTCCACCCTTGAACCTTCCTTTGTGAAAGTATATTTACTTTACTAGCTTACCAGTAGACGTAATGTCCTTGAATTGTTCTTCCGTTTGTGTAAACGATGATATACTTCACACAACTACCTCTGTGACAAGAGTATTAGTTCTCATTGGTATGTCCATATGGCCGTGGACATCGCCTGGTTCTGCGAGAGTTTGAAAGAACTATGGCCAATAGTCTCATTGAAGCGGCCCCACTTCACTCTCACATAGGTGACTTATGTTGCATGACTCACAAAAGCACACAATGGACATTAAAAGCATTGCTTAGCCTAAACCACTTTGATCATTGTTTACATCATAGGAATGGACTTGGGGGATAAAAGCCTCTACAGTGATCGCACAGGTCTATGCAATTAGGTTGTCCCTTTGAACCTAGATCTTGGAATCTCCAGTCAACTAGGTAGGGGTTTCCTTCACATAGCACCTTAAATTTACATGGGCTTTAGTCTCATTCCTTTCAAGGTTTTTTTTTTTGAACTTGATCTCGACTTAACCCTTTAGTTAGTGGATCCGCTTATCCTTTGATTTCAAAAAATCAATAGAGATAACTTCATTTGAGATCAGTTGTCTAACAGTATTATGTCGACGACGCATATGTCTCGACTTACCCATTATACACAAAGCTCTGTGCTCTACCAATTGTGGGCATTGACTTTGGTCGTTCAGGAATATCGTTCAAGAAATTTCTGAATCCATTCGACTTCTTTTCTAGACATGTCTAGAATTACAACTCAAATTCTATTATGGATTTGATTATAACCATTTTCTTAAGGATTTTCATGACACGGTTTCTCCTCCCAAAGTGAAGACATATCCACTTGTGCCTTTGATATCTTGAATATCAGATATCTAATCGCATCGGAGTATCCTTCTAAATAGTAGGATCTCTGGAATAATGCAATTCATAATCTCGAGTATATCTAAGATATCCCAATACTCTCACAATTGCTTTCCAGTGATTTTCACTTGAATTGCTTGTGAATGTACTTGAACTTCTCACAGTAGAAATAATATATGGTCTATTGAATCTACTTGGTCAACACTTTGGTCTTTGTTCTTGGACAAAAGTTGGCATGTATTTATTGGAGTTCTGGCTATGCCGGAAACATCCTTGCCAAACTTCTCTTGCCCGCGTAGTGTGACTACGTCAATATGAGACCTTCAAGTGACCGTTTGATTTGGATGCCCAAAATCAAATATGTTAATCTCATATTTTTCATGTCAATCTTGAATTTAACAAGTCTTTGGTACGTTTACCATTTTATTGTTGCTTCCAACAATGAATATGTTATTAATATACAAACATAGAATAATATATCCAATGTTAGTAGTTTTGACATATACACATTTGTCACACTCATTTATCTTGAAGTTGTTTGTCATCATGACATTATCGAACTTCTCATGTCTTTACTTTGGTGCTTGTTTAAGTCTATACAAGGACTTCACCAATCTACATACTTTTCTCTCTTGACTTGAAACTACATAACCCTTAGGTTGTTCCATGTATATTTTTTTCATCAAGATCTCCATTTAGAAAAGCCCTTTTAACATCTATTCGATGTACGTCTAGATTCCGCAAAGCGATAATTGTATGTATCATACTTATGAAGGTTATCCTTGATACATGAGAGTATGTATCGAAATAGTCAAGGCATTCGGTAACATTTGAAGGTGGTAACAATATTTACCTTATCCTCTCTAATAATAGGAGGATCATCCTTGAACACGCCGTCTTATGGCAATTGAAGCATTTTTTTCATGAAATTTTGCTTCTTGAACACACCGTCTAATTTACGGTTTGAAGTCGTTTTTGACTTCCACTACGTTTTCTGTAATAATATTTGTCTTAACAATATTTACCTTAGTAACATTTGAAGGTGGTAACAATATTTACCTTATCCTCTCTAATAATAGGAGGATCATCCTTCAGATATTTAACCAGGTTTATCACGGTCAATTATGCAACATCTTTTGTTGCCATGTATGAAATTCTTTCCAATAAATTTCACTTATTTTTCCATTGTGTCACGTAGACACAATCCAAAACCAAGAATTATGAATCTGTTAAACGTCAGAAATTTAGTCAAAGACTAAAACCAGAAACAGAAACAAAATTTCTAACTTTTATTAGACGATGGTGATTTAGTAAACTAAACACCAAACAAAAGTTCACTCGGTATTAATAGAAAGAACAATAATAAACAATGCACCAGGTAGGTAACTTATGAAAGAGAGGTGGTGCACTAGGCACGCTTAAATACCAAGTCTCTCAAAGAACCAATCCTAGACATGCATTTTTAAATTTTCTTTCAATCACCGTTTATGGATTCTATTCTTGAAATCATTCCAAGCATGGATGATCAATCGAAATCACTACCTTCGATTCACAACAATTTGGAATCTTTCATTTATGGTCCAACGACCATCTCGATTCTTTAGCCATTTTTAAACATTGTGCACTTCATAACATGCATCAAAATAGGCTTTAAGAATTTAATTTTAACATAGAGAACCAAATTCTTCTATGCTTTGATTCGAGACTTTAGTCGGAATTTAGTAACCAATGTTATTTCCAAAATAAATTCACTGATTTATTTCTAAAATAGAATTATACTTGATTCTTTAAGAAATAATAACTTTAAGTTATTGCTCTTTCCAAAATAAATTCACCAATTTATTTCAAGGTTGAATCATTCTAGATTCTCACGAAATTAAATCCAACGATTTATTTCTCTTAACAAGTTAGAATCAACACATGATTCTAGTACAGAAATAAATTTAATGATTTATTTCCTTTTACACAAATTGAATCATATTTGATTCTTACGGAAATAAATTCAATGATTTATTTTTCTTAACAAGTTAGAATCAACGCATGATTCTAGTACAGAAATAAATTTAATGATTTATTTCCTTTTACACAAATTGAATCATATTTGATTCTTACGGAAATAAATTCAATGATTTATTTTTCTTAACAAGTTAGAATCAACGCATGATTCTAGCTTAGAAATAAATTTAATGATTTATTTCCTTTTACAAAAATTGAATCATATTTGATTCTTACGGAAATAAATTCAATAATTTATTTTCCTTGTATCGTTAGAATTATACAAGATTCTCTTGAAAATAAATTCAATGATTTATTTTCTTTTCTAAAATTAGAATCAACACAGGATTCTAATTTAGTAGTTTATTTCTATTATATCTTCTGTTAAACAACAGAGATATCAATCAAACTTAGTTCTGTTTAACCAACAGAAATCAAAAGGAATTAATCCTTTGATTTTAATTCCATTTCTTGTTTGAAGATTAAGTAAACCTGTTAAAACGACAGGAATTAAATTCTCGAAACGAATTATTTACGAGATCTTTTATTTCCAAAACAAAACATGACTTCGCATGGATATCATATTTCTCTCTACAAAATTTCTCAAAAGAAATTGTTAGTACGAAATAAAATCCACATAATTTCAAAAAATACAAAGAATCACAATTAAGACAAAAAAATGTGACAAAGTATAATTATATGCATGTCATATTTTAAATGTCCACATTATAAGGTAACATTATCATAATAATATTACCAAAAATATTACCAAATTTAAAACTTTATCTTAACAATACATGCAAATATGTATTTAAAGTTTTTATTTCCATTCCAAGAAGGGTTGGCATATAAGGTTATAAAATTACCATATTTTCATATCGAATGTCATATTTATTATTTAATATTAATGTCAAAAAAGTTTAAGGAATATTTCATTATTACCTTAACAATGTCATAAAAGGTTTAATTATGACATAAACCATACCATATTAAAAGTCAAAATTTAATATGGAATATTACCTTAATAATACCATAATTTATGGTTTTAAAAGTGTCATATTTACAAGAAAACTTATTAAGGAATATTTAAAATTACCTTACTAATCGAATATCCAAATGTTCTATCTCAAGAAAACCGCTTGCATCGTGTTGAATCTGTGGTGTTGGTGATCTCAACATTTCTTGTCTTTGGGCATTCACTGCCATGAAAATCGTTGAGATGTCTTTGAGCATTTACGGGCACCAAAAGCTTTGAAGACAAGAAAAAATGGTCAAATGACAAATATGAAATAATTGACCACTTTAGTTAAAAGCCATATAAAAGTTATGGAAAAAGCACGCATGTAAATAAAAAATAACAACATTAGACTTTCCTTTTTCTATGCGTGAAAATTTCCTCATCGTGTGAATCATTGCTTTAGATACAATAATCTATTCGTCTTGGATTAAAACTGAGAACCTGTCTTAAGATTGTTAGAAAATAAGCGTTAATCCAAGAATAAATAATAAGATAAAATAATATTACTTAAATGAACAGTACAAAATTAAGAACAATAAAACAATATATAAATCAAACCGATTTGGAACCAAAAGAAACATGTTGAGGCCTACACGAACGCAATTTCCTTAAGACAGATTTTCGGCCGCTCCTATGGTGCTCGAGTTCATTGGTCGTCTGTCTCCCATGATACAACAACATAAGATCAGCTCACAGTTGCACTACTATAGAGATCACGAACCGACCCTTGCCTTCGCCTATCACCGAAAACCACTTGTAAAATCCACAAAGTAAAACAATAAAAAATTTATGTGTTTTTTTTTGTTTTTTTAACCTAGAAGCTTTACTCCCTATTTATAGGATTGTCATGAGGGTATAAGTGGAAATTTTGACCTAATGGGGCATTTAATATTGAGAATCAATTGATTCTCCTATAAAGAAATTTCTAAAATTATTATCTGAATTAAAGGTAACTTCTAATATTTACCCTTTTAATTCCAAGATAAAATTTGGCAAATTTATGCTTTTATTTGAGGAAAAATCATTTCAAATTTGGGTCAAAATATCTGCAAGCCCACAAAGGACCAAACCAGTTCAGACATTTGCGTTACCCACATCGTGCACGTCTGCACATTTACGAACCAACAATTGGTTCCATATTTTCCTCAACAACATTTGAATCAATTTCTTATTCAAAGCTCCAAAATTATCAAAGTTTTCCAACATTGGTGAGATCCTTCAATTCTCCATCTGTTGTATTGTTCATCTTCTATTGCATGATCTATAGCTGCTTTTAGAGGATAATCTTCTCTTGTCATTTGTCACGCATTTTTGTTAAAGTCCGTGTTATGATTGATGGCTTCGTGATTGCGGTTGGTGATGGTGATATCTAAAAGCTGGTTTGCGATTATTGATTGTTGTTTTCAATTGATCTATGTTGCTCGTTGGATTTTCAATTGATCTAATTTTTGTGAAGAGAATACGTTGATTTTATACAAAAGCTAAATCAAAGGATGATTGTAATCATCGCATTGAGTCAAAAGCTGTTGGTCATAGAAATTGAAGGATCTCTCATTGATATCGATACGTGGTTCTGTGTAAGGAGTTAATTTTGATTTTTTAAGTTGATTTAAGTGAGGAGATTAGATATTTTGGGGTTCATTCGACTATTTGTTCAACTCTTCTGAAACCTGGGATGTTCAACTGCTGATTCTTTTCAACTGGTTATTGTGTGTCTGGTTTGATTCACCTTACTATAGTTTATCATCATTTGGTATATTGTACCATTGATGTGCATTATATGTTGTTGGTTCCTGATCTGAACTGCTTGATTGGTTTCCTACTCTGATATCTGCTGAAAGTTACTACTGTTTGGTTAATTCGTTACTTTGCATCACTGCTGAAAGTTGGTAAAGGCTAAGATTATGTTCAAGAAAAATCTTGGTTCCCCATTGCTTCATTGTTTGTTTCTTCTTCTCACAAAGTACACATGGAACTTGAGACTTAACAACCAAGTGTCCAAAGAAGAAAATTTCTGGGAGAGTTAAGTGTTTAACAGCCTTGCTCTCTGTTAACCAGACATAAGAGGGTACTTTCTTGCCCAAGGGGGGCTTCAGATTGTATCTGGGAGTTTGTAGCTTAACCACCTTGCTCCCAACAAAAAGAAGGGTCGAATAAGTGAGAGGGAAGACGGTAAAGATGAAAGAAGAAGTTTCGGATGAAATTTCAAATAAAAAAGTTGTAGGATAGAAAGGTGAGTAAAGAAGAACGAAAGGAAAAAGAATTCCTTCAATTCTCGGTCAATTTGAAGAAAGAAGAAAGGAACAAGAAGCATGGTGAATATTAAAGAAAGTAAGCAGTTTGTTAGAGTTGTTAGTGGGCCGTTTTGGGCTGTTTCATTTACAGTTTTGATATTGGCTATATAGCCAACAATTGTAATGGGTCAATAGCTTGGGAAAATATTAATTCATTTTAATAAAGAAAGTAGATTTTAATTCATTGTTTTCTCTGTTTGGTTATCAAACACGACCGCCACTCTTTTCCCCTCTTATCTCCACCGTTGTCACCTCCGTTAACCATCTCCGACCACCATGGCACCATTCTCACATCTCGAAGTCTATTGAAGAAGGCTGCAGACAAAGATTTTGTTAACACGTCTGCTACTTGATCTATAGCCAGAACACAGTTCACTTTTATCGATCCATTCATTACCTTTTCCCTTACAAAACACAAATCTAGTTCAATATGTTTCATTTTCGCATGTTGCACAGATTAGCAGCATGTGCGATGGCCCTTGTATTATCACAACATATGATAGGAGAGGAAGGAAACTTTATACCAAGCTCAGCGAGAAGAGATCTGATCCACATTGCTTCGCACATAGAGTTGGCTAGGCTTCTAAATTCAGTCTCAGCTGACCATCGTGAATTTTGAATTTTCGTCACGTAACATGCAAACATGCAAAGTTAATAGACAAAGACTCGTGCTAACATGCAAAGCTCGTTGTAAGATTTTATTCCCGGCCCGTCAACTTTTAATTAATGAATTAAGTGAAAAAGTCGAAATAGTGGTAACGTTAGGTACTTATTATTGACCAAAATTTGTTTACAGGGTGAAAGTTAATAGAGAACGTACTTCAGGAGTGATTGTATGATTAAGCCTATTTTTTGTCTGAGTCAATGTTTATTTTATTAGTAATATAAAATCTTCAGTTGTTTTAGTCTCTATATTTTAATTTTAGAACTTTGGTATTTATTTAAATGATACATGGACAAATGAAAAATAAATAGAAGATTAAATTCATAATTTATGTATAACATTGGAACTAATAGGCTTTTTCTTTCAAGGATTAAATGCATGAACTACTCTATTTTTTTTAATTCTGAAATTTCCATTTTATTCAAACGGTACACTGAAAAAAATAGTTAAATGCTTTATCTTTAGTTTTTTTTGTTTAGGCAACTATTTCCATTTTATTGAATGACTAATTCAAATCGAGTATTGTAGAGATTCATTATGAGGGCGACTCTTCCAAAACCTACAATGGCAGAATTTGAATCTCTGACCTTCTTGCTTAAGGGATCTAGCTAGTACCTCATCTCATTAGACCAATTGTATGTTATCTATTTTTTCGCATTGGTATCTATTATTTTGGTTATTAATATCTTAGAAAGAAAATGGAAGAAAAGTATTATTGTTATTATTATTATTGGTTATAATCACTTGTATTCAATTTTTCTAAATTAAATTAGATAATTTAGAAGTTTATTGTGGGTCATCTTCTCAATTCAATTCACAAATTCAAAATTTAAATATTTGACTTTACGTAGGAATTTGAACAAAAATTGTCTGCCACTTTTCGGTCCCAAAATTAAAAATTAAATTCTAAGCTCTAACCCTAAATTCTAAATTTTAAACTATGAATCCTAGAAAACATACCTTAATTCTCTAAACTCTAACCGTAAACCTATTTTTTTAGTGTAGGGGCATAAATAGTATGAGTGTTCATGGTTAACCAAAATACTACACCGATTAACCTCACAACAGTCAACCGGTAAGTTCTATTCTTAATGTAATTAGAACACATTATCTTTAGATATTATCATCTGATTGTACTAATAACATAATTTACGTGTTAACCGCCATATTATTTTGATTAACTATGAATAGAAAGATTCCAGAATCCAACCTTACAACAGACGGAGAAACCGTCATAGAGACCCTTCACAAAGTAGAACAACTGCATACACAACCGACCACAAAATAAACCTACGACAACTAGAAACAAAGACAAACACCAAGATGATTATTGATATTCAGTCCTCGTCCGGAGATGATGTCAACTCTTCTATTTCTCGCACCAAGCCACCGTCATCGTCTTCCGTCGCTTCACCAGTAGCCTCCCTCTTCTTCCGGCAAGTATTTTTAATCTTACATATAACCCACTCTTGAAACCTTTCTCCATTCAGTCGATACTCATACATAATCCAACTAGTCTTGTTGAACTCATCTTTCCTATTCTTCTTCTTATAATCATTGTTATGGCCATGATATTCGTAAAAATTCAGCACGTTCAAAAACCCTAGCACTCGACCATGTTCGTCCGCAACAGGCTTGTCACCCGTAGAAGATTTCCAGAAACTCCCTCCTTCTGATTAGGGGTGTTCATGGTTAATCATTAAGAATGAGTCCCTAATTTTCTATGCATTCTTAGATACATTCTCTATGCATTTTCCCTCTAATTACATTAAGAACATATAACTTTTGCACTAAGAACCATAGTATTAAAATGCGGCCGCGACGCGACGTAACGGCCGCATCGTAACGCTTTTAGAGGTCTCCGCGACACCGCGATCCGCAACCGCATTGAAAATCATAGTTATTTTTTAGAAAAAAATCACGCCGTAACGGCCGCAACGTCCGCAACCGCGACGTTACAACCGCATCCGCGACCGCAACCACAATTTAATACTATGCTAAGAACATAACTTATAGGTTAACCATTATAGTATTTTGGTTAACCGCGAACACCCCTACTTCTGATCCATGCACTTCTCTTCTAGGCCTTTTCCCGTTCGAATTCTTCCGAGCAATCTTCTCTCGACAGCTGAACACGAATCGCAGGTCGCCTCGACCAAATGCATCCGGTTCATCATCCCGGAAGAAAAACCAGGGCTTGCATGAGTAAACGTTGGAAACCTTGATGAGTTCGCTGTATTGACCTAAACCGGCGACCACGTTGCCGCCGTTGGCGATGAGCATAGGGAGATAGAAAGAAAGTATCTCGACGCCGCTAGGGTCGAACACCATGCCTGGTGGATATCCGGCATTGTATTGCTTTCCAGGTTTTCTATTTCTTGAATTTTTTGGAAATTATTTTCAATTAGGTCTACCATATATATATATATAATGACATAAAGGAAATCTGTACCCTAAGGATGTGGGTTTATTATTTGTTTATTAAAATCTGGGATATGGTGTATTAGTTATTAACTAAAATTTTCCCCTGCTTTCCCAGGGGTTATACAAAGTAATTTTAATTATATTAAATAAAAATGTATTTATTTTAATATTTTAATATAAAATTAAAATATATTGCATTGTATCTTACTCCTTAAGAAAAAATTTATTACTAAACTTTTTTAAACGATAAAACAAAAATATGTTTAAAAAATAATTCAAGTAATTTGAAAATAAAAAGCATTTATTCAAATATTTGTATATAAAATTAAGGGTAAGTTACGTAAATCATTACTGAGTTTTATTCTTAAATTTATATTGGTCATAAAGGTTTAAAATGTTCAATTTGCTCACAAAAGTTTACATATTTAATATTTTTGTCACTGAAATTTAGACATTAAACTTTTTTGTAACCCCTAGACCGGCCTATGTGGAAAGACCAAGTCTAGTAAGGCACATTAAAATTTAAAACTCAAGTGGAAAACATGTTTGCAAACTAAGTGTTAATTTCGACAGAATAACGGCAGAACTTAGTGAAAACCATCAAGTTAAATAAACATGTTTAATACGTCAAACAGTAATATTTTCCAAAATCATTCACAACATAGACATCATAGATAATATAAGCAGCCATGATTACTTAAATAAACCCATCATAGGATGGTTACAAAATAAGTATCAGTTAGCATATCAAAATACTTTTAGTTTAATACCATACATAACAAAATATAGGCACATGTCACCCAGAAAGTACAAACAGTGGATAGAAACATTACATTCAGAAAGAATACCAAATGTGTCGATCCTCCAAGTGTCAGCTACGGGGTGGTCTATCCAAAATATCTGAAAGGGGAAAGAATTTGGGGCGTGAGCTAGAAAGCTTAGTGTGTTCCAACAGTGCAAGTAAAACAGTTGCATCAATAAATAATAAATCATGTTATGCAAATCATATCATAAAAAGCATCAAAGTTTTCATGCAACCTATCTACCCTCCAACCGAACACCATGATACAGTTCCCCATAACAGTATCATATACTGGCATTAACCCAAGCCCATTGGGCGGGGTACCATCCTAAGGATATACCTTAGAATACGGGCGGCCCTAGTCGAAACTTAGGAACCGAAAACGGGCGGACCTGGCCAAAGCCTAGGATCCGAATACGGGCGGACCTAGCCGAAGCTTAAGATCCGAATACGGGCGTTCTTACTAGCTGGATCGGGGCTGAGCCGATAGTCTCCACATCATACCCCCAAGTACCTCTACTAATTAGTCCGGGTAGTAACATAGTACGCAACAATAATAGTCATGGCAATGCTCATCAACATATTTCTACACTGATAACTGAAAACCATAGGCATGCTGGTCATATCGAATGCTAGATCATTACTCAACCATACAGTACAATCGTGTTTCTTCCATAAACAGAAAACATGCTAGTTTTTCACAAAATCAAGTTTAGCAACCATATACACATAGTATGTTTTATTAAATCATGTGAAGCATGTAAAACAGTAAATATGCAACAGTCGTATAGCACACAAGGAAGACACCTCCAAAGATGAGATCGGTCAGTCAAAAGGTCTATCGAGCACCGGGATCACGCTCCGCTACAGTACTGGAACGAGTGACGATCGGATCACGAGGCGGTATAGATCGGGACGAGCTGGGCTGGGCGTAGGTACGATCGAGAGATCCACGAGTACCCTTAGGAGTCAAAGGTCGTCGGACGATCGTCGAAATCTCGCCGGAAAATTCTGTTTCACGTCGTTTTCTGATTTGGTTCTTAACAATTCGAACAAGTCGGGAAGTTGCCGTAGCTCCGACGATGGGGCAAATGACGGTGAACGGTCGAACGGTGACCTGGGTTTTGATCGGCCTGCGACGAGGAGTCCAACGGCGGTGGTGGCGCGACGAACGGAGGCCTACGATGACCGAAATCTCCGAAAGATCGATAGGGTCTTAACTCTAAGTTCGACGGACCTTCAACGGTCAATTGACGGCGAAAGGGACTGTGATTGGGCGCGTGGGTTGAGGGGTTTTGCTCGGGGTTTGACGGTGAACGTTTTAACGCCGGCGGTGAGCGCCACGGCGCGGCGATGAGGGTTGATCGCCGGTGAACGGGTTTTTAGGGATAAGAGGAAAATGACGAGTGGGGGGCGTTTCTAGAAGTTTTGGGAAAAAGTTCTCAATTAATTTACATTCGAGGTGGCAGGTAAGATATTTTTATTATTTTATTATTTTAGGATCTTAGGTATTAACTTTATTTCCCCTGGTGCAATAACTAACTAAGAGCTATGTTAGCTCAATTGGTTAAGCCATTGACCTATGCAGCCAAGGGTCACAGGTTCGAAACCCCTTGGCTATTTTTCTTTTTTCTTTTTTTTCATTTCCCATTTTTTTAACTTTAGAAAATTAGGGTTGTTACATTTTTTGTCACGCCACCGTTCACCGCCGTTGGACACGCATTGTTGATGGTGGTCGTTCGGTACCAAATTTCTCCACTTGCTTCATCTCGCCCCCTGAGTTTGAATTTGACCTCTATTTCGTCGAAAAGTGCTTTGAAGTCCACAAATAGGGCAAAAACATTTCGGTTTCTCTCTTGCTGATCTTCATCTTCCGCCTTTGAATGCGGCTCGTTTATTAGTATATTGCTTCTCTCATGCCGATGAAGCTTTCCACCGTTTGAATCTTGGAGAAGTTCTTACGTTCGCCGATAAATGGACACTGTCAAAAAGTTAACATACGAGTGATAAAAAAACGTCCAATGTCTAAACGTCAATGAGTAAATTGAACGTTGTGAAACTTCAGTAACCAAAATAGGCTTGAGAGTAAAATTCGGTGATAATTTACGTAAACGTAAAACTCAATTACGTTTACATCTTTTTTGGACCGTTGGATAAGGGTAATAAATGGATAAGATTATTTCCTTATCTTTTTTCCAAGTGATAATCTTCACATTTTAATCTCATCCACAAATTTACCTCCATCCAATGGTCCGAAAAAAGTGTAAAACTTTCAAGTTTACATTGTGTAAGAGGATCCTAAATGGATAAGATTATTATCTCTCATTTTTTGGACCGCTGGATGAAGGTAAATGGATGGATGATATTAACAATAGAAAATGTGAAGATTATCACTTGGAAAAAAGATAAGAAAATAATATTAGTCATTTATTACCATCATCCAACGGTCCAAAAAGGTGTAAAAGTAATTGAGTTAAAGTGGTTTTACATTGTTCACTCATGGTTGAATGAAAAATTGTACGGTGTTCATGAATAGTGGTGGATCCATAATTTTATTTGAGGGTGGGCTCAAGTCAAAATATTTTTGAGGGTGGGCAAGTCATAAAAATTTTAAAATTTCAAGGTGGGCACAAATTATAAAATTTAAGGACTAATTCATGAAAATTAAGAAAATTGAAGCAAAATGTGAGAACTTTGAAAAGCTCAGGGTGGACACTGGCCCACCCAACCTTAAGCATGGATCCGTCGTTGTTCATGAAAGTTTGTAAATTCATATTCATTAAATCAGAAAAAGAAAAAAAACCCTTAAATCGGGCTTCACTCTTTCTTTCACTCGTCACTACTCAGTGTTCTCAAAGTGTGTGATGAAATTGCACATTTGATGAAACCGTTCTTTTATTATTTTTAAGGTGATCGTCGGTAGCGGTCAATGTTTTATAAAAACTAAGAGAACGAGTCACTTTCTTTCCTTACTTGAGCTAGACTCCACACTCGCCTTCTCCATAACTTCTAAAAGAGTTTACTAATGCTTCCGTTTGATACCAATTTAGCGGAAGCATTTGCAAAGCTCTTTTAAAAGTTATAACGAAGACGAATATCGAGTCTAGCTCGAGTAGAGGAAGGAGAGTAGCTCCTCTACCCGTTTTTATAAAACAATGATCGTCACGAACCACGACCACCTTACAGATAATAAAAAATCGCCTCATCAAAGAAAAAGTATGAAAAAATCGGGAAATTTTGTCAGCACCGTAAAAACATTAAACCTCGATATAGCTGATTGCAACCTAATTGGGGGGGGGGGGGGGGGGGGGGGGGCTAATGAGCGTTCTTTGATGCTTAAGTCAGACCTTGACTACAACCGATTAAGGTGAATAGAATAATAGAAATTTCATACTGTTTATTTTAACTTCAAAAGTGTCCAGGCTTACCTTTTTATACACTAACTTCTTCAACCGTCACACTTAAATCTAATATAGTTCCAAATAAATTGTTTTACCTAAATCTAATTTGGTCCCAAATAAACCGTTTCATGTAAATGAAACGTGACCTCGAAGGATTTCTGCGAACTTTCCTTACTATTTAGTCATTCGTCTATTAATGTGGTCCCAAAAAATTTTTACTAACTTTTCTTATCATTTAATTGTTTTATGTAAATCTAATATGGTTCCGAAGGATTGTTGCCCCATCTACATATCATTTAGTCTTTTTATTTATATATATTGTGACCTCGAATGATTTTCACTTTCTTTATTATTTAGCGTTTTCGCTACTAATATAGTCCCAAAAAATTTATTAACTTTTTTTTATTGTTTAGCCGTTTCTACTAAAACTAATGTGGCCCCGAAGGGGGTTTTTTTTTTTTTGCTAATTTTTCTTATCATTCCACAGTTACAACAAAAATGTCCACATTTGTTATTTTTTAGCTATTGTTGCTTCTAGAAATTGACTAACTTGTTATCATTTTGGGCTTACCTTGTTTCGAGTCCAATTTGTTTACCTTTGAATATTTCAAAAGTGTATGTATTACGTTGAATATTTTAAAAGTACATGTACCATATTGATTATTTGTCAAAATATACGTGCCAAATGCAAGAGTGGATTGTGAATTTAGGTATTTGAATCCGACTTTGAATTATAAAACAGAGAGTATAAAGAATTTGAACCTTGATCATAAAAAAATGGTTAGTAGATTCGAATTCAAATTTTGTGCAAATTCACATATTCGACATACAATTTAAAGTTTTAAATTAGATATTTTGTGGATTCGAATATTTGACATGTAATTTAAAATTTAAAATCCACAACTTTTACAGATTTGGATATATGGCAGTAATAATATTTAGTATGAATTTAAATAATAATAATAATAATAATAATAATTTGGATAATTTCCAGACAAAAAAGAATTCAGATTTTTTAGACAAATTTATATATTTGAATAATTCAGAAAATTTAGATATTCGATCTACCGCCATACACTAATACGTGAGTATAATATTCGATCTAATGTTTCATTAATTTTCCTAATATGGCAGTAGGAATCTGAGAAACCTAACCCATCAACTCGAGAGCACTTTTATTATCATCCAAAGTACAATCCAATGCAAAATACTTAAAACCATATCATGTGGATTATGAAATTCATGAACACCAAACGAATATATCATACCATCCCAAGCTTATTACCTTCCTGATAGATGTGTGCAACATTGACCATCCAATTACGTCTTCGCATAATGTGATTTTGAAGGATTTTACTAACTTTTCTTATTATTTCGTTTCGTTACTGATGTGGTCTCAAAATTATTTGCTATCTTTCCTTGACATTCAGTTGTTTCACGAAAATCTAATGTAGACCTGAAGAATTGTTGTCACATATACTTATTATTTAACCGTTTCACGTAAAAAAAAATGTGACCTTGAATGGTTTCTGCTAACTTTTTTTTACTATTTAGCCGTTTCATCTACTAATGTGGTCCCAAAAAATTCTTATCATTTAACCGTTTTCACCAAACCTCATGTGACCTCTATAGCCAATATTGGTTTATTTAGAGGCGGATTATAATACTCAAAACCATATCATGCAGATTATGAAATTCATCAAGACCAAACGAATAATACTATGCCAATTTGACCATATATATTGTTGATGAAATGATCGAATTGTGGTGGTTTTACCCTGTTCATTAAATCAAAAAACCGAATGATGGAATTGTACATTTGATAAAACCGCTCACTACTCTTCAACATCATTAGGGTTTGCCGTAGCAGAAGATCCTGGATCTGCCAAGGCAGGCTTGCCTGTTTCTGTCTGGGCAACTGATTTGATGGCCTTGCACTGCTCAGAAGTGAGTTTTCTCGTGACTTTAGTGTCGCTGGGCAATCCTCCCATAGGTTTGGTGTTCAGGACTTGTGCAAATTGTCCCACTTGAGTTTCCAGTGGCTTTAAATTTGCCTCATGATTTTGCATTCTCCTCTCGGTCCTGTCCATGAAAGCTTCAGTTTTGGTAACAAATAAATTCATGTTGGACATATTGGTACCTATTTGAGTCTTGAATGCATGTAATGTCTACTCTAAAGCATTGGGTGTTGCCTGTTGCTACTGCGGCGCCTCCTGCCGCGACATAGTTTGCTGGAATCCTTACTATTGGTTCGTTTGGTTAGTTAGATTTAGAGCGTTGTTGGGGTTATTCGACGAAAAATTAGGGTGCCTCTTCCAGCCTGGATTGTAGGAGTTTGATGTAGCGTTGTTGTTTCTGTTGAAGTTCCCCACAAAGCAGCTGGTTTTGGTTCCTTGTTGGCACTCGAATAAGTCATGGTCTCCCCTACATTGGTCGCAAAAGGCATCAACAGCTTTAACCTGTTGGGTATTGTTCTGCCTTTGCAAAGCTTCTACCATCCTTGTCAACTGAGCGACTTGTACTACAACTGCATCTAATGCTCCTAGCTCGTTTGCCGTGGCCTGCATCCTTATGTCGCCGCGATGGGCATTAGGGAACTGGTAGTCATTTTTGGCCATATTGTTCAAGATTTGAATTGCTTCGACCGGCTCTTTATCGAGTAGTGTACCATTGGCAGAGGAATCCATCATCATCCTTGTTGGTGTATTTACACCATTGTAGAATATGGATACTTGTGTCCACTTTAGAAATCTATGGGAGGGGCATTTATTCAGCAACTCGCAATATCTCTCTCGTGCCTCGTACATCGGTTCATCATCTTCCTGTCGAAAAGTAGTGATGTCAGTCCGCAATTTATTGGTTAAATTGACAGGATTGAATCGAGCTAAGAAATCTCGGCATAATTCTGTCCATGATTCAATAGAATCTGATGGTAGGCTATTGAACCAAGTTTTTGCCCTATCCCTCAGTGAATAGGGAAATAATCTGAGTCGAAGCATGTCGGGGTGGACTCCATAGATTATGAAGGATTTACAGATATCTTGGAAGGATTTCATATGCCGGCAGCCGTCTTCAGTGGCGGATCCTCCAAACTGTCCAAGTGTATTCAGCATGTTAAACATGACTGGTTTGAGTTCGAAGTGGTCTGCTTCTATTTCTGGGTCAATCACGCCAGAGTTCAACCTTCTGAGAGCCTCCTCCAAGTAGTCACGAACTAGCCGTCGAGTAGCAGGAGGTTGTCTGCCATTGCCCGCCACGACATTGTCGATTGGGGGCAGTGGTGGATTCTGGTCCTAGATGTTCGCTTGGTCACCCATGGCTTCTCTGTTTGCTTGTCTAAGTCTGCGTGTAGTACGTTCAAGATCTGGATCGTAGTCTCGGAAGGGTAATTTTTGGTTTCTCTGGTCATAAACCAAAGAAAACCAGGGGGTTAAACAGAAAAAATAAAAACAAAAGTTGTACGCCAATCCCCGGCAGCGGCGCCAAAAACTTGTTGCGTGCAAAAGTGATGCGCAAATTGCGTGTAAGTATACACGGTGCCAAGTTATAGTATTTAAGATATCATCTCCACAGAGATTGTGACAACCTTTGGAATTCACCTTTCTGCACAGGTAAAAAGTAAAAACACAAATATTGAGAGTTGGTTTGTTTAAAATTAAGACTAAAGAAAATAGAATAAATTGAGAAATCAGAGTGAGAGAATAGGCCGGTATTGGAATGCTTCGTAGTGTGGAGATTGGATGCACTGTCTCAGCACAGTTTTGCAGATCAACTTAACAACTTTCGGTAGCCGCCCACGAGCATGCCTCGGTAGAAGCCCACCGTGGCAGAGACCAATGTGACTGTCCGGGCAGTTAAGCAGTGATTCAAGGTTCGACAAGGCTCCTTTCAATGACTTCCTCTTATCCCTAAGCTTGAAGAACTATTGGCGAACATGTCTTGGATAATACCTCCCGACGTGAATCTAAGGATGAACACCAATCGATTATGAAGCCTCTCTCAGCCGTTGAACTTCTAACTTATCCCTAAGCCGAAGTAGCTTTACCCTATGGTTAGATAAAACTGTGTTTACTCGTTTCGTGAGTCCAACTCTCCCGATATTGAACAAATAGATTGATGCTCTCTTCTCTCCCGATAAAGATTGCAACAATGAAGAACTAAGAGTAAACAAACCTTGAATTTTATTACAAAAACTGAAAACCTAAACGAATACAAGAGAAACTCTCACAACTACTACACAACCAACCCTTATCCCTAGGGAAGGTTTAGAACATGATGGAGATGGCGACACAAGGGTTTTTCGACAAGAAGGGGTGTTTTCTCTCTAATCTCAATTGTGTCTTCCTTCCTTCAAGTTGATTACATTTATAGGGGAGAAGCCTAGGTCTAAGTCGGTTTAGGGCAGGAATCCTAGTTATAATCTAATTAAAACTCATTAAAAGAACAAATCTAACATTAAATCTTCTTAGATTCTCGTTTGACTTTTTTCTCCTTGACTTTGACCATGGCTTTTCTCTGTCATCTGGGTTCCAATGCACGTGCAAGTGGTCTCCAAAAATCAAGCTTGATGGGCTCTTTCAGTCGATCACCACTTTGCATATTTCCACCCTTCCTCAAGTTGCTGCCTCATCGGCACACTGTTGACTGCCTCGGCAGAGGTCTAGGTTGGTGTGCAAGGGTTGGCACAGCTCTTCATTCTGGGCCTCTCCTCTTTATCAGTCCTCGATCAGCTCTCAGATGGTCCAATAGCTTCCTCTATCAATTTTCAGCTTCTCCTCTTCTGCCCTCTCTACTGCCTCGGCGGCATCTGCCTGGGCACCCTGCGCACAGTTAGAAATTGCACTTGATCATTATCTTTTATATGAAAACAATTAAGTTCATCAAATGAGGCAGGTTATCTAATCTATGCAGTTTTGTGTATGTTTTCCTAATAAATGTAACTAAACTATGCTTAAGAATAACAAAAATTGAGCTAGACTAGGGCATAAATATAGGACTTTTGCACACTTAACAAATTACAATTTTCTTAAGTTTAAAATGTTTTGACTAATTCTGAAATTTGTTCGGGACGAGAATCAAATCAAGTGATAACTCTTGTTCAACCAGGAGAAACTCGTTGGGAACTCATTATGGTACGCTTCTAAGCATAATCAACATGTTCAATTAGATAGTTGATGTTCTTAAAATTACCATAGATGATGAATTAAGATCCGAACAAAAGGCAGAAGCTAATCCTTTATTAGATTTGATACAATCATTTGAATTTATTTTTTCTTGCATTTAATGAACCGTTTGTTGAGTATTACAAATGAGTTGTCAAAAACAATTCAAAGAAAGGATCAAGATATTGTTAATGCCATGTCTTTTGTAATGATTTTTTAAAAAAGCAATTATAGAAGCTTCGCGAAGATGGATGGGGTTCATTGCTTTTAGATGTGTCGTTATTTTGTCAAAAATATGATATTGATGTCCCTAGCATGGATGATGCATTTATTACCAAAGAAAGGTCACAGAGAACAGCTCATAAGGTAACAAGTATGCATCATTACCACATTGAGTTATTTTATATTGTTATAGATATGCAACTTCAAGAGCTTAACAATCGTTTTAGTGAAGCAAACACAAAATTGTTATTATGTGTATCTTGCTTATGCACGAATGAAGATTTTGTATCTTTTGAGGAGAAAAAAAATAATTCGTCTTGGTGAAATTTATTCTTCCGATTTTTCTACTATTAAAGTTTTTGCACTTGATAGTCAATTGGATACATACATATATGACATGTGTTCAAACGAAGAATTTTCAAATTTGAAGGGAATTCAAGACCTTACTAAGAAGATGGTTGATACAAAAAAGAATATTGTTTATCTATTGGTATATTGTTCGGTTAAGCTTACATTGATTTTGTCCGTTGCTACGGCAAGTGTGGAACGAACATTTTCCGTGATGAAGATTATAAAAAATTGTTTGAGAAATCGAATTGGAGAGCAATGGATGAATGATTGTTTGGTTACATATGTTGAGAAAAATATTTTTAATAGCATCAACAAAGAAAAAATTATTCAACTATTTCAAAACATGATAAATCGTCGTATACAATTGTAAGAAACAATGTACGAGTTATTGAACTTTATTTTATAAATTTAGTCGTTTACTTTTTGTTGTAATAGCTTTGTAATAGTCTATCGATATTAATGTTATATATCATTAATTTGTATTACTTTACTTAGACATTTTGATTCTCTAATTATAACACCCAAAATAAAATTTCTAACTCCACCCATGTAGTCAACGTCGTGTTCACATGGCTTGGGAGAATGGTTTTACACGTGGAGACGAGTGGCGCAGGAGACATTTCGCATTTCCACATTCCCGGTACGGCCTTTATTTATGCTGGAGCATCTTTCACAGCCACTATAATTCATTTTAAAAAAATTTTAAGTCAGTTGACCAAAGTTGTTTATCTTTGTTCTCTCGTTTTTTTTTAAGTATGAATTTCAAATTTAATAGGAACACTCTCTTTCCTCCTCTAGAATTTCTCTTGCCCTCTTATTTCAATAGAATTAATATTATATTTAAGATTTATCAAAACAAAATTCCTAAGCTTCAAACATTTTTGGTTCAAGTAGTTTCGGATATTTAGAACTGCTTATTCAAGCTATTTTAAATTTGAATATTGTAGTTTGAATTTTTAATGATCGAAATCATGTTGGATAAAATTCAACATTATTCAATATAAAATACTGGTGTAGTTATGCCACTTTCTATTTCATAATCTTGTTCAGTAAGAAAACAACTCCTGGCAATGGCATATCTGATACCAATACTTAAGAGCTTTTTTTATTTTGATTAATTAAAGAGGTATTATATTTCTATACTGGGATTCGAATCCATATAAAATGGGACAACATGAGCATCTTTAGCCACTAAGCCAATTAGTTGATCTCCAATACTTAAAGATCTCTTTATTCATTTATTTTGTTTGTCTACAACTCAACTGCAAAAGTCATTTCAACCATATCAAACAGCTAAGCTAAGCTCTTAGAGGCAATCTCGAATACGTTCTCTGATAATCCATTGGCAGACATGATCATCTCCAGTTGTTGCTGCAAAACATGCATTCACGCTTTTAGTATTATAATCCCACCACAGCACAGGCAAATTAAATCTTAATATCCTTCATTTCATTATCTCCTTATGGAACTAAGTTGCAAGCGCATGCAACTGTACACAATTACATAGACAAATCAGCTAAGAGCTCACTTACCTTGGTTAGCTTTTGCCTGCTTTCGTCGAAACGCTTCCATCTTGAAAAGGCTGACACCATGCGGGAGGCCACCTACAACACAACAGAAGGTAAAAGTGTTACCAAAGAACAGCAGAAGAAACCATGCATGCCACTCAGAATGGAAGTAACTTGAGAAAATAAATTGAGCCTTTCGTGTTTCAACGTAAAGCGCAAAGGGAGGCGAGGGTCAGATTGTTAACAAACCCGGGGATTTAGTTTGTCCAGTTGTAAAACTATTTCACCCAAGAACTTGTAACCGGACCCATCCTTGGCATGGAAATTCACAGGAGATCCACAAAATCCTCCGATGAGCGAGTATACCTGTATTAACCAAAAAAAAAAAAACCACATTCACTACAGTGCTCGAATTTAAGCTGAAGAGAAAAGTCATCATCTTAAGTTCATGTTCCCACATTCAAGAGAGAGTTAGCAATTCACCTTGTTTGGATTACACAGGTCGAATGCTGGATGATTTAAGAGATTGCGAACATTCTCAACATTACCAGGGATGTCAGACATGGCTTGAAGGGCAAACCATTTGTTTACAACCTAACAAAGCCGGGCAAAATGAAATTATCAAATGTGAGAAAAGAAGTTCAAACTACATTCCAGTAGGCAAAGATAAGTCGAGCTGGAAATTTACAAGGTACTCATGCTTCCACTTGCTATAGAAGTCGGCCAAAACATCATCCCGGGTTTTACCGGGCTTCTGGGCAATGGCTGCCAAAGCTGCAAATTGGTCTGTCATATTTGTTGCAGTATTATACTCACGAAGTGCAAGCTCTGTTATCTCTGGATCTTCAATAGATGCAAGATACGCTGCAAGTATGAAAAATGTAAGACAATTCAAGGATTTTTACAAAAATTTTGCAAATATACATTAAAGCAAATACAAACCGAGAGCAGTATTCTTGAGGGCACGTCGAGCCATATTAGGATGGTTAAATGTATACTCTTCTGAGCTTCTATTGTTCTGAACCTGTTAAAAGTGTCAAAGGGTAAAGAAATCAAGTCCATGTGCAACTGCAAACCAGACAATAGTCTAAAAGCAATAAATATTTGTTTGCATAAGTCAACTGCATATGGCATACTGTGTTTAGAAACTCTGATTTCAATTGTGAGGCAAGCTCCTTCCTAATGAAGGTTCGAACGGCATGAACAGCATCAGGATCGGCAACTTCCATCATATCCATAATCTCCCCTTCACCAGGGAGAGTTATCGCTTTAGCAATGAATTCCTGCTAACAAAAGGCAGTTAAAGATAAACTGTACATTGGTTTCTATATATTGCACACATCCAATCTCCATTCAAACACGAAAGGCTGATATAAATAGTATGGATCTCATATTTTCTTGTAAGGGAACCGCCATCATACCTTGTCCAATCCTGCGTCACAAAGTATGCTTTTGAGACCTTGCACAAATTTGGGATTCAGCGTCAGTGGCTTGTTCTGTTGAAAATCAAAGACTAAGCTGAGCATGAGCTTCCTTGCCAACAACTGTCCAGCTTCCCAGCTAAAACAAAAAGAAAATCATCAAATGAACAAATCTAATATATTCCTCAATTGTTAGATTAAACCATTCATGGTTCGAGAAAGACAAACCGATTGAACTCATCCGAATCATGTGCAAGAAGGAAAAATAGGTCACTGTCAGAGAGATCAGATTCAAGACGGACAGGAGCACTATAACCTCGCAGTAGTGATGGAATTGGCCGCTCGAATATATCACAAAACACAAATTCTTCTTCTCTCTGCTCAGCAACAACATAAGAACAAAAAATCAGGAAAAAAAATAACGATATGCAAATGTGTCAATATGGTAACTTGGAAACAGTTTGACTCTAGAGTCATGGTTTAGTGCTTTTCAAAAGATGTTTAGACATCAAAAAGAAGAGCACGGGTTCTTAAGAGATAAAAGATGGAGCACGAGAAGAATTTCAAATGACCTTAGTTACTCGAAGAACAGTGTTGAAGACTGGCTGATTGTTGCCTGCAACAGACTGTAATGTCCCATCATGATACAGAGAGGATAAAGGCATGTCCTTTCCACTAGAGTCCAGTAGACCGACAGCCAGAGGAATGAACATGGGATCTTTAACAGGTTGCCCAGGCGTTGGGGGAACCTCTTGACTGTGAAAATGCCAAAACAAGCATAAACGTCAGTAGAAAAATCTTTAGGCCAAAATCAATACTCATAGCTGCAACGAAATCCAAGTTTGTATACCTAAACTTCAGAGAAAAAGTATGAGCCTCAGCATTGTAGGATGAAGAAACTTTTACTACAGGAGTCCCAGCTTGTGAATACCTGTGTTTTAAAAGCATAAGCATCAAAACTACCAAATAGACATAGTAACTTTAAGAGAGAGAGAGAGAGATGACTGGTTCTCACCAGAGCAAGAAGTTAGCAAAATCCGCACTGTTTGCATCTCGCATGGCAGCGAAAAAGTCTTCACAAGTTACTGCTTGTCCATCATGTCTTTTAAAGTAAAGATCCATGCCCTGAACATGAACAAATCACATCGACAATATGTCCACGATAAGCAACTTAACATATTTGCACATTTAAATTTCACTCATAAACATGCTTAAAATTTTACCTTTCGGAACCCATGAGTTCCTAGGAGTGTTTTGTACATCCTGACAACTTCGGCTCCCTAGCAAGTTGAATTATAAGGAAAATTCATTGATGCATCAATATAGCTCTTCCCCACAAATACACAGTTGTAAACAAGGGAGAATATGGTTAAGATATTCAAACCTTTTCATAAACCTGTGAAAAGAAACCAAAAGAACCAAGAATAAAACTAGGAAAAATTAGATGCCTTGTTAAGTATGAACAGTATAGAAAAGAGAAAAAGAGATGCAAATGCAAGTTGCCGGGCCTCACCGTCACTGTAGTCGTTGATAACCCCAGGACCGATTCATATACAGTAAAGATCATGCAACAAAAACAGACATTCACATTAAGAGAGTGAATCAAATTTAAATATAAGAGGAAACTGATCCATGCACCCATTAAACATTCTACTGAAAATACAACAAGAACTTGCCTGTGTAGAAGTTGTCCATCTGTCAAAGGGAATAAGGAAACAAAAGTTAACATAAATTAGAAGCAAAAACTTTTGAGAGCTAACAAGAATGTGAAAATTTAAAGAAAAGGCCAATAAATAAGGGAGACACTTTAATACCTTAATATAAGAATGCGGCCTAACTGGATGAGCCATGGGACCAGCATCCTGAACAATCAGCAACCAGAGGAAAGTCAGCACTCAAGAAGGTCACACGCACTAAGTATATATTTGTAGGTTTTCACAGTAGTTGCAACATCATTGATCATATAACTGGATGTGAGGTCACAATCAAGTCAAGCAAGGAACATTAAAGACCTGTGGAAATTGATAACTCCGAAGCTTTGAAACGTCGGCAATTCTCTTCACTGTACGACTTCCCATGTCAGATGAAAATTCCTACCATCAACCCAAGATTACTGACAATCATAAACCAAATCGTGTCGCAACGAGGCTGCATTAGTACCCTTGGCAACTGAAAAGTAATACCTGATCACGGAAAACAGTGAGACCCTCCTTCAAGCTAAGCTGAAACCAGTCTCGGCAGGTCACTCTGCAACATTTCAGCTAATTTTAAATTGATGTTTGCTTATCCTTGTAGTTTTAAATAAATGTAAATTTGGTAAACATGTCTTTAGAACACATAATACAACTACCTTCATGAAATATAAAACCCCGCAGCAGAATAATATATATATCAATGATTTAAAAACCAGACCGGGAGTCAAACCATTTGGACATCTGCTTTCTGATTTAACCAGTTAAGCCGATTCAATTATAAAAGAGAAAATATATAAAATTATAAATATGGATCCTTATATTTATCAATTTAGAGGACCATTTGAATAAAAATTTGGAAGCCTAAACGATTCCATTGCCGTTAGCCTTTAGGCTTTTTCACTAATACTCTAGAATATTCTCAATACTACCGCTTTAGGTATTTTCATCTTTTCAAGCTTTTCAACTGGCCAGTCTAGTCCGGCTTAAACACTATTGATATATATAGATCTTAAACATCATTCTAAATTTCTAATAACCAATAGCACATATATGACAGATCAAAACTCCAAAAATCAATCATAAAACAGTAGCAACAATATCAAAGGATGCAATACTTGAACAAACAATGAGCCAAAATTGGAAATTAACCAACCTGTTGCCAGTCCAATTGTGAAAATACTGCATGAAAGCAAGGAATAATATCATCATAACATATCACAATCAGATCCATATATAAAAAATGTGTAAAAAAGCATTTTCAAAATTTTATCCACAACAAACCTCATGACCAATAACACCCAAAATTGCAGCATAATCAGCATCTGAAGCAGTTTCCGGAGAAGCCAATACAAGCTTTGAATTGAAAATCTAAGATGTTCAATAGAAACATATTTCAATAAGAGTAACAGAAAAATATTTTGAAAATGTTGACCAGATAAGCTAGAAGACGTACATTCAGACTCTTGTTTTCCATGGCTCCCCTACATAAAGAACAAAGCATATTGGTATCGATTGATATGACCACTGCATATAACTATAAAAGAAACAAAGAATAAGAAGAATGCATCTTACATGTTGAAATCTGGAACGGCAACAACATTGAAGAGATCCAGGTCATACTCAAGACCAAAAACCTATAAGAGAATAAGAATTTAAATAAGAGATAAAATAATCTTGATACCACAATAAAAGCAACATAAGGATATAATGACTGACATCTTCATCCCACTTCATAGCTGCTTTCAGTGAATACATGGCATGTGCAGTCTTAGGTACATCTTGTGCTGGGGTCCAGATCCTTAGGGACACTTTTCGGCCAGAACGGGTAACAAATACGTCATCTCTGCTCTCCAATTGGCCAGCTACCAAGGCAAACAAGTAAGATGGCTTCTTAAAGGGATCTTCCCATACAGCATAATGCTTGCCACCCTGCAACGTATCCAGAAAAATAATAATGAACAATAGTCCCATTAAACAAAGTATGCTACCATAATTAGTGAAGCTTGCCTCAAGGTCTCCTTGCTCTATGAGATTTCCATTAGATAATAATACTGGATACAATGACTTGTCAGCTTCAATACGACATGTGTATTTCGCCATTATATCAGGACGGTCCTGTTCACAAAGTAAAAATGCCAATGAGGAGTGAAATAGATTCATGCATCAAAATGAAAAATAATAAATTCAATATATGTTTCATCATCTTACCTGATAAAATGTAATTTTCCTGAAACCCTCTGCTTCACATTGTGTACAGAAATTCCCAGATGACTTGTAAAGCCCCTTAAGTGAGAAAAATAAATTTAAACGATGGGTATTGGGGTAAAATTACCGTACATTTCAACCAAAATAATAATAATGCCTCACCTCCAATGATGTGTTCTTCTGAGGTTGTATCTCGGTATCAATTTCCAAAGTAAATTTGCCTTGAGGTGGTGATGTAAGTGTCAAATGCCGTGAGTCTAAATGATAATCTCCCTCCTGTCAATGACAATATAAGCATATTAAAACATCATATCATCAGAGTCATTTCAGCAATTATGGCACCAAGCCTACTTCGAGAAATGTACAATAAACAATATACCTTCAGTTCCTTGCCATCAACCTTGATTGAAATTAGCTTTAAATCTTCCCCATCCAGAACCAATGGAGAAAAAGTACCTGTTCTACAAAATAGATTAGTATGATATGAAGAATAATAACAGAAAGTGTTTTTCAACATAGAACTTAGTAGAGCACTGCATTCTCAAGGAAGAAAAATACAGAGCCAATTCGTAATTCCACCTTAGAGAGAACATTTCTAGTCATCGGTGTCAGAAACAGAGATATAATGACAATTTCAAGTATTAGAAGAAAAGAACAATTACAATACCTTCAACACTGGGGAAAACAGTTATTTTAGAAGCAACAATAGTTTTCTCCTCACCCAACGAAAATTTCAAATCCACCTGAAATGCTATTTGCATAAGTAAAAGGAAAGTACAAGCGAATTCCATATAAAAATCTTCAAAACCCAAGCTAAAGCATACTGGAACATAATTAGTTGTAAGTTGTACCGTATCAAAGTAGTAGGCAGGCGACTTGTAGTCCTTCAGAAAGATTTCTTTAGGTGCATCCATTTCAGATTCTTTAACTTGCTTGGGTGTAGATTCAGTTGCAACTGAACAAAGCAGCCTCCTGTTGGCTTCCCTTGCTCTCTGAAACAATTCAGCCAAAATAACAAAAGTAACCATAAGAGACCGCAACATATTTGATGATAGCAATATCCATGAAAACTTTGACTATACCATGTTAACTGCGGGCCTTCAGATAAATGCATGTGTGTAAGCATGTGACAATGGAATAGAGAAAAAGCAGTTAGATGCAAAACATAGCAACTTACATAAGGTGAAGAATGTGGAAACCAGTAATTCCTTCTACAGGTCACCTAAAAAATACATACAACAACAAAAGATTAAACAATAAAATTTTAAGCCATAAATGCGTAATAGAAAGATAAAAAAAAACATCATTCCAAAAACGAAGTAACGAACCCCGGTACATTATGTTAGAACTAACAAAATGCACAAACCTCAAGAGCAGAGAAATGGATATACCCAGAGATATTCTTCACTGAACAAACGCTCTTTTTAACCTGAAGCAGGAAAGCAAACAGCAGATAAATACTTAAAATGATCCATCCTGCCAAGCTTGGCATTCCGTAATCACCCTTCAAAGTTTAAACTGCCACATAAAATTGCATATGAAGAAGCCAACTGTGCAATGTGTACAAGTGATATTCATTTATAAGTTTTGAAGAAAATAAACTGAAATCTGGTAGGGGAAAAGAAAACCCAACAATTTATATACAACCAATATGTGAAAGAATCCCAGAAAATAAAATCTAAAAAAGTCTTTCCCAACAATCCAGTATGATTTCACAATATTGCAATGTAATCATATAGTGCATTAAAAACCACGGCTTCCACATAGAAGCGAACAAAGAGGTATTCATAAAAGATAGATGGGAAGTGGATAATCACATGAGCAGAAGAGATCAAACCCAACAGGCTGGGCCTTGCCAAACACGAACTTTTGCAAGGAAGAATTAACCGAGCCATTCAAAAAATCAATAACAACACCCCCTATAGTTTATAAAATATTACGATTCACTGTGAGATAAAATAATCAATCAAAACAACAACTTTGATCTCAATCTGACTGAAGCCCTTTTAACATAGCCACACACAGCAGGGTTCTTAGGAAAAAGAATGTATATCAGGTTGGATAAAACAAAAAATATGGACAAGAAAAATCAAGGAAAATGATAAATAAAAAATAAATAAAACTGGCTACTGGGAAATATATGCTTCAAAATAGATTGCAGTGGATTTACCAAATGATAGATCAGATGAAGAAGAAAACAGAGGATTGCTGGGACTGAAAAAGAGAACCAACGATTGATTGGTTTGCCATCAAACAAGATTTCTTTATTTTCATTACTATAATAATTAAATTAAAATAAAATTTACGTGCAATTTTCTTATTGGTTCGCAGAAGACTTGTCGTGTCGGGTTAATTAGAGTGTTCTAAGATTTGAGAATAAGAGCGAGAGAGAGCTTAAATGGGCTATAAAAATGTGACCCAAGATTTGAGGTTGTTTTGGTCTTGCATTGTGGTGGCCCAACCAAACTAAAAACTCAACCTAGGCTTGATTTGTGGTTGCTTTTAAAAAGTGCGGTGAAAAAAGTGATTTTCAAACTAGCTGTTGAAAAGTAGTTTTAAAAAGCTGGTTAGTGTTTGTCATTGATGTCAAAAAGTGTTTTTGAGGAGATAAAATGTCTGTTTTAGACATGATATTGAAAAGTAAAAGTAAATTTGGGTGATTGTTCAAATTAATTAATGTTATGATTTATGAAATAAATCAATTTCAATTATAATAAAAAAATTATTTTTTTATAAAATTTAATTTGAAAATATAAACTACATTCTAGAATATATACGGGCATACCACTTACACATTAATAATAAATATAAAATAAAGTACAAATAAAACAATTTTATTTTCAATATAAATATTATAAAATATATATTATTTTACAATTATGTATGCATAAACATTATTTTAATAATAAATTATAATTAAATAATAAAGATAAAAAAGTAATTTTATTTTCAAACTAGCTTTTCCACCCAAGAAGCTATAAAATCCAGCTTCTTGGTTTGGGTGGAAAAGCTAGTTTTAAAAGCAACCAAAAACAGCCTTTTTTAACTAAAAGCACTTAAAAAAGTGATTTTTGGTTGCGAAAGCAACCAAAAATAGGCCCCTAAACTTGAAATAATCAGGAAAAAATTACATATTTAGTATCCTAATTATGTCCTCATTACTATTTTGGTATCACAACTATTATTTTTAGTAAAATAGTACCTAACGTTGCATTTTTATTTTGGTACCTCTGTTGTTTAAAATTAACGAAAATGGTGAGATGACTTGGGTTAATAATAATTTTAGTCCAAAAACTTATACAATCTATTAATTTAGTCTAAAATTCTATTACTTTAAATATTATTTTAATTTTTATATTAAAATTGTGAACTCCTCACTTTTTTTCTTCTTTCAGTCAAACACTATTTTAGGTTTTGGAGTTTTAAAAGCACATTAGGACAATCAAACTTTAGAATTTGCGAATCAATGGGGGCTATTGCGGGGTCTATTGGAGGACCCAAACTACACAATCGAGATGTCGGCGAGAATACGAGGGGTGGGAAAGGATGAGACAAAATTCAATCAAAACTAAGATAATGTTTTACCCCAAAATTAATATGATGTTTTAAATTGATAATATATAAATGTTTTGGACTAAAAATATGATTATATCAAGCCACGACATCATCTTTGTTAGTTTTTAATGGTCGGGTACCAAAACAAAACAAAAACGTAACGTTAGTTACCATTTTATTAAAAATAATAGTGGGGGTATCAAAACAGTAATGCGAGCATAGTTGAGGTACTAAATATGTAGTTTTTCCTAACCCTAATCCATACAAAACAATACAACTTATTTCTAAAATATTTTTGATAAAGTAGAGAGTATTTATATTTTAAAGGTAAATGTCAAAACTCGAATGAGATAATATAAGCATCTTTTTTTTATATCCTGAGAATTTTAAACAGTGTAACAATACATTTTGTTCATGTCTTTTACCGTTACACTGACAACAAAAAGAACATGTGTACATGGAAAGAGAGTATGTGTTATTTTAATTTTAAAGAAAGATCACATATATGTATTCATGAGCTCTAAATGGCATCGTCAAGTACATATTGTCGAAGAAATAGAGGACATTTCAAATCAAAATAATAAAGTGAAGGACGGATGAATGCACATTTAACTAATTCATGAGCAATCACATTAGCATTTTGCCTAACAAATTTGATTTGTTATGTGCAAAATTTGTCATGATTTATTGAAGATAAAAGCCAACTAAGGATAGATCATCTTGCATATTGTTTATTTTATTTCACTACCGTAGTAGCGCCACCCTCAACAATCACGTTTGACCACCTTTTCTTAATGGCCAGATGGATGCCATTAAAAAAGATGTGTGCCTTAACTACTCCTAGATCGGTAATCTTTTACGGTAGGGGCGGAGCTAAAACTTACTTCTAACAGGGTCGAATCTTTTTAACGGCTTCAAGTTTTATATATAATTTTATTTTTAGTATTTATTTATTTTAAAATAAAAATAATAACATCAAATATGCATATTAGTCCTATTATTTATTTTTTTATTTAAGCAAAAACATTTTCATTAATAATAAGTAAAAGAATAGGTACTCAATGTCAACTCCAATTAAAACAAAAAAAAATCAACTTAAAAATTAAAATCTATGGTGTTTATTGAAATTGCTAAATAAAAATCTCATAAAAACAAAATGATCATCATTAACTTTGAACAACATTGATGAAAAATAAAATTAAAGTAAATAATAAAAAATGTGATTAAAAAAAATTCTAATACATACCTATCACATAATTATAATAAAGCATGACACTCCTTCAAATCTCGAAATGCATCCATGAGTGATGTAATAAAGCTCATTGCAATATCTCTTTCGATGTTGATAAGCATACAACTCTAAAAAAAAAATCATCACCCATTTGTTACGGAGTGTTGTCTTGATGACATTTATTGCAGAAAAAAACTCTTTCAACACTTGATAGAGAAATTAGGAGAGTCAATAGAAGTTTTACCACACGAAATATATAAGGATAAATTTTCATGTTCCTAACCTCCACTATTCACCAACCATTGACTTAGATCAAAGATTGACGAAAATTTTTTGATACCTGAATTTCAAGATAACTCCACTTCATAATGACACAATGTTGTTCTTAAGTTATCCTTTTTCAACTTCAGTGAAATCTTCCAGATAAAACTTATTCACAAGATTACAAATGTCTTTAATCTTCAAAATTTTATCACCATCTCTTGGCTCCAAAGCACAACCAAAAGTTAATAACTCCAACTATTTCTCATTAAATTTATTGTTTAACTCTTGCAGATGAACATAAACTGCAGCATAAAAAATATCTACTCGATAATGATGTTCAACTATAAAATAATTTTATTGATAACGAGCATGACCTCCTATTTCTCTATAAATAAAACACATATTTGGGATGTCTATGTTGCGACTTTCACAAAATGAGGTAACCTCCATGAAAAGAGTATTTCATTCATCATCTCTAAATGTCTGCAAAATAATCTTTGAACTCTAAACAAGATACAATGAATTCAAAATATCCTAGGATTTTTGCTATAAGAATTGAGAAAGTGAATAAGTGATTTTTAATATTCTCTTCATAAGATGTAAAATTAAGACAAAATTAAATGAAGCCAAAGTCTCTAGATCTGTCGTCACTTCTCCGCATTTAGAAGATGTACTTCCTTCGTCAATGAGTTTATATATGTTGGACAATAGGTTGCTGCAAAACGAGGCATTAGCACTGACTAGATAATAAAATAAATAAGCAAGGAATCGATCAACTGTGTCATGCTATTAACTACTGTCTTAAAAGTGAATTCGTCCCGATATGAGTAATCGCTAAAATGAACGAATAGCCTCCTAAGGTTAGCACGACTCTCCAAATCTCGTACACAAAAAAATGGAGTGGACTTAGGTGGTACTACTCTTCTCTAAGAAAGAAAACTTTGAAGAGGCTAGGAAGCTTTTGAGAGTGAAAAAAATCTTTTTGTTTTAATTAAGAAGCTAAAAATCTCTCTCTATTTATAGGCTTAAAGTATGGGTAAAATGGTAAAAGATCCAACAATAGTTACAAAATAATTAATTGTCATAAACACCATTTTTAATGACCATAAACATTATCTTGTAACAACTAGACATGGTAAAATCTAAACTCTGGTCACTAATACTTTACCAGGAGGAGTTTGTCTATAAAGAAACACGCACGAACTAAATCAGACCAAGCCAAACGATTCCTGCCCAAGGTCGAATTCTTTGTATTACCAACATTCACCCACTAATGCAAAAGAATTTGAAGTTAATATGTGAGAAGAACAATAACGAGATTAGCTGCTTAAACACTAGTGAACACATCTAGAACTAGTACATAGCGATGATGAGTAATTCTTCTCTTAGATAAGTGAATGTATCTTGAACTTTCTAAGATTAGGGTGAACTCATAACACACAACTAACCCCTTCATCCACCAAAGTCCTCGATGTGTCAACAAAAGTATACATACAGATGTAAATATATAACCCTCTTTCCTCATGATTCTAGAAAGTGTACTGGAAAAACGACCCAACGTTTTTCATAGAATGTGGCTAGTCCTTCTCACTTATGTAGGTTATTTCATCAGGTTTATCTCAACATAAACCACACAAAAGAGGGCTATGAAATAATTAAGAGCTTTTACAACAACTCAACCTCACAATAAATAAGGGGAATTTCTTCGAGTTCATCTTAAATGAACCACCCAAACTCTGGGATAAGAAATCAATAAGAATAAATACCCAATATCTTTAACTGGTGAATTCGATTAGTCCTTCTCACTTAGGATCACCCAAACTCTTGGGATTAAATTCATTAAGAGTTTAAGAAAACTCATCATCTCTAGCGACAAGTTCATCTAGTCCTTCGCGATAGGGCTACCCACTCAACACTGGTTATGAACTTATTAAGAGTAAATATTTATTTAAAATTAGTAAATTTATCAAGTCTTTCTCACTAAGACAACCCAATGTCTGGGTTATGAATTTATTAAGAGCAATAAAGCTCATCCTATACATGTGCATTATTCGTCATAGGGGTATGTAGGTAGAAATGTACATTATGAGTCTTTTCATGATTTTGTTTGATCACATTAAACTTAGACAACTAAGTTGGGTATCTTCCATGAATTCCTCAACCAATGGGATTTAGACCCATCCCCCTCAGTGAACCTATAACCAACTTCCGACTTTAACCTTTGGTAAGTGGATCAAGTAGGTTCCCCTCTGACTTTATTCATCATTTTAAGACACCCTACATTTCTTGTAACCCCCTTAACCCAGCCCAGACGGTTGAACCGAATTAAGAAGTTTACACGGGGAAAACCAAAGTCAACCCGAAAGTCAACCTTGATTAACGACCCTTTTTTTCTTTTTAATCTTGTCTAGATGCATATTAACCCTAGATATGTTCACAAGATCAGCATACACAAAGATCATACCAATCAGAGAACATTCAGGGACTCAATTGCACAAAATAAGGAATTAGGGACCAAAATGTAAATTCTGAGAATTACAGGGACTTAACCTAATTTAAAGTTACCAATATGAAATTAGTAATGTTTCATGCTTCACTGCCAAATTTCAGCTCAAACAGACATCTCAAACTCATCCAATTGCATATACAAAGTTCAGGACCAAAATGCAAGGTTTTCAAAACATTTAACCAACAATTTCAGTGCCCAACGGTCGAGTGTTCCGGAACAGGGAGGACCTGTTCCGAAACGCGGGACCGTTCCGAAACTGGTACCGAAACAGGACCTGGCAGAGGCCAAACCGTTCCGGAACAGTTCCTTCCGTTTCGGAACGCCCAGGCCATTTCAGGCCCCCGTTCCGATACGGTAGCACCTGTTCCGAAACAGGCTGCCCAGATTGCAGAAAAATTGCTGGTCTAACACACGATTGACCCATCAAACATGCTCCAAAGGCGACCAAATCATACCAGCATGTCATTCAACATACAAGGGACATAATTGCATCAAAATCTAGATACAAGACCACCCCTAGGTGTACCAACTCAATAAACACATTCAACACTCATTCATGCTTTTAAGACAAGAAGCACATCATAATGACTTAAGCATAAGAAGATTCAAACGTTGCAAGCGTTAAACCACATAGTTCAAAATCATAAACCAAACTTGTCCAACATACACAATCTCATTAAACATCATCATAAGAGATTCTCCCCCCCATTGCCTTTATTATCTATAGCTATTAACCGAGACATACATCTCAAGTGGAGCTCTCCTTGAATCCCTTGCTTCTCGCTGTTCCAACTTCAAATATCTGCATTGATGGACAAAAAGGAGCGTAAGCACATAATGCTTAGTGAGGAATGTTCAAAACCAAAACACCATCAATGCAGCGAGTCATAAAACCACTTTTAAAAGCAAACTCGATTCGATAAACCAAAGCAAAGTTTGAAAATCCTTTTCAACAACATGTTTAAAATCATGCATTGCTCAAACATGAAAACCAACCCTTAGCTTAGAAAGCTAAGTAATCCTTTCCAAAGCACAAACTTGCAAAACCAACAATTTAACCATTCCATGCATGAACATCATATGCAAGGTTAAATACAAAATCCTTGGAAGACACTTCCACTTTACATCTTACCTTTCTCATACTTAAAAATCATCTTAAAGCAAGAAATCTTTAAAAACCATTTACACATTCAATATAACATGTGCATTAAACAAATGCGACATATGAACCACATCATCAATATTTGCATCTCATGCATTTAAAAACAAGTCTTCGCAAGACTTCAATGCACTAAAGAGATTTCATGCACAAATGCTCCATTCTCAATAGATAATCAACACTTGTGCAAGCTAACAAGTTAAACATGCATTCATAGTACATTACACACTTCTCATGCAACCATGCATCATTTCAAGCATCTCATGCTTCATTATATTCAAGAACATTATATTGGCTTCCAAGTGATAAACCAAATCCACTTTTCAACTCAACATCCAATCGGATACGCGGATCACAAGCGTTGTCCCCACGCTTCATACACACTACCAATCTCAAGGTCCCCAAATGGAATTTTAACCACCATTTGACCTTACCATACACAAGGTTCTCATATGGAATTTCAACCACCATATAACCTTAACATTCACAAGGTCCTCATATGGAATTTTAACCACCATATAACCTTAACATTCACAAGGTCCCCATATGGAATTTTAACCACCATATAACCTTAACATTCACAAGGTCCTCATATGGAATTTAAACCACCATATAACCTTAACATTAACCATTGGTAGTTGTATAACATCACTAACGAGATCTAGGACATACTACACAAGATCCACACATGGACTTTACACCACCATTGTGATCTTAACAAGCACAAGGTCCTCAAATGGAATTTTAACCACCATTATTACCTTTGCTTACACAAGACCCACCCATGGAATTTTAACCACCATGGTGTTCTTAACCATCTCGTTAGTGTAATTGGATGGAGTTACCGGTTCACTCACAACCACTCCACATCCAAGGCGACTTTATTCACGGTGCACCCAATCTTATAGCCGGCTAACTATATCCGATTTAAGTAACCAAGAACCACTTACATCATGTTGAGTGTGTAAAAGTTCTATTATTTACACCCTTTTTAACCCATATTTCTGCTCCATTCAAGCATCATTTCATTGCATTTAGGTTAGTTTTCAGCAAAACATCACAAATATATAAAAGGCACAGATTCTACTAAAAATGGTTGTTTTTGGCAGGTTGCCGCCGTCGTAGACGGTGAAGGCAGGCGCAGGGCAGAAAAGCAGAAGAGCTGAACTGGACAAGCAGACGAAGAGGACAATGCTGCCATGGAGCTGTCGTGACAACAGAGGACGACAGCAAGTTGCTACCATAGTAGATGGAGAAGGCAGGCGCAGGGCAGAGAAGCAGAAGAGCTGAACTGGACAAGCAGACGATGAGGACGAAGCTGCCATGGACCTGTCGTGACAGCAAGGTGACAACAACCTTATGAAGAGGAAAAGTAAAGTGGACCTCGATAGATAGAGAAAAATCTGCTCGTCTGTCGTGTGAAAGCCAAATATTTTTCCAAGCCCCAGATCAAAAGATATGTCAAGCCAAAGTTCAAGGAGAGAAAATCCCAAGAAACAAGGAGGACGGCTGAAAAGTAGGATCCTTGAAGATTAAGTCTTTATTAGAATCATACTTTTAATTAAAGTTGTAATCCTTGTTACCTTAGATAACTTGAGCCCAAAGCTTATATAAGGGCATGTATTTTAACCTAGGAGAGAATCCACACATCATACCCCATAACCGACATCTAAAACCCCTCCGCCGTCTACCTGCCGTCTACCCGCCGTCGACATGTTCTAAAACCCCCCTAGGGCCACGAGTTGATTTGTAAAGTAGTTGCAAGGGTTGTTTTGTTTTAGGAATTTTCAGTTCAATAAAATAAACTTCAAGTTCTCTTATTTTGGTTATTAATATCTTGCAAGAGCATCGGGAGAGCATTGTGAGGTTATCCATTTACTTAGCATCGGGAGAGTTAAGTATACGAAAGAAGTAAGAGCAAGTTCTCTAGTTTATAGTTGAACTATCTTGTGCCTAGGGATAGGGCAAGGTTAAGTGGCTAAAGAAGAATTCATACACATCGGTGTTCATCCTTCGATTCACGCCGGGAGGTATCATCAAGACGTGATCATCGACAGACTTGGACCTAGGGATAGGCCAAGGCAGATCTGGGATTCTTGCCAAACTTGAAGTACGGAGTTGGTGTGTTTGCTGCCGCGACAGCCAACGGACAGCCGCCGCGACAGGTGCTGTCGGTGATGGGCGCGACGACAGAACTGGATTTCCTAAGCACTGCAATACCTGCACTACTGAGCAATTCAATACCAGCCCATTCTCTCTATCTTGATATCTTTATTCTTTTTATTTACGTTTACTTCATTATTTTCGTGACAAATATCTTAATCTATTCTTTTTCCCTTGTGCAGATAGCGAAGGAAAGGGTTAGCCCAGTCCCTGTGGAGACGATATCCGATACTCTAGTATCACTTTATTACTTGCGACGTGTACACTTGCACTCAATTGCGATAGAGTCTTTTACACGCAACAAGTTTTTGGCGCCGTTGCCGGGGACTGGCAACACACTCTTACCCTAGCTTCTGCACTTTTCTTTTTTTTTTTCTTTTTTTCTTTTTTTATTATTTTTTTTACAAAAAAAAACTCAGGTGAAAATACAGGTTCAAGGGCATCAACATGACAGGAACAACCATTCGAGAATTGATGTGGGAAAGTTCTTGCAACTACCGTAAAGACATGCTGCCACGACAGCAACAGGGGCAGTAAATGCCGATGCCGCAGCAGCAAAATTTTTTATGGTACGATCAAAACCCACAAAATTTTTTATACCATAACAGTTTTGCTGTAGAACCCGACCTGCCCTGGCAATGTCATCATCCTCAAGAGCAGTCAAAATCCTTAGAAGACACACTGCAAGCCTTCATGACACTCACTCAAGAATTGTCAACTTCTATGGACGCAAGTATCGCCAAGATGGATGAAATCTTGAGCAGACCAACCCTCATTCATGCCACAGATGAACCTGAAATCATGAGGCAATGTGACGAGGACGCCCATGTGAAGGAATACCCAACATATGATGAGTCTGAGCAACAACTTGCCATGACAATGATAGAGGAGCCGGAATGGAGCAACACCGCGACAACGCTGAGTGAAATTCAAGAGAATGTCACGGCAGCAACCACTTTTGAGGCAGAAACTCCAGTCAAAGCGGAAACTGCCGCCTCGATAGCAATTGCCGCCTCGACAGCAACTGCCGCCTCGACAGCAACTGCCGCCTCGACAGCAACTGATGCTGAAGCAGCAACCACATCAGAGGTATTTGAGGAACCAACGCCGGTGGACACAGAATCATCAAAGTCTCTACTGATGGAGATCTACGAGTGGTCAACAGAATTTGATATAGAGAGTGATGGCACTTACCAATGTCCCATTGACCTGCAAAGTAACCTGATAAAGAACTATCAAAATAACTGCCTGCCGCAGCAGCAGACACGACAGCAAGGGATACATTCAACCACAACAACATTCAACGAAAACAAGGTAAGTTTGTGGCCGAATGTCAATTTGATTATTTCTAATCATATATTCATGCCCTCAGAAACATTACCAAGAAGGGAGGACTTCATGGACTACAAAGGGAAGAGAAAGAAATGAGCCCCCAACATGAGAATAATCACCAGATGGAGGGTACGGATGGACTTCAAGAAGTACCGGAAACGACGCCTCAAGCATTATCAGGGGACTGAAGCCCCATGAATGCAGGAAGTGCTTACCTTAGAAGATGCCCCACCTGGCATCCCTAATTTAACCTAAATTTTATTTTTATTTTTATCATTTATTATTTATTAGGAAATAAGGTTTATTTTATTCGAATAATGCTTTTAGGAAATAAAGGAGCCAAGAAGATCAGGAGAAGTGAACTAAACCCAACACCCATCCATCAGCCCAACAAAGCCCAATATTGAAGCCTGTCGTTACGGCTGCCATGACAGACGCGGAAAAGACAGGCTGTCACCATGCTGTCACGACAGACGCAGAAACGTGTGACAGACGCGTGACAGTCGCGGAAACGTTTGTCAGACGCATCAGACACGCTAAAGCTCGACAGCCGCCCCGTTATTCGCGCCTATCGTTACAGCTTCAACGAGCAGCAATTCCTTTTCTATAAAACCCCGTTTCATTTTCATTTTCAATCACTTCTGCTTTTCTTACTTGCTCTCCATCTTTAGTTTTCATTTGCTTTCAATTACTTTTCACAACCCTTGCACTAACATGTCTTCCAGAAAAAACCCGCCGCAATGCTGCCTCTACTTCCTCACCGGCAGCAACTCCCCCACAGTTCTTTGCAACCAGAGATCTGTGGGAAGAACGAGGCCTCATTTATACTCCAAAGGCAAAGAATCTGGGCCTCAAGCCTTTCATCACCTGCCGCCTCCATACCATCTGTCGCCTCCATACCATCACCTGCCCCGACGGCAGCCGGCAGCACCCATGTCGAAACATCTGCTCGAGGAACAAAGTGACCAGTGCCCTCGGATGACCATGTTGCCTTTGTTGCTGGGTTCTCTTCCTCCTCCGTCTGGGCAGACAAGTGACATTGAACCCTCTATTCAGAGGAACCTGTCGAAGGAATTTACACCGGTAAAGAGGCAGAAAAGAATGGCAGATAAGAAAACTCTGCCAAGAGCCAACAGCAGCAGTGACAACAACGGCAACAGCTCTGATATTCAGGTTTTACAGCAACCACCCCAACCTGCCCCGCAAACCAGAACCCGCCGCCAGATCCGCCTCAGCAGCAGCAGTGAAGACAGTGATTAAAATTTAAGTTTCTTATCTTCTTATTGCTGCCTGCCATATATATTTTGTGATGTACTGCCTTCATATGCTTTCATTTTTATTTTGTCATTTGCATTGAGGGCAATGCAACCCTCGAGTTTGGGGGTGGCAACCCTCCATATTCATGGAGTACATCTTAGTTAAATTGTGTCCTTTACTTAGTACTTTTAAAAAAAACGAAAATTAAAAATTTTGGCTGAAAATTGTGAACTGAACTTACCTGTCATGACAGCTCTGTCGTGGCAGCATCTTTAGGACAGTTTAAGGAGAAGTTTAGAGCCTTTCTATAGTTTTGAAAACTTAAACACCATTGTGACTGTTATATTGCTTAGATTTCTTTTAGCCAAACTAGAATAGGATGCTTAGTACTTGAATAGCCCCTAGAGGTGCCTAACACTGGCTCTAGGAAAAAAAAAAGTTTAGCAAAAGAAACTCAATAACCTAGAGGTTCCCGAAACCGGCTCTAGGAAGCTAACTAGAGGTGCCCAAAACTGGCTCTAGTAAAACTTAGCTTGAAAATAGAAGAAAAAGAAGCATGAAAATGTGTCTTCAAAAATAAACTTTGGCATAAAAATTCAAGTAAAAAAAAGTTGAATATTCTAGTGAAACTAAGAGAGTCTTGGCATATAACTGTTCACAAGCATGCACACACTGCACGAGGACTATAGGGAGATTCCGGACAGATCCTAAATTATCCGACAGGTTGCTGCCGCCACAGAGAACGAATGACGGGTAAGGGAAAGTTCACTGTTTGAAAGCCAAAACAAAAATATTTCATTTTTTTGGTCTTAGTTGCTTGAGGACAAGCAAAAACTTGAGTTTGGGGGTGTGTTGAGTGTGTAAAAGTTCTATTATTTACACCATTTTTAACCCATATTTCTGCTCCATTCAAGCATCATTTCATTGCATTTAGGTTAGTTTTCAGCAAAACATCACAAATATATAAAAGGCACAGATTCTACTAAAAATGGTTGTTTTTGGCAGGTTGCCGCCGTCGTAGACGGTGAAGGCAGGCGCAGGGCAGAAAAGCAGAAGAGCTGAACTGGACAAGCAGACGAAGAGGACAATGCTGCCATGGAGCTGTCGTGACAACAGAGGACGACAGCAAGTTGCTGCCATAGTAGATGGAGAAGGTAGGCGCAGGGCAGAGAAGCAGAAGAGCTGAACTGGACAAGCAGACGATGAGGACGAAGCTGCCATGGACCTGTCGTGACAGCAAGGTGACAGCAACCTTATGAAGAGGAAAAGTAAAGTGGACCTCGATAGATAGAGAAAAATCTGCTCGTCTGTCGTGTGAAAGCCAAATATTTTTCCAAGCCCCAGATCAAAAGATATGTCAAGCCAAAGTTCAAGGAGAGAAAATCCCAAGAAACAAGAAGGACGACTGAAAAGTAGGATCCTTGAAGATTAAGTCTTTATTAGAATCATACTTTTAATTAAAGTTGTAATCCTTGTTACCTTAGATAACTTGAGCCCAAAGCTTATATAAGGGCATGTATTTTAACCTAGGAGAGAATCCACACATCATACCCCATAACCGACATCTAAAACCCCTCCGCCGTCTACCTGCCGTCTACCCGCCGTCGACATGTTCTAAAACCCCCCTAGGGCCACGGGTTGATTTGTAAAGTAGTTGCAAGGGTTGTTTTGTTTTAGGAATTTTCAGTTCAATAAAATAAACTTCAAGTTCTCTTATTTTGGTTATTAATATCTTGCAAGAGCATCGGGAGAGCATTGTGAGGTTATCCATTTACTTAGCATCGAGAGAGTTAAGTATACGAAAGAAGTAAGAGCAAGTTCTCTAGTTTATAGTTGAACTATCTTGTGCCTAGGGATAGGGCAAGGTTAAGTGGCTAAAGAAGAATTCATACACATCGGTGTTCATCATTCGATTCACGTCGGGAGGTATCATCAAGACGTGATCATCGACAGACTTGGACCTAGGGATAGGCCAAGGCAAATCTGGGATTCTTGCCAAACTTGAAGTACGGAGTTGGTTGTAACACCCCGGTTTTGGGCTTGGAAGTTTTGGGCTTGGTCCGGTCAAAGTGTTGTTCGAATACAAAAAGGTGAAATTAGGAAAGCCTGGTTCGGGTTGCATTAAAAATATGGAAAAATGTCCTAATCTGTTTGGGCAGTGTTTTGAGGTGTCAATTTGATGTTAAATGAATGTTAAATTGATGAGGAATTGAGGTTTGATCAATGCAATCCCGAATAGGTTGAATTTCCTAAGTTTTGCTTGAGTTTTTGGTTGTTTTTGGGGTGCTTTTGATGATCTGTTATAGCTGGAGGTATAGGGACGTGTTTGGGATCATTTTGGATGTTAATTGATGTTTATAAATGGTTAGAAGTGATGGATCTTGGCTGGGTTAAGTATTGAAAGTGTTTGTAGGTGATTTCGGTTGTGTTTGGTAGCCGAAATGTTGGATTTGCTAAGAGCAGCGAGTTTAGTTGTGTTGTTGGTGTTTTTAATGCATAATGATGCATTAATCCTCTGTTGTTGTGTGCTTGAAACAGGGGAGATTGATCCGTGAGCATTAGAGGTGGTGTGGAAGGTTTCGGATGCTTGAAAGGCTTGTTGGCTAGCCTTGTTTTGTGTATCGGTGAGTGAAGTTGGGTTTTCAGCTTTTAAACCAAGGTTTGAAGGTTTTGGGAGTTTAGTATAAGTCTAAACAACTTAGCTAAGCTCAAGAGTAAGTAAATGGAATTTCTCACTTGGTTTGTGTATGAATTGGTTTTTATAGCACTTGTGATTGTTGGATGCTATGCATGTGATTTGCATGTTTTAAATTCTGTTTTGAAAGCATATTTTGGCATGGATTAATGCTGGTTTTGAAGCCATGTGTGATGGATGCTCAAGGTAAGAGATTCATGGTTTTGTACATTAGAAATGTGAAATTGATGCATGGTGTTGCATGTTGTTTAATGGCTTTGTCTAATGCTTTAAAAACAGTGGATTGATGATGGTAAATGGTGGTTTTTGCATTTTGGTTATGCTTGTAAAACATTGGGTTAATGTGGTAAGATGGTTATATTGGCAAGTGATGTAAGTGGTTCTTGGTTACTTGAATCGGATATAGTTAGCCGGCTATAGGATTGGGTGCACCGTGAATAAAGTCGCCTTGGATGTGGAGTGGTTAAGAGTGAACCGGTAACTCCATCCAAGTATCCTAACGAGATGGTTAAGGTCATAATGGTGGTTGAAATTCCATTCGAGGACCTTGAGTAAGCAAAGGTAATAATGGTGGTTAAAATTCCATTTGAGGACCTTGTGCTTGTTAAGATCACAATGGTGGTGTAAAGTCCATGTGTGGATCTTGTGTAGGGTGTCCCGGATCTCGTTAGTGATGTTATACAACTACCAATCGGTGATGCTAAGGTTATATGGTGGTTAAAATTCCATATATGGGAACCTTGTGCATGTTAAGGTTATATGGTGGTTAAAATTCCATATATGGGAACCTTGTGAATGTTAAGGTTATATGGTGGTTAAAATTCCATATATGGGAACCTTGTGAATGTTAAGGTTATATGGTGGTTAAAATTCCATATATGGGAACCTTGTGAATGTTAAGGTTATATGGTGGTTAAAATTCCATATATGGGAACCTTGTGAATGTTAAGGTTATATGGTGGTTAAAATTCCATATATGGGAACCTTGTAAATGTTGAGGTCATATGGTGGTTAAAATTCCATAAGAGGACCTTGTGTGTTGTAAGGTCAAATGGTGGTTAAAATTCCATTTGGAGACCTTGGATTGGTAGTGTGTATGAAGCGTGGGGACAACGCTTGTGATCCGCGTATCCGATTGGATGTTGAGTTGAAAAGTGGATTTGGTTTATCACTTGGAATCCAATGTAATGTTCTTGATTATAATGAAACATGAGATGCTTGAAGTGATGCATGGTTGCATGAGAAGAGTGTATTGACCTATGAATGCATGTTTACTTGTTAGCTTGAACAAGTGTTGATTATCTATTGAGAATGGTGCATGTGTGCATGAAATCTCTTTAGTGCATTGAAGTCTTGCTAAGACTTGTTTTAAAGGCATGTGATGCAAATTTTGATGATGTGGTTCATATGTTGTAATTGTTTAATGCAAATGTTAGTTTGAATGATTAAATGGTTTTAAAAGGGTTTCTTGCCTAAAGATGGTTTTCAAGTATGGGAAAGGTATGATGTGATGTGGAAGAGATTTCCAAGGTCAAGTGATAAACCAAATCCACTTTTCAACTCAACATCCAATCGGATACGCGGATCACAAGCGTTGTCCCCACGCTTCATACACACTACCAATCCAAGGTCCCCAAATGGAATTTTAACCACCATTTGACCTTACAACACACAAGGTCCTCTTATGGAATTTTAACCACCATATGACCTTAACATTTACAAGGTTCCCATATATGGAATTTTAACCACCATATAACCTTAACATTCACAAGGTTCCCATATATGAAATTTTAACCACCATATAACCTTAACATTCACAAGGTTCCCATATATGGAATTTTAACCACCATATAACCTTAACATCACCGATTGGTAGTTGTATAACATCACTAACGAGATCCGGGACACCCTACACAAGATCCACACATGGACTTTACACCACCATTGTGATCTTAACAAGCACAAGGTCCTCAAATGGAATTTTAACCACCATTATTACCTTTGCTTACCCAAGGTCCTCGAATGGAATTTCAACCACCATTATGACCTTAACCATCTCGTTAGGATACTTGGATGGAGTTACCGGTTCACTCTTAACCACTCCACATCCAAGGCGACTTTATTCACGGTGCACCCAATCCTATAGCCGGCTAACTATATCCGATTTAAGTAACCAAGAACCACTTACATCACTTGCCAATATAACCATCTTACCACATTAACCCAATGTTTTACAAGCATAACCATAATGCATAAACCACCATTTACCATCATCAATCCACTGTTTTAAAGCATTAGACAAAGCCATTAAACAACATGCAACACCATGCATCAATTTCACAATTCCAGTACAAAACCATGAATCTCTTACCTTGAGCATCCATCACTCATGGCTTTCAAAACCAGCATTAAACCATGCTAAATTATGCTTTCAAAACAGAATTTAAAACATGCAAATCACGTGCATTGCATCCAACAACCACAAGTGCTTTTAAAAAAAACAATTCATACACAAGCCAAGTGAGAAATTCCATTTACTTACTCTTGAGCTTAGCTAAGTTGTTTAGACTTATACTAAGCTCCCAAAACCTTCAAAACCTTGGTTTAAAAGCTGAAAACCCAACTTCACTCACCGATACACAAAACAAGGCTAGACAACAAGCCTTCCAAGCATCCGAAACCTTCCACACCACCTCTAATGCTCACGAATCAATCTCCCCTGTTTCAAGCACACAACAACAGAGGATTAATGCATCATTATGCATTAAAAACACCAACAACACAACTAAACTCGCTGGTCTTAGCAAATCCAACATTTCGGCTACCAAACACAATCGAAATCACCTCCAAACACTTCCAAAACTTAACCCAGCCAAGATCCATCACTTCTAACCATTTATAAACATCAATTAACATCCAAAATGATCCCAATCACATCCTTATACCTCCAGCAATAACAGATCATCAAAAGCACCCCAAAAACAACAAAAAACTCAAGCAAAACTTAGGAAAATCAACCTATTCGGGATTGCATTGATTAAACCTCAATTCCTCATTAATTTAACATTCATTTAACATCAAATTGACACCTCAAAACACTGCCCAAACAGATCATACGAAATTTCATCCAAAATCAAGCAAATCTTGCATTTTAAAGCCAAAATCAAGATTACAATTGTAAAACCTTAAATAAATCACAAATCAAGGATTGAGAACTTGGGAATTTCAGTAAAGAACTGAGAGTTTAGAGGAGAAGAACGTTCTTACCTCCAAACTTGAGTTTCTCCCTTTTTAGAACCAAAATCTTGAAAATCCAATTAGCAAATGGTGAGGTTTTGATGAGGAGATGATTAGAAATCAAAAGAGAATTGAAAAGAGATGTTTAGGTGACAAAATCAGAGGAAAAAGCTCTGGAGAAAGATGTTTGGTTTGAGAGAAAATGAGAGAAAATGGAAAATGGAAAAGTTAGTTAAAAGGCTAAACTATCTTTCCCTCCTTTTTAACTTTATTTTAAATCATCAATAAATCATTTAATATCTTAGAAAAATCTGGAGAAACTCCCATTGGGTAAATAGCTCCTTAAAGATTCAAAGTTTCAATCCTTTTTAAAACAGTCACGCAGTTTTCAAAAATTACATTTTGGTCACTAGCAAAAATGTCACCCTTCCAAAACTCATTTTGTAAAATTGATTTCACAGTTCACTTACATATATAAAAAGAGGATTTTAGGACATTTTTCCATATTTTTAATGCAACCCGAACTAGGCTTTCCTAATTTCACCTTTTTATATTTGAACCGCACTTGACCGAACAGGTCCAAGCCCAAAACTTCCAAGCCCAAAACCGGGGCGTTACATCTCACCTTACAGGTAATGTCTCCAAATTTTCAAAGCAAAAACCACCGCAGCTAACTCAATGTCATGCGTAGGATAATTGCGCTCATGCACCTTCAACTGCCGTGATGCATAAGCCACCACCTTACCCTCTTGCATTAACACACATCCCAAACCAACGTAGGATGCATCACTATACACCACAAACTCTTTCCCTGATTCAGGTTGAACCAAGATAGGAGCTTGCGTTAAAGCTGCCTTAAGCTTCTCAAAAGCCTGATGTCTCGCTTCCGTCCACTCATACTTAACATCCTTCTGCAACAACTTCGTCAAAGGTGCAGCAATCTTTGAAAACCCATCCACGAACCTCTGATAGTATCCTGCGAAACCAAGGAAACTACGGACTTCATGAACAGACTTAGGAGGCTTCCAATTCATCACTGCCTCAATCTTTTGAGGATCAACACGAATTCCTTCGGCAGAGACCACATGACCAAGAAACACAACTTCTCTAAGCCAAAACTCACACTTGCTCAGCTTGGCATAAAGCTGATTCTCCAACAAGCCTGTAACACAATTCTCAAATGCCCTTCATGCTCCTTCTCAGTACGAGAGTGCACGAGAATATCATCAATGAACACCACAACAAATTTATCCAAGTATTCATGGAACACTCTATTCATCATGTCCATGAAAGCTACAGGAGCATTCGTAAAACCAAACGGCATCACAAGGAACTTATAATGCCCATACCTCGTTCTGAAGGCTGTCTTTGGCACATCCACATCCTTCACCTTCAACTGGTAATACCCTGACCTTAAGTCAATTTTAGAGAACACAGCCGCTCCCCGAAATTGATCAAAAAGATCATCAATTCTCGGCAATGGATACCGATTCTTGATAGTCAACTTGTTAAGCTGACGGTAATCAATGCACATTCTCATAGTGCCATCCTTTTTCTTCACAAACAAGACCGGTGCACCCCAAGGTATCACACTCGGCCGAAAGAAACCGCGATCAAGCAATTCCTGAAGTTGCGTCTTCAGCTCTTTCAACTCTTTAGGTGCCATTCGATAAGGAGTAATGGACACTGGTGTTGTGTTTTCATACAACTCAATCCCAAACTCCACTTCGCGATTAGGAGGCAACCCAGGCAACTCCTCCGGAAACACACCAGGAAACTCTCGCACAGTCCTGATATCTTGCACACGCAACTCTTTAGAGTTAGGATTCATCACAAAGGCTAGGTAAGCTTCACAACCTTGCCTCAGCATCCGGCTCGCTTCCAATGTAGACACCACATTGGCAAGAAACTTCACATTCTCACCAACCACCACTACCTCATAATCATCCGCAAGCTTCAACGAAACTCGCTTATTCTCAAAATCTACTACAGCTCGATGCTCAACAAGCCAATCCATACCAAGGATTACATCAAAGCCATAGAAAGGCAATTCCATAAGATCAACATGAAAAACATGATCTTGCACAACCAAGGTACATCTTCTATAAAGCTTTCGAGTCACAACAGTCTCACCAAAAGAACTAGTTACACGCATACCAACATCGAAAGACTCAACAGGCAAACCAAGCAATTGAGCATGTTCACACAATATGTATGAGTGTGTAGATCCAGAATCAATCAAGGAAAGTAATGACAAGGATTGCAAAGTGAAAGTACCTGCGATCACATCCGTGTCATTCCTCCCCTCCCTCTGAGCATACACTCTGGCCTGACCACCACCCTCAGGCTGAACAGCTACCACATGAGCCACATTCCTTCCACCATCATCTCTACGCTGGAAGTTACCACGGCCGCGCCCACGACCTCTCTGTGGTGCAACAACTCCAGGAGCATGTCCCTGGCCACCACCGGCCAATAGAGGACACTCCCTCCTCATGTGATCCGTCGAACCACAGTTCCAGCACGAGTTACCGGTTACCACAACAGGAGCCTGAACCTCCCTCGCTGCTCGAGGACAATCACGCCTCAGGTGTCCACGCGATCCACATGCCCAACATGTGTTCAGATCAGCTCTCGCCCTATCTCCCTGAGCAGGCGCACCTTGCCCTCCACCACCTCGCCTAGCTGAAGACTGATACTTCCGATCACGTCCTCTCTTGTTCCGTCCGCCACCGGAACTATACTCAGCAGCTCGCTTGCCCGCACTAGGACCAACACCTCTAGAAGATAGACTCAAATTCAACTCAATGTCCTTTGCTCTACCAACCAGCACATCAAAGTCAGTGTACTCAGCAGCCAGCATATAGGTCTTCACTTCCGTCACCAAACCAAAACGGAAACGTTCACAACTCTCACGCTCATCATGGACAAGCTCAGGTGCGTATTGACTGAGTCGGACAAACTGAACCTCGTACTCAGCTACAGACATGCTCCCTTGAGTAAGAGACATGAATTCCCTTTTCTTTTAATCCAGGTATCGCACACCCAGATACCTTCTCTTGAACGCGTTCAGAAAGAACGTCCAAGTCACATCAGCATCCTCCATTCCGGAGATAGTGGTTGTCCACCAAGTATACGCATCGTCATGCAACAATGATATCACACAGCCCAACTTCTGCACATCATTACAATTCATTTGTCCTAAAATTCTCTTCGTACTTTCTAACCAAGACTCAGAACCTTCAGCAGTCAAACCCCTGAACTCAGTCCCTCCCAGACTGCGCAAGCGTTCCAAAGGTAGTCTAACGTTAGCATCTCCCTGATTCCCAGCTCCTTGAGCTCCAACTACCGCCGCCCGAAAAGCTCCAGCAATAGCTTGAATCAGCATTGTCATATCAGGAGCAGCTTGCCCCTGCCCAGCTTCAGGTCCAGCGACCCCAGCACCAGCACCAGCTCCTTCACCCCCAGCACCACCACCACTAGGTGGAGGAGGTAAATCCACTACATTTTCAACATTCTCCTCATTCTCATTTTGAGCCATAGCTCGCGTATTAATCCTTGTCTCTCTACGAGGTCCCATTCACTAAACAATGCAATCACAATGCAATAAACAAAGTCAGGCTCAGCAAGGTAAGCAATCCAAGTACTCAAGCTCATTTCCAATTAAAAACAAATCATTTCATTAGCTTTGATTTGGCAATGGGTCCCTCTAACATGCTTCACCACAGCATACACCACAAATGTAACATTCTTACAATTCATACATCATACTTTCACTCAACAAGCATACAAAGCAATCATACACTTATCGCCCACATAACCATTCCCAATTACTCGAGAACTCAGCTCTGATACCACCAAATGTAACCCCTTAACCCGGCCTAGACGGTTGACCAGAACTAAGAAGATTACACGGGGAAAACCAAAGTCAACCCGAAAGTTAACCTTGATTAACGATCTTTTTTTTCTTTTTAATCTTATCTAAATGCATATTAACCCTAGGTGTACACTTGAGATATACATACTCAGAAATCACAGCAATCGGAAAACAATTAGGGACTCAATTGCACAACATACGAATTTAGAGACCAATTTGAAAATTCTGGAAATTAAGAGGACTTAGCCAAAATCTGAGTTACCACTATGAAATTAATCATGTTTCATGCTTCTCTGTCAAATTTCATCTCAAACGGACATCTCAAACTCAACCAATTGCATATACAAAGATTGGGACCAAAACGTGAGGATTTCAAAACATATAACCATCAGATTCAGTGCCCAACGGTCGAGTGTTCCGAAACGAGGAAGGACCATTCCGAAACGCGGGATCGTTCCGAAACTTGTTGCGGAACAGGGCTTGACAGTGGAAAATCCGTTTCGGAACAGCTCTACCTGTTTCGAAACGCCATGGCCATTTCAGGCCACCTGTTCCGAAACAGTAGCACCCGTTCCGATACGGGCTGCCCAGAATTGCAGAATTCTTCTGGTTTAACACACTTTCAACCCATCAAACACATCCATATGACCTCCATATCATACACACAAGTCATCAAACACTTAAGGAACATATTAACATCACCAAAATTCAATCATGGCATCATTTAAGGAAAATCCCAATTCTATAGGCATGCATCCTATAATGAAAATCATGCAATCATCAATTCATGAAAACCAAATACCAAAAGGCCATTTACATGTTCCAACATCATCAAAGGCATTAACTAAACTTAGGGAGTCCAAAACATCTCCCAAAAACACAATTTAGGTTCCCAAAAGCTAAAAGTGTTGTGAAAATAGTCACCATACATGAGCTTAAGCTTTCACTTAGATCCTTGACCTCCTTGCTGCCCTTTAAGCACTTCAATGCTCTGCATTATTGGTTTAAGAAAGAGAGAGTGTAAGCACATAGCTTAGTGAGGAATGCTCAATTAAAACATCACAATAATGCATTTGTAAAAACACCTTTTCAAGGCCTTTAGTTTCAAAACAACATTTATCATGCATTTATTATGCATACAAACCAAGCATCTCATGCTTCAATTCAACAACATGTCAAATTGGCTTACAAGTGATAATCCATAACCATTTTACAACTCAAAACACAATCGGATACGCGGATTACAAGCGTTGTCCCATACGCTTCGTACACACTACCAATATCAAGGTGGAGTTTATCGGTACAATCACAACCCCTCATCACCCGTGATTGAGTATACGGTACAATCACAACCCCTCCACATCACTCATTGGTAGTTGTATAACATCACTAACGAGAACACGGGACACACAACACAAGATCCACACATGGACTTTTAACCACCATTGTGATCTTAACGCAAGATCCACTCATGGACTTTTAACCACCATGGTGATCTTAACCATCTCGTTAGTGTACTTGGATGGAGTTTACGGTACAATCACAACCCCTCAACATCCAAGGCGACTTTATTCACGGTGCACCCAATCCTATAGCCGGCTAACTATATTCGATTCAAGTACTTTTAAATCAACACATCACTTGCCAATATACATCGTTTAACATCATTAATCCACTATTTTAAAGCATTTAACAAAGCCATTAAACCATCATGCATCACTATGCATCAAAACCACATTTATCAATGTTCAAAACAAGGATCTCTTACCTTGAGCATCCTTCAATACATGGCTTATAAAACCAGCATTATACATGCTAAAATATGCTTTCAAAACAGAATTTAAAACTTGCAAAATAAACACATTGCATTATCACTGCCTCAATCTTTTGAGGATCAACACGAATTCCTTCGGCAGAGACCACATGACCAAGAAACACAACTTCTCTAAGCCAGAACTCACACTTGCTCAGCTTGGCATAAAGCTGAGTCTCCAACAAGCCTGTAACACAATTCTCAAATGCCCTTCATGCTCCTTCTCAGTACGAAAGTGCACGAGAATATCATCAATGAACACCACAACAAATTTATCCAATTATTCATGGAACACTCTATTCATCATGTCCATGAAAGCTACAGGAGCATTCGTCAAACCAAACGACATCACAAGGAACTCATAATGCCCATACCTCGTTCTGAAGGCTGTCTTTGGCACATCCACATCCTTCACCTTCAACTGGTAATACCCTGAACATAAGTCAATTTTAGAGAACACAGCCGCTCCCCGAAATTGATCAAAAAGATCATCAATTCTCGGCAATGGATACCGATTCTTGATAGTCAACTTGTTAAGCTGACGGTAATCAATGCACATTCTCATAGTGCCATCCTTTTTCTTCACAAACAAGACCGGTGCACCCCAAGGTGACACACTCGGCCGAAAGAAACCGCGATCAAGCAATTCCTGAAGTTGCGTCTTCAGCTCTTTCAACTCTTTAGGTGCCATTCGATGAGGAGTAATGGACACTGGAGTTGTGTTTTCATACAGCTCAATCCCAAACTCCACTTCGCGATTAGGAGGCAACCCAGGCAACTCCTCCGGAAACACACCAGGAAACTCTCGCACAATCCTGATATCTTGCACACGCAACTCTTTAGAGTTAGGATTCATCACAAAGGCTAGGTAAGCTTCACAACCTTGCCTCAGCATCCGGCTCGCTTCCAATGTAGACACCACATTGGCAAGAAACTTCACATTCTCACCAACCACCACTACCTCATAATCATCCGCAAGCTTCAACGAAACTCGCTTATTCTCAAAATCTACTACAGCTCGATGCTCAACAAGCCAATCCATACAAAGGATTACATCAAAGCCATAGAAAGGCAATTCCATAAGATCAACATGAAAAACATGATCTTGCACAACCAAGGGACATCTTCTATAAGGCTTTCGAGTTACAACAGTCTCACCAAAAGAACTAGTTACACGCATACCAACATCGAAAGACTCAACAGGCTAACCAAGCAATTGAGCATGTTCACGCAATATGTATGAGTGTGTAGATCCAGAATCAATCAAGGAAAGTAATGACAAGGATTGTAAAGTGAAAGTACTTGCGATCACATCCGTGTCATTCCTCCCCTCCCTCTGAGCATACACTCTGGCCTGACCACCACCCTCAGGCTGAACAGCTACCACATGAGCCACATTCCTTCCACCATCCTCTCTACGCTGGAAATTACCACGGCCGCGCCCACGACCTCTCTGTGGTGCAACAACTCCAGGAGCATGTCCCTGGCCACCACCGGCCAATAGAGGACACTCCCTCCTCATGTGATCCGTCAAACCACAGTTCTAGCACGAGTTAACGGTCACCACAACAGGAGCCTGAACCTCCCTCGCTGCTCGAGGACAATCACGCCTCAGGTGTCCACGCGATCCACATGCCCAACATGTGTTCGGATCAGCTCTCGCCCTGTCTCCCTGAGCAGGCGCACCTTGCCCTCCACCACCTCGCCTAGCTGAAGACTGATACTTCCGATCACGTCCTCTCTTGTTCCGTCCGCCACCGGAACTATACTCAGCAGCTCACTTGCCCGCACTAGGACCAGCACCTCTAGAAGATAGACTCAAATTCAACTCAATGTCCTTTGCTCTACCAACCAGCACATCAAAGTCAGTGTACTCAGCAGCCAGCATATAGGTCTTCACTTCCGTCACCAAACCATAACGGAAACGTTCACACCTCTCACGCTCATCAGGGACAAGCTCAGGTGCGTATTGACTGAGTCGGACAAATTGAACCTTGTACTCAGCTACAGACATGCTCCCTTTAGTAAGAGACATGAATTCCCTTTTCTTTTCATCCAGGTATCGCACACCCAGATACCTTCTCTTGAACGCGTTCAGAAAGAACGTCCAAGTCACATCAGCATCCTCCATTCCAGAGATAGTGGTTGTCCACCAAGTATACGCATCGTCATGCAACAATGATATCACACAGCCCAGCTTCTGCACATCATTACAATTCATTTGTCCCAAAATTCTCTTCGTACTTTCTAACCAAGACTCAGAACCTTCAGCAGTCAAACCCCTGAACTCAGTCCCTCCCAGACTGCGCAAGCGTTCCAAAGGTAGTCTAACGTTAGCATCTCCCTGATGCCCAGCTCCTTGAGCTCCAACTACCGCCGCCCGAAAAGCTCCAACAATAGCTTGAATCAGCATTGTCATATCAGGAGCAGCTTGCCCCTGCCCAGCTTCAGGTCCAGCTACCCCAGCACCAGCACCAGCACCAGCTCCTTCACCCCCAGCACCACCACCACTAGGTGGAGGAGGTAAATCCACTACATTTTCAACATTCTCCTCATTCTCATTTTGAGCCATAGCTCGCGTATTAATTCTCGTCTCTCTACGAGGTCCCATTCACTAAACAATGCAATCACAATGCAATAAACAAAGTCAGGCTCAGCAAGGTAAGCAATCCAAGTACTCAAGCTCATTTCCAATTAAAAACAAATCATTTCATTAGCTTTGATTTGGCAATGGGTCCCTCTAACATGCTTCACCACAGCATACACCACAATTGTAACATTCTTACAATTCATACATCATACTTTCACTCAACAAGCATACAAAGCAATCATACACTTATCGCCCACATAACCATTCCCAATTACTCGAGAACTCAGCTCTGATACCACCAAATGTAACCCCCTTAACCCGGCCTAGACGGTTGACCCGAACTAAGAAGATTACACGGGGCAAACCAAAGTCAACCCGAAAGTCAACCTTGATTAACGACCCTTTTTTTTCTTTTTAATCTTATCTAAATGCATATTAACCCTAGGTGTACACTTGAGATATACATACTCAGAAATCACAGCAATCGGAAAACAATTAGGGACTCAACTGCACAACATTCGAATTTAGGGACCAATTTGTAAATTCTGGAAATTAAGAGGACTTAGCCAAAATCTGAGTTACCACTATGAAATTAATAATGTTTCATGCTTCTCTGTCAAATTTCATCTCAAACGGACATCTCAAACTCAACCAATTGCATATACAAAGATTGGGACCAAAACGTGAGGATTTCAAAACATATAACCATCAGATTTAGTGCCCAACGGTCGAGTGTTTCGAAACGGGGAAGGTCCGTTCCGAAACGCGGGATCGTTCCGAAACTTGTTGCGGAACAGGGCTTGACAGTGGCAAATCCGTTTCGGAACAACTCTACCTGTTTCAAAACGCCATGGCCATTTCAGGCCACCTGTTCCGAAACAGTAGCACCCGTTCCGATACGAGCTGCCCAGAATTGCAGAATTCTTCTGGTTTAACACACTTTCAACCCATCAAACACATCCATATGACCTCCATATCATACACACAAGTCATCAAACACTTAAGGAACATATTAACATCACCAAAATTCAATCATGGCATCATTTAAGGAAAATCCCAATTCTATAGGCATGCATCTTATAATGAAAATCATGCAATCATCAATTCATGAAAACCAAATACCAAAAGGCCATTTTCATGTTCCAACATCATCAAAGGCATTAACTAAACTTAGGGAGTCCAAAACATCTCCCAAAAACACAATTTAGGTTCCCAAAAGCTAAAAGTGTTGTGAAAATAGTCACCATACATGAGCTTAAGCTTTCACTTAGATCCTTGACCTCCTTGCTGCCCTTTAAGCACTTCAATGCTCTGCATTATTGGTTTAAGAAAGAGAGAGTGTAAGCACATAGCTTAGTGAGGAATGCTCAATTAAAACATCACAATAATGCATTTGTAAAAACACCTTTTCAAGGCCTTTAGTTTCAAAACAACATTTATCATGCATTTATGCATACAAACCAAGCATCTCATGCTTCAATTCAACAACATGTCAAATTGGCTTACAAGTGATAATCCATAGCCATTTTACAACTCAAAACACAATCGGATACGCGGATTACAAGCGTTGTCCCATACGCTTCGTACACACTACCAATATCAAGGTGGAGTTTATCGGTACAATCACAACCCCTCAATACCCGTGATTGAGTATACGGTACAATCACAACCCCTCCACATCACTAATTGGTAGTTGTATAACATCACTAACGAGAACACGGGACACACAACACAAGATCCACACATGGACTTTTAACCACCATTGTGATCTTAACGCAAGATCCACTCATGGACTTTTAACCACCATGGTGATCTTAACCATCTCGTTAGTGTACTTGGATGGAGTTTACGGTACAATCACAACCCCTCAACATCCAAGGCGACTTTATTCACGGTGCACCCAATCCTATAGCCGGCTAACTATATTCGATTCAAGTACTTTTAAATCAACACATCACTTGCCAATATACATCGTTTAACATCATTAATCCACTGTTTTAAAGCATTTAACAAAGCCATTAAACCATCATGCATCACTATGCATCAAAACCACATTTATCAATGTTCAAAACAAGGATCTCTTACCTTGAGCATCCTTCAATACATGGCTTATAAAACCAGCATTATACATGCTAAAATATGCTTTCAAAACAGAATTTAAAACAAGCAAAATAAACACATTGCATTCAACCATCTCATGGTTCATCAAAAAGAGAGTTCTTCCGAAAACTTACTCTTGAGCTTAGCTAAGTTGTTTAGACTTAAACTAAGCTCACATAACCTTCAAACATTGGTTTCAAAGCTGAAAACCAAACTTCACTCACCGATTCCGTTTCGCAAGCTTGTCGAAACACCAATCAAGCTTCCGGATCAACACCACAAGGATCCGAAGATGTCTCCCCTGTTTTAAACACATCAAAGCAGAGGATTAATACATCATCATGCATTAATATCTTCAACCAAGACACCTAAACTCGCTGCTCTCATCAACACTCACATTTCGGCTACCAAACACAACCGAAATCACATCCAAACACCTCTACAACATTACCCAGCCAAGATCCATCAACTCCAAACATTCTTAGACATCAATTAACATCCAAAAAGGATCTAATCACGTCCTTATACCTCCAGCTATAGCAGAACATCAAAATCATCCCAAAAACCACCATTAACTCAAGCAAAAACTTAGGAAAATCAACCTATTCGGGATTACATTGATTAAACCTCAATTACACATCAATTATACATCCATTATACATCAAAAAGACGTCTCAAAATAGAGCCCAATCATTTAATACGAATTTCTTCAAAATTAAATCCAAAACTTGCATTTTAAGCCAAAATCAAGATCACAACATCAAAACCTTTAATAAAACTCAAATCAAGGATTGAGAACTTGGGAATTTCAGTAAAGAACTGAGTATTTAGAGGAGAAGGACGTTCATACCTCTAAATGTGAGTTTCTCCTTGTTTAAAGCCAAGATTCTTGAAAATTCAATAAGCAAATGATAAGGATTTGGTGTAGAAATGATTAGAAATCAATTAGAGATTGAAATCTCATCTTTAGATGTTAAAATCAGAGGAAAAGTGTTTGGGGAAATGTGTTTGGCTGAGAGAAAATGGAGAGAAAATGAAGTGGGAAAATTTTGAGAAAAGTTAGTTATGAACTCAAAAATATCTATTTCCCCTTTTTCCTTTTATTAAATAACATTTAATAAATCTTTAATATTAAGAAAAATCTGGAGAAAACTCTTCTTGGGTAAATTAGCTCCTTAAAGATTCAAAGTTTCAATCCTTTTAAAACAGTCACCAACTTTTCAAAAATTACATTTTAGTCACTAACTTGAAATGTCACATTTCGAAACCTCATTTTGTAAAATTGATTTCACCACTCTCTTATATATAACAAAAGAGGATTTTTAGATATTTTTCCATATTTTTAATGCATCCCGAACTAGGCTTTTCCTAAAATTACCTTTTATATTTGAACCGCAATTTAAACCGGTCCGGTTCAGACCCTAAATTTCCAAGCCCAAAATTGGGGTGTTACAAATCATACCAACAAGTCATCATACATATAAGGAACATATTTGGAACTCTCAAACACATTCTGTTGAGTGTGTAAAAGTTCTATTATTTACACCCTTTTTAACCCATATTTCTGCTGCATTCAAGCATCATTGCATTGCATTTAGGTTAGTTTACAGCAAAACATCACAAATATATTAAAAGCACGGATTATACTAAAAGATGGCTGATTTTGTAGGTTGCTGCCATAGTTGACGGAGAAGGCGAGCGCAGGGCAGAGAAGCAGAGGAGCTGAACTGAACAAGCAGACGAAGAGGACGATGCTGCCATGGATCTACCGTGACAGCAGAGGACGACAGCAAGTTAGTGGAGAAAAAGCAAAGTGGACCTCGATAGATAGAGAAAATTATGCTCGTCTGTCGTGTGAAAACCATATAATTTTCCAAGCCCCGGATCAAAAGATATGTCAAGCCAAAGCTCAAGGAGAAGAAATCCCAAGAAACAAGGAAGGCTGCTGAAAATTAGGATCCTTGGAGATTAAGTCTTTATTAGAATCTTACTTTTAATTAAAGTTGTAATCCTTGTTATCTTAGAATACTTGAGCCCAAAGCTTATATAAGGGCATAGATTTTAACCTAGGAGGCATCATTCCCCATAATCGACAACCAAACTCCTCCGCCGTTTACCCGCCGTCGACATGTTCAAAAAACCCCCTAAGGGCCACGGGTTGTTTTGTAAAGTAGTTGCAAGGGTTGTTTTGTTTTAGGATTTTCCAAGTTCAATAAAATAAACTTCAAGTTCTCTTATTTTGGTTATTAATATCTTGCAAGAGCATCGGGAGAGCATTGTGAGGTTATCCATTTACTTAGCATCGGGAGAGTTAAGTATACGAAAGAAATAGGAGCAAGTTCTCTAGTTTATAGTTGAACTATCTTGTGCCTAGGGATAGGGCAAGGTTAAGTGGCTAAGGAAGAATTCATACATATCGGTGTTCATCCTTCGATTCACGCCGGGAGGTATCATCAAAGACGTGATCATCGACATACTTGGACCTAGGGATAGGCCAAGGAAGATCTGGGATTCTTGCCAAACTTGGAGTACTGAGTTGGTGTGTTTGCTGCCGCGACGACCAATGGACAGCTGCCGCGACAGGCGCGACGACAGAACTGGAGTTCCTAAGCATTGCAATACCTGCACTACTGAGCAATTCAATACCAGCCCATTCTCTCTATCTTGATATTCCAACTCTTTTATTTACATTTTTCCTTATTATTTTCGTGACAATTCTCTTAAATATTTTCTTTACTTCGTGCAGTGAAAATAGGTGAAGCTATTAGCCCAATCCCTGTGGAGACGATATCCGATACTTCGTATCACTTTACTACTTGCGTCGTGTACACTTGCACTACAATTGCAATAGACTCTTTTACATGCAACAAGTTTTTGGCGCCGTTGCCGGGGATTGGCAACATAACTACACCTTTCTTTAATTGCACTTTTCGTTTTTGTTTTTGTTTTTGTTTTTCTTTTAATTTTTCTTTGGTGCTTTCAACTCTTGCTTTTCACAAGGTTTTCTTGTTTATGCACAGATCTAAAAGAGGTGAAGATCCTGAGTACCAATTAGATCCGGAAATAGAACGTTCCTTCAATCTCAAGAAACAACTTCGTCACCTTTTAGCGAGAAACGAGTACCTTGAGGAACAGCTAGAGAAGATGGCCCGTAACCCGCCTGCTGGTGGAGGTATACCGCCTGCAGCAGATGGACGACGGACCTGCCGTGACTACATGCTGAACGATCATGTAGAGCTGGAGACCACGCTGCCGGATATTGAAGTTGATAACTTCGAGCTTAAACCTGTCATGTTTAGTATGATCAACAATGTCGGGCAGTTTAGTGGTGCTGTGATAGAAGATGCTAGGGAGCATCTCAAAACGTTCAAGGAGATCTGTGGTTCGTTTAGACTGTCAGGAGTTAATCCGGAGATACTGAGGCTTCGGTTATTTCCCCATTCATTGAGGGGCAGAGCTAAAACTTGGTGGAATAAACTTACGCCGGGTTCAATCATAACTTGGGCAGATTTATCTCGTGAATTTTTATATCGTTTTAATCCTTCGCATTTTCTGAGCGATTACGTAATGAAATTGCTACTTTTCAACAGGAAGATGACGAGCCAATGCATGAGGCCTGGGACAGATTTACTACTCTTCTTCGGAACTGCCCAATGCATAGATTCCCTGTCTGGAATCAGGTAACAAAGTTCTATAATGCTGCTAACTTACAAACTCGCATTCGAATTGATTCTGCAGCAAATGGACTATTATTGGATAAAGATCCGGACGAGGCTTTGCAAGTCTTGAAAAATCTGGCCAAGAATGAGGAGCAGTTTCCGACTGTAAGAAGAGGGGGTAAACGGCTACTTGCTGTCAAGGATTATGAGGCCGACAGCACGATGAAATCACAGGTAGCATTCCTCACTAAAGCAATGAAAATGTTATTGAATGATGATGGATTACAAGGATTTGCTGTTGAGGAAGTATGTGGTATCTGTGAGGGAAATCATAGTCGGGATGAGTGCCCAATACAAATAGAAGAGGGAAAATATGTTGGAAATTACAAGCCGAATTACAATCCCAACAATTATAATCCCAATTGGAGGAAGGATCCCAAATTTTCCTGGAGTAATCCTAATAATGCCCTGAATCCGCAAGCACACAATCAGAATCAGGGAGGACCTAGATTGCTGACGCGACAGCAACTGCCGCCGCAACTGCCGCAGCAGCAGCAACAGCAGCCACCAGCTGCCACGAGTAGTATATTGGAACAGACTCTGGCCACTTTTATGTCTCAGACCGGTACTTATATAGAGAATATGAATCATTTTGTGAAGAAAACAGAGAATTTCATGGATAAAACCGAGATGAGGATGACGAATCATGAAGCTACTTTGAAATCTCTGGAGACACAAATGGGTCAGGTTTCCCAACATATTAAGACGAGGCAGAATGGAGGATTCCCTAGCAATACTGAAAATGCTAGACCGCCCCCACATGAGCAATGTAAGGCAATTACTACTAGAAGTGGGAAGAAACTACCAGGACCAGAAAAAGATGCTGAAACAGAAAAGGAACCCGCCTTGGATAAACCTGCCGAGGAAGCTGCCCCGACAGGTGATAAACAGACTGCTGCCGATGAGCCTGTCACGACAGCAGAAGCGACAGAGGAGAAAGATGAACCCAAACCTCCTCAGATTCGTATGCAGTGGGAAGGACGTATTGCTGACTATCGTCCCCCACCACCTTTTCCTCAACGGATACAACAAGCTAAGCAAGAATCTCAACTTAAAAAGATTTATGATATTTTTAAGCAGGTTCATATTAATATTCCGTTGTTAGATGCCGTTAGGGAGATGCCCGGTTATGCTAAATTTCTCAAGGATGTTATGTCAAAAAAATCTAAACTTGGGGAATTTGAAACTGTAAAGATGACAGAAGGTTGCATAAGTATTCTTCACCGGCAGCCACCCCAGAAAAAGAAGGATCCGGGGAGCTTCATCATACCTTGCGTAATCGGAAATAAATTTGTGGGTAAGGCACTTTGTGATCTTGGTGCTAGTGTTAATTTAATGCCAAAGTCTGTTTTTCAGAAATTAGGTATTGGAAAGGCGCGGCCCACGACAGTAACTCTGCAGCTGGCAGACCGCTCTTACGTTCATCCAGAGGGAAAGATTGAAGATATTCTGGTAAGAGTGGATAAATTTATTTTTCCTGCTGACTTTCTTGTTTTAGATTGTGAGGCAGACGAAAACGCACCAGTCATCCTTGGGCGACCCTTCTTAGCCACGGGAAGATCACTGATTGATGTGGAGAAAGGAGAACTCACCATGCGAGTGAACGATCAAGAGATTAAGTTGAATGTTCTCCAAGCAATGAAACATGCTGATGTGGACGAAGAATGCAAGGCTATCATTGATGTTACCCTTGATCAACCCTGCATCAGGTCGGGCTGTCACGATATAAAATTTGGTCACTACCACGGCAGCCACCTACAGGACTGTCCCGACAGCTACGACGACAACGACTCTTCTGATTCCAAAACATCTGATACTGAAGGTCAAGAGGAGGTAAACTGGATAGGCAACCGTCTAGGTAAGTTATTCGAACCTTTGAATTATACTTCGGATAACCATTTAATCCAAAAGCCATCTACTATTGAACCACATGCCTTAGAACTTAAGCCCCTGCCCGGGCAGTTAAAATATGCTTTTCTTGGTTCAAATGACACACTGCCCGTAATCATCTCTTCTAAGCTGCCGCAGGAACAGGAACGACAGCTAATCGGCATGCTAAGGCAGCACAAAAAGGCGATTGGATGGACGATTATTGATATACAAGGCATTAGTCCGGCGTTATGCATGCACAAAATCCTTCTAGAGGAAGATCATAAGCCGACTATTGATGCCCAAAGGCGGCTAAACCATACGATGAAAGAGGTGGTGCGTAAAGAGATAATCAAGTGGTTAGATGCTGGTATTATTTACGCCATCTCCGACAGCAAATGGGTGAGCCCGGTGCAATGCGTTCCTAAGAAAGGAGGAATTACTGTGATAACCAATGAGAACAATGAGTTAATCCCAACTAGGACTGTGACCGGTTGGAGGGTTTGTATGGACTATCGGAAGCTTAACAAAGCTACCCGAAAGGACCACTTCCCTTTACCCTTTATTGATCAAATGCTTGATAGATTAGCGAGAAAACCTTACTATTGTTTTCTTGATGGTTATTCAGGTTACAATCAAATTGCTATCGCACTGGAGGATCAAGAGAAGACGACTTTTACATGCCCCTACGGAACATACGCGTTTAGGAGGATGCCGTTTGGACTATGTAATGCACCCGCCACCTTCCAAAGGTGCATGATGGCCATATTCTCCGACATGGTAGAGGACTTCCTAGAGATTTTTATGGATGATTTTTCCGTCTTTGGAGACGATTTTGAAAGCTGCCTCGGCAATCTTCAAAAGGTACTTGAAAGATGTGAAAAAGCAAATCTTGTTTTGAATTGGGAAAAATGCCACTTTATGGTGGATGAAGGAATAGTCCTTGGCCATAAGATTAGCTGCCGTGGGATAGAAGTCGACAGGGCTAAGATTGAAGTAATTGAAAAGCTGCCACCACCAACCACAGTCAAGGGCATTAGAAGTTTCCTAGGGCATGCTGGTTTTTATCGAAGATTCATTGCAAATTTCTCAAAAATCACCAAGCCCCTATGCCATCTCTTAGAGCAGAACCGACCCTTTGACTTTAATGATGAATGTACTGAAGCATTCAAGGTTCTGAAAGAAAAACTAGTGACAGCCCCCATAGTACAGCCACCAGACTGGACACATCCATTTGAGATCATGTGTGATGCTAGTGACTATGCTGTCGGGGCAGGACTTGGGCAGCGCAAAGATAAGCTGTTTCATGTCATATATTATGCCAGCAAGACATTGAATGATGCCCAAGTGAATTACACCACCACAGAAAAGGAGCTATTAGCTGTGGTGTTCTCCATTGACAAGTTTCGTTCTTACATACTTGGGACGAAAGTAATATTGCACACAGACCATTCTGCCCTTAAGTATTTGTTCGCGAAAAAGGACGCAAAGCCTAGATTGATACGGTGAATCTTGCTATTACAAGAATTCGACCTTGAGATCAAGGAAAAAAAGGGGATAGAAAATCAGGTGGCAGACCACTTGTCAAGGTTGGAGAAGGGACAGAGTCTACCAATCGACGAGACACATATACTGGAGACCTTCCCAAACGAGCAGCTCTTTGCTGCCGCAATCGCTGCCGCAACAGCCATGGCGGCAGGTAAGTTTTCTGAACTCCATTGGTATGTTGATTTCATTAATTTTATAGTTAGCGGAATACTTCCTTCTGATCTTAATTATCAAGCCAAGAAGAGGTTCCAAAATGATGTTAAGCATTATTATTGGGACGGACCTCTTCTTTTCAAACTATGTGCAGATCAGGTTATAAGAAGGTGTGTACCACAAGAAGAACAAGAAGACATTCTCCATCGCTGCCATGCTTCACAATATGGAGGTCACTTAGGAGGCAACAAAACTGCTGCCAAGGTGCTGCAGTCAGGGTTCTACTGGCCGACACTGTATAAAGATGCACATGACTTCTACAAGAACTGTGACAGGGGCCAGCGGACAGGTAACATCTCGAGGAGAAACGAGATGCCACTGCAGAACATTTTAGAAGTCGAAATCTTCGATGTTTGGGGGATTGATTTTATGGGACCTTTTCCATCTTCATGTGGAAATCTATACATCCTCCTAGCAGTGGATTATGTCTCTAAGTGGGTTGAAGCCATCGCCACTCAAAAGAATGATGCCAAAACAGTCCAAAAATTTCTACACAAAAACATTTTTTTCTAGATTTGGCATCCCTAAGGCGATTATCAGTGATGAAGGGAGACATTTTGACAATAGGGTTATTGCTGCCGCCTTGAAGAAATATGGTGTCAAGCACAGGATTGCGACAGCATACCACCCACAGACCAATGGACAAGCTGAGATATCCAATAGGGAAGTTAAGAACATTCTTGAGAAGATGGTTAAGCCAACTAGGAAAGATTGGTCTTTACTCCTTAACGATGCATTATGGGCATATAGGACAGCTTTTAAGACTCCATTGGGCATGTCTCCATACCGACTGATTTATGGAAAAACTTGTCACTTGCCTGTCGAGATAGAGCACAAAGCATATTGGGCAATCAAGGCAGTGAACATGGACTTGGACAAGGCATGCCAGAAAAGGCTATTAGATCTGAACGAGATGGAAGAAATACGGACAATGGCCTACGACAATGCAAGAATTTACAAGGAGAAAACTAAGAAGTGGCATGACAGGAAGTTGCTGCCACAACAGTTCTGCCCAGGGCAGCTTGTTTTGTTATTTAATTCTAGGTTGAAACTCTTCCCAGGGAAGTTAAAATCTAGATGGTCTGGCCCGTTCCAAGTGGTACAAGTTTTTCCCCATGGTGCCATCACTATCCGATCTTTAAAAGACGGGCACCAATTCAAAGTCAATGGACAGCGCCTCAAGCATTATCAGGGGACTGAAGCCCCAGGAATACAGGAAGTGGTTACCTTAGGAGAGGCCGCACAAGGCATCCCTAATTTAACCTAAAATTTTATTTTTTATTTTTATTATTTATTATTTATTAGGAAATAAGGTTTATTTTATTCGAATAATGTTTTGTTTTTATAATTTCTGTTTTTTAGGAAATAAAGGAGTCAAGAAGAAAAGGAGAAGTGACTCAAGCCCACCATCCATCCATCAGCCCAACAGAGCCCATTCATTGAAGCTTGTCGTTCCAGCTGCCGCGCAGACACGGATAAGACAGGCTGTCAACAGACTGACACGGCAGACGCAGAAGCGTGTGGGAGACGCATAAATGCGTGTCAGACGCGTCAGACACGCCAAATCTCATCAGTCGCCCCGTTATTCATGCCTGCCGTTACAACATTAAACGGGCAGCAACTCGACCGCTATAAAACCCCGTTTTCATTTTCATTTTCCTCACTTCTGCTTGTTCTTACTTGCTTTCTCCTCTCGTTTTATTTGCTTTCTTTACTTTCACAACCCTTGCAACTAAAATGTCTTCCAGACGTACCCGTCGCAGTGCTGCTTCAACCTCTTCAGCAGCAGCACCTACCCCACAGTCTTTCGCAACCAAGGAATTATGGGAGGAAAGAGGATTCATCTACGTCCGAAAGGCAGCAAACATGGGGCTCAGACCATTCATCGCGAAGGCGATAAGGGCTCAACTATGGGAGTAGTTCGCAGAACAACCTGCATAATTAAATGACACGTTGGTGAGGGAGTTCTATGCTGCCATCGACAACAGGACAACAACATTAGTAACTGTCCGAGGGGTAGAGGTACCATTCACAGCTGATAGTATCAACCACATGTATGGCCTCTATTTTGGTCCCAACGATGATGCCCACCAGCAGTTCTTGGACACCCTCGACTCTGCTGCCTACGGTGCTGTCATGGCAGAGGTGACAGAAGAAGGAACGGAGTGGAATACGAGCAAAAAGAATCCCAACTCTGTCAAAAGGGGGCAGCTGCTTCCGGAAGCCATGTTATGGAACGCGTTCATCAAGAAGCATATCCTGCCGTCCTCCCATCACACGACGGTAGACCAGTAGAGGCTCGCCCTCATTCATTCGATCATGAACGACCGGCCTATCAATGTGGGCCGCTATATGAGGGAAAGCGTCCTGGATTGCACACATCGATCAACCTCCCGCCTCTACCTACCATTCATGATCACTTCTCTCTGCCGCTGCGCTGCTGTCCCAGAGGCCACAACCGATAAACTGGTCCAAGGACGAGGCTGGACCGACAACAACATTACCAGCCTCATGGAGCTAATAGTCGCAACCCCCCTCTCCTCCTTCAACCCGGCTGCCTCCCTAGCAGAATCATCCGAGGAACCTGCCCCTGAACCTGCCGCAGCCGCCGCCCAGACAAACCAATCTGCCCAAATCCTTGCCGCCATACAGCGGGTGGAAGACAGACAGATGGGGCTGATGACATTCATCCGGGATTTCGCCAACTCAACGGTAAATTTCATTACCAATACTTTACATTATCCCGATGTTATTTTCCCCACTTTCCCTGCCCACTATTTCCACATCCCCACCCCTGTCCAAACACCTACACCACCTGCCTCACCACATGCACATTATGCTGCTTCCACCCCATCACCTGCCCCGACGACAGCTGGCAGTCCTCCGGCCGACACCTCCGCCCGAGGAACGAAGCGACCTGCCTCAGATGATAGCGAGTCAGAACCTCCTATTAGGAGGAATTTGGAGAAGGAGTTCACGCCTGTCAAGAGGCAGAAACACGTGGCCGACAGAAAACTAATGCCCAAGGCCAGCACCACCACCAACAGCACTGGGATAGCGGCAGCAGCTCCGACATCCAGGTCGTGGAGCAACCTGCCCAGCCTGCCCCACAAACCAGACACCGCAACCAAATCCGTGTCAGCAGCAGCAGTGAAGACAACGATTACAATCTGAGTCTTTTATTTTTCTTTTCTTGCTGCCTGCTTTTATATATTTTGTGATGTACCTGCCTTCATTTTATCTGTCATTTGCATTGAGGGCAATGCAACCCTCGAGTTTGGGGGTGGCAACCCTCCATTTTAATGGAGTCTTAGTACATCTTTAATTAATTGTTTTGTCTTTTATTTAATTAATCTCTTAAAAAAAATTGTTGGCTTAAAACTGTGAAGCAAACTTACCTGTCATGATAGCTCTGTCGTGGCAGCATCTTTAGGACAGTTTAAGGAGAAGTTTAGAGCCTTTCTATAGTTCTGAAAAATTTAAACACCATTGTGACTCTTATATTGCTTAGATTTCTTTTAGCCAAACTAGAATAGGATGCTTAGTACTTGAATAGCCCTTAGAGGTGCCTAACACTGGCTCTAGGAAAGAAGTTAGCAAAAGAAACTCAAAAACCTAGAGGTGCCCGAAACAGGCTCTAGGAAGCTAACTAGAGGTGCCTAAAACTGGCTCTAGTAAAACTTAGCTTGAAAATAGAAGAAAAGAAGCATGAAAATATGCCTTCTGAAAAAAATAAACTTTGGCATAAAAATTCGAGTTAAAAAGTTGAATATTCTAGTGAAACTAAGAGAGTCTTAGCATATAACTGTTCACAAGCATGCACACACTGCACGAGGACTATAGTGAGATTCCGGACAGATTGCTGCCGCCATAGAGAATGAGCGACGGGTAAGGGACAGTTCACTGTTTGAAGGTCAACACAAAAATTTTCATTTTTCTTTTAGGTCTTAATTGCTTGAGGGCAAGCAAAAACTTGAGTTTGGGGGTGTGTTGAGTGTGTAAAAGTTCTATTATTTACAACCTTTTTAACTCATATTTCTGTTGCATTCAAGCATCATTGCATTGCATTTAGGTTAGTTTACAGCAAAACATCACAAATATATTAAAAGCACGGATTCTACTAAAAGATGGCTGATTTTGTAGGTTGCTGCCATAGTTGACGGAGAAGGCGGGCGCAGGGCAGAGAAGCAGAGGAGCTGAACTGAACAAGCAGACGAAGAGGACGATGCTGCCATGGATCTGCCGTGACAGCAGAGGACGACAGCAAGTTAGTGGAGAAAAAGCAAAGTGGACCTCGATAGATAGAGAAAATTATGCTCGTTTGTCGTGTGAAAACCATATATTTTTCCAAGCCCCGGATCAAAAGATATGTCAAGCCAAAGCTCAAGGAGAAGAAATCCCAAGAAACAAGGAAGGCGGCTGAAAAGTAGGATCCTTGGAGATTAAGTCTTTATTAGAATCTTACTTTTAATTAAAGTTGTAATCCTTGTTATCTTAGAATACTTGAGCCCAAAGCTTATATAAGGGCATAGATTTTAACCTAGGAGGCATCATTCCCCATAATCGACAACCAAACTCCTCCGCCGTTTACCCGCCGTCGACATGTTCTAAAAACCCCCTAAGGGCCACGGGTTGTTTTGTAAAGTAGTTGCAAGGGTTGTTTTGTTTTAGGATTTTCCAAGTTCAATAAAATAAACTTCAAGTTCTCTTATTTTGGTTATTAATATCTTGCAAGAGCATCGGGAGAGCATTGTGAGGTTATCCATTTACTTAGCATCGGGAGAGTTAAGTATACGAAGAAATAGGAGCAAGTTCTCTAGTTTATAGTTGAACTATCTTGTGCCTAGGGATAGGGCAAGGTTAAGTGGCTAAGGAAGAATTCATACATATCGGTGTTCATCCTTCGATTCACGCCTGGAGGTATCATCAAAGACGTGATCATCGACATACTTGGACCTAGGGATAGGCCAAGGAAGATCTGGGATTCTTGCCAAACTTGGAGTACTGAGTTGGTGTGTTTGCTGCCGCGACAGGTGCTGCCGCGACAGGCGCGACGACAGAACTGGAGTTCTTAAGCATTGCAATACCTGCACTACTGAGAAATTCAATACCAGCCCATTCTCTCTATCTTGATATTCCAACTCTTTTATTTACGTTTTTCCTTATTATTTTCGTGACAATTCTCTTAAATATTTTCTTTACTTCGTGAAGTGAAAATAGGTGAAGCTATTAGCCCAATCCCTGTGGAGACGATATCCGATACTTCGTATCACTTTACTACTTGCGTCGTGTACACTTGCACTACAATTGCGATAGACTCTTTTACACGCAACACATTCATAACATCAAACACAAAAATATCATTAGTCTAGAGGCATGCTTCCTAATATCAAAAGCCAAATAGGCAATCCAACCTCAAAACAAGCAATTAAGGCCATTTACAATCCAAACAAGCCAAAACAAACATGTCACAACCTTAGGGAGTTTAACACATCTCCCAAATACAATTCTTGGTTTCCCATTGCCAATCTATCAAAACTAAAGTGTACAAAAACTTCACCATACATGAGCTTGGAATCCCTTGAATGAACTTAGCTTCCTTGATGCCCGAAAATACCTCAATTATCAACATTATTGGTAAAAGAGAGAGCGTAAGCACAAATGCTTAGTGAGGCATGCTCTAAAGAAAACCAACACAATAATGCACAACTTGAAAACATTTTCATTAAAAGCTTTTAAACCTCATGCTCATTTCTATCTCATGCTTGGAAACCTTTCAAAGCAATTTCTCATTGAAACCACATGTACCTTCATTCTATCTCATGCATTTAAACCAATGCAAATCTCATGGCAAAGCCAACCTCATGCTTGTACTCTAAAGCATTTCATATAAACAAACCACATATGCATTTCTCATAGTATAAACCATTAAATCAAAGGTACATGTGAATCAAAAACCATAACATATTTTATATTGGCATTTCACATCTAATTATTACTCGGATATGCGGACATCTCACTAGACACTTCCGATGGTATCTCTCATCACCGTACTCGCTCGTCTAGCAACATAGTTTCCGGTGGAATCTCACATCACCGTACTCATATGGTGGAATCTCTCATCGCCACAAAGCTTGGGTATTTCACCAAGTCCTACCCGATGGAATGCCCATCATCGGTTCTCTCCCTTTGGCTTAACCAAAGAGCACGTACGAATTTTTAGTTTATAGTGCACTCTCATCTTATTAATCGATCAATTATATCCGGTAAGTATCTCAACATCTATGTCAATATATTATGTCAAACCAACATCTCACCTACTGCTTTTCATGCATTAAAACACAACATTCTCATCTCATTTCAAAATCATAACATTTGCTATGCTTTAACATAAAAGCTCAAATCTCAACTATGCAACATGTTACTTAATGAAATCATTTCAAGCATCATCTCATGCTATCATTCATGCATAAAAACAGTAGGAATTTATCAATATAAAACCATGAGCATGTAAAAGCATTTAAGGGCCAATCACCACATTATAGAGAGCAATCTAGCCAATACTTACTTCCGGACTTAGGAAGGTGTTTCAAACCTTTCCTAAATCCCCAAACCTTGTTTCTTTGTCCTTCAAGGACTTCTATAACCATACGCACTCACCGATTACATTTCGCTTCTTGCCGAAACGCTATCTAAGCTTCCGGATCAACTCCAAAGGTGTCCGAAGATGTGTCCCCTGTTTTAAACACATAAGAGTAGAGGATTAATGCATCAACATGCATTGAAATCATCAGCCACACACTTAAACTCGCTGCTCTACACAAAAACCACATTTCGGCTACCAAACACTACCGAAATCACCTCCAAACTCTTCCAAAACCAAACCCAGCCAAGATCCATCACTTCTAAACATCAATTAACATCAAAAACTAACACAACCACGTCCTTATACCTCCATCTATAGCAGAACACCAAAATCACCCCAAAAACCACCATTTTAACAAGCAAAAACTTAGGAAAAACAACCTATTCGGGATTGGATTGATAAAACCTCATTTATAACATCATTTAACATCCAAAAAATACATTAGAAAACCATCTCAAAACAGAGCCCAATCAATCACCACGAAAATCTTCAAGATCTCTTCCAAAATCTTGAGTTTTAATCCAAATTCTTGTTTCTAACATTAAAACCACTTAAAAATCATTATTAAAGGATTGATAACTTGGAAATTTCAGTAAAAAAATGATCATTAGAGGAGAAGGACGAAGCTTACCTCTAATGGATGATTTCTCCTTGATTTGGGCAAGTTTTCTTGAAAATACAATGTAGAAATCAAGTGGATTTGTTGAATGATTGATTAGGAATCAATGAGTGATGGAAATCTCATCAAATGAAGTGGAAATCAAAGTAAATTTGCTGGAGAAAAAGTGTTTGGTTGATAGGATTTTGAGAGAAAATGAAATGAGGGAAAATTAATGAAAAGTGGTTATGAAAAGTCAAAGGTAGTTTTTCTATTTTAATCACCTTTAATTTCTTTAATTAAAACACTAATTAAATCACCCAAATTAAGGAAAAATCTGATGAAAACATTTTTGGTAAATTAGCTCCTTAAAGATTCAAAGTTTCAATCCTTTACAAAACCGTCACTACTAAACTTTGCAAAAACTGTGATTTGGTCACTACACCGAGATGTAGTATTTCCAAACCCTATTTTGTAAAATTTATTTCACCATTCTCTTTTATATATTAAATGAGGATTTTTAGATATTTTTCTATATTTTTAAAGCATCCCGAAGTAGGTGTTCCCTAAAACCCCCTTTTAGATTCGAACAGATTCCCAGACCGATCCGGTTCAGACTCTAAACATCTAGGCCCAAATTTGGGGTGTTACAATTTGAGCATAAATTTTGGGGTGTTACAGCATAGGTGGTGTGTATTTTGATGTTGTAGCATCGGTTGGTTTCTTGTTGGGGTGGAATCAACAAGGTGTCCTCCCCCAAACTTGTCTTTTTTGTCCAGTTGTTTGCCATTATGCAGCGTGTTAGCATTGATTTGCTCCTTTCCAAAGGTCTTAGTAACTGCAGTATCACTAGATAAATAGCCTTGAGGTCTGGTTTTCAAGATTTGAGCAATATGCCCAACTTGTGTTTCTAATGCTCTCAGTGAAGCACCATGATTTTGCAGCATCACTTGTTGGTTTTTGCAACATAGCTCATTACGTCGTTAGCATATCTCTATGGTTCTTGAGATTTGTCTAATGATCCTAAGAAATAACCCTAGCAATGCCAATAAAATTTTTGTAGGACGTTTCAAAAGAATTAGAGCTGGAAGAAGAAACTCTCTGATTTTTCTTCTGGGCATTCAGTTGGAATCCAGGAGGTTCTGTCGTAGCATTCGGTTTAACTCATGTGTTGGAAGTGTTTCCTCCTTGATTTCTCTATCCAAATTTTGGATGTTGTCGCTAACCAATATTATAGGTGTTGGAATATGATTTGATGTTGCATTTGTAGTTCCCCATATAACACCTAGATTCCTGTTGTTGGGGGGGCATTCATTCGAATGATGTTCCCTGTCGCAATGCTCACAAGTGTAATTAACCACCTTGACATCTCGAACAGCGGGCAGTGGTTGGAGGTTCTTGAGCTTATTTGTGATGCGGGAAAGTTGAGCTGCCACACTTTGGTACTCATCCAAGTGGAGGGTTTTAGAAGATTTAGGACCGAGGCTAAACCTTGCGATAGGAAAATGATAGTCAATGTTGGCTATTTGATCAAGAATTTTGAATGCTTCTTCAGGAAATTTGTCTAACATGATGTCATTGTCCGAAGAATCAATCATCATTCTTTTGGGAGAATTAACACCATTATAGAACATTACCACTTGAAGCCAATCTTGGAATCCGTGAACCGAGCACTTGCGCAACATCTCTTTGTATTTGTCCCAACATTCATACATGGATTTGTCATCTTTTTGCTAGAATAATATGATGTCTCTCCACAATTGGTTGTTCACGTCCGGTGGATTGTATCAAAGTAAGACACATCGGCAAAGATCTTTCCAAGACTCGATAGATCCTGATGGTACTCCCTTTAACCATGCTCGGGCTCTATCTTTCAAGGAATAAGGGAAAATTTTGAGCCGCAACACATCATCATGCACTCGTTGTTGCTTGAAGCATTCCCATACTTCCAAGAAGGCTTGGATAAGCTCTCTAGCATCCTCCTTTGGCGATCCACTAAACTATTCGATAGAGTTTAGCATGTTGAACATGACAGGCTTATGCTCAAATTGAGCCGCCTAGATTTATGGCACAACGATCCTTGAAGTTAAATCATCTAGAACGGGTGCACAATTATCATGGATGGGCCTACTTTAAACCACATTTCAAACATTATGTTGTCCTCTAGCATCTTGATCATTGTTTTGTTGTTAAGGTTGTCATTACGGAGTCGATCACGATCCCCCATTGCTCTTTCCTCTTATTGTTTGGCACGAAAGACTCTCTCAATCTCAGGTTCAAATTGAAAAGGGTCGTCTCGATGTGTGCTTCTGGTCATGCACTTATAACACACCTGAAAAGAAAAGAAAAACAATATCAATAATTAAAAATAACTAAATAAAATAAAGTGCAATTACTAAGCTATAATCACCAATTGCCAATCCCCGACAACGGCACCAAAAACTTGATGCGTGTGATATGGTGCACAATTTAGAGAAAGTATAATCGTCGCTCAAGTAATAAAGTGATAAGTAGAGTGTCGAACCCACAGATATTGGAGTGATAAACTCAAATTGATTGCACGTAGGAGTTAAAGAAACAATGGTGTGTGGTGAAAATTATAAACTAATGTGATAGCAAGGAAAAGTAAAGGAAAGCAATTATCAAAGAACAAACAGATGTTGCAGCAAAGATTATAATGAGGATGGATGCTGGGTTTATTGCTAAGTACGATGCTAACTAATATTCGAATGCTATAGCAACGAGTACGACACTTATCTACTCGATAGAGTTTTCGTAAAAACCCATAAACTGTTTCGCTAGAAATTGATAACAGGATGTTATGGTGATACATGTATGCGTTAACCCTAACAACTTATTATCTATTTAAGTTCCCCTTATTAGTCATTGAAATCCTAAACTTATGTCTAATCCGGATTAGAACTCAAGTTAACATCTTAAGATCCATTATTCACACGGTATAACTTAACTCTCTCGATATTAAATCACAATTCAATAATCAAAGGCCTCTCTCCAAAGCTCTTACAAGATTAAGATTTTATTCGAGGAACAATCCATTGTCTTCTACATCGGAGAAGCACCATTGTCAAGGTTAAGAGGAGTCTCCAATTGACGAGAGCTATAGAGAGAGGCTTGAGGAGCTTGGAGCACTGTAGCACCGATTTGCAGCACAAAGAAGAAATCTTAGGACGCTTTGATTCCTTTTCTTGTTGCTTTATCTGATTGTTATGTTTACATAATTTATTTGGATGGATGTTATTTGCTCAAACATGAGCTAAATACTTTTTAGTTGGGTTTATAGTTTAAGTTACTTTGATTAATTATTATTTAATGTTATAGCATATGTTTGCTTATCTACTATGTTCATTAGAATTAGTGCTTACTCTTGTAATAGCTAGCGAGAGCAGCCTTTGATTATGATTGTGACTTAATATCGATAGAGTTAATTTAGACCGTGTGAGAAATGGATCTTTGTGATAAGGTTTTTTCTCTTTGAAAACCAAAAGGCTTTTGAGTTTTTAAGTGTCCCCACATTTTAAAACATTTAAGTAAAAGAGGATTTCTAAAATTTCAAGTTTCAGAAAACAACCTTAAAAAAAATCTTGTTAGAGTCGTCACCGGCCACTGAGGTAGGCCGGACACCGTAAAAACTGAAACCAGAGATTTGTTTAAAAGGGTTCGGGAGTTGGTTACGTGTGGGGAAGGGTTAGCACCCCCATCACACCCAAAAATCGGTACTAAAACAATTGTTGCTTTGAATAGATGGAAATTATCCGAAATTTAAAATGAGTTTAATTAGGGGTTCTTAATCAAAAATCGGACTTTAATCGTACGATCTTTGTCAAATTGGCGGTTTCAAATTAATTTAACATTTAATTAAAAAGGATGACGGTACATCGGACCAAAGACTAAACCGACATCATATAAGTCTGACTATCGTATTAGTTTAGGGTTCGGATCCCGTACGTCACCTTTATGCATGATGCAAGCAGATAAGGTATGATGTTGTGGTCTTGTTTGTTTTAATTGTTTACGGGTTTACCTTTAGACTATTCGAATTAATCTGAATATTCGAGGAATATCCAATAAGCTAGGATATTTTAACCCGAATACGCGAATTAATAAGTACATCATATTTATAATTAATAATTAACATGCAAATTAGGGCATTAAAGTTCACATGAATGGCCATTTAAAAATGCATGTCACAAATATATATGTATATTCGAACAATCGAAAGAAACTAAGCTATATGCACATATTAAAAACACATATTAAACAAGGCTATAAATAACATTTGATCATATGTTATAACATAAAATGCACATGCCACATATGTTATATGCATAAAATACATATATTACATCAACCAAGCATAAATAAGGACTGAAATTGAACAAATATAAAATGCAAGATTAGAAGAAAAAACTGAAAAAAAAAGGCTAAAGCTGAACTCAAATCGGACTCTAAGGACCTAAAGGGGTTTAAACCATTCAAAACCGAGTTAATTTGCAAAATAAGGGGGCTAAATTAAAAGAATACGGGAACCTAAAGGGACTGAAAAGACAATTAAACCATTCAGAAACGAATTAAAATGAGAACGGTGACAAAATTACAAACATTTGAAAAGGTTGGGGGACCACGGGCGTGGTTTAAAAAGACGGAAGCCCCTCGTGCGTAATTACACAACATAGAGGGTTTTAAAACACAATTAACCAATTTTTAAAACGTCGAAAGCCTATAAAAGCTTATTAAAAACCATTTAATCCCCTTTTGCCTAAACCTAGCCCTAAAAACACAGAGAGAGCCTCCCCCACTCTTGTCTTAAAATCCGGCACCGTCATCGTTCTGGTCGCCGTTGCCGGCGCCAAAACCCTAAAAAGACCTTTTTTCTCGACTCTTTGAAACCCCAAAAAACAAATATTTCCCTATTTTGTTTTGCGAAAACAGAAACTGGAAAAAACTTTTCTTTGTTACCTTTCAAAAACCGAAACCCCAAACGGTTTTAAACACCCTTTCACCCATTAACTCTCTTGTGGATTCACCCCATTGCTCCAGAAAGGAAGCGTGGGCTTGTCACCGGCAAACGATAGAAAGAAGAAGTCGAAACGGCAAAGGTAAAAAAAGACGAAACCCTAAAACTTTTGCTTTTTTTTATTTTTTTACTTCGAAATCGAAAATGGTAAATGAAGACGATTATACCTTTGTAAACTTCTGTTTGTATTGCTCTCTGGAATTTTTCTCGATTACAACGTTCCTCTCATCCTATTACATTGTGCTCTTTCGGGTTTTCTAGCTCGAATATTACATTTTTGGATTTAAATAAAATCGAAAGAAAATCCACATTGGTTGCCGATGATTTTGTTGGTATTCGTCTGCTGAATTTGTTGTTGTTTTGCCTCTGCAATTCTGTTTTTGTTTGTGACTTTTTTCTAACATATTTGTTTTTTCGTTGCATGTGAGGCTCTAGTACGAGGGGGGACCAGAGGAGGCTGGCTGGACGACGTGGGGCGATCCGTGCCATCGATGGAGATTTGGACGGTCGCGAAGGAGCTGAAGGAGCGCGCAGTGGATTGCCTGTGCGCGTCTGGGCATTAGAGAGTCGCGCATGGATCACACACGCTTGGGGAAATCGATCCTGGCCATCCGATCACAATCCTGATCTAACGATTGTGGTTGATGCTGCACGAAGCTTGAGGAGGGGCTTCTAGGGTTTCTGCTGAGATTGTATGTGGACCGTCAGATCTTCATCCATATCTGACAACTGGGGTTGGGCGGCTATAAGACGCAAAGAAAACAGATTAGGGTTTGTTGTTATCTCAATTATTCGGGCCTATTGGGCCATATAATTCAAACTTATATTTTTTGGGCTTTTTAATGTTAAATGGACTCTTATAAATAAACAAGGCTTATTTTATTTATTCGATCGGGCATATATATTAGTTTTTTTTCTCCTTTTAGACTTGTTTCAACATAATAATAATAATAATAATAATAATAATAATAATAGTACGATAATAATAATAATGCAAATAATACTAATAATAATAATAATAATATATAGTACATGATAATAAATAGCAATAGTAGTAATGGTTAATAATAGATAATAATAATAATATAATAGATAATAATGGTAATAACAATTGGTATATGATAATAACATTATGGATAATAATAATATAAATAATAACAATGATAAGATAGTAATATTAATAAATGCTAACAATATAAATAATAATATTAAGTAGTAATGATAGTAATAATACATAAACACAACCTTAATATATATATACTGTTTGCCTTCTTTTTTTAGTTTTTATTTTTAATTATTCGATATATGTGTGTAATTAAGAAACGTAACAAGGCCCATTATTAAAAAATGAAGACGGGTTAACACCCCAGACAAAATAGATGATTACAACTGCCCCCCTTTGCTTATACTTGTGGAACAAGGATAAATCAAAGGCCATAAACACCAATTTTGTCCAACTTCCCTGTTCGGATCCCGAGTCACCATGCACTTGAACTACTGGCGGTTCGGAAGTCGGTACGGGAAAATGTAACGGTCACGGAGGCTTGAAGTTGTCCTTCTCATTTTAACATTCTTCAACTCTTCAAGGTCCGAACATATAGATAAAAAGTAGAGGCTCCATTCTCTAAGTGCCCGAACGGATAGGTGGATTCCAATCTCCAAAAGCTAGAACGGATAGGCGGGTTCCATTCTCCAAAAGCCCAAACGAATAGGTGAATTCCATTCTCCTCATGCCTGAACGGATAGGCAGGTATCCATTCTCAAAAAGCCCGAACGGATAGGTGGGTTCCATTCTCCAAAATTCCGAACGGATAAGCGAGTTCCATTCTCCTCATGCCTGAACGGAAAGTCGGGTTCCATTCTCCAAAAGCCCGAACGAATAGGCGGGTTCCATTCTCCTCATGAGTGAACAGATAGGCGTGTTCCATTCTCCAAAAGCCCGAACGGATAGGCGTGTTCCATTCTCCTCATTGCGGAATGGATAGACAGGTTCCCTTCTACTGGGAAAAGCTTTAATACACCTGTCAAAAATAGGCAAAAATGATACGATGATGTGAGTTAGCATGCCCTTAATCCTAGGGATGCCTAACTACAATTGATGCATGATTTATGACATCAAAATTGCTCGGACGCTTTGGCCTTTCAGATCGGTCACTCTTGACCCTCTTCTTGTTCTCAATCTCTTCTGGCTTTCTCATCTTCGCCAAATCTCCATCCACGGTCTCTTCTCGAAAGACGACTACCGACTTCCACTGGTCTGAAAAGACATAACACTTCTCGTTGTGCTCGTTCTCAAAACATTGCCCCCTATTTAAACTGGGTGCTCAACTATTCTCTTTGTCTTAACTCAACATGACGACTTTTCTCTCTTCTCAACATTAGGGGAAGCACATGCCCCCAAGTCCCTGAACTTTTCCCCTAAGTTCATTAAGGTCCATTTTCATTTTCTGAACCGATCAAGGCATTTCAACAGGAATTCACTTCAAGTCCCTGAATTGTAGTTTGTAGAACCTTTCTACAGTCCTCACCATGGCCACTGGTGAGCTATCATATGCATTCATGGCATTGCATTCTAAACTTTATCCTTGAAGCAATGAATGGAAATTATTTTGTGTTCAGTGAAAATTTTAGATTGCATCTTCTAAATTCAAAATGAGATGCATTTTCAAAAACTAGACTTCCTTTCCAAATTATAGATATATCAAGCTAGATTAAATACCCTGAATATCAAGTGCACGAACGACACTACTATGGCTTACCAAGGATTTTCCCAAGCATCATGTATCTAGGAGACCTCGAAAGCTGAGCTGGTGTCTAAAAATGTGAAATACTCTCTGATCTATTTCAACTTTTTAATCAATTAGACTTACCTTCTATAGGCTTTGCCTTTATCATTATTACTTCGTCTTAAATCTTTATGATTTTGGGGAAGTCAACTCATCACATTCCTTTAGCTCGAAATAAATGATAGAGCAAACAACAAAACCCCGAGCTACTCGGCATTGTCATGATTTGAAAATATTACCATCACTCATGTAGCGAAAGTTTTTTATTTGAATGGTGCATAGCAACCTTATTGGTCTTTTTGCTACAGCGGAGTGCCCCAAAGATTCCACACCCGTATCCGAAAATGCCTATTACCAGGCTTCGAACATTGGAGTGCTTTTGTTATGCTTTTAGTATTCTCGAATCTTTTCTCTTTCTCTTTTTCGCTTTTCTTTCTTTTTTTCTCTTTTTCCTTCTTTCTTTTTTTTTTCTTTTCTTTTTCTTTCTTCTTCTTATTCTTTTTTTTAGCATAGAATATTTCCGGTTATTCTCCCGAGAGCCCTAATGCTATGTGTACTCAATAGATGGCCCAAATTAACTCGGAGTGTAAGCCACATATTCATTATCTTTGCAGCTTTCGATTTCCACTAGACACAGGCTGCTCGAAATCAACCTTTGGGGTCAAGGTCAATGTCCCTTGTGCAATTGATATACGAGGACTCAATAGACAAACATATACATAAAATGAAAAGATAATTGAAACACAAAACACAATGCATCTCTTCATTGAAATTTAAAAGCACGCAGTCTTGGGCCCTTACAAAAAGATCTTTGCTACCTTCGGGAAAAGGGTAGCAAAGTTGATTCCACACATTACTTCAAAAAAAGATTAAAATGCAAAGAAATGAAAACAAGAAAACTTGGATGCACTAACAACTCTTGACTACTGCTAAGCTAGCCATCCATCCCAACCCTTAAGCTTCCTTGAGGAACTCAATCTCCTTACTGTCCATCAGTTTCTGAACCAACTGCTTGAATTCTGGACAGCTCTGAATCTCATGCCCCACGGTTTGATGGTACTCACAAAAGAATTCATGGCCATCATATACTCCCTTCGGACCATTCTCAATCAAGCCCGTCGTGCACAGCTGCTCGAACACCCAATTCACAGGTGACTTGATTTTTGACACTTCTACTCTCAATTTCTTCGCATCTACCTCTTTGAGGGCCTTCACGCCTCGTCCTCTATGGTTCGGAAGCGGATTGGTCGCCACATTGGGCTTCTCTAGCTCGAGGACCCCGATGTTGATCATGTTTTGCAGTAGCTTCTTGAATGTCGTGCAACTTTCTATCGTGTGCCCCAGTACTCCACCGTGATACTCACAATGTGCTTTCTCATCGTACCATGAAGGGTGAGGCGGCTAGAAGGGAGTAACATGATATGGACGGACCGGATCAGCCTCGTATAGGTGTTTGTACACGTCTTTGTATGGCATGGGTAGAGGGGTGAAGGACATCCTCTCATGTTCCTTCTTGGAAGCCCTATTCTCTCTTCTGTTTGAGCTTTGTGCATTCTCGATTGCGGCTCGAGGCGGTGAGATTGCGAGGTGCTTGGAAGGCTCGAAGATACTAGTGTTGTTCAACTCATGGTCTTTCTTCTTAAACTACTTCCGAGCATTTTCTCCTCCATCGATTCTACCACTTTTGATAACTGCCTTGATACGTTCACCGGTCATAACCATATCCGAGAATTTACCGATGGGGTTGCTTATCATGCGGTCATAGAGGGTTCCCTTCAAAGTATCGACAAACATAGGAGAGATCTCATTCTCACAGAGTGGAGGTTGGACTTGTGCCGCCACATCTCGCCAACGTTGGGCGTATTCATGGAGACTCTCATTGTTCCTTTGCTCCAAACCTTGTAGCATGAGTCGGTTTGAGACCATATCGGTTATGTGCCTATACTGATCTGTGAAGGCCTTGGCCGAATCCTTCCATGACCTAATCTGAGCACGGGTCAACTTATTGTACCACCTCACGGCGGGCCCCACTAAGCTATCCTGAAAGCAGTGAATCAACAACTTCTCATTGTCGATGAAACTCATCATCTTTCTACAGAACATGGTTATGTGGGCAGTAGGGCAAGTCGTCTCGTCAAACTTTTCAAACTCCAACGTCTTGAACTTAGGCGGGATTATCATATCTGGAACCAAACTAAGATCTCTAGCATTCATCCCATATGCCCCTTCTTCTTCTTTCTTTGTCCGGAATTTCTCCTCGAGGTCCTTCCGAGTCTCTTCTAGTTGTTTCAAGAACTCCGCCTTGACCTTCTTCAAATTCTCAATCTCATCCAAATCCGGGACACTATCCACGACATTCTCCACATGATTAAAGACTAGCCCTGATGGAGCATGGGTAGAGGCGCCCGCCTGATGTGATGTTTCCCCATCTCCTTGAGTAGCCACTCCTTGCGAGGGCTTAGGGGTATCAGTGACAAAACCAGAGGAATACGAGGGGTTTCCCTTATACTGACTAGGGTTTCCAACAGCACCCTTTTTCCTTTTAAATTGTCTTGTAGCAACTGAGATATCTCTTCCATCATATCTTGTTGGGACTTGATGATGGTGTCCCTCAATTCTTGGTGAGCTCGCTCCAACTGACCTCTCAAATCGGCTTCCAACTTAGCAAAACTCTCCTCCATTTTCTTCCTTTGATGGTGAGTAAAGTATGGATGCGGAATCTTCGGTAGTCAAAAATACTATCATGACCCCGAACAATTAATCTCATGACTTAATGATGTAATGCATGCAATGTGTATGCATAACAGAAACAGATGATTAAGGGCGATAAATTAAAAAACACAATCGAATGCAATGAAACGTTGATTCGACGAACATCCTCATCAAACAACTTTTCATAACGGAGATCAAGTCTTGTTACAACGAGGCAAGAAAATAAATACATAGGGTATGATTTTCAATATGTTTTGCTCGTCTCCTTAGCACGTTCGGAAACTCCGTTGCTAAGACTCTTTTCTCCCGTTATGAAAGTTTTCAACTTTAGACTGTTCTTGAATCAACACTTCGTACGAAAATGCGATGAATATGCAAAAATAAGCAAATCAAGGCAAAAAGGCAACTGGATTAGTAACAACAATAATGAATATTGAATACAACAAACAAATAAAAATACACCAAAGCAGATTAACAATGCAAGGCCTACTAGCATGGATTCTAATTCTACGGTTATCCGCATGGCTCTAATCGGGGTGGGCTTCTTAAATTCTCACACATGTGGGTTCGGTTCTAACAAGGGTACCTGAACCTATCTTATCACCTACTAAGGTAAAAAGAACCCTAATTCTGGCCCATTACAAGCTTGCGAATTGGTTTCTGTTCGAGGGAAAGCACGACCTAGTGACGTGGAGGGCTACTCACGTGTCAAAGGCGTGGATTCCGGAAGTGAATTACCGACCGGTGGAGGGATGCTCATGTGGGTAGGGGCGTTTCACTCCCACTTAAGGGGCGTAGCTCGGGTATAGAGCTTAATGATCGTGATGCAACACATGTCAGTGATTTCCTTAAAAATTAAATGAAAAATTAATTCAAAGACCACCAATTATCGAAGCTCGTATAATTCAAGTCCCATTTTCAAGAAAGAACCACCTCTCTAAAGTCAAATTAAATTTCAAAAATTTCCATCATTAAAAGCAACAATTATTATTTTTCAGCTTAACTCTCTTTTTGTTTCGTAAAACAAAATTAATCCTCAGATGAGTCGCCATGCTGTGATAAGGTTTTTTTCTCTTTGAAAACCAAAAGGCTTTTGAGTTTTTAAGTGTCCCCACATTTTCAAACATTTAAGTAAAAGGGAATATTTAAAATTTCAGGTTTCAAAAAACAACCTTAAAAAATCTGTTGAGTGAATCGAATGACCGAAATAAACCAAGAGGGGGTGAATTGGATTTTTAAAGTTTTTGGTGATGGAATTGGAAAATAAAATTGGTAGACTATGAATTTTAGAGTGGTTCAAGTTCCAATTGAACTCTACATCCACTACCTTAGCTTCACTAAGGATTTGCAACAATTCCACTAATTGCTCTTCCCCTTTTCTAGGCTAAGGAGGTAACCGTTATAATTTCGGTCAAATTTTCTACCCAAAATTTGATCCAATCCTCACACAATTGAAACAAATAAGTTGTTGGCTAAAACAAGTATCTCTCAATACACAATGTAGCCCAATTACAAGCACTCAACCCAATTGAAATGATAAGAATGAAAAATACAATTGGGGTTACAAGACCATAATGGGATTTAGGCACAAATGCTTGGATTTGATGTTTGGATGTTTGCTTTTGGATCAATAGTTGTTGCAGAAGCTTTTAGAGGTCCCTTTTATACCTTCTCATTGAATTCTAGTCGTTGTGGTTGTTGCATTCATCAATAGAGCCGTTGGGATGTTATCTTCCCTCCATAAATGCAGTCTGCAACCAACCGTTTCGAAACGCCCGACCTTGTTTTGAAACAGACCAATATAGAAAGAGCTGTTGGGGTGCATTAAAGAGCCTGTATAGAAACGGTTAGACATGTTTTGATACGCTAAGAGCCATTTCGAAACTTGTTTCGAAACATTTTTGCCACTGTCAAGGACCGTATCGAAACGGCTTGAATCGTTTCGATATGCCTTAACGACTTGTTAAAAATCAGTTAAAAACTTTCTAACGGTCATATTTTTTAAATCTGATTGAATACCATTTCGAAATATTTGAAGTCATTTTGATACGGTGTCTTGAGGTTCTTAAGGCATTTCGAAACTCGTTTCGAAACACGGGTTGACAATGTTGAAACCATTTCGATACCTGTTCTGAAACAGGAGCTCACAGTTTCAAAAGTGTTTCGAAACGCCTTAGGCCGTTCCAAAACAGTGACTCGAAAATCATTATTTTGGCTTTGAGAACACTTAGAAAACATTTGATAAAACCAGTTTTTAATTTAGGCATTTTGTTTAAAACATATAGAGAGGTTTGAGGACTTAAAAATTCGTTTTCACATTTTCAATTTAGTCCTTAAGTTCTTTAGTTATATCAAAATTAAATTATTGGTTTCACAATCTCCCCCTTTTTGATATAACAAAACCAAAGTTAGAATTTTTAAGAGTTTTGAAAATTTTGAATACATTCTAACTCCCCCTCAATTTAAGATGGGTTTTTTAAAGTTCTAAAAGGATTTAAATTTAAGTTTTAAAACTTAAAAACACTTAAACCGAATTTTGGCTCTTAGATTACTTCTCCCCCTTTTTGTTAGATTAAAAATAATAAGCAAGGCTCAAAGAGAATAGATAAGGTTAAAAGCAATAAGCAATAAGCAATAAGCAACATAATATAAATTCATAAAATTCAAATATCCAAAACATAAATCTTAGACAATAAGTTCAAAGCATAATCCCAAATAAAAGAAATCAAAGCATAGGTTCATATAAAGGAATTAAAGATACAAACTTAATCCTAATATGCATAGCTAATATGAGATGACATGAGAATCCTAAGCCTCGCCGTCACTATCATCATCCATTGAATCATCATCATTCTTAGCTTGAGCGCGACGAAAATCCATCCATTGTCCATAAAAGGTGGAGAAGGACATGTCCATGGAAGAATGTTGGTTCTCAAGGGATGTGAGTCGATTCTCATTTGCAAGGAGACGATCCTCCACGGATTGCAAGTGAGTATTGATAGCACCAAAACCCCTAGACATGTTAGTGTCCAATGTGTTGAACCGCTCGGTAAGAAAAGTCGTGAGAGCTTCATTGTTAGCAATCGGAGCTTGTGGTTGAGGTTCAACTTGAGGTGGAGGTGCTTCCCTATCAACACGTTCCCATTGGCCATTGTTGACGTGGTGAAATCCGGACTTGCGGAGAGAAGACTCACCAAGTTTTGACTTGCGAGGTTTCGGAGAGTCATAAGTGCAGTCAATTTCAAGCTTCTCAAAGATATAACTCAAAATAGTCCCATAAGTGAAAGACTTGAGTGCATCGGTTTCACGGAGCTTAACATTATTCACCATCTCGTCAAACATGATCTTAACAAGATTAGGTTGCTCTCCACGACGAAAACATTCACGCCAAAAATAATCTACTTGACGAACGTGAGAAAATTTACCTCCAGAGGGGCAAATAAACCACGAGACCATCAAGTGGAGGAACATATCGTGAGCATCCAAGGCAAGCACGGAACCGGTGTGAGAACCAAAGTGAATCTCATTCTTGAGTTCTTCATCCTTAAGACCAAAGGTAGTCTCTAAGTAAGGTATGTCAATGACAATCTTCTTTCCTAAGATCTGATACTCAATGCGAACAACTTCGGAATTGTCTTCATTGTTGATGAGTTGGGCATTCGAGTAGAATAGAAGAACCATGTGCTTGTAGCAAATATCCAGGATGTTCAAGAAACCAAAGAAGTTCCATTCTTGTAAACGGTGGAGATAACGGAAGAGAAAGCGCTCGGAGTCAAGAAACGACATGTCAACAACACGCTCACGACGAACGCCAAACGTCTTGACATATTGGAAACGCACCTTCAATGCGGGAGTTTTGAGACTCTTGAGAAAAAGTTGAGAAAGGTTGGGACGGAGAGCGGCTTGGTTTGAACCTTCACCCGATTGAGGTGCCTTACGTTTCTTGTTAACGGGATCCATTGAAACAATCCTAAAAACATAAAAGCAGCAATTTAAAACAAATTTTAAGTGTATGCATGAAATTTCTTAATTCAATCCAATGGTAAATCCCACTTAGGTTTAAAAAAATTAAGAACAAAGATACAAAACAAAACAAAAAAAATAAGAGAAAAGCAATTTTAAAAAACAGTAAAGAAAAATACGAATGAAAAATCATATATTCGAATAAAAAATTTGAAGATTTTGAAAAAAATTTACAAGTTTTGAAAAACCCAAGTATCAAAACACATAAACTATACAAAATTAAAATTTTCTAACCTAGGATTCGAATACAAATTTAAGAAAAAGAAAAAGATGAAAATATACCTTAAATTGGGATTTTGGATGAATATATGAAAATTATTGCACAAGGTTGTTGATACTTGCTTAGACTTGTGTTTAAGAGTAAAAGCCCTCAATATTTGGTGAAAAACAATGAGGTTTAGAGGGTTTTTATAGAGAAAAATTGTTTTTAGGGTTTGGGAGAGTTTTAATTAAAGTTCAACTTTAACATTAAAAGCCACTTTAAAGCAATCCGCTAACCCGTTTCGGAACGGTGTAGACCGTTTCGAAACGCGGGCACGAAAGGTTGACTGACTTTCCAACTCCAGCTGACTGTTTCGATACGGCTTTGACTGTATCGAATCCCCGTTGACTCGTATCGAAACACGTTTCGATACAACCCTTGGCAGTAGCAAAAACGTTCTGAAACCCTTGGAAGGCGTTTCGAAACACCCTTCTCTCAGATAGAATTTTAAAGCATCCGTATCGAAACAGGTGGACCCATTTCGATACACTTGGGCCTGGAAGTGCAGATGAGGCTCTACAAGTGCAGAAAAATGAAATTTTTGAAGGCCTAACTTGCATGAATGACATGAATGAGCAGGAATAACATGTGCAAACATAAACATACTCCCCTAGCTATAGGCATGGATGAAATTAGGAGTAAAAACACATAAACATGGTATTTCACAAGATCAAGCAATTTTAAGCACAAAATAGGTCCTAAAAGGTCAAGATAGGCTAGTTAGACCTAACTCTCTCCTAAGGGACCAAAAACGCTCTTTGTCTAAAGGTTTTGTAAATATGTCCGCTAATTGATTTAAGGTGTCAACATACTCTATAACAACATCTTCTTTAAGGACGTGATCTCTAATGAAATGATGCATTATCTCTATGTGTTTGGTTCTAGAGTGTTGGATGGGATTTTTTTGTTAAACATATGGCACTAGTGTTATCACACTTAAGGGGTATGGTTTCAACTTTAATACCATAATCTAAGAGTCGTTGCTTCATCCAAAGGACTTGAGCACAACAACTCCCTAAGGATATGTACTCGGCTTCGGTGGTAGATAAGGCTACACTATTTTGTTTCTTAGAGAACCAAGATATGAGCATACTACCTAGGAATTGACAAGTTCCTGAAGTACTCTTCCTATCGATTTTGCATCCCCCATAATCTGCATCCGAATAAGCATAAAGGTTGAATGTGGAGTCTCTAGGGTACCAAAGACCTAAACAAGGAGTATCTCTAAGGTACCTAAAGATTCTCTTAACGGCTATAAGGTGAGACTCTCTAGGACTAGCTTGAAACCTAGCACACAAGCAAACACTAAACGAGATATTCGGTCTACTTGCGGTAAGGTAAAGCAATGATCTAATCATGGAGTGGTAAAGCTTAGAGTTAACACACTTACCTCCTTCATCCTTGTCAAGCTTTGTAGATGAACTCGTAGGTGTGGCTTGAGGCTTTGCATTCTCCAAGCCAAACTTCTTGAGCATATCCTTGATGTATTTTGCTTGATTGATGAAGGTGTCATCCTTCCTTTGCTTGATTTGGAGTCCCAAAAAGAATGATAGCTCCCCCATCATGCTCATCTCGAATTCACCTTGCATTAGCTTAGCAAACTCTTTGCAATGACATTCGTTAGTAGAACCAAAAATTATATCATCAACATAAATTTGTACTACTAAAATGTCATTTTTATACCTTTTTATAAAAAGTGTAGTGTTCACCTTACCTTTTTCAAAACCTTTTTCAATTAAAAAGTTTGAAAGTCTTTCATACCAAGCTCTAGGAGCTTGTTTTAAACCATAAAGAGCTTTAGTGAGTTTGAAAACATGATTTGGAAATTTTGAGTCTTCAAAACCCGGTGGTTGTTCCACATACACTTCCTCATTTATAAAACCATTTAAAATGTGCTTTTAACATCCATTTGAAAAAGCTTGAAATCATGATAACATGCATATGGAAGCAACATCCTAATGGCTTCCATTCTAGATACAGGTGCATAGGTTTCATCAAAATCTATTCCCTCTTCTTGAGTGTAACCTTGTGCTACAAGTCTAGCTTTATTTCTCACAATGTTATCACTCTCATCTAGTTTGTTCCTAAAGACCCATTTAGTTCCTATAGTAGATTGATTACTAGGCCTATCAACTAATGTCCAAACATTACTTCACTCAAATTGATTTAACTCTTCTTGCTTAGCCATAATCCAAAAATCATCTTCCAATGCTTCTTTTATATTCTTAGGCTCTATGCATGAGATAAATGCAACATGATTCATAAGTTTAAGAGAAGATCTAGTGGGTACCCCCTTGGATGGATCACCCAAGATTTCACCATCTTTGACATAGTTGAACTCCCTTGGGTAGCTCACTTCCTTTTCCTCAAGAGCCAAGTCCTTCAAGGCTTCAAGAGGTGGATCTTGTGTGTCCTCTTCTTTGGTTGGAATCTCATCCTCCTTTGAAGTTTGTCCTCCATCAAAGGCATTTATGATTCCTACATCATCATCATCACGAGAATCCTTCCTTGGAAGGAGGTTATCATCGAATACAACATGTATAGATTCTTCTACTACTAAAGTTCGCTTGTTAAATACACGGTGGGCTTTAGAGGTTAAAGAATATCCTATGAAAATAGCTTCATCACTTTTTGCGTCAAATTTACATAAGTTGTCTTTTCCATTATTTAAAACAAAACACTTGCAACCAAATGGATGAAAATAGCTAATTGTTGAGTGTGTAAAAGTGTTTATCGCAATGTAGTGCAAGTGTACACGACGCAATTAGTAAAGTGATACGGAAGTATCGGATATCGTCTCCACAGGGACTGGGCTAATAGTTTCACCTTGAATTACTGCACGAGAGGAAAAAGAATAGTTTAAATTGTTGTCATGAAAATAATAAAGAGAACTGGAAATTAAGATTAAAGAAATCAAGAGAGAGAGAGAATGGGCTGGTATTGAATTGCTCAGTAGTGTAGGTGTTGCAAAGTCTAGGAATGTTTGTCCTGTTGTCGCGCCTACTGCGGCAGAACCTGTCGCGGTAGCGGTCTGTTGTTAGTCGCGGTAGTGATCACACAACTCTGTACTTCAAGCTTGGCAAGAATCCATGCGATGCCTTGGCCTATCCCTAGATCCAAGTCTATCGATGAACAAGTCTTTAATGATACCTCTCGGCGTGAATCGAAGGATGACCACCGATGTTGTTGAATTCTTCCTTAGCCACTTAACCTCGTCCTATCCCTAGGTCCGAGATAGTTCAACCATAAACTGGAGAACCCGCACTTATTCCTTTCGTATACTTAACTCTCCCGATATTAAGTAAATAGATAATCTCGCAATGCTCTCCCGATACTCTTGCAAGATGTTGAAACCAGAATAAGCAAACTTGAAGTTATTTTATTGAACAGAAAATTCCTAAAACAAATGCAATCCTTGCAACTACTTTACAAATCAACTCGTGGCCCTACGAGAAGTTTAGAACATGATGAGAAGAGGGAAACGGCTAGGGTTTTGGGAAGAAGGCTAGAGATGAAGATCTTCTTCCCTATGTCGAATTACATGCCTTTATATAGGCCTTGGGTTCAAGTTTTATAATATGGCAAGAATACAAGTTTAAATTAAAGTACAACTCTATTAAAGACTAAATCTTCAGAGAATATATCTTTAATTCGTCATTCCTTCTTGCTTGGAGTTTCTTTCTTGAACTTTGGGCTTGGCCTTCATTCTGATCTAGGGCTTGGAAAAATATAAGGATGCTCCATGACAGACGGGCTTAATTTTCTCTTTCTATCGAGGCCCACTTTGCTTCTTCTTTTCACCACTGCTGTCGTCCTTGGCTGCCATGGCAGCATCGTCCTCCTCGTCTGCACATCCAGTTCCAACTCTGCTTCTTCACTGCCCAGCGTCTGTTGCTCCATCTGCTACAGCAACTACCTACAAAAGCAACCAATTTCAGTAGAAACTGTGCCATTTAATATATTTGTGATGTATAACTAAAAATCTAACCTAAATGCAATGAATTATGCTTGAATGCAACATATATATGGGTTAAATAGGGGGTAAATTATAGAACTTTTACACACTCAACACACCCCCAAACTCAAGTTTTTGCTTGCCCTCAAGCAATTTAGACCTAAAAAATATTTTTGTTTGGCTTAAAACAGTGAACTTTCCCTTACCTACCATTCATTCCCTATTGTGAGCAACACCTTGTCGAATAATTCAGGATTCATCTGGAACCTTGCTATAATTCTCGTGTAGTGTGTGCATGCTTGTGAACAATTATATGCCAAGACTCACTTAGTTTCACTAGAATAGTTAAGCCTCTAACTTGAATTTTTATGCCAAATTTCATCTTTTTGGAGGCAATTCTTAGGCTCCTTTAGTTATTTTAGATTCGATTTTATTTTCTCAAGCTTAAGTTTGACTAGAGCCAGTTTCGGGCACCTCTAGCTAACTTCCTAGAGCCGGTTTCGGGCACCTCTAGGTGTATTGAGTCTAGTTTTCTTAACTTCTTTTCCTAGAGCCAGTGTTAGGCACCTCTAGGGGCAACTCAAGTGCTAAGCTTTCTATTCTAGTTTACTAGTAGAGTTCTAGGCAGTATAAAAGTCATAAATGGTGTTTAAGTTTTAGAACTATAGTAAGGCTCTAAACTGCTCCTAAAACTATCCTAAAGGCACTGCCACGACAGAGGTTGTCACGGCAGGTAAGTCCAGTTCAAAGACTTAAGCCAAATTTTTCATTTTTCATTTTTTTAAGCAAAAATAAACCAAGTAAAAGACACAATTTTTAACTTAAAAATACTCCATTAATGGAGGGATGCCACCCCCAAACTCGAGGGTTGCATTGTCCTCAATGCAATTGACACATGAGACAAAATAAAATACATCACAAAATATAACAAAAAGGCAGACAGCAAAATAAGATAAGAAACTTAAAATTTAGGCGTTGTCGTCGCTGCTGCTGCTGCTCAGTCGAATCTGCCGACGGGCAGTGACCTTCTTGGCTGGTGCGAGCAAGCGGATGGGAGAAGCAGAGGTATTCTTTGTTTTTGCCTCCCTTGGAGGTTGAATACGGGTAGGGGAAATATGAGGTGGTTTCTCCACTATCTGAACCTTAGAGCTGATGGTGCTCATGCTGCTGCTGGCGCCGCTGCTGCTGCTGCTTCCATTGACGCTATCTTCTTTTCCCTTGTCTGCTACCGTTTTTTGCCGCTTCTCTGGTGTGAACTCCTTGGACAAATTCCTCTTGAAAGAGGGCTCGTTGTCGGAGGCTGCCCATATGTCAGAAGTAGAGAAACCAGCAATATACCTATCAAGGTCGTCTTCAGGCTCCTTTCTCTTGGTTCCTCGGGCAAAGGTATCTGTTGTGCGGCTGCCGCCTGTAGCTTTTGTGGCAGGGGTTGGTGTGGACGCAGCGGAAGGCGTTTTGGGCGTGGCAGCAGGTGTAGGGGTATGGGCAGGGGTGGGGGCAGCAAAATATTGATTTGGGAAGGTAGGGAACACAACATCGGGGAAATTAAGAGAGGTTTGAATAAAGTGTACAGTGGCAGTGGTGAAGTCGCGGATGAAGCTCATGAGGCCTAGCTGTCTCTTCTCCAATTTCTGAATGGCAGCAAGGATCTGGGAGGAGGTGTCAGCTGGAGGAGTTGCTGTTGTAGGCTGCCTGGGTTCTGTGGCAGCAGGCTCGGTGTCGGTGGGCTTTGTCGGCTCTGCTGTTGTGGCAGTAGGGTCGAAAGACGACAGGGGCGTGGCAGCAGTGAGTTCCATCAGGCTAAGTATGTTTCTTTCTGTCCAGCCTTTCCCTTGAACTCGTAAGTCTTCGGCTGCTTCCGATACATGATGGCCGCGGCAGAGGATAGTGATGAGATATGGGTAGAAGAGTGGTCCGGATGATCGGTATGCGCATTCCAATATGCCATCTCGGACAAATCTGCCAACATTAATCGGCCTCTCATGTAATATGGAATGGATGAGGGCTAACCTGGGTTGGTCGACTGTTGTATTGTGAGAGGAGGGCATAATCCGCTTTTTGATGAAAGCGTTCCAAAGCTTTGCCTCTGGGGTGAGCTGAACTCTCTTCACCGTCCTTGGGTTTTTCGGATCAGTGTTCCACTGGGTACCCTCGTCTGTGAGTTCTACCATCACAGCGTCGTAGTCAGCAGGCTCTAGACTCTCGAGGAATTGTTTGTGGCCATCTTCGTTTCTACCCACATGGAACCCGTATAGTGTGTTGATGTACTCGGGCTCGAAGGGCACCTCTTTCCCTCGTACTGTGACTGCTGTCGCGTTTCTGCTGCTGATGGCAGCATAAAAGTCCCGGACGAGAGTCACGTTCATCTCCTCGGGCTGCTCCACGAATATCTGCCACTGCAGGGCTCTAATTTTTCTGGATATGAATGGCTGCAGCCCCAGGTTCCCCGTTTTCGAAGTGTAAATAAAACCTCTCTCCTCCCACATGTCACGGATCTGGAAGGATCATGGAGTTGATGCTGCCGGGGTAGATCCTGAGGCAGCACTTCGGCGGGTGTTTCTAGAAGACATGTTGCAAGGATTGTGTAAGAAAAATGAAAGCAAGTAAAATTTTTAGAGAAAACAAGTAGAAAGACTAGAAGCGAGTGAAAAATTAATAGTAAAACGGGGTTTATATAGGGGAGAGTTTGCTGCCCGTTGGAGCTGTAACGGCAGGCGCGAATAACAGGGCCAACTGTTACGCGGTTTCTGATGCGTCTGTCACACATTTCCGTGTTTGCTGCGCGTCTGTTACGCGTTTGCGTGTTTGCCACGACAGCGTGTCGACAGGCTGGATTTTCCACGTCTGTTGCGGCAGTTGTAACGGCAGGCTCCAAAGTTGGGCTTTTTGGGCTGATGGAAAGATGGTGGGCTGAATTCACTTCTCCTTGTCTTTTTTATTTCCTAAAAATAAAAAAAATAAAAAAAATGTTATTTCCTAAAAATAAAATAATTCTAATTACCTAATATATAAATAATAAAAATAAAACTTAGGTTAAATTAGGGATGCCAGGAGGGCATCTTCTAAGGTAACCACTTCCTGCATTCTTGGGGCTTCAGTCCCCTGATAATGCTTCAATCGTTGTCCATTGACTTTGAATTGGTGCACGTCTTTTAAAGATCGGATTGTTATGGCACCATGGGGAAAAACCTGCACCACTTGGAATGGGCCAGACCATCTGGATTTTAGCTTCCCTGGGAAGAGGTTCAACCTAGAATTGAACAACAACACAAGCTGCTCTGGGCAGAACTGTCGTGGCAGCAACTTCTTGTCATGCCACTTCTTGGTTTTGTTTTTGTAGATTCTTGCGTTGTCATGGGCCATTGTTCGAATTTCTTCGATTTCATTCAGATCAAGTAGCCTTTTCTGTCCTGCTTTTTCCAAGTCCATATTCACTGCCTTGATGGCCCAGTATGCTTTGTGCTCAATCTCAACAGGTAAATGGCATGTTTTCCCATAAATTAGCTGATAGGGGGACATTCCCAATGGAGTTTTGAACGCTGTTCTGTAGGCCCATAATGCATCATTGAGGTGTAGAGACCAGTCCTTCCTAGTTGGCTTAACCATCTTTTGAAGGATGTTCTTAACCTCTCTGTTGGATATTTCAGCCTGTCTATTGGTCTGAGGGTGATATACTGTTGCAATCCGATGTTTGACACTATACTTTTTCAAGGTAGCAGCTATAACCCTATTGTCAAAATGCCTCCCTTCATCACTGATGATCGCCTTAGGAATGCCGAATCTGGAAAAATGTTTTTGTGCAAAAACCTTTGAACCATCTTGGCATCATTTTTCTGAGTAGCGATTGCTTCAACCCATTTGGACACATAGTTCACTGCCATGAGGATATATAAGTTCCCACATGAAGTTGGAAATGGTCCCATAAAATCTATCCCCCAAACGTTGAAGATCTCGACTTCAAGAATATTTTGCAGCAGCATCTCATGTCTCCTTGAGATGTTTCCAGTCCGTTGACACTTGTCACAGTTTTTGTAGAATGTTTGGGCATCCTTGAATAGTGACGGCCAATAAAATCCTGACTGCAAAACCTTGGCAGCAGTTTTGTTACCTTCTAAGTGTCCTCCATACTGTGAAGCATGACAGTGATGTAGGATAGCTTCTTGTTCATCCTGCGGTGCACATCTCCTTATAACCTGATCTGCACAATATTTGAAAAGAAGAGGTTTGTCCCAATAATAATGCTTAACATCATTTTGGAACCTCTTCCTAGCTTGATAATTAAGGTCAGGAGGAGTTATTCTGCTAACTAAATAATTAACGAAATCAGCATACCAGGGGAGTTCAGAAAACTTACATGCCGCCATGGCTATTGCGGTAGTGCTTGTGGCAGCAAACAGCTGCTCGTCAGGGAAGGTCTCCAGTATGTGTGTCTCGTCTGCCGGGAGACTCTTTCCCTTCTCTAACCTTGACAAGTGATATGCAACTTGATTCTCTGTCCCCTTTTTGTCCTTGATTTCAAGATCGAACTCTTGCAGTAGCAGAATCCAACGTATCAGTCTTGGCTTTGCATCCTTTTTGGTGATCAGATACTTCAATGCAGAGTAGTCTATGTGAACTATGACCTTCGTTCCAAGTATATAAGAATGGAACTTGTCAATAGAGAACACCACAGCTAACAGTTCCTTCTCTGTTGTGGTGTAGTTCACTTGAGCGTCGTTCAGTGTTTTGCTGGCATAGTATATGACATGAAAGAGCTTGTCTTTTCTCTGCCGAAGTGCTGCCCCGACAACATAGTCACTAGCATCACACATGATCTCGAATGGCAGTTTCCAATCTGGTGGTTGTACTATTGGGGCTGGTACCAGCTTTTCTTTCAGAACCTTGAATGCTTCAGTACATTCAGCGTTGAAGTCGAATGGACGGTTCTGCTCCAGAAGATGGCATAAGGGTTTGGTGATCTTCGAAAAGTTCGCGATAAACCTCCGATAAAAACCAGCATGCCCTAAGAAACTTCGGATTCCCTTGACTGTGGTGGGTGGTGGTAGCTTTTCGATTACTTCTATCTTAGCTCTGTCGACTTCTATGCCGCGATAGCTAATTTTATGGCCAAGGACTATCCCTTCATCCACCATGAAGTGACACTTTTCCCAGTTCAATACCAAGTTTGCTTTTTCACATCTCTCGAGCACTTTCTGTAGGTTGCCTAAGTAGCTTTCAAAGTTGTCTCCAAAGACTGAAAAATCATCCATAAATATCTCTAGGAAATCCTCCACCATATCGGAGAATATTGCCATCATGCACCTTTGAAAGGTGGCTGGTGTATTACAAAGTCCAAATGGCATTCTCCGAAAAGCGTAAGTACCGTATGGGCATGTGAACGTCGTCTTTTCTTGATCTTCTGGTGCGATGGCTATTTGATTATAACCTGAGTAACCATCAAGAAAACAATAGTAAGGCTTACCCGCTAATCTATCAAGCATTTGATCAATAAAGGGCAGGGGGAAGTGGTCCTTCCGAGTAGCTTTGTTAAGATTCCGGTAGTCCATACAAACCCTCCAACCGGTCACAGTCCTGGTTGGGATTAGCTCGTTTTCTTCGTTGGTTACCACGGTTATTCCTCCTTTCTTGGGAACGCACTGCACCAGGCTCACCCACTTGCTATCCGAGATGGAATAGATTATTCCAGCATCTAGCCATTTAATGATCTTCTTATGCACCACCTCTCGCATAGCATCGTTCAGACGTCTTTGTGCATCAATGGTCGGCTTATGATCATCCTCTAAAAGGATTTTATGCATGCATAGTGCCGGACTGATGCCTTGAATATCTGCTATCATCCATCCAATAGCCTTTTTGTGCTGCTGCAGCATCCCTATCAGCTGCTATTCCTGTTCCTGCATCAACTTGGAAGAGATGACTACGGGCAACGTATCATTTAAACCAAGGAAAACATATTTTAGCTGCCCTGGCAAGGGCTTAAGATCTAGAACAGGGGGCTCAACAGTTGATGGCTTTTGAATTATATGGTTATCCGAGGTGTAGTTTAAGGGCTCGAACAACTTACTTGGACGATTGCCTATCCAATTTACCTTCTCTTGATCTTCAGTATCAGATGTATCAGGTTCTGAGGAGCTGCTGTCGTGACAGTCTTCTAAATGGCTGCTGGGGCAGTGGCCAATTTTGATGTCGTGGCAGCACGACCTGATGCAGGGTTGGTCAAGGGTAACTTCAGTGATAGCCTTGCATTCTTCTTCGGCATTAGCATGTTTCATTGCTTGGAGAACATTCAGCTTGATCTCTTGATCATTCACTCTCATAGTGAGTTCTCCCTTTTCCACATCAATCAGTGATCTTCCTGTGGCTAAGAAGGGTCGCCCCAGGATGATTGGTGCGTTTTCATCTGCTTCACATTCTAAGACAAGAAAGTCAGCAGGAAAAATAAACTTATCCACTCTCACCAGGATATCTTCAATCTTTCTTTCTGGATGAACGTAAGAGCGGTCTGCCAGCTGCAGTACTACTGTTGTGGGCCGAGCTTTTCTAATACCTAATTTTTGAAAAACAGATTTGGGCATTAAATTTATACTAGCACCAAGATCACAAAGTGCCTTACCCACAAATTTGTCTCCGATTATGCATGGTATGATGAAGCTCCCAGGATCCTTCTTCTTCTGGGATGGATGCTTGTGCAAAATACTCATGCATCCTTCTGTCATCTTAACCGTTTCGAATTCCCCAAGTCTGGATTTCTTCGACATGGCATCCTTGAGAAATTTGGCATAACCAGGCATCTCCTTTATAGCATCCAACAGCGAAATATTGATATGGACATGCTTAAAAATATCATAAATCTTCTTAAGCTGTGATTCATGTTTCAGTTTCTGTAACCCCTGAGGAAAAAGAGGGGGATGACGATAATCAGCAATACGTCCTTCCCACTACATTCGGATCTGAGGAGGTTTTGGTTCATCATCTTTTTCCTCTGTCCCTTCTGCTGTCATGACAGGCTCATCGGCATCAGGCTGTTTGTTACCTGTCAGGGCAACTTCCTCGATAGACGACTCCAAGGCTGGTTTCTTAACTGATTCAGCTTCCTTCTCTGGCCCTGGTAATTTCTTCTCACTCCTATTAGTGATAGCTTTGCACTGCTCATGTGTGGGCTGTCTAGCATTTTCAGTATTGTTAGGAAATCCTCCATTCTGCCGCAGTTTAATATGTTGTGAAACTTGACCCATCTGTGTCTCCAATGATTTCAGAGTAGCTTCATGATTGGTCATCCGCATCTCTGTTTTATCCATGAATGTTTCTGTCTTCTTGACAAAGTGATTCATGTTCTCAATGTAGGTTCCTGTTTGAGACATAAATGTAGCCAAAGTCTGTTCCAGTATACTAGTTGTGGCAGCTGGTGGTTGTTGTTGCTGCTGCTGCAGTTGCTGCCGAGTCAGTAACCTAGGTCCCCCCTGATTCTGAGTATTCTGTGCTTGAGGATTCAGGGCATTATTAGGATTGCTCCAAGAGAACTTGGGATCCTTTCTCCAGTTGGGATTGTAGCTGTTGGAGTTATAATTCTGTTTATTGTAGTTCCCAACATACATCCCTTCTTCTAACTGTAACGGACACTCCTCCGAACTGTGATTTCCATCGCAAGTTTCGCATACCTCTTCAGCAGAGTAGACAGGTTGTGAATCTTCTTTCAAGAGCTTTTTCATTGCCTTAGTGAGATATGCCACCTGTGATTTTAACGAACTATCAGCCTCATAATCTTTTACAGCTAGAACTCGTTTACCCCCTCTTCTTGTTGTAGGAAACTGTTCCTCATTCTTCGCCAGATTTGTCAATACTGCCATTGCCTCATCTGGATCTTTGTCCAGCAGTAATCCATTCGCTGCTGAATTATTTCTTATACGAGTTTGTAAATTGGCAGCATTATAGAATTTATTTACCTGGTTCCAAACAGGGAATCCATGCATCAGGCAGTTCCTTAGAAGAGTGGTAAATCTGTCCCAGGCTTCGTGCATTGGCTCGTCATCTTCCCGTTGAAAAGTAGCAATTTCGTTACGTAATCGCTCAGATAAGTGTGAATGATTAAAACGAGATAAAAATTCACGAGTTAAATCTGCCCAAGTTTGTATTGAACCCGACGTTAGTTTATTCCACCAAGTCTTTGCATTGTCCCTTAATGAATGGGGAAATAACCGAAGCCTCAGTATCTCCGGATTGACTCCTAGTAGTCTAAACGAACCACAGATTTCCTGGAATGTTTTCAGATGCTCCCTAGTATCCTCTGTAGCAGCACCACTAAATTGGCCAGCGTTGTTAATCATGCTGAACATAATAGGTTTCAGCTCAAAGTTGTCAACATCTACGTCTGACAGGGTTGTCTCTAGTTCTATATGATCATTGAGCATGTAGTCTCGGCATGACCGCCGTGCGGCAGCGACAGGAGGGTCGGCAGGTGGATTTTTCCCTCCGTCTCTGACAGGATTTAAATTATCCTGGGGATTCCTTTGGTCGTTCCTTCTTTCTTCACGTCTTTCGTTCACTATTGCTTCTAATTGCTCTTCTAGGTATCCGTTTCTTTCAACGAGGTAACAGACTCTTTTCCTGAGATTATATGTTCGTTCGATTTCAGGATCTAACTGGTGCTCAGGTTCTTTTCCTCGTTGAGATCTGCGCATACGCAAACAAAAGACCTTGTGAAAGGTATAGGTTGAACGATCCAAGTAAAAACAGAAAAGTAAAGGAAGTGCAATAAAAGATAGGGTAAAGATATGTTGCCAGTCCCCGGCAACGGTGCCAAAAACTTGTTGCGTGTAAAAGTGTCTATCGCAATGTAGTGCAAGTGTACACGACACAAGTAGTAAAGTGATACGGAAGTATCGGATATCGTCTCCACAGGGACTGGGCTAATAGCTTCACCTTGAATTACTGCACGAGAGGAAAAAGAATAGTTTAAATTGTTGTCACGAAAATAATAAAGAGAACTAAAAATTAAGATGAAAGAAATCAAGAGAGAGAGAACGGGCTGGTATTGAATTGCTCAGTAGTGTAGGTGTTGCAAAGTCTAGGAATGTTTGTCCTGTCGTCGCGGCAGTGGTCTGTTGTTAGTCGCTGCAGCGATCACACAACTATGTACTTCAAGCTTGGCAAGAATCCCTGCGGTGCCTTGGCCTATCCCTATATCCAAGTTTGTCGATGAACAAGTCTTCGATTATACCTCCCAGCGTGAATTGAAGGATGAACACCGATGTTGTTGAATTCTTCCTTAGCCACTTGACCTCGTCTTATCCCTAGGTCCGAGATAGTTCAACCATAAACTGGAGAACCCGCACTTATTCCTTTCGTATACTTAACTCTCCCGATATTAAGTAAATAGATAATCTCACAATGCTCTCTTGATACTCTTGCAAGATGTTGAAACCAGAATAAGCAAACTTGAAGTTATTTTATTGAACAGAAAATTCCTAAAACAAATGCAATCCTTGCAACTACTTTACAAATCAACTCGTGGCCCTACGAGAAGTTTAGAACATGATGAGAAGGGGAAAACGGCTAGGGTTTTGGGAAGAAGGCTAGAGATGAAGATCTTCTTCCCTAGGTCGAATTACATGCCTTTATATAGGCCTTAGGTTCAAGTTTTCTAATATGGCAAGAATACAATTTTAAATTAAAGTACAACTCTATTAAAGACTAAATCTTCAGAGATTATATCTTTAATTCGTCCTTCCTTCTTGCTTGGAGTTTCTTCCTTGAACTTTGGGCTTGGCCTTCATTCTGATCTAGGGCTTGGAAAAATATAAGGATGCTCCACGACAGACGGGCTTAATTTTCTCTTTCTATCGAGGCCCACTTTGCTTCTTCTTTCCACCACTGTTGTCGTCCTTGGCTGCCATGGCAGCGGCCATGGCATCATCGTCCTCCTCGTCTGCACATCCAGTTCCAACTCTGCTCCTTCACTGCCCAGCGTATGTTGCTCCATCTGCTACAGCAGCTACCTGCAAAAGCAACCAATTTCAGTAGAAACAGTGTCATTTAATATATTTGTGATGTATAACTGAAATCTAACCTAAATGCAATGAATTATGCTTGAATGCATCATAAATATGGGTTAAATAGGGGGTAAATTATAGAACTTTTACACACTCAACACTAATGTTAGGCTTTTTAGATTTTAAAATCTCATAAGGTGTTTTCTTTAAAATTGGCCTAATCATTACTCGGTTTACAATGTAGCAAGCAGTGTTTGTGGCTTCCGCCCAAAAATATTTAGGTAAATTGTTTTCACAAAGAATGGTTCTAGCCATTTCTTGTAAAGTTCTATTTTTCCTCTCAACTACCCCATTTTGTTGAGGAGTTCGAGGAGCCAAAAAATTGTGGCTAATACCATTTTCATTTAGAAATTCTTCAAACCCTAAATTTTGAAATTTGGTTCCATGATCACTCCTAATATGGGAAATTCTAAGTTCAAGATCATTTTGGGTTAGTTTTGAAAATGTGATGAATTTTTCTAAAGCCTCATCTTTAGTACTTAAAAATAGAACCCAAGTAAATCTAGAAAAATCATCTACAAAAAAATACATAAGATTTACCACCCAAGCTCATAGTCCTAATTGGCCCAAATAAATCCATATGGATAAGTTGTAAACACCTACTTGTAGAAACATCATTAATGGATTTAAAGGAAGACTTATGTTGTTTACCCTTAGAGCATGCATCACAAATTTTATCGTTTGAGAACTTAATCTTGGGTAAACCTCTAACTAGATCAAGGGAAACTAATTTTTCTAAAACACTAATGCTAGCATGTCCTAGTTTCCTATGCCACAACCATGCATCATTTTCATTTTGAGCTACTAAACATGCATGGGATGTATGTATGTCATCTAGATGCACCATGTAAATGTTACCTATGCGATGACCTATGAGCATAATATTATTAGATTTAATGTCAACAATTTTGCACCCATTTTTATCAAATAAAACATTAAATCGTGTATCACACAATTGAATTATGCTCAACAAGTTATGTTTAAGACCATCGACATACAAGACATTTTCAATAAGAATGGTAGAGTGGTTACCTATGGAGCCAATACCTTTAATGTGGCCTTTGGAGTTGTCACCAAATGTCACCACTCCTCCACTTTTTGGCTTTAAATCCATGAATCTACTCTTGTCTGCGGTCATATGCCTCGAGCATCCACTATCAAGGTACCATGAGTTTTGACTTTGAGCTTTGGCCTTGTAGCAATGCTCCCCCTACAAACAAAGATATTAAACTTTTGTTTTTGGTACCCAAATCATTTTGGGTCCACGAGTGTTAGCTCCCAATAACTTGGTTCCCTTAGGAATCCAAGGTGATATAGCAACAATATTATTAGATTTTACAAGTTCCTTAGGAACCCATACACTTCTAATCTTTTTAGTTCTACTATGTCTAGAGAAGCTACTTTGTTTGTAGTTATTAGTCTTTTTCCTAGGTTGGTTTGTTTTAGAAGATTTACCTATTTCATGCTTCACACTACCAACATTTTTAAAAGACTCTTTGAGCTTGTTAAGCTCATTTAACACCTTTTGGTGTTCACTATTACATTGAGAAAGAAGATTATTAAGGTCAACATTTTTATCTTGGAAGAATTTTAGTTCATCTTTCAACCCTAAAATCTTTTTCTCAAATTTTAAATTAGCTTGAGAAAGTGAGTCATTTTTATCATTTAATTCCGAAATAATTTTCTTATTCCTAATGACCGACTCCTTGTATTTCTCAACTAATTCATCATAGACCTCTTGCAACTCATCATATGCATCATTTAATTCATCATATGTAAAATCTAAAGATAATGAGTTAGAGGTTACCATGGAGGAATCTTCCTCAAGTGCCATGAGGCAAAGGTTGGCCACTTCTTGTTTGTCATCCTCGGATGACTCCTCATCACTCCAAGTAGCAAGCTTGGCTTTGAGCTTCTTCTTCTTCTCAAAGCCCTTCTTCTTGAGTTGAGGTCACTCCGAACATATGTGGTCGGGTTTATTGCACTCGAAGCAAATGATTTGATCCCTTGCTTCTTCTTTGGTTTTACCTTTGAAGTTCATCTTTCTTTGAATTTTTCTTCCCCGGTTGGACCTCATGAAGCGTGAGAATCTTTTGGCTATCATAGCCAATTCTTCTAGCTCATCCTCCTCACTAGAAGAGCTCTCCTCAAGTAATGAATCTTTGAGAGCTATTCTCATTTTCTTCTTCTTTTCCACCTCTAGCTTCTCTACTCTTTTCCCTTCCTTCTTCTTTTCTTCTTCTCTTCCTTGCTTCATAATCTCATGAGTAAGGAGAGAACCCACTAGCTCATCAAGTTTTAGAGTCTTCAAGTTTTTGGCCTCTATGATGGCGGTTCTCTTCCCATCCCAAGATTCGGGAAGTGAGTAGAGTAGCTTCCGGTCAAGCTTGTCTTCAGGTATAGTCTCTCCAAATCCTTTAAGCCCATTCCGGTATAGTCTCTCCAAATCCTTCACATCGCTGGTTCCTTCATAGGTGGTCTCAAGAGTATCCCACACTTCTTTGGCACTCTCAATGGATGAGACTTTGGAGTAGATGTCCGGACCGAAAGAACAAAAGAGCATGTGAAGAGCTTTGTCCTTTATTTGGATCTTCTTCCTCTCTTCTTCACTCATCTCTATCTTTTTCTTCAAAACCATCTTCCCTTCATTATCTTGTTTCAATGGAATGTAAGGGCCATCTTCAATGGCATCCCAAACCAAGTAATCGTTGGACTTGATGAAGAGGCACATTCGATTCTTCCAAAATAGATAGTTGTCACCATTGAAGAAAGGTGGTTTTGTAGTGGACTGAGACTCATACATGCTCGAACCGGAGGTAGATACCATATCTTGATTTTTGGATGATCACACTCTTCCTAGGAACTCCTCTTATGGTTGTTAATTCTTCAAAGAGGTAGGCTCTGATACCAATTGTTGAGTGGATCGAATGATCAAAATAAACCAAGAGGGGGTGAATTGGATTTTTAAAGTTTTTGGTGATGGAATTGGCAAATAAAATTGGTAGACAAGGAATTTTAGAGTGGTTCAAATTCCAATCGAACTCTACATCCACTACCTTAGCTTCACTAAGAATTTGCAACAATTCCACTAATTGCTCTTCCCCTCTTCTAGGCTAAGAAGGTAACCATTACAATTTCGGTCAAATTTTCTACCCAAAATTTGACCCAATCCTCACACAATTGAAACAAAGAAGTTGTTGGCTAAAACAAGTATCTCTCAATACACAATGTAGCTCAATTACAAGCACTCAACCCAATTGAAATGATAAGAATGAAAAATACAATTGGGGTTACAAGACGATAATGGGATTTAGGCACAAATGCTTGGATTTGATGTTTAGATGTTTGCTTTTGGATCAATAGTTGTTGCTGAAGCTTTTAGAGGTCCCTTTTATACCTTCTCATTGAATTCTAGCTGTTGTGGTTGTTGCATTCATCAATAGAGCCGTTGGGATGTTATCTTCCCTCCATAAATGCAGTCTCCAACCAACCGTTTCGAAATGCCCGGCCCTGTTTCGAAACAGACCAAAATAGAAAGAGCCGTTGGGGTGCATTAAAAAGCCCGTATCGAAACGGTTAGACCTGTTTTGATACGCTAAGAGCCATTTCGAAACCTGTTTCAAAACATTTTTGCCACTGTCAAGGACCGTATCGAAACGACTTGAATCGTTTCGATACGCCTTAACGACTTGTTAAAAATCAGTTAAAAACTTTCTAACGGTCATATTTTTTAAATCTGATTGAATACCGTTTCGAAACATTTGAAGTCGTTTCGATATGGTGTCTAGAGGTTCTTAATCCGTTTCGAAACTCGTTTCGAAACACGGGTTGACAGTGTTGAAATCGTTTCGATACCCGTTCCGAAACAGAAGCTCACAGTTTCAAAATTGTTTCGAAACGCCTTAGGCCGTTCCGAAATGGTGACTCGAAAATCACTGTTTTGGCTTTGAGAACACATAGAAAACATTTGATAAAATCAGTTTTTAACTTAGGCATTTTGTTTAAAACATATAGAGAGGTTTGAGGACTTAAAAATTCGTTTTCACATTTTCAAATTAGTCCTTAAGTTTTTTAGTTATATCAAAATTAAGTTATCGGTTTCACAAAATCTTGTTGGAGTCATCACCGACCACTAAGGTAGGCCGGACACTGTAAAAACTAAAACCAGAGATTCGTTTAAAAGGGTTCGGGAGTTGGTTACGTGAGGGGAAGGGTTAGCACCCCCATCACGCCCGAAAATCGGTACCAAAACAATTGTTGCTTTTAATTGATGGAAATTATCCGAAATTTAAAATGAGTTTAATTAGGGGTTCTTAATTGAAAATCAGACTTTAATCGTACGAGCTTTGTCAAATTGGCGGTTTCAAATTAATTTAACATTTAATTAAAAAGGATAATGGTACACCGGACCAAAAACTAAACCGACATCATATAAGTCTGATTGTTGTGTTAGTTTAGGGTTCGGATCTCGTAAGTCACCTTTATGCGTGATGCAAGCAGATAAGGTATGGTGTCATGGTCTTGTTCGTTTTAATTGTTTACTGGTTTACCTTTAGACGATTCGAATTAATCAAAATATTCGAGGAATATCCAATAAGCTAGGACATTTTGACCCGAATACGCGAATTAATAAGTACCTCCTTTTATAATTAATAATTAACATGCAAATTAGGGCATTAAAGTTCACATGAATGGCCATTTAAAAATGCATGTCACAAATATATATATATGTATATTCGAACAATCGAAAGAAACTAAGCTATATGCACATATTAAAAAACACATATTAAGCAAGGCTATAAATAACATTTGATCATATGTTATAACATAAAATGCACATGCCACATATGTTATATGCATAATATACATATATTACATCAACCAAGCATAAATAAGGACTGAAATTGAACAAATATAAAATGCAAGATCAGAAGGAAAAACTAAAAAAAAGGCTAAAGCTGAACTCAAATCGGACTCTAAGAATCTGAAGGGGTTTAAACAATTCAAAATTGACTTCATTTGCAAAATAAGGGGGCTAAATTAAAAGAATACGGGAACCTAAAGGGACTGAAAAGATGATTAAACCATTCAGAAACAAATTAAAATGAGAACGGTGACGATATTACAAACATTTGAAAAGGTTGGGAGACCACGGGCGTGGTTTAAAAATACGGAAGCCCCTCGTGCGTAATTACACAACACAAAGGGTTTTAAAACATAATTAACCCATTTTTAAAACATCGAAAGCCTATAAAAGGTTATTAAAAACCATTTAATCCCCTTTTGCCTAAAGCTAGCCATAAAAACAGAGAGAGAGCCTCCCCCACTCTCGTCTTAAAACCTGGCGTCGTCATCGTTCTAATCGTCGTTGCCGGTGTCGAAACCCTAAAAAGACCTTTTTTCTCGACTCTTCAAAACCCAAAAAAACAAATATTTCCTTATTTTGTTTCGCGAAAACAGAAACTGGAAAAAAACTTTTCTTTGTTACCTTTCAAAAACCAAAACCCCAAACAGTTTTAAACGCCCTTTCACCCGTTAACTCTCTTGCTGATTCACCCCGTCGCTCCAGAAAGGAAGCGTGGGCTTTTCACCAGTGAACGATAGAAAGAAGAAGTCGAAACGGCGAAGGTAAAAAAGACGAAACCCTAAAACTCTTGCTTTTTTATTTTTTTTACTTCGAAATCGAAATGGAAAATTGAAAATGAAGACGATTATACCTGATGTGAGCACATCTTCACCTACACTTGATGTTGATCCGGAGGTCTTACCGTTAGGACCAATTACGCGATCTAGGGCACAACGTTTCAAGGAAGCTCTTTTCTTTACTTGTGCTAATATTTCTGAATCATTTGATAAGACTTGTGCCTTAGACGATAGGACTTTTAATGTGTTGCATGCTGATATGTGACTTATTTAGGTTATACTATTTATTAAGTATGTTTAAAAATGTATATATTATGTTAATAGTGTTTTGGGTTAGTATAATATAACTTATAATGTATTTCTTTTAATGTGTTTATTTTTATGTGTGTGCAGCAGATGTGTGATTCGAAAATACATGTGTGGGGTTCGAAAATATGTGTTGCAACCCATATTACACATGTGCAGCAATTTGAATCTCCAAATCAAAGAGCAGCAGCCCCACATGTGTGTGCTTCAACTTCACGTACAGCCACCACACATTATGTGTGCTTGTAAGTTATAAAAACCATGCACCACACGTGGAAATGCCCAACAAATTCAGCCAGTGCAATTTGGTTTTAGTTCTCCACATGCACAGCAACTTCACGTGCATTGCTTGACTTGTAGCATGTGCTGAATAAGACGCACATATATTTGAAGCAAAGTTCGGCAGAATGGATAAGATCAAAGGGAGTTGATCTTTTGAACTTATACACATGTTAAATGTGATTCCATTTGCCGCCCATCTTTCAAATGCACGGCTAGGAGTGCTTTGCCGCCCCTTGAGAAGTTTGTCCTTACTTGTTTTAATTTTTGAAAGGCAATTAACGGCCACACATTTGTATTTTCGGCCAGCCCTCTTATTCTATATATGTGTACAAAACAATGTAAGAAAGGTTAGACTCTTTTATGAATAAATTATTTTGTGAGATTTTCTCTCAAATTTGGTTCTGTTTAGAACTTTTCTTTGATACTTCGGGTTCTCAATTGTTCGATAATTGAAGGGTCCAAGTCTGTATTCGAGCAAATTCAAGATAAGGTTCGGGTTCGTTCAACAGATTGTTCGAGTTCTTCCTTGGAGTTTGTTCATCTTTTCCGACTACGAAGAACATATTCGATTCGGGTTTGCATAACAGATTATGCAGGTTCTTTCGAGTTCATCGTGTCAAATTCCAAGAACGTTGCTACCGTTGTTGAATGCTTGAAGAATTTCATCTTCGTCGTTCAAATTATCCTAAAATTTCTGCAACTTTCTTCTCTCCCAATTCTGAATTTTTTTTTTCCTTCTTTCATTTTTTTACTATTTAAAATATCTAAGTTCAACATCATGTTTGTTCCTATTGCAGAGAAATACTTGCTATTATCCTAGATCCGCGAATGAACGAGGAATGTTGTTTTCTTCAACAACACCCATGTATCAATACCTCTGTAAACTTCTCTTTGTATTGCTCTCTGGAATTTTTCTCGATTACAACTTTCCTCTCCTCCTATTACATTGTGCTCTTTCGGGTTTTATAGCCCGAATATTACATTTTTGGATTTAAATAAAATCGAAAGAAAATCCACATTGGTTGTTGATCATTTTGTTGGTATTCGTCTATTGAATTTGTTGTTGTTTTGCCTCTACAATTATGTTTTTGTTTGTGCGCTTTTTTCTCTGACATATTTGTTTTTTCGTTGCATGTGAGGCTCTCGTACGAAGGGTACCAGAGAAGACTGGCCGGACGACGCGGGGCGATCCGTACCGTCGATGGAGATCTAGATGGTCACAAAGGAGCTAAAGGGGCACGCGGTGGATTGCACGCGCGCGTCAGGTCATTGGAGAGTCGCGCGTGGATCACGCGCGCTTGGGGAAATCGATCCTGGCCATCCGATCACGATCTCGATCTAACGGTTGTGGTTGATGCGGCGCGGAGCTTGAGGAGGGGCTTCTAGGGTTTCTGCTGAGATTGGATTTGGATCGTCAGATCTTCATCCAGATCTGACGGATGGGGTTGGGCGGCTGCAAGACACAAAGAAAATAGATTATGGTTTTTTGTTATCTTAATTATTCGGGCCTGTTGGGTCATGTAATTCAAACTTATATTTTTTGAGATTTTTAATGTTAAATGGACTCTTATAAATAAACAAGGCTTATTTTATTTATTTGTGCTTGTATTTATTCGATTGGGTATATATATATATATATATATATAATAGTTTTTTCCTTTTAGACTTGTTTCAACATAATAATAATAATAATAATAATAATAATAATAATAATAATAATAATAATAATAATAATAATAATAATAATAATAGTACGATAATAATAATAATGCAAATAATAATAATTATAATATGTATTACATTTAATAAATAGTAATAGTAGTAATGGTTAATAATAGACAATAATAATATAATAGATAATAATGGTAATAACGATTGGTATATGATAATAACATTATAGATAATAATAATGATATGACCATCAAGAACAAGGACCCGGAGAAGTACCCAAGTGGCCCCATTACACGTGCACGGGCAAGGAGTCTCAATCAGCCATGGAAAGCTTGTTTACAACAAGCCATGAACGTGGGAAAGAAGAAATAATAAGGGAGGAATGCCTTACCTTGCTCATGCATGCATTTGCATGAGAATTTAAGTATTTCAAACTTCCATTGAATTGATAAAGTGTGATGGTCATTAAAGCATGCACTTCATTTATAGTTTTAGTTCATTTAGGGAAGTAGTTTAATTATGTATCTTAAATCATTCGTTAAACTACTTCATTCATGCATTTAGTTAAATTTAATAAAGTTAGTTCTTTAATTAAACTAGTTCATTCATTTAACTAGTTCACTCAATTAACTAACTCTTTAATTGTTTCATGCATCTATTATTTTAAGTTTGAATAAATCCTTTGTGTATGTCTAGGTTCATGTGACGTGTGGATTAAAGAAGAGACTTTTCAACTTCAGCTTGGAAACAAGTCATTGATGACCATCTTTACTCATGCAAACAAGGCAATTCAAGGCTGAATTCTTTTCATCTTTTCAAGGTTGTTCATCTTCTTAGAGTAACAAAGCATTTAAGCTTCATAATTCACCTATTCAAGGTTGAAATTATGAACCAATGAAAGCCATTCACGTTCAAGAGAAGGGACATGCAATAATCATCATTCAAATTATGCATTCAAGGCCTTTATTTATCTTTTTTTGAAGGCTGGTCATATTCCACAAATGGGCAAGCAATGAAGGCTGGTTTAATGTCATTTAATCATCAAATTAAGTGATAAAATCAGCAAGGAATTCAAAAAGACAAGCTGATTTGGACGTGTGGGGTGTCTACATTCATCTTATGTCCACTTTCATTCTCTTTTATCCATTTGCAAGCAAAATGAAGCAGCCCAAGAGTCACCACTCTTTTTGGACGAATTTAAGGCTAAATTCATCTCAATTTAAAGCAAAATTCATCCATCAAAAGGATAAGAAAGAAACATTTCATTTATTTGTATTCAATAGCATTTAGATGAGCATTCATCTCTCTTTTGTGTGACTTTTCATATGGTGCCTAGTCACACTATAAATAGGCACCTTAGGTTCATTTGTAAGGACTTTTTTTAGAGAATATAAACCTTTGAAAGATTGCTTTCATCGTGTTCTTGCGAGAACTCTATCGGCTTCAAGTTGTGCTTGTAGTCTTCTATCCATTTCATTTTACTATAGCGTTGGTTCCAAGCCCTCTTATAGCTTGTGGGTCACGTTCCACACTCCTCCACCTCGACTCCATCAAAGTATATTGTTGGTTCCTAGCTCGTTATAGCTAGCGGGTCACAATTCGCTATCCTTGCAACCATACAAATCCACGCCGCCTTTAGCATCTCACATCACTCCTTCTTTGATTTACACCTTTCCATGATTATCATCCTCCATCCTTAGCCACCATACTATCCAAATTACCTATCCAATTTCTTTCTTCATTATTTTTTATTATATTGCTATTCATCTCACATGTATGTTTTGTGATATCTCAGAGTTCAAAGCGTAGCAAAGAATATTTTTTACTAGAATCACGATCGGGCACATCTATATGACTCGGGTCACTTTACTGGGTTCATATCAAATAATGTAAATAATAACAATGATAAGATGGTAATATTAATAAATGATAACAATATAAATAATAATAATAATAAGTAGTAATGATAGTAATAATAGATAAACACAACCTTAATATATATATATATATATATTGTTTGCCTTCTTTTTTTTTCTTTTTTAGTTTTTATTTTTAATTATTCGATATATGTATGTAATTAAGAAACGTAACAAAGCCCATTATTAAGAAACGAAGACAAGTTAACACCCCAGACAAAATAGATGATTACAATCTTAAGCTATCAACTTGAGTTCTAATCCTTCTTAGACATAAGAGTAGGGTTTTAATGACTAATAACAACTTCAATAGATAATAAGATTGTTAGGGTTAACGCAGACATGTATCGTCGTAGCATTCTTTTATCAACTTCTAGCTAGACATAGTTTAGGGGTTTATACGAAAACATTTCAAGTAGATAAGTTTTTTTTTGTTTCTATAGCATCCAAATAATAGATAGCATTGTACTTAGCAATAAACTCAGCTACCCATTCATATTGGAAATTTTTGCTACAACATCAGTTTGTTCTTCGATAATCGCTTCACTTTACTTTTCTTGTTACAACATCAGTTCATTGTTTTATTCATCATACCATATCATTCATTATTTTTCTTGTACAATTGCTTTGAGTTTATTACTCTAATTCATGTGGGTTCGACATTCAATACTTATCACTTTATTACTAGTAGGACGGGTATACTTGCTCTAATTGCGCATAATATACGTATCACATGCATCAAAAAGCTTACTTTTGAGCTTAACATAGCTTGCTAGGCTACTATTAAACTCCAAAAATTCATTTCAAAACTTGCTATATCGCAACGTATAGGTTTCCACTCACCCACTAGCTCTCGCTTCAACATTGAAAGCTTTTACGAAGTTGCTGATGTTGTCGATTATGAGCTAAACTTCGTTCTCCGGTTCCGAAACAGCTCAAACATCCACTTAGAACTTCTCTAAATAGTCGATAATCACTAAGATTGAAGCTCCAACACTTTCTAACTTCAAATCAATCATTATAGTTTCAATTTTAATCAAAATTCATCCTCAGCATCACCAAATAATCCTCTGAAACACCTCAATTTTTTCACAAAATCTCAAGAGTACCTAACTTAAATTAATCAATTTAATTAATTCCTGGATTAATTTCACAAAATTAAGATTGGATTACCTATAACACAAAAAATAATAATACATAACTCAATATAAACACTTAGGTTTTCCATAAGAAAACAAGATTTCATCCTCAAACTTTCAAGAACTCAATTTCTTAATTTACTTCCAATCAAATTAATAAAAGATGATTAAAACAAGAATTTAAGAATGCTAAGCATGTGGAATATCAATGAGAAAAATCACCATACTTTGATTTGATTGAAAATTAATTTAGAGAATATTTCCTTCTAGTTGACGTCAAATCTCAAGAAAATGATGATAATATATATGTGATGATTTGCTAAAGCTTTAGAAATATAATCATATAAGTAAAAGTATGAATAAGCATATCGCTAATTAACCCTTTTAGGAACAAGAGAAAATACACGTAATTTACACCAAACGCAACATCTTCATCTATGTCGATTGGTCTTTTGGTAATTTAAGTTAAAATATAAAGAAAAAGACAATCGGTAATTTAAAAGAATGAAAAGAAAAAAAAACTTATCTTTGGTTTATCCTAGAATCGAATTCTTTCCAATAACTTCTTTTGGATTCAAACAATGAAGACCTCAGTTGATTAGAGTCGTGCTGATAACATGTTGTGAAAAAAATAACAAGAACAACGAACAAGAATAAAAGAACAAAGAGATGAGAGAAAGAAGGAGATTTGTATTATTCTCAAATATAGACTTGTGTACAATGCCTTCATCAAGTCATCTATTTATAGGCATAAAAAGTACATATTACATTGAACTCTAATTAAATGAGATAATATTCCTAATGTTAAAGTAAATCAGTCTCCTTAGATAAAGTTCTAATCATGATAGACATCCACATAAATAAATATTCATAACAAAATTTTATTTTTATGGTCAGAGATAATATCCCTAACGAACAGATTTGGAATCTCAGTGGGGTATGCATTTTATGGTCAATCTGGTGCTCGAGGAATGAAGTAGTCTTCCGCGGGAAGAAGGTGGACGCTAACCTGATCTTCGATCTTGCCGTTACGCGCCTAGGGTGGTGGTGCAAAGCCCGCTGGCCTGATGTGTTCCCCTCCATATCGGATTTGGCATATCAGCCCCTCATCTTTGGTTCTATTAAGTTGAATAATCCGTGCTCATTGGCAGCCATCGGTGAGTGGTGTCCACCGCGAAAAGGCTCCCTGAAGTTCAATATTGATGCTGCTGTTGCCGGCAGTTTTGGGTTGGCCGGAATTGGCGGTTGTCTGCGCAACGCTGACTCCAAGACCCTTGCTGTGTTTTCTAAACATGTCGGCAGAACGGACGCAGCCACTGCTGAAATTTTAGCTATTTTTGAAGCAATTTCCCTCTTTAGGACTATCCGTGGGGTAAGTTGCGATGAGTTGATTATAGAAAGCGATTGTAAAATTGTGGTCGAATGGCTAATTGTCCCGAACTCTGCGCCTGCTATATTTCGGCCTCTGATTGACAAATGTGTGGAGATTGGTAAGTGCATTAAGTGGAATATCTCCTTCATTCCTAGAGAGGCTAATCTGTTGGCAGATAGCCTAGCAAAGAAAGGAATAGCCCGTAATCAGAATTATGTTGAGATTTTTAGCAGTGACGGGGCTGTGGTTGACTCGTGAAATTACGCTAGGGGTGCGGGGACCAATTTGACCAATTTTACCGCAAGTATGCCATTGTCTTGTTGTACAGTTTGGTGGAACGCCCCTGGATGGTCTGCGTCCCTTTTCGGTTTTTGTTTTTGGCAGCAATGGTGTAGATGGCTTTATGTTTATGTATGTTGATTCTTCCGGACTCATCGTAGGTGCCTTCGCACAGTCATTCCGCACTCTTTTTCCTCCAATCTAGGCTTAGGGAGGTTTTTTAATGAGGCGTGTGACTATGTTGTTATTCTATGTTTTAATAAATGGTTCGTTCATCTTTCCAAAAAAAAAGGTCTACAAATTTGAATTCCCTCTCATCAGCAATGACCGTGAATAGAATAAGGTAGGCCTACAATCTTACCATATCAAAGTTTGCAAGAGAAAAAAAGTAAGACGTCCGGAATCTACCAAGATCTTAGTGATATGAACATCTATCGCCGAGAGCTAACCGACTAGCCTAAACTTCGAGGATACTGTAGACTCTCATGGCATAATAAAAAAAATGTCTCTCTTTTAACATCTTTCAACAACTAATCATAATCAAATGTTATTTATTTTACATATTTATCTAATATAATGTTGTCTTCTATTGCAATTTTTTATTTGTTTATGCATTTCATTATAAATATTTTTTTCTTGAAACCAGAATGAAAAATTATACTTAGCTTCAACAAATCAATTTTCATTTATTTCATATTTATTTACAACCTAATCATTTTAAAAAAAAAATTGTTCACGGAACTCACCTGGTTAGTGTGGCGAGTTATGTTGAGAATCTGACGGTAGGATTTCACCTTGACAGCTGACTGCTAGAGATTTTTAAAAAATAAAATAATATGAATTCGACAGATCAATCTCGCGAATTCTAACTAAATATTGCATTTAATTACGGTCTAATTAAAAAACAATAAACAAGTTTAAAAAATTAATATTTCAAATAACTCGTTAGACCTACTGGCGAGTTTGTGGAATGAGTGTTAAATCTGAAAATAATTTTACATAAATGACGAAAAAGAAAATAAAAAATCAAAATATTTAGGAAACGCCCATTGACCGGTCAACAACTATGATTTTCATCCCACTTAAAGCTTCGTTCAGGAACGAAGTTAAAATCAACTTTTAGTTGTCAATGAAAAATTTCGCTGTTTCAACCAGTTTTTGCACTTTATTTAGACTCCAAATCAAACTTTTTAAAAACGCTAAAAATTTTAACTTTTCACCAAACCATTGTTCTCACTACTTTTACCCTAAAATCTCATTCCGTTCCTGAATGGAGCCTAAGCAGTGAACAAAGCATAGTGGAAACGCTTATCTCCCTCTGCTGACCTTTTGGTGAGAAATGAGGTGATTTGGCGTTAAAAAGTATTTAATCAATGCAATTTGTATACCGCAAATGCTATATTTTTTTGTAATTGTGCTTGGTTGAATTAGTGCTTCTTAAACATAACTTTATAAAAAAATAATTGATTAATATTACGTATAAGTTCAAAAACTAACCTCAATATTACCGATCTCTAGAGTAATTAGTTAAAGTTCTCAGTTAACACTCTCTCCTCTCTCCTAACCCGATAAAAATTGTTCCAAAAAGAATTAACCTCAATCGCCTAATAAAAGAAAGCTTTACTGGCTGCAATATGCACGATCTCGATCAAACTACGACGGTGGATTAAAATTTATATTTAATCTAAACTGTGGAACTTTGCGATATCCCCACACTTGTAAAAAAAAAGTAATTTGATTGTTCTTCGATATTGCTGATGGTGCTTCCAGAATTAAATTTACTTGCGAAAGAAATGGGTTAAAATAAAGACCTCCAACCAATAGCAGTTGGACAATGGGCTGAACCAAGTTAGCATGACCCATACATATAAAACTTTGATGAACAACAGTTAATGGACCGAAACAGAATATTTTGAGATGATATCGTACTTTGCCATGTGTCACATTTGAAACCTTATTCACAAAATATATCAGACGAGTAAAAAACATTCTCTCTCTTTTTTTTTCATTTTTGTTCTGGTCTGACTCTTTTGTCTGATGTTTCAATCGGCACAACCTCACTTGAAGAACTACATTCCCAAAGTGCAAAATTATACCAAAATGTTGAAATTTCAGGAAATAACATATTATTGTCAGCCATGTTCATAAGAAGACGTACCTGAAGACAAAACAGATTACAAATTCTCTACTTCCAAGCAAGTTGTTTATTTGGCATTAAATTTATTTATGCCCTGAAGAAATCTAACTCCCTTCCTTCTGCTTCCCTTGTAACTTCTTAGATGGTATATAAAACAATCGCAATCCGAGCTTGATTTCTTCTCGGCCACAGTATGACTTAAAACAAAATAACACGATAACTAACTTCACAGATTGGTAGAAAACAGACACCGTTCCGTATGGTTTGGTTTTCATCTCAACCGAAGCGTTTCTTAAACAGATGATGCCGCTTGGCAGGGTCCTTGGGCTTACTCTTCTGGCCATGCCCAAGAAGCTTATGTTTTCCGGTGCTGCAAATGGAAAAAATTCATACATGCGGATAAACAATGTGAATAAAATAATTTAATTGTTCAAAGGCTTATAATATACCAACAGAATAAGGGATTGCTCTTCAGTCAGCTTACAGGCCAGCTATAGACAGAATAAAGCAAGAAAAAGAAATAGAGACATTACTTGTACCTGTATTCCATGTAGACCATTCCATTTGCACCAGACATTGCACTCATGGATCCCATAGAGCGACGAGCTTTATGAAGGGCTATATCATCTGCATCTTCTTCCAACTGCTCCAAACCAACTGCATCGTCACCAGCAGTCAAGACCTGATTTGTAGAACTTGTCAGTGACAACAAGTTTTGACAATCACTTGAACTTTAAAATTTATAAGAGGGAAAACAAGCACCTTTCCTAGAAGAGCCAACTGCTCATCGAGATGGTAATAACTCAAGTCAGCACCAGCATCAGGAGGAGGCAAGCTTGTTATCACCTGTCAGAAATATCCACCATACAAGTGTTATGCTAAAGTATTTGCTTTTAAATTTTGCCAATTCAAGCACAATTACAGCAACCATACAAATAAGCCAATTTCACAAGTAGCAATTCAAGCACAATTACAGCAACCATACAAATAAGCCAATTTCACAAGTAGCATATGCATAGTTTGTATTACATCAAAGTATTAAATGATATACCTTAAAGCTATAACCTTGATCAATTAGAAACTGCTGCCTTTTTGTTGAGTAGTACATTTCCTGCAAAGAGCACCAGGTTAAACATTATTTTCGTTAAAGAAACCACCATTCATGCAACAATGCCTAGCAATAGCTATGGCCTTGGAAAGACGACAAATGTTTACCTGTGTATCAGTAGAAACAAGGGAATAGAAAAATGCATTGTACTCCTCTTTACCGCCTGCCATCCTATCTTCAAGTTTACCCTGTTGGAAGCCATAGAGAATTTCAATTTTATACTTGTTCCAGCCAACTAGTAAAGCAAAGATAAAAAATAAAAAAAATCAGATGCAAATTAAAACTGTAAAACCAACCTTTGCCCTAAGAATACGTCCCAATCGCTGGGCTTCTTGACGTCTTGAACCAGCATGTGATGAAATCTGAATGATTACATTCGCCTCGGGAATATCTATAGAATTATCACCAACCTGTAGATAGAAACAGAAATACCTAATAATTTTTTCTTGAAAGAATCCACTTGGGAACAAAACTAGCAGTCTCAGAATCTTAAAGCAGAAGATGTTAACTATAAGCATGCATTAAGACAATATTGCGGTTAATGCACAGCATTTCTACCCACCAACACATTACAGCAACCATAAAGAGGGGGTATTAGAAGTAACTTGGTTTTCTATAGGGTGCAATAGTAGTTCATAACAATCAAAATTCTTCGTTCACCTACAATACTAAGATATAATCTGCTGCTTATGAATACCTTTGAGAGAAAAATAGTGTTCACATCACGACTAGTCTTGAATGCCTGGAGAATTTTTGTCCTCTCAAGATGGCTGCACGTTACAAGGGAAGATTGACAACAATATAAAAACAACACAAAAGATTGGAGTAATTGATGTTCATAAATTACCTGGTAGCACCATAGATCATAGGCTTGCGTAGTTTCATTGCATACTCAACCAGTGCAAAAAGATTGTCTGCAAAGACAATTATCTTATCACCACGCTCTCGTTCATGGAACCGTATGAGAAACTCACATGCCCTGAACTTATTAGGATTCATCACATAAAGTGCCTGAAATGCAGGAGGCAAGTATTACATGTGTATGCAGGAACAATAAGGTTAACTGTTGACAACTTATAAAGCAATATCCTGATTCTCTTATTAGAAGGAAAAAACAAAATGAGCAAGTTAATATATCGAATTCCTAATATGTGCAATCAAACTAACTGGAAAACTCATTAAGAACCAGCAAACTAAGATGAATCGTTTAGTTAATTGAACCTGTTTCTTCTTGGAATTTTCTTTCTTCAAATATTCAGCGAAAAACTCCTTCGTCATTGGGCACCATACTTCAGCGCACTGAACATTTGCTATAAATCCTCCTTTTACTAGATCCAGCCAATTTGCTTCATACAATTTGGGACCAATAAGGAAGTTCAAATCAGTAATTCTTTCATCCTCTCTCACAAGTGTAGCTGCAGGAAAGGATTCACATATTCACAAATAAGAGCTAGCTGAGAGCTAGAGATGCATTGAAGAAAAAAAGAAAATGAAGAATTACCAGTAAGCCCTAATTTGCAATGGGATTTGGTGATGCTAATGACTTTCCTAAACATGTGGGCAGGGACAACGTGCACCTGCCATAAAAAGAATGCAGTCATTGCATATAAAGTTGAAAACTTCCTTGAAGGTACATCAATGACAAGAACAATAACAATTAGTTAGTAATTACCTCATCCATGAGAAGCAGTCCCCATTCTCTGTTTCTTATCTCTTCAATAATATTTTCAGATTCTTCAGACCTCTTACCACCAAAAGCAACCATATTATATGTTGTCACAACCACTCCAGCATTGCCACGGAATCTCTCTTTGCTGTCGGATGTAAAACGACAAATATTTTCATCCCGTATGGTTGACCAAAGTTTAAATTGAAAAGCCCACTGATCCACCGAAACCGCATTTGTAGCCAAACAAAGGCAACTTTTCTTTATCCGGCTTGCTGCAGAGACACCGACTAGAGACTTACCAGCACCACAAGGTAGCACAATAATGCCAGATCTGGCTCTACCTGCACGGATGAAACTCGGGTGAAGTTGTCTCAAATACAGCACTCATACAGATGAGAGTTTATTTGCTTTATATATTTTTGAAACTTGACAACAAAAACAGGTTATATTATTTCCTGAATTTTCTGAAATAGGATGCTAAAAGTGCTCTGCTAGCAACCCAAAATCTTATCATTTCATTGCTCTTGTAAGTTTCAGTGAGAACAACAATTCAGAATATTGGAACTTAAAAAAAGTGTATAATTCTTCCATTCAAGATGTTAAGGCGTCAACAATAAAATAAAAACATATGAGAATATTAAGCACAATGACAATTAGTTGAACAAATTATAATCTAGATAATCTCACCATTTCCAAACATTTTACTAAGACTCTTTTCCTGATATGGTCGTGGCTGTGCATGAGGTTTCAGTTCCATGTCAAGGTCAGGATTGACCTGCAATTCAAAGGAGAAATAAGAACTACAGGACTCTACCCAGATCTATATATATTAGGAATTCAGTTGTCACCATTTGCTGAAAGCCACTTTTTTATTAGTGTCAAGAAAATGATAAATGTTACTCACAGTGTCATTTCTGAAATCATACTCTTCTAACATTGGATAATTTAAAGCATTTGGCAAGCATCTTTGCTTCACATTTTCAACCTGGCAATATACAAAGCACAAGGTAAAATCTTATGTGCAGCATAATCTCATTCCAGTTCAATACTGACAGCATTCTCATCAAACTTTAAGCAAAGTATCTTCTAATAGAATGATGAATCTAATGACATAGATGACCCATTTCTACCATAAGCTTAGTTTTAAAGGGCGCTAGGCGCTCCGAGGCACAAAAGGTCCCTGGAGCCTAGGTGCTAGCATTTTGTAGTCAAACCGCTCTTTGTATATATTAACTAGTATAAATATTATTAACACCAATTTAAATATAAATAAACACATGAAAATGAAAAAAGAACTTATGTTCTTTATTAAGTTATGAAAATAGCTAATAAGTAAAAATTTTATTTGCAATAATTTAATTATTGCAAATAAATAAAATGGGAAATAAAATAGAAAAATATTTTTATAAAATTAATATGAATAGAAGTTTAATTAATTATAATTTTTAAAAATAATTAATAATAATATACTATTATTTGAAAACTTATAAAAATATAATATATTTTGGGGGCAATTTGTGATTTATGAAAAGTTTAGAGTCTTTTTGCAATTTCTTAAAGTTTTGGGTCCAATCAAAAACCTTATAAGATTTTGGGGATAAGCCCCAATTTTATCAATCTGTTTAGTAGTTAAATAATCTATCGACTCTTGGTCAACCTCACCAAAATCTTATGCCAAGACACGATGTTTATTTAAGTTTCAGTTCATGTTTTTTTTTTTGTTTTTTTTTTTTTTGCCTAAACGCACCGTTCCATTTATTGGGTTAAAACCCTAAAATACTAGGGTTTCACTTATTTGTTGAATCACTTGAGTGAAATGAAATCTTTCCGCCATTCTCTCCTCTCTTCTCTCATCAGAGCTGCCTCCTATCTTTCATTATCTTCTGCAAATTTTAGTTTTTAGTCTTCATCGGTGTCCAGTTGTAGTTTGAAACCCAGAGGCACAAAAAGCGTCGCGCCCAGCGCCTTTCCGCGCTTCCGGTGCCTCCCTGCGCCTCTGCCTATGGAGGCGTTTTCCTCCACGCCTCTCATCGCCTGACGCCTTAGGCGCGCTTTTTAAAACTAAGACCATAAGATATCACCAAATAGGAATGCCACAAGCTAAAATATGGCTAAACAAAACTCAGATACCAACATAAGTTGGCCATAACAGCAACAGAAAACAAGGAGTTCTAATTAGCTGAGATCTAATACACTAATCCTCAAGGAAATTATGCAAAATGAAACTGAAATATAATAATGTCAAAGAAAGATAAAAAATAAAATACCTGAGCAGGATCAATTTCAAATGCATGAGTTTCTTTCTCTTCAGCAGCAGCTGCCAGTTCTGATTCCATAAGCAAACCATCATGGCCTGACTGAATTTCACCAGCAGTTTTGCTGATTGTAAATCCATCACTTCCCTGAGAATTGTATATCCATGATGGATCAATTAACATGCAATCCAGAAGGGAAAAATAGAAAGAAAGAAGGGAACATCTCCTTAGAAAGAAAAGAAAATGGAAGTCAAGAAAATAATTGATAAGCATCTAGAAGAAATATGATAACCAAAGAACCAAGCAAGTTAACAATAAAGAATCCCACAAGGAAACTCATGAGAAGGACATCTGCAGATAGAGTTCCAAATGAATCTAACTGAGTCTCAATCATTCTTTCCAAATGTTTGTCACGAACCATTATTCATAGCTAGCATCTAAGATAACACTTTGCAGAATTAGCTTAAGACCTTTGAGTGAAGAACAGTGAACAGATAAAAATGCCACTAAAAGAAGCGGCTCAATCTCAACAGCAATAAACAAAATAATCAACAAGTTCAATTCACGTTATGTAACAAACCTCAGAAATAATCCTTGCTCGACCTATAACCTCATCTCGAAGCAGTTTCTTCAGTACCTGCAAGGATCAACATCACCAAACAATTAATACCCAAAGGACCATTAAATTCCAATGAAATTCTAAGGTTACCAAAAAAACAAACTTGCCTCTGGAAATGGGGATTCAATAAAGTAACGATTCTTCTTAAGCACAAGCTTCACTTTGCCATAATTAGCGGTAGAACCATGTATGAAATCAATCATCTCTTTAGGAAGCTTAGTCTTGGACAATTTATTCAACACCGAGATAATAGTTTCTGTTTCCAGCCCCACAGATACCGCAGCATACAAGGAATGTGGAGTTAGATTGTACTCGTGCATTGACTCCGGCCTACATAAATTGAAAATTCACATTCATACACATAATAAGATAACATCCAATGAGCAAAGCAACAAAATCTAAAATCACATTTTGTTTACGTAATCAGTACCTGCAAACAGGTTCAGCTATAGCAATGAGAAAATCATAAGCTTGCTTGTATAAAGGAGAGAATGTCTCCAAGAATATACGCCCATCAGCACAAGCCCATAATGGGCGATTCCCATGATCGGGCTTTAGTTCTAATTTGGTAAAATCTCGTTTCTTTCCTTCGTTTTCACCTTCAAAATTAATCGTAAAAAATAATTAAAAAAGTTTTCCCCAAATACAACTCAAATTCAATCTAGATAAATTAGAAAGCAAGGAGAGAAAACAAATGGGTACCATCGCGAGATTCATCATCGCCTTCATCAGGATAAAAAGAATAATCATCTTCAATAGCTGAGCTCCTATGATCATCCTGCAAAAAGAAAACCCAAAACGAATATTGCTTCTATGAGGGAAAAGAAACAAATCCCCTAAAATTCAGACAAAAAATAAGAGAATTTATCTAACCTTGGCAGCAAATTTAAGCTTTTTGTTGGGTCGGCTTCTTTCACCTGACAATCATAAAAAAGTTATACAAAATCTTCAACAAAAATTGAATAGGTCACAGATTTTGGTTTTCCTTCGTTACCATGTCCCATGTTTGGTTTATGTGTATTAGAAAAACCGATTTCCCTTTCGGTTTTTTAGTCCGTCAGACTTCAGAGATCGAAACGTTGGCTTTCCTCTTTCTTTTCTTTTTTTAATAATTCGAGTGTTTTCGCCGACTAAAAGAAATCCGAATGTTCTATTTGAGAAATATAAAGATGATATTGGGGAGAGCCAACTCTATTTATAGACCAACTCTGCATCTGGTTTCGTGGGTACACCGTGCAAACCTGAAACGCAGATTTTGATGTCCGTTTTAATTAGAGGGTTCATAAATGGTTAACCGTACTAGAATGACATGATATTGTTATTGAAATCAAAATTTTAACATTTTTTTTTTGGTAAAATAGAACTATTAAAACTTAAGCCGCTCCATGTATATCAGCTGCAACAAGAGCAGCAATGCCAGGAGGTGGATCTTGAAACAGGCGTTCCCCAAACTGTGCCCCGCGGGATAATCTTGCTAAGCCATCAGCAACATTGTTAGCACTTAGACGAATGCATTGAACTTTTATTTTTCATTGAAAATCCAAAAACCTGCGTAAAGAGCCCATTAAGGCCGAGCCATGGAGTGCCGATGAAGTCCCTTGGAGAATGCGAGAGACCTCCACGTTATCAGTTTCAATCTCTACATGTCGGAAGCCATGGTTCCACGCAATGCGAAGTCCATCACGAACAACCCATAATTCAGCCATTATAACTGAACACGCACCAGTATTTCTTGAAAAGCTGACGATCCAAACGCTATTTCCATCCCTCAACACAACCCCTGTAGCAGTCGAACCATCAATCGCATTAACGACACCATCAACATTCACTTTAATCCATCTCGCCTCCGGTAATTGCCACAAGCTCGTCGGGGTATCCACTAGCACAGGCCGTGTAGATCGCTGCAAATAATTATTAGAAATTGCTGCAGCAAATCACATGCAAGAATCAGCAAATTCACCTTTCTCGACATAATTCTCATCAAGTAAAAGACTGCACCTACGCTTCCATAATCGCCAACATGTTACAGCAAAACAAACCTGCCAATATGATCGTTGCTCACCTTGTCTAAGGGGATGGATATTTTGCAACAACCATGAGTTGAAATCCATAGTCATGAACTGTCGATACTCACTAGGCGAAACTAGTTGTGACCAAGTGGATCGAGCTCTCGTGCAATAGCGTAGCACATGATTAACATCCTCATCACCACACCCACATAGCTGACAAACGCTAGAAGAAGTTAAATGGCGCCTAAAACGCTCCACATTTGTCAACAACTTTCCTCTCAACGCTAACCAAAGAAACACTCGGACACGTTGGGGTATTTGTAACTTCCAAATCATCTTCCATTGGTTGTTTAACTCACACAGTATGGACGAAGATTAGACTCGATAAGCTGACTTGGTCGAGAACAAATGATTCTCCTCCCAACGCCAACCCGCCATATCATCACCCAAAGAAAGATCTGGTGGGCTAACTGCAGCAACTAGACGTAGTATGTTATCTGGCAACACCTGGGATAAGAGGTGCCAATTCCAAGTACCCTCCGAAGTGGCAAATGATGAAACCGCAGTAGGGGCTAGAATCTCATTATGCGTACAATAGTGAGCCAGAGGCTCCGGTAAATTTAGCCAATTATCGTGCCAAAAATCCGTCTTGACGCCATTACTGATACTTCAACATATGTTATGGCAAATATCGTCCCACACATGCGATACACCCTGCCAAAGTCGTGAACAATTGCGCCTCCTCAAAGAAACATGTAACGAATTGCCCCAACCATACTTATGTTTGAGCACCTGCACCCAAACCTTGTCTTCATTCGATATAAGTTGGAAACCAACTTTCATTAAGAGAGCTTTATTTTGCAAGTGTAAATTTCGGAAATCAAGCCCCCCACCCTCGATCGGGAGCTGCATTGAACTCCAACTTACAAGCGGCAAACCACGAGCATTTGGACCACTCCCCCAAACAAATTGCCTTATTAATTTCTCCAGGTCCTCACAAAAGCCTTTAGGAAGTCATGTTGTTTGCATGGCATATGTCAGAATAGCTTGAAGGACAGACTTAACAAGGGTAATCCTTCTGGCTAACGAAAGAGAGCAGGCTGCCCAATCCGTAAGGTAGCCGCGCACCTTATCAAGCAAATATGCATAAGTTCCTTTAGTCACCCGCGAGTGAAGAAGCGGCACGCCAAGGTACTTCCCAAAATCCTTAACTTCATCGAATCCCAGGCCATACACAATATTTTCACGTAGCAAAACCAACGTGTTGCTAGAGAATTGTTTTTGTCTTAGCAGCACTTACTCGATGGCTAGATTCACGGCAAAAATTATCCAACACCCAGTGAAGCACCTGTATTTGACTTAGAGAAGCTTCCATGAAAAGCACAAGGTCGTCGGCAAAAAATAGATGAGAGATGTCAGGCCCGTATCGTGACAATCGTAGCGGCTTCCAACTCCCTTCATTGACGCAATGGGTAATTGATTGAGACAATCTATCCATGCATAGCACAAAGATATAAAGGGATAATGGGTCCCCTTGTCGTATTCCTCTCGTAGGCTTAAAAGGTTCAAACGCCTCACCATTCCATAGAACTTGCGTCGATATTGAGCGTACGCACAACATAATGAGATTAACTAGTTTACTCGGCATACCAGTGAGGATAAGTGTTTCTTGGATGTAGTCCCACTCGAGCCTATCATAGGCCTTTTCAAGGTCCACCTTCAATGTCATCCACCCTTTCTAACCCGTTTTATGGCACATGGAGTGCATCACCTCTTGCACCAATATAATATTATTCGTAATTTGCCTTCCCGGCACGAAACTCGCATGAGTCTGAGCGATCCATTTAGGTAGGAAAGGCTTGAGTCGATCAACCATTGTCTTAGTAATCACCTTGTAAACAACATTACAAAGACTTATGGGGTGAAATTAATTGATCACCGTAGGACACTCCACTTTCGGAATAAGAACAAGGAGTGTTCGGTTAATCCATTCCTCCATCCGACCCTCCTCAAAGAACTGACGAACTGTTTGGTATAATGCAGGTCCCACCACATCCCATTTCCGCTGATAAAACATAACAGGAAGCTCGTCGCTACCCGGCGCCTTCAAAGGTGCCATGCTAAAAACTACATGCCTGATCTCATCGAGAGTCACTGGAGCCACCAAAGTCCTCATTTCAGATTCTCCATAATGATAGAAAGCACAAGTAGATGCAGCACTTGGCAAGGGTCACGGTTCAGAAGTGAACAAACCTTTAAAGAAATGTAGCGCATGTTGTTTAAGGACCACAGGATCATCGCACCACTTCCCAGCTGATATTTCAAGCATTCGAATAGAGTTTTTCTTCCTACGGATCATTGCACATGCATAAAAATACGCAGTGTTCCGGCCTCCATCATTAATCCATTTCGCACGAGACTTTTGCTGCCACAACTTTTTCTCTTGTACACGGACCTCTTCCGATTTGGATTTGAGGGACACCTCAAGGCTCAAAAGAAAGGGTGACTCCTACGACTCCAATGTGCTTTCAATACCCCTCAAGCGAGCCAACAACAGAGTCTTACGCCTTCCTATATGGCCAAAGACGGAATTATTCCACTCACTACTATCGTTCAGAAACCGAGTGATATTATCTTCTAATGAAACCAAATCTGACCATGAAGACTCCAAAAGACGCGTGAAATCCGAGTGATCATTCCAAGCAGCCAAGAAACGATAGGGTCTATTGTTGGATTTAACCAAATCGTCCTTAGTATCAAGAAGAATAGGGTGGTGGTCAGAACCCAGCATTTGTAGATGAAACACCTCCGAGCTAGCAAAAACCGCAAACCAATCCCTGTTGCAAAGGTATCTGTCAAGACGTTGCGATAAATCCCCTCTCTTCCAGGTGAATTTTAGACCATTGAAACCCAAGTCGATCAACCCCGTATCAAATAAAAAGGCAGAAAAATTCGAGCATACTCATGAACGTCGCCGAGAGCCATCGGAACGTTCAGAGATATTAGCAATAACATTGAGGTTGCCACCAATGGCCCACGACCTCCCTTCACCCGAGTCAAGAGCCCTCAACTGTAACCACAAATCACGACGCTTCGATGCACACGGACTGGCATAAATAAAAGTGAAGAAGAAGTTACGCCTCACCAACGGAACATAACAAAAAGCATGAACAAACTGTAAAGAGACGACCACTACTTCAACAGTAATCGATGCCTTCCACAACACCCAAATACCCCCAGAGAACCCTTCTGCTTCTACCCGATATGAAGAATCGAACCCTGAGCGACGGATGAAATGATTCGTTTTATCTCCTCCAATGCGAGGCTCAAAGACAACGAAGATATCGGGACACTTTGTTCTCACAAATAACTTAAAATAACGACTGAAAGCAGGGTCTAAAGCACCCTAAGAATTCCGTGAAATTATTTTAACCATAACGATATTAAAGGAAAAGGAATGGTAGATGGTTAAACCTGCATATTGGAAAATTCAAACACTGTGTTCTCTCGCCATTGAACAGAACCCCCCGGCATTCTGCTTTGTCCTATCCAGAATCCCTTGAGCATGGTCAAGATCAGAAGACAAAGACGTGACCAATTCCTGTAACATCGGTTGGCTTGGAGTCTTATTAACCTTCTTCTTAAGCTTAGCACGAGCCACTCCCGGAATCACTACCTTATTTTTTTCAGCTCCCTTAGAACTAGAAATCGTAAAGGAAGCAGGTAGAACACGACCATTCCTCTCACGTAATGTTGGTCTTGTGGCTTTATCCAACACTTGAACCACATCATGGTTCCCTACATCTAACGTCGTGGCAATAGGAACTACATTCTCTTTAGAGGCAACTGGAAAAATTTTGACATTTTTATGAACTGTTACGTGTAAAGAATTTGTATTATTGATAAAAAATTCAAGATCAAATAGAAAATTCATTAACAAACATAAAAGGGTACATCGACAATTGGCAAAGACAATATGAAAATCAAGAAACATGAGCACAAAATGCTCGAACAAATATGGGCTCGACAACAATAAGCCCAATTGAAAGACCCACCACCAGATAGCAGACAATACCGAAAACAGCAAAACATCAAGAAAACAACAAAGTCCCTTGAATTTTTTTTATCGCCATACTCAGATCCGAGAACTTGGAAACATAAACCGAGAGAGATCCTTGGTCAGAGACTGCTTCTCTATACCAGAAGTACGCAGCCCGCGTCACCGGAGGGTCAACAGGAGAGCAAGCCTAGACAATCGAAAAAGGAAGAAACGCTCGAAGGGAAGGCCGAAACATTCCATGAGCTTCAAACGTCACAATATTCTTTAGAAAATACTAACCATAGTCATCGACATAAGAGTCCTCGCAAACGGAACCAAACCAGAAACCTTCAACAACAAACACCTTCGAGTGTAAATCTGAAAAAAAAAACAAGGGCTTTGAGGGCAATCGCAACGCGCGACCCTATATTGAAACCTCTAAATCTGTGGCCGAGCACCGATGACCCGCACCTCTACACAACCTGTCTCCCAAAGAAAATCTATAAGGTGTCGGGAGGAGGAACCTCCCACGACCAACTAAAGGCAACTTCAAAAGACAACCTAAGATAGGGGAACAAAAAGATCATATAAGGGCAAGAGGAGACAAAGATGAAGGCCAACGGACACTAAGCGGCAACCGAAGACACTAGAGCCATTGGAGACGAGTCACCTAGGCAAATGCAAAAAGAGAGAGAGAAAATGAGAGACAAGCCAAGCCCACCTTCTATATTAATGATAATTAATAACACTTACAAGAGATAATATAAGAAGACCTGACTATACAAAGATAAGGAAAGTCAATGATTTATACATGGTACGATTGTATAAGGGGAGTTACACAAGGTAAGGATTGATGAAGATTAGATAATCTAATCTAATTTAATTTTTATCTTTAATATGCCCCTCCAAGATAGAGGATTCATCGAAGACACCAATCTTGGACTGAAAATGAAGGAAGATATTTCGTTCAAGCATTTTGGTGAGAGTGTATACAATTTGAGCTTTGGATGAGATGTGTTGAACAAGTAGTGATATCATAGTAACTAAGTCACGAACAAAGAAGTAATCAAGTGCAAGATGCTTCATACGGGAAAGAAATACTAGATTTATGCAAACATATGTGGCAATGAGGTTGTCACAAAAGAGAGATGGTGGTTTGTTTAATGTCATGCCAATTTCCTAAAGTAGATGTTGAACCCAAAGTACTTCTGTAACGACTCGAATTTTGGGATCCATGAGTCATTTCACCTGAGCCTTGGGCTTTAGGTGTTGGGTTGAGGTTATAGAACCTAAATGGGTTTCTTATGGATGTTGGGCTAGAGTTTTAGGTTGTATGTGGGTTGGAAAGATGAGGAAAAGGGTAGTGAGGTAATTTCCCTCATTTTGAAGATGAAGACGGGGTTGTGTAACGACCTAATTTTTAGGTTAGTGAATCGGGTCTTGGGCCCGGGTTATGGGCCATTATTTTTGGAGTTTAAGTTAAGGGCATTTTTAAGTTTGGGCCCATTAATTTAGAAGGAGATGGTTATTTGAATTTTAAATAGATGGTGTGTGGGAGCAAAAAAAAGAGATGATATTTTTTAGGAGAGAGAGGGAAAAGGTTAATAGTGCAAGAGAAATAGAAAAGTGGGAGAGAAAGTGAAGGAGAGACTTTTGGAGTCCGATCTATCGCGGTTTAAGCATCCATTGGCGACACCACCAGTACCATTGGAAAAATCTCATCAAGACGAGTCGGCCGGTGGCCACCAAGTCATCGTAGCGGTCGTCGTTCGCTGGGGTAAGAGGAAGCAAGTTTTGAGTTGCTTGAAAGAGGTATTTCTATTGGCCAAATCATAAAATAAAGGGCATCAATGTTTCACCGGGGTCGGGAGAGCGAGGCTAGAGCTTGTTGTTGTCGTCCGACCACCGAAACAGCCCTCACGTGCCTCCACATGCCGCCCTTACGCATGAGCGAGATTCAGCTACAGTGGGCCGCTATAATCGGTTTGGGCTGGTTGTTGGGTCAGCCAGTCGAGCCGTTCCGGTAAGCCGGATCGAGCCGAGTCATTGACTTTTTCTGAGGGACCCAACATGGGGGTTTTTCGACATTAAGAGTCTGATGGCACAGTTCGTTTTCCAGATTTGAAACTGATAAGCTATTTTTACGCATTTATCCCCTAAAGTAGTCCAATTGTGTGAAATGGCTTATGTAGTCGTATTTTTTTATCCGAGGATTTGGTGGACTTGAATATTGGAATTAAAGAGATATTTGGAGGAGCTTGGATGTTGATTTATCGCTTTGGCTTAAGGTTAGTACAACTCAAACTCTAATTGCTTCATGAGTATCATAAATGTGATTGCTTTGCGTGTCAGTATTTGCAAATTAGGTAGACGATGAATATGCATGTTTGGAGACCGATTGTATTAGACTTGATATCTGTGTGAGGCATGATGATGTTTTGTTTATGATAAGACTCACGGAGGTTAGAGACCGTTTATAGTTGTTTGACATTCTCATATAATTACTTGATGAATGTTTGTTTAGTTGATTTACATGTTGTGTTGCTTGAGTGCTTGAGATATGTATTGGCATGTTCGTTGGATATTAATTGATTAAATGTGTTAGTAAACAAAACCTAATGACTTTCATAAGCTTTAGGAGTGGAATAAGCGTTGTAATATTGTAATCTGAGGAAATTGTGCAAACCCGTGAATAAGGTATCGATACGAGCTTTTACCGTACCAGTACATGATTGGGTGTCGTATCGGTACGGGTCGACCCGTATCAGTACTTATGGATATCTAGGATTTCCAGTAAGCAATATATGTATTGATACTCGTGTTCGAGTACTGATACCCACTGAATAGAATAATCTTTTATGCTAATAAAAATATGGAAATAGACGTGGAATGTTAATAAGATAATATGGATTAATAGAGGTAATTAACGATGATGATTAATATACACTTCCATAATGTATTAACAAGTTGATAAACTTAATTGGGTGACTTGTGCTAATAGCAACCATAGGAGATCCTTGGTGGATCAAGTTATGTTGTGTGTCGTATGGTAATCGTGTCAATGTTGTGTGTTGTTTAGACACTTGGTTGGTTGAGTCACCTTTGATTGATGAGATTTGGATACCCAGAGAAAGAATGTTGCAACATCATGGTTAGAGATGTCGAATGTACGTTCTCGACATTGTGTAACATTGGACCTCATTTGATGATACTTGAGGAGAGATGCCGAGTATGGGTGTACGTTTCCGAGGCTGTATGACATTGGGCCTCACTTAGAGTGTACGTTCCCGAGGCTGTGTGACATCAGGCCTCACTACAAGTTCATGGTTATGACTTTGTGTGTCTTTGCTCAGATGATCTAGTGAGATCCCAAGTATGGTTCGGCCTTGTGTGCCATGTATGATGATTACTATGATGAGAGCATGTGTTTAGGCGACTAGTGGTAGTGCCACATGTTTATTTATCTCTCCTTGCTGCTCATACTAGCATGCGTGCTTATGTTTATGATTAGTATGAAGTATAGTAGAGTAGATGTGTACTGCCGAGCTTACTTAGAATCGTTATTTATGTGTGTAGGTTGATCATCGGATCGTCGGTTCGAGGAGCACTATCAGTACATGATTTCAACGTGTGGAGGTTCCTAGAGTACGATACTTGTGTTTTCTAGGCTATGCATTCATAGGACCTTACGTGTCGAGTTTGTAATTCTTACTTTTGAAATTGTATTAATCAAGTTGAATGTTTAAATGTTTTAAATTAAATTGGAGCTCATTTGTAACGATTTAAATTGTTTATCTATGTTTTCAACTGTTTGATCTAAATGTTTTGGAAAGTGCCTTGTTGGTTGTTGACGTAATATTGCATGACAAAAGATTAAGTATTCAATGTAAATAAGCAAGTAAAAGCAATGCCAAGAATATGTCTTTTACGTGCAAGTATACACGGTTAATAAGTAATATAGTAGTAAGTTGAGTATCGTCTCCACAGAGATTGCCTATAGGAATTAATTGCCACGATTAATACTTGTGTACTAGAAAATAAAAGTGTTGGCAAATGATTGAAGGAATGAGTAAAATAAAAGAATTAAGGAAATAAAGATGATAAAGAGAATTAAAGTAAAGTGAAGATTACGGTAATGAAATGATAATGATCTGGCAAACAAAGGGTGCAAGACTGATAACAAAGATTCAACATAGAATGTCTGAATTTTATGCTAGCAATGTTGACTAGTAATAATGTCCCGCTGTAGAACGTTTGAGTGTTCTCTAAATATGAGCGCAAGTGCATACTCTTGTCAAGTTATAGTATAAAAGATATGGTCACCCACATGGACTGGACATCTTATTCAAATCACAATTCCTGCACAGAAAATAAATGCACCAGTAAATTTAGTTTGTAAAGAAAAGTAAATAAAACACAAGTAATTGATAGAAGAGATTAGAGTGATAGAATGGGTCAGGTTATGCTGCTTAGTAGTGTGAAACTGCGTTGAATATGTTAAGTTGCTTTGCGCTGCCAGACTTTGATGTCTTGGCGGAGGATGGCAGATTGGCTTCTTTGACGCTTTCGCTACCTCGACAGTGGAACAGATGATTGGCTCGACGACAAACTTGGCAGACCTTCAAGGCTCGATATAACGCTTCGATATTGATCCCACTTATGTCTAAGTCAGAATGTTGTTGTTGTTCACTGAAGGTGATACCTGTCACGACGTTGTAATCACTAATTTTATCAGGGGTACTCATGTTATTTCATTTTATAATAATGGGTTCATATGGGCTGTTGCTTATTTTTTTGTTACTATATAAATATAAGTGGTTGTTATTAAAATCAAAAAAGCAAAATACTACTATTAGTATTATATCTATTATTATATTATTTATTTGAAAAACCCCTAAAACACTACTAATATAGTATATCATTTTCCCATCTTTTTTATTATTAATGTTATCTTATTATTATTATTATTATTATTATTATTATTATCATTATATTTACAATTGTTATCCTTATTATTATTATTATCATCATCATCATCATCATTGTTGTTGTTGTTATTATTATTGTTATTATTTAGTATTGTCCTTATTATTATTATTATAAAACAAATCTGAAACCTCAAAAGAAAAAATTAAAAGCCCAATTTAAATAAATAAAAATCAGTCCATATGTATATCAATCCATATTACATTCGAAAAGCGCAAAAAATATATAATAGAGCCCGTTTGGCCCAAAATCCCTAATATGATAACATAAGAAAAAACCCTAATTCCTAATCTTTTGTTTTGCGCAGCTGTATCTGGACCGTCAGATCAAGGGCTGCTGATCGAACGGTCCAGATGGTCCTTGATGGAAGAAGCCCTAGTTGGCTCCTCTTTGCCTTGGCGCCACATCAATTGTTGCCCTTGGATCGGGAATGCACCGAACGGCCAGATCTCATCCAACACGCGTGCAGTCCACGCCCAGCTCTCTAGCTTCGACACGCGCGACTCTCTGGCTTCCCCACGCGTGCGTGGAGCTCACACATGGCGTTCCAGCTTCATCTTGACCGTCCAAATCCTTCAGCTGCCCCGTTCTCTCTCGCTGGTCCCCTCCTCCTCGCCGTCCACCATGCCAACACATGCAAACGAAACATACAAAGAATGTCAGAGACGACAAAAAAATGCACAACAAACAACGGAAATGTACGAATTTCAGAGGCAAACCGACAATTACATAGAGGCACCAAATTATCAGAAATAACAACAGCCAATGGGATGTTTTCCCCTTTACCATGTAATTCGAAAAAATGTATTTTTCGGGCTATAAAAGCCGAAACAAACCATTGTAAACCCAAGAAAAAACGGGGGAATATTGCGATCAATACTAAAGGGAAACAAAGCATTTATGTGGTATATCGTCCTCTCTTTTACATTTCGAAGCAAAAAACGCAAAGAGTTAGGGTTTCATTTCTTTTATCTTCGGTGTCGATTTGCCATCTCCGCGACTGTTCACTTCCCCTCTTCCGGCAATAAACCTTACGGCTTCCTCGACCGTGTCGGGTGAGTTAATGAAAAGGGGTAAATAGCATATCGGAGGGTTTCATTTTAAAAAGAAAAGGAGCTTTTCGAGTTTCTGTCTCTTTGTTAAAATGAAGGATGGGGTTTGGTTTTCTGGTTTTTTTGGGTGGTGGTTGAGTTAGAAACATAGGAAAATAGGGCTTTTTGGGCGTTTAGGGGCTCGCCGGCCGTCGATTAACGACGACCGACGTTTCAGGTGTCGTGGTCGAGAGAGAAGGGGGATGTCCGAGAGAGCTTAGGGTTAACGAAAAGAGCTTAAAATGGTTTTAAGTTTTAGTGTTTACAAGGAGGGTTTTATAATGTTTTAGTGTTTTAAAAATGGAAACCCCCTTTTAAATCCCTCCTTGTTTTCATATTTACGTCGTTAGCCCTTCCGCACTTTGTAATCACTCCCCTCGTCCCTAAAGCTTTTAAAATGTTTTCATTTCGGTCCCTCTTTTATTTATGAATTGATTTCTATGGTAAAAATCCCTTTTGGTCCACTAGATTTTGGTTTTCAGTCAATTTAGTCCCTATCGTAGTGTTTCCTCTTTAATCATGTATTTTCTTTTTGCCTTGCATCTCTAAATTTCTTACATTTCAGTCATTTTTGTGATTTTACCATGTTGATATGTGATATGTGGATGGATATGCATATGATTTATTGTTATTATTCCTACCCTAATGTTGTAGATATTGTTATTATTCGTTCATATAATATTTTTATAATGTATATACGTAATACAAGGTTTTTGTATAATATATAGTTTATACATATATATAATATATAGTATATATAATATGGTTTATACATGGTATGTTTTTATATATAATATATAGTTTTATAATATATAACATGTATGTAGTATATAGTTTTTTATATATACAATATGGTTTTAATGCAATATATATATATAATATAAGGTTTCCTCATATAATGTAGTTTTATATAATATATAGTTTTAAAATATACTTCAATGCATGGTGAAATACGATGTTTTAATGTGATGTTTACTTGTGGCATCTTATATTTGTCATTCATGAAACCGTTAATAATTTGGCATGTTAATTAAATAATTTGAAACACACAAAAGAGAGGTATCTATTAACTCCAATATTCGTGTCAAAACAATCCAAGCTTAATGGATGTCGACCGAATATTTGGGTTAATTTTCACTGTTTCTAAGTAAGCAATAATTAAAAAATGGAAATATCATATCATCATCCCTTATTTTCTTGCACCATGCATAAAGGTGACGTACGGGGTTCGAACCTTAAACTAACACGACAGTCAATCTTATATGATGTCGGTTTAATCTATGGTCCGGTGTACCGTCATCCTTTTTAATTAAATGATCAATTAATTCCAAAGTCGCAATTTGATAAAGCCTGTATCATTTAAGTCAAATTTTCACTTAAGAACTTCTAATTAAATTCACTTTAAATCTTAAATAATTTCTATCGATTAAAGGCAACAAGTAATTTTGTATCGATTTTCGGGTGTGATGGGGGTGCTAACCCTTCCCCACACGTAACCAACTCCCGAACCCTTTTTAAAACGAATCTCTGGTTCTGAGGTGTCCGACCTACCTTAGTGGCCGGTGGCGACTCCTAAATTTTTATCGTTTTCCAAAACTCAAATTTCCCCCTTTTAATAAATCCTTTTCAAAAAGTGGGACGCATAAAAGTTTTTCGTTTTTTAAAAAACGTCATTATAGTTTGGCGATTCTGCTGGGGACAAATTTTTGTTTTTACAAAAAAAGAGTTAAGCCAATAAAACAATTGTTGCCTTTAATCGATAGAAACTATTTAAAGTTTAAAGTGAAGTTAATAAGTTTGTTCTTCCTAGAAAATGCGACTTAAATTGTACGAGCTTTGAAAATTTGTGGCATTCGAATTAATTCTTTATTTAATTTCTAAGGAGTCACCGACATGTGTTGCATCATGATCATCAAGCTCTATACCCGAGTTGTACCCTTAAGCAGGAGTGAAATGCCCATACCCACGTGAGTATCCCTCCACGGGTCGGTAATCCACTTCCAGAATCCACACCTTTGACACCTGAGCAACCCTCCACGTCATTAGGTCATGCTTTCCCTCGAACCGAACTAATTCACAAGCTTGTAATGAGCCATAATTGGGGTTCTTATTGCCTTAGTAGGTGATGAGATAGGTTCAGGTACCCTTGTTAGAACCAAACTCATGTGTGAGAATATAAGAAGCCCACCCCATTAGAGCCATGCGGATAACCGTAGAGTTTAGAGTGGCTAGGGTCATCTTGTTAATTGATTGCCTTCGTTATTTTGTTTGTATTTAATTCTCCTTGTTTATCTTGTAACTAACGCGTTTTCTTTTTGTTCTTTCCCCTTTATTTTGCATGTTTCATCATGACGTAAAGAACACATTGAGTTGGAAATAGTCTGAAATTAAAGACTTGATTAGTGGGAAATATGGTTTGTAACAATAATGAGAAGGATCTCGACGTACAAATATAGCCTTAAGGAGAGAAACTACATGGTTGAGTTTCCGAGACAAGAAAGGCTATAAAAAACAAAAAAAAAGAAGAAGAAAAAGAGGCCACCTCACTTATTTGTTAGACGTTCCAGGCAAGTAACCATCACTTCAAACCTTGGAGTTCAATCTACATTCGTTCTATGATCGGAAGCTTTGATTTGACTACAACAATTGGGAAATACCGAGTCTAGCAAGGAAATTAGCGAGAACCACAAGAACTAAGCTTTCCGGGGCAAGATCGGAAGTTTCTCGGGCACTTTGCCATCTTGGTTCAACAATCAAGTCTCAACCTAGAACAAAAAAAATACATCAAGTCAGAGGGAATTCCGACCTCACCCTCGATACGCCTTGAAGGTTGGGTTCAATGGGACCCTTTCAAAGAGTAAGTCAAGAGTACCAAACATCGACAGTGGATCAATCATAATTCGTCGCCTACATCACTTGGGGGGAGGGCCAAGGATTGACATATTTGTTAACGCCTGATTCCTAGCGAAAGATCCTTAAAAGCTTCCAAGAAAGAAGAAGGGATTGTGGAAATCTTGAAGAAAATTGTCAACCTAGATGCTGTCTTAGGACCATAGGTGGTAGGTTTCCTTTGATCATTGTAACGGGCCAATGTTCCTATTGATACGAGTCGTTTAACAATGATATTTTTTGAACTCAACGTCGCTCTTTGCATACATTCATGTGTTCACAAGTAGCATTATTTTGTGATGTGTTTAATTTCGATTTTCTTGTCCTGTTCAATTCTCTTTATGCATATTCATAGCACTTTTGCATATGAAATGTTGACTCAAGAACAATTCGAAATTTAAGACTTTCATAACGGGAGAAAGAATTTGTAACTACGAACAAAAGAATCTCAAAGCCTAGGATTGATCACAAGATGAACAAAAGAAAACCTAGCCATCGGCGAAGAAGGAACTCGAGTTTCAGTTATGCCTTGTATGAAAGTTACTTTCCTTTCCCGTTGTGACGAGACCTGATATTCGTTATGAAAGTTATTAAATGAGAATGTTCGTGCACCTTTGCATTCAATTATACATTTTAATCGATTACCTTTAATCGTATGTTGTATATACGACACATTGCATTCATAAAATTAAGGTTCGATGCATCTTTGCACCAAATTATACCTTTTGATTGATTAGCTTTAATCATGTGTTCTGTTGTACATACAACACATTCATTCATTCATTCATAAAAAAATAATCTTAATGTCCATCAAATCAATGCATCTTTGCATTCAATTGTATATGTCTGTTTGATTACCTTTAATCACCTATCCTTGTTGTGCATACAACACATTACATACATTATTATTTGCATACTTGTTTTTAAGTTATCTCATTTTCATACATATAATACATTGCATACATTAATCAATCAAGGAATTAACTACGAGAAATATCATGGCAGAAAGTGAAAGTTTAATCTGCAATCATTCCTCATTCATACGTTACCCGTTTGCAAACCCGAGAAATGGAAGAGAGATTGGCCAAGGTAGAGAAAGGGCAGAAGGACCTTGAAACTCGTTTGGATGGGGTCAGTAAGAATATCAACGATCAGATCGCACAGTCGCAAGCTTCTATTATTGCACATATGACTAATCTTTTACTGAAGATGACAAACGAGGAAAGAGTTTCTATGAATAGCTCAAACTTTGAAGAACACAAGGATACTGCATTCTAAGTGAAGGATCAATTAGAAGTGCCAAATCCCGAAAAAAGAGTCTATGTTAATTTCACGGAAGTTTATGCCAATCCCGCTATCGGGGCACCTGTTAGCCGCCATGGAGGAACCTCAATGAACCAGCTCATTGACTTAGAGGCAGGGTATGAGGATGAAGTAGAGAGGATTAAGGCCGAGATGGAAGAGAAGCATGAGGAGAGATTCCGCTTCTTTTAAGAAAGATTCAAGACCTTACAAGGGACGGATGAGCAAGGGAATGATGCCAATGATTGGAGCCTTGTAACGGATTTAGTCCTTCCACCAAAATTCAAAGTTCCCAATTTTGAGAAGTATGACGGAACTACTTACCTCTTAGCGCACATTACTATGTATTGCCGGAGGATGGCAGCTTTTATAAAAGATGAGAAGCTACTTATTCACTGTTTTCAAGACAATTTAACTGGTTCCGCAACCCGTTGGTATACTCAACTTAGTCGAATCGAAATCAAGTCATGGAGAGATCTTTCAAAAGCATTTGTGGGGCAGTACATGCGTATAACTGACATGATTCCAAATCGGCTCATGCTACAAGGTTTGGAACAAAAGCGCAATGAGAGTTTCCGCGAGTATGCCCAACGTTGGCGAGATGTGGCAGCTTAGGTCCAGCCCCCACTGCTAGAAGGTGAAATCATTCATATGTTTGTGAACACTCTAAAAATAAGTCTTGTTTGATCGCTTGATCAGCAATCCCGCCAATATCTTTGCGGACATGGTCATGACGGGAGAACGTATTGAGAATGCTATTAAGAAAGGGAAGATAGTGGATCCCTATAACACAACCGCCCACAAAGGGCATGAGTCCCAAGTTCATATGGTGGGCTCTCGCCCAAACAACCAGTTCCATGGCCGCTATCATAATCAAGTGTCATGGTCTGCAAAGCCTCCAAGGGTTCTTCACTCGGTTCCTATATCGTACACCGATTTGCTCCCAATGCTTATTAAGAAGAAGCTTCTGACCCCAGTTCAGCCCAAACCAAACGATCCTCCCTATCTTGAAGGGTATGATGTTAGTGCCATATGTGACTACCACGTGGGAAGCACGGGCCACACTACGGAGAGTTGTAGGGGACTGAAAAACAAAGTTCAGAGACTGATCGAGAACGGTCTGTTGAAGTTTTAAAAAGTGAGAATGATGAGCGTGACTTTTGGGGAGATGTTGTTTCCCCAGTTTTGAGGAGCTCGCGTGTTCAAGTTTTCTTTCATGTTGCATTTTCTCTTGAAGTAATGCATGGAACAAACATTGCTATCATTTGCCCGAAGATAGCAATGATCTTTTTAAGGGGCACTTGTTATGTTTGCGGATTTTCTTTCTAATAAAGATGTTTTTTTTCTTAACATACAATGATCTTGAAATCATACATATGTATATCCCTCCTTACCTCCGTAGGTCCTTGGATATCACATGCAAGAGATCGATCGAATGTTGTGATAACGATGAAGTGTGATTTTTGCACTGTCCGCTCTGGTCGGTAAAACGAGAGAAGCAAGATTACTATTCCTTCGATGATGTTCGATGATATGGAAATCTTCTAAGAAAGCCCAAATAGAGTTGCTTGAATGTGCCTGAAAGAAAAAAAGAAAAGAAGAAAAAAGAAGAAAAAAGAAGAGAAGAAAAAAAGAAAAGAGAAAAAATAGACTATTTCAAAATAAAATGTTTTTAACTACAAAGCTTGGTAATAGGCATCAATCAAAAAAGCACTCAAATGTTTGAAACCTGGTAATAGGAATTTTCGGATATGAGTGTGGAATTTTAGGGGCACTCCGCTGAAGTCTGAAACTCTTCGCTTCATGAGTGATGGAAATATTTTCAAAGTCGTGACCATGCCGAGTAACTCGGGGAATTGTTGTATGCTCCATCTTTTTCCTCGAGCCAAAGGATTGTGACGAGTTGAATTCCCCTAAAAAAGAAACAAAAAGAATAGGAGAAAATGAATGACCAAATTGAATAAGTCCCGAAGAGGAATCCTTGAGGACATTGACACAAAATCAATGGTAATCATAAGCACACACGCTCCATGAGCGAAACGAAAGTTGAAAGTTTAAACATACATATGAGTGGAGAAACATGATGAGAACTAGAGGGGATAGTAATCGAGCTGATCAAGCAAGTACCATAATCATAAGGATGAAACAGGCAATTTGGGAGGAGTTTCACAACTTCAAATATCGCCACAACATTCAAAGTCTTCATAGACGCAAGCTATGCTTGAAGTGATCATCGGAAAGATGAATCTAAAATGTAACCCCCTTAGCCCGACCTAGACACCCGACCCAAACTAAGAAGATTTGTAACCCCCTTAGCCTGGCCTAGATGCTTGACCCGAACTACGAAGATTACACGGGGAAAATCAAAGTCAACCTGAAAGTCAACCTTGATTAATGACCCTTTTTTATTTTTAATCTTGTCTAGATACTTGTTAACCCTAAGTGTGTACTCACGAATCATGATTGAGATAGGCACAATGATAAGATAACATATGGGGACTCAATTGCACTTCACCCAATATTAGGGACCAAAATGTAATTTCTGCAAATTAGAGGGACTTCATTGATTTTAGGATTACCATTATGTAATTAGTAATGTTACATGTCTCTCTGCCAAATTTCAACTTAAAAAGACATCTCAAGCTCAAGCAATTGCAATCTCAGCATTTAGGACTAAAATGTAAGGCATGCAAACATCAAACAATTCAAATCTGGGTCCAACGGTAACCCGTTTCGAAACGCCTACTCACCGTATCGAAACGCTGTATCGGAACGGCGTTGACCGTTTCGGTACGCGGGTATGTTCCGAGACCAGTTCCGAAACATGAAATTCTAGTAGCCAAAATGTATCGAAACAACTTTCTTCGTTTCGAAACGCCAAGGCCATTTCAGGCCCCCGTTCTGAAACACCATGGGGCGTTTCGATACACCCTGCCCAGAAACAACATCAATTGCTGGTTTTCACTCAAATACCTACTCAAACATGCCCCAAAGACTCTCTAATCATACCAACAAGTCATCATACATATAAGGAACATATTTGGGACATTCAAGCACAATCATAGCATCAAACACAAAACTTTATTATTCTAAAGGCATGCTTCCTAATCTCCAAACCCAAATAGGCAATCCAACCTCAAAACAAGCAATTAAGGCCATTTACAACCCAAGCAAACTAAAAGAAACATGCCACAATCCTTAAGGAGTTTAACACATCTCCCAAATACAATTCTTGGTTTCCCATAGCCAACCTATCAAAACTAAAGTGTATGAAAGCTTCACCATACATGAGCTTGAACTTCCTTGGACGAACTTAGCTTTCTTGATGCCCGAAAACACCTCAATTATCTACATTATTGGTAAAAGAGAGAGCGTAAGCACAAATGCTTAGTGAGGCATGCTCTAAAGAAAACCAACACAATAATGCATATCTTGAAAACACTTTCTCAAAAGCTATTAAACCACATGCTCATTCTATCTCATGCTTGGAAACCTTTCAAAGTAGTTTCTCATTGAAACCACATGTACCTTCATTCTATCTCATGCATTTAAACCAATGCAAAATTCATGGCAAAGCCAAAACTCATGCTTGTACTCTAAAGCATTTCATAAACAAACCACATATGCATATCACATAGCATAAACCATTTCATCAAAGGTACATGTGAATAAAAAACCATAACATATTTTATTTTGGCATTTCACATGTCTTTATTACTCGGATATGCGGACATCTCACTAGACACTTCCGGTGGCATCTCTCATCACCGTACTCACTCGTCTAGCAACATAGTTTCCAGTGGAATCTCACATCACCGTACTCACATGGCAGAATCTCTTATCGCCACAAATCTTGGGTATTTCACCAAGTCCTACCCGATGGAATGCCCATCATCGGTTCTCTCCCTTTGGCTTAACCAAAGAGCACGTACGAATTTTTAGTTTATAGTGCACTCTCATCCTATTGATCGATCAATTATATCCGGTAAGTATCTCAACATCTATGCCAATATATTATGTCAAATCAACATCTCACCTACTATTTTTCATGCATTAAAACTCAACATTCTCATCTCATTTCAAAATCATAACATTTGCTATGCTTTAACATAAAAGCTCAAATCTCAACTATGCAACATGTTACTTTATGAAATCATCTCAAGCATCATCTCATGCTATAATTTATGAAATTATCTCATGCTATAATTTATGTTAAAGCCCAATTCCATAAATTATAGCATCTTATAAGGTCCAACATATTCGATTTTTACAAGGTTTTATGGTGTTTCCCGAAATTGGGTTTTAAGGAGGTTTTTTAAGGGTTTTAGGTTGAGTTTTGGGGGTGTTTAATGTGGAAATTTGTTGGCTGATGGTTAGCCTATATATAAGGGTTGTTTTGGAAGCTTTTGGGAGTAATATAAGTGTTGGAAACATTGGTTTTAGGCTGTGCTTTAGGTCTGCTCGGGAATGAGGAGTTTAGGATTGTCTTTAGCTTGAAATTATGTATGTTGTGCTTAGTTTGTGTCCGGGGTTTTCTACATTGAATCGTAGACTGAATTATGATTGTTTTGATTGTGTTGGGATGATTAGAAGCAAGGAATCTTGTTGGTGAATCCTCGGGAACGAATCCAGAGAATTTAGAAACTTGAGCTTGGTATTCGGCTTCCGTTTGGGTAGCAACGATGAGTAGAAATGTCAAACTTTGTTTTGCTTTCGAAATGGGACTCTTGGGGGTTTGGGTGGGACCTAGAGGGTTCACCTAAACCCGAGTGTAAGTTACTACTCCTACCTTTTTGTTATGCGTTGATGAGTGGCTATATGTTGTGGTATCATGTGCATCTTGAGTTGTTTTACACCGTTGTTAATGTGTAGTCGTGTTGAAGTCGAGCCTCACGTGATGGTTGTCATAACTACGGTGATGAGTGGTCCCACCGGTAGTGACTAGTAGTAGAGTAAGGTGATGAGTGGTCCCATCGAAAAACTACTAGTCGAACGATGATGTGTGGTCCCACCGTTTGTATGTTGGTTGTGCATGTGCAAACCATGTGTAGTCTTGTTGTGATATCATTCGTGCATCCATTGATTTATTGTCAATTATGAAAAGTATTTTTAAAACTGAATGCTTGTTGAATTTTAGAGCTTCACTCACTAAGCTAGCTAGCTTACGCTCTCCTTTATTTCCAACATGCGGATCGTTAGAGTTCGGGAGGCAAGTGGGCAAGGGAGGAGCTTTTGGAGTTCTCAAGTAGCTCAAGTATGATTTACGTATTTGTAATAATGCCTAGACGATGGAGGTGTAGACTTGTTGGAGTTGGGGTCAAACCCCTTAGTTTGGTTTTGTGTTTGGATGAGCATGTTAAATTGTTGATTTTATGTTGGCCATGTGTATGCCTTTATGTCGTGGATCGTAGACCATGTTTACTTGATGCATATTTTTCTTGTGTATGAGGACTTATACCCTTCCCATGAATGCTATGTGTGTGTGTTGTCTAAGACATGTTATCTTAAATGCTATGTATGAATCCTTGTTGAATTGATGCTTCTCTTTAAATGGCTTTTATATGTATGATGAGTGCGAAGCATGTTGTTTTAGGGTGCCCAGCATCTAGAGTTGTTGTGTGTTTGGTTGTGGGAGGTTTTAGTTGGAGTTTGGGGCTGCCTTGTGCCACAAACCAGCTAAAACCTGTCTGTTCGCAGCAGGTGTATCGAAATGGTTGGTCCCGTTTCGATACGGCCTTTTGTTTCAGGCCAGGCGTTTCGATACACATAGGGGACGTTTCGATACGATTTTGCTAATGGAAATCTGAGATTTTGACGAGAAATTGAGAGTATCGAAACGGTCCTAGGCATTTCGCAACGGTCTTCGTAGCGTTGACCACGAGAAATTGACTGATGAGGGTGTATCGATACGGTTAACCAGCGTTTCGATACGGTCTCCTCGAGTTGACTTTGGCTAGTTGACCGAGTCAATGCGTATCGAAACACCCTCTTAGCGTTTCGATACGACCTGCAATTTAAGCTAAAATAGGCTATTTTTGGCATGTTGTTCGGTAGATCGCCTCGCTTGTTGCTTCCGTTGTTGTCTTTACACATAGGATTAATTTAATCCATCTAGACGAGGTATAAATAAAGAAATTTTCTAAGGTTGCTAACCGAAGAGGAGCCTTTGCGGGTTTCACTTTGGTTTTCCCCGTGTAGCCTACTCGGATCGGTCAGTCGTCCAGACCGGGACGAGGGGGTAACATTTGGTGGTATCAAAGCCTGAGGTTTCCGAGACCTTGGATAGGTAAGTGAGGTAAGTTTGGATTGTTATGTGTTGCTATGCCTCGATGAGTGTTTTTACCATGTATTGCATGAAGTTTGCTTGCTAGTACGATGTTTGAAAGCATGTTTCTGTGGATTCTTCTGGTTGGGTTAAGGACTAGTCAAATGTCCCCATTGTTAGGTGTTGTTGTCAAAACGGAAAATTGTTTTGGTTTAACAAGCTTGAGAGCCGGAGTCCTTGCCCTTTGCTAACCTAACGTTTTTCTTGTTTGTTGTGTGTTTCCTGTTTTAGATCCTATTTTACTATGGTGAGACCAAGGGGGCGACCTAGAGCGGGTGACCAGGCACCCGGAGGTGAGCCTCCTACTCCTCCTCTTCCCGGTGGTAATGGAGTGGGTGGTGAAGGTGACGTGCCTCAGGCAAGTGCGCAAGTCGGAGGTGATGGTAATGGGCCTCAGGCCGGTGCTAATGTTGGAGGTGTGGGGGCTCAGGCGGGTTAGGGTCCAACGGGCGCGAACATGACCCATCTAATTCAAACTATAGTCGGGGTTTTCCAGACGGCTTTGGCCGGTGCACAAGCTGCAGCACCCCCTCAGGGTGCGGGGACAAGATTACCCCTAGTGAGGCTTCATAACTTGGGAGCAATTGAGTTTCGTGGGTTGACTTCCGAGGGTTCGGAGGGGTGGCTTGAGAGTACTACTCGCATCTTGGGTCAGATGGAGTGTTCAGACGCCCGTAAGTTGGGTTGCATTGTCTCCTTGCTTCATGGGGACGCTTATACTTGGTGGACCACTGTTACTTCGGGGATGGCCGAAGCGGATATCACGTGAGAGTTTTTCAGAAATGCATTCAAGAAGAAGTATCTTGGAGTTCGGTACTTAGACGAAAAGAAGAGGGAGTTTATGGCCTTGGTTAAAGGGTAACAGGACCGTGACTGAGTACGAGGTCCAGTTTGTGAGATTGAGCCAGTATGCACCTGAGTTGGTCCCTAATGAGAGGGAGCGGTGTGAGCGCTTTCGATATGGGTTGACTAGAGATGTGAAGACCTACATGCTTGCCTATGACTACACTGAGTTCGATGTTTTGGTCTCTAGGGCCAAGGATATTGAACAGAACTTAGGCTCTAGTGCACATGCTAGTGGGTCCGATTCCGGATGGAGACATGCGAACTGGGATAGAGATCATGCCAAGAGGCATAGGGATAGAAGGTACCAGCCCGATTTGAGACATAGGGGTGGTAACTATGGTCTGGGCCATCAAGGCCAAGGAGCTGTTATGCACACACCAGAGTGCAATAGGTGTGGGAGATTCCATCGGGGCGAGTGTTCGGGTACCTTTTGGCCGTGCTGGAACTATGGATCTCGAGACCACATGAGGCGTAACTGTCCACACCCGGCTAGTGGCGGACCGACTCCAGCTAGGGGTTTTGAGCATCAGAGAGGCTGTGGGCGCGGTCGTGGAAACTTTCAGCCAAGGAATGAGGGTCAGAGGAACTTGGCTCGTGTAGTAGCAGTCTAGCCCGAGGTAGGAGGACCGACTAGGGTGTATACTCAGCGAGAGGTTGGGAATGACACGGATGTCATTGCAGGTAATTTCTCATTACAGCCTTTAAGTTTGCTTTCTTTGATAGATTCGGGGTCGACACATTCATATATTTTGGGTGAGCACACAAGGTCATTAGGGTTGCCATGCGAATGGCTAGAGATAGATGTAAATGTTACTAGCTCTTTTGGTGATACAATGGTGGTTAGAAAGGTGTATAGGAGATGTCCCTTGATGGTTCAGGGCCACATATTTCCGGTCGATATGATGGAGTTACCCTTCTACGATTTTGACGTGATTTTGGGCATGGATTGGCTCGTAGAGCATAGGGCTAGGGTTGACTTCGAGACCAAGAGAGTCTCCTTGAGGCTTACCGATGCTTTGAGGTTGTGATAGTTGGTGAGAACGTTAGGTTCTTGTCCAATGTGGTTTCAGCTTTGAAAGCCCATAAGTTGTTGAGTTCGGGGTGTCAAGCTTACTTGGCTTATGTAATGAATCCGAATATGAGTGAGGTGAGACCTCAAGACATCAGAACAGTAAGTGATTTTCTGAGTGTTTTTCCGGAAGAGTTACCGGGTTTGCCTCCAGACAGAGCAGTTGAGTTTTCTATTGAGACGTATTCCGATTCTGCACCAGTGTCGATTGCTCCGTATAGAATGGCACCGAAGGAGTTTAAAGAGTTGAAGACACAGCTTCAAGAGTTGACCGATAGAGGTTTCATTAGGCCTAGTATTTCTCCATGGGGTACTCCTGTCTTGTTTGTGAAGAAGAAAGATGGTAGCATGAGGATGTGTATAGATTATAGGCAGTTGAATAAGGTGACAGTGAAAAACAAATGCCTTTTGCCTAGGATAGATGACTTGCTAGACTAGTTGAGAGGTGCTTTTTTGTTTTCGAAGATTGACTTGAGGTCCGGGTACTATCAATTGAAGGTAAATGATGTGGATATACCGAAGATAGCCTTTCGTACACGTTATGTGCATTATGAGTTTTTGGTGATGCCTTTTGGGTTGACTAATGCTCCAGCAGCTTTCATGGATATGATGAACCGTGTGTTTCATGAGTTCTTGGACAAGTTTGTGGTAGTGTTCATAGACGACATCTTAGTATACTATAGGACCGAAGAGGAGCATGATGAGCATTTGTGGTTAGTACTTCAGATCCTACTAGAGAATCAGTTGTATGCCAAGCTAAGAAAATGTGAGTTTTGGATTAGGGAGGTAGTTTCCCTAGGTCACGTGATCTCGACTAATGGGATTAGTGTGGATCCCAAAAAGATAGAAGCTATAGTGAATTGGAAACAACCGAAGTCAGTGACAGAAATTCGCAGTTTCCTAGGTTTGGCAGGATACTATAGAAGGTTTGTTGAGGGGTTTTCTAGAATAGCGGCTTCTTTGACTAAGTTGCTACAGAAGAATGTTCCGTATGAGTGGTCAGAAGCAAGGCAAGAAGCGTTTGAGAAATTGAAGAAAGCTTTGACTGAAGCTCCTATCCTGATTCAGCCTGAATCGGGGAGAGAATTTGTGATTTATAGTGATGCATCCTACGTAGGGTTAGGTTGTGTGCTTATGCAAGAGGGTAAGGTGGTAGCATATGCTTCGCGACAGTTGAAAGTTCATGAGAAGAATTATCCCACCCATGACATAGAGCTAGCCGTAGTGGTGCTCGCATTGAAGATTTGGAGACACCATCTTTATGGTGAGAAGTGCATCGTGTATACCGACCACAAGAGTTTGAAGTATTTGATGTCTCAGAGGGAGTTGAACCTCAGGCAACATAAGTGGTTAGATCTTCTCAAGGATTATGACCTCACGATAGAGTACCATCCGGGTAAGGCAAACGTAGTGGCTGATGCCTTGAGTAGAAAAGTGGTCGTTGAGTTACGAGCTATGTTTGCGAGATTGAACGTGTCTAATGATGGTGGGTTAATAGCCGAGCTTCAGGTTAAGCCTTCATTAGCTCAGTTAATTCGAGAAAAGCAGTTGTGAGATGAGTCTTTGGCACCTCACGTGCAAGACATAGCCGAAGATAGGCCTACCGAGTATTGTTTTGGTGAGAATGGAATCCTATGTTACAAGGATAGGATAGTGGTTCTGAAGGATGCTGAGTTGAGGCATACGATCTTGAATGAAGCTCATAACAGTCCTTTTGCTATGCATCCAGGTAGCACGAAGATGTATCAAGGGTTAAAAGAAGATTACTATTGGGTTGGTTTGAAGAAGGACGTGGCCGAGTTTGTAAGTAGGTGTATGGTTTGTCAGAGGGTTAAGGCCGAACATCAGTTTCCCTCAGGATTGTTACAACCGTTAAAGATTCCGGAATGGAAGTGGGAACGTATTACCATGGACTTTGTGTCAGGGCTACCATTGACTCCTTCGAGGAAGAATTCCGTGTGGGTGATAGTGGATAGGTTTACTAAGTGTGCTCACTTCATACCAGTTCACACCATCTATACCTTAGACAAACTGGCCGATCTGTATATCTGTGAGGTAGTGAGACTACATGGGGTATCGAAATCGATTGTGTCAGACCGAAATCCCAGATTTACAGCTAGATTTTGGGAGTGTTTGCATCGAGCCTTTGGTACTTGGTTGAACTTCAACACTTCGTATCATCCGCAGTCAGATGGTCAGTCTGAGAGAGTGATTCAGGTGTTGGAAGATATGTTGAGATGTTGTATCATTGATTTTCAAGGGTCGTGGGAGAAACATGTAACATTAGTAGAGTTTGCGTATAACAACAGTTTCCAGTCGAGTATTCAGATGGCTCCGTATGAGGTCTTGTATGGTAGGAAGTGTAGAACTCCGATTTGTTGGGCCGAAGTCGGACAGAAACTTGTACCGATGCCCGATTTGCTTAAGGGCACCACCGAGAAGGTAAAGTTGATATCTGATCGTTTGAAGGCAGCTTCAGATCGACAGAAGTCCTATGCTGACTTAAAGAGGAAAGAGGCAGAGTATTCTGTGGGAGATAAAGTGTTTTTGAAAGTCTCACCTTGGAAGAAGGTGATGAGGTTTGGTAGGAAGGGTAAGTTAAGCCCAAGATTCATTGGACCTTATGAGATAGTTTAGAGGATTGGTCTCGTTGCATATAGATTGAGACTTCTGCCGAACTAGAGAAGATTCATGATGTATTTCACGTATCGATGCTCTGAAAGTATAGATCGGATCCGTCCCATGTAATGCCCGTAGAAGAGATTGATTTGAATCCAGACTTGTCTTACAACGAAGAACCAGTTGAAATACTTGCTTCTGATAGCAAGGTGTTGCGTGGCAAGACCATAGAGTTGGTCAAGGTGTTATGGAGACATAGAGGTGTGGAAGAGGCCACGTGGGAGAGGAAAACGGATATGCTTGAGTAGTTTCCGTACTTGATTTTGTTAGGTAATTACGGGGACAAAATTCCTTAAGTGGGGGGAGAGTTGTAACACCCGGGTTTGAGGGTCGGGTGAATTAAAATAATAAAATATTATTTTGGGCCTCGTGTTTTCAAAACAAAAGATTTTATGTTGGACTTGTTTTGGTTTAAAGCCCAATTCCATGGATTTTAGGATTTTTCAGATAGCCATCTCATTAATGGCAAAGTGGTAAATATTTTGATTTGTAAAATAAAAACACCCTTATTTCAAAACACCCCAACTATTCATCATCTTCTTCTCTCCTCTTCCATTTCATTTCAACGACAAAGAACTCCCCTTCCCCAAGTCTACTATTCCATCATCTATCTTGCTTGTTGTTGGAGATTTTTCAAAGGTAAAATCGTTTTTGACTTGTCCTCTCTTTCCTCTACAAGCTTATACCTTTGTTTTCATGAAAGCTCATAGTTTTTAGATTTTGAGTTTTTATGTTTTGAAGATAAAAATCCAAACTTTGATAACCTTTAGGTGAGTTTTTGATTTAATGTTGTTAGATAAGTTAAAAGCATCTTATAAGGTCCAACATATTCGATTTTTACAAGGTTTTATGGTGTTTCCCGAAATTGGGTTTTAGGGAGGTTTTTTAAGGGTTTTAGGTTGAGTTTTGGGGGTGTTTAATGTGGAAATTTGTTGGCTGATGGTTAGGCTATATATAAGGGTTGTTTTGGAAGCTTTTGGGAGTAATATAAGTGTTGGAAACATTGGTTTTAGGCTGTGCTTTAGGGCTTCTCGGGAATGAGGAATTTAGGATTGTCTTTAGCTTGAAATTATGTATGTTGTGCTTAGTTTGTGTCCGAGGTTTTCTACATTGAATCGTAGACTGAATTATGATTGCTTTGATTCTGTTGGGATGATTAGAAGCAAGGAATCTTGTTGGTGAAGCCTCGGGAATGAATCCGGAGAATTTAGAGACTTGAGCTTGGTATTCGGCTTCCGTTTGGGTAGCAACGGTGAGTAGAAATGTCAAACTTTGTTTTGCTTTCGAAATGGGACTCTTGGGGTTTTGTTATGCGTTGATGAGTGGCTATATGTTGTGGTATCATGTGCATCTTGAGTTGTTTTACACCGTTGTTGTTGTGTAGTCGTGTTGAAGTCGAGCCTCACGTGATGGTTGTCATAACTACGGTGATGAGTGGTCCCACCGGTAGTGACTAGTAGTAGAGTAAGGTGATGAGTGGTCCCATCGAAAAACTACTAGTCGAACGATGATGTGTGGTCCCACCGTTTGTATGTTGGTTGTGCATGTGCAAACCATGTGTAGTCTTGTTGTGATATCATTCGTGTATCCATTGATTTATTGTCAATTATGAAAAGTGTTTTGAAAACTGCATGCTTGTTGAATTTTAGAGCTTCACTCACTAAGCTAGCTAGCTTACGCTCTCCTTTATTTCCAACATGCGAATCGTTAGAGTTCGGGAGGCAAGTGGGCAAGGGAGGAGCTTTTGGAGTTCTCAAGTAGCTCAAGTATGATTTACGTATTTGTAATAATGCCTAGACGATGGGGGTGTAGACTTGTTGGAGTTGGGGTCAAACCCCTTAGTTTGGTTTTGTGTTTGGATGAGCATGTTAAATTGTTGATTTTATGTTAGCCATGTGTATGCCTTTATGTCGTGGATCGTAGACCATGTTTACTTGATGCATATTTGCCTTGTGTATGAGGACTTATACCCTTCCCATGAATGCTATGTGTGTGTGTTGTCTAAGACATGTTATCTTAAATGCTATGTATGAATCCTTGTTGAATTGATGCTTCTCTTTAAATGGCTTTTATATGTATGATGAGTGCCAAGCATGTTGTTTTAGGGTGCCTAGCATCTAGAGTTGTTGTGTGTTTGGTTGTGGGAGGTTTTAGTTGGAGTTTGGGGCTGCCTTGTGCCACAAACCAGCTAAAACCTGTCTGTTCGCAGCAGGTGTATCGAAACGGTTGGTCCCGTTTCGATACGGCCTTTTATTTCAGGCCAGGCGTTTCGATACACATAGGGGACGTTTCGATACAATTTTGCTAATGGAAATCTGAGATTTTGATGAGAAATTGAGAGTATCGAAACGGTCCTAGGCATTTCGGAACGGTCTTCGTAGCGTTGACCACGAGAAATTGACCGATAAGGGTGTATCGATACGGTTGACCAACGTTTCGATACGGTCTCCTCGAGTTGACTTTGGCCAGTTGACCGAGTCAATGCGTATCGAAACACCCTCTTGGCGTTTCGATACGGCCTGCAATTTAAGCTAAAATCGACTGTTTTTGGCATGCTGTTGGGTAGATCGCCTCTCTTGTTGCTTCCGTTGTTGTCTTTACACATATGATTAATTTAATCCATCTAGACAAGGTATAAATAAAGAAATTTTTTAGGGTTGCTAACCGAAGGGGAGCCTTAGCGGGTTTCACTTCGGTTTTCCCCGTGTAGCCTACTCAGACCGGTCAGTTGTCCAGACCGGGACGAGGGGATTACACATCAACATTTCACCGTTTTACAAGCATAAACACAATGCCATTTCCACAAGCATAAACATGCTTAACATCATATGCATTTATCACATAGAACCAAGGATCACTCAGTGTTGAGTGTGTAAAAGTTCTATTATTTACACCCTTTTTAACCCATATTTCTGCTGCATTCAAGCATCATTGCATTGCATTTATGTTAGTTTTCAATAAAACATCACAATTATATAAAAGGCACGGATTCTACTAAAAGATGGTGTATTTTGCAGGTAACTGCCATGGTTGACAATGAAGGCAGGCGCAGGACAGATGAGCAGGAAAGCTGAACTGGATAAGTAGCTGAAGAAGACGAACCTGTCATGGACCTGTCGGGACAGCAAGGTGACAGCAGACTTATGAAGAGGAAAAGTCAAGTGGACCTCGATAGATAGAGAAAAATCTGCTCGTCTGTCGTGTGAAAGCCAAATATTTTTCCGAGCCCCGGATCAAAAGATATGTCAAGCCAAAGCTCAAGGAAAGGAATTCCCACAAAATAGGGATGCGGCTGGAAAGTAGGAGACTTTAGAGATTTAGTCTTTATTAGAATCTTACTTTTAATTAAAGTTGTAATCCTTGTTACCTTAGATAACTTGAGCCCAAAGCTTATATAAGGGCATAGATTTAACCTAGAGGGAGGAACCGATACCCCATAACCGAAACCAAACCCCTGCCGTCCACCCGTCACCGACATGTTCTAAATTCCCCCTAGGGCCACGGGTTGTTTTGTAAAGTAGTTGCAAGGGTTGCTTTGTTTTAGGATTTTTCAAGTTCAATAAAATAAACTTCAAGTTCTTTTATCTTGGTTTTAATATCTTGCAAGAGCATCGGGAGAGCATTGTGAGGTTATCTATTTACTTAGCATCGGGAGAGTTAAGTATACGAAAGAGATAAAAGCGCGTTCTCTAGTTTATAGTTGAACCATCTCGTGCTTAGGGATAAGGCGAGGTTAAGTGGCTAAGGAAGAATTCATACACATCGGTGTTCATCCTTCGATTCACGCCGGGAGGTATCATCAAAGACGTGTTCATCGACAGACTTGTGCCTAGGGATAGGGCAAGGCAGATCTGGGATTCTTGCCAAGCTTGAAGTACGGAGTTAGTGTCTGCTGCCGCGACAACTAACGGACAGACGCCGCGACAGGTGCTGTCGTCGACGAGAGCGACGACAGAACTGGAGATCCTAAGCAATTCAATACCTGCACTACCGAGCAATTCAATACCGGCCCATTCTCTCTATCTTGATTTCTCAATCCTTTTATTTACGTTTTTACCTTATTATTCGTGACAACTTTCTAAAATATTTCCTCTACTTCGTGCAGTGAAATTAGGTGAAGTCATTAGCCCAATCCCTGTGGAGACGATATCCGATACTTCGTATCACTTTACTACTTGCGTCGTGTACACTTGCACTACAATTGCGATAGTCTATTTTACACGCAACAAGTTTTTGGCGCCGTTGCCGGGGATTGGCAACATAACTACATCTTTCTTTTATTGCACTTTTTGCTTTTATTTTTATTTTTTTATTTTCGTTTTTATTTTTATTTTTCTTTAATTTTTCTTTTGTGTTTTCAACTCTTGCTTTTCACGAGGTTCTCTTGTTTATGCGCAGATCGAAAAGAGGCGAAGATCCTGAGTATAAGTTAGATCCGGAAATCGAACGATCATTCAATCTCAAGAAACAGATTCGCCACCTTTTAGACAGGAACGAATACCTTGAAGAACAGCTAGAGCAGATGGCCCGTAACCAGCCTGCTGGAGGAGACATACCGCCTGTCGGTGACCCGCCGAGGGCAGATGGACGACGGTCATATCGTGACTACATGCTGAACGATCATGTAGAGCTGGAGACCACGCTGCCGGATATTGATGTTGACAACTTCGAGCTTAAGCCTGTCATGTTTAGTATGATCAACAACGCCGGGCAGTTTGGTGGTTCTGCGACAGAAGATGCTAGGGAGCATCTCAAAACGTTCCAGGAGATCTGTGGTTCGTTTAGGCTACCAGGAGTTAGTCCGGAGATATTGAGGCTTCGGTTATTTCCCCATTCATTAAGGGATAGAGCTAAAACTTGGTGGAATAAACTTACACCGGGTTCTATTATGACTTGGGCAGATCTAACTCGTGAATTTTTATCTCGTTTTAATCCTTCGCATTTATCTGAGCGATTACGTAACGAAATTGCTACTTTTCAACAGGAAGATGACGAACCAATGCACGAGGCCTGGGACAGATTTACTACTCTTCTTCGGAACTGCCCAATGCATGGATTCCCCGTCTGGAATCAGGTAACTAAATTTTATAATGCTGCTAACTTACAAACTCGCATTCGCATTGATTCTGCAGCAAATGGACTATTATTGGATAAAGATCCAAACGAGGCATTACAAGTTCTAAAAAATCTAGCCAAGAATGAGGAGCAGTTTCCGACAGCTAGAAGAGGGAGTAAACGGGTACTTGCTGTCAAGGACTATGAGGCCGACAGCACTATGAAATCTCAGGTAGCATTCCTTACTAAAGCAATGAAACACTTATTGAGTGAAGAGGACTTACGAGGATTTGCTGTCGAGGAAATTTGTGCTACTTGTGAAGGAAATCATAGTAGTGAAGAGTGCCTTATAAATATAGAAGAGGGAAAATATGTTGGAAATTACAAGCCAAACTACAATTCCAACAACTACAACCCTAATTGGAGGAAAGATCCCAAATTTTCCTAGAGTAATCCTAACAATGCCCTAAATCCGCAAGCATATAATCAGAATCAGGGGGTCCTAGATTGTTGACGCGACAGCAACTGCAGCCGCAGAACCTGCCGCCTCAGCAACAACAGCAGCCACCACCTGCCACGAGTAGTGTATTGGAGCAGACTCTGGCCACCTTTATGTCTCAGACTGGCACGTATATGGATAATATTAATCAGTTTGTCAAGAAGACGGAAAATTTTATGGATGAAACTAAGATGAGAATGACAAACCATGAGGCCACCTTGAAATCTCTAGAGACACAAATGGGTCAGGTGTCGCAGCATATTAAACCGAGGCAGAATGGAGGTTTCCCTAGCAATACTGAAAATGCTAGACCGCCCCCACATGAGCAATGTAAGGCGATTACTACTAGGAGTGGGAAAAAGCTACCAGGGCCGGAAAAAGAAGTTGATACAGAAAAGGAACCTGCCTTGGATAAACCTGCCGAGGAAGCTGCCCCGACAGGTGACAAACAGACTGCTGCCGATGAGCCTGTCACGACAGCAGAAGCGACAGAGGAGAAAAAGGAAGATTATCGTCCTCATATTCGTATGCAGTGGGAAGGACGCATTGCTGATTATCGTCCCCCACCACCCTTCCCTCAACGGATACAGCAAGCTAAGCATGAATCTCAACTCAAAAAAAATTATGATATTTTTAAACAGGTTCATATTAACATTCCGTTGTTAGATGCTGTTAAGGAGATGCCCGGTTATGCTAAATTTCTCAAGGATGTCATGTCTAAAAAATCTAAACTTGGGGAATTTGAAACGGTAAGGATGCAAGAAGGTTGCATGAGTATTCTTCATCGGCAGCCACCCCAGAAAAAGAAGGATCCGGGGAGCTTCCTCATACCTTGCGTAATCGGCGATAAATTTGTGGGTAAGGCACTTTGTGATCTTGGTGCTAGTGTTAATCTAATGCCCAAATTTGTTTTTCAGAAACTAGGTATTGGCAAGGCGCGGCCCACGACAGTTACCCTACAGCTAGCCGACCGCTCTTACGTTCACCCCGAGGGAAAAATTGAAGATATTTTGGTAAGAGTGGATAAACTTATTTTTCCTGCTGACTTTCTTATTTTAGATTGTGAGGCAGATGAGAACGCACCAGTCATCCTAGGGCGACCCTTCTTAGCCACGGGAAGATCATTGATTGATGTGGAGAAAGGAGAACTCACCATGCGCGTGAATGATCAAGAAATTAAGTTGAATGTTCTCCAAGCAATGAAACATGCTGATGTGGATGAGGAATGCAAGGCCATCATTGAGGTAACCTTTGATCAACCCTGCATCAGGACGGGCTGCCGAGATATAAAATTTGGTCACTGCTGCGACAGCCATCTACAAGCCTGTCATGACAGTGACGACGACAGCGATGACGACAGCACCGACAACAGTGACCCCTCTGAATCCGATACATCTGATACTGAAGGTCATGAGGAGGTAAACTGGTTAGACCATCGTCCAGGTAAGTTATTCGAACCTTTGAATTACACTTCGGATAACCATTTAATCCAAAAGCCCTCTACTGTTGAACCACCTGTCTTAGAACTTAAGCCCCTGCCAGGGCAGCTTAAATATGCTTATCTTGGTTGTGATGACACACTGCCCGTAATCATCTCTGCTAAGCTGCCGCAGGAACAAGAACGACAGCTGATCGACATGCTGAGGCAGCATAAAAGGGCGATAGGATGGACGATAGCAGACATTCAGGGCATTAGTCCGGCAATCTGTATGCACAAAATCCTCCTAGAGGAAGATCATAAGCCGACTATTGATGCCCAAAGGCGGTTAAACCTTGCGATGAAGGAGGTAGTGCGTAAAGAAATAATTAAATGGTTAGATGCAGGTATTATTTACGCCATCTCCGACAGCAAATGGGTAAGCCCGGTGCAATGTGTTCCCAAGAAAGGAGGCATGACCGTGATAACCAACGAAAACAACGAGTTAATCCCAACCAGGACTGTGACCGGTTGGAGGGTTTGTATGGACTATCGGAAGCTTAACAAAGCTACCCGAAAGGACCACTTTCCTTTACCCTTTATTGATCAAATGCTTGACAGATTAGCGGGTAAACCTTACTATTGTTTTCTTGATGGTTATTCAGGATATAATCAAATTGCTATTGCACCGGAGGACCAAGAGAAAACGACTTTCACATGCCCCTACGGAACATACGCATTTAGGAGGATGCCGTTCGGCCTCTGTAATGCACCTGCCACCTTCCAAAGGTGCATGATGGCAATATTCTCCGACATGGTAGAGGACTTCCTCGAGATCTTCATGGATGATTTTTCCGTCTTTGGAGATGATTTTGAGAGCTGCCTCGGCAACCTTAAAAAGGTACTTGAAAGATGTGAAAAAGCTAATCTTGTTCTTAATTGGGAAAAATGCCATTTTATGGTAGATGAAGGGATAGTTTTAGGCCATAAGATTAGCTGCCGTGGGATAGAAGTCGACAGGGCAAAGATTGAAGTCATAGAAAAGCTGCCGCCGCCAACAACAGTCAAGGGCATTAGAAGTTTTCTAGGGCATGCTGGTTTTTATAGGAGATTCATTGCCAATTTCTCAAAAATCACGAAACCCCTATGTCATCTCTTAGAGCAGAACCGACCCTTTGACTTTAATGAAGAATGTACTGAAGCATTCAAGGTTCTGAAGGAAAAGCTAGTGACAGCCCCCATAGTACAGCCACCAGACTAGACACAACCGTTTGAGATTATGTGTGATGCTAGTGACTATGCTGTCGGGGCAGCACTTGGGCAGCGCAAGGACAGGCTGTTTCATGTTATATATTATGCCAGCAAAACATTGAATGATGCCCAAGTGAATTATACCACCACAGAAAAGGAGCTGTTAGCTGTGGTGTTCTCCATCGACAAGTTTCGTTCTTACATACTTGGAACGAAGGTTATAATACACACCGACCACTCTGCCCTCAAGTATTTATTTGCAAAAAAAAGATGCAAAGCCTAGGTTGATACGGTGGATCTTACTATTACAAGAGTTCGACCTTGAGATAAAAGATAAAAAGGGGACAGAAAATCAGGTGGCAGATCACTTGTCGAGGTTGGAGATGGGACAGAGTCTACCTTTAGATGAGATACACATACTAGAGACCTTCCCAGATGAGCAGCTCTTTGCTGCCGCAATAGCTGTCGCGACAGCCATGGCGGCAGGTAAGTCTTCTAACCTTCCTTGGTATGCTGATTTCGTTAATTTTATAGTTAGCAGAATATTACCTTCTGATCTTACTTATCAAGCCAGGAAGAGGTTTCAAAATGATGTTAAACATTATTATTGGGACGAACCTCTTCTTTTCAAAATGTGCGCAGATCAGGTTATAAGGAGATGTGTACCTCAAGAAGAACAAGAAGACATTCTCCATCACTGTCATGCTTCACAATATGGAGGACACTTAGGAGGCAATAAAACTGCTGCCAAGGTGCTGCAGTCAGGGTTCTACTGGCCGACACTGTATAAGGACGCACAGGAATTTTACAAGAACTGTGCCAGGTGCCAGCGGACAGGTAACATCTCGAGGAGAAACGAGATGCCACTGCAAAATATTTTGGAAGTCGAGATCTTCGACGTTTGGGGGATTGATTTTATGGGACCTTTTCCATCTTCGTGTGGAAATCTTTACATCCTCCTAGCAGTGGATTATGTCTCCAAGTGGGTAGAAGCAATCGCAACTCAAAAGAATGATGCCAAAACGGTCCAAAAGTTTTTGCACAAAAACATCTTTTCTAGATTTTGCATCCCTAGGGCGATTATCAGTGATGAAGGGAGACATTTTGACAACAGGGTAATTGCTGCTGCCTTGAGAAAATATGGTGTCAAGCACAGGATCGCGACAGCATACCACCCACAGACCAATGGACAGGCTGAGATATCCAATAGGGAAGTGAAGAACATTCTTGAAAAAATGGTTAAACCAACTAGGAAAGATTGGTCTTTGCTTCTGAATGATGCACTATGGGCATACAGAACAGCTTTCAAAACTCCATTGGGCATGTCTCCATACCGTTTGATTTATGGGAAAACCTGTCACTTGCCTGTCGAGATAGAACACAAGGCATATTGGGCGATCAAGGCAGTAAACATGGACTTGGACAAGGCAGGCCAGAAATGGCTGTTAGATTTGAATGAGATCGATGAAATACGGACAATGGCCTACGACAATGCAAGGATTTACAAGGAAAAGACTAAGAAGTGGCATGACAAGAAGTTGCTGCCACGACAGTTCTGCCCAGGGCAGCTTGTGTTGTTGTTTAATTCTAGGTTGAAACTCTTTCCAGGGAAGCTCAAATCTAGATGGTTTGGCCCGTTCCAAGTAGTTAAAGTTTTTCCCCATGGTGCCATTACAATTCAATCACTAAAGGACGGGCACCAATTCAAAGTCAATGGACAACGCCTCAAGCACTATCAAGGGACTGAAGCCCCAGGAATACAGGAAGTGGTTATTTTAGGTGATGCCCCACAAGGCATCCCTAATTTAACCTAATTTTTTATTTTTATTCTTACTTTTATTATTAATATTATTTATTAGGAATTAGATTTATTTTATTCGAATAATGTTTTGTTTTTATAATTTCAGTTTTTAGGAAATAAAGGAGTCAAGTGAGAAAGAAGAAGTGGCCCAAGCCCACTGCTCATCCACCAGCCCAATAAAGCCCATTTATGGTAACCTGTCGTTTCGGCTGCCGGCGCAGACGGATTTGACAGGCTGTCAACGGACGCACAGCAGACGCAGAAGCGTGCGACAGACGCACAGCTGACGAATAAATGCCTGTCAGACGTGTCAGACACTCTACATTCAATCTGCCGCCCCGTTATTCCCGCCTGCCGTTGCGGCATTAAATAGGCAGCACCCCAACAGCTATATAAACCCCTTCCCATTTTCATTATTCATCACTTCTGATTTTTATCTTGTTATTCTCCTCTAGTTTTATCTATTTTCTCTTTTTTTCAGCCCTTGCAACCAAAATGTCTTCACGACAAACCCGTCAAAACACTGCTGCCGCTTCTTCTTCAGCAGCAGCATCGCCATTCACCAAAAAGGAGCTATGGGAGGAGCGTGGCTTCATTTACAACAGAGATGCACCTCTTTTTGGACTCCGGCCGTTCATTATGAAGGCCATAACAGCACAACTTTGGGAGGACTTTGCCGAGCAGCCGGCAGAGCTTAATGACACTCTGGTCAGGGAATTTTATGCGGCGATCGAAAGTAAGACGGCGACATCTGTCACCGTCCGAGGAGTGACAGTTCCTTTCAGCGCTAGCAGCATCAACCATGTGTTCGGCCTCTTCTTCGGCCCCAATGATGATGCTCACCAACAATTTTGGGACACCCTCGACACTGCCGGACATGATGCTGTCATGAGGGAGCTGACAGAGGCTAGTACGACATGGAGCACCAGTAAGAAGAACCCCCACTCTGTCAATAGGGGGCAGCTACTCCCTGAGGCAAAACTATGGAACGCTTTTATCAAAAAGCGTATCCTGCCCTTGTCCCACCATACGACAGTCAACAGACAGCGGTTGGCCCTCATCCACTCTATCATGCATGACAGGCCCATCAATGTGGGCAGGTACATGCGGGACAGCATTCTCGATTGTGCCTTCCGATCAGACTCACGACTCTGCCTGCCCTTCACCATCACTGCCCTCTGCCGCTGCGCTGCCGTACCGGAGGAACCCTCAGACAAAATCAAGACGGGCAGCGGATGGACAGACAACAACATCTCCAGCCTCATGGAGATCATAGTCGTATCGCCCCTCAACGCCTTCGATCCAAACGCCCCTCCTGCTGAGTCTGATGATGAACTTGCCACCGAACCTGCCCCAGAAGCTGCCACCAACACCGCTCCGGCAGATCAGAACGCCCACATCCTTGCTGCCATCTTGCGGATAGAGGAGCGCCAGATGGGTTTGATGACTTTCATCCGTGACTTCTCCAATGCAACGGTAAATTTCATTACCAATACTTTGAATTTTCCGGATGTCATCTTCCCCACCTTCCCCGCCCATTATTTCAATATCCCCTCCCCCACTCCCACACCACCTGTCTCTCCCCATACACAATCTGCCACTTCCACACCATCCCCTGCCCCGACGGCAGCCGGCAGCCCACCGACAAACACCTCCCCTCGAGGAACCAAGCGAGCTGCCACTGATGACAGCCCTCTTGTCCGGCGGAATTTGGAGAGCGACTTCACGCGAGTCAAACGCATTAAGCACGTGGCAAACAAGAGAAGGCTGTCCAAAGCCATAATAACCAGCAGCTCATGGGACAGCAGTAGCAGTTCCGACATCAGGCTAGTGGAGCCACCTGCCCTTCAACCTGCTGACGACCCTGTCCCCCAACCGGAGGAAGAACCTGCTGATGAACCTGCTCCGGAACCTGCCCAACCACCTCCACAACGCATACGTCGCCATCAGATCCGCGTCAGCAGCAGCAGCGAGGACAGCGAATAAAATTTAAGTTTTTATTTCTTTTTCTCCTCTTATTGCTGCCTGCCCTTATATATTTGTGATGTACTTTTATTTATCTTGTTTTTCTTTATTTTGTTTTTGTGTCATTTTGCATTGAGGGCAATGCAACCCTCGAGTTTGGGGGTGGCAACCCTCCATATTTAATGGAGTCTTTAGCACATCTTTTGATTATTTGTTGTGTCTTATTATTTACTTATTTTTCTTAAAAAAAAAATCAGAAAGTTAAAACTGTTGGCTTAAAACTGTGAAGTTAACTTACCTGTCATGACGGCTCTGTCGTGGCAGCATCTTTAGGACAGGTTAAGGAAAAGTTTAGAGCCTTTCTATAGTTCTGAAAACTTAAACACTTTTGTGACTGTTATATTGCTTAGATTTCTTTTAGCCAAACTAGAATAGGAAGCTTAGAACTTGAATAGCCCCTAGAGGTGCCTAACACTGGCTCTAGGAAAGAAGTTTAGCAAAAGAAAATTAAAAACCTAGAGGTGCCCGAAACCGGCTCTAGGAAGCTAACTAGAGGTGCCCGAAACTGGCTCTAGAAAAATTTAGCTTGAAAAATAGAAGAAAAAGAAGCATGAAAATGTGCCTTCTAAAAAAATAAAAATAAATAAACTTTGGCATAAAAATTCGAAGTTAAGGAGTTGAATATTCTAGTGAAACTAAGAGAGTCTTAGCATATAACTGTTCACAAGCATGCACACACTGCACGAGAGCTATAGGGAGATTCCGGACAGATCATAATCTTTCCGACAGGATGCTGCTGCCATAGAGAATGAGCGACAGGTAAAGGGACAGTCCACTGTTTGAAGGCCAACACAAAAATTTTCATTTTTCTTTTAAGTCTTGATTGCTTGAGGACAAGCAAAAACTTGAGTTTGGGGGTGTGTTGAGTGTGTAAAAGTTCTATTATTTACACCCTTTTTAACCCATATTTCTGCTGCATTCAAGCATCATTGCATTGCATTTAGGTTAGTTTTCAATAAAACATCACAATTATATAAAAGGCACGGATTCTACTAAAAGATGGTGTATTTTGCAGGTAACTGCCATGGTTGACAATGAAGGCAGGCGCAGGACAGATGAGCAGGAAAGCTGAACTGGACAAGTAGCTGAAGAAGACGAACCTGTCATGGACCTGTCGGGACAGCAAGGTGACAGCAGACTTATGAAGAGGAAAAGTCAAGTGGACCTCGATAGATAGAGAAAAATCTGCTTGTCTGTCGTGTGAAAGCCAAATATTTTTCCGAGCCCCGGATCAAAAGATATGTCAAGCCAAAGCTCAAGGAAAGGAATTCCCACAAAATAGGGATGCGGCTGGAAAGTAGGAGACTTTAGAGATTTAGTCTTTATTAGAATCTTACTTTTAATTAAAGTTGTAATCCTTGTTACCTTAGATAACTTGAGCCCAAAGCTTATATAAGGGCATAGATTTAACCTAGAGGGAGGAACCGATACCCCATAACCGAAACCAAACCCCTGCCGTCCACCCGTCACCTACATGTTCTAAATTCCCCCTAGGGCCACGGGTTGTTTTGTAAAGTAGTTGCAAGGGTTGCTTTGTTTTAGGATTTTTCAAGTTCAATAAAATAAACTTCAAGTTCTTTTATCTTGGTTTTAATATCTTGCAAGAGCATCGGGAGAGCATTGTGAGGTTATCTATTTACTTAGCATCGGGAGAGTTAAGTATACGAAAGAGATAAAAGCGCGTTCTCTAGTTTATAGTTGAACCATCTCGTGCTTAGGGATATGGTGAGGTTAAGTGGCTAAGGAAGAATTCATACACATCGGTGTTCATCCTTCGATTCACGCCGGGAGGTATCATCAAAGACGTGTTCATCGACAGACTTGTGCCTAGGGATAGGGCAAGGCAGATCTGGGATTCTTGCTAAGCTTGAAGTACGGAGTTAGTGTCTGCTGCCGCGACAGCTAACGGACAGACGCCGCGACAGGTGCTGTCGTCGACGGGAGCGACGACAGAACTGGAGATCCTAAGCAATTCAATACCTGCACTACCGAGCAATTCAATACCGGCCCATTCTCTCTATCTTGATTTCTCAATCCTTTTATTTACGTTTTTACCTTATTATTCGTGACAACTTTCTAAAATATTTCCTCTACTTCGTGCAGTGAAATTAGGTGAAGTCATTAGCCCAATCCCTGTGGAGACGATATCCGATACTTCGTATCACTTTACTACTTGCGTCGTGTACACTTGCACTACAATTGCGATAGTCTATTTTACACGCAACACTCACCTAGTGCATCCTTAACATATTGGCATTAAAATCCAGCAGTAACCATGCTTAAAACATACTTTAAAACATAAATCAAAACCACATTTAACTCAAGTGCATTTCCATCAAAATATAACACATTTTTGAGAGAGATTTTTGAATCACTTACTCTTGAGCTTAGCTAAGTGTTTCAAACTTATACTAAGCTCCCAATACCACGCTCAAAGCGTTACAAAGCTGGAAAATCCATTTCCACTCACCGATACGCGAAGCCTCGCTCGCCGACACGAAAATTACTCTTCTGGAGCCTCCAACAACGCCTCGTTCGCTCCCGAATCAAGATCCTCTGTTTTCACATCATCAAAACAGAGATCTAAATGCATTAAAATGCATTTCGATACCAGCAACAAATCGCAAACTCGTTCCTCACCCAAACTACACCAATTTACCCATCCAAAACAACTGAAAACTCAATCAATTGCTTTCTAAACCAAGCCCAGCCATCATACATCATTTCCAAACAAATATAAACATCAAAACACATCCATAAACAACCTAAACCCATCTTTATACCTCCAGCAAGCATGATTACACCATTTCACCTCAAAAACACACTTAAAGCTATCAAGAAACTCAAGGATCTCAAGGATTTCGGGATCCATGTCATCAAAACCTCATTTCAACATAATAACCAACTTAAAACTCAATTAAAATCAATCCAAAACAGAGCCTAACAAAACAAATCCAAAAATCAAGATTTTTATATCAAATCAAAACTATAATGAAAACTCAACCAAAAACATTAATTAGAAGCCAAAGATCTTGGGAATTTTGTTGAGTGTGCAAAAGTTCTACTTTTTACCCCCTATTTAACCCATATTTTTGTTGCATTCAAGCATAATTCATTGCTTCTAGGATAGATTTCACATATACATCACAATTATATAAAATGACACAGTTGCTACTGATTTTGGCTGATTTTGCAGGTAGCTGTTGTGGTAGACTCTGGGCAGTGATGAAGCAGAGCTGGAACACATGACTGAAGTCGAGAAGGAAGACGCTGCCGTGGCAACCAATGACGACAACAATGGTGAAGAGTGAAGTGGAGCTCGACAGATAGAGGGAATTAAGTCGGTCTGTCGTGGGCCACTCTTATATTTTTCTGAGCCCTAGATCAGAATGAAGGCCAAGCCCAAAGTTCAAGGAAGAAACCCAAAGTAAGAAAAGAGGACGAATTAAAGGCATCTACTTAGAAGATTTAATCTTAATTAGAGTTGTACTTTAGTTTGAACTTTTATTATTACCTTATTAGAATACTTGAACCCAAGGCCTATATAAAGGCATGTAATTCGACCTAGGAAAGGCGATCTCATTCTTTAGCCGTCTTCCCTAAAACCCTAGTCGTTTTCCCTTTCTCATCATGTTCTAAACTTCCCCTAGGGCTAAGGGTTGATTCTGTAAAGTAGTTGCAAGGATTGTACTGTTTTTAGGATTTTTCTGTTTAATAAAATAAACTTCAAGTTTTCTTATTCTGGTTTTCAACATCTTACAAGAGTATCGGGAGAGCATTGTGAGATTATTCATTTACTTAATATCGGGAGAGTTAAGTATACGAAAGGAATAAGTGCGGGTTCTCCAGTTTATGGTTGAACTAGCTCGGACCTAGGGATAGGACAAGGTTCAATGGCTAAGAAAGAATTCAACAACATCGGTGTTCATCCTTCGATTCACGCCGGGAGGTATCATCTAAGACGTGTTCATCGACAGACTTGGACCTAGGGATAGAACAAGTCACAACGGGGATTCTTGCTATAGAGTTGTGTGATCGCTGTCGCGACAACAACAGACTGCTGCCACCGTAGGTGTTGCCGTGACAGGGACGACGACAGAACATGAAGTTCTATACAATGCAACGCCTGCACTACCAAGCAAATCAATACCGGCATATTTATTTACCCTGAATCTTTTAATCTTTTATCTTCAGCATTCTTCATTATTCTTCTACAAACAATTAAACTCTCTTCTTTCTCTCTTGTGTAGCAATCCAAGGATAAAGCTATTTCCAGTCCCTGTGGATTCGACATCCGATACTTCATGTATCACTTTACTACTTGTGTCGTGTACACTTGCACTCTATTGCAATAGACTATTTTACACGCAACCAGTTTTTGGCGCCGTTACCGGGGTCTGGAAACACATCTTTACCCTACTTTTATTGCACTTTCTTTTTAATTTTTATGTTTTTATTGGGACTATTCACCCTATGCTTTTCACAAGGTTTTTCGTTTGCTTGTGTGCGGATCTAGACGAGGCAAAGAACCTGAGTATAAACTAGACCCTGAAATCGAAAGCTTGTGCAATCTCATGAACCGAGTCCGTCTTTTGATAGCTAGAAACGATTATCTTGAGGAACAGTTAGAAGCTATGCATAAGGGAGGAACAACCCAAGGAATCTCGAAGATCCTGAAGATCCTATCGAGGATGAAGGGAATGGACAGCCTGACGTTGCCGTGGCCGCACGGCGATCATGTCGTGATTACATGATCAATGATCATGTGGAACTGGAGACCACCTTGCCAGACGTGGAAGCTGAAATATTCGAGCTAAAACCTGTGATGTTCAGCATGATCAATTCCGCTGGCCAATTTAGTGGTGCTGCTACAAAGGATGCCCGAGAACATCTGAAAACATTCCAAGAAATCTGTGGATCGTTTAGATTACCAGGAGTCAATCCAGAGATACTGAGGCTTCGGTTATTTCCACATTCACTGAGGGACAGAGCGAAAACTTGGTGGAATAAACTAACGTCGGGTTCAATACGAACTTGGGTGGATCTCACTCGTGAATTTTTATCTCGTTTTAATCCTTCCCATTTATCTGAGCGATTACGTAATGAAATTGCTACTTTTCAACAGGAAGATGACGAGCCAATGCACGAGGCATGGGACAGGTTTACCACTCTTCTGAGGAATTTCCCGATGCAAGGATTCCCCGTTTAGAATCAAGTCATTAAATTTTACAATGCTGCCAACACACATACTCGGATGAGAATAGATTCAACAGCAAATGGACTGTTTTTGGATAAAGATCCAGACGAAGCCATGGTAGCGTTGAAAAATCTAGCAAAGAATGAAGAGCAATTTCCCACAGTAAGGAGAGGTAAACGAGTGCTAGCTGTGAAGGACTATGAAGCCGACAATTCCTTAAAGACACAGGTCGCGTACCTCACAAAGGTAGTAGAAAATTTGTTAAAGAAAGATTCAAAACCTGTCTACTCTGCAGAAGAGGTATGTGAAACTTGTAATGGGAATCATAGTTCGGAAGACTGCCCGCTACAGCTAGAAGAAGGGATGTATGTTGGAAACTATAACAAGCCCAGAAATTACAATCCCAACTGGAGGAAAGACCCCAAGTTCTCCTGGAGTAACCCAAACAACGCACTGAATCCTCAAGTGCAGAACACTCAAAACCAGGGGGCACCCAGAATTCTAACACGGTAATAACTGCAATAGCAGCCGCAGCAGTAGCCGGCAGCCGCACCTAGTATACTGGAGCAGACTTTGGCAACATTCATGTCACAGACAGGAGCTTACATGGCAAATATGGATCACTTCGTCAAAAAGACTGAGTCGTTCATGGATAAAATAGAGATGAGAATGACTAACCATGAAGCTACACTGAAATCACTGGAGACACATATGGGTCAGGTTTCCCAGCATATTAAGCCAAGGCAGAACGGAGGATTCCCTAGCGATACTGAGGTCGCTAGACAACCAACACATGAGCAGTGCAAAGTCATTAAAACTAGAAGTGGGAGACAACTGCCAGGGCCGGAGAAGAAAGCCGTACCGGTTGAGGAACCAACCCTAGAATCATCTGCCGCGAACACTGCCCTAGCAGAAAATAAACAACCTATTGTCGCCACACCTATCACGGCAGCCGAAGGGACAGAAGAGAAAGACAAGAAGGATGAAGAACCTAAGCCTCCTCAGATTCGAATACCATGTGAATGACGATTTGAAGATTACCGTCCTCCACCTCCTTTTCCATAGCGGTTACAGAAGCAGAAACAGGAGTACCAGCTCAAAAAGATCTATGATATTTTTAAGCAGGTTCACATCAATATACCGCTATTAGAGGCCTTCAAGGAGATGCCCGGTTATGCGAAATTTCTCAAGGATGATATGTCGAAAAGACCCAGACTTGGGGAATTTGAGACGGTTAAAATGATAGAAGGATGCATGACTATCTTGCACAGGTATCCACCCCAGAAAAAGAAGGATCCTGGGAGCTTCATCATACCATGCATAATTGGTGACAAATTCGTGGGTAAGGCACTTTGTGATCTAGGTGCTAGTATTAATTTAATGCCAAAATCTATATTTCAGAAATTAGGTATTGGACGAGCATGACCCACGACAGTTATGCTGCAGCTGGCAGACCGCTCTTATGTACAACCAGAAGGGAAGATCGAAGATATTCTGGTAAGAGTGGATAAGTTCATTTTTCCTGCTGACTTTCTTGTTTTAGATTGTGAAGCAGATGAGAACGCACCAATCATCCTGGGGCGACCCTTCTTAGCCACATGTAGATCACTAATTGATGTAGAGAAGGGAGAACTTACAATGAGAGTAAATGATCAAGAGATCAAGCTCAATGTTCTCCAGGCAATTAAACATGTTGATGCAGAAGAAGAATGCAAGGCCATCACTGTAGTAATCCTTGACCAACCCTGCATCAGGTCGAGCTGCCATGACATCAAATTTGGTTACTGCCACAACAGCCATCTGGAAGACTGTCACGGCAACAACGACGACAAAAGCTCCTCAGATTCTGACATATCTGACACTGAAGGTCAAGAGGAGGTAAACTGGATAGGAAATCGTCCAGGTAAGTTATTCGAGCCCCTAAACTATACCTCGAATGAACACATAATCCAAAAGCCTTCAATTGTAGAACCACCTGTTTTAGACCTTAAGCCCCTGCCAGGGCAGCTTAAATATGTTTTCCTTGGATTAAATGATACGTTGCTCGTAATCATCTCTTCCAAGTTAATGCAGAAACCGGAACAACAGCTGATAGGGATGCTGCAGCAACATAAAAAGGCTATTGGATGGACGATAGCTGATATCCAAGGCATCAGTCCGGCACTATGTATGCACAAAATTCTCTTAGAGGATGATCATAAGCCGACCATTGATGCCCAGAGACGCTTAAACGACGCTATGCGAGAAGTGGTTCGAAAAGAGATTATCAAATGTCTTGACGCTGGGATAATTTATGCCATCTCGGATAGTAAGTGGGTGAGCCCGGTGCAGTGTGTTCCTAAAAAGGGAGGAATAACCGTGGTGACCAATGAAGAGAACGAACTAATCCCAACCAGGACTGTAACCGGGAAAACCTTATTATTGTTTTCTTGAAGGTTACTCAGGTTATAACCAGATAGCTATTGCACCGGGGGATCAAGAGAAAACGACTTTCACTTGCCCATACGACACTTATGCTTTCCGGAGAATGCCATTTGGACTCTGCAATGCACCAACAACATTCCAGAGGTGTATGATGGTGATATTCTCTGATATAGTGGAGGACTTCTTAGAAATATTTATGGACGACTTTTCTGTCTTTGGAGATAGTTTTGAAGGCTGTTTAGACAACCTACAGAAGGTGCTTGAAAGATGCGAGAAAGCGAACTTGGTATTAAACTGGGAAAAATGTCACTTCATGGTAGATAAGGGGATAGTCCTATGCCACAAGGTCAGTTGTCGCGACATAGAGGTCGACAGAGCAAAGATAGAAGTAATTGAAAAGCTGCCGCCACCCACCACAGTCAAGGGAATTAGGAGTTTCTTAGGGCATGCTGGTTTTTATCGAAGGTTTATTGCAAATTTTTCGAAGATTACCAAGCCTCTATGCCACTTACTGGAACAGAATCATCCCTTTGACTTCAATACTGAATGTACTGAGGCATTCAGAATTCTGAAAGAAAAGCTGGTAACAGCCCCAATTGTACAACCACAAGACTAGAGTTCGCCATTTGAAATTATGTGTGATGCCAATGATTACGCTGTAGGGGCATCACTTGGGCAGAGGAAGGACAAGCTATTCCACGTAATTTATTACGCCAGTAAAACACAAAACGATGCCCAAGTGAATTACACCACAACAAAAAGGAATTGTTAGCAGTGGTGTTCTCGATTGACAAGTTCCGTTCATACATACTTGGGACGAAGGTGGTTGTCCACACAGACCACTCAGCACTGAAGTATCTGTTCATAAAAAAGATGCAAAACCTAGACTGATACGTTGGATTCTACTGTTGCAAGAGTTCGACATTGAAATCAATGATAAAAATGGGACAGAGAACCAAGCTGCAGACCACTTGTCAAGACTAGAGATGGGAAAGAGTTTACCAACAGATAAGAATCACATACTAGAGACTTTCCTTGACGAGCAGCTGTTTGCTGCCACAAGCACTGCCGCGACAGCCATGGCGGCAGGTAAGTTTTCTGAACTTCCTTGGTATGCTGTTTTCGTTAATTACATAGTTAGCGGAATATTACCTCATGAACTTAATTACCAAGCAAGGAAGAGGTTCCAAAATGATGCAAAACATTATTATTGGGACGAACCTCTTCTTTTCAAACATTGTGCTGATCAAATCATTAGGAGGTGTGTACCACAGGATGAGCAGGAAGTTGTGCTTCACCACTTCCATGTTTCACCATATGGAGGACACTTAGGTGGAAATAAAACTGCTGCCAAGGTTTTGCAGTCTGGTTTTTATTGGCCCCCCACTGTTCAAGGATGCCCAAGCATTCTACAAAAGCTGTGAAAAATGCCAACGGACGGGGAACATCTCAAGAAGACATGAGATGCCACTGCAAAACATCCCAGAAGTTGAAATCTTCGATGTATGGGGGATTGATTGCATGGGACCATTCCCAGCATCATGTGGGAATCTTTATATCCTACTGGCAGTGCACTATGTATCCAAATGGGTTGAAGCGATCGCCACACAGAAAAACGATGCCAAGACTGTTCATAGATTTTTGCACAAAAACATTTTCTCCAGATTTGGCATACCTAAGGCGATCATCAGTGATGAAGGGAGACATTTTGACAATAGGGTAATCGCTGTTGCCTTAAGAAAATACGGCGTAAAGCACCGCATTGCAACAACATATCACCCTCAGACCAATGGACATGCCGAAATATCCAACAAGGAAGTAAAGAACATTCTTTAGAAGATGGTTAAACCTACTCGAAAGGACTGGTCTTTACACCTCAATGATGCAATCTGGGCCTATAGAACAGCATTTAAGACACCATTGGGAATGTCACCCTACAGGCTGATATATGGAAAAACATGCCATTTACCTGTTGAGATAGAGCACAGAGCTTACTGGGCCATCAAGGCAGTAAACATGGACTTAGACAAGGCAGGACATAAGAGGTTACTTAACTTGAATGAAATTGAAGAAATTCGAGCAATAGCCTACGACAACGCAAGAATTTACAAGGACAAGACCAAGAGGTGGCACGACAAGAAGTTGCTGCCACGACAGTTCTGCCCAGGGCAGCTTGTGTTGTTATTTAACTCTAGGTTGAAACTTTTCCCAGGGAAGCTTAAATCTAGATGGTCCGACCCATTCCAAGTTGTGCAGGTTTTTCCTCATGGTGCCATCACGATCAAATCCTTAAAAGACGAGCACCAATTTAAAGTCAACGGACAGAGACTAAAGCATTATCAGGGGACTAAAGCCCCAAGGATGCAGAAAGTGGTTACTTTAGGAGATGCCCCTCAAGGCATCCCTAATTTAACTTAATTTTATTTTTATTTTTATTTTTATTTTATTTATGTATTTTATTTATTAGGAAATTAGAATTATTTTATTTTTAGGAACTAAGTTTTTATTTTAATTAATTTTTTAAGAAAAAAAGGAAACAAGGAGAGGAGAAAAAGTGAATCAGCCCACCATCTTAGCAGCAGCCCAAAAAGCCCAAAGGAGGAGTCTGTCGTCACAGCCTGTCAACAGCTGTCGCAACAGACGCGGAAAATACAGCCTGTCACCACGTTGTCGCGGCAGACACGCAAACGCGTAACAGACGCGCAGTAGACACAGAAACGCATGACAGACGCGTCAGAAATTGCGTAACAGCTGGCCCCGTTATTCGCGCCTGCCGTTACAGCTCCAACGGGCAGCAAACCATTCATCTATATAAACCCCATTTACTATTCATTTTTCATCTCTCTTTTACTCTCTCAGCTTGCTTTCTCTCTAGATCTCAAATTTCTTTCATTTTCCACAGCCTTGCAACTATGAGTACCAGATAGACACGATGAAGTGCTGCCTCCAGCTCTACCGCAGCAGCCGGCACACCCAACCATGATACCATCCCTAACCGCTTCGCCTCTACAGATTCTGCCGGCAGGTATTACCGCTCCTTCCGGAAGAGGGAGATGTGGGAAGAGAGAGGGTTCATGTACACCAAACGCACGAAAGACTTCGGACTCGAACCATTCATAGCTCAAAAAATCAAAGCCCTCAAATGGAAGATGTTTGCTGCCCAGCCAGAGGAGATGAATGTCACGTTGGTCTGAGAATTTTGTGCTACTGTCGACAGCAAGGATACGAAGACCGTGACAGTGCGAGGTAAAGAAGTTACTTTCGAGCCTGAATACATTAATACCCTCTATGGAATCTATGTCAGCAGAAGGGAGAACGGACACAAGAGGTTCGTAGAGAGTCTGTCGCCGGCAGACTTCGATGCTGTGATGGCAGAGGTAATGGAAGAAGGGACAGAGTGGAATACTGACCCCAAGCATCGGTGGACAGTGAAACGCACTCAACTCACTCCCGAGGCCAAACTTTGGAACCACTTTGTAAAGAAGAGGATAATGCCTTCTTCCCACAACAGCACGGTTGACTGACCCAAGTTAGCTCTTGTTCATTCCATTTTAAATGAGAGACCCATAAATGTCGGTCGGTATATACGGGAGGGGATTTTAGAGTGTGCCATTCGACCATAGGGACCCCTTGTCTTCCCATACTTCATCATCGAGATCTGCCGCGGCCACAACGTTCTAGAAATCCCCGAAGATTTCAAAGTTCGAGGGAAGGGATGGACAGAGCGCAACATATCCAACTTAATGGAACTGAAAGCAGCCACACCCCTCTCCTTCTTCAACCCGTCTGCCGCTGTAGAAGAGCCAGCAGAGCCCACTTAGCCAGAACCTGCCGCCGTAGAGCAGCAGCTCCTCCAGCAGACTCCTTCACTCAAATTCCGGCCACACTGAAAAAGATGGAGGAACGACAGCTTGGTCTGATGAGTTTCGTCAGAGACTTCACGGCAGCCACGGTACATTTCATCCAAAAAATTTAAATTTTGCAAATGTACAATTTCATGCTTTCCCAAAGCAATACTTTGCTGCCCCTACACCTTCCCATACTCCCACTTCTGCTGCCACACCAAAAACACCCTCTGTTGCATCCACTCCAACCCCGGTTGCGATAGCTGAAGGCGGCAGCCACACTGCCACTGCCTCTGCCAGAGGAGAAAAACGAAAGGAGCCGCTGCCAGAACTCGATGACGACTACTTTGCAGGGTTTTCCTCTTCTTCTATCTAGCAAGAATCTAATGGGGAGCCCTCTGTCTCAAGAAACCTTTCCAAGGAGTTCACTCCTATGAAAAGGCAGAAGACAAACACTGGTGAAGGATCGTCCGGCCAGGGCAAGTCTGCCCACAACAACAGTAGCAGCAGCTCATTAGATGAGGTACAGGTGCTGGAAAAGCCACCCCAGATCTCACCCACTTGTATCCAGCCCCCAAGGGAAGCTAAGAAAAAGACTGCCTCCGCCTCTCCGAGTAGTCTGCCGACACCGACAATGAAGGTCACTGCCCGCCGGCAGCTACAGATTAGCAGCAGCAGCAGCGACGACAACACCTGAAATTAAGTTCCTATTTTATTTTGCTGTCTTGCTTATAATTGTGATGTATTTTGTTTTTATTTTCTGTTTTTTCTGTTATCATGTATTGAGGGCAATGCAACCCTCGAGTTTGAGGGTGGCATCCCTCCAATAATATGAAGTGTCTTTTAGGTTTAAAATTGTGTCTAAGTGTCAATTATTATTTAAGTTTATTTTTGTCAAAAAATGGCTTAAGTCTTTGAACTAAACTTACCTGCCGTGACAGCCTCTGTCGTGGCAGTGCCTTTAGGATATTTTTAAGAACAATTTAGAGCCTTACTATAGTTCTGATCTTAAAACACCCTTTGTGACTCTTATACTGTCTAGAACTCTACTGGTAAACTAGAATAGGAAAAAGCTTAAACACTTGAATTGCCCTAGAGGTGCCTAACACTGGCTCTAGGAAAAGAAGTTAAGAAAAGTTAGACTCAATACACCTAGAGGTGCCCGAAACCGGCTCTAGGAAGTTATCTAGAGGTGCCCGAAACAAGCTCTTGTCAAACTTAAATTAAGAAAAGAAAATCGATTCTAAGAAAAAAAAACTAAAGGAGCCTAAGAATTGCCTCCAAGAAAATGAAAGTTGGCATAAAAATTCAAGTGAGTGGCTTAGCTATTCTAGTAAACTAAAAGAGTCTAGGCATATAATTGTTCACAAAACACGTACACAGTACACGAGAATTATAGCAAGGTTCCGAATGAATACTGAAATGTCCAACAAGGTGTTGTTCGCAATAGGGCATGAATGGTAGGTAAGGAAAAGTTCATTGTTTTAAGCCAAACAAAAAGTTTTATTTTTATTTATTTTTCTTTTTAGGTCTTAATTGCTTGAGGACAAGCAAGAACTTGAGTTTGGGGGTGTGTTGAGTGTGCAAAAGTTCTACTTTTTACCCCCTATTTAACCCATATTTTTGCTGCATTCAAACACAATTCATTGCATCTAGGATAGATTTCACATATACATCACAATTATATAAAATGGTGTTGAGTGTGTAAAAGTTCTATTATTTACACCCTTTTTAACCCATATTTCTGCTGCATTCAAGCATCATTGCATTGCATTTAGGTTAGTTTTCAATAAAACATCACAATTATATAAAAGGCACGGATTCTACTAAAAGATGGTGTATTTTGCAGGTAGCTGCCATGGTTGACGATGAAGGCAGGCGCAGGGCAGATAAGCAGGAAAGCTGAAATGGACAAGCAGCTGAAGAAGACGAACCTGTCATGGACTTGTCGTGACAGCATGGTGACAGCAGATTTATGAAGAGGAAAAATGAAGTAGACCTCGATAGATAGAGAAAAATCTGCTCGTCTGTCGTGTGGAAGCCGAATATTTTTCCAAGCCCCGGATCAAAAGATATGTCAAGCCAAAGCTCAAGGGAGAGGAAATCCCTAAAAGCAAGGATGCGGCTGGAAAGTAGGAGTCTTTAGAGATTTAGTCTTTATTAGAATCTTACTTTTAATTAAAGTTGTAATCCTTGTTACCTTAGATAACTTGAGCCCAAAGCTTATATAAAGGGCATAGATTAAACCTAGGGCATAACCGATTACCCTATAACCAAAACCAAACCCCTGCCGTCCACCCGTCACCGACATGTTCTAATTTCCCCCTAGGGCTACGGGTTGTTTTGTAAAGTAGTTGCAAGGGTTGCTTTGTTTTAGGATTTTTCAAGTTCAATAAAATAAACTTCAAGTTCTTTTATCTTGGTTTTAATATCTTGCAAGAGCATCGGGAGAGCATTGTGAGGTTATCTATTTACTATTTTACACGCAACAATGGTCAATAATGTTAAGCTTATTGACACCAATGAGTTGAAATCCTTTACTTATGGCACGATCTTAAGCCACATCTTTAGCACCATTGGTCTCGATTGCACCTACGACTCTCCGGAACCTCGCAAGTCCAAGATTGGTGAGTCCTCTCTTCGCAAGTCCGGGTTTCGCTATGTGAACGATGTTTGGGAACGTGTTGATAGAGAAGCTCCTCTTCCTCCCGTTGCACCTCCACCGCAAGCTCCAGTTGGAAACAATGAAGCTCTTACGGCTCTCATTACCGAGCGGTTCAATGCCTTGGATACTCGTATAGCTTCGGGTTTTGGTGCCATCGACACTAGCTTGCAAAATGTCGAGGATCGCCTTCTATCTCTTGAGACTTCCCACTCAAACTTGGATTTGTCCTTCTCTACTCTTTATGGCCAATGGACGAAGTTCCACCATTCTCAAGTCAAAAGCGATGATGAGACTTCGGATGATGATGATGGTGGTGACGAGGCCTAGGACTTTCATATCATATCATATTATTTATGCATTTTAGGGTTAAGTTTGCATCTTTATGTTTCATTATGTTTTAGGAACCTATGCTTTTGTTCTTTTATTTGGGATTATATTTTGAACTTATTGTTGATTTATGCTTTGGATATTTTAATTTTATAAATTGATATTATTGTTGCTTATTACTTAATGCTTATTGGTACTAATCCTTTGTCTTCTCTATGAGCCTTATCTATTATTTTTGATCTAACAAAAAGGGGGAGAAGAAATTTAAGAGCCAAAAACAAAAATTTGTTTTAAATGTTTAAAGTGTTTTTAAGTTTTAAAACTTGAATTTCACATTTAAACATTTTTAAAGCTTTAAAAACCTATCTTAAATTAAGGGGGAGTTAGAATATGTTCAAAATCTTCAAAACCCTTAAAAAGTTCTAACTTTGGTTTTGTTATATCAAAAAGGGGAGATTGTGAAACCGATATTTTAATTTTGATATAACTAAAAAACTAAGGACTAAATTGAAAATGTCAAAACAAATTTTTAAGTCCTCAAACATCCCCATATAATTTTAAAATTATGCCAAAGTTAAAAATAAAGTTTTCAAATATTTTTCTAAGTGTTTAAAGCCGAAATAATGATTTTCAAGTCTCTGTTTCGAAACGGCCTAAGGCGTTTCGAAACGGTTTCATCACTGTCAACCCATGTTCCGAAACGCGTATCGAAACGGCTTTAGAACATATGAACCCGTATCGAAACGGCTTCAAGCGTTTCGAAACGGTTCTTCATTTTGATTTGAAAATTATGACCGTTGTAATATTTTTAACTGAATTTTCAAAGATCGTTAGGGTGTTTCGAAACGGGCTCAAGCTGTTTCGAAACGACCCTTGACAGTGACAAAAGTGTTTTGAAACGGCTTCAACACGTTTCAAAACGGACTCTTAAATGCACCCCACCGACTCTTTCTATTTTAGTCTGTTTCGAAATAGGTACCCCGCGTTCCGAAACGGGTTGTTGCGGACTGCATTTATGGAGGTGAGATAACATCCCCAACGGCTCTATTGATGAATGCAACAACCAAAACGGCTAGAAATCAATAAGAAGGTATAAAAGGGACCTCTAAAAGCTCCAGCAACAACTATGGATCCAAAAGCAAATATTCATACATCAAATCTAAGCATTTGTGCTAAAATCCCATATTGTCTAGAAACCCCAATTGTAATTTTCATTCTTATCTTTTTCAATTGGGTTTAGTGCTTGTAATTGGGCTACAATTTGTATTGAGAGATACTATCTTAGCCATCAAATTCTTTGTTACCTTTGTGTGAGGATTGAGTTAAATTTTGGGTAGAAATTTAACCGAAAATTGTAAGGGTTGCCTCCTTAGCCTAGAAAAGGGGAAGAGCAATTAGTGGAATTGTTGCAAATCCTTAGTGAAGCTAAGGTAGTGGATGCAGAGTTCATTTGGAACTTGAACCACTCTAAAATTCCTTGTCAATCTTTTTAATTTGCAATTTCCACCACACAAACCTTAAAAATCCAATTCACCCCTCTTGGTTCAAATTGATCTTTCGATCCACTCAACACCTAATTCAAGGATAATGATACATCAACATCTCGGTGGAGCTCAAGGAGGTCAAACTGATATTGATATTCAGGTATGCTTTTCGTGGCAATCCTCATGTTGCTTAAATTTTGAACTTCTGCATCGACCTTCTGTATCCCTGACTATCGGTTCTCAGGCAAATGAAATGTTGCATCATAAGGCTAACTTAAATGGGTATCTCGCTTACCACACTGGTCAAAGTTTGGAGCAGATTAACCAGGACACGGATCGTAATGTTTTCATGAGCGCAAAAGAAGCAAAGGAATATAGACTTATTGATGGTGTCCTCATGAACCCTCTAAAAGCTCTTCAGCCACTAGCTCCTGCAGCTGACGGTAATGAATAACCCGGTTTTTCTTCATGTACTTGTACGTTCAATGACATGGTTGTATTGTAGTGATAACTAGAAATGGTCATTCGGTTTTCTGGTAGTCTTTTTGAATACGGAAAAAATCATGTGATGAATGTTGATGTTAATTTATATACCGATAGTGAACCTTGACAAACAGGTGAAGTCACTAAATTAAGCATTGATGTGGATTTGAACTCCAATTTGTTTGAAATCACTGAATAATGATCTGAAAATGCCTTCGAACGGATTAAAGATCGAGTTGATAACTTGATACAAGTAGCACAGTTATGCCATGGTAGACATTGTGAACCTGGTAAAAAGTGTAAACATGGCTCTTGGTCGGGTAACTCGATGTCAGTTTTTTTACACAGAAAAAGACATGCTACCATTTTTTTACCCTAGCCTTGACATGGTCACCCACCAGCACTTTCGTCTCTATTTTTCATCGTTATAACTTTAACAAATGGTCGTAAGTGCAAATTCTCTCCTCCCATATCGATAAAAACGACACCATTTCACAAACTTTCCATGCCAGACTGATCCAACTTCCTCATTTTGTAAACCCTCGCACAAAAAAGAAAGATAAAATGATATGAACATCTGAATTTACATGTTTTCCAAGACTGAACACTTGGATCAAAAAAGGAAAACATGAACACCTTCATCGAAAACCTTGCTTTTCATGAAACTAGTGAAAGCTGAACATATGGAAAGTTCTTCAAGATCATCGAAGAAATCATTTTCATCTGATTTCGGTGTAGAAGATGCTTTTACACGAGGACAAGAAAACAGTGGCTTTTCATCCAACAGAAACCTTCTCTCTATATTCCCAGCGAAAGAATCCTCTTGGTTGATTACAATGTTTTGATGAAACCTCAATGGGGATTTTAGATAGTGAAAATGATCCTCTTCACTTGCTTATAGTTCTGCTCATGAAATTGTAGGCTAGTCATCGTTAGTTTCAGGTTCTTTCGGTGGTGACCATGTTCGATTTTTGGTGTCGAGACCAGGCCCCGGATGGTTATGGCTAGAAGTGTAAGTGATGATGAGCATTGAGGCATTTGTTTTGCATATTTCTACTTGCTTTTTGGCTGAACAACCTTTTGATGTGTTGTACTTGTAATACCCCCTGCATGATCAGACATGAAACATGAAGGAAACTGAACAACTATGAACGTGAAAAAAAAGAACATCATCAGAAGAAAAACAACCTCGGATAAGGCAACCCTTTGATGGGATTTTGCCTATATTTCTTCCAAGACCATGAATCCGAAGGTGGCCCTTCATTTCCTCCTATCTTCATTGTCACAACAACCCTTTCTGCCACCTTCCTACTGATCAAACATGAACAAAATTCAGAAAATATCAAAAACTAAAGTTAAATACGAAAGATGGAACTCAAAAAACCTTCTTTTTGATGCTCGGGTTTCAGTTGGTTTGAGCTTTGATTCTTCTGAACCGTCCATTACCACTAACACCGGAGATGGGAAAAATCAAAGGATTAAGATGTTTTAAGATAAAGAGCTCCGACCAAAATCAATTGATTGTGAGCGAAAGATGAAATGAAAAGGGACTTTGAGCTTTGGCAATGTGACAAAAGAACCACTCCTTTAATATAAAGTTATGAGCAACTATGGCATAAATCATAACTCGTCACTCACCACTCACCACCGTGCAATAAAATAATAACCATTATCCGCACACACAGTTGTTGCAGCATACATATAAATATTGGAATCCAACAAGTGGTCGTTCATTTTATGATATTCGGGCTCCTTAATAAACATGATTAATTTGTTCAAAAAAAATCATAGGTGTTCATCACTCAAATTTCTAGAATTTCAAACAACACTAATGAATTAATTCTACCCCTTTACGGTTCTAAAATAATTTCCAGCTCTATAAACACTACTTCCAATCGAAGATTAACATCAGAATAATCTAATTTCTAACATACTTCAACCTATATAATTTACCTTAAGATCAAGACTATCGCCAATCAAACTTTTTTAGAAATACTAATTCCTAACCACAATTCATAGGTTCCAATGGGTATATAATTTGTTAAAAGATTGGGGTTTTTGATTTGGGGATTATGATTTATAATGTGTTAAAATAGGTTTATGAAATTGGGGAAATTAAAAAATTAGTGTTTTTGATTTTGGGATTAGAGTTTATAATTTGTTAAATTAGGTTTATGAAATTGGGGAAAATAAAAAAATAGTGTTTTTGATTTGGGATTTAGGGTCGTCGGTGATGGGTTTGGTTCATCGGGGCCAGGCCGCGGACGACGGGTAATTGTCGAACACAGTAGGCGACGGCTGCGATGGCCGACCAAGATCGACGGGAAATTAAAGGGCAGAAAACTGACCTTTCAATGCTGGAACGGTGCGCACAGGAGGACATCAGAGTGGCGAAGCGGCGGACGGCAGAGCGACCTATATTAACGTCGACGAGACAAGTCGACCGATAACGGTGACATAGGAGGCGGTGCTGGCAGAAGAAATTGGGATTTTAGGGTTTATGAAATTCGGGTATATATTTGATTCAAAACTATCAATTTTTAATACAATAAAGAAATATAATAATTTTATTAAATCTAATTTTTATTTTTTAAAAAATAAATTTTAATTACATTTATAATCCTCGTGATTTTTAATTTTTTTTAAAAAAATTAATGGTGTTCAGCAGTGTTCATCGTTAGTGGTGCTCAGTAATGTTCGTCGCCCGTTATAGAATTTTCTTATTTATTAATTGCCATGGCGTCGTTGAATTCTTAATGAAAAATATATTAATTTGTTATTTTTTAATTTGGTGGTTATTTTGTAATTTTTTTATATTTTTAACCTTTTGACAATAGGCATACACCTTGTAGATAAAGCGGTTTGAACTCGTATATCCGAGGATGAGCATCATTCGCTTTTTCAATAAAATACTGGGTATATCATATATATATATATATATATATATATATATTGAGTTATGATCAAATTAAAATAAAATATAGAAGTTGAGGTTAATTATTTATTATTTATTAATTGTCATGGCGTTTTTTGAATTCTTAATGAAAAAAGATTAATCAATAATGAAAAAAATAAAAAGAGGAGAGAGAGAGTTGTATTATTCTTAAATATAGAATTGTATATACAATGCTTTCATCAAATCATCTATTTATAGGCATAAAAAATACATAATACATTAAATTCTAATTAATAAAGATAACATTCTTAATAATAAAGACTCAAATCTCTTTGATAAAATTCTTATCATGATATACATTCACATAGATAAATATATATATATATATATATATATATATTCAAATAGTTTTATGTACAGCAAGATAAGATAACCGATTATAATTTTTTGTCGAATTCTATTATACTATAGATGTAACTAGGGGTGGCAATTGGGCAAGTCGGGGTGGGTTTTATATTCCCCATTCCGTCCCCAACACTTGCGGTTACGGTTTTGGGGAATCCTATTAAACGTTTCGGGTATTTTTTTCGTCCCTATAACCATCCCTTACGGATCCCCACAGTTTTCAATTAATTCTCATGCCCAAAAAATGATAATTTTTTCAAAACTATAAAACATGACTAAAATATATATTAACTATTGAAACATGAGGCCTTGCACTACATTAAAAGAAATATGTAACTAATAATCAACAATTCCAAATCATGATCTGTTTGTTCTAAAAAACTAAATTCGATAATCTTTCCAACCATATAAATTACCTATGCAAATTTTACTTGCACAATTTTTATGGTGAATTTCTGAAGTCACCGTTATTTTGTTTTTTTAACAATTTGCAGTATTTTCTTCTGACCTTTGCTCACTCAAAAATTAATAACTCGAAATCAAGAACGGTTTGTTTTAAACGAATATAGACTTTCCTATGGTTATATAAATATAAGGCTTGCTTCCTAATTTATCTTGTAGAAGTTTTGGTGATTTTTCAAAGTTACTGGTAAAATTGTTTTTCTAAAAAATGTGCTGCCAAATTTTTATGACCTTTCAACATTCAAATATTTTTTTAAATACATAGCGAAATCGATCACCTTATATTTTAAATAAAATTAAACTGAAACATGTTTACAATGATGTATAGACAATTTTCTAATCTTTTTTATAAAATTTACGGAGAATTTTCAAACTTACTCCAGTTGTCCATACTCAAGTGATGAGATATTAGATTTTTGTTGAAAATGGGCAAATTACCCTTATAGTCATCCAAATTTGTAAATATATTGGGATTCGTGTGGATATTTTCGGGGATCCCTACGGTGATTTATACGGGTACGGTTCGATTATCCTCACGGTTCGGATATAGCAATCCATGTCCCCATCCCCATTTGAGCTTCGGTGATAAAATTTCCCCCGTCCCCGTCCCCGTTGGTGAAGATTTCGGTTATTCCCCATACTCATCGGTTCGAATCTCCACAATTTTCGGTTATTCCCCACCCGATTGCCACCCCTAGATGTAACTAAAATGAATTGATAAAATTTTCAAGATTTTTTATATTTTTTTTTATGAAAAAAGAGCTGAAAATTAACGTTGAAATTTTTCAAGATCTTATTAAACCAGCATAAACCATGCAACTGCGTCTATATTTGTATGTTTTTCAAAAGGAATAATAGTACCAATGTTCTCATACTTTGTTAAATCCTTTAATGTGGTTAGGGATGCAAAAACAGTTAATCGGATGAGTTTCAGGTCGAGTCCTGTCAGGTCGGGTAAAATTGGATACAAGTCATTTCAGGTCGATTTAATGTTTCGACTCGATTCGGGTGCGGGTCAGTTTCAGGTCGAGTTCATTTCAGGTCGGGTCAAAACGGTTCGGGTCCGAATTAGTTAATTGACGGGTTAATTCGGGCTCAGGTAGACTTCAGGTCGGGTTCAGTCCAGGTCCATTTCATTTCAGGTCGGGTTAATTCGAGTTTCGAAAATCGTATTAAGTTTGAGTTTGGTACAAATAGTCAAAGTCGATAGACTTTGGGTTCATTTTGAGTGAATTATTTAACGCCTTTTGGCTTTCACGAACACGAATCACATTAAAAATAAATATTATGCACTAGAATGAACAAAAATATAATCAAATGATTCATATATAAAATATTAGAGTAAATTACAAAAAATAGAAATTAATAAGGGTCAATTTTGATGAAAAATAAAACTTTAGGGACTAACATGAATAAAAATATCATCATATTAAAAACATTTGACTAAGTTACAAAAAAAAAGAATAGGGGTCAATTTGGAATAAAAATAATGTTTTAAGGCATATAATGAACAAAAAATACAAATTAAAATTAAAGACATTGAACTAAATCAATGACTAAAATTAAAAACAGTGGACTAAATCATTGACTAAAATCTAAATTAAAATTAAAGACATTGAATTATGTAGAACTAATGTTTTGATATAATAATTGAAAAATGTTTTGGACTGTTTAAAAAGTATTTAAAACATTTCCCAAGTCCAAATATATGTTTAGGGATGTTTTCAAATTGGTTTAATATGTGTTTCAAAGCCAAAATTTTCAAACCTGTCCAGGTGTTTCGAAACACCTTGGGGCGTTTCGAAACAGGAGGCTCCAGTAGCGTTTTCGTTTCGAAACTCGTTTCGAAACGGGCTTTCCCTGTACTTGAATTTTGCCCAGCATTTCGAAACGGGCTAGGCCGTTTCGATACGCCCACGTGGCAATGACCCCAACGGTCATAAACCCCAACGGCTCTTTCCCAACTAACTTTAAATGCAGGTCGTTTCGATACGGGCTTATAGCGTTCCGATACGCGTTCCGAAACGGCAAGGGGGTGTTCCGAAACGGGTACCCTGACAGACTGCAACGGCTCTTTCTATATTGAGGGTGTTTCGAAACGGCTTCGAGCGTTTCGAAACGGGGAGCTGCAGAACTGCATTTATGGAGGGAATTAAAGGCTCCAACGACTCTATTTCAACTCCAACGGTCCTAAACGGCTATAAACTCAATTGGGAGTATAAAAGGGACCTCCAAGCATCAAGAGAAGGCTAATGCTCATATTGTCAAACATCAAATGATCATGAAAATGTCTTAGCACTTAAATTGTCAATTCTTGTATAGACAAACACTAGTGAGCCAAAATTGTTAAATTTGCTCAAGTGTTTTAGGTTTTGGGTGAGTGCTTCATTGTGCAAACAAACACCTATTAGAGGGTTTAAGTTTGCTTTCTTATTTCTCTTTGTAAAGAGGGTTTTGATCAAGGCTTTGGGTAGAAGCTTGATCGGTTGTAAGGGTTTCCTCCTAATCCTAGAAAAGGGGACGAATCAATTAGTGGATTGATTGTGAAATCCTTAGTGGGAAGCTAAGGTAGTGGATGTAGGTGCTTGTTAGAAGGCCGAACCACTATAAATCATTGTGTCTTTTTACATTCTAGCTTCCTCAACCCTTCCACCCAAAAATCCACCTCTCCACCACTTGGTGAGCATTATTGGTTGATCGAATCGAGCTCCACACAACTTAACAAATTAAACTAAAATTGAGAGTAAAATGAATTAAAATAAAACTATAGAAAAAATGACCTAATTATAAAGCTCCTAAACTAGTAATGATCTATTGTGTAAATAACCCTTAAAATGGGCGGGATTTTTTTCTCCGTTTTTTTAACTTAATTGTTTAATCGTCTATTTCATTTGAAATGGAAAGTTGGGAAATGGGAATGTCGTTGGGTGGAACTTGGGAATTGGAATTGGTTATAATTCCTTGAGATTTTAGGCTAAAAGTGGATGGTTTTATTTTTTAACTTTGGACTAAATTATAAAAAATGGGTTAATTTGGATTAAAAGTTAAATTTTAGAGACTAAAATAAATTAGACTAAATTAACAAAAATATAAATTAATATGAGGTAATTTTGACTAAAAATTAAATTGTAGGGGCTAGAATAAATAAAAATATTATTCGACTAAATTATAAAAAATATAAATATATATATGAGTTGATTTCTGCTAAAAATAAAGTTTTAGGGACTATAATGAATAAAAATATCATTATATTTAAAACATTGGACTAGATTAGAAAATTTTGAAATTAATTAAGGTCAATTCGGTTAAAAGTTAGGGACTAATATGAAGAAAATAAACCTCAAATTCCTAAACTAATCCCATAACCCTAAACACTCAATTTGACATGTTTGCCCCTAAACCCCGAACCTCAACCCCTAAATCTTACAATCACTAATAATTAAAGTACAAGTCTGGACTAAATTACAAAAAAAATGAATATGGGTCAATTTGAAATAAAAATAAAATTTTAGGGACTATAATGAAAAAATATATCACCATATTAAAAATTGTAGAAATAGTAGAAAACATAATACTTTTTTATGTTATTCGGTGATTTAGAAAGATACAACATGAGACTCTTTTATAGAGTCACGTAGGAGTTCAACTAGGATAAGGATTTCTAGAACTACAAAACTTTTAACTCTATACAAGGCTTAGGACTCTTTAGGAGTTTTAATAACAAACTCCTAAGAGTTTAATCCTAATCCAAATACAAGCGCAATATCCTACACCCCTATCAAGCTGGTGAGTATACATTGTATAGTCCCTGCTTGGATATAAAATCATCAAAAATTGTTTTAGATAAGGCCTTTGTGGGAATGTCAGCTAGTTGGCCTCTTGTGGGAATATATGACAAAGTAGCTATCCCATTGACGATTTTTTCTGCAATAAAATGCTTGTCTATCTCAACATGTTTTTTCGATCATGTTGAACTGGATTCTTTGCAATCTGAATGGCTAATTGATTATCACACAAAACCTCAAATTTTTCTTCTTGGTTAGTGTGTAATTTCTTAAGCAACTTGAGTAGCTAAATTCCTTCACACATTCCTAGAGCTAAAGCTCTAAATTCTGCTTCAGCACTGCTTCTGGATGTCGTCGATTGCTTCTTGCTTCTCCAAGTTACAAGATTTCCCCAAACAAATGCACATTACTCACTTGTCGATCTTCTGTCAGTTAGTTCTCCTACCCAACTTGAGTCTGCAAAGATTCTCATTGTACTGTCATGTTTCTTTTCAAACAGTAAACCATATCCATGAGTTTTTTTCAAGTACCTAAGGAATCTGTTAGCTGCTGCCATGTGTTCTTCATTAGGATTCGTCATATGTTGACTAATCATATTGACTGGAAACACAATGTCTGGCCTCGTCAAGGATAGATAGATTAGTTTTCCACTAATCTTTGAAATCTCTCTTTGTCAACTAAAGTGTAAGTTCCTTAGTGAATTTCAAGCCGGCTTCCATTGGTGTATCTGTTGGTTTAGACCCGAGCATCCCTACTCCATTAAGCAAATCAAGGATATACTTCCTTTGATTAATCACCAACCCTTCACTTGATCTAGCAATCTCTATTCTGAGGAAGTATTGAAGTTGTCCTAAATCCGTTATTTCAAATTCTCTATGTAGAAGGTTTTTCAAGCACATGATTTCTTCCTCAACATCTCCTGTCACAATTATGTCATCTACATAGACAATTAAGATAACTCTTTTGTTTTATGAGGTTACCTTAATGAAGAGAGCGTGATCCGCCAATGATTGATTGTATTCATCTTTCAGAATAGCTTTGGTGAATCTGTCGAACCAAGTTCGAGGAGACTGTTTTAGACCATAAAGTGACATATTGAGCTTACAAACTTTCTGATCTCTTTCAATCGATCTCAGACCAGGTGAAATCTTCATATAAACCTCTTCCTCTAACTTTCCATTAAGGAATGCATTCTTCACGTCAGGTTGGTGAAGCTTCCAATCAGAATTGACATCTAGACTTAGTAACTCGAACAATGTTAAGTTTTGGCATTAGAGCAAAGGTTTCTGTGTAGTCGATCCCATATGTCTGTGTATAGCCTTTAGCCACAAGCCTCGCTTTGTATCTCTGGACGCTACCATCAAAGTTATATTTCACAGCAAAAATCCACTTACAACCAACAAGTTTTTTACCTTGGGGAAGATCAGTTATTGTCCAGGTACCATTCTTTTCAAGAGCACTGATTTCTTCTTCGACAACCTTTCTTCACTTGGTATGTTTAAAGTTTCATCAAATGTGGAAGGAATCTGCTCTTTATCTAAGCTTGTTGTAAAGGCTTTAAAGGATGACTTCAATGAACTGTATCCAGCAAATTTCTGAATAGGATGTTTAGTGCACTTTCTAACCCCTTTTCTAATAGCAATAGGAAAATCATCAAAATTAAGGATAGTTGGCTCACTAATTATATTACATTCCTCTTCCATATTGGCAGATGGACTCAAATCCAACTCACAACAAGTGTCAAATTACAAAATAGCCTCTGTATAGTTTTCTTTTTTCTTATATAGGTCAAAATTTGTTTAGGGGGGGAGTAGGTGTTTCCGAAAAGTTTTGAAGAGTTTTAGAAGGAGTGAATGTGTTTCGAATAGGTGTAGGTGTTTTGTAAGAAGTTGGTAAAGGAGATGTAGGTTCGGATAAGGGTGAAGTAGTGGATTCAAAATCTAGAGGTATAGAAATATTGGGAGAAATTACCTGAGGGTGAGGAGAAGGCTAAAAATCATCCAAAGTCTCACCTTAAATTGCAGCCCGAGGAAAGTAAGGGTTCTACTAAAAAAATATAAGATCTATAGTAACAAAAAATCTACGATAAGGAGGATGATATCATTTATAGCTCATCTTGAGTGAAGAATAATCAACTAGTATACACTTCAATGATCTAGGAAAGTAAGGGTCATACTCAAACTTGGCTTTTTATTGATAAACAAAGATGGATATAACTTTGACAGATATTAAAAATTAGGGTGACCTAACTTAAAATGCCATAATAGCTCATCATCAGATTGTTCTAAAGTAATAAAAGAGGAAAGAGAGAAATAGGTGCAAGCCTGCAAGGTGATGGAGAGCTATGGAGAGCATAAAGATCATTGTGCAAAATGGCAGTGCCAGTTGTCTTTTTTGAGTCCATAGCCTGTATAATACAACCAGAGTCATTAAAACTTGCAGAATACTTCAAGGTTTTCAAAAGCTTGCTAACAAAGATAAGATTGCAGGCAAGATTCGATACAAAAAAATATCATCTAGCACCAAATTGAGATTAATAATAATAGAATCAGAACCCGCAATTGTGAGATAGAACCATCAGCAGTTTTAATTGATCTACCTGAAGAGGAGGCTGAGTAATTGAGAAATAAATCTTTGTTACCAGTCATGTGGTCGATAGTCCCAGAGTCGATGATCCAAGTCGGATTGAGCTGTGTAGACAATAAGACTGTTGGGAAGGAGGTACCTGCAGGTTCTTTTATGGCCAGTTTCGTTTAAGTAGTTCTTACCAACTTGAGGTCGTCGAAACCAGAAATAAATCATGATGAAGATGAGATATCGATGGTTGAAGAAGTAGCCATCGAGTAGGAGGTTTTTCTGGTTATTTGTTTTGATTTTGAAGTCGACTAGGGTTGAGTAATCGAAACCCCAGCTGATTCCATGTAGAAAGAGTAGAAAACAAAATACTTTTTCTGTTATTCGATGATTTAGAAAGATACAACATGAGACTCTTTTATAGAGTCACGTAGGAGTTCAACTAGGATAAGGATTCCTAGAACTACAAAACTTTTAACTCTATACAAGGCTTAGGACTCTTTAGGAGTTTTAATTCTAATCTATTAACATAAAAAATTAATTACATATAATAACAAACTCCTAAGAGTTTAATCCTAATCCAAATACAAGCGTGATATCCTACAAAAATATTGGACTAGATTAAAAAAAATTAAAATAAATAATGGTGAATTTGAATCCCTAAAACCCAAACATCAACCCTTAAATCTTATAATCACTAATAATTAAAGTGCAAACTATATCCCTAAACTAATTTCATAACCCCAACCAACCACTCAACTTGACACATTTACCCATAAACCTCAAACCCTAAATCTTACATTCACTAGTAATCAAATTACAAGCCTAATCCTCAAATCCCCTAATCCCTAAACAAATTTTATATCCCAAACACTCAACTTGAAGCATATTATAATATAAACCACAAACACTCAACTTGACACATTTACTCTTAAACTCCGAACCTTAACACCTAAATCTTACAATCACTAATAATTAAAGTGTAAGCATATTTTTTAATCCCTAAACTAATCTCATAACTCCAAACACTCAAATTGACACATTTACATTTAACCCCAAACATCAACACCTAAATCTTATAATCACTAATAATTAAAGTGCAAACATAATCTTCTAATCCCTATACTAACCACATAACTCAAACACTCAACTTAACAAAATTATTATTAAACCCCAAATTTCAACTTCTAAATTTTTTTGGGCCGAAATAAACTCAACCTTCAAAAGCCCGTTAAAAATTTAAAATCGCTATCGGTAGTTTTGAGTTGGGTACCATAATCACTGATTTTTGTTCAGGTTTTAGTATTATTATTAATCTTAATAATAATAATAATAATAATAATTAATTACTATTTATTAATAAAAGAAGGAAGAAGACCAATGCATTCAATGCATTGGATCCTCTGTCGGTACACTCCATGCCTCTACCTGACACTATGCCCTTGTAGCTGCTCACCTTAACCCTCTAATACTGACACCCATCATTCACTCACCATCATTCATTCACTCATCTTCACCTCTAATACGTACATATATGTATATATTATAGTTCTACGTTGTTATATATATATATATATATATAAATATTTTATACACAAACGGTGGAAACTGAAAGTTTTCAAAAGCACTTTAATTTTAGGATATAGAGAGTTAACTTAGTGTTTAGGGATTTAGGTGTAGGAGTTTAAAATTTAGGGATAGTTATTTCATTTTAAGGTTTAGGGTTATCATTTAGGCTTTATAGGTTAAAACATAAATCCTCACCATATTACCCTAAACCCTAAACCTTAACCTATAAACTCTAAATTATAACCATAAACCTTAAATTAAAATGATTATCCCTAAATTCTAAACCCCTGCACCTAAACTCCTAAACCCTACACCCTAAACTAACTTCATATACCATAAAACTAAGGTGGTTGTGAAAACTTTCAATTTCCATCGCCAATGTATAAGATATATATATATATATTATTTTATATATGCATCTGATATATTTCATGCTTTTATTTATGCCCTTAGCTTCGTATATTTACCATGCTTATTTGTTATATTATATTGCATATCGAATATCAACCGTTAATGCGACACCCTTTTATTCGAGAGTTTAAACTTAGTTAGTACACGACGTAGTGGTGGTGGGCTATAATAAACAAAAATATTATTATATTTAAAAGCATTTGACTAGATTAGAAAAAAAATTGAAATAAATTAGGGTCAATTCAGTTAAAAATTATGGATATTATGAACAAAAATAAACTCAAAATCCCTAAATTAATCTCATAACCCAAACACTCAACTTGACACGTTTACCCCTAAACCCTAAACCTCAACCCCTACATCTTACAATCACTAATAATTCTATAAGCTTAATCCTCAAACCCCTAAACTAATCTCATAATCCTAATTCCAAACACTCAACTTAAAACATGTATTGTTTATACCCCTAAACCTCTAATCTCAACCCTTAAATCCCTACACTAATTTCATTACCCCAAACATTCCACTTAAAATATTTACCCCTAAATTTTAGAAGCATTATTCACTAATAATTAGAGTGTCAAATAAATATCTAAATTCAATCTTTCCTTTATATATATATATATATATATATATATATATATATAAATTAATTATATATGTATATATAACAAAAGGATTATTTAATACTTTAAATTGATTTTAAAAAATTAATAGTTTAAATTTATCAACGCTTTAAATTCATCAAATCATAGACTTCGTCAATTACATGAGGGCTACATATCAAGCTAAGTCAATATCAGTTCAGGTCAACAACAAGTCGGGTAAAATTAAATCTCAGGTCGATTCAATCAGGTAATATTGGTTATCTACCATATTAGTCCCGAGTTCAGATTCGTTTCAGTCGGGTACATGTCAAATTTTGAGTCCACAGTAACAAGTTTAATTAAGGTTCAAGTCGTTCTCGGTCGTATGCAAGTCAGGTGATCAACAACAGTCGATTACAGATCGATTTCGGGTCATCATATTTTCAGGTCAAACCAAATTCTGACTCAAACATGTTTCAATCAGATTTTCAGGTCGAGTCAGCTTTTTACATCCCTAAGTGTGGTGTTTGTTATGTCTAAATGCTCAATGTGTCCCATTGATTTTGTTTTCGTCTTCTAAAATACCCCTAAAACTAACACAGTTAACTGCTGATGCCTCAAAGACACTCTCTTATAACTCAAAATTTTTAATAATTAACCAATCGAGTTCTAGCTAAATCCTTCAATTATATCCCATATACATATTGAAAGAGAGAGAAATGTATATAAATATTATATATAATCATAGAAAGTTATTTAAATTAAAATTAATTAATATAATAACATTATACATGTTTACAATTAAATTTGAATATAAATTTGAACTTGACTCAATTTGAATTTCTTAAACTCAAATTTGAAGAAAAAAAATTAAAGTAAGTTTAAATTATATAATAGCATCATTAACTCGACTAACTCAAAATTTTTAACTCAACTCGATGAAATGCTCGCCCCTAACCTCAAGTGCATCACAACCCTAAAACTAGAATGAGATACCTACAAAATTACAAGGATGTTCTGAAAAAATAGTAAAAATATTGTATTCAAATTTGAATTTACTTTATATCTAGAATTATATTGATACAGTTTTAATGTCTAGAACCCGTTTAATATATATGTTTAATGTTTTAATATTACTGTCCAAGTCTACGTCTAATTTAAATAGTAAAATTCTTGTAACCATGACGTTAGTAAATTCCGGGTAACTCAGCAGTCTATGTTAAGGATAATACATACACCATTTTCTAACCAAAACTGATTGTACTAACCGGTGCAACCCCAAAAAAAGATATGCAAGGGACCATGTAAACCGGGAGAAGCATCAATTCAGCTAGACACATATACATAGAATGCATCCGATGTTGGAACGTTCAAGTCCAAACTCAAGTTTCAAGGTAACTACATCGTGCAGTTGTCAGCATCGTCATAACGGGAAATTGCCTATCTCAAGGCCATTCCTTGTGAGCAGAACTTTACGTTTGCCAACCCATTGAAGACGGTAAGAAAGGTCAAGGTTATGAATCAAGAGTTTTAATCCATCTGAATAACTCTTAGCAGCACTCTCCTGCAGGGGTAAAAAGAAAGACAAATATGAGATTCGACTGTGGAAGAAGCAAAGCAACCACCTGAGTATTAATCGTAAACAAGTACATGCAATGTGTAGCTATAGCATGAAAATTTATTGGTTCCAGCTAGACCTGTCATCAATTGCTGGATCAAGTTGATTCCGGGTTGAGTCAATTTGGGTTGGATTAATTCGGATTTTAAAAATTTTAGAACCTTTTCAAGTTTGAGTCATTTTGGATTTTGGTTGGGTTCAAATCCTTCAGTGTTCGGTAGTTTCAAGTTCAAGCTATTTCAGGCTCAAGTCTTTTTGGGTTATTCAGGCTTTCCATTCGTGCTCTTTGGGTTGGGGTCATTTTGGGGTTTTTCTTTGTTCAGGTTTGACACTATGATTTGAGTCTTTTCTGGTTTACTTGTTCTAGTTATTATGGGTTCAGATCATTCCAAGTTAGTCATTTCATGTTTTTTTTTCATTCAAGTTTAACATCCCTAATTTAGATCATTTCAGGTTACTTGTTTAGACACTTATGAATTCAGGTCATATTTCATTTGCAGGTTCAGTTCAGATTGGGTCAGTTTTCAGGTCAAAATTGACAGGTCTAGTTCCACCTTACTCAAAAGCACAAAAATGATTGTGAAACAGGAACACAGAGACATGTATATATCATCTTGTAGTGACCCAATTCTCTTTACTAATAATGGGGACAGAATATTACCGGTGAATTGGGATCGTTACTATGTCCCAATACGCTTCCCATGATGCTTGATCTTGAAGTTTTGGGTGAGAATCCGTCCCCTGGAGGAACAAATATCACTTTGGTACACTGGACAGGAACAAGGTTCCGGCTCAGTTTCTCCCACCACACGGATCCCAAGGACCACCATCTGATCATCAGCCCATGTTCAGAGAAAGCAACCAACCCCTGCCAATAGTAGGACATGTAAATGATTTAAAGAGAAAACACATCAGTACATGGGAGTTCACCCCACTGTAAAATGGTGATAACAATGCAGAAAAATTAAACATCTGACTATGTAAAATCATTTCGTCTATAATTTAAGATGTGCATTAGTAACTAGTACAAGAATGGAATATCTTGTAATTTGCAAACAGACTAATTAGATATACCTCTCCATCTGGAGAAAAGCTCAGAGCTGATATTACAGTAGTCACCGACATTTCAGGTGCTCCTAAAAGAAAACTCGGAAGTCCAGGAGGTCCACTTGCGTCCAAAACTTTGATTTTTGTAACACTACATACAGAAAAAAAAAATGGACAGAAGCTACCGTTAACTTCTCAGTTCATTCCTAGTAAAAAAAATATGAAAACGGTGAGAAAGGGAATTTCCAGAGAAGAAAATCAGTTTCTCTGTTTTTGCATATATATTTTTCCTTAATTTACATAGAAGTCTATTTAATAGACTGAGTACACCAAGTTATACACCAAGTAAGATTCCTCACTAGTTAAACTCTATCTAGGATAATAAGTTAGAGTTCCTGTACAACTTAACTAGTAGAAAGAGTAGAAAACAAAATACTTTTTCTGTTATTCAATGATTTAGAAAGATACAACATGAGACTCTTTTATAGAGTCACGTAGGAGTTCAACTAGGATAAGGATTCCTAAAACTACAAAACTTCTAACTCTATACAAGGCTTAGGACTCTTTAGGAGTTTAACAAACTCCTAAGAGTTTAATCCTAATCCAAATACAAGTGCAATATCCTACACTCCCCCTCAAACTGGTGAGTATACATTGTATAGTCCTAGCTTGGATAGAAAGTCATCAAAAATTGTTTAGGATAAGGCCTTTGTGAGAATGTCAGCTAGTTGGCCTCCTGTGGGAATATATGACAAAGTAGCTATCCCATTGACGATTTTTTCTGCAATAAAATGCTTGTCTATCTCAACATGTTTTGTTCGATCATGTTGAACTGGATTCTTTGCAATCTGAATGGCTGATTGATTATCACACAAAACCTCGAACTTGTCTTCTTGGTTAGTGTGTAATTCCTTAAGCAACTTGAGTAGCCAAATTCCTTCACACATTCCTAGAGCCAAAGCTCTAAATTCTGTTTCAGCACTGCTTCTGGATACCACCGATTGCTTCTTGCTTCTCCAAGTCACAAGATTTCCCCAAACAAATGCACAGTACCCACTTGTTGATCTTCTGTTAGTTAGTTCTCCTGCCCAACTTGAGTCTGTAAAGATTCTCAAAGTTCTGTCCTGTGTCTTTTTAAACAGTAAACCATGTCCAGGAGTTTTCTTCAAGTACCTGAGGATTCTGTTAGCTGCTGCCATGTTTTCTTCATTAGGATTCGTCATATGCTGACTAATCACATTGACTGGAAACGCAATGTCTGGCCTCGTCAAGGATAGATAGATTAGTTTTCCCACTAATCTTTGGAATCTCTCTTTGTCAACTAAAGTGCCTGTTTCTTTAGTGAATTTCAAGCCGACTTCCATTGGTGTATCTGCTGGTTTACACCCGAGCATTCCTGCTTCATTAAGCAAATCAAGGACATACTTCCTTTGATTAATCACCAACCCACTTGATCTAGCAACCTCCATTCTGAGGAAGTATCGAAGTTGTCCCAAATCCTTTGTTTCAAATTCTCTATGTAGAAGGTTTTTTAAGCACTCGATTTCCTTCTCATCATTTCCTGTCACAATTATGTCATCTACATAGACAATTAAGATAACTCTTTTGTTTTCTGAGGTAACCTTAATGAAGAGAGTGTGATCCGCCAATGATTGCTTGTATCCATCTTTCAGAATAGCTTTGGTGAATCTGTCGAACCAAGCTCGAGGAGACTGTTTCAGACCATAAAGTGACATGTTGAGCTTACAAACTTTCTGATCTCCTTCAATTGATCTCAGACCAATTGGAATCTTCATATAAACCTCTTCCTCTAACTTTCCATTAAGGAATGCATTCTTCACATCAAGTTGGTGAAGCTTCCAATCAGAATTGACAACTAGACTTAGTAATACCCGAACAGTGTTAAGATTTGCCACTGGAGCAAAGGTTTATGTGCAGTCGATCCCATAGGTCTGTGTATAGCCTTTAGCCACAAGTCTTGCTTTGTATCTCTGGACACTACCATCAGAGTTATATTTCATAGCAAAAACCCACTTACAACCAACAAATTTTTTACCTTGGGGAAGATCAGTTATTGTCCAGGTACCATTCTTCTCAAAAGCACTGATTTCTTCTTCGACAGCCTTTCTCCACTTGGGATGCTTTAAAGCTTCATCAACTGTGGAAGGAATATGCTCTTTATCTAAGCTTGTTGTAAAGGCTTTAAAGGATGGCTTCAATGAACTGTATCCAGCAAATTTCTGAATAAGATGTTTAGTGCACTTTCTAACCCCTTTTCTAATAGCAATAGGAAAATCATCAAGATTAGGGATAGTAGGCTCATTGATTATATTACCTTCCTCCTCTATATTGGCAGATGGACTCAAATCCAACTCACGACAAGTGTCAGATTGCAAAATAGCCTCTGATATAGTTTTCTTTTTCCTTATATAGGTCAAAATTTGTTTAGGAGGAGGGGTAGGTGTTTTTGAAAAGTTTTGAGGAGTTTTAGAAGGAGTGAATGTGTTTCAAATAGGTGTAGGTGTTTTGGAAGGAGTTGGTAAAGGAGATGTAGGTTCGGATAAGGGTGAAGTAGTGGATTCAAAATCTGATGGTATAGAAATATTGGGAGAGATTACCTGAGGGTAAGGAGAAGGCTGAAAATCATCCCAAGTCTCCCCCTGAATTGCAGCCTGAGGAAAGTAAGGGTCATGCTAAAAAAATGTAAGATCCATAGTAACAAAAAATCTGTGAGAAGGAGGATGATAGCATTTATAGCCTTTCTTGAGTGAAGAATAACCAACTAGTATACACTTCAATGATCTAGGATCTAACTTGGACATTTTAGGGGCTGAATTATGAATAAAGACAGTACAACCAAATATTTTAAGAGGTAAAATAGAAGAGATAGGCTTAAAATGTGGATAACTCTCCAGGAAGACAGATTGAGGTGTCTGAAATTTCAAAACCTTACTAGGCACGCGGTTGATCAAATATGTGGCGGTTAACAAGGCCTCACCCCACAAGTATTTAGGGACATTACTAGTAAATAAAAGAGAACGAGCAACTTCAAGGAGGTGTCTATTTTTTCTTTCTGCAATTCCGTTTTGTTGTGGAGTATCAACACAAGAACTAAGTTGAACTATTCCCTGCTTTTGAAAAAATGCACTCAAAGACTTAGCAAAAAATTCACTCCCATTATCAGACTTAAACAGTTGAATTTTGGTTTGGAATTGAGTAAGAACCATGTTATAAAACCTCTCAAAAGCCCTCGCAGTTTCAGACTTTCTTTCATTAAATAAGTCTAAGTAATCCTACTATGATCATCAATAAAGGTAATAAACCACTTACTGCCATCAGCATTCTTCACCCGAGAAGGACCCCAAATATCACTGTGGATCAAAGAAAAAGGGTGAGATGGTTTATAAGGAGATGAAAGATAAGATGCTTTAGTTTGTTTAGCAAGAGGGAAAATATGGCATTTAAATAAACTTGGCTTTTTATTGATAAACAAAGATGGATATAACTTTGACAGATATTGAAAATTAGGGTGACGTAACCTAAAATGCCTTAATAACACATCATCAAATTGTTCTAAAGCAATAAAGGAGGAAAGAGAGAAAGAGGTGCGAGGTGATGGAGAGCATAAAGACCATTGTGCAAACTGGCAGTGCCAGTTGTCTTTTTTGAGTCCATAGCCTGTAAAATACTAGAGTCATTAAAACTTGCAGAATACTTCAAGGTTTTCGAAAGCTTGCTAACAGAGATAAGATTACATGCAAGATTTGGTACAAAGAGAACATCATCTAGCACTAGATTGGGATTAATAATAATAGAACCAGAACCCGCAATTTGTGAGAGAGAACCATCAGCAGTTTTAATTGATCTACCCGAAGAGGAGGCTAGGTAATTGAGAAATAAATCTTTGTTACCAGTCATGTGGTCGGTAGCCCCAAAGTCGATGATTCAAATTGGATTAAGCTGTGTAGACAATAAGGCTGTTGGGAAGGAGGTACCTGCAGGTTCTTTTATGGCCAGTTTTGTTTCAGTAGTTCTTGCCAACTTGAGGTCGTCAGAACCAGAAATAAATCCTGATGAAGATGAGATATCGATGGTTGAAGAAGAAGTAGCCATCGAGCAGGAGGTTTTTCTGGTGGTTTGTTTTGATTTCGAAGTCGACTAGGGTTGAGGAATCGAAACCCTAGCTGATACCATGTAGAAAGAGTAGAAAACATAATACTTTTTCTGTTATTCAATGATTTAAAAAGATACAACATGAGACTCTTTTATAGAGTTGCGTAGGAGTTCAACTAGGATAAGGATTCCTAAAACTACAAAACTTCTAACTCTATACAAGGCTTAAGACTCTTTAGGAATTTTAATCCTAATCTATTTACATAAAACAATAGTTACAAATAATAACAAACTCCTAAGAGTTTAATCCTAATCCAAATACAAGTGCAATATCCTACATAACTACTGTTAGATAATATTTACAAGACTCTAGGTAGAAATAAAACTCTAATATTCACCAACACTTCCTCTCAAACTGGTGAGTAGATAGTATAGGCTCCTAGCTTGGATGTGAATTCATCAAAGGTTGCTCGTGGTAGTGCCTTGGTGATGACATCAACTAGTTGATCTTTGGTTGGAACAAAATGGAGCTTTGTAAGTCCATTATTAACCTTTTCTAAAATAAAAATTCCTGTCAATCTCCACATGCTTGGTTCTATCACGATGAACTGGGGTTTTTGCTATACTAATAGCAGATTCGCTATCACTAAACAACTCAAAAGTCTATGTGTTATCCACTGTCAGTTCTTATAACAGTCTTTTAGCCAAATTCCCTCACAAATTCCAAGTGCCATAGCCTTATATTCTGCCTCAGCACTGCTCCGAGGGACTACAGGTTGTTTCTTACTTCTCCAAGTAACCAAGTTACCTCAAACAAAAGAGCAATACTCACTTACTGATTTTCGATCAGTTAATTCCCCTGCCCAGTTGGAATCAGTGTATATCTTCACTGATCTATCTTCATTTTTTCTAAAAATCAGTCCATGTCCAGGGGTAAATTTCAAGTACCTCAAAACTCTATTGGCTACCTCAATGTGTTCTTCTCTAGGATTGCTCATATGTTGACTTATTATGCTTACTGAATAAGCTATATCTGACCTTGTGAGAGATAGATAGATTAACTTCCCTACTAGTCTCTCGTATAATTCCTTATTCACAGGATCCTCTAAATCATCCTTCCTCAGCTTCAAATTACAATCCATAAGAGTGTCTACTGGCTTGCAACCTAACATTCCAGATTCATAAAGTAAATCGAGGATATATTGTAGATAATTGGCATTTAAAATAAAGATTGGATTGTAAATGCATAAAGTTAGAAAATTATATTTCCAAATATTTAGTTGCTAACATTTAGAAATTTAGCAATAATATAGTTGCTGATTTTATGTAATTTTCCTAGATTATTCTCCTTTTGTAACCTATAAATAAGTACTACTTTAGCAATAAAAGAAATACAGAGAAATAATCTTTCTTCTATGCACATACCACTTTTCTACATGGTATCAGATTAGGTTTTAGAACCTAAAACTTGCGAGATGTATACATCTTCTGCAATCAGTTCAGAAAATATTTTAGACGATGTATTTCAACCTTTAAAAAAATTCCAGCAGCCCACTGCTGTTGGCAATTTCCAGCCTTACAACAAATTTCAGCAGCTCAATGTTGTTGATAACTTCCAGCCATCTTCAACCTTCCAGCAGCCCATTAATGATGATAATCTACAGCCACATTCATCCTTTCAAAAACCAATGTGACTTCTAAGACTCATGGAGGTAGTACAATTTTTACAAATTTGGCTTATAATAATTGTACATCATGGATTGTGGATTCAGGGGCATCAGATCACATGACAGGAGATGTGACGTTGTTTCAGAGTTTTAGAAATTAAATTTTCCCACTCACATAAAGACTGCGGATGGCTCTTTATCACCCACTGACGGGAGTTTCAGGAATTATTGAATGTGTTATATGTGCCTAATTTAACTTGCAATATTCTCTCTGTCAGTAAACTCTCTACTGATTTCCTCTACATTCTTCAAGGCCAACCATCTATACATAGACAAGCCAACTCAAGTTGTTCTCAACCGAACTTTTTTTCCTAATCATGGTTCTAATTCTCCAAATGTTTTATTATGGCATTACAGACTAGGACATCTTAATTTTCAGTACCTTGCCAAAATATTTCCTCATTTATTTCAAAATACAAGTCCAAATTTTTTTACTTGTGAAATCTGTCCACTTGCTAAACACACAAAAAATTCATACCCTCCATCCAAATACAAATCCTCTCATCCCTTTTTCATTGTTCACAGTGACATTTGGGGCCCTTCGAGAGTGAAAAACATAGATGGTTCTAGGTGGTTAATTACTTTTATAGATGATCACTCTAGACTCACTTGGACTTTCTTAATGAAAGAAAAACCTGAAACTGAGAGTGTGTTTAGAAGATTTCAAAACCTGATTGAGACTCAGTTTAAACAAAAATTTAGATTTTTCACACTGATAATGACAGTGAGTATTTCACTAGAATTCTAGGATCCTATTTTCAGGAGAAAGAAATTCTTCATATTAGCTCTTGTGTTGATTCTCCTCAACAGAATGGAGTTGCCGAGAGAAAAAATAGGCACCTTTTAAAGGTAGCAAGGTCATTATTATTTTCCACAAATGTTCCTAAATTCTTTTGGGGGGAAGCCATTCTTACAGCCACATACCTTATAAATAGGTTGCCTAGTAAACCTTTGCAATTTAAGGTACCTCGAGATGTTTTTCTTCATCATTTTTCTAATTTTCAGCCACTTTCTTCCAATCTGCCATTAAAAGTCTTCGGGTGTACCGTTTTTGTCCATATTTATCCTCATTCTCGGTCTAAACTTGATCCTCGAGCTCTTAAGTGCATTTTCTTAGGATATTCTTCCACTAAGAAGGGCTACAAGTGTTACTCACCTGTCACTAAAAGAACCTATACCACCATGGATGTTACTTTCTTGGAAAACAATCCTTTTTACTCCAAGGCTGAAATTCAGGGGGAGAGTGTAAGAAAACCTCGGCTTTTTGATGATTTTCAGTTTATTGATGATTTTCAGCCTTTTATAGCTCAACCTATCATACCTATACCTTCTCCTTCAAAACCCATACTTCCTTCAGAACCTACAGTTCAACCCTTCATAACTATAACTTCTCCTTCAGAACCTATACCATCTTCAGGACCCACACAATCTCCAATTCCTAGCTCACCACAAACTCCTCAAAAGACCCAACCTGAGCAATTTGAGAAGAGGAAACTTAGTGTCTATAAAAGGAGACAAAAGCCTATTAAAGAGGCCAACATACAACCTGGAGACTACCGAGAACTGGAACTCAGCCCTACAGCCTCAAAACACTTGGAAGGTATGGGAATTTCTCAAAATACAACTCCTATTCCTATTATTGATATTGTTGATTTGCCCATTGCTCAAAGGAAAGGTGTGAGAAAGTGCACTAACCATCCAATTCAAAGGTTTGTAGCATATGGAAAACTAAATCCTTCATTCAAGGCTTTTACTGCAAATGTTGACAGAATCTTTGTCCCTAAAACAATAGAGGAAGCTTTAGAAGATCCTCAATGGAAGAGGGCAGTTGATGAAGAGATTAGTGCACTTGAAGGTAATAAAACATGGACTCTTGTCGATTTACCACCAGGTAAAAAACCAGTAGGTTGTAAATGGATTTTTACAGTGAAGTACAATTCTGATGGTAGTGTGGAAAGATTTAAGGCTAGACTTGTGGCCAAAGGATTTACACAATCCTATGGAATAGATTATGAAGAAACTTTTGCTCCTATTGCAAAACTAAATTCAGTTAGAGTGTTGTTATCTTTGGCAGCAAATAAAGATTGGGAACTTCATCAACTGGACATTAAAAATGCCTTCTTGAATGGGACTCTGGAAGAAGAGGTCTACATGAAAATCCTCCAGGTATGAAACTACATCGTAGTGATCAAAAGGTTTGTAAATTGGAAAAATCTTTATATGGATTAAAACAATCTCCAAGGGCCTGGTTTGATAAATTTACTAGAGTCATTCTTAAAAATGGCTACAAGCAATGTCAAACTGATCACACTTTGTTTGTAAAAACAGCTCCATGTGGAAAAAACGCAATTCTAATTGTTTATGTAGACGATATTATCATTACAGGAGATGATGTTTATGAGATAGAACAACTAAAGAAGATACTGACCTTTGAATTCGAAACCAAGGATATTAGAAATCTCAAATACTTCTTGGGAATGGAGGTAGCAAGATCCAAGATTGGCATTGTTATTAATCAGAGAAAATATGTTTTAGATTTACTTGAAGAAACTGGAATGATGGGTTGTAAGCCAGCAGAAACTCCTATGGAGATCAACTTGAAGTTAAGGAAAGATGAGTTGGGAATTCTTGTTAACAAAGAATAGTACCAAAGACTTGTGGGGAAATTAATTTATCTGTCACTTACACGACCATATATAGCATTTTCTGTCAGCATTGTAAGCCAGTACATGTGTGACCCGAGAGGGGAGCACCTTGATGCAGTCTACAAAATTCTAAGGTATCTAAAAATGACTCCTGGCCATGGTTTAATTTTCAGAAAGAATGAAGACAGAACAGTAAAAATCTTTACTAATTCAAGTTGGGCTGGAGAGCTAACAGACCGAAGGTCAACTAGTGGATATTGCTCCTTTGTTTGGGGAAATTTGGTGACATGGAGAAGTAAAAAATAGTCAATTGTGTCAAGAAGCAGTGTTGAGGCAGAATATAGAGCTCTTGCTTTGGGAATTTGCGAGGGAATATGGCTTAAGAGACTTTTGGCAGAACTGGGACTTGATAGTTGCAGTCAATTTGAATTGCAAACTGATAGCCAATTAGCTATTAGTATTGCTAAAAATCAAGTCCAACATGACAGGACAAAGCATGTGGAGATCGATAGACACTTCATTTCAGAAAAGGTCAACAATGGAGTGGTTAAACTTAACTTTGTCTCTACAAAGAAGCAGCTAGCCGATGTACTCACCAAGGCACTACCAAGAGTTACCTTTGACGAATTCATATCCAAGCTGGGACTCTACAATATATACTCACCAGCTTGAGGGGGAGTGTAGATAATTGGCATTTAAAATAAAGATTAGATTGTAAATTGCATAAAGTTAGGAAATTATATTCCCAAATATTTAGCTGCTAACATTTAGGAATTTAGCAATAATATAGTTGCTGATTTTATGTAATTTTCCTAGATTAGTCTCCTTTTGTAACCTATAAATAGGTACTACTTTATCAATAAAAGAAATCAAGAAATACAGAGAAATAATCTTTCTTCCCTGCACATACCACTTTTCTACATATATTTCCTCTGATTAATCACAATTCCATCCTTGGACCTTGCAACCTCCATTCCCAAAAAATATCTGAGGCTCCCTAGGTCTTTAGTTTCAAACTCACTACCCAAGAACTTCTTCAGTCTCTCGATTTCTTCACTGTCACTTCCAGTAATTATTATGTCATCAACATAAACAATTAAAAGAGTTCGTTGTTTCTCGGGTGTAACCTTTACAAACAATGTGTGATCTGCTTGACACTGTTTGTAGCCATTCTTCACAACAGCCTTAGTGAACTTATTGAACTAGGCCCTTGGTGACTGTTTCAAGCCATATAGAGACTTGTGCAACTTGCATACCACATTTTGTTTCGAGTTGTCCTCCATACCAGGGGAATTTGCATATAAATTTCCTCCTCAAGATTTCCATTCAAGAATGCATTCTTGATATCCAGCTGATGTAATTTCCAATCCTTATTTACAGCTAAAGAAAGTAACACTCTGATTGTATTTAATTTAGCTACAGGTGCAAAAGTTTCTTGGTAGTCTATCCCATAGGATTGTGTGAACCCTTTAGCTACCAACCGAGCTTTGAATCTCTCAACACTACCATCTGAATTGTATTTTACAGTGAATACCCACTTGCAACCAATAATTTTCTTCCCTTGTTGCAACTCAACCAAACTCCAAGTTTGATTAGTCTGAAGAGCTTTAATCTCTTCTTCTACTGCTTTTCTCCACCTTGGATCATGTAGTGCTTCTTCCACTGTTTTTGGGATCTTCATACTATCAATTTTAGTTGTAAAAGCTCTCAAGGAAGGCATTAGTTTTCCATAAGCTACAAACCTTTCAATAGGATGGTTTGTACATTTTCTAACACCCTTTCTTTTAGCAATAGGTAGGTCTATAGTGTCATCAGTAGGAACAAAAGTTTGAGGAGCATTATTACCTTCCAGATTTTCCTGGGCAGCAGAATCCAATTCCAATTCTCGACAAATGCTAGGATGAGTAATAGTTTCTGAAACATGTTTCTTTCTCCTTTGATAAACACTTAGTTGTTTACTCTCAAGCTGTGGAGTCAAGGTTTTTTGAGGTGTTTTTGGTAAGGATGTAGGTGTTTCAATTGGGGCAATAGAGGTGCTAGGAGTTTTAGAACTTGGTGAGGGTAGGTCTGCTGGTTTTGGGGAATGCATTGGCTGTAAAATGGATGTATGAGAAGGTTGAATATCTTGCTGTGATTTACCAAGCCCATTACTCAGCCTAGTCGTGCCAATCACTGTCCCTGAACCCTTAGACTGAAATTCACAACCATTCAAATTAAACTTAACAGCACATTGGAGATCAACAGATAATTTGCTAACAGACAAAAGGTTGCAAGCAAGTTGAGGGACATAAAGCACATTAGGCAAGAAAATAGTGTCACTAAGTTGAACAGAACCACTTCCTGCAATAACTGACAGTTAGCCATCTGTTGTTCTAACTGAAGATGTAGACCTCTCATTATTGAGTTTGTAGAAAATATGATTATTCCCTGTCATATGGTCTGACGCACCAGAGTCCACAACCCAATTTGTAGAGGTACAATCAGAAAGAAAAGATATACTCCTTTCGAGGTTTCTGGTGTAATCATGGTTTTTATTTTAGGGTTTTTTTTGTAGGATCAACTAACCTAAATCTGATACCATGTGAGAAAGAGAATTTCCAGAGAAGAAAATCACTTTCTCTGTTTTTGCATATATATTTTTCCTTAATTTAGGGTCTGTTTGTTTCACTGAAAACTGTTTCCGGAAAATGAATTCTGGAAAATGAACTACAGTTGTTGGAAAACTAATTGCAGAAATCATTTTCCGGTATTTGGATGATGTTGTACAATTCATTTTACACTGTTTGGTAGAGTTTTCTGAAAATTTCATGAACAATCCACAAACAAACATCGATAATGGTAAAAACAAGTTCCAATCAAAACATGGTTTAATGTTTAGGTTAGAGTTTAGGGTTTAGGATATCATTTATGGTTTAGACTAGTATTTAGTGTTTATGATAGCATTTAGGGATTAGTATTTAAGGTATAGATTTATGGTTTAGATTAATGTTTATGGTTTATGTTATTGTTTAAGGTTTATGGTTTAGGTTGGTTAGGGTTTAGGGTTTATGATTTAAAGTTTTATGGTAACATTTAGGGTTTAGGATTTAAGGTTTTATGGTAACATTTAGGGATTATGGTTTAGTGATTAGGGTTTATGGTAGCATTTAGAGTCTATGGTTAGTGTTTAGGGCTTATCATTTACGGTTTATTGTTATGTTAGTGTTTATGGTTTATTGTTTAGCTTTTTAGTGTTTAGGGTTTAGGTTATCATTTAGAGTTTAAGGTTTAGTATTTATGTTAGCATTTAGGATTTAGGGGTTAATGTTTATTGTTTAGGATTTATGTTAGTGTTCAAGGTTTAACATTTAAAGTTTAGGGTTTATGTTAAGGTTTAATGTTTAGGTTAGTGTTTAGGTTTTATGGTTTATTGTTTATATTAGTATTTAGGGATTATAGTTTATGTTGGTGTTTATTGTTTATGGTTTAGTGTTTATGTTAGTGTTTATTGTTTATGATTTAATGTTTATGTTAGCATTTATGTTTTATGGGTTAGTGTTTAGGGTAAGAGTTTATGTTAGTGTTTGGGGTTTAATATATATGGTTTAACATTTAGGGTTTAAGGTTTTGTTTTAGGGTTTTGTGTTTATGATATATCATTTAGGGTTTTGTGTTTATGGATCAGTGTTTATGGTTTAGGTTATGTTAGTGTTTATGGTTTAACATTTAGGCTTTATGGGTTTTAATGTTTAGGGTTTAATATTTATCGATTAATGTTTGCGGTTTATGGTTTAGGATTTAATGTTTATGGTTTATGGTTTAGGGTTTAATGTTTATGGTTTAGGGTTTAGTTTTTATGTTAGTATTTAGGGTTTAGTTTTTATGTTAGTATTTAGGGTTTAGTTTTTAAAGTTTACGGTTTAGGTTAATATTTGTAGAGAGAATGAGAAGAAGGAAAGCGACTTACCGAAAATCAATGGGTAAGTCATTTTACACTAAAACAAGGTCTGTTTTCCATTGACTGTAATTGGTTTTTCGTTGACTTTTTCATTTTCCATGAACCAAACAGCGGAAAGTTATGAAAACGTTTTCAGGAAAACCAATTACAGGGAAACAAACAGACCCTTACATAGAAGTCTATTTAATAGACTGAGTACACCGAGTTATACACCAAGTAAGATTCCTCACTAGTGGATCACTAAGAGCTTCATGAGTACGCCGAGAGTTCTTCTTGGACAGCTCTCTTCCACCGTGGATCACTAAGAGCTTCATGAATATCTTTAGGAATTTGTTGGGCATCAAGGCTAGCTGTAAATGCTTGAAAGGAGGGCATGAGAGAAGAATAAGCAGCAAACTTTTGTATAGGATGCTTAGTACATGCTCGAACTTCTTTATGAATGGCAATAGGAAAATCATCTAAATTCTGTGAAGAATGCTTACTTTTCTCATTAATAGGGGTTGCTGAATTCATATCTAATTCTTGGCGCGTAGTAGATTGCAAGATGAACTCAGGAATACATTTTTGTCGGTTATAAACATGAATAATAGGTGGGACAGAAGTTGTGGACTATTTTGGGATGGTTTCAGGTGATATATCATTCTCGGAAGAGGAAGGAGTAGGTTGTGGTGGAGTAGAATTTGGAACAACAAGTTCGGGTGGGGAGGATTCTAGTTCTGGCTGCTGTAAAGAAGGCGACAAATTTAATTGTGGGAAGGACAAAGAAGGGGTTATTACCTCGGAAATTGGCGAGAAAGGTTGAGAAGACTCCCCCTGAGCTTTGGTAGGTTGGAAGTAAGGCTCCTGTTCAAGAAAAGTAAGGTTCATATTGATAAAATAATTTTTGGAGGGAGGGTGAAAAATTTTATACCCTTTTTGTCTGGAGGAATACCCAAAATAACACACATTTAATAGCTCGGAGTTCAAGTTTAGATTTGTTTGGTTTGTGATTTTGAATGAAAGTGGTACAACCAAACATTTCGAGAGGTAGAATAGAAGAAAGGTTTAAAACTAGGGTAATACTCCAAGAACAAAGATTGAGGTGATTTAAAGGCAAGAACCTTACTTGGGTAGTAAAAAGAAGGGCTCGGGTTACCTCAAGGAGATAACGGTTTTTTCTTTCGGCAATACCATTTTGTTGAGGGGTGTCAACACAGGAACTAAGCTGAACAATCCCATGTTTGTGAAAGAATGATCCCAAGGAGTGAGCAAAATATTCCCTACCATTGTCAGAATGAAACTGTTGTATTCGGGTATAAAATTGGGTTAGAACCATATTATAGAATTGTTCAAAGATGACATGAGTATCGGATTTTTCTCGCATAAGAAAGGTCCAAGTAAGGCGAGTATGATCATCAATAAATGTAATAAACCACTTACAATGGTTCGCATTTTGTACCCGAGAAGATCCTCAAATATCACTATGAATCAAAGAGAAGGGATGCGAGGGTTTGTATTTAGATGGAGGATAAGGTTTCTTAGTATGTTTCGCAATAGAGCATGCATCACAATGAAATAAACTTGCTTTTGTATTAACAAATAATGAAGGCTGAAGTTTAGCAAGATAATGAAAACTAGGATGACCTAAACGATTGTGCCATAACATAACAGAATTTAAATGCGAAACAGTAACTAATGTGGGAAAACTGTGAGAGTACGTAGAGCCCATTTTGCAACAAAGCTGCACCAATCCTCTTCTGTGAATTCAGTGTCTGCAAAGTACAACCAAAAGCATTAAAATAGCAATTGAAATCCTTGGATAATTTGCTCACAGAAATGAGATTAAATGTGAGATTAGGAACAAAGAGAGTATCCTCAAGGATTAAGTTATCCACTTGAATGGATCCACGGCCTGTGATCTGAGAAATAATCCCATCAGCAGTTCGAATACTCGTACCAGTTGTCGGTTGAAAGGTAGAAAAGAGACTTCGATCCCCAGTCATATGATCTGACGCACCAGAATCCAAAATCTAAATCGGAGTTGTTTTAGAAGTAGTAAGAGCAGAGGAGAGAGGAGTACCGTCTTGTTCTGCAACAGTTAAATGAGCCTCACGAGTTCCTTGAAATTTCTCAAACAATTTATGGATTTCCATCATCTGGTCTTTAGTGAATCGGATACCAGAAGATGAAGATTTGGAGGGAGCCCGGCCAGAATAAACGAGGCAAGAGGAGAAGGGAAAAAGAAAATTCTGTCTAAAATGGACAGAAAAAATATTCTGCCGGTTTAAGAGGAGAGGAAAATTTTGCCAGGAAAGTATTTAGGCTGATACCATGTAAGTAATTGATATGAACAGAAGAAAGATTTTTTCTTATATTAATTCTGTCGAATAGGGTGTCATTATATAGGCTACAAGAGTTGGAATTAGACTAATAATAAAACTCCTATGTTAGGTAAAACTCCTACCAAGATAAAGCTAACTTAAAGTAGGACTCTAGGACTCCTAGTTAACCTATACAAGAGTAGAGATAGAGTTAAAGTCCTAATACATGTAAACTATATCGGCAGGAAGAAAATTAAATATTAGAGTCCTAATACAAGTAGTATTTCGGCAAGTATATTCCTACACATGGAATAAACTAAAAAAGAAAATACATGAACAGTGAACAGTGAACAAACAAAAGAAAGAAAAAAGTACAGGGTAGTATTGTCAAACAATCTCATGAAAGAAAAACAAAAAACAAGATATCACTTACACATAACTGAAGATAGAAGAAAAACTCTTTTGTTTATTAGTTGATTGAAATCAATAGATAAATATCAGGGTACATACAGACTTATAGGTTAGGACTTTATGTTAGACAAGGAGTCCTACTAGGTTTAATCTTCTAACTCTATCGAAAAAACTTAGAGTACAACTACAGCACTTTTAATAATAAATTAACTCCTATACAAACTAGAATACTATGTGTATTCTTACACTCCCCCTCAAACTGGTGAATATACGTTGTATAATCCCAGTTTGGACAAAATATTGTTGAAAAGAGCTTTTGGCAGAGGCTTTGTGAGAGTGTATGCCACCTGTTCTTCTGTAGGGATGTAGTTTAGAGAAATTGTCCCTTTAGCTAACTTCTCAGTAATGAAGTGTATGTCGATTTCAATATGCTTTGTCCTATCATGTTGTACAGGATTCTTGGCTATATGGATTGTTGATTGGATATCACACAAAATTTCAAAAATTTAATCTTGTGCCATTCCCAATTCCCTAAGAAATTTCAATTGCCAAATTCCTTCAAATATTCCAAAGTCAGTGCCCTGAATTCTGCCTCAGCACTGCTTCTTGCAACCACCGTTTGTTTCTTGCTCTTCCAGGTCACCAGATTTCACCAAACAAAGGAACAGTACCCGCTGGTTGACCTCCTGTCAGAGAGCTCTCCTGCCCAGCTTGCATCAGTGTAGATCTTCACAGTTCTGTCTTGATTCTTTCTGAAAAATAGGCCATGTCTTGGTGTACCTTTTAGATACCTCAAAATCCTCTTTGTTGCATCCATGTGTTCTTGTTTAGGGTCTGTCATGTATTGACTTATGACATTTACTGGAAATGAGATGTCAAGTCTAGTGAGAGATAGTAAATCAATTTACCTACTAATCTTTGGTAAAGTACTTTGTCAACTGCAAGACCAGTTTCCGGTTTGTTAAACTTTAGGTTTGCCTCCATTGGTGTGTCTGCAGGTTTGCAACCTAGTAAACTTGTTTCTTTAAGAAGATACAAGATATACTTTCGGTGGTTTATAATTAACCCTTTGTTGGTCCTTGCTACTTCCATGCCTAGGAAGTATCTCAAACTCCCAAGATCTTTAATTTCAAATTCTATGCTTAAGAAGTTCTTCAATTTGCCGACTTCTTCATCATCTCCAGTCATAATTATGTCATCCACGTACACAATTAAGATCACTCTTTTATTGGATGATGTTACCTTACTGAACAAGGTATGATCGGCCGAGGATTGCTTGAACCCATTCTTCAATATAACCTTGGTGAATCTCTCAAACCAGGCTCTAGGAGATTGTTGAAGTCCATAGAGTGATTTAGCTAGTTTGCAAACTTTCTGGGGATGTCCTGCACCTTTTACTCCAGACTCAAGATTTCCATTTAGGAATGCATTCTTGATATCCAGTTGGTGTAATTTCCAGTCACAGTTCACTGCTAAACTAAGAAGAATTCGAACTAAATTCAATTTTGCCACTGGAGCAAAAGTCTCTTTAAAGTCGATCTCATAGGTTTGAGTAATCCCTTTTGCAACCAACCTTGCCTTGTGTCTTTGTATGGTCCCATCAGAATTATATTTGATGGCAAACACCCATTTGAAGTTGAAAGAAAAGCAACAGAGGAGGGATTGTAATCCATACCTTCAGGTTCTATATTGGCCAAATTACCTTCAATATTGCCAGTTAGTGTACGAAACATCTTTTGTAACTGAGCCATTTGTTGCTTAGTAAAACCCCCTGAAGTACTATTTGGACCATCATCAGAGGAGGAGGCAGATTGGGCTTTACTATTGTCAGGCTTCCATTCAGAAGGCTTCCCATGCAATTTCCAGCAATTTTCCTTAAATGGCCTTGCTTTTTGCAGTAGTTACATGTAGCTCGTCCCTTCTTTGTTTTAGGGGTGGAAGTAGATTGTGTGACCATGGCAGAGCTGTCAGGAATAGGAGCTTCTGGAATCATGTAGTGGCGTCGGCTTTCCTCTCTTCGAATCTCATAAAAGACTTCTCTAAGGGAAGGAAGGGGATTGAGTCCAAGAATCCTGGATTTAACTGGATCAAAATCCCTATTTAATCCATTGAGGAATTGGAAAATTCTTCTCTGTTCATTGATCTTTCGAAACAGTCCAGCATCAGTTGAGGTCTCCCATTTCATTGGCTTCATACTTGTCAATTTGCTGCCATAAATTAGTGAGTTGTGTGGTATTGAGTAACAGTCATCCCATCTTGTTTCATTGTAGCAACAGTAGTGAGTACAGATTTTTTGTAAAGTTATGGCACAAAGTAGTCAAACCAGAAGGTTCCAAAAAATCTGCCATCGAAGTAGCAGATGTTGAGGATGAAGATTGCAGTTTACTAGAACTGGAATGTACCATCAAAGAAGAAAAAGAAAATCCGATTGGATCGAATTAGGCTGATACCATGAAGATAAACAGAAAACTCTTCTGTTTATTAGTTGATTGAAATCAATAGATAAATATCAGGGTACATACAGACCTATAGGTTAGGACTTTATGTTAGACAAGGAGGCCTACTAGGTTTAGTCTTCTAACTCTATCGGAAAAACTTAGAGTACAACTACAGCACTTTTAATAATAAATTAACTCCTATACAAACTAGAATACTACGCGTATTCTTACAATAATATCTAAAATGCTACAGATGGAATTCCTTACTAATAGATTTTTTTCTATTTCGACAAGGAAACAGATGTTTCAGGATCCCCTTTTGCCTATAATGAAACATAAAATCCCCAAAAGCCATTAGCTTCCAATACATGGGAGGGGGAGGGCTATTTATATATTAACTTAATGCAGAAAGGAATTACCAGTTGAATAGATCAGAGTAACTTCAAAACCATTATTCTATGTTTTTACAGTAGAAAGTTTGGTGCACAACTATTGAAATTATTTAATTCTGTGAGAATTCTGGCATGATTGCCAGAAAGATGAACGACGGTGAAAAATAAACAATAAAAGTGAAAAGCTAGAGTTTAACGATATAACCAAAATAGAGGAGATAAAGGAATGAATTTCTTTGTATTTCTTGATATTGCTATTGACAGAAGTAACACTTATTTATAGATCTAATCTAGGGAAGTCTTAATTAGATAAGAATAACCATTGATTTCTGCATTAACTGCAGAGATTTAATTCCTATTTTATGCTTGCATTGACTTAGATATTAGGAAATAATTTCCTAAATATCAGTAACCATTTATAGATGGGATATCATTCTGAAAACTTAGTTGGCAACCTACAAATTCTAATAAGAAGGCACCTGAAACTTGACCGGACAAGCATGGTAGCGAGAAAAATGGACGGACTGTATTGACTATGGACAAGCAATGCAATATAGTCTTGATGACAAAAGTAATGCAAAAGCAAAAATCATACTACGAATCCTTGTGGATACATACTGAGCAAAGAAATATCAAGTCACCAGTTCCCTGTTACTGCCATCAACATTCTAAACAGGGATATCCAACCACAACCTTAATATTTAGCTTAAATTATTATATAAATAAATAACTCCTATTTCCAAATTAAGCTTCACTGAATGCAAGTTTTTTTTCTCCAAAAGTCACAAAAAACTAGATAGAGGAAAGCACTATTGAGAGAATGTATTCATATTTCATGACACATGGATGACATGGCCATATATAATAATTTTCAACCCTAATTATTGCCTCCTTAATTTCAAAAGAATATATAATTACCTTTGCATGTCATATACCTGAATGCTAGCATTGTTAATCTCTCCAATAACATCACCAAAAGCCAATTTGGTTGAGCTTTCATTCATGGTTACCATTGGAAACACACGTATAACTTCCCTTAAGGTAGTCATTGAATATTGATGGCAAGTTTTACGCATAACTGAGTTGCCAGGGTCCATAGTTTGTAGAATGAAGTTAACCACCTGTGAATATGTCCAATATCAGAATAATTCACAATAACATTTCAAACACAATAATAGGTCTGCAAAATCTAATTTACTATCTAAAAGAGTAACCATGATTCTTAACACGAGTATAGTGAATGCTTTATCACGTAAATTTAATTAGGAAAACCTGAAGAGAAGAAAATATATGTCCGACAGCCCAAGAAATTTAAATTTATCAGAAACAAGCAACACGCACAAACAAAGAAATAAAAGCAAATGAAAGCAAACCACCAATTTTTCATGGAAATCTTGTGCAGTAAAGACTAAAGAATAAAATATATGTCACATTCAAATTTAAGAAAATATATCAACCTAGATAAGTATCACAAAACTGATCTATTAAAATCTTTTTGATGTATTTACTACATGAACTATTTTTATCCAAATAATATGCACTGTGACTTGGAGCAGGCTATGCTAACCTTATCAAGGTACTGAACCAAGCTTCTTGGAGAACCACGCACAACCCTGATGAGAGTCGCAAGAGACACTAGGTGGACAGGTGAATCGGATGCAGTAGACCAAATTTGGCTTTCTATCACAGTTAAAAACCCAAGAATATCAGCCATTGCTAGACTTGGAAGAAGGGTCCCAACTAATGTCTCACGGATAGATGCTGGTACAGCTGGGTTTTCACCAGCTGAGTTGGCTGATGGACTACTTACACACTCAATTTGAAAGAATATGTCACTAATCAAACGAGGTATCTCGGTGCCAATGCATGCCTTCCATGTACTCTCCATTCCCTCAGCAAGCAGTTCTGCAGCAGTGGAACTATATTTTTCATTCATTGCCATAACCAACTTCACAAGTGGTTGAACCACCAATGTGGCAAGACTTGGCTTTACAAGGCTAGGGTACCATATTACAAGTGCTGCAGCAACAATAATGTGAGACGTCATTGCATCTTGACTTGTTCCCCCAACACAAGAAATCCAGTCTTGGATTTCATAAGATTCTAGCCATGCAAGCAGTTTAGCTTTCTCAGCCTGAGAAGTCCCTTCAGTTTCCAACAAGCATTCAGAACTCAGTCCAATCATAGTCATTTCTTCATTTCTTGAAATTTCATGTTCAAGTTCTTCAGTTCCATTCAGAGATCTCACAAGTTTTGCATACTTAGTTGCTTGTTGACTACACAGAGGAGCTGGAATAGCTCGTGATGCAGCACAATGAAATAAAGACCGTGCTGCCATACGCACATGTTCACTTTCATCTTGCCAAAAACTCACCAAAAGCTGTAAAGAAAATTAAAACAGACTGAGAATAAACACAATGTTGAATACCACAATCAGCAATCACACCTAGTTACACCATCTCTGCTGGCTGCCAATTCACTAGTAACTACCAATGGCCTTGGACAACTTTTTTCTCTGTTTCTAGCTTTTTCTCATCTATTTCTTTCTAACATCTGTCAGAAACCACAGCACTCTAATCAAATCCAAAATTTCCATTCCCCAACCCATCAAACAAACAAAAAAACCAAGATCTTATAACCAACCAGGGCTTTGATTTCGAGATTTCCTTTTTTTTCTCCCAGGACAGAATGAGTTGAGGATTTGTTATCTTACATGTATTGTATGGATATTTGTATTAGTTTCTAGGCTGTCTTGCTTTAGTGTACTTGAAAGAATAAGTTATTGTATTATAAAAGGAGATTGTTGTGAGGCTGGTAATGGAGAAGATGGATAAAAAAATAATGAGAGGAAGTTACTTTCATACTTTGTAACTCATGAGAACATACTGTTTCATCTAAAAATTAAATTTTATTGATATTTACATTTTAGGAATCAAAATTTTAAATGTTCTCACTTACAACGTGGCAACATATCCTTCAATGACAACATATCAAATGTATAATGCAGCAAATATAAATCTATCATCATTACACAGTTTTTAGTTCAAAGTCAGAATGAAAACACAAGTTATCAGTTCAAGATGGGACCTGGAGTAAAGGTGGCTTTATTTCTGGAAATTTGTCTGCAAAATTCCTAGTATAGAACGCGGCTAAGGCACTGCAAGAATTGACAATAAAGGTCAAATCCTTAAGTACTGCCAATAAATGCAAAATGGCTGGCAGTAACAAATGAGAAATATAGGTAAAAATATTTCACAGGCTAGAATAATAATTGCTCAATCAAAATGCTGCATTGTTAATCTTTTAGAGGAAGGATCATACTTATGAAATATATCAGCATTAATGCAATGGACCCATAAAACGTCATGCTAATAACCAGAAGACAGACATGCATGTCATTAAGACTAAACCTATTATAGTCAGTCTCACCTTCAAGATTGACCAAAATAAAGATATCTTAAATAGGTGAAACTAATCTTCATTTAACACAATTTTCCAAGATATTGTGAGCATAAAATGATTATCATTTGACAGAAAATGTAAGGACAGGATAACCATTCACTTGAACAGAATTGTATCCTGGAATATAGAAAGGTAGAATCCATTTCTAGCAACATGCCATTAGGTATGGTCACAGTCAACAATAAAGAAATCAAACTTCCCATCTGCAAAAATAATATATCAGAAATATAACATCAAATATCTGCTAAGGCTTGAATTTGACATGTTACTCTATTTCGTCAACAGTAATTTGGACAGTGATTTAACAAAAGAAAAAAAAAAATAGGCCTTTTTTTGTAAATCACCTAACATAGCAAAGTAAATGGAGAATAATCAGTGTACAAATAAGTATATAAGTATTTTGATTCAGTGCACTACTTTTGGAGGAACAAGGGTGATACCTGCTAGCGGCTGAACTTGAGTGGGACAAGCTAATCATGTGTTGGGCAAGCGAAACCATTGTCAGTGACCTCATTGCACAAAATTCTGATGATGATTTCCAAAGCTGAAATGTTAATTAACAACTCAGGAGCGGTTGAAATAAGTCAAATAGACAACAAATGCTAATATCAGCACAATTCCTTCAAAATACCTCAAGACTTGCCGTAAAACCAGGAAATGACAGTGTCAAAGACCCTTTGTCGCCTTGCAAACCAGAAGAAACTATAAAATCATTTGGCCTTTTCAGCTTCATGTCAGCTACTAATAAGTCATCAAGACCACAATCCACATCCCATAAATGCAAAAAGGACAAGCTAAACCGAACGAGATATTCTTCAAGTGACTTGATCCAGTCATGCTCTTCTATGGCATCTGTTGAACTCTGATCAGTGTTAAAGCCATCATCTGAAGGCATATGACGGGGACTAAATGTCTCACTCCACTGTTCCTTCATATAGCTAGACTCTTGCCCATCAACATTCTTGCCTTTAGGCTTGTGCTTCTGACAAGGATCAATCAATGCTGAAAGATCAAAGCTCAAGGTAGCAATTCCAGGATATGGGCAAAAGCATTTAATGGGTTGCTTTCTGGTTCGAGAAACATATGGTCCTTTTCCTGAATTAACTTTACTATTATTTGCTAGCAAAGTACTAGACCCAGTCATTTTTGACAAAGTAGCTCCACTTTCTGAATTATTTAACTTGTAATGAGATAAGCTCCCGTCTTCATGTATTGGAAGAAGTAATGATGAAACTGAGGTATTTCCACTCAGTAATGAACCAGAAATGGATGTTGCACTAATTTCTTTGCAGAAATGATCAAACATCGAATGGGAGGCAGTCCCACGAAGGACCCTTTCTCTACACCCGGTCTTCACATCCCATATGTATAGAACATCAATGGCATCGGAAATTCTGGAATGGTCCCGACAGAGACATGCAATATAACCTCTTGCACCATCCCAAACAACTTTCGCAGGGTAGTCAGGAAGTCCAGGAAACATTCTCTCCACCCTTAAAGTCTCAAGTGAAGTAAGAGTGACACAAGAGTCCTCTCCAACGGAAAGAAAGCAATCACTCCAAGGACGTTCAGTTCGAGCAGGGGGTAGAATGATTTGGCGCACAGGACCTACATGTTGGTGCATGACTGTAATGAGATTACCAGAATCAAGATCCCAAATATGAATAGTGCAATCCATGCTCCCAGAAATTAAAACCTGACTAAAACTCCATCCTTTAGCAGCACCCGCCATCCGATGTGCTGCCAAACAAAGTATAGCACCTGTGTGGCCTGCAAAGATTTGTTTGGATATATGAGAGTCTACTGCAAGACGTGGACTTCCAGCTGGAGAATCAAGCCCCCGAAACAAATTAAACCACACAACATGGATTTCACCACTAAAGAAGCCATATACAATCGCAGAAGGAGAATAAAGATTTTCAGAAATAACCATGGAAGAAGATACAATTTGTCCCTTAGGGACAAAATAACAACTATCATCGACATGTATGCTATTCACAGTTTCTGAGGTGGAAACAGAGCTCTGAATAGATGTTAATTCAGTATTGTATCCACCCAAAGACTCGTTTTTATGATCCAAACTAGCAGCCGAAGTCCAGCCAAGAAAAGAAATGCCTTCTCCAAGCATTTTGCATTTACCGAACAGTTTTCCATGATCATGTTTCTGCTTAAGTGACCATATTGTAACACGTGGTTTCCACTGAAATTGGTCTTCAACAGTAAAGCAAACTGATTCAACGCAAAGAAGTATTTGGCTCAACTGGACAAAAGAAAATGACAACCTCGCAGCTAGGGGAAAAGTAGTGGCTGGGATTTCGCAAAGTGGTTCAGAATTAAATGTGTTATCTAAATAAGATATTTCATACAAAAGTGCAGATCCTCTATTATTCCACACTAAAAAAAATTCAGATTCATGGGTTTCACCGGTACTTTGTGCATTCCCAGAATTTTTACTTTCAAGAAACATAGCCCCTACAACATGTGGCGGACCATACTTGTCTTCAATGCAAAGGGAATTGTTCATAAAAAGAATCACTCCTATTATAATACCACTTCCTAACAGCCTAAATATTGATCGATCTTTTATCACAGTAGCAACAATGGTTCTGCACGTTGCAATTGACACCACTTGTCCAGACTCAACAAGGTCATCTTCCAATGTCATTATTTCCTGCTTAGAAGATCTCTGCAACCTTGTCTCACCCTCACCACCATCTTGATGAAAGTCCTTTGGCAAAGGAACCAATTGTAGCTTACCAAAGGAGTCAGCCATGAGTGAAAAATGCTTTTCTCCATCATCAACTGAAGAAACAACGTCCATAAACTTCAAAGGCCCAATGGACAAATTCCCATGAAAAACAGTTTGTACAATGGTAAGAGTATAGGTATCAACAATAACAACAGTACACTTGGGAGGCTTCCTGCTCTGAGATTCTTTATCCATTGAAATCTCACCCCCTTCAGCAGACTCCATCAAATGATGGTCAGATAAATGGGCAGCATCAATAAAGCAACAGCCTACACAAGCATATCTTGGATTCCAAGGCAATGTACGAATAATCGATGGGCTGCCAACCCAAGGTGGCAGTTTTCTTCTACGCCTGCAGTGACCACTACTTCTGCTCCAGACGCACAACGTACTGTCAGTGCAAGCACTCAGTAATGCATCACCATGATCAAAGCTAGAGTTCGAAGCAACATTACTTGAATTATCTGTATTTTGTTCGACAGACACTACAATGGGACAGCAAATGGCGAGATCAGCTATTGGTGCAGCATGACCGCACAACATAGCAATCGGTTTAATTTCCTGAATATGACACAATTTCCAAGCGTCATTCACTAAAATCAACAATCTGAACTGTACCCTAACAAAACCCAGATTTACTACATATAAACTACATGAATGCATCACATGATATCTTTAAACGTGATATCAATAACCAAAGAAAAAAAGGAAACAAATACAAGCTCTCTGGTCATTCAATTGCAAAATACAAATATAATAAGCTAGGTTCTCAATAATAATAATAATGAAGAGAATCGGAATACTGTAGTTATATTAATTTCCTAATTAGAATCGAGTGAAGTTAGTTGGTTACCGAGTGGGAATCTGTGTTGGAGAGGTTCCACCAGAGGATAGAGCCATCGGATCCGCCGGTGTAGAGAGTGGGAGGGTGATTGAGGGAGGCGGTGGCTGTGACGCGGTGGAGCGGAGGCGTGCCCGACCATATACACGCCACGGATCGGCACTTCATGGCCTTTCTAGCTCTGCCTTCAAATGCGTTGAAGGCTAGGTTTCGTTACAAATTTGATGATCAAGTGTTTAGATTTTGGGCCCAGAAACCAAAACGTTCATTTTTTTTTTGCTATTTTCTTTGTTGTGGGTGTGAAAGATTTCAATACAACAGAGCTCAAACAAGGCTGCTCTGTATTGGTCACTGCTTCTTCAATAATTTTCATTGGTTCGGACTTGGGAACATGGCTGATGTCTTATTATATAATTTTTTTAGTACAAATTTTTTTTTTAGTATTTTTTTCGATGCCTAATATTAAAAATATTAAAATTTTCCTATGTAGCAAGTCAGGTTGCTCTGTATAGACATTAAAAACGGTAGAAGATTTCTATTCAAATTTTGATTAATAGGGTGTGTTTTCGTTTATGTGATTAAAATAATGAAAAAATGTTTTATCATAAAAGATGTAATACACGGGAAATTCTAACTACCAACGGCTAAAAAACGGCGGAGTAATATAAACCGTTGGATGAAGCCGATTTTAGCTGAAAATATATCAACCGTTGGATTAAAAAAAAGTGGGTGACCTGGTGAATCGGTTATACTAAAATTGGAGGAAATTAAAACACATAGTAGCGGGAAAATAGGGAGTTATCCATTCACAATAGAAAAAAAAAGACGCGAAGAAGAAGGGAGATTCTGCAAAACACGCGAAGAAGGGAGTTTTCCATTTGACAGAGAGGTGGGGGAATTGGGCGTTCTTACACAAATACTGTATTCGGAGGAAAAGGTTTCCAATTATCATGTAAGTAAGGATTTTTTTTGAGTAATTTATGTTTTTAGGGTTTTGTGGGATCATGAACGATTTGGGTTTTTCATTCAGTATTTTTAAGGTTTTGTGGAATTTTTTTATTGCGATTTTAAGTTCTTCTCGACAGACATATAAAAAGAGAAAAATATATAGTTTTGTGTTTATTAGATATGCTCCTTGTTAATGGTATAAGTTTGGTCGTTACGTACATAATGTTAACATAATTTTCAGATTGAAGTTGGTAGCAATGGAGAAAGTTTGTGAAGCTGAGGTAAATGGTGGACAGGGTACAAGAAGAAAATTGTCAGCATATATGTTATTCTAGTAAGTTATAGTTGAATGATGGTGGCAGTGTTCAAATTCTAAGTTGATAAGCATAATTTAATTTGTACTCTAACAACGAAATGAATTTTGAACAGTTTCAGTGAATGTAGAAGACTTAAGGGTGGTAAAAAGAAAATGAACAATATTGTAAGTAAGATGACAAAATTGTTATTGTGTTTTGGTATTAGTTTGTAATGTGTCCATGTTATTCAAATTTAATAAGTGTGTGAATATTACAGGCGAAGAAAGCACTAGGGAAGAGATGGTCGGAGATGACTGATGAAGAAAAAAAGTCGTACTTGGATAGGTACAAGGAGCTGAAGGGATCTGAAATGGAAAGCAATAGGAAAGGGAAGTCGATGAAATTAGTGGAAAAGGGAGAAGTTAAAAAGGCAAGTGGATGTTTATATTTATTTTTACTGAAAGTGGTTATTGTATGAATCATTTGGTGGATATATTTAAGCGTAACATAACGGGAAAATTTGTTGTATTAAATGTTGTAGGAGTTGTCATCGAGGTGCAGTATGAAGAAGGTATCAAGCTTGTTTAAAGAGATGGAGAAGATGAAAATTGACGGTGTTCTTAATGACATCGGGTTAGGAGCATTACGGGGAATGATTTCGCGAGAAATTAAGCGGGACCTTTGTCGGGAGTTAGCGGAGAAGTTTGATCTTGAAACGTCCACGATGGAATTTAGTGGACACAAGATATATGTTTTGGTAGAAGATGTTGAAGCAATTTTGGGTTTAAAGAACGAAGGTTTAGATGTGGAAGTGGCAACGCGAAATGTAAGTGGAAAGGAACTAGCAAAGAAGTACAAAATCAGCACGAAGATTGCATATAAAGAACTTTTAGAGGAGATACTAAGTGGAGGTTTTGAGGCTGAGGAGTTGAAAGCACGTGTACTGTTGTATGTTGTTGGTTTGTTCCTAAGTCCGAATGCCAACCTTGTGTCTTCCATGGAACATTCCAAGTTGTTGTGCGAACCCAGATTGAGGGGGAAGTTAAATTGGTGTAAATATGCATACGATAGGTTACTTGATGGAGTAGCCAAAGTTAAAGCTCGAGATGGGTTGGCATATATGATGGGCTGCATTCCTATCCTAGAGGTAATGTATTATTAAGATTGAGTATTATTTGAACGTAATAGTTGATTGAGGCAAGATTTACCTTTTATAGTAATCATATGTTTTTATTATTGTTAAATGTAGGTGAGGCTATTCGATTACTAGAATAGAGTTGCAAGTAGAGCTTCAGCGTCTGCTGATGGGTGCGGTCGCATACATGCGTGGGGGCAAAAGGATGTCAGCAGAATTGGTGGCCGCCTAAAGGAAGAGCAACCGGACAAAAAATTAAAAGTAAGTGTCAAAAATAAGTTTGTATTGTATTAGGTTAATGGTTGTAATGACATGAAAGGAATTAATTAGTAATGTTTGTAGGTATTTGCCTCTAATGATGAACAGTGCACGGAGGGAGAAGACGGTGGAAGCAACAATGGTAGTAATGATGTTATAATGTAGATGTTGCAGAAGGTAATTTCAGAGTTGGAGGAAATAAAAGAGAGTCTTGAAGCTCGCGTTGAGAAGGAAAATAAAATAGAAGAAACTTTGAAGGAAGAATCTAAGAATGTTGTGGAAAAGGTTGATGGTTTGTGTGCGGATATAATGTATATGAAGGCTCTGCGCAAAGCTGATGCAAAATTTGGAGTAGGTCTTGACGCAGGCGAAGCAATGTCGGACAAACCTGAAGTACAAGAGGCTGAGGAGAATGATGGTCGTAGTAGTGACCCTAACCCGTTGATGATAGAGGATCTAACGTTGGTTAAAGAAGACAGCGCAACAAGCTTCCAGAGAAAGAAAAAGGTATGATGAGTATAAATTTAAGAGTTGTGGTTAACGTTGCATTAATTGAATGTGCGAGGTAGTTGTTGATATATTTGCGGTAAACTTGTAGGGAAACCCAATTGTCGAAGCAAAGTCAAAGGTTAGTGGAAAAGCGAGTCGAGTAGGGGTGAAAACGAGAAATATGAAATAAGTGGGCGTCTGCACACAAGGGCGATTTCGAGCCTCGATTGGTTTTAGTAGGCACATGAAAAAAACTAGAAATTGAGTTATTTGTACTATGAATTGTATGATTTAGTTTGGTTTTTAAACGGGTGGATGATTTGGGTTACGTTCGATTAGAACGTTAATCATTTGTACTATTTTATAATGAAGGATTGTTAAATAATGTACATTTAAGGTAATATATGAATTGGGTAGAAGTTGTAGTACATTAGAACTTATTAAATATTGCATGCTTTAATGTTATTCAATAGTGAGGAACAAATGTTGAAGTGTTGCAGATGTTGACGTATGTTGAAATAGCTGATGGAGTTGGGCCGTCAGCGAAAGCAATATGTGACTATATCTAGAATACAACCTTGACAGAAGGGTAAGCAATCTATATGGCTTATAGAATGTATTTTGTTTCAATTTAACATGAAACTTTTATGTGTATGTACAGGAAAATCCTGGTAGATTTTGGTCACCTTTATTTGACTGTATTTGACGTTGATACCTTACAACCAAATTGCTGGGTTGGTTCAAAGGTCAGTAAAGAACCCATTTTGTACTAATAAATGAAGTCATTTTGAAGGCAGTGTATAATGACAACTTATTTATGTTATTGGTAACATTTTGGTCATTGATGTTGTTGGTTGGTCGATTGTTGATGAAGATAGTAGGTTGGGTTGTAAATGAACTAAATGTTCAGTGAACTATTCATGAACCGTTCGGCGGGATATTCGTTTATGTTCGTTCATTTAATAAACGAACGAACATGAACAATATTTTTTGTTCATTTATTTAAATGAATGAACATGAACAAAGGGCTTGCTCGTTCATTTATGTTCATGAACATTCAATAATATGTTTGTTTATGTTCGCTCATTCATGTTCGGTTATGTTCGTTTATTTACATTCATTTATGTTCGTTCATTTATGTTCGGTTATGTTCGTTTATGTTCGTTCATTCATATTAATTGGATCATTTATTTTTAATACTTTAATAAAACGCTGCGTTTTAAGTCCACCCAAACTAAACCTTTGAATCCCTAATTTCCTCTTTGTCGTCTCCTTCGCCTCTCAATCTTCTCCATCGCCTCTAAATCCTCTCAATCACCGGCGATTGAAGGTTTCTTGTCTACACCGACACCGACGTCGGGATTAACATTTCTCCATTGTCGTCGCCGATAATCTAGGTCAGTGTATATGTCGTTTGTCTTCTATGTGCTTTTCCCCTTTCTTTAATTTATTTTCTACTTTTCAAAACATTTACACTCAACAAAATTCCCCTCAAATCTCTATTGCCAGGGCCGTCAATAGCGTCGGTGTTCCTCCCTCTTTGACAACGACAATATTCAGGTAAAAATAGCGTTGGTGTTCCCACAGATTTTGACATTACCTTTGCTTTTTTTGTTTTTTTAGTTAGCTTTGCTGTTGAATTTTTCAGATTATTGAAAACAAAAGGAAAATTAAATTTGCAACTCAAAACTGGTTAGGCAAATCTGTGGAGAAGAATGCACGATGGGAACCAGTTTTGAGTTGTCAGATTGTCGTTTGCAAATTAAATTTTTCTGTTAGATTGTTGTTTGCAAATACTTTTATCATTACAATATTCAAGTAATATTCCACAGACAACTCAAAAGTCAAAACTAGTTAGGTAAATATGATAAAATGTGAATAGTTGTTATGGTGTGAAGGTTTGATTTTCTTTTCTCAATCGCCTCTGAAGTTTGATTATTTTTTCTAATTAGTGAAGGTTTCTTCGAATTTTGCAGGCCTGGGTCATTGGTAATCGCCATTGATTTTAATTTCACGGCAGATTCATAGGTAAGTGATTTTATTTTTGCATACTCTTCTATTTTTATTGGTAATTGTAATTTTTTTTGCATTTTGAAACTTAGACTACTATCTCTAATATTATGAAAATCATATGCAGTTGTGTCTTGATGACTTTGTATTCATTAGGTTTCTGTATTAGCTGAAGTAATGTTATGCTTGACAATATATGTGTGTTTACCCTGTTAAGAGGCTTCTAGTAAAGGGCTTAGAATTTAGAGAAAGAAAGCTTCAAAAAAAGAAACTCAAACAAGGCACGAGAAATAAACTAGGTCTTTGAGTTAATTTATAAACATGGCTTGACAATATTCAGGACCAAACATCCATAACTTTCCAGGCCACCTGTACTTTTCACACCTTCCTCTCTCTTTGAATTGAGGGACCACTACTCTGATTCAATGGAATATTTTTCAGGCCTTATTGTAAAAAATGACAAGGAAATTTCAGAGTTTGTCAAGTCAATTCTAATAAAAGGGAAATTAGTAGATGGTAAAAAAAACTCCAAAAAAACTATAAGGGAGTAATACAGCTAGCAAGGTGAAGCACTCCAAGTAAATTATATTATACTTAGTAGTGTCTAGCAAGGGAGCAACATGAACGATTGTTTAGAACTTTTATATTCTACTTTCATTAAATTCAGAGTTTTTTCAAGTTAAAACGTGAATATTTTATTATCGATGATCAAATATTCATACTCAGTACTGTCATATAAAGGATATTGCTTACCTTATAAACAAGGTAAAACATTTTGAATTTATTTCTATAGCTAGATTTCAAAGACTTTGTTTTCATTGATTGTCAATTTGTGATTTAACATTTGGCCGGAAGTTAAGCACATAGGGGTTTTGGTGAATTTTTATGGAAAATGCATTATAATCTTGATATTAGAAAAAGAAAAGAATTAGTGTATTTTTTATTTTTTTATTAATGCTAACATTTACTCATTGTTAAATCAGAACCGTAGATGTCTGATGTCTCCTGTAGTGGTCTATCTCCTTTTAACGACGATCAGTATTTAGATAGCTATTCACCATTTGAATCAACTGAACTTGAATTAAGTGCAAACAATCCGACCATGGAAGATACACAAAATCCTGAAGATATTTGAATTATAGCTGATGACAAAGAAGTTGATGCAACTTCTGCAGCTGTTAGTGCTGGTGCTGAGCAAGTTGATGCAGCCAACAATGAAGAATCTACTCCATTCACTAAAAGGAATAGAAAGAAGACTTCGGGAGTTTGGGAACATTTTCACTTGGTTAAATTGCCTAATGAAACTGAAGTGTGTGAGTGCATCCATTGTGGAGAAAAAATCAAGAAAATGAAAGATGGAACTACCACACCGTTGCATAGGCATATTGGTGATTGCCCAAAGATGAAAGCGGTTAACAAAGGTCAGTTAAATTTAAAAGTGGTGTCTGGAAAATCGGATTCTTCATCTATGATTCAAAATTGGAAGTTTGATAATGCAAGGATGAGAGAGGTTATTTCCCACATGATCATGGTTCATGAGTTACATTTTAATTTTGTGGAGTATGAACTATTCAATGTGGTAATGAAAGAAGCAAATTCGGGATTTAACAAGATTTCACGTGCATATATTAGACAAGATTGTATTTCCAGTTATGAGATTGGAAAGAAAAGAGTTCAAAAATTCTCAAACACTGTCAAGCGCGTGAGCATCACTACAGATATGTGGACATCGAGTCAAAATATCCATTACATAGTAGTTACATGCTATTTTGTTGATTCTGATTTCAAGCTCCACAAATGTATACTGAGTTTTATTGATGTGCCTCCACCATATTCTGGAGTTTGTATCTATGATTCTCTTTTCAAGTGTCTAAAAAAGTGGAACATTGAGACAAAGGTGGCTACTTTGACAGTGGACAATGCTAAGACTTATGATGTGGTGGCTAGGAAATTGATGGAAAATTTGAATCTTCAGAAGAAACTTGTTGTTGGTGGAAAATTGTTTCATGTGCGATGTTGTGCACATATTCTTAATTTGTTAGTCCATGATGGTCTTGGAGAAATTGAAGACATAATTCGTAATGTCCGTGAGAGTGTGAAACATGTGAATGCTTCTCTAAGTCGGTTGCATGTCTTTAGTGAACTCGCCAAATAACTTTCAATCTCAAAGAAGCATTTGATCTTAGATGTTACTACTCGATGGAATGCTACATATGCTATGTTGTCTATTGCTTTGGAGTTCAAAGAAGTGTTTGTGAATTATGCCGATCGAGAGCCTACATACACTACTTTGCCAAGCGAAGAAGATTGAAAAAAAGTTGAAGAGGTTTGCTCATTTTTAGCACTTTTTCATGAAGCCACAAAAATCATTTCAGGTATTACTTGATTCTTTATTATTGGTATTTTAATACAAGTTATTTTTCTTGCAAGATTTACTAATATTTTTTTATATATAATATAGGTTTCGAATATCCTACCTCCAATTTATTTCTTAGATGAAGAAAAAGTTTGGCAAGTATTGGGGCACTTGCAATTTGTTGATTTCGATTGGCGCCGTTTTAGATCCAAGGTATAAAATTAAATTGTTTGAATTTTCTTTTAATGTCTTTATTTATTTATTTAATTTCAATGCTGTCATTTTTTTAATCATGTATAAAATGAAATAGCTTGAGTTTTCTTTCAATGCAATTTATTCACATGACGACGCTCCAAAACAAATGCAAATAGTTCGAGATACTTTATATGAGTTGTACCAAGAGTACGTTGAGGCTCATAAAGCAGCAAATATTGTTTTATCTACTGGAACTGATGAGAGTCAAGGTACTAGTGTTGGTGGTACTTTTAAGAGTGGTATTAACTCTTTAACTAGTCGATTTGGTAAAGGTATCAAAACTGGCACAACTAAGTATGATCAACATATTAGAAGTGTCAATCTTTTTGCTACTGTAAAGTCAGAATTGGACACTTATTTGGAAGAAGAAGTTTATATTGGTGAGTCTGGCGTATATTTTGATGCCTTAGGGTGGTGGAAGGATAATAATCTTAAGTTTAGGATTTTGTCCAAAATGGCTGCTGATATCCTAGCAATTTCAGTCACTACTGTTGCTTCTGAATCTGTTTTTAGTGCTGGTGGGAGGGTTATTGATCCACATCGTTCCTCTTTAGGAACTAAGATGGTAGATATGCTTATTTGTGGAGTTGATTGGTATCGTCAATACTATGGGTTGGAGAAAAAGAAAAGAAAGGTATTTTTAATGTTTTAAAATTAATAGATTTAGTTTTACAATGACTAATGTTTTTTTGTTTTTTGATTTGTTGTAGCAAAATGAAGATATTGTGTCTGTTGAGCTTTCTTGAAGAATGTAGATGAGTGGATTGGTATACTTCTGCTAATTTAGTATACTTTTCAACTTTTGTTATAATTTCTTTAATTTAATATAATTTCATTTATTTGGTTTTGATCAGGATGGATAATGAATTGAAGATTGACAGATTGTTCAAGAATACAAGTTGAAGAATGTTTTGAAGGTTATTGAAGACGGTTGAATTTTAAAAAGATTGTTTTGTGTAACATGTTTACTTTAAGACTTTATTTTTGAACTTGCATGTTTTCGTCGTACTCGAAGACTTTAACTTTGAAGATTATTGTAGACTATTTACGTTTATGCATGTTTTTGTCATATTTGAAGACTTTAACTTTGAAGTTGCAGCTTTATTAATGAATTTTATGTTCGTTTATGTTTGTTTACGTTCGTTTACGTTCATTTATGTTCGTTTGTGTTCGTTTATCATTTTAACGAACGAACATGAACGAACACGAACAAACTGCATTCCTTAACGAACGAACACGAACAAGAAATTTTGTGTTCGTTTATGTTCGTGTTCGTTCATTTGTTCGATTAAAGTTAAACGAACGAACATGAACACACCCTCGTTAGTGTTCGTTCGGTTCGTTTACAGCCCTAGTAGTAGGACAAAATGTAAAGCAAAGAGAGGGTACATACCTTGCACATTGAGTGTACGTAAAATTTGTTTTCATGTTATTGTTGAATAATAATGGTTTGTGAAACATTGAGAATAATAATGGTTGTCTTGTAGGATCAACTTCAACGAGGGGAATTGGATGGTTCACAGCTTGCTTCGTATTGGCGTAAGAGTTATGGACCGTATGGTAGACTTAGCGACTGCAAATTGGAATGAAGAACGAGGAAACATTTAACTAAACTTTGCAATGTATTACATAGATATATTATATGAGGTATGCTTATGTGGAGTTTCAGTACTAAAATGTAATTGATGGCAGGTCTTTATCCCTGTAAATGAAAATAATACTCATTGGTACATGTGCGTTATGGATCTCGAGCGGGGGGAAGCGAAGATACTGGACAACTTGCCCACAACGTGGGGAAATGCTTCAAGAGTGGGTGTAACACAGAAGTTGGTAATAATCGTAAACTTATAACAATTTACCAATCTTTACTCATGTTAGTCAGTATTTAAAAAAGTATGTGTGTCTGTGCATCTAGCTTAAGAAGCTAGGTGAGTGTTTGTTCGATGAGAAGTTTGTACATGTTTTTGGCTCACCATCAAACGCAATTTCTGATCCTCTAGTGATGGTGGCTAAATGCAGACGTCAAGGCAATGGGTATATTGTACTTCAAAAGGTTGAAATGTATTTTTTTGCTAGCATTTGATATGTTTGTTAATAATTTGATGTTTAAAGTAGTATTTCTTTGAACAGAGATGATTGTGGGGTTTATTGCATTCAGTGGATGCTATTATGGCACACAAAACGTGCTGAGGAAGTGGTATGTTCTGCTGTTGTCTGCATACATTTTAATAACCGTTCCATTGAATGAATTATATAATCCAAACTAATGCATCTATTGTTAACACTTGTGTTGCTAGACGGTTGGGGTATGGGACATAATGCATATTTTGTATGATCTTGTGAATCATGATAAGAATAAAAAGAGGCGGGAAATTGTAGTTGAAACGAAAGCACATGTTGCTCAGCTTCAGTCAAGACAATATGTCAGCCGTGTTAGCATTTTTCGGCATCAATGGTGAGGGAGTTACTGCTACGTGTGTTGTTCCTTAACCGTTAACTGGCCTTTAAACATTTAAGCTAACGCTCATATCTTTCTTATATATGTTGTGGTTATGAACATATTGCAGTTGGAGCGGAGTTGCATTTATTTGGAAGGAAATATCTTTTGTATGTATGAAAAGCACATGAGATAGGAGAGGACCCTTTATTTTTTGTTGATTATTTTTGAATTGGACACAAAGAAGTCAGACAACATATGGTTGTATAGGATAATTTCCTATTTTGTACATGTACAACATATGGAGTATAGGGTTTAAGAATCGGAAATAGGTTATTCTTGTAAAGGGTTTAGGGTATTGCAAAGATGCATTATATGTTGAGAAATCATATATATATATATCCATATATGTGGCTTAAAGGATATACATTTTCCATGGTTGCACTTACATTTATGTACTGTCCATTTTATTGCCACTACTGTCTGAAGATGGTCTAGTTCCAAAAAGAGAAGTCCTACATCAAATAAAGTTAATTACAATGGCGTTGATTGTAACAAGAATCGTGTAAAAATCTAGGAAGTTCTATAAAAGTGTACCATGGATGTTGTAGTTGGAGGGATACTAAAAAAATTAATGTTGTCCTCGTTTAGAAGATGTTGGTCCTAACAGAAATGTGGATGCAAACAAGCGTTAATCATCATATAAACGTTAATAACGTATGTTGATAGTAAAAAGAATCGTGCAAAGTAAGATGAAGTTGTATAAAACAGTACCATGGATGTTCCAGGTTGAGGGATATTAAAAAAAATTCCGTCATCGTCAAGTGAAAATTGACTGAGATTCGGTTGAGATGCGAACATGTCGACGACATTTGAGATATCAATTTCCTCTTCGGAAAGGCCTATTGTGTCCACAAATGTTGGGGTTGGAAGTTGAAGCTTAAGATGAGCGCATGTGTTTTTATTGTGTCCCTCCAACTTGCAAAAGGAACAATGAAAGACCTGTGACTTTGCACATTGATTTTTGACATTGGTTTTTCGTTTTGCTTCTTTTCGGTGCGGGTCCCTAACGGGTTGTTTGCCTTCTTTCTTTGATGAAGACTCCTTCAAGATTGTGGAGTGATCAAATTCAGCAGTTAATCTAAGTATCTCATCTTTCGTGCTCTGAAACGTTTTGTCAGTCTGAGATGCAAAGTAGCACAACTGCATGGATAGTGCTCGCAGAGAAGCGAATCGAGCCATTTGTTTCCTTTTCGGTGGCACGTTGAAGTCAACAAATGATGGCGCCGCAATCTTTGCATCTTTCGTCCACCGCGGATGTATTAAATGTTTTGGGATCTTAGAGAAGTCTTCCAACTTCATAACATGCAGTTGATGGCAACATGGAAGGCCGACTGTCTCATATTTCCTACAGGAACATGTTATGTTATGCATTGCGACCTCAAGAACCACCTCATACAATTGTGAAGGATCCTTATACTTTGTTAACCGATATGTTCGGAAGCCTCCACCTTCGACAATTGGATGTATAGGACGATACAATGTCTCATTTTTAAGTGCGATTTGAACAAATTTGAATGATACTCGTGTATATATGTCTACTACATTCCTTTCAAGTTCATTCAATTTGGTCATAGGAAAAGGTGTCGCATTTGAACTTAAGAAATCTTCCCTTAACTCATGAATTCGCATCTCATTGATCCTATTGCCAATGGCACAGACAACATCTATATATGTCTTCTTAGAAGTGAGCAAAAGATTTAGCGATGCATTCATAGCTTCGCACTTTTGGGTTGATCGAAGATTGGCGAAGAAATGTCCTCTAAGATATGCTTGTGCCCACATAGCCGTTGTATGATCCTTCTCTACAACCCAAGGATGATGTTCGACGTTAAACTGTTTAACAACTGACCTCCACTCCCGGTCAAATTCCTCAGTTGTCCACCAAGATGACATGCATCTCTTAAATGCGGAAGTAAATTTTGTGTCACCAACGTTTTCCTGAGCATTTTGTGACATATGCCATGAGCATATGCGATGGCAAGCAAGCGGGAACATCGTTTTTATTGCTCTGTGCATAGCCCTATCACCATCTGTGACAACTGAAACTGGAGCCTTGTTACACATTGCCTCTGCAAATTGTCTCAGTACCCATTCAAAAGAATCGACAGTCTCGTCAGCTAGAATTGCAACACTGAAGACAATTGTTTGGTGATGGTGATTGACACCAAGAATAGGTATTAGAGGCCAACCATAGATATAACCTTTGTACGTCGTGTCAAATGCTATGACATCACCGAAGCATGCGTAGTCGGACCTCGATGTTGAATCACACCAAAAAAGATTATGCAACACCCCTAAGTCATCAAGATTGTATTGCATGTAGAACTTGGTATCCTGCTCTTTCTTCAAGTCAAAGTAAGTTAGGAGGGCATTTACATCACCGTCATGAATTTCTTCAGCGTTTGACCGATGCAGTGAGTTGTACAAATCTTTCCTTATGAAACCAACATTGTGGAAACCACCTCATTGTTGCGTGAAAAAATTCATAATCTGTGATGTTTTCACCCCCACATTTTTCAATGCACGTGCCTCATTTAGATCACCCTCTGTAACTTCTCGACTCGACCAAAGAAACAGTTGCATAATTGGTGGGCACAGCTCGTGATTATGTGCATTATGAAAAAATGATATCCGCCACTGATCCGAATCGCAACATTGAACAACAATTTTTGCCTTGCAACCGATGTGTGTTATAGCGCGGGGCGCACGTTTACGATCAACATCATTAACAGAATCTCTGCGTTTGCCTGCCTGGTTGCAACAAAATTCTTGTGATATTAATGAACCAAGGCTATCATACCTTGTTGTTGATCGACACACACTGAACCCACAATTTATTGCGTATTCTTTATAATACTCCTATGTAGCCTCACGAGATTTAAACACCAAACCATCTAAATTTTCTAGCATAAGTGGTTCATTTGATGTGTGTTCATGAGCCATATTATTCTCTTCAACGTTTTCATCCATGTATGATACAAATATTGAAGAGTGCGTACGAACCTAAAGTTTATTGCATACCGTTGACATCAATTAGTACAATACACATATAAAAAACATGGGAGCACTAGGTTTAGACATTTTTCTTACCTTCACCTCCAATGTTTTGGTTGAGGAGAGAGTTTAAGAGATGTATGGAACTGACACTTGAAGAGGAGAGAGTTTGTGTTTAATGAAGATGCACTCTCTGGTAATAAAAAGGAAATAACTTAGTTGGTGGTAACATTTATTATGCACCAACTGTCTTGGTTGGATGAAATAAATGCGTTGCGATCAAATTTCGAAACCACCATAATTGAGGTTTCGATACCCCCTTTTAGGACCAACGAATTAAGTCTTTCTGCCAAACCAACATCGTAACCAGAAAAAGTAGGTTTCGATACCCCCTTCCAGACCAAGTCTTTCAGCTAAACCAGCATCGGAACCAGAAAAAAGGTTTCGATACCCCTTTCAGGAACAACAAATATGTCTTTCTGCCAAACCAGCATCGAAACCAGAAAAGAAGGTTTTGATACCCCTTTTAGGACCAGTGAAATACGTGTTTCTGCCAAACCAGTATCGGAACCATACAACGCGGTTTCGAAACCCCTTCACAACCCAAAAAATCAACACCCAAACCCCTGTGGAGGGATTCGAAATTGGGTTAGCAGGTTTTCGAGGGAGAGCAGTTATTTATTCAAATTTTTCTGTAATATAAAAAGCCGCAAACCCCTCCTTCTGCTACTCAACTCCAAATAGAAAACCCTAAAGTACGAATACCAGAGTCGACTCGAAGAACTATTTCTCATCCAATCTAAAATCCAAAGTAAGTTGTACTCAAACTTGAGATCCACACGATTTGGTGCTTGAAATCCACAATATCTACACTATTTGGTGCTTGAAATCCACACTATTTGGCAATTCAATCTAACATTAGTGACCGTGTTTAGGGTGAATCGAAATATGGTATTTTTTGCATCTTCGTTACTTTTATATAAACATACATCTTTTAAACTTGCTTCTTTTGCATGATTTTTTTTGCAAGAAAGCTTAACCATGTAGTTGTAGCTCTTTATTGTGTTAGATATGCCTCCTAAAAAGTATCTCGGTAAAGGTAAAGATAAACGACCTAGATATGAACGCACTGCTTCTTCAAGTTCTCAAGAAGCTCCCCCACCTCCAAATATTTTGCTGCTTTGTTTAAAGGGTGACGATGGTCTTCACCGTTACCATGAAATTTATGCTGCAAAAAAGATTAGACAGGAGCGAACAATAGACTTAGATTTCTTGACTTCAAAGGAGTATCAGTTCGATTTCTAGGAACTTTTTGTTGAATGGGGATGGATAAATTATCTAGATTTTAAACCCATTGTATACAAAAACCTTGTCAGATACTTCTATGCGAATGCTACACTTGTTCATGATGGAAGAACAAAAACCGAGGTTGTAGCAATTGACTCATATCTAATGGGCACGGAAATTAGGTTAACTGAAGAGATTATTGCTAAATTCCTAGGTGTCGAAAATAGTGGAGAGTGGTATGAAGCAGAGCGTGTCCCTATTAAGTTTGATGATGATAGCCCCACACATCTTCATATATTTGAAAGGCTTCTGCATCTAATGACAACTTGATTCTTTCGGCCCTCTGGTGGACAATGCACTCGCATGCATCATACCGATTACTGGTGGTTACACCAATTTCGGAGGAGAACGCGACCCAACATAGCCCGAATTATCTTCAAGTCTCTTGTGCAACTCATTAGCAACCCTGCAAGTGGCTCCATCAATTATGCCTGTGTTCTAAGCCACATATTTGACTGTTTAAATATTAACACCACCTTGGACACCCCAATTCCGCTGAAGAGTAAAATTGATGAAACAACTACTAGGAAGACGAGTTGGACGTTCAATGGGGTTGAATGGGTGCATAAAAGAGATGAAGATGAAGTAAGATTTGCCGGAGGAAATGAAGATGCAGCGGATGCTCCACCTCCCATCACACTTGAGTCCCTCTATGTTGTTGTCACGAGTGGCTTTTAGAACTTGGATGCATTTTTTTGCTATACTCAAGCACAGACTGAAGCCCGTCTTGCGAACTTAGAAGATCGTGTTCAATCATTGGAGCGTGATAATCATCGGCATGAATCTCCACCAACATCGGCTTCGTATGCGCCAGAGCATGAAGATGGTTAAGCTATTATCCATTGTATAACGAGTTTCTTGTAATACACCTTGTACCGAAAAATATTTGGTTGTACTGCTTCATGAACATTGTTCGATGTTTATTGTAATATACAATGGTTCAGCTCCCTTTGCCTTTGGTTTAGCCTTGCATTTTGTTTACTTTTCTTCAAACTTTGAGTGTGTTCGTGAACATAACATTGGATTGTTTGAATATAGATTATATCCCATGTATTTCAGGAGAAGAGTAGTATCATCAACAAGATGGTCCAATTGAAGGGCATGATCATGCGAGTGCTCCGGAAAAGATGCCTGAAGTGAGTCAAACTTACGTGCGCAGGAAGCTTCATCGAGTTGGCATAACGCCAAGTAATGCAATAGGCTCTAATATTCAGAGACCCAAACGTCCTGCTCAAATGTATGGGGAGTGGTACCGAAACGTACCCGCTGCCCCATCGAAGAAGAAGCTTCTTATTCTTGACTACAATGGCGTGCTTGCCAGTGTTACGAAAGGAGGTATAACTTATCTCCCGCTCTTCCATTTAAAAATTTCGACCCTAGTTTATAAAATGATTTTTAACGTTGGCATGTGTGCAATTGCGCCCTGGTGCTGTCGACTTTCTGGAATATTGTTTTAATGCGTATAAAGTGGCTCTTTGGTCTTCAAGGAAAAACTATTGTGGACCTCTGCCACCAACCTAAATCAATTGAATTAACCAATATTGTACGAAATCCCCAATTCTCATATATTGTTCATCATTGCAGACAAAACCTTAACTGGGCACTTTGGAGAGTCAGCGGTCTTAAACACCACTTTGCCTTCATTTGGGTAACTTCTGTCTGCTTTTCTTTAATGCATCTTTATAAACTTCTACTCATTCGAAGGCATTCATTTCAATTATGCAGGATCAGGATATGTGCGAGGAACATCCCAAGAACCCATATATATTTGTCAAAAATCTGAGCTGTGTGTGGGCTATTATGCCTGAGTATAACGAAACAAACACGGTGGTGGTTGACGACTCACCAGATAAAATGATTAATAATTCGATCAGCAAATAACTCAACCTATTTCTTCTTACTTTCAGTCATGTAATCAATGAATCCTTTTTAAAGTAATTATGTTTTCGATTATGTTCATGTCTCAGGAGCACACCTACATATGTCCTAAATCCTACAAGGAACTAGATGAGACAACTGATAAAGCATTAGGTAAAACTTCTGAGCTGAAGCATCTTCATTAAAAAGTTGGACCATTTTCTTAAACTCAAAGCTAATTATATAATTAATGTACTTGCATTTGATCTTAGAAAAAGGTGGTTCCATTCGGGTCTATATAGAAAACTTGGCCGCGGCAGACAATGTTCAAGAGTATGTCAAGCATCATCCTTTTGTTGATTGACTGCATGTCATCTCGATCGTTGATTCTTCAAAAAAATTTCCCATTCAAGTAATCTTATATGTATTATATGTTTCTTAGTGTTCTTTAATTGTGTAAATACAACAAACACTGTTAAATATGTTCAAATCACAATGTAAAATTTTGTTTCTTATTCGGAAACGATTTGTACTTATGTCATTATATGTTAAAATCTGATGAACAAACCTACCCGAATTATTTAAAAGATCGCTAAAGTGGAATGGAATTGTTTTCCCAAACTGTGAAACCAACACCGAAACCCCATATAGATGGTTTCAATACCACATACTGAAATGAATTTTTTTCTTCTAAACTGTGAAACCAGCACCGAAACCCCATATATGTGGTTTCGATGCCATCTACTAGAATGAATTTTTTTAACAAACTGTCAAACTAGCACCGAAATCCCCTATAGGTGGTTTCGATGCCACCTACTGGAATGAATTTTTTTTAATTACATTATTTAAGGATCACATTAAATTTAAGGATGAAGTATATTTATAAAACAAAAATAAATTAAACTCTAAAGTGCTTCAATTAAACTTTGAAATAAAAGAAAAATGAAACTAAAATAATGAAGCCTCCTCAATCCTCATCCCTGGCCAGGGAAACAACCTACATGCCCTCTACCGCCCATGGCACTTGTACCAACCTCTCGTTGTGAACTGTGCTGACCAACCATATCTGCATATGATCGCATCTCAAACTTTACCCTAGTGTTTCCTAGTGAACAAAACATGTATGCATAAGTATGAGCAGAAGTGCCTCTTGTATAAAATAAGAAAATAATAGAAAAAACCTTGAGTATGGCGGTTGAAGTTGTCGATGTCTTCTTTGGCAGCCATATAACCATAAAGTTGGCGCTGTGTGGCTGGACCATACAAGAAGCCGTGACAACATTGACAAGCCTATCTATCGAAACCTTTGGCAGCAAACTGGGTATGCAGACATTGAGCATCGAAATAACCTCTTACCGTGCTCTGAAAAATTAGAAGGCTCATCCCACGATGGCCTTGAGGACCGTAAGAATGGAGAGCCTTAACAACAGATTCATAGGACCTGAAATAGTGAAGAAGCTCTTGGTTTCCCATACCAACCCACTGAATCAGAAAATTCAAGACATTAGAAGTTAAGGAATTGTATTATTCATGAAAACATAATTCAAAATTTATACAACTACTTTCCCATTTGCATCTTGATGAAGCTTTGTGTTCATTACCATCACCATGGGTGGCCAGAGTATTTGGTGATCCGCTTCCTCATTGTTTGAAGGCGGGGGGCAGACAATAGCAACATCATTCTGATTATCTCTCAAACCAATCCATTCCCCATACGCTTGACCTTGAGGAATAGCCGAAGTACCCCTTCTACGCAATTCCTCCTCCAATAGCTGACCAAGTTAGCGATGGAGTTTTAGCTTTGGTCTGCCTTTGGTTTTGGCATGTGTCACTGGGGACTAAAGGCCACGAAACCTGTGAGTGGCACCAGTACCTCCTTGACATGCTGGACACTGCCATTGAGTAGAAGGGTCATTGATTGTGTTCATTCTATCGAAGGTTTGGAAAACTTGTTGAACCATCTGCTGGTTTTCATTGTCTCATGGCTTTGTTCCTCCTCTTCATTAGAATCAACATAGACATCATCACTGCTGTTTGATGATGTCTCAAAATCAAGTTTCCTCTTTGCCAATGGCTGAGGATTGTGACCAGAACCTCTGCTCGAACTCATTCTAAAATAGAAGATGATGAAGGTGAAGGAGAACTGATTATAGAAATAAACGAAGGTTTGAGTATATTAAGTTGAAGATGTTGTAAAGAGTAAAGAGAAAAGTTGTTAATTTATAGGGAATTTCAATTTGGAGGGAAATTGAAAACTTAGAAGGGAAAATGAGAAGGCACAATGCAAAGGTACATGAACATGAAACAGTGCATGTGATACAAGTGAAAAGACATGAAACTGAAAAGGTAGATTCGTTTTTTGGGGGGGGGTATCGAAACCAGCTTTATATAGGAAGACCAGTAAACGATGCATGTGATTACAGTGAAAAGACACAACACTGAAAAGGCAGATTCCTTTTAGAGGTATCGAAACCATCCTTAGGTGGTTTCGATGCTACCTAGTGGAATGAATTTTTTTTTGATACTGTCAAACCAGCACCAAAACCCCATATAGGTGGTTTCAATGCTACCTACTGGAATGAAAATTTTGTTGATACTGTCAAACCAGCACCGAAACCCCATATAGGTGGTATCGATGCTACCTAGTGGATGAAAATTTTGTTGATACTGTCAAACCAGCACCGAAACCCCATATAGGTGGTTTCGATACTACCTAGTGGAATACTTTGTTGATATTGTCAAACCAGCATCAAAACCCCATATAAGTGGTTTCGATGCTACCTAGTGGAATGAAAATTTTGGTCATATTGTTAAAGCAGGACCGAAACCCCATATAGGTGGTTTCGATGCCACCTACTGGAATGAATTTTTTTTACCTTGTTGTAAGGAATTGTGTTTGTACACAATTGCTTACAAAGGGTGGAGAAAATTTACCCCCACACAAAAATTCATATGGAATTGGGTATATACCTAATTTCTTATAATTTCAGTAAGAAACTAAGTATATTGTGTAAGAAATTGTGTACAAACAGAACTCCTTACTTATTTTGTACCAAATTGTGCATTCTTGTAAGCAATTGAGTACAAACACAATTTCTTACAAAGGTTTGACCAACTTTGTTCACTAAAAAATTTCTTAAGGAATTAGGTATATACCTAATTTCTTACCATTTCAGTAAGAAAATAGGTATATTAAGTAAGAAATTGTGTACATACACAGATTCCTACCTATTCTGTACCAAATTGTGCATTCTTGTAAGAAATTGAGTACAAACACAATTTCTTACAAAGGTTTGACCAACTTTGTTCACTAAAACATTTCTTAAGGAATTAGGTATGTTAGCTTTGAGCTTCTTCTTCTTCTTCTCAAAGCCCTTCTTCTTGAGTTGAGGACACTCGGAACGGATATGACCCGGTTTCTTGCACTCACAACATATGATCAGATCTTTTTCTTCTTCTTTGTTCTTGGTCTTGAAGTCCATCTTTCTTTGAAACTTTCTACCTCGGTTGGACCTCATAAATCATGAGAATCTCTTGGCTATCATAGTTAATTCTTCAAGATCTTCCTCTTCACTAGAAGTGCTCTCCTCATGTAGAGAATCTTTTAGAGCCACTCATATTTTCTTCTTCTTGTCTACCTCAAGCTTCTCCACTCTTCTTTCTTCTTTTCATCTTCTCTTCCTTGCTTCATGATTTCATAAGTTAGCAGAGAACCAACTAGCTCATCAAGCTTTAGTGTCTTCAAGTTTTTTTGCCTCGATGACAGCGGTTCTTTTTGTTGAGTGCATAAATGTTCTATATTTTAGCCCTTATTTTTACATATTAATGATGCAAACAAGTATGTTTAGTTGCATATTAGGATAGATTTTACATAAACATCACAATTGGAAAATATTGCACAGATGCTGTTGAATTTGGTTTATTTTTGCAAGTGCCTGTCATGGCAGCATCCATGGCAGCAAAGGAGCAGAAGGTAGTTGCAGAGCTGGAGTGAAGAAGTGAAGGAAACTGTCCGCTACAATGTTGTTGTGACCGCTGTCGTGGTAGAAGAAGTGACAGTGAATACCATGGTGACAGAAAATGCAAAGTGGAGTTTGATCGATAGATCATTTAAAGCCTAATTTTCATGGACCACTTGCATAACTGTTGGAGCCCAGAAGCACAAGGAAGGCCTGGTCCTAAGTCCGAGGAAAAAGTCAACGCAAGAAGATAGGGCGAATTAAAAGACATCTACTCAGAGATTTAGTCTTTAATAGAGTTGTACTTTAATTCAAACTTGTATTCTCGTCTCTTAAAAAACCCAAGACCAAAGCCTATATATATGCTTGTAATTCGACTAGACAGAGGATATCAAGATCCTAGCCGTCTTCCCCCAAAACCCTAGTCATTTCTCTCTCTTCACCATGTTCTAAACTCCTCATTGGGCTACAGATTGATCTTGTAAAGTAGTTGTAAGGATTGTACTGTTTTTAGGATTTTTTTTGTTCAATTCAATAAAAGCTTCAAGTTTATTTACTTTGGTTTCAACATCTCATAAGAGTATCAGGAGAGCATTGTGAGGTTATACATTTACTTAATATCGGGGGAGTTAAGTATACAAAAAGGAGTAAACCATATTGGCCTAGGGATAGGTACAAGGTTAAGCAGCTAAGGAAGAATTCACAAACATCGGTGATCATCCCTTCGATTCACGCCGGGAGGTATCAACTAAGACATGTTCATCGACAGAACTTGGACATAGGATTAGACGAGTCACAACAAGTATTCTTGCTGAACTTGAAGTATAGAGTTGTTGATCACTGCTGCGACAGGTGCTGCCGCGACAAGAGCAACGACAGACAGAACATGAAGCCTTCTGAACAGTGTAACATCTGCACCACTGAGCAAATAAATATCAGCCTATTTTCTCAATCTGATTACTTTATCTTTTACTCTAGTTTATTCTCAAGATTTCTCCAAACATTTATTTAAACTTAATTCTTTTCTTGTGCAGCAATTTAAGGATAGAAGTATTTTTAGTCCCTGTGGAGACGATATTCGATACTTCATATCACTTTATTACTTACGACGTGTACACTTGCACCAATTTGCGATAAACTCTTTTACACGCAACAAGTGTTTGGCGACGTTGCTGGGGACTGGTAACATACCTTTACCTTTTATTACTGCACCTTTTTATTTTTTTATTTTTTTATTTTTTTATTTTTATTTCTTATTTGGTTTTAGTTGTTTTATTTTCCCTTTGTTTTTCACAAAGTTCTTCTATTGCTTATGCGCATATCGATATGAGGTAAAGAAACAACTATCTTGAGGAAAGACTAGAAGCAATGGTGAACGGAAGACAAGGCAATGAGGCGGATAATTTCAACAACAACCCCAGGGGTGATGTTGATCCTCCTAATGATGCCCAAAACAATCGGACGTCGCCTGCTGCCCCAGCAGCATGACAAACTTGCCAAGAGTACATGGATAACGACCATGTTGAACTGGAAACTTCGCTGCCAGATGTGGAAGCTGAACACTTTGAACTAAAACATGTGATGTTCAGCATGATAAATTCCACTGGTCAATTTGGTGGATCTGATACTGAGGACGCGTGTGAACATCTGAAAACCTTCTAGGAGATCTGTGGATTTTTCATACAGCTAGGAATAAGCCCGGAAGTACTGAGACTCCGGCTATTTCCTCATTCATTGAGATATAGAGCGAAAACCTGGTGGAACAAGTTAACATCGGGTTCAATAAGAACTTCGACAGACCTTTTTCGTGAATTTCTTTCTCGTTTTATTCATTCCCTCTTATCTGAAAGATTACGTAACGAGATTGCTACTTTTCAACAGGAAGATGATGAACCAATGCATGAGGCATGTTACCGATTTACAACTCTCTTACGAACTGCTCGATGCATGGATTCCCTGTGTGGAATCATGTTGTCAAATTCTATAATGCTGTCAATGCACACACTCGGATGAGGATAGACTCAGCAGCAAACGACTTGTTATTGGACAAGGAACCAGAGAATGCAATGCTGGTGTTGAAAAAGTTAGCTAAAAATGATGAGCAGTTCCCCAAAGCTTGAAAATGAGGTAGACGAGGAGTATCTGTAAAGGAATATGAATCTGACAACTCGGTCAAAACTCAAATTTCATACCTCACCAAGATAGTTGAAAACCTGCAGCGGAAGAAATCTACATCGGTGATCATCCTTTGATTCACGCCGGGAGGTATCATCTAAGATGTGTTCATCGACAAAACTTGGACCTAGGGATAGGACGAGTCACAACAGGGATTCTTGCTGAACTTGAAGTACATAGTTGTTGATCGTTGCCGCGACATCAACGGACCTCTGCCGCGACAGGAGCAACGACAGACATAACAAGAAGCCTTCTGAACAGTGCAACACCTGCACTATTGAGCAAATCATTACCAGCCTATTTTCTCAATATGATTACTTTATCTTTTACTTTAGTTTATTCTCAAGATTTCTCCGAACATTTATTTAAACTTAATTCTTTTCTTGTGCAGCAATTTAAGGATAGAAGTATTTTCAGTCCCTGTGGAGACGATATCTGATACTTCGTATCACTTTATTACTTGCGACGTGTACACTTGCACCTATTTGCGATAAACTCTTTTACACGCAACATTTCCCATCCTAAGACTCGGGAAGAGAGTAGAGTAGCTTCCGAACTAGCTTGTCCTCCAGGATGATCTCTCCAAAACCTTTTAGCCCATTGACGATGGTTGAAAAGCGATCAAACACCTTTGATACGGTTTCATCGGGCTCTATCTTGAAATTCTCATAGCTAAGATTGAGAATTCCAATCTTTGTTTCCTTCACATCGCTTGTCCCTTCATATGTTGTCTCAAGTGTATCCCACACTTCTTTAGCACTTTCGATGGAAGAAACTTTGGAGTAGATATCCGGTCCAAAAGCACAAAATAGCATATGAAGAGCCTTGTCGTTGATTTGAAGCTTCTTTTAATCATCTTCACTCATTTCTCCTTTTCTTTTTGGCACAAGTCTTCCTTCATCGTCTCTCTTCATCGGAATGATGGGACCATCCTCTATAGCATCCCAAACAAGGTAATCACTTGATTTTATGAAGAGAGTATTCGGTTCTTCCAAAAAGGATAGTTGTCACTGTTGAAGAAATGTGGTTTGGTGACCGATTGAGACTCGTACATGCTAGAGCCGAAGATAGATGTCATGGCTTGCTTTGTTGATGATCACATTCTTCCTAGAATCTTCTCTTCCGGTTGTTAATCCTTCAATGTGAAGAGTCTTGTCGTTGATTTGAAGCTTCTTTCGATCATCTTCACTCATTTCTCCTTTTCTTTTCGGTACAAGTCTTCCTTCATTGTCTCTCTTCATCAGAATGATGGGACCATCCTCTATAGCCTCCCAAACAAGGTAATCACTTGACTTTATAAAGATACGCATCCGGTTCTTCCAAAAAGGATAGTTGTTACCGTTGAAGAAATGTGGTTTGGTGACCGATTGAGACTCGTACATGCTAGAGCCGAAGATAGATGACGTGGCTTGCTTTGTTGATGATCACACTCTTCCTAGAATCTCCTCTTTCGGTTGTTAATCCTTCAAAGAGGTAGGCTCTGATACCAATTGTTGAGTGGATCAAAGGATTAATCAAAGCCAAGATGGGGTGAATTGAGTTTTTAAAATTTAGGAAGTAAAGTGGAATGAATAAAAATGAAGAACAAGGCAATTATAGTGATTCAAGTTCCAAATAAACTCTACATCCATTACCTTAGCTCCCACTAAGGATTTTCCAACAATTCCACTAATTGATCTTCCCCTTTTCTAGGCTTAGGAGGAAACCTTAACAAGACCGGTAAATTTTCTACCCAAAATTGACCAAACCCTCACTAGATTACAAAGAAGAATTTGGAGGCAATAAGAATATCTCTCAATACAAATTTGTCCCTTTGAATACAAGCACTCAACCCAAATTGAAATACAAGATAGGAATTTCACTCAATACAATTTGGGATTTTACAAGAATTAGAATTTAGGCACTTGAGCTTGGATTTTTTGTGTAGATGTTCTCTTGGATGCATTAGTTGCTGTTGGTCTTCAATAGACTTGTTTTATACCTTCTCCATTAATTCTTGTCGTTTGGGTGGTTAAGGAATTGATTATAGCCGTTGGAACCCTTTCTTACCACCATAAATGCACCTCTGCAGCCTACCGTATTGGTACTCGAGGAAGCGTATCGATACCTGTCTCAAAAAAGAAAGAGTCGTTGCACAAATATGAGAGGGATGTATCGATACGCGTTTAGGCGTGTCGGTACGGGTTAGGGAACCGTTTCGATACGGGTAAGACCGTATCGATGCAATTTTTCCAACATAGCTCACTAGAGGAATTCGTATCGATACGGGTAAGAGCGTATCGATACGCATTAACCACCTCTTTAAAAATTGATTACCTACCAACTAAGAAGCAACAATCGAAATATTTAAGGCTCTGATTTTTCAAAATCTTTTAAACCGTATCGGTACTCGATTCAAACTCCTTGGGATTTTAAGAGAAACTATATCGATACAGATGGAATCTGTTCTGATACCCTATTTCGATACGATAGAGAGCATATCGAAAAGTTTGTCTCCATTAGCCAAGTTTGTAAAAAAAAGGTATCGATACGGTAAGGAGCGTATCGATACACATAGACGTTTTTGAGCAATTTGGCCTTGGAACACTTAGAAAATATTTTGGAGTTTGAGTTTTTCAAACTAGAGCAAAGCCTTGTTGATTTGAAAGCCTTTTAGGGGACTAAAAAATTCATTTCAAGTTTTACAATTTGGTCTTTAAAACACTTTGTTATATCAAAATCAAACATAGGTGTTACAAATTTTGTCCTAATTCAAAAAATAATAATAAATTTAACCTCATTATCTACACATTATTTCAATTTGTCACTATTTTAATTAAAAATAATTTAACCTTAATCCCTAAAACCAAAGCCTTAAACCTCAAGCCATAAACTCAAAACCCTAAACCCTTAAACTATTATACGGTTTCGTCCCTTTTAATTTTCTAACTTCACCCAATTTATTTTAATGTACCGGATTTATACAAATCACTCTTAACCATTATTTTCTGCAACAATAGTGTTTTTGGTTGTAGTGTTTATCACAATTATGAACATAACAGATGCTATTGTAATCACTATAAATCATTACTTTCTGTAATAACAGTTTCAAATGATATCTTTATCACTATATAACATACCGCTATTTGAATCTCGAAAACACTGCGACTATGCGCCCCCGCGGGGAAATGGTAGAGTTCACACTATGATTTTTCAAATGCACATTTTATTTACTCTGGGAAAAAGGTAAAAAAAATGACGTATTTTTGTTTGCTCCCAAGGACTTTCAAATTGGAATCTTTTATTTATCTTTAAATGGGATATATTTCATATTATTTTTCATCAATGTGCATTCCGATAAAAGATTAAATGGATAAATGAAGCTCATCAGATTTTGGTCTAGCTGTCCCCACTGGTGTTATCTTATTTGTACCATCCTTTCTCTACTTTTTCCCCCCCGAAGAGGATGCTTCATTCGATATCTAACATTAATACATAGTAAAGAGATACGTATGGATCCGATACATTAAAATAAAGAGGGTGAAGTCAGAAAATGAAAGGGACAATTATTTAAGAGTTTAAAGTTTGAATTTAGTACTTAAAATTTTGGTTAAATTAATTTTAATTAAAATAGAGTCAAATTGAAATAATGTATAAATAATGAGGGTTAAATAATTTTTTTGAATTAAGATAAAATTGTTTGAGCTTATAAACGTGGAAGACTAAATGTGTTATTATACAAAATGTTTTAATTGCCATGTCACCCATTTGACTGTTGTTAACATGCCAGTAACTAATTTGTAGCAAAACTAAAAGTTCAATGGTAACATTGAAACAATTGAAAATTTGGTTACTAGACTGAATAATTTACCAAAGTTTAGTTAACATTTGTGTATTTTACCTAAAAAATCTAAAAAATAATATAAAAATTGTTTTTTAAATTTTATTCTAAAAAAAGATAACAACGCTTTCGGTCCTTATAATTTCAAAAGTAATTAAAATAATTTATAGTACATAATAGTACACATAATTAATGGTACACATAATTAGTGGTATATAGTGATACTATAATTTCATATATTTTCTTTACTTAAACAATTGTTATTCTTTTATTATAATTCTTGTAATGATCTCTTTTGTTTTTTCTTATTAGTTTAAGTTTTACATATTTATATTTTTATATTTTTTTAATAAGTCTCTCTTTTTTAATAAAAAAATATGATTTTTCTGTTCCTCTATGCTTTTATGTGAGGTTACTTTACTCTTGCAGTGAGTTTTTTTTCAGGGTTGATTTGAAAAAGTTATTTAATTATCATGCTTATTAACCCCTAATTTGAGGCCTAGGATTGACGCTTGAGCTGTGGTAAAACTTTTGTCAATACACATTTTTATGTTAAAGTTATCATGTTTATTCTATTTTCTGCTTTAGTGACATATATACTGTGTTGAGATTCATTCGGAGGGGGGGAAACTGCTCTAACCACGATAGAAGCTGAAAAAGTTTAGATACGGAATGAAATTATGTAACCTAGAAGAATTAAAAACTAAACACACAATTCCAGTTTTACGTATAAGAAAAACTTTTTGAGTTCCACTTCTCCGTCATTCCACTTTGCATCAAACCATATCCATGCCAGAAATCTCAACACAACGCCGAGTAGGCGGAAGCAAGATCCAACATCCACCCTCCCAATCAGCGCTTCCCTCCCTTCTTCCCACCCTGAAACAGACAAGATAAATGCGGAAAACACAACAAACTCCAGTAAAGAAACACTTGCAGTCATCAACCGAAAGCCATTTACAACTAATCAAAAAATTGGGAACAAGGAAACATCTCAGAAATGGGCAATCCAAGTATCTGGTATCCATGAGGAGTTGAATTGTTGTCATAGCAGCTATCAGTTTCAGAAAATGTCTTTTTATCAGTGGCATATTTCGACATAGGTGACTGGCAAATCGGTTATAACTGATCCATTGCTCACAAACAACAGGACAGAGTTACACACATCCTCCCGTGACTCAATTTATTGACTCATGGTAACCAAGGTTTCTTACCTTGTGAGGTGGAGTTCCTGGTCTGAATGCATTGTTGTTGCCAACGAATCCACCCTTTCCCTTCTTCTCTAAAGATTTAAGAATCTGAAACGAACATGTTAAACTATCATCCACACTCATCATGGCACCTGCATTATCGAATTCCCCGCAGTAGTTTGGAGCAGAGAATATGGTCACCAGCTGTCTCTTTGCAAAGAACTCATAACCATCTTCTACCACCTAAACAAAGCATACAAAAAATTACAAGTCACAAAAAAATACATGGATGCAGATATCTTTATTACTACAATTTAGTCAAGTCTGCCCACTGGCAGTAAGACAAAGGTTCCAGGAACCTGGAACTCTTCATTTTCCACAATGAATGGCCTATATGTCATCAATTAATGCAAATTTAGAAAGATAAAAAAGTGAAAGCTTACATAAACCTATGCTGTAAGCCAATTCAGAAGGTCCATTCAAATGACAATACCTGGTGAGCTCGGCAAATAAGATCAAGGTCATGTTTCTGAAGGAATTCAGAAATTATATCAGCCCCAAAAGTATATGAAACACCCCTATCATTCTCTCCCCAGCCATCAAGATCTTTATCAGGATCAGCCCACAGAAGATCACAAAGAAGACCCTGATCTGGCACATCAACAGGACGAGAAATCTTCCGGATCTGATCCAATTTTTTCAACTCAGGAGATAATCCACCATGCATGCAAAGGATCTTCTCATCAATTAGTGCAGCAACAGGAAGGCAGTTAAAGCAATCAGTAAACAACTTCCAAACACGAACATTAAACCTTCTTTTGCACTCATCGTAGAAACCATATATACGGTTAATTGATGCAGATTCATGGTTGCCTCTAAGAAGAAAAAAATTCTCCTTGTATTTGATTTTGTATGCAAGGAGAAGGCAAATTGTTTCAATGCTCTGCTTTCCACGATCAACATAGTCGCCTAGGAATAAATAGTTTGCTGTAGGAGGGTATCCTCCATACTCAAACAAGCGTAGAAGATCAGAGAATTGACCGTGAACATCTCCTGCCAAAATAATATGAAAGTAAATGAAGATTATTACATCCCCAATTTGCTAAAACTTGCTAAACAAACAGGAACTAAATTACATATATGCAAATTAAAACATGAACACCAAGCCTGTTTGATGAAGATCAAGTAGAAGTCCAAGCCCCTTGGAGGCCAAAGAATTACCAAACATACCTTACGGACCAAATTAAAAGGCTGTGAAATTATTGAGCTTGTGATCCTATATACACCAAAAAGTAAAAAATAAAAATCACAGAGCTCAACAGCTTTGACGAAACTCTAACTCTTTTGACATATGCTGTACTGACGAGAACAAACTTACTAGACATCCCACCCAAAAGCACATCCAATCAAACACAAATAATAAAAAAGAGAAGAAAAGCAATAGGCAATAAGGAACAAAGTAGAGCTTTATGGAAAGGAACAAATAAACAAACAGAATACTGCAGCTTTAAAGTCTTACTTTAAATTCAACCAGACACAAAGCATTTCAAGCTCCATGCCCTCCATCTAAGGGTTAACATAATTCTGGAAATTTAGATCCTTCATACAATACCATCAGTCTCGTCAAAAGTGTTTTTCTTCAGAGTACGAAGTTACAACGCCTTGATATGAGAGCAAAAACAAGACTTCCCAGAAATGTTTTTATTATTTTCCACCACATAGCGCAATATAATCTCTTTAACTTCCCGATGGCACATAATGTAACAACTTTCCAAACTGAGACCCCTGATAAAGAAAAGTTGTCCAATTCCACCAGGTTGCATATACCAAAGTGTAATAACAAAAATCAGGATCATAAGACAGTAGTTAGTAACTAATACATCCAAAACTTTTGACAGTCTAATTAATGTATCATCTCCATATGTCATATGGACGATGCACGTCACATACAACTAGCTATAATAGTTGAGCCCGGGTGACATGCACAAGTTATATTTACACAAAATTCACCCATTAATGATGATATTGCTTCCCAAGCAACAACCTATAGTCCTATTACTAAAATATGAGAATACATTTAGGCAAAAACTGAATGTAAATTGTAAAACTCACATTTGAAAGCCCGGGGAAACCAAATAAAGAACTAGCAATATCTTCTCGGACTGTGAAGACTTGCCTGGAGACCAACCGGTTTGGGTTGTTATCTCCAAGTAATGCATTACCAAATGCAAATAACAATTCAATTAACAATCTAAGTCCAAAGCCCTATAATATACATTTGCTGCTCTCTACAATCTTCCTAATCATTTGTTTTTATGTTTGTTTATTACATTTACATCAAGTCAATAGAAGATAATCTTTCAAAATAAGGGTTATAACTCTATGGCAATGAGAAGCTAGGAATATGGGTAAGAAATTAGCAATTTCTTACATCCACCGATATTCAAGATCAACACATACAATGATTACCAAAAAAAAAAAAGAAAAACCCAAAAACGAAGTAACGAAAAATACCCCAATATAAATCAACGAACAATCAATAAATTTACACATTAATCAGGTTTACATAACAAGAAAAATAAAAACTTTAAATTACTAATTATTACCACAAATCTTGATAGGAGCCTCAAGTTCAAGAAGATTAGGCTGACTAAGAAAGCACTCTTTGGAGGCAACACAAAGCTGCTTTATCTCAGCCTCCGTCATCTGCACTTGCTTGACAGTCCTCCCATTCTTCGTCCCCAGCAGCCTACTTATGATACTATCAAGCAAATTCGGGTCCATCTTAAAAAACCCTAAAACACAAACGACCCTTTTTTTTCTCTGGAACTGGAGCAGAAAACAAGAGATTCTCTTTATTCTTATAATGGGTTTCGTTCGTTTCTTTTAGGTTTATCGGTGATTCGTGGAGCAGCAGCGAATAGGTTTTTAAGAGAAGCGGGGACGGGCATTGTGCAAGACTTCTTTTACAATTCCTTTTATAATATGACCCTTATCCTGCTTCCAAACACAAATTTATTCTTTTTTTATTGGCACCAATATTAAAAATTAGGGAAAACTACGGTGGTCCTCTAATTATTATCGTTTTTTATTTTGGTCTCAAAACTATTTTTTCGGTAAAATTGTTCATTTTATTACATAGTTTTTCTGTTTTAGTCCCCGGCGTTAAATAGCTAACGGTTTTGCTGACGTGGTAATTTTTAAAATGTTTTTTAATATTTTTTAATCATTTCTTTCTCTTCTTCTTCATCTTCTTTACTTTACCCACCAAGATGAGACTTCAGAAAAGCAAAATTGCAGACATCAAAAAATTACAAATACTTCATAAAGCGTCAAAAAAGATAAAGATGAACAAAAGGTAAGTTGCTTACTTTCTCCTTGCGATTATCCATCTGGGTATGAAAATCAATCACGACAACATTAGCTGGCAGATTCTCAACCTTACTCTTCAGGGAAGTATATACATCTGAATTTCAACCCATAGACTTCTCGATCTTTTTCACAAACAAAATCAAGGGACAACTCTTGCTTTCATTCACTGCAACCTATGGAAGTGAAACAATTCAGAGCTAAATGCTTATAAATTTGAATACCATAAAGCAAAAGCACTGATGCATTAATTAAAATGATGCGTACCTCGAAAAGTTCATTAACAGCTAGCTTGTCAACATCGTCTCCTCCAGAACTATGCAAACGAAGTGAGCTAGCTATAAATTGAAAACACAATGAGTAAGTTTGGATAAAGTCCACAATACATCATAATAGATGTTTAAAATTAATGCAAGAAACGGGATAAAGTGATCACCAACACGGAAGAAACCATGATTTTCTTCACAAAGCCTACCAAGATCATTTTCCTCTAGAATAGATCTGTCAAATTTGACCCCAATTTTAGAGGAACCATTTTCTTCAAATGCAAGGAGAACTTTGCCTCGAAAACCAATCGTTGGTCCCCTACATAGAACACAAATATTATATTACTTAACCTTTTAGCAAAAACGTGCCTTTAGAAAAAAATTACATGTTCATTCTATCTACCATGCCAACACTAGCAACTGTTCTTAAAACAAATGAACATCTCAGATGCTTAGCAATGTATAAAGCAGCCTGAAAATGGTGGGTAAAATAAAGAAGATAAAGAATAAGGGAAAGAAGAGAGAGAAATGATTAAAAATATTTAAAAAATGCCACATCAGCAAAACCGTAAGCTATTTAACGTTGGGGGACCAAAACAGGAAAATTATGTAACAGAATGGACAATTTTGCCGAAAAAAATAGTTTTGGGACCAAAATAAGAAAACGGTAATAGTTAGGGGACCGCCATTGTAGTTTTCCCTAAAAATTATTTTTTATTGTTGATAGAAATGGTTGAAAAAAATAAAATTAGGGTGGATCTTAATAGATAAAAATCATATGTCCCTTTTCGGTGCCCTATATATGTCCTAACATTAAAAAATAGGTTCTAACCCTAAATTCTAAATCCTAAACCCTATATCGTATACCCTAAAAATATACCATACCCTAAATTCCTTAAACTCTAACCATAAATCCTAACCTTAAACCCCGAATCATAAACTCTAAATCTAATTTTAAATGTGAGAACATAAGTCGAGACAGCGATAAAGGTTAGAGAATTTCCATCCGGATCTTGATAATATGCCTTGTTTAAAGAATACATATGTGGAAAGAGAGAGTACGATTATGTAAAACTAAAAAGTTTTACCTTAATTTTGAATTATTAGATGTGTGTAAATTGGAGAAACTTAATATACTCACTGGGTAACTTACCCAACTGATGTGGCAGTTTGGATAGAATCTAATAAATTAAGTATTTATTGTTCTTACATAAATAATCATAAAAGACATTAAATGAATTATTCAACCATATTCAACTTTCAACCACTATTTATCTCTCTTAACCTTTATGTAGAACTAATGTTTTGATATAATAATTGAAAAATGTTTTGGACTGATTTAAAAAGTATTTAAAACATTTCTAAAGTCCAAACAACTTGAAATTATGTTTAGGGAAGTTTTTAAAAGGGTTTTTCATGTTTTTCAAAGCCAATCTAAACAAAACATTCTAGGTGTTTCGAAACACCTTAGGGTGTTTCGAAACAGGGGATTCCTGTGGCAAAATCGTTTTCTTTCTACATTGAGAGTGTTTTGAAACGGCTTCGAGCGTTTCGAAACGGGGAGCTGCAGAACTGCATTTATGGTGGGAATTAAAGTCCTCAACGGCTCCAATATGATCCCAACGGCTAGTAACAGCTACAAACTCATTTGGGAGTATAAAAGGGACCTCCAAGCATCAATAGAAGGCTAATGCTCATATTGTCAAACATCAAATGATCAAAGATTGTCTTAGAGCTTAAATTATCATTTATTGTATAGACAAACACTAGTGAGCCAAAATTGTCAAATTTGCTCAAGTGTTTTAGGTTTTGGGTGAGTGCTTAATGATCATTTAGCTCAATGGGTACCTGTTGACACCCCAAAATTATTAATTTTTATGCTTATTTCACATGCTCTTCCTTGTCTTTTAAGTACATTTAGTTGCATTTTAGATTGTAAAGTCATGCATTGCATAAAGAGTTAGGATTCGATGTTATGTCAATGTGAAGGGTTGTTTTTGGCACCTTTTTGTAGGTTGGAATAGCTAATGGCACAACAGCTGGCAGAGCAGGAGCATGCTAGCTCAAGAAGGAGATGACACCAAGGAGGATGCTGATTTGTCGTTGACATATAAGGACCTTTAATACTAAGCACCAGTCGGCAAAAGAAGAACATTTGATGCCATGCCAAGAAGATGTTGACCCACAAAAAATAGGACCGGATCAGGCTGCGAAAAAATAAGGATTGGATCAATCTCCGGAAAAAATAGCGACAAGCAGTGCCAAGCGCGGGTGGCAGTACCATGCCGTGCTGCGATGCTAGAAGAGCAATGGCACGATGATGCCAGCCCTAATCTGACCAACCTTAGGATTCAAACGGCGGATAAGATGATCACTTTTCTTATCCCTACAAGTTAAAAATTCAAATCCAAGATAAACTTAGGCTATCCATGGAGTCCTATTTAAATCCGATCAAAGCAAAATTGACAAGAGTGGGGAACGAGGAAGGAGAGTGGTCGAAGATAAGGTTCAACATCCGACTGAGAGCCTGGCTATGAGGAGCTGCATCGAGAGACCTATATAGCATTTAGGTGTTCTCTAAATATGAGCGTAAGTGCACACTCTTGTCAAGTTGTAATATAAAAGATATCGTCTCCCACGAGGATTGGACAACTAACTCGAATATAAATTTCTGCACAGAGAATATTTAAATGCACAAGTAAATTTTAGTTCTTTTAAAAAATAATAATAAACACAAGTAATTAAGAGAAGAGATCAGATTGATGGAATGAGTCAGATTATGCTGCTCCGTAGTGTGAAACTGCGTCGAATAGGTTAAGTTCTATTGCGCTGCCAGACTTTGCTGCCTCGGCAGAAGATGACAAATTGGTGCTTGGATGCTTTCGCTGCCTCGGTAGGTGGAACAAACGATTGACTCGGTGGCAAACTCGGTAGACCTTCAAGGCTCGGCAGAATACTTTGATGATGATTCAGGTAATGTCTAAGTCAGAATACTGTTGAAGCCCACTGTAGATAATACCCATCGACGTGAATCTTGCAATGAACAGCAACCTTTGGTTCGTCCTCTTTTAGCCGCCTTAAACCCTAACCTATGTCTAGGCTGGATTGATCAACACTTGGTATTGAAGAGATCGTGCTTACTTCATTCGTGAGTTTGACTCTCTCGATGCCAAACAAATGGATTGCTCCCAATCGATCTTTCGAACTCAATTGAAAACAATAAAGAACATGAAATAAGTAAACCTTGAATTTATTGCAAAAACAAACTTAAACCTAAACAACCGTTCTCACAAGTACTTTACAACACAACCCAAACCCTAGAGAATTTAGAACATAATGGCGGCAAGAAAACACAAGAGAAACTAAACTATGCCAAGAGATCTCTATTCTATGATTGTCTGAAATACAAAATATGATCAAGTATATATAGGGCATGACCTAGGTTAAGTCCTCCTTGGAGTAGAAGTCTTCTTTATGACAAAGTAGCTTTTGCATTAAATGTATCGTTTAATTTTGACTTCTTTGACCTGAGTATGGACTCCTCTTGTCTTTGCCTTGCACCGCAAGCAAGCTTTGATCTTCTCCTTTGACAACTTTGTTCGATGTTTCCAGTATTAGTAAATTGCGTGGATGAGCTCATTGGACTTAGAAAATTATGCTCTATCAACCGCACTCCAATTCACCAATTCCTCAAGTTGCTACCCTGGGCGGCAAATATGGCGGCGGTAGCTACTCGACATCAATTCTCTTTGTGTTGAACTGCTTTAGTATAGCTCCTTGGCTTGCTGGCTCAACATCCGCTCCTCTGCTCCTCTCTCCATCATCAGTCTCCAGCATCTGAAACTAAAACTAAACTAAATCAGTATATTTTCTTACCAAATCAAAGATATTCAATAAAACAAAGCAAAGCAAAGAATATTGTAAATAATCCATGCATGCACCTAAATATGCCTAAAATTCACTTAAGAACAACAATAATATAAGGTGTAATGCATACAAAATATAAGACTTATGAGCACATTACACACCCCCAAACTCGAACTATTGCTTGTCCTCAAGCAATACAACCCTAAATATATTTGCCTTTGCACTAATTAGAAAGAAGAACCTATTTTAAACTTGATTTAGCACCTCAAGGCCGTGACATTTATCATTATATTAGTGAAAGGTGAATGGCATGAATTACCTCAGAATTAAACTATAATGCCAGTGCAGTGTGTGCAGAGACTGTGTATAAGTTGAATCTGAAGAATATTCTAAGTAAAAAAAGATGATGTCAAGGTAATATAAGGTTGTTGCCGAGGTAGCACGATTAAGCACATTTTATAATCATGGCAATAAGGGCTTCAGCTCATCACAACTACTCTTTAGGTCTGAAATTAACATAGGAGCAGACTACAAAACCTCGAACCCATTGAGTAGTCATCCCGTGAATACTTTCATTCACTCATGCTAATTTGTCCGTCACTTCAAAAAATTTCAGATACATGGACTTTGATAGCAGCGGAGTGTCCTTGGCACATGATTCTTCCTAGAGCCTATTTCGGGCACCTCTAGGGTAAAACAACATATCTCTTCTTTTTTTGTTTTCTGTCGCGACAGCTACCTGCAACCATGTTAGAATTTTACAAATAATTCAAGCAGGCAATGTTTATCATAAATTCAATCAAATTCAACAAGTAACAATGGTTTTTATTATTATTGACAATTATAGAAAAATTCTAAGTTTTCTTCATGCTTTCCCTAAAATTAAGTTCATTTTATTTAATGGTGCGAAAAATTTAAAATGGGTTATCCTATCGTAGGCACAAGTTCTAACAAAAAATTTTCTTTTGATTAATTTTAAGGCAAGTACATATGAAACTAAATGATCTAAGTATGCCTAAACAATGAGTTATAATCCCCCAAACCCGAGATGGGCATTGCCCTCAATGCACAAAATAATAAAAAGACAAGATAAATAATTAATACAGACAAATAAGAAGTAAAAAGAAAGAAAAGAAACAACGTTAGAAGTTGTCTGATGGTTGAGATGATGCTGGAGTTTTGGAGGTAGAGGAGGAAGATGATGATTGGATGACCAGGCGGTGGCTGGGAGAGGTCTTGGAAGTAGGCTTGGCAGGTGAAGTCTTTGCTGTGCGTGGAGGCTGGACTCTCTTGGGCATATGGTGAGGAGCTTCAATGTGGACCGATTCAGTTTTTGAGTCCTCATCCTCCGTTGCCGGTTCGACCAAGATTATATGCCTTTTCCTTTTTCTGTATGGTTCTGCCATTGGTGCTGCCGATGGCTCTACTATTGCCATTGGTTCCCTTGTGTCTGTTGTCTGCTACCCGGAATCCTTAGACGGGGAGGTGTCGGCCACTGTTGCCGCTGTAAGGACTGAAGAGTATTGTTGGTGACACCTCTATCGAGTGTCAGCCACCGTGTGAGAAGAGGAGGTGGCAGAGTAAGATGGGTATCGTGCGGGAGAAGGCATCTGGCGGCGGAAGACGGCATGGCGGGCATCAGCTTCTAGTGGTGTAGCCTCTCTTGGTTCTGCTGCGGCGACCAAGTCTTCTGGAAACCTGGGCAGTGAGGGGCCATTGTTGGGAAACTTCTGCAGAAGATAGGCCACAAAAGCCTCTTGAACTTCACCCACATATTTTATGAAAGTCATCTGTTGCCGCTCAATTCTCTTGTTGCTTCAGATCGGTGTATTGAGTAGCTGGATGACCTCAGGGTTTTGGGCAGCCTCAGTACTGCCTCTTGCTGCCGGGGAAGCTGTGTTGTCGGCTGATGGCTGAGATGGTGTGACCGGCTCTATTTCAGGCGCCTGCATCATCTGGAGCCTGAATTTTCTGGTCCAGCCCTCCCTTGATTGTGTCAGCACATCATATGCAGATTATGTCACCCACGTTGACCCGCCGGTTGTTTATGATTGAATTGATCAAGGTGAGACAGGGTCGATCAATTTTTGTGTTGTGGGAGGTAGGTAGTAGGTGTCGCTTGATGAACGTGTTCCAAAGCATAGCCTATGGAAGTAGATGGTGGCACTGCACATACCCGCTGTGTTTCCCCGCCAGCCATGGGGCGTTTGGTTCACAGAACATGTCTTTCATTCTGTCGTAGTCACAGCTGTTAATGTCTGTCGCCATTCCTCATGAAGATTGTCGTCCATCTCCAACCTATATAACCTATTGATGATGGCATCGTTGAGTTTTACTGCCTCCCCTCTAACAAAAACGAATGGAACTTCTAGGTGGGTTTGGTGGGCGTAGAACTCTCAGATGAGGGTAACGTTGGCCACCTCGGGCTGCTTTGCAAAGATTTTCCACCCTTGGCCATGTATTTTCTCGAAGAGGGCGGGCTCGAGACCTAAGTCTCCCGTTTGCTGCGAGTAGTGGAACCCTTGCTCCTCTCAAATTGCTCGGTTGGCAAATTGCGCCCTGTGCCTTTTCTAGTCTAACTCAGAGAAGAATCTCTAGAAGGAGGGTTTGGATTGTGATGTTGCCATAGTTGTGAGGCGGTTGTAATATGAAAGTAACTGAAAATAGAAAATATTAAGAAAGCAAGTTGACGTAAAAGAGGTTTAAACAAGGAGATGAAGTGAAGAAAATGAATGAAATAGTGAGGTATATATATGGGTTGTCGAGAGATACCGTGGCGACATTAAATTCCCAATGGGCAGATTTTGCTGCGCGTGTTACGGTATTAAATGCCCGTTACGCTGTAGCTATCGGAAGCTAGCCGTTGGCGTTATTATAGCCGTTACGCTTTTCTTCGTTGGGCCATCTTCAGTTGTTTCGACGACATGGTGGGCGGGCTCCTTGTTGGGCCTTCCTCTTGGTCCTGCTTATTTATTTCTAAACCTGAATTAAAATAATTAACTAAATAAAGTAAACTTAAAATAAGAAAAATAAATTGTGAAAAATTAAAATCTAATCCTAAAACATTAAAAAAGATATTAAAAATAAATTAAGTTATGTTGGGAGTGCATTGAGATGCATCTCGCAAGCATAACCACTTCCTGAGTTGGTTATGTTTTTCTTTCCGTTCAGGTGAGTCATCTTGCTCCTCAGGGTCTTTGTTGCTACCCTGCATTCTGCCCTGGCGGCTGCTGCCTTGCTCTATTTCTATGCTGACCTTGGAGGCATGTGTGTCTTGGCATACCTCTTTTTCCATGGCTGGTTTCATGGGCTGTAAAACATGTATTTTTATGTTCTGATTGTCAACCCTCATTATGAGTTCCCCATTCTCTACATCTATTAATGTTCTGCCCGTGGTTAAGAATGGTCGCCCAAGAATGATAGGGGCATTCTCATCTGCCTCATAGTCCAGGATAAGGAAATCAGTTGGAAAAATGAAGTTGCCCACTCATACAAGGATATCTTCAACTTTTCTTTCCGCCTAGACAAAGAAATGGTCAGCTAGTTGGAGCATGATTGAGGTTGGTTTTACTTTTCCAATTCCTAATTTGTTGAAGACAGCCTAGGGCATCAGATTAATGCTTGCTCCTAGGTCACCTAGTGCTCTCATATCATGGTTGCTGCCTATCTTGCATGGAATGACAAAACTGCATGGATCTGTCCTCTTGGGCGGTACCTTGTTATGTAGCATTGCCATGCATTCTTTAGTGACAGCTACCGTCTCGAATTCCCCAACTATCCTTCTCTTGGAAACCATATCTTTCAAATACTTTGCATAATTCAACATGTTTTGTATGGCTTCCACGAGTGAGATGATGTGCACCTTCTTTAGAATATCCAAAAATTTCTTGAATTGATGCTCTTGCTTTTGCTATTTAAGCCTTTGAGGGAAGGGCAGCGGTAGACAGATGTCCTGAATGCGTTCTTTATAGGGAAACCTGATCTGTGGGGGTTTATGATAATCTCTTTCAGGGATGATGTCATATGCATGGGCCTTAGTTTGTGTTGCTGCCACAGTAGGTTGTTCGTGTGTTGTTGCGGCACGCGGTTCTGGTTGTTTTTTCTCTAGCTGCTCAATTCTGGGACCATCCAATTGTTTCCCACTTCTTGTAGTTATTGCTTTACACTGCTCGTACGTGGGTTTTGCTGTGGCCTCTGTGTTACTGGATGATGCACCCATTGATCTATTGCTTATAATCTTTGTAAACTGCTCGAACTGAGTTTCCAGGTTCTTTATTGTTGCCTCCTAGTTGTTCATCCGTATTTTAGTCCTGTCCATGAAAGTTTCAGTCTAGTCAATAAATTTATTAGTATGAACAATAAAATCACTAGTACGAGATATAAAAGTATGTAAAGTAGATTCTAGTGAATTATTGTCTGTATTCTGTTGCTGCTTCCAGGACAAGTTCTACTGATATCCTCTTGGTTGCTGGTTTGGATTTGCAGCAATGTTAGGGTTACTCTATGAGAAATTTGGGTGCTTTCTCTAGCATGGATTGTATGTGTTGGTGTTGGGTCTGTTGTTCCTCTCATAGGTCCCCATAAAATTGGCAGATTCGCTGCATTCGGAGGAATCATGGTTGCCCCCACACTCATCACAAAGGGCTCCACAGCCCTAGCCTCATATGATCTCCCAGTGGGTTCGGCCGTATTCATCACCAACTGTGTCAGTTTGTCTAGGCGAGCAGTGACACATTCAGTAGCTTCTACTTCATTCACAACAGTTGGCCACCTTATACCGCTGTGGCGGGCTGTAGGGAACTTGTAGTCATTCTTTGCAATTCTATTCAGAATCTGTAGTGCCTCCTCAGGTGGTCTATCCAGGATGATTCCATTGGCTGAAGCATCGAGCATCATTCGCGTTGGCTGATTTACTCCATTATAGAACATCAACACTTGAGTCCAGGATGGGAAACTATAAAGTAGGCAGTTGTTTAGCATCTGTTGGTATCTCTCTCAAGCTTCATACATTGGTCCGTCCAAGTATTGAACGATCCTACCGGTTGGTTGTTTAGCCACTGTTTTGCCCTATCCCTCAGTGAATAGGGAAATAATCTCAGCTTAAGCACATCTTGATGGACTTCATGTATCTTAAAAGCTTTGAAAATGTCAAGGAACACTCTCAAGTGCCGCCGAGCATCTTCCGTCGATGTTCCTCCAAATTGCCCCAATGTGTTAATCATATTGAACATCACTGGTTTCAACTCGAAGTGATCTGCTTCAATTTCAGGCTCAGCCACAGTTGGATCAAATCCTCTGAAAACGTGCTCTAAGTAATTCTCGGTGGTTCGCACATACTGTTGTTGCCTGGGCGGAATTGGGGGCTGCTGTCTAGGTGGCAGATCTTGCTGCCCATCAATTTCGTCTCGGGCAATATTGGCAGGGTTGTCGTCTTGGCCGTTATGCATGGTTGCTTCCACTTTTCCTTCTTCCTTAGCTCTTCCAAGGGCTTCTCTTGCTTCTTTCTTTTGTTCACTTTCTCTTCGTTCGATCTCGTCTATGAAAACGATTTCGGTTGATGGGTTGGTTCTGGTCATGCACTAGACAAGAAAACTGTAAAATACTTTTTTTCTCGAATAAAAATAAAAATTGAAATTAAATGCAATAAAATAAAAGTACAAAAAAATAAAGACGAATTTACTGTTGTCAATCCACGGCAGCGGCGCCAAAAACTTGTAGAGCGATTAGGTGTTCTCTAAATATGAGCGCAAGTGCACACTCTTGTCAAGTTGTAATATAAAAGATATTGTCTCCCCTGAGGATTGGACAACTAACTCGAATATAAATTCCTGCATAGAGAATATTTAAATGCACAAGTAAATTTTAGTTCGTTTAAAAGAAAAATAAATAAACACAAGTAATTAAGTGAAGAGATCAGATTGATGGAATGGGTTAGGTAATGCTGCTCCGTAGTGTGAAACAACATTGAATAGGTTAGGCTGTATTGTGCTGCCAGACTTGGCTGCCTCGGCAGAAGATGGCAGATTAGTGCTTCGACGCTTTTGCTGCCTTGACAGGTGGAACGAATGATTGACTCGACGGAAAACTCAACAGACCTTCAATGCTCGGTAGAACGCTTCGATGATGATTCAGCTTATGTCTAAGTTAGAATACTGCTGATGCCCGCTGCGGATAATACCTGTTGACGTGAATCTTGCAACGAACAACAACCTTTGGTTCGTCCTCTTTTAGCCGCCTTAAACCCTAACCTATGTCTAGGCTGGATTGATCAACACCTGTATTGATGAGATCCTGCTTACTTCTTTTGTGTGTTTGACTCTCTCGATGCCAAACAAATGGATTTCTCCCAATCCATCTTTCGAACTCAATTGAAATAATGAAGAACATGAAATAAGCAAACCTTGAATTTATTGCAAAAACAAACTTAAACCTAAACAATCATTCTCACAACTACATTACAACACAACTCAAACCCTAGAGAATTTAGAACATAATGGCGGCAAGAAAACACAAGAGAAACTAAACTATGCCAAGAGATCTCTATTCTATGATTGTCTAAAATACAAAATATGATCAAGTATATATAGGGCATGGCCCAAGTTAAGTCCTCCTTGGAGTAGAAGTCTTCTTTATGACAAAGTAGCTTTTGCACTAAATGCATCCTTTAATTCTGACTTCTTTGACTTGAATATGGACTCCTCTTGACGTTGCCTTGTGCCGCAAGCAAGTCTTGATCTTCTTCTTTGACGGCTCTGTCCGCTGTTTCCGGTATCAGTAAACTGCGTGGATGGGCTCATTGGACTTAGAAAATTATGCTCTATCAATCACACTCCAATTCACCAATTCCTCAAGTTGCTGCCCTTGGCGGCAGATATGGTGACGACAGCTACTCAGCAGCAATTCTCTCTGTGTTGAACTGTTTCAATACAGCTATTGGGCTTGCTGCCTTAGCATCCGCTCCTCTCTCCATCATCAGTCTCCAACATCTAAAACTAAACTAAACTAAAACAATATCTTTTCTTACCAAATCAATGATATTCAATAAAAACAAGGGAAATCAAAGAATACTGTAAATAATGCATGCATGCAGCTAAATATGCCTAAAATGCACTTAAGAACAACAATAATATGAGATGGAATGCATTCAAAATATAAGACTTATGAGCACTTTAAAGGACCCGTTCTAGCCCATCCTATTTGTTGTCATTTTATTTTAATTTAGTTTTAATGATGATGGATGTTAAAAACGATTATGGTTTTTTGGTTGATACTTTCATCATGAACTGATTTCATAGTTGGTGAGGGGTGTTTGCGTTGAACGCTATGATTATGTTTAATTTTTAATAAATTGTAACTTTCTCGGTAGTGTTTTTCTCTCTGGCATGATTAGCATTTTTAAGTGTACTGCCAAGCAAGAGCTGACACTCCCTTTTTAAGTACCCTGCCAAGCGACCTATCACGCCCATCCTTAAGCACTGAGGCCAATTGAGGCCAAATGAAGAACTTTGGGCGTTCACAATGCACCCATAGGTGTTTTAAGGCAAAGCATGAGTCACGGAAGGTCCAAAAATGCCTCAGAGAGGCCTACACCTCTCTTGCAACGTTTCCACCATGTTCTAGGAGGTTCCAGGACGTTCCACAACAATCTAGGCTCACTTAGAGGAACCTAGAAGACCTAGGAATGCTCGGGAATGATCGGGACAAGTCCAAAAGGGTTGGGACAACTCCAGACATCTCCAGAATATTCTAGAAGTCTATAGATAAGTGTACATCTATAGGGAATTATCTAGAATACTTTAGAATACTAGAGACCTATGTAGATAAGTATGGACTTATCTATAATAGTTTAGGCCTTTAGATATTTTGGGAGGCGAAATTGTAGCCGTTGGATCAAAATGATTATAGCCGTCCATTGAGGAGGTGGGAGCCTATAAATAGGACCACCCCTCTCATTTGTAATCCATCCCTACAAGTTCACAAATAACTCTCTTGTAAAGCTTTCTTAAGTTCAATACAAGGTTCTTTTCCTTGTAAAGCTCTCTTGCCTTCTCAAGCTCTTTGTGTCAGCCATAGCGTTTGCATGAAGTAAGGCTGGTTAGCAAGATCGGAAGTTGCTAACACCGCACGAATCAGTTTGAGAGAATAAGTCTGTGGCAATCGATATTAGAGCGTGTTCGATTCGTCGGGACATGGCTAAAACCGACAATAATCAAGTGGTTAGCTCATCAGAGGCTGAGGTCACGCATGAGCAACGAGAGCGTGAGGAAATGGTCGACCCAATGATTAGGCCGCTTTCCAAGTCAAGGGACGTGCTTTAGAGCTTGGATTCTCAGGTAACCCACGTTGAGAAGAACGTGGTGGGTGTAAGCACCTAAGTGGATGACCTTACCCAACGAGTGGAAGGCCTCGAGGCAGAGGATGCCGAGATCCACACAGCCATAAATGCCATGAGGCTCAAGATAGAAGAGACCTTGCGAGCTGAATTGGGGGAACTCTACAATCTTCTCATGGAAGAGCTCTCAAAGGTGCATGCATCTCTTCAACAAGAGCTAGATATTGCTCGTGCCCAAGTTGAGGCACTACAAAGCGATGTAGCCTTGTACAAACGTGCTTTGGCAGCGGGGCCAAGCACCACCGTTGAGGCTAGAAGGGTCGAGGTGCTCAAGCCTCAAACCTTTGTGGGAGCACGCAACGCTAAGGAAGTTGATAACTTCCTATATGTCTTGAAGCAATACCTCAAAGTCATTGGCATTGTGGAGGATGCCACCAAGATCAAAACTTCGGGTCTATATCTCACCAATATCGCCATGTTGTGGTGGATGAGAAAACGCAATGACATCAAGAAAGGTACGTGCACCATCTCTACCTTCGATGATTTCAAGAAGGAACTCAAAAGGCAATTCTACCCCTAGAATGTCGAGGACGAGGCCAGAGCTCGATTGCGAAGGTTAAAGCAATCAAGGAGTATTCAAGATTACGTCAAAGTGTTTACAAGCTTGGTGCTTGAGATCCCCAATCTCTCCAACAAAGATTTGCTCTTCAATTTCATAGATAGTCTCCAGAATTGGGCCAAAACCGAGCTAAGGCGACGGGGAGTCCAAACCCTTGCCGGTGCAATTGCCATGGCCGAGAGTCTTATCGACTACTCTAGCCACACGGAGACCACACCTAAACCGAAGGATGAGAAGGGCGGTCAAGCCAAAGGCGGGGGAGACAAGGGCCAACGCAAGGAGGGCCATCACGAGGGCAACTCACCTAGGCACAGAGACTAGTCCCGTTGGAAGGGAAAGGACAAGGGTAAGTCCAAGGAGTTCCAAGGAACGAGAAAGTCACCTCCTATCAATTTCTTCATTTGCGATGGTGACCATTGGGTTCGTGAATGCCCACAACGCCAAGCCCTTAGCGCGCTCCTAGCCAAGCAACAAGAAGATAGTGACACTGACGGTGGTGATGAAGGTGCACAAATGGGATCAATTCAACTCTTGAATGGTATCCATTCCACCCCAAAGACTGAAGCCAAAGGGTTGCTCTATGTAGATGTCACCGTCAATGGAAAGGCAACGAGGGCCATGCTTGACACATGTTCGTCCCATAACTTCCTCTCTATTGAACAAGCAAGTAGGCTTGATCTTATGGTAAAGAGGGGAGGCGGATCTGTCAAGTCGGTTAAATCTACCGCTCAGCCCATCCACGGGATTGCTCGAGGAGTCAAGGCCAATGTAGGGACATGGTCTGGGCACATAGATTACACAGTTGTGCTATTGGATGACTACAAGATCATCTTGGGGATCGACTTCTTCGACCGAGCCAAGGCAATCCCTATGCCATTCTCCAACAGTATGTGCATCACGGATGGTGACAATGCTTGTGTAATGCCAACATCTAGGGCCACCAAGCAAGGGAACAAGGTGCTCTCGTCCCTTTATTTCCAACAGGACGACAATATGGTCAAACCCTCAAAGGGGTTGGGTGGGCACAAAGGGGTGACCGTGTCTGGTAAGGCCACCAAGCATGTTCAAGGGAAGGACATGACTTCAAAGACCACGAAGGGACAAGGGTCGAAGGGAAAGCCTTCTAAAGATGCGGACAAGCCAAGGGTAAAGGCGAAGCAAGCTAGGAGTCGAAGAAGGCACTCCAACAACACCCCTGTGAAGCGAAGGTGTGACGAGGGCGTCGTGAGATCAGGTGGGGGAAAATGTCAAACCCATCCTTAAGCACTAAGGCCAACCGAGGACAAATGGAGAACTTTGGGCGTGCACAATGCACCAATGGGCGTTTTAAGGCAAAGCATGAGTCAAGAAAGGTCCTAGAATGCCCCAAAGAGGCCTACAACTATCTTGCAACGTTTCCAACATGTTCTAGAAGGTTCCAGGACGTTCCACAACAATCTAGACTCTCCCGGAGGAACCTAGAAGATTCGAGAATGCTCGTGAATGATCGAGACAAGTCCGGAAGGGTCGGGACAACTCCGGACATCTTCGGAATATTCTAGAAGACTATAAATAAGTGTAGATCTATAGAGAATTATCTAGAATACCTTAGAATACTAGAGACCTATGTAGATAAGTATGGACTTATCTAGAATAGTTTATGCTTTTAGATATTTTAGGAGGCGAAATTGTAGTCGTTGGATTAAAATTATCCTAGTCGTCCATTGAGGAGGTGGGAGCCAATAAATAGGACCACCACTCTCATTTTAAATCCATCCCCACGAGTTCACAAATCAGCTCTCTTGTAAAGCTTTCTTAAGTTTAATACAAGGTTCTTTTCCTTGTAAAGCTCTCTTGCCTTCTCAAGCTCTTTGTATCAGCCAAAGCGTTTGCGTGAAGTAAGGCTGGTTAGCAAGATCGGGAGTTGCTAACGCCGCACGGATCGGTTTGAGAGAATAAGTCTGTGACAGACCGCTGTTACAATTTGCCTATTGCAACTTAGTATCATAAATTACTTGGGTGGCAACGATCAAATGTTGGATACTAAGGAGAGATGCTTCAAAAGAAGATCTTCAAGTATATAAATTAGTTTGTGAGTGAAATCTACTCTTAGGAGTAAAGATTGATACTTAATCAAATTGATTTATGAAAAGACAATCACTATAGACATATAAGGGTTTTTCCATGATTAATTTAGGGTAATGCTATCGAAAGAGGCATTGCTACCTTTGAATCTTCTCGGCAAACAATGCCAAGACAAGATTTATTAAAGATTGACATGGCAGAAATAGCGTGAAAACCAGACACTCCTTGCCAACGCTCGCCATTTTCTAAGACATCTTCCTTGCCAACGTTTTAATTACTCTTCATATTTTTATTTTCAAAAACCACTCTACATCAAAAACATTTTTTTCACAAGACAAGTAATTGGCAAAGCAATCGAATCCGAAACGCAATCTCTGTGGGATCGACACTCAACTTGACTGTTGTATTACTTGTAGACCGTGTATACTTGCACGCAATAGATTTTCTTGGCACAATGTTAATACTTTTCCAATATCTTTTACGCCCTATTGCCAGCAAATAATCATTCACGCCGAGAGTCTACAAGTTTTTGGCACCGTTGCTGGGGATTGCAACAGATTTAATTGTTTTTAGATTTTTACTTGTTTTGTTCTTGTTTTTATTTTATTTTTGTTTTCATTAGCGTATGATTAGGAAACGTGCTGAGAGGGAAGCTAGACCATTAGACCTTGAGATTAAATGCACTTTGTGTAGATTAATAAAGAAGATTCGAGAGATGAATCACAAAAATCAAGGAAACTGAGGAGTGAATGGTGTTCAAAACAATCAAGAGAATCAACGAGGCAATGGAGGAATACCATTACACAATAATAATGTTGTAAAAAATGCCGAAGAAGAGAGACCCATTCGAGAGCAATCAACATATGACATCACATGCTTAATGCCAAGAGTCATTGGCAATGAGGTAAATACGTCAGATTTCAAACTTAAACCTGTAATGATCTCAACTCTTTTCAATGTAGGACAATTCGATGGAGAACTGATTGGAGATCCAAGGTAGCATTTAAAGCAATTCATGGAGATATGCCAATTATTTCAGCAACCAGGAGTGTCTGAGGATACTGTGAAGCCGACACTATTTACTTTTCTTTGAGAGATAGAGCGAAGACTTTGCTTAATTCCTTGCCACCTGGCTCAGTCACTTCATGAGCAGATCTATGCCAAAAGTTTCTAACGCGATTCTAGCTGTCGACGCTCACTGCCAAGTTGCATGGTGATATCATTACGTTCAATGTAACCCCCTTAACCCGGCCTAGACGGTTGACCTGAATTAAGAAGTTTACACGGGGAAAACCAAAGTCAACCCGAAAGTCAACCTTGATTAACGACCCTTTTTTTCTTTTTAACTTGTCTAAATGCATGTTAATCCTAGATATGTTCATAAGATCAGCATACTCAAAGATCACCTCCAACAGAAACCATTTAGGGACTCGATTGTACAAATTATGATTTTAGGGACCAAATTGCAAATTCAGAAAATTACAAGGACTTAACCAACTTTTGAGTTACCATTATGCAATTAGTCATGTTTCATGCTTCTCTGCCAAATTTCAACTCAAACGGACATCTCAAACTCATTCAATTGCATAAACAAAGTTCAGGACCAAAACGCAAAGAATGCAGAACATTTAACCAACAATTTCAGTGCCCAACGGTCAAGTGTTTCGGAACAGGGATGATCCGTTCCGAAATGCGGGACCGTTCCGAAACAAGTTCCGGAACAGGGCTTGGCAGTGGCAAAACCGTTCCGGAACGGTTCCACCCGTTTCGGAACGCCAAGGCCATTTCAGGCCCCCTGTTCCGATACGGTAGCATCTGTTCCGAAACAGGCTGCTCAGATTGCAGATTTTTTTTTCTGGTTTATCATGCTTTCGACCAATCAAACATATTCCAAAGACCCTCAAAACATACCAGCAAGTCATTATATGCTTAAGGAACATACTAGCATCATTCATTCTCAAACATGGCATCAATCAAGGACAAATCCAACTCTATAGACATGCATCCTATATTGTAAAACCATACAAACACCAAAACACCAAACCAACCTCAATAAGGCCATTTACAAGTTCCAATGTCATCAAAAGCATAAAACCAACTTAGGGAGTCCAAAACATCTCCCAAAACAACAACATGGGTTCCCATTGCCAAATGCCCAAAAGCTAATAGTGTTAGGAAAACATTCAGCATACATGAGCTTAGTTCTTCACTTGGATTCTTGACTTCCTTTCTGCCCTTTATGCACTTCAATGCTCTGCATTATTGGTTTAAGAAAAGAGAGAGCGTAAGCACATAGCTTAGTGAGGAAAGCTCATTTAAAACATCACAATAATGCATTTATAAAACTCCTTTTCAAAACCTTTAGTTCAAACCACATTTGATCATGCACATATGTATATAAACCAAGCATTTCATGCTTCAAATCATAAACATGTCATATTGGCTTTCAAGTGATAATCATAACCATTTCCAAAACACAATTGACAATCAACAACAACGAACGACAATCGGATACACGGATTACAAGCGTTGTCCCATACGCTTCATACACACTACCAATATCAAGGTGGAGCATGGTACAATCACAACCCCTCAACACCCGTGATGGAGACTATGGTACAATCACAACCCCTCCACATCACTCATTGGTAGTTGTATAACATCACTAACGAGATCACGGGACATATAACACAAGATCCACACATGGACTTTTAACCACCGTTGTGATCTTAACACAAGGTCCACACATGGAATTTTAACCACCATTATGACCTTAACACAAGACCCACCCATGGACTTTTAACCACCATGGTGTTCTTAACCATCTCGTTAGTGTACTTGGATGGAGCATGGTACAATCACAACCCCTCGACATCCAAGGCGACTTTATTCACGGTGCACCCAATCCTATAGCCGGCTAACTATATCTGATTCAAGTACTTTAAGACAAACCACATCACTTGCCAATATACATCATTTAACAACATTAATCCACTGTTTTAAAGCATTTGACAAAGTCATTATCATCATGCATCATTATGCATCAAAACCACATTTATCAATGTACAAAAACAAGGATCTCTTACCTTGAGCATCCTTCAATTCATGGCTTATAAAACCAGCAATAAACATGCTAAAATATGCTTTCAAAAACAGAATTTAAACATGCAACAAATCACTTTGCATTCAACCAACTCATGGCTCATCAACAAGAGAGTTTTTCTGAAAACTTACTCTTGAGCTTAGCTAAGTTGTTTAGACTTAATCTAAGCTCCCAAACCTTCAAAACATTGGTTTCAAAGCTGAAAACCAAACTTCACTCACCGATTCCGTTTCACAACTTTGCCGAAACACCAATCAAGCTTCCGGATCAACACCACAAGGATCCGAAGATGTCTCCCCTGTTTTAAAACACATCAAAGCAGAGGATTAATGCATCATCATGCATTAATATCTTCAACAAAGACACTTAAACTCGCTGCTCTCAACAACACTCACATTTCGGCTACCAAACACAACTGAAATCACATCCAAACATCACTACAACACTACCCAGCCAAGATCCATCAATTCCAATCATTCTTAAACCTCAATTAACATCCAAAATGGATCTAACCACGTCCTTATACCTCCAGCTATAGCAGATCACCAAGATCACCCCAAAAACCACCAAAAACTCAAGCAAAACTTAGGAAAATCAACCTATTCGGGATTGCATTGATTAAACCTCAATTCCTCATCAATTATACATCCAATTTACATTAAAAACACATCTCAAAACAGTACCCAACCATTTCATACGAATTTCATCAAAAATTAACCAAATCTTGCATTTTAAAGCCAAGATCAAGAACACAACTACAAAACCTTTAATAAAACACAAATCAAGGATTGAGAACTTGGGAATTTCAGTAAAGTACTGAGTATTTAGAGGAGAAGGACGTTCATACCTCTAAATGTGAGTTTCTCCCTTTTTGGAACCAAGATTCTTGAAAATCCAATAAGCAAATGCTAAGGTTTTGTTGTAGACAAGATTAGAGATCAAATGAAGATTGAAATCTCATCTTTGGAAGTCAAAATCAGAGGGAAATTTGCTGGAGAAAAGTGTTTGGGTTGAGAGAAAAGTTGAGAGAAAAGAAATGGAAATTTTTGGAGAAAAGTTAGTTATGACAAAATATCTTTTCCCTCCCTTTTACCTTTAATTTAAAACCATTAATTAATTGATTAATATTAAGAAAAATCTGGAGAAACTCTTCTTGGGTAAATAGCTCCTTAAAGATTCAAAGTTTCAATCCTTTTTAAAACAGTCACCAAGTTTTTCGAAAATTACATTTTAGTCACTAAACCAAAATGTCTCACTTCCAAACCTCATTTTGTAAAATTGATTTCACCATTCTCTTATATATAATAAAAGAGAATTTTAAGACATTTTCCCATATATTTAATGCATCCCGAACTAGGCTTTCCTAAAAATCACCTTTTATATTCGAATCGCACTCTGACCAGACCGGTCCAAACCCAAAACTTCTAAGCCCAAAATTGGGGCGTTACATTCAAGCAGGCTGAAGACGAGACCCTATATAATGCCTGAGAAAGATTTAAAGATTTGTTGAGGAGGTGTCCTATGCATGGGTTTCCAAATTGGACCCAGATACAAACATTCTATAACGGATTGAACGTACAGACAAGGACTATTGTTGATGCTTCAACAACCGGATCATTGCTTGACAAAAATTATATAGAATCCGTTGGCATCCTTGAAAGGATAACCATAAATCATTTTGAATATCCTATTGCTAGACTTGGGACTAGAACCAAAGCCAACGAGAAACTACAATTGGATGAGATAACGTCCATCCATGCTGAGATTTCCAACGTCACCAGTATGGTGAAAACTTTACAAAAAATCAATGAGTCCCAAGCAGTTAAAGCATTGGAGCCATTTTTCATGATCTGTGGAGAGAACCACCATACGGATAAATGCCCTGACAATCCCGCGTCGGTAAATTTTACTGGCAATTCTGGACGTTATTATAATTCTAAATCCAACTCTTATAATGCAGGTTGGAGGCAGCACCCTAACATAGCTTGGGGAAATCAAGGGGGAAACCAGTACAATGCACAATGCCAAAATACCCAGAGACAAAACCAGAATGCCATGCCAGTATTCTGTCAAAATACCATGCCGTAGAGAGTTTAAAATAATTTCTAGGAAGGGCAAAGACTCAATCAAGGAGGCAATCTTACAGAGTACACAAAGTAGGATGATGTCACAGTTCATAGTCTATCAACTTCAATACAAAACTTATAGATTCAGATAGGACAACTTGTGAATGCATTCAACAAATGTCCACAAGGAGCTTTGCCAAGTGACACTGAAGATGCTCGACACAAAGGTAATGAGCAGTGCAAGGCCATAACACTTCGAAGTGGTAAACATTGTGAGGCAGAAACGGCTGCCAAGCAGTCGATTGACTGCCAAGTTGGAAAACCAGTGCCAGCAGATGAGCCAAAGAAATCAGAGAAGGAAAAAGCCAAAACAGATGATGCCAATGGTGATGCACACAATGATTCCAACACTCATGCCAGTGTCAGTACTCAACAGGATGCTAGTACCAGTGCCAACGATGATGTGAACAAAGATGACAAACAGTTTGAGGCCAAAAGGTACACTGATGCAATAATGGATGATAACACTGCTTCGACAAAGCCGAAAGTGCCAACATATGTGTATCCACAACCACTATTTATGACCAGACTCCAAAAGCACAAGCAGGACCAATAATTTAAGCACTTCCTAGAAGTGTTTAAGCAATTGCAAATTAACATTCCATTGGTAGAGGCCCTTTAGCAAATTCCCAACTAAGTAAAATTCATGAAGGACATCTTGTCCAAAAAGAGGAAGTTGGGAGAGTTCGAGATTGTTGCCCTCACGCAAGAATGTAACGCCATGATCTTGAATCGATTGCCACCAAAGCTTAAAGATCCAAGGAGTTTTAATATCCCTTGTACAATTGGCAATAAATTAATGGGTAAGGCATTGTGTGATTTAGGAGCCAACATCAATTTGATGCCACTATTTGTTTTCAAAAAGCTTGGCATTGAAGCAAGACCTACCATAGTGACACTTCAGTTGGCAGACTGATCATATGCACATCCCAAGGGTAAGATTGAGGATGTATTGGTAAAGGTAGAAAAATTTATATTTCCAACTGATTTTATCATTTTGGATTATGAAGCTGACACTAATGTGCCAATTATTTTGGGTAGGCCATTCCTTGCCACATGTAGGGCGCTTATTGATGTTCGTAAAGGGGAACTCACCATACGAATGAATGACCAACATGTTACTTTTAATGTGTTTCAATCTTTGAAATGTATAGATGAATCAGATGACTGTCAATCCGAGGAGATGATATAGGCCATTTATACTTTGGACATGGCACAATTATGCTAGGATGTAGAATGTGATGCCAACATGCTTGACGACATAGCTGAACTGTTTGAGGAACCTGAGGAACAAGCCTTGGAGGCTGAAGATGTGAGTTACTTTGAGCCTCTCCAGTTGGTTGGCAGAGAGATAAAGAAACCAAAACCATCAATCGAGGAACCACCATAGTTGGAGCTTAGGCCACTGCCAGAACACTTGAAGTATGTCTATCTAGATGAGCACTCAACTCTGCCAGTGATTATTGCCACTAATATCACAAATGATCAAAAGGCAAGATTGTTGGAAATATTAAAAACCTATAAAGAATCATTGGGTTGGACCTTGGCCGGTATTCGAGGTGTAAGCCCAACCATTTGCATGTACAAGATTATTTTGGAGGAATACCATGACAAGACTATTGAAGGTCAAAGAAGGCTAAACCCGAGCATGGAAGAGTTTTAAAAAAGATATTATTAAATGGATTAATGCCAGAATAATCTATTCTATATCCGATAGCTTTTTGGGTTAACTCAGTGCAGTGCGTGCCAAAGAAGGGTGGCATGACTGTTGTCCAGAATAGCAAAGATGAGTTGATTCCCTCTAGAAAAATAACAGGATGGAGAGTGTGCATGGATTATATAAGGCTGAATAAAGTCACGAGGAAGGACCACTTTTCTTTGCCTTTCATCGATCAAATGTTAGACAAACTGGCATGTAAATTTTTCTATTGCTTTTTAGATGGTTATTCAGGTTATAATCAAATTGCAATAGCCCCCAACGGCCAAGAGAAGACGACATTCACCTGTCCATATGGGACATTTTCCTTTAGAAGGATGATATTCTGGTTGTGCAATGCGCCAACAATGTTTCAACGCTGTATGATTTCTATTTTTTCTGATTTGATTGAGCACAACATGGAAGTGTTTATGGGCAATTTCTCAGTGTTTGGTAACACATTTGAAGAATGCATTCTGAGTTTGGAGCAAGTTTTAAGGAGATGCATTGAGACAAATCTAGTATTGAACTGGGAAAAATGCCACTTCATGGTGAAGGATGGCATTGTTCTCAGGCATAGGGTGACCAAGAATGGATTAGAGTTTGATCCAACAAAAGTCGAAGTAATCAATCAATTACCACCCCCACAAGTTTTAAAGGTGTAAGAATTTTTCTAGGTCATGCATGTTTTTATCGACGATTCATTAGGGACTTTTCTAAAATTTCTAAACCTTTATGCTTGTTATTTGAAAAAGATGTTGCTTTTTCATTTGATGATTCTTGTTTGAGAGCGTTTCAGGTCCTTAAAAAGAAGCTGGTTAATGCCCTTATAGTCGTAGCACCAGACTGGAATGAGCCCTTCGAGCTCATATGCAATGCCAGCGACTATGCCATTGGAGTAGTGCTTGGGCAGCGACGTGGCAAAGTTTTTCATGCTATAAACTATGTCAGTAGAACACTTAATGAAGCACAACTTAATTATACTACAACTGAAAAAAGAATTTCTTGCAATTGTATTTGCTTTTGATAAATTTAGACATTATTTGATAGGTTACAAAGTTGTTGTTTTTATAGATCACTCAACATTCAAATAACTTTTGGCAAAAAAAAAAAGGATGCCAAGCCGAGATTGATCCGATGCACGCTCCTTCTACAAGAATTTGATCTCGAGATCCGAGACAAGAAGGCAGTGAAAACTTAGTAGCTGACCACATATCACGACTAGAGCACCACCGTGAGGACGACAAGGTTAAAGCTACCGAAGATGAGTTCTCGGATGAGTATTTACTCGCAGCGAATGTTGTGCCATGGTATGCCAACATCTTCAATTATTTGGTGAGCAATGCCATGCTACCAGATTTGTACTATAATGCAGGAATCATTTTTTGCGTTATGTTCGACTGTATTATTGGGATGAGCCTTTCCTATTTAAGCAATGTGTCGATCAAGTGATCCGTCGTTGTGTGCCGGAGGATGAACAACAAGCTATTTTGCAATCATGCCATGTTTGCACCATATGGTGGACATTTTGTTGGACTAAAGACTTCCGCCGAAGTGTTGCAGTTAGGTTTTTATTGGCCTACACTGTATAAGGATGCTCATGACTACACCAAAGCATGTGATCCATGCCAACGGACTGGGAATATCTCTGATAGACATCAACTTTCGCTCCAGAGCAACATTATGATAGACTGATTCGATGTTTGGGAAATAGACTTCATGGGTTCATTTACCCTATCTTTTGGAAATATACATATCATTGTGGCAGTTGATTATGTTTCCAAGTGGGTAGAGGCTACTGCCCTGCCAACAAATGATGCCAAGGTCGTTGCCAAGTTTTTGCACAAACATATTTTTACATGTTTTAGTGCTCTTCGAGTGATCATTCATGATGAGGGTACTCATTTTAAATACAATATAATTTCTAAAGCTTTGTGCAGGTATAGGATACAAAAAAGATAGCCACGGCCTACCATCCACAAACAAATGGGAAAGTCGCAATTTCCCACAAGCATATCAAGAATATCCTAGAAAAGACTGTGAATCCTTTGAGAAAGGATTGGGCTTTGAGACTAGATGAGCCTTTGTGGGCCTATAGAACTGCCTTCAAAACTCTGTTGGGCACTTCACCCTTCAAGCTTGTATATGGTAAACGATGCCATCTGCCAGTGGAGCTTGAACATAAAGCCTATTGGGCAATCAAAATACTTGACATGGCATGGGCCGTAGTGGGAGAAAAAAATGATGCTAGACCTCAATGAGTTGGAATGCCAAGCTGTATAAGGAAAGAACCAAACGATGGCATGGCAAGAAAATTCTGCCCAAACATTTCGAGGTAGGTCAACTTGTTTTTCTTTTTAACTCACAGCTTAAATTGTTTCCAAGAAAGCTTAAGTCGAGATGGTCGGGACCTTTTGAAGTAGTACAACCCTATGCCCATGGTGCTGTGGACATCAAGAATGTGAAAACCGGAGAAATTTTTAAGGTAAATGGCCAGAGCTTAAAGCACTATTTTAAGGGCAGCAGAGAAATGCCAAGGAGATCGTTCCATTGGCAGAAATACCATGACACCATCGATAGGTTTGAAACTTTGTAAATATTAGGTTAGTTGTTTTTCTTCGTTTTTAGGATTTAGGATTTTTTTCATCGGTTTTTCTTTTTCTTGTAGTCTTTATTTTTAGATATTCTTTTACTGGGTTGAAAGGTTTCATTTCAGTGGATGCATATTTGGTGGTAGACAGATATATTAGTTTTCAATGAATGGCAAGTTTGAATGATGCCGCGCCCAGAAATGGTGCCAAAGACTGAGCTTGGCATGCGGCGAGAGTAACTTGGGGAAAAGAATTTATTCTAGCTTGATTTAATTCACACCATAAGAGAAAAAAGAGAAATAATAAACCCTAACGCCAAAAAATTAAGGTAATTTAAATTCAATTTAATTACCTTATCACTCCATATCTTATCACCTTAAAAATCTTTCATTATCACTTATCTTTTCCATACTTATCACATCATCCCTTTTCCCCTTCCTCAAAACACGCCACCATTATGCTCAAGCTGAACAAAGAGGATGAGCATGGCCCGTTCGTTGCTAACATGAATGATGCCAGGTGCAAAGACATTGTTGAAGGATCTATATGAGCTGAGCACAGAGTGGACAGTGTCCTCCAAGGGACACCGTACGGTTAAGAGAGTGGCTCTTAAACCACAAGCAAAGGGCTGGAACCATTTCCTCAAGGCAAGTTTGATGCCGACGGCCCACAACGAGACTGTTTCGGAGGACCACATGGAATTGCTACATTCTATCCTATTGGGGAGGAAAATTAATATTGGTCGGATTATCATCAATGAAGTATACAAATGCGCTCTCAAGCCAACTAGAGGTTTGTTCATCTTATTGTTAATTTGTAATATTTGTCGCCGGTACAATGTGCCCACAACCGAGGAAGACATTGCTCTCGAGGAAGACATTGTTAATTTGTAATATTAGGGAAACCTTGGTGAGCCTTTCTCCTGGCATCATGCCAACATTTCCTGCCTTTTTGAAAGAGATCTTTGTTGAATATGATGCCATGCCATCCAGCCCAATTCCTAGTCTGGTTCATAGTTCAGTGCCCAGTCCAGTTCTGTCCACTTCCACAGAACCTATTTCCCTTGTCAAAGATGAAATTGATAAGTCTACTACGCCACTAGAATATGCTGATAAGTGTGAAAAGAAACCTACTGCACCTATTGAGTCAGCTGCCATGCCACCCTCATCCGAGCCGGTGAAGGTTGTGAAAGAGACCCCTGCCTCCACTGCCGCTCAAGGGTGGAGCAAAAGGAAGAGGATGGATCAAGACCGTAGAATTCTATCCCAGAGAAAGACTCATGCCAAGAAAGCAGGTAAAGCACGTGCCACCCGAAGAGGAGTCTCTTCTGAAGGGGAATCTTCTTCATCCTAACTCTTTGCACCTCATTTGCACTCTCATGTTCATGCATTTTTATTTGTCTATTTTGTTGTATATATGTGTTGTGTCATGCATTGAGGACAATACACATCTTGGGTTTGGGGGTGTGCATTTCTTCCTCACATTTATGCCATGCCATTCATGTTTATTTTCTGTACTGCATTCTTTTTTCATGTCATGCAATGACCTGCCATATAGGCTAGATTAGAATTAACGCCATGCATACCGAACCAATAAAAATGAAAAAGAAAATTTTGTCTCAGATGCTTTTTGAAGCACATTAACATTTGTTAGGAAAGTTTAATTTGACCTAGGTGTTTGTCAGATAAGGAAATTTAAAAATCTTTAGATGCCTATGCCAGCAGGATAGTATTCCAAGATTGCTTGCCGATTGATCTCTAGTTTAGGGACTTGAATTTACACTTAACAGATGATATGTACTTAGTTCCCTAGCAAGCTTAGATTGTTTGAAACTATGCTCATATTCTAAAAAAAGTAAATAAATAAAATGCCAAGGTAAAAAGATAGTGCACCAATGGGTGCCAAATGCTGAAGAACTTTAGAACACTCAGCTGCCTAGGAAATATTATTAACTTGGGGCTTCGTGGTTTGCTCCCTCTTAGTTCTCAAGCCAACATGACTTAAGTTATGAGTGTAATAGGTTAGTAAGTGATGTAGTCTGGACTAACGTGAGTATTCTGTATTCGTGGTATGCACCCTCTTATATCCCACGCTAACCAGTGCAAGACGCTACCCTAATCTAATGCCAGCAATAAAAAACAATCACATACCTTTGGTAGAAAATAATAATAATAATAATAATAATAATATGAGTTTAGGAACCAAAACTTTGTCGAGGTATAATTTTCATCGTTTTATTTTTATTTTTCATTACTTGAGGACAAGCAATGAGCTAGGCATGAGGGAGTGTTGACACCCCAAAAGTATTAATTTTTATGTTTATTTCACATGCTCTTCCTTATCTTTTAAGTACAATTAGTTGCATTTTAGGTTGTAAAGTCATGCATTGCATAAAGAGTTAGGATTCAGTGTTATGTCAGTGTGAAGGATTGTTTTTGACACCTTTTTGTAGGTTGGCATAGCTGGTGGCACAACAGCTGGCAGAGCAAAAGCATGCTAGCCCAGGAAGGAGACGACAATAAGGAAGATGCCGAGTAGTCGTTGGCACAGAAGGACCTTTAATGCCAAGCATCGGTCGGCAAAATAAGAACATTTAATGCCAGGCCAAGAAGATGTTGACCCCGAAAAAATAGGACTAGACCAGGCTGCAAACAAATAGGGATTGGATCAATCTCTAAAAAATAGAGGACAAGCAGTGCCAAGCGTGGGTGGTAGTATCATGCCGAGATACGATGTCGGAAGAGCAATGGCACGATGACGTCAGCCTTAATTTGACCAGCCTGAGGATTCAAACGCCGGATAAGATGATCACCTTCCTTATCCTGTACGTTCAAAATTCAAATCCAAGATAATCTTAGGTTATCCATGGAGTCTTATTTAAATTTGATCAAAGCAAAATTAACGAGAGATGGGAATGAGGAAGGAGAGTGATCAGAGATAAGGTTCAACATCCGACCGATAGCCTAGAGGAGCTGTATTGAGAGACCCTCTTCTAGCTTATCTTATTTGTTTTCATTTTATTTTCATTTAGTTTTAATGATGATGGATGTTAAAAACAATTATGGTTTTTTAGTTGATACCCTCACCATGAATTGATTTCATAGTTGGTGAGGGTTGTTTACATTGAACATTATGGTTATGTTTAGTTTTTAATAAATCGTAACTGTCTCGGCAATGTTTTTCTATCTAGCATGATTAGCATTTTTAAGTGTACTGCGAAGCAAGAGCTAACACTCCCTTTTAAGTTCTCTGCCAAGCGACTACTAGCATAGTTTGCCTATTTCAACTCAATATCATAATTGACTTTGGTGGCAACGATCAAATGTCGGATACTAAGGAGAGATGCTTCGAGAGAAGATGTTCAAGTAGATGAACTTGCTTCGGGAGTGAAATTTAGCCCTTAGGAGTAAAGACTGATACTTAATCAAATTGATTTATGGAAAAATATTCACTATAGACATATAAGGGGTTTTTCCATGATTAATTTAGGGCAATGCTATCGACAGAGACATTGCTACCTTTGAATCTGCTCGGCAAAACAATGCCAAGATAGGATTTATTAAAGATTGGCATGACACAAATAGCGTGAAAACCAGGCACTCCTTGCTAATGCTCGTCACTTGCTAAGACATCTTCCTTGCCAAAGTTTTAATTACTCTTTTTATTTTCATTATCTTTTCATTTTCAAAAGGCACTCTACATCAAAAACATATTTTTCACAAGACAAGTAATTGGTAGAAAAATTGAATCCCAAACACAATCACCGTGGGATCGACACTCAGCTTGACTGCTTTATTACTTGCAGACCGTGTATACTTGCACGCAATAGATTTTCTTGGCACAATGTTAACACTTTTCTAATATCTTTTACGTTCTATTGCAAGCAAATAATCATTCACGCCGAGAGTCTATAGTACCAACACTCGAACATGAGTATTGGTATGGTACCCCTAGGTATCGGTACTCTCATGCGTACCGATACAAAATTTACTTACTAAAAACCTCGATTCCCCAAGTACCGGTATGAGTCAACCCGTTCCAATACGACAACAATTAATGTACCGATATAGCCGAAGGTCGTACCGATCCCCCACCCTCGATTTCTACCATATTAGATAATTGCAATATTTATAAGAGTTAAATCAATCCATAAAGCTTATGAAACTCAATAGGGTTCGTTTGCTAGAGCAATTAATTATTTCATATCATTTACCGACTTTATGATCATTTAATCGAACAATTTCTGATATTTATCCTTTACGCATAATTTTCCATATAACACATCAATTTCCATACTCTAGCACCCAATCAATACAACAAACAATTCAAACAATCATCACATAAATATATGAATACCTGAACAACCATACACAGTCTCTAAAGTCTATACGAGTCAAGTAATATCATTAAACATCATCATGAATCCATTAATTATTGAGTCTCACAATACCGGTCTCTAACATACTTATTACCTGTCTACCTATTTTGCAACCACTAACAAGCAAGACAATTATATTTATGATGCTCATGAAGTATTTTGGAGTTAGAGGTATACTGACCTCGAGCACTAGCGATAAATCCTCATCCGAGCTTCCCGATTACTCCATTTGTTTCGATATTTGATCCTGAGTATTCCTCCTATAACAACTAATACATATATTTTAATTAATCATATACTTTAATTAATTCATAAGGTCAAATGCATAAAAACAGCTTACCGGGTTCGAAATCGGTGAAACAAATTGCGCCAAAAGACTCAGAACATCAAAAACCTCCCAGGTAGGGACCTCCCGAAAAAGTCAACGGCTGGTCAACATCCCTAGTGATCTGGTGTGGTGCAGGTGCACGAGAGCTTCAGTGCACCCTATGAGTGGGATCCAGTGTAGCGCGGTGCACTATAGCAGTGAAGGCACGTGAGCGGTGCTCCAATGGTCGGACGGCGGCGGGGAGCTCAGTCCCGCAGTCCAGATGTCGGTGAACATATTGGTGCTCTCACTTTTTGGGTTTGACCGTTGAAACCACTCCGTTTCGAAATGGTCAAAACTTCTTTTTCCTCACCCTCACTACAAAAACAAAATGACATATATCTATGGAATGAAAATCGTCTGTAAAACACCAAAAATTTATCGGTATACTGTCTAAAACCCTTGACCAATGGACAAAATGGATATTCCGACAGATAAAAAGTCGTCAGTTAAAAGCTAGTCGGTATACCTTTATAACGACGGACACAACCGTCGATATAGATGTTGGTACCCTATATCGACGAACATATCCATAGGCATAGGTGTGATCTACCCTGACAAATTAGTGTATCTATTCTGACGAACCCAATCCGTCGGTATAGATGGTACACATATAACGATAGATTTTTACCGATGGTTTGGTCGTCGCTATAATGTTTACCTTTACCGACCGAACATCTGTCGGTATATGTATCATGTAGATTTGTATAAGATACATATACTGACGATTTTGTCCGTCCATATAGGTTTATTTGACATTTATTTTTTATTTTAAATATTAATATTATTGTTATTTTTATTTAATATTATTTTTATTTTTATTTAATATTATTTTTATTTTAAAAATTAATACTATTATAACAAAAATTGTTTTATTTTTTAAGGGAAAAATATTCAGTTTAATCTTTGAATAAAAAAGTATGTAATACATAATCACTAAAACTAGTACGAGTCTATTACAAGAACACAAAATGTGCAAAAAAACATTTGTGTTTTTTAATAACGTAGATAATAAAAGCTCAAAATAATTCGAAGATCCTCCTCTATTATGTGCTAGGAACATTTGCATCCGTATTCTGTGAATGTTATTTCAACTCTGGTTATCTGATTATCTATGAGCTCTCACAATGACTCTAGTCTACACATATTTCCATTGAATGCTAGCAAAGGACCATAGAGGGCGTTCCTAATAGAAACTTCCTATCAATCTTCCTACATCACCATACAATATAAAATATTATAATTATATACCATAAAACTAATCATTCAGATAATTAAAAGACATATTATAAACATTATAAAATATGTATTCATTTGAAAATTATCAAGGGTGAATAGAATATAGAAAGGAAAAAAATTGAAAAGAGCATTCTTACAAAACTATCAAAGGCAAATCCAAAAGCTCCTTTGGCATCACCCTTGTGTATTTAGAGAAAACACCCTCCTAATAAAAGTGTTCAATCAAATTTTGTTATTATTTTTTATTGTGCATAACTTGCAAATTTAGTTTATGTCAAAAAGTATAAGTACTAAAATTGATCGAATTAGAATATAAAGACTAAATTCACAACTTATGTGTAATAAGATTAATAGAAGAATTAAAACTTTTCAAATTAATACTATTTATCGGTTAACATGAATACGCATGCTCTCGGATCAAATTAACCTTATTTTAATTGTTATATTATTAGGATAGTGACACTAACAGACATAATACTGCATGGGAGGGAAGGAGGGGGGAGAGAGAGAGAGGGAGAGGGAGAGAGAGATAGAGAGAGAGAGAGAGAAAGGGAAAGAGAGAGGGGGGAGGGAGAGGGAGGGGAGGGACAGAGAGAGATAGTGATGTCCAAATAAGTATGCCTCAATTAGAAATTACTCGGGTCTGACACATGAATCCCTCTGTTTGAATCAAGTACAATTAATTTAGAAGTTTGACGGAATCAGACTATGATATCTAAAAGCTCCCTAACTCATTCATAGCTTTAATGAATTGCATTTGTTTGTCAAGAATATTCAAAATTTGTACTCCATGGAATCTCTTTCTCAGCCTCTACACCATTTTAATAACTGCTAATTGTCACAAATTTATTCTCTTAGACTCAATCCGTGCGGTACTATCACTCCCGACTAGTAAGCCTTACTCACGCAACGATATGGCTAAACAAGTGAGAACTTAAGAAAGGAAGCTTTATTAGCTTGGAGAAAGCTTTAAGAGAGAGATAACTTGTAGGATTTCTGGGATGCTTTACAAATGAGAGGGGTGGCCCTATTTATAGGCACACACCTCCTCAACGGACGGTTAGGATCATTTTGATCCAACGGTTATAATTTGCCTCCTAAAATATCTAGGCGACCTAAACTATTCTAGAGATATCTATAGGCTTCTACATATATCTTTAAGGACCTAATGTATTCTAGATTACTCCTATAGATCTACACTTTTCTATAGGCTTCTAGAATGTTCCAGAGGTGTCTAGACTTGTCCCGAGCCTTCCGGAGTTGTCCTGATGCTTCCCCAAGCTTTCTGAGCCTTCTAGGTCCTTCTGGGTGGGTCTAGATGGACGTGGAGCGTCCTGGAACCTCCTAAAACTTTGTGGAGACGTTGAAAGAGAGTTGTAGGTCTCTATGGGGCGTTCTAGAACCTTTCTGGGTTCATGCTTAGCCTTAAAACGCTCATGGGTTCATTGTGCACGCCCAAAGCTCTTCATTTGGCCTCGGTTGGCCTCGGTGCACTTTGGCGGGGCATGACATAATGCTAACATATGAATTGACACTCTACCATCAGCCATTATCATTTATATATCAGTTTATAGTAAGAATTGTTTTGTTCGATCGGTTATAAAATAATGATTAAAATTATCTATGAAGAGTATACTTATACATGTTCCTTAGTTTCTTCTATTATGTTCCATACACCAAAATAGTTTCTCATGAAATTCGAAACCAAAAAAATTCATAAAAGAATGAAATTGAGTAAAAACTCAAAATTAGGATCCTCGGCCAACCATTAGTTTATTTAAAGCATACTCAACCCCAATTCTATAACCATATCATTAGGCAAAACAGCACCAACCATTAGTTTATTTAAAGCTCTATCAAAGCAATGAATTACTTACTTGAGTCAGGACCATAACCATGAAAAATTAAAGCTTTTCAAATTGAGAGCCACTAGCTTGTGAGCGCATCTTATTTACAGCCATACATCACAAGTAAAAAAATAACGAACCAGAAAAATGGTCAAGCAAAGATATTGAACATAACTTGTCAAAAGCTCAAGCAAAGCATCATTTTTGGTTTGTCAAACTAGTATTTTCTTCTTCACAAAATCACTCTCAAGGCAAAAAAAAAAAAAAAATCACTTCTTTTAGTGCAATATACAACGACAATGCATGATAACATCAAGCAAAGTTTCCATAAGTAGATTATTAGCAATCAAAAAACTAATTTCACCATACATATTATTCTTCAAATATTATAATCACCAGTGAATTAAAGTCATCACAAAAAAAAAAAAAATCTTACCTTCTTAAAAGTACGGAGACGAGCAGAGGTGCCAGCACCTGAAACCATTAAAACATTTGAACAAAGAAAAAAAAGAGTGAGATTAGTGATAAAAGTTGACCTATTCTAACAGCACTTAGCCCCAATGAAATAGGTTGTTATATTGCTGATTACCATGTTGATAGAACATGGTACGGAAGTAACAGAACCGAGAGCTAAAGAAACATAACCAGTTTTATCTAGCAAACTTAATGAAAAAGTCATGAAAATAAGCTTGAAAGAGCAAAGCCTTAACACAACACAACTCAACCAAAAACAATATATTTTGGTGGAAATACTTACATTCCTTTCCACTGGTGTTCACCTGGACTAAGACTTCTAAAGGCTTTCTTTCAAAATTTCGAATCGCACGATGGAATTTCAACACGTTTTACTTTCTTTTTGCATCTGGGTTCGATTCTATTTAGGAAGAAGAGAGAATGGAGGAGGAAGAGAGAATTACAAACTTGGTTCCTAAGCCGAGATCGACGACCATCACGAGCGCCAGAGGACTGCAGGTGTAGTCGTGCGTGGTCTGTGAGGAAGATGAAGTTTCAATTTAGGGATTTAATTTTTGGGTAAAATACAAAAATAATGACTCAACTTTTGCCTCTCTCCTATTTTACTCACTCATCTTTAAATTGAGTCGATTTAATGACTCAACTTTTAACATTGGGTTTTTATCATCACCCAACCGTTATATTATGGATGTCGTTAATGATGTGGCATTTTTTTATTGATTTGGCCGCCACGTAAGCACACACACGTGTTAAAAAAACCAAACCAAAACGACATTACCACGACCAAACCCAAATCAATGGAAGTTAAACGCCGAACCGCTCGAAATCTGGTAGCCAAACTCAGCTCAGTTTTCGAACAAACCCGAACCGAAGCTCTGTGCGAGTTACGCCTAATCTCCAAACATGATCCCGAAAGCCGACCCTTAATTGTCGATGCCGGAGCCGTTCCTTACCTCTTCGAAACGCTTTATGGTTCTTCTCCAACCATTCAAGAAAACGTCGCTTCCACTCTGTTAAATCTCTCCATTACTTCACGCGCTTCTCTCATGTCCACTCGCGGCTTCCTCGACACGTTATCCCACGCTCCCAGTAATTCACCTTCTCCTTCCGTTGAATCAGGCCAGTTTGGTGGGTCTCGGTGCGGTTCCCGCTTTGGTGGCGTTGATCGTCGGGGATGCGAGGACGGGGATCGTGGAAGACGCCACGACAGTGCTGGCGCAGATTGCGGGGTGTAAAGAGAGTGTAGAAACGATGAGGAAGGCGGGTGGGATCAGGGTGTTGGGTGATTTGTTGGATGAAGGGGCTGGAGCCAGTGAAAGAACAAGGGAAAACGCAGTGGCGGCTCTTCTGAACCTGGCTCGCTGCGGCGGCGAGAAAGGGAGGAAAGAAGTTAGTGATATGGAAGAACTAAACCTCTAAACTATGTTTTAGGTTAAACGAGATAAAAATATGTCGTTTTGGTGTGGCTTTTTAACACATGTGTGTGCTTACGTGGCGGCCAAATCAATAAAAAATGCCACATTATTAACGACATCTATAATATAACGGTTGGGTGATGATAAAAACCCAATGTTAAAAGTTGAGTCATTAAATCGACTCAATTCAAAGATGAGTGAGTAAAATAGGAGAGAGGCAAAAGTTGAGTCATTATTTTTGTATTTTACCCTTAATTTTTTTGGGTGAAATAAAATTAGGGAGTGTTGTGGGTGTGCAGGGGTTTTACTTCAGATTTATTTAGTTGTTTAATATGTAAATAAAAAATATATTTATTAAATATAAAAAACTTAATCTAAAATAAATCTTATACCGAAAAATATATCAAACTGTCGGTAAACCCTATAACCTATACTGGCAGATACCAATTTTGGCCAGTAAAAACTACATATATACCAACATCAAAACAAACCATTGGTATATGACTTAATTATACTGACGATTATTATAGTGTGTCGGTGTAGAGTTACTCTATATTGACGATGTCTTCTATTCCGTCGGTATACATTTTGTCTACATCGACAAATATTTTATTCGTCGGTAATAATTTTATACTTTTAATGGCAGATTTGTTTTTCATTGGTATATATTAGATACACCGACGACTTTCGTCTATCGGTATAACTAGGCGTCAGGAAATGTATATTTTTTGTTGTAACCCCCTCGTCCCGGTCCGGACACTTGACCGGTCCGAGTGGGCTACACGGGGATAACCGAGGCGAAACCCGTTAAGGCTTCACTTCGGTTAACAACCCGAGAAGACTTTTTCATTTATTATTACCTTATCTAGATGCATTATTACATCCTATGTGAGAAAGGCAAAAATGGAAGAAACAAGCGAGGCAAACATCCAAACAACCAATCTAAACATCCCATTTTAAACTTAAATTGCAGGCCATTTCGGAACGCCCATAGGGTATTTCGATACGCCTTGACTAGGTCAACTGGCCAAAGTCAAGCCGAGGAGACCGTTTCGAAACATGGGTGGACCATATCGAAACGCCCTCAACGGTCAACTTCCCGTGGTCAACGATACGAAGACCGTTTCGAAACGCCAAGGCTCGTTTCGATACTTCAATTTATCGTCAAAATCTCAGATTTCCAGTGGCAAAATCGTACCGAAACGTTCCCCTTGCGTATCAAAACGCCTGGCCAGAAACAAAGGGACCGTACCGAAACGGGACCAACCGTTTCGATACGCCCTCTGTCTACAGATTGGTTTTAGCTGGTTTATGGCACAAGGCTGTCCCAAAACACAACTAAAACCTCCAACAACCAACATACATCAACTCTAAATGCAAGGCACCCTATACAAACATGCTTAGCACTAGGGATGTAAAAACAAGTCAGAACCTGGTAACCTGACTGAAACCTGCCCGAGTCAGAACCTGATTTGACCCGAGTTTTTTTTTACCCGAACCCGATCTGCAACCGACTGTTGTTGATCCGAACCCGAATTTGACCTGTTACTGTAGCAACCGAACCCGATCTGCGTCCGACTGAAAACGACCCGAACCCGAATTGGACCTGAAACCCGACATGCGTCCGACTGAAAAGAACCCGAACCCGAAGCCGACCTGGCAAATAACCGAAATTACCCAACTGAATTGACCCGATATCCGATTTTACCCGACCTGAAATGGACCCGACCTGAAAATGGACCCGACTGAAATGGACCCGACCTGCTTTTGAACCCGACATGTCAAGTGACCCGACCTGTTCTTGACCTGAGCTGAAATTAACCTGAAACCTATGACATGATGAATTAAAAAATTTATAAAAGTTCATATATCATATACATATATAATGTATATACATATACACTTACATATATTGATATAGGTGATGTATATGCGCGCATACATGTATATATATATATACATATATATATATATATATATTAAGTACTAAAGTTTGAAAAAAGAATAAGTAATTGATAATTTATGAAAATAAAAAATTAAATGAAGAGTTGTTTTTAATTTTAAAGTTTATTCATTAACTTGAATAAAATTGTAAATTTACAAATTATAAAAAATTAAATAACAATTGTAAAACTTATTTGTAGTTCATAAAATTTACTAAAGTTATAACATATATATGTATAGCATTTGTAGTTCAAAAATTTACAAGTCTAAAATTTTATAAGTCTAAAATTTTATTTTTTTATACTTAACAGTTAACAGATTCTTTAAGATTGTAAAACTTAGTGAAATTATAACTTATGTATAACATTTATAATTGAAAAATGACTAAGTAAATTTAGAAATTATAAAAAAATTGAAAGTCTACAACTTTAATATGTAATATTTTATACTTAACAGATTCAAGTTATAAAAATTGTAAGTCATCCTACAACTTTTGCAGTTCAAAATTGATAAGATTATAAAGTATATGATTTTACTTAAGTAGAACAAATTAAGTAATTGTTGTCTTAAGTTACAAAATGTAAAATTAAGTTAAGATATAAAAAAAATTCATACACTTAAGTAAATAAATTAACAGATATAAAATAAAAATAACTAGAATTTCAGATTATCAATACTTTATTACTTAAAAAAATATCAATACAGAATGTAAAAAAATACAAGATAAAAATTTACACTTATAATTTTACAAACCGAATGTCACAAAATACAAGTTTGTAATAAAATTAGCCCTCAGATCTTATAACAAGTGACTTAGGGTTTTGATTTTATGAGTTTCAATTTAGGGTTTAAGGTTTAGGGTATATGGTTATCATTAGGGTTTTAAACCCTAAACCCTAAACCCTAAACCCTAAGCATTAAACACTAAACCCTTAGATCCTTACCCTAAACCCTAAGCCCTAAAGTATGTAAGTATTTATGCATTTAGGGTTTACGTTAGTATAATGAACTAATGTTAGTTCGAGTGATTAGTTTGTAAGGTTTAGGGTTTAGTAATAGTTTGGGCCTTGGGCCTTTGGGCTCTTATCCCACCACCCATTTATTTTAGATGGGCCCTAAAACCTATATTGTATAAATATAATATATATATATATATATATATATATATATAAAATTATAACTTATAATTTATATAATGTATTTATAATATAATAATTAATAATTAGTAATAGTTTGGGCCTTGGGCCTTTGGGCTCTTATTCCACCACCCATTTATTTTAGATGGGCCCTAAAACCTATATTGTATAAATATAATATATATATATATATATATAAACTTATAACTTATAATTTATATAATAATTAGTAATAGATTGGGCCTTGGGCCTTTGGGCTCTTATTCCACCACCCATTTATTTTAGATGGGCCCTAAAACCTATATTGTATAAATAATATATATAAACTTATAACTTATAATTTATATAATAATTAGTAATAGATTGGGCCTTGGGCCTTTGGGCTCTTATCCCACCACCCATTTATTTTAGATGAGCCCTAAAACCTATATTGTATAAATATATATATATATATATATATATATATATATATATATATATATATATATATATAAACTTATAACTTATAATTTATATAATAATTAGTAATAGTTTGGGCCTTGGGCCTTTGGGCTCTTATCCTACCACCCATTTATAATAATCAATAATATGATTAATATCAATAATAAATATTAATTATCAATAATAAATATTAATTATTAATATCAATAATTAATAAATAATATTAAATTATAATATATATGGGCGGGAAAATTTGATTTCAAACCGCCAATTTTCAAATTGAATTTCAATTTAGGGTAAATTATAAATAAAGCCCTTTATATTATATAAGTTTTTTATTCAAGTCCTTTAAGTGTGTACATATTAATAAAGCCTAAACCCTAAACCCTAAACCCTAACCTACATACACTACAACACAACCCCTAATGTATGTAAGTATGTACATGTGTACACATTAATACATTAATCTCAAACCTCAAACCCTAAACCCTAAACCCTAAACCCTAACCTACATACACTACAACACAACCCCTAATGTATGTAAGTATGTACATGTGTACATATTAATACATGAATCTCAAACCTCAAACCCTAAACCCTAAACCCTAAACCATAAACGCTCAAACCCAACCATATTGTATATAAGTAATTAATTATATACGTGTGTACATATTAATACATGAACGCTCAACACAAAACCCTAAACCCTAAACTTTATTTTTATTCTAAATTGACATATACTTATTGTTTTTTTTCATTACTCTAATTTTTATACTTTTAATTTGATATTTTTGTTCATTATAGTTCCTAAAACTTTATTTTTATTCCAAAATACCCATTTTCCTTGTTTTTTTTTTAATTTGTCTAATGTTTTATAATTTTAATTTGTTATTAATGTTCATTATAATCTCTGAAATTTTATTTGTAATCCAAATTGACCCATTTTCTGTCCAAATCAACCCATTTTGATTCTTTTTTTAATTACTCTAATGTTATATAATTATAATTTGATATGACTTTAAATAATTAACTCAAAATTAACGACGATTGACGAAGGTCAACCTAAAGTCTATCAACTACTTATATGGTTGTACGACCGAACTCAAACTGAATACGAATTTCAATCACAAAAATACCCCGACCTGAAATGCACCCGACCTGAAGCTACCCGACCTGAAATTACCCGACCTGAAATGCACCCGACCTGAAATGCACCCGACCTGAAATGAACCCGACCTGAAATGAACCCGACCTGAAATAGACCCGACCTGAAACGGACCCGACCTGAAATGAACCCGACCTGAAACGAACCCGACCTGAAATGAACTCGAACTGAAATGGACCCGACCTGAAATGTATCCGTACCCGAATTAACCTGCCAATTATCTGCTTCGGACCCGACCCGTTCTAACCCGACCTGAAATGGACCCGACCTGAAATGGACCCGACCTGGAATGGACCCGACCTGAAATGGACCCGCACCCGACCCGAGTCGAGTCAATTTTTTTTACCTGAAATGACCTGTATCCGATTTTACCCGACCTGACAGAACCCGACCTGAAACCTGACCGATTACCTGTTTTTACATCCCTACTTAGCACTCAACAACCATGTAAAGGTCATACATTCAAGGGATCAACATTCAACATAAGAATCATTCATAGTATTCAAGATATTATGCTTCAACAAGAACATACACTTAAGCATTCAAGGTAAGCAACTTAAACATGGTTTACAGTCTAAACATGGCATCAACAAGCCACACCAACAACAATATATTAAGGAGTCTAAACATGCTCCTAACACATCTCATCCACAACTCACATCCAAAAGCTCAAGACAACAATACTTATCTCATTGCTTGACTATTACACCTTATAACTTAAAAGTCCATACTTGAAAGCTAAGATAGCACCACAATGCACACTTGGAGGCCCTCTTCTTGCACTAGCAACCCGCGAACTACGGATCTGCACTGTCGAACAAAAGAGAGCGTAAGCATAAAGCTTAGTGAGGGTAAGCTCATAAAACAAACCTCGACAATGCATGGTCCAAGCACGAGCAACAACCAAGGTAGAATGCATGATCTTACCTTCGAACCATAAGAGCCAAAATATAAATGATGCACGAACATAAACTCAACATTATGCCATGCTCAACAAGTCATAAGCTCAACACATGAAAATACTTATATCATTGTATTAACAATCACATTCCATAATCCGAATTGGCAGCACATATATCAATCTATATTGACACCTAGCTATGACTCGAATACGCGGATAACCGTTGAAACTCACATCGAACACAACCATTACCTTACGGTGGGATTACACTCATCACCGTTTCACGCGGAGGAGATTCCACTCATCCTCACGCCCCGTCGATGGGATTAAACTCATCACCGACTAACATATATAAGAAGGTTTTCCGGGCGAACCCGTACTCCATCTTGATGACTACCATCACCAAGACCACGCGCGCATTTTGACTCACGTGTGCACACTAAACATCCTAATGATTGATCATTGTACCCAAGCTTACTAGTGCCAATACTAAACACAATTCATAACCTTTCAGAACATCATTTCATATCAACTTCCGTTCTTAGCACGTACTCACCATGACTCACCATCATGCACAAACACATGCATATAACAATGCATCAATATCATGCCTCAACAACATGTATAACACAATATACATAACCACCATAATCACAAGTAAACATGAGGCATAATCAACAATTAAAGTTCAACCAAAGTCTCTAACTAAAGCTTGTGACTAGACTACCAATCTAATCCCAACTCTAGGTGGGTCTACCAAGCCCAACCTAGTCCACATGCTTGAACCAACACTTGAAAACCATTTAAAAACATTTAACCACTCACCGACTATTCCAAGCTCTACATACTAGCCGATCAAGCTCCCAACGGTTCCGAATTCGTTCCCGAGGCTTCACCAACACAAATCCTTGCTTCTAATCATCCCAACACAAACAAAATAACCTCAAATCAGTTCAAAAATTAATGTAGCAAACCCAGAACACTAACCAAGCACAAAACACAAGATTTTCAAGCTAAGAACACCCTAAAACCTTCATTCCCGAGTAGCCCTAAAGCACAGTCCAAAACCAATGATTCAAACACTTTTAACACTCCCAAAAGCTTCCAAAACAACCCTCATACATAGCCTAACCATCAGCCAACAATTTCTCACACAAAACACCCACAAAACTCAACTTAAAACCCTTCAAAAACCTCCCTAAAACCAATTTCGGGAAACATCACAAAACCATGTAAAAATCAAGTATGTTGGACCTTATAGGTAGTAAACAACTCATATAACTTCAACAAATCAAAAGCTTAAGTTATAGACAATAAAGATGACATTTTTTAATCTAAACTTTCAAAACACCAAAATGCAAAAACTATGAGCTTTGTGAAAAATAAAGGTATTAGCTTGTAGAGGGAAGAGAGGACAAGTCAAAAGTGAGTTTACCTTTCAAAAATCACCAACAATGAGCAAGAAAAATGATGGAATAGTGAACTTGAAGGGGAGGGGTTTTCACGTTGAAATGAAGAATGGGTGAGGGAAGAAGATGAGTTAAAAGTGGTCTTTTAAGTAAAAAGGGGTTTTATTTTTCAAAGGCTTGTAATTACAATAATGCCATTAATGAGATGGCTATCTCAAATACTTAAAACCCATGGAATTTGAGTTTCAAATCAATTTAAGTCCAACATAAAATGTTTGTTTTGAAAACATGTAGCCCAAATAATATTTTATTATTTTAATTATAAAACCGAAACCCGAAACATTATTTTAATATTATTTTTACCCGACCCTCAAACTCGGGTGTTACAACTCTCCTCCACTTAAGGAATTTCGTCCCCAAAATTACCTGACGGAAATAAGTACGGAAACTGCTCAAGCATATCAACTTTCCTCTCCCACGTGGCCTCTTCCACGCCTCTATGTCTCCACAACACCTTGACCAACTCTATGGTCTTGCCACGCAACACCTTGCTATTAGAAGAAAGTATCTCAACTGGTCCTTCATTGTAAGACAAATATGGATTCAACTCTATCTCCTCAACATGCATAACATGAGACGGATCTGATCTATATCTCCTAAGCATCGACACATGAAAGACATCATGGATCTTCTCTAACTCAGAAGGCAATCTCAAACGGTAAGCTACTGGCCCAATCCGCTCAACAATCTCATACGAACCGATAAACCTCGGACTCAACTTGCCTTTCTGGCCAAATCTCATTACCTTCTTCCACGGAGATACTTTCAGAAACACCTTCTCACCCACTGAGAACTCAATCTCTTTTCTCTTCAAATCTGCATAAGATTTCTAACGATCGGAAGCTGCTTTCAAACAGTCACAAATCAACTTCACTTTTTCAGTAGTCCTCTTAAGCAAATCTGGCATAGGTAACAATTTCTGACCCGTTTCAGCCCAACAGATCGGAGTCCTACATCGTCTACCATACAAGGCCTCATAAGGAGCCATCTAGATACTAGCCTGGTAACTGTTGTTGTAAGCAAACTCAACTAAAGGTAAATGCTTCTCCCAAGAACCCTGGAAGTCAATCACACAACAATGAAGCATATCCTCTAAAATTTGTATCACTCGCTCTGACTGTCCATCTGACTGCGGATGATAAGAAGTACTGAAATGCAAACGGATACCTAGGGCACTATGCAAACAACTCCAGAACCTCAAAGTGAATCTCGGATCTCTGTCTAATACAATAGACTTCGGAACTCCATGAAGTCTCACAATCTCGCGAATGTACAAATTCGCCAACTTGTCTAAAGAATCTGTAGTGTTCACTGCTAAGAAATGGGCACATTTAGTGAACCTGTCAACTATCACCCAAACAAAATTCTTCTTCGAAGAAACAACGGTAACCCCGACACAAAGTCCATAGTGATCCTCTCCCATTTCCATTCCGGAATCTTCAAAGGCTGTAACAAACCTGAAGGAACCTGATGTTCTGCCTTTACTCTCTGACAAACCATGCAACGACTCACATACTCGGCTACATCCTTCTTCAAACCAACCCAGAAATAATCATTCTTCAAATCTCGGTACATCTTAGTACTACCTGGATGCATCGAAAAAGGACTTGAATGTGCTTCGCTCAGAATCATACGTCTCAACTCAACATCTTCAGGTACTACAACTCTGTCTCTGAAACACAACACATTCTCACCACTAAAACTATACTCGGTCGGTCTACCTTCGGCTATGTCCTGAACATGAGGAACTAAAGACACATCTTGCAACTGTTCTCTCTAATCAATTGAATCAAAGAAGGCTTCACTTGCAACTCTGTGATCAAACCACCATCCCCTGATACACTCAATCTAGCAAACATAGCTCGCAACTCAAGTGCAACTTTTCTGCTCAACGCATCAGCTACTACATTTGCCTTACCCGGATGGTACTCTATAGTCAAATCCTAGTCTTTCAACAGCTCAAGTCATCTTCTCTGTCTCAAGTTCAGCTCTCTCTGAGTCATCAAATACTTCAAACTTTTATGATCAGTGCAAACCACGCACTTCTCACCATACAAGTAGTGACGCCAAATCTTTAACGCAAACACAACTGCGGCCAACTCAATATCATGTGTAGGGTAGTTCTTCTCACACACCTTCAACTGTCTCGAAGCATAGGCAATAACTCTTCTCTCTTGCATCAAAACACAACCTAAACCTACGTAGGAAGCATCGCTATAGATCACGAACTCTTTCCCTGAAACTGGTTGTACTAACAATGGAGCATTCGTCAAAGCTTCTTTCAATTTCTCAAAAGCCTTTTGTCTCGCATCTGACCACTCAAACTTAACTCCTTTTTGCAACAATTTAGTCAACGGAGCAGCTACTCTAGAGAAATCGTCTACGAATCTCCTATAGTAATCGGCTAGCCCTAGGAAACTCCTAATCTCAGTCACTAACTTAGGTTGTTTCCACTCAACAATAGCCTCAATCTTCGTCGGATCAACACGGATACCTTCGGTTGATACTACATGGCCAAGAAATACAACCTCTCGAATCCATAACTCACATTTACTAAGCTTAGCATACAACTGATTACTCATCAATCTCTGCAAAACAAGTCTCAAGTGTTCATCATGCTCTTCTTCCGATCTGGAGTACACAAGAATGTCATCTATGAAAACAACTACAAATCGGTCTAGATAGTCTCATAAAAATCTGTTCATCATATCCATGAAAGTTGATGGTGCATTCGTGAGCCCAAACGGCATCACAAGGAACTCATAGTGACAATATCTAGTCCTAAAGGCTGTCTTCGGAACATCACATTCTTTTACCTTCAACTGATAATACCCTGATCTCAAGTCTATCTTCGAAAACACTAAAGCACCCCTCAACTGATCAAACAAATCATCTATACGAGGCAACATATACTTGTTCTTTACTGTCAACTGGTTCAACTGCCTATAGTAAATACACATTCTCATACTGCCATCTTTCTTCTTTACAAACAACATGGGAGCACCCCAAGGTGAACTACTAGGCCTAATAAAACCACGGTCTAACAACTCCTGAAGCTGACTCTTCAACTCTTTCAACTTTTTCGGAGCCATACGGTACGAAGCAATAGAAACTGAAGTAGACCCTAAAACAATCTCAATCACAAACTCTACATCTCTGTCAGGAGGCAAACCCGGTAACTCTTCTGGAAACACATCCGGAAAATCACAAACTGTCCTGACATCTTTCGGTCCAACCTCACTCATATTCGGATTCCTCACATATGCTAATTAAGTCCCACAACCGGAATCCATCAACCTATGAGCCTCTAAAGCTGACACAACATTCGACAAGAACTTAATGTTCTCGCCCTACTACCACTAACTCGTAGTCATCGGAAAGCTTCAAGGAAATTCTCTTTGTCTCAAAATCTACACTAGCTCTATGCTCAACCAACCAATCCATACCCAAAATGATATCAAAACCATAGAACGAAAGTTCCATCATATCAACCGGAAACACATGACCCTGAATCTTCAGTGGACACCTCCTATACATCCGTCTAACTACAACTGTCTCACAGAAAGAACTAGTCACATGCATCCCTACATCTAAGATCTCAACAGGTATGTCTAACTTCTTTGCATGCTCACTCAAAATGTAAGAATGCGTAGAACCCGAATCAACTAAAGAAAGTAAAGACATGGACTGTAACTCAAAATTACCTGCTATCACATCTGTGTCATTCCCTGCCTCTCTTTGAGCGTAGACTCTAGCTGGTCCACCAGCCTCTGGCTGTACTGCCACAACATGAGCAAGATTCCTCGGTGCCTCTATCCTAGGTGCATCAGCCCTCGGCTGGAAGTAACCAAGACCGCGCCCACGGCCTCTCTGATAGTCAATCGCTCTCGTAGGAGCCTGTGCTAGGTTCGATGCCTGTGCCGCCTGATGCGGACACTCCCTCCTGAAGTGGTCTCTTGAACCACGGTTCCAACAAGCATGGAAGATACCCCAACACTCTCTTGAATGTTGTCTCCCACAACGAGTGCACTCAGGCAAACACCCTCCAGCTCTATAGCCCTGGTGGCCACCGCCACGCCTATGGTCAAACTGATGTCCACCGCCCTGATGCCTCTTGGCATCACCACGATCAAAGTTGTTATGCCTCTTTCTAGAACTAGATACGGGGGTTTCGTGTATCGATACGGGGGTTTCGTGTACCGATACCATTTTGCCTCACTTTGGCCACTGTCAAGACCCGTATCGATACGGGGGTTTCGTGTATCGATACGCATCGGGGTCGTTTCGATACGCCAAGTAAGCGTACCGGTCCCATTTCAACTATCCCAACGGCTATTTCCCAAAGGCTATTCAAATATGGACCCGTACCGATACGCCCTCAAGCGTATCGATACGCCTATGCTGGCAAGAGCCCAACGGCTAGTTCCTATGAATGCTGTATCGATACCGTTCCACGTGTATCGATACTGGTAGCTGCAGAACAGCATTTATGAAGGGAAATAAAGTCCTCAACGGCTCCAACTCATCCCCAACGGCTAGTAACAGCTATAAACTCAATTGGGAGTATAAAAGGGACCTCCAAGCATCAAGAGAAGACTAATGCTCATATTGTCAAACATCAAATGATCAAGAAAATGTCTTAGCACTTAAATTGTCAATTCTTGTATAGACAAACACTAGTGAGCCAAAATTGTCAAATTTGCTCAAGTGTTTTAGGTTTTGGGTGAGTGCTTCATTGTGCAAACAAACACCTATTAGAGGGTTTAAGTTTGCTTTCTTTTATCTCTTTGTAAAGAGGGTTTTGATCAAGGCTTTGGGTAGAAGCTTGATCGGTTGTAAGGGTTTCCTCCTAATCCTAGAAAAGGGGACGAATCAATTAGTGGATTGATTGTAAAATCCTTAGTGGGGAGCTAAGGTAGTGGATGTAGGTGCTTGTTAGAAGGCCGAACCACTATAAATCATTGTGTCTTTTTACATTCTAGCTTCCACAACCCTTCCACCCAAAAATACATCTCTCCACCACTTGGTGAGCTAAATTGGTTGATCGAATCGAGCCCCACACAACTCCACAATTGGTATCAGAGCTTGGCTCAATCGAAGAGGATTAACATCCTATTGAGAAGATCCGGCAAGCTCGTTCACTATTTCATCAACCGGCTCAATGGCACAATCAATCGACAAACCGCCTTTCTTTGACGGAGCTCACTATGCCCATTGGAAGACAAAGATGAAGTTCTTCATCAAATCAAAAGATTACAAGCTATGGGATGTAGTTGAAGATGGCCCGTTCGTGCCTCAAAGAAGTAAAGCGGAGTGGAGTGCCGACGATCGCAAGAAGATGGAGCTAAATTGCAAAGCATTGCACATTCTATTTTGTGCATTTGGTCCATCCATCTATGAGAAGATGTCTTCTTGTGAGAGTGCCAAGGAGGTATGGGACAAGCTTGAAGTCACATACGAGGGGACAAATGAAGTAAAGGAGACCAAGATTGGGCTCCTAACCTTGGAGTATGAGAACTTCAAAATGGATCCGGAAGAGAACATCGAGAAGATGTTTGATAGGTTCTCCACCATCACCAATGGTCTTAAAGGTTTTGGAGAAGCCATCCCGGAAGAAAAGCTTGTTCGAAAGCTCATCTACTCACTTCCCAAGTCTTGGGACTCAAAGAGGACCGCCATCTTCGAAGCCAAAAATTTGAAGACTTTGAAGCTTGATGAACTCATGGGGTCACCCCTTACTTATCAAATCATGAAGAAGAACAAGGAGGATGAGAAGAAGATGGAAGAAATTAGAGCTATGGGAGAGAAGAAAATCAAAGGGCTTGGCATCAATGCAAGTGCCATGGCTCTCAAATCCTCCACTTGCCATCATGTCTACACAAGTGAAGAGGAAGATGAAGATGAAGAGATAGTTCATCTCTTCAAGAAGTGTGCCCCGTTCATGAAGAAAGCCTTGAGAGAGCTTGAACGAGAACCTAAAAGAAAGGAGAGGGCAAGCACTTCTAGCCATAAGAAGAAGGCATATGTGGCTACTTGGAGTGATGAAGACTCCACCGATGATGAACAAGCCAACCTTTGCCTTATGGCCATCGAAGAAGATTCAAGGGTAACTTCTAATTCATCTACTTCATGTTCTTATTCCTTTGATGAATTACAAGATGCCTATGATGATTTGGTTTTAGATTTTAAAAGCCACATTTTGAAAAACAATAAATTGATTTCAAAGTTAAAAATTCAAAATGATTTGCTTTCTAAAACCAAACTTGAACTTGAAGCAAAACTTGAAGAGTTTGAATTGAAATGTCTTGATTTACAAAAATTGCTTCAAAAGGTTCAAGGAGAAAAAGATTTGATTTCCAAGGAGCTTGAAAAGAAAAACAATGTTGGAAAATCAAATTTTTATGTTAGACAATCTAGTGCCCCTAGATTTATTAAAGGAAAATGCTTTAGAAGTGTTTGGGTCCCAAAAGGACTAACCACTTCAATTAAAAAGGATGACATTGAAAAATGGATTCCTAAGGGGACTAAAATTTGTGCTACTAATGTTTATGGATCCAAAGCAATTTGGATACCAAAAATTACTTGATTGTCTATTGTAGGTGTGATGGAGATGTTCAACAAGTCAAACATTGAGGGGGAGCTCCATGCACACAAGGAAGAACACTTGAAGAAGGAAGGCTTCACATCCTACCTTGGGTTCAAGTGTTGGTAAAATTTCTAGTTGTTTTGAATTAATTTGTCTTATTTTCTTTTTATTCAACTAGATGATCATATATGATGGACTAACATCTTTGATGATGCTTTGAGAAAGGGGGAGCCATTTTTGAAACCAAGTTCTTATTTGAGTCAAAACGTTTTACCTCTATTGTTATTTTGAACTTAATGTCTTAAATCTTTTTGATATAACAAAAAGGGGGAGAAATGGTATGGTTTGAAAAATTGAATTTTCAAATGAATAAGGGGGAGCTTTATTTGATTTCATATCCTTAATCTCTTATTCACATTTTTAAAGTTAAAGGGGAGAATCCCAAACAATTTTTCAAGTGAGTTTTATTATATCAAAAAGGGGGAGATTGTAGAACTAATGTTTTGATATAATAATTGAAAAATGTTTTGGACTAATTTGAAAAGAATTTAAAACTTGGTTTTAAGTCCAAACAACTTGAATTTATGTTTGAGGCATTTTAAGAGGTTTTTAGCAAAGATTTTTCATGTTTTAAACAGCCAAACTTGTATTTTCAACGTCCCAGTATCGATACGGTTGTACCCGTACCGATACCATTTTGCCTCAGTTTGGCCACTGTCAAGACCCGTATCGATACGAGGGTTTCGTGTATCGATACGCATCGGGGTCGTTTCGATACGCCAAGTAAGCGTACCGGTCCCATTTCAACTACCCCAACGGCTATTTCCCAACGGCTATTCAAATATGGACCCGTACCGATACGCCCTCAAGCGTATCGATACGCCTATGCTGGCAAGAGCCCAACGGCTAGTTCCTATGAATGCTGTATCGATACCGTTCCACGTGTATCGATACTGGTAGCTGCAGAACAACATTTATGAAGGGAAATAAAGTCCTCAACGGCTTCAACTCATCCCCAACGGCTAGTAACGGCTATAAACTCAATTGGGAGTATAAAAGGGACCTCCAAGCATCAAGAGAAGACTAATGCTCATATTGTCAAACATCAAATGATCAAGAAAATGTCTTAGCACTTAAATTGTCAATTCTTGTATAGACAAACACTAGTGAGCCAAAATTGTCAAATTTGCTCAAGTGTTTTAGGTTTTGGGCGAGTGCTTCATTGTGCAAACAAACACCTATTAGAGGGTTTAAGTTTGTTTTCTTTTATCTCTTTGTAAAGAGGGTTTTGATCAAGGCTTTGGGTAGAAGCTTAATCGGTTGTAAGGGTTTCCTCCTAATCCTAGAAAAGGGGACGAATCAATTAGTGGATTGATTGTGAAATCCTTAGTGGGGAGCTAAGGTAGTGGATGTAGGTGCTTGTTAGAAGGCCGAACCACTATAAATCATTGTGTCTTTTTACATTCTAGCTTCCACAACCCTTCCACCCAAAAATACATCTCTCCACCACTTGGTGAGCTAAATTGGTTGATCGAATCGAGCCCCACACAACTCAACAGATACGGACTGTCTTCTCCAACCACAACTCGGATCTCTCAGGTGTAGATCCCCTAAACTCTTCTGCCCTTAAGCTACGAAGCCTCTCTAAAGGTAAGCTAGCATTATCACCTCTCGGCTGAGCTGCAGCCTGAGCTCCGGCAACTGCAGCCTGAAACGCTCCCGCTATAGCTTGAACTAGCATAGCCATATCTATTCCTGCAAGACCTTGGCCACCATGACCAACCTGAGGTCCCGCTCCCTCAGCTCCAGCCTCGCCTCCCACTTCACACTGAGGAGGTGGTGGTGGTGGTGGAGGAGCTCCAACTCCAACAGCAGGCTCTCCCACATGAGCCTCTACTCCAGCCATCGGCTTATTAACAGGAGCCGCAACACGTGGTTCCTGACGAACCAACCTCAGTCTACCTCTAGGCCTCGACATACGCGCTCACAGATAACAACTACAACACAACAATAACATAAAAGATAGGGTTAGCAAGGGCAAGGGTCCAAGTGGCTCAAGTATGTTCCCTCACTTAAAAATCATTTTTCCGATGTAATATAAGCAATGTGACTCTAAACAACATGCTTCAAACAACATACATACAGGATCAATCAAGCATACAACAAGGCATACTTGATAAACAAGCAAACATGCTTACATGGCAAGCAAACACCGTGCCATTGCAATACAAGAATTTAATTTACCTCACTTACCTGCCCAAGGTCTTGGAAACCTTAGGCTCTGATACCAACAAGTGTAACCCCCTCGTCCCGGTCCAGACGCTTGACCGGTCCGAGTGGGCTACACGGGGATAACCAAGGCGAAACCCGTTAAGGCTTCACTTCGGTTAAAAACTCGAGAAAACATTTTCATTTATTATTACCTTATCTAGATGCATTATTACATCCTATGTGAGAAAGGTAACAGCGGAAGAAACAAGCGAGGCAAACATCAAAACAACCAATCAAAATAGCCCATTTTAAACTTAAACCGCAGGCCGTATCGGAACGCCCATAGGGTGTTTCGATACGCCTTGACTAGGTCAACATGCCGAAGTCAAGCCAAGAAGACCGTTTCGAAACAGGGGTGGACCGTATCGAAATGCCCTCAACGGTCAACTTCTCGTGGTCAACGATATGAAGACCGTTTCGAAACGCCAAGGCTCGTTTCGATACTTCAATTTATCGTCAAAATCTCTGATTTCCAGTGGCAAAATCGTACCAAAACGTTCCCCTTGCATATCGAAATGCCTGGCCTGAAACAAAGGGATCGTACCGAAACGAGACCAACCGTTTCGATACGCTCTCTGTCTGCAGATTGGTTTTAGCTGGTTTATAGCACAAGGATGTCCCAAAACACAACTAAAACCTCCAACAACCAACATACATCAACTCTAAAGGCAAGGCACCCTATACAAACATGCTTAGCACTCAACAACCATGTAAAGGTCATACATTCAAGGGATCAACATTCAATATAAGAATCATTCATAGTATTCAAGATATTATGCTTCAACAAGAACATACACTTAAGCATTCAAGGTAAGCAACTTAAACATGGTTTACAATCCAAACATGGCATCAACAAGCCACACCAACAACAACATATTAAAGAGTCTAAACATGCTCCTAACACATCTCATCCACAACTCACATCCAAAAGCTCAAGACAACAATATATATCCCATTGCTTGACTATTACAGCTTATAACTTAAAAGTCCATACTTGAAAGCTAAGATAGCACCACAATGCACACTTGGAGGCCCTCTTCTTGCACTAGCAACCCACGAACTACGGATATGCATTGTCGAACAAAAGAGAGCGTAGGCATAAAGCTTAGTGAGGGTAAGCTCATAAAACAAACCTCGACAATGCAGGGTCCAAGCACGAGCAACAACCAAGGTAGAATGCATGATCTTACCTTCGAACCACAAGAGAAAAAATATAAATGATGCATGAACATAAACTCAACATTATGCCATGCTCAACAAGTCATAAGCTCAACACATTAAAATACTTATATCAATGTATTAACAAAAACATTCCATAATCCGAATTGGTAGCACATATATCAATCCATATTGGCACCTAGCTATGACTCGAATACGCGTATAACCGTTGGAACTCACATCCAACACAAACATTACCTTAAGGTGGGATTACACTCATCACCGTTTCACACGGAGGGGATTCCACTCATCCTCACGCCCCGTCGATGGGATTACACTCATCACCGACTAACATATATAAGAAGGTTTTCCGGGTGAACTCGTACTCCATCTTGATGACTACCATCACCAAGGCCACGCGCGCATTTTGACTCACGTGTGCACACTAAACATCCTAATGATTGATCATTGTACCCCAAGCATACTAGTGCCAATACTAAACACAATTCATAACCTTTCACATCATCATTTCATATCAACTTCTGTGCTTAGCACGTACTCACCATGACTCACTGTCATGCACAAACACATGCATATAACAATGCATCAATACCATGCCTCAACAACATGTATAACACAATATACATAGCCACCATAATCACAAGTAAACATGATGCATAATCAACAATTAGAGTTCAACCAAAGTCTCTAACTAAAGCTTGGGATTAGACTACCAATCGAATCCCAACTCTAGGTGGGTCTACCAAGCCCAACCTAGTCCGCATGCTTGAACCAACACTTGAAAACCATTTAAAAACATTTAACCACTCACCGACTATTCCAAGCTCTACACACTAGCCGATCAAGCTCCCAACGGTTCCGAATTCGTTCCCGAGGCTTCACCAACACAAATCCTTGCTTCTAATCATCCCAACACAAACAAAATAACCTCAAATCAGTTCACAAATTAATGTAGCAAACCCAGAACACTAACCAAGCACAAAACACAAGATTTTCAAGCTAAGAACACCCCAAAACCTTCATTCCCGAGCAGCCCTAAAGCACAGTCCAAAACCAATTATTCAAACACTTTTAACACTCGCAAAAGCTTCCAAAACAACCCTCATACATAGCCTAATCATCAGCCAACAATTTCTCATGCAAAACACCCCAAAACTCAACTCAAAACCCTTTAAAAACCTCCCTAAAACCCAATTTCGGGAAACATCACAAAACCATGTAAAAATCAAGTATGTTGGACCTTATAGGTAGTAAACAACTCATATAACTTCAACAAATCAAAAGTTTAAGTTATAGACAATAAAGATGATATTTTTAATCTAAACTTTCAAAACACCAAAATGCAAAAACTATGAGTTTTGTGAAAAATAAAGGTACTAGCTTGTAGAGGGAAGAGAGGACAAAGTCAAAAGTGAGTTTACCTTTCAAAAATCACCAACAATGTGCAAGAAAAATGATGGAATAGTGAACTTGAAGGGGGAGGGGTTTTTTCACGTTGAAATGAAGAATGGGTGAGGGAAGAAGATGAGTTAAAAGTGGTCTTTTAAGTAAAAAGGAGTTTTATTTTTTAAAGGCTTGTAATTACAATAATGCCATTAATGAGATGGCTATCTCAAATACTTAAAACCCATGGAATTTGAGTTTCAAATCAATTTAAGTCCAACATAAAATGTTTGTTTTGAAAACACGCAGCCCAAATAATATTTTATTATTTTAATTATAAAACCGAAACCCGAAACATTATTTTAATATAATTTTCACCCGACCCCCAAACCCGGGTGTTACATTTGTAGTCCTTTGAAGACGGCACTGACGATGATGCCACGACCATTGACCGACTCGTCTCGGTGAGATGAATGCAATGGCGTAGTAGGTGTCAACCACAAACACTCCGATGACGATAGATCGAACATAAAACTTTGATGAAGGGAGATGAAAAAAAGAAAAAATGAGAAGAAAGAGAAAAAGAAAATGGTAGAGAGAAAGGAAAATATGATTTTCCCTCCTCTCTCACCTCTTTCTCTTTCAAATAACTTTTTCAATTTAATTATTTTATTTTAATTGCACACTTAAATTATCCAAAATCTAAATTCGAGACCTTATTGCTAATCTAAAAATTGGGTCATTACAAAACTTCACTGAAGGTCCTTTTTATTCTAAACATTTTATTTTTGACCATCTTCAAGCAAAAGAAAACCCTAAAATATTTTCCCAAAATTTCTCCTCTCCAACCTTAACCTTTATTTTTACTACTGCGTCTTCCGTCAGCGACACTACTACCTTAGCACATTCTCAAGTTGCATTTCATTCCCTCTCTTGGTTTATTAATTTAAAGCCTCATTTTATGTTCTGTGGTTTCCTTAATCTTCTTCCATCTCTCTATGTTTGTTTGATTCCTTTCTTTCTCTTTAGGGTTTTATAATTTTTTATTACTTTCTTTACTTGTCTTTGAATGTCTGCAATTTAAATATAAAGTTAGGGTTATATAGAAGAAATTTTGGGAGAGTTCGATATTTAGTTTAGAACGAAGAACATTTAGGCTTTCGAGAATATTCTTGAGTTTAACTGAATCGAAAAAAGAAGAGAGACAAGATTTTTTTGGATGTTTGTGTTTAGTTTTTATATTGAAAAACAGAAAGAAACGGGGGACTTTGGTGTTTATTAGGATGAAATAGGAAAGACGAGGAAGAACAAAGAGTTGTTCTTGTTTTTGTGTGTCTTCGATCTGAAAAAACAAAAAGAGATTTGGGTGTTATTGTAGATCGTAGAGAATTTTTTGGAAGAACAAACGATGAATTAAGTTTGAATATAAGTTTTTTTTATCTGAAAATGGAAGAAATATGAGAAATTTAAATTTTTATTAGGATCAAATATGATGAAAAATGAATTTTTAAAAGTCTGAGGGTCAATTTAAATTTAACCCCTTTTACTAACATGACACGTCATCGTATTGACTGGGGGTTAACGAAGGCTAATAGTTGGGTGACCAAAACAGTAACATTCGAAAGCTTAAGTGGCAAGAATAATCTTTTTTTTCAAATTTGGTGACCAAAATAGAACATAGCCTAAACAAAATGGACCTCCGGTGAAGTTTACTCTTTTTATATTAAAGGGACTTTATTTGAGAAAAGAAATCTTATACTACTTTTATATAATAAATTAAGGGGTCCATTTTTTTTTAAAATTGCATCGGCCCCCTTAAATCTTTAAACCGCCCTTGGACTTAGGAAATTGAGTAGTCGAATCAATTTATTTTTAAAAAATAAATAAATCAATAAAGTTGAGAAATTAGATTAAAATTAATTAAAGATTATTTTTTTAAAAGAAGACGAGCCTCATTAAAAACCCCTGCTAAAAGCCAACACTTAGTCGAGGCCCAGTGGTGGCTACCTAAGGGGGGGGAGTGTACCCAAATGCATTAACTTGAAAATGAAGTTACATCATTTTTTTACTAAAGTATATATAATCTCGAGACAAACCGAGTCCAAAAAATAATGAACAATGAGAACTAAGAGCTCATAAAGCAAGGGAATGGGCAACATGATTGGCGGACCGTTTTACAAGAATGACACAAAATTGAACATAAGTGCGAAGGATAGCACGAGCAGTGTCAAGGTGATGATGAAGGACCGAAAGATCGCCATGTGTACGTGCAAGCTTGTTGACAATAAGGGCAACATCCGTCTCAAAGATGACATGTTGCCATCCTCGATCACAGGCAAGGTGCAGGCCAGCATTGAGCACAATGATCTCAGCAAGAGTAGCTTCACCACACACGGTTGTGTGTTGTGCAAGGCCTCCAAGGATCGACCCGGTGCTGTCGCGCGCAACCACCCCAATGGTTGTAGCTCGGTGATCCAAGTTAAAGGCTCCATCCATATTGATCTTGATATGGCTATCAATAGGGGAAGACCATCTCTGATCAGCACCCACAAGTGAAGCAACTGCAACAGTAATATCCAGCCCAACAGTGGTAGAGGCAGCACAAGCTACTTGGAAGTTCTAGTGTAAGGTCTATGCATTGGCCACCATCACCCAATTCAGCTGGAGAGTTTCATCATGGACCATGGGGTTCCTTCGGTTCCAAATGTTCTATAGGAGGGTGAGAAAACCTACAAAAGATATAGTATCTATGGAGGATATAACTTCATCGAACTAGGCCAGCATCGAGGATGCATCACTACAAACGATCCTGGCTAGAATTCCAGCAAGGTCGAGGCCTTCCTTTGAGTGGGGTCAGTCCCAAAGGGCATGAAAGACCATCTTGGTACTAGTGAGGTAAATGGGGGCACTTATAGCTCTTTAAATAGCATGTATTTTCCCTAGATTTATTGATTAAATTTTCCCCACTTTAGTTTCTCAAGCATACTTTCTTGCATTTTCTTAGTTTAATTATGCATTTCCTTTAACTCAGCTATACTTGTGTGTTTTGTGCTGAATTTGGTAAATTCTGCTATTTTCATTGCAATTCTAATGTCGCTATAAAAAGCCTTCTTTATTGCAGCTAGATATGTTACTGCAGTTCTGATGTCATTGTAAAAGCATCTTATTATTACAACCAGTCACAGCCGTTGCATTGACAGTTGTAAAAAAGATAAGATCAAATGAAGTTGGCAAAAGGATAAGATTAAAGGACGATGAGCTGGTAGTTTGTTATAAAAACTTTTGTCTGGACATGATGTTGGTGCAATTGTCGTTGCAATGCTAGCACATCGAAACAGTCATTGTCGCCACAATGACAACTGTCAGGATAACATTAAAAGGACAATGAGCTATACATTAATACAGTTGTCATGCACAAAATTTAAGTTGCAAATCTATAAAGGACACATGTAAACACCCAATTGGAAGAGGATAAGGATATATATATTCTTACCCTAAAGAGGGTGGCTCAAATCATCATCTTTTGAGAAGATAATTTTCTCCTTCCTTTGAAGCTTCTCCCATGGCAATTTGAGCTCCTTTTTCTAGTGAACCAAGGTGGAAATGAGGCAGAGCTCTTAGTGAAAAAGACGATTCGAATGCTTTTTCTATGGGAACATGTGGATCATACCGACTTAGAAATAGAGGTTTCTATGTGATTTTCATGTTCTTTTATAAATATTTTAGACGATGATTTACTGTTTATCTTTTCCTGGATGGAGTAACACCTCTAGGGTTGTAGAACTCTGGTTTATTTTATAAAGCTTTCTTTATTTTCCTTACTTTTGGATTTGAATGCGTTGTTTGCACGTAAGTATTTCATTGTAGCATTGACATTGAGATATGCAGTGAAAGTTCAGATTAACAAGTCATCATAACGAGAGTTGATCAACTTGGTTAAAGATGTGTAGATTTGGCCAGCAACGAGAGTTGTGGTCGAATCACATGTTTTAGTCATTAGTTTGGAGTGGAAGGAAAAGTAATGAAATAGATCTATTCTTCATTATTAATTAAATCATCATATGTTTTTTCTTTGCAGCATTTGTTCATCCGCCAAATTCAACCAAGGGGATCCAATTTACATATTGATAATCTCTCTCCTCATTTCCTTTATTGTTTTTGTCATTTCATTATTGCACTCATAACATACATTGCAATCAATTACATTTACATTTCCTTTGCACTGACAACAAGAGATTTGATGAAGCTATGTTTTTATGTACATGAACATGTTGAAGTTTAGGAATAGTTCCAAGATTAAGATATCTCACTATACTTGCTAAATTTTGGTTTTATGCTTTGCGATTTGAAAATGTTGACAACAAGAGATTTGATGAAGCTATGTTTTTATGTACATGTTGAAGTTATTGTTTAATTTTGAAAGCATGTGTTAAGTACTCGGTAGTACATTTTTGAAGCATTGATGAATGTATTGGGTGAAATATGATTATGTTTTGGAAACATGTTTATGAATTGCGATGTGCATTACAAAAACTAAGAATTTATGTGTCTAGATCAAATGTATTAACTTTATGTAGTCATTGAAACCACAAGATGTAGATGGACAATCATAGGATTAAGTATACTCACCAAAGGTGTAACACCCCTAACCCGACTTAGTCATAAATCGTTTTAGAAATGTTATCTCGACTAAATAGAACTTTCAATCAAATTGTAATCAAACAATTCAACTTAATTCACACATCACAATCAAACATTATGGAAATCAAAACAATTCATTCTGAATATATTAATAATCGTTTATGAATTAGGGACCAACTTCAAATTTTTAAAAATTTCATGGACTATATGGTAATTTTTGAGAAGTTTAGGGTCTTATTAAATTCAAAAGTCAACCTATGATATAACTAGTGCTCGAATTAAACTTTTACCAAACATGGATAGATATTACTAATTATTAAACATATAAGGGTCACAAATAGAAGCAAATAATAATACGAGGACTAAACATGCACTTTTACATATTTTAGAGCAAAGGTATAAATTCATTTATTGATACAATAGAATTATTCCTATGTCAAATTATCAATTTAAGGCTTATTTGAGATCCAATTAAACATATAATCATAACATTGTAATTAAGGGACTAATATACAAAGATTCCAAAGGTTGGCCAAAGGTTTCGAAACCTTTAGCTCAATTTTAAATTCTGTAGAACTAATGTTTTGATATAATAATTGAAAAATGTTTTGGACTAATTTGAAAAGAATTTAAAACTTGTTTTTAAGTTCAAACAACTTGAATTTATGCTTGAGGTATTTTAAGAGGTTTTTGGCAAAGATTTTTCATGTTTTTTAATAGCCAAACTTGTATTTTCAACGTACCCATATCGATACGGTTGTACCCGTACCGATATCTTTTTGCCCAAGTTTGGTCACTGCCAAAACCCGTATCGAAACAGGCTTGGCCGTTTCGATACGGATCGGGATCGTTTCGATACGCCTAGTAAGCGTACCGATCCCCTTTCAACCAACCCCAACGGCTATTTCCCAACGGCCATTTAAATGTGAACCCGTACCGATACGCCCTCAAGCCTATCGATACACCTAGGCTGGCAAGAGCTCAACGACTAGTTCCTCATGAAGGCCGTACCGATACGGTTCCATGCATATCGATACGGATGGCTGCAGAATAGCATTTATGAAGGGAAATAAAGTCCTCAACGGCTCCAAATCATCCCCAACGGCTAGTAACGGCTACAAATTCAATTGGGAGTATAAAAGGGACCTCCAAGCATCTTGTAATGGTTAATGCTTCAATTGTTACAACATTATGATGTCAAAATTTGTCTAGAGCTTAAATTGTTTATTTCTTGCTTAGACAACACTTGTGAGCTTACATTGTTAAATTTGCTCAAGTGTTTAGGTTTTGGGTGAGTGCTTAGAATTACAAACAAACACCTTTTAGAGGAATTTCTAGTTTGCTAAGTCTTTCTTTGTAAAGAGAGTGTTCCTTCAAGCTTTGGGTAGAAAGCTTTGAGGGTTGTAATGGTTTCCTCCTAATCCTAGAAAAGGGGACGAAATTCTTAGTGAATTTGTTGGAAATCCTTAGTGGGGAGCTAAGGTAGTGGATGTAGACCTTGGTTAGAAGGTTGAACCACTATAAATCCTTGTGTCTAATTGCCAATTTTTCACCTCCCACTAAAACACCCAATTATCCAACTTCTCTACACTTGGCGAGCAAGAACGGTTGATCGAATCGAGTCGAGCCCCTCAATTGTAAAGAGAGTGTTCCTTCAAGCTTTGGATAGAAAGCTTTGAGGGTTGTAACGGTTTCCTCCTAATCCTAGAAAAGGGGACGAAATTCTTAGTGAATTTGTTGGAAATCCTTAGTGGGGAGCTAAGTTAGTGGATGTAGACCTTGGTTAGAAGGTTGAACCACTATAAATCCTTGTGTCTAATTGCCAATTTTTCACTTCCCACTAAAACACCCAATTATCCAACTTCTCCACACTTGGCGAGCAAGAACGGTTGATCGAATCGAGACCCTAAAATCTCAACAATTGGTATCAGAGTTTGGCTCAATCGAATGGGATTCACATCCTATTGAGAAGTTCCGGCAAGCTCGATCAAAATTTCACCAACCGGCTCAAATGGCGCAATCCATAGACAAACCGCCCTTCTTCGACGGAAGTCACTATGCCCATTGGAAGACAAAGATGAAATTCTTCTTGAAGTCAAGAGATTACAAGCTATGGGACATAGTTGAAGATGGTCCGTTCGTGCCTCAAGGAAGCAAAGCGGAATGAAGTGCCGACGATCGCAAGAAGATGGAGCTTAATTGCAAAGCCTTGCACATGCTCTTTTGTGCTTTTGGCCCAACCATCTATGAGAAGATGTCTTCTTGTGAGAGTGCCAAGGAGGTATGGGACAAGCTTGAAGTCACATACGAAGGAACCGATGAAGTCAAGGAGACTAAGATTGGGCTCCTCACCTTAGAGTATGATAACTTCAAGATGGATCCGGAAGATAACATCGAGAAGATGTTTGATAGGTTCTCCACCATCACCAATGGTCTTAAAGGTTATGGAGAAGCCATCCCGGAAGAGAAGCTTGTCCGAAAGCTCATCTACTCCCTTCCCGAGTCATGGGACTCAAAGAGGACCGCCATCATCGAAGCCAAGAATCTCAAAACCTTGAAGCTTGATGAACTCATGGGGTCTCTTCTCACTCACCAAATTATGAAGAAAAACAAAGAAGAGGAGAAGAAGAAGGAAGAGATTAGAGCGATGGGGAAGAAGAAGATCATGGAGCTAGGCATCAATGCTAGTGCCTTAGCTCTCAAATCCTCCACATGCCATCATGTAGATTCAAGTGAGGAGGAAAGTGAAGATGAAGAGATGGCCTATCTCTTCAACAAATTTGTCCGGTTTATTAAGAGCAAAATGGAAAAATCCAAGCATGAATCGATGAAGAATATGAGGGACTCCCACAAATCCAAAAAGAATGGATCATCTTCAAAACAAGCATATGTGGCCACATGGAGTGATGAAGACTCCACCGATGATGAAGTAGCCCACCTATGCTTGATGACCCTCAACGAGGGGGAGGTAACTTCTAACTCATCTATTTCAAATTCTTATAGATTTGATGAGTTACAAGATGCCTATGATGATTTACTTTTGGAATTCAAGGCATCATTTTCCAAGAACAAAAAGTTGATTTCAAAAATAAAAATTGAAAATGATTTGCTTTCCAAAACAAATCTTGAACTTGAAGCAAAATTGAAAGATTTTGAACAAAAATGTTTTGATTTACAAAATTTGCTTCTCAAAGTTCAAAAAGAAAAAGATTTGATTTCCAATGAACTTGAAAAGAAAAATAGCTTTGGAAAATCAAATTTTTATGTAAGACAATCTAGTGCCCCTAGATTTATAAATGGTAAATGTTTTAGAAGTGTTTGGGTCCCAAAAGGACTAACCACTTCAACTAAAAAGGATGAAATTGAAAAATGGATTCCTAAGGGGGGCTAAATTTTGTGCTACTAATGTCTATGGATCCAAAGCAATTTGGATACCAAAAATTACTTGATTGTCTTTTGCTAGGTGTGATGGAGAGTGATCAACAAGTCAAACTTTGAGGGGGAGCTCCATGCACACATAGAAAGAACACTTGAAGAAGGAAGGCTTCACATCCTCTCTTGAGTTCAAGTGTGGTAAAATCTAGTTGCTTTTGCTTTTATTTAATTAATTTTCATTTAAGTCAACTAGTTAATCATATATGTTGAACTAAAATTCTTATGATGCTTTGAGTAAGGGGGAGCCAATTTTAAACCAAAATTTTAAGTGTGTCATTTTTTTTCCTCTATTGTTATTTTGAAATTTAAAGCTTTAAATTCTTTTTGATATAACATAAAGGGGGAGAAATGGTTTGAAAAATTGAATTTTCAAATGAATAAGGGGGAGCTTTATTTGATTTCATATCTTTAATCTCTTATTCACATTTTTAAAGATCAAGGGGGGAGAATCCCAAACAATTTTTCAAGATAGTTTTATCATATCAAAAAGGGGGAGATTGTAGAACTAATGTTTTGATATAATAATTGAAAAATGTTTTGGACTAATTTGAAAAGAATTTAAAACTTGTTTTTAAGTCCAAACAACTTTAATTTATGTTTGAGGTATTTTAAGAGGTTTTTGGAAAATATTTTTCATGTTTTTTAATAGCCAAACTTGTATTTTCAACGTACCCGTATCGATACGGTTGTACCCGTACCGGTACCTTTTTGCCCAAGTTTGGTCACTGCCAAAACCCGTATCGAAACAGGCTTGGCCGTTTCGATACGGATCGGGATCGTTTCGATACGCCTAGTAAGTGTACCGATCCCCTTTCAACCAACCCCAACAGCTATTTCCCAACGACCATTTAAATGTGAACCCGTACCGATACGCCCTCAAGCGTATCGATACGCCTAGGCTGGCAAGAGCCCAATGGCTAGTTCCTCATGAAGGTCGTACCGATATGGTTCCACGCGTATCGATATGGATGGCTGCAGAATAGCATTTATGAAGGGAAATAAAGTCCTCAACGGCTCCAAATCATCCCCAACAGCTAGTAACGGCTACAAACTCAATTGGGAGTATAAAAGGGACATCCAAGCATCTTGTAATGGTTAATGCTTCAATTGTTACAACATTATGATGTCAAAATTTGTCTAGAGCTTAAATTGTTTATTTCTTGCTTAGACAACACTTGTGAGCTTACATTGTTAAATTTGCTCAAGTGTTTAGGTTTTGGGTGAGTGCTTAGAATTGCAAACAAACACCTTTTAGAGGAATTTCTAGTTTGCTAAGTCTTTTTTTGTAAAGAGAGTGTTCCTTCAAGCTTTGGGTAGAAAGATTTGAGGGTTGTAACGGTTTCCTCCTAATCCTAGAAAAGGGGGCGAAATTCTTAGTGAATTTGTTGGAAATCCTTAGTGGGGAGCTAAGGTAGTGGATGTAGACCTTGGTTAGAAGGTTAAACCACTATAAACCCTTGTGTCTAATTGCCAATTTTTCACCTCCCACTAAAACAGCCAATTATCCAACTTCTCCACACTTGGCGAGCAAGAACGGTTGATCGAATCGAGCCCCTAAAATCTCAACAAATTCAATTTCAATTTTGTCTCCATGGTTTCGAGACCAGGATCAATGGTTTCGAAACCATTGGTCTTATATGTGAAATATAGACTTTCTTAGGCTTCAAGAAACTCTTAAATGTGTGATTTATGACCCAAGAAACATAAACATCATCATTTGAAAATTTCAATACTTCAAGACACGTTTCAATCAACCGTTACAATGTAACTTGTATTACACACTTAATAACCAATTGAAGACACAATTAGTAACTTAATAGGCATGTTATTCTTCCATACTCAAGTTACACTCAAAATAAATACTATGGGGCATACACATATATATATACTAAACTTAAGTCTTTGCTATGACACATGATCTTACCATCTTGAAGCATACTTTATCACAAGGCATTAACTTAAGAATGATATATATCAACACCAAAATACCAAATCTTACCACAAGGATATACACAGATCATTAAAATATCAACTATATATATGGAATAGGATCAAGTTACATGATGTAAAACTCATTTAGTTTTACACTAATCCATGGCCATTTAATGAATATAATGGATGGATGATATTAAATTGTAACGCCCCGATTTTGGGCCTAGAGGTTTTCAGGTTGGTTTTAGGGTCTGTTGGACCGAGACTAGAGTTTCGGGATGAGTTCAGGGAAAACCTATTTTGGAAGGTGTTAAAAATATGGAAAATTATTTAAAAACCTTTTTAAATATATATTTGGGTTTGGTGAAATCAACTTTGGAAAATGGTAATTGGAATTCCGTCATTTTGGATTAGTGACCAAAATGTAAACTTTGAAAACTATTTTAAGTGGTTGTTTTGTAAAAGGATTGGAATTTTGAATCTTTAAGAATGTTTGCCCAAAGTCTAATATCATACTTTTATCCCTTAATTTGCCTATTTTAAATAGTTTTTAATTAATAAAAGAGGTTGGAGGAATTAATTGGTAGTTAATTCATTAAAACAAAGTTGATGTAGCTTCTTTTCTCTCAAAAGTTTCCTCTCAAATTCTCTCCAACCAAACTCTCAATTCTTCTTCAAAATCTTAAGGTAAACTCTTGATTTCTTTAATCTTTTGTTATCAAATGATTTCATATTGTTTTCCTATCAAAACCTTATTGTTTTAATCTTGTTTTACATGAAATTCTATCCAATTGAGGACAAAAGTATCCATTAGAGGTGAGCTGTATTTTTCTCCTCTAATGTGAGGTTCTTTATTGAAATTCTCAAGTTCTTGATCCTTTGTTAATGTTATCTAATGGGTTTTGATGTTTTAATTGAGGAAATTTGGTTTAATCGATGAATTTGGGTAAATTTCGTAATAGATCTTTTTTGCTAGGTTTGAAGTTGATTTTAATCATGTTTTGAAAGTCTAGTAATGTTAAATAAAGGTTTAAGCATGGTAATTCTGAAATTATGTGAATCTCTAGTTGTTTAGGTTGCTAAAATTGAGTTTTTGTGGTGTTGTGGTCGTTTTGTGAATGCTTGAGGTATAAGGTGGACAATATGAAGGATCTGGATGTTAATCAATGATAATTGATGATTGAAAATGTTAGGTTTTGGCTGGATAAATTTTGGAGGTTAATTGAGGTTGCTTTCGGTTGTTTCAGATAGGCGGATTGGTAGTTTTTAGCAAGACAATGTGGTGGAATTGCTTTCTAGAGTTTTGGATACATTGAGATGCACTAATCCTCTGTTTTATTGTGTGGTTAAAATAGGGGAGAACGTTTCGGAAGCAACCGGTGAAGCTTTGGACGCTTAGTTTCGTGTCGTTAAAGTGAGGTTTCGCGTGTCGGTGAGTGAGAACGTGGATTTCAGCTTTGAAATGTTTTAAAGGTGGTTTCGGGGACTTATATTTAAGCTTATAATGTTTTTCTAAGTTCGGAAGTAAATATATGAGGTTTTTTCTCTCGGTTGTGCTATTATGAAATAGTTTATGCACTTGGTTTAGATTTCATGTTACATATTGTTAAAGCATGTTTAAAGTATGTGATATACTTTTTTAAATGATGAAGGATGCACATGGTAAGTGATCCTTGTAAGTATATGTTTTATACTTGTGGTTTTAAGCATGGTTTGATGCTTTGGGAAATGGTTATTATTGATGCTTTGAAAACAGTGAGGTATATGGTTAAATGTGAGTTATATTGGCAAGTGATGATATGGAAATGGTTTTGAACATGCTATCGAATATAGTTAGCCGGCTATCGAATATAGTTAACCAGTTATAAGATTGAGTGCACTATAAATAATTCGCCTTGGATGTCGAGGAGGTTGGTGTCCCGTCTCCATCCAAGTACCCTAACGATCGAAGAGGTTGGTGTCTCGTCTCTCGTTAGTGGGTTAAGCATCTAACCGATGTTTGGGGTTGTTGTTCCCTTTGGTTGTGATTGTACCAATTGGATGTAATTGTACCATTATTTAGGTTAAGATGGCTTGAAGTGTTATGAGAACACTTGTTGATTCCGTGTATCCGACATGATATTTTGATAATGGAACATGGTTAATGATCACTTTTAAGCCAATATAATTGATGATGAAATATGAGATGATTTATGTTTTATAGTGTGATTTATACATGTTTACTCTTTAAGCTTTGCATATGGTAGTTATGCATGGAAAGGCTTAAATAGAGTGTTAGCAATATGACTTGCTGTTGGTTCATGATTCATGTTGCATACGGTTTAATATGCTGGTTTTTGGTTAGTTAAAGTGCATGGCTTTAAGGGAATGGTGGTTTTCAAATGATGATTTGAGATAATTAAAATGAGGTTTCAATGTGGTTTTCGAAAATGGTTTTAAATGCATTGATGGTGTTTTGTTTTGAGCACTCCTTACTAAGCCTGATGTGCTTATGCTCTCTTTGTCCATCAATGCAGAGAATTAAGGCTTGGAAGGCAGCGAGGGGCAAAAGATCAAGCAAGACTTCGTAACCGAAAGTATGTTTTAGCATAGACTATGAGTAATAAGGGCAATGGAGGATCCATTGGTATTTTGGGAGATATGTGTAAACTCCTGTTTGAGCAAATTTCTATTGTGGCTTTGGTCTTGTAAATGGCCTTTAATGTTTTGGATTATTCTTGTTATGGTTTTTGTACCTTTCTTGACTTGTTATCTAGGTTGCATGCCTATAGTTTCCCTTTGATGCAAGTTAGCGAGTATGGTAGTTGATTCTGATGTTTTTGGCTGAGGATTAATTCTTGAATAAGTTGTGTATGCCTTGGAAGCATGTATAGATGACGTGTTTAGCTAATTGGAATGTTAAACAAGAAAAAATGGGCATTTCAGGCCCAGAGGTATCGTTACGCGATTATTTGTATCGGTACGGTAAGGCCATTTCAGGCGTGGCGTATCTGAACAGTGAGAACCGTATCGATACAGTCTTTGTGTATTTGGCTGGGTGAATTGGTACACGAGGGCGTCTCGGTATAGTTTTGAGATACTAGAATTTTGGATGTAGAAACCGTATCGATACGATGCCTAGTGTATCGATACGGTGGCAGCTAATATGGTTATCTGCAATCTTTTTGAAGTTATGTTTCTTTATGTTTTAGTCCCTGAATGTTGTGGATGCAAATAAAAGAGTTTGGATGATCAAATTGACATGAGATTTGCCACAGTGGCATGTAACATGACTAATTAAAGGTTGGTAACTTCAAATCGGTTTAAGTCCCTGTAATTTGTAAAAGTTACATTTTGGTCCCTAATACATGTTCATAACGAATTGAATGCTAAATCGATGTCTGTTTGAATTGAAGTTTCTTCCGCTGCGAGTCTTATCACTTAGGATGATAATGTGCATCTAGACAAGATAAAAAGAAAATAATAGGATCGTTTATTGAGGTAAACCTTCAAAGTTTACTTTAATATTCCCCGTGTGACCCATTCGATTCAGTCTTGCGTCTAGACCGGGTCGAGGGGGTTACATAAACATTCCTATTTTTTCTCTCCTTAAAATTTCCTTATTTTCAACTTTTAATCTCATACATTCATTATATTCATCCAATGGTCATGGATTAGTGTAAAACTAAATGAGTTTTACATCATGTAACTTGATCCTAACATGTTGAGATATTAGCACATGTACTCTTTTCATATGAATATGCTTTGTGGTTGATACGGAACTATGAGGGGCTTATGTTGGCCTCTTATATGCTTGGGATGCGGGCTTTCTACAAGTAATTCTTGAGCTTGATAGTATGGAAGCTTTGTGGATCCTTCGTGTGAATTACGATGGGGGCATATTTGCTATGATGGCATATATCGAAATTGAGGAGACGCAATTGGAGTTTGCATCATTTGATAATCTGGAATCTCTTTTGTTCCTGAATCCACCAACATTGATTTTTGATCTCATGTCTGTGGCTAACTTAGTAGTTGGTAGTGTTGATGGTTAATACCTAATTTTAGTTTGGTTTTGTTTTGTCGTTAATTATTTTGGACGTTTGATATTAGCACATGTACTCTTTTTCTCCAACTAAATTTAAGGAGGTTTTTAATAAGACATGTGTTAATATTTCTCATGTATGTTTTTCTCGTTAATCTAAGCATGCTTTTCACCGAAAAAAGTGTGCATTTCTATCTTAATTCACCTATTAAACAAATACCCAAAATTTCCAAAAATCGGTAAAAATGCCGCATTGTTGTAAATCCTTAGGTCATATATTCCAATTCAAGACTTCAAATATGCATTTACCATTTTTTTATCCAATAAACTAAATATCCAAAGTCTTTCTCTAACCTATGCATCTATGCATATGTTAAGGGTCATTTAAATAATTTAGGTTAAATACAAGATTCTATTAAATAACTCTCTCATTCAATATATTACAAAACCCTAAAAGATTCTATTGAAAAAAATTCTCATCCAATGTATTACAAAACCCTAAAACTTAAATCATAAACTCAAGCCCTAAACTATACACCCTAAACCCTGAACTATAAACCTAAACCATAAACTCTAAACTATAAACTCTAGTATATTGAATGAGAGAGTTTTTTAATAGAATTTTATATTTAATTCAAACTCTTAAATGCCCCTTAACCTATACATACATGCATAGGTTAGATAAAGCCATATCCAAAATCACCTAATAACGTTTTTAGAAATCCATAGCTCAAAGTTATGTATTGAAGTTTTACAATATTGGGGACAAATTTGATTTAGTTATAGATTATAGATGGGCATTTGGACTTCTTTACATTAGAATGCTGGTTTTAAATTTTAAGTTTGGGATATTAATTCAATAAATTCTTTAAAATCGATTCTTTTGAATATGGGCTTGTATTCTTGGGCTGATTATCTTCATTAAACTTATTATGATATTGTTTGGGCTTGTATGGCTACCCAATTAAATTATAATTAGGCTTACTCTAAGTTTTCTTTTGACAATAGGTGTTAGCCACCATTGCAAGAATTAATTCTGAATTTTAAAGAAATCAGAATTATGAGAATATGGTGACTCGATTTCAATGCATCTCTTTGATAAGTCACACAACACACACTTTACAAATAAAACCGTTAGAATTCGAATCTTTTAAGATAAACATTATCTTTCTTTTTATTGGAGCAATTCTTCGAGTTTAATTTCCATGTATCTGTAAATGTTTGATTGACTAAACAAAGTCTGTCCCATTATTTTATCAGAAAGAATTGCTAATGATTTAATCAATTTGAACATACTAATAACATTATAAGAATCGAATTGTGACAAATTAAAGTAAAATTGTAAGAGGAGTAAATCCCAAATTTTAGCATAGTAGAGGGACTAAAAACAGAATCAGACCATTCCTCATAGGAAATATCCGAAAGATTTATGAACCGGACTTGGCACAATTTACAAACAAACTTGCGACTGAAGTAAAAGAAATTTGACCACTGTAAAATGCTGAAGAAAAGCTAGGCTTGTTGGTTCAACAAACTTCCTTGTTACCCTTTAGCAAACATTGGAATATACAATGAGATATTGTTAAAAAAATGGGTTGAATCTCTAAATTGTTTGACTGAATTTTCTTAACCAGAAAACTTCCTGGAAAAATTAGCCATAAACTTTATGCATATTTACATGGTAGTTGAAGCTACAGCTCTAGAATCTAAGAAAACATTTGATCCAGCAGAAGAACCAGAGCCATGGCAAATCCAGGGTCAAATCCTGCCTCTATAATCAACATAAAAATATCTAGGCCGAAAGAAATACCTCCAATCATTGCATCTTTTCTCTTCATCTCTGCCACCACTCTCTTCCTCTCATCTACCACTTTGCACGATCGATGCGAATACGATCCTTCGATCGTGTACGCGTACCTTTTGTCCGACGACCGGCGATATACATATGCTAGCACATTAGGGTCGGTATGCAAAATGTTAATGCACTTCTTCACATAGAAAACTGGCTTTTCTGATACAACTGACGTACAGTAATCTCCTACTTCCCCTCCATAGATAACCCACTTATCGATTAATCCAAGATTCTGCGCCACAAAAACCATAAATTAAGCTCCGTATTTGGTATACTACTATGACTCATAGAGAATTATGTTGTAGGGGTGCTTACAGAGCGAGTCGATCACGAGCTGAAGAGTGCTCTATTCGTCTCGTTAAGATTTCGAGTTGAGTTCGAGCTCAAATCGAGAGCTGACCGAATTTTAACCAAGTCAAGTTCGAACTGCTCACAAGCTGCTCGACTCAATTAGCACCCCTAAAATTATGTAAGAATGATGGTTACCTTGCAACGTTTCATTGTTAGAATGGAGGTCCCTTTACCGTCCATAAGAACAAGTTCCTTGGGGCGTCCTCCCATGTAATTATCAACACGATAAACAAGATTCCCAGTACAATCAATCACTGTGAATCCAGTACAGCTAACCAACAATGATTTTCTCCACACTGTTAGTGATGTGGAAAGATCACCGCCGGCACCGCTACTGCAGCCGCCACCGCCTCGGGTTTTGGATAACTCTGGCTGTTGTTGATGTTCTTCATCATGGACTGATCTCGACAAGGATTTCAAGAAAAAGAACATGTTTTTCATATTTTCTTCTTTGTGTAGGAACTAGGAATTGTTGTGGAGGCTTGAGAAGATTACGAGGGAGGATATTTATAGACTAACATGTGGCAGTTAAGCTATATTTATTGTTGTGAAAGTAAACTTTTTACCTACCCGCCACGACTCGTACAGTTACATCTTATTAATGTTGGATGAAAAAATTATTTAAATTTGATATTAAGTGTCACAATAAAAAAACAAGATGATTATTTTTTTAGGAGATACGAATTTTAAATTACCTTATTTACAAAGTGCATGTGAATTGTCAAATGGTTAAAAATATTTGTAAGTAAATTTCAAGCACTAATCCTAAATAGAAGCACCGAAAAGGAATATAAAATTTTCATTCCTTATAATCACTTTTAAATTATTAAAAAAATTTGAATAATGGGATGGGACACTTGGCGTTATATTATCCAAGATTCCAAATTTTCTCTAATTTCTATGTATTTGTTAGGTTCGTAATTCATTGATTTCAATGATCATAAACGACGAAAATGTTGAACTGTAAAACCTGCAAGAAATTCATGATAAACATATTCTTGATAAGTATAATCATATTATTTTTCGTCAGAATTTTCCATGCGTCGATGGCATCAAGCAAATGAAACAAAACAGACAACGGTGAGACAGCGGACCTCGTTGGTTTATTGCTTTTTCATCCGAATAATAGATTTTCTTGATACGTATAATCATATTATTTTCACATCATCGTTCAAATTTAATTTGATTGGTATTTTAAAAAAATATAAAATTGCATTATTTATTCTTTATTTGAGGATCGACAAAGATTCGAATGATCAGAATATTATAGTATAAAAAAAAATATTTTTCCATTATACGATCGGACACTTCGGTATATTGTCACATTTATGTGAATATAATTATGTTACTAATTTGTAGGATCGCTGTAAGTCCTTGGAAATGCCAAAGTCGTGGTTTTCATCATTTTCAGTCGTCCATGGCAGGTCAGCTTGGCGAAGACGATTTTCCCAAGGCGATCTATTTATAATATTATACAAATAAGTGAATCAAATTATGTCAAATTAAAACAAAAAAATTAGATCTCAAATTTTAAAATAGTATATTGCCTAAAACCATAATTATATGTGTGTGTTTGTGTATATGATTAGATAATAAAATCAATTTAATTAATTGAATTTATCTTTGTTAGAATAAAGGCAATATACAGAAACAATAGAATATATATATATATTCAGAACAACAATTTACAAAAAAATAATTAATTGAAAATTAATTGTAAAATAACAAAAATTTTACGTTAAATTTCTGGATCGAGACAAAATGAGAGTAAATTTTGAGGCCTGTGTAAATAGTCTCCTGAAGACAATTTTGTCCTCTCTCCGGTGCTAGAGAATTCTTGGATGTCAATCTCCCAGGATACAACAACAAGCGTTCACTGTAAGCAGCACGACTTAAGTGAACAAGTCGAATTCAACCGAGCCTTCTTCCATCACCACTTGAACAAATTTGAGAGAGAAAGAGATGGAATGATTTGAGATGTCTCAAATGAAAAACTTTGATCCCTATTTAAAGTGGAAAAAATGAGAGAAATTTAAAAAGGAAGAAAATGAAAAGTTGTAGGAAATTAAAGTTCATAATGGACACTAAATTGTTGAAAAATGTCAATTAGGCTCCACAAGTCCGGACATTTCACGCCGCCCACATTATGCAACTTTGGCTTACATATTGACTAGCCAACACGTTGTTTTTAGCTTATAAACACCTTTTAATACCTCGCACTTTTCTAATGTGGGATGAGAGTGTTTTAAGCACTCATTTTATTTTCTCAACAACATTTGCAAGTAGCTAACTTTGAGCATCGATTTCTCATTCATCATTCAACCAATTTAAGCATATTGTACATCATTTTAAAGGTCTCATAGAGTAGAATATAAACCATAATGTTTATTATTCAAAACTCAAAATTTACCAATAAATAATGTGCCTCAAATTTTCTTAGTTATCCATTATTTTCCAACAACCCACCTCATGAGTGAAATTGACAGATCAATGACACGAAGTAATGATCGAAACATTCGATAATGGCATAGGAGGTAGGCATCAACCCATGAACCTTCCCTTGTAAAAGTATATTTACTTACTGGCTGACCAGTTGACACGATGTCTTTGAATTGTTCTGTTGTTTGTGTAATCGATGATATACCCCCACACAAATACCTCTCTAGCAAGGTTTTAATTCTCATGTGTATGTTCATATGGCTGTGAACATCTCCTGATTCTGCAAGAGTTTAAGAGAACTATGCCCCAATAGTCTCCTTGAAGCGGCTCCACTTCACTCTAACGTAGGTGATTTATGTTGTCCAGATCACCAAAACAGACATTGGTCATTAAAAGCATTTCTTTGCCTATACCTTTTTTATCACTGTTTTCATCACATGAATGGACTTGGGATAAAAAAAACCCACAGTGACCTCACACGGTCAATGCAAGTAAGTTGTCCCTTTGAACCTAGATCTTGGGACCTCAAGTTAACTAGGTTGAGTTTTCCTTCACATAGCGCCTTAAATATTTATGGGCTTTGGTCTCATTCCTTTCGATGTTTTATCAACTTGATCTCCGTTTAACCCTTTGGTTAGTGGATCCGCAATGTTATATTTTGATTTGACAAAATCAATAGATATAACTCCAGTTGAGATCAATTGTCTAACAATATTGTGTCAACGACGCATGTGTCTCGACTTACCATTATACATTACGTTCTGTGCCCTATCGATTGTATTTTGGTTATCACAATAAATGCAAATTGTGGGCACATGCTTTGGCCATTCAAGGATATCCTCCAAAAAATTTCATAGCCATTCAACCCCTTCTTTAGATTTATCTAGAGCTACAAACTCATATTCCATAGTGGATCTAGTTATAATCATTTATCTTGAGGATTTCCATGATACAACCTCTCCTCCCAAAGTAAAAACATATCCATTTGTGCCTTTAGTATCTTGAATATTAGATATTCAACTGGCATCAGAGAATCCTTCTAACACCGTAGGGTCCTAGAATAATACTGATCATAATTCCTAGTATATCTGAGATATCTCTATACCCTCACAATTGATTTCTAGTGTTCATCCTCTAGGTTACTTGTGAATCTGCTTAAACTGCTCACAATGAAAGCAATATCTAGTCTAGTACAGCTCATAAGGTACATTAGACTCCCTATGACTCGTACATATTCCATTGGTCAACATTGTCATTTTTGTTTTTGGAAAGATGTTGGATCGTATCTATAAGAGTTCTAGCTACACTAGAATCATCCTTGATAAATTTCCTAAGAATCTTGTCCACATAGTGTGACTGAATTAATATGAGACATTGATGTGACCTTTTGATTTGGATGCCCAAAATCACATCGGCTAGTCCCATATCTTTCATGTCAAATCTTGAATTTAACATATTTTTGGTACGTTTTACCATATCATCATTACTTCCAACAATGAGTATGTAATCAACATATAAGCATAAGATTATATATCTATTCACAGTGGTTTTGACATACACACATTTGTCACACTCATTGATTTTAAACCCATTTGTAATCATGACACTGTCAAATTTTTCATTCCACAACTTTGGTGCTTGTTTAAATCCATACAAAGGCTTCACCAATTTACAGACTTTCCTTTCTTGTCCTAGAGTTGCATAACCCTCAGGTTGTTCCACGTAAATCTCCTCGTCAAGATCTCCATTAAGGAATGTTGTCTTAACATCCATTTTATGTACTTCTAGATTCCGTAAAGCGACAATAGAAAGTATCATCCTTATAGAGGTTATTCTTGATAAATGAGAAAATGTATCAAAGTAATCAAGACCTTCATTTTTTATAACCTTTTATAACCAATCTCGTCTTGTACTTATCAATTGTTCCATCTGCTTTCATTTTTTGTTTGAAAATCCATTTAGCATTTAATGGTTTAATTCTAGGAGGAAGATCCACTAATTCCCAGGTATGATATTGCATGATGGAATTGATTTCACTTTTAATGACATCTTTCCACAAAGTGCTTTCAGATGAGCATATTGCTTCACTATAAGTTTGAGGTTCAGCCTCTAGCAATAGGTTAGAAAATCTGATCCAAAAGATTTTTTCGCCCTTGCTCGTTTACTCCTCCTAGGCTCTACTTCAATTCCGACCTCTTGTTGAAAGTCTTGACTACTTTTATCAATAGCCTTCGAAGTTCGTTTCATTGAACTTGAATCAATATCCTTAGTCTTATAAGAGAATACATTTTCAAAGAATGAGGCATTCTTTGATTCAAGTATTGTGTTCTTGTGAATCTTAGGATTTTTTGATTCATGCACAAGAAAGCGATATGCATTGATATGACGTGCATATCCAATGAAAATACAATTCACCGTTTTAGGATCTATTTTCATTTATTTTGGTAATGTAGCCATTACCTTTGCAAGACACCCTCATACTTTTAAGTAGTTGTAGGAAGGTTTTCTACCTTTCCATAACTCATATGGTGTCTTGTAATTTTTCTTGCAAGACACCTTATTTAAAAGGTAATTAGCTGATAAAACAGCTTCCCCCCACATGTTATATGGCAACCCAGAGCTTCCCAGCATTGCGTTCATCATTTCCTTTAAGGTTCGATTTTTTCGCTCTACTACTCTATTTGATTGAGGAAAGGCCGATGATGTTACTTCGTGAATAATACCATGTTGTGCGCAATATTCACCAAATGGTTCAACATATTCATCACCACAATCACTTCTCACCATCTTAATCCTTTTATTAAGTTGGGGTTCAACTTCCTGTTTATAGAGAATAAATTTCTCTATAGCTTCAGTTTTACTTTTAAGCAAATAAACATAATAATATTTTGTGCTATCATTAATGAAGGTAATAAAATATTTATTCACTCCTCTAGTTTGAACAAACTTTAAGTCACAAACATCGCTATGTATTAGATCAAACTGTTCTGTATTTCTTTCAACAGATTGAAAAGAAGACCTTGTTAATTTTGCTTCAATGCAAATTTCACATTTGTGATTATAATTAATGTGAAACGAAGGAATGTGCTCTAAGTTAATTAATCTCTATAAAGTATCATAATTAACATGTCTGAGCCTATCGTGCCATAAATTAAATGACTCAAGCATATAAACAGAAGAAGAATCATTATTCTTATTCATAACTTTTTCTTTTACATAGATAGCATTGAGTTTCCACATTCCATTCAATATATATCCTGTAACGCCCTGGTTTTGGGCCTAGATGTTTTATACATCGGATCGGGTCGGTCGAAAATGGTTCGAATTGTAATAGGTGGTTTAGGGAAATCAAGGATCGGGAAAGGATAAAAATATGATAAAAATTGATAAAATCCTCTAAAACCATGTTTAAGAGGTTGGTCAAATCAATTTTACAAAATGAGTTTTGCAAATGGTACATTTTGGGTAGTGACCAAAATGTAAAGTTTTAAAACTATGGAAAAAGCAAATTCAAAAGAGGAGTCAAAATCTTAGAATATTTAGGGAGCTTTTGTGCAATTACACCTTCCTTTAAATTCACATGTGTTTTAAAAGAGTTTTAATATAATTGATTTAAAATGGATTTTATTTTAATTAATAAAATGGTAAATATGGAGGTTTAATTTCATGTAACTAACTTTTAATTCTCATTTTCAGCAAAACCCATTTTCTCAAAACCATTTCTCCAGATTTCTTTTCTCCCAAACACTTTCTCTTTAGTTCTCATCTTTTTTCCGAGAATTCTTTTCAAGTTCTTCAAGATTTGTGAAGCAAAAACTTGTCAATCTTTAAGAAAGGCAAGGATTGGAGGTAAATCCCGTTCTCAACCTCTAATCTATGTTCTTTATTGAAATTTCCAAGATTATTGACTTTTAATTGTTGTTTTTAACTGAGTTTTAATTATAGTTTTGATTTAAGATCAAAACCTTGCAAAATAATGGTTTAAATCTTGATTTTCGGAGTGTTGATGTTGAGCTCTATTTTGGATTGATTCTAATTGAGTTTTGAGTTTATTATAATGTTGGAAAAGAGTTTTGATGATATAAATCCCGAAATCCTTGAGTTTCTTGATAGTTTTAGTTGAGCTATTGAGGTGGTTTGATGGTGATCTACTTGCTGGAGGTATAAGAAAGGGTTTATGTTGTTTTTAGATGTGTTTTGATGTTTATTAATGATTAGATGTGATGTATGTTGGCTGGGCTTGGTTTAGGAAGCAATCGATTGAGTTTTCGGTTGTTTTAGATGGGTAAATTGGTGTAGTTTTGCTGGGTAACGAGTTGTGTTTAGTTGTTGGTGTTGAAATGAATTTTAATGCATTTAGGTCTCTGTTTTGAAGCTCTAAAAATATGGGATCTTGATCTGGAAGCAACCGAAGCATTTTTGGAGGCTTCGGACGAGTGATGTTCACGTCGGCAAGCGAAGTTTTACGTATCAGAGAGTGGAAAAGGATTTCCAGCTTTGAAACACTTTGAGCGTGGTTTTGGGAGATTATTGTAAGTTTGAAACACTTAGCTATGCTCGAGAGTAAGTAAATCGAAAGTCTCTCTCGGAATGTGCTATGTTTTGGTGTAAAATGCACTTGATTTGAATGTGGTTTGATTATTGTTTTAAAGCATGATTTGAGCATTGATGATGCTGGTTTTTAATGCCATTTTGTTAAGGATACACATGGTAAGTGATCCTTGAGTTTATATGATTTATGCATATGGTTTAAGCATGTAAATGCTTGTGGAAATGGCATTGTGGTTTATGCTTGTAAAATAGTGAAATGATGATGATAAATGATTATATTGGCAAGTGATGGAAATGGTTTTTGGTTACTTTAATCGGATATAGTTAGCCGGCTATAGGATTGGGTGCACCGTGAATAAATTCGCCTCGGATGTCGAGGGGTTGTGATTGTGTCGTAAACTCCATTAAAGTACCCTAACGATTGAGGCTAAGATCACAACGGTGAATGGTTTAATCCCATGTGTGAATCTTGTGGTTTTGTGTCCCGTGCTCTCGTTAGTGGAATTATACAACTACCGATGAGTGATGTTGAGGGGTTGTGATTGTGCCATTAATCTCCATCACGTGTGTTGAGGGGTTGTGATTGTGCCATTTAACTCCACCTTGTGTAATCCGGTAGTGTGTTTGAAGCGTGTGGGACAACGCTTGTAATCCGCGTATCCGATCGTGTCAATTGTGTTGGTTTGATATGAGTTGTCATTGATCACTTGTGAGCCAATATAATGAAATTGATTTAATGATTTAATGTTGAACATTGATGTTGAGAAAGCACGAGATGCTTAATAGGTATGCTAGAATGCATATGATGCTTGGTTTAAGCATGAGCAAATGTTTTGCTGTTATAATTAAGGATGCTATGAGCATGTGATTTTGGAAATGACAATGATGTCAAAGTGCATGTTTTAAAGCAAGACATATGTTTACAAATGATGATGATATGGTTTTCAAAATGCATTAATGAATGTTTGCTGATTTAGCGGTCCTCACTAAGCTTTAAGCTTACGGTCATTTGTTTCATCAATGTAGAGAATTGAGCATTTGAGGCAGCAAGAGAGCAAGGGGAATCCAAGTGATTGAGCTAAGCAAAGTATGTGTTTTCTCTTAGTGTAATAAGAGGCAATGGGAGGGATTTCCACCTATGGTTTTGTTTGGTGATGTTTAACACTTTGAGCATGTTTGGCTTATGATTTTGGACTTGTAAATGGTCTTTAATTTGGTTTATGGTCTTATATTTGGTATTTGGCTATGTTATGTTTTGAATTTGAAAGCATGCTTGAATATTTTAATGTCTCTCCATGAATTGCCATGCTTGATGCATAGGTTGTGAGTGTTTGACGGTGCTTAAGTGATTGGATTGTTGATTATATCATGTATGAATGTTTTGGACATGTTTAGATGTTGCTAAGTGTGTTTTGAGGGCTGATGGAAGTGCAATTCTGGTTTGCGTATTGATACTCAGGATTGCATATCGATACGCTAAGGCTATTTTCAGGCATTTCAGCTTAGGGGTACCGATACGAGTTGCCCGCGTATCGATACACCTAGGCAAAGGTTTGAAGGACGTACCGATACGGGGGAAAGCATATCGATACCTTTTCCCCAAGTTTCGCTACTGCCATTTCGCGTATCGATACGGGCTCAAGCGTATCGATACCGAGTCGTTATTTTTAGTTAAAAGAATATTTAAAAGTCCTGAAATGTTGCATTTTGGTCCCTGAATGTTGAATGGTCAATTGGTTGAGTTTGAATGATCCGTTTGAGATGAAATTTGACATGGAAGCATGTTACATGACTAATTAAAAGATTGGTAATCTTAAAATCTGAATAGTTCCTATATTTCTTGGAAATTATAGTTTAGTCCCTAAAAGTTAAATGTATGCAATTAAACCCCTAATCGAATTTCGATCATTGTGCCATTTTCTTCTAAGTGTTTTGCTGGACATATATGAAATTAAGGTGCATCTAGAGAAGTTAAAAAAGGGTCGTTAATCGAGGTTAACTTTAACGAGTTGACTTCGATTTTCTCCGTGTAATCTTCTTAGTTCGGGTCGGACGTCTAGGCCGGGCTAAGGGGGTTACATTTGTTGGTTTTAGAAGTTGACTTTAACGAGTTGAAAATACCTTTCTTCTTGATCTTAGAAGTTGTATCCTTTCCCATATAGAGATTTTCTCCTTTGTCATAAGGAACTAATTCAGCAAATGAGTCTTTGTCACATCAGATATGACGTGTGGCACCAGTATCAAGCCACCATTCTCTTGGGTTTGAGTTAACCAAGTTGACTTCAGAAATCACAGCACATAAGTCAATATTAGACACTTCTTTAGCGATGTTGTCCATGACATTGGCCTCGCTTGTTCTAGCTCTCTTTGAAAGCCTATAGTCAGATGACTTGTGTCTCATCTTAATGCAATTGAAGCACTTTCCTTGAAATCTGGGCTTCTTGGAAACACCGCCTCGAGGTCCCATATTAGACCCAGTCTGAGGTTGTTTCTTTTTCTTGAAGTGTTTTTTGACTTCAACCACATTTGATTTAGCAACACTGTGATAGGTTGCTTTGTTGAGTTTTTTGCTGCACCTCGATTGTCTTCTTCAATTCGATGTCTGGCAATTAGATCTTCCACTGCCATCTCCTTTCTCTTATGCTTGAGATAGTTCTTGAAGTCATTCCAAGCAGGAGGTAGCTTTTCAATAATTACTGTCACCTGAAAGGATTCACTGATAACCATCCCTTCAACGAGAATACCGTGAACAATAAGTTGAAGTTCCTACACCTAATTCACAACAACTTTAGAATCAATTATTACAAAATTTAAGAATTTGGCAACTAGAAATTTCTTAGCTCCAACATCTTCAGTTTTGTATTTACGATCCAATGACTCCCATAATTCTTTAGTTGTCTTCTTAACTCTGTACACTTCATATAGTGCATCAGATAAGCCGTTCAAAATATAATTACGGCAAAGAAATCAGAATGCTCCCAAGCCTCAACAGCAAAGAAGGCGGTAGTAGTAACTACCTCATCCTCTCTAACCGGAGGAGGATCATCCTTCAGAAATTTAGCTAAACTCAACGTGGCCAAATAAAACAACATTTTCTGTTGCCACGTCTTGAAATTCTCTCCAGTGAATTTTGAAAGCTTTTTGTTGTTGCTCATAGGCATTGGCAACGTTTGACTTTGGCCCTGGGCCTGGGTTAGGACTATAACACCACCAGACTGAGGATTAGATGAGTTCTTGGATGTTTCAGTCATCTTTCATAGTTAGAATTCAGAAACAAAACCAGAATCAAAAAAAATTATGAATCTGTTAAATATTAGGAATTTAGTTAGAAACTAAAAACCAAAAATAGAAACACAATTATCCACTTTTGTTAAACGACAGGAATTTAGTAAACTAAAACCTGAAACAAATTTTTTGCATGGTTTAATAGAAAGAACAATAATGAATAGAGCACCATGTAGGTAACTTTAGAAAGAGAGGTGGTGCAAAGGCACACTTAAGTATCATGTCTTTTTCAAAAAAATCAACCTAGACATGCACTGTCATACTGTATTTTTAATCAACCGTTCGTATTTGCCTTTCGAATCTAAAAAAATCTGTCTGAAGATAGTTAGAAAAAATGCAATATACACAAGAACAAAAGAATATATATATATATTCAGAACAACAATTTACAAAAATAATTAATTGAAAATTATTTGTAAAATGAACAGAAATTTTACGTTCAACTTCTGGATCGAGACAAAATGAGAGTAGATCTTGATGCCTGTATAAACAGTCTTCTTAAGACAGATTCATCCTCTCCCCGGTGCTAGAGAATTCTTGGACATCTATCTCCCAGGATACAACAACAAGCGTTCACCGTCAGCAACACGACCTAAGTGAACAAGTTGAATTCAACCGAGCCTTCTTCTATCACTACTTGAACAAATTTGAGAGAGAAAGAGATGTAATTATTTGAGATGTCTCAAATGACAAACTTTGATCCCAATTTAAAGTGAAAAAAGGAGAGGAATTTGAAAAGAAAGCAAATGAAAAGTTGTAGGAAATTAAAGTTCATAATGGACACTAAATTGTTGAAAAATGAAGAGTCATGATTTGGAATACCAAAAGACAAAAGTGTTGGGGAAAAAATCATTTACGCAGGCTAAAATTTCGATAGGTCGATTAGGCTCCACCGGTTCGGACATTTCACGTCGCCCACAGCATGAAACTTTGGCTTACATATTTACTAGCCAACACGTAATTTCTAGCTTATCGACACCTTTTCATACCTCACACTTTTCCAATGTGGGATGAGAGTGTTTTAAGCACCCATTTTATTTTCTCAACAACATTTGCAAGTAGCTAACTTTGAGCACCAATTTCTCATTCATCATTCAACTAATTTGAACATATTATACATCGTTTTAAAAGTCTCATAGAGTAGAATATAAATCATTATGTTTATTATTCAAAACTTCAAATTTATCAATAAATAATATGCCTCAAAATTTCTTAATTATCCATTATTTTCAAACAATCTTAATTATCTTTGTTGTCGATGTAATATACAGAGATTTGAAATTGAGTATGCTAAAACTCTTAAGGCCAGCGAGAGTTTGAATACTCTAGGCATTGGATAAAATAAAAATAAAAGGTAAATTGTAAAATCACCCGTAAAGTATGCCCTAGGTTTTTTTTCACAATTATTTTTCCCACTCTACTTGTTTTTTTCATCCAAGTGTTTTCTTTTGGAACAATTTTTTCATCTAAGTTGATTACATGGAAGTCAAAGAAAAGACCAATTCTAATAAGACTTAGAAAATCAATCTGACTAAAAAAAATCAATCTGACAAAAACATAAAATATTTAAAAATATTATAAAAAATGTTTTATGTACCTAAACTTAGCAGAACTATACTTAGAAGGTGATTTTATAATAAAGCCAAAATAAAAAAAAAATCAATCTGACTAAGGTGTTATAACTTTGGTCATTCAACCTTAAATTATACCAATTTTTTTAATCAGAAAATCAGTGAACATCTCAAGTTGGGTTTTTGGGAAGTTTGGCCGATGATTTTAGACTGGTGAAGCATAATACGAAAGCTCTTAAATATCTTGATTTTTTATGCTTAATAGTTGCATTATATTTCTGGAATATGTATTGAATTATAATAATCACATAGTCCTATTTTTAGTCATACTCAGTTCTAACACGTCTTTCCTCTAAGATAGAGATATAATAATAAAGATTGGAAGGGGGCCAAGTCCATTCAGCATCAAGGGAATTATTTATAACACACTTTTTTATATACAATTTATACTACCCGGATATTTTTATACCTATAATTTAAAGGATATTAGATACTTAAACATATTTATTCAACATTCTCTTATGTATTCAATCGACAACGATATCAACTGAATTTATGGGGTTAAAATTTTTTCAGGTCGAGTTGAGATGTTGGAGTTTCAGTTCAAATTTAATTGTATATATTTATAATGTTACGATACTAATCGGTTCCAATTTAAACGAGTTTTTATAATCATATATATATATATATGTGTGTGTGTGTGTATGAGTTAGGATCAAACTTACACAATGTAAAACTCTTTAAGTTTTACACGTTTTTTGGATCGTTAGATGGGGAGAATGGATGACTCAGATTAACTCCTTACTCTCTTTTTCTCAAGTGATAATCTTCACATATTTACTGTTAATCTCATTCATTCGTTTCACTCATCCAACGGTCTAAAAAACGTGTAAAACTTAAAAAGTTTTACACTGTGTAAATGTATTCTCTCTTTCACTCTCTCTCTCTCTCTCTCTATATATATATATATATATATATATATATATATATATCTTCACATTTTATATGCAATATACATATATCAAACAAAGTTGAGGGACTCGACTCAAAATCAAAATTCAATCCACTAATTATTAAAAATTTCGAGTTATTCAAAGTCTCATTTTATAACTCGAGTTTATCTGAAAATTTTTCGAGTCGAGTCAAAAAATTCAATTTTTTTTTCGAGTAGAGTCAACTTTTGTTCACCCCTAACCGAACTAAACTTATTTTACTTATTTGTAACACACTTAAGCCTTCTTTTCCATTTTTAACACAAAAAATCGCATATTTTTTAATCAACAACACAATATAATTTCTTAAAAAAATTAGATTAAGATTAAAATTAGGATGTCAAAAAAATATGTAAATCTTATGTATATATAATCATAAAAAGATATATTATTAAGTATAATTTTAGTTACTCTATCTTGTTAAAAATTTTAAATTTTAAATTTAATATTTTCATTTTTATTTGTTATAATTATATCCTTGTAGTTTTCAATTTTATTAGTAGTCGCATTGGATAACATCTTAGTTGATATAATTACGGTGATAAAATAAATATATATTTTATTGGTATTCTGGTTTGGGGTGTTTTCACTGTAACTGTTTATGTAACAGCCTTGACAAATTCCTGGGGACATCCCCACCTAAAAGCTCCAATATTCTAACACCACCATTCCTTGCTCTTTTCCACGCATCACAAGTTGTTTGCTCCCCGGACTTCAAACAACTGTGTGTGAAGTAATTTTATAAGAAAAAAATAAGCAACAGAATCAGACAACTTTAATTTCTTCGAATAAGACGGAGAACCTTTAATTTTATAAGATTTTGAGTAGAAAATGTAAACACGTTTTGTTTTTATCAAAGCTGAGACGTGGCTTTGGTTAGGGTCATACCATATCGGGTAGGTGGGTCCCTTTTAGATATTATTCCCAACCAGATTTAGAAAAATTTGCATGCATGCATATCCTTGAAGATTAGGTGTCAAACCACGTGCAAATTCCCTTTTACTTATATAATTATTTATATTTTTTTAATAATTTTAAGGTGATTGTAATATAGTTTATGTTTATATTTTTTAACTCTATGATAATACATATTTGCCTATTAAAATTGTTTAAATTCGTATCTCTTAAAATAAATATTTTTTTTATTAAAATTATTTATTATATTCATATAAATATCCACGTAATACAGGTTAAAACGGTTGATCTTATCGTTTATAATATGTTCAATATAATATGGGGGAAGGATGTCACTGTCAATATGTGAATCCTGAGTGTCGGTAGAAAAGTTTTAGCGGAGTAAACATTAAAACGTTTTTTTTTCAAAGGAAAATTCTACAACGGCACAACACATTATTGAACATCACTGACGATGAACACTATTAATTATTATTAAATTTTAAAAAAAGATTAGAAATTTTAAGGATTAGACTTATAATTAAAAGGAAAATTTATAGTGTTTGTCGAGCAACAACGAGCACCACTATTGACGAGCACCGATGCGCACTGATATAATTTTTTAAAATTTTCAAATTCAAAGTATTTAATGCGTAATTATATATTTTTTTAAAAATTTAAAATATAATTTAATTAAAGTATTTTTTTAGTTTTAAATTTATTTTAAATATTATTAATCAAAATAAACTATCCCAAATAAAAAATTCCTAAGTTTTCTTTGCTTTGAAATTAACCTAATTGTTGCCGCACCTACCGCCAACCGCCGCCGTCATTGACAGCCTCTGACGTCCCTGACAACCGCCGCCAGTCCTAATTCTTTGTTGCAATTAGGTAATTTTCCCCAATTTTTGAAACCCTAATCATCACCCTAACCAAAATTATGTTAATTGGCTTATGTAATTCAAAATTGAGAAACCCAACGCCTTTCCTAAGACCCCAAAATCAGATACAACAAGCTAATTTTTTTTATTGATTTGTAAAATTAATGGCCGATCCGAATCCCCCAATTTTGTTGTTCATCGCGTGTATCGGTACAATATTCTTCGCGTACTGGTACGGGTGAGAATACCGTACCGATACACTATGTGTATCGATACAATTTTTAGCCACTGTAAATTTAGTGATAACTTACCATACTGGTACGGTACTCTCACGCGTACCGGTACGCTGCATATTACTGTATCGGTACGGTATGTGTACCGATACATTTTTTGGTCACTGGATTTTCAGCGATATCGTTTAGTACCAGTACAATATTTTTACAGTACCGGTACGTTACTAGTACCAAACCGATATCGGTACGGTACTGATAGCGTATCGGTACGCTAGCTTCAAATGTTGCAAATTCTTCTTATTTAAAAATAACCTCTTTGATGTAGATGTTGGATCTAAATTTAACGCCTTCAAAACAAGATACAACAATGATGAAGTGCAAGCGTCATATCGACATGTGTTCGAGGAAGACAAACACCGAGGTACGTTAATTTCTTAAACTTTCAATGCAATATCAATTCTAACTAGAAAACCAGCTATAAAAATAGAAAACTTTTCATCACTTTTTTTTATCACTTTTTCTTTAGCCTCCCGGCTCAAATAATTTTTTTATGGAATGGGTCTGCTTTTATGTTATTTCGTACTGTACACTTCCTTTGTTTGTGAGATCATTTTATTCACAAAAATAGAGCGGTAGGCCAAGAGTAAAAACGAAAAAGAAATCGATTCATCATCTTTGTAGTTAGGTCAAGAAAAACCCTTTTGGATCTAATACAAGAATACAAGAAAGAACGCCTCACAAATATTGATTAGTAGAATTTTTTTATTTTATATCCTAGGTCGGAACAAGTTGATAGGATCCCCTTTTACGCCCCCAGGTCCCTCCCGTGTGGCGACATAGGAGCGTAAAAAGGAAAGAGAGGGATGGGGTTTCTCTCGCTTTTGGCATAGCGGGCCCCCAGCGGGTGGCCCGCACGACGGGCTATTAGCTCAGTGGTAGAGCGCGCCCCTGATAATTGCGTCGTTGTGCCTGGGCTGTGAGGGCTCTCAGCCACATGGATAGTTCAATGGCTGAGTGGACTAAAGCGTCGGATTGCTAATTCGTTGTGCGAGTTATTCGTACCGAGGGTTCGAATCCCTCTCTTTCCGTTTCGGTTTTTGGCAGTGTAATAGATCAAATCCTAATACCATTTCTAAAAATGAAGCAAGGAACTCTCCCTTTTTTATTCTTCGCGCCCAGGATTACGTCCCGGATCATTAGATAGAAATCCGAAGATGAAGAGAGAAACAAAGAATATCACTACGGTGTAAACAAAGAGTTTAAGAGTAAGCATTACACAATCTCCAAGATCAATTTTTTTTGGAAAAGAAGAGAATAGATTCCCCGTTTTTATACCACATATCCTATTTTGGTTTTGATTTTGACACCAAGAAATAAAGTGATTTCTAGAAATGGCATTTCCTCTGTCAATTGATCAGACCTGAGACGAAGGAGAATTGGGAGTGAACTTCCTTGTCTTCCCAGTTGTGCTGAAGCTCAGGAAGTCAGGTTAAGACGTCGACTTATACAGGGTCTTTTCCGATAAGATGAAAAACAATTCCCGTCTTGAAAGGTAAATCCTACTAAACAACACTTGTACGCTTGACATGAAAAGTAGAGGCAAGCAGAGTCAAAGGCCAAGCCTCAACCAGCAAAGGGATGATTCATTCGGATCCACATGAAAGCCCAACTCCATTGCATTGCCAGAATCATGTTGTATATTTGAAAGAGGTTGACCTCCTTGCTTCTCTCATGGTACAATCCTCTTCCCGCTGAGCCCCCTTTCTCCTCGGTCCACAGAGAGTAGTGTTTTATGTACTTATAGAAAAAGCGTGGAGTTGTACTTGAGGAAAACATAAGCACTCCTTATCAGAGTGATCAGAAGTTTGAGACACTCATTCAATCTGTGCAAAATATTGAAAAGAAGTTTGTGAAAATGAATTCCCATTTTGAAATTTTATTTGTCAATTTGAGAAATTAAATGGCCAATTTGAGAAATTAGTGTCCATATTAGCAACGAGCAATGTAAAATGCTCAAAAACAAGATGGTGATTCACTAAAAGGAGAGGTTGTACATAATAAATCATTAGAGGGAGATGATTTAAAGAGTATACATGAAGATATTAATTTATACAGCGAGCCATTGAATGCTGATGGTTTAGAGAATAAATCTCACGGGGAAGAAGAACTAACTGTCGGGGCAATGAAGGAAGAAACCGTGAGTGATATTAAAATACCGATTATGTCTCCATTTATTAATTGTGATATGGATTTTTCTCCCTCATTAGATCGTAGTGGTAAAAGCAAAGTTGAAGCTATTTTAGAAGGCAAAATCAAGACTGATATGGATGATTTTCCAGAAATTTTGAACGATTTATTTAAATTTTAATTTAGTCCCCATCGATTTCCTAGTCAACTAGTTACGTTGAAGGAAACTCCAATAAGTAAAAAAATGTGGCCTAAAATGTCTAAAGGTCAAAAGTCATTGTCAAATAGATGTTCGACTGCACGTTCTGATGTTACGGATGATCTGAAGTCGAAAGATATGACATAAAAAAAAGAGCTTGAACTTTTGGAGTGAATACAAATGTATGTATAAATAATTCTTTATTTGTTATTTAGCATGTTTTACTTAAAACTAATATTTGACATATGATAACAGGCAAAAAACACTACTTTGCAAGATAGTGGAGAAACATGCAATGTCGATGCTTCCGAAAAAAATGAGGTGGTAATGAGAAAAAAATTATTTTCTTTGTAGGGTGTAAATTCGGAATAAATAATGTACAAATATGCCATTTGAATTACATATGTGATCAATTACTCTTTAATTGTGCAAGTTGGGAACAAGAACAATGTCTATGATGTTGATAGTGAAGAAGAATTGAAAGATTTGATCCTACATGCTCAAAAAAATTTAATGAAAAAAGGTTTAGATTCTACAAAAAAATTTATTTATAAAGATCGACATGTAATTTTCTGGTTATTATCATTTGTAAGAGTTTAATTAATGTATTTCATGCAATATTGTTCTAAGCCAGGTGTGTTGAGTGGATCGCAAGATCGAAATTGACCAAGAGGGGGGGTGAATTGGAAATTTAAAGGTTTGTGGTGGAAATTGGCAAATTAAAAATTGATGGACAAGAGATTTAGAGTGGTTCAAGTTCCAAATGAACTCTACATCCACTACCTTAGCTTCACTAAGGATTTGCAACAATTCCACTAAATCGTTCTTCCCCTTTTCTAGGACAAGGAGGCAACCCTTTACAATTTCGGTTGATTTTTCTACCCAAAAATCAACCCAACCCTCACACAAGAGAACAAAGAAATTTGTAGGCTAATAAGGTATCTCTCAATACAAATGATAGCCCCAATACAAGCACTCAGCCCAATTGAACAAAATATGAATGAAGATTACAATTGGGAATTTTACACAAAATGGGATTTTTGCACAATTGCTTGAATTTGATGTTTGGATGTTTGCTTTTGGATCAATAGTTGTTGCTGATGCTTTTGGATGTCTCTTTTATACCTTCTCATTGATTTCTAGCCGTTTGAGTGGTTGGGAACATAAATGGAGCCGTTGGAACCCTCTCTTACCACCATAAATGCAGTCTGCACCAACCCGTTTCGAAACGCGGGGTACCTGTTTCGGAACGGACCAAAATAGAAAGAGCCGTTGGGGTGCATTTAAGAGCCCGTTTCGAAACGCCTTAGGGCCGTTTCGGAACGATTTTGCCACTGTCAAGGGTCGTTTCGAAACAGTCTTATCCCGTTTCGAAACGCCTTAACGACTTTCAGAAAATCAGTTAAAAACACATAACGGTCATATTTTCAAATTAAACCTAGCACCTGTTTCGAAACGATTTGGATCCGTTTCGAAACGAATTTGCTACTGTCAAGGGTCGTTTCGGAACGGGCTTGATCCGTTTCGAAACACCCTTTTAATCTTTAAAAAAACTCAGCAAATATTTGAACCGTTGGTCCTTTTCAAATCAAATATGAAGAACAGTTTCGAAACGAGTGATACCGTTTCGAAACGAGGTAAAGTGTTTCGATACACGTTTCGGAACGGTGGTCGACAGTGATGAAAACGTTTCGAAACGCCTGAGGGCCGTTTCGAAACAGGGTCTTGAAAATCATTGTTTTTGGCTTGAAACACTTAGAAAAAATATTTGAAAAGCATGTTTTTAACTTGGGCATAATCTTAAACTTATATAGGGATATTTTGAGGACTTAAAATTCGTTTTGACTTTTTCAATTTAGTCCTTAGGTTTTTAGTTATATCAAAATTAAAATATTTGTTTCACAAGGTGACACGTTAGCAGAAGGACGTAAGGAAAATGCGAGGATAAGCGATGCGTACAAGAAATATTTGAAGTACTTAACGCCTGAAAAAACCAGAGTTTACATGAATATTGCTACTTGGGATGATACAATCAGGACTCTTTACATGGCAAAAAATAATCCATTGGACGTTGGCAATGCTCGCATTGTTTTTCTAGAAAATTGGTTATCTGATTGGGTAATATAACATGTTATAATAAAGTTTTTTTTTGTTTTGTATGTTGTTAACATTACTAATTTTTTGTTTTTAATATTTAGTAGTTCATCGATATCTATGTCTACGATTTGCATTTGAGACAAGAGCCAATGCAAAAAAATTATATCTCCCTTTGTCCTTTCAGGTAAAAATATATATTTATGGGCTACCTAGAAATAACATCATTTTCAGTTGATGATTTGATGATATTATCCAATTTTTTGTTTGTCGCATACTTTGATTTAAGATTTTTCACCTGATAAGAAGGCGGGATCACAACATAGTCTTTTCAAATGTCATACCCGTTGGATAGATGACTTTATGCCTACTGATAGTAGTAATGTTGAGCAGATATATTTATAGTTTGTAGTTTGTTTTTATGTAGTTGACAGTGATTTTGAACTTACATGATTTCGCAGGTATATGTGCCTTTATATGATGCAAAAGGTCACTGATTTTTATTAGTTGTTGATGTTGTAGAAAATATAGTAAGTCCTTAACTCATTTATGAGAACTAATATATGAATAGTGTTTAACTATCGATATCTTAATGTTTTTCACGATTTATACAGTTGACTAAAGCTCTAGTTTGGTTTGCGGGTCATGCTCATTTGGGTAAATTATTTAAAGATGTCGTAGAATTTTCATTCAATTGCGTGCAAGTACCGAAGCAGCCAAATTCGTAAGTATATAGATTATAGATTAAATAAATATATTATGTTTTTTTCTCTAAATTTTTCTTTGTTAATAGATTAATTTATTTCATATTTGACTCAGAGATGATTGTGGCATGTATACATTAAAGTATATAGAAGCCGATAACAAAAGTGATTGGTCGAAGATTTTTTTCACAGTAAAATATACCATGTAGTTTCGTTTTGAAAAAGTGTGATATTTGACTAACATTATATTTCTATTGTGTAGACAGAAGAAATAGGAGTTGAACGATTGAGAATTTTGGCCAAACTTGTTTGTAGCAATCAAAATGAAGTTGATCTGTTTAAATTGTCCATAGAAGATGAAGTAGCTGAGGATTAAGAAATTTTGAATTGTAGTGGAACATTTTTGGGTCATTTCCTTTTCCTTTTGACTATTCAATTTATTTGAACACTTTACCACTCTGTCAACTTTATGTTTTTTATTATTTCGATTCATGTTAGTACTTTTTTGAAGAAAATTTCCCATTTATACAACAATTACATTCTTTTTACCTTTTACGTTACTTACATAAAAATTCAGAAATTCATATAATTCATACAATAACTCATAAACTCCATAACATATTTGATAACAAAAAGAATAATCCAAGTGAATAACAAGTGAATAATCCAACATAATCCATAAAAGAATTACAAGTGAATACTCCAACATAAGTTCTAGCATAATCCATACAATAAAATAATAACAAGTGAATACTCCAACTTAAAAAGTTCCAATAGTCCCAACATAATCTATAAAAAAGAATAACAAGCATAATCAATAAAAAAGTTCTATAATAATCCATAAAAAGTTCCATCATAATCCATAAAAAGTATAATCCAAGTAACAAAAACCTAAGCCTCGGGTGCATCGTCGTCGCCATCGCCATCATCATCGCCATCGTCGCTATCGCCATCATCATCGCCATCGTCGCCATCGCCATCATCATGAAGGAGGTCAATTGAATACTCCAACCACTCTATACGCTCCTCAACTGCATCAAAACGACTCATAATGCGACCCTTCATCTGAGCGATCATCTCCAAAAGTGAGGGTAAAGAAACCTCTCCCTCAGGTGCTCGAGCAACTATCTGACGACGAGCGGGTCGAGGTGATTGATTTGGTCGTTGAGCATGAATCCACTCTCCATTGATGAGTTGAAAACCGGCCCTTCGAAGAGATGCATCACCATATTTTTTAAAGGGAAAAGAATACCTATGGAACAATTGACGCTCTCCTTCTCAAAGATATGGCTAAGGACAGTACTATAGTAAAAGGAGGTAACACGACCGGTTCGACGGTTGTTGACGATGTACACTAGGACGACATTCCTAATGGTGGAATACTTACCTCCTGATGGCCGAAACCACCAAGTGACGATGAGATGTAGATAACGATCATGGGCATTTAGGGAAGTAACAGAGCCAGTGTCTGGAGCACCATCTATGTATACATCCTCATTATCTAGACCGGTGTTTTCTAAACCCATATGAGAACAAATGATTTCGGTGTCTAGCAGAAAGGACTCCCCCATAATGTAAGACTCTGTGGCAATATCAGTCTTACCAGTTTCATCAACAATACACTGAGCGTTGGAAAAAAAATCCAGACTAAAGTGGGATAAATTTGAAGACTGAGTTGGAGCATTTGCATAAATTTCCATCGCCTTATATATTTCATGTAAGAAAATTTAAAATTAGGGTCAGACATAAAGTTAAAATCTACAATACGCTAATCCCTAAGATCAAAATTTTTGAACCATTCAAAGTTTGCCCTTTGGTTTTGTATTTCGGGTTCATAAAACATGAATCAAATGTGGTAGGTAAAATGGATTGAGGTTTAGGTTTAGGGTTGTTTCTAGGTTGACTCGAAGAAGATACATCCATGCGTTGACATTTTGTACTAGGTTTAGACTTTGGTGCCATTTCAAACTAAAAACCCTGCAAAAATATTACGCACAATGTATATAAACAAAAAAGTAAAAAATAAAATTCATGATTGTCACTCTGAAATATCATCAACTGCTATCTACAACTACCATTTTACTAACCAATAAAATCTAACTTAACTCAATAAAATTTGTGCAAACTAGTAATAGCATTTTACTTCTACCATTTAACCAACTTAAATACTTAAATAACCTATCATTTGCAAATCACCCTAACCTAACATTCAAAATTTTTGGGTCAAAATATACATCACCATTTTACTACCACCATTTTTGTGTCAAAATATAAATCACCATTATTTCATACAATGAAATTCATCAATAGTTGTTTTACTACCACCATTTTACTAACAAATAATACCAATGTGGATGGAAACACACTAAAATAATATAAAAATAATAAAAACCTAAAACCCTAACGAATCCTAACATTTAAAATGAAGAAAATAAAACTTAGATTTTTTAAATACCTTCAATAATTCTTGAAATAGATGAAATAAATGTGTTGGGTATGCCTATCCTTCCCAAAATTGCAATCTAGTAGTGAAATGGCCAGATTTTAGAGAGGGGAGTCGGTTTTAGGTTTTAGGATTGGGGAAAATTGAGTGGGGGGCTATATATAGGGGCAGTGCTGCGAGTACCGGTACACAATTTAGGTGTACCAATACGATATTGTATTTAAATTTTTCAGTGAGTATAAATCGTACCGATATAGATTGAGTATCAGTACGAGAAAGGGTTACTGGAATTTGGAAATCCAATACAATATCGATAGTGTTAAATAGCGTATCGATACGACCGTACCGATACGGTTAAGTAACTATATCAGTACAACATTGAAAACAATGAAAGTTTAAAAAATAAACCGAGAAAAAAATGTATAAAAATAAACATTGAATGTATAAAAATAAACCAAATAAGAATGTATAAAAATAAACATTGAATGTATAAAAATAAACATTAAATGTATAAAAATAAACCGAATAAGTATAATATACTTCATAATAACAACTTTAAAAAAATTAAAAATATCAAAACTTAATCATCTTAAATATCCCAATGGACCGAGAAAACAATGAAAGTTTCAACACTCGTACATCATGCAGTAGTTGCTTCGCATTTTGTCCCATATGCTATCAAGGCATGTGCATGCATTGTCTTGTTTATCATTACACAGAATATTCGTAAAAATTACCAAGCGCACTAAAACAACCGTATTTATAACTCAATGAATGAATGACTTACAAAAACAAACACTCTGATTTTTGGAGGAGACCTACACTACCAAGCATTATTTGGTTGCCAATCCAAAATGGTTGGATCTTTTTCCATAATTTTCAATTCACGAGTATAAGCAGGCTGCACAAAACATATTATATTATCAATATACATAACAAGAAAGCATAATTATTTGAATAATTCATATTTAATTACTTTCGGGATGTCATTTTGTTTGTATGTATTGGACATGTATTCAACTAATTTAAAATTCTGAACTTCATCAATATGGCTTGTATCCTAATCTAAAGGCTTATTCAGAGAAGGTTCAGATGTTTTATACGAGTCCAATGTGATATCCTCATTATATGCAACACGTTTTGGGTTGGACGATGAATCTTGGCGCTTCGTTCTCTTGGGTTTTCCTATTTCAGTTTCAAGAACTAAAGGATCACCAATTCCAAGAGTCTCTTTACCTTTACTACTTCTCTTATTAGATCCCACTTTAACCGTTTGAATAATTCATATTTAATTACCTTCGGGATGTCATTTTGTTTGTATGTGTTGGACATGTATTCAACTAATTTAAAATTATGAACTTCATCAAAATGGCTTGTATCCTGATCTGAAGGCTTATTCAGAGAAGGTTCAGATGTTTTATACGAGTCCAATGTGATATCCTCATTATATCCAACACGTTTTGGGTTGGACGATGAATCTTGGCGCTTCGTTCTCTTGGGTTTTCCTCTTTCAGTTTCAAGAACTAAAGGATCACCAATTCCAAGAGTCTCTTTACCTTTACTGCTTCTCTTATTAGATCCCACTTTAACTGTTTGCAATTTTAGAAACATTTTTGCAAATTGATCTTTAACTTCAATAAAGTCTTCAATGTCTGTGATGCACGGTGACATATGGTCATACAATAAGAGGCTAGAGCAGAATATCTAGCTTGAATTATTGCTGAATTATTATCTTCGAAATCTGCATTCTTATTTTCAAGTCCAACATCTTTCTTCGCATAGATAGTCCATCGTTTCATGATGCACCCTTGTGGTATTTCCTTAGCCTTTTCATATTTCAACACGGCAAACATATGGCGGCATAGAAATCCAACCACTCCAACTTCATACAGCAACAATACATGGTATCATGTGTCATATTTCTAAGTACAAGATACCACTTCTCCTTTTCAACATGCTCTAGCCAATAACACGTGCACTCATCCCGAAATTCGCTTTTTTGACCAAATAATAACTCTCGTACGACATTTTTTTGCACAATGTAGCAAAAAAATTTCGCGTATATACCTTGACTGTATTGCGCTTGAGAGTTTCCAACACACCGTTACAATACGGTTCTTCATCCATTGATTTGTAATGTTGATGAGACTCCTCCCATCTAAGAGATTGCTTGTCCAACCAAGTTTTCAGTGTTCTATTCATTGATTCACACCGTTGAGTAGTTCTCATTGCTGCACACAAAAAATATTTATTGATTACGTTAGATACAGTAAATAATATATTAAATTAAAGTGTATATAAAGTTACATGCATAAAAGTATCCTTGCAAATATGCTTCTGCCCATTTCTCTTTATCTTCATATAATTCATCTACCTATTTTTTTCCTTGAACGTTGTGCTTTTCCGCTAGTTCTTTTCAGCCACTTTCAAAATCAGATGGCGTCCTACACATGTAAGCGCATCTCATAAAGCCATCAAGGAAATCTTGTTCCATATGAGAAAACACACTCCTCATGATATGCCACAAACACAATCTATGTTTTGCCCCGGGTAGTATTCGAGAAATGGCATTTGCCATAGCCTTATCTCTATCAGTAATAACAGTAAGCGGTTTGTACCCATCTCCTGCTTTGATCAACTATTCTAATACCCACACATATGTATCCTCTTTCTCGTTCACAATCAATGCACATCTAAATGGCCCTGTGTGTTTGATGATGATTGACACCAACCAAAACAACGAACAACTTGTTGTATGCGTTACACTTGTAAGTTGTATCAAATGCAAGTACATGACCAAATTGTTTATAGTCGGCGCGTGATACACCATCAGACCAGAACAACTTCTCCGAGTGTCCGAATTCATCCCTCGTGTGCCTAACAAAAAAGAAATGATCAGATTCTCGCTTCTCATATAAATATGCCATCACTGTTTCACCATCACCATCTTGGACTTCTTCTCGTCTAATTCTATCTAGATAGTTGTACAAGTCCTTGGGGGTAGAAAACCAACATTCTAAATTGAACCAGCTTCATTCACAAAATTTCTCATTATCCTATTTGGTGTAATTCCAGAGTGGTGCATGCTCTTTATCTTCATCTCATCTAACTGACTGATTTATCGGAATGACCTAAAATAAAAAAGTCATTAAATATATATAATCAACTAGAATTTAGTATCTATCAATTTAATTATTAATAAAAATTACATACCTGATATATGCAACATGTGTTGCGTGAACCATATCATGATTATGTTCTTCCTGGACTTTCACAACTTTCCAATAATGATGCCATTCGTCCAATTTAAATCTAATAAATGCTCCACAACCAACTCTGATGTCCGGTGTTTGTAGACGTTTTATGTTTGGCAAGTTATACCACTTTTCGTCTCTATGTTCCTCATTACGGCACATCATTTTCTTTAGAATTATTTGATTTGTAGCTCTACTTTTCACTGTCTGGTCGACTCGAACTCCGAACCATTTCACTTTAGCATATGTATGGTAAAATTCAACACAGTAGTCTAAAGTTTTCCACTTTAGCATACTCATATCATTCTCATCACAATCATTTAATTCTTTACCAATCTTATCTCATATGCTTTCGTCGATGAAATAGTCAAGGGTCTTCTACTCATCTATTTATTTTGCATCGTCAACATCAAGATCAGGTTCTTCTTCTTCAGAATTAAGTCCACGTTCTCTGTCCTCGATATAGGGCTTGAACTCCGTAACTTATATTTTTTCTAGATCTTCAATATCTTCGATGTCACCATCTCGAAAAAACCTGCAATTTAATACAAGTAAATGAAAGCAAAATTAAATCTAATGAAACTTAAGAAAAAGGTAAAAATAAAACCTCAAGAAGCATGCACTGTACAAAAATTCCAGGCGTACCGGTACAGTAATTATGCCGTACCGGTACGCTTGCAAAACAAAAAATTCCAGTGACCAAAATCTGTACCGGTACTCCTGGCGTACCGGTACAGTTAGCCCCCGCGTACCAGTACGTTATTCTTACAGTACCAGTACGAGCGACGAACTGCACTTTTTGGGGGTTCGAATCGGCCATTATTTTTGTGATTCAATCAACAAAATTGGATTGCTGCAACTGATTTTGGGATTTGGGGATAAATTGAATGAAAATTAAGTGAAAAATACTTAAATCGAATTAAATTTAAGATAATTAAGGTTTCAAAAATTGATGATAAATTACCTAATTGCAACGAAGGATTAGGACTGGTGCGGCTGTCGGCGACGGCGGGTGGCGGCAATTGGGTTAATTTCAAAGCCAAAAAAAACCTAGGATTTTTTTTTTGATTTTGGATAGTTTATTTTGATTAATAATATTTAAAATAAATTTAAAACTAAAAATACTTTAATTAAATTACACTTTTACTTTTTAAAAAATTATAATTACGCATTAAGTACTTTGGATTTGAAAATTTTATAAAATAATCTATCAGTGCTCATCGGTGCTCGTCGATAATGGTGCTCGTCGTTGCTCATCGAGCGTAAAAGAACTATCCTAATTAAAATTATTTCAAAAGAAAATTAAAAATAAGATTTAATAAACCTTTTATATTCTTTATATTATTTTTATTTGATATATTAGAATCAAATATACTAAAATCTTCCTAATTTTAAAAATTCATCAACACCTTTATTTTCCTTCTGCCGCAGCCGCCATCGCTACTACCTAAAACTACATCATCGTCTTTATATGAATTTATCAATTTAGTAAGATAAAAGTATTTATCAAATAATTTTACAATATAAAAGTAGCAACAACGGATTTATCAAATAATTTTATATTTCATAAGGAATTATCAATTGAATTCCTCCGGTGGGGGCGAAGGAAATTTTTGCCCAATCCTTGCTCGGGCAAAAACATTGGGGGATAGTGAAGGAATTCAATTGTGAAAACGGTAAATGACTGGCGGCGGTGGCAACGACAACGATGGTGGCGGTATAAAAGAAATAAAGGGATTGAGTTTATGTTTTTTTATTTTAGGAAAATTTTACTATATTTGATTTTAATGTATCAATTAAAAATAATATAAAAAAACAAAAAGTTCATTAGATCTTACTTTTAATTTTTTGAAATAATTTTAATTATAAGTCCGGTCCTTAAAAATTTAATCTTTATTAATTAATTTAACATTGTTTAACGATATTTAATGTTATTGTGTTCAACGGTATTTGTCGCAAATATAGAGTCATCCTTCCTAAACTTTTTAAAAGATTAGTTTTAGCGGTAGAACCGTAGAGCGAAAGGAAGTTGGCTTCTCTTGTTATGCGTTGAACTGTCTTACCTGTTTTTGTTATCCAAATATTATATATCTACCTAACAATTATTATTATTATTAAACACTTGCTTCCTACCCTTAACAAATTAGATTAAATTATATAATTTGATAATTATCATCTTATTAATACATAATAGATATAATGATTTAACTCTTAAATAAAAATGAATTTAGAATAAAAATGATTATTTTAATAACACTATGCACATTATAAAATGAATGGTAAACTACACGAAATGTCAATAAACTTTAATTTTTGTATCGAACATACCACTGAACTATAAAATAATATTATTATACCACTGAACTTTATTTTTGTTCAATCCAAGCACTTGATTGTTAAATTGTAACGGATCGTTAAATCTAAAACGACGTCGTTTTGTTAGAAAAAAATACTAAAATTTGAGGATGATTAAACCAAGGACATCTAAGATAAAAGGTTTACACCAAACCACCAAGCCAACTTAAAGACTTAATATATTTCTAACGAAAATAATATATAAATAGTACTGTAGTTGAACTTAATTATCTCATGATATAATTTTATAACATTTATAATATAATTTTATAAATACATTAACTTTATAAATAAATATTATTTATATTATAAAATTAAACCATAAATCCCAAACCCTAAACCACATCTATAAATAAATCCTAAATCATAAACCCTATACAATATATGTAACTAAATCCTATACATAACTAAATCCTAAACCCTAAAACTAATATATTATTTATAATTTATATTACAAATCCTAATATATAATGTAAATAATATTTTAATTTTAGGTTTGGGATTTGTAATTTAATTATATATATTTAGGGTTTGAAGTTTGAGATTTTATATTTAATTATATATGTTTAGGGTTTATAGTTTAGTTAGTTGCATGTATGGTTTAGGGTTTAGTTGTATATATTATAAATAATATTTTAGTTTTGTAATATAAATTATAAATAATATTTATTTATAAAGTTAATGTATTTATAAAATTATATTATAAATATTATAACATTATATCATGAGATAAATGAAATTAAGTTCAACTGCATTATTATTTATATACTATTTTCGTTAGTGTTATATCAAGTTTTTATGTTGGCTTGGTGGTTCATTTAAACCTTTAATCTTAGAGGTCCTTGGTTCAATCTTCCCCAAATACAATAATTTCTTAAATTTTTTTCCTAAGAAAACGACATCGTTTTACTCTGTCTTAGGCATATTTTATTAATGTTGTCAAATATTTTTTTACCTCTTCTACCTTGATGCCTAGTTTCAACGCCACTGCCAATACTCTAGTTCCCAAGCTATCTAATGCTTGTTTGGCAAAGAATTTCAGACCTATTTCTTGTTGCACCGTTGTTTACAAAACTGTTTTTAAAATCTTGGTTGAGAGATTAACCCCTTTCTTCCCTGATATGATCTCATGAAATCAGTTAGCCTTTGTGCAAGGTAGAAGCATTGTGCATAATACCTTGCTCGCTCAGAAATTGGTGAAAGGTTACTCTCGACAACCTCTTTCTCCTAGATGTGCGTTGAAGGTCTACTTACAAAAAGCTTTGGATTCATTGCACTCGAACTTCCTAATTACAGTTTTAATTGCCTTGGGCTTACTGGAGAAATTTATTAGTTGGATCAAAGTTTATGTGACAACTACCAGATTCTCTATAGCCTTTAATGGCACTCTCGTGGGTTACTTCCGCGGGGCGAGAGGGTGAAGCAAGGTGACCCTCTTCCCCCTTTCCTATTTTTCATCGCTATGAATGTATTGTCTGCTATTTTGAATACTGCTGCGACTAAGAAGATCTTTCAACATCATCCAAAGTGCCATAGAATTAACCTTACACACTTATGCTTCGTAGATGATTTGCCAATCTTTAGCAATGGGACACTTGACTCTATTTTGGGGTCCAAATTACTATTGAATTATTTTATTAGATCTCTGAGCTTAGACTAAACACTGCTAAATCTGAACTGTGCATATCTGGGGTGGATAGTACCCATAGAGACATGATACACGAATGTATTGGATTTAAAATTGGAATCTTACTTGCACGATACTTGGGGTTGCCTCTTGTCACTAAGAATCTAGAAGGATTACACTCCGTTGCTTGATATTCATCGAGATAAATTAGGAGTTTGGTCGACGAAAAAAATTAGCTATGCAGGCCATTTACAGCCCCATTAAATTTGTGCTATTCAGCATCACCAGTTACTCGTGCAAGCAACTTGTACTGCCAGCATGTGTAGTCCGTAAAATTGAAAAAATTCGCATCAAGTTTGACTGGAAGTGGGATGATAACCCCGTGCATGGTGCTAGAGTGAGTTGGAACGTCATATGCTCACCTAAATCTCAAGGTGGTCTAGGAGTCCAGAGTAATGTTACAATGTATTCAATCCAAGACGATTAAAAGGAAAAACAAATTTATTTAAATAAATTAAATAAACGAGAAAATAGAGTACAAGATACAAAACCAGATTCGAATGAAAAAATAGATGAATCTTGTTAAGGCCTCCAGGTATGCAGTTCCCTTAAGACATATTTTGACCACTCTGGAATGCTTGAGTTCATTGGTCGTTGGTCTCCCAGGATACACCAACAAAAGATCTTCAACAATAGCACGATTGAAGAGATCTTGAACGAAACCATTGCCTTTGCATATCACCGAAAACTAGAGAAAACCAAAAAGGAAGAATGCTTTTTATTTTTTGAAAATTGTGTTAACCTAGTAGGTTAACACGATATTTATAGGTGTTTCACATAGGAGTATTATTGGAAGTAATATATTCTGAATATAATGGGCATTAAAACTTTTTTTGGATACAATCAAGAATACCATAAATATCGAATATATTTTCATGAATATCAAGCAATATCTGTGTAATATTCGAATTATTTGGATACAATATCTTTCCATATATTTATCCTCTTAATTCCAAATATTCATAAAGATATGTAGCATTTAAGAAAAAAAGTATTGACCGTGGGAAAAATATCTGTAGGTCCACGAAGGGCCCGATCGGTCCGAACATTCGCGTCGCCCACGTCATGCGGGTGCGCCCCAACCCGAATGGTTTCGATTCGCACCCCCTGCGCGCGAGGCACAGTTTCCATTCAAGTCATTCAACAACTACCAAGTGGGTTGGATTATTTAAACCCTTCCCAAGTTTGTTATCTCATCCATGTGGGATAAGGGGTTATATTTTCTTTTACACAATTCACAATAACCTCATTTTGAGCATCAATTTCTCATTCATCACTCAACCATTTTGAGCATATGAGATACTATTGTAAAGTTCACAAGGGTAGAATATGATTTAAAATTTATCATTCGAACCTCCACCTTTACCCATAGAAAATATAGCTCAAAATTACCAATTTCTCACATTTTCCCAACAATCCCCCACATGAATGAAATTGATGATTATATCAAAACATTCTAACTCGATATGGGGATATGTTCTACGATTGATAGTTGCATAGTATAGGTAGGTTTCCTCATTTGAACCTCTCCTTGTGAAAGTACATTTACTTTACTAGCTAACTGGTAGATGTGATGTCCTTAAACTATTCAGCCGTTTGTGTAAACGATGATAGACTTCACACAACTACCTCTCTGACAAGAGTATTAGTTCTCATGCTTATGTCCATGTGGCCGTGGACATCGCCTGGTTCTGTAAGAGTTTGAAGAGCTATGCTCAGTAGTCTCCTTGAAGCGGCCCACTTCACTCTCACATAGGTGACTTATGTTGCTCGGCTCATCGAATCACACAATGGTCATTAAAAGCTTTTGCTTATCTTATCCCATTTTCACTCTTTACACCATAAGAACGAACACGGGGAAAGGTACCCCACAATGACCGAACATATCTATGTAATTAGGTTGTCCCTTTGAACCTAAAACTTGGGATCTTCAGTCAGGTAGGTAGGGTTTTCCATCACATTGCACCTTTACTTTTCATGGGCTGTAGTCCCATTCCTTTACATGTTTTCTCAACTTGATCTCGGTTTAACCTTTTGGTTAGTGGATCCACAATGTTATCCTTTGATCTTACATAATCAATAGAGATAACTCCATTTGTGATCAATTATATAACAATATTATATCGACGACACATATGTCTCGAGTTTCCGTTGTACATGAAATTTTGTTCACTACCAATCGTTGCTTAGTTGTCACAGTATATGCATACTATGGGCACAAGTTTCAGCCATTTATGATTTCTAGATTTGTCGAAGCTATTCAACTTCTTCTCCAAATTTTTCGAGAGCAACAAACTCAAATTTCAATGTAGATCTGGTTATAATAGTTTGTCTTGAGGATTTCCATGACACAACTCCTCCCCTAAAGTGAATACATATCCACTTGAACCTTTGGTATCTTGAATATCAAATATCCAACTGACATTGGAGTATCCTTCTAAGACAGCGGGGTCTCTGGAATAATGCAATTCGTAGCCCAGAGTATATCTTAGATACCTCAATATCCTCAAAATTGCTTTCTTGTGATTTTCCCCTAGATTTCTTGTGAATCTGCTTAGACTGCTCACAGTAAAAGTGATATCTGGTCTAGTAAAACTCATGAGATACATTAAGTTGCCTATGACTCTTGCATATTCCACTTGGTGAGTACTTTCCCCTTGATTCTTAAACATGTGTGAACAAGGATCTAATGGAGTTACGGCTATGCCAGAATCATCCTTGTTAAATTTCTTGAGAATCTTTTCCACATAATGTGACTGATTCAATATGAGACCTTCCGCTGACCTTTTGATTTGGATGCCCATAATCGTATAAGCCAGTACATATCTTTCATGTCAAATCTCGAATCTAACATGTTTTTGGTACGTTTACCATTTCATTGTTGCTTCCAACAATGAATATGTCATCAACATACAAATATAGGGTGACATATCCAATATCTGTAGTTTTGACAAATACACATTTGTCACACTCGTTTATCTTGAAGTCGTTTGTCATCATGACGCCATCAAACTTCTCATACCATTGTTTTGGTGCTTGTTTAAGTCCATGCAAGGACTTCACCAATCTACATACTTCCCTTTCTTGACCTGAAAAGAACCCTCAGGTTGTTCCATGTATATTTCTTCATCAAGATCTCCATTAAGGAAAGTTGTTTTAACATCCATTTGATGCACTTCTAAATTCCGCAAGCGGCAATTGTAAGTATCATTCTTATGGATGTTATTCTTGATACATGGGAGAATGTATCAAAATAATCAAGGCCTTCTTTTTGTCGGTATCCTTTTATTTCCAGTCTTCCCTTGTACTTATCAATTATTCTATATGCTTTTATTTTCCATTTGAAAATCCATTTTGAATTTAGTGGATTTATTCCAAGAGAAAGGTCCACTAGTTCCCATGTATGGTTTTGCAAGATGGAATCAATTTCACTCTTGAGGCTTCCTTCCACAAGTGGCCTTTAGAGGGCATATAACATCACTGTGCGTTTGAGGTTCAACCTCTATCATAAAGCTTAGGAAATAAGATCCAAAGTATTTTTCCACCCTTGCTTGTTTGCTCATTCTTGGCTCTATTTCAGCCTCTTATTAATCATTTTGACTAATTTTGTCTAAAGTTTGTTTTATTGAAATTTGATCAACCTCCCTAGATTTGCATGGGAATATATTCTCAAAGAATGATGCATTCTTTGGTTCCATTACCGTGTTCTTGTGAATCTCATGATTCTTTGATTCATACACAAGGAACTGATAAGCATTGCTATGTTCTGCATATCCAAAGAAAATACAATCCACAATTTTAGGACGTATTTTCATTTGTTTTGGTAATGAGGCCATTACCTTGGCAAGACCCCCCCCACATTTTCAAGTGTTTGTAGGAAGGTTTTCGACCTTTCCATAACTCATATGATGTCTTATACTTTTTCTTTTAGGGAACCTTATTTAAAAGGTAATGAAAGAATAGCTCCCCCATATGTTCTGTGATAACCCATAACTTCCTAGCAAGACATTCATCATTTCCTTTAGAGTTTGATTTTTTCGTTCGGCTACTCATTGGATTAAGGAGAGTAAGACGGTGTTACTTCGTGAATAATACCATGTTGTGAACAATATTCACCAAATAGTCTAATGTATTCACCACCAAAATCACTTCTTACCATTTTAATCTTTCTATTAAGTTGGTTTTCGACTTCTTGCTTATAGAGTATGAATTTCTTTATAGCTTCGTCTTTGCTCTAAAGCAAATACCCATAGCAATATTTGTACTTTCGTCGATGAAGGTAATAAAAAACTTTATTTCCTCCTTTAGTTTGAACAAATTTCAAATCACAACCATCGCTATGTATTAGATCAAGCGGTTCAGTACTTCTTTCAATAGTTTGAAATGAAGACCTTGTTAATTTTGCTTCAACGCATGTTTCACATTTTTTGTTATAATTAATATGAAACAAATGGATGTGTTCCATGTTAATTATTCTACGCAAAGAATCACAATTAACATGTCCAAGTCTGCCACGCCATAAGTTAAAAGACTCAATCATATAAACAGAAGAAGAAGCTGCAGTCTTATTCATGTTCTTGGATTTTACAGAGATAGCATTGAGTTTCCACATTCCATTCAATACATATCCCATACCCACAAACATTCCTTCCTTAGACAGAATTAGCTTATGGGATTCAAAAACCATTATAAACCCGTGAACACTTAAAAGTGTTCTAAAATCAAGGTTTTTGCATATGTCAGGTACATACAACACATTCTGCAGCTTGAGTTCTTTCCTAGAAGTCATCTTCAAGACCACAATTCCCTTCCCCTTGATCTTGGAAGTTACAGTATTTCCCATGTATAGCTTCTCCCCATTGTCTCTAGGTATCAACTTAGAGAAGAAGTTCTAATCACAAGATATATGACGTGTGGCTCTAGTCTCAAGCCACTCCCATGGGTTGGATTTAAGTAGGTAGACTTTAGAGATCACAACACAGAGATCTTCAGCCTTATATTTGTGGTCCAATGCCTTCCATAGTTCTTTAGCGCTTTGATAAACTGAATATACCGGATACAAGGAATCTTATAATCCGTTCAGGATGTAGTTCTGGCATAAGAAGTTGGAGTTTGTCCAAGCTTGAACAATACTGAAGACGATGAGATCATCCACCTCTTCTTCTCCATCTTCTATTTTCACAACTAGAGGGCCTTCCTTCAAGAATTTATCCAGATTCAACATGGTAAGATAGAACATCATCCTTTTGTTGCCATGTCTTAAAATTCTGACTAAAAAATTTCGCTATCTTCTTATTGTGATATGTAACCCCTCGACCTGACCTAGACACCCTGGCCGACCGAAAAAACTACATTGAGTTTGCCAAAGTAAACCCATAAAAAGGTTACTCGAATCACGTCATTTTTTTTCCTTTTATCTTATCTAGATGCAATTTATTAACATATGGTGTACATGCTTGCAACGGTTCAAATCTCAAGTAAATCAGAAACCGATAAGGCATTCGATTGCTAATACAATCATTCAGGGACCAAATTGAAAAATTAAGAAATTAAAAGAACTTAGACAAATCTTAAGTTACCAATTCTCAATCAATCAAGTTTCATGCTTCTATAATAGATTTCAGCTCAAAAAGACCATTCAAACTCATACATTTGCATTCATAACAAACAAGGACCAACATGAAAGAATTTCAAACTCCAAACTTCACTTTAACCAGCTTAACTACATGCCGTATCGGTACACAAGCTAGTTGTTGAGTGGATCAATTGATTGATCAAAGCCAAGAGGGAGGGGGTGAATTGGGTTTTTAAATTTTTGGTGAATAAGTGGAATGAATAAAATTGAAGAACAAGGCAATTTAGAGTGGTTTAAGTTCCAAATGAACTCTACATCCACTACCTTAGCTCCCACTAAGGATTTCTCAACAATTCCACTAATTGCTCTTCCCCTTTTCTAGGCTTAGGAGGTAACTTTTACAATACCAGTCAATTTTCTACCCAAAATTGACCAAACCCTCACAAGGATACAAAGAAGAAATTGAAGGCATTAGAAATATCTCACAATACAAATTTTCCCCTTTTGATACAAGCCCTCAACCCAAATTGAAATACAAGGTAGGATTTTCACACAACACAATTTGGGATTTTACAAGAATTAGACTTTTGAGCACTAGAGCTTGGATTTTTGTATAGATGTTTCTCTTGGATGCAATAGTTGTTGCTGGTCTTCAATAGGCTTGATTTTATACCTTCTCCATTATTTCTAGCCATTTGGGTGGTTAGGGAATTGATTATAGTCGTTGGAATCCTCTCTTTCTACCATAAATGCACTTATGCAGCCTACTGTATCGGTACACAAGGAGGCGTATTGATACCTGTCTCAAAAAAGAAAGAGCCATTGCACAATTACAAGAGGAGCGCATCGATACACGTGTATGCGTATCAGTAGGTGTTAGGGCATCATTTCGATATGGGCAAGACCGTATCGATGCAATTTATCCTACAAAGCTCACTAGAGGAATCTGTATTGATATAAGTTAACCAACTCTTTAAAAATTTGTTACCTATCAACTGGCGCCCAACGGTCAAAAACATTTAAGGCTTATGAATTTAAAATTCCTTAAAAACCGTATCGATACGGGTGATACCGTAACGGTACGACATTCAAACTTCTTCTGATTTTATAAAGAGAGCGTATCGATACAGATGCAATCTAATTCGATACCCTGTTTCGATACGGTAAGGGGCGTATCGAAACGGATTTCTCCGGTGGCCAAGTTTGTAAAAAAGGTATCGATACGAAAAGGAGCGTATCGATTCGCATTGACGAGTTTGAGCAATTTGGCCTTGGAACACTTAGAAAATATTTTGGAGTTTGAGTTTTTCAAACTAGAGCAAAGCCTTGTTGATTTGAAACCTTTTGAGGGACTTAAAAATTTATTTCAAGATTTTCAATTTAGTCCTTAAAGCACTTTGTTATATCAAAATCAAACATATGTTTTACAATCTCCCCCTTTTTGATATAACAAAACCAAAGCTTAAAATTTTCAAGTCTTTTGAAAAACTTTTGGAAAATAACAACCACTTTAATATAGGCTAGGTAAAATTTTTAGCAGTTTGGCCTTGGAACACTTAGAAAATATTTTGGAGTTTGAGTTTTTCAAACTAGACCAAAGCCTTGTTGATTTGAAACCTTTTGAGGGACTTAAAAATTTATTTCAAGTTTTTCAATTTAGTCCTTAAAGCACTTTGTTATATTAAAATCAAACATAGGTTTTACAATCCCTCTTTTTGATATAACAAAACCAAAGCTTAAAATTTTTAAGTCTTTTGAAAAACTTTTGAAAAAAAAACAACTCCCCCTTAATATAAGCTAGGTAAAATTTAAGTTTAAATTTTAAGTGAGCTTGTTCCCTCTCCCCCCTTTTGTTAGATCAAAAAATAAGAGACATAGGCTAAATGCATAATCAATAACCAAGCAACATATAATAGATAAACATTAAGTTCATAAATAAAGAAACATCAAAATAAAATCCAAACAATAATCAAAGCATATGTTTTAAAATGTAAACTTAATCCTAAGAACATAATTCAAAGTGCATAAACTAGAAATCCTAAATGACATGAATGGAATGCAAAGACAATCTACTACTCTTCTCCATCGCCATCTTCATCATCTTCATCGTCATCTTCGTTGGCATCATCATTCCTCCTAGATTGACGCCACTCATCATGGAAGGTCGTGAGAGAGATGTTCATCGAATTGTGCTTGGCCTCAATGGATGAGATACACTTCTCCACCTTTTTCATACGATCTTCTAGGCTTGTGAAGCGTGTGTCTATGATGGTAAACCCCGAATTCATGACTTGATCCATAGAAGCAATTCCTGTGCGTAGTCCCGTGAATTGTTCATTGAGGAATGTCTTGAAAGCATACATGGATGGAGGAGGAGGAGCTTGATGAGCTTCAGGATTGCCAATCTCTTCGGGAATCGCATCACTAGGAAGCTCAAAGATGCGAAGCCAACTACCATTGAAGTAGTGAAATTTCCCCCTAGAAAGAGATCTCTCATCAATGGGATCGATAAGGGGTGTAGGATAGTCGTAAGAGCAATCAATCTCCTTTTGAGTGAAGAAATAGCTTAAGGCAGTGCCATAGGTGAATGAAGTGACAATAGTTGTATGACGATGTTGCACGAGAAAGACAATCTCCGCAAACATGATGCGAGCATGGTTAGGTTGTTGTCTCTGGCGAAAGCATCGAATACAAAAGTCATCAACTTGGCGGATGGTTGAGTATTTTCCTCCCAAAGGCCTGAACCACCGAGTGATCATCAAATGTAGGATGCGGTCTTGAGCTTTTAGAACGGTTACGGAACCCCCCAAAACATGTCCAAGAGAATTTTCATCTTCGATACCCTCATCTTCAAACTGAAACACAGCACACAGAGATGCAACATCAACGATAATCTTTTTGCCCATGAGATAAGAGTTAACGACAACGATATTATCCGAGGCATCGACAACACACTTGGAATTAGCATAGAAGATCAAAACCAAATTGCGAAAGAAAAATCCCGGTATTTGTAGAAAATCCATGAACTTCCATTCTTGGAGCAAAGGTAAATATACAAACTTAAAGAGCTTGGAATTGAGAAAAGGAACGAAAATTACCCTCTCCGGACGAATCATATAATTTTGAAAAGATCGGAAGTAGGTGAGTTCTCTGGGAGTTCTAAAACACCTTTGATAGATAAGAGTTAAATTCAGGCGAGTACCATCGCCGAGATTGGATCCTTAACCGACTTCGCTTGTAGTACGCACTCTCTTCTTAGGTGCCATAGTCTAGAAAATTGATTAAAACAATGTGTATGCATTATTTTTCTCATTCAACCCATGGATAAAACAATAATCAAGGTTAATTTTTTTTTATAAAAACAAAACAAAAAAAATTGATAAAATTTGTTCTTGAAATAACAAAACAAAACAAAAAGAATTTAAGAACGAAAATCATAAAGAAAATAAAAAGAAAAAAAGTTTTATTCCTTGATATTGAGATAGAGAGGAATGGATAAAGATTGTGCACCAAATTGATGGAGAGCCTTAAGATTTTGGCTTGATTTTGAAAAACTCTCAATAGATTTTAAGTTTTATGGTGGAAATATGAGGGATTGAGAGGCCTTTTATAGAGGACAAATCGGCTAGGGTTTTGAAATATTAGTTTTGGTAAAAGTGAAACTCTTTTAATGCCATTAAGTAGCTGTCTGAGTGATCGAGTATTGATACGCCAAATGGTGTATCGATATAGGGGTAAAATGGTAATTCCCTAGAACCGCGTGTCAAGGGAACGTGTCGAAACGGATGACATCCGTATCGAAATGTTCACAACTCGTATCGAAATGGGTTTAACCGTATCGATACCCGCAAGAGAGAAAATGCAGTCTCGTCAACTAATGAAGTACTCGTATTGATAGGCATAAGGCCGTATCGATACTCTATGCCCAGAAATGCATTTTTGGCTTTTAGAACAACCAAAGGCTCGACTTTAATATCTCCTAAATGTATGCAATTGATGAATGAGCAAGTCTAAGCATATACTAATAGAAGCATACTCCTCTAGCTATAGGCATGGTTTCTATCAAGATCAACAACACATAAACATGCATTTTCACAAATTCAAGCAAATTTAACCTCAAAAGAGTCCTAAAGGGTCAAGATAGGCTAGTTAGACCTAGTTCTCTCTTAAGGGACCAAAAACACTCTTTTTCTAGAGGTTTGGTAAAAATGTCCGCTAGTTGGTTCAAGGTGTCAACATACTCTATAACAACATCTTGCTTAAGAACATGATCTCTATTGAAATGATGCCTTATTTTTATATGTTTGGTTCTAGAGTGTTGGTTGAGATTTTTGGTGAGACAAATTGCACTAGTGTTATCACACTTAAGGGGTATGATTTCTACTTTAACCCCATAATCTAAGAGTTGTTGCTTCATCCAAAGGACTTGAGCACAACAACTCTTTAAGGATATTTACTCGACTTCAGTGGTAGATAGAGCTACACTATTTTGTTTCTTAGAGAACCAAGATATGAGCATACTACCTAAGAATTGGCAAGTGCTGAGAGTACCTTTCCCATCAATTTTACAGCCCCCAAAATCCGTATCCGAATAAGCATGAAGGTTAAAGGTTGAGTCTCTAGGGTACCAAAGACCTAAACAATGAGTATCTCTAAGGTACCTAAAGATCCTTTTAACGACAATAAGGTGAGACTCTTTAGGACTAGATTGAAACCTAGCACACAAGCAAACACTAAACAATATATTCGGTCTACTTGCGGTAAGGTAAAGAAAAGATCCAATCATAGAGCGATAAAGCTTAGAGTCAACACACTTACCTCCTTCATCTTTGTCAAGCTTTGTAGAAGAGCTCATTGGTGTAGCTTGAGGCTTTGCTTGCTCCAAGCCAATCTTCTTGAGCATATCTTTCACGTACTTTGCTTGATTTATGAAGGTGCCATCCCTTTTTTTTAGGGTAAAGTACACCGATGGTAACTGAACTTTGATGCAAAAAACAAAATGGTAACCAACCTTTCAAAAATCACAAAGTAGCAATTAAACTTTAGATTTTGAAACAAAACGGTAACTGGGACGTTAAACCCCGTTAACCCCTAACGGAAATCTGACTGGGTATGCCACATCCCACCCAATTTTCCACATCATATCTAAAAAATAATAAAATTTTAATCCACGTCATATTTAAAAATTAAAAATAAATTATTTTTAATCACATTTAAAAAACAAAAAAAAACCCAAATAATCAAACCCCCCATTCTTTGCCGTGGACGGAGGTTTGGTCATGAACAACCCCACAGCCGCTGCCCCACCATCCTTCCGCTGCTGAGCCGATGGCACCGTCTTCACCTTCTTTGTAAGAATGATGAGTTTTCTTTCAAGAAAAACTTCCCGAAACTAATATTATATGCACTGATACTGCTCTTTGTAATGGGTTTCATTGCTGGTGGTTTTATTCTTGGAGCAGTTCACAATGCCATTCTCCTCATTGTTGTTGTGGTTCTTTTTGGTACTGTTGCTGCATTATTTGCTTGGAACTCTTGTTGGGGGAGAAAAGCTATTATGGGTTTCATTGCTAGTTATCCGGATGCAGAGCTTAGAAATGCAAAAAATGGACAATTTGTGAAAATATCTGGGGTAAGTAATCTAATCTAATTTTCAGATATGAGATTTTCATAATTGCTACTGGAAAATAGCAATCTATAATGACACGATCCTATACAGTTTGAAGTGTGATATTTTATTAGAAGATATAATTGGAGTGGACATCAGGTTATCAACTGAAGGTCTTACCAATCCTAGCAACCATTGTATTGAAGCTTTTTTAAGTTTCCTTGTATTTGGAGGTTCATATCCCCCATATACCCATGTCTAGATATGCGTTGGATACAAGTGTCAGGACATGGGTACTATTCTCCAGGCTTCTTTCTCTTTCGAATATAACCTTTTCTATGTCATTTTGACAGAGGCGTTCAGTTGACTTCTACATCTCAGATTTCCAGTCGGGCTTAAGAGCGTTAGTTAAAACAGGGAATGGAGTATCAGTGACTCCTTATGTGGATGACTCGATTGTTATAGATGTCAACCCAGCCAACGAAACATTGTCTGCAGAGTTCATCAGGTGGTTGGGAGAAAGGAACCTTTCAAGTGATGACCGTTTAATGCGACTGAAAGAAGGGTAAATTTCTCTCCTATTCGTTTCACCGTGATATTAATAGCTTAAGTTGCCAGAACAATAAATGGTATCCCGAGGGACCAATGGCTAATAGGGGGTTTATCTTGAAATTTTCTTCCAAACTCTCATCATTTTGGGAACTATTTTGAAAATGCAATTTTATGTTTACAGGTATATCAAGGAAGGAAGCACAGTTAGTGTAATGGGAGTGGTTCAGAGAAGGTGAAGACGGTGCCATTGGCTCAGCAGCGGAAGGATGGTGGGGCAGCGGCAGCGGCAGCGGCTGTGGGGTTGTTCATGACCAAACCTCCGTCCACGGCAGAGAATGGGGGTTTGATTATTTGGGTTTTTTTTGTTTTTTAAATATGATTAAAAATAATTTATTTTTAATTTTTAAATATGATGTGGATTATAATTTTATTATTTTTTAGATATGATGTGGAAAATTGGGTGGGACGTGGCATACCCAGTCAGATTTCCGTTAGGGGTTAACGGGGTTTAACGCCCCAGTTACCGTTTTGTTTCAAAATCTAAAGTTTAATTGCTACTTCGTGATTTTTGAAAGGTTGATTACCATTTTGTTTTTTGCATCAAAGTTCAGTTACCATCGGTGTACTTTACCCTTTTTTTTATTTAGAGTCCCAAAAAGTATGAGAGCTCCCCCATCATGCTCATCTCAAACTCACCTTGCATTAACTTAGCAAACTCTTTGCAATGACATTCATTAGTAGATCCAAATATAATATCATCAACATATATTTGTATTGCTAAGATGTCATTTTTATATCTTTTTATGAAAACTGTAGTGTCCACCTTACATTTTTCAAAACCATTTTCAATTAAAAAGTTTGAAAGCCAATCATACCAAGCTCCAGGAGCATGTTTTAAACCATAAAGTGTTTTGCTTAGCTTAAAAACATTATTTGGAAATTTTGAATCTTCAAAACCCGGTGGTTGTTCTACATACACTTCTTCATTTATAAAACCATTTAAAAATGCACTTTTAACATCAATTTGATAAAGCTTGAAATCATGGTAACACATATATGCAAGTTGTAACCCCCTTAGCCCGACCTAGACGCCTGACCCGAACTAAGAAGATTACACGGGGAAAACCGAAGTCAACTTGTGAAATTCAACCTCGATTATCAACCTTTTTTATTTTCTAGATGCACATTATTATCCTATGTGATTAATAAAGAGATTAGGTGAAAATGGCACATCGATCGGGGTTCAATTAGGGGTTCAATTGTATGCTTTTGTCTTTTAGGGACCAAATTGTAAATTTCCACATTTAGAAGAACTAACTAGATTTTAAAGTTACCAATCCATGATTAATCATGTAAGATGCCAGCATGTCAAATTCCAACTCAAACGGACCATCCAAACTCAACCAATTAGACTTACAGCATTTAGGGAGCACAATGTAAGAAACAGAAACCTGGAACAATTCAAAATAAACATCCAACGGTCAAGCGTTTCGGAACACAAGACCCTGTATCGGAACGGCCGTTTCGAAACCATGTTGACCGTTTCGATACATGGGTGCGTTCCGAGACCCAAAATAACCTGTTTCGATACGATGAATTATAGTGGCTAAAAGTTTCGGAACGTGCTTACCCGTTCCGGAACAACACGACCATTACAGGCCACCGTTCCGAAACAAATAAGAGCGTTCCGAAACGTCTAGGCGTGCAATTTTCCAAATTGCTGGTTTTTCTCAACTTTTCACCTTCGAAACCATCCCAACACATGTTACAACACACATACTATATGAATAGACATCAAGAGACACCAAAACGAAGTGCAAGCTGAATCATAGCACCATACTTGCAAGCTTTAGAACTATAGGCATGCTTCCTAGATATCAAAACAACAAAAAGGCTAAAAACCATATTTAAGCTTAAACAAATACACAAAGGCCATTTACAATACCAAATAAACAAACCAAACATGCTTAAGGTGTTTAACATCACCAAATATAACCGAGAGTAGAAATCACACCCATTGCCTCTTATTACAAAAAGGTAAAACCACATACATTGTTTAGACAAGGTACTTGGAAACCACTTGCTCTCTTGCTGTCTCTAAAGCTCAATTCTCTGCATTGATGAAACAAATGAGCGTAAGCATAAAGCTTAGTGAGGATCGCTAAAACCAACATTCATCAATGCATTTTATAAAACCATATTATCATCATTTACCAACTCACGCCTTCCTTAAAACATGCTCCTTAAAGCATCAATGCACTTTTAAAACCACATGCACATATCATCATTAAAACAACAACGAAATCCTTTTCTCGTGCTTAAACCAAGAATCACATGCATCTTAGCATAATTCACAAGCATCTCATGCTTAAATCATTAATCAACAACATTATATTGGCTTGCAAGTGATCAATTCTCAATCCATACCAAAACCAACACAAATGACACAATTGGATACACAGATTACAAACGTTATCCCACATGCTTCATACACACTACCGGACTACACAAGGTGGAGATATATGGCACAATCACAACCCTCAACACTCGTGATGGAGATTATTGGCACAATCACAACCCCTCAACATCACTCATCGGTAGTTGTATATCCACCGATGCGATCTTAGCCTCAATCGTTAGGGTGCTTGGATGGAGATTTCGACACAATCACAACCCCTCGACATTAGTAACACCCCAATTTTGGGCTTAGAAGTTTTGGGCTTCGACCGGGTCGGTCGGATTGCGGTTCGAATATAGAAGGTGATTTTTAGGAAAGCTTAGTTCGGGTTGAATTAAAAATATGGAAAAATATCTTAAAATCCTATTTTATTATATATAAGAGAATGGTGAAATCAATTTTACAAAATGAGGTTTGGAAGTGTGACATTTTGGGTTAGTGACTAAATTGTAATTTTTGAAAACTGGGTGACTGTTTTAAAAGGATTGAAACTTTGAATCTTTAAGGAGCTAATTTACCCAAGAAGAGTTTCCTCCAGATTTTTCTTAATGTTAAACAATTTATTAATGTTTTTTAATTAAAGGTAAAAGGAGGGAAAAATATATTTTGTTGTCATAACTAACTTTGCTCAAAATTTTCTATTTCTTTTCTCTCAACTTTTCTCTCAACCCAAACACTTTTCTCCAGCAAATTTCCCTCTAATTTTGACCTCTAAAGATGAGATTTCAATCTTCATTTGATCTCTAATCATTTCTACATCAAAACCTTAGCATTTGCTTATTGAATTTTCAAGAATCTTGGTTCCAATTAAGGAGAAACTCACATTTAGAGGTATGAACGTCCTTCTCCTCTAAATACTCAGTTCTTTACTGAAATTCCCAAGTTCTCAATCCTTGATTTGAGTTTTATTAAAAGTTTTATGGTTGTGTTCTTGATCTGGGCTTTAAAATGCAAGATTTGGTTCAATTTTGATGAAATTCGTATGAAATGATTGGGCACTGTTTTGAGGTGTCTTTTTGAGGATTTTTGGATGTATAATTGATGTGAAATTGAGGTTTAATCAATGCAATCCCGAATAGGTTGATTTTCATAAGTTTTGCTTGTGTTAATGATGGTTTTTGGAGTGATCTTGATGTTCTGCTATAGCTGGAGGTATAAGGACGTGATTAGATCCTTTTTGGATGTTAATTGAGGTTTATGAATGATTGAAATTGATGGATCTTGGCTGGGTAGTGTTGTAGAGATGTTTGGATGTGATTTTGGTTGTGTTTGGTAGCCGAAATGTGAGTTTTGATGAGAGCAGCGAGTTTAGGTGTCTTGGTTGAAGATATTAATGCATGATGATGCATTAATCCTCTGCTTTGATGTGTTTAAAACAGGGGAGACATCTTCGGATCCTTGTGGTGTTGATCCGGAAGCTTGATTGGTGTTTCGGCAAGTTGCGAAACGGAATCGGTGAGTAAAGTTTGGTTTTCAGCTTTGAAACCAATGTTTGAAGGTTTTGGGAGCTTAGTTTAAGTCTAAACAACTTAGCTAAGCTCAAGAGTAAGTTTTCGGAAAAACTCTCTTGATGATGAACCATGAGTTGATTGAATGCAATGTGATTTGTTTGCATGTTTAATTTCTGTTTTTGAAAGCATATTTTAGCATGTTTATTGCTGGTTTTATAAGCCATGTATTGAAGGATGCTCAAGGTATGGGATCCTTGTTTTGTACATTGAAAATGTGGTTTTGAGGCATAATGATGCATGATGATGGATGGCTTTATCTAATACTTTAAAACAGTGGATTAATGTTGTTAAATGATGTATATTGGCAAGTGATGTGGTTGGTTTAAAAAGTACTTGAATCAGATATAGTTAGCCGGCTATAGGATTGGGTGCACCGTGAATAAAGTCGCCTTGGATGTCGAGGGGTTGTGATTGTACCATGCTCCATCCAAGTACACTAACGAGATGGTTAAGAACAACATGGTGGTTAAAAGTCCATGGGTGGTTCTTGTTTTAAGGTCACAATGGTGGTTAAAAGTCCATGTGTGGACCTTGTGTATGGTAAGATCACAATGGTGGTTTAGAGTCCATGTGTGGATCTTGTGTTGTATGTCCCGTGATCTCGTTAGTGATGTTATACAACTACCAATGAGTGATGTGGAGGGGTTGTGATTGTACCATAGTCTCCATCACGGGTGTTGAGGGGTTGTGATTGTACCATGCTCCACCTTGATTTTGGTAGTGTGTATGAAGCGTATGGGACAACGCTTGTAATCCGCGTATCCGATTGTCGATTGTGTTTTGAATTGAAAAATGGTTATGATTATCACTTGAAAGCCAATATGACATGTTAATAATTTGAAGCTTGAAATGCTTGGTTTATATACATATGTGCATGATCAAACGATGTTTGATCTAAAGGTTTTGAAAAGGAGTTTTTATTAATGCATTGTTGTGATGTTTAAAATGAGCATTCCTCACTAAGCTATGTGCTTACGCTCTCTCTTTCTTAAACCAATAATGCAGAGCATTAAAGTGCTAAAAGGGGCAGCAAGGGGATCAAGAATCTAAGTGGAAGCTTAAGCTCATGTATGGTGACTATTTTCATAACTTGCTTAGCTTTTGGCTTTTGGCAATGGGGAACCTATGTTGTTGTTTTGGGAGATGTTTTGGACTCCCTAGGTTGGATTGATGCTTTTGACAATGATGGAACATGTAAATGGCCTTTTTGAGGTTGTTTTGGTGTTTTGAGGTTTGTGTGGTTTCCAATATAGGATGCACGCCTATAGAATTAGGTTTTTCCTAAATTGATGCCATGGTTGAGAATGGTTGATGCTATTATGTTCCTTAAGTATATAATGACTTGCTGGTATGATTTGAGGATCTTTGGAATGTGTTTGATTGGTCAAAAGTGATTTAAACCAGATAAATTTCTGCAATCTGGGCATCACGTTTCGGAACAAGTGCTACCGTATCGGAACAGAGGGCCTGAAATGGCCTTGGCGTTCCGAAACGGGTAGAGCCGTTCCGGAACGGTTTTGCCACTGCCAAACCCTGTTCCAGAACTTGTTTCGGAACGGTCCCGCATTTCGGAATGGATCATCCCTGTTCCGAAACACCCGACCATTGGGCACTAAAACTGATGGTTAAATGTTTTGAAATCTTTACGTTTCGGTCCTGAACTTGGTTTATGCAATTGAATGAGTTTGAGATGTCCGTTTGAGTTGAAATTTGGCAGAGAAGCATGAAACATGACTAATTTCATAATGGTAACTCAAAAGTGGATTAAGTCCTTATAATTTTCAGATTTTGCATTTTGGTCCCTAAATTCATAATTTGTGCAATCGAGTCCCTAAATGTTTTCTGATTGTGGTGATCTTTGAGTATGCTGATCTTATGAACATTTCCAGGGTTAATATGCATTTAGATAAGAATAAAAAAAGGGTCGTTAATCAAGGTTGACCTTTGGGTTGACTTTGGTTTTCCCCGTGTAAACTTCTTAATTCGGGTCAACCGTCTAGGCCGGGTTAAGGGGGTTACATTTGGTGGTATCAGAGCTGAGTTCTTGAGTATTTGGGAATGGTTATGTGGGTGATGAGTGTATAAATGCTTGGTATGCTTGTTGAATGAAAGTATGTTGTGTGAATTGTAAGTATGATACAATTGTGGTGTTGTGGTGGTGAAGCATGTTATAGGGACCCATTGCCAAATCAAAGCTAATGTAATGATTTGTTTTTAATTGGAAATGAGCTTGAGTACTTGGATTGCTTACCTTGCTGAGCCTGACTTTGTTTATTCCATTGTTAGTGAATGGCACCTCGTAGAGAAACGAGGATTAATACGCGAGCTATGGCTCAAAATGAGAATGAAGAGAATGCGGAAAATGTGGTGGATTTACCTCCTCCGCCTGGTGGTGGTGGTGCTGGGGGTGAAGGAGCTGGTGTTGCAGCTAGTGCTGGGGTCGCTGGACCTGAAGCTGGTCAGGGGCAAGCTGTTCCTGACATGACAGTGTTGATTCAAGCTATTGCTGGAGCTTTCCGGGCGGCGGTAGCTGGAGCTCAAGGAGCTGGGCATCAGGGAGATGCTAATGTGAGACTACCCTTGGAATGCTTGCGCAGTCTGGGAGGGACTGAGTTTAGGGGTTTGTCTGCTGAAGGTTCCGAGTCTTGGTTGGAAAGTACCAAGAGAATCTTGGGACAAATGAATTGTACTGATGTGCAGAAGCTGGGCTGTGTGGTATCGTTGTTGCAAGACGATGCATATACTTGGTGGACAACCACTATCTCTGGGATGGCGGATGCTGATGTGACATGGATGTTCTTTCAGAACATTTTCAAGAGAAGGTATCTGGGTGTGAGGTATTTGGATGAAAAGAAAAGGGAATTCATGTCTCTTACTCAAGGGAGCATGTTAGTGGCTGAGTACGAGGTTCAGTTTGTCCGACTCAGTCAGTATGCACCTGAGCTTATCCCTGATGAGCGGGAGAGGTGTGAACGGTTCCGTTATGGTTTGGTGATGGAAGTGAAGACTTATATGCTGGCTGCCGAGTATAATCATTTTGACGTGCTGGTTGGTAGAGCAAATGACATTGAGATGAATTTGAGTTTATCTTCTAGAAGTGCTGGTTCCAGTGCTGGTAAGCGAGTTGCTGAGTATAGTTCCGGTGGTGGACAGAACAAGAGGGGACGTGATCGGAAGTATCAGTCTTCAGTTAAGCGAGGTGGAGGTGGGCAAGGTGCGCCTACTCAGGGAGACAAGGCAAGAGCGGACCTGTAACCCCCTTAACCCGGCCCAGACGGTTGACCCGAATTAAGAAAGTCACACGGGGAAAACCAAAGTCAACCTTGATTAACGACCCTTTTTTTTCTTTTTAATCTTGTCTAGATGCACATTAACCTTAGATGTGATCATGCAAACAGCATACTCAAAGATCACAAACATCAGAGATCAAACAGGGACCCAATTGAACAAATTACAACTTTAGGGACCAAATTGTAATTTCTGTTAATTATAGGGACTTAACCCAAATTAAAGTTACCAACTTGAAATTAATCAGGTTTCATGCTTCACTGTGAAATTTCAGCTCAAAAGGACTTCCCAAACTCATACAATTGCACAAACAAGTTTCAGGACCAAAATGCAAACTTTCTGAAACATTTAACCGCCCATGTCAGCCCCTAACGGTCACCCGTTCCGAAACAGGCAGAGCCCGTTTCGAAACACGGGGCCGTTCCGCAACGCGTACCGCAACAGGGGACTGGCAGTGGCCAAACTGTTTCGGACGCCTGGGTTCATTCAAGGCACCCGTTCTGAAACGGTGCACACTGTTCCGAAACGCCCTGCACAGATTGCAGCAAAAAGCATTCCAAAACATGCAATTGATCATTCAAACATGCTCCAATTGCCACCAAACTTTACCAGCATGCAATTCAACATATATAAGACTTGTAAGCATCATCAAAACAACAAATTAACTTCATATGCAAAAAGCCCCAATTCTATAGGCATGCTTCCTACACAAGCAACCACTTAAACACAAACTTTCCAAAACAATCTCATCAAAACCAAATCATGTTCCAACAACATCATCAACATAAAAACATCCTTGTCCAAACATAAACGAACTCATACACATTAAACCCGAGAGATTCTACCCCCATTGCCATTATTAACTATAGCTATTCACCGAGACATACATCTCAATTGGAGTCCACCTTGAATCCCTTGCTCCTTGCTGTCCAAACTTCAAGAATCTGCATTGATGGACAAAAAGGAGCGTAAGCACATAATGCTTAGTGAGGAATGCTCAAAACCAAAACACCATCAATGCAGCGGGTCATAAAACACTTTTAAAACAAACCCGATTTGTTTACCAAAGCCATGTTTGAAACCCTTTTCAACAACAAGCTCAAAACCATGCATTGCACATACATGAAAACCAATCCTTAGCTTAGCAAGCTAAGAAAACCTTTTCAAAGCACAACTTACAAAATCATCCATTCAACCATTCCATGCATAAACACCATATGCAAAGTTAAATCAAAACCTTGGAAAACACTCCCATTTCACAACATACCTTTCTTAACCTTGAAAGCCATTTCAAGCAAGAAACCTTTAGAAACCATTACTCAAACAAACCAACACATGCATTAAAACAAAGGCAACTTATATGAACCACAACATCATCATCACATGCCTTTAAAACAAGTCTTAACAAGACTCCAATGCATTTAAAAGTTTCCATGCTCACATGCATCATTTACCAAATGATAATCAACACTTGTTAAACCTAACAAGTAAACATGCATTCACTAGCATTATACACTTTTCATGCAACCATGCATCTTTCAAGCATCTCATGCTTCTCAAGCAATTATGTATCATTTCAAGCATTTCATGCTTCTTTATAATCAAGAACATCATATTGGCTTTCGAGTGATCAACCACATTCACTTTTCAACTCAACATCCAATCGGATATGCGGATCACAAGCGTTGTCCCCCACGCTTCATACACACTACCAATCCAAGGTCCCCAATGGACTTTTAAACACCATTTGACCTCACCATCCTAAGGTTCCCATGTATGGACTTTTAAACACCATACAACCCTAGCTTTCCCGAGGTTCCCATGTATGGACTTTCAAACACCATACAACCTCCACTTTTCCCAAGGTTCCCTTGTATGGACTTTTAAACACCATACAACCTTGACTTTTCCCAAGGTTCCCATGTATGGACTTTTAAACACCATACAACCTTGACATGCACAAGATTCCCATGTATGGACTTTCAAACACTATACAACCTTTGCATTCACCGATTGGTAGTTGTATAACATCACTAACGAGATCCGGGACACCCTACACAAGATCCACACATGGACTTAACACCGCCATTGTGATCTCAACAAGCACAAGGTTCCCATATATGGACTTTTAAACACCATATAACCTTTGCTCAACCAAGGTCCTCGAATGGGCAACACCTCCATTATGACCTTAACCATCTCGTTAGGATACTTGAAGGGAGTTTACCGGTCCACTCTTGACCACTCCACCTCCAAGGCGACTTAATTCACGGTGCACCCAATCCTATAGCCGGCTAACTATATCCGATCAACGAACCAAGAATCCACTTTCATCACTTGCCAATATAACCATCTTACCACATTAGTCCATTGATTCACATGCATAACCATAATGCAAAAACCATCATTAATTCACTGTTTTAAAGCATTACACATAGCCATTAAACATCATGCAACACCATGCATCAAAACCACAATTTCCATGTACAAAACCTAGGATCTCTTACCTTGAGCATCCTTCACATATGGCTTCCAAAACCAGCATTAAACCATGCTTAAAATATGCTTTCAAAACAGATTTAAACCATGCAAAACACATGCATTTCAATCATCAACCACAATTGCTTAAAAGCCAATTTCACAACACAATTCAAGAGCGAAAATCCATTCACTTACTCTTGAGCTTAGCAAAGTTGTTTAGACTTAAACTAAGCTCCCAAAACCTTCAAACCTTGGTTTAAAAGCTGAAAACCCAACTTCACTCACCGATAACCGAAACAAGGCTAGCCAACAAGCCTTCCTAGCATCCGAAAACCTTCCGCAACACCTTCAAAGCTCACGGATCAAACTCCCCTGTTTCAAGCACACAACAACAGAGAATTAATGCATCATTATGCATTAAAAACACCAGCAACAAGACTCAACTCGCTGCTCATCCCAAAATCAACATTTCGGCTACCAAACACAACCGAAATCACCTCCAAACACTCCCAAAACTTAACCCAGCCAAGATCCATCACTTCCAACCATTTTTAAACATCAATTAACATCCAAAATGATCACAAACACGTCCTTATACCTCCAGGTATAACAGATCACCAAAAACACTCTAAAAACAACCAAAAACTCAAGCCAAACTTAGGAAATTCAACCTATCCGGGATTGCATTAATTAAACCTCAACTTCTAATCAATTTAGCATTCATTTATCATCATTTTGACACTTCAAAACACTGCCCAAACAGATCACACGAAAATTCCACCAAAATCACCAAATCTTGCATTTTAAGCCAAAATCAAGATCTCAATTGAAAAGCCTTTAACAAATCACAAATCAAGGATTGAGAACTTAGGAATTTCAGTAAAGAACTGATAGTTTAGAGGATAAGGACGTTCTTACCTCCAAACTTGAATTTCTCCCTTTTTAGAGCCAAAAAGCTTGATGAAACAACTTGCAAATTGAGAGGTTTTGTTGATAAGATGATTAGGAATCAAAAGAGAGTTGAAAAGGAAGATTTGAGTGACAAAATCAGAGAAGAAAATCTGGAGAATTGTGTTTGGGTTGAGAGAAAATGAGAGAAAAGGAAAATTGAGAGAAAATAGAAAAGTTAGTTATAAAATGGTAAAATGATTTCCCTCCACATTTCATAAACTTTAAAATCAGAATAAAGCCTTAAAATATCATAGAAAAATCTGGAGAAACTCTTTTTGGAATAATAGCTCCTTAAAGATTCAAAGTTTCAATCCTTTATAAAACTGTCACACAACTTTCAAAAATTACATTTTGGTCACTAGCCAAAATGTCAACCTTCCGAACCTCATTTTCCAAAATTGATTTCACAGTTCACTTTTATATATTAAAAGATGATTTTAGAATATTTTTCCATATTTTTAATGCAACCCGAACTAGGCTTTCCTAAATTCACTCTTATATATTCGATCAGCACTTTGACCGAACCGGTCAACGCCTAAAACTTCTGAGCCCAAAACCGGGGCGTTACAACTCTCCCCCCCTTAGGAAATTTCGTCCTCGAAATTTCAACCGGCGAAAAGAGAAAACAACCTTCTCAAACCAACACACAAGGCAACACAACAACCTCAACTACCACTGATTACTATCCACACAAAACCTCCACCAAACTTAGCACCTTCACACACTGTTCACAAAACCCAAAGCACTCAAGATAACCACAACTTAACCTTTCACATACCCAGACTGTACACAGCCCCAACATCAACATGAAGAACCTCAACTTTTACAGCACACCACACTGTAACACACAACTTCCAAGACTTGTTTACACAGTGACAACAACCAATCCAAAACAGCCACTATGCAAACCTTTCTGCTTCTAAAACTCTTGCAAACTCCCAAACCTCTTCCAAGGATTTTCCCAACAAGCAAAAATCTTTAAGCATCAACTGCTTACCCAAACTCCTCAACGAATGCCGATAATCTTTTACATCTGCCGCTAACATCACCATAACAACTCACCAGAACCACTCACCCAGACTCCAAGAATTACATCACAACCCCAACTCAACTCCGCCAGCCGTTCCACACACCACCAGCTGACTTCAAACGGAACTTTCTTAACCACAACCATCCAACCACTTCTCACAAGAACCCAAACAACCAACAAAAGCCTTCGATCTTTCATTGCCAAACCATCACAAGCTTGACCACAACACTTGCCTTACCAGAACATCGCTTAACCAAAACACACATAACAGCTCTTCAACTCCTCAAAGGTTGCTAAGAACCAGCACTTACAACACAACCCTTCCACAACAACTTAAATACTAAGCTACCTCAGCACCTGGAAACACAACCGTTAAACAGCAACATCACTTAGCACCAAGGAGCTACCCCTTCCACTTAGCTATTCAAACCACTAAACTCTTTAAGCAACAAACACTATCCTTCTACCACAGGCTATACCACTCTCACTATCACTAGCAACTAGCTTAATATTACTTTTAACTCTCACTCAGCACCAAAACAACTTCTAAAAACCCATCATCCAAACCAACCACCACACTAACAGATTCGATTAGTTATTAGCGAGTGTGAACATCGTATGCATGATCACCTACATGCCCTATCAATGCCTGATGTACATGTATGCAAAACCTCTAATGTCATGCCACATGTATGCATGGACCAACATATATAATATAGCATATAACAATGATTTTAACTGTGCATGAATGCCAATTCACACCCTCCAATAACATCCTCAAATCCGTCTAAGAACAACCTCCTTCCTCACATCTAGCTTATCTAACTCCATCATAACAACAACCATTAACCACAAGATTCTCACTAAGCCTTCTTCACACCAAAGATGATTCCAAACTACAACTATTACCCCTAACAAGCTAGCAACAAGACTAAACTTACCACGCAAGGAAAACCAACAGAAACCAAACTAAGAGCAAAGATTACTTAACAAGGTTACCTGAAAACACAACACCTCCCTGAAGCTTCATCAGACGAGCCCTCTTCCTCGCGAAACCATCATCCTCCTGCCGCACCACTGCAGCACCAGCTAGCACACTAGGGTCACCACCAACTCCTTGCGGTAAGGAACCTTGGCTGCTCCGAGCCAACCTCAAACAATCACGCCTCATGTGACCAGCAGACCCACATTTCCAGCAATTCTCCTTTCCCAAACTCTTCACAACCTTCTGCTCTTTCTGCCACCTCTGAACCTTGCCTCGGCCGTACCCACGACCTTTCAGAGACCCTTTGGCTAACACCAAAGCTGACTTCACTCCATGAGGACAATCACGCTTAACATGCATTTTAGAACCATAATTCCAACAAGCACCCGCGCCCCAACAACCTCCAACATGGCGCCTTTCACAAAGGTTACACACAGGTAGCTGAACTTCCACTCCTTGCTCAAGCAACACTTGCTCCACAACAGCACTACCTTCACATTGCTTAACCCTTGGAAGCTTCTCTCCAAGATACCTTTCATAAAAGGCAGATACAAAGAAATCCCAGTCAATATCATCGATATGTGACGCCACCGCCACAGATGTCCACCAGGCACACGCATCCTCCAACATCAGAGAAACAACACTCCCCAACTTACAGGCATAATCACAGCCTTCCTGATCCAAGATCAGAATCACACTGGCCAACCAGGCCTCAAACATCTCCGGTGAAGAACCCTGATACTCCACAGCACCCAAATCAAGCAAACGCTGCTTCGGCAAACCCACACATTCTACAGCCAGCACATCCACTGACTTTACCTTTACCACAGCCTGAGATGTTCCCAACACCTCCTGAACACAACAGATGATGAACTCTTCATCACAGAACCAACTTCTTTCCCTTGCCTTACCACTTCAACTCCAGGCACAGAAGACTGAAACAAAACACCTCTACAGAAAGGTGAATTCCATGCCCTAACAACCTGCCCCAAGGCAGCAACCATCTCACCCAACTGCCATTCTTCCATCGACTTTGCCATACTACTAACAAAAACAAACAATCACAACAAGCAAACAAACCAGTTAGACCAGCATTAAGCAAGGATTCAAACTCCAACTCCAAATAACACAATAGCTATATTAATAAGGCAATGGGTATCCCGAATCCTCCCCTTTACATGACATAACAGTCAACACAACATGGATATCACGACATCAAGCGTATCAAACAACATACTTTGATCATGCGTACATCAAACAGCATCCACTTGCAACAGCATATTAGCAACATAACATACTCATTACACTCCCATCATGCATAACATCAGCTCACAATATTAGCACATATCCACATCAACTCAACCAAGATTCATAACCATAAAACATGCTTGAAAACATCAGCAACATGCTCAGAAACATCAACAATTTGCTCAGAAACACGTGTTTCAACCAACTTTCAACCACACATCAAGGTAAACAACAAGCACACATTACAACAACTTACCGTTTTCCCCAAGCATTCGCAACTCAGCTCTGATACCACCAAATGTAACCCCCTTAACCCGGCCCAGACGGTTGACCCGAATTAAGAAAGTCACACTGTAACCCCCTTAACTTGGCCTAGACGGTTGGCCCGGAATAAGAAAGTCACACGGGGAAAACCAAAGTCAACCCGAAAGTCAACCTTGATTAACGACCCTTTTTTTTCTTTTTACTCTTGTCTAGATGCACATTAGTCCTAATTGTGATCACACAAACATCATACTCAAGGATCACAAACATCAGAGATCAAACAGGGACCCAATTGAACAAATTACACTTTAGGGACCAAATTGTAATTTCTGATAAATATAAGGACTTAACCCAAATTAATGTTACCAACTTGAAATTAGTCAGGTTTCGTGCTTCCCTGTGAAATTTCAGCTCAAAAGGACTTCCCAAGCTCATGCAATTGAACAAACAAGATTCAGGACCAAAACGCAATCATTTCAAAACATATAACCGCCCATGTCAGCCCCCAACGGTCGACCGTTCCGAAATAGGTAGACCCTGTTCCGAAACACGGGCCGTTCCGCAACGGGTTCCGAAACATGGCCTTGGCAGAGACCAAACCGTTTCGAAACGGTGCATACCGTTTCGGACGCCTGGGTTCATGTAAGGCACCAGTTCCGAAACGGTGCACACTGTTCCGAAACGCCTGCACAGATTGTAGAAAAATGGAATTCCAAAACATGCAATAGATCATTCAAACATGCTCCAAATGTCACCAAACTTTACCAGCATGCAATTCAACATATATATGACTTATAGGCATCATCAAAACAACAAACTAACATCATATGCAAAAAGCCCCAATTCTATAGGCATGCTTCCTACACAAGCTAGCTATTCAAACACAAAACTTCCAAAACAAGCATATAATGATCCAATCCAAAAACCAGCAACCTTAACATCATTCAACATACTTAGGGAGTCCCAAACACCTCCCAAAACATACACATTGGTCCCCCATTGCCAAATCACCCAAAAGCTAAAATGTTTAACAAAAACCTTCCATACATTGAGCTTTACTTGCACTTGAATTCTTGCCCTTCTTGCTGCCCCTCAAGGTTCTCTAATGCTCTGCATTATTGAATTAAGAAAACATAGAGAGCGTAAGCAAAAGCTTAGTGAGGAATGCTCTTAAAAACCATTCAATAATGCAATTCAAAACATTTACAAAACATGCTTTAAATCAACCTTTGCACATGCTCAAAAACATACTTTAAACAAGCAATCTCATGCTTAAACATAAACATAACATGTCATATTGGCTCAAGTGATACATTTCATTTCTTAAAACAAGTTCATCAACTTCCCAAGGACTTTTAAACACCTTGGCCCCAAGGACTTTTAAACACCTTGGCCATGGACTTTTAAACACCATGAATGAGGACCACACAAGGACTTTTAACCACCTTTGTGTCCAAAGCTTGAATCACCCCAAGGACTTTTAAACACCTTGGCCCCAAGGACTTTTAAACACCTTGGCCCCATGGACTTTTAAACACCATGGCCCCATGGACTTTTAAACACCATGGAAGGATCACCTAAGGACTTTTAACCACCTTAGTGTCCGCAACAAGAACCATCCAAGGACTTTTAACCACCTTGACGTTCTTAAGTAACAAGGCTCACTCAAGGACTTTTAACCACCTTAGTGACCTTAACCTTTTTAAAACATCACTTGCCAATATACATCTTTTTTATCATTTAATCCACTGTTTTAAAGCATTAAACCAAGCCATTTTCATCATGCATTTCAAAGCATCAAACCACATTATTTCAATGTACAAAATCAAGGAACTCTTACCTAGAGTTACCTTCAACATATGGCTTACATCATCAGCAAAATCCATGCTAAAACATGCATTCAAAACAGTAATTAAAACATGCAAATAATCATTTTGCAACACATCAAAATCATGGCCACCACTTAGAGAGAAATTCCGAAAACTTACACTTGAGCTTAGTAAAGTTGTTTAGACTTAAACTAAGCTCCCAAAACCTTCAAACCTTGGTTTAAAAGCTGAAAACCCAACTTCACTCACCGATTTCCACTTTGCTTCAAGCCAAAGCACCAAATCAAACTTCCGGATCAACAATCCTTGGATCCAAAGATGCCTCCCCTGTTTCAACACATCAAAACAGAGGATTAATGCATCATCATGCATTAATTGCTTCAATGAAAGCACCTAAACTCGCTGCTCTCATCCAACCTCCATTTTCGGCCACCAAACACAACCGAAAATGCATCCAAACCACTTCTAAACAAAGCCCAGCCATAAACCAGCAAAACCACACTTCCATAAACATCATAACACATCTAAAAACAACCTATTAACATCCTTATACCTCCAGCAACAACAGATCACCAAGATCACCTCAAAAACAACCTTGAAACACAAGCTAAACTTAGGAAACTCAACCTATCCGGGATTGCATCAATCAAAACTCAATTGCTTATCAATTTAGAGATCATTTAACATCAAAAACACCTCTCAAATCACAGATTAATCGGATCTAACGAAAATCATCAAAAATCATCAAAATCTTGCATTATAAGCCAAGATCCATTAATCAACTTAAAAGCCTTTAATTAAACATCAATTTAGGATTGAAAACTTAGGAATTTCAGTAAAGAACTGATAGTTTAGAGGAGAAGGACGTTCTTACCTCCAAACTTGAGTTTCTCCTCTTTTTGCAATCAAAATCCTTGTTGAAACAAGTAGCAATTGAAGAGGTTTTGAAGATACAATGATTTGGAATCAAATGAGAGTTGAAAGGAGGGATTTAGGTGAAGAAATCAGATCTAATTCTCTGGAAAAGTAGTGTTTGGGTTGAGAGAAAATGAGAGAAAGAAAATTGGAAAGTTAGTTAAGAAAATAGCCAAATGGCTTTCCCTCCACTTCTAATATCTTTAAAAATCAGAATATAGCTTATAAAATCTTAGAAAAATCTGGAGAAACTCCCTTTGGGTAAATAGCTCCTTAAAGATTCAAAGTTTCAACCCTTTATAAAACAGCCACCAAACTTGCAAAAATTACATTTTGGTCACTAGCCAAAATGTCACACTTCCAAAACTCATTTTCCAAAATTGATTTCACAGTTCACTTAATTATATTAAAAGATGATTTTAGAACATTTTTCCATATTTTTAATGCAACCCGAACTAGGCTTTCCTAATTTCACCTCTTTAGATTCGAACAGCACTTTGACCTACCGGTCAACGCTCAAAACTCCTAAGCCCAAAACCGGGGCGTTACAACTCTCCCCCCCTTAAGAAATTTCGTCCTCGAAATTTACCTGAAGGAAAGAGATAAGGAAACTGCTTCAGCATGTCTTCCTTCCGCTCCCACGTGGCTTCCTCAACACCTCGATGCTTCCACAGCACCTTCACCAACTCAATGGTCTTGCAACGAAGAACCTTGCTATCCGAATCCAGAACCTTCACCGGTTCCTCATCATAGGTCAAATCCGGATTCAAAACCACTTCCTCCACAGGCATCACATGCGAAGGATCAGATCTATACTTCCGGAGCATAGAAACATGGAACACATCATGAATCTTCTCCAACTCCTGAGGTAACCTCAACCGATACGCAACAGGACCCACACGCTCAACCACCTCATATGGTCCAATGTACCGAGGGCTCAACTTACCCTTCCGGCCAAACCTCATCACCTTCTTCCAAGGCGAAACCTTCAAGAACACACGATCACCCACCGCATACTCTATCTCCTTACGCTTCAAATCCGCGTAAGACTTTTGCCGATCAGAGGCAGCCTTCAACCTTTCACAAATGAGCTTCACCTTCTCGGTGGTCCCTTTCAACAAAGCCGGCATCGAAACCAACTTTTGACCAGATTCAGCCCAACAAAGAGGAGTCCTACACTTCCTCCCATACAGAGCCTCATAAGGTGCCATCTGTATACTCACCGGATAACTATTGTTATAAGCGAACTCAACCAAAGGCAGATGCTTCTCCCAAGAACCTTGGAACTCAATCACGCAGCACCTCAACATATCCTCCAAGATCTGAATAACCCGCTCAGACTGACCATCCGACTGAGGATGATAGGATGTACTGAAATGCAACCTTGTACCCAGAGCTTGATGCAAACACTGCCAGAAACGCGATGTGAACCTCGGATCCCTATCCGACACAATCGACTTAGGCACGCCATGCAGCCTCACAATCTCAGCAATGTACAGCTCTGCCAGCTTATCCAAAGAAAACGTAGTATGCGCAGGCAAGAAATGCGCACACTTCGTCAAGCGATCCACAATCACCCAAACAGAATTCTTCTTCGATGGAGACAAAGGTAAACCAGATACAAAATCCATGGTAACCCTCTCCCACTTCCATTCAGGGATTTTCAACGGTTGCAACAAACCAGAAGGAACCTGATGTTCAGCCTTAACCCGCTGACACACCAAACACTTGCTCACAAACTCTGCAACATCCTTCTTCAAACCCACCCAATAGTACTCATCACGAAGATCACGATACATCTTAGTACTACCAGGGTGCATAGCAAAAGGACTACTATGACCTTCAGTCAGAATAGCACGCCTCAACTCAATATCAGCAGGCACTACTATCCGACTACCAAAACACAACACACCATCCTCATTAAAGGAGAAATCCGAAGGTCTACCCTCCGCGATATCCTGAACATGAGACACCAAGGAATCATCCAACAACTGCTTTTCCTTGATCAACTGAACCAAAGATGGTTTCACTTGCAACTCAGCAACAAGACCACCATCTCGCGATATGCTCAAGCTAGCAAACATAGCCCTCAGCTCAACAGCTACCTTCCTACTCAAGGCATCCGCAACAACATTAGCTTTTCCAGGATGGTACTCAATCGTCAGATCATAATCCTTGAGCAACTCTAACCAACGCCGCTGCCTAAGATTCAACTCCTTCTAAGACATCAGATACCTCAAACTCTTGTGATCCGTGTACACAGTACACTTCTCACTATACAGATAATGTCTCCAGATCTTAAGAGCAAAAACCACTGCAGCCAGCTCGATGTCACGCGTAGGATAGTTGCGCTCATGCACTTTCAACTGCCGCGATGCATAAGCCACAACCTTACCCTCTTGCATCAGCACACACCCCAAACCAACATAGGATGAATCACTATAGACCACAAACTCTTTCCCTGATTCAGGCTGAATCAAGATAGGAGCTTGCGTCAAAGCCGCCTTAAGCTTTTCAAAAGCATGCTGTCTCGCTTCCGTCCACTCATACTTAACATCCTTCTGCAACAGCTTCGTCAAAGGAGCAGCAATCTTGGAAAAACCATCCACAAACCTCCGGTAGTATCCCGCCAAACCAAGGAAACTACGGACCTCATGAACAGACTTAGGAACTTTGCAGTTCATCACTGCCTCAATCTTCTGAGGATCAACACGAATCCCCTCAGCTGAGACCACATGCCCAAGAAACACCACCTCCTTAAGCCAAAACTCACACTTGCTCAACTTAGCATAAAGCTGATTCTCCAACAAGGCTTGCAAAACAATCCTCAAATGCTCTTCGTGCTCCTCCTCAGTACGCGAGTACACGAGGATATCATCAATGAACACCACAACGAACTTGTCCAGGTATTCATGAAACACACGATTCATCATGTCCATGAAAGCAGCAGGAGCATTTGTCAAACCAAACGGCATCACAAGGAACTCATAATGCCCATACCTTGTCCTGAAAGCTGTCTTAGGCACATCCACATCCTTCACCTTCAACTGATAATACCCTGACCTCAAGTCAATCTTAGAGAACACAGCTGCTCCCCGAAATTGATCAAAGAGATCATCAATCCTCGGCAAAGGATACCGATTCTTGATAGTCAACTTGTTCAGCTGACGGTAATCAATGCACATCCTCATAGTGCCATCTTTCTTCTTCACAAACAAGACCGGTGCTCCCCAAGGTGACACACTCGGCCGGATGAAACCACGATCTAGCAGCTCTTGCAACTGCGTCTTCAGCTCCTTCAGCTCCTTAGGTGCCATTCTATAGGGAGTAATGGACACAGGAGTTGTATTTTCATACAGCTCAATTCCAAACTCCACCTCGCGATTAGGAGGTAAACCAGGCAACTCCTCAGGAAAAACACCAGGAAACTCCTTCACAACCTTGATATCTTGCACCCTCAACTCCTTAGAGCTAGGATTCATCACGAAAGCTAGATAAGCTTCGCAACCTTGCCTCAGCATCCTGCTCGCCTCCAAGGTAGACACAACATTGGCAAGAAACTTCACATTCTCGCCAACCACAACAACTTCATAATCATCCGCAAGCTTAAGCGAAACTCGCTTATTTTCACAATCTACCACAGCACGATGCTCAGCAAGCCAATCCATTCCAAGGATCACGTCAAAACCATAAAAGGGCAACTCCATAAGATCAACATGAAAGACATGTTCTTGAACAACCAAGGGACACCTTCTATAAAGCTTTCGAGTCACAACAGTTTCACCAAAAGAACTAGTGACACGAACACCAACATCCAAAGACTCAACAGGCAAACCAAGCAATTCAGCATGCTCACGCAAAATGTATGAATGCGTAGATCCAGAATCAATCAAAGAAAGCAATGACAAGGACTGCAAAGTAAAGGTACCTGCAATCACATCAGCATCATTCCTTCCCTCGCGCTGAGCATACACCCTAGCTTGGCCTCCACCTTCAGGCTGAATAGCCACAACATGAGCTACTCCACGACCACCTTCCTCTCTCCTCTTGAAATTACCACGGCCGCGCCCACGACCTCTCTGCTGTGCAACAACAACAGGAGCACGCTCCTGGCCACCAGCCAACCTCGGACAATCTCGCCTCAGATGGTCAACAGAACCACAATTCCAACATCCATTCCCAGCTGCCGCAACAGGAGCTTGCACCTCCCTCACAACACGAGGACAGTCACGCTTCATGTGACCACGAGAACCACAGATCCAGCAAGCACTAGGTTCAGCTCTAGCATAACCACCTCTAGCAGGTGCACCACCACCTCTCTTGGCTGAGGACTGATACCTCTGATCACGTCCCCTCTTGTTCCGTCCACCTCCGGAACTAAACTCAGCTGACCTCTTGCCAGAACTCGCTCCAGCACCTTTCGCAGATAAACCCAAGTTCATCTCAATGTCCTTGGCTCGGCCCACCAACACATCAAAATCATCATATTCGGTGGCCAGCACATACATCTTTACATCCGTCACAAGACCATAACGGAACCTCTCGCACCTTGCCCGCTCATCAGGTATCAGCTCCGGTGCATACTGACTGAGTTCAGGGGTATGTCTGCTGAGAGTTCGGAAGCTTGGCTAGAGAGTACCAAGCGTATCTTGGGTCAGATGAGCTGCACGGATGTGCAAAACCTGGGATGTGTTGTGTCCTTGCTGCAGGACAATGCGTATACGTGGTGGACGACCACCATAGCTGGGATGGCTGAAGCTGATGTGACTTGGACATTCTTTCAGAATGTGTTCAAGCGGAGATATCTGGGAGTGAGATATCTTGATGAGAAAAAGCGTGAATTCATGTCTCTTACCCAAGGGAGCATGTCACCAAACTTTACCAGCATGCAATTCAACATATATATGACTTATAGGCATCATCAAAACAACAAACTAACATCATATGCAAAAAGCCCCAATTCTATAAGCATGCTTCCTACACAAGCTAGCTACTCAAGCACCAAACTTCCAAAACAAGCATATAATGATCCAATTCAAAAACAAGCATTCAAACCATCATTCAACATACTTAGGGAGTTCCAAACACCTCCCAAAACATACACATTGGTCCCCCATTGCCAAACCACCCAAAAGCTAAAATGTTTAACAAAAACCTTCCATACATTGAGCTTTACTTGTACTTGAATTCTTGCCCTTCTTGCTGCCCCTCAAGGTACTCTAATGCTCTGCATTATTGAATTAAGAAAACGTAGAGAGCGTAAGCAAAAGCTTAGTGAGGAATGCTCTTAAAAACCATTCAATAATGCAATTCAAAACATTTACAAAACATGCTTTAAATCAACCTTTGCACATGCTCAAAAGCATACTTTAAACAAGCAATCTCATGCTTCATAACAACATTAAAACAAGCATCTCATGCTTCATAATATACATAACATGTTATATTGGCACAAGTGATAAATTCCATTTCTTAAAACAAGTTCATCAATTTCCCAAGGACTTTTAAACACCTTGGCCCCAAGGACTTTTAAACACCATGAATGAGGACCACACAAGGACTTTTAACCACCTTTGTGTCCATTGCTTGAATCACCCCAAACAGAATTCTTCTTCGAAGGAGACAAAGGTAAACCAGATACAAAATCCATGGTAACCCTCTCCCACTTCCATTCAGGGATTTTCAACGGTTGCAACAAACCAGAAGGAACCTGATGTTCAGCCTTAACCCGCTGACACACCAAACACTTGCTCACAAACTCTGCAACATCCTTCTTCAAACCCACCCAATAGTACTCATCACGAAGATCACGATACATCTTAGTACTACCAGGGTGCATAGGAAAAGGACTACTATGACCTTCAGTCAGAATAGCACGCCTCAACTCAGCATCAGCAGGCACTACTATCCGACTACCAAAACACAACACACCATCCTCATTAAAGCAGAAATTCGAGGGCCTACCCTCCGCGATATCCTGAACATGAGACACCAAGGAATCATCTAGCAACTGCTTTTCCTTGATCAACTGAACCAAAGATGGTTTCACTTGCAACTCAGCAACAAGACCACCATCTCGCGATATGCTCAAGCTAGCAAACATAGCCCTCAGCTCAACAGCTACCTTCCTACTCAAGGCATCCGCAACAACATTAGCTTTTCCAGGATGGTACTCAATCGTCAGATCATAATCCTTGAGCAACTCTAACCAACGCCGCTGCCTAAGATTCAACTCCTTCTGAGACATCAGATACCTCAAACTCTTGTGATCCGTGTACACAGTACACTTCTCACCATACAGATAATGTCTCCAGATCTTAAGAGCAAAAACCACTGCAGCCAGCTCGATGTCACGCGTAGGATAGTTGCGCTCATGCACTTTCAACTGCCGCGATGCATAAGCCACAACCTTACCCTCTTGCATCAGCACACACCCCAAACCAACATAGGATGAATCACTATAGACCACAAACTCTTTCCCTGATTCAGGCTGAATCAAGATAGGAGCTTGCGTCAAAGCCGCCTTAAGCTTTTCAAAAGCATGCTGTCTCGCTTCCGTCCACTCATACTTAACATCCTTCTGCAACAGCTTCGACAAAGGAGCAGCAATCTTGGAAAAACCATCCACAAACCTCCGGTAGTATCCTACCAAACCAAGGAAACTACGAACCTCATGAACAGACTTAAGAACTTTCTAGTTCATCACCGCTTCAATCTTCTGAGGATCAACACGAATCCCCTTAGCTGAGTCCACATGCCCAAGAAACACCACCTCCTTAAGCCAGAACTCACACTTGCTCAGCTTAGCATAAAGCTGATTCTCCAACAAAGCTTGCAAAACAATCCTCAAATGCTCTTCGTACTCCTCCTCAGTACGTGAGTACACGAGGATATCATCAATGAACACCACAACGAACTTGTCCAGGTATCCATGAAACGCATGATTCATCATGTCCATGAAAGCAGCAGGAGCATTTGTCAAACCAAACGGCATCACAAGGAACTCATAATGCCCATACCTTGTCCTGAAAGCTGTCTTAGGCACATCCACATCCTTCACCTTCAACTGATAATACCCTGACCTCAAGTCAATCTTAGAGAACACAGCTGCTCCCCGAAATTGATCAAAGAGATCATCAATCCTCGGCAAAGGATACCGATTCTTGATAGTCAACTTGTTCAGCTGACGGTAATCAATGCACATCCTCATAGTGCCATCTTTCTTCTTCGCAAACAAAACCGGTGCTCCCCAAGGTGACACACTCGGCCGGATGAAACCACGATCTAGCAGCTTTTGCAACTGCGTCTTCAGCTCCTTCAGCTCCTTAGGTGCCATTCTATAGGGAGAAATGGACACATGAGTTGTATTTTCATACAGCTCAATTCCAAACTCCACCTCGCGATTAGGAGGTAAACCAGGCAACTCCTCAGGAAAAACACCAGGAAACTCCTTCACAACCTTGATATCTTGCACCCTCAACTCCTTAGAGCTAGGATTCATCACGAAAGCTAGATAAGCTTCGCAACCTTGCCTCAACATCCTGCTCGCCTCCAAGGTAGACACAACATTGGCAAGAAACTTCACATTCTCGCCAACCACAACAACTTCATAATCATCCGCAAGCTTAAGCGAAACTCGCTTATTTTCACAATCTACCACAGCACGATGCTCAGCAAGCCAATCCATTCCAAGGATCACGTCAAAACCATAAAAGGGCAACTCCATAAGATCAACATGAAAGACATGTTCTTGAACAACCAAGGGACACCTTCTATAAAGCTTTCGAGTCACAACAGTTTCACCAAAAGAACTAGTGACACGAACACCAACATCCAAAGACTCAACAGGCAAACCAAGCAATTCAGCATGCTCACGCAAAATGTATGAATGCGTAGATCCAGAATCAATCAAAGAAAGCAATGACAAGGATTGCAAAGTAAAGGTACCTGCAATCACATCTGCATCATTCCTTCCCTCGCGCTGAGCATACACCCTAGCTTGACCTCCACCTTCAGGCTGAATAGCCACAACATGGGCTACTCCACGACCACCTTCCTCTCTCCTCTGGAAATTACCACGGCCGCGCCCACGACCTCTCTGCGGTGCAGCAACAACAGGAGCACGCTCTTGGCCACCAGCCATCCTCGGACAATCTCGCCTCAGATGGTCAACAGAACCACAATTCCAACATCCATTCCCAGCTGCCGCTACTGGAGCTTGTACCTCCCTCACAGCACGAGGACAGTCACGCTTCATGTGACCACGAGAACCACAGATCCAGCAAGCACTAGGATCAGCTTTAGCAAAACCACCTCTAGCAGGTGCACCGCCACCTCTCTTGGCTGAGGACTGATACTTCTGATCACGTCCCCTCTTGTTCTGTCCACCTCCGGAACTAAACTCAGCTGACCTCTTGCCAGAACTCGCTCCAGAACCTTTCGCAGATAAACCCAAGTTCATCTCAATGTCCTTGGATCGACCAACCAACACATCAAAATCATCATATTCAGTGGCCAGCACATACATCTTCACATCCGTCACAAGACCATAACGGAACCTCTCGCACCTTGCCCGCTCATCAGGTATCAGCTCCGGTGCATACTGACTGAGTCGCACAAACTGCACTTCATACTCAGCCACACTCATGCTCCCTTGGGTAAGAGACATGAATTCACGCTTTTTCTCATCAAGATATCTCACTCCCAGATATCTCCGCTTGAACACATTCTGAAAGAATGTCCAAGTCACATCAGCTTCAGCCATCCCAGCTATGGTGGTCGTCCACCACGTATACGCATCGTCCTGCAGCAAGGACACAACACATCCCAGCTTTTGCACATCCGTGCAGCTCATCTGACCCAAGATACGCTTGGTACTCTCTAGCCAAGCTTCCGAACTCTCAGCAGACATACCCCTGAACTCAGTCCCACCAAGACTGCGCAGACGCTCCAAAGGTAGTCTAACACCAGCATCTCCCTGATGCCCAGCTCCTTGAGCTCCAGCTACTGCTGCTCGGAAAGCACCCGCAATAGCTTGTACCAACATCGACATATCAGGCATAGCTTGCCCCTGACCAACCTCTGGTCCAGCAGCTCCAGCACCAGCTGCAGCTTCAGCTCTCTCACCTCTAGCACCACCACCAGGCGGAGGAGGGGGTAACACAGCACTACCCGTGTTCTCTTCATTCTCGTTCTCATTGGGAGCCGTAGCTCGCACACTACCTCTTAACTCTCTACGTGGTGCCATACTCTTACCATGCAATCACAATGCAAAAAAATAAACAAGTCAGGCCCAGCAAGGTAAGCAATCCAAGTATTCAAGCTCAATTTCATTCAAAATCAACATCATTTCATTAGGTTTTGTTTGGCAATGGGTACCCTCATCATGCAACATCACATCATACAACTCAATTGCATCAACATCTCAAACCACTGAACATGCTTTCAAACAACAAGCATACAAAGCAAACATGCTTCAATCATGCATACATTCATTCCCAAATACTCAAGAACTCAGCTCTAATACCACCAAATGTAACCCCCTTAACCCGGCCTAGACGGTTGGCCCGGAATAAGAAAGTCACACGGGGAAAACCAAAGTCAACCCGAAAGTCAACCTTGATTAACGACCTTCTTTTTTCTTTTTACTCTTGTCTAGATGCACATTAGTCCTAATTGTGATCACACAAACATCATACTCAAGGATCACAAACATCAGAGATCAAACAGGGACCCAATTGAACAAATTACACTTTAGGGACCAAATTGTAATTTCTGATAAATATAAAGACTTAACCCAAATTAATGTTACCAACTTAAAATTAGTCAGGTTTCGTGCTTCCCTGTGAAATTTCAACTCAAAAGGACTTCCCAAGCTCATGCAATTGAACAAACAAGATTCAGGACCAAAACGCAATCATTTCAAAACATATAACCGCCCATGTCAGCCCCCAACGGTCGACCGTTCCGAAACAGGTAGACCCTGTTCCGAAACACGGGCCGTTCCGCAACGGGTTCCGAAACATGGCCTTGGCAGAGGCCAAACCGTTTCGAAACGGTGCATACCGTTTCGGACGCCTGGGTTCATGTAAGGCACCCGTTCCGAAACGGTGCACACTGTTCCGAAACGCCTGCACAGATTGCAGCAAAATGGCATTCCAAAACATGCAATAGATCATTCAAACATGCTCCAAATGTCACCAAACTTTACCAGCATGCAATTCAACATATATATGACTTATAGGCATCATCAAAACAACAAACTAACATCATATGCAAAAAGCCCCAATTCTATAGGCATGCTTCCTACACAAGCTAGCTATTCAAACACAAAACTTCCAAAACAAGCATATAATGATCCAATCCAAAAACCAGCAACCTTAACATCATTCAACATACTTAGGGAGTCCCAAACACCTCCCAAAACATACACATTGGTCCCCCATTGCCAAATCACGCAAAAGCTAAAATGTTTAACAAAAACCTTCCATACATTGAGCTTTACTTGCACTTGAATTCTTGCCCTTCTTGCTGCCCCTCAAGGTTCTCTAATGCTCTGCATTATTGAATTAAGAAAACGTAGAGAGCGTAAGCAAAAGCTTAGTGAGGAATGCTCTTAAAAACCATTCAATAATGCAATTCAAAACATTTACAAAACATGCTTTAAATCAACCTTTGCACATGCTCAAAAGCATACTTTAAACAAGCAATCTCATGCTTAAACATAAACATAACATGTCATATTGGCTCAAGTGATACATTTCATTTCTTAAAACAAGTTCATCAACTTCCCAAGGACTTTTAAACACCTTGGCCCCAAGGACTTTTAAACACCTTGGCCATGGACTTTTAAACACCGTGAATGAGTACCACACAAGGACTTTTAACCACCTTTGTGTCCAAAGCTTGAATCACCCCAAGGACTTTTAAACACCTTGGCCCCAAGGACTTTTAAACACCTTGGCCCCATGGACTTTTAAACACCATGGCCCATGGACTTTTAAACACCATGGAAGGATCACCTAAGGACTTTTAACCACCTTAGTGTCCGCAACAAGAACCATCCAAGGACTTTTAACCACCTTGACGTTCTTAAGTAACAAGGCTCACTCAAGGACTTTTAACCACCTTAGTGACCTTAACCTTTTTAAAACATCACTTGCCAATATACATCATTTTTATCATTTAATCCACTGTTTTAAAGCATTAAACCAAGCCATTTTCATCATGCATTTCAAAGCATCAAACCACATTATTTCAATGTACAAAATCAAGGAACTCCTCCCTAGAGTTACCTTCAACATATGGCTTACATCATCAGCAAAATCCATGCTAAAACATGCAAATAATCATTTTGCAACACATCAAAATCATGGCCACCACTTAGAGAGAAATTCTGAAAACTTACACTTGAGCTTAGTAAAGTTGTTTAGACTTAAACTAAGCTCCCAAAACATTCAAACCTTGGTTTAAAAGCTGAAAACCCAACTTCACTCACCGATTTCCACTTTGCTTCAAGCCAAAGCACCAAATCAAGCTTCCGGATCAACAATCCTTGGATCCAAAGATGCCTCCCCTGTTTCAACACATCAAAGCAGAGGATTAATGCATCATCATGCATTAATTGCTTCAATGAAAGCACCTAAGCTCGCTGCTCTCATCCAACCTCCATTTTCGGCCACCAAACACAACCGAAAATGCATCCAAACCACTTCTAAACAAAGCCCAGCCATAAACCAGCAAAACCACACTTCCATAAACATCATAACACATCTAAAAACAACCTATTAACATCCTTATACCTCCAGCAACAACAGATCACCAAGATCACCTCAAAAACAACCTTGAAACACAAGCTAAACTTAGGAAACTCAACCTATCCGGGATTGCATCAATCAAAATTCAATTGCTTATCAATTTAGAGATCATTTAACATCAAAAACACCTCTCAAATCACAGATTAATCAGATCTAACGAAAATCATCAAAAATCATCAAAATCTTGCATTATAAGCCAAGATCCATTAATCAACTTAAAAGCCTTTAATTAAACATCAATTTAGGATTGAAAACTTAGGAATTTCAGTAAAGAACTGATAGTTTAGAGGAGAAGGACGTTCTTACCTCCAAACTTGAGTTTCTCCTCTTTTTGCAATCAAAATCCTTGTTGAAACAAGTAGCAATTGAAGAGGTTTTGAAGATACAATGATTTGGAATCAAATGAGAGTTGAAAGGAGGGATTTAGGTGAAGAAATCAAATCTAATTCTCTGGAAAAGTAGTGTTTGGATTGAGAGAAATGAGAGAAAGAAATTGGAAAGTTAGTTAAGAAAATAGCCAAATGGCTTTCCCTCCACTTCTAATATCTTTAAAAATCAGAATATAGCTTATAAAATCTTAGAAAAATCTGGAGAAACTCCCTTTGGGTAAATAGCTCCTTAAAGATTCAAAGTTTCAACCCTTTATAAAATAGCCACCAAACTTGCGAAAATTACATTTTGGTCACTAGCCAAAATGTCACACTTCCAAAACTCATTTTCCAAAATTGATTTCACAGTTCACTTAATTATATTAAAAGATGATTTTAGAACATTTTTCCATATTTTTAATGCAACCCGAACTAGGCTTTCCTAATTTCACCTCTTTAGATTCGAACAGCACTTTGACCTACCGGTCAACGCTCAAAACTCCTAAGCCCAAAACCGGGGCGTTACACACACGGGGAAAACCAAAGTCAACCCGAAAGTCAACCTTGATTAACGACCCTTTTTTTCTTTATAATCTTGTCTAGATGCACATTAACCTTAGATGTGATCATGCAAACAGCATACTCAAAGATCACAAAAATCAGAGATCAAACAGGGACCCAATTGAACAAATTACAACTTTAGGGACCAAATTATAATTTCTGTTAATTATAGGGACTTAACCCAAATTAAAGTTACCAACTTGAAATTAATCAGGTTTCATGCTTCACTGTGAAATTTCAGCTCAAAAGGACTTCCCAAACTCATACAATTGCACAAACAAGTTTCAGGACCAAAATGCAAACTTTCTGAAACATTTAACCGCCCATGTCAGCCCCCAACGGTCACCCGTTCCGAAACAGGCAGAGCCCGTTTCGAAACACGGGGCCGTTCCGCAACGCGTACCACAACAGGGGACTGGCAGTGGCCAAACCGTTTCGGAACGGTGTCACCCGTTTCGGACGCCTGGGTTCATTCAAGGCACCCGTTCCGAAACGGTGCACACTGTTCCGAAACGCCCTGCACAGATTGCAGCAAAAAGCATTCCAAAACATGCAATTGATCATTCAAACATGCTCCAATTGCCACCAAACTTTACCAGCATGCAATTCAACATATATAAGACTTGTAAGCATCATCAAAATAACAAATTAACTTCATATGCAAAAAGCCCCAATTCTATAGGCATGCTTCCTACACAAGCAACCACTTAAACACAAACTTTCCAAAACAATCTCATCAAAACCAAATCATGTTCCAACAACATCATCAACATAAAAACATCCTTGTCCAAACATAAACGAACTCATACACATTAAACCCGAGAGATTCTACCCCCATTGCCATTATTAACTATAGCTATTCACCGAGACATACATCTCAATTGGAGTCCACCTTGAATCCCTTGCTCCTTGCTGTCCAAACTTCAAGAATCTGCATTGATGGACAAAAAGGAGCGTAAGCACATAATGCTTAGTGAGGAATGCTCAAAACCAAAACACCATCAATGCAGCGGGTCATAAAACACTTTTAAAACAAACCCGATTTGTTTACCAAAGCCATGTTTGAAACCCTTTTCAACAACAAGCTCAAAACCATGCATTGCACATACATGAAAACCAATCCTTAGCTTAGCAAGCTAAGAAAACCTTTTCAAAGCACAACTTACAAAATTATCCATTCAACCATTCCATGCATAAACACCATATGCAAAGTTAAATCAAAACCTTGGAAAACACTCCCATTTCACAACATACCTTTCTTAACCTTGAAAGCCATTTCAAGCAAGAAACCTTTAGAAACTATTACTCAAACAAACCAACACATGCATTAAAACAAAGGCAACTTATATGAACCACAACATCATCATCACATGCCTTTAAAACAAGTCTTAACAAGACTCCAATGCATTTAAAAGTTTTCATGCTCACATGCATCATTTACCAAATGATAATCAACACTTGTTAAACCTAACAAGTAAACATGCATTCACTAGCATTATACACTTTTCATGCAACCATGCATCTTTCAAGCATCTCATGCTTCTCAAGCAATTATGTATCATTTCAAGCATTTCATGCTTCTTTATAATCAAGAACATCATATTGGCTTTCGAGTGATCAACCACATTCACTTTTCAACTCAACATCCAATCGGATACGCGGATCACAAGCGTTGTCCCCCACGCTTCATACACACTACCAATCCAAGGTCCCAATGGACTTTTAAACACCATTTGACCTCACCATCCTAAGGTTCCCATGTATGGACTTTTAAACACCATACAACCCTAGCTTTCCCGAGGTTCCCATGTATGGACTTTCAAACACCATACAACCTCCACTTTTCCCAAGGTTCCCTTGTATGGACTTTTAAACACCATACAACCTTGACTTTTCCCAAGGTTCCCATGTATGGACTTTTAAACACCATACAACCTCGACATGCACAAGATTCCCATGTATGGACTTTCAAACACCATACAACCTTTGCATTCACCGATTGGTAGTTGTATAACATCACTAACGAGATCCGGGACACCCTACACAAGATCCACACATGGACTTAACACCGCCATTGTGATCTCAACAAGCACAAGGTTCCCATATATGGACTTTTAAACACCATATAACCTTTGCTCAACCAAGGTCCTCGAATGGGCAACACCTCCATTATGACCTTAACCATCTCGTTAGGATACTTGAAGGGAGTTTACCGGTCCACTCTTGACCACTCCACCTCCAAGGCGACTTAATTCACGGTGCACCCAATCCTATAGCCGGCTAACTATATCCGATCAACGAACCAAGAATCCACTTTCATCACTTGCCAATATAACCACCTTACCACATTAGTCCATTGATTCACATGCATAACCATAATGCAAAAACCATCATTAATTCACTGTTTTAAAGCATTACACATAGCCATTAAACATCATGCAACACCATGCATCAAAACCACAATTTCCATGTACAAAACCTAGGATCTCTTACCTTGAGCATCCTTCACATATGGCTTCCAAAACCAGCATTAAACCATGCTTAAAATATGCTTTCAAAACAGATTTAAACCATGCAAAACACATGCATTTCAATCATCAACCACAATTGCTTAAAAGCCAATTTCACAACACAATTCAAGAGCGAAAATCCATTCACTTACTCTTGAGCTTAGCAAAGTTGTTTAGACTTAAACTAAGCTCCCAAAACCTTCAAACCTTGGTTTAAAAGCTGAAAACCCAACTTCACTCACCGATAACCGAAACAAGGCTAGCTAACAAGCCTTCCTAGCATCCGAAAACCTTCCGCAACACCTTCAAAGCTCACGGATCAAACTCCCCTGTTTCAAGCACACAACAACAGAGAATTAATGCATCATTATGCATTAAAAACACCAGCAACAAGACTCAACTCGCTGCTCATCCCAAAATCAACATTTCGGCTACCAAACACAACCGAAATCACCTCCAAACACTCCCAAAACTTAACCCAGCCAAGATCCATCACTTCCAACCATTTTTAAACATCAATTAACATCCAAAATGATCACAAACACGTCCTTATACCTCCAGGTATAACAGATCACCAAAAACACTCCAAAAACAACCAAAAACTCAAGCCAAACTTAGGAAATTCAACCTATCCGGGATTGCATTAATTAAACCTCAACTTCTAATCAATTTAGCATTCATTTATCATCATTTTGACACTTCAAAACACTGCCCAAACAGATCACACGAAAATTCCACCAAAATCACCAAATCTTGCATTTTAAGCCAAAATCAAGATCTCAATTGAAAAGTCTTTAACAAATCACAAATCAAGGATTGAGAACTTAGGAATTTCAGTAAAGAACTGATAGTTTAGAGGATAAGGACGTTCTTACCTCCAAACTTGAATTTCTCCCTTTTTAGAGCCAAAAAGCTTGATGAAACAACTTGCAAATTGAGAGGTTTTGTTGATAAGATGATTAGGAATCAAAAGAGAGTTGAAAAGGAAGATTTGAGTGACAAAATCAGAGAAGAAAATCTGGAGAATTGTGTTTGGGTTGAGAGAAAATGAGAGAAAAAGAAAATTGAGAGGAAATAGAAAAGTTAGTTATAAAATGGTAAAATGATTTCCCTCCACATTTCATAAACTTTAAAATCAGAATAAAGCCTTAAAATATCTTAGAAAAATCTGGAGAAACTCTTTTTGGAATAATAGCTCCTTAAAGATTCAAAGTTTCAATCCTTTATAAAACTGTCACACAACTTTCAAAATTTACATTTTGGTCACTAGCCAAAATGTCAACCTTCCGAACCTCATTTTCCAAAATTGATTTCACAGTTCACTTTTATATATTAAAAGATGATTTTAGAACATTTTTCCATATTTTTAATGCAACCCGAACTAGGCTTTCCTAAATTCACTCTTATATATTCGATCAGCACTTTGACCGAACCCGTCAACGCCCAAAACTTCTGAGCTCAAAACCGGGGCGTTACAGGACCCGAACACATGTTGGAATGTGGGTCGCGTGGTCACCTGAGGCGTGATTGTCCTCGAGCGGCGAGGGAGGTTCAGGCTCCTGTTGTGACGGTTGGTAACTCATGCTGGAACTGTGGATCAGCGGATCACATGAGGAGGGAGTGTTCTTTGTTGGTCGGTGGTGGCCAGGGACGTGCTCTTGGAGTTGTTGCACCACAGAGAGGTCGTGGGCGCGGCCGTGGTAACTTCCAGCGGAGAGAGGAGGGTGGACGGAATATGGCTCATGTTGTAGCTGTTCAGCCTGAGGGTGGTGGTCAGGCCATAGTGTATGCTCAGAGGGAGGGGAGGAATGACACAGATGTGATCGCAGGTACTTTCACTTTGCAATCCTTGTCATTACTTTCCTTGATTGATTCTGTATCTACACACTCATACATTTTGCGTGAGCATGCTGAATTGCTTGGTTTGCCTATTGAGTCTTTGGATGTTGGTATGCGTGTCACTAGTTCTTTTGGTGAGACCGTTGTGACTCGAAAGCTTTATAGAAGATGTCCTTTGGTTGTGCAAGATCATGTTTTTCATGTTGATCTTATGGAATTGCCTTTCTATGGTTTTGATGTAATCCTTGGTATGGATTGGCTTGTTGATCATCGTGCTGTGGTAGATTTTGAGAATAAGCGAGTTTCGTTGAAACTTGCGGATGATTATGAGGTAGTTGTGGTTGGTGAGAATGTGAGGTTTCTTGCCAATGTGGTGTCTTCATTGGAGGCGAGTCGGATGCTGAGGCAAGGTTGTGAAGCTTATCTCGCTTTTGTGATGAATCCTAGTTCTAAGGAGTTGCGTGTGCAAGATATCAGGACTGTGCGAGAGTTTCCTGGTGTGTTTCCTGAGGAGTTGCCTGGGTTGCCTCCTAATCGCGAAGTGGAGTTTGGGATTGAGTTGTATGAAAACATGACTCCAGTGTCCATTACCCCTTATCGAATGGCACCTAAGGAGTTGAAAGAGCTGAAGACACAACTGCAAGAGTTGCTTGATCGTGGTTTCATTCGGCCGAGTGTGTCACCTTGGGGTTCACCGGTCCTGTTTGTGAAGAAGAAGGATGGCACTATGAGAATGTGCATTGATTATCGTAAACTTAACAAGTTGACTATCAAGAATCGGTATCCATTGCCGAGAATTGATGATATTTTTGATCAATTTCGGGGAGCAGCTGTGTTCTCTAAGATTGACTTAAGGTCAGGGTATTACCAGTTGAAGGTGAAGGATGTGGATGTGCCAAAGACAGCTTTCAGGACGAGGTATGGGCATTATGAGTTCCTTGTGATGCCGTTTGGTTTGACGAATGCTCCTGCAGCTTTCATGGATATGATGAATCGAGTATTTCATGAATACTTGGATAAATTTGTTGTGGTATTCATTGATGATATCCTCGCGTACTCGCGTACTGAGGAGGAGCATGAAGTCATTTGAGAATTGTGTTGCAAGCTTTGTTGGAGAATCAGCTTTATGCCAAGCTGAGCAAGTGTGAGTTCTGGCTTAGAGAAGTGGTGTTTCTTGGTCATGTGGTTTCTGCTGAAGGGATTCGTGTTGATCCTCAGAAGATTGAGGCGGTGATGAATTGGAAGCCTCCTAAGTCTGTTCATGAAGTCCGTAGTTTCCTTGGTTTGGCAGGATATTATCAGAGGTTCGTGGATGGGTTTTCAAAGATTGCTGCACCTTTGACGAAGTTGTTGCAGAAGGATGTTAAGTATGAGTGGACGGAAGCGAGACAGCAAGCTTTTGAGAAGCTTAAGGCAGCTTTGACGCAAACTCCTATCTTGGTTCAACCTGAATCAGGGAAAGAGTTTGTGGTGTATAGTGATGCTTTTTATGTTGGTTTGGGATGTGTGTTAATGCAAGAGGGTAAGGTGGTAGCTTATGCATCACGGCAGTTGAAGGTGCATGAGCGCAATTATCCTACGCATGACATTGAGCTGGCTGCGGTGGTTTTTGCTTTGAAAATCTGGAGACATTACCTGTATGGTGAGAAGTGTACTGTGTATACGGATCACAAGAGTTTGAAGTATCTGATGTCCCAGAAAGAGTTGAATCTTAGGCAGCGACGTTGGGTGGAGTTGCTTAAGGATTATGATTTGACGATCGAGTATCACCCGGGTAAAGGTAATGTTGTAGCGGATGCCTTGAGTAGGAAGGTGGCTGTTGAGTTGAGGGCTATGTTTGCCAGTTTGAGTATTTCACGTGATGGTGGTCTTGTGGCTGAGTTGCAAGTGAAACCATCTTTGGTTCAGTTGATTAAGGAAAAGCAGTTGTTGGATGATTCCTTGGTACCTCATGTTCAGGATATTGCGGAGGATAGACCTTCGGATTTCTGTTTTAATGATGATGGAGTGTTGTGTTTTGGGAGTCGAATAGTAGTGCCCAATGATGCTGAGTTGAGGCGTACTATTCTGACTGAAGGTCATAGTAGTCCTTTCGCTATGCACCCTGGTAGTACTAAGAAGTATCGTGATCTTCGTGATGAGTACTATTGGGTGGGTTTAAAGAAAGATGTTGCTGAGTTTGTAAGCAAGTGCTTGGTGTGTCAGCGAGTTAAGGCTGAGCATCAGTTTCCTTCAGGGTTGTTGCAACCATTGAGGATTCCTGAATGGAAGTGGGAAAGGATTACCATGGATTTTGTGTCTGGTTTGCCTTTGTCGCCCTCGAAGAAGAATTCGGTGTGGGTGATTGTGGATCGCCTGACGAAGTGTGCGCATTTCTTGCCTGTACATACTACGTACACTTTGGATAAGCTTGCAGAACTGTACATTGCTGAGATTGTGCGGCTGCATGGTGTGCCAAAGTCGATTGTGTTGGATAGGGATCCGAGGTTTACGTCGCGTTTGTGGCAGTGTTTGCATCAGGCTTTGGGTACACGGTTGAATTTCAGTACATCTTATCATCCGCAGTCGGATGGGAAGTCCGAGCGTGTTATCCAGGTTTTGGAGGATATGTTGAGGTGCTGCGTGATTGAGTTTCAGGGCTCCTGGGAGAAACATTTGCCTTTGGTGGAGTTTGCTTATAATAATAGTTATCAGGCGAGTATTCAAATGACACCTTATGAAGCTTTGTACGTGAGGAGGTGTAGGACTCCTCTGTGTTGGGCTGAAACGGGTCAGAAGTTGGTTTCGATGCTAGCTTTGTTGAAAGGAACCACCGAGAAGGTGAAGCTCATTTGTGAGCGCTTGAAGGCAGCTTCTGATCGGCAAAAGTCTTACGCGAATCTGAGGCGTAAGGAGATTGAGTATGCGGTGGGTGACCGTGTGTTTTTGAAAGTTTTGCCTTGGAAAAAGGTGATGAGATTTGGCCGAAAGGGTAAGTTGAGCCCTAGGTACATTGGACCATACGAGGTGATTGAGCGTGTGGGTCCTGTTGCGTACAAGTTGAGGTTACCGCAAGAATTGGAAAAGATTCATGATGTGTTTCATGTTTCTATGCTTCGGAAGTATAGATCGGATCCTTCACATGTGATGCCTGTGGAAGAAGTGGAATTGAATCCGGATTTGTCTTATGATGAGGAACCGGTGAAGATTCTGGATTCGGATAGTAAGGTTCTTCGAGGCAAGACCATTGAGTTGGTAAAGGTGTTGTGGAAACATCGTGGTGTTGAAGAAGCCACGTGGGAGCGGAAGGATGACATGTTGAAGCACTTTTCGTACCTCTTTCCTTCAGGTAAATTTCGAGGACGAAATTTCTTAAGGGGGGAGAGTTGTAACACCCCAATTTTGGGCTTAGATTTTTGGGTTTGGACCGGGTCGGTCGGATTGCGGTTCGAATATAGAAGGGTGATTTTTAGGAAAGCCTAGTTCAGGTTGCAATAAAAATATGGAAAAATATCTTAAAATCCTCTTTTATTATATATAAGAGAATGGTGAAATCAATTTTACAAAATGAGGTTTGGAAGTGTGACATTTTGGGTTAGTGACTAAATTGTAATTTTTGAAAACTGGGTGACTGTTTTAAAAGGATTGAAACTTTGAATCTTTAAGGAGCTAATTTACCCAAGAAGAGTCTCCTCCAGATTTTTCTTAATGTTAAACAATTTATTAATGGTTTTTAATTAAAGGTAAAAGGAGGGAAAAAGATATTTTGTTGTCATAACTAACTTTGCTCAAAATTTTCCATTTCTTTTCTCTCAACTTTTCTCTCAACCCAAACACTTTTCTCCAGCAAATTTCCCTCTGATTTTGACCTCTAAAGATGAGATTTCAATCTTCATTTGATCTCTAATCATTTCTACATCAAAACCTTAGCATTTGCTTATTGAATATTCAAGAATCTTGGTTACAATTAAGGAGAAACTCACATTTAGAGGTATGAACGTCCTTCTCCTCTAAATACTCACTTCTTTACTGAAATTCCCAAGTTCTCAATCCTTGATTTGAGTTTTATTAAAAGTTTTATGGTTGTGTTCTTGATCTTGGCTTTAAAATGCAAGATTTGGTTCAATTTTGATGAAATTCGTATGAAATGATTGGGCACTGTTTTGATGTGTCTTTTTGATGATTTTTGGATGTATAATTGATGTGAAATTGAGGTTTAATCAATGCAATCCCGAATAGGTTGATTTTTCTAAGTTTTGCTTGTGTTAATGATGGTTTTTGGAGTGATCTTGATGTTCTGCTATAGCTGGAGGTATAAGGACGTGATTAGATCCTTTTTGGATGTTAATTGAGGTTTATGAATGATTGGAATTGATGGATCTTGGCTGGGTAGTGTTGTAGAGATGTTTGGATGTGATTTCGGTTGTGTTTGGTAGCCGAAATGTGAGTTTTGATGAGAGCAGCGAGTTTAGGTGTCTTGGTTTAAGATATTAATGCATGATGATGCATTAATCCTCTGCTTTGATGTGTTTAAAACAGGGGAGACATCTTCGGATCCTTGTGGTGTTGATCCGGAAGCTTGATTGGTGTTTCGGCAAGTTGCGAAACAGAATCGGTGAGTGAAGTTTGGTTTTCAGCTTTGAAACCAATGTTTGAAGGTTTTGGGAGCTTAGTTTAAGTCTAAACAACTTAGCTAAGCTCAAGAGTAAGTTTTCGGAAAAACTCTCTTGTTGATGAACCATGAGTTGATTGAATGCAATGTGATTTGTTTGCATGTTTAATTTCTGTTTTTGAAAGCATATTTTAGCATGTTTATTGCTGGTTTTATAAGCCATGTATTGAAGGATGCTCAAGGTATGGGATCCTTGTTTTGTACATTGAAAATGTGGTTTTGAGGCATAATGATGCATGATGATGGATGGCTTTATCTAATGCTTTAAAACAATGGATTAATGTTGTTAAATGATGTATATTGGCAAGTGATGTGGTTGGTTTAAAAAGTACTTGAATCGGATATAGTTAGCCGGCTATAGGATTGGGTGCACCGTGAATAAAGTCGCCTTGGATGTCGAGGGGTTGTGATTGTACCATGCTCCATCCAAGTACACTAACGAGATGGTTAAGAACAACATGGTGGTTAAAAGTCCATGGGTGGTTCTTGTTTTAAGGTCACAATGGTGGTTAAAAGTCCATGTGTGGACCTTGTGTATGGTAAGATCACAATGGTGGTTTAGAGTCCATGTGTGGATCTTGTGTTGTATGTCCCGTGATCTCGTTAGTGATGTTATACAACTACCAATGAGTGATGTGGAGGGGTTGTGATTGTACCATAGTCTCCATCACGGGTGTTGAGGGGTTGTGATTGTACCATGCTCCACCTTGATATTGGTAGTGTGTATGAAGCGTATGGGACAACGCTTGTAATCCGCGTATCCGATTGTCGATTGTGTTTTGAATTGAAAAATGGTTATGATTATCACTTGAAAGCCAATATGACATGTTAATAATTTGAAGCATGAAATGCTTGGTTTATATACATATGTGCATGATCAAACGATGTTTGATCTAAAGGTTTTGAAAAGGAGTTTTTATTAATGCATTGTTGTGATGTTTAAAATGAGCATTCCTCACTAAGCTATGTGCTTACGCTCTCTCTTTCTTAAACCAATAATGCAGAGCATTAAAGTGCTAAAAGGGGCAGCAAGGGGATCAAGAATCTAAGTGGAAGCTTAAGCTCATGTATGGTGACTATTTTCATAACTTGCTTAGCTTTTGGCATTTGGCAATGGGGAACCTATGTTGTTGTTTTGGGAGATGTTTTGGACTCCCTAGGTTGGATTGATGCTTTTGACAATGATGGAACATGTAAATGGCCTTTTTGAGGTTGTTTTGGTGTTTTGAGGTTTGTGTGGTTTCCAATATAGGATGCATGCCTATAGAATTAGGTTTTTCCTAAATTGATGCCATGGTTGAGAATGGTTGATGCTATTATGTTCCTTAAGTATATAATGACTTGTTGGTATGATTTGAGGGTCTTTGGAATGTGTTTGATTGGTCAAAAGTGATTTAAACCAGATAAATTTCTGCAATATGGGCATCACGTTTCGGAACAGGTGCTACCGTATCGGAACAGAGGGCCTGAAATGGCCTTGGCGTTCCGGAACGGGTAGAGCCGTTCCGAAACGGTTTTGCCACTGCCAAGCCCTGTTCCGGAACTTGTTTCGGAACGGTCCCGCATTTCGGAACGGATCATCCCTGTTCCGAAACACCCGACCGTTGGGCACTGAAACTGATGGTTAAATGTTTTGAAATCTTTACGTTTCGGTCCTGAACTTGATTTATGCAATTGAATGAGTTTGAGATGTCCGTTTGAGTTGAAATTTGGCAGAGAAGCATGAAACATAACTAATTTCATAATGGTAACTCAAAGTGGATTAAGTCCTTATAATTTTCAGATTTTGCATTTTGGTCCCTAAATTCATAATTTGTGCAATCGAGTCCCTAAATGTTTTCTGATTGTGGTGATCTTTGAGTATGCTGATCTTATGAACATTTCCAGGGTTAATATGCATTTAGATAAGAATAAAAAGAAAAAAAGGGTCGTTAATCAAGGTTGACTTTCGGGTTGACTTTGGTTTTCCCCGTGTAAACTTCTTAATTCGGGTCAACCGTCTAGGCCGGGTTAAGGGGGTTACAACATCCAAGGATACTTTATTCACGGTGCACTCAATCCTATATCCGGATAACTATATCTGATTAAAGTAACCAAAAACCATTTCCATCACTTATGAATATAATCATTTAACAACATTATTTCACTCTTTATAAGCATAAATCACAATGCCACTTCCACAAGCATAAACATGCTTAATCTCAAATGCATACATTTCATAATTCTTAGGATCACCTACCTAGTGCATCCTTAACAAAATGGCATTAAACACCAACATTATCAATGCTCAAAACATGCTTTAAAACAATAATTAAAATCACATTCAATTCAAGTGCATTTTCCACAAAAAACATAGCACATTCCGAAAGAGATTTTCGAATCACTTACTCTTGAGCTTAGCTAAGTGTTTCAAAATTACACTAAGCTCCCAAGACCACGCTCAAAGCGTAAAAAAGCTGGAAAATCCATTTCCACTCACCGATACGCGAAACCTTGCTCGCCGACATGAAAATCACCCTGCCGAAGCCTCCACAAAAGCTTCGTTTTCTTCCGGATCAAGATCCCCTATTTTTAGATAATCAAAATGGAGATCCAAATGAAATAAAATGCATTTCAACACCAGCAGCCAAACTCAAACTCGTTGCTTACCAAAACTACACCAACTTACCCATCCGAAACAACTGAAAACTCAATTGATTGCTTCCTAAACCAAGCCCAGCCAACATTCATCACTTTCAACCATTTATAAACATCAAAACTCATCTAAAAACAACCTAAACCCATCCTTATACCTCCAGCATGGATAACACCAACATTTCACCTAAAAAACCCGTCTAAAATTATCAAGAAATTAAAGGATCTCAAGGATTTTAGGATCTATATTATCAAAACCCTTTTTCAACATAATAATCAACTCAAAACTCAACTAAAACCAATCCAAAACAGAGCTTATCAAATCTAATCCGAAAATCAATATTTTAATCACATTTTTGCAAGATTTTGATCTCAAATCAAAACTATAATAAAACTCATCCAAAAACATCCATTAGAAGCCACAGATCTCGGGAATTTCAATAAAGAACGTAGATTGAAGGTTGAGAACGAGATTTACCTCCAATCCTTGTATTTCTTAATGATTGACAAGTTTCCCTTAACAAATCTTGAAGAATTTGAAGAGAACACTTGAAATTTGTTTAGAAATCAAAGGGAGAGTGTTTGGGAGAAAAGAAATCTGGAGAAAAGAGTAGGGATATTGGTTTTTCTGAAATGAAAGTTAGTTACGTGAAATGAATTCTCAATTTCCCAATTAACTCATTTTAATTAAAATAAAACCATTTCTATTTTAATTATCTAAAACCCTTTTAAAACACATGTCAATTTAAGGAAGGTGTAATTGCACCATAGCTCCCTAAAGATTTTAAGATTTTTGGCTCCTCTTTTAAAATTTCATTTTTCCACAGTTTTGAAACTTTACATTTTGGTTACTACCCAAAATGTACCGCTTCCAAAGTCTATTTTGTAAAATTGATTTGACCAACCTCTTAAAAATGATTTAAGAGGATTTTAGCAGTTTTTACCATATTTTTATCCTTTCTCGGTCTTTGATTTCCCTAAAACACCTAACACGATTCGAACCGTTTCCGACTGGTCCGATCTGATGTCTAAACATCTAGGCCCAAAACCAGGGCGTTACAACTCTCCCCCTCTTAGGAAATTCCGTCCTCGAAATTTTACCTTAGGGAAAAAGGTGCGGAAACTACTTCAGCATGTTCGCCTTTCTTTCCCAAGTGGCCTCCTCAACTCCTCGGTGTCGCCACAACACCTTCACAAGCTCTATCGTCTTGCCACGAAGAGCTTTGCTGCTCACATCCAGAATCCTCACTGGTTCCTCATCGTAAGACAGATCCGGGTTCAACTCTATCTCCTCAACAAGCATCACATGTGAAGGATCTGATCTGTACCTCCGCATCATTGAGACATGAAACACATCATGTATCTTTTCCAGCTCAGAAGGAAGCCTCAACCGATATGCCACACGACCAACACGCTCCACAACCTCATAAGGTCCAATAAACCTTGGGCTAAGCTTACCCTTACGCCCAAATATCATCACCTTCTTCCAAGGCGATACCTTAAAAAACATACGTTCACCAACCGCGAATTCGATTTCCTTACGCTTCAGATTTGTGTAAGACTTTTGTCGATCCGATACTGCTTTCAAACGCTCATAGATGAGCTTCACCTTCTCGGTGGTTCCTTTCAACATAGTCGGCATCGTATTCAACTTCTGCCTAGCTTTCGCCCAACAAAGAGGGGTCCTACACTTCCTCCCATACAAAGCCTCGTATGGAGCCATTTGAATACTTGCATGATAACTATTGTTATAAGCAAACTCAACCAACGACAAGTTCTTCTCCCAAGAACCCTGAAAATCTATAACACATCATCTAAACATGTCCTCAAGCACCTGGATCACACGTTCCGACCGTTCATCCGTCTGAGGATGATATGAAGTACTAAAATTCAACCGCGTACCCAAGGCTTGATGCAAACACTCCCAAAATCGCGATGTAAACCTCGGATCCCTATCCGACACTATAGACTTTGGTACACCATGCAACCGCACAATCTCAGCAATATACAACTTAGCCAACCTATCTAAGGTATACATAGTATGCACAAGCAATAAATGTGCACACTTCGTGAGACGATCCACAATCACCCAAACATAATTCTTTTTTGATGGTGACAAGGGCAAACCAGACACAAAATACATGGTAATTCTTTCCCATTTCCATTATGGAATTCTCAAAGGCTGCAACAACCCAGAAGGTACCTGATGTTCAGCCTTCACTTGCTAACACACCATGCACTTGCTAACGAACTCGGCAACATCCTTTTTCAACCCCACCCAGTAGTACTCATCCTTCAAATCACGATACATCTTCGTACTACCAGGGTGCATAGCGAAAGGACTACTATGTGCTTCAGTCATAATAGTGCGCCTGAACTCAACATCATCTGACACCACTATTCGACTCCCAAAACACAGAACACCATCATCATTAAAAAATGAAATTCGAAGGCTTACCCTTCGTGATGTCCTAAACATGAGGGACAAGAGAATCATCAAGCAACTGCTTATCCTTAATCAACTGATTCAGAGATGGTTTCACTTACAATTCAGCAACAAGACCACCATCCTGTGATATGCTCAAACTAGCAAACATCACCCTCAACTCCACAGCTACTTTCCTGCTCAAAGCATCGACCAAAACATTGGCCTTTCCCGAATGATACTTAATAGATAGATCATAATCCTTAAGAAACTCCACCCAACGATGTTGCCTAAGATTCAACTCCTTCTGAGACAACATATAGTTCAAGCTCTTATGATCCGTGAACACCACACACTTCTCGCCATACAGATAATGCCTCTAGATCTTCAAAGCAAACACAACAGCCGCAAGCTCAAGATTGTAAGTATGGTAGTTACGCTCATACACCTTCAACTCCCTAGATGCATAGGCTACTACCTTACCCTCCTACATCAACACACATCCCAAACCAACAATGGACGCATCACTATAGACTACAAATACCTTACCAGACTCAGGTTGAATCAGGATAGAGGCTTGCGTCAAAGCTTCCTTCAGCTTCTCAAAAGCTTGCTGCCTCGCATCCGTCCACTCAAAGCGAACATTCTTCTGTAACAACTTGGTCAAAGGTGCATCAATCTTCGAGAAACCCTCGACGAACCTACGGTAATACCCAGCTAAACCAAGGAAACTTTGTATCTCTGTCACCGATTTAGGCACCTTCCAACTAATCACAACCTCTACCTTATGCGGATCAATACGAATACCCTTAGCTGATACAACATGCCCAAAGAAGACAACCTCTTTAAGCCAAAACTCACACTTACTTAGTTTGGCATACAACTGGTTCTCCAACAACGCTTGCAAAATGATCCTCAAGTGTCTATCATGATCCTCCTCGGTACGAGAATACACAAGAATATCATCGATGAACACCACCACAAACTGATCCAAGAACTCATGGAGCACACGATTCATCATGTCCATGAAAGCAACATTTGCGTTGGTCAAACCAAACGACATCACTAATAACTCGTAATGCCCGTACCTTATCCGAAAAGCCGTCTTAGGTATGTCCACATCCTTTACCTCTATTTGGTAGTACCCTGACCTTAAGTCAATCTTAGAAAACACAGAAGCTCCTTAAAACTAATCAAAGAGATCATTAATCCTTGGCAAAGGATACTTGATCTTGATCGTCAACTTGTTCAGTTGCCAATAATCTATACACATTCACATCGTTCCATCTTTATTCCTTACAAACAACACCGGTGCATCATGTGAAACCGATAATTTGATTTTGATATAACTAAAGAATTTAAGGACTAAATTGAAAATGTGAAAACGATTTTTTAAGTCCTCAAACCTCCCTATATGTTTAAATGAAAATGCCTAAGTTAAAATGTAACCCCCTTAACCCGGCCTAGACGGTTGACCCGAATTAAGAAAGTCACACGGGGAAAACCAAAGTCAACCCGAAAGTCAACCTTGATTAACGACCCTTTTTTTTCTTTTTAATCTTGTCTAGATGCACATTAATCCTAATGGTGATCACACAAACATCATACTCAAAGATCACCAACATCAGAGATCAAACAGGGACCCAATTGAACAAATTACAACTTTAGGGACCAAATATTAATTTCTGATAATTAAAAGGACTTAACCCAAATTGAAGTTACCATCTTGAAATTAATCAGGTTTCATGCTTCTCTGTGAAATTTCAGCTCAAAAGGACTTCCCAAGCTCACACAATTGAACAAACAAGATTCAGGACCAAAACGTAAACAAAACAAAACATATAACTGCCAATGTCAGCCCCTAACGGTAAGCCGTTCCGAAACAGGTTGACCCTCTTCCGAAACACGGGTCGTTCCGAAACGGGTTCCGAAACATGGCCTTGGCAGAGACCAAATCGTTTCGAAACGGTGCATACCGTTTCGGACGCCTGGGTTCATGTAAGGCACCCGTTCCGAAACGGTGCACACTGTTCCGAAACGCCTGCACAGATTGCAGCAAACAAGCATACCAAAACATGCAATTGATCATTCAAACATGCTCCAAATGCTACCAAACTTCACCAGCTTGCAATTAAACATATTTATGACTTAAAGGAACCATCACAACATCAATCTAACATCATATGCAAAAAGCCCCAATTCAATAGACATGCTTCCTACACAAGCTAGCTATTCAAAACACCAAACTTCCAAAGCAAGCATGCAATGATCCAATCCAAAAACCAGCATTCAAAACAACATTCAACATACTTAGGGAGTCTCAAACACCTCCCAAAACATACACATTGGTCCCCCATTGTCAAATCACCCAAAAGCTAAATGTTTAACAAAAACCTTCCATACATTGAGCTTTACTTGAACTTGAACTCTTGCCCCTCTTGCTGCCCTTCAAGATACTCTAATGCTCTGCATTATTGAATTAAGAAAACGTAGAGAGCGTAAGCAAAAGCTTAGTGAGGCATGCTCATTAAAAACAATTCAATAATGCAATTAAAACCATTTATAAACCATGCTTAAAATCAACCTTTGCACATGCTCAAAAGCATACTTAAAACAAGCAATCTCATGCTTCAACATAAACATTAAAACAAGCATCTCATGCTTCACAAAATACTTAACATGTCATATTGGCTCAAGTGATACATTTCATTTCATAAAACAAGTTCATCAACTTCCCCAAGGACTTTTAAACACCTTGGCCCCAAGGACTTTTAAACACCTTGGCCATGGACTTTTAAACACCATGAATAAGGACCACACAAGGACTTTTAACCACCTTTGTGTCCAATGCTTGAATCACCCCAAGGACTTTTAAACACCTTGGCCCCAAGGACTTTTAAACACCTTGGCCCCATGGACTTTTAAACACCATGGCCCCATGGACTTTTAAACACCATGGAAGGATCACCTAAGGACTTTTAACCACCTTAGTATCCGCAACAAGACTCATCCAAGGACTTTTAACCACCTTGATGATCTTAAGTAACAAGGCTCACTCAAGGACTTTTAACCACCTTAGTGACCTTAATCTTTTCAAAACATCACTTGCCAATATACATCATTATCATCATTTAATCCACTGTTTTAAAGCATTAAACCGAGCCATTTACATCATGCATTTCAAAGCATCAAACCACATCATTTCAATGTATAAAAACAAGGTACTCCTACCTAGAGTTACCTTCAACATATGGCTTACATCATCAGCAAAATCCATGCTAAAACATGCTTTCAAAACAGTAATTAAAAACATGCAAACCATCATTTTGCATCACATCAAAACATGGCCACCACTAGAGAGAAAATCCGAAAACTTACACTTGAGCTTAGCAAAGTTGTTTAGACTTAAACTAAGCTCCCAAAACCTTCAAACCTTAGTTTTAAAAGCTGAAATCCAATTTCCACAAACTCACTCACCGATTTCCACTTTGCTTCAAGCCAAAGCACCAAATCAAGCTTCCGGATCAACCAAACTTGGATCCAAAGATGCCTCCCCTGTTTCAACACATCAAAGCAGAGGATTAATGCATCATCATGCATTAATTGCTTCAATGAAAGCACCTAAACTCGCTGCTCTCATCCAACCTCCATTTTCGGCCACCAAACACAACCGAAAATGCCTCCAAACCACTTCTAAACAAAGCCCAGCCATAAACCAGCAAAACCTCACTTCCATTAACATCATATAACATCTAAAAACAACCTATTAACAACCTTATACCTCCAGCAACATCAGATCACCAAGATCACCTCTAAAACTACCTTGAAACACAAGCTAAACTTAGGAAACTCAACCTATCCGGGATTGCATCAATCAAAACTCAATTCCACATCATTTTAGAGATCATTTAACATCAAAAACACCTCTTAAAACACAGATTACTAAGATCTAACGAAAATCATCAAGAATCATCAAAATCTTGCATAATAAGCCAAGATCCATAAATCAACTTAAAAACCTTTAATCAAACATCAATTAAGGATTGAAAACTTAGGAATTTCAGTAAAGAACTGATAGTTTAGAGGAGAAGGACGTTCTTACCTCCAAACTTGTGTTTCTCCACTTTTTGCAATCAAAATGCTTGTTGAAACTTGTAGCAATTGAAGAGGTTTTGAAGATATGTTGATTTGGAATCAAATGAGAGTTGAAAGGAGGAATTTAGGTGAGAAAATCAGAAACAAATCTCTGGAAATGTAGTGTTTGGTTTGAGAGAAAATGAGAGAAGGAAAATTGAGAAGTTAGTTGAGAAAATTGCCAAATGAGCTTTTCCCTCCTTTTTGATATCTTTAAAATCAGAAAATAGCTTATAATATCTTAGAAAAATCTGGAGAAACCACTTTTGGATTAATAGCTCCTTAAAGATTCAAAGTTCCAACCCTTTATAAAACAGCCACCAAACTTGCGAAAATTACATTTTGGTCACTAGCCAAAATGTCACACTTCCGAAACTCATTTTCCAAAATTGATTTCACAGTTCACTTAATTATATTAAAAGATGATTTTAGAACATTTTTCCATATTTTTAATGCAACCCGAACTAGGCTTTCCTAATTTAACCTCTTAAGATTGGAACAGCACTTTGACCAACCGGTCAACGCCCACAACTCCTAAGCCCAAAACCGGGGCGTTACAACTCTCCCCCCCTTAAGAAATTTCGTCCTCGAAATTTACCTGAAGGAAAGAGATAAGGAAACTGCTTCAGCATGTCTTCCTTCCGCTCCCACGTGGCTTCCTCAACACCTCGATGCTTCCACAGCACCTTCACCAACTCAATGGTCTTGCCACGAAGAACCTTGCTATCCGAATCCAGAACCTTCACCGGTTCCTCATCATAGGTCAAATCCGGATTCAAAACCACATCCTCCACAGGCATCACATGCGAAGGATCAGATCTATACTTCCGGAGCATAGAAACATGGAACACATCATGAATCTTCTCCAACTCCTGAGGCAACCTCAACCGATACGCAACAGGACCCACACGCTCAACCACCTCATATGGTCCAATGTACCGAGGGCTCAACTTACCCTTCCGGCCAAACCTCATCACCTTCTTCCAAGGCGAAACCTTCAAGAACACACGGTCACCCACCGCATACTCTATCTCCTTACGCTTCAAATCCGCGTAAGACTTTTGCCGATCAGAGGCAGCCTTCAACCTTTCACAAATGAGCTTCACCTTCTCGGTGGTCCCTTTCAACAAAGCAGGCATCGAAACCAACTTTTGACCAGTTTCAGCCCAACAAAGAGGAGTCCTACACTTCCTCCCATACAGAGCCTCATAAGGTGCCATCTGTATACTCGCCTGATAACTATTGTTATAAGCGAACTCAATCAAAGGCAGATGCTTCTCCCAAGAACCTTGGAACTCAATCACGCAGCATCTCAACATATCCTCCAAAATCTGAATAACCCGCTCAGACTGACCATCCGACTGAGGATGATAGGATGTACTGAAATGCAACCTTGTACCCAGAGCTTGATGCAAACACTGCCAGAAACGCGATGTGAACCTCGGATCCCTATCCGACACAATCGACTTAGGCACACCATGCAACCTCACTATCTCAGCAATGTACAGCTCTGCCAGCTTATCCAAAGAAAACGTAGTATGCACAGGCAAGAAATGCGCACACTTCGTCAAGCGATCCACAATCACCCAAACATAATTCTTCTTTGATGGAGACAAAGGCAAACCAGATACAAAATCCATGGTAACCCTCTCCCACTTCCATTCAGGAATTTTCAACGGTTGCAACAAACCAGAAGGAACCTGATGTTCAGCCTTAACTCGCTGACACACCAAACACTTGCTCACAAACTCTGCAACATCCTTCTTCAAACCTACCCAATAGTACTCATCACGTAGATCACGATACATCTTAGTACTACCAGGGTGCATAGCAAAAGGACTACTATGACCTTCAGCCAGAATAGCACGCCTCAACTCAACATCAGCAGGCACTACTATCCGACTACCAAAACACAACACACCATCCTCATTAAAGCAGAAATCCGAAGGTCTACCCTCCGCGATATCCTGAACATGAGACACCAAGGAATCATCCAGCAACTGCTTTTCCTTGATCAACTGAACCAAAGATGGTTTCACTTGCAACTCAGCAACAAGACCACCATCTCGCGATATGCTCAAGCTAGCAAACATCGCCCTCAGCTCAACAGCTACCTTCCTACTCAAGGCATCCGCAACAACATTAGCTTTACCAGGATGATACTCAATCGTCAGATCATAATCCTTGAGCAACTCCAACCAACGTCGCTGCCTGAGATTCAACTCCTTCTGAGACATCAGATACCTCAAACTCTTGTGATCCGTGTACACAGTACACTTCTCACCATACAGATAATGTCTCCAGATCTTCAGAGCAAACACCACTGCAGCCAACTCAATGTCATACGTAGGATAGTTGCGCTCATGCACCTTCAACTGCCGCGACGCATAAGCCACAACCTTACCCTCTTGCATCAGCACACACCCCAAACCAACATAGGATGCATCACTATAGACCACAAACTCTTTCCCTGATTCAGGCTGAATCAAGATAGGAGCTTGCGTCAAAGCCGCCTTCAGCTTCTCAAAAGCTTGTTGTCTCGCTTCTGTCCACTCATACTTAACATCCTTTTGCAACAACTTCGTCAAAGGAGCAGCAATCTTGGAAAAACCATCCACAAACCTCCGGTAGTATCCCGCCAAACCAAGGAAACTATGGACCTCATGAACAGACTTAGGAACTTTCCAGTTCATCACTGCCTCAATCTTCTGAGGATCAACACGAATCCCCTCAGCTGAGACCACATGCCCAAGAAACACCACCTCCTTAAGCCAAAACTCACACTTGCTCAACTTAGCATAAAGCTGATTCTCCAACAAAGCTTGCAGAACAACCCTCAAATGCTCTTCGTGCTCCTCCTCAGTACGCGAGTACACGAGGATATCATCAATGAACACCACAACGAACTTGTCCAGGTATTCATGAAACACACGATTCATCATATCCATGAAAGCAGCAGGAGCATTTGTCAACCCAAACGGCATCACAAGGAACTCATAATGCCCATACCTTGTCCTGAAAGCTGTCTTAGGCACATCCATATCCTTCACCTTCAACTGATAATACCTTGACCTCAAGTCAATCTTAGAGAACACAGCAGCTCCCCGAAATTGATCAAAGAGATCATCAATCCTCGGCAAAGGATACCGATTCTTGATAGTCAACTTGTTCAGCTGACGGTAATCAATGCACATCCTCATCGTGCCATCCTTCTTCTTCACAAACAAGACAGGAGCACCTCAAGGCGACACACTCGGCCGGATGAAACCACGATCTAGCAGCTCTTGCAACTGCGTCTTCAGCTCCTTCAACTCCTTAGGTGCCATTCTATAGGGAGAAATGGACACAGGAGTTGTATTCTCATACAGCTCAATTCCAAACTCCACCTCGCGATTGGGAGGTAAACCAGGCAACTCTTCAGGAAAAACACCAGGAAACTCCTTCACAAACCTGATATCTTGCACTCTCAACTCCTTAGAGCTAGGATTCATCACAAAAGCTAGATAAGCTTCACAACCCTGCCTCAGCATCCTACTCGCCTCCAAGGTAGACACAACATTAGCAAGAAACTTCACATTCTCGCCAACTACAACAACTTCATAATCATCCGCAAGCTTAAGCGAAACCCGCTTATTCTCACAATCCACAACAGCACGATGCTCAGCAAGCCAATCCATACCAAGGATCACATCAAAACCATAAAAGGGCAACTCCATAAGATCAACATGAAAGACATGTTCTTGAACAACCAAGGGACACCTTCTAAAAAGCTTTCGAGTCACAACAGTTTCACCAAAAGAACTAGTGACACGAACACCAACATCCAAAGACTCAACAGGCAAACCAAGCAATTCAGCATGCTCACGCAAAATGTATGAATGCGTAGATCCAGAATCAATCAAAGAAAGCAATGACAAGGACTGCAAAGTAAAGGTACCTGCAATCACATCGGCATCATTCCTTCCCTCGCGCTGAGCATACACCCTCGCTTGGCCTCCACCCTCAGGCTGAATAGCCACAACATGAGCTACTCCGCGACCACCTTCCTCTCTCCTCTGGAAATTACCACGGCCGCGCCCACGACCTCTCTGCGGTGCAACAACAGGAGCACGATCTTGGCCACCAGCCAACCCCGGACAATCTCGCCTCAGATGGTCAACAGAACCACAGTTCCAACATCCATTACCAGCAGCCGCAACAGGAGCTTGCACCTCCCTCACAGCTCGAGGACAGTCACGCTTCATGTGACCACGCGAACCACAGATCCAACAAGCACTTGGTTCAGCTCTAGCAAAACCACCTCTAGCAGGTGCACCACCACCTCTCTTGGCTGAGGACTGATACTTCTGATCACGTCCCCTCTTGTTCCGTCCACCTCCGGAACTATACTCAGCAGCTCTCTTGCCAGAACGTGCTCCAGCACCTTTCGCAGCTAAACCCAAGTTCATCTCAATGTCCTTGGATCGGCCAACCAACACATCAAAATCATTGTACTCAGCAGCCAACAAGTAGGTCTTTACTTCCGTCACCAAGCCATAACGGAACCTTTCGCACCTCTGACGCTCATCAGGTATCAGCTCCGGTGCATACTGACTGAGGCGTACAAACTGCACTTTATACTCAGCCACACTCATGCTCCCTTGGGTAAGAGACATGAATTCACGCTTTTTGTCATCTAGATATCTCACTCCAAGATATCTCCTCTTGAACGCATTCTGAAAGAATGTCCAAGTAACATCAGCTTCAGCCATCCCAGCTATGGTGGTCGTCCACCACCTATATGCATCGTCCTACAGCAAGGACACAACACAGCCCAACTTTTGCACATCCGTGCAGCTCATCTGACCCAAGATACGCTTGGTACTCTCTAGCCAAGCTTCCGAACTCTCAGTAGACATACCTCTGAACTCAGTCCCACCAAGACTGCGCAGACGCTCCAAAGGTAATCTGACTCCAGCATCTCCCTGATGCCCAGCTCCTTGAGCTCCAGCTACTGCTGCTCGAAAAGCACCCGCAATAGCTTGTATCAGCATAGACATATCAGGCATGGCTTGCCCCTGACCAACCTCTGGTCCAGCAGCTCCAGCACCGGCTGCAGCTTCAGCTCGCTCACCTCCAGCACCACCACCAGGCGGAGGAGGGGGTAACACAGCACTACCCGTATTCTCTTCATTCTCATTCTCGTTAGGAGCCGTAGCTCGCACACTACCTCTTAACTCTCTACGTGGTGCCATACTTTTACCATGCAATCACAATGCAAAGTAAAACAAGTCAGGCCCAGCAAGGTAAGCAATCCAAGTATTCAAGCTCAATTTCATTCAAAATCAACTTCATTTCATTAGCTTTTGTTTGGCAATGGGTACCCTCAACATGCAACATCACAGCATACATCTCAATTGCATCAACACCTCAAACCATTGAACATGCTTTCAAACAACAAGCATACAAGTCAAACATACTTCAATCATGCATACATTCGTTCCCAATTACTCGCAAACTCAGCTCTGATACCACCAAATGTAACCCCCTTAACCCGGCCTAGACGGTTGACCCGAATTAAGAAAGTCACACGGGGAAAACCAAAGTCAACCCGAAAGTCAACCTTGATTAACGACCCTTTTTTTTCTTTTTAATCTTGTCTAGATGCACATTAATCCTAATGGTGATCACACAAACATCATACTCAAAGATCACCAACATCAGAGATCAAACAGGGACCCAATTGAACAAATTACAACTTTAGGGACCAAATTGTAATTTCTGATAATTAAAAGGACTTAACCCAAATTGAAGTTACCATCTTGAAATTAATCAGGTTTCATGCTTCTCTGTGAAATTTCAGCTCAAAAGGACTTCCCAAGCTCACACAATTGAACAAACAAGATTCAGGACCAAAACGTAAACAAAACAAAACATATAACTGCCAATGTCAGCCCCTAACGGTCGGCCGTTCCGAAACAGGTTGACCCTGTTCCGAAACACGGGCCGTTCCGAAACGGGTTCCGAAACATGGCCTTGGCAGAGACCAAATCGTTTCGAAACGGTGCATACCGTTTCGGACGCCTGGGTTCATGTAAGGCACCTGTTCCGAAACGGTGCACACTGTTCCGAAACGCCTGCACAGATTGCAGCAAACAAGCATACCAAAACATGCAATTGATCATTCAAAAATGCTCCAAATGCTACCAAACTTCACCAGCTTGCAATTAAACATATTTATGACTTAAAGGAACCATCACAACATCAATCTAACATCATATGCAAAAAGCCCCAATTCAATAGACATGCTTCCTACACAAGCTAGCTATTCAAAACACCAAACTTCCAAAGCAAGCATGCAATGATCCAATCCAAAAACCAGCATTCAAAACAACATTCAACATACTTAGGGAGTCTCAAACACCTCCCAAAACATACACATTGGTCCCCCATTGTCAAATCACCCAAAAGCTAAATGTTTAACAAAAACCTTCCATACATTGAGCTTTACTTGAACTTGAACTCTTGCCCCTCTTGCTGCCCTTCAAGATACTCTAATGCTCTGCATTATTGAATTAAGAAAACGTAGAGAGCGTAAGCAAAAGCTTAGTGAGGCATGCTCATTAAAAACAATTCAATAATGCAATTAAAACCATTTATAAACCATGCTTAAAATCAACCTTTGCACATGCTCAAAAGCATACTTAAAACAAGCAATCTCATGCTTCAACATAAACATTAAAACAAGCATCTCATGCTTCACAAAATACTTAACATGTCATATTGGCTCAAGTGATACATTTCATTTCATAAAACAAGTTCAACAACTTTCCCAAGGACTTTTAAACACCTTGGCCCCAAGGACTTTTAAACACCTTGGCCATGGACTTTTAAACACCATGAATAAGGACCACACAAGGACTTTTAACCACCTTTGTGTCCAATGCTTGAATCACCCCAAGGACTTTTAAACACCTTGGCCCCAAGGACTTTTAAACACCTTGGCCCCATGGACTTTTAAACACCATGGCCCCATGGACTTTTAAACACCATGGAAGGATCACCTAAGGACTTTTAACCACCTTAGTATCCGCAACAAGACTCATCCAAGGACTTTTAACCACCTTGATGATCTTAAGTAACAAGGCTCACTCAAGGACTTTTAACCACCTTAGTGACCTTAACCTTTTCAAAACATCAATTGCCAATATACATCATTATCATCATTTAATCCACTGTTTTAAAGCATTAAACCGAGCCATTTACATCATGCATTTCAAAGCATCAAACCACATCATTTCAATGTATAAAAACAAGGTACTCCTACCTAGAGTTACCTTCAACATATGGCTTACATCATCAGCAAAATCCATGCTAAAACATGCTTTCAAAACAGTAATTAAAAACATGCAAATCATCATTTTGCATCACATCAAAACATGGCCACCACTAGAGAGAAAAATCCGAAAACTTACACTTGAGCTTAGCAAAGTTGTTTAGACTTAAACTAAGCTCCCAAAACCTTCAAACCTTGGTTTTAAAAGCTGAAATCCAATTTCCACAAACTCACTCACCGATTTCCACTTTGCTTCAAGCCAAAGCACCAAATCAAGCTTCCGGATCAACCAAACTTGGATCCAAAGATGCCTCCCCTGTTTCAACACATCAAAGCAGAGGATTAATGCATCATCATGCATTAATTGCTTCAATGAAAGAACCTAAACTCGCTGCTCTCATCCAACCTCCATTTTCGGCCACCAAACACAACCGAAAATGCCTCCAAACCACTTCTAAACAAAGCCCAGCCATAAACCAGCAAAACCTCACTTCCATTAACATCATATAACATCTAAAAACAACCTATTAACAACCTTATACCTCCAGCAACATCAGATCACCAAGATCACCTCTAAAACTACCTTGAAACACAAGCTAAACTTAGGAAACTCAACCTATCCGGGATTGCATCAATCAAAACTCAATTCCACATCATTTTAGAGATCATTTAACATCAAAAACACCTCTTAAAACACAGATTACTCAGATCTAACGAAAATCATCAAGAATCATCAAAATCTTGCATAATAAGCCAAGATCCATAAATCAACTTAAAAACCTTTAATCAAACATCAATTAAGGATTGAAAACTTAGGAATTTCAGTAAAGAACTGATAGTTTAGAGGAGAAGGACGTTCTTACCTCCAAACTTGTGTTTCTCCACTTTTTGCAATCAAAATGCTTGTTGAAACTTGTAGCAATTGAAGAGGTTTTGAAGATATGTTGATTTGGAATCAAATGAGAGTTGAAAGGAGGAATTTAGGTGAGAAAATCAGAAACAAATCTCTGGAAATGTAGTGTTTGGTTTGAGAGAAAATGAGAGAAGGAAAATTGAGAAGTTAGTTGAGAAAATTGCCAAATGAGCTTTTCCCTCCTTTTTGATATCTTTAAAATCAGAAAATAGCTTATAATATCTTAGAAAAATCTGGAGAAACCACTTTTGGATTAATAGCTCCTTAAAGATTCAAAGTTCCAACCCTTTATAAAACAGCCACCAAACTTGCGAAAATTACATTTTGGTCACTAGCCAAAATGTCACACTTCCGAAACTCATTTTCCAAAATTGATTTCACAGTTCACTTAATTATATTAAAAGATGATTTTAGAACATTTTTCCATATTTTTAATGCAACCCGAACTAGGCTTTCCTAATTTAACCTCTTAAGATTCGAACAGCACTTTGACCAACCGGTCAACGCCCACAACTCCTAAGCCCAAAACCGGGGCGTTACATAAAAACTTATATTATCAATTTTTTTCTAAGTGTTCTTGAAGCCAAAACAGTGTTTTTCGAGTCACCATTTCGAAACGGCCTAACGCGTTTCGAAACACTTTTGAAACTGTAAACTCATGTTTCGAAACGGGTATTGAAACAGTTTCAACACTGTGAACCCTTGTTTCGAAACGAGTTTCGAAAGGCTTAAGAACATCGAGACACCGTATTGAAACGACATCCAATGTTTCGAAATGGTATTCAATCAGATTTAAAAAATATGACCATTGTAAGTTTTTAACTGATTTTACACAAGTCGTTAAGGCGTATCGAAATGATTTCAAGCCGTTTTGATACAGGCCTTGACAGTGGCAAAACTGTTTCAAAACGAGTTTTGAAACGGCTCTTAGCGTATCGAAACACTCTAAACTGTTTCGATACGGGCTCTTTAATGCACCCCAACAGCTCTTTCTATTTTGGTCTGTTTCGAAACAGGGTCGGGCGTTTCGAAACGGTTGGTTGCGAACTGCATTTATGGAGGGAAGATAACATCCCAACGGCTCTATTGATGAATGCAACAACCACAACGGCTAGAATCCAATGAGAAGGTATAAAAGGGACCTCTAAAAGCTTCAACAACAACTATTGATCCTAAAGCAAACATCCAAACATCAAATCCAAGCATTTGTGCCTAAATCCCATTATTGTCTTGTAACCCCAATTGTATTTTTCATTCTTATCATTTCAATTGAGTTGAGTGCTTGTAATTGGGCTATATTGTGTATTGAGAGATACTTGTTTTAGCCAACAACTTCTTTGTTTCTATTGTGTGAGGATTGGGTCAAATTTTGGGTAGAAAATTTGACCGAAATTGTAACGGTTACCTCCTTAGCCTAGAAAAGGGGAAGATCAATTAGTGGAATTGTTGCAAATCCTTAGTGAAGCTAAGGTAGTGGATGTAGAGTTCGATTGGAACTTGAACCACTCTAAAATTCCTTGTCTACCATTTTTATTTGTCAATTCCACCACCAAAAGTGGAATTGTTGCAAATCCTTAGTGAAGCTAAGGTAGTGGATGTAGAGCAATTAGTGGAATTGTTTCAAATCCAATTTACCCCCCTCTTGGTTTATTTCGATCATTCGATCCACTCAACAATTGCTATCAAAGCCTACCTCTTTAAAGGATTAACAACAACAAGAGGAGTTCCTAGGAAGAGTGTGATCATCCAAAAATCAAGATATGGCCTCTACCTCCGAATCTAGCATGTACGAGTCTCAATCCACTACAAAACCGCCTTTCTTCAATGGTGACAACTATCCATTTTGGAAGAATCGGATGCGCCTCTTCATCAAGTCCAATGATTACTTGGTTTTGGATGTCATTGAAGATGGTTCCTACATTCCATTGAAGCAAGATAATGACAAAGCTCTTCACACGCTTTTTTGTTCTTTCGGTCCGGACATCTACTCCAAAGTCTCATCTATTGAGAGTGCCAAGAAAGTGTGGGATACTCTTGTTACCACCTATGAAGGAACCAATGATGCGAAGGAAACCAAGATTGGAATTATCAATCTTAGTTATGAGAATTTCAAGATGGTGCCCGATGAAACAGTGTCCAAGATGTTTGATCGCTTCTCAACCATAGTCAATGGGCTTAAAGGATTTGGAGAGACTATACCGGAAGACAAGCTAGTCCAGAAACTACTCTACTCACTTCCCGAATCTTGGGATGAGAAGAGAACCGCCATCATAGAGGCTAAAAACTTGAAGACTCTAAAACTTGATGAGCTAGTGGATTCTCTCCTTACCCATGTGATTATAAAGCAAGGAAGGGAAGAAGAAAAGAAGAAGGAAGAGAAAAGAGTAGAGAAGCTAGAGGTGGAAAAGAAGAAGAAGATGTGAATAGCTCTCAAAGCTTCATTACTTGAGGAGAGCTCTTCTAGTGAAGAGGATGAGTTAGAAGAATTGGCTATGATAGCCAAAAGATTCTCACGCTTCATGAGGTCCAACCGAGGAAGGAAAATTCAAAGAAAGATGGACTTCAAAGGTAAAAACAAAGAAGTGAGGGATCAAATCATTTTCTTCGAGTGCAATAAGCTCGGTCACATTTGTTGGAGTGCCCTCAACTCAAGAAGAAGGGCTTTGAGAAGAAGAAGAAGCTCAAAGCCAAGCTTGCTACTTGGAGTGATGAGGAGTCATCCGAGGATGATGAACAAGAAGTGGCCAACCTTTTCCTCATGGCACTTGAGGAGGATTCCTCCATGGTAACCTCAAACTCATCATCTTTAGATTTTACATATGATGAATTAAATGATGCATATGACGAGTTGCAAGAGGTTTATGATGAATTAGTTGAGAAATACAAGGAGTCGGTCATTAGGAATAAGAAAATTATTTCGGAATTAAATGATAAAAATGACTCACTTTCTCAAGCTAATTTAAAATTTGAGAAAAAGATTTTAGGGTTGAGAGATGAACTTAAATTCTTCCAAGATGAAAATGTTGACCTAAATAATCTTCTTTCTCAATGCAATAGTGAACAAAAAAAGGTGTTAGATGAGCTTAACAAGCTCAAAGAGTATTTTAAATATGTTGGTAGTGTAAAGCATGAAATAGGTGAATCTTCTAAACCAAACCAACCTAGGAAAAAGACTAATAACTACAAACAAAGTATCTTTCCTAGACATAGTAGAACTAAAAAGATTAGAAGTGTATGGGTTCCTAAGGAACTTGTAAAATCTAATAATATTGTTGCTATGTCACCTTGGATTCCTATGTGAACCAAGTTATTGGGAGCTAACATTCGTTGACCCAAAATGATTTGGGTACCAAAAACAAAAGTTCAATATCTTTTTTTGTAGGGGGAACGTTGCTACAAGGCCAAAGCACAAAGTCAAAACTCATGGTACCTTGATAGTGGATGCTCGAGGCATATGACCGGAGACAAGAGTAGATTCATGGATTTAAAGCCTAAAAGTGGAGGAGTGGTGACATTTGGTGACATCTCCAAAGGCCACATTAAAGGTATTGGCTCTATAGGTAATCACTCTACCATTCTTATTGAAAAGGTCTTGTATGTCGATGGTCTTAAACATAATTTGTTGAGCATAAGCCAATTATGTGATAAAGGATTTAATGTTTTATTTGATAAAAATGGATGCAAAATTGTTGACATTAAATCTAATAACATTATGCTCATAGGTCATCACATAGGTAACATTTACATGGTGTATCTAGATGACATACATACTTCCCATGCATGTTTAGTAGCTCAAAATGAAAATGATGCATGGTTATGTCATAAGAAACTAGAACATGCTAGCATTAGTGTTTTAGAAAAATTAGTTTCCCTTGATCTAGTTAGAGGTTTACCAAATATTAAGTTCTCAGACGGTAAAATTTGTGATGCATGCTCTAAGGGTAAACAACACAAGTCTTCCTTTAAATCCATTAATGATGTTTCTACAAGTAGGTGTTTACAACTTATCCATATGGATTTATTTTGGTCAATTAGGACTATGAGCTTGGGTGGTAAATCTTATGCATTTTTTCTTGTTGATGATTTTTCTAGATTTACTTGGGTTCTATTTTTAAGTACTAAAGATGAGGCTTTAGAAAAATTCATCACATTTTCAAAACTAACCCAAAATGATATTGAACTTAGAATTTCCCATATTAGAAGTGATCATGGAACCGAATTTCAAATTCTAGGGTTTGAAGAATTTTTAAATGAAAATGGTATTAGCCACAATTTTTCGGCTCCTCAAACTCCTCAACAAAATGGGGTAGTTGAGAGGAAAAATAGAACTTTAGAAGAAATGGCTAGAACCATGCTTTGTGAAAACAATTTACCTAAATATTTTTGGGCGGAAGCCACAAACACCGCTTGCTACATTGTAAATCGAGTAATGATTAGGCCAATTTTAAAGAAAACACCTTATGAGATTTTAAAATCTATAAAGCCTAACATTAGCTATTTTCATCCATTTGGTTGCAAGTGTTTTGTTTTAAATAATGGAAAAGACAACTTAGGTAAATTTGATGCAAAAAATGATGAAGCTATTTTCATAGGATATTCTTTAACCTCTAAAGCCTATCGTGTATTTAACAAGAGAACTTTAGTAGTAAAAGAATCTATACATGTTGTATTCGATGATAACCTCCTTCCAAGGAAGGATTCTTGTGATGATGATGATGATGTAGGAATCATTAACGCCTTTGATGGAGGACAAACTTCAAAGGAGGATGAGATTCCAACAAAAGAAGAGGACACACAAGATCCACCTCTTGAAGTCTTGAAGGACTTGGCTCTTGAGGAAAAGGAAGTGAGCTACCCAAGCGAGTTCAACTATGTCAAAGATGGTGAAATCTTGGGTGATCCATCCAAGGGGGTAACCAGTAGATCTTCTCTTAAACTTATGAACCATGTTGCATTTATCTCATGCATAGAGCCTAAGAATATAAAAGACGCATTGAATGATGATTTTTGGATTATGGCTATGCAAGAAGAGTTAAATCAATTTGAGAGAAGTAATGTTTGGATATTAGTTGATAGGCCTAGTAATCAATCTACTATAAGAACTAAATGGGTCTTTAGGAACAAACTAGATGAGGGTGGTAACATTGTGAGAAACGAAGCTAGACTAGTAGCACAAGGTTACACTCAAGAAGAGAGAATAGATTTTGATGAAACCTATGCACTCGTAGCTAGAATGGAAGCCATTAGGATGTTGCTTGCATATGCATGTTATCATGATTTCAAGCTTTTTCAAATGGATGTTAAAATCGCATTTTAAATGGTTTTATAAATGAGGAAGTGTATGTGGAACAACCACCGGGTTTTGAAGACTCAAAATTTCCAAATCATGTTTTCAAACTCACTAAAGCTCTTTATGGTTTAAAACAAGCTCTTAGAGCTTGGTATGAAAAACTTTCAAACTTTTTAATTGAAAAAGGTTTTGAAAAAGGTAAGGTGGACACTACACTTTTTATAAAAAGGTATAAGAATGACATCTTAGTAGTACAAATTTATGTTGATGATATTATTTTTGGTTCTACTAACGAATGTCATTGCAAAGAGTTTGCTAAGCTATTGCAAGGTGAATTCGAGATGAGCATGATGGGGGAGCTCTCATTCTTTTTGGGACTCCAAATCAAGCAAAGGAAGGATGGCACCTTCAGCAATCAAGCAAAGTACATCAAGGATATGCTCAAGAAGTTTGGCTTGGAGAATGCAAAGCCTCAAGCCACACCCATCTATAAAGCTTGACATAGATGAAGGAGGTAAGTGTGTTGACTCTAAGCTTTACCGTTCTATGATTGGATCATTGCTTTACCTTACTGCAAGTAGACCATATATCTTGTTGAATGTTTGCTTGTGTGCTAGGTTTCAAGCTAGTCCTAGAGAGTCTCACCTTATAGCCGTTAAGAGGATCTTTAGGTACCTTAGAGATACCCCTTGTCTAGGTCTTTGGTACCCTAGGGACTCCACCTTCAACCTTCATGCTTATTCGAATGCAGATTATGGGGGTTGTAAAATCGATCGGAAGAGTACTTCGGGAACTTGTCAATTCCTAGGTAGTATGTTCATATCTTGGTTCTCTAAGAAACAAAATAGTGTAGCCTTATCTACCACCGAAGCCGAGTACATATCCTTAGGGAGTTGTTGTGCTCAAGTCCTTTGGATGAAGCAACAACTCTTATATTATGGTATTAAAGTTGAAACAATACCCCTTAAGTGTGATAACACTAGTGCCATATGTTTGACAAAAAATCCCATCCAACACTCTAGAACCAAACATATAGGAATAAGGCATCATTTCATTAGAGATCATGTCCTTAAAGAAGATGTTGTTATAGAGTATGTTGACACCTTAAATCAATTAGCGGACATCTTTACAAAACCTTTAGATAAAGACCGTTTTTGGTCCCTTAGGAGAGAGTTAGGTCTAACTAGCCTATCTTGACCTTTTAGGACCTCTTTTGTGTTTTAAATTGCTTAATCTTGTGAAATTTCTTGTTTGTGTGTTGTAGCTCTTGAAAAATATCCATGCTTATAGCTAGGGGGAGTATGTTTATGTTTGCATATGTTATTCCTGCTCATTCATGTCATTCATGCAAATTAGGAATTATAAAATCCATTTTTCTGCATTTTTAGAGCCTCATCTGCACTTCCAGGCCCAGGTGTATCGAAACGGGTCCACCTGTTTCGATACGGATGCCTTAAAATTTCATCTGAGAGAAGGGTGTTTCGAAACGCCTTCCAAGGGTTTCAAAACGTTTTTGCTACTGCCAAGGGGTGTATCGAAACATGTTTCGATAAGTGTCAATGTGGGTTCGATACAGTCAAATCCGTATCGAAACGGTCAGCTGGAGTTGAAAAAGTCGGTCAACCTTCGGTGCCCGCGTTTCGAAACGGTCGAAACCATTCCGAAACGGGTTAGCGGGTAGCTTTAAAGGGGCTTTTATTGTTAAAGTTTTACTTAAATTAAAACTCCCCTCAAACCCCTCAAACCCCAAATCGATTTTCCCTATAGAAACCCTCTAAACCTCATTGCTTTTCACCAAATCTTGAGGGCTTTTAATCTATTCATCCAAAATCCCAATTTAAGGTATATTTTCATCTTTTTTGTTTTCCTTAAATTTGTATTCGAATCCTAGGTTAGAAAATTTTAATTGTGTATAGTTTATGTGTTTTGATACTTGGGTTTTTCAAATCTTGTGAAAATTTTTCAAAATCTTAAATTTTTTTTGATTCAAATATATGATTTTTCATTCGTATTTTCTTTACTGTTTTTTTTAAATTGTTTTTTCTCTTAATTTTTTTTTGTATCTTTGTTCTTAAAATTTGTTTTTAAACCTAAGTGGGATTTACCATTGGATTGAATTAAGAAATTTCATGCATACACTTCACATTTTTTTTAAATTGCTTGGTTCCTTAAATTGCTTGCTTTTATGTTTTTAGGATTTACCATTGGATTGAATCGGGTGAAGGTTCAAACCAAGCCGCTCTCTGTCCCAACCTTACTCAACATTTTCTCAAGAGTCTCAAAACTCCCACGATGAAGGCGCGTTTCCAATATGTCAAGACGTTTGGCGTTCATCGTGAGCGTGTTGTTGACATGTCGTTTCTTGACTCCGAGCGCTTTCTCTTCCGTTATCTCCACCGTTTACAAGAATGGAGCTTCTTTGGCTTCTTGAGTATCCCGAATATTTGTTACAAGAACATGGTCCTTATCTTCTACTCTAATGCCCAACTCTTTAACAATGAAGATAACTCCAAAGTTGTTCGCATTGAGTCTCAGATCTTGGGAACGAAGATTGTCATTAACATACCTTTCTTAGAGACTACTTTTGGGCTTAAGGGCGAAGGAATCGAGAATGAGAGTCACTTTGGTTCTCACACCAGTTCAGTGCTTGCCTTGGATGCTCACGATAGGTTCCTCCACTTGATGGTCTCATGGTTTATTTGCCCCTCTGGAGGTAAATTTTCTCACGTTCGTCAAGTAGATTATTTTTGGCTTGAATGTTTTCATCGTGGAGAGCAACCTAATCTTGTTAAGATCATGTTTGCCGAGATGGTGAATAATGTTAAGCTCCGTGAAACCGATGCGCTCAAGTCTTTCACTTATGGGACTGTTTTGAGTTATATTTTTGAAAAGCTTAATCTTGATTGCACCTATGACTCTTCGGAACCCCGCAAGCAAAAACTTGGTGAGTCTTCTCTCCGCAAGTCCGGATTTCACTACATCGATAATGGCCAATGGGAACGTGTTGATAGGGAAGCACCTCCACCTCAAGTTGAACCTCAACCACAAGCTTCGGTTGCTAACAATGAAGCTCTCACAGCTTTTCTTACCGAGCGGTTCAACACATTGGACACTAACATGTCTAGGGGTTTTGGTGCTATCAATACTCGCTTGCAATCCGTGAAGGATCGTCTCCTTGCAAATGAGAATTGACTCACATCCCTTGAAAACCAACATTCATCTATGGACATGTCCTTCTCCACCTTTTATGGCCAATGGACGGATTTTCGCCGCTCTCAAGCTAAGGACGATGATGATTCTGTGGATGATGATGGTGACGACAACGAGGCTTAGGATTCTCATGTCATCTCATATTAGCTATTCATATTAGGATTAAGTTTGCATCTTTATTTCCCTTATATTTTATGAACTTATGCTTTGATTTTATTTGGGATTATGCTTTGAACTTTATTGCTTAAGTTTATGTTTTCGATATTTGATATTTATGAATTTATATTTTGTTGCTTATTGCTTATTGATCATTTCTTTTAACCCTATCTCTTCTCTTTGAGCCTTGTTTATTATTTTTGATCTAACAAAAATGGGAGAAGTAATCTGAGAGCCAAAATTCGTTTTAAGTGTTTTTAAGTTTTTAAAACTTGGATTTAATTTTTTAAAAAACTTTAAAACCCATCTTAAATTGGGGGGAGTTAGAATATATTCAAAATTGTCAAAACTCTTAAAAATTCTAACTTTAGTTTTGTTATATAAAAAATGGGGAGATTGTGAAACCAATAATTTGATTTTTGATATAACTAAAGAATTTAAGGATTAAATTGAAAATATGAAAACAAATTTTTTAAGTCCTCAAACCTCCCTATATGTTTAAATGAAAAATGCCTAAGTTAAAAACTTATATTATCAAATTTTTTCTAAGTGTTCTTGAGAGACAAAATAGTGTTTTTCGAGTCACCGTTTCAAAACGGCCTAAGGCGTTTCGAAACACTTTTGAAACTGTAAACTCATGTTTCAAAACGAGTAACAAAACAGTTTCAACACTGTGAACCCTTGTTTCGAAACGAGTTTCGAAACGGCTGAAGAACATCGAGACACCGTATCGAAACGACATCCAATGTTTTGAAACGGTATTCAATCATATTTTAAAAATATGATCGTTGTAAGTTTTTAACTAATTTTACACAAGTCGTTAAGGCGTATCGAAACGATTTCAAGCTGTTTCGATACAGGCCTTGACAATGGCAAAACTGTTTCGAAACGAGTTTCAAAACGACTCTTAGCATATCGAAACACTCTTAAACCGTTTCGATATGGGCTCTTTAATGCACCCCAAGGACTCTTTCTATTTTGGTCTGTTTCGAAACAGGGCTAGGCGTTTCGAAACGGTTGGTTGCAGACTGCATTTATGGAGGGAAGATAACATCCCAACGGCTCTATTGATGAATGCAACAACCACAACGGTTAGAATTCAATGAGAAGGTATAAAATGGACCTCTAAAAGCTTCAGCAACAACTATTGATCCTAAAGCAAACATCCAAACATCAAATCCACGCATTTGTGCCTAAATTCCATTATTGTCTTGTAACCCCAATTGTATTTTTCATTCTTATCATTTCAATTGGGTTGAGTGCTTGTAATTGGGCTATATTGTGTATTGAAAGATACTTGTTTTAGCCAACAACTTCTTTGTTTCTATTGTGTGAGGATTGGGTCAAATTTTGGGTAGAAAATTTGACCGAAATTGTAACTGTTACCTCCTTAGCCTAGAAAAGGGGAAGAGCAATGACTGGAATTGTTGCAAATCCTTAGTGAAGCTAAGGTAGTGGATGTAGAGTTCGATTAGAACTTGAACCATTCTAAAATTCCTTGTCTACCATTTTTATTTGTCAATTCCACCACCAAAAACTTTAAAAATCCAATTCACCCCCTCTTGGTTTATTTCGATCATTCGATCCACTCAACACATCCCAAGGTGATACACTCGGCCGGATGAACCCTCGGTCCAGCAACTCCTGAAGTTGCATTTTCAACTCTTTTAGCTCTTTAGGTGCCATGCGATAAGGAGCAATGGACACCGGAGTTGTATTCTCATACAACTCTATACCAAACTCAACTTCTCTATTTGGCGGCAACCCCGACAATTCTTCCAAAAAGACACCCGGAAAATCGTAAATAGTTCTGATGTCCTGTACACATACGTCTTTTGTACCAGGATACATCACATAGGCAAGATAAGCCTCGCAACACAACCTTAGCATACGACTTGCTTCCAAAGCCGAAATCACATTAGACAAGAATTTCACATTCTCGCCTACTATCACAACTTAATAATCATCAGCTAACTTTAAGGCAACTCTCTTAACATCAAAGTAAATCACTGCTCTATGGTCAGATAGCCAATCCATACCAAGGATTACATCAAAACCATAAAAGGGTAATTCCATCAAATCCACAAGAAAAACATGACCCTGAACATACAAGGGACACCTCTGATACAACTTCCTAGTGACTACAGTCTCACCAAAAGAACTAGTCACTTGCATTCCTACTTCAAGCAACTCAACAGGTATATCAAGCAAATGTGCATGCTCACTCAAGATATAAGAATGCGCGGATCCAGAATCAATCAAAGCCAACAATGATAAAGACTGAAGAACAAAGGTACCTGCGATAACATCGGTATCATTTCCCTCCTCGCGCTGAGCATAGACCCTCGTAGGACCGCCTCCTTCAGGCCGAACTGCTACAACATGAGAAATGCCTCTCTGCCTCTCATCCATCATCTGGAAATTCCCTCAGCCGCAACCACAGCCTCTCTGAGGTGCATCCACATTAGGTGCACGTCCCTGGCCTCTACCGACCAACAGAGGGCACTCGCGTCTCATATGATCTGCTGAACCACAGTTCCAGCAAGAATTCCCTGTCACGACAACATGAGCATGTGCCTCCCTAGCTGCACGTGGATAATCTCGCCTCAGATGGTCCCTCGATCTGCATGTCCAGCACGTATGCTGCTCAGACCTCACTCGGCCTCTTTGAGCCTGGCCACCCCGTCCTGGAGCACCTCGCCTTGCATCAGGTTGATGTCTCCTATCACGGCCTCTTTTGTTTCGTCCACCTCCGAAACTAGACTCAGCTGCTCTCTTACCAGAGCTAAAACCACCTCAACGAGATGACATGCCCAAGTTCTGCTCAATGTCATTCGCTCAACATACAAGAACATCGAAATCCATGTAATCCATTGCCAACATATACATCTTGACTTCATGCACCAGCCCGTACCGGAAACGATCATAGCGATTCCTCTCACTCGGCATCAACTCAGGGGCGTATTGGCTCAGACGTACGAACTGGACCTCGTACTCAACCACATAAAGGTTTTGCCTGAACAACTGACATGAATTCACGTTTCTTCTCATCCAAGTATCTCACTCCCAAATACTTTCTCTTAAAAGCACCTCTGAATAACTCCCAATCTACTTCATTGGGTTCCATACCAGCGGTGATGGTCGTCCACCAGCTATACGCATCACCTTAGAGTAAAGAGACAGCGCATCCTAGCCAGGGCACATCACTACATCCCATTTGATCCATAATACAGACTGTGCTAGCCAACCAGGCTTCCGACGCCTTAGGAGACATACCATAGAACTCAACAACAACTAAACTCCTCAGCCTCTCCAAAGGCAAACCCACTTGCCCAACTGCAAGGGCCTGAACATGCGCTCCGACTACTACAGCCTGAAACGCCCCGGTGATCGCCTAAACAAGTGGCACTAGATCACCCAAACCCGGACCAACGTGTCCTTGTTGCTCCTGCTCCCCACCTCCAGGTGGTGGCGGAGAAGGTAAGTTTCCACCAGGAGGAACATCAGCCCCTTGGTTACCCTAGTCGCCCTACTCAGCCTCAGGCGCTACTGTGTTCGATTTAAGCTCTCTCCTCGGACCCATAGTGTTATTTTTAATAAGGCATAACAACAAAACAAATCAAACCATGATTTAGGCCAGCCTCAAGCAAGGATCCAAGTTCAGAAAAACATTTAGCTAGTGTAATAAGGCAATGGGCACCCCGATTTCCCTTAAGCATAACATAGCATACAATAGCATTTCATAATCAACATGCTTCACACTATCCGAAATCAGCATACATCCTTATCACATTATCAACATGCAATCATATTTATCTCACATATGATTTACATTAATCAAGCATGGTATAAGCTCCAACATTCAATCAAAACATGCTTTTTCGAACGTTCATACACCAAACATACCAATTCACTTACCATCATCCCCAATTCTTTCATAACATGGCACTGATACAAAGAAATGTAACCCCTTTAGCCTGGCCTAGATGTCTGACCCGAACTAAGAAGATTACACGGGGAAAACCGAAGTCAACTCGTGAAAGTCAACCTCGATTAAAGACCCCTTTTTTCTTTTCTAGATGCACATTATTATCCTATGTGATTAATAAAGCGATTAAGTAAAAACGGCACAACGATCGGGGTTCAATTACATGCTTTTGTCTTTTAGGGACCAAATTGTAAATTTCCAGATTAACAAGGACTAACCAGATTTTAAAGTTACCAATCCACAATTAATCATGTACCATGCGAACATGTCAAATTCTAACTCAAAGGGATCATCCAAACTCAACCAATTAAACTTACAACATTCAGGGACCAAAACGTAAGAAACAGAAACCTGGAACAAATCAAAATCAACATCCAACGGTCAAGCATTTCAGAACACAAGACCCTGTATCGGAACGGCCGTTTCGAGACCATGTTGACCGTTTCGATACGCGAGTGCGTTTCGAGACCCAAAATAACCTATTTCGATACGATGAATTACAGTGGCGAAATGTTCCGAAACGTGCTTACCCATTCCGAAACAACATGGCCATTACATGCCACCGTTCCCAAACAGATAAGGGCGTTCCAAAACGCCTGGGCCTGCAATTCTCCAAATTGCTGGTTTTTTTCAACTTTTCACCTCCGAAACCATCCTAACACATGTTACAACACACATACTATATGAATAAACATCAAGAGACACCAAAACGAAGTGCAAGCTAAATCATAGCATCATACTTGTAAGCTTTAGAACTATAGACATGCTTCCTAGATATCAAAACAACAAAAGGCTAAAAACCACATTCAAGCTTAAACCAATACACAAAGGCCATTTACAATACCAAATAAACAAACCAAACATGCTTAAGGTGTTTAACATCACCAAATATAATCGAGAGTAGAAAACCCACCCATTGCCTATTATTACACCAAGGTAAAACCACATACATTGTTTAGACAAGGTACATGGAAACCACTAGCTCTCTTGCTGCCTCTAAAGTTCAATTCTCTGCATTGATGAAACAAATGAGCGTAAGCATAAAGCTTAGTGAGGATCGCTAAAACCAACAATCATCAATGCATTTTGTAAAACCATATTATCATCATTTACCAACTCATGCCTTCCTTAAAACATGCTCTTTAAAGCATCAATGCACTTTTAAAACCACACACATAGCATCATTAAAACAACAGCAAAATCCTTTGCTCGTGCCGAAACCAAGCATCACATGCATCTTAGCATAATTCACAAGCATCTCATGCTTAAATCATTAATCAACAACATTATATTGGCTCGCAAGTGAACAATTCTCAATCCATACCAAAACCAACACAAATGACACAGTCAGATATGCGGATTACAAGCGTTGTCCCACACGCTTCATACACACTACCAGACTACACAAGGTGGAGATATATGACACAATCACAACCTCTCATTACCCGTGATGGAGATTATTGGCACAATCACAACTCCTCAACATCACTCATCGATAGTTGCATAATTCCACTAACAAGAGTACGAGACATATACCAAAAGACTCACGCACGGGATTAAACTATCCACCGTTGTGATCTTAGCCTCAATCGTTAGGGTTCTTGGATGAAGATTTCGGCACAATCACAACCCCTCGACATCCAAGGCGACTTTATCCACGGTGCACCCAATCTTATAGCCGGCTAACTATATCCGATTAAAGTAACCAAAAACCATTTCCATCACTTGCCAATATAATCATTTAACAACATTATTTCACTGTTTATAAGCATAAATCACAATGCCACTTCCACAAGCATAAACATGCTTAATCTCAAATGCATACATTTCATAATTCTTAGGATCACCTACCTAGTGCATCCTTAACAAAATGACATTAAACACCAGCATTATCAATGCTCAAAACATGTTTTAAAACAATAATTAAAATCACATTCAATTCAAGTGCATTTTCCACAAAAACATAACACGTTCTGAGAGAGACTTTCGAATCACTTACTCTTGAGCTTAGCTAAGTGTTTCAAACTTACACTAAGCTCCCAAGACCACGCTCAAAGCGTAACAAAGCTAGAAAATCCATTTCCACTCACCGATACGCAAAACCTTGCTCGCCGACACAAAAATCACCCTTATGAAGCCTCCGGAAAAGCTTTGTTTTCTTCTTGATCAAGATCCCTTGTTTTTAGATCATCAAAACGTAGATCCAAATGCATTAAAATGCATTTCAACACCAGCAACCAAACTCAAACTCGTTGCTCACCAAAACTACACCAACTTACCCAACTGAAACAACTGAAAACTCAATCGATTGCTTCCTAAACCAAGCCCAGCCAACATACATCACTTTCAACCATTTATAAACATCAAAACTCATCTAAAAATAACCTAAACCCATCCTTATACCTCCATAATGCATAACACCAACATTTCACCTCAAAAGCCCAACTAAAACCATCAAGAAACTCAAGGATCTCAAGGATTTCGGGATCTATATTATCAAAACCCTTTTTCAACATAATAATCAACTCAAAACTCAATTAAAACCAATCCAAAACAGAGCTTATCAAATCCAATCCGAAAATCAAGATTTTAATCACATTTATGCAAGATTTTGATCTCAAATCAAAACTATAATAAAAACTCATCCAAAAACATCAATTAGAAGCCAAATATCTTGGGAATTTCAATAAAGAACCTAGATGAAGGTTGAGAACGGGATTTACCTCAAATCCTTGCATTCCTCAATGATTGACAAGTTTTCCTTAACAAATCTTGAAGAATTTGAAGAGAACTCTTGAAATTTGTTTAGAAATCAAAGGGAGAGTGTTTGAGAGGAAAGAAATATGGAGAAAAGAGTTGGGAAATTGTTTTTGTTGAAATGAAAGTTAGTTACGTGAAATGAATTCTTAATTTCCCAATTAACTCATTTTAATTAAAATAAAACCATTTCTATTTTAATTATCTAATACTCTTTTAAAACACATGTCAATTTAAGGAAGGTGTAGTTGCACCATAGCTCCCTAAAGATTCTAAGATTTTTGGCTCCTCTTTTAAAATTTCATTTTCCACAGTTTTGAAACTTTACATTTTTGTCACTACCCAAAATGTACCACTTCCAAAGCCTATTTTGTAAAATTGATTTGACCAACCCTTTAAACATGATTTAAGAGGAATTTAGCAATTTTACCATATTTTTATCCTTTCCCAATCCTTGATTTCTCTAAAACACCTAACGCGATTCGAACCATTTCCGACTGGTCCGATCCGATGTCTAAAACATCTAGGCCTAAAACCAGGGCGTTACACAAGCAACATCTTAATAGCTTCCATTCTAGCTACGGGTGCATAGGTTTCATCAAAATCTATTCCATCTTCTTGAGTGTAACCTTGAGCAACTAGTCTAGCTTTGTTTCTTACAATGTTACCACTCTCATCTAGTTTATTCCTAAATACCCATTTAGTTCCTATAGTAGATTGATTACTGGGCCTTTCAACTAATGTCCATACATTACTTCTCTCAAATTGTTTTAACTCTTCTTGCATAGCCATAATCCAAAAATCATCTTTTAATGCTTCTTTAATGTTCTTAGGCTCAATGCATGAGATAAAAGCAACATGATTCATGAGTTCGAGAGAAGATCTAGTAGTTACCCCCTTGGATGGATCACCCAAGATTTCACCACATTTGACACAGTTGTACTCCTTTGGGTAGCTCACTTCCTTTTCCTCCAGAGCCAAGTTCTTCAAGTCTTCAAGAGGTGGATCTTGTGCATCTTCTTCTTTGGTTGGAATCTCATCCTCTTTTGAGGTTTGTCCTCCATCAAAGGCATCAAGGATTCCTACATCATCATCATCACACGATTCCTTCCTCAGAAGGAGGTTATCATCGAAAACAACATGTATAGATTCCACTACAACTAAAGTTCTTTTGTTAAACACATGATAGACTTTAGAGTTTAAAGAGTAACCTAGAAAAATAGCTTCATCACTTTTTGCATCAAATTTACCTAAATTGTTTTTTCCATTATTTAAAACAAAACACTTACAACCAAAAGGATGAAAATAGCTAATGTTAGGCTTTTTAGATTTTAAAATCTCATAAAGAGTTTTGTTTTAAATAAGCCTAATCATTACTCGATTAATAATATAGCAAGCGGTGTTAGTGGCTTCCTCCCAAAAATGCTTAGGTAAATTGTTTTCACAAAGCATGGTTCTAGCCATTTCTTGTAAAGTCCTATTTCTCCTCTCAACTAACCCATTTTGTGGCTAAAAATTGTGGCTAGTACCATTTTCATTTAAAAACTCTTCAAAACCTAGATTTTTAAACTCGGTTCCATGATCACTTCTAATGTGAGAAATCTTAAGCTCAAGAGCATTTGGAGTTATTTTTTAAAATGTGATGAAGCTTTCTAAAGCCTCATCCTTGGTGCTTAAAAAGAGAACCCAAATATATCTAGAATAATCATCAACAAGCACAAAGGCGTATGATTTTCCACCCAAGCTAGTAGTCCTAATTGGCCCAAATAGATCCATATGAATTAATTGTAAACATCTTCTAGTAGAGACATCATTAATGGATTTAAAGGATGTTTTATGTTGCTTACCCTTAGAGCATGCATCACATATTACATGTCCAACGGTCACCTATTTCGAAACAGTGTTGACCGTTCCGAAACAGGTGACCGTTGGACATGTAATATGACTAATTTAATAATGGTAACTTAAAAATCAGTTAAGACCTTCTAATTTCCAAAATTTACAATTTGGTCCCTAATAATTGTAACTTGTGCAATTGAGTCCCTTATTTGAATTCGATCGTTGCGCTAAGTCTGTATATGTATCTCAAGTGTTCACCTAGGGTTAACATGTATCTAGACAAGATTAAAAAGAAAAAAAGGGTTGTTAATAAAGGTTGACTTTCAGGTTGACTTTGGTTTTCCCCGTGTAATCTTCGTAGTTTGGGTCAACCGTCTAGGCCGGGCTAAGGGGGTTACAGAACACCATCATCACTAAAGCTGAAATCTGAAGGTCTATCTTTCGCAATGTCTTGAACATGCGAAACAAGAGAATCATCAAGCAACTCGTTATCCTTAATCAACTGTAACAAACATGGTTTCACTTGCAACTCCACCACAAGACCACCTTCACGCGATATGCTCAAACGAGCAAACATCACTCTCAACTCAACAGCCAACTTTCGGATCAAAGCATCAGCCACAACATTAGCCTTGCTCAGGTGGTATTCAATCGCTAAATCATAGTCCTTAAGCAACTCCACCCAACGTCGTTCCCTAAGATTTAACTCCTTCTGAAACATAAGGTATTTCAAGCTCTTGTGGTCGGTGAACACAACACATTTCTCACCATACAGGTAATGCCTCCAAATCTTTAAGGCAAACACCACAACTGCAAGCTCAAGATCATTAGTAGGGTAGTTGAGCTCATGAACCTTAAATTGCCTAGATGCATAGGCTGCCACCTTACCCTCCTACATCAACACGCAACTCAAACCAACAATGGATGCATCACTATAGACCACAAACTCCTTACCAGATTCAGGTTGAATCAAAACAGGAGCTTGAGTCAACGCTTCCTTCAGCTTCTCAAAAGCTTGTTGCCTCGCCTCCGTCCACTCAAAGCGAACATTATTTTCCAACAACTTTTCAAGGGTGCTGCTATCTTTGAGAAACCCTCGACAAACCTACGGCAGTACCCAGCCAACCCAAGGAAAGTCCGCACCTCAGTCACTGACTTAGGCACTTTCCAACTCATCACAGCCTCTACTTTTTGCAGATCAACGCGAATACCCTCAGCCAATACCACATGCCCAAGGAAGACCACTTCCCTAAGCCAAAACTCACATTTACTCAGCTTTGCATAAAACTGATTCTCCAACAACGCTTGCAAAACGATTCTCAAGTGCTTATCATGATCCTCATCGGTACGCAAGTACACAAGGATATCATCGATGAACACCACCACAAACTGATCCAAGAATTCATGGAATACACGATTCATCATGTCCATGAAAGCAACAGGCGTGTTGGTCAAACCAAACGGCATCACTAAAAACTCATAATGCTCGTACCTCGTCCGAAAAGCAGTTTTAGGTACGTCCACATCCTTCACTTTCAGCTGATAGTACCCCGATCTTAAGTCTATCTTAGAAAACACTGAGGCTCCCCAGAATTGATCAAAGAGATCATCAATTCTAGGAAAGGGATACTTGTTCTTGATCGTCAACTTGTTCAGTTCCCGATAATCTATACACATTCTCATCATCCCATCTTTCTTCTTCACAAACAGGACCGGTGCATCCCAAGGTGACACGCTTGGCCGGATGAAACCTCGATCCAACAACTCCTACAATTGCGTTTTCAACTCTTTTAACTCTTTGGGTGCCATGTGATAAGGAGCAATGGACATCTGAGTTGTGTTCTCGTACAACTCTATACCAAACTTAACTTCCTTGTTTGGTGGCAATCCAGGTAATTCTTCCAGAAACACACCATGAAAATTGTGAACCGTTCGAATGTCCTGCACACGCACATCCTTGGTACCAAGATTCATCACATAAGCAAGGTAAGCCTCACAACCCAACCTCATCATAAGGTTTGCTTCCAAAGCGGAAATCACATTCGACAAGAATTTCACATTCTCGCCTACTACAACAACCTCATAGTCATCGGCCAACTTTAAGGTGACTCGCTTAACATCAAAGTCAACCACGGCCCTATGCTCCGTCAACAAATCCATACCAAGGATTACATCAAATCCATAGAAAGGAAATTCCATCAAATCCACAAGGAAAGCATCACCTTGCACAGACATAGGACATCTCCTGTACAACTTCCTAGTGACTACAATCTCACCAAAAGAACTAGTCACTTGCATTCCTACTTCAAGCATCTCAACAGGTATATCAAGCAAATGTGCATGCTCACTCAAGATATAAGAATGCGTGGATCCGAAATCAATAAAAGCTAGCAAAGATAAAGAGTGGAGAGCAAAGGTACATGCGATCACATCGGTATCGTTGCGCTCCTCGCGCTGAGCATACACCCTCGCTCGTCCACCTCCCTCCGGTCGAACGGCTACAACATGAGCAATACCTCGCTGCCCCTCATCTTTCCTCTGAAAATTCCTACGGCCTCTTTGAGGTGCAACTACCACATGAGCACGTCCTTGGCCACCACCAGCCAAAAAAGGACACTCCCTCCTCATATGATCTACCGAACCACAATTCCAGCAAGAATTCCCTGTCACCAAAATAGGAGCTTGAACCTCTCCAGCTGCTCGACGACAATCTGGCCTCAAATGGTCCCTCGAACCACATGCCCAGCATGAATGTTGCTCAGATCTCATGCGACCTCCCTGAGTCTGTCCACCTCGACCCAAAACACAACGCCTTCCCTTAGGCTGATGTCTCCTATCGCGGCTTCTCTTGTTCCGTCCACCACCGGAACTATACTCAGCAGCTCTCTTCCTAGAGCTAGAACCAACACCTCTAGAAAACAAACCCAGGTTCTGCTCTATGTCCTTTGCCCGACACAGAAGCACATCAAAATCTGTATAGTGTGCAGCTAGCATGTACGTCTTAACTTCTTGCACCAACCCATACCAGAAGCGATCACATCGATGCCTCTCACTGGGTACCAACTCAGGAGAATATTGGCTCAAGCGTACGAACTGAACCTCATACTCAGCCACCGATAGGTTACCCTAAACGAGAGACATAATCTCTCGTTTCTTCTCATCCAAGTATCTCACACCTAGATACTTTCTCCGGAAGGCACCCATGAAGAACTCCCAATAAACTTCATTAAGTTCCACACCAGCTGTGGTAGTCGTCCACCAGCTGTAAGCATCACCTTGTAGCAAGGAAACTGCACATCCTAGCTTGTGCTCATCGTTACAACCCATTTGATCCATTATGCGGATCGTACTTGCTAACCAGGCCTCATACACCTCAGGTGACATACCATAGAACTATACCGCTCCCAAGCTCCTCAACCTCTCCAAAGGTAGACCCACCTGCCCAGCTGCAGGGGCCTGCACTAGCGCTCCGGCAACAGCAGCCTGAAACGCTCCAGTGATCGCCTCAACTAGTGGCGCCAAATTACCCAATCCAGGACCAGCTTGTCCTTGTTGCACCTGCTCCCCACCTCCAGGTGGTGGCGGAGGAGTTAAATCTCCACCATGAGGGACATCAGCCCCCTGCTCAGCCTGGTTATCCTGCTCAGCTGCAGGTACTATCGTATTGGACCTCAACTCTCTTCTAGGTCCCATGTGCTATTTAAAACAAACACAACAACGAAAACAAATCAAACCATTTAGGCCAGCTACAAGCAAGAATCCAAGTTTACAAAACATTTGATTAGTGTAATAGGGGAATGGGCACCCAATTTCCCCACATAGCATAGCATACATAAAACATCATGCTTACATACTTTTCATCATTTCAAATCAGCACATATCCACATAACATCCTCATCACACAATCAAATTCATTACATATGCAATTCACATCAATCAATATGGCATAAGGTTCAAAATTAAACCATTAGCATGCTTTTCAAACATCATACTTCAACTCACATCACTTACACATACAAACATTCCTAATTCTTTCGTAACCTGGCTCTGATATCAACAAATGTAACTCCCTTAGCCCAGCCTAGACGTTTGACCCTAACTACAAAGATTACACGGGGAAAACCAAAGTTAACCTGAAAGTCAACCTTGATTAACGACCCTTTTTTTCTTTTGAACTTCTCTAGATGCACATTAAGCCTATGTGATTACACAAGAATCATAGGAGAGAAGGACACAGCGATCGGAAAACATTTAGGGACTCAATTGCATGAATTACACTTTTAGGGACCAAAACATAATTTTTAGAAATATAAAGACTTAATAGATTTTAAGCTTACCATTAAGTAATTAGTCATATTGTATGCTCCTCTGTCAAATTTCATCTAAAAAGGACATTCCAAGCTCAAGCAATTGCATCCACAACATTCAAGACTAAAATGTAAAACATGGAAACTTAAAACAATTCAAAATTATCATCCAACGGTCGTCCGTTACGAAACACCAAACTTCATACCGAAACGCCTGTATCGAAACGGTGTTGACTGTTTCGGTATTCGGGTGTGTTCCGAGACCAATATCAAAACAGGCCTCTCTAGTAGCCAAGATGTTCCAAAACACCTTCAACTGTACCGAAACGCTATGGCCATTACAGACCCCCGTTTCGGAACAGTTAAGGGTGTTTCGATACACCCTTCCCTATGACAGCAGAAAATGCTAGTTTTTCATTCTTTTTCAGACTTGAATCAACCCCGAGACATGCCACACCATGCATACATCAAGGATACATATCAACAATCATCATACCGAGGCTATAGCTTATACATAGCAACCAACACATAAGCAAAGGCACTAAAGGCATGCTCTCTAGTTTGCCAAAACCATAACAAGTCAAAACTCCAAAGGCCATTTACAACTCAAGTATAGGCAAACCAACATGCTCAAAGTAAAAGAAAACATTCTCAAACATTCCAAAGTATAAATCCCACCCATTGCCTCTTATTACACTAAGGATGAATCACATACATCTCTTTAACAAAGCTATGGATTCCTCTTGCTTTTGGGCTGCCTTCAAAGGTTCAATTCTCTGCATTGATGAAACAAAAGAGCGTAAGCAATAAGCTTAGTAAGGATCGCTAGACAACATTCATCAATGCATAACTCATGTTTTGCAAAAACAACACTTTACAAACATATGCCATTTATAAAACATGTCTTCTAAAGACTTCAATGCACTTTTAAAGCCTCATGCACATATGCATCAATTTACAACAACAAATAGACCTTTGCTCATGCTTTAACGAGCATCACATGCATTCTTGCATCATACACATATATCTCATGCACCCTTGCATCATTTACAAGCATCTCATGCTTCACTTTATTCATTTACATTATATTGACTTTCAAGTGATAGTCCACAAATCATTTCAACACAAGACACAATCGGATACGCGGATTACAAGCGTTGTCCCTCACACTTCATACAAACTACCGGACTACACAAGGTGGAGACAAATGGCACAATCACAACCCCTCAACACCCGTGATGGAGATTAATGGCACAATCACAATCCCTCAACATCACTCATCGGTAGTTGTATAATTCCACTAACGAGAGTATGGGACACATACACAAGACTCACACACGGGACTAACCATTCACCGTTGTGATCTTAACCTCAATCCTTAGGGTACTTGGATGGAGATTACGGCACAATCACAACCCCTCGACATCCAAGGCGACTTTATTCATGGTGCACCCAATCCTATAGCCGGCTAACTATATACGATTTAAGCAACCAAAAACCATTTTCATCACTTGCCAATATAATCATTTATCCACATTAATACAATGTTTTTCAAGCATAACCACAATGTCATTTCCACAAGCATACATGCTTAACATCATATGCATTTTCATATGAAAACCAAGGATCACTTACCTAGTGCATCCTTAACATAATGACATTAAAATCCAGCATTAAACCATGCTTAAACATGCTTAAAAATAGTAAACAAATCCACTCTTACATCAAATGCATTTTCATCAAACTTAGCACATTTCCAAGAGAGGTATTACCGAAACACTTACACTTGAGCTTAGTTAAGTGTATAAAACTTACACTAAGCTCCCAAGAGCACGCTCAAGGCGTTACAAAGCATAAAATTGCATTTCCACTCACTGATACGCGAAGCCTTGTTCGCCGACACAGAAATTACATCTTTGGAGCCTCCAAAATCACCTCGTTAGCTTCCGGATCAAGATCCCATGTTTTCACAACAACAAAACATAGATCTAAATGCATTAAAATGCATTCTAACACCAGCAACAACCCATAAACTCGTTGCCCACTCAAACTACACAGAAATACCCTTCTGAAACAACCGAAAACTCAATCGATTGCCTCCTAAACCAAGCCTATCCATCATACATCACTTCCAAAGCATTATCAACATCAAAACACATCTAATAAACATCCTAACTAATCCTTATACCTCCAGCAATAAAAATTCCACCATTACACCCCAAAATCACACTTAAAACTACCAAGAAACTCAAGGATCTCAAGGATTCCGGGATCTATATTAACCACACCTCATTTTAACATATAAACTAACATAGAAATCAATTAAAATCAACACAAAACAGTACCCAACTCATCAAGTCCGAAAATAAAGATTTCATCCACATTTTCACAAGATTTTGATCTCAAATCAAAACTATAAAAACTAAATCAAAAATAGTTATTAGAAGCCAAATATCTTGGGAATTTCAATAAAGAACTTAGATTAGAGGTTGAGAACGGGATTTACCTCCAATCCTTGCTTCCTTCAATAGATGACAAGTTTTCCTTGCAAAAATCTTGAAGAATTAAAAAAGATCTCTTGAAAAAGATTTAGGAATTGTTGAGAGGATTTTTAGGAGAAAGAATTCTGGAAAAGATGAGAGAAAATGGTGTTTGGCTAAAATGAGAGGGGATTGGTAGTTACGTAAAATGAAAATCCACTAACTATCAATTAATTAATATCAAATTCCATTTAAAATCATTTAATTAAAACCCATTTAAATCACATGTCATATTGAAGAAAGTTCAAATTGACTTAAAGCCCCCTAAAGATTCTAAGATTTTGGCTTCCACCTTAAAAAACACATTTTCCCAGTTTTGAAACTTTACAATTTGGTCACTACTCAAAATGTCCGTTTTCTAAAACCCTTTTTGTAAAATTGATTTGACCAACCACTTAATTATATTTTTAGAGGATTTTAGAAATTTTTATCACAATTTTATCCTATTCCGATCTTTGATTTCCTAAAATCACTTTACGCGATTCGAACCGTTCTCCACCGGTCCGATCCGATGTCTAAAACATCTAGGCCCAAAACCAGGGTGTTACAGTATGCCAATAATAAAAAACTTTGCCAAAAACAAAATTACTATAAAGGAACTAAGGCATAATGCCAATATTAAATCCATAACATCCCCCCACCAACTATGAAAATTAGTTCATGGTGAGGGATTAACCAACACAACCATAATCATTTTCAAAAACATCATAATAAAAATTAAAGATAAACAACTTGTGCCAAGGGAATAAGCAGAGGGGTCGCTCGATGCAGCCCTTCACGTCAGGCTCTCAGCCAAGAGGTTGAACCACACTTCTTGGGTGCAGCCGACCGTCACTCGCTGGTCACTCCAACGCATTACTCTGGTCACTCTCCACCCGATCACTCTCACTTTGTCTCTCCCCGCCTCATTATTCTCAAATGCTTGACCGGTTTTGTCTTTATATAGGCGTGAGTGGGAAAGGATGAGATAAGCCTTTTCATTTGAATTTGAAATGATCAAGGGATAAGAGATAGAGCTTTATTTGATCATTTTGACATCTTATCAGCTTGGTGTGATAGCTTATCAGGCAAGGGCTGACATCATCATGCTGATGCCGCCTTGGCTTCCAAGCTTGGCTCAACATCGTCAGCTTCACTTGGCACCACCTTATCTGCTCTTTTTTCGGAAGTTGATCCAATTGTGATCTTTTAGGAGCTTGATCCTTCCCTATTTTTGGGGGTTCATCATCTCTTGGCATGGCATCACTGGCATCCCACTGCCAACAAGTGCTTGGCACACCTCTGGTCCATCTCTGCCCACAACTATTGGCATTCCTAACTGCGTTGCTTTCATGTGTCCATTCCTCTGCCAAATCCTATGCCAAACCTACAGAATAGCCACAAAACAACCTTTCAATCTGGCATAGGTAGAATACTAAACTCTTTATGCAAATGCATGATTCTAACAACCTAATGCAACTAAATGTACCCAAAAACAAGCAAAAGCATATCAATATAGGCATGAAAAACAATACTTTTAAGGAGGTAACAATAATACCATGGCGTGAATAATATTCACCAAATGGTTTAACGTATTCACCACAATGATCACTTCTTACCATCTTAATCTTTTTATTATGTTTTTTTCGACTTCCTGTTTATAGAATATAAATTTCTCTATAGCTTCATCTTTGCTCTTAAGAAAATACACATAGAAATACTTAGTATTATCATCGATGAAGGTAATAAAATATTTATTTCCTCCTTTAGTTTGAACAAATTTCAAATCACAAATGTCGCTATGTATGAGATCAAGCGGTTCAGTACTTCTTTCAATAGTTTGAAATGAAGACCTTGTTAATTTTGCTTCAACGCATGTTTCACATTTATGATTGTAATTAATATGAAACGAAGGGATTTGTTACAAGTTAATCAATCTACGCAAAGTGTCATAATTAACATGTCCAAGTCTATCATGCCATAAATTAAGTGACTCAAGCATATAAACGGGAGAAGTAACAACATTCTTATTCATGCTTTTGGATTTTACAGAGATAACATTGATTTTCCATGTTCTATTGAATATATATCCCCTACCCACAAACATCCCCCTTAGATAGAATCAACTTCTGGGATTCAAAATCCATTTTAAAGTCGTGAACACTTAAAAAGTGTTTCGGAAACAAAGTTTTTGCGTATGTCAGGCACATACAACACATCTTGCAGCTTGAGTTCTTTTCCAAAAGTCATCTTCAAGACCACAGTTCCCTTCTCCTTGATCTTGGAAGTCGCAACATTTCCCACATGTAGAGCTTCTCCCTATTGTTGCTAGGTACAAGCTCAGAAAAAAAAGATGTTTTCTTCACAACAAATATGGCGTGTGGCTCCAATGTCAAGCCATCATTCTCTTGGGTTGGAGGCAACCAGGTTGACTTCAAAGATCATAGCACATAGATCCTTGTCCTCCACAGCATTGGCCTCCTTGGCTTTGTCTTTCTTTGGATGCCTGCATTTAGAGGACTTGTGCCCCACATTGCCACAATTGTAGCATGTTCCTTTTTAGTTTTCCTTCTAGGAGATTCCACCATTAGGTCCCAATTTTGGGGTTGTTTTCCCTTCTTGAAGTCCTTTACTTCAACAATGTTCGCCTTAGCTTCTTTGAAGGTTTGTTTAATGAGATTTTTGGCATTGCCTCTATTGTTCTCTTCTATTCGAAGTCTGAAAATCAATTCCTCCACTAACATTTCCTTTTTGTGCTTCAGGTAATTTTTAAAGTCATTCCATCCAGGATTTAGCTTTTTAGTGATAGTTTCTACCTGGAAGGATTCACTTATGACCATTCTCTAAGCAAGGATTCCATGAACAATCAGTTGGAGTTCCTCAACTTGACTTACTACTAGTTTGGAATCAACCATAGTAAAATTCAAGAATTTGGAAACTATAAACTTTTTGGCCCCATCATCTTCAACTTTATATTTGTGGTCCAATCCCCTTCACATCTCTTTAGTTGTTTCATAAACAGAATACACCAGATACAAAGAATCTTGTAATCCGTTAATGATGTAATTTCGGTATAAGAAGTAAGAGTTCATTCAAGCTTTAGTGATATTAAAGGTGGTTATATCATCCACCTCTCCTTCTCGCTCTCCTATTTTAATAACATGAGGATCTTCCTTCAAGAATTTTGCCAAGTTGAATATGGTAGATAGAACAACATCATTTTGATGCCGTGTTTTGAAATTCTATCCACAGAATTTCACATGCTTCTCATTGTGGCTCACTGTCACTAGTGGTGGGATCAGATTCAAAAATTAATTCGAAGTCTTCCCCGGGATCAACGCCTTAGCGCGGTGAATTGGTAAAATCTCCCATAGTCATTGTTTCTATTCAAAAAGAAATGGAACCAAAATCATAATAATTCCAATAAACAGAAAAATAATTCTCGTTTATCTTTGATTTTGTCAGCGTACGAAATCAGTAACCATTGTTACTTGTAATGACAATTTCCGAAACAAATTTGCCCACTTTGAGATTAAGCAAAACCGTTGAAATAGCAGGTTATATCCCGAAAATGAATTTGTTTGTTGTGTTGATCTTAGAAAGATTTTTGAATTGTCTTGGATAAGAAAAAAGGTAAAAGAAGTCTCTCTTAAGATTGTTACAAAAATAATAATAATTCGAAACGATATAAAGGGAAATAAAAGATTATTTAAATAATCAAAATCCAAAAATGAAGGGACACAAACTCTTGATTAGATTGAAAAATCGTAGGAAACATGTTAGGGCCTGCAGCTATGCAGTTTCTTTAAGATAGATTGTTGAGTGGATCCATGTAACATTATAAGCCAAGAGGGGGTGAATTGGATTTTTAGAACTTTTATGGTGGAATAGAAAAATAAAAATGATGGACAAGAAGATTTAGAGCGGTTCAAGTTCCAATCAAACTCTACATCCACTACCTTAGCTTCACTAAGGAATTTCCAACAATCCACTAATTGTTCTTCCCCTTTTCTAGGCTAAGGAGGTAACTGTTACAATATCGGTCAAATCTTCTACCCAAAATTTGACCCAAATCTCACACAAGAATTACAAAGAAGATGATGGCTAAAACAAGTATCTCTCAATACAAAATATAGCCCTTTTGCAAGCACTCAACCCAATTGAAAAGATAAGAATGGAAATTACAATTTCACAATTGGGGTTTACAAGAAATATTGGGATTTTTGCACAAATGTTTGGCTTTGATGTTTGAATTTTTCTTTTGAGATCAATAGTTGTTGTTGAAGCTTTTAGAGGTCCCTTTTATACCTTTTCATTGAATTCTAGTCGTTAGGGTTGTTGCATTCATCAATAGAGTCGTTGGGATGTTATCTTCCCTCCATAAATGCAGTCTGCAACCACCCGTTCCGAAACGCCCGATCCTGTTTCAAAACAGACCAAAATAGAAAGAGTTGTTGGGGGTGTATTAAATAGCCCATACCGAAACGGGCATGATCGTTTCGATACGCTAAGAGCCCGTTTCGAAACTCGTTTCGAAACACTTTGCCACTGTCAAAGCTTGTATCGAAACGGCTTGGAAGCGTTACGATACGCCTTAACGACAAGTTTAAAATCAATTAAAAACTTCAACGGTCATATTTTTAAAACCAGGTTTGAATGTTGTTTCGAAACGTTTGAGGTCGTTTCGATACGGTAGTATCGAAACGAGTCAAACCGTTCCGATGTTCTTCATCCGTTTCAAAACCCGTTTGGAAACAGAGGTTAATAGTTTCAAAAATGTTCCAGAACGCCCAATTGTCGTTCCGAAACGGTGACTTGAAAATCATTGTTTTGGCTTGAAAATCACTTAGAAAACTTTTGACAAGTTGAGTTTTTAACTTAACCATTTTTCTTTAAAAATATAGAGAGGTTTGAGGACTTAAAAATTTGTTTTCTCGTTTTCAATTTAGTCCTTAAATTCTTTAGTTATATCAAAATCAATTTATCGGTTCATATAGATTTTGACAACTCTAGAGTGCTTGAGTTCGTCGGTGTTGGGTTTTGTGTGCTCAATTTCCTTCAACCGTTCTTACTCGCCAAGTGTGGAGAAGTTGGATATTTGGGTGTTTTGTGGGAAATGAAAGATAGGCAATTGACACAAGGATTTATAGTGGTTCGGCCTTCTAACGAGCACCTACATCCACTACCTTAGCTTCCCACTAAGGATTTCAACAAATTCACTCTTGAATTTCTTCCCCTTTTCTAGGCTAAGGAGGCAACCTTTACACTCAAAGCTTTCTAACCCAAATCTTGAGTAAACCCTCTTTACAAGGAAATTCTAAAGCAAACTTGAAATTCCTCTAATAGGTAATTGTTTGCTCTATTTAGCTCTCACCCAAAACCTAAACACTTGAGCAAATTTGACAATGTTTAGCTCACTAGTGTTGTATATACAAGAAATTGAACAATTAAGCTCTAAGACAAATTCTTTATCATTATGTTGTTAACAATTGAAGCATTAGTCTTCTCTTGATGCTTGGAGGTCCCTTTTGTACTCCCAATTGAGTTTGTCGACGTTGAGGACCATTAGGGTTATTTTGGTGACTTTATTTCCCACCATAAATGTTATTCTACAGACGTCTGTTTCGAAACAATCGACCCCGTTTCGAAACAATCTTCTTCCAAACTAGCCTTTGAAGTCTGATGTAGCATGCCATTTTGAAACGCTTCTGGCTTTTTCGAAACAACCTTGATTCGCATCGAAACAGTAGCAACCTCGTTTCAAAATGTGTGACAGTTGGGCTGCAATTTAAAAAGTCGTTGGGAAAATAGCCGTTGGGGAGGTTTTGACCGTTTGGCATATCGAAACAAAAAAAAAGTGTTTCGAAACGAAGCCTTCTCCGTATCGAAATGGGCAAGCCCTGTTTCGGTACGAGTATTGGCAGTTTCAAAATGTTTCGATACAGGTCCCCCTGTTTCAAAACGCTTTCCTTGAAAACTTTGGTTTGGTTACTTAAAAACATTTTAAACTTTCCCAAAACCATTTAAAAACACTTTTGAAATATTTTAAATTTAGTTCAAAACTATTTTTCAATTATTATATCAAAACATTAGTTCTTCAATCTCCCCCTTTTTATATAATAAAATCAATCTTGAAAAATTGTTTGGGATTCCCCTTTAGTAAAATAAATTTTGAATAAGAGAATTGATGTTCAAAATCAATTAAAGCTCCCCCTTATTCATTCGAAAAATTAATTTTTCAAATCATTTATCCCTCTTTTTGTTATATCAAAAAGACTTTAAATAACTTTAAGTTCAAAATAACTTAGAAGGTTAAAAATGACACAAATAAGAATTTTTGTTTTAAAGATGGCCCCATTACTCAAATCATCATTAAGGAATGTTAGTCCAATACATGATAATCTAGTTGAATTAAAGCAAAATAAATCAAATTGAACAAATAAAAACAACTAGATTTTACCACACTTGAACTCAAGAGAGGATGTGAAGCCTTCCTTCTTCAAGTGTTCTTTCTTGTGTGCATGGAGCTCCCCCTCAAATTTGGACTTGTTGATCAATCTCCATCACACCTAAAGAAGACAATCAAGTAATTTTTGGTATCCAAATTTCTTTGGATCCATAGACATTAGTAGCACAAAATTTAGTCCCCTTTGGAATCAATTTTTCAATTTCATCCTTTTTAGTTGAAGTGGTTAGTCCTTTTGGGACCCAACACTTCTAAAAAAATTTTCATTTATGAATCTAATGGCACTTGATTGTCTAACATAAAAGTTTGATTTTCCAAAATTATATTCTTTTCAAGTTCTTTGGAAAATGAAATATTTTTCTTCTTGAACCTTATGAAGCAAATTTTGTAAATCAAAACATTTTTTGTTCAAACTCATTGAGTTTTGCTTCAAGTTCAATTTTGGTTTTAGAAATCTAATCATTTTGAATTTTCAATTTTGAAATCAATTTCTTGTTTTTCAAAATGTGATTTTTAAACTCTAAAACCAAATCATCATAAGCATCTTGCAATTCATCAAAATAATATTAACAAGAAGTATATGAATTAGAAGTTACCCTTGAATCTTCTTTGATGGCCATAAGGCAAAGGTTGGCTTGTTCATCATCGGTGGAGTCTTCATCACTCCAAGTAGCCACATATGTCTTCTTCTTATGGCTTGAAGTGCTTGTCCTCTTCTTCTTCTTCATAGATTCATACTCGAATTCTTTCATTGCTTTCTTTATGAAAGGGGCACACTTCTTGAAGAGATGAACTATCTCTTCTTCTTCATCCTCTTCCTCGCTTGTATCTACATGGTTGCACTTGGAGGATTTGACAGCGATGACATTCGCATGGATGCCTAGCTTCATGATCTTCTTCTTCCCCATCTTCTTTATCTCTTCATTCTTCTCATCTTCTCTATCTTTCTTCATGATTTGGTGAGTGAGAAGTGACCCCATGAGTTCATCAAGCTTCAAGGTCTTTAAATTCTTGGCATCGATGATGGCAATCTTCTTTGAGTCCCATGACTCGGGAAGAGAATAGAGAAGCTTTTAGACAAGTTTTCTTCTGGAATGACTTCTCCATAGCCTTTTAGTCCATTGATGATGGTGGAGAATCGATGGAACATCTTCTCAATGTCCTCTTCCAGGTCCATCTTGAAGTTCTCATACTCTAGGTTGAGGAGGCCGATCTTGGTCTCCTTTACTTCGTTTGTCCCCTTGTATGTAACTTCGAGCTTGTACCTAACTTCCTTGGCACTCTCGCAAGAAGACATCTTCTCATAGATGTTGAGGCTAAGTGCACAAAAAATGAAGTGCAAAGCCTTGCAATTTAGCTCCATCTTCTTGCGGTCGTCAACAGTCCACTCTGCCTTGCTTCCTTTTGGTAGGAACGAGCCATCTTCAATGATATCCCAAAGCTTGTAGTCTTTGGATTTGACAAAGAACACCATCCTTGTCTTCCAATAAGTATAATTGGTCATGTCGAAGAAGGCGACTTGTCGATGGATTGCGCCATTGAACCAGTTGTTGAAATGTTGTACGAGATTTCTGGATCGACTCAATAGAATGTTAATCCTCTTTAATTGAGCCAAGCTCTAATACAAATTGTTGGGTTTTGTGTGCTCGATTTCATTCAACCGTTTTTGCTCGCCAAGTTTGGAGAAGTTGGATATTTGGGTGTTTTGTGGGAAATGAAAGATAGGCAATTGACACAAGGATTTATAGTGGTTCGGCCTTCTAACAAGCACCTACATCCACTACCTTAGCTTCCCACTAAGGATTTCAACAAATTCACTCTTGAATTTCTTCCCCATTTCTAGGCTAAGGAGGCAACCTTTACACACTCAAAGCTTTCTAACCCAAAGCTTAAGTAAACCCTCTTTACAAGAGAAATTCTGAAGAAAAAATGAAATCCCTCTAATAGGTAATTGTTTGCACTATTTATCTCTCACCCAAAACCTAAACACTTGAGCAAATTTGACAATGTTTAGCTCCATAGTATTGTATATACAAGAAAATGAACAATTAAGCTCTAAGAGAAATTCTTTATCATTATGTTGTTGATAGTTGAAGCATTAGTCTTTTCTTTATGCTTGGAGGTTCCTTTTATACTCCCAAATGAGTTTGTAGCCGTTGAGGACCATTGTGGTTGTTTTTGAGCCGTTGAAGACTTTATTTCCCACCATAAATGTTGTTCTGCAGACGTCTGTTTCGAAACAATCGACCCAGTTTCGGAACGACCTACTTCATAACTAGCCTTTGAAGTCTGATGCCGCAAGCCGTTTAGAAATGCCTCTGGCTATTTCGAAACACCCTTATTACGTATCGAAACGGTAGCAACCCCGTTTCAAAACGTGTGACAGTTGGGTGGTAATTTAAAAAGCCGCTGGGGAGGTTTTGACCGTTGGGCTTATCGAAACGCCAATGGGGTGTTTCGAAACGAAGCCCTCTCCGTATCGAAACGGGCAAGCTCTGTTTCGGTACGGGTGTTGGCAGTTTCAAAATGTTTCAATACAGGTCCCCCTGTTTCGAAACGGTTACCTTGAAAACTCTTGTTTGGTTACTTAAAAACAATTTAAACTTTGCCAAAACCATTTAAAAACATACTCAAACTTATTTTCAAGTTGTTTGAACTTAAAGACACTTTTTAAATCTTTTCAATTTAGTCCAAAACTATTTTTCAATTATTATATCAAAACAGTAGTTCTTTAGTCGATCGTCAGTCTCACAAGATATAACAATAGGATGATCTTCAAGAGTAACACGGTTGTAGAGATCACAAACTATTATCTTGACTTTGCCTATCACCGAAAATACTATAGGAAAAGAAAAGGTTTCCGAGTTGTGCTCCAACCTTGAAGATTGGTACGATATTTATAGGGGAGTGAAGGAGGAAAATCATAGAAACGAAATATTCTAAATTAACAGTCATTAATTTTGTGTCCAATTCAATTCAGAAATTATCAATTAATACCATGTTTAAACGAATATATTTCCGTGAATTGCAATTATTTCAGGACGTTGAATGGGTCAATTGGTCCAGACATTTGCGTCGCCCACGTCGTGCAAGTTCACCCCAAATTGAATGGATTCTACGAACTTCAATTCGCACCTCATGTGCTTGTGCGTAAGGCACAGTTTCAATCCAAATCATTCAATGAAATGTAAGATGGTTGGTGTATATAAACACTTCTCATGCTCGTTATCCTACCAATGTGGGATAAGGGGTTTTTTATTTTCCTTAGACAATTCACAAGAACCTTACTCAATTCATCATTTGAATCTCCACCTTTACTCATAGAAAATATGGCTCAATGTTACCAATTTCTCACATTTTTTCCAACAACAACATTGGTCCTTCTCCCAAAGATTCCAAATGCATGTAAGGCAAAGGACTTTAGACTAATATCTTGTTGCTCTGTAGTATATAAAATTGTTACTAGGATAATGGTGAGCAGGGTTGCTACTTATTTCTAAAAATGATCTCCAAGAACTAGTCAGCTTTTATAAAAGAGAGAAGTATAGCAGATAACATTCTCCTTGCACAAGAGTTAGTCAGAGGGTGCTCAAGAGGGTCCATTTCAGCAAGATGTGCATTGAAAGTAGATTTGCATAAAGCGTTTGACTTTCTGAGTTGGGACTTTATGCTGAAGGTTGTTGAAGTGGTAGGGATCTCAGATGTGTTCAGGGGTTGAATGAAGGCATGTGTTACAATGTCGAAATTTTCTGTGTCACTTAATGGAATTCTAGTGGGCTTTTCGAAAGGAAAAGAGGTGTTAGACAGGGTGACCCATTGTCACCATATTTGTTCATTCTTATGATGAATGTTCTTTTTGCAATGTTGGACCTAGCAGTTAAAAACAATGTTTTTCGGTTTCATCCAAAGTGAAAAAGGGTCCACTTAAGCATTCTTAGTTTTGCAGATGACCTCATCATCTTCTATAAAAGGTCCTTGGATTTCATACTTGGTGTAAGAAGTGTCTTGGATGTCTTCTATACCATGTCTAGCCTACTGCTTTCATGATAGGGAAGCTCCTAGTTAGATATATAGGAATCCACATCAATGCTATTTGTGTGGCTTGGCTGATGAATCTCATGACCATTTAATTTTTGAATGCCCTTTCTCTATAGGGCTATGGACTGCTATCCTGGGCAAGTGCAGAGTACATTTAGAAGTTGAGAGGCTGAGCTAAATTGAGCAGTGACAAGATCGAAAGGTAACTCACTGATTGTTTTTATTTTGAAGCAAGCTTGGAGTGCTTTTGTCTATGACATCTTGGTAGAAAGGAATATGAGACTATTTAGAAATATAATTAGAAATGATGCTAATGCTCTCGAGGCCATTCAAGAAGTGGTAAGGATTATACAGAGAAATGACTTTGGAAATAATCAGATTCGTGTTGCATGTGGAATTGACTAATTCCCCTGGATACTTGTATTGATTGTATCAGTTTTCTGCTTATAGAAATGAAAAGCTCACAACTTATGTAAAAAAACTTATTCAGATAATATTAGAAATACAATTTAAAAAACAATAAATTTAAAATTTTATGTGAATATCTCGGTTTAAAACTAGTTTAATATATAGATTTGAGACAAAAAATATATATATATTTTTTATTTATTTTCACATTATTTTTTATAAAATACTTTTCTAACTTTAAAATCATAAGCGATTATTTAGTTTTAAATATAATCGGCGTACTATTAAATTAAATTTTACTTCTTTCTGCTTCAAATACATATGAGGGCGAAGTAATAATTTGTTTTAGAAAGGTTGAAATTGAATTATAATTTTTTGGAGAATCAAATTAATGTAATTATATCATTGCATTAACTTAATATCTTTATAATTTTTTTAAAGGGAATAAGTTAAATTTTATCATTTTTGGGTAAAATTGAATTATAAATTTTTAGAGAAGTAAAGAAAGAAAATGAATATCTTGTATGAAATATATCCACAAGTATAGATATTGAAAAAATTGGTTAGTGTTGAAAGACACTTTGAACTTTCAAAAGTGAAGTTTTCGGACCAATAGTCTAAACACCTAAAGGTGTAATGCAATTCGGGTACAAATAAGTGGTCGTAAGATATAAATACGACTTGAACTATGATTTATGAAGAATTTGTAATTACTTAATGGTAGATGCAATTACTTTGGCAGTTGTGAAATACTTTATATGCGTCTAATTATTTTGTGGATCCTTATATAAAGAAAGTTATCATTGAAGGATTTCGACTGCCATAAGCAGTTAATTTAGGTTATCGAGAATATTATTCAATCAAATTGAACAGATCCCTTTATGGATTAAAACAATATGGGCGCATTTGGTATAATTGTCTTAGTGAATATTTATTACCAGAAGACTATAAGAATGATCCAATATTCTCGTGCATTTTTTATACTGAGGTTTAGCAACGGATTTGTTATTATTACTATGTAAGTTGATCATTGGGACTCCTAAAGAGATCCCCTTGACATTAGAACACTTAAAGAAAGAATTTTTTTGTCTTGGATTATATATTGAGCACATAAGGGGTGAATTTCGTGTGCATCAATCAAAATACATAGAAAAATGCTAAAGAGATTGTACATACATAACGTACATTCGTTGAGCATCCATATAGTTATTAGTTCGCTTGATGTAAACAAAGATTCATTCCTTCCTCGAGAAAAGGATCAAGATATTCTTGGTTTGAACGTGTCATACTTAAGTGCAATTGGTGCATTGATGTATCTTTCTAGTCGTGCACGACCTGACATATCATTTGTTATCAATTTGCTAGCAAGATTTATCTCATGTTCACCTGAAGACATTGGAATGATATTAAGCATATATTTCGTTATCTTTGAGGTACGAAAGACATGAGTTATTTTTCTCTAATTTATCCAAACAAAATTAGTTGGTTTTGCAGATGTATGGTACTTATATGATCCTTATAATGCTCGATCACAAACTTATTATGCATTTGCATATGATGATACCACAATTTCATGGCGCTTGATGAAACAAACAATTCTTGTTACATCCTCTAATCATGCTAAGATTTTGGCTATCAATAAGGCTTGTAACACCCTCAAACGGATGTCATATTTGGGCTTCAAGCCCAACCCGTTACTATAAAATTTTCAACCTAGTTTAACCCAAACCACATCCATTTCTTAAATTCAAATATTTCAACATAGATAAATAGTTAAAAACGTTACTTGGGAGCTCCATTTAAAATACATGATTAAAAACATTCAACTCAAGATTTAAATTCTAAAATAAGAGTTACAATACAAATATAGGGTCCCACGAATACATATCCCAAATAATCAAATTACTATAGTCGGAACAAGTTGATGCTAAAGTCCTACTCCGATGGTACTCCAACAATGTACACAAACCTGCGAACGGAAACAACAATTTCAAACACGGAGCTAATGAAGCTATGCGGGTATAGTTCTACTAAACCATGGTTCATACAAATCATAAATATGAGCATGTGGATAATGATGATATCATGGAAATAAAATAGCATTTGTGCTACCTCTAGTTGCCAAAACACATAGAAAACAATAAAGGATGCATTAATCTCACATAGCACATATGCATCAATCCAAACAAACCTGGAGTGAGGCCATGTGTCACACAGGCTTGGGAACATACAATCGGAGTGAGTCCATGTATCACATAACCTCTTAATGTACACTAGTACTCGGAATCTCTCATCGAGTATCATCGGATGAGGCCCGGTGTCACATATCCTCGGGAACGTACATACGACGTATCATCTCATGGTGTTGCAACACGCTCTCTAGGTATTCGGATCAAAACAATCAAGAGTGACTCTACCACACAAGTACCCTTACTTGGCACACAACATTACTCGATCCACCAAGGAACCCTATGGTTGCTATTACAAATAATCACCCAAGGTTTACCAAGTTATTACACACTATACTCGTATATGAGGGTTAAATCTCGGTTTCTCAGTTGCCCTCTATCCCAGCTTCAAGCTTTCTCCTTTCCTTGCTCTTTCCATTTCTCTCAACCCCCCCCCCCCCACAAAACCCACATTTCTCTCTCACCACCAATCTTATTGATTCTTACCTCAAAACGTAGATCTTTGAGTGATGAACAACTTGTCTCAGAGAATTAAAGAGCCACCCTCCCTCTCCTCTTGAAAAAGAGAAATTTACCTAACTACCCTCCATCATCCTCCCAACTCAACTACAAGCCCAAAACTGAAGCCCAACAACTATATACAAGCCCACTAAGGCTCTCAAAGGCCCAAACTCTCGGTCCAAACGTGAATCTCACATTTCGGGTTAAACTGACCTTCAGATTCTGAAATCCAGGCCATTACAAGGCTAGTCGTGAATGTGTGTGTGGCTAAGGTCTGCAATCCATCATATTCAAGAAGATTGTGGTTTACACTCTAGAAGAGTAACATCGACAATCTTATATGAAGATAATAAAATTTGCATTGCCCAACTTAATGAAAGATGCATAAAGAGCGATAGAACAAAACACATCTAACCAAAAATCTTCTTCACTCATCGTCTACAAAAGAATTAAGACATTGTTGTTCAACATATTCGTTCTAGTCAGAATTTGATAGTTCTATTTGCTAAGGCGCTCCCTAATGATCTGTTTGAGAAATTAATTTACAACATCTGATTGCATCTTTCCAAAGATCTTATGTGATGTTTTCAGGAGGAGAAGTACGTGTTGCACTTCTTTTCCTAAACCGAGGTTATGTCTCAATGTGTTTCCTTGGTAAGGTTTTTAACGAGGCAACATGCGTATATAAAATGTGTGTACTCTTTTTCCTTCACTATTTTTTTTCTCATAGGGTTTTTATCATAGTAATGTTTTAATGAAGAACATTATCTTCATGGATATCCAAGGGGAGTGTTAAAGAATATTTATTTATGGTAGATATTCATGTATTAAATGTACTTTATTATTATAGTTTAATGTCCATTAAAATTAAGGATTTTTATGCCTCTAAATATAAAATTTGGAGAAGACAGTATACACAACCTACATTAAGAATACAATAAAAATTTCTCTCTCTCTCTTCTTTACTTTATTTACAAAAATTTTACTATTGTATTATCTTATAATGTTATAAATTGTTAAAGGACTAAGTGGAAGGCAAAAATTCAATTTTATATTTGCATCAACTTGTAACTTCATAATTTGAAAGGGTTTTAAGCAAAAATTTTCAATTTTGGGAAACTAAGGCGTTTAACTCTAAGGTAGCGTTTGGTTTATAAAACTTAAGATTACACTATTTAAATGTTAAATTAAAAATATTTGCATGAAAATTCATAAAAACATTTACATAGAAATATTTCAATGTTACATTGAAAACATTTGCATAAAAATGTTTCATAAAATTTTCAATTATACTTGTGGTATATTTTATTTTTATCAAGTTAACTTTTAATATTAAATTGAAAATATTTGCATGAAAATTCATAAAAAAAATTCATTACACTATTTAATTTTTAAAAAAAAAACTTTGTGTTTAACATATTATTAATATAATTAGTATACTAAATGATGTTAAAATACAACCATGTTTTCACCATGGAAAATGACCCCAAAAGATATATTATTTTAAATGTATGTACAAAAATATAGTGTGTGGTAGTTTGTATAATTTGTTTATATTGGTGGATCCCGCATACAAAATTTATTGATTCAAATTTACTTCAATCTCTTTATCTCTATTAGGCGAAATGAGTAGAGGATCACTAAAAGCAAACATGATTCTAAACGAACATTCTAATATTAATTAACACAAAATAAAAGGGCAATCATTAGATAAGATATTTAAAAATAATATTAGAGATATCATAAATATAAGATTAATAAAAACATATTAAATATTAATTAATATTAATTTAAATATATGCAACATCATGTAAATATTAATTAATATAAAATTAAAATATTTAATAAATTTACACTCCAAATAATTAGTTATCTAGTTAAAAAAATATGTTAAGAATGATCCAAATGTAGAAGACTTGTTATTTTAGGAGAATTATTATCGAATTTTATGGGAATTGACAAATACCAAAGAAAATGGCAAGAATGACATTCTCACCATTTTGATCGAAAAAGTGCTATTGTTGGTAATGATCTTTTCCACCCTGGTGAGAATCATTTCAATCCAAACATGCGAATATGACTCCAGAAAATATTATTACTCCATAATAATAATATTTTCTGCGAACCAGACACCCCTTAACTATATTCCTAAATACCTATTCAATATTTTAAACTTATTTTTAATTTAATCATATATAATATTTAATCAAATATAATTAATGTAAAACTAAATGAGTTTGAATATATGACTGATATTAACAATAAAAATGAGGAGATTTTATGGGGAAGATAAGGAAACAATCTAAGTCACCTAGTTACTCATGCAATGGTCCAAAAAATATATAAACCTAAATGAATTTTTACATAGTTTTAGTTGATCTTAGGGGATAGGTTCCTTTTACACTATGTAAAACTCACAAAGTTGTATAGTAATTTAGAACAATCAAATAAGTGTAAATTAATGGTGATTAAACCTTTTCTTTTTTTTTCGTTTGAATATCTCTACATTTTCAAGTTTTAATATTGACCATCAATTTACACCCATCTAATATTCTTAAATTAATATAAAATTTTTAAGTTTTACATATTTTTTGGATTGTTGGATGAGGTTAATGGATGATTGAGATTATTAATAGAAAATGAGAAGATTCTAATGTAAAAAAGGTAGGGGATAATGCAATCATCCATTCACCCTCCTCCAATGGTCAAAAATGTGTGAAAATAAGTGAGTTTTACATGGTATAAGTTAATCTTAATTCATGTGTAAATATATGTATATATAGGGATAAGATCCAATTACACAATGTAAGAGCTTTTAACTTTTACATAATTTTTGGATCGTTGGATAGACGAAATGAATGATTGAGATTAACAATGGGTTATCTCAAGATCATCACTTGCGGGAAAAATGTAAGGTGTTAATCTTAGTTATCTATTTCGTCCATCTAACAATCAAAAAACGTGTAAAACTTAAAAGCTTTTACATTCTGTAAGTGGATCCTAACCCATATATATGTAAAACTTTCAAGTTTTACATTTTTTTAGACTGTTGGATTGAAGGCAAATGGATGGATGAGGTAAACGGTAGAAAATGTGAAGATTATCACTTAAAAAAAATAAGGAAATAATCTTAGTAATTTATTACCATCATCCAACGGTTATAAATTTATAAAAGTAATTGAGTTTTACACAATATAAGTGGATCACAACCATATATACTTAATTTTATATTGTCATGTTTGTTGTACTAATAACAATATCAATCCAATTAAATCTAATATGAAAATAAATAATTTTATTTTTCAACTACTTGCTTGGACATATTATATTTTAAGAAAGTCAGATTCGCATTAATCTATTTAGTCTATTTTTATCATCTGGATATGCTAAAACTTGTTGCTCTTAAAACGAGATATTTAAGCTTAGTGGACTCATCCAAAGTTTTAAAGGCCCAAACATTACTGATTAAACGAGATGCACCTGCTCTATTTTCAGGATAAGACATAGCATTACTTGGACAAAATATTATTGGCAATTTTTGTTTTTTTGGTTTTCGAGTAATTTACTGAAGTGATTCCGGTACTAATACGTCGCATTCTTTTGGTTAAAATTTTTATTGACAATTATTTGATGATCATAATTCAAATTATATATAATATTTTTATTGACAATTATTTGGTTAAAATCAGTAATGTTGTCTTTATTTTTCTTGCATCAATTTTTTTCTTGTGTCATTCAATTGTATCAATTTTATTCTTTAATCTAGCGTTGACCGTTAACGAGCAGACATACCAATTAACGGTGCTGACGTGATGGTTCACAATATAGACTTGGCAGTACAAATGTGACGATAACATGACAAAGGGGATAAATTGATTTTTTTAACTGACTTTGAGGGAATAATTGATTTTTTTGTCGAGTTTAGGGGCATAATTGATTTTAATTGAAAGTTCGATAACTTATTAATAGGTTTAAGGGTCACCTTTTGTCCCTGTAGTAGTCTCAATTTATCGATTTCTCCCCTATGATATTTTTGCATCAATTTAACTCTTGAAGTAGTTGAATTGCATTACCGTTTGCCCCTTGACTGACGGAAGCCAACATTGACCATTACAGTGCTGGTGTGGCAGTCAACGGTGCTGACGTGGTAGTCCACGTGTGATGACATGGCAGTCCATGTGTGAAGATGACGTGGTAGAGGGGCAAAATTGATTTTCTGACCTGGTTTGAGGGGCAAAATTAATTTTCTAGTTGAATAAAATGTTAAAATAACAAAATTTTAAAAAAATAAAAATAAGTAAAAATTATAAAATTAAAAGCTATAAAATTATAAATTATTCAAAAATTAAAATTTAAAAATAAATTCTACACTCTAATCTTAATTTCTAAATTTCAAACCCTAAAAATCTCAAACTCTAATTTGAAACCTTAAATTCTAAACCTAATTGAAAATTTTATCAATATAAAGTGACGACGAATCATAAAAATATGTGTATAGATTTAATCAAGTAAAATGTTTAAATTTTAATATTTAATGTTTGTGATTTAGAAATTAGACTTAGAGTGCAGGGTTTAAGTTTTTTTAGTATTGAGAGATAGGGGCACCAAAAATGGTAAATAATTTTTGTTCGGTTGAGAGAATCACATTAACCCTATTTTAGGATCATTTCTTCCTTATATTCTTTGAAGAGAAAGAAAACTAAAATCGTCCAATTTTTTTAAGGTTTTTATATTCTTTTAATATTTTATAAATATTTCAAATTTTAATTATTGAATAATTTATAATTTATTAGCTTATGATATTTTAATTTATAATTTTAACTTATTTTTATATATTTTAATTTATTTTTAGTCATATATTATTAATTTTTTAAATAATTTTTATGTTATTTTAATATTTTAGTATTTTACTCATATTTTTGCTTAAAAATAAATTTTGCCCTCGAATTCGCTTGAAAAAATAATTTTACCCCTCTGTCACATCATCTTCACATGTGGACCGCCACGTCAGCTTTGTAAACTGTCACGTCAGCACCGTAACGGTCAACGTTGGCTTCCATCATTCAAGGGGAAAACGGTGATGCAATTCGACTACTTTACGGGATAAATTGATGTGAAAATACTATACGGACGGAATTGATAAATTTGGACCATTACAAGGGCAAAAGTGACCCTTAAGCCTATTTAATATTTAAGTTAAAAAATAAAAAATTATTAAAATTAAAAATATTAAAATTGGATAAATAATTTATTTAAAATTCAAGTTAACTTAATCGATTTATTTAATTTTTTAATAAAATTGGATAAATAATTTATTTTTTCAAGTTGAACTTTTACAAATATAATATACAAAAATCGATTCACAAATTTTTTGTGCTCAATATGTATGATTTTATTCAGAGGGAAATTATACAAGAAATTTATCCATAGCCTCATTAAAAACTCCAAATCCTAAATGGGGGAGAAAATCGATTAACAAATTAGTGTAAATATCATTTTGGGTCCCTGATAATTTTAAACATATACAAAGAGAACTCTAAAAAATCAAAGTATTTTTCAATTTTTTTAAATCCATATATAAAAAATAAAAATTTATTAGAAATTATTAAATGATAAAATATAAATATTGAAATTAAAAAAAACGTTTAGGAAGAATTAAAACAATTAAACACTCTCATCGAAAACGTTTTCGACTTCGTCAATTTGAGTATTACCATTCGTCAAAAAAATTCAGTGGAATCAACCTTGTATTACAGTAAGAATAAAACTCAAAATTTCTTTCCCTATTTTACATCAAACTAATGCTCATTAAATGTAGAAAAATGAAGAAGAATTTTGATTTTATTATTACTCTAACATAAGGATGATTCCATTAAAAATATATTCAAGGAATATTAGTAGGTTTAACATAACTAGAAAGCCCGTTGATTTATAAATTTTGATTTTTTTTTATATTTATATCTTTTGAAATTTTTAAATATTTTAAAATTTTAATAATTTCTTTTTTAAAAATTAAATATTAAATAAGTTATCGAACATTAAATAAAATCAATTGTGCCCCTGAACTCGGCAAAAAAACCAATTATACCCTTGAAGTTAGTTAAAAAAAATAATTTATCCCCTCTACCATGTCATCATCACACGTGTATTGCCACATCAGTATCGTTGACTGCAACGTCAACATCGTTAACTGACACGTCAACATTTTAACGATCAACGTCAGTCAAGGGGTAAAATTGATGCAATTGAATGACTTCAAGGACGAAATTGATGCGAGGCAACAAGCCAATTACCACTCTCGCCGCAAACTGTCGATCAACACCAAGAACCGAAGCAGTAATCTAACCAACCTGGTTTAAACAATCGAACCAAGACTGATCCCTTAGTCTCCAACATCCACATTTAGTAGTCTTCCGACCTCCATCGGGGGACTAGAAAACAATCAGATTTCCAACTCCACATCCGCAATCATTGCCATTTGATCCGCGACTTTGTTACCTCTACGGAGAACATGTTGGAAGGAAACGTTCCAATCACGTTCTTATAACTCTACAATGTGTAACACTATATAAGGCACACTTTGACCATGAGCACCCAATTGGATCAAGTGCAAAGCCTCCAAACCTTCAACTTCGATTTCAACATACCGAAGCCTCAAGTTCCAAGCACATACCAACCCCGTATAGACTCCCCATAACTTCGCTTCCACAACCGAACACACACATACTCCCTTCGTAAAACCCATTATCCAATTCTCATTAGAGTCGCGAATCATGCCTGACATTTGGCCCGACTATCTAGCAACCTTCACGCACCGTCAGAGTTGAGTTTGAACCATCCTTGCACTGGTGTCGAACATGACACTTGTTGCCTCGGCCCTCGCCCTCCAGCAACACCAAGGCTGCCCAACGCAACAACCCTTAACATGGTCGCTTGCAATGCGCGACTACAATCGAGAGTAGAACCGAGCGGCTCGAGAGGATTATCAAACACAATGGAATTGCGATACAACAACAAATTCTATATAATTGAACCAAAAAGCAAGTCCCAATCCACACTATTCTTAGCAAAATATTCTGGCTTCAAGAGATTAATCTAAATCCATTCTTTTAACTCCATAGCACAAAATTCACTCCAACGATCCGTTCGAATCAAAGAAAACTACACCATCATAGTCGACGGACAAAAGCGTAAAACATGATTAACATCTTCAATATCAGTTGAAAAAATTAGGCATCTTCTATCAGTAGAAAACTTGCGATGAACACGCTCGCCATTAGTCATCAATTTATTACAACATGCGAGCCATAGAAATACCTTAATCCGTTGAATGCCACAAAAACTCTCTATTACCTGCCAAACTATATCATGTGGACCATAAGGCAATTTGGCGCGAACCATATACGCATCTAGGACCGAAAATTGTTGATCACACGCATCATCCCAACCAATTTCATTCGATGAAAGCGCACTACTCGACACTTTAATTGCGGCCATGCGAAGCAACACGTAAGGGGGTAGTCTATCGTGAAGAACTGTCGATTCCATTCACCATGTGTCGTGCTCATTGTAGCCATCGATATTCCACGCGGCACCTCGCCATGGTCGGGCAACACTTGAAGGGCTTAGAGGCCAATATCCGCCACCGAAGAATCCCACCAGAAATCCATATTATGTTTATGGCCAATGTTTCAAATAATATGGTCTCGAACATCTTTCCAAATATCACTATGGCCTCTCCAAAGGGAAGAAAAATTTCGACAATGAATTGAGTCTGGAATCCGCAAAGCACACTTGTACTTAGCCCGAAGAAAGCAAACCCATAACGCATTCGGTTTCATGAGTAACTGAAATGCCAATTTCATCAAGAGCGCATCATTTCGAACATGAATCCTCCGAAAGCCAAGGCCCCCATGAGTACTCAGTCTACAAACATCTTCCCAACGAACAAGATGGACCCCTGCACCCGAATCTGAATTCCCCCAAATAAACCGCCGAAACAACTTCAAAAACTCCAAACATGTTCGTTTATGAATTACTGTTGTTTGCATTGTCTATGCAGGGATAACCAAGAGCACATATTTAGCAAGGGTGATACGTCTGGCTAAGGATAATGTTTTCGCCTTCCATCCGCTAAGCTTGTTCTGAACCATTTGGATAAGATACTTATAAGATGTTGTCGTAACACGTTTATGAAGAACCAGAACTCCCAAATAACGACCCAAATCAGTCACCTCCTTAAACCCAATGATCATAGTGATCTGATTCTTTAAAGAACGCGAAACATTCCTAGAGGAAAACATAGTTGTCTTCGCAATATCAACCTTCAACCCCGAAGCACAATAAAAGGAGTCCAAAATAGAACGAAGTAGATAACATTGAGTGACAGACGCCTCAAAACACAACAACATATCATCGGCGAAGAAAAGATGAGAGATAGCAGGCTCTGCTTTCGATGTACGAAAAGGTGTCCACTGTCCCTAAGAAACTGCTAAATGAATGTTTTGAGTAATCTTTCCATGTAGAGGACAAACAGATATGGCGATAACGGTTCTTCATGCTGGATACCCATAGATGGTGTAAACTGAGAAGTGGCGGATCAATTCCAAAGTACATGTGTAGAAACTGACGAAACAAAATGAATAATCAAACATTGTAGGGAGTCAAGAATACACATATCTGTAAGCATATCATCATTGAAGCTATACTCTAATTTGTCATAAGCCTTTTCAAGATCAATCTTAAGTGTCATCCAACCTTGTCGACCTAACTTTCTCTGCATTGAATGAATTACATTGTGTTATCATAATGTTGGCTGTAATGGCACGTCCGGGCACAAAGTTAGTTTGGTTCTCTGAAACCCAACCGATAAGCAAATGCTTTAACCGATTAACAATGACTCTAGTAATCACTTTTTAAATGACATTACAGAGACTGATTGACTGGAACTAACTCATCTTCTCCGGTGTCGCAACCTTGGGTAAGAGAACAAGAGAGTTTTATTAATATCTGCATGCAAAACACCTCCATCAAACACCTAATGAACAAAATGGCATACAGATGGACCCACCACCGCCCAATTATGCCGATAAAACATAGTGTGAATGTCGTCTATATCGGGTGCCTTTAGAGGTCCCATATCGAAGACTGCCACTCACACCTCCTCATCCAACAATGGTCGAGCTAGTTCCCTAAGCTTATCCTGCGCAATAACCAGAAACCAACCTCGTGTTGCATATGGTTCCCCATCAACCAACCTCAAAGCCAATATAGTATTCCCTCGCCGCCGGGCAAGAGTATATGCATGCAAGAATTTTGTGTTACGGTCTCCATGCAATACACAGTTAATACAAGCTTTCTGACGCCATAACTTTTCCTTCTGATCAAGTACCGGTTCCAACTCCGCCTTTAATTTCTTTTCTAACGCAAGCAAGGAATCCGAAAGCGAGATCTGCAAAGCTCGACTAATGCATCACAATTGTGCTAATAAACGTCTCTTCCTTTGGGTAATATGTCCGAAAACATCCTGGTTCCAATTAGAAACGTGAGACTGAAATTCCTGAACATTATCTTGAAAAGGTATACCAACCTTCCAAAGTGAAAGCAAGAAATCCGAGAAATTAGGATGCTCCGACCAAGCTGCAAGGTAACGGAATGGACGATTTTGAACCGTACAAATTTCATCCTCAGATTTCAATATGTAACCCCCTCGTCCCGGTCTGGACGACTAACCGGTCCGAGCAGGTCACACGGGGAAAACCGAAGTGAAACTCGTTAAGGCTCCCCTTCGGTTAGCAACCCTAGAAAATTTCTTTTAATTATTATCTTGTCTAAAGGCATTCATACATCCTATGTGAGATACGACAGCGGAGAGACAACAAAGCGATGCGAAACAATCAAACAAGCAATTCAACAACCCATTTTAGCCTTTACAACATGTCGTATCGATACGCTAGGAGACCGTATCGATACGCCTTGACTTGGTCAACTACCCAGAGTCAACCTAGGGAGACCATATCGGTACACTGGTTGACCGTACCGATACGTCCTCGACGGTCAACTTCTCACGGTCAACGATATAAGACCCTACCGATACACTCAAGACCCGTACTGATACGCCAAAATCTCGTCAATATCTCAGATTTCCAGAGAGCTTTTGGCATATCGATACACCCCCGTGTACCGGTACGCTAGGCTTAAACTGAGCCCCAAAGTGTAGGACCGTATCGATACGGCCCTTGGGCGTACCGATACGCCATGCACTACAAGACTCATTTTAGCTACAAAACCGACCAAGACTCAACTATAGATGTATTTTACGACTCATCTAGCAACATACCAACACTCATACACCATTTAGCAACCAAGATTAAGCATGCGAGGCTACTTAACCGAACTAACATGGCATTCATCTCAATATAGGCATTTAGGTTGAAAACTTGCATAAAAACATACATGACTTCACCATTTCATTCAAAGGCAATAAACACACAAATAGGCATTTCATGGCAAGGTTTCACATGCTTTTAAAACAACATAAGCATTCATGAATCACGGTCATAAGCCTTTGAACACAAGCATATAGGCAACAACATACATGGTTTACAAATCCAGGACAAGGCAATAACAACAAACCAACATATATGAGTCTAACAATGCTCATACAACCACGTGGCATCAACAAACCAAACACGCTAGGACATCAAAGCCAACAAAGGAGTTTGAACTCCAACCACATACAAGTCTAATACCCCCAATGTCTAGGCATTATTACAATTACTTAAATCATACTTGAGCTACCCGAGAACTCCAAAAAAGCCCCTCCCTTGTTCACTTACCTTCCGAACTCTAACGATCTGCATGTTGTGAAAAGGAGAGCGTAAGCGTGATAGCTTAATGAGCGAATCCCTAAAACATCATCAATCATGCAGTTTTCAAAACACATTTCGTAAGTGATAAATAAACCATTTGAATGCACGAAAGCAACACAACAACGCAAATACATGGTTTGCACATGCACAACCAAAACACGGTGGGACCACACATCACCGTTCGACTAGTAGTTTTCCGATGGGACCACACATCACCTTACTCTACTACTAGCCACTACCGGTGGGGCCACATATAACCGTAGTTATGACAACCATCACGTGAGGCTCGACACCAACAACAACTATACAGCAACAACGGATGTAGAAGCAATCCACAATGCATATGATATCACAACAATTACTCATACATCATCACTTAACCATCATGGTAGGATTAGTAAACTTACACTTGGGTTTAGGTTAGCCCTCAAGGCTCCACCCAAACCCCCAAGAACCCATTTTTGTAATCAAAACAAGTTCAAGACATTTTGACCCACCGATGCAACCCAAACGGAAGCCGAACACCGATCTCAAGTCTCCAAATTCCCCGAATTAGTGCCCGAAGCCTCTCCAACGGTTTCCCTTGATTCTAGTCAATCAAAAACAACAATTTACTCAATCATTCAACCTCAAAACCAGTGTCACAATCAAGACACAATTCCAAGACCCATTTACCACATTTCCAACCCATGAACTAACAAAAGTTCTTCATTTTCGTACTCCCTAATAACCCAGTAGAAAACTACCAAATCTAATGCCCAAAACACCTCCAAACACCTTCAAAACACCCTTCTAGTATCACTATAGCACCAACCCAACTCCCTTTTACAAAACCACACCAAAAACACAAATTTTGACACTTTTAAAATACCCCAAAACCCAATTTCGGGATTCTTAATAAAAATCAACCAAATTGAGATATAATGTACCTTAGGGCTAGGTTAACTCATAACGTAACTCTACATATCAAAACAAAACGAAAATCCATTAAAGTTTCATGCTTTCACTTCAAAACTTGAAAACCTTAAAAACTTTGAAAGAGGATTTCTATGAAAACTAAAGCTATGGAAATGTTGGAAATAATGATGAGAAATCAAAAACATGCTTACGTTGAAGAGAGCCCTTGAAATGATGAAGAAATTTGATGAAATAGTGTTTAGGGGTTAAGGGAGGTTTTTGACGTGAAATTTTTGAAGTGAGGAAGAAGAAGAGAAAAGTCTCTAAAATCCTCTTCTACTCATCTTTTCCTTATTTTCAAAATTACCAACATGCCCTTAATGAAATCAAACCCTTTTAATTTAAACCAAAGCTTAGTTAAATTTTAAGACAAACCCACGACTCGAACCCGATTTACCCGAGTAACATCCGACCCCTAAACCCGGGGTGTTACACAATAAAAAAGGACAATGTTCAGATCCAATCCTATCAAGATGTAAAATATGAGAATTTAGATAAAAAAAAAATAATCCATGCATTATTCACCACACATCTGTCAAGAAACTAATACAAATCACCACGAGACCAAGTAAACGGCTGCCCACGAAACCCCATATCCATGAGTCTTGCGCTTTGTAAAAAGTCTGCAAACAGACGGCTCCCACCAAACCCATTACTCGACCCGCTTTGGCGTTCGCCCGGAGTCAAAATCACATTACAATCCCCTCCAACAACCAATAGAATATCCAAACCAGGATCAAGCTTGACAATTTTGGACCAAACAAGTGGCCTTTTAGACAGCTCAGGACTTGCATACGTAGATGTAAAGTGTATCGAATTTGGCTTTTATGTAGAGTGAAACCGTCCATTTATGAACTGATTCGAGACATGAAGTACCTCATTCTCAACTAACATATCCCACAACAACCAAATACCACCACCAAAACCATGAGCTTCTACCTTGAATGAATGATCAAAACCCAATGAAGTAAGGACCTTATCTGCCCGACGACCACTCACCCTTGGCTCAAACAAAGAAACCACTTTCGGTTGACGGTCCCGAACAAGCGAACAGAAAATACTACAAAATTCAGAGATAGATGCACCCTGAAAATTTCAAAATAATAGACTCATGATTATAAAAGAAAGTGAAAAAAACAAGGAACTTACTATTCCATAGAATCCGGAATGCTATCCGGAACACCATCCTCTTGCGACACCACATGCACCGATGGTTTCATAGAATGATCAGCCTGTGTCGAGTCCTTAGTCTCACTTGAACCCACCGAAGACACTGAGTCATGCTCAACCGAGCCCCCTACAACTTCAATTGAATCCAACTTGCGGGAGAAACTTTGCATTCAATCAAAAAAGACCGGTTACGGATTTGTCTTAAGATCCAACAGCTTCCGCAACTGAAACCCCCTGGTACTTGAACCTTGTGTTGACAATCCTTTAGACTTAACAATCTTCTCTCCCACCGATCCAAATTTCGGTTGTTGCTTCTCCATAATTGTCATGGTAGCATGCCTATAAAAAGTACCCAACGCCTCATAGGAAACAATGATATTCTCTGGATCCGCCACTATTGGCACTACATTTACACTACCTTTAGCTCGAGCCTCATTCTTAGACTTCTTTTCAGGTTTCGAGGCCATTTATGTGTCATTCTTGGTGTTATTCGACATATCAACCTCCCACCTAGGCGTGTTACCCACAACCGACGTAGGCTCCTTCCGTCAAGCACCTTCAAGGACATTTCCCTTAGCAATATTGTCAACCTCATGTACTCCTTCCTCTTGGGATAGTGCAACAAACCGAGACCCCGAGGCATTCCATGCACACCCATTCATGGAATTGATCACATTGGAACCGCTTACACTATTCATAGAGCGGCGATGTCGGGTATCAACTGTCATCCACGACCTAAAGAGCACCTTCTCACTTGGTTCAGAATGGAGATAAGGGAGCGAGACTCCCATCACTTGCCGTTGAACCCTTAGAAGCTACATTCTTATCCATATTAACACCACAACTCTCCTTTGAATGCCCATATATTCCACAATTGCAACAAATTTTTTGGAGCCCCCATACTCTAACTTCTATAACCTTTTATCAATTCCAATACAAGGCAGTAAGGTCTTGTTAAGATCAACCATAACAATCAACCTTGCAAACTTACAACGCTCACCTCCTTGAGTGTTGTAATCGATCTTTACCACACGACCAACCACTAAAGAGATAAGTCGAAAGAGGGCTTTAGAACAATACCAGTGTGGCAATCCTGGTAACCTTATCCACACAATGACATGGGACGAGTGCTTTACAGTCGTTGAAAATTTCCTACTCCATGGTTGCACAGTCAGATAACTGCCATAGATAGTTCATGGACATTCGGTTAACGCCTTTGTGTAATCACTTTCTTTCTCAAATCGAACCAATAAATAATGGTATTGCGCATGTTGGAATCATTCTGATCATGCACACGATCCGAGAATTTGATTGAATAAAACGGAACAAAGCGATCGATAATGTAATCCTCTTCCAATACAACAACATTATCTTGCAAGAAACCCCAAGTTTCCATTGATTTCCTATTTTCTTTAGGGTTATGCACCACCTTGCTTGCATAAGAATCTTTGGCATCCACGGTAGCCTCCATCGACCCATCAACAATATGAACGTGCTTAACGTTTTCCTCTCCAGGCCGCATCTCACCCATGACTTCAATAACCACCACCCCGGACGTAGCAATACTCATATCAGAACCGACATCTTCCACGTTACCAAACCCTAACCAGCATCTTTGGCTTTCTTAGGATCATGACGATCCTCTACATAAATTACCAACCCAGCATGTTCTAACGCAGGCGGAAGATTAACCACCAATGGCACCCCATCCGGCTGACGGCCACTCGCCTATACAGTGGCAGGCAAGAGGGCGACGGACCTCCTAAGCTTAAAATTTGTCATATCCTAAAACAACTCAACATTTTTTCTTTAACAGGTTACGTTTTCCAATATCAACGTCATTCATGTCCACCCAATGATGCATTTGTGCCTTATAAAAATCTGTAAACAATTCCGCTGGGGCAGTTGGACTTACTCGAATAGTATTCTATAGCAAATAATGTTTGTTACTTACAATCAAGAACAATTTATCGACAAACAAATATGGCATAAACATTGTATAAGATGGTAAAAAATTAACATACATCAATACTAGAAGGCATAAAGACTCGATGTTTACTTCCTTCTTTTGCCGCCTTACAATTCTCGAAGAAGCACACCATATCAATAATATTGCAAATTTAAAAAAACAATAATGATCACAATGCAAAATAGGTTCTAAGTGTTTCATATAATTTCAAGCCATATGCGATATTTATTAGACTAATTGTATTTCCGACCCATGGATCTGGTCGTAAGACAACCATATCAGTTCTTTTGGCATCGCAGATGTCTCATGTAATCACAATATAGCTGCATACAAACATTGTATTATGGCTTGATTTTACATTGCACAATATAACAAATTAAAGTTATAAAGTTGAAGGTATTCCATAAATAATCACAATAGGCCCATTCTTGTCCACCAAGCCCATCACGTAGTACAACATATAGTAATGTCTCTAACCCTTCATCTTTAGCCTTTCACAAGAATGATATGATGGTAACCACGAAAATCATAATTCATGTAAATGAAAAAAAAATCATGACCATTAAGGGACAACATTTAATTCGATGGCCTTAACGGCCAAAATTGTATTATTTCCAATGTTCCCTTTGATGGGCTTAAGGCCCAATATTCGATGGCCAATGTTCAATGCATATGGTAACCATCATCTGCTATTATTAACGTACACGATGCACACAACCAACAATTACCATTGCGAATGGTAATTACACGGAATAATTTTTCCTAATTAAATTTTGAAACTTTATGCAGTTGAATGGTTATCATTTGAGAGTCGAGGGGATTTTCGACTAACCTAGCTGCCATCCTTGTTAGCCTACAATGGAACAGTACACAAGTCAAGTCCAAGTCCATAGGTCCATGGAAAAGATGAAATTGATCTTTAAAATTTAATTGTAGCTTTTACCTTTTTCTTCACCGGTGCTGGACAGTGGGATTTTTGTATCTCCGTCTATGCTCTGCTTAACTCGACTTGGGGTGTTTTGAACATGGAAGGAGGAGTAACAGTTTATGCTTTCTCAGTAGGAATATGGCTCTAACCATCCTCTCTCACAAGTGACGTCTACATAAAGTTACAGTCAACAGCTCTATTAATTTCAATCACAATTTAGGCCTTATCAAGCTACATACTCCTTGACATCGTCTGCAAAGATTCTTTCATGTCATCCCGTATTTGTTTCAGAACAACAATGATTTTGACTTCTAAATTGTTTATTTTCAGTTCAAAACCGTCCATGTTCTTCTCCACAATCTTCTTTAAGCTAGTCATCTCGGCCCTCAATTCTGCGACATCTTTAGAAAGACTACTTAATTTCTCTCCCATCATCGTATCATCAACCACCTTATAATGTCCAATTTCTCCCCGCCTTTAATTTTCTTCTCAATTCCCATTTTCACAACCTCTTTTAGCCCATTCACCTTGGACATTATTTGCTCCCCACATTCAAATTTCTTCTCAATTCTCGTATTGACAACCTCTTTTACCTCATTCACCTCGGACATCATTTGATGAACCATCTCCGACAACATTTCCCATGTTGTATACTAAAACATCGTACTCCGCGGAAGCAACCTTGCAAAATAAATAAATATTAAAATTTCACCTTCCCCAAAATAAATGATTAATACTATGACACATTACATATTCACTTACGTCTCTTTAAAGCTTTCGCCTTTTCTTGCTTCCATGACTTCACCAACTTTAGGTTGTTCAACAGTTGCAGGTAATGACTGGTTCCAAGAAATAATCTTTACCTTGAAAATATATAATTAATTAGCCATGATCGCAATTGACATAATAGATGAATAATAATCCAGTATACACTTTTGGTATATTCACAACTCGGGCGCTCTTCATTTAGGCATAAACACACGCGACCTCTGACTGCACCCAATGCAAAATGTGAGTTGTACCACCATTAGAAGCTACACTGGCTATGCTATCAAATGCAGACCAATAATCATACAGCCTAACCCGAATTCCATATCATTCACAACACAACATTAATTTATATGACATGACTCAGTTCCACTCATTTCTCATTACTAATGTTAATTAAACTTTACCTCTAAGACTGCAATGCACCCTTTTAGGTAAACGTGCCTTCTCAACCTCTATATAAAACTTATTGCATTAATAAGCATATTGTAAACATACTTGGCCCAATTCACTTTTCCCTGTAAGTAATCGTCGCACGACAACTTCAAAAAATTTGGACTTGGGTGTGCCTCAGCAATAGGACACAGAAATCTCCAATAATGTATAGCAACACCATTGCTTTCAAAGCATCCCCTTCAAATAAACCAGATAGTACATCTCGCTTTATTTTACCAAATGTGAAAATTGTGCTGAGATTATACTTTTCACCGAGTTCTCTACCATTCTCTCTCGACATTAGTTCATTAACATCAACACCCTCATTCTTCAGGCCCAATATAGCTTCTACATCTTCAACTGATATAGGAATGTTGTGTCCCTCAAATTGAATAACACTCCTATCTAAATCAATACTTTCCATCAATTCCCCACATAGGTCCCGACATAGAATGTGCAATTTTATGAAAACTAAGGACCCAAAACCAATTTCATCAAGAATAGGATCATTTTCTATCATCTTCATTCCCTTTATCAAATCGTACAATTGCTTTTGACTACACCTTGTGTCAAAAGATGTCTATAGGGGATACGATAAGAACTTCCTATGTCAAGCTCAATATAAACTATTATACTCTATCAAACAAAGAATGTCTTTAGATTGCTATTCCCTATTACCTTCTTTGGTTGTCCTGATCTAGATTCTTTGTATGTCGCCTTCTCCTTCTCAGTTTCATCAATGTAAATTTGTTTGTCTTCCTTGGCCATTTCCTTCCATTTCTTGCCTAACTCTTTCCTAACCTACAAATGAAAAAATCAAATGAATTTAACATATTACACATCATAAAGCACTGAAACCTACCTCATGAGTCGCTTTTTCCTCAGTTTGCTTCATCCTTTTACATTCATCTTTACTGTAAAACGTGAAAAAAACCAAAGGTATAAATTCAATAATTCTGCATTTCGATTAAATAAGAATACGTAAATATCAACTTACTAAAACTACGTGAAGGGAGGAATTGTTTTCCTTCCGCACGGCTTCTCACATATGGCCAGGATTTCAGACGGAGCTTCCTTAGCAAGTTCGTTATCAAAAAATTCGTTATCATCAACTTCATTACAATCTTTATCAGCAAAGTCATTAGGAACTTCATCATTACCTTCTTTATCGGCAACTACTTTGCCAACTTCATTAGCCCTTTCTTTACCAAAATCATCCGCAACATCGTCAAAAACGAGATTCAAATTTACAATAGTCATCCTAAAGATTAAATCTTCAAATGAGTCAGTGCATAAACAAACCAACTCACTCATAAATAAACTCATACGCATTACAAACGAATCTAACCTTTTTGAAGTTAAAGTCGATGAAAAATTACCATTTAAAAAAATTGAAAAAGGACAAAATTTTCAGTTTAAAACGATTTCCTTCAACAAGAAATGGAATCCCATTCAAAAATTTCAAAACACAAACCTTAGATTTCAAGTATTCTGCAAATAAACAAAAAACTTAGGCATTTGCTTTTCTTGTTACCTTCTCAATGGAGACGATTGCACAGGTTAGTTACAGACCTAAGTTAAGGTTTTGATCTTTTGAACTGACTGAAACGTTTTTCCCAATTTCAGAAGGGTTCTCCAGATTTTCAGAGGAAAAATGAATTCCAGTCGTAAAATGTTATTAAACAAGTGAAGGCCCGACTCTCATTCTAGGAGCCGAAGGGTTTTATTCGCTACGATTAGCGAAATGACAACGTACGTTTCGAGACCTGAAAGAATCACTGGAAATATGAATCGTTAAACCAAAAATATTATCATCTTCAACTTTAGGTTGCGTAACTCCTTTACAAATTCCGATACTTGTTGATTTTAGCTAATATATTTATCTACTTCATAAACTTTTACGGTTTCTACGTCTACTTTTATCTATCCAACATACCTTTCTACAGGTTTCGATACTTATGCGTACGTTCCGAAACATACTATACAAACGTGTAATCTTAAAGTCACTTTAAACATTTGTAGTTTATACTTTTTCTATAGGTTCTGGAACATGTATAAAAGTTTCGATATCATGAGAAAAACGTCAATTGTTACACGTTAACGCTTAAATGTTACTTTCACATCAAACTATTTCGTTACTCTATATCAAATTCCAATACATCTTCTTCAAACTTTACTTGTCAGATACCTCACTAATAATTTAGGTTTATACTATTAACTACCGATTCCGGTATTTATTTCATAGTTTCAAAATGTATGTGCTCTTTTTACTTTTGACGTTGCTACACAAATTTTCTCCCCATTAATTTGTGAAACTTCTTACTAAATTTTGATACTTACCGGCAATGACCTCTTCCCGTTTCCATGTGTTTTTATAGGAATCTAAATCTAACGATCAAATCATAAGTTTTCCCATCCGACGGCTCTAACATACTGTCGTTTATTAGTCGTACACTAATTCGCTGTTCTTTAGACAACCCCATTCTTCTTCCCAACACCCATGAAACCTAATTTTTTCTCTCACTCTTTTTAATCTCACAACCACCATCGTCGCCTAAGACACACTCAAGTCACAACCACCATCGCCGCCTAAATTTGCGCTCTTCTTCAGCAACCTTACCCCAACCACCACGAGTTCGTGCCTTTTAACCCTGATTTCCCTAACACTCATTTGCCAACGTCTTCATTGCCTATTTACTCAGTCTTCGTAGTTGTCTCTTCACACTGGCCGCACACCCCATGTTGACCCTTTACAATTGTTATTTGGGTCATCTTTCAAAGAAGCAACATCAATTGACATGCCTCAGGGTTTTTTTTTCTAATTGAAGGTGCTTGTTGTTTCATTAAAATATATTAGAGCTTGAAAAGGCAGAGTCTGCTCTTGCCACTATTAAGGGAAAAAAGAGATCATTTTAGGGTTTAGATTTAAAGAATGGGTTGGAAAATTGGGGCTGCGATGAACATCATTTCCTTCTATTAAACTAAAATTTAAAATGGTTTAGGAATTTGAAGTTGTGATGAACACTAACAAAGAGCTAAGACAAGCAGTAGAGTGCGATTGAAGGTTGGAAATTTTTTGGTAATTTTTTAACAAAAAATTGTGAATCACTATTCACTTAATACCATAACTAATCGTGCATAGTTCAGAAAGAAACGAAGGTTATTTCTTATTGATAATGATTTTGAATACATATTATTAGAAGTGAAGAGGAATTTTTGGTTAATTAGGTTGATAATTTTAATTTTATCAAAGAGGCAAAAAAAATTGGGAAATGAGGAAAAAATAAAGGAAAAGTTATTTTTAAATACGGTGTATACCGTATTGATACCCTTTAGGGTTTCAGCTACAAGAAAATTACAGTAGCCAAAACTCGTACCGATATGCATTTTCTGTATCGATATGGAGAGCTTTAAAACTCCCCAATGGCTAGTCGCGTACCAATACGGTTGTACTGCGTACCGATAGGCCTTAACCTCTCCCAACGGTCATTTTCCTAATGGCTATTTGAAATGCATGTCGTATCGATACCCTCGTACATGTATCGATATGCATAAGTTAAAGTAAGCTCAACGGCTAGTTTCCAAGAAGGTCGTATCGATATAGTGACACGAGTATCGATACCCTACCGCCCAGAACTGTAATTATTGGAGAGAAATAAAGACCCCAATGACACCAATTCAATCCCAACGATCTACAACGACTAGAAGCTCATTTCGGAGTATAAAAGGGACCTCCAAGAATCCATGGAAGACTAATGCTTCAATTGTCAACAACAATATGAGGTCAAATTTGTCTTAACGCTTTATTGTACATACTTTATATAGACAACACTTGTGAGCCAAAATTGTCATATTTGCTCAAGTGTTTAGGTTTGGGTGAGTGAGCTAAATAGTGCAAACTATCCACCTTGTGAGGGTTTTCAAGTTTGCTAGATTTTCTATTGGTTAAGAGTGTTCCCAAAGCTCGGGTTGTGAGCTTTGGTTGCTAGACATAGGTGGAGTCTAGAATTGTAACGGTTGCCTCCTAAACCGGTAAAAGGGAATGAATATCAAGAGGATATTGGTTGAAAATCCTCAATGGGAACTAAGGTAGTAGATGTAGGTGCTTGTTAGATGGTCGAACCACTATAAATCCTTGTGTCTTTTGTTTATCCTTTTGCTTCCACAAAATTACCCAAAACAAAAACTTCTCCACAACTTGGCAAGCTAAATCGGTTGAAGGAAATCGAGTCTATCAAGCCTAGCATGTGGCCCCTTAGTTTGCGATCGATCAAATTGACCCTTTTACCGACGTTGACTGTTACAATGCTGACATGGCAGTTAACGGTGATGACATGGCGGTCCATGATGTTGACGTGGTAGTACACATGGGATGATGACGTGGTAGAAGGGATTGAATTGATTATTTTAATTGAATTCAAGGGCATAATTGATTTCTTACCGAATTCAGGGGCATAACTGATTATAATTAAAAGTTTGATAACTTACTTAATATTTAAGTTAAAAAAAAGAATTTAGGAAGTTATTAAAATTTTAAAAATATTAAAACTAGATAAATAATTTGTTTAAAATTCCAGTTAACTTTGAAACCCCCTCGACCCGGCCTAGTCACCCGACCGAACCGAGTGAGCTACATTAGGTTTGCCGAAACAAACCCGAAATGATAATATAAGAAACATGTCCATTTTTTTTATTTTTATCTTTTCTAGATGCAACATTTAACCTAAGGTGAGCATGATAGCAACGAATGAAATCTCAAAAAGAAATAGACACCAAAAAGACTCTCGATTGCATATGGATATATTTTAGGGACTAAAATCTAAAAGTGGAAAACTATAAGGATTTAGTTAAAGTTAGATTGACAATCCTTAATTAATAAGATTACATGCTTGCTCTTCAAATTTCAGTTCAAAACGATCATCCAAACTAAACCAATTGCATTCAAAAGATCCGAGGACCAAAATGAGAGAATCAAAAACATCAAACAACAAATTAACTCAAGCTGGTATCAGTACTTGGGCACCCGTACCTATACTAGTCTTCGTACAAAGAGGGTCATACCGATACAGCTTAAGGTGTATCGGTACACAGGCTCGGAGTGACAAAATCTAGATTCTAGTAGCTAAAAATTATATCGATACACTTGCCCGTGTATCGGTACCTTCTTTAAATTTCCAAAGCCCGTACTGAAACAGCCATTCGCAACCGATCCTTGAGCTCAATTTATGCTTATCCGTACCGATATAGAGCTACATGTATCGGTACGCCTGAAGCTCTAATGTCCAATTTTGCTGGTTTTTAACCTAAAGGTGCCTCAAACATACATCAATCAATCTCAAACATATTCACCAGTAAACCAAGCTTCAACACAAGCCAAGAGCTCATAGGAACATGAATATCTAGAGGGAAATCCTACAAGATCACACTACTAGAGGCATGCTTCCTATTTCCATCCAACTCAAAGACCAAAAAGGAATTTAAGGCATATTCAAGCATAGGCATCACATCATTAGACTTAAACCAAAAAAATCCTAAGTATAGGCACATCCACCTTATATGCACACTACAAAAACCATCAGGCATCAAACACATATATGCTAGTTCAACATTCACATCACAAAACTAAAACATATAAATCCATCAACCACGACATATAATCTCCACATTACGACCAAAATACAGGATATAAACCTCCTAAAAAACGAGGCACACATTGCCTTATTAACTGAAATAAAACTAGGTTTTTATACTCAATCAAGTGTCTTGCTCATGTACCTTCCTTGTCGTCACAATGCAGCCCTCAACTCTATTTCTCTGCATCAATGGGAGAAAGAGAGCGTAAGTAATCATGCTTAGTGAGGATGCTCTTAGGTAAAACATTGATGCGTTTTAAAAACCATTTAAAAACCACAAATCCCTTGATATACAAAGCATGCTTAATCAAACCCAAAGCATTATCTCATTTGTTTCCACAACAAATCATGCATAACAACCATATGCATTAAAACCATCTTATATACTTCATAAATCACATATATTAGCAATTTTGGTGACCCCGGATAGTCTCACATCTATCCACACTTTCGGATACACGGATTTCTCATGGTGGTACTACCTCCACCAAATCTCATATCTTGCCTAGTTAAATCGCAAGATGCCATTAACTTGGGCTACCTAGTTAAACCACATACCCCAAGTTATAACCCAACGGTCCGAGTAGCCTAGTTAAACCACTTTTCCTCAAGGATCGTGGCACGATCAATTTTAATATTATAGTGCACTTAATCCTATGGATACCCAACTATATCCGATAGTTCCTCATTATGCCACATAGCCAATATATCATTTCTAAATAACTTTACTTACGGTTTTTCAATGCATTTCACAAAACCATATTGCCCAAGGCAACACCACATTCCTTTAGGAATAATTCTCAATGCTCATAGGCATTCAAAACATTATTAAAAATTGCATATTAGTCCAAGACCATGCATTTATAGTAAATAATTCAAACCATGTTTAAAATCAAAACATGAAATCCACAAGCTCGATTCAAAGCCATGTTTAAAACTAAAACTTACGTTTGAGCTTAGTTAAGCTTGTTAGGCTATAAATAAACCCCCACGATCCACTGATCAAACCTTTAAAGAGCTTTAACGCATTAATTGTAACACCCCAATTTTGGGCTTGGAAGTTTAGGGTCTGATCCGGACCGGTCTGATTTTCGGTTCGAATATAAAAGGTGGTTTTAGGGAAAACCTAGTTCGGGTTGCATTAAAAATATGGAAAAATATCTAAAAATCCTATTTTAATATATATAAGAGTGTGGTGAAATCAATTTTACAAAATTAGGTTTGGAAGTGTGACATTTCGAATTAGTGACTAAAATGTAATTTTTGAAAAGTTCAGTGGTGACTGTTTTGTAAGGATTGAAACTTTGAATCTTTAAGGAGCTAATTTACCCAAGATTAATTTCTCCAGATTTTTCTTAGTTTTAAATGATTCATTTAATGTTTAATTAATTAAAGGAAGATGGGAAAAACTAATTTTGAGATTTCATAACTAACTTTCTTGAAAACTTTCTCATCTCATTTTCTCTCAAAATTCTCTCAACCAAACACATTTCTACAGCAACATTTCTTTTGATTTTCACACTAAATGATGAGGTTTCAATCATCAAAAGATTCCTAATCCTTTCTACATCAAATCCTCTTCATTTGCTTATTGAATTTTCAAGGATTTTGGCTCTAATCAAGGAGACATCTACATTTAGAGCTAATTTACCCAAGAAATTCTTGGTGATTGTTTGGGCTCTGTTTTGAGATGGCTTTTTAATGTATATTGGATGTTTAATGATGTGTAATTGAGGTTTAATCAATGCAATCCCGAATAGGTTGATTTTCCTAAGTTTTTGCTTATGAAAATGGTGGTTTTTGGGGTGATCTTGGTGTTCTGTTATAGCTGGAGGTATAAGGACGAGTTTAGGTTATTTTTGGATGTTAATTGATGTCTAAGAATGTTTAGAAGTGATGGATCTTGGCTGGGTAATGTTGTGGAAGAGTTTGGATGTGATTTTGGTTGTGTTTGGTAGCCGAAATGTTAGATTTGGTGAGAGCAGCGAGTTTAGGTGTAGTGGCTGAAGATTCTAATGCATGATGATGCATTAATCCTCTGCTTTGATGTGTTTAAAACAGGGGAGACATCTTCGGATCCTTGTGGTGTTGAGCCGGAGGATTGGTTCGATGCATTTGTTGATAATTGCATGTGTAAATTCTATTTTTGAAAGCATGTTTAGCATGGTTAATGCTGGTTATATAAGCCATTTGTTGAAGGATGCTCAAGGTAAGAGATCCTTGGTTTGTTTTGTTTAAAATGTGGATTGATGCATAGTGATGCATGTTATAAATGGCTTTGTTTTAGATGCTTTAAAACAGTGGATTATTGATGATAATCGATGTATATTGGCAAGTGATGTGTTGGTTTTAAAGTACTTGAATCGGATATAGTTAGCCGGCTATAGGATTGGGTGCACCGTGAATAAAGTCGCCTTGGATGTTGAGGGGTTGTAATGGTACCGTAAACTCCATCCAAGTACACTAACGAGATGTTTAAGATCACAATGGTGGTTAAAAGTCCATGTGTGGATCTTGTGTTCTGTGTCCTGTGTTCTCGTTGGTGATGTTATACAACTACCGAAGAGTGATGTGGAGGGGTTGTGATTGTACCGTTAGACTCCATCACGGGTGTTGAGGGGTTGAGATTGTACGTTAAACTTCACCTTGTGTGTTCGGTAGTATACATGAAGCGTATGGGACAACGCTTGTAATCCGTGTATTCGATTGTGTTTTATGTTGTAAAAGGTTATGGATTATCACTTGAAAGTCAATATGACATGTTAATGATATTGAAGCATGAGATGCTTGGTGTGAATGCAATGTTGCATGAATAGTGATGTTTAAGTGTTCAAGGCATTATGAAAAGTGTTTTTTTATAAAGTGCATTATTGTGTTGTTTCTTTAGAGCATGTCTCACTAAGCATTTGTGCTTACGCTCTCTCTCTTGAACCAATGATGCAGATAATTGAGGTGTTTGAGGGCAGCAAGGAGGCTAAGAGTCCAAGGGAAGGCTAAGCTCATGTATGGTGACTATTTCACAACATTATTAGATTTTGATAAATGGCAATGGGAACCTAGGTTGTGTTTTTGGGAGATGTTTTGGACTCCCTAGTTGTGGCATGATGCCTTAAATGTTTTGGATATGTAATTGGTTGTAGCCCGGCCTAGACGGTTGACCCGAACTACGAAGATTACACGGGGAAAACCAAAGTCAACCCGAAAGTCAACCTTGATTAACGACCCTTTTTTTCTTTTTAAACTTTTCTAGATGCACATTTAACCTAGGCATACTCTTGAGATAAGCATACTCAAAAATCATAGCAATCGGAAAACAATAAGGGACTCAATTGCACAAAATACGAATTTAGGGACCAATTTGTAAATTCTGAAAATTAAGAGGACTATACCAATTTTTAAGCTACCATTATGAAATTAGTCATGTTTCATGCCTCTCTGCCAAATTTCATCTCAAACGGACATCTCAAACTCAAGCAATTGCACATACAAGAATCAGGACTAAAACGTAAAGCTTGCAAACCTCAAAACCATTCAAATTTTATGCCCAACGGTCAAGTGTTCCGAAACGGGTCTAGGCCGTTCAGGAACACCCCTTGGCAGTAGCCAAAGTGTTCAGAAACGGGTCTAGGCCGTTCAGGAACACCCTGGCCAATTCAAGGAACTGTTTCGAAACAGGCAAGGGTGTTTCGAAACACCCTGCCCAGAAACAGCAGATAGGCCTTTTTAAACACCTTTAAACCCCATCAAACATGCTCCAAACCACCCCACATTTAATCAAAAACATGCCAAGCATCATACCTACCAATTTGCATCAAAATCTAGATACAAAACCACCCCTAGGTGCACCAACTCATTCAACACATCCAACACTCAAACATGCTTTTTAAACAAGAAGCATAGCATAACGACTTAAGAATAAGAAGACTCAAACGTTGCAAGCGTTAAACCACATAGTTCAAAATCATAAACCAAACTTGTCCAACATACACAATCTCATTAAACATCAACATAAAAGATTCTCCCCCCATTGCCTTTATTATCTATAGCTATTAACCGAGACATACATCTCAAGTGGAGCTCTTCTTGAATCCCTTGCTTCTCGCTGTCCCAACTTCAAATATCTGCATTGATGGACAAAAAGGAGCGTAAGCACATAATTCTTAGTGAGGAATGCTCAAAACCAAAACACCATCAATGCAGCGAGTCATAAAACCTCTTTTAAAAGCAACACAATTCGATAAACCAAAGCAATGTTTGAAAACCCTTTTCAACAACATGCTTTAAATCATGCATTGCTCAAACATGAAAACCAACCCTTAGCTTAGAAAAGCTAAGTAATTCACTTCAAAGCACAACCTTGTAAAACCATCAATTTAACCATTCCATGCATGAATATCATATGCAATGTTAAATACAAGATCCTTGGAAAACACTTCCACTTCACATCATACTTTTCTCATACATTGAAAATCATTTCAAAGCAAGAAACCTTTAATAACCACTTACTCATTCAAACTATCTCATGCATTAAACAAATGCAACATATGAACCACAAAATCAATATTTGCATTACATGCCTTTAAAAACAAGTCTTCGCAAGACTTCAATACACTTAAGAGATTGCATGCACACATGCACCATTCTCAATAGAAAATAAACACTTGTTCAAGCTAACAAGTAATACATGCATTCTTGGTACATTACACACTTCTCATGCAACCATGCATCATTTCAAGCATCTCATGTTTCATTACACTCAAGAACATTATATTGGCTTCCAAGTGATAAACCATATCCACTTTTCAACTCAACATCCAATCGGATACGCGGATCACAAGCGTTGTCCCTACGCTTCATACACACTACCAATCTCAAGGTCCCCAAATGGAATTTTAACCACCATTTTGACCTTACCATACACAAGGTCCTCATATGGAATTTTAACCACCATATGACCTTAACATTCACAAGGTCCTCATATGGAATTTTAACCACCATATGACCTTAACATTCACAAGGTCCTCCTCATATGGAATTTTAACCACCATATGACCTTAACATCACCCATTGGTAGTTGTATAACATCACTAACGAGATCCGGGACATACTACACAAGATCCACACATGGACTTTACACCACCATTGTGATCTTAACAAGCACAATGTCCTCAAATGGAATTTTAACCACCATTATGACCTTAACACAAGACCCACCCATGGAATTTTAACCACCATGGTGTTCTTAACCATCTCGTTAGTGTACTTGGATGGAGTTACCGGTTCAATCACAACCACTCCACATCCAAGGCGACTTTATTCACGGTGCACCCAATCCTATAGCCGGCTAACTATATCCGATTAAAGTAACCAAGAACCACTTACATCACTTGCCAATATAACCATCTTACCACATTAATCCATTGTTTTACAAGCATAACCAAAATGCCAAAACCACCAATTACCATCATCAATCCACTGTTTTTGAAGCATTACACAAAGCCATTAAACAACATGCAACACTATGCATCAATTCCACAATTCCAATGTACAAAACCAAGGATCTCTTACCTTGAGCATCCTTCACACATGGCTTTCAAAACCAGCATTAAACCATGCTAAAATATGCTTTCAAAACAGAATTTAAAACATGCAAATCACATGCATTGCATCCAACAATCACAAGTGCTTTAAAAACCAATTCATTACACAAACCAAGAGAGAAATTCCATTTACTTACTCTTGAGCTTAGCTAAGTTGTTTAGACTTAAACTAAGCTCCCAAAACCTTCAAACCTTGGTTTTAAAGCCGAAAACCCAACTTCACTCACCGATACACAAAACAAGGCTAGCCAACAAGCCTTCCAAGCATCTGAAACCTTCAACGCCACCTCTATTGCTCACGGATCATTCTCCCCTGTTTCAAGCACATAACAACAGAGGATTAATGCATCATTATGCATTAAAAACACCAGCCACACAACTCAACTCGCTGCTCTACACAAATCCAACATTTCGACTACCAAACACAACCGAAATCACCTCCAAACTCTTCCAAAACTTAACCCAGCCAAGATCCATCACTTCTAACCATTTTTAAACATCAATTAACATCCAAAATGATCCCAAACACGTCCATATACCTCCAGCATTAACAAAACACCAAGATCACCCTAAAAACCACCATTTTCACAAGTAAAAACTTAGGAAAATCAACCTATTCGGGATTGCATTGATCAAACCTCAATTATACATCATTTAGACATCCAAATTACATCAAAAAGACATCTCAAAACAGAGCCCAATCAATTATTACGAATTTCTTCAAAATTAAATCCAAATCTTGCATTTTAAGCCAAAATCAAGATCTCAACATCAAAACCTTTAATAAAACTCAAATCAAGGATTGAGAACTTGGGAATTTCAGTAAAGAACTGAGAATTTATAGGAGAAGGACGTTCATACCTCTAAACTTGAGTTTCTCCCTTTTTGGAACCAAGATTCTTGAAAATTCAATAAGCTAATGCCAAGGTTTTGTTGTAGAATTGATTAGAGATCAAATGAGGATTGAAATCTCATCTTTAGTTGTCAAAATCAGAGGGAATTTTGCTGGAGAAATGTGTTTGGGTTGAGAGAAAAGTTGAGAGAAAAGGAAAATGGAAATTTGGGAAAAGTTAGTTAAAAATGACAAAATATCTTTCCCTCCCTTTTACCTTTAATTTAAAACCATTAATTAATTGATTATTATTAAGAAAAATCTGGAGAAACTCTTTTGGGTAAATAGCTCCTTAAAGATTCAAAGTTTCAATCCTTTTTAAAACAGTCACCCAGTTTCCAAAAATTACATTTTGGTCACTAACCCAAAATGTCACACTTCCAAACCTCATTTTGTAAAATTGATTTCACCATTCTCTTATATATAATAAAATAGGATTTTAAGACATTTTTCCATATTTTTATTGCAACCCGAACTAGGTTTTCCTAAAAACCACCTTTTATATTCGAACCGCACTCTGACCAGCCCGGTCCAAACCCAAAACTTCTAAGCCCAAAATTGGGGTGTTAAATTGGCCATTTTGGTGCTTGCTTTGATGATTATTTGCTTTGGACATTAGGATGCCTGCCTATAGTCTTGTGATTTTTTCCTAATTGATGCCATGATCGTGTCTTGATGATGCAAACATGTACCTAATATGTATGATGACTTGTTGGCATGATTAGGAAGTCATTAGGCTGTGTTTGAGTGGCTAAATGTATGTTAAACCAGCAAAATCTGCACTTTCTGGGCAGTCTGTATCGGAACGGGCACTAACGTTTCGAAACGGGGGCCTGTAATGGCCTTCGTGTATCGAAACGGATAGGGCCGTTCTGAAACACTTTTGCCACTGCCAGGCCCTGTTTCGATACTGGTCTCGAAACGAACCCGCGTTTCGGAACGGTCAACCCTCATTCTGAAACACTAGACCGTTGGGCACTGATTTGAATGGTTTTGGGGTTTGCAAGCTTTACGTTTCAGTCCTAAATTTTGTATATGCAATTGCTTGAGTTTGAGATGTCTGTTTAAAGTGAAATTTGATAGGGAAGCATGTAATATGATTAATTTGATATTGGTAACCTTGAAATCTGTTAAGTTCCTCATCGGTCCAGAATTTACATTTTGGTCCCTAACTTTGTATGTTGTGCAATTGAGTCCCTTATTGCTTTCCGATCGCTGTGATTTTCAAGTATGTTTTTCTCAAGGGTACGCTTAGGGCTAATGAGCATCTAGATAAGGTCAAAATGAAAAAAAGGGTCGTTAATCAAGGTTGACTTTTGGGTTGACTTTGGTTTTCCCCGTGTAATCTTCGTAGTTCGGGTCAACCGTCTAGGCCGGGCTAAGGGGGTTACATTTGGTGGTATCAGAGCTGAGTTCTTGAGTAAACGAGAATGGTTATGTGGGTGATGTATGTATGAATGCATGATGTGCCTTTTTGAATGAAAGTATGATGTGTGAATTGTAAAGTATGCTACAATTATGATGTTATGTTGTGCTGAAGCATGTTAGAGGGACCCATTGCCATATCAAAACTAATGAAATGAATTGTTTTTGAAAAATGAGCTTGAGTGCTTGGATTACTTACCTTGCTGAGCCTGATTATGTTTATTGCATTTGTGTTAGTGCATTGTTTTAGTGAATGGGACCTCGTAGAGAGACGAGAATTCATACGCGAGCTATGGCTCAGAACGAGAATGAGAACAATGTTGAAAATGTTGTGGATATACCTCCTCCTCCTAGTGGTGGACCGCCCGGTGGTGGTGGTGCTGGAGGTGATGGAGCTGGTGTTGGTGCTGGTGCTGGGGTCGCTGGACCTGAAGCTGGGCAGGGGCAAGCTGCTCCTAACATGACAGTGTTGATACAGGCTATTGCTGGAGCCTTTCAGGCAGCAATAGCTGGAGCTCATGGAGCTGGGCATCATGGTGATGCTAATGCGAGATTACCTTTGGAACGTTTGCGCAATCTGTGAGGGACTGAGTTCAGAGGTTTGTCTGCTGAGGGTTCCGAATCTTGGATGGAAAGTACCAAGAGGATATTGGGACAAATGAACTGCAATGATGTGCAGAAGCTAGGATGTGTGGTATCGCTGTTGCATGATGATGCGTATACCTGGTGGACGACCACTGTCTCCGGAATGGAGGAAGCTAATGTGACTTGGGCGTTCTTTCTGAACGCGTTCAAGCGGAAGTATCTGGGTGTGCGATACCTGGATGAAAAGAAAAGAGAGTTCATGTCTCTTACTCAAGGGAGCATGACGGTGGCTGAGTACGAGATCCAGTTTGTCCGTCTCAGTCAGTACGCACCTGAGCTTATTCCTGATGAGCGGGAAAGGTGTGAACGTTTCCGGTATGGTTTGGTGACTGATGTAAAGATCTTTATGTTGGCCGCTGAGTACACTGATTTTGATGTGTTGGTTAGTAGGGCGAAGGACATTGAGCAGAATCTGGGTTTGTCTTCTAGGAGTGCTCGTTCTGGCTCGGGCAAGAGAGTTGCTGAGTATAGTTCCGGTGGAGGACGAAACAAGAGAGGACGAGATAGGAGGTATCATTCTTCTGCTAGGCGTGGTGGTGGAGGGCATGGTGCGCCTGTTCAGGGGGACATGGCGAGAGCTGATCAGAACACATGCTGGGCGTGTGGATCGCGTGTTCACTTGAAGCGTGATTGTCCTCGGGCAGTGAGAGAGGTGCAGGCTCCTGTTGCAGTAACTGGTAATTCGTGTTGGAATTGTGGTTCGGTAGACCACATGAGGAGGGAGTGTCCTTTGTTGGCCGGTGGCGGTCAGGGACGAGCTCCTGGTCTTGTTGCACCATAGAGAGGTCGTGGGCGCGGCCGTGGTAACTTCTAGCACAGAGAGGATGGTGGAAGGAATGTGGCTCATGTGGTGGCTGTCCAACCCGAGGTTGGTGGCCAGGCTCGAGTGTATGCTCAGCGAGAGGGGAGGAATGACACGGATGTGATCGCGGGTACCTTCACTTTGCCTTTGTGATGAATCCTAACTCTAAGGAGATGCGAGTGCAAGATATCAGGACTGTGCGAGAGTTTCCTGGTGTGTTTCCGGAGGAGTTACCTGGATTGCCTCCTAATCGTGAAGTGGAGTTTAGAATTGAGCTGTATGAAAACACAACTCCAGTGTCCATTACTCCTTATCGAATGGCACCTAAGGAGTTGAAGGAGCTGAAGACGCAACTTCAGGAGTTGCTTGATCGTGGTTTCATTCGGCCGAGTGTGTCACCTTGATGTGCACCAGTCTTGTTTGTGAAGAAAAAGGATGGCACTATGAGAATGTGCATCGATTACCGTCAGCTGAACAAGTTGACTATTAAGAATCGATATCCATTGCCAAGGATTGATGATCTTTTTGATCAATTTCGAGGAGCGGCCGTGTTCTCTAAAATTGACTTAAGGTCAGGGTATTACCAGTTGAAGGTGAAGGATGTGGATGTACCAAAGATAGCCTTCAGAACGAGATATGGGCATTATGAGTTCCTTGTGATGTCGTTTGGTTTGACGAATGCTCCTGCAACTTTTATGGACATGATGAATAGAGTGTTCCATGAATATTTGGACAAGTTTGTTGTGGTGTTCATTGATGATATCCTTGTGTACTCTCGTACTGAGGAGGAGCATGAGGGGCATTTGAGGATTGTGTTGCAGGCTTTATTGGAGAATCAGCTTTATGCTAAGTTAAGCAAGTGTGAGTTCTGGCTCAGGGAAGTTGTGTTCCTTGGTCATGTAGTTTCTGCTGAGGGGATTCGTGTTGATCCTCAGAAGATTGAGGCAGTGATGAATTGGAAGCCTCCTAAGTCTGTTCATGAAGTCCATAGTTTCCTTGGTTTGGCGGGATACTATCGGAGGTTCGTGGATGGATTTTCGAAGATTGTTGCACCTTTGACGAAGTTGTTGCAGAAGGATGTTAAGTATGAGTGGACGACGGTGAGACAACAAGCTTTTGAGAAGCTTAAGGCAGCTTTGACACAAGCTCCTATCTTGGTTCAACCTGAATCAGGGAAAGAGTTTGTGGTGTATAGTGACGCATCCTACGTTTGTTTAGGGTGTGTGTTGATGCAAGAGGGTAAGGTGGTGGTTTATGCATCGCGACAGTTGAAGGTGCATGAGTGCAATTATCCGACGCATGAAATTGAGTTAGCTGTGGTGGTTTTTGCTTTAAAAATTTGGAGACATTACATGTATGGTGAGAAGTGTACTGTGTACACGGATCACAAGAGTTTGAAGTATCTGATGTCTCAGAAAGAGTTGAATCTTAGGCAACGATGTTGGGTGGAGTTGCTTAAAGATTACGATCTGACGATTGAGTACCATCTGGGAAAAGCTAATGTTGTAGCGGATGCCTTGAGTAAGAAGGTGGCAGTGGAGTTGAGGGCTATGTTTGCCAGCTTGAGCATTTCACAAGATGGTGGTCTCGTGGCTGAATTGCAAGTGAAACCATCCTTGGTTTGGTTGATAAAGGATAAGCAGTTGTTGGATGATTCCTTGGTGCCACATGTTCAGGATATTGCTGAGGATAGGCCATCGGAATTTTGCTTTAATGATGATGGAGTTTTATGTTTTGGGAGTCGGATAGTAGTGCCCAATGATGCTGAGTTGAGGCGTGCTATTCTGATTGAAGCTCATAGTAGTCCTTTTGCTATGCACCCTGGTAGTACTAAGATGTATCGTGATCTTCGAGATGAGTACTATTGGGTGGGTTTGAAGAAAGATGTTGCTGAGTATGTGAGCAAGTGCATGGTTTGTCAGCGAGTTAAGGCTGAGCATCAGTTTCCTTCTGGGTTGTTGCAACCGGTGAGGATTCTTGAGTGGAAGTGGGAAAGGATTACCATGGACTTTGTGTCTGGATTTCCTTTGTCACCATCGAAGAAGAATTCGGTGTGGGTGATTGTGGATCACCTTACGAAGTGTGCGCATTTCTTACCTGTGCATACTACGTACACTTTGGACAAGCTTGAGAAGTTGTACATTGCTGAGATTGTGCGGTTGCATGGTGTGCCAAAGTCTATAGTGTCGGATCGAGATCCGAGGTTTACATCACGTTTCTGGGAGTGTTTACATCAGGCTTTGGGTACACGGCTGAATTTCAGTACTTCTTATCATCCACAGTCGGATGGACAGTCTGAGCGTGTTATCCAAGTGCTGGAGGATATGTTGAGGTGCTGTGTGATTGAGTTTCAAGGCTCTTGGGAGAAGCATTTGCCTTTGGTGGAGTTTGCTTATAACAATAGCTACCAGGCAAGTATTCAAATGGCACCTTATGAAGCCATATACGGGAGGAACTGCAGAACTCCTCTTTGTTGGGCTGAAACAGGTCAGAAGTTGGTTTCGATGCCAGCTTTGTTGAAAGGGACCACCGAGAAGGTGAAGCTCATTTGTGAGCGATTGAAGGCAGCTTCTGATCGACAGAAGTCTTACGCGGATTTGAAGCGTAAGGAGATCGAGTATGCGGTAGGTGACCGTGTGTTTTTGAAAGTTTGGCCTTGAAAAAAGGTGATGAGGTTTGGCCGAAAGGGTAAGTTGAGCCCTAGGTACATTGGACCATATGAGGTGATTGAGCATGTGGGTCTTGTTGCGTACAAGTTGAGGTTGCCACAAGAGTTGGAAAAGATTCATGATATGTTTCATGTCTCTATGCTTTGGAGGTATAGATCGGATCCTTCGCATGTTATGCCTGTGGAGGAAGTGGAATTGAATCCAGACTTGACCTATGATGAGGAACTGGTGGAAATTCTGGATTCAGACAGTAAAGTTCTTCGAGGCAAGACCATTGATTTGGTAAAGGTGTTGTGGAAGCATCGTGGTGTTGAGGAAGCCACGTGGGAACGGAAGGATGACATGAAGAAGCAGTTTCCGTACCTTTTTCCTCTAGATAAATTTCGAGTACGAAATTTCTTAAGGGGGGGAGAGTTGTAACGCCCCAATTTTGGGCTTGGAAGTTTAGGGTCTGAACCGGACCGGTCTAATTTTCGGTTCGAATATAAAAGGTGGTTTTAGGGAAAGCCTAGTTCGGGTTGCATTAAAAATATGGAAAATATCTAAAAATCCTCTTTTAATATATATATAAGAGTGTGGTGAAATCAATTTTACAAAATAAGGGTTGGAAGTGTGACATTTCGAATTAGTGACTAAAATGTAATTTTTGAAAAGTTCAGTGGTGACTGTTTTGTAAGGATTGAAACTTTGAATCTTTAAGGAGCTAATTTACCCAAGATTGATTTCTCCATATTTTTCTTAGTTTTAAATGATTCATTTAATTTTTAATTAATTAAAGGAAGATGGGAAAATCTAATTTTGAGATTTCATAACTAACTTTCTTGAAAACTTTCTCATCTCATTTTCTCTCAAAATTCTCTCAGCCAAACACATCTCTACAGCAACATTTCTTTTGATTTTCACACTAAATGATGAGGTTTCAATCATCAAAAGATTCCTAATCCTTTCTACATCAAATCCTCTTCATTTGCTTATTGAATTTTCAAGGATTTTGGCTCTAATCAAGGAGAAATCTACATTTAGAGGTAAGGATGTTCTTCTCCTCTAAATACCCAGTTCTTTATTGAAATTCCCAAGTTCTCAATCCTTAAATTATGTTTTATTAAAGGTTTTAATGGTGTGATCTTGATTTTGGCTTAAAACTCAAGTTTTGGATTAAATCTTGAAGAAATTCGTGGTGATTGTTTGGGCTCTGTTTTGAGATGGCTTTTTAATGTATATTGGATGATTAATGATGTGTAATTGAGGTTTAATCAATGCAATCCCGAATAGGTTGATTTTCCTAAGTTTTTGCTTATGAAAATGGTGGTTTTTGGGGTGATCTTGGTGTTCTGTTATAGCTGGAGGTATAAGGACGAGTTTAGGTTCTTTTTGGATGTTAATTGATGTCTAAGAATGTTTAGAAGTGATGGATCTTGGCTGGGTAATGTTGTGGAAGAGTTTGGAAGTGATTTCGGTTGTGTTTGGTAGCCGAAATGTTAGATTTGGTGAGAGCAGCGAGTTTAGGTGTAGTGGCTGAAGATTCTAATGCATGATGATGCATTAATCCTCTGCTTTGATGTGTTTAAAATAGGGAAGACATCTTCGGATCCTTGTGGTGTTGATCCGGAGGCTTGAACGGCGTTACGGCAAGCTTGTGAAACAGAATTGGTGAGTGGAGTTGGATTTCCAGCTTTGTATCGAATAATTGAAGGTTTGTGAGCTTAGGTTAAGTCTAATCAACTTAACTAAGCTCAAGAGTAAGTTTTCCGAAAAACTCTCTTGGATGAGCCATAGATTGGTTCGAAGCATTTGATGATAATTGCATGTTTAAATTCTGTTTTTGAAAGCATGTTTAGCATGGTTAATGCTGGTTATGTAAGCCATTTGTTGAAGGATGCTCAAGGTAAGAGATCCTTGGTTTGTTTTGTTTAAAATGTGGATTGATGCATAGTGATGCATGTTGTAAATGGCTTTGTTTTAGATGCTTTAAAACAGTGGATTATTGATGATAATCGATGTATATTGGCAAGTGATGTGTTGGTTTTAAAGTACTTGAATCGGATATAGTTAGCCGGCTATAGGATTGGGTGCACCGTGAATAAAGTCGCCTTGGATGTTGAGGGGTTGTAATGGTACCGTAAACTCCATCCAAGTACACTAACGAGATGTTTAAGATCACAATGGTGGTTAAAAGTCAATGTGTGGATCTTGTGTTGTGTGTCCCGTGTTCTCGTTGGTGATGTTATACAACTACCGAAGAGTGATGTGGAGGGGTTGTGATTGTACCGTTAGAATCCATCACGGGTGTTGAGGGGTTGAGATTGTACCGGTAAACTCCACCGTGTGTGTTCGGTAGTATGTATGAAGCGTATGGGACAACGGTTGTAATCCGCGTATCCGATTGTGTTTTATGTTGTAAAAGGTTATGGATTATCACTTGAAAGCCAATATGACATGTTAATGATATTGAAGCATGAGATGCTTGATGTGAATGCAATGTTGCATGAATAGTGATGTTTAAGTGTTAAAGGCATTATGAAAAGTGTTTTTTTATAAAGTGCATTATTGTGTTGTTTCTTTAGAGCATGCCTCACTAAGCATTTGTGCTTACGCTCTCTCTCTTGAACCAATGATGTAGATAATTGTGGTGTTTGAGGGCAACAAGGAGGCTAAGAGTCCAAGGGAAGGCTAAGCTCATGTATGGTGACTATTTCACAACATTATTAGATTTCGATCATTGGCAATGGGAACCTAGGTTGTGTTTTTGGGAGATGTTTTGGACTCCCTAGTTGTAGCATGATGCCTTAAATGTTTTGGCTATGTAATTGGTCATTTTGGTGCTTGCTTGGATGATTTGATGATTATTTGCTTTGGACATTAGGATGCATGCCTATAGTCTTGTGATTTTTTCCTAATTGATGCCATGATCGTGTTTTGATGATGCAAACATGTACCTAATATGTATGATGACTTGTTGGCATGATTAGGAAGTCATTAGGTTGTGTTTGAGTGGCTAAATGTATGTTAAACCAGCAAAATCTGCACTTTCTGGGCAATCCGTATCGGAACGGGCACTAACGTTTCGAAACGGGGGCCTGTAATGGCCTTCGTGTATCGAAACGGATAGGGCCGTTCCGAAACACTTTTGCCACTGCCAGGCCCTGTTTCGATATTGGTCTCGAAACGAACCCGCGTTTCGGAACGGTCAACCCCCGTTCCGAAACACTAGACCGTTGGGCACTAATTTGAATGGTTTTAGGGTTTGCAAGCTTTACGTTTTAGTCCTGAATTTTGTATATGCAATTGCTTGAGTTTGAGATGTCTGTTTAAGGTGAAATTTGGCAAGAAAGCATGTAATATGATTAATTTGATATTGGTAACCTTGAAATCAATTAAGTCCCTCATCTTTCCAAAATTGACATTTTGGTCCCTAACTTTGTATCTTGTGCAATTGAGTCCCTTATTGCTTTCCGATCGCTGTGATTTTCAAGTATGTTTTTCTCAAGAGTACGCTTAGGGCTAATGAGCATCTAGATAAGGTTAAAATGAAAAAAAGGGTCGTTAATCAAGGTTGACTTTCGGGTTGACTTTGGTTTTCCCCGTGTAATCTTTGTAGTTTAGGTCAACCGTCTAGGCCGGGCTAAGGGGGGTTACATTAATACACTGACCGACACACCTCGCCTTACTCGCCGATGCGAATTAAGCCTATGATAAGCAACGTACTCGACTAGGCAACCTTGCCTTGATCGTCCTATGTTTTAACCACATAAAACTAGAGGGAAATGCATCATCATGCATTCTACTCATTCCTAAACAATAATCTCCTACATCCTTAACATAAACCTTCCAAAAACTAGCTGATACATCCGAAAACAACATCAACCCTTGCTCTATCAACTCCCAACCTCAAACTAGCGGTTCTAACATTCAATCCACATCAAAACATTTCTACAAACACCTTCAAAACATCTTTATATCTCCAGAAACTCAAAAACACATAAAACATCCCCTAAAACCACTAAAAATTCATCTAAAAATTAGCCAATCAAATAGTTTCAAGGTTTCTTTTGTACATCTCATTTCAAAACATTAAAACACTTTCTTAATGTGATTTAAACTCACTAAAATCATATCAAACCATATTCACAACACAACCCAATCAATTCTTTAATAAAATCAACATTAAACCATTAAATCTTGATTTAATCATCAAAGCATCTCAAAAATCAATTATAAAGGATCAAGAACTTAGGAATTTCAATAAAGAACCTTTAATTAGAGAAGAGAAATGAAAGTTACCTCTAAATGTAGACTTCTTCCTTAATTGGCTTGATTTGGAGAAATCACCAAAGTTAATGTAGAAGATTTGATGTGGAATCAAAGGAATCCATTGTTGAAAACAAAAGCAAGACGAAAAGATTGATTCCTCAGGATTTTAGAGAAGAAGAAGATAGTTTGGCTGCTGAGAATTTGAGAGAAAAGGTTTAGAGAAAAGTAGTTACGTAAGAAAATCCTTTTGGTTTATTAAAACCAAATTAAATCCACCTTTTTAATTATTTTAAAACTAAGGGTAAACTGATAAAACCAAGTGGTTTAATAGCACCGTAAATATTCTAAGTTTTGACCCTTTTTCGATTTAGTAACCAAAAATAATTTTCAAACTTTACATTCTAGTCACTAGAACTAAAATGTCCATAAATCCAATTTCATTTTATCAAATTGAGTTTACCAAAACCATTAATATATTTATAAAACATTTTCCATCATTTTCCACAATTTTATCCGCATCAAAACATTATTTACGAATTAATACCCGAAACTATCTTGAATTGACTAATTTGGTTCACCCGAACCGTCTAATCAATCAAACTAGCATATAAGCCCAAATTTGGGGCGTTAAAACTCTCCCACTCTTAAGAAATTTCGTCCCAAAATTTACTTAAAGGAAAGAGGTGAGGAAACTGTCTTTTCATGTCCTCCATTGTCTCCCACGTGGCTTCCTCAACTCGTTGATGTCGCCACAAAACCTTGACCAACTCAATGTTCTTCCCACGAAGAACCTTAATGCTTGCATCCTGAACCCTAGCAGGCTCCTCATCATAAGACAAATCCAGACATAACTCTATCTTCTCAAAAGGCACAACATGCGATGGATCCAATCGATACTTTTGAAGTATCGACGTATGGAAAACATCACATATCTTTTCAAGCTCAGTCGGTAACCTCAATCTATATGTAGCTGGACCAACACGCTCAATCACCTCATAAGATCCAATGAACCTAGGGCTTAACTTACTCTTGCGTCCAAACCTCAGCACCTTCTTCCAAGAAGAAACATTCAAAAACACCTTATCACTGATTTCGTACTCAACCTCATTTCGCTCGAAATCCATATAAGACTTTTGCTGACTAGAAACCGCTTTAAGCATCTCACAAATGAGTTTCACCTTCTCATTCATAACTTTAACCAAATTGGGCCCCGCCATGTGTTTTTCGCCCAACAAAGAGGCGTACGACCCCTACATCCATAAAAAGCCTCGGAGAGAGCCATCTGGATACTCAACTGATAACTATTATTGTAAGCGAACTCCACAAATGGTAGTTGCTTTTCCCAAGTCCCTTGAAACTTGATCACACAACATCTCAACATATCCTACAAGATCTCTATAACACATTTAGACTGTCCATCCGTCTGCGGATGATAAGACGTATTAAAATTAAGCCTTGTGCCCAAAGTCATTTGAAGACTCCTCCAAAACCTTGATGTGAAACATGGATCTCTATTTGATATAATCGACTTTAGGAACTTCGTACAACCTTAAAATTTTAGCAACATAGAAATTTGCCAACTTATCCAATGTATACATCGTATGCACGGCCAGGAAATATGCACACTTCGTAAACCGGTCGACAATCATCAATGTCGAATCCTTTTTGGATGATATCAAGGGAAAACCCATCACAAAATCCATGGTAATACTTTCCCACTTCCACTTTGGAATTTGTACATGTTGCAACAACCCAAAAGGATACTGATGTTCAGCCTTAACTCATTGACACACCATGCAACGAGCAACAAACTCGGCCATATCCTTCTTCAAACCAACCCAATACTAGAGCTCCTTCAAATCCCGATACATCTTTGTACCACCAGGATGCATAGCAAAAGGACTAGAATGTGCCTTGGTAAGAATAATGTGCCTCAACTCCGAATCTTCTGGCACCACTATTCGACCTTTATAGCACAAAACCCCATCATCTTCAAAATGAAAATTTGTCGGATTACCATCTAATATGTACTTAATATGCGAAATCAAGGAACCATCATACGATTGTCTTGCTTTAATCATTTGAGACAACGTAGGTTTAACTTGCAACTCGGCTAATAAAAAACCTTCACGCGTCACACTCAACCTTGCGAACATCGCTCTAAGCTCAACAGCAAGCTTGTGGCTCAATGCATCCGCTACCACGTTAGCCTTTCCAGGATGATACTTGATCAAGAAATCATAATCTTTAAGCAACTCAAGCCACCTTTGTTGACTATATTTCAAATCCTTCTGAGACATCAAATACTTTAAACTCTTGTGATCGGTATACACAACACACTTCTCTCTATAAAGATAATGTCTCCAAATTTTCAAAGCAAACACCACAACCACAATACTTAAGAACCCAACCACGAAACGACGATAATAATCAGCCAAACCAAGAAAACTACGAACCTTAGACACCGACTTTGGTTACTTCCAACTAATAATAGCCTCAATTTTCTATGGGTCAACATGAATACCTTTCTTGGAAACCACATAACCGAGAAACATCACCTTCTTGAGCTAAAACTCGTACTTACTCAACTTGGCGTACAAATGATGTTTCTTTAAAGCTTGCAACACAATTCGCAAATATCGATCATGTTCCTCCTCGGTACAAGAGTACGCGAGAATATCATTGATAAACACTACCACGAACTGATCAAGATACTCATAGAACACCCTATTCAAAATATCCATGAAAGCAACTGGGACATTTGTCAAACCAAACGGCATCACCAAAAACTCATAATGCAATACCTTATGCTTGTAACACCCGAGTTTGGGGGCCGGGAGAAAATAATACTTAAATAATATTTTTGGTCTCGGGTTATGATTAAAATGATATTATATATTATTTGGGCTTTGTGATTTCAAAACAAATATTATATGTTGGACTCAAATTAAATTAGAAATCAATTTCATGGATTTTAAATGTGGATGAGATATGCCATCTCATTAATGGCAAAGGTGTAATTAAATGGTCTTCTATTTTTAAAACCCCCTTTAATTTAAAAGACCACTTTAAATCCTATCTTCATCTCCTTCATTCCTCTTTTTCACGTCAAATGTCATTTCCTCTCCAAATCTCCATTTCATCATCTCCTTTGCTTTTTGTTGGTGATTTTTGCAAGGTAATCTCGTTTTTAACTTGTCCTCCTCTTCCTCTTTAAGATGGTACCATTAGTTTTCATAAAGCTCATAGATTTTGTAGTTTGGGTTTTTGAGTTTTTAGATTAAAAATGCAAACTTTATTGTCTTTAACTTGAGCTTTCGATTTGTTGAAGTTATATATGTTGTTTACTACCCAAAGGGTCCAACATAGTTGATTTTTACATGGTTTTATGTTGAATCCCGAATTTGGGTTTTAATGGGATTTTTGAAGGGTTTAAAGGTTGGTTTTGGGGGTTCTTGATGTTGGAAATCATTGGCTGATGGTTATACTAGGTTTGGGTAGTGTTTTGAACATGTTTAAGAGTGCTTTGGATGACTACATTGCTGATTTTTTATGGGTCTTTGTGGAAGTACGAAAATGAGAAATTGAAGAATGAACTTGGCTTTGAATTGTGAGAATTGTAGTGGATTTGTGAGTTGGTGTTAAACTTTGGGTTTGTGGCTGATTTTGAGGTTAATATATTGTTTTTGAATGGTTAGAAGCAAGGGAAATCAATAGGGAAGCTTCGGGCTCGGATCCGGAAACTTGGATGCTTTGTAGGCTTGTCGGCTTGTGCTAATGGAGTAGTCGGTGAGTGGTTCCCGTTTTTAAATGACTTTCAAATATTGGTTCAGGCATGTGAACCTAGGATGAGCTTGGTAAACCCATCTAGAGTTGAGATTAGAGTGGTAGCCTAATCTCAAGCTTAGCTTAGGAAAACCTTTGGTTGAACTCCTAATTGCTTATTATGCCTCATGTCTAATTGTGATTGTGTTGGCTATGTATAATGTGTTATGCATGTTGTTGAGGCTTGATATGATGCGTTGATATATGCATGTGGTTTGGTTTATGAATCGTGCATGATTGTGATCATGGTGAGTACGTGCTAAGCACGAAATTGGTTGTACTTGATAATGTGGATTGAGTTAAATGTTGGCACTAGTATGCTTGGGTACAAATGATCGATCATTAGGATGAGTGTGCACACGAGAGTCAAAGTTGCGCGTGGCCTTGGTGGTGTTAAGGCACCAAGGAGGAGTACGGGTAGGCCCGAAAATATTTATATTAGTCGATGATGAGTGGAATCCCATCGACGGGGCGTGAAGATGAGTGGAATCCCCTCCGCGAGAACCAGTGATGAGTGTAATCCCACCGAAGGTAATGGTTATGTTGGAAATGCGTTCCAACGTTTTATCCGCGTATTCGAGTCATAACTAGGTGCCAATATGAGATTATATGTGCCTTTATGATTTGATATGTGTTGCCAATATGATATGAATTGTGATTCCAATACGCATTGAGATATGTTGTTAAATATACATTGATATATGTATCACTGTAAGTTGAGCTTATGAGTTGTTGAGCATGGCATAATGTTGACTATATGTTCATGCATCATGTATGTTTTGGGCTCACGCGGAGAGGAGGTAAGATCATGCATTTCATCATGGTAGTAGCTCGTGCTTGGACCCTGCATTGTCGAAGGTTTGTTTTATGAGCATACCCTCACTAAGCTTTTATGCTTACGCTCCTTTTGTTTGACAATGCAGATCAGTAGCTTGTGGGTGGCCTGGGCAAGGAAAGGCCTCCAAGTGTCGCTTTTGGTTAGCTCAAGTATGAACTTTAAATTGAAAGATTGTAATAGTAAAGCAATGGAATAGGTGTCGTTGATTTGAGCTTTGATGTATGTTGATGTTGGCTTGGTTCTTGGATGTCTTGCTTGATTTGTACATATTGCTTACGTTACATGTCTTGAATGCTCACATGTTTTGGTTGTTAAGGCATGAACCTTAGGGTGCTTTGTACGCCATCTTTTGGTAAATGCATGAGATCTTTTGGATGAATGATGCTTGTTAGGTGTTGGTCAAATGTTTGTATTGAGATGTTATGCTTTTGGTTGAGTGCATGTGTTTGTAAGCATGTAAACCTTATATGGGAGACATGTGCCTTTGGCTTTTAAGTCTTCGAGCATGCTTTGAATTATATCTTAAATGGATGCCCTATCTTATGCCTTGTGAGTTTTGAGTACGTCTTGCCATAGGATGCATGCCTCTAGAATATGCTTGTAAGTGATGTATGTTTCTTGGAGTTGTTTAGGGCTTTTGGGGCTGATTGGAGATGTTTAAAGTTGGTTTTGGGAAATTCCAGACAGCCAGTGTTTCGAAACGAGCTGAGCTGTTTCGGAATGGGTATGGCTCCAGGGACCCCGTATCGGAACTCGTTTCGATACGGTTTGGCCACTGTGAACCCCTGTTTCAAAACAAGTTTCGAAACACTTTGGCTACTGGAAGTGCTTGTTTCGAAACAGGTATCGAAATGCCTAGGCAAATTAGGGCCCTGTTCCGAAACGGGGTGGATGCGTTTCGGTACGGGTACCTGGCCTTTTAAACTAGAGCCCGCGTTTCGAAACGGGTGGCGTCTGTTCCGAAACGGGTGGCTGGAAGTGGGTCCTTGGACATCTCTAATGGGCCTCAAGGGTTGGGCTTAGGCTCAGTTTGTTGTAGGGCTTTTGTGGGCCTCGTTTTCCGCTATCGTGATCACTTAGGTAATTAAACGCCTCTTGACAAGATGTAAAATAAATGGAAAAAAAATTAGGGTCGCTAACCGAGGTGGGACCTTCACGGGTTTCATGTCGGTTTTCCCCGTGTAGCCTACTCGAACCGATCAGCCGACCAGACCGGGGCGAGGGGGTTACAGTGCTAAAAGCAGTTTTTAGCACATCCGCACCGTCACTTTTAACTAATAATACCCCAAACTCAAATCAATCCTAGAAAACACGAATGCCTCAAGGAAATGATCAAACAAGTCATCAATCTGAGGCAACGGATACTTGTTCTTAGTCGTCAACTTATTCAATTGTTGGTAATAAATGCATATACACATCATTTTGTCCTTCTTTTTCGCAAAAAGAACCGGTGCACCCCAAGGTGAAACGCTAGGTCGGATGAATCCTCCATCAAAGAACTCTTGAAGCTGCATTTTTAATGGACACTAGAGTCATACCCGAGTACATCTCAATTCCAAATTCTACCTCTCTATACAGTGGTAATCCAAGCAATTCTTCAAGAAAGACCTCTAGAAAATCACACAATGTCTGAATGTCCTGCACCCGAACCCCTTTAATATTTGAATTCATCACAATTGTAAGATATGCTTGGAAACCTTCTTGCATCATCTTTTTTGCTTGCGTAGCCGAGACGACGTTAGACAAGAACTTTAAATTCTCGCCAACCACTACAACATCGTAATCATTGGCAAGCTTCAAAGAAATCCTTTTAGATTCATAGTCCACAACTGCCTTGTGCTCACCTAGCCAATCCATACCCAAGATATTATCAAAACCATGAAACGACGACTCCATCAAATATGCGGGAAACTCATGACCTTGAACAACTAAAGGGCATCTCATATACAACCTTCTAACCGTAATTGTCTCCCCAAAGGAACTAGTTACTAGCATACCAATATTCAAGATTTCAACAGGAACATCTAACAAATACGCATGTACACTCAAGATGTATGAATGAGTAGACCCCGAATCAATTAAAGAAAATAATGACAAAGATTTCATAGTAAAGGTACCTGCAATCACATCAGTGTCAATATGGCCCTAATGTTGAGCATAAACTCGAGTTGGCCCACCATTCTCCGGTCGCATAGCAATTGTATGAGCCACAGTCTTCTGACCATCCTCACGCCTCTAAAAAATTACCCATGCCATGGCCTCGACCTCTAGCAGGTGCAGCAGCTACCTGCGCATCTCTCGCAACTCACGGAGAATCACGCTTCAGGTCATCAAATGATCCACACTCCCAACAAGCTTCAGGTGCTCCCCGAGCATGCACCCATATGGTGTCTCCCATAACGCTCGCAATCGGTAGCAAAACGCCCACCCTGGTTACGACCACCACCACGCTTTGGATCCAACTTGTAACGCTTATCATGCCACCTCTTGTTCTGCCTCTCAAAATAACCAGAGTCATTCACTCTCTTACTCAAGCTTAGATTCACAAATTGCACTGAAACACCCAAGGATTGCTCAATATCCTTAGCCTTGTTAACCAACACATCAAAATCTGTGTAGTTCGTGGCCAACAAGTACGTCTCGATATCCTTGGGAAGACGATAACAAAACTTGTCACATCTATATCGATCATCTGGTACCAACTCATGAGCATATTGGCTCAAGGGAATGAACTTCACCTCATACTCAGACACGTCATGCCATCTTGCAGCAATGACATAAACTCTCGCTTCTTGGCATCTTGATATTGTGAACCGAGGTATTTTTTTTAAAAACCCTCTAAAAGAACTCCCAAATCACATCAGCTTCCGAAACTCCTGCTATTGTGGTTACCAACTAATAATATACATCACCGTGCAATAAGAATACGGTACAACCCAGCTTACGAGTATCATCACATCCCATCTGACCCAAAATATGAATCGTACTCTCTAGATACTCCTCGGCCGCCTCAAGGTTCAATCCCCTAAACTCTACACCTCCCAAGCTACAAAGACGCTCCAAAGGCAAACCATGATTAACAACCATAACAAGCGATGGTTCTTGCGCATGTACCCCAACCATCAATGTTTGAAAGGCTCCCATCATCGCTTGGATCAACGATATCATATTGCCAAAAACTGGTTCTTGCGTTGCTTGAGGCACACCACCAACCGCGACTCAATTACCAACAAGAGGGATAGGTGGAGGAGGAGGTAAACCATTACAAGGAATCACACCATAATCAAAATTCTGGTCATTTTGAGCATTACTTCCGCTAGCATGCGTCTCACGTTGAGGACCCATACTTACAATAGCCTAAACCATACATCATAACACAAAATAAATTAGGCTAGCATTCGACGAAGGATCCAAGAGAACCTTTAAAAATCATTTGAAAACCATGGTAATGAGCAATGTGTTCCCGTTTATACCCCAATCATAACAAATATCCTCATCAACACTTAGATACACATATGAAATAAAAAAATATTCATTAAACAATCAACAAAAACACCCAACAAACACAAATCTAGCTCTGATACCACCAAATGTAACCTCCTTGACCTGGCCTATACGTCCGACCGAATCAAGTGAGCTACATTAGGTTTGCTAAAGCAAACTCGAAATGATAATAAACGAAACGGGTCCATTTTTTTCTTTTATCTTTTCTAGATGCAACATATTAACCTAAGGTGAGCATACTGGTAGCGAATGAAATCTCAATAGAAACAGACACCGAAAAGACTCTCGATTGCATACGAATACATTTTAGGGACTAAAACGTAAAATTGGAAAAATGTAAGGACTTAGTTAAAGTTTAGATTACCAATCCTTAATTAATCAGATTATATGCTTGGTCGTCGAATTTCAGTTCAAAACAATCATCCAAACTCAACCAGTGCATTCGCAAGAACCGGGGACCAAAATGAGAGAATTGGAAACTTCAAACAACAAATTAACTGCATTACTGAAGTTGGTACCGGTACTCGAGCACCTGTACGGGTTCGGAATGAAAAAATCCAGATTTCAGTAGCTAAAAATTGTACCGATACACTTGTCTGTGTATCGGAACCTTCTTTAAATTCCCAAAACATATACCGAAACAGCCCTTCGCATATCGATCCCTGAGCCCAATTTATGCTTATCCGTACCGATACATGGCTTTGTGTATCGGTACACCTGGACCTATAATGTCCAATTTTGTTGATTTTTTAACCGAAAGGTGCCTCAAACATACATCAATCAATCCTAAACATATTCACCGGTAAACCAAGCATCAACACAAGCCAAGAGCTCATAGGAACCTTACTTGCTAGAGGAAATCCTACAAGATCACAATGCTAGAGGCATGCTTCCTATTTTCATCCAACTCAAAGACAAAAAAAATTTAAGGCATATTCCAGCATAGGCATCACATCATTAGAATTACACCAACAATTTAGGCATGATTGAACCATAAAATCCTAAGCATAGGCACATCTCATAAATCATCAAAGCATCTCAAAAATCAATTATAAAGGATCAAGAACTTTAGAATTTCATTAAAGAACCTTTGATTAGAGAAGAGAAACGAAAATCACCTCTAAATGTAGACTTCTTCCTTAATTGGCTTGATTTGGAGAAATCACCAAAGTTAATGTAGAAGATTTGATGTAAAATCAAAAGAATCCATTGTTGAAAACAAAAGCAAGGTGAAAAGATTGATTCCTCTGTATTTTAGACCCAATTAATGTAGAATATTTGATGTAGAATCAAAAGTAGTTACGTAAGAAAATTCTTTTGGTTTATTAAACCCAATTAATTAAAAAGAAATTAAATCCACCTTTTTAACTATTTTAAAATTGTTTCAAAATAGCCAAACTTAAGGAAAAAGTCTGATAAAACCAAATGGTTTAATAGTTCCCTAAAGATTCTAAGTTTTGACCCTTTTTCGATTTAGTCATCAAAAACAATTTTCAAACTTTACATTCTAGTCACTAGAACTAAAATGTCCATAAATCCAATTTCATTTTATCAAATTGAGCTTACCAAAACTTTTAATATATTTATAAAACATTTTCCATCATTTTCCCATAATTTTATCTGCATCAAAACATTTGTTACGAATTAATACCCAAAACTATCTTGAATCGACTAATCTGGTTCAATCGAACCGTCTAATCCAACTAACTAACATCTAGGCTCAAATTCGGGGCGTTACAAACTTAATCTATTTATTTAGTTTTTGAATAAAATTGGATAAAAATTTAGTTTTTCGAGTTGAACTTTTGCAAATGGAATATATGAAAAATCAATTAACAAATTGGTGTAAATATCCTTTAGGTCCCTGATAATTTTAAAAATAAGCAAAGTGAGTACTCTCTCAAAAAATCAAAATATTCTTCAATTTTTTTATTAAAATCCATAAATTTAAAAAATAAATAAAATATTCAAAAAATTATTGAAAATCAAAATTATATAAAAATTTAAAATGTATTAGAAATTATAAAATGATAAAATTTAAATATAAAAACTTAATAAAAAAATATTAACAAAGTATTAAAAAAATGAACACTTTCATCGGAAAAGGCTTCAACTTCGTCAGTCTGAGTATTACCATTCGTTAAACAAATTTTTAGTGGAATCAACATTGTATTAGAGTAACAATAAAACTCAACTTTTCTTTTGCTTTTCTACATTAAATTAATGCTCATTAATATTTGATATAGAAAAATGAAAGATAATTGTGATTTTATTATTACTCTAATACAAGGATGTTTCAATTGAAAATATGTTCAAGGAACATCCACACGCTTAACATAACGAGAAACTGTCGAAGATTTTTCTGATGGTTTATAAATATTCTTAGATTTTGATTTTTTTTATATTTATAACTTTTGATATTTTTAATTTTACTGTTTTTACTTAATTTTTTAATTTATTATAGTGTTTTACTTTTTAATATTTTATGAATATATATATTATTTAAATATTAATATTTTAATTTTTTAGCTTAAAGATTAAGTAAGTTATCGAACTTTCAATTAAAATCAACTATGCCCCGGAATTAGTAAAAAAAAATCAATTATGTCATTGAATTTGGTTAAAATAATCAATTCAGCCCCTCCGTCACATCATCATCCTACATGTGTTACCACGTCAACATCGTGGACGGCCACATCATCACCGTTAACTACCACGTCAGCACTGTAACAGTCAACGCCGGTCAAAAGGTCAATTTAATCGATTTTGCGAACTAAGGGGTCACATTGGAAACGTTTTTCGGCAAGGGGCGAAATTGATTTTTTGGGTCGAGCTCAAGGACAAAAGTATCCCTTTAGCCATTATTTTATTTTTATATCTTTTGATATGCGAGTTAAATTTTTTGGGTGTTTTTTAATGTAAGGATTTTATTCATTAACATATTAGAATTAATATATGAGTTGTGAAGAAGATGATGATGGTTTGCAAATTTTAATTTATAAGAAAATATTATGCGGAAAATAAAGATGATACGGTTTTATTTAATTGGGCAGGACCATGGATGAGGTAGCGAGAATGATTCACGGAATAGTTTCTTCTAATTTTGTTAACTTTGAGATTTTTAATACTCATTTAAAAGTATTAAAAGTAAATGGTGTTCAACAATGTATTGCGTTAGTGGTGTTCAGCGGTGTGCGTCGCCCGTTCTAAAATTTTCCTAACTTTACACTTTATTAAACTGTTGGATGAGGGTACATAAATAACTAATATTATTTCTTTATTTTTTTTCTTGTGATAACCTTCTAATTTCTTACCATTAATCTCAGCCATCTATTTATATTCATCTAATGTTCCAATAAGTACGTAAAATTTTCAAGTTTTACATTTAAATGCATTAATGAGAAATTAGTTTCATAAAGGATGAATGAAGCAGATACATGAATGACATAAGCTAGGATATTTAGTTAAGTAGGTGTTATTGAAAGAGAGTGTTTAGAAAAAGTCCATGTTTACCAACTCAACATGTCATTCGGGTTTTGCTTTGATTTTTAATTATGTTGGAGTAAGAGAAAGAGAGTGTTTAGCAAAAGTCCATGTTTACCTACTCAACACTTCATTTGGAGGATCATTCATTACCATCCAAATATTTGTCAACCTCAACTATTTCATTTCAATCACAAAGCTAACTCTACCAACCACCATTCTCTTGTTCTTATTTGGTAACCCGTGAGATAAGGATGCTTAATTTTACTACCACCATGTTTTTTTTTCTTCTCTATCAGCCTACACTCAATCACAATCAATTCAAAATTTTGATGTTATTTCTTCAAACTGAAAACTAAGCCCTAATTAGTATGGAAAATGTAATATTAAACTTTAGGCTTAAGCGGTAAGTTTGCTCCTGAAACAAACTCATACTTGCAATGTTGTCCCTAGTTTTATGTTGCATCAATTTATCTTTGAAATAAAATCAAATGATAGCAAACTTATTCCTTAAGCCTAAAATTTATAAGTATTGGATTTATATTATAATAAATTATTTTTTATTGCTTTGACGACATTATTGTATTTAATATTAAAAATATAATTATTAAATCCATGTTATTTTTTACATAGACTAAATTTACACACACACACACATATATATATATATATATATATATATGATGTATTAGATATATTACATATTAACAATTTATATTAACTTTTTTTAGAAATATATATATATATATATTAGAAATTATTTGTAAATTTTTAAACTTCATACTATATTATATAAGTAAAATGATATTAAAAAGTTTAAAATGACATTAATTATGTATATTTTAAATTTTGAGAAACTTTTTAATATTTTTAAATTTTTGAATTTTTTTTAATTGATGTGTCAACTCCAGGAATTATCCACATGTTAGAAACACATATTTTCGCATAACAACTTGTTTCCTATTTTGTAATGCGCACGCACACACACGCACACACAGTATTGAATATAAGTATAATATCTAGCAATGATTTTTTACAATTATTTGTTTTGTAATTTTAATCTTACAAAAAAAAATATTTATAAGATCTTTCTAGAATAAAGAAACTCAACACTAAGAGATATTTTGTATTGTTTTTTTACAGTTTAAGATAAAAAAATATATAGTAAATTGGTTTTTTAGGATAATATAGAGATTATTTATTGCAGATATAAATTTTTTAAAAATGTTGCTCGAATTCGAGTCACCAAAAGGAAACAACCCATGTTTTATCATTGGAACCGCTCAATACTTATTCATCTTATTCAACTCATTTTTAGAATGTTTTGCATTATGGCAAAAAATAATAATATGTATTCAGACATAATGGGTCTGCCACACTCGACAAGCACCGATAAGTATCACTAACGACGAATATCGATGAGTACTATTAATTTAATTTATAAAGATTAAAAATCTAAATGACTTATCGTATAATTATAAATTATTTAAAAATTAAAAGGTAAATTAATTAAAATATATTACTTTATTTTAAATTTTTAACATGGATTAAAATATCTATCTACCCAAAATTATAAAACACTAATTTTTGTTCATTTGAAATTTAAGCTGTTGCGGATGCTATTTCAGTCCTTTGTTGATCCACGCTCCTTCAACAATCAGAACATTTCCCTTCATTATGCAACTTATCAACAATGGCGTCGATAATTTCATCAGAAAGAAGCAAATACGATTCGTTCAGAAGAGCCGCTGTCATCTCCTTTACTTCCTCAGGTTCGATGTAGCCACTTTGCCATATATCATATAATTGAAAAAATTAAGCTATATTACATTGTAAGATGGATAGCGGCGGGCGACCGCAGCAGTGGCGACCAGGGGCGAAATAATGGAGGTTTGGTCCCGTTAATTTTTTTTGTTAGGAATATGATAGAATTTTTTAAAAAAAGTAAAATTATTTTTATAATCCCTTCAAAATTTATAAAATATTAGTTTGGCCCATCAAAATTTTTAATTTTATTTTAGTCTCATTCATAAATTTTTAATTTTTTTTAAATTTCATTTTGGGTTTTCCCTTTATAAATTTTTAGTTCCACCCCTGGTGGCGGCGGCGACAACGGCGGCGGCTTGAATTTTAAATGAACAAAATTTATTGTTTTGTAATTTAAGGATAGATATGTATTTAGATCTATGCTTGAAAGAAAATTAAAAATAAAATAATGTTTTAATTGATTTATCTTTTAATTTTTAAATAATTTATAATTATACAGTGAGTCTTTTAAATTTTTAATCTTTATAAATTGAATTAATGGTGCTCATCGGTACTTATCGTTAATGATACTCATATCTGCTCATCGAGCGTGGCAGAATTTTCCATTCAGACATAGTCCTCCTATTGTAAAACTTAAATTGTAATAAAATCTGAGTAAAAACCTGTACATATATCTTTACGTTAACCAACTCATAATATTTACATTTGGTAAACAGTTGAACTTTTGGAAGAATTAAATTCATATATTAATCTAATGTACTTTTCATGATTTATTTATTACTTTCTAAAAAAAAGTGATTCTGATTTTCCATTCAAAAAAGTCAAAAATTACTTTAATATTTTGGAGGGAAAAAGAAAAAAAAATATTTTAGAATTAAACCATGGGCTGCTTAAAGGTCCGATAATTTCATCTCAATCAAGCTAATCTCCATTCTCTGTTCTAATTTTTAAAGATTTGGGTAGCTTCTCAATTTATTTATATTTGAACCAATTCATTTATAATATTATAATATAATAATAAACAAAAATTCAAACAAAACTCTTTAGTAGGTTAGCCAATGGACGAGAGAATATTAGATGATGTAAAAAAATGAAGATGAATTATTTCTAAAAATTAATGAACACAAAAGCCAATAATTCAAAAAAGGAGTTGGTGGGCAATTGACTTGGGAATAATGGAAGAAATTCTTGCAGACGATCACATGATTCTCACCTATAATAAGCCTCATACATAAAAGTAAATAAATAAATAAATAAAAAGAATGATCTTTTAGAAGCCTATCTATATAAACTCTAATAAAATATTAATGACACTGTTTGACAATTAACAGATAGCTGATAGCGAATTACATTAACTGATAGCTGATAGTTATTGCATTAGCTGATTTGACTAGCGGATTGTATTAGATGATTGTATAAAAGTGTTTGGTAAAATTAACTGTTAGTTAATAGCTGTTAGATTATTTAAATAAACAAAATGACATATAAGGACATGATTATATTCCATACTTGTTTGAATAATTTATTAGTTATCAATATTTTGTATCTAATTAATATTAATTAGATCTATAAAATTATTTTTAATATAATTTTTCTAAACATATTCGAATGATTTATATATTAATTTATTATTTATATAATCATTTTAATATAATTTAATTTAATTATTAAATACACATATAAAATATGCGATAATAAAAAGAAAAAATAAATATGATTAGATTATAAATAGGGTGAAAAATATTTAATTTAGGTTATTTTGAGATTTTTGATAACTAGTAAATGTAAAAGAGTCTTTACAACTCTAATATCAAACCTCTAATCTCAATAAGCTCATATTGTGAGGTTTTTCAAAATTAGCAGTTTCATCTCAATCCTTTCTTTTAATCCGCTATTTATTAAACAACAATATTAGCGGATTTGACTGATCAATACTCTAATTATGCCTCATGTAACAACGGGGGAGTCGCCACCAATATTTTTTTTAATTTAGGTGCGATTGGATCACCTGAAAAACCCGATTATTTTAATAAAACTTGTTTTTATTAAAACAACAAGTTTTGGTCTGGGAAACCAAAAAAAAGTTCGGGAGTCGGTTACGTGTGAGGAAGGGTGAGCACCCCCGCAACACCCAAAATTGGTACATGTCGATTACGTAATGTCTTAATGGTGGAATTATGAATTCGAATATAATTTATCAATGTGATCCCTTAAAATATTAAAACGAATATTTGTTTGTAGAAAAGAAAATTTACAACCCAACAACCGGGGAATAATTTTCGTATATAAAAGGAATTTACACCCCTACGTTCGGGGCATAATTTATGTTAGATACCCGACTAAAGGGAATTTATTTTAAAAATTATAATTTAGAATTAAAAATGATATTTTATAATAGGGACTAAAGGAAAGCAGCACCCTTACGCCCGAAGTAACTTTTTTCATGATAATCTCTAATAAAAAAGGTTTTAATTTAAAATTTAATTAAACAATATATACAAATATATAAATAATTCATACAAGCATAACATACATAATAAAATTAAGGGTAAACTACTGCAGGAGTCACTTTCGTTTCCCGTTTGTACAGATTTAGTCACCACTTTTGAAAAGTGCCAATAAGTGGTCATCTACGTTTTCGATGTGTAAGGACTTGGTCACTCCGACGTTATAGTCCGTTAGTTCCCTAACGGATTGCTGATGTGGCGGAATTAATTAACGAAAAAATAAGGGTAAATTACTGCAATAGCCATTAAAATTTATCTCATGTACATTTTTCTCCTCAATTTAAAAAAGTAAACATTATAGTCACTAATAAAAATGTTTCTTTATAATTTCACCCTTAAATTTTTAAAAATTTTATTTTGAATTTTTGAGTCGAGTTTATGAAATTATGAGTCGAGTATTTTCACATCAAACCAAAAAATTTAATTTTTTCGAGTCAAGTCGAGTGTTGCACTTCCCTACATACAAACACGGATTAAAATTAAAAATTATATTTCTTCCCTACACACAAACCTAAGTTAGTGAACATCTTATCTTGCTTAAAGGACCTAGTGTCTCATTCTACTAGAATAAAAATATGTTCAATATAACATTTCCTTCTGTTTGGGTAGAGATGACAATGGGTCGAGCTTTTAGTAGACCCAAACCCGACTCGATAATAACACAACAAAATATCACTTCGATCCGCCCCCCTTTTAAAATACATTTACACGATCTTAATCCGAACCGAAAATAAAATTAAAATTCTGATTCGTATCCAATCCAACCATTGTTTAGAGAAAAAAAATCAATCCCAAAACCATTTTTTCAAAATACGATCCTATAAAATTGATCGAATCGAACTTGTTGAATTTGGATAAAATTATCATCTTGTGTTAATAAAAACTAATAAATATATTAATGATGACCAGGTAAATATTCAGATGTTTGAGCGAGTATTTAACTTGAACTGAATTTAATTTTTGGAGATGTTTTTGGAAGGAGTATTTGCTTTCGTATTCCCCCTGGGTTGTAATCAGTGAAGGGAAGTGCAACACTCGACTTGACTCGAAAAAATTAAATTTTTTGGTTTGATGTGAAAAATACTCGACTCATAATTTCATAAACTCGACTCAAAAATTCAAAATAAAGTTTGAATTATAAAATAGAAATTCCAATAACTCGAATTTTTTAGTAGTTAGTGGACTAAATTTTTAAGTTCTAGTTATTAAATAGGAGCAATTTGGGCACCTAAGTTTCAAAGGGTATACTTTGGGCACCTATTTTTCATCTATGCATTTATAATATTATTGTACTAATTGATTGTAAAGTTTTAGGATTAAAAATGAATTTTTAAAAATTTAAGGGTGAAATTATAAAGAAACATTTTTATTAGTGACTATAATGTTTACTTTTTTAAATTGAGGAGAAAAAAATGTACATGAGATAAATTTTAATGGCTATTGCAGTAATTTACCCTTATTTTTTCGTTAATTAATTCCGCCACATCAGCAATCCGTTAGGGGACTAACGGACTATAACGTCGGAGTGACCAAGTCTTTACACATCGAAAATGTAGATGACCACTTATTGACACTTTTCAAAAGTGGTGACTAAATCTGTACAAACGAGAAACGAAAGTGACCCCTGCAGTAGTTTACCCTAAAATTAAAATATACAAACATGACATATGAAATAAAAACATACAAACAAATGTAAGAATATTTTTATTGCATATAAAGATATTTATTACAAAAAAGCGACATTAAAATAAATACAAAGATAAATATCAAAAATTATCCTACTAGAAGTTCGAATAAAGAATTTCGACCGTATTATCTCACCATAATTCAAAAATTAATTCGAATGAACCTCGACAGGGCCTCCGATCGAACTAACTGTTTGAACCATTAAAAGGGCACTGCCTCTAAGGTTGGAAGGGGCACTGCCCCTAAACCTTGCGCCATTTCCATGGCATTTGTTAGCCATTTCTATGGCTCTGCCGTGTCTGTGTGTAGCCAAGCAAGCTTTGCCTCCCTATTTATAGTGATGGGGAGGGATGAGTCAATTGGCAGTTTCACGTGGATGCCTTGCATGGCATCCACGGTTTTTACCTTTTTTATTTTTTTTTATTTGCTTTTGCTTTTCTTTTTTTTATTTGCTTTTGCTTTTTTTAATACAATAAGATATAATAGTACTACATAATACTATTATTCGAACAAAAATGAACATGTATAACCCGAACATAAAATGGGTATTACAGCTGCCCCCTTTGCTCATTGTTGTGTAACAGGAATAGAGCAAAGATAAAAGGATAACCATTTTATGTCCGTTCGGATATGGATTCCTTCCTTTGACCACCACTTCTTCTAAGCTTCAGTTGATCTGCTCGATCGCTCTTTGTAGGCAAAATCTTCAAAATGGAACGATGTGTTGGGGAGATAATTTTTTAAACTACGGGGACCTGTGGGAGAAGCAAAATAAGTCCGGCTTGCTACGGCTCTGACATTGACGAATACCTGGAGAAAACTTGACCTAACTGCGACACCGATGAAGAAGCAAGGTCTGCAAAACTTGATCCGGCTGCAACACTGACGAAGAAATAGGATTGGAGGATGATGGTTTTGACAGTTGGTCTGAGGAGACATGATCGGATGATGAAGGCTCTGATCTTGGATTCAGAAAATACCTCCAGCTCGACTCCTAGGTTTCTTTTGCATTTTTCCCAAATGCACAGGGATCAACGGATTTGACTTGCCTTTACCGGTAGCCGTTTGCTCCGGGCTAGTTGTACCATTCCTCTGGGTACAATCAGTTTGGACCAATCATGAGATTGGATTTTTCCCAAGGATTTATTTTCCTTGGACCATTCGTTAAAATGGATTTTTCGATGGACATCTGAATTGTTTATTGTCTTAAACTTAACCGTGTTTAAGCACGCTATGCCGACATTTCTGTCGGCATTCAGATTTGTATTTTTCCCAAATGCACAGGGATCAACGGTTTTGACTTACCTTTACCGGTAGCCGTTTGCTCCAGGCTAGTTGTACCATTCCCCTAGGTACAATCAGTTTCTACCAATCATGAGATTGGATTTTTCCAAAGGATTTATTTTCCTTCGACCATTTGTGACAATGGATTTTTTATGGACATTTGAATTATCCATTGTCTTAAACTTAACCGTGTTTAAGCACGTTGTGCGATATTTCTGTCGGACTTGTCAAAAATAGCTTTGATCTAGTAGCAACTCTATAGAAGGAACAAAATATACCGAACACATTTATTTTTCCGTTCTTTTGGTTATTTTACATATACAACATGGGTGAAGAAAATCAATAATTTTCGTTGACCAAGCTACAACACCGAAGATGAGGCATGGTCTAAAGTAAGTTTTGATCCAGCTACAACACCGACGAGGAGGCAGGATCGAGAGTTCAAGTTTGGTCAAGCTACATCCCTGACGAAGAGGCATGACCAGGAATTGACCGAGCTACGACACCTGACGAAGAGGCACGGTCTGAAGTTGTTTCGATCTAGCTACAACACCGACGAGGAGGCAGGAACGAGAGTTTAAGTTTGGTCAAGCTACAACCCTGATGAAGAGGCATGACTAGAAAGTTGACCGAGCTACAACACCTGACGAAGAGGCATAGTCTGAAGTTGTTTTCATCCAACTACAACACCGACGAGGAGGCGTGATCGAGAGTTCAAGTTTGGTCAAGCTACATCCCTGACGAAGAGGCATGACCAGAAGTTGACCGAGCTACAACACCTGAAAAAGAGGCAAGGTCTGAATTTGTTTTGATCCAGCTACAACACCGACGAGGAGGCAAGATCGAGAGTTCAAGTTTGGTCCAGCTACAGCACCGACGAAGAGGCAAGACCAAGAGTTGACCGAGCTACGACACCTGATGAGGAGGCACGGTCTGAAGTTGTTTTGATCCAACTACAACACCGACGAGGAGGCATGATCGAGAGTTCAAGTTTGGTCAAGCTACATCCCTAATGAAGAGGCATGACCAGGAGTTGACCGAGCTACGACACCTGACAAAGAAGCACAGTCTGTAGTTCTTTTGATCCAGCTACAACACCGACGAGGAGGCAGGATCGAGAGTTCAAGTTTGGTCAAGCTACATCCCTAACGAAGCGGCATGACCAGGAGTTGATCGAGCTACGACACCTGATGAAGAGACATGGTCTGAAGTTGTTTCGATCCAGCTACAACACCGACGAGGATGCAGGATCGAGGGTTCATGTTTGTTCCAACTATAGTACCGATGAAGAGGCAAGACCAGGAGTTGACCGAGCTATGACACTTGACGAAGAGGCACGGTTTGAAGTTGTTTTGTTCTAGCTACAACACCGACGAGGAGGAAGGATTAAGAGTTCAATTTTGATCAAGCTATAACCTTGAAGAAGAGGCATGATCTGAGGTTCGATCTGCTACGGCTCTGTCGTTGTAGTGAGATCTAGATCTTGATCTAGACGCACCTATTGCGGCGAAACTAGACCTTGAAAAAAAATTGGCATGCCGCGACTTTGATAAAGCGACATGATTTGAAGTTTGATCTGCTAGGGCTCTAGCGACGTAGCACAATCCAGATTTTGATCTATTTGCACCTACTACAGCAAAAATAGACCTGAAAAATGATCGACCTGTTGCAACTCTGACGAAGCGGCATGATCTGAGGTTTGATCTGCTATGGCTCTGTCGTCGTAGCATGATCTGGGCTTTTATCTAGTCGTACCTAATGCGGTGAAACTAGACCTGGGAAATATGATCTACTGCAACTTTGACGAAGCGGCATGATCTGAGGTTTGATCTGATATGGCTTTGTCGTCGTAGCATGATCTGCGCTTTGATCTAGTCGCACCTATTGCGACGAAACTAGACCTGGGAAATATGATATGCTGCAACTTTGACGAAGGGGCATTATCTGAGGTTTGATCTGCTACGGCTCTGTCATCGTAGCATGATCTGGGCTTTGATCTAGTCGCACCTATTGCGGCGAAACTAGACCTGGGAAATATGATCTGCTACAACTCTAACGAAGCGACATGATCTGAGGTTTGATCTGCTACGACTCTGTCGTCGTAGCATGATCTGGGCTTTGATCTAGTCGCACCTATTGCGGCGAAACTAGATCTGGGAAATATGATCTGGTGCAACTCTAACGAAGTAGCATGATCTGAGATTTGATCTACTACGACCCTGATGGCGTAGCGTGATTTGGATTTTGGTCTAGTCACACCTACTACAAAGAAACTAGACCTGGAAGATATGACATGCTGCAACTCCCACGAAGCAACATGATCTGAGATTTGATCTACTACGGCCCTGACAACGTAGCATAATTTGGATTTTGGTCTAGTCGCACCTACTACGGTGAAAATAGACCTGGAAGATATGACATGCTGCAACTCCCACGACACAACATGATCTGAGATTTGATCTACTACGGCTCTAACGACGTAGCATGATTTGGATTTTGGTCTAGTTGCACCTACTACGGCAAAACTAGACCTGAAATATATGACATGCTGCAACTCCCACGAAGCAGCATGATCTGAGATTTGATCTACTACGGCCCTGACGACGTAGCATGATTTGGATTTTGGTCTAGTTGCACCTACTACAACGAAACTAGACCTGGAAGACATGACATATTGTATGTTCAGGGAGACGAGTTTTTCGTTGTTTTGTTTTGCTGCCAACTCAGGGAGACAAGGTTGTTGTTTGGTGTTCTCCTTTCGCTGCAAATTCAAGGAGATGAAATTGTTCTCTTGCTTATCCTGTCGCAAATTCAAGGAGATAAACTTGTTGTTGAGTTGATATGTTCCACCATTTGTTAGAGAAACATAATTTCGCCTATCTTGAAGAAGTAGAATCTGCAACTTCAGGGGTGATCTGCTGCACCTCTGACGGGGAGGTAGAATCTGAAAAAGTTGATCCACTACACCATGTTACGGGTGGGATGGGACCTGCAAAAGTTACAAGAGTGACTGGTCAAAATGAGTCATGAACTAACTCTTCGTGAGCTATAAGGTTTGAATTGAATGTTTGATTTGGTTGATCCACTCTTCCGTGTCAAGGATGTTGGTTCTTGTTAACGATTGTCTGTGCTTTCTTTAGTTGAAGGCGCCTAACAACATTTTCATATTTGCTCCAGTTCTTCATGTCAAGGATGTTGGAATTTATTGATAACGATATGCTCCTTCCTGTTTGAGGATATTAGACCTGCAAATTTTCATTCTTTAAGAAATGGTCAAATATTTGTAAGAAGAGGTAGAGTTGATTTAAGAAAAGTTCTTTGAGGAAATATCCAAAAAATTTCAGAAAAATATCATTGTGGAAGGATTGAACTAAGAAATTCATGCTTTCTGAAAAAAGTCCTTGTGAAAGGATGGGATTAAGAAATTCTGGTTTTGAGAGAGTATCATTATGAAAGGATGAAATTAATAAATTCTGAGTTTGAGAAAAAATGTCCTTATGAAAGGATGGTTAAGAAATTCCGAGTTTGAGAAAATGTTCTTAAGGAAGGATAGAGTTAAGAAACTTATGTTTTTGAAGAAAATGTCCTTAAGAAAGGACAAAGTTAAGAAACTCATGTTTTGAAGGAAATGTCCTTAAGAATGAACAAATTAAGAAACTCATGTTTTGAGAAAATTTCTTAAGAAAGGACAGGGTTAAGAAACTCATGTTTTTGAGGAAATGTCCTTAAGAAAGAACATAGTTAAGAAACACATGTTTTTGAGGAAAATGGGTCCTTATGAAAAGATTGGTTTCAAAAAAAATTCTTTGAGTAACCAGTGCAAAGGTTAGTTTCCGGGAATGTATTTAAGCAAATGACATGTATGTGCATGCATTAGTGATGATGTAGAGATGCATGAAATTCTTGTAGAAGTCCCTTTCTTCTGACTTAGTTTGATCTTCTGATCTTTGTTTAAAATTTGTCTTAGTAGAAGTTTTCCCCCAAGCTTCATTGTCATTATTCTTTTTTTGGACTTGAACTTCTAAGCTGAATGATCTCGATGTCATCTCATTTTTTCTTTTTTTTCCAGGGAAATTTACTTGGCTCACCACCGCTGATGGAGGCGAGATTGGAGAAAGGTTGATTCCGAAACTTCATGACATTAAGTTATGACCTGAAAATGGAACATTAGTTAGTAATATGATTGAAAAAAATTATCATTTTTACCTGGATGTTTGAGCTTTTTTTTTTTGCGTATTTGGCCTCCTTCAGGGTTAAGGGTCGGTCATTATGTTGTTTCCCTCATAGTTGAGGTCTTTTGGTTTCTCTTTACTGGACCTGTTTGTATGTACAAGAAAAAATGTGCTATGGGTGCAATTAACTTTGTGTTTGATGCATGTGTCTAGCTTAAATGCATGATGATTTCTACGATGCATGCAATTAATGTCGAATGATGGATGTGTGAATGAGAGATTCTAATTTGCCCCTTAAAGGGGTGCCCCCGACTCTATGGTAGTCAAATATTTGTTGTTGATAAATAGTGCTCGGTGCCTTGTTTATAAGGATGCCCTCAACCTTCCTTGGTTCGATCATCTTTGGGATTACTCCCTCGAGTCCCAACATTTTTGTCTACGACTGCTCTTGAAGCGAACGCAAGGCTTGAAGTATGTTTTCACCTTTTCCCAAAGAGCTTTCATTGTTCTCGTAGACGCGTTATGTTGCCCCCCGCTCGAGTCCATAAATTTGTTTTTGGTTCATGGTAGCTCATCACTTTTTGGCTCTGGCAAAGTGCTACAGACAATAATTGATGTAGTCGTCTAGGGTGCACAAGTCTGACTCGGCATCGGAGGCTCGCTTCCTAAACTCGTCGAGGAATGTTCTCAGCTTGGGGCCTTGTAGAGGTATGATGTATGTATGAGTGCAAAGGTTATTTGAAAATGCCCATGGACCAAGCTCTTGCATGATGTTAGAATGGTCAACTTTTCTTTATCTGGTGTTTGCTAACATGGGGCATCCCAAGATCGATTTCAAAGTTCCGAAATGAATGCATGTAAATGCAAGGTACATGTTCTAGATGTGAAGGTACTGATTCAAAAATGGTTCCCGTGGTTCAACTTCTGAATTTACAGAATTTATTCGTAACTTTTGAATGTTGCATCGATATCTAGGATACTAGATTTTCACCCGATGACATATTCTTTAGGAACTAGTCGTAAATCAGTACTTCGTACTGGTGAAATGCAAAAATCAAAATGTTATGGAGGTGTCATGTGATTAATGCGAAATGAATGACTTAATGCAACGTGATCACCAAAGAGAAGAAACAGGTTAGCTCATAATAAAAGAATTAAATGAATGAATTGAATGATGAATAAGACAAAAATTAGCAGTAAAGAAAATTGAACATATATAGCAAATAAAGGCATCAAAACCTAAACAGGGTGACTGCTAACGGGGCAGAGTTTTGGTTTGACTTTAAGGGGTAAGCTCTTAAGGTTTACTATATGTGTTTTGGTTCTAAAGTAACGGTACCCGAACTATCGCTAGGACATCGATTCGGGAGGATACATTTCGCTAGGTCTGCACGGAGACAGAGGTCTCACGAAGACAAAGGGACCTATATCACGGAAGCATTTCACCATCCTACACGGAGGGAGTACCTCACGAAGGCGTGGTTTCTCGATCCCACTTAAGGGACGGAGCTCGGGTATAGAGCTCATGATATGAAAACTCAGAAAATAAATTTGTAAAAATTTTAGAAAAAAGGATCACAAATTAATTAAATCGAAGTCATAATTTCCACCTATAGACAAAAAGTAATCGACTTGTGGCTTGACTCTCTAGAAAAAGGTCCCTAACGGAGTCGCCAAGCTGTAACAACGGAGGAGTCGCCACCAATCTTTTTTTTTAATTTAGGTGCGATTAGATCACCTGAAAAACCCGGTTATTTTAATAAAACTTGTTTTTATTTTAATAAAACGTGTGAGGAAGGGTGAGCACCCCCACAACGCCAAAAATTGGTACCTGTCGATTACGTAATGTCTTAATGGTGGAATTATGAATTCAAATATAATTTATCAATGTGATCCCTTAAAATATTTAAACGAATATTTGTTTGTAGAAAAGAAAATTTACACCCCAACAACCGGGACATAATTTTCGTATATAAAAGGAATTTACAACCCTACGTTCGGGGCATAATTTCTGTTAGATTCTCGACTGAAGGGAATTTATTTTAAATATTATAATTTAGAATTAAAAATGATATTTTGTAATAGGGACTAAAGGAAAGCGGCACCCTTACGCTCGGGGTACGTTTTTTTATGATAATCTCTAATAAAAAGGTTTTAATTTAAAATTTTATTAAACAATATATACGAATATAAATAATTCATACAAGCATAACATACATAATAAAACTAAAATATACAAACATGACATATAAAATAAAAACATACCAACAAATGTAAGAACTTTTTATATTGCATACAAAGATATTTATTATAAAAAGACGACATTAAAATAAATACAAAAGCTCGAATGAAGAACTTCAACCGTATCATCTCGCCACAATTCAAAAATTGATTCGAACGAACCTCGACAGGGCCTCTGATCGAACCAACTGTTTGAACCATTAAAAGGGCACTGCCCCTAAGGTTCGAAAGGGGCACTGCTCCTAAACCTTGCGCCATTTCCATGGAATTTGTTAGCCATTTCTATGGCTTTGCCGTGTCTATGTGTAGCCAAGCTAGCTTTGTGTCACGGACTTATTTCTTCAAGCTCAATCCGTGCGGCGCTAACACTCTCGGTACGATGTTAGCAAGTCTTTCTCGCGCAACGCTTATGGCAAACACAAGGAGCAAAAGCGTTTACAAGGAAAGAACCTTGTATTAAGCAACGAAAGCTTACAAGAGAACTTTACAAGGATGCTTTACAAGAGGACTTCTTAGGTGCTTTACAAATGAGAGGGATGGCCCTATTTATAGGCCCTCACCTCCTCAATGGACGGTTGAGATCGATTTGATCCAACGGTCCAAATGTTGCCTCCCAAAATATCTTCTAAACCTAGATATCTCTAGATAGTTCTATACATATCTAGTTATATCCTAAATGGTCTAAAAGCTCTACCATATTCTAAGGTCTTCTAGAATATTCCAGAGATGTCCGGAGTTGTCCCAAGCCTTCCGGACTAGTCCCGAGCCTTCTCGATCTCTCCCGGGTCTTCTAGGTTCCTCCGGATGAGCCGAGAGTGTTGTGGAACGTTCTTGAACCCCTCGAAATAGTGTGGAGACGTTTGGAGCTCTCTGGGTCGTTCTAGATCCTTCCTTGGACCATCCTTGGCCTTAAAAGGATCATTGCATCTCATTTTCTCTAAGCTGGCCCGTGAGCACATAAGTGTGACACCTTGGGCGCGCGTAGCGCACCTGAGTGGGGCACCTTGGTGTTGCTCGGTGCACTCTGGCGGGTGTGCCCCTCGGTTGGCTGGGTCGCGACCTGGTGGGGCGTGACATTTGCCTCCCTATTTATAGTGACGGGGAGGGGGATGAGTCAATTGGCAGTTTCACGTGGATGTCTTGCATGGCATCCACGGTTTTTACCTTTTTTTTTCCTTTTTTACTTTTTTTATTTGCTTTTGCTTTTTTTAATACAATAAGATATAATAATACTACATAATATTATTATTCGAACAAAAATGAACAGTTATAGCTCGGACATAAAATGAGTATTACACCTCAAATCTCTAATTTTTACCTAAACTTCTTTTTACCAAACATGACCAATATCATGATTTTTTTTCATTAAAAAGGCAAGAAAAAACAAATTTATCTTGTTATTATTTGTGTACCATTGTCTACAAGGTTTAAGGAATTTTTTTTTGCTAATACGGACCTCAAACACTTAACTTAGATCCGTAATTTATTTCTGCAACGCAGCAACAACTTCCAAAGGGGGAACATCAAATGATAAACTACTTACCGGACTTTTACGACAGATCCGAGCAAGGCTAACAACGACACCACTGGCCCTTCAACTAATGTAATGGACGGACACCTCCCAGTCCATATCAAGTAGACTGTGAATGGAACAAACCAACGTATAATCAGCTAGCACATGAGATGATCGCCGAATGATCCGAGATACCTCCAAATTGTCCGTTTCCAACTCAACACGTCGAAATCCCTTATGCCAAGCGTGATACAAGCCATCATAAACTGCCCAAAGCTCCGCAATAAGAACTGGGCACGACCCAATGCTTCTCGCAGAACCAAACAGCCAATTACCATGAACAAATCCCTTGGATGAATAGCCCCGTCTGTTTTAACTTTAATCCAACCCTCTTGAGGAGAACGCCAGCGCGATTCACCATTTCTGCGTTCAATCATCGGAGGTGATTGCCTCTCATATGTCCCGCCAAACTCGTCAGCAACCCTACGGCAATGACTCACAAATTCTTCCTTCTCAACATAGTTCTCATTCATAAGAATGCTACATCTCCTTTTTCCACAATTTCAAGCATATAATCGCGAACAAAATAGGGCCATTGTCATCCCTACCTAACAAACAACCCTTACCAGAAATGTTCATGGCAATACAGTCTTGCAAAGGAGGTTAGAAGCATCATCGATAATTGCCATCTCGAATATTCTAGCATATACTATTATAGACATCATTCCAAACAGTCTTCAAGCCACTCTAGAGTCTCGAGCAGTTACCATCACTCAAACTAGTTGGATAGTCCACACGCACGCCAACGATATTTACTTTTTATGACACACACCCGTAGCTTATCTTCATTAGAAAGAAGTTGGAAACCGATTTTCATGAGGAACGCTTTATTCTGTTGATGAAGATCTTTCATGCCAAGACCCTCTTCCTCTATTTAACTAGATATACACCATGCTTGGATGGCGAGTTGCCCCACACAAAACGTAGAGTCAACTTTTCCATCTCCTCATAGAATCCCTTAGGAAGCCAAGTTGTCTGTATTGCATACAAAAAAATTGCCTACAAAACTGATTTAACGAGCGTAATTCTCCCAGCCAAAGTCAAGGAATTAGCTACCCACCCTGCTAGGCATTGTTGCATTCTGTCCAAAAGATATGAATAAGTAACGGGTGTCACCCTCTTATGCAGTAAGGGTACCCCAAGGTATCTACCCAGGTCTTAAACCTCCTCATATCCCAGATATTAAACTATATGATTGTGATCCTCCAAAACAACATTTTTAGAGAAATAAATCTGGGTCTTGGATTGACTAACCCGATGCCCCAATTCCTTTCAAAAATTGAGCAACACATATTTCAACATTACCGCTTGGTCTACAGATGCTTTAGTAAAAAAACTAGATCATCCGCAAAAAAAAATAGGCGTGATAATCTAGGTCCTTACCGAGAGAGACCAATCTACTTCTAATTTCCTTTCCCTACATTCCGCATTATAGATTGAGAGAGTCGCTCCATGAAAAATAACAAAGATAAAGTGAAATTGGGTCACCTTGCGAATACCATGAGTAGGTGTAAACTCCTCCATCAAATCATCATTCCACAAGACTCGTGTAGATACCGAACACACACAAAGCATAATAGATGCAACCAAACTGCTAGGCATGCGTGTTACTATCAAAGTCTCTTCAATGTAATCTCATTCAAGCTTATCATATGTCTTCTCTAAATCACCTTGACAGCCATCCACCCCTTCTTTCCCCCTTGAAATTCATTGAGTGTACCAATTCCTGAGCCAGAATAATATTGTCTGTTATATGACGCCCTGGAACAAAACTAGTTTGGGTTAGGGCAATCCAATTCGATAGAAACGGTTTCAGACGATCAACAATGACTTTGGTAATAATCTTGTAGGTAACATTGTAAAGGCTTATCGGCCGAAATTGATTAATTTTAGTAGGGCACCCCACTTTCGGAATGAGAACCAAGACGATTTGATTAATCCAGGGATCCATACGACCATCCTAAAAGAAATCACGGACCAAACTATACACCGTTGGACTCACAGTTGACCAGTTCCTTTGGTAAAATATAACTAACAGCCCATCCGGACCGGGTGCTTTCAATGGCGCCATAGAGAAAATCACTTGTTGAACCTCATCAAAAGAAACTGGATTGTCCAAAGGACGCAAATCAACATCAGAGAAATGGTAAAAATCGCCATCATCGACTATGGCAGCTTGCTGTCTGGATTCGGTACTAAACAAAGACAGGAAAAAATTGGTAGGCATGCGACTTCAAGATAGTTGGTTCGTCACACCACTTGCCATCATCCATTTCGAGCATACATACAATATTACGCTTGTGTCTCAACATTGTACTTGTGTAGTAAAAGGAAGTTTATGATTATTGTAAAATTTAATTTGATTTTGATATGACAAATTGTCTAAGGAAGTAAAAATAAATAAATTTTTAATTATTGTAAAGTTTCACACATTGACAAGTAAATTTGAATCAAAATTGTTTCTAAGTTATATAAATTTTTCAAACAAAAATTTTCTAAGTGTTCATGCACAAACCTTACATGTACGCTAAGGCGTATCGATATGCTCTAGTCATATTCATACAATTTTAAGGTTTTGGAATTTTAATCGACAAAAGTGTATCGATACGGTTATACCCGTATCGATACAATATTCTTTTCAGGCTTAATTTTAAGGCATATCGTACTGATACAGTTGTCCCGCATCGATACGGTTTGGTTTGAGTCGATAAATCTTTGCATTAAATGAATATAGTCGTTGCTTATCAGTTATGATTTAAGCAAATTTCAAACGGTCGTTGGACCGAATCGATACACCCTAATAGCGTATTGATACACTTTTTGCTTAAGTTTTTCTTAGGATTTCAGTGAACGAAAATCGTATCGATACGATCTTTGAGTATTGATACGCCATGTTTTCACATTATAAATGTACTGATACGCCTATACGCGTATCGATACGCCCTCTTAAATGTGCACAATGACTATTTATGTTCTGTGATAGGTATCAATACAGTTGTTTGAGTAAAGATACGATAGGTTGTAGAATTGCATTTACTGCAAGAAAAATGAAGCTCAACGACTCTATTCATGATCTCAACCATAAGAACGGCTAAATATTAATGCAAGGGTATATAAGCAAGCCTCCAAAGCTACAACAACAACTATTGAACCTATTTGCAACAATTCAAGCATATATCCAAACCCTTGAGCTTAAAAGAATAAATTTTTTGTAACCCAACTTGTGTAATTTTCATTGTATTATTTTGTTTCAAGTTTGGGGAGTGATTAAGTGTAATTTGGTAATACATCAACCTAGTGAGAGTTATTTTTTATATTAACAAACCTTCTTTGCATTTGATAGACTCTTGGTTAATCTTTGGGTAGAAAGATTAACCGGTTTGTAAGTTTTCTCCTAATCCGAGAAAAAGGGACGAATTTTTAATGAAATTGGTTAAAAATCTTTAGTGGGAGCTAAGGTAGTGAATGTAGAGCTTGTTCTAAGCATGAACCACTATAAATTGTGTTATCTTCAATTTTCATTTCTTTCAATTTGCCCCCTTCAATTTTAAAAAGCCAATTCACCCCTCTCGACCATTTTCGATTTGATTGATCCACCCAACAATTATCTTTTGCAATGCACTCATTATGGGATATTGGTTGCCACATACTTTTCTCCTATTCAAGCACTAGGTTCAATTCCTGCTTCAATTCCACCTTAAGGTTCAAGAGATACAATGAATCTCGTTTTCCCAATGATCTCTCAATCATTCAAAGCCGAGCAAGCAATAATGATTTCCGTTTGCCGGTATGCCCAGAAACAGTATCATTCCATTCCTTACTTCGTTGTTGGAACTGGAGAACATTCTCATGCATTGACTTCCTCTCGTCCCAAGTATTACTCACAAAAGAATGGAAATCTGGATGGTCATTCCAGTAATCACTAATTTTATCCGAGCTTTAAGCCTATTTTATTTTATGCCAATGTTGGACTTAATAACATGAACTTTTTGTTATCATTAGAAAAAGAACGTAAAAAAAAAAAGAGAAAAAGGAAAACTTAAATATTATTATTTATTATTATTACTATTTATCATCTATTATTATTATTACCTTTTATCATTATTATCAACTATTATTAGTATTATTATTAGTATTACTATTATTATTTATTATCATGGGTTATTTTGGCAGATAATCCATTTTAAGGGATTAATTAGGGATATATGGGAGGTCGGGGGATATTTTGGCATCTAGGCCAAAATCTACAGGACCACGCCACCCCCTTATGGCGTGGTCACTTTTTAGCCCAACCTCGCCATAAGGAGGTGGCGAGGTGCTTGATGGCTCACGTCTAGCTGGCTGCTCGGCTCGAGTGGTGGCTGGTGGCTGGTGGGAAGGGTGACCTCGCCATAAGGAGGTGGCGAGGTCACATGGGCCATGCATTCTACGTGAAGGGCATGCTATCCATGCATGGTTAAAACAATTTAGGGGTTAGGTAAATGTTTAGGGTTTAGGGTTCGGGGCTCATTTGCGGTTTAGAGGCGAGGTCACATGGGCCTACATGGTTAAAATAATTTAGGGGTTAGGTAAATGTTTAGGGTTTTGGTATTGATTTAGGTTTAGGGTATGTGTAGGGTTTAGGGTTTGGGGCTCATTTGCGGTTTAGAAGTTTCTAGGCAGATCTTTTTTTACGTTAATTCAAATATAATATAAATTTAATATAATTTGATTGTAAAAAATTCAATCATGAATTTTCATTTAACTTTTTTCCAATTTAATTTTTTTATGAAAATAAAAATGAAGAATCTTTTAACAATACATACATAAATATTTTACAGACAAAATTTAAACTCGTATATTAATAATACATATATATTTTATAGACAAAGATGAAGATTAATATTTGTCGGGTTTTAAATTTGAATATTTTTAGGTTTTGATTTTTTTCATTTCATGTGTTTCAAAATTTAAACTCATATATTAATAATACATATATATTTTATAGACAAAGATGAAGATTAATATTTGTCGGATTATTATTTTAGTTCAATTAATAACTTTTTTTTAATATGTTACAATTTTGTGGTGCATAGGTTGTGTAAATTAAGTTTTACAAGAGCCTGCATATTTATAATGTAAATTTAAATTACTAAACATAAACACTAAAATAGTAAACCTTAAAATCTAAATTTTAAATAATAACCCTACATCCCTAAGCCCTAAAACTCTTTCTCATTTATATTAAAAAAATTTAGTATTATAATTTTCCATTTAGAGTTTGCAAAAGTTTCGTTTATCTATAAAGTTTGAAATTTATTTCAAATTAAATTTCGATCAAAACCATAAATTATATAAGTATTTATATGCAACCATACCAACACACACAAGATGTATTCAAATATATTTTTTTAGAGTGAGTACATATCAAATTTCAAAACCTCAAGGTGAACACAATTCATAAAGATTAAAAAATATGAAGGACCGATTCATAAATGTTAAAAAAATTAAAATTAAATATGTGGGGTTTAAAAAGATGATATCTAATGAATTTAAGTTTTTTAAATTTCAAACCTTAAACCCGTACACAAATAAATGTTGGAGATTGTGCTCTTTCACAATAAAAAAACACTTTAATTCTAAAACATAAAAATATAAAAAAATATTTTAAAAAAACACTCAATTTTTAAAACGTAATAGAAATAATTTACAAACAATTAAATAAATATAATCTATTTCCTACGGGTCCTTGGTAACACCTGTCGGTGGAAGGATGATGTTTGATCGTACCGCTCCGAGGGGTGAACTTGTCTTCGTTCTTAAATCGGAGTCTGCTCATTCGGAGTCTGCTCATCGTTGTCACATTGGTCACCCATCATTTGCATAAAAGGTGGAGTACTATACATGCCTTGCAAATCTAATGGCGAGCTACTGATCGTGGTAGTCAACAACAAGGATGTCATAGTACCAACAATCATACCTTCCCCATGGAAGGGTGTTTGAGGATACTAAAATTGTGGAATGTATCCTTCATCATTGTTGTAAGCAGACTGATAAGATGAGCTTTCTCCAAACTGTGGTTGAGATTGGTCCGAAGAATACAAACTTGTTGAACCCTCCAAGTTTGGTTGATGAGAGCTCTGACCAAATGCGTACGATAGTTGTACGCGTCTTGAGCATCGTGGATCTTGAAGCCATTGATTTTCCTATTCAAGAGGTACTATGAACGGTTTTCCATTTGATGAAAACCACAAATAGTACTCTGAATTAAATTCAAAATCATCGGCTTGAATTGGACTCAAGTTGGCATCCCAATGCCTCCGTCTTTCCCGCCACAGTTGGATGAACTCAGCTTGCTTCGCAATCCAATTCTCGTTGAATCGACCCCTATGAACAGTATGAATTAATTGCGGTAGAGCTCTAGGAATGGGTTGATGGTAGTTAAACTGCCGCAACACTCTGTCAGTGCAATGAAACTCAACAATAGAAAAATGGATCAAAGGCACAACCGCACCCCACATTGATGACATTTGCCGAAATTTAGTGGTATAATGTCCCAGATCGCGGTAGTCACGTACGACTGCCAAAAGAACTGCAAAACACAATTATTAATATGCAACACAAACAAACAAACAAACATGTTACTTTAATAAATTACAAAACCAAAATAAAAGCCAAAAAATAAAATTATGATACATGATCTTTCCCTATTGTTTGGATTTTTAGTCTTGATTCTCTAACAGTGTTGTGCACCACACCCGCATTTGTCATCCTATGTCTCCATCTGCCAAGATTTAAAACATATATTTCTACGTCTTTGCAGAAAAAAATTAATCAATAAAATTAATATACAACTGTAATCACAATATTAGTACCTTCCGGCAAGCGGAAACTCCATCGACACTTCTACAATTGGCGTTAGATAAGACACTATACCATGCCCAAGACTGCAATAAGATTTGGCATCCACCCATATCTATTAACTTTCTCGAACCATACATTATTGAAACTCTGCACATTTCATGGTACAAGAATACCAATATTGTAGATCCCCAACTGTATGTAGAAGTTGTGTCAAAATTTTCCAAGAACAGCAGATACTGAGTGTAAACCATATTACCAGATGTATCTGGCATCAATACCCCGCCAATAAGTTGGAGTATATACGCTCGAGTTGCACACTCAAGTTCTCGGTCATCAGATTCATCTGTTAAAATAAATTCTCATTGCAACCAAGAAATCTTAATACGAAGACCGTCCACACAATCTGAAGGAGGAATTTTGTCCAGATACAACAAACAAAGTTCATCTGCTAGACGACTATTCTGTCTAACCACAGGCTTCCCATTTGTTGGCACACCAAGTTGTAGTGCTACATCCTCAAAAGTTATTGTGCATTCACCAAATGGAAAATGAAATGTGTGTGTCTCTGGTCTCCACCATTCAATCAATGACGTAATTAATCCAGGGATAATTTTAAATCCACGGAGAAATGAAGCATTATAAAAACCTGAACACTGCAGAAAATAAACTATGCATTCATCAGCTTCCTTAATCTTCGGTCCTCGACGCCGGATAGTATTTTTCACACCCTATAAATATAAAAAACCGTAAATAAAGAAATTTTAAATCATAAATTATAGTAGTAAATAAAAAAAATTACACGATCCCAACTTACCCCCTCTTCGTGAATATGAGAGGAAATGTGCTCGTGGTCACGGTACAACAAAACTCTTTCGGAATCCATTCGAATATAAAAATCAGAAATTATGATTTGTGCTAAAACTCTGTAATTTAAACAACAAAAATTTTCTCTTCTCCCTTCTCAAGTTGCAAAAATTCACTGCATCTATCTAATATTTATAGGGGTAGAAACAAAAAAAAGCTTTAATTATTATATGCCACGCAGCCGTGTCAGAGGGCATGTGACCACGCCATAAAGACATGGCGAGGTCACTGTGTGTTCACGGGCTGGTGGCCGTGCGTCAGAGGAGCAGTCTGCCTCTTACAGGGGGACAAGGTTTAGGGGCTGTGACCACGCCATAAGCACATGGCGTGGTCAGCTTTATTCATGTGGGTGGGTTTGGGGTTGGCATGCATGCATGCAAGGTAGGGGTGGTAGGGTTTAGGGTTCACGGGGTGGCAGTCTGCCTCTTGTAGGGGGATAGGGTTTAGGGGCTGTGACCACGCCATAAGCACGTGGCGTGGTCAGCTTTATTCACGTGGGTTGGTTTGGGGTTGGCATGCATGCATGCAAGGTAGGGTTCACACGGTGGCAGTCTTAGAGGGGTGGCAGCTGTGACCACGCCATAAGCACATGACTTGGTTGTGGGTGGGTTCACGTGGGTGGGGTTGGCATGCATGCATGCAGGGTAGGGGTGGCATGGTTTAGGGGTGGTAGGGGTGGTAGGGTCGGGATTTATATATTTGATATAGTATTAATATTTGTAAAAATATTCCATGTTAACTTTTAGAGTTTGTGTCCAAAAATATTCAGAATTTTTTTCCATCTATATATTTAGTTTTGCCACTTGAGAAGGGAGAAGAGAAGATAAATTTTTTGATATTGAAAATTTGAAAGAGTTAATCAAAGTTGTTGGAGCATATTGTTTTGTTCGATTACTTCAAATTTTTCAGAGAATGAGTTCATCAACAAATTGGGACACCGAACCCTTAGTCGGTTATTTTGGCGAATCACTTGCAGACTTCAGTGATGATGAAGAAAATATTGTTCCTATGGAAGATGACGACGTACGGTTACTCGACATAGATGATGTTGAGGCTATTATGGCAGATGTGTCAATGGGCAACGATATTGATGTTGAAGATGATGTTTGGGCCGCGACTGTTGCTAAGCTTGGGTTGGGAAATAACCAGCCAGCTTGGGGTTATGTTCAACCGGAGCCCGAACAAGCGCAACCAGTTTATCAAGCAGATAAAGCTCCAGCAGCTCGTATGTATGAGGTCGACTATTCTGCAATGCACGATGCTGAACATCAAGCTCATGTGTTTTGTTCTTCATCGCATTCCGAGTTTGGAGAATTGGTATTGAGAGCTGAATTTGACACAAAAAAAGCTGCTCAGTTGGCAATTCAAGTGTATTGCGTCAAACGCCATACATCATGTATTGTTAATGAGTCCAATCAAACTACATATTGTGTAAAGTGTATAAATTGGAAGAGCAACTGTCCTTGGTGGGTAAGAGCTTCATACAAGAAGAGGACTGACAACTGGGCGGTGACACGGTTCATTGATGACCACACCTGTTCGAATAGAGTTTTATCCCAAGATCACATTAATTTAAACTCTGATCTAATTTGTCTTTACACTAAGGGATTGGTGGAACAGAACCTAAGAATTTCGATTGCAGTCTTAGTGGCATCAATCCGGGGTCTTCTTGGATATAGTCCATCTTACTACAAGGCGTGGATGACAAAGTAGAAGGCGATGGCGCAAGTGTATGGTGATTGGGATACCTCATATAATGAGCTACCAGCTCTTTTATGAGCAATGCAAATATTCATCCCAGGAACTCAGGTGGAATACGAAACAAAGGTCGCGGTCAACGCACAAGGCGAAATACTCCGTATTAAAAGAATATTCAGTAAGTTGTTTTGGGCGTTCAATGCGTGCATCGAAGGGTTTCCATTCTGTAAACACATGATTCAAGTGGATGGTACTTGGCTATATGGGAAGTATAGTCATATATTACTCGTGGCCGTTGCGCAATATGGAGACAATAATATATTCCCAATTGCCTTTGCCATTGTTGAAAAGGAAGACGCGAAAGGATGGGAATTCTTTTTGAAGCATCTACGCAACCATGTAGTGAAGGAAGATGGGATTTGCATGATTTCTTATAGGAAGACTGCGTTGCTATTAGTAATTGACAGAGATAACAGTTTATGGAAGCCTCCACATGCATATACAACCTATTGTATACGGCATATCGCGTCACATGTGAAGCAGCGTTTCGGAAACAATCAAATCCGGAGTGAGATTTATAACGCGGGTAAGTTCTTATTTGTTGTTTATAAAAAAATAGTTAACGTAAATCTTTTAAACTGATCATGTTGACTTATTTAATTTCTTTTTAATAGGGTACAAACTAGTTTAACCAAAATTTATCTCGAGGATAAATAGGTTGAAGCGGTATGGTCCGAATGTTTTTGATTTTGCAAACGACATACCCATAGAAAGATGGGCACAAGCATATGATGAAGGTCGACATTATGGCCATATGACAACGAACCTTGCAGAGGCTATAAACGCAATGCTTAAAGGAACACGTCATCTCTCAATTGCAAGCATTGTGTGGGAGACTTATTTCAGATTGGGTAAAGTGTGGGCCGACAAAGGCCAGGAAGTGAACGCCCGAATAAACAACGGGTTTAGTTGGTCTGAAACCCTACAAAAAATGCTCGAACTTCAAGCCAAAGCCACCTCTATGAGAGTCAGAACATTTGACCCAGATGGTTATCAATTTACGGTCGAAGCTAAGGTCTGAGGTGAGCACAAAATGTACACTATAAACCTTGCTCAGAGATGGTGTGATTGTGGTGCATTCCAAGCATTTAGATACCCCTGCTCTCACGCACACGCCGCATGCTTGCATTTCCGTCTCGACCCTTATGAATTTGCGTATCAATGTTATAAGCTGGAGAATATTGCAAATATTTACAGAAATTAGTTTAACACGATCCCGAACAAAGATTATTGGCCGGTAGAGCCAATATACGAAGAATGGTTACCAAATCCAGAGCTTCGTAGAAAGTTGAAGGGTCGACCGAAGTCCACTCGAATTCATACGAATATGGATGATGCGGAGAATAATAGAGAGGGAGAGTTCTAGTTAAGCAGTGTACTCTTTGTAGGGCACTGGGACATAATAGAACCTAATGTCCGAACAAACACAATCTTTCAAACTATCATGTCGGACCATCAAACTAAAGTAATTTGCAATTTGTGTTAATGCAAGTACTTTTTTATCTCATTTAATTTTGCAATTTGTGTTTAAGTAATATATTTTAAAGAAAATAAATATTTGAATATTCTAACTAAGCCTTCCTTTTTTTACAGTTATTAATTGAACTAAAATAATTAATTAACCTTTACTTTTTTCAGTTCATATTCGAACTAATGAAAAAATATTCGAACTATTGAGTGGTATTAGGCTTAAATCGACTTAAACAATTAATTCAATTGAATTCCTATCTAAATAATTTTTAAATTTTTTTAAAATTTTGAAACATATGAAATGAAAAAAATCAAAACCTAAAAATATTCAAATTTAAAACCCCGACAAATATTAATCTTCATCTTTGTCTATAAAATATATATATTATTAATAGACGAGTTTAAATTTTGTCTGTAAAATATTTATGTATGTATTGTTAAAAGATTCTTCATTTTTATTTTCGCAAAAAAAATTAAATTGAAAAAAAGTTAAATGAAAATTCATGATTGAATTTTTTACAATCAAATTATATTAAATTTATATTAGATTTGAATTAACGTCCAAAAAGATCCACCTAGAAACATCTAAACCGCAAATGAGCCCCGAACCCTAAACCCTACACATACCCTAAACTCTAAATGGAAAATTTTAATACTAAATTTTTTTAATATAAATGAGAAAGAGTTTTAGGGCTTAGGGATGTAGGGTAATTATTTAAAATTTAGAGTTTAAGGTTTACTATTTTAGTGTTTATGTTTAGTAATTTAAATTTACATTAAATATGCAGGCTCCTATAAAACTTAATTTACACAACCTATGCACCACAAAATTGTAACATATTCAAAAACAATTATTAATTGAACTAAAATAATAATCCGACAAATATTAATCTTCATCATTGTCTATAATATATATATGTATTATTAATATACGAGTTTAAATTTTGAAACACATGAAATGAAAAAAATCAAAACCTTAAAATATTCAAATTTAAAACCCGACAAATATTAATTTTCATCTTTGTCTATAAAATATATATGTATTATTAATATACGAGTTTAAATTTTGTCTGTAAAATATTTATGTATGTATTGTTAAAAGATTCTTCATTTTTATTTTCATAAAAAAATTAAATTGGAAAAAAGTTAAATGAAAATTCATGATTGAATTTTTTACAATCAAATTATATTAAATTTATATTAGATTTGAATTAACGTAAAAAAAGATCCGCCTAGAAACTTCTAAACCGCAAATGAGCCCTGAACCCTAAACCCTACACATACCCTAAACCATAAACCAATACCAAAACCCTAAACATTTACCTAACCCCTAAATTATTTTAACCATGTAGGCCCATGTGACCTCGCCTCTAAACCGCAAATGAGCCCCGAACCCTAAACCCTAAACATTTACCTAACCCTAAATTATTTTAACCATGCATGGATAGCATGCACTTCACGTAGAATGCATGGCCCATGTGACCTCGCCAAAACCCTAAACCAAAAATGAGCCCTGAATCCTAAACCCTACACATACCCTAAACCTTAAACCAATACCAAAACCCTAAACATTTACCTATCCCCTAAATTATTTTAACCATGTAGGCCCATGTGACCTCACCTCTAAACCCAAATGAGCCCCGAACCCTAAACCCTAAACATTTACCTAACCTTAAATTATTTTAACCATGCATGGATAGCATGAACTTCACGTAGAATGCATGGCCCATGTGACATTGCCACCTCCTTATGGCGAGGTCACCCTTCCCACCAGCCACCAGCCACCACTCGAGCCGAGCAGCCAGCTAGACGTGAGCCATCAAGCACCTCGCCACCTCCTTATGGCGAGGTTGGGCTAAAATGTGACCACGCCATAAGGGGGTGGCGTGGTCTTGTAGATTTTGGCCTAGATGCCAAAATATCCCCCAAACTCCCCTATATCCCTAATTAATAATGCAAAATGAATTATCCCCAAAATAACCCTATTATCATTACTATTATTACTACTATCTTTACCATTATTATTATTGTTGTTATCAATATTATTAGTAATATACGCTACTATTTATTATTATTATTATTATTATTATTATTATTATTTATTACTATTATTATCATTATATCAATGTTATTATTAGTGATATACATTATTATTATTATTGTTGGTATCAATTATGGAAATTAAAACTAAAAAATATGCTTAATTAAAGTAAATAATAGCCCAAATTATGTAAATATATAGTCCATTATATAAAAAACCCAAAGAATATATATATTATACATGTATGGCCTTATAGGCCAAAATAATTTAAACCCATAACCCAACTATCCAAGAAACCCTAATTGCTTTTCTTCTTTTGGCAGCAGCCCAATCTGGACCGTTAGATCTAGGAGGCCAATCCACGGCCCAAGTTATTCCGAGGAAACCCTAGAGGCCGCATCCTAGTTTGCGCCGCACATCTGGAGCCGTCAAATCTGGCGATGATGGTCCAATGGCTCAGGCCGATTCGCACCCGAGGAAACCCTAGAGGCCACATCCCAGCTAGCGTCGCACCATCACAGCCAACAGATCCAAGCCGCATCCAACGACACAGATCGCACCGAAGTGAAACCCTAGGTAACCTTGCTTCGATTCCGCGCGCCGCACCAACCACGACCGTTGAATTGCTCATCATCTGAGGGCCCAGATTCGCGCGGATCGCTAGCTCCCACGCGCGACCTTCCGTTTCTCCCACGCGCGCGTGCGAGAACCACGCGCCTGACCGATTCAACTTCTTCGTGCCAATTTGCCATGACCAGTCGACAACCCCTCCCTGTTCGAGCAAAGCCGACAACAACAACACCGAAAGCAGAAATTCAGAGACCAAAAAATAAAAAAAGAAAATAATGAATCGAAACGAGAAAAAAGCAACATCCCAGAGACAGAGTCAGATTTCAGACAATAGTACATGCAGTAGATAAAACATGTAACGCCCTGGTTTTGGGCTTAGATGTTTTAGACATTGGACCGGACCGGTCGAGAGCGGTTCGAATCGCGTATGGTGATTTAAGGAAATCAAGGATCGAGATAGTATAAAAATGTGGTAAAAATTGCTAAAATACTCTAAAAACATGTTTAAGAGGTTGGTCAAATCAATTTTACAAAAAGAGTTTCGGAAATGGGACATTTTGAGTAGTGACCAAATTGTAAAGTTTCAAAATTGTGGAAAATGTGATTTTTAAAGGAGAAGCCAAATTCTTAGAATCTTTAAGGGGCTTTATGACAATTTAACCTTTCCTCAATATGTCATGTGTTTAAAATGGCTTTTAATTAATTAGCTTTAATTGGTTTTTATTTTAATTAATTAAAATGGGTAGTTAATGTGATATTTCATCACGTAACTACCATCTTCCCCTCATTTTCAGCCAAACACTATTTTCATTCTTTTCTCTCCAGAATTCTTTTCTCCCAAACACTCTCTTAATATTTCCTAATCAATTTTCAAGAAATCCTTTCAAGTTCTTCAAGATTTTTGCTAAGGAAAACTTGTCATTCATTGAAGAAAGCAAGGATTGGAGGTAAATCCTGTTCTCAACCTCTAATCAAAGTTCTTTATTGAAATTCCCAAGATCTTTGGCTTCTATTTAATGTTTTTGGTTGAGTTTTCATTATAGTTTTGATTGGAGATCAAAATCTTGTAAAAATATGGTTGAAATCTTAATTTTCGGACTTGGTTTGTTAAGCTTTGTTATGGATTGATTTTAATTGAGTTTTAAGTTGGTTAATATGTTGAAATCAAGTTTTGATAACATAGATCCCGAAATCCTTGAGATCCTTGAGTTTCTTGTTAGCTTTAAATGAATTTTTGAGGTGAAATGGTGGAATCTTGCTTGCTGGAGGTATAAGGTTGGGTTAGGTTGTTTATTAGAGGTGTTTTGATGTTTATAATTGTTTGGAAGTAATGTATGTTGGCTGGGTTTGGTTTAGGAAGCAATTAATTGAGTTTTCGGTTGTTTTGGATGGGTATTTTAGTGTAGTTTGGGTGAGCAACGAGTTTGTGAATTGTTGCTGGTGTTGAAATGCATTTTAATGCATTTAGATATCTATTTTGATGATGTGAAAACAGGGGATCTTGATCTGGGAGCAATCAAGGCGTTCTTGGAGGCTCCGGAAGAATAATTGTCGTGTCGGCGAGCAAGGCTTCACGTATCGATGAGTGGAAATGGATTTTCCAGCTTTGTAATGCTTTGAGCGTGGTCTTGGGAGCTTAGTGTAAGTTTGAAACACTTAGATAAGCTCAAGAGTAAGTGATTCGAAAGTCTCTCTCGGAAATGTGCTATGTTTTGATGAAAATGCACTCGAGTTATATGTGGTTTTGATTAATGTTTTAAAGCATGTTTTAAGCATGGTTAATGCTGGATTTTAATGTCATTGTGTTAAGGATGCGCTAGGTGAGTGATCTGTGGTTTTATGTGATAAATGCATATGATGTTAAGCATGTTTATGCTTGTGGTAATGTCATTGTGTTTATGCTTGTAAAACAGTGGGATATTGATGTTAAATGATTATATTGGCAAGTGATGAAAGTGGTTTTTGGTTACTCTTAATCAGATATAGTTAGCCGGCTATAGGATTGGGTGCATCGTGAATAAAGTCGCCTTGGATGTCGAGGGGTTGTGAGTGTGCTGTAATCTCCATCCAAGTACCCTAACGATTGAGGCTAAGATCACAACGGTGGATGGTTAAATCCCATGTGTGAATCTTGTGGTTGTGTCCTTTACTCTCATTAGTGGAATTATACAACTACCGATGAGTGATGTTGAGGGGTTGTGATTGTGCCATTAATCTCCATCACGGGTGTTGAGGGGTTGTGATTGTGCCATTGATCTCCACCTTGTGTAGTCTGGTAGTTTGTATGAAGCGTGTGGGACAATGCTTGTAATTCGCGTATCCGATTGTGTCTTGAGTTGATTTTGGTATGGTTTGAGAAATGATCACTTGTAAGCCAATATAATGTTGTGAATAATGATTTAATCATGAGATGCTTGTGATTAATGCTAGAATGCATGTGATGCTTGGTAAAGCATGAGCAAAGGTTTATTTGTTGTTTTAAAATGATGCATATGAGCATGTGTTTTAGAAAGTGCATTGATGTCTTGAAAGGACATGTTTTAAGTAAAGACATGTGTCGATAAATGATGTTTTGTCGGTTATGTGAAATGCATTGATGAATGTTGTTTAGCGACCCTCACTAAGCTTTGTGCTTACGCTCATTTGTTTCATCAATGTAGAGGCTTAGGCTTTTTAGGCAGCGAGTAAGCAAGGGGAATCCAAGCGCTTTGGTCTAGCAAAGTATGTGGTTTTTCTTTGGTGTAATAAGAGGCAATGGGTGGGATTTATACTCTTGGACGTTTTGAAGATGTTGTTAATTACCTTGAACATGTTTGGTTGCTTGTCTTTGGTTTGTAAATGGCCTTTGGGAATTGAATTTTGTTTGAATGTTGGTTTTGGCTTTGTATGGGTTTGGAAAACTAGGGAGCATGCCTATAGTACCAATGCTTGCACGATTGATGCCATGTTTTAGCTTATGCTTCGTAAGGATGATCTTTGGTGCTTAAACATGTTGTATGTATGTTGTGGCATGATTTGGAATGTTTTTCAAATGTGGAAAGATGTGTAAAACCAGCAAAATCTGTTGTTGCAGGGCAAGGCGTATCGGAACGCCCTTACCTGTTTCAGAATAGTGGCCTGAAAATGGCTATGAGGTTTCAGAACGGGTATGAACGTTCCGTAACGTTTTTGCTACTTGAAAGGGTTGTTTCGATACCGGTTTTGGAACGCACCTGAGTATCAAAACGGTCAACCTTGTTTCAAAACGACCATTCCGGTACAAGGCCTTGTGTTTCGAAACACCCGACCGTTGAAGTTGAATTTGAACTGTCCTTATAATTTTGGTTTGGTAACTTTAAAACTTGATAAGTCCTTATAATTCTAGAAAATTATAGATTATTCTCTAAAAGTCATTTGCTTACATTTGAACCCCTAATTGAGTATCGTTCTTGTGTCACTTATGCTAATTTGAATTGCTAATCATATAGGATAATAATGTGCTTCTAGAAAAGTTAAAAAGGAAAAACAAGGTTGTTAATCAAGATTGACTTTAACGAGTTGACTTTGGTTTTCCCCGTGTAATCTTCTTAGTTCAGGTCGGGCGTCTAGGCCGGGCTAAGGGGGTTACATTTGTTGGTATCAGAGCCAGGTTACGAAAGAATTAGGGATGTTGGTGTGTGAAATTAATATGTATTGACGTATGTTGTTTGAAAAGCATGATATTGGTTGAATCCTGAAGCTTATGCTATGCTGAATTTATGTGAATCGCATGTGAAATGAATATGATTGTGTCATAATGATGTGATATTGTTATGTGCTGATTTTGGATGATGGAAAGCATGTTCAGCATGATGTGTCATTGTATGCTATGCTATGTTGAGGGAAATCGGGGTGCCCATTGCCTTATTACACTAATCAAATGTTTTTGTAAACTTGGATCCTTGCTTGAAGCTGGCCTAAATGGCTTGATTTGTTTTTGTTGTTATGCTTTGTTTAAAATAGCACTATGGGTCCGAGGAGAGAGATGAGGTCAAATACAATAGTGCCTCAGGGTGACCAGGGTGAGCAAAGGGCTGATGTGCCTCACCGGTTCACCGCGCATGGCCTCGATGAGGCCAAAAGGGCTTATCACCGGCGTGGTAGAGCAAAGACATTAGAAGAAATGAGCCAAAGGTGAAGGTAAAAACAAAACCCTAACCTTTCTTATATGGTGTTTCTGGATTCGAAATGAAAATAAAAGAAAACGATACCTCTAAATACTTTATTTCTTTGTATTAATTTCTGAAAATTCCCCTTGGTTGCTTCCGGATTTACATCGATTGTATTGGGCTTTTATAGTCGAAATTTACAATTTTCAGATTATATGAAATTCGAACAAGAAATTGCTATTGGTTGCTTCTTATTTGTCTTTATTCATCTCTGATTTTCGTTGCAAATGTTTGTTGGGATATTCTGACATTTTGTTTGTTTTTTGGCTCTTCTTGTATGTGACGAACGGCTGGAGAGAAGGAGGAGACCAGAGAGGCGTGATGAGGAAGCTAGGATCTGGAGAGGCTCGGGACGATCGAATGGCGCGTGAGTGGGTAGAACCGGGAGCTGAACAGACACATGTGGCCTCGACGTGGGTAAAGGAGCATCGTCTACGCGCACGTATGGGAGTCCGAGAGTCACGTGTGGGCGCGTGGAGATTCTAGAGACTTCTCATGCTTTGATTCTGGCCGTTGGCGGTGATCTTGATCTGACGGCTCGAGAGCTGGCGGCGCGGAGCAATGGTTAGGGCACCCTAGGGTTTTATCCATGGCGCGATGTAACCCCCTTAACCCGGCCCAGATGGTTGAACCGAATTAAGAAGTTTACACGGGGAAAACCAAAGTCAACCCGAAAGTCAACCTTGATTAACGACCCTTTTTTTCTTTTTAATCTTGTCTAGATGCACATTAACCCTAGATATGTTCACCAGATCAGCATACTCAAAGTTCAGCGCAATCGGAAGACATTCAGGGACTCAATTGCACAAAACATGAATTTAGGGACCGAATTGTAAATTATGAAAATTATAGGGACTTAACCCAATTAAAAGTTACCATTATGAAATTAATCATCTTTCATGCTTCTCTGCCAAATTTCAGCTCAAACGGACATCTCAAACTCATTCAATTGCATTAACAAGGTTCAGGACTAAAACGCAAACATTTCAAAACATATAACCGTCAATTTCAGTGCCCAACGGTCGGGTGTTTCGAAACAGGGAGGACCTGTTCCGAAACGCGGGACCGTTCCGAAACTGGTTCCAGAACAGGGTTTGACAGTGGCCAAACCATTCCAGAACGGTTCCACCTGTTTCGGAACGCCAAGGCCATTTCAGGCCCCTGTTCCGATACGGTAGCACCTGTTCCGAAACAGGATGCCCAGATTGCAGAAAATTTGCTGGTTTAACACACAATTGACCCATCAAACATGCTCCAAATGCAACCAAAATAAACCAGCAAGTCATATCATGCATAAGGAACATAATTGCATCAACCATACTCAAACATGGCATCAATTAAACAAATCCCCAATTCTATAGGCATGCATTCTACTTAGAAAACCATTCAAGCATCAAAATACCAAAACCACCTCACAAAGGCCAATTAAATGTTCTAACAACATTAACAACATAAAACCAACTTAGGGAGTCCAAAACATCTCCCAAAACAACAACATAGGTCCCCCATTGCCAAATGCCCAAACGCTAATAGTTTTAGAAAGTGTTCACCATACATGAGCTTAAATCTTCACTTGGATGCTTGGCTTCCTTGCTGCCCCTAAATCACTTCAATGCTCTGCATTATTGGTTTAGGAAAAGAGAGAGCGTAAGCAAATAGCTTAGTGAGGAATGCTCATTTAAAACAACTCGATAATGCATTTATAAAACACCTTTATAAACCTTCGTTCAAATCATCATTTGTACATGCACATAAGCATTTAAAACAAGCAATTCATGCTTCAAGTTTATAATATGTCATATTGGCCACAAGTGATACAATCTACATAAGATCCACACATGGACTTTTAAACACCATTGTGATCTTACAATTCACAAGGACCACACATGGACTTTTAAACACCATTGTGTCCTTAGCACAAGAATCATCCATGGACTTTTAACCACCATGATGTCCTTACAATTCAAAAGGACCACACAAGGACTTTTAACCACCTTTGTGTCCTTAACAAGAATCACTCATGGACTTTTAACGACCATGGTGTTCTTAAATAAATAAGGCTCACACAAGGACTTTTAACCACCTTTGTGACCTTAACCAAGAACCAACCATGGAATTTTAACCACCATGTTGTTCTTAAAATACACAAGATTCACACAATGACTTTTAACCACCTTTGTGATCTTAACCAAAAACCAACCATGAAATTTTAACCACCATGTTGTTCTTAAAACAAGAACCACCTATGGACTTTTAACCACCATAGTGTTCTTAATCATTCTCAAAACATCACTTGCCAATATGCATCATTTAACAACAACATTCCACTGTTTTAAAGCATTTAACAAAGCCATAAACATCATGCATCATTAAGCATCAAAACCACATTGAACAATGTTCAAAAACAAGGATCTCTTACCTTGAGCATCCTTCAACACATGGCTTATGAAATCAACAAATAATCATGCTAAAATATGCTTTTAAAATAGAATTTAAAACATGCAACAATCACATTGCATTCAACCAACTCATGGTTCATCAACAAGAGAGTTTTTCCGAAAACTTACTCTTGAGCTTAGCAAAGTTGCTTAGACTTAAACTAAGCTCCCAAACCTTCAAAACATTGTTTTCAAAGCCGAAAACCAAAATCCACTCACCGATTCCGTTTCGCCACTTGCCGAAACACCAATCAAGCTTCCGGATCACCACCACAAGGATCCAAAGATGACTCCCCTGTTTTAAAAACATCAAAGCAGAGGATTAATGCATCATCATGCATTAATATCTTCAATGAAAGCACCTAAACTCGCTGCTCTCATCAACACTCCCATTTCGGCTACCAAACACAACCGAAATCACCTCCAAACAACTCCACAACACTACCCAGCCATGATCCATCAATTCTAAACATTCTTAAACCTCAATTAACATCAAAAAAGGATCTAACCACGTCCTTATACCTCCAGCTATATCAGATCATCAAGATCACTCCAAAAACAACCAAAAACTCAAGCTAAACTTAGGAAAATCAACCTATTCGGGATTGCATTGATTAAACCTCAATTCCTCATCAATTAAACATCCATTTAACATCAAAAAGACACCTCAAACAGTGTCCAATCAGATCATACGAATTTTATCAAAAATCAACCAAATCTTGCATTTTAAAGCCAAGATCAAGAACACAATTATAAAACCTTTTATAAAATACAAATCAAGGATTGAGAACTTGGGAATTTCAGTAAAGAACTGAGAATTTAGAGGAGAAGGACGTTCATACCTCTAAACTTGAGTTTCTCCCTTTTTGGAACCAAGATTCTTGAAAATCCAATTAGCAAATGATAAGGTTTTGTTGAAGAGATGATTAGAGATCAAAAGAGAATTGAAATCTCATGTTTGGATGTCAAAATCAGAGGGAAAATGTGCTGGAAAATGTGTTTGGGTTGAGAGAAAAGGAAAATGGGAATTTGGAAAAGTTAGTTGAAAAATGCCAAAATATCTTCCCTCCCTTTTACTTTTATTTAAAAACCATTAATTAATCCTTTAATATTTAAGAAAAATCTGGAGAAACTCCTATTGGGTAAATAGCTCCTTAAAGATTCAAAGTTTCAATCCTTTTTAAAACAGTCACACAGTTTTCGAAAATTACATTTTGGTCACTAACCAAAATGTCACACTTCCAAACCTTATTTTGTAAAATTGATTTCACCATTCTCTTATATATAATAAAAGAGGATTTTAAGACATTTTTCCATATTTTAATGCAACCCGAACTAGGCTTTCCTAAACTCACCCTTTTATATTCGAACCGCACTCCGACCGAACCGGTCCAAACCCAAAACTTCTAAGCCCAAAATTGGGGCGTTACACGCGATCTGGGCCGTCATATTTGAATTAGATCTGACGGTAGAAGATTGGCTGCGCGAAACAAAGAGGCTTATCAAATTTAGGATTTTTAATTAGATTGGGCCCGAATCGGGCCATGTAATAATATGTTATCTTTTTGGGATCTCTTTTATTAAAATATAAATAGACTTTTAATATAAAAACTTGAGCTTTATTAATGTAAATGAACTTTATTAATTAACTGGGCTTGATTATTTAATTAGGCATATATATTATTAGTTTTTTTGTTTTTTTGCATTTTCAAATTTCTTTCAAGACTCTAAAAACGACAACAACAACAACGACGACGACAACAACAACAACAATCATAATAGAGACAATAATAATGTTATGGATAATAATGATGATGATGATGATGATGATGATAATAATAATAATAAAGATAATACTAATGATATAATAACAATAGGAAACCGATCTAATAAACAAATATATAATTATATAATACTAGTAGTAATATTTAGGGGTGTTATAATAAATTACAAATATAATAAAACGCATACCACTAATAATATATATATATTTTTTGCTTTTGAATTTTTATAACATATTTATATAGTTAATAACTAAACAACAGTCCATGTAAGCTCATTATTATAAAACGAAATAAAAAGAGGTTAGCCCGGACAAAATTAGTGATTACACTTCTAATTTACCCCAGAACTGTAATGATCATCAAGTTTCTTTACCTAAAGAAAAGCAATGCTCTAAGCCTACAGCACATTCCATTGCACAAGTACTGTCTTACAAAAAAATTTCTGATGCATATTTTGGTTACATTAATAGTGTTGTTGTTTTAAAAGAACATAAGAATTTTAAAGCTCTTTTGCATGATGAATGGAAAAAAGCCTTGGCTGAGGAAATCTTAGCATTAGAGAATAATAATACTTGGAGTCTAGTTAGTCTTCTTCCAGAAAAACAGACCATTGGATGTAAGTGGTTATATAAAACTAAACTGAAATATGATGGTAGTCTAGAAAGATATAAGGCTCGTTTAGTTGCTAAAAGGTACACCCAGCAAAATGGAATTGGTTTTTTAACACTTTCAGTCTTGTTGCCAAACTTACAACTGTAAGGACTTTGATTGCTATTGTTGCATCTAAAAATTGAGATTTACAACAATTTGACATAAAAAAATAATTTTTTACATGGGTTTCTTTAAGAAGAAGTCTTTATGACTCATGCTCCTTGTTTCCTTCAAATCCTAAGTTAGTGTGCAAATTAAACAAAAGTATGTATGGTTTAAAACATGCTAGTAGACAGTGGAATGAAAGGTTGACTACTGTTTTACTTAATGAAGGTTTTAAGTAATCTATTGCTGATTCTTCTTTATTTACTAAGGGCACTAAATCTTCTTTTATTGCTTTGGCAGTATATGCATATGATATTGTTCTTGCTAGCTGTAATATGACTGAGATCAACAAAATTAAAATTTTCTTGCATACTACTTTTAAAATAAAAGACTTAGAAGATTTAAGGTACTTCTTAGGATTTGAAATTGCAAGGTCCTCCAAAGGAATTAATCTCTGTCAAAAGAAATACACACTGAAGCTATTAGAAGAGACCGACTTTGTTAATTTCAAACCTGTTTCAACTCCCATGATTCCTAAGAACAAAATTTCAAACTTGACTAGGACACCTTTAGCGGATATTACTCAATATAGGAGAATCATAGGGAAACTTCTTTACCTAACCAATACAAGATCAGATATTACTTATGTTATCCAACAATTATCTCAATACATTTATGCTCCTACTGATATACATTTATCTGCCATACATAGAGTTCTTAGGTATTTAAAAGGCATTGTTGGTCAAGGTTTGTTTTTTCCTACTGAAAATTCAATTCAGATTAATGTCTTTTCTAATTCAGATTGAGCTTCTTGTCCAGACTCAAAGAAATCCACTACTGATTTTTGTGTCTGTCTAGGAACTGCTTTAATTTTTTGGAAGTCTAAAAGGAAACAGACTATTTCCCGATCATCCAGTGAAGTTGAATATCGTGCTTTAGCCTCTGTCACTTGTGAAATACAATGGCTTACTTATTTACTTTTCGTCTTCAATTTAGCTTACCTCCTGCAAATATATTTTGTGATAATCTATCTGCAATAAAAATTGCAGAAAATCCAGTTCAACATGAGAGAACTAAACATATAGAGATTGATTGCCATCTCATACGATAGAAGTTACAATAAGGACTTGTCAAGCTGCTACCAGTCTCTACTCACAATCAACTTGATGACTGCTTCACCAAGGCTCTATATACTATACTGTTTCGAAATCTTATTTTCAAGTTGGGCATACATAACATATATGCTCCAACTTAAGGGGGCTATTAGAATAATCCAGCTGTATTAAACACGTTTAGAGTTAGTAAGTCGGCTATATTTTTGTTTCTCATTCCTTTATTACTATATAAACCCTTGTATTAAACCATTCTAATAATAAGTTACCTTTATTCTTTTCTTTTACTTTTCACCCTGGTTAATACTCTCAAATACTAAAGAAAGAAACGACGTCGTTACTCATTCTTGAGTCAATAACTCAATAACAACCATATAAAGTTTGATGGTTTACTCGTTTAAAATTAAAAAGTCAATGAATTAGGATAAAAATCAGACCTACTCGTTGTAAATTCAATTTCCTTCATACTTGCACCATATGTCTATGCATGCTTACATATTGATAAATAGTCAGCTAAATTTTCCTAATTTGATTTTTTTCCATTTGTCTTAGCTATAATTTGACTACGAAATACCACACCAAGCTTTTCTTAATTCGTATCGGAAGCTGTGTAGATGATCAATCTATGCACGAAGAAATATCAATTATAGTCGAAAAACAAAACGTAACAAGCTGGTCTTCCATTCCAGTAAATCCGACCATATATATAATTATATTTTTATTTTTATATGTAGTTAGGTTCTGAAATTATTCACACAAGCCAACTTTTTCTAATTTTCCCTACTACGGGGCTGATGTAATTTCTTTTGCCAATTTATGCTACAGGGAGATAATATAAATAGTCAAAGGCACGTGCATGCATGCATATTGAATATATAATTTAATAATGATCAATTTAGTTTAATGTAAAATAAATTTTAAAAATACTAATATATTTAAAAATGATAAAAAATATTAAAATTTTAAACACTATAAAATTCATTAAAATTTGTATAATTTATAAAATTTATTAAAAAAGAGAAAATTCGATAAAAAAATAGTTGACGCCAACTTAACAAATCCATTACCTTTTTCTGTTACATTACTTTAATTTGACAAAACAACTAAAAGTTTGAAGGTCAAAAGAGAAAAAATATGGATTAAAATGATTTTTTCCTGAAAAGTTCGAAGGTAAAAAAAGTCATTAGGCTATTAGAAGGGGTGAATAATATATTGCTTCAAATTAACCGTTTCTTGAGACATTTCATAGGATAGTGAAGATGGAGTTGAAAATGGAAATAGAAAATGAAAAAAATCAAGTTTCAACAGGTTAGGTGAGTGAACTCAACTCCTCTACTTTGATTCCTCCACGTACCCACTCCCCATGCATTTATATTAAGATGAATTAACTTTTTAATGAATGTTATTAGCCAATTGCCAAAGGTTAAAATGAAACGAAAATTTAAAAAAAAAAAAGATATGTTTAGGTGAAAATGGGATGTTTATAGTGTTAAACAACTTTCAATTAACACACATGAGCTTAAGTAATGTGGTTGGTGGACGATTCTTGTCAGCTGGATATTCTTTTCCAGCCTTTGAAAGATTGTATTTGCATCCTATATTATATGTTCCTTCTTCCACAAGTAACCTATTTTCTTCCCTCTGGATTGGAGGATGAAGAAAACTAATCGTTATATATATAAATCACTTTATAAATCCTTTGTGATCAAATTCAAAAATTGACCGCTAAACTACCACTCTAATTTTCGAATATTGTTTTAACTATGTTTTTGTGATGGGATTAGATTCACGATATGTTTACAAAATATAATTTAGAATATGCTTTTTAAGGCTTAATATGTAAATTGGCCCCCGAACTGTACATGAATTCACATTTGGCTTTTAAAGTTTATTTTTTTCATGCCCCCCCCACCCTTTCTAACTCGGCCACAAATGATGTAGTCCTTCCAGTTAACTATTGAGTGACGTGTGAAGGGCCAAATTGAAAATAAGTTATAGTTTAAGTATCAAACTAGGAAAAAAAACATAAACATTTTTTTGCACTATTTTGTGTCACCATTTTCTCTTTGTTTCCACCGTCTTTTTCCTACTTCGATTAATTTGAAGGGTTTAAAGGTGTTTTTAAATCAGGACGTTCAAAAGGCGTTTAAAAAAATGGGTAAGCTACATTGAAGTTTTTGATCAAATTTGATGGTCAGAATTGAAGAATGAATTTGGGTATTTGGAAAATAAATCTAGATTTTGGGGTTTTAAAAGCTTTTATTTTCAAAAATCTAATGACAATATAGACTTGGAGAAACGTTGACGATCATTTTAGTGTAAAAACAAGACAATGAAACTTGTCCGAATTTGAGTTTTTATGTATATATATTTTTATGCTTTTCCCAGTATGGTCCTTAAGCTATAGTTTATTTTTAATTTGTCCCTTCATGTGTCACTCACTAGTTGCCAAGGAAGACCCCGTCATTTTTAACGGGATCAGACGGAGAGGCCAAACTTGATCATGGAATGAATTTTTAAGGGCCGTTGTTTAAAGAAAAAAAACTTTAAGAGCCAAAACGAAAGTTCAAATATAGTTTAAGGGTCAATTTGTTGGTTAATTTTAAAAAATCAGTAAATAAAATAATTACATGGTGCATGATAGTTTGGAAGTCGTTTTCATTCTAGAATTTCCCCATGTCCATACTGCTTCAAATAACCAGTTCTATACATCAAGAGAACTAAACTCATGTTTGGAAGCTTCAAGGAATAAAACACCGTCATCCATATATATATATATATGGGTTAGGATATACTTATATTATATAAAATTTAATTATTTTTATATTTTTTGGACCGTCGAATGAAAGTAATAAGTGACTAAGATTGAGATACATTTATACTATGTAAAACTTAATTATTTTTTTTCAAGTGACAATCTTTAAATTTCCTATTGTTAATCTCAATCACCCATATATATATATATGTATATATGGACTAGGATCAACTTACACAGTGTAATCGTTGGATGGGGGAAATGGATAGTTGGGATGAACTCCTTACTTTTTTTTCCAAGTGATAATCTTCACATATTCTACTGTTAATCTCATTCATCCATTTCACCCATCCAACGATCCAAAAAACGTGTAAAACTTAAAGAGTTTTACACTGTGTAACTAGATTTTATCTCTATATATAAAATTGCGATAGTTCCATGTAACCGAATATAGGCTGTATGAACAACTTTATCGTTATTTTTACAGTTTTTGATTATTTTTGGTCCATATATTTTTCTTCCGATTCCCTTTATTCTCTATTTGACTTAATTACATTGTTATTTTGGTTTAGTTACTGTTTTGGATCTTTTGTTATTCTGAAATTTGAGATTTAGTTGTAATATTTTTAGTTGCCCTCCTGGTGTTTGATGGTTATGCCTTGAATAATTTGGACAGACATGTGTCGCACACTTAATTTCAGTAGATGCGTTTTTCGGCGGAAATTTTCTGCATATACAAGGCCTCAAACTCGAGACTTGCTTAAACGATACTAAGTTGTCTACCACTTGGACCAAACCTGTTAGTATTTATTTTAAACTTTTAGTACGAGTTTGACCAATTGAAACATGATAAATATATATAGATCAAATTATTATCAAATTAAGGTAGAAAAAAAAGGAATTTTACTTTCACTTTCAATATCCTTGAATCTCCTCGTAGAAATTGATGAATGGATCAGAAGCTGTGATTTACTAATTTAGTAGGAATGAAGGCAAGCTCGACATACTGCATATATGCTCATGTTTAAAGCCATGACTTTCGAAAGATGCATGCATTTGCAAACCATTATGCTAAGCCGCCCCTTTAGAAAGGGAAAAAAATGTTATTTGAAGCCGACAAAAGACGGACATTCTTTTAATTTGTTCCTTCTGCAAACTATTAATATCAACAATATCCCTGTTAGATGGAAGCTATTCATGTATGTATATGTAAACATCCTATTAAAGTCTACAAGGACAAAAATGTCAACTTTTTAAATGTAAAAAGATTAAAATATTTTTTTATAATAGAGGGACTAAATGAAGTTTTAGTTATAATACAAGGAGTAAAATGTTTCAATTTTATAATAGAGGGATTTTTGGGTGTAGTATAAGGACTTGTACTCTACTTTAATTGGTTTTAAGCTATATCATCTAATTTTGTGGGTTAAAATAATGAAAAATTCCTAGTCAATCAAACTATTAAAAAATAGTAGGAGTATTATAGATTTGTGGAAAAGACAGATTATTCAATGTTTCTTTAATGTGTTGTGGTTTTTTCAACGGAGTCTTTTATGTGTTTTGTTTTTACACGTTGCTTTGCAATGTTGACGGAGACACAAATGCAGACCCAATTAACACGCCACATTTAAAACTATGGCTTCAATTTCCTTTAAAGTATATATATATTATGGTCCGTATTTAAAATTTGTGATCCTTTATTTCAATAATATTGTATCTAATTTTTTTCTTATCCCGTCTTTCTCTCATGAACTGTCTCTACATTTATATTTATGTATATATAACCGACTATATCTTTGCATTATATTATTTGAATTCATTGTAAGCATCAAATATGCATATATATTTAAATAGTTACATGTCTTATCTATATTCAAATTAAATATTTTAAAATAAATAAATGAACTAAATAATGGGGAGAAAACACTGTAACCCCAATATAGATAAATATAATGAAAAACTTTGTTGTTGTTTTTTTCTCTCGATGAGTTTACTTAGCAAAGCGTCCTCCAACTATGATTTAAATTTTAAATTAATCCTAAAAATTCAAATCATTTTAATTTACTCATCAATGTATGATGTATCCGTATCATATCACTCGGATTCTTCCGCTAACCTAGCAATTAGTTTGGATGTTAGATGTCGGCTTAAATCTGATGTGTAATATATTTAAGTCATTTGGATCTAACATATAAATATGACATAAATTTTAAAATAGATATTTGTAACGCGTTAGGTCCAAGTTATCCTTACAATAGATACACACTAGAAGAAAAGTCGTAAATTTTCTACTCGACTCAAGATTAAATTATAAATTTTTATGGGTTAATAACAATTTTACCAATACTTTAGCAAATATCATATATATTTAAAGCATTATTTGTGGGATTAGGGACAGACGTAGAACTTTATTTTAGGGGGGCGAATCTAAAATATTCTAGGGGCTGAGCTTATAATATTTTAGGGGGCAAAAATAAATTTTCAATAGAAAATTCTTTTAAAAAATTATAAATCATATACTAATTTTAAATTTTCAGAGGGCCGCCGCCCTCTCCAACCCCCTTCGGTCCATCCCTGTGTAGAACATGGGGCAAGGGCCCTACTTGCACCCTTGATGATGTTTTTGTTACTCACATACTCACAATTTAATTCACATGTTTTAAATATAAATCGAAGATTTAAATTCTCAATTAGACTGATTTTTTTTTGTTCAAAATAGAGATTTTCATAGATAAAAAGGGTCAAAACCCATAAAACAAAACGTAGGTAACAACAGACAACCTAAAAACGCGCACTACTCCTTGGCGCAGCAAGGGCAACTGCCGACAAGACACGAAACCGACAAACATCGATCCACCAGAACCAGGGAAAGTGAGAAAAAAAACAAAAGCCACTAGGACTCCACAAGCATTAACCCTAAAGGGCCAGAGAACAAACACTTCCATAAGACAAGCTTTGAATAGTGTCACAAAAAGACCATACACAAAGGACGTCTTATAAGGATCAAGAAAAAGTCTCTTCCTTTCCGATATGGTTTGGAGAACAAAGATTATGCCTGAGAGCTTTATCCAGAGGTAGGCTTCCACCCTTGTGAGGATGGTCCTTGTCAAGGCATGAATCAATAAAAACCATATGCAGTAGGGACAGAGAAAACGATGAACCTTACACGTCCATGGCCAACAAACAAAAAAGGTGGCAACCCTAAACATACGTAAAAATAATAAATAACCTAAGGGATTCCGAGCATTCCAGAGGGAAAAATATAAGGCAGGAACTCGCCTCTGATCCCTCCTCACAGAGGCAAGGCCGAAGAGCGGACTCATGGCGATTTCGGATAACTCTTGGAGGAGTTATCCGGGGCTGGTGCAAAGTCCATCTACTGTGGGATTGTTGTGTTTAAACCTTTCTTTGACACGCCATCTTCTTCATCACTGATTTGAACCTCTTCGTTGAGGGAAAACGAGTCGTCGATGCACATTGATGGCACAATGGTAATCTTGTTGCCATAGGGGTCAGTCCCAAGCTCGATCAATCATGCTTCATCAATCACTAGTCGGGAACATTCCATTTGGATTTTTCGTCGAGCCGCCTTCCTAATTAGAGTAAGTCTTTTTTTCTCCGAAAGTCTTGCCCCTCTTCGAACTCTCAATGTTTTTAATTATCGAGGAAGAGATAACAAAGGAATTTGGGAATAGCGCGGCCTTCAGAAAATCATCGTTCATTGCTAACCCATTTTCCGAAATGCACCAGTGCTTTGGTGCCACTTGGACGATAGCCTTGGCCAATTCTTCCTCTATTTCCCGGCGCTTGGCACGGTATAAATTCCCCTCATGTTCCCATGGAGCTTTTCTTTTTTTGCTGGACAAAACTTCCATCCTGTCGATTCCTTCAGCAAGAGCCTTATCCCAAGTGAGGCAATAATTATCCTCTGGTGTCTTTAGATTTGGTGGGATAAGGTTTGCTGAACCGGTGTTACCAAAGCTTTCATTGCTAGTGTGAATTCCATTCGAAGATCTAGTTTTAGGCCATGAAAAAGCCTTGTTGCAGCCTGCTCTCGGTAAGTTAGCTTCCACAAGTGGAAATAAAGGGTTGACTTCATTTCCTACTGAGGTGACATCTCCTGTAACCTTAAACGAGGCAACCTCAGAAACAAGATTTACCTCTGACACAACCATTTTCGAGATGTCCCCTTTTTTGTCTTTATTGCATGGCGAGCCATCCTTTGCTGGAGACTGAGAGAAATTTGAAAGTTCAAGATGCGGCACCGGAAAGTTGGTAATTCTCGGTTTCAGACTATGAAGGGCTCGCAGCCATGGCCCAAATTTTTTGGCCAATTTGAACCGTGAAATATCTTGACGACATTCTCTTTCGACATGGCCTAGCCTCCCACACTTGAAACAAAATTTGGGAAGACCTTCATATTTGAAAGCGATTTCAAGTGGTCAGTCCCGTTTCCAATTTAACACAAAGCCTGTTTTGAGAGGATCCTCGACTCGAATGCTCACAGACCCCTGCCAATGCACCTTACTGCCTTCGTCCAAGGATGACCCATAGAACGCGGGGAAGAGCTTGCCGATTCTCCTGACATTCTCGGGGGTAATCAGACCTATTGACATGTGGTGGATCTGCACCCAAAATTCCTCGAGGGAAAAATCGAGTTCCTCGAGGGCCTTCTCCGGTTGCCAATTTTAAAGTATTAATAATGCGTCTTGCACTGCCCAGGGTTTGGCACCGAAAACACGGCGTCGGTCGTCTACCGAGTTGAACATGAACAAAAATAATTCTATCCTAGATCGTGGCACTCCAAAGTGTTGATTTTCCATGCTTTCCTTAAGATAGCCGTTAGAGCCAGAGGTTTAAAAGGAGTGCGTGATAGCAGTTTCCCAACCAACGCCTTGTTTTTTAGGGAGAAGTTTACATCATTGTCTTCATTTAATTCGAGTTCATCCAAATATACTTGACTCAACAAAGTTGGATCAGCCGGGTTGGTGGGATAGCCATTATTGACCACTCCCATACTTAGGGATGACGGCGCTTGAGAATGTTCCATTGACTTGGAAGTTAAGGTGTTGAGTGTGTAAAAGTTCTATTATTTACACCATTTTTAACCCATATTTCTGCTGCATTCAAGCATCATTGCATTGCATTTAGGATAGTTTTCAATTAAACATCACAATTATATAAAAGGCACGGATTCTACTAAAAGATGGTGTATTTTGCAGGTAACTGCCAAGGTTGACGATGAAGGCAGGCGCAGGGCAGATAAGCAGGAAAGCTGAACTGGACAAGCAGCTGAAGAAGACAAACCTGTCATGGACCTGTCGTGACAGCATGGTGACAGCAGATTACTGAAGAGGAAAAGTGAAGTGGACATCGATGGATAGAGAAAAATCTGCTCGTCTGTCGTGTGAAAGCCAAATAATTTTCCAAGCCCCGGATCAAAAGATATGTCAAGCCAAAGCTCAAGGAAAGGAATTCCCACAAGATAGGGATGCGGCTGAAAAGTAGGATATTTTAGAGATTTAGTCTTTATTAGAATCTTACTTTTAATTAAAGTTGTAATCCTTATTACCTTAGATAACTTGAGCCCAAAGCTTATATAAAGGGCATAGATTAAACCTAGGGCATAGCCGACTACCCCATAACCGAAACCAAAACCCTGCCGTCCACCCGTCACCAACATGTTCTAAAATCCCCCTAGGGCCACGGGTTGTTTTGTAAAGTAGTTGCAAGGGTTGCTTTGTTTTAGGATTTTTCAAGTTCAATAAAATAAACTTCAAGTTCTTTTATCTTGGTTTTAATATCTTGCAAGAGCATCGGGAGAGCATTGTAAGGTTATCTATTTACTTAGCATCGGGAGAGTTAAGTATACGAAAGAGATAAAAGCGCGTTCTCTAGTTTATAGTTGAACCATCTCGTGCTTAGGGATAAGGCGAGGTTAAGTGGCTAAAGAAGAATTCATACACATCGGTGTTCATCCTTCGATTCACGCCGGGAGGTATCATCAAAGACGTGTTCATCGACAGACTTGTGCCTAGGGATAGGGCAAGGCAGATCTGGGATTCTTGCCAAGCTTGAAGTACTGAGTTAGTGTCTGCTGCCGCGACAACTAACGGACAGACGCCGCGACAGGTGCTGTCTGCGACGGGAGCGACGACAGAACTGGAGATCCTGAGCAATTCAATACCTGCACTACCGAGCAATTCAATACCAGCCCATTCTCTCTATCTCGATAATTCAATCCTTTTATTTACGTTTTTACTTTATTATTCGTGACAACTTTCTAAAATATTTTCTTTACTTCGTGCAGTAAATCAAGGTGAAGTCATTAGCCCAATCCCTGTGGAGACGATATCCGATACTTCGTATCACTTTACTACTTGCGTCGTGTACACTTGCACTACAATTGCAATAGTCTATTTTACACGCAACAAGTTTTTGGCGCCGTTGCCGGGGATTGGCAACATAACTACATCTTTCTTCTATTGCACTTTTGTTTTTATTTTTTATTTTTTTTTATTTTTGTTTTTCGTTTTTCGTTTTTCTTTAATTTTTATTTTGTGTTTTCAACTCTTGCTTTTCACAAGGTTCTCTTGTTTATGCGCAGATCGAAAAGAGGCAAAGATCCTGAGTATAAGTTAGATCCGGAAATCGAACGATCATTCAATCTCAAGAAACAGATTCGCCACCTTTTAGACAGGAACGAATACCTTGAAGAATAGCTAGAGCAGATGGCCCGTAACCAGCCTGCTGGAGGAGACATACCGCCTGTCGGCGACCCGCCTGGGGCAGGTGGACGACGGTCATGTCGTGACTACATGCTGAATGACCATATAGAGCTGGAGACCACACTGCCGGATATTGATGTTGATAACTTTGAGCTTAAACCTGTCATGTTTAGTATGATCAACAACGCCGGACAGTTTAGTGGTTCTGCGACAGAAAGTGCTAGGGAGCATCTCAAAACGTTCCAGGAGATCTGTGGTTCGTTTAGGCTACCAGGAGTTAGTCCGGAGATACTGAGGCTTCGGTTATTCCCCCATTCATTGAGGGACAAAGCTAAAACTTGGTGGAATAAACTTACACCGGGTTCTATTATGACTTGGGCAGATCTAACTCGTGAATTCTTATCTCGTTTTAATCCTTCACATTTATCTGAGCGATTACGTAACGAAATTGCTACTTTTCAACAGGAAGATGACGAGCCGATGCACGAGGCCTGGGACAGATTTACTACTCTTCTACGGAACTGCCCAATGCATGGATTCCCCGTCTGGAATCAGGTAACTAAGTTTTATAATGCTGCTAACTTACAAACTCGCATTCGCATTGATTCTGCAGCAAATGGACTGTTATTGGATAAAGATCCGGACGAGGCATTGCAAGTTCTAAAAAACCTAGCCAAGAATGAGGAGCAGTTTCCGACAGCTAGAAGAGGGGGTAAACGGGTACTTGCTGTCAAGGACTATGAGGCTGACAGCACTATGAAATCACAGGTAGCATTCCTCACTAAAGCCATGAAACACTTATTGAGTGAAGAGGAAGTACGAGGGTTTGCTGTCGAGGAAATTTGTGCCACTTGTGAAGGAAATCATAGTAGTGAAGAGTGCCCTATAAATATAGAAGAGGGGAAATATGTTGGAAATTACAAGCCAAATTATAATTCCAACAATTACAACCCTAATTGGAGGAAAGATCCCAAATTTTCCTGGAGTAATCCTAACAATGCCCTGAATCCACAAGCACATAATCAGAATCAGGGGGGTCCTAGATTGTTGACGCGACAGCAGCTGCAGCCGCAAAACCTGCCGCAGAACCTGCCGCCTCAGCAACAATAGCAGCCACCACCTGCCACGAATAGTGTATTGGAGCAGACTCTGGCCACCTTTATGTCTCAGACTGGCACATATATGGATAATATTAATCAGTTTGTCAAGAAGACGGAAAATTTTATGGATGAGACTAAGATGAGAATGACAAACCATGAGGCCACCTTGAAATCTCTAGAGACACAAATGGGTCAGGTATCGCAGCATATTAAACCGAGGCAGAATGGAGGTTTTCCTAGCAATACTGAAAATGCTAGACCACCCCCACATGAGCAATGTAAGGCAATTACTACTAGGAGTGGGAAAAAGCTACCAGGGCCGGAAAAAGAAGTTGATACAGAACAGGACCCTGCTTTGAACAAACCTGCCGAGGAAGCTGCCCCGACAGGTGACAAACAGACTGCTGCCGATGAGCCTGTCACGACAGCAGAAGCGACAGAGGAGAAAAAGGGAGATTATCGTCCTCAGATTCGCATGCAGTGGGAAGGACGCATTGCTGATTATCGACCCCCACCACCCTTCCCTCAACGGATACAACAAGCTAAGAATGAATCTCAACTCAAAAAAATTTATGATATTTTTAAACAGGTTCATATTAACATTCCGTTGTTAGATGCTGTTAGGGAGATGCCAGGTTATGCTAAATTTCTCAAGGATGTCATGTCTAAAAAATCTAAACTTGGGGAATTTGAAACGGTAAGGATGCAAGAAGGTTGCATGAGTATTCTTCATCGGCAGCCACCCCAGAAAAAGAAGGATCCGGGGAGCTTCCTCATACCTTGCGTAATCGGCGATAAATTTGTGGGTAAGGCACTTTGTGATCTTGGTGCTAGTGTTAATCTAATGCCCAAATCTGTTTTTCAGAAACTAGGTATTGGCAAGGCGCGGCCCACGACAGTTACCCTACAGCTAGCCGACCGCTCTTACGTTCACCCCGAGGGAAAAATTGAAGATATTTTGGTGAGAGTGGATAAACTTATTTTTCCTGCTGACTTTCTCATTTTAGATTGTGAGGCAGATGAGAACGCACCAGTCATCCTAGGGCGACCCTTCTTAGCCACGGGAAGATCATTGATTGATGTGGAAAAAGGAGAACTCACCATGCGCGTGAACGATCAAGAAATTAAGTTGAATGTTCTCCAAGCAATGAAACATGCCGATGTGGACGAGGAATGCAAAGCCATCATTGAGGTGACCTTTGATTACCCCTGCATAAGATCGGGCTGCCGTGATATCAAATTTGGTCACTGCTGCGACAGCCACTTAAACGCCTGTCACGACAGTAACAACGACAGCTCCGACGACAGTGACTCCTCTGAATCCGATACACCTGACACTGAAGGTCATGAGGAGGTAAACTGGTTAGACCATCGTCCAGGTAAGTTATTCGAACCTTTGAATTACACTTCGGATAACCATTTAATCCAAAAGCCCTCTACTATTGAACCACCTGTCTTAGAACTTAAACCTCTGCCAGGGCAGCTTAAATATGCTTATCTTGGTTGTGATGACACACTGCCTATAATCATCTCTGCTAAGCTGCCGCAGGAACAGGAACGACAGCTGATCGACATGTTGAGGCAGCATAAAAGGGCGATAGGATGGACGATAGCAGACATCCAGGGCATTAGTCCGGCAATCTGTATGCACAAAATCCTCCTAGAGGAAGATCATAAGCCGACTATTGATGCCCAAAGGCGGTTAAACCTTGCAATGAAGGAGGTGGTGCGTAAAGAAATAATTAAATGGTTAGATGCTGGTATTATTTACGCCATCTCCGACAGCAAATGGGTAAGCCCGGTGCAATGTGTTCCCAAGAAAGGAGGCATGACTGTAATAACCAACGAAAACAACGAGTTAATCCCAACCAGGACTGTGACCGGTTGGAGGGTTTGTATGGACTATCGGAAGCTTAACAAAGCTACCCGAAAGGACCACTTTCCTTTACCCTTCATTGATCAAATGCTTGATAGATTAGCGGGTAAACCTTACTATTGTTTTCTTGATGGTTATTCAGGATATAATCAAATTGCTATTGCACCGGAGGACCAAGAGAAAACGACTTTCACATGCCCCTACGGTACGTATGCATTTAGGAGGATGCCATTTGGACTCTGTAACGCACCTGCCACCTTCCAAAGGTGCATGATGGCTATATTCTCGGACATGGTTGAGGACTTCCTAGAAATTTTTATGGATGATTTTTCTGTCTTTGGAGACGATTTTGAGAGTTGTCTAGGCAATTTACAAAAGGTGCTCGAAAGATGCGAAAAAGCTAACTTGGTTTTAAATTGGGAAAAATGCCACTTTATGGTGGATGAAGGGATAGTCTTAGGCCATAAGATTAGCTGCCGTGGGATAGAGGTCGACAGGGCAAAAATAGAAGTCATAGAGAAGCTGCCGCCGCCAACCACAGTCAAGGGCATTAGGAGTTTTTTAGGGCATGCTGGTTTTTATAGGAGATTTATTGCCAATTTCTCAAAAATCACGAAACCCCTATGTCATCTCTTAGAGCAGAACCGACCCTTTGACTTTAATGAAGAATGTACTGAAGCATTCAAGGTTCTGAAGGAAAAGTTAGTGACAGCCCCCATAGTACAGCCACCAGACTGGACGCAACCATTTGAAATTATGTGTGATGCTAGTGACTATGCTGTCGGGGCAGCACTTGGGCAGCGCAAGGACAGGCTATTTCATGTCATATATTATGCCAACAAAACATTGAATGATGCCCAAGTGAATTATACCACCACGGAAAAGGAGCTGTTAGCTGTGGTGTTTTCCATCGACAAGTTTCGTTCTTACATACTTGGAACGAAGGTTATAATACACACCGACCACTCTGCCCTCAAGTATTTATTTGCAAAAAAGGATGCAAAACCTAGGTTGATACGATGGATTTTACTATTACAAGAGTTCGACCTTGAGATAAAAGATAAAAAGGGGACAGAAAATCAGGTGGCAGATCACTTGTCGAGGTTGGAGACGGGACAGAGTCTACCGCCAGATGAGACACACATACTGGAGACCTTCCCAGATGAGCAGCTCTTTGCTGCCGCACTAGCTGTCGCAACAGCCATGGCGGCAGGTAAGTCTTCTAACCTTCCCTGGTATGCTGATTTCGTTAATTTTATAGTTAGCGGAATATTACCTTCTGATCTTACTTATCAAGCCAGGAAGAGGTTTCAAAATGATGTTAAACATTATTATTGGGACGAACCTCTTCTTTTAAAAATGTGCTCAGATCAGGTTATAAGGAGATGCATACCACAAGAAGAACAAGAAGACATTCTCCATCACTGTCATGCTTCACAATATGGAGGACACTTAGGAGGCAATAAAACGGCTGCCAAGGTGCTGCAGTCAGGGTTCTACTGGCCGACACTGTATAAGGACGCACAGGAATTTTACAAAAATTGTGACAGGTGCCAGCGGACAGGTAACATCTCGAGGAGAAACGAGATGCCACTGCAGAATATTTTAGAAGTCGAAATCTTCGACGTTTGGGGGATTGATTTTATGGGACCTTTTCCATCTTCATGTGGAAATCTTTACATCCTCCTAGCAGTGGATTATGTCTCCAAGTGGGTAGAAGCAATCGCAACTCAAAAGAATGATGCCAAAACAGTCCAAAAGTTTTTGCACAAAAACATCTTTTCTAGATCTGGCATCCCTAGGGCGATTATCAGTGATGAAGGGAGACATTTTGACAACAAGGTAATTGCTGCCGCCTTGAAGAAATATGGTGTCAAGCACAGGATCGCGACAGCATACCACCCACAGACCAATGGACAGGCTGAGATATCCAATAGGGAAGTGAAGAACATTCTAGAAAAAATGGTTAAACCAACTAGGAAAGATTGGTCTTTGCTTCTTAATGATGCATTATGGGCATACAGAACAGCCTTCAAGACTCCATTGGGCATGTCTCCATACCGTTTGATTTATGGGAAAACCTGTCATCTGCCTGTCGAGATAGAACACAAGGCATATTGGGCGATTAAGGCAGTAAACATGGACTTGGACAAGGCAGGCCAGAAAAGGTTGTTGGATTTGAATGAGATTGATGAAATACGGACAATGGCCTACGACAATGCAAGGATTTACAAGGAAAAAACTAAGAAGTGGCATGACAAGAAGTTGCTGCCACGACAGTTCTGCCCAGGGCAGCTTGTGTTGTTGTTTAATTCTAGATTGAAACTCTTTCCAGGGAAGCTCAAATCTAGATGGTCTGGCCCATTCCAAGTAATTCAAGTTTTTCCCCATGGTGCCATTACAATTCAATCACTAAAGGACGGGCACCAATTCAAAGTCAATGGACAACGCCTCAAGCACTATCAAGGGACTGAAGCCCCAAGAATACAGGAAGTGGTTACTTTAGGTGATGCCCCACAAGGCATCCCTAATTTAACATAATTTCCTATTTTTTTTATTTTTATTATTAATATTATTTATTAGGAATTAGATTAATTTTATTCGAATAATGTTTTGTTTTTAATTTCGGTTTTTAGGAAATAAAAGAAGCAAGTGAGAAAGAAGAAGTGGCCCAACCCCACCGTCCATCCACCAGCCCAATAAAGCCCATTTATGATAACCTGTCGTTTCGGCTGCCGGCGCAGACGGAGTTGACAGGCTGTCAACAGACGCACAGCAGACGAAGAATCGTGCGGCAGACGCACAGCAGAGGCATTAATGCCCGTCAGACGCGTCAGACACTCTACATTCAATCTGCCGCTCCGTTATTCCCGCCTGCCGTTGCGGCATTAAATGGGCAGCTCCCCAACAGCTATATAAATCCCTTCTCCTTTTCATTTTTCATAACTTCATATTTTCTCTCTTGCTATTCTCTTCTAGTTTTATCTATTTTCTTTCATTTTTAGCCCTTGCAACCAAAAATGTCTTCACGACAAACCCGTCAGAACGCTGCTGCCGCTTCTTCTTCAGCAGCAGCATCCCCGTTCGCTAACAAGGAACTTTGGGAGGAGCGGAGCTTCATCTACAACAGAGATGCCCCTCTGTTTGGACTCTGGCCGTTCATAATGCAGGCCATAACAGCTCAATTGTGGGAAGACTTCGCCGAACAGCCGGCAGAGCTTAATGACACCCTGGTCAGAGAATTTTACGCGGCAATCGAGAGTAAGACGGCGATATCTGTCACCGTCCGAGGAGTGACAGTTCCTTTCACCGCCAGCAGCATCAACCATGTCTTCGGCCTCTTCTTTGGCCCCAATGATGATGCTCATCAACAGTTTTGGGACACCCTCGATGCTGCCGGCCACGATGCTGTCATGAGGGAGTTGACAGAAGCAGGAACGACATGGAGCACAAGTAAGAAGAACCCCCATTCTGTCAATAGGGGGCAGCTACTCCCTGAAGCTAAACTATGGAACGCTTTTATCAAAAAGCGTATCCTGCCCTCGTCACACCATACGACAGTCAACAGACAGCGGCTGGCCCTCATCCACTCTATCATGCACAACAGGCCCATCAATGTGGGCAGGTACATGAGGGACAGCATTCTTGATTGCGCCTTCCGATCGGACTCACGACTCTGCCTGCCCTGCACCATCACTGCCCTCTGCCGCTGCGCTGCAGTACCGGAGGACCCCTCAGACAAAATCAAGAAGGGCAGCGGCTGGACAGACAGCAACATCTCCAGCCTCATGGAGCTGGTAGTCGTATCGCCCCTCAACGCCTTCGATCCAAACGCCCCTCCTGCTGAGTCTGATGATGAGCCTGCCACCGAACCTGCCCCAGAAGCTGCCACCAACACCGCTCCGGCAGATCAGAACGCCCACATCCTTGCGGCCATCTTGAGGATCGAGGAGCGCCAGATGGGCTTAATGACATTCATCCGAGACTTCTCCAATGCAACGGTAAATTTCATTACCAATACTTTGAATTTTACGGATGTCTTTTTCCCCACCTTCCCCGCCCATTATTTCAATATCCCATCCCCTACTCCCACACCACCTGTCTCTCCCCATGGAGAATCTGCCTCCTCCACACCTTCCCCGACGGCAGCCGGCAGCCCACCGGCAGACACCTCCCCTCGAGGAACAAAGCGAGCTGCCACTGACGACAGCCCCCTTGTCCGGAGGAATTTGGACAGCGCCTTCACACGGGTAAAACGTATTAAGCATGTGGCTGACAAGAGACGGCTGTCCAAAGCCATCATGACCACCAGCTGGGACAGCAGCAGCAGTTCCGATGTCAGACTAGTGGAGCAACCTGCCCTTCAACCTGCTGACGACCCTGTCCCCCAACCGGAGGAAGACCCTGCCCCTCAACAGGCTGACGAATCTGTCGATCAACCTGCTCCGGAACCTGCCCAGCCACCTCCACAACGCAGACGCCGACATCAGATCCGCGTCAGCAGCAGCAGCGAGGACAGCGAATGAAATTTAAGTTTTTTTTATTTCTTTTTCTCCTCTTATTGCTGTCTGCCCTTATATATTTGTGATGTACTTTTTTATCTTGTTTTTCTTTATTTGTTTTTATGTTGTTTTGCATTGAGGGCAATGCAACCCTCGAGTTTGGGGGTGGCAACCCTCCATATTTAATGGAGTCTTTAGCACATCTTTTAATTATTTGTTGTGTCTTATTATTTACTTATTTTTCGTAAAAAAAAAAATCAGAAAATTAAATTGTTGGCTTAAAACTGTGAAGTTAACTTACCTGTCATGACGGCTCTGTCGTGGCAGCATCTTTAGGACAGGTTAAGGAAAAGTTTAGAGCCTTTCTATAGTTCTGAAAACTTAAACACTTTTGTGACTGTTATATTGCTTAGATTTCTTTTAGCCAAACTAGAATAGGAAGCTTAGAACTTAAATAGCCCCTAGAGGTGCCTAACACTGGCTCTAGGAAAAGAAGTTTAGCAAAAGAAAATCAAAAACCTAGAGGTGCCCGAAACCGGCTCTAGGAAGCTAACTAGAGGTGCCCAAAACTGGCTCTAGAAAATTCTAGCTTGAAAATAGAAGAAAAAGAAGCATGAAAATGTGCCTTCTAAAAAAATAAACTTTGGCATAAAGATTTGAGTTAAGGAGTTGAATATTCTAGTGAAACTAAGAGAGTCTTAGCATATAACTGTTCACAAGCATGCACACACTGCACGAGAACTATAGGGAGATTCCGGACAGATCCTAACCTTTCCGACAGGTTGCTGCCACCATAGAGAATGAGCGACGGGTAAGGGACAGTTCACTGTTTGAAGGCCAACACAAAATTTTTCATTTTTCTTTAGGTTTAATTGCTTGAGGGCAAGCAAAGACTTGAGTTTGGGGGTGTGTTGAGTGTGTAAAAGTTCTATTATTTACACCCTTTTTAACCCATATTTCTGCTGCATTCAAGCATCATTGCATTGCATTTAGGATAGTTTTCAATTAAACATCACAATTATATAAAAGGCACGGATTCTACTAAAAGATGGTGTATTTTGCAGGTAACTGCCAAGGTTGACGATGAAGGCAGGCGCAGGGCAGATAAGCAGGAAAGCTGAACTGGACAAGCAGCTGAAGAAGACAAACCTGTCATGGACCTGTCGTGACAGCATGGTGACAGCAGATTACTGAAGAGGAAAAGTGAAGTGGACATCGATGGATAGAGAAAAATCTGCTCGTCTGTCGTGTGGAAGCCAAATAATTTTCCAAGCCCCGGATCAAAAGATATGTCAAGCCAAAGCTCAAGGAAAGGAATTCCCACAAGATAGGGATGCGGCTGAAAAGTAGGATATTTTAGAGATTTAGTCTTTATTAGAATCTTACTTTTAATTAAAGTTGTAATCCTTATTACCTTAGATAACTTGAGCCCAAAGCTTATATAAAGGGCATAGATTAAACCTAGGGCATAGCCGACTACCCCATAACCGAAACCAAAACCCTGCCGTCCACCCGTCACCAACATGTTCTAAAATCCCCCTAGGGCCACGGGTTGTTTTGTAAAGTAGTTGCAAGGGTTGCTTTGTTTTAGGATTTTTCAAGTTCAATAAAATAAACTTCAAGTTCTTTTATCTTGGTTTTAATATCTTGCAAGAGCATCGGGAGAGCATTGTAAGGTTATCTATTTACTTAGCATCGGGAGAGTTAAGTATACGAAAGAGATAAAAGCGCGTTCTCTAGTTTATAGTTGAACCATCTCGTGCTTAGGGATAAGGCGAGGTTAAGTGGCTAAAGAAGAATTCATACACATCGGTGTTCATCCTTCGATTCACGCCGGGAGGTATCATCAAAGACGTGTTCATCGACAGACTTGTGCCTAGGGATAGGGCAAGGCAGATCTGGGATTCTTGCCAAGCTTGAAGTACTGAGTTAGTGTCTGCTGCCGCGACAACTAACGGACAGACGCCGCGACAGGTGCTGTCGGCGACGGGAGCGACGACAGAACTGGAGATCCTGAGCAATTCAATACCTGCACTACCGAGCAATTCAATACCAGCCCATTCTCTCTATCTCGATAATTCAATCCTTTTATTTACGTTTTTACTTTATTATTCGTGACAACTTTCTAAAATATTTTCTTTACTTCGTGCAGTAAATCAAGGTGAAGTCATTAGCCCAATCCCTGTGGAGACGATATCCGATACTTCGTATCACTTTACTACTTGCGTTGTGTACACTTGCACTACAATTGCAATAGTCTATTTTACACGCAACATAAGGCTTTAAGGAAACAAAACACTGGATGACAGAGGGTAATAATGACAGGGAACAAGTTGAGAGTGAAACGAAAGCTACACCAACAGACGGGAAAAGACAAAGCAAAGAGGAGGCCATGAGGAAAAACTACCAGAGGCTTTAACCTACTCTCCCAGATGCAGGGAAAACACCTCCCAAACCAGACTTCACGGCTCTGAAATAGCAACGGGAAGGCTATAGAGTTTGAGATTGGATATGCAGACAAGGAGAAAAAAGCTTGGTCCGTTCTACAATTAGACTGATTATATGAGTTGATTGATACAATATTAATATTTTAATAATTTAGTAATATCGTTTGAAATTTAAAGTTCAATGTAAATCCTATATAATTTTTTCGGATGGAGTCAAATTTTTATTTGGTGATGAGTGAAAGCTGCACGGGTGTCGTTCATCCCATTTTAGCGTCCACACGACGTTGATCCCTGCCGTCAACTTCCACAACACCATAAGGTCAAAATTTCCCACTTCCTTATTATTCTTATTTGGCTTAATTGAGTGTAACAATAAATTAAACTATACTTTTAAATAAAAATTTATGTTTAAATATTAAAAATGACATTATTCATAAAAATAGGCTAAATGGTCAAATTTGCCCCTGTAGTAATTCGAAATCAGCAATGTTGCCCCTACTTTTTTTTCTCCGTAATTTTACCCTCAAAGTCAGTCAATTGTAGCAATGTTGCCCTTTGACCAATTTTGACTGTTAAATGCTGACGTGGCAGTTAACGGTGTTGACGGGGCAATTTTACCCTCGAAGTCATTCATGCAATTTTGCCCTCTAAGTCATTAATTGCAGCACTTTTACCCTTGGTTTATATAGTTTTTGAATAAAATTTGATAAATAATTTGATTTTTTCGAGTTGAACTTTAACAAACAGAATATATGAAAAATCGATTAACAAATTGATGTAAATATCCTTTGAGTCCATAGCAATTTTAAAAATATGCAAAATGAGAACTCTCACAAAAAATCAAAATATTATTCATTTTTTTAAAAATCTATAAACTTAATAAAAATAAATACGATATTCAAAAAAATTGTTGAAAATAAACCAACGAGAAGCGTGTTAATTGAACGATGAATGTGAACTATTCTATTCAAACGACGTTCGATTGACACACTTACCGACGATGGGTTGTTAGGAAAAAATGACGGGGCAATTATTGAAAATGTGAACTAAGTCTGGTGGACTTGCGGGCTTTCTAGCATTCTCCAAGTGCCAAGCCAAGTCGGATGGTCTTGGCGAACCCGTCACTCCGTGCACCACCTCTCTGCTTAATGTTTGCGCCAATGCCTCAGCCCCAAGAATTTGGTCCGTGACATTCTCCCCCACTGAACTTAACGACGCCCTCGTCGCTGCTCTCGAACGATCTTGGGCAAGGTCACTTTTATTATTCGTCGCTGCCTCAGCTTCCTGCAATTCTCCCATACGAACAGCTTGCCTCGGTTCGAACTGCCTTGGACAATCGCGCTCTAAGATGCCACTTGGTACATCACCATCATAAGCCCTCTCCTACAAACTCTAATTTGCCTAGACTCGAATCCTCTTGATCCCAGGGCAAAGAATTGGAAGTCGTCACAACATTGAACACCTGTCGAGCTCCCAGAACTCTGAAAGGTCCCTTCCAATATTTCCCCCCGCACCGAAGGCTAGGCCTCACCCGGCCTACGCTCATCGAAGATGACAAATTAAAATAAAAAAACACTAGGAACATGTTTGAGATGTACCTTCCTGTCGGTCATCGTCGCATTTACTCTAAAACGTGTCAGCCCTTCTTCCTCTGCAAATTCTGACACCCCTTGCATCGAACTTTGTACAGTCAAGTCTGTTGCGCTACTCGGATTGCCACACTACATCGGCCCTTCTCCCATGAAGTCTGGTGCTCTCTTCTTGCATCGATTCTTCTTCCTTGAAGATCGTTTCATCGACTTGTGTTGGCACTTCTTCCTGGAAGTCCTCCGTTTCTTTCTCACATTGCCCATAGCCGATGTCAATACAGTTGTGTCCCTAAATGGCTCAGCCCCATCTGACCCTTTCCTGGCTATGGTACTCAATGATGTTTGTCTGTCAACACCATCAGCAAGATCTTCCTTTGTCTCTAACGTGGCCTCAAAAACGATGTCCCTATCCTCGGGCACATCCTCGGATAGCGCTGCCTTAGACCCTCTCTCCAATGTGGTCTCTAAAGCAATGTTCTTCCCTCGAATATCCTCGACAAGCTCTCTCGAAGCCTTCTCATACATTTTCAACCCATTCTGCTCGGTACCCTTGGCAGAACTAGTCAACTTTGAACCAAGCTTGATCGACACGGTACTCTTGGCCTTGCCTAACGTCTTGGACTCCTAGGCTCGAACTGGGCTTCTCCGCAACTTGTGAGGCCTCTTACATCGATAGCACTCCAATTGTTTTCTCATCACCCTCAGCTTGATAGCTTTCTCAATCGCCATCGCACCAAGTCTCGTTCCTGGCTTGACTACTATGGCACTTGTAGTCGAACCACGACCCTCTCTCGTCTTGGCGGCACTGGTATACACAATCGCCCCAAGTCTCTCTACTTCCCCCTCTGACTCGTCTACTGTCTTGACCATGGCAGCTAAGCGGTTCTTCTCTGGACATCCTCGTATCCAATGAGGACCATTACAAAAGTAGCACTTCAACTTCTTGCTCACCTTCTTTTCCGGCACGGACTTAGCCTCACCAATCCCATTGTCTTCCAAACTGGAACTGGTTGACTCAACACTTGCTTGCTTATGTTCTACAAGCTCACTCAGAGGTTCAGCAACAACGTCCTCTGAAAGTCTTTGGGCATCACCTTGCTCTCCTGCAAGCTTCTCCCCCGGTCTAAGTCCCTCTAAGAAAGATTTGAGCGCACCCGATTCACTCATTGCGGTCATGAAACTGAACAACTCACTCCTGAGCTCATTCACCTCTTTCCACAAAGCTTCTATCTCAGCTTTGCGAGCACAACTCTCTCAAATTGTGTTCAGCTCGTCGTGGACACGTTGCATCTCGTCATTGAACCTGTCCTGCATGGACTCTAACTTTTCAAGACGTGATTACACAACACCTTTGATCTGCTTGGCCTCATCCCTTAGAGTTTCCACTGTGTTCTCTAAGGCATCGCCATGATCAAATATTTTTATATCCAATCCATTAAGAGCCTCTTGAACCTGCTCCTGGATCCCCTCCATGGACTCGAGCATCTCAAGATCCAACGAACCCAGCTTCTCCATGTTTATCGACTACAACTATTCGAACAACACCTAGGCCTCCTTCTCGGATTCCAAGAATTTTTCGACCCAAGTTTTCGCAACAGTTATGAATTCAAAATTTCGTAACACACGAGAATCAAGAGAAGAAGTTTTCTCACCTAATTCATCAAGAGCCTTTCTTACATCTTCCATTGTCAATGTCTTCTTCTTTGGTGCCATCTCAATCACTCTTTTCCACGAACTAGTCAGGTCCGTTTGACTAACTCGAACAAAAATCACCACCACGTTTGACTGCACCTGCAAGCTGGAATCCACCACCATTTGACTCTACCTGTAAGCTGGCTCGAACGCAAGTCACTCAGTCGACTCACTTTGATGCCGCTTCCCTAAACAACACTCGTTCTGAACCACTTCCTTGGACATAACTCACTCTGATAACATTTCCCTGGACAGAACTTGCTTTGATAGCACTTCTCACAGGGCTAGACTTCTGCCAGCCAAACTGCACAGCCTTAGTCGCCTTCTCAGCTGAATGCTACGACTAAGTCACCTCGAATCCCTCGTTACGGTGCTAGACTCCTGCTAGCTGGACCGTACGACCTTAGGCAAAGCTCTCCTGGAAAACGCCTAATTCTGCTCAGATTCCCGCTCTAGAATATCAAGCACTTCCAAAGCCCACGAATGTAAGATCGTTCTAAGAAGAAAAAAATTAAAGAACTCAGAAAGCGATTGCCAACAAGAACAAAGAAGAACACAAAAGAATAACGAAGAACACTCAAAGAGTTTAGAGTAAATGCCTCTTGTATTACTCAAGTGAACGAATGAGTGAATGATGAAGTGAGTACAACTGAGCTAGGGAGGCTCTATTTATAGTTGAACTCCCCTAGATCCAACGGTACAGTTAAAATTACATCGACAGACGAGATCTACTTTATCTATAGTTTAAATCTCTAATTATTACAAACATTATCTCCAAGATAATTACAAATTAATAAGTGATAATCACGATGGCTTATCACATTTACCATCCAAATTACCCTGGTGAATCCTCTAAGGATTTTACTAAGTTTGGTGGGCTTGTAGGATTTCTAGCATTCTCCATGTGCCATGCAAAGTTTGATGGTCTTGTCGATCCCGTCACTCCGTGCACAACCTCTCTGCTCGACGTTTGCACCAATGCCTCGGCCCAAGAATTTGGTCCGTGATAATATGTAGTAGTGGGCAAACGTTTGTTGGAGCAGAGGTGTTCGCAGTTGTTGTGGCTGTGGACTGACTCGATATGAGGACAATGATGTTTTCCTGTTTCAGTTTCATGTTAAGTTCGATTGTAATAGGGTTTTAGGGGTTTTCATGCGTATTCGGTGTGTCGAGTTTTTCTAGGGCTACTATTGTAACACCCCTACATAATATTATATATAAAAAAGAAATGATGAGAAGAGAATTGAGGGTGGCGAGTTTCAATCCAGTGACCTCGCCCCAGCCTCATACCCCCTAGTGTTTAACCACTAAGCTAAGTGCCCAAGTTTTTCAAGGAATAACTTGGTTAAGTCTTGAGGTAAAAAGTCTGGGGTTTTTAACCCGAATTAAATTTATCACTATGATTTTCCCCCACGATATGAATGCCCATTAAAATAAAAAAGAAGGGGAAATCAGATCTTTCCAGAATACCAAACATTCTCACCTAACCACCATCATCTTCGGCTCCAATCTACCCCACCGTCCGGCCGTGGTGTGCACCGCTACCGTCGACTGGAGCGTTGCCTTCGTCCGATCAAAACACCTCTCCCCTCTCGCGCATCAGAGCCGTTGTTCACCATAGAGTTTGGAATGAAGATTCGTCAAGAACCCAAACGACGCCCCTTGGTTTTCTACGTTTTCTGGTCACCACCGTCATTCTTATATCGCTTGGACTCCAGATCTGAACTCCTGGCATTGATGCGATCAAAACCCAATCAACCGGTTATTCATCTGACTCCGTTAATGGCTCCGTCGGAGCTTCATCTTTTTCGGAGAAGTTTTAACGTTTTGGGTAATTTTCAGGTGAGTTTTCGGCCTAATTATGTTGCCTTTTATGTTGGTTGAATTCTTGGAATAACGGGCTTCTAAAATCCGGAAGAATCAAGCTTCTTGGTGTCTCTGACGACCCCCTCCTTTGACCGGCCGACGATCCGAAATTTCAAAGGTAAAACCCGGTCTGAACCGGTTCAGTTAGTTAACCCGATTTAAGGTCCAACCCGATTTGAATTTGACCCACATGACCTGCCCGACTCGAACTCGTGTCTGACCCGTCTGACCTGAACCGAGTCAACCCAGTTGACCTTTGACCTGTTGACTGCTGATGTCAGCATGACGTCAACGTTGTCCAAAAAAGTCAATTTTTCTGAAAAGCCCTATTTTATATTTTTCGCCATCCTGAGTCCGTTTTTTAAGCTCGTTTCGCAAAATTCTGATCTGAAAGGCTCCAAATCAGACCTTGAACCTGAACTTGTATATGTATTTAATTATTCAGTTAAGAGTACTGCGAATAAGGACTGAAATGGAAATTTGTGTAATTGAAGGTACTCATAGTTCCTTGAATACGAAATGTTGAGGGACGTCAAATCCAGGTACATGGGTGTTCGAATGTCGTTCACGGATCGATCGATGCAGCTCAGATCCAAAGTAATACATTACTACCTCTTGTATGTTTTATGAACATATCGGTATTTGATTGATGCGTGCATTCTGATAATGAAGTATATCATTAACTTTACTTAAGTCGAATCAGATACAAAATTTTAAGTATGGTAACTAAGATAAGTTTGGTATATTTGATTGAGAAAAAATTATAATTTGGAAAGATCTACAGTTCTCTAGTTAACTTAAATAAGACATGAATAATAGGAATAAGGAATTGTTGATTGATGAGAAATTCGAGTTCAATGATTTACTCGATAAAACAGTTCACCTCGAAACTTCAAATTTAGTTTATTTCATACTAAAATATGTTTTTATGTGTAAGAAAGATTAAAATACCACCGTCAATGAAAGCAGCATAGAAATCAACAGTAGATTTTGAAAAACAATCGATTCATCTGAAAATGTTGCTTAGCTTGGGAAATCTTGATAACAAAACTTAAGCCCTCGAAATTGTGAAGCACTAGGACTATCTTGAATTCTAATTAGACCTGTGAATATAAGGTTACAAGAAACTATTCATACGTCTAGATTAATTTTAAATGGCGTAAAAGGCTTGAATCGTTTGAAATGTTGATAAGACAGTATTAAATGGAATGAGAGAAATGACCAAAAAGGCTAAAATATTTTCAGGTGCTAGATGCCAAATTAACCAAAGTAATAGATATACCTTCGATTCATGAAATGAATGAATATTTGGAAGGATCGAAAGACTTAGTATAATTGAAACACCTTCGAGAATCGGTGTGTCTAGAATACATTCAAACACTGAAATAACTGAAAATACCCCTAAGACTCGGTTTATGAAATACTGTTGAGTTTTATGTGCTTAATTTCCTTCAACCGTTCTAGCTCGCCAAATGGTGGAGAAGTTGAAATTTTTGTGATTTTGTGGGAGGTGAAAAATAGACAATAGACACAAGGATTTATAGTGGTTTATCCTTCTAACAAGCACCTACATCAACTACCTTAGCTCCCCACTAAGGATTTCAAAACAAATTCACTAAGAATTTCGCCCCCTTTTCTCGGATTAGGAGGAAACCGTTACCACGATCAAGCTTTCTACCCAAAGCTTTATCAAGAACTCTCTTACAAGATAAATTCTAAGCAAAATTGAAATTCCTCTAATAGGTATTTGTTTGCACAATAAAGCTCTCACAAGTCTTGTCTATACAAGAAAATGTATAATTAAGTTCTAAGACAATTTCTTTATCATGATGTTGTTGAAAATTGAAGCATTAGTCTTCTCTTGTTGCTTGGAGGTCTCTTTTATACTCCCAATTGAGTTTGTAGCCGTTGAGGACCATTGAGGTTGTTTTGGAGCCGTTAGAGACTTTATTTCCCACAATAAATGCAGTTCTAGTGATGTCCATTTCAGAACAGGCGAGCCCGTATCGAAACGACCTTCTTCAGAACTAGCTATTGAAGCCTGAAGCAGCAAGCCATATCGAAACGCCTCTAGCCTATCGAAACGGTTACAAACTGTTTCGGTACGAGTGACCATTGAGCTTCATTTAAAAATACGTTGGGAAATTTCGACCGTTGGGGAAGTTTTGACCGTTGGGCGTATCGAAACACCAAAGGGGTGTTTCGAAACGAAAACCCTCTATATCGAAACGGGCAAGCCCTGTTTCGGTAAGGGTTTTAGCAGTTTCAAAACTTTTTTGAAATAGGTTACCCTGTATGGAAATGAGTACCTTGAAAACCTTGGTTTGTCTACTTAAAAACGTTTCAAACCATGCCAAAACCATTAAAAACATCCACAAACTTATTTTCAAGTTGTTTGGACTTAAAGACACTTTTGAAATCTTTTCAATTTAGTCCAAAACTATTTTTGAATTATTATATCAAAACATTAGTTCTTCAATATTCCCCCTTTTGATATAATAAAACCAACATGAAAAATTGTTTGTGATTTTCCCCCTTTGTATTTTAAAAATTTAAATAAGAGATTTCAAAAATTAAAAGAAGTTAAAGCTCCCCTTATTCTTTTGAAAAATCAAATTTTCAAATCATTTCTCCCCCTTTTTGTTATATCAAAAAGAATTTAAATAACTTTAAGTTCAAAATAACTTAGGAGGTAAAAAAATTAACACAAATAAGAATTTTAGTTTTAAAATGGCTTCCCCTCACTCAAAGCATCATTAAGATTTAGTTCAACATATATGATAATCTAGTTGAATAAAAAATAAATCAAATCAAACAAATAAAAACAACTAGATTTTACCAACACTTGAATTTCAAGGGAGGATGTGAAACCTTCCTTCTTCAAGTGTTCTTTCTTGTGTGCATGGAGCTCCCCCTCAAATTTGGACTTGTTGATCAATCTCCATCACGCCTAATCAAGACAATCAAGTAATTTTTGGTATCCCTATTGCTTTGGATCCATAGACATTAGTAGCATAAAATTTAGTCCCCTTAGAAATCCATTTTTCAATTTTATCATTTTTAGTTGAAGTGGTTAGTCCTTTTGGGACCCAAACACTTCTAAAACATTTTCCATTTATAAATCTAGGGGCACTAGATTGTCTAACATGAAAGTTTGATTTTCCAAAATTATTTTTCTTTTCAAGCTCTTTGGAAATCAAATCTTTTTTCTTCTTTAACTTTATGAAGCAATTTTTGTAAATCAACACATTTTTGTTCAAACTCATTGAATTTTGCTTCAAGATTAATTTTGGTTTTAGAAATCAAATCATTTTGAATTTTCAAATTTGAAACAATTTTCTTGTTTTTCAAAATGTGATATTTAAACTCTAAAACCAAATCATCATCGACATCTTGTAATTCATCAAAAGAATATGAACGTGAGGTAGATGAATTAGAAATTACCCTTGAATCTTCTTCGATGGCCATAAGGCAAAGCTTGGCTTGTTCATCGTCGGTGAAGTCTTCACCACTCCATGTAGTCACATATGCCTTATTCTTATAGCTTGAAGTGTTTGCCCTCTTCTTCTTCATTGATTCATGATCGAATTATTTCATTGCTTTATTTATGAATGATGCACACTTCTTGAATAGATGAACTATCTCTTCTTCTTCATCCTCCTCCTCACTTGTATCGACATGGTTGCACTTGAAGGATTTGAGAGCAATGACATTTGGTGAGTGAGAAGTGACCCCCTGAGTTCATCAAGCTTCAAGGTCTTGAGATTTTTTGCTTTGATGATGGCGGTCTTTTTCAAGTCCAATGACTCGGGAAGAGAATAGATAAGCTTTTCTTCCGGAATGACTTGTCCATAACCTTTGAGTCTATTGGTGATGGTGGAGAGTCGATGGAAAATCTTCTCAATGTCCTCTTTTGGATCCATCTTGAAGTTCTCATACTCGTGGTTGAGGAGGTCGTTCTTAGTCTCCTTTATTTCGTTTGTTCCCTCGTATATAACTTCGAGCTTGTCCCAAACCTCCTTGGCACTCTCACAAGAAGACATATTCTCAGAGATGTTGAGGCTAAGTGCACAAAAGATGAAGTGCAAAGCCTTGCAATTTAGTTCCATCTTCTTGCGGTCGTTGGCACTCCAACCTGCCTTGCTTCTTTGTGGAAGAAACGAGCCATCCTCAATAATGTCTCAAAGCTTGTAGTCTTTGGATTTGACAAAGAACATCATCCTTGTCTTCCAATAAGCACAGTTGGTCCCGTCGAAGAAGGATGGCTTGTCGATGGATTGCGCCATTGAACCGGTTGTTTGAAATGTTGTTCGAGCTTGTCGGATCGCCTCAATAGGATGTTAATCCTCTTCAATTGAGCCAAGATCTGATACTAATTTTTGAGTTTTATGTACTCGATTTCCTTCAACCGTTCTAGCTCGCCAAGTGGTGGAGAAGTTGAAATTTGGGTGAATTTGTGGGACGTAAAAAATAGACAATAGACACAAGGATTTATAGTAGTTTGGCCTTCTAAAAAGCACCTACATCCACTACCTTAGCTTCTCACTAAGGATTTCAAAACAAATTCACTAAGAATTTTGCCCTTTTTCTCAGATTAGGAGGAAACCGTTACAACGATCAAGCTTTCTACCCAAAGCTTGATCAAGCACTCTCTTACAAGAAAATTCTAAGCAAACTTGAAATCCCTCTAATAGGTATTTTTTTGCACAATAAAGCTCTCATCCAAAACCTAAACACTTGAGCAAATTTGACAATTAAGCTCACAAGTGTTGTCTATACAAGAAAATGTACAATTAAGTTCTAAGAAAATTTCTTTATCATGATGTTGTTGAAAATTGAAGCATTAGACTTCTCTTGTTGCTTGGAGGTTCGTTTTATATTCCCAATTGAGTTTGTAGCTGTTGAGGACCGTTGGGGTTGTTTTGGAGCCGTTGGAGACTTTATTTCCCACCATAAATGCAGTTATGGTGATTTACGTTTCGGAACAAGCGAGCCTGTATCGAAACGACCTTCTTCAAAACTAGCTGTTGACGCCTGATGCAGCAAGCTGTATCGAAACGCCTCAGGCCGTATCAAAATGATTACAAACCGTTTCGGTAAAGGTGAGCATTGAGCTGTATTTAAAAAGTCGTTAGGAAATTTCGATTGTTGGGGAGGTTTTGACCGTTGGGCGTATCGAAACACCAAAGGAGTGTTTCAAAACGAAAACCCTCTATATTAAAAAGGGCAAGCCTTGTATCGAAATGGGTTTTGGAAGTTTCAAACTGTTTCTAAATAGGTTACACTGTATCGAAATGGGTACCTTGAAAACCCTGGTTTTGCTACTTAAAAATGTTTCAAACCATGACAAAACCATTAAAAACATCCACAAACTTATTTTCAAGTTGTTTGGACTTCAAGACACTTTTGAAATCTTTTCAATTTAGTCCAAAACTATTTTTCAATTATTATATCAAAACATTAGTTCTTCAATCTCCCCCTTTTTGATATAATAAAATCAACTTGAAAAAATGTTTGGGATTTTTCCCCTTTGTATTTTAAAATTTTAAATAAGAGATTTCAGAAATTAAAAGAAGTTAAAGCTCCCCCTTATTCTTTTGAAAAATAAAATTTTCAAATCATTTCCCCCATTTTATTATATCAAAAATAATTTAAATAACTTTAAGTTCAAAATAACTTAGGATGTAAAAAATTGACACAAATAAGAATTTTAGTTTTAAAATGGCTCCCCTTACTCAAAGTATCATTAAGAGTTAGTTCAACATATATGATAATCTAGTTGAATAAAAAAAATCAAATCAAAAAAATAAAAACAACTATATTTTACCAACACTTGAACTTCAAGGGAGGATGTGAAGCCTTCATTCTTCAAGTGTTCTTTCTTGTGTGCATGGAGCTCCCCCTCAAATTTGGACTTGTTGATCAATCTCCATCACACCTAATCAAGACAATCAAGTAATTTTTGGTATCCAAATTGCTTTGGATCCATAGACATTAGTAGCATAAAATTTAGTCCCCTTAGGAATCAATTTTTCAATTTTATCCTTTTTAGTTGAAGTGGTTAGTCCTTTTGGGACCCAAACACTTCTAAAACATTTTCCATTTATAAATTTAGAGGCACTAGATTGTTTAACATAAAAGTTTGATTTTCCAAAATTATTTTTCTTTTCAAGCTCTATGGAAATCAAATCTTTTTCTTCTTGAACTTTATGAAGCAATTTTTGTAAATCAACACATTTTTGTTCAAACTCATTGAGTTTTGCTTCAAAGTTTAATTTTGGTTTTAGAAATCAAATCATTTTGAATTTTCAAATTTGAAACAATTTTCTTGTTTTTCAAAATGTGATTTTTAAACTCTAAAACCAAATCATTATAAGCATCTCGTAATTCATCAAAAGAATATGAACATGAGGTAGATGAATTAGAAGTTACCCTTGAATCTTCTTCGATGGCCATAAGGCAAAGCTTGGCTTGTTCATCGTCGGTGGAGCCTTCATCACTCCATGTAGCCACATATGCCTTATTCTTATAGCTTGAAGTGTTTGACATCTTCTTCTTCATTGATTCACGATCGAATTCTTTCATTGCTTTCTTTATGAATGGGGCACACTTCTTGAAGAGATGAATTATCTCTTCTTCTTCATCCTCCTCCTCACTTGTATCAACATGGTTGCACTTGGAGAATTTGAGAGCAATGACATTTGTGTTGATGCCGAGCTCCATGACTTTCTTCTTCCCCATCTTCTTTATCTCTTCCTTCTTCTTCTCCTCTTCTTTATATTTCTTTATGATTTGGTGAGTGAGAAGTGACCCCATGAGTTAATCAAGCTTCAAGGTCTTGAGATTTTTGCCTTCGAAGACGGCGGTCTTTTTCAAGTCCCATGACTCGGGAAGAGAATAGATAAGCTTTCGGACAAGCTTTTCTTCCAGAATGACTTCTCCATAACCATTGAGTCCATTGGTGATGGTGGAGAGTAGATGGAAAATCTTCTCAATGTCCTCTTCCGGGTCAATCTTGAAGTTCTCATACTCGAGGTTGAGGAGGTTGATCTTGGTCTCCTTTACTTCGTTTGTTCCCTCGTATGTAACTTCGAGCATGTCCCAAACTTCCTTGGCACTCTCACAAGAAGACATATTCTCATAGATGTTGAGGCTAAGTGTATAAAAGATGAAGTGCAAAGCCTTACAATTTAGTTCCATCTTCTTGCGGTCGTCGACAATCCAATCCACCTTGCTTTTTTGTAGAACGAACGAGCCATCCTCAATAATGTGCCAAAGCTCGTAGTCTTTGGATTTGACAAAGAACATCATCATTGTCTTCCAATAAGCATAGTTGGCCCCGTCGAAGAAGGGTGGCTTGTCGATGGATTGCGCCATTGAACCAGTTGTTTGAAATGTTGTTCGAGCTTCTCGGATCACCTCAATAGGATGTTAATCCTCTTCAATTGAGCCAAGATCTTATACCAATTTTTGAGTTTTATGTGCTCGATTTCCTTCAACTGTTCTAGCTCGCCAAGTGGTGGAGAAGTTGAAATTTGGGTGATTTTGTGCGAGGTGAAAAATAGACAATAGACACAAGGATTTACAGTGGTTCGACCTTCTAACAAGCACCTACATCCACCACCTTAGCTCCCCACTAAGGATTTCAAAACAAATTCACTAAGAATTTCATCCACTTTTCTCGGATTAGGAGGAAACCGTTACAACGATCAAGCTTTCTACCCAAAACATGATCAAGCACTCTCTTACAAGAGAAATTCTAAGCAAACTTGAAATCCCTCTAATAGGTATTTGTTTGCACAATAAAACTCTCACCCAAAACCTAAGCAGTTGAGAAAATTTGACAATTAAGCTCACAAGTGTTGTCTATACAAGAAAATGTACAATAAGCTCTAAGGCAATTTCTTTATCATGATGTTGTTGACAATTGAAGCATTAGTCTTCTCTTGATGCTTGGAGATCCTTTTTATACTCCCAATTGAGTTTGTAGTGATTGAGGACCGTTGGGTTGTTTTGGAGTCGTTGGAGACTTTATTTCCCATCATAAATGCAGTTATGGTAATGTCAGTTTCAGAACAGGCGAGTCCGTATCAGAACGACCTTCTTCAGAACTAGCCGTTGAAGCCTGATGCAGCAAGCCATATCGAAACTATTTTTCAATTATAATATCAAAACATTAGTTGTTTGGACTTAAAGGCACTTTTGAAATCTTTTCAATTTAGTCCAAAACTATTTTCAATTATTATATCAAAACATTGGTTCTTCAAATACCAATAAATCTAAACAAGTGTATGGCTCTAAAAGAGGTAGTACACGACTCATGTTTGTTGGCCATTTTTTTATACATATGTGAATTTGGATGAATACCATATGAAGGCATATTCCATCTATTTGGGGGAAATACATGGTTAAGAGTAAGAGTAATCTGTTTAAGGGTACGTTCAATCTTATGGATTGAGTTCGAGTGTATTACTCATGTTCGAATACTTGGTATATATCACTCGAATATACATTTTATTGGTCGTTATAAGTTCAATAGATTGTTGGTGATGGCGAGCTTTTCTGTTATACATTTTAGTCGGTTCTAAGAAATGAATGTTTAAGGTGTACCCACTCGGTTAAATAATAACACTATTTTAATGAGTTTTGATCATTTCGAAGGAACTCAAAAACTAGATGAACAACTAGAATTTTTGAATCCTGCACATCACTTTCCTTACCTTTTTTTAAATTTTCCAAATTACCCTTGGAGGTCCGAATGACCATTTCATCCTCGTACGATTTAATGTTTGAATCCCTCACGATATATCTGAAATCCCAATGATCTCGATACATCAACTTTTGACGTTTTGGTTCGATCCGTTATCACCAAACTTTCTTTTTTGTAGGGACCTCATTCTGCAATCAGTCCCAAATCGTTGAATGATCTCCTTCTGATAATTAACAAGTGTCTCTGAAAATTGACCTGAACCATAGAGTGTTTATTGCACAAGTATATCCTCTCTGATCTGAAACTAATCTTCTCTTTGAATCGAATCATGAATTATGTCTAGCTAAATTATATACATATGTATCTGATCTGTAATGCAAGCTCTCTGATTTCTAATACTCTGAAAATTTCATGTACGATTACTAATCAGTGTGTATTCACTAAATTATTTTAATTGGGGTACGTTTGGGCTATGCTATGAATTCTCTACAGGTTTAGCACTGGTAATTTATTATGGACTCGAGGTCTCCCCTTGGGTAGGTTCTAATGCTACGGCACGAGTAATTCCTTATGGACCTAAGGCATCCCCTTAGGTTGGCTCCTATGCCTATTGGGCCTAGGGTAAGTCCTTATGGATGCAGTACTATGGAACTGTATGGTTGGAGGGTAGTTAGGTTGATACTTAATTTTCCTTGTTCCCTTTCTAGCCTCAGTCAAAACTCTACTGTTATCTGAAATATTCTGTTTATCATTCTCGATCGGTATTTGATTGAACATTCTAAGCTTTATGGCTGAATTTTTAGTAATATGTATGTCCTCTCTGATTTCTTGAGTTAGACCTCGTGTCTAGTGATCAAGAATCAAATCAGAAATGACTAAGTTACTTTGAAGTGTAATGCCTAAAATAATTATATTCTATATCTGAAACATGTTAATGCTGGCTCATCCCTTTTGTTATGATAAATCTTATACTTACGTGTGGCATGAATCTTGAGTTGGTAGTTTTTGTATTAATGAGCATTCCCAAGCTCATGTTGTTCTTACCACCGCAGGTTAGAAGAGATCTATCATGATAGTGATCGACATTAGTGTTTGGCGTTCTCTCGACGTCACTATTGGAGTACGGTACTAGTCCAATTAGTGGTCATACATGTCGTGTATTATTTTATGAAAGTGTTTGTAAAATGTTTTCTGAAATTATTGTTATATGTTTAAATGATTTTCAGGAAGTGTATTATAAAAAAATAGTCAATGTTGTGGTTCAATTAAATGTTTAAAGGAAAAATGTTTTTATGTGGATTTTTACTGTGGGTCGCTCTTGTGACCCTAATGTGACTCCCTAGGATCCGTGGTAATGCATATGCGGGTCTAGAGGGTTACATTTAGTGGTATCAGAGCTTAGAGTTGTGTCGTTCTTGGTAGATCGGCTGATCGTCTGTCATAGGGTGTCTGGTTTGTGCATGCCCCTAGATCCTAGGCGTACTCCACCAAGTCGGAAATCTGATGTTGAATCATTTTCTAAAGTAAGTGAATCGAAGTTTTCTGTCCGCTGTAGCTCGAATTGTACTGGCAAGAAATGTCTGTAACATTCGTTTGTGAATTGGATTAACTTAATGGATTTGAACCTAGAGTGAGAACTTGAGATGGTTCGTGCATGTGAAATTGAATATCTTATCTTGTAAAGAATAAATGTTTGATTTTGTGAGATAACTGATATAAGTCTAAATGTAAGGCTAGTCAGTGATAACATTTATGTTTGAGATTATCTAGATGGAAACTTGATAAAAGTATTATGAATTTAAAAGAAATGTGTTCGTGAGATTGGTAAAAGTACAAAATATGTGGCGAATTTGTTATACACGAAAGAAACAATTATCGGAATAGTGCTAAGAGCGAGTGATATTCATTCAAGACCTTGAGTGTGTTTGGTCTGCTTGAATAACTACCTCCTTTATGAAAATGTGGCATGGTGTATCGACATGTCATCCTTGACTAAAAATTGTTGTTACACTCTGATGTTGGATGACCCTGTTAGAGGCCTTGAGTACTCAGTTGGATTTCAGGTACAATGTTTCTTCCGTAAATTGATGGCCAGCCTAGTAGAGTAATTCAATTTCTAGAGGGGATTCTTCTAGGTTATGTGATTAACTTCTTTGGTAGTTGGGAAAGTTTCTTGTCCATGATAGAGACTGTTTATAATAAGAGCTATGAGAAAAGTGTTTGCTTGACTCCGTATGAGGTTCTGTATGGATTCATATACTACATTCTGATAAGTTAGTCTGAGGTGTATGAAGAGATGGTTTTGGGCCCAAGTCAGTATAAGTGACCAAGGACGCTACCGGATTGATTTGTGGCCGTTTGAAAGTCTCGAGAAACCAACATGCTTTTATGGATAAGTTTCGGTGCAGGAATGGATGAGAGAGCAGTCAAGGCCTAAATAATAATATAGGAAAAAAAGAAAGAGAATTTAGGTTGGTGGGTTTCGAACCAGAGACCTCGCCCCAGCCTCATACCCATTGTGTTTAACCTCTAAGCTAGGTGCCCAAGTTTGTTAAGGAATAACTCGGTTAAGTCTTGAGGTAAAAAGTCTGGGGTTTTTAACCCGAGTTAAATTTATCGATCTGACTTTTCACCCACGTTATGAATGCTCATTCGAATCAAAAAAGGGAAAGGGGGAATCAGATCTTTCCAGAATACCAAACGTTCTCACCTAACCACCACCATCTTCGGCTTCAATCTACCCCACCGTCCGGCCATGGTGTGCACCTCCACCATCGACCGGAGCGTCACCTTCGTTCAATCAAAACACCTCTCCCCTCTCGCGCATCAGAGTCGTCGTTCTCCATGGAGTTTGGAATGAAGGTTCGTCAATAACCCAAACGTCGCCCCTTAGTTTTCTACGTTTTCTTGCCACCACAGTCGTTCTTATATCGCTTGGCCTCTAGATCTGAACTCCCGGTGTTGATGCAATCAAAACCCAGTCAACCGGTCTTTCATTCGACTCTGGTAAGGGCTTCGTCAGAGCTTTGTCTTTTCCAGCGAAGTTTTAACCCTTTGGGTAATTTCCAGATGAGTTTCCGGCCTAATTAAGTTGCCTTTTATATTGGTTGAATTCTTGGAATAACGAGCTTCTAAAATCTGGCAGAATCAAGCTTCTTGGTGTCTCCGGCGACCCCCTTCATTTACTGGCTTGCGATCTGAAATTTCAAAGGTAAAACCCGGCCTGAACCGATTTAGTTAGTTAACCCGGTTTAAGGTCCAACCCGAATTGAATTTAACCCACATGACCTGCCCGACCCTATCCAAATTCGACCCGGCCCAAACTCGTGTCTGACCTGTCCGACTCGAACTGAGTCAACCTGTTGACCTAGTCAGCACAGCGAGTCGACCCAACCGAGTTAACCCAGTGAGTCAGCTCGGTTGACCTTTAACCCGTTGCCTGCTGACGTCAGCATGACGTCAATGTTGACTTTGATCGTTGACGAAAAAAGTCAAATTTTCCGAAAAACCTTATTTTATATTTTTCTACGTCCTGAGTCCGATTTTCAAGCCCGTTTCGCAAAATTCTAACCCGAAAGCCTCTAATTCTGACTTTGAACATAAACTTGTATATGTATTTAATTATTCAGTTAAGGGTACTGTGAATAAAGACTGAAATGGGAATTTAATTAATTGAAGGTACTCATATTTCCTTGAATATGAATTGTTGAGGGACGTCAAATCCGAGTTGAAGAGTGTTCGAATGTCTTTCACGGATCGATCGATGTAGCTCGGAGCCAAGGTAATACATTACTACCTCTTGTATGCTTTATGAACATGTCAGTATTCGATTGATGCGGGCATTCTGATAATGAAGTATATCGTTAATGCTACTTAAGTCAAATCAGATACAAAATTTTAAGTATAATAACTAAGATAAGTTTGGTATATTCGATTGAGAAAAAAATTATAATTTGGAAAGATCTGTAGTTCTCTAATTAATTTGAATAAGACTTGAATAATAGGAATAAGGCATTGATGGTTGATGAGAAATCCCATTTCAGTGATTTACTCGATAAAACAGTTCACCTCGAACTTCAAATTCAATTTATTTCATTCTAAAAGATGTTTTGATGTGTAAGAAAGAGTAAAATACCCCTGTTAATGAAAGTGGCTTAGAAGTCAACAATAGATATGGCAAAACAATCGATTATCTGAAATTCTTGTTTAGCTTGGGAAATCATGGTAACAAAACTTAATCCCTTGAAATTGTGAAGCACTAGATTGAATGGAATGAGAGAAATGACCAAAAAGGCTAAAATATTTCCCGCACTAGATGCCAACTTAACCAAAGTAATAGATATACCTTCGATTCATGAAACAAATGAATATTTGGAAGGATCGAAAGACTTAGTGTAATTGAAACACCTTCGAGTATCGATGTGTCTGAAATACTTTCGAACACTGAAATGACTAAAAATACCCCTAAGACTCGGATTATGAAATACCGATAAAGCTAAACAAGTGTATGGCTCTGAATGCGGTAGTACACGACTAGTGTTTGTTGGCCTATTTTATACATATGTGAATTTGGATGAATACCATATGAAGGCATATTCGATCTATTTAGGGGAAATACATGGTTAACGGTAAGAGTAATCTGTTTAAGGGTACGTTCAATCTTATGGATTGAGTTCAGGTGTATTGCTCATGTTCAAATACTTGGTATATATCGCTCGAATATACATTTGATTGCTTGTTATAAGTTCAACGGATGGTTAGTGATGGTGAGCTTTTCAGTTATACATTTTAGTCAGTTTTGAGATATGAATGTTTAAGGTATACCCACCCGGTTAAATAATAACATTGTGTTAATGAGTTTTGATCGTTTCGAAGGGACTCAGAAACTGGATAAACTACTAGAATTTTTGAATCCTACACATCATTGTCCTTACGTTGATGGTTTAAATTTACCAAATTACCCTTGAAGGTCCGAATGACCATTTCACCATTGTAAGATTTAATGTTTGAATCCTCATGATATATCTGAAATCCCAATGATCTCGATACATCAACTTTTGACATTTTGGTTTGATCCGTTATCACGGAACTTCCCTTTTTGTAGGGACCCTGTTCTGCAATCAGTTCCAAATCTTCGAATGATCTCCTTCTGATAATTACCAAGTGTCTCTGAAAAATGACATGAACCATAGAGGTGGTGAGGTCCTGTGTTGCATGCATGGCAGGCAGGCACGTGAAATATGGTTAGGTGGTGGGAGATGTTAATTTTTTTTGTATAATATTTGTATATATAGGCTGCCATGGAGTGTGTGTATGGGGTGTGTAGAGAAAAATTGAGAAGAGAAGAAGATTACGACTGTATAAGGGCTGAGAAGAAAAAAATTTAGAGTTAGAATTGTATTATATTTGAGATAGTTTTAGTTGAAAATTTTGGTGATGTTTTTTAAAGATATGTTCGAACGATGAAGATTGTTGAAGTATATTTTTTGTAGATATTCTTTGTTTCTCAAAAGTAAGTAAGTGAATTTTTTAATTAATATGTTGTTGTTTTTTAATTATAGAGAGTTTCTAGATTTTTTATGTTCAACATATTCGAATGATAATTACTTTTTTATTGTTGAAGGCTTTAGATCACATATACATGGTTTCTCGTCTAATTTGGTAACATTTTGGATTTTTAAAATTTTGAAGTTATTACATTGTTTTGGCTGTATATATATATATTCGAATGATAATTATTTTGCAGATCTGCAAATAGAAAATTGCATCTGGAGGACTTTTGTTGTACCATGACCATGAGCACATTTCCTCTCATATTCACGAAGAGCAAGTAAGTAATTTTTCCGTAATTTAAAATTTATTAGGTCATGTGTAATGGTTAAAATACGAAATAATTTATTATAATAAATTAATTATAGGGTGTAAAGCATAAAATCCGTAGTCGAGGACTGAGGATCGAGGAAGCTTCTGATCGCTTAGTTTATTACCTACATCGCGCTGATTTTTATAATGCTTCATTTCTCCGTGGATTTAAGATAGTCCCCAGGTTGATTACAACATTGATTGAAAGGTGGAGACTATAGACTCACACATTTCATTTTTCCATTTGGCGAATGCACAATAACTCTGAAGGATGTAGCAATATAGCTTTGTGTGCCAACAATTAGGAAGCCATTGGTTGGAGAAAATAAGTATAATACATATGAGCTTTGCAGGTAGTACCTGGACAAAGCTTCTCCTGAGTCATGTGTGGACGGTCTACGTCTCAAAATTTCATGGTTGCAGCAGAAATTTATGGTAACAAATTCATATGGTCGCCGAGAACTTGAGTGTACAGCTTGAGTGTATATACTGCAACTTATTGGTAGGGTATTGATGCTAGATACATCTGGTAATATGGTTCACACACAATATCTTTTGTTCTTGGCAGATTTTGACACAACTGCTACATATAGTTGGGGATCTGCAATATTGATATTTTTGTACCATGAAATGTGTAAGGTCACAATTATGGATGGTGAAAAGAAGAATTCAGATATAGGTGAATGTCAAATCTTATTGCAGTCGTGGATGTGGTACATACTGCCTTATCTAACGCCCATTTTGGATGTACTCGTTTAGATCTGTAATATTATTTTACTAAGAATTAATTCGCCTTGTAAGTTGAACGCCGATTTTGTTTCGTATTCTACCATGGTTCTCGGGATGAATATTTGCATTGCTCGTAAAAGAGCTGGTAGCTCATTATACGATTTATCCCAATCACCATATAGTTGCGCCATCGCCTTCTGCTTTGCCATCCACGCCTTGTAGTAGGATGAAATATATCCAAGCTGAGTCCGGATGGATGCTACTAACAGTGCAATCGAAATTCTTAGTTCTTGTTCAACCAATGCCCTGCTGTAAGCATATATTAGATCAAATTCTAAATTAATGTGGTCACGTGATAAAGCCATATTAGAACAAGTGTGTTGCTCAATGAACCATGACACCTCCCATATCTGACTCCTCTTCTTGTATGAAATTCTTACCCACCAAGGACATTTCTCTTCCAATGAAGACACCTTACACAATAGGTAATTTTATTAGACTCAACTACAGAAAATAATGTATGGCGTTTGATACAGTGCTCCTGAACTGCCACCTTGGTAGTTTGTTTTGTTTCGAATTCAGCCTTCAGTACCGATTCTCCAAAGTTCGAAGATGATGAAGAACCAAATATGTGGGCTGCTGGAGGTTCAATGGTTGGATAAATGAGGTCCGAATGTTGGGGCTCTTGTTCAACATAACCCCAAACTGACTGCTCTTTTCCCAACCCGAGCCTAGTAACAGTTGTGGCCCAAACATCATCTTCAACATCAATACCATTACTCTGAGACGCATCTGTCATAACAGCCTCAACATCATTAGCATCGAGTAAGTGTACGCCATCATCTTCCGTAATAGGCACAATATTTTCTTCATCCTCATTGAAATCTTCAAGTGATTCGCCCCAACGACCAACTGTGGGTCCGGTATCACAATAATATATTGATGAACTCATTCTCTTTAAATATTCAAAAAATACATAAGCAAAGATTAAAATTTGATTTTCTTATTAAAATTTTAAAAATAATAAACAAAAAACGAATTACAATTTCGAAAATAAAATTTACGGGATTCGAAGAGAAATCGTGTAAATATGCTTTAGAAGCCTTCAATAATAAAAAAGTAATCATCTTTTGAATACATTTTTAATCACACAAAAAATGTACAAACCTTATATAATTTTAAAAAAACAACAACAACAGATTAATTAAAAAAATTGGTCACTTACTGGTAAGAAACAAGAAAGATCTACATAAAATAAACTTCAACAATCTTCACAGTCTTCGAATATATCTTCAATAATTATCACCCAAATTGATGTCTCAACCTCTCCAAAAAACATTGCAATTCTAACTCTCTCAAATTTTTCTCTTCTCCAACACTCATAAGAATGAATTTTTCTCTATCTCTATACACCCCTGTAACGCCCTGGTTTTAGGCCTAGATGTTTTAGACGTTGAATCGGGCCGGTCGGGAACAGTTCGAACCCTTGAGGCTGGTTTAGGGAAAACCTAGTTCGAGATGTTTTAAAAAAAATTGAAAAAAATATCTAAAAATTCTCATTTATTATATAAATTATTATGGTAAAAACAATTCTACAAAATGAGCTTTGGAAATATTACATTTTGGTAAAGTGACCAAAATGCAGATTTTGCAAAAGTTGGCTAGTGACTGTTTTGTAAGGATTGAAACTTTGAATCTTTAAGGAGCTAATTTTACCATTTGTTTTCATTAGATTTCTCTTTAATTTGGGAGCTTTTAATAATGATTTTATTAAAGAAATAAAAGAGAATTAAAAGAAAATCAAATGTTGGCCTTTCATAACCAACTTTACGATAGTTTTCTCTCTTTTCATTTTCTCTCAACTTCCAATCAGACAAACACTTTTCTCTCATCAAAGAACATCTGATTTTCCTCTTGTTTGCTGAGATTTCATCTTCCAAAAGATTTCCTATCTTTGTTTCATCAAATCATTTTTGATTTTGCTTTAAATTTTTAAAGAAACTTGCCCAAATTAAGGAGAGATCAACCATTAGAGGTAAGCTTCGTCCTTCTCCTCTAATGATCAGTTCTTTACTGAAATTCCCAAGTTATCAATCCTTTGTCAATGGTTTTTGAGTTGTTTTAATGTTATAAACAAGAAATAGTTGCTAAATTCAAGATTCTTGATGAGATCTTGGTTATTTTCGTATTTCTATGTTAAGCTCTAATTTGAGGTTAATTTCTAACATATTTTCGATGTTATTTGATGCTGAGATTGAGGTTTTAATAAATTAATCCCGAATAGGTTTGGGTTCCAGAGTTTGAGATGCTAGATTTGTGGTTTTTGAGGTGTTTTTGGTGATCTATTATTGCTGGAGATATAAGGTTGTGTTTATGTTGATTTTTTATGTTGATTGAGGTTTAGAAAATATTAGAATTGATAGATCTTGGCTAGGCTTTGATTTGAGAAAGTTTAGAAGTGATTTCGGTTATTTCGGATAGCCGAAATTCTAGTTTTGAGTAAAGCAACGAGTTAGAATGAGTGGCTGGTGATTTTATTGTATGATGATGCATTAATCCTCTGCTCTTATGTGTAATGAACATGTGAGACATATTCAAATGGGTTTGATGTTGATCCAGAAGTGCCGGAAGCCTAGAAATTGTTTCAGCAAGCAAACGAAACGTTGTCGGTGAGTGAAAATGGTTTTAGAAGTCCTTAAGGGGCAAGGAAAAAAGTTTTGGGGATTTAGGATTGGTTTGAAACACCATCCTAAGTCTGGAAGTAAGTATGTTTAGACAAGCTCTCGAAATGTGTATTGTAACACCCCAATTTTGGGCTTGGAAGTTTAGGGTCTGAACCGGACCGGTTTGATTTTCGGTTTGAATATAAAAGGTGGTTTTAGGGAAAGCCTAGTTCGGGTTGCATTAAAAATATGGAAAAATATCTAAAAATCCTCTTTTAATATATGTAAGAGAGTGGTCAAATCAATTTTACAAAATAAGGTTTGGAAGTGCAACATTTTGAAATAGTGACTAAAATGTAATTTTTGAAAAGTTCAGTGGTGACTGTTTTGTAAGGATTGAAACTTTGAATCTTTAAGGAGCTAATTTACCCAGGAAAGGATTTCTCCAGATTTTTCTTAGATTTTAATGATTCATTTAATGTTTAATTAATTAAAGAAAAAGAGGGAAACCATATTTTAGCTTTTCATAACTAACTTTCTTAAAAACTTTCTCATCTCATTTTCTCTCAAAATTCTCTCAGCCAAACACATTTCTATAGCAACATTTCTTTTGATTTTCACACTAAATGATGAGGTTTCAATAATCAATTGATTCCTAATACTTTCTACATCAAATCCTCTTCATTTGCTTATTGAATTTTCAAGGATTTTGGCTCTAACCAAGGAGAAATCTACATTTAGAGGTAAGGATGTTCTTCTCCTCTAAATACTCAGTTCTTTACTGAAATTACCAAGTTCTCAATCCTTAAATTAAGTTTTATAAAATGTTTTAATGTTGCGATCTTGATTTTGGCTTAAAACTCAAGATTTGGAACAAATCTTGAAGAAATTCGTAGTGATTGTTTGGGCTCTGTTTTGAGATGGCTTTTTAATGTATTTTGGATGTTTAATTATGTGTAATTGAGGTTTAATCAATGCAATCCCGAATAGGTTGATTTTCCTAAGTTTTTACTTGTGAAAATGGTAGTTTTTGGGGGTGATCTTGGTGTTCTGTTATAGCTGGAGGTATAAGGACAAGTTTAGGTTCTTTTTGGATGTTAAATGATGTTTAGGAATGGTTAGAAGTGATGGATCTTGGCTGGGTTATGTTGAGGAAGAGTTTGGAGGTGATTTCGGTTGTGTTTGGTAGCCGAAATGTTAGTTTTGGTGAGAGCAGCGAGTTTAGGTGTAATGGTTGAAGATTTTAATGCATGATGATGCATTAATCCTCTGCATTGATGAGTTTAAAACAGGGGAGACATCTTCAGATTCTTGTGGTGTTGATCCGGAGGCTTGATCGACGTTTCGGCAAGCTTGCGAAATGGAATTGGTGAGTGAAGTTGGTATTTCCAGCTTTGTAATGAATGTTTGAAGGTGTGGGAGCTTAGTTTAAGTCTAAACAACTTAACTAAGCTCAAGAGTAAGTTTTCGGGAAAACTCTCTCTCTCTTGGATGAACCATGAGATGGTTGGATGCAATGTATTTAATTTGCATGTTTAAATTCTATTTTGAAAGCATGTTTTAGCATGATTAATGCTGGTTTTGAAAGCCATGTGTTGAACGATGCTCAAGGTAAGAGATCCTTGGTTTGATGTTAGTAAAAGTGGTTTTAATGCATGGTGATGCATGATGGTTTAATGGCTTTGTTTAATGCTTTAAAACAATGGATTATTGATGATAAATGATGTATATTGGCAAGTGATGTGTGGTTTTAAAGTACTTGAATCGGATATAGTTAGTCGACTATATGATTGGGTGCACCGTGAATAAAGTCGCCTTGGATGTTGAGGGGTTGTAATTGTACCGTAAACTCCATCCAAGTACACTAACGAGATGGTTAAGATCACAATGGTGGTTAAAAGTCCATGTGTGGATCTTGTGTTGTGTGTCCCGTGTTCTCGTTGGTGATGTTATACAACTACCGATGAGTGGTGTGGAGGGGTTGTGATTGTACCGTTAAACTCCATCACGGGTGTTGAGGGGTTGTGATTGTACCTGTAAACTCCACTTTGTGTGTTCGGTAGTGTGTATAAAGCGTATGGGACAACGCTTGTAATCCGCGTATCCGATTGTGTTTTGTGTTGTAAATGGTTATGGATTATCACTTGAAAGCCAATATGACATGTTGTACTAATGAAGCATGAGATGCTTGTTAAGAATGCAAGGTTGCATGAATAATGATGTTTATGTGTAAAAAGGCTTTGAGAAAAGTGTTTTATAAAATGCATTATTGTGTTGTTTCTTAAGCATGTCTCACTAAGCATTTGTGCTTGTGCTCTCTCTCTTGAACCAATAATGCAGATAATTGAGGTGTTTGAGGGCAGCAAGGAGAGTAAGAATCCAAGGGAAAGCTAAGCTCATGTATGGTGACTTTTTCACAACGTTATTAGTTTTTGATATTTGGCAATGGGAACCTAGGATGTGATTTGGGAGATGTTTTGGACTCCCTAGTTGTGGCATGATGCCTTAAATGTTTTGGATTTGTAAATGGCCATTTTGGTGCTTGTTTTGATGCTTTGATGATTGTGCGGCTTGGTTACTAGGATGCATGCCTATAGACTTGTGGATTTCCCTAATTGGTGCCATGAATGTGTTTTAATGTTGTAAACATGTACCTTATATGCATGATGACTTGTTGGCATGATTAGGAAGTTATTAGGATGAGTTTGAGTGGTTAATTGTATGTTAAACCAGCATATTCTGCACTTTCTGGGCAGTCCGTATCGGAACGGGCACTAGCGTTTCGAAACGGGGGCCTGTAATGGCCTTCGTGTATCGAAACGGATAGGGTCGTTCCGAAACGTTTTGGCCACTACCAGGCCCTGTTTCGATACAGGTCTTGAAACAAACCCGCGTTTCGGAACGGTCAACCCCCGTTCCGAAACAGATGACCGTTGGGCATTGATTTGAATGGTTTTGAGGTTTGCAAGCTTTACGTTTTAGTCCCGAATTTTGTATATGCAATTGCTTGAGTTAGAGATGTCCGTTTAAGGTGATATTTGACAGAGAAGCATGTAATATGATTGATTTGATATTGGTAACCTTAAAATCAGTTAAGTCCTCCATCTTTCCAGAATTTACAATTTGGTCCCTAACTTTGTATGTTGTGCAATTGAGTCCCTTATTGCTTTCCGATCGCTGTGCTTTTCAAGTATGCTTTTCTCAAGGGTACACTTAAGGTTAATATGCATCTAGATAAGATTAAAAGGAAAAAAAGGTCGTTAATCAAGGTTGACTTTTGAGTTGACTTTGGTTTTCCCCGTGTAATCTTTATAGTTCGGGTCAACCGTCTAGGCCGAGCTAAGGGGGTTACATTTGGTGGTATCAGAGCTGAGTTCTCGTGTAATTGGGAATGGTTATTTGGGTGATGTATGTGTGATTGCATGATGTGCCTTTTTGAATGAAAGTTTGATGAGTGAATTGTATGTATGTTGCAATTGTGATGTCATGATGTGTTGAAGCATGTTAGAGGGACCCATTGCCATATCAAAACTAATGAAATGAATTGTTTTTGAAAAATGAGCTTGAGTGCTTGGATTACTTACCTTTTTGAGCCTAATTATGTTTATTGCATTTGTGTTAGTGCATTGTTTTAGTGAATGGGACCTCGTAGAGAGACGAGAATTAATACGCGAGCTATGGCTCAGAACAAGAATGAGAACAATGTTGATAATGTTGTGGATATACCTCCTCCTCCTGGTGGTGGACCACCCGATGGTGGTGGTGCTGGAGGTGATGGAGCTGGTGTCGGTGCTGGTGTTGGGGTCGCTGGACCTGAAGCTGGGCAGGGGCAAGCTGCTCCTGACATGACAGTTTTGATACAGGCTATTGCTGGAGCCTTTCAGGCAGCAGTAGCTGGAGCTCACGGAGCTGGGCATCAGGGTGATGCAAATGCGAGATTACCTTTGGAACGTTTGCGCAGTCTGGGAGGGACTGAGTTCAGAGGTTTATCTGCTGAGGGTTCTGAATCTTGGTTGGAAAGTACCAAGAGGATATTGGGACAAATGAACTGCAATGATGTGCAGAAGTTAGGATGTGTGGTATCGCTGTTACATGATGATGCGTATACCTGGTGGACGACCACTGTCTCCAAAATGAAGGAAGTTGATGTGACTTGGACGTTCTTTCTGAACGCGTTCAAGCGAAAGTATCTAGGTGTGCGATACCTGGATGAAAAGAAAAGAGAATTCATGTCTCTTACACAAGGAAGTATGACGGTGGCTGAGTACGAGATCCAGTTTGTCCGTCTCAGTCAGTACGCACCTGAGCTTATCCCTGATGAGCGGGAGAGTTGTGAGTGTTTCCGGCATGGTTTGGTGACGGACATAAAGACCTTTATGCTTGCAGCTGAGTATACGGATTTTGATGTGCTGGTGAGTAGGGCAAAGGACATTGAGCATAATCTAGGTTTGTCTTCCAGGAGTACTGGTTCTAGCTCGGGCAAGAGAGCTGCTGAGTATAGTTCCAGTGGTAGACGGAACAAGAGAGGATGCGATAGGAGGTATCAGTCTTCTTCTAGGCGTGGTAATGGAGGGCATGGTGCGCATATTCAGGGAGATAGGGCGAGAGCTGATCAGAACACGTGCTGGGCGTGTGGATCGCGAGGTCATTTGAGGCGTGATTATCCTCGGGCAGCGAGAGAGGTGCAGGCTCCTATGGCAGTGACCGGTAGTTCTTACTAGAATTGTTGTTCGGCAGACCACATGAGGAGGGAGTGTCCTTTGTTGGCCGGTGGTGGTCAGGGACGTGCTCCTGGTGTTGTTGCACCATAGAGAGGTCGTGGGCGCGGCCGTGGTAACTTCTAGCGCAGAGAGGATGGTGGAAGGAATGTGGCTCATGTGGTGGCTGTCCAACCCGAGGTTGGTGGCCAGGATCGAGTGTATGCTCAGCGAGAGGGGAGGAATGACACGGATGTGATCGCGGGTACCTTCACTTTGCAATCCTTGTCATTACTTTCCTTGATTTATTCTGGATCTACACACTCATACATATTGCGTGAACATGCTCAATTGCTTGGTTTGCCTATTGAGTTTTTGGATGTTGGTATGCGTGTAACTAGTTCCTTTGGTGAGACCGTTGTGACACGAAAGTTGTATAGAAGATGTCCCTTGGTTGTGCAAAACCATGTTTTTCATGTTGATCTCATGGAATTGCCTTTCTATGGTTTTGATGTAATCCTTGGTATGGATTGGCTTGTTGAACATCGAGTTGTGGTCGATTTTGAGAACAAGCGAGTTTCGTTGAAACTTGCGGATGATTATGAGGTAGTGGTGGTTGGTGAGAATGTGAAGTTTCTTGCCAATATGGTGTCTACATTGGAAGCGAGCCGAATGCTGAGGCAAGGTTGTGAAGCATACATAGCCTTTGTGATGAATCCTAACTCTAAGGAGATGCGAGTGCAAGATATCGGGACTGTGCGAGAGTTTCCTGGTGTGTTTCCGGAGGAGTTACCTGGATTGCCTCCTAATCGTGAAGTGGAGTTTGGAATTGAGCTGTATGAAAACATAACTCCAGTGTCCATTACTCCTTATCGAATGGCACCTAAGGAGTTGAAGGAGCTGAAGATGCAACTTCAGGAGTTGCTTGATCGTGGTTTCATTCGGCCGAGTGTGTCACCTTGATGTGCACCAGTCTTGTTTGTGAAGAAAAAGGATGGCACTATGAGAATGTGCATCGATTACCGTCAGCTGAACAAGTTGACTATTAAGAATCGATATCCATTGCCAAGGATTGATGATCTTTTTGATCAATTTCGGGGAGCGGCCATGTTCTCTAAAATTGACTTAAGGTCAGGGTATTACCAGTTGAAGATGAAGGATGTGGATGTGCCAAAGACAACCTTCAGAACGAGGTATGGGCATTATGAGTTCCTTGTGATGCCATTTGGTTTGACGAATGCTTCTGCAGCTTTTATGGACATGATGAATAGAGTGTTCCTTGAATACTTGGACAAGTTTTTTGTGGTGTTCATTGATGATATTCTTGTGTACTCTCGTACTGCGGACGAGCATGAGGGACATTTGAGGATTGTGTTGCAGGCTTTGTTGGAGAACCAGCTTTATGCTAAGCTAAGCAAGTGTGAGTTCTGGCTCAGGGAAGTTGTGTTCCTTGGTCATGTGGTTTCTGCTGAGGGGATTCGTGTTGATCCTCAGAAGATTGAGGCAATGATGAATTGGAAGCCTCCTAAGTCTGTTCATGAAGTTCGTAGTTTCCTTGGTTTGGCAGGATACTACCGGAGGTTCGTGGATGGATTTTTGAAAATTGCTGCACCTTTGACGAAGTTGTTGCAGAAGGATGTCAAGTATGAGTGGACGGAAGCGAGACAGCAAGCTTTTGAGAAGCTGAAGGCAGCTTTGACGCAAGCTCCTATCTTGGTTCAACTTGAATCAGGGAAAGAATTTGTGGTGTATAGTGATGCATCCTACGTTGGTTTGGGGTGTGTGTTGATGCAAGAGGGTAAGGTAGTGGCTTATGCATCGCGCCAGTTGAAGGTGCATGAGCGCAATTATCCTACGCATGACATAGAGTTAGCTGCGGTGGTTTTTGCTTTGAAAATTTCGAGACATTACCTGTATGGTGAAAAGTGTACTGTGTACACGGATCACAAAAGTTTGAAGTATCTGATGTCTCAGAAAGAGTTGAATCTTAGGCAACGACGTTGGGTGGAGTTGCTTAAAGATTATGATCTGACGATCGAGTACCATCCGGGAAAAGCTAATGTTGTAGCGGATGCCTTGAGTAGGAAAGTGGCAGTGGACTTGAGGGCTATGTTTGCCAGCTTGAGCATTTCGCGAGATGGCGGTCTTGTGGCTGAATTGCAAGTGAAACCATCCTTGGTTCAGTTGATAAAGGATAAGCAGCTGTTGGACGATTCCTTGGTGTCACATGTTCAGGATATTGCTGAGGATAGGCCATCGAATTTCTGCTATAATGATGATGGAGTTTTATGTTTTGGGAGTCGGATAGTAGTGCTCAATGATGCTGAGTTGAGGTGTGCTATTCTGACTGAAGCTCATAGTAGTCCTTTTGCTATGCACCCTGGTAGTACTAAGATGTATCGTGATCTTAGAGATGAGTACTATTGGGTGGGTTTAAAGAAAGATGTTGCTGAGTATGTGAGCAAGTGCATGGTTTGCCAGCGAGTTAAAGCTGAGCATCAGTTTCCTTCTGGGTTGTTGCAACCGTTGAGGATTCTTGAGTGGAAGTGGGAAAGGATTACCATGTACTTTGTGTCTGGTTTGCCTTTGTCACCATCGAAGAAGAATTCGGTGTGGGTGATTGTGGATCGCCTTACGAAGTGTGCTCATTTCTTACCTGTACATACTACGTACACATTGGATAAGCTTGCAGAGCTGTACATTGCTGAGATTGTGCGGCTGCATGGTGTGCCAAAGTCGATCGTGTCGGATAGATATCTGAGGTTTACATCGTGTTTCTGGGAATGTTTGCATCAAGCTTTGGGTACACGGCTGAATTTTAGTACTTCTTATCATCCACAGTCGGATGGACAGTCTGAGCATGTTATCCAAGTGCTGGAGGATATGTTGAGGTGCTGTGTGATTGAGTTTCAGGGCTCTTGGGAGAAGCATTTGCCTTTGGTGGAGTTTGCTTATAACAATAGCTACCAGGCAAGTATTCAAATGGCACCTTATGAAGCCTTGTACAAGAGGAAGTGCAGAACTCCTCTTTTTGGGCTGAAACAGGTCAGAAGTTGGGTTCAATGCCAGCTTTGTTGAAAGGAACCACCGAGAAGGTAAAGCTCATTTGTGAGCAATTGAAAGCAGCTTCTGATCGACAGAAGTCTACGCGGATTTGAAGCGTAAGGAGATTGAGTATGCGGTGGGTGACCGTGTGTTTTTGAAAGTTTCTCCTTGGAAAAAGGTGATAAGGTTTGGCCGGAAGGTTAAGTTGAGCCCTAGGTACATTGGACCATACGAGGTGATTGAACGTGTGGGTCCTATTGCGTACAAGTTGTGATTGCCGCAAGAGTTGGAAAAGATTCATGATGTGTTTCATGTCTCTATGCTTCGGAAGTATAGATCGGATCCTTCGCATGTTATGCCTGTGGAGGAAGTGGAGTTGAATCTAGACTTGACCTATGATGAGGAGCCGGTGGAAATTCTTGATTCAGACAGTAAGGTTCTTCGAGGCAAGACTATTGATTTGGTAAAGGTGTTGTGGAAGCATCGTGGTGTTGAGGAAGCCACGTGGGAACGAAAGGATGACATGAAGAAGCAGTTTCTGTATCTCTTTCCTCCAGGTAAATTTTGAGGATGAAATTTCTTAAGGGGGGAGAGTTGTAACACTCCAATTTTGGGCTTGGAAGTTTAGGGTCTGAATCGGACCGGTCTTATTTTCGGTTCGAATATAAAAGGTGGTTTTAGAGAAAGCCTAGTTCGGGTTGCATTAAAAATATGGAAAAATATCTAAAAATCCTCTTTTAATATATATATAAGAGAGTGGTGAAATCAATTTTACAAAATAAGGTTTGGAAGTGCAACATTTCGAAATAGTTACTAAAATGTAATTTTTGAAAAGTACAGTGGTGATTGTTTTGTAAGGATTGAAACTTTGAATCTTTAAGGAGCTAATTTACCCAAGAAAAGATTTCTCCAGATTTTTCTTAGATTTTAATGATTCATTTAATGTTTTATTAATTAAAGGAAAAGAGGGAAACCATATTTTAGCTTTTCATAACTAACTTTCTTAAAAACTTTCTCATCTCATTTTCTCTCAAAATTCTCTCAGCCAAACACATTTCTACAACAAAATTTCTTTTGATTTTCACACTAAATGATGAGGTTTCAATCATCAATTGATTCCTAATCCTTTCTACATCAAATCCTCTTCATTTGCTTATTGAATTTTCAAGGATTTTGGCTCTAATCAAGGAGAAATCTACATTTAGAGGTAAGGATGTTCTTCTCCTCTAAATACTCAGTTCTTTACTGAAATTCCCAAGTTCTCAATCCTTAAATTAAGTTTTATAAAATTTTTTAATGTTGTGATCTTGATTTTGGCTTAAAACTCAAGATTTGGAACAAATCTTGAAGAAATTCGTGGTGATTGTTTGGGCTCTATTTTGAGATGGCTTTTTAATGTATTTTGGATGTTTAATGATGTTTAATTGAGGTTTAATCAATGCAATCCCGAATAGGTTGATTTTCCTAAGTTTTTACTTGTAAAAATGGTTGTTTTTGGGGTGATCTTGGTGTTCTGTTATAGCTGGAGGTATAAGGACGAGTTTAGGTTCTTTTGGATGTTAAATGATGTTTAGGAATGGTTAGAAGTGATGGATCTTGGCTGGGTTATGTTGAGGAAGAGTTTGGAGGTGATTTCGGTTGTGTTTGGTAGCCGAAATGTTAGTTTTGGTGAGAGCAACGAGTTTAGATGTAATGGCTGAAGATTTTAATGCATGATGATGCATTAATCCTCTGCTTTGATGTGTTTAAAAAGGGGAGACATCTTCAGATTCTTGTGGTGTTGATCCGGAGGCTTGATCGGCGTTTCGGCATGCTTGCGAAACTGAATTGGTGAGTGAAGTTGGGATTTCTAGCTTTGTAATGAATGTTTGAAGGTGTGGGAGCTTAGTTTAAGTCTAAACAACTTAACTAAGCTCAAGAGTAAGTTTTCGGGAAAACTCTCTCTCTTGGATGAACCATGAGATGGTTGGATGCAATGTATTTAATTTGGATGTTTAAATTATATTTTGAAAGCATGTTTTAGCATGATTAATGCTGGTTTTTGACAAGTCGTCGTTTAACCGGTCAAAAATAAATATATATTTAACCTCTTTCAACAATGAATAAAATAAGAAATTGAATAGATATAGGGAAAGAGGGTCGATCCGCAGGGAGATTAGCTGGAATTGTTGACTTGAATTTGTTGAATCTGAATTCCCAGGAATATCTGTAAAAGCAAAGGAATAAAAGAAGGGGGCGATATGATTTTTGGTGAAGTAATTAAATAAAGAAAAAGAATTAAAAGTAGTGAGAAAAAAACCAAGTGTGCAAATCAGCCTCGAACCAGCTCCTTCAATTCTTTCGATCATTGAAATAGATTTTTATTTCGGGGATCATGTCGGTTACAGTCTACGAGGCCCAACCCGTCGTAACTTATTCTTTTCTCGAGTAACCAATCCTCCCAAGTCTATCTTCGAAATACGGTTCTTAAATAAATCAACCACGACTATCGCCGTTAAAGTATTTAGAATAAAGCAGGAAAAACCCGACTCAGAAATTGTCTAAAAGTAGAATTGCTTCTGATTTTATCTTTCCTTAGCGGACCGCCGCTAAGAGTGTTCATAGGAAGTCGAAAATTGCCACAGGCCGATCCTTCCTCCCAACTATGTTTTTAAGCGAATTCAGACCAAATGGCCATTTTTGATATGAAAAACGATTAAAAACTTTTAGTAAGGCCGATTGCCAAACTATCTAAGCAGAAAGATAAAAGATGATTTCCCCAAAAGAATTTAAGCAAGTTCAATTCTCACAAATCGAATTAGCTAAGCATGATATTGATTATCATACTTAACTTGATTTTAGAAAAACAATTGAATAACATAAAATAAATGAAACGAGAAAATAAAGGAAAATGAACTTGGATTAAAACTAGAAATGTTTACAAAGATAAAAAGACTCAAAAACTAGAAGATAATCTTAAGCCTTCACCAAAGGTTGGTATGTATAGCCTTTAGATTTACAAAGATAAGAGAAAAGAAATAATAATTCAAATTCAAATGTTGATTAAAATTCAAAATAAAACTAATATGGATAAAAGCTGATAATCTGATCGAATTCTTCTTTCGGAACATTCCAGGAGCTTCTAGAAGTTGCCACGTCACTGCAGAAATGCTCCATTTTCACTGCTATTTCCAGAATTGGACCCCTGCACAAAATGTAATGAAAACAGTATGTATTAAGCAGCAAGAAGTCACAATAATTAGAAAATTAGCAAGTGAAACATGACAAATTTGAGAACTCATCAAATTCCCCCTCACTTGTCTCATACTTGTCCTCAAGTATGTCCGAAATAACATAAACCCAAGAATGCACTTCTCAAGCCATTACAAGCTTCAAACAAAATTATAAGGGTTCTAGCACAAAAGGAGGTTCATGAAAGAAACATAATTAAAACCAAATAAATACGAGCAAAGAGCAACCCTTGTTCCTTTCAATTTCTTATCAAGCATTAATCAAATCTTAGCCTAGTCTTAATCCTCACCAAGATACACTCAAGAGCACTCAAAGGGTTTTTAAAGGTAAAATTGAAGCAGAAACACTCAAAGTCATGCGTGAACAAAGGTTTCCATAGGCTTGTAACAAGTTCAATTCTCCACTACTTATTAGAATCGAGGTGCAAAAATCATTAGGTCTTTTATTCAAGGTGTAATGTGGGTTTAGGAAAGGGTAAAAAGATGGAAAGGAAATAAACAAAGAAATGATCAATGCAAGATTTTTCAAACAACAAACAGTGAAAACAAATGAGGAGCTTAAAGATGGGCAAGCAACATACATTTTTCTGTTCTTCGAAACTGTTTTTCTCATTTTTTTTCTCATTTTTTTATTATTTTTTTCTTTCTTTCGAAGCAATTGCTTCCTTATTCTGTTTTTTTCCTTTTCTTTTTCATTTCGAAGAATTTTGCCCTTAATTTGAATTTCAGCTCCTCATTTGCCTAGTAATATAGTTTCTAGCATTTGATCAATCAAAAAGTGGTTAAGCCAAGGGAATGGGGTGTAAGGCTAACAAGGGTTCACTAGGCGATGAGAAAGGGTAAATTAAAATGAAAGGGAAGGAAAAGGTTTAAAGCCTAATGCCTAAATCATTTTAAAGCACCCCATTCTTATTGTAATCTCGAATTGTAAGCAAGCCACAAGTTCTAGATTCCTAAAATTCAAGATGACACTCTCAAGCAAAATAAATGAGCATAATATGAAGAATGCATGCTCAAGGCTCAAAGTCTCACAAAATTGGGCTAAATTTGATTAAGCTAGGCGAGAAATCTAATCAACACAATCAAGAGTAATTAAAAGAGAATGTCAAGCTGCAGATTACCCATATCATTTGGTTATAAAAATGCTTCAATTCAATCACTCCTAAGTACTAGAGCAAGTACAATATGCTAGGTATCATGTAATGGCAAGAAAAGTTCAACTCAAGTTTAATCAAAGTCAAACATATTATCAAACAAGCATAGGACAAGTAGTGTTGTTGCACCCTCCCCCTCACTTAAATGAATTGCCCCAATTCAGAAAAAAAAAATTAAAAGTTAAGGCAAAGAGGGGTAAAGGAAACTCCCCGTCATCAACGACGATTGCGGCCACGTCCACGGCCGCGCCCAGGACGTAGGTAAGAGAGGATTTTGGAAATGTTGTCTTCTAGTGCGTGGAGACGTGCAGCGAAATCCGGAACATCGTGAGAGGGCTGCTCTTGGATAGGAGGGGATTGAGGGGCACGTGGGTCGTTTCTACGAGCGAAAACCCTCCATGTCCTTGGCGTTAAAATTTCCGGCGGATTGAAGAAGGGCGCATCCGGTGGTCCATCGAGTAGTCCCATGGAGTCCAAGCAACGCTCATCGAAAGCATCCATAGAAAAAGCATAAGTGAAATGCTCAATATCAAAATTAGCTATTCTAGACGTGAGGTGAGTAATTAAAGGGCCAAGGATTAAGGGACGGTTATACCGGATGACGACTTTGAACTGGCGGGCTAACCAAAATCCTAAGTTTACCTTCCTACCCGAATGCATACACCAGAGGAAGAATAGTTCGGTCTTACTTAAAGTGGCAGAGGCATCGTTACGTCCAGAAAAATTGTAGGCAAGGAAACGATGAACATAACGGAGTCCGGGATCTTGAAGCGCAATAGCCTTGGTGGAACGAGGGTCGAAGACCATGTCTGTTTGTCCGGATAGCTCAAAATAAGCAGCATTTTCATCGAAATGCTGGGGAATGAATTTGCAAACCCGAAAAGGTCTATGTCTGATACTCTGAAATTGGTCGAGCTGATCGGAAGAAAAGATGAGGAATCCTTTGAGCTCTTCTTCTGTCAGGACGGCATATTTACGCCCACGCCTATTTCTTTCAGGATTTTTTGTGCCGCCTCTGGGCGGAGAGGGAAAAGATGATGCACTATTCTGCTGGTAAGAGTGCTCGCCATGATGGTAGTTTGCAGAGGACTGGTGATCTTGATGGAATCCGAAATCAGCCGAGAAGTCTTCTGTGTATCCAAAAGAAGGGTGATACATTAGCAACGGTTGAGTAAAAATCAGGGTAGAATTTACCTCAAGATGTTGCTCTGGTTCGGCAAAGTGCATAGAAAAGGAGGGGATTGTGGACTCCCTCTGTTGGGTATGAAATGGAGGCTGCCGAGAGGTTGTGGACGAGTCCACAGTGGGCATCGAATAAAACGACGTCGACGGAGACCGTGGGGATGGCGGACGGCGGATGGTGCTCGGGGAAGGAGGCAGAGGAACCGCGGTCGTCTGAGGGATAGGGTTTTCGGCCGGCGGAGTGGTGGCTTGTCGTTGACGGCCTCCGCGGCGAGGAGGAGGTGCAGCAGAGGGCTCGGACTCGCTGCTAATCTCCATAAACTGGGGCGGTTGAAAATGGCGCCGTCCGCCGATAACCATAGGTGGTTCTTGAGGGAGACGGCGGGCTTGTTGTCTTGTGCACGGCATTATGGGCTGACGGCGGCGGGGTGAAAATCCGGTTGGGTTTTTGCGGCGGGGTGAGTCTGTTAGGGTTTAGTAATGCACGCGGAAGGGAAAGAAGAGGAAAAAAGGGGGAAAAGGGGTGGGATATCCAGAAGTGTAAATGGGAGGGTCGGGGCTATCGTGCACCGTTCATTAAGCGTGCTAAAATGCACCGCGTTTAATGAAACAGTGCACTTTAGTTGTGGAATGAAATTGCCCTACTCCATTCGACAAAGAAGCCTGCAGTGGAAAAAAAAATTATTCAATCAGTATACTAGAGCAAAGAGTAAAAATAAGAAATAATAAAAAGAATATAAAATAAAAAAGATTAAACTAACGGGTTGCCTCCCATTTAGCGCTTTGTTTATTGTCGTTAAGCTCGACCAATTCAATGCTCAGATTTTTGGTTCTTCGAGGATAATTTCCTCAATTCGTTCGATGGGTGTGCTTTCGAAGAACGGTTTGAGCCGCTGTCCATTTACTTTAAATTGTGCACTCGAGCTATCTTCAATTTCCACGGCTTCATGAGGGAAGGTATTGACTACGGTAAACGGCCCGCTCCACATAGACTTAAGTTTTCCTGCAAAAATTTTCAACTTCGAGTTAAATAGGAGAACCTTTTGTCCAATTGAAAAGGATTTAAATGAAATGTGTTTGTCATGAAATGCTTTAGTTTGTTCTTTATAACGCTGTGCGCTATCGTAAGCGTTTCGGCGAATTTCCTCAAGTTCTTGGATGTGGAGTTTCCGTGTTTCGCCAACAGCGCTCATCTCCATATTACATTCTTTCACTGCCCAAAATGCTCTATGTTCAAGTTCGACCGGAAGATGACAAGGTTTACCAAAGACAAGGCGGTAAGGTGACATGCCGATAGGTCCTTTGTAGGCGGTCCGATATGCCCATAACGCATCGACCAATTTCAAGCTCCAATCCTTTCGATTGGGTTTTACAATTTTCTCTAGGATTGACTTAATTTCCCTATTTGAAATCTCTGCTTGTCCATTAGTTTGCGGGTGATAAGCCGTTGATATTCGTTGTGTCGCGCCATATTTCCTCATCAAGGCTTCGACAATTCGATTGACGAAATGTGTTCCTCTATCACAAATAATCGCCCTTGGAGTTTCGAACCTGGAAAAAATAAATTCACGCAAAAAATTAGTCGTGGTTCTCGCATCATTTTCACGGGTGGCTTTCGCCTCAACCCATTTCGAAACGTAATCGACTGCTAAAATAATATAAAGATTTCCATAGGATGAAATAAAAGGTCCCATATAGTCGAGTCCCCACACGTCGAATACCTCACATTTATGTATTGGATTTAATGGCATTTCGCTTCGACGACTTAGATTCCCAACCCGTTGGCATCTGTCACATGATTTGCAGAAATCGTAAGTATCTTTAAATAAGGTAGGCCAAAAGAACCCGCACTCAAGGATTTTGTGCGCAGTTCATTTAGGGCCAAAATGTCCGCCACAAGCGTAAGAATGACAAAATTTAAGTATAGAAGTTACCTCGCTATTACTTACGCAACGACGAATTATTTGATCAGAACAAAATTTCCACAAATATGGATCATCCCATATATAATATCTAGCATCTCTTTTAATACGTTTAACCGCGGATTGAGACAAATTGTTAGGGATCTTACCAGTGGCTAAGAAATTCGCCAAATCGGCAAACCAAGGGAATGTTACCTTAACTTCCATTATCGATTCATCCGAGAATTCATCTCGTAGAGGGAGTTCGATCGGTGATGTCACTAAACGGCTTAGGTGATCCGCCACCAAATTCTCGCTGCCCTTCTTGTCTTTGATTTGGATGTCAAACTCTTGTAACAAGAGTATCCATCTAATCAAACGAGGTTTCGCGTCTTTTTTGTTGATCAAATATTTCAATGCTGCTTGATCAGAAAAAATGAGAATTTTAGTTCCTAATAAATAAGGGCGAAACTTATCTAATGCAAAAATGACAGCAAAAAGCTCCTTTTCTGTTGTACAATAATTTTGATGTGCCAAATCAAGAGTTCGAGAGGCATAAGCGATAACATGCGGTCCGTCTTTGGATCTTTTTCCAAGCAGTGCGCCTACACTTAGATCGGAGGCATCGCACATGATTCCAAAGGGTAGCGACCAATCCGGGGGCTGAACTATTGGAGCGGAAATAAGTCGTGCTTTTAGTTCATCAAATGATTCTCTACAAGCTTTGTCTACATCGAATGGTGCATCTTTTTGTAATAGGCGACAAAGTGGTTGTGCGAGCTTAGAGAAATCTTTTATGAAGCGTCGATAGAATCCTGCATGACCAAGAAAACTTCGAATTTCCCTCACCGAAGTGGGGTATGGAAGTGAGCGAATAACGTCTACTTTAGCTTTATCAACGGCTATACCTTGGGCAGAAACCACATGACCGAGAACTAAACCCTTACTTACCATAAAGTGACACTTCTCATAATTTAAAACCAAATTATACTCAATGCATCGATTAAGCACGTATGAAAGATTAGAGAGACATTTAGAAAATGAATCGCCGTAAACGGTGAAATCATCCATAAATACCTCTATACCTCGCTCAATGTGATCGGAAAAAATGCTTAGCATGCAACGCTGGAAAGTGGCTGGAGCGTTGCATAGCCCGAAAGGCATTCGCCTATATGCAAATGTGCCAAATGGACAAGTAAATGTAGTTTTTTCTTGATCTTCGGGTGCTACGGGTACCTGAAAAAATCCAGAGAATCCGTCAAGACAACAATAATGTGTTTTTCCAGCAAGTCTTTTGATCATTTGATCGATGAACGATAAAGGGAAATGGTCTTTTCGAGTTTGGGAATTAAGTTTCCTGTAATCGATACACATTCGCCATCCGTTTTGAACTCTTTTTGGAACCTTTTCACCTTCATCATTTTCGACAACAATTATTCCCGTTTTCTTAGGTACAACATGAATTGGACTAACCCACTTACTGTCAGAAATTGCATAGATGATGTCGGCATCTAGCAATTTTTGTATTTCTTGTCTTACCACATCCATCATCGGTGGGTTTAGTCGACGTTATCCCTCTCGGATAGGTTTTGCGCCATCCTCCACTTTTATTTTGTGCATGCACGTGGAAGGACTCAAGCCTTTGATATCGGCTAATGTCCATCCGATTGCCTCTTTATGGATGCTCAGTGTAGCAATTAACTCCTCCTCTTGTTGTGACGACAATTCGCTTGATATGATGACGGGTAGAGTTTCTTTGTCGCCCAAATATGCATATTTCAAGTGTGGTGGAAGTTGTTTCAATTCTAACTGAGGTGCCTGCAAAATTGAGGGAAGAGGTTTAGATTGTGATGGAGTTAATCGAATTTCAGAAATTAAAGAGAGATTAGAGATTGTTTCGCCTAAGTTGTCATCGTTGGGATCTTCCAATTCCCTACAAAAGTCATGAAATAAATCAGTTCCGACAAAGTCATTAGCCAAAGGATCTATAATATCAATGAAATTAAGGCTTTCGACAGAACCAGGATATTTCATAGCTTTATATACATCAAACTTCACCATCTCTCCATCAAACTTCATGGTTAAAATGCCATTACGAACATCAATTTTTGTGTGTGCGGTTGATAGAAAAGGACGTCCAAGCAAATTTTCAGACCCATTATTTCTATGATCATTCTCCATATCAATAATATAAAAATCAGCGGGAAAAATGAGATTATTTACCTTAACCAGAATATTTTCCAATACCCCTTCGGGATATATAATCGACCTATCAGCCAATTGTACCGTTACCTTAGTTTCATTCAGTGGATCATTTGAGATTTTTCGATAAACATTTAAAGGCATGACATTGATGGAGGCACCCAAATAGCACATATCCCTTTTGATTCCAACATTCCCAATTTTACAGGGGATTGCAAACATACCTTGATCCTTGCATTTTGGTGGTAGCGGTCTTTGAAAAATAGCTGAAATATTCTCGCCAAGATTAACCCTCTCATTTCCCGATAATTTTCTTCGGTTTGTACACAGGTCTTTCAAAAACTTTGCGTATTTAGGAACCTTCCTAATAACATCCAAGAGTGGAATGTTGATTTCTACCTTTTTGAACACCTCCATTATTTCCTTTTCTTCCTCCTTCTTGTCCTTTTTTACTAGTCTTCCTGGAAAAGGCGGAACAGGTTCGTAAGTAGAAATAGGAATTCTAGATTTGATGTTACCTGAAGTGGAAGGAGACTTGTCCTTTTGGTGTTTCGAGGAGCTTTCGGATTTTTGCTTGTCCTTCTTTGGCGGTTCAGGTGCTATCACGGTTCCACTTCGCAAAGTGATTTCGCTCACATTTTCCCTTGGATTGACTTCGGTTTGCGATGGTAATTTTCCTTGAGATTCTAGTCGCCCTATTGTTTGAGCTAATTGGCTAACTTGTTTGTCTAGTTCCTGAAGGTGAGATTGCGTTTGGTTTTGGAACTTCTCTTGTGAAACGGCTAACCTCTCAACAATAGATTCAAGGGAAGATTTCTTGGGGGTTTGATTTTGGTAGGGAGGTTGTATAATTTGGAAATTTGGATTCCTATTACCATAGCTAAGGTTAGGATGATCTCTCCACCCGGGGTTGAATGTGTTGCTTTGTGGATTGTATGGTCTTTGGGGAGGTCCGAGAAAATTGTGCAAGGCGTTGACTTGGACATTAGTCGTTTCCCTCAGCATTGGGCATAGATCGGTCGCGTGATCTTGCATAGTACAAATCCCGCATGCCTTAGCAACTCCTATTTCTCCTGAAACAAGTGAGTGCACAATATTAGTCAAATTATCAATCTTGTTTTCTAATGTAATTGTGCTTACTGTGTGAACTCGTCGACTGGATTCACTTACAGAACCAAACTACTGCGAATTTGCAGCCATTGTGGAGATTAATGTTCTTGCTGCAGTAGGGGTCATGTTGACGAGCGCGCCACCGCTTGCTGTATCTACCATCTTTTTGTCCATCGGTAACATTCCTTCGTATAGGTATTGAAGGAGTGTCTGCTCGGATAAGCCATGTTGCGGACAGCTTGCACATAGCTTCTTGAACCTTTCCCAATAATCATATAGGGATTCGTCGTGCATTTGTTGGATGCTCAATATGTTTCGCCTAATTTCTGTCGCTTTTGCTGCAGGGAAATACCTATCAAGAAAAACACTAGAAAGGTCATACCATGTATTAATCGAATTCGGAGGCAAATAAAATAACCACTCTTTAGCCGTTTCGGCTAAGGAGAAAGGAAAAACCCTTAGTTTAATTGGTCCTCCGAGACCCCTTGTGGTTTCATGCTGCTACACACCATATGGAACTCGGCAAGATGCTTGTGTGGGCTTTCAGTAGGTAAGCCGTTAAAGGTAGGGAGTAGATGAATTAATCCTGTTTTGAGCTGAAAGGGAGTGTCGCCTTGAGGAAAAGCGATGCAAAGGGGTTGTTGCACAGTAGGGGCTGCGTTCAGCTCTCGAATTGTTTGGTCCTCCATTGTTTCTGGTTCCTGTGTAGGTTCTTCGATTGGTGTTGTTTCGGAAGTGGATTCTTGTTCGAGTCGTCGTGTGCTTTGTTGTTTCTTTCGTCAAAGTGTTTCGCCGTGAGTTCTACGAGCGCTTGCTTCAATTTCCGGGTTGTATGTAGCTAAAATACCCAGGTTCTTCCTGGTCATAAAATAAAACAAAATCAGTCAAAAATTGCCGAAAATAAATCTCCCCGACAACGGCGCCAATTTTGACAAGTCGTCGTTTAACCGGTCAAAAATAAATATATATTTAACCTCTTTCAACAATGAATAAAATAAGAAATTGAATAGATATAGGGAAAGAGGGTCGATCTGCAGGGAGATTAGCTGGAATTGTTGACTTGAATTTGTTGAATCTGAATTCCCAGGAATATCTGTAAAAGCAAAGAAATAAAAGAAAGGGGTGATATGATTTTTGGTGAAGTAATTAAATAAAGAAAAAGAATTAAAAGTAGTGAGAAAAAAACCAAGTGTGCAAATCAGCCTCGAACCAGCTCCTTCAATTCTTTCGATCATTGAAATAGATTTTTATTTCGGGGATCATGTCGGTTACAGTCTACGAGGCCCAACCCGTCGTAACTTATTCTTCTCTCGAGTAACCAATCCTCCCAAGTCTATCTTCGAAATACGGTTCTTAAATAAATCAACCACGACTATCGTCGTTAAAGTATTTAGAATAAAGCAGGAAAAACCCGACTCAGAAATTGTCTAAAAGTAGAATCGCTTCTGATTTTATCTTTCCTTAGCAGACCGCCGCTAAGAGTGTTCATAGGAAGTCGAAAATTGCCACAGGCCGATCCTTCCTCCCAACTATGTTTTTAAGCGAATTCAGACCAAAGGGCCCTTTTTGATATGAAAAACGATTAAAAACTTTTAGTAAGGCCGATTGCCAAACTATCTAAGTAGAAAGATAAAAGATGATTTCCCAAAAGAATTTAAGCAAGTTCAATTCTCACGAATCGAATTGACTTGGCTGGTTCCTGGCTTAAAGGATTTAGCTAAGCATGATATTGATTATCATACTTAACTTGATTTTAGAAAAACAATTGAATAACATAAAATAAATTAAACGAGAAAATAAAGGAAAATTTACTTGGATTAAAGCTAGAAATGTTTACAAAGATAAAAAGACTCAAAAAATAGAAGATAATCTTAAGCCTTCACCAAAGGTTGGTATTTATAGGCTTTATATTTACAAAGATAAGAGATAAGAAATAATAATTCAAATTCAAATGTTGATTAAAATTCAAAATAAAACTAATATGGATAAAAGCTGATAATCTGATCGAATTCTTCTTCCGAAACATTCCAGGAGCTTCTAGAAGTTGCCACGTCACTGCCACGTCACTGCCATGTCACTGCCACGTCAAACGCGTCGTGCCTGGTGTCGTGCCCATGATACCAGTCATGATAGGATAATAAAAAAAACTACAGAAATGCTCCATTTTCACTGCTATTTCCAGAATTGGACCCCTGCACAAAATGTAATGAAAACAATATGTATTAAGCATCAAGAAGTCACAATAATTAGAAAATTAGCAAGTGAAACATGACAAATTTGAGAACTCATCAGTTTTGAAAGCCATGTGTTGAAGGATGCTCAAGGTAAGAGATCCTTTGTTTGATGTTAGTAAAAGTGGTTTTAATGCATGGTGATGCATGATGGTTTAATGCCTTTGTTTAATGCATGAAAACAGTGGATTATTGATGATAAATGATGTATATTGGCAAGTGATGTGTGGTTTTAAAGTACTTGAATAGGATATAGTTAGCCGGCTATAGGATTGGGTGCACCATTAATAAAGTCGCCTTGGATTTTGAGGGGTTGTAATTGTACCGTAAACTCCATCCAAGTACACTAACGAGATGGTTAAGATCACAATGGTGGTTAAAAGTCCATGTGTGGATCTTGTGTTATGTGTCCCGTGTTCTTGTTAGTGATGTTATACAACTACCGATGAGTGATGTGGAGGGGTTGTGATTGTACTATTAAACTCCATCACGGGTGTTGAGGGGTTGTGATTGTACCGGTAAACTCCACCTTGTGTGTTCGGTAGTGTGTTTGAAGCGTATGGGACAACGCTTGTAATCCGCGTATCCGATTGTGTTTTGTGTTGTAAATGGTTATGGATTATCACTTGAAAGCTAATATGACATGTTGTACTAATGAAGCATGAGATGCTTGTTAAGAATGCAAGGTTGCATGAATAATGATATTTATATGTAAAAAGGCTTTGCGAAAAGTGTTTTATAAAATGCATTAATTTGTTGTTTCTTTAGAGCATGTCTCACTAAGCATTTGTGCTTACGCTCTCTCTCTTGAACCAATAATGCAGATAATTGAGGTGTTTGAGGGCAGCAAGGAGGCTAAGAATCCAAGGGAAAGCTAAGCTCGTGTATGGTGACTTTTTCACAACGTTATTAGTTTTTGATATTTGGCAATGGGAACCTAGGATGTGATTTGGGAGATGTTTTGGACTCCCTAGTTGTGGCATGATGCCTTAAATGTTTTGGATTTGTAAATGACCATTTTGGTGCTTGTTATGATGCTTTTATGATTGTGTGGCTTGGTTACTAGGATGCATGGCTATAGACTTGTGGATTTCCTTAATTGATGCCATGAATGTGTTTTAATGTTGTAAACATGTACCTTATATGCATGATGACTTGTTGGCATGATTAGGAAGTCATTAGGATGTGTTTGAGTGGTTAATTGTATGTTAAACCAGCAAATTCTGCACTTTCTGTGCAGTCCGTATCGGAACGGGTACTAGCGTTTCGAAATGGGGGCCTGTAATGGCCTTCGTGTATCGAAACGGATAGGGTCGTTCCGAAACATTTTGGCCACTGCCATGCCCTGTTTCGATACAGGTCTCGAAACAAACCCGCGTTTCGGAACGGTCAACCCCCGTTCCGAAATAGATGACCGTTGGGCACTGATTTGAATGGTTTTGAGGTTTGCAAGCTTTACGCTTTAGTCTCGAATTTTGTATATGCAATTGCTTGAGTTCGAGATGTCCGTTTAAGGTGAAATTTGATAGGGAAGCATGTAATATGATTAATTTGATATTGGTAACCTTAAAATCAGTTAAGTCCTCCATCTTTCCAGAATTTACAATTTGGTCCCTAACTTTGTATGTTGTGCAATTGAGTCCCTTATTGCTTTCCGATCGTTGTACTTTTCAAGTATGCTTTTCTCAAGGGTACACTTAAGGTTAATATGCATCTAGATAAGATTAAAAGAAAAAAAGGTCGTTAATCAAGGTTGACTTTCGGGTTGACTTTGGTTTTCCCGTGTAATCTTCGTAGTTCAGGTCAACCGTCTAGGTCGGGCTAAGAGGGTTACATGTATGATGCCCCTAAATGTTTTGACATGCTCTTGATTTGAGATAGACAAATTCCTACTATTTTATGCATGATTTATGACATGAGAAGATGTTTTATATTGATCCCATGAGATAGAACAACATTGCAAAGAGTTTTGAGATTTTGATTAAATGTTATGGATGAATTGTGGTTTTGAAATGGGATGAGAATGATTTAGAAATGTTGCATCAAAACAGTAGGTGAGATGATGATCTAATGTAACATATTGGCATAAATGATGAGATGATTACCGGATATAATTGGTCGACCAATAGGATGTAAAGTGCACTATAAACTAAAAATTCATACGTGCTCTTTGGAGTCGGGCAATAGGGGTAGTGTCATCTCGATCCAAAGTGAGAGTCCGATGATGAGAGATACCATGGAGGTAGGTCTTGGTGAAACACCCAAGCTTTGTGGCGAAGATAGATACCACCATGAGAGTCTGGTGGCGAGATCCCACTGGGGTAGGACTTGGCCTCGAGTCAAGCTATCTGCATATCCGAGTAAAGATAGAATATGAAATGCCAATATATGAGAATGAGCTTTGATTCACATGTACCAATTATTGAAATGATTTTATGCTATGAGAAATGCATATGATACTTGAGATTTTGAAATGCTTTTGTATAGCAAGCATATGTGGCTTTGCCATGAGATTTGCATTGGTTGAATGCATAAGATAGATAGATGGTACATGTGATTTTCAAATGGTGTTTTGCTTTGAGATGATTTCCAAGCATGAGATAGAAAGAGCATGGTTTTAGAAATGGTTTTCAAGATAGAGTTAGAATGCTTTCATTGTTGTGTTGGTGTTTCTGCATCATGCCTCACTAAGCTATTGTGCTTACGCTCTCATTTACCAACAATGCAAATAATTGACACATTTTGGGTAGCAAGGAGGCTTAATGGAATTCAAGGATTTTTAAGCTCAGGTATGGTGTTATACTTTTACTTTAGTAATGATATATGGAAATGGGATTTAATGGTTTGTTTTGGGAGATGTGTTTTGGACTCCTTGATGTTGATGCATGTTATTTATGGATTATTTGGTTTGTAGAAGGCCTTTATAATGGTTTTGATGCTTTATATAGTCTTTTGGAATGCTAATGGTTTGTGGTTAAAGCATGCTCTTTTACTTGCCTTGCAATGCTTGTGATGCTTTGACAAATGTTTACCATGTGCATAGAATTGCATACTTATATGTTAGAGTTGATGCTATAATCATATTTATGTTTTGGTGATGATTTGTTGACGTCTGAAATGAATTTGGAGCTATTTGTGGGACATTTCTGGTATATGTATCGATACTCGGGCTTGTGTATCGATACACATAAGCCAAACTTGTGCCTTTTTGCACAGGGGTATCAGTACGGATGAAAAGTGTTTCGATACAGGTAGGCCAAGTTTGAAGGGCGTATCGATACGCGAGAGAACATATCGATACCCTTTATGCGAGTTTGGTCGTCGCCTCCCCGCGTATCGATACTGTCCCTAAGCATATCGATATGCGACCGTTAAAATCAGTTATAAGCATCTTTTAAAGCTTTGAAATGTTGCATTTTAGTCCCTGAACTTCATGTATGCAATCATTTGAGTTTGGGTGGTCTGATTATGATGAAAATTGGCAGAGAATCGTGAAACATGACTAATTGAATAATGGTAACATTAAAAATCTATAAAGCCCTTGTAATTTGCAAAAATTACATTTTGGTCCCAAAATGTCTAAATTGCATAATTAAACCCCTAAATGAATTCCGATCGTTGTGTCGTTTCTTCCTATGCTCTTTGGTGATCACATAAGATTTAATTTACATCTAGAAAAGATAAAAAGAAAAAAGGGTCGTCAATCGGAGTTGGCTTTAACGAGTTGGCTTCGGTTTTCCCCGTGTAATCACCTCGATTTGGGTCAATCGTCTAGACCGGGCTAAGGGGTTACATTCGTTGGTATCAGAGCTAGGTTTGCGAATAATTGGGGCGTTGGTAAGTGTAAATGCGTGTAGTTATGAATTTTTGAAAGCATGTTGTGTAATTGTGCAATGTTTGAGCTTTAATGAGATGAAATGCATGCAAGTTTATTGTTCGAGATGAAATTTTGTTGTTATGCTATGTTGAGGTATAGATGGGGAACTCATTGCCATATCATTACTATTGGAAAGAATTGTTTTGAAAATGACCTTGAGCACCTTGGATTGCCTTGCCTTATATTGCCTAACTGAGTTCTATTGCATTTTGCTAGTTGTATTGTTTTGAATGGGGCCACGTAGAGAGCTTAGAATTAATACGTGTGATGCGGCTGAGAACGATATGGAAGAGCGTGTTGAGAATTTACTGCCTCCTCCTCCTGGTGAACCACCTGGTGGAGGTGGAGCGGGGGCTGGTGCTGCTGGAGCTGGGGTAGGGGTTGCTGAACCTGAGGGAGCATGTGGGCAAGCTGCTCCTGATATGACGGTGCTGATTCAGGCTAATGTTGGGGGCTTTCAGGCAGCAGTAGCCGGTGCTCATGTGGCTGCACCTCAGGCTGGTGTTGGTGCAAGTTTGTCGTTGGAGCGACTCTGTAGTCTTGGTGGGACTAAGTTTAGAGGACTGACCCCTGAGAGTTCCGAATCTTGATTGGAGAGCACCAAGAGGATCCTTGGACAAATGAATTGCAATGATGTCCAGAAGTTAGGGTGCATTGTATCCCTGTTGCATGGTGATGCTTATACGTGATGGGTGACCACTATAACTGGACTAGAAGATGATGAGGTGACTTGGACGTTCTTTCTGAATGTGTTCAAGAAGAAGTATATGGGTGTTTGTTATCTGGACGAAAAAAAGAGGGAATTTATGTCCCTGGTGCAAGGACGCATGTCAGTGGCTGAATATGAAGTACATTTTGTACACCTCAGTCAGTATGCACCTTAGTTGATCCCTAATGAACGGGAGAGATACCAGCGTTTCCGATATGAGGTGGTGGTAGATGTGAAGACATACATGCTTGCATCGGATTATACTGATTTTGATGTTTTGGTCACTCGAGCCAAGGACATTGAGCTGAACCTTGGTCTGGCGAGTCGAGCAGGAGGGCCTAGCTCAGTGAAGCGAGCTGCAGAACGTGATGCTGGAAGGGATCATTTCAAGAGGTCTAAGGATCGAAGGTCTCGTGTGGATTCTAGACGTGGGGGGTTAACCCAGGTAGAGGTCAGCAAGGACCGAACACTTTCATTCGTACACCTGAGTGTAACCGGTGCGGTAGGAGGCACACAAGAAAGTAATGGGGCAATATTGGTACGTGATGGAATTGTGGTTCTCGTGGGCACATGAAACGAGATTGTCCTCAGCCGATGAGAGAGGGACAGGCTCCAGTGAGAGCAGTTGAGCCACAGAGGGGCCATGGGCGAGGCCGTGGCAATTTTCAGCGTAGAGATGACGGTGTGAGGAATGTAGCACACGTGGTAGCTGTTCAGCCCGAAGGTGGTGGTCAGGCCAGAGTGTACGCCCATCGTGAAGGGGGGAATGACACTGATGTGATCGCAAGTACCTTTACTTTGCTGTATTTGTCATTACTTTCTCTGATTAATTCTGGGTCTACACATTCATACATATTGCAAGAACATGCTCAAATGCTTGGTTTGCCTGCTGAGTCTTTGGATGTTGGTGTGCGTGTGACTAGTTCCTTTGGTGAAATGGTTGTAACAAGGAAGCTATATAGGAGATGTCCCTTAATGGTGCAAGAACATATGTTTTTGGTTGATCTTATGGAATTGCCCTTCTATGGATTTGATGTAATCCTTGGTATGGATTGGTTAGTTGAGCATAGGGCTGTTGTGGATTTTGAGAATAAGCGAGTTTTGCTAAAACTTGCTGATGATTATGAAGTTGTGGTGGTGGGAGAGAACGTAAAGTTCATATCTAATGTGGTTTCGACGCTTGAAGCGAGTCGATTGTTGCGTTAGGGATGTGAATCTTATCTAGCTATTGTAATGAATCCTAGTACAAAGGATGTGCGGGTACAAGATATAAGGACCGTGTGTGAATTCCTTGGGGGGTTTCTGGAGGAGTTACCTGGATTGTCGCCTAGTCGGGAGGTTGAGTTTGGAATTGAGTTGTATGAGAACACAACTCTGATGTCCATCGCTCTCTATCGAATGGCACCTAAGGAGTTAAAGGAGCTGAAGACGCAACTTCAGGAGTTGCTTGATGGAGGTTTTATTTGGCCTAGTGTGTCACCTTGGGGTGCACCGGTCTTGTTTGTAAAGAAGAAAGATGGCGTGATAAGAATGTGCATTGATTATCGCCAGCTGAATAAGTTGACTATCAAGAATAAGTATCCTTTGCAAAGGATAAATGATCTTTTTGATCAATTTCGTGGAGCGACTGTGTTCTCGAAGATTGATTTAAGGTGTGGGTACTATCAATTGAAGGTTAAGGATGTGGATGTGCCAAAAACAACTTTTTGGACTAGGTATGGACATTATGAATTCCTGGTGATGCCTTTTGGTTTGACGAATGCTCCTGCTGCAATCATTGATATGATCAACAAGGTGTTTCATGAGTTCTTGGATAAGTTCGTTGTGGTGTTCATCGATGACATCCTTGTCTACTCTCGTACCGAGGAGGAGCACGAGGAACATTTGAGGATTGTTCTACAGGTGTTGCTAGAGAATCAACTTTATGCTAAGCTGAGTAAATGTGAGTTTTGGTTGAAGGAAGTTGTTTTCCTAGGCCATGTGGTTTCGGCCGAAGGAATTCGTGTTGATCCTTAGAAATTGAGGCAGTGGTGAATTGGAAGCCTCCTAGGTCTATTCATGAAGTTCGTAGTTTCCTTGGTTTGGCATGTTACTATCGAAGGTTTGTAGATGGATTTTCCAATATTGCTACTCCTTTGGCGAAGTTATTGTAGAAGGATGTTAGGTATGAGTGGACGGAAGCGATACAAAAAGCTTTTGAGAAGCTAAAGGAAGCTTTGATGCAAGCTCCTATCTTGATTCAACCTGAATCTGGAAAAGAGTTTGTGGTGTATAGTGATGCATCCTATGTTGGTTTGGGTTGTGTGCTTATGCAAGAGGGTAAGGTAGTAGCTTATGCATCGCATTAGTTGAAGGTGCATGAGCGTAACTATCCCACGAATGATATTAAGTTAGCGATGGTGGTGTTCGCTTTAAAATTTTGGAGGCATTACCTATATGGTGAGAAGTGTACTGTGTACACGGATCACAAGAGTTTGAAGTATCTTATGTCTCAGAAGGTGTTAAATCTTAGGCAACGACATTGGGTGGAGTTGCTTAAGGATTATGACCTAACGATCGATTATCATCCGGGAAAGGCCAATGTTGTGGCTGATGCTTTGAGCAGGAAAGTGGTTGTGGAGTTGACGGTGATGTTTGCTTGCTTGAGAATATCGCGAGATGGTGGCCTTGATTCTGAGTTGCAAGTGAAACCATCTTTGGTTCAGTTAATAAAGGATAAGCAGTTTCTTGATGATTCTCTTGTATCTCATGTTCAAGATATTGCGGAAGGTAGGCCTTCAGACTTCGGCTTCAACGATGATGGTGTTCTATGCTTTGGAAGTCGGATAGTGGTGTCGAATGATGTTGAGTTGAGGCGCACTATTCTGACTGAAGCTCATAGTAGTCCTTTCGCTACACACCCTGTTAGTATGAAAATGTATCGTGATTTGTAGGATGAGTACTATTGGGTGGGTTGAAGAAAGATGTTGCCGAGCTTGTTAGTAAATGTATGGTTTGTCAGCGGGTTAAGGCTGAACATCAGGTTCTTTCTGGGTTGTTGCAACCATTGAGAATCCTAGAATGGAAATGGGAGAGGATTACCATGGACTTCATGTCTGGTTTGCCTTTGTCTTTGTCAAAGAGGAATTCTATTTGGGTGATTGTTGATGCACATTTCTTGCCCGTGCATACTACGTATACCTTAGATAAGCTAGTTGAGTTGTACATTGATGAGATTGTGCATTTGTATGGTGTGTCGAAATCTATAGTATCGGATAGAGATCCGAGGTTCACGTCGAGGTTTTGGGTATGTTTGTATTAGGCTTTGGGTACGCGATTGAATTTCAGTACTTCTTATCATCCTCAAACGGATGGACAGTCGGAGCGTGTTATCAAAGTGCTTGAGGATGTGTTGAGGTGATGTGTTATTGAGTTTCAAGGTTCTTGGGAGAAACACTTGCCTTTGGTTGAGTTTTCTTATAATAATAGTTACCAGGCAAGCATTCAAATGGCACCGTATGAGGCTTTATACGAGAGAAAGTGTAGAACTCCCCTTTGTTGGGCTGAAACGAGGCAAAAGTTGATTTCGATGCCAGCTTTGTTGAAAGGAACCACCGAGAAGGTGAAGCTCATTTGTGAGCATTTGAAGGCAACATCGGACCAACAAAAGTCTTACGCGGATTTGAAGCGTAAGGAGATAGAGTTCGCAGTTGGCGAACGTGTGTTTCTGAAAGTTTCACCTTGGAAGAAGGTGATGAGATTTGGCCGGAAGGGCAAATTGAGACCGAGGTTCATTGGACCGTATGAAGTGATAGAACGTGTAGGTCATGTTCCTTAAGAGTTGAGATTGCCTTTAGAGTTAGAAAATATACATAATGTGTTCTAAGTATTCATGCTTCAGAGGTATAGAACGGATTCGTCACATGTTATGCATGTAGAAGAGGATGAGTTGAATCTAGACTTAACATATGATGAGGAGCTCGTTGAGATTTTGGATACGGGTAGCAAGGTTCTCCAAGGTAAGACCATCGAGCTGGTCAAGGTCTTGTGGAGACATCGTGGCGTTTAGGAAGCTACGTGGGAAAGGAAAGATGACATGAAGAAGCAATTTCCGTACCTTTTTCCACCAGGTAAATTTCGAGGAAAGAAATTTCTTAAGTGTGGGATAGTTGTAACGCCCTGGTTTTGGGCCTAGATGTTTTAGACATTGAATCGGGCCGGTCGGGAACGGTTCGAACCCTTGAGGTTGGTTTAGGGAAAACCTAGTTCGGGATGTGTTGAGTGCATAAATGTTCTATATTTTAACCCCTCTTTTACCCATATTATTGATGCACTCAAGCATGTTTAGTTGCATTTTAGGATAGATTTTGCATAAACATCACAAATGGGAAATATTGCACAGATACTACTGATTTTAGTCTATTCTTGCAGGTACTTGTCATGGCAGTATCCAGGGCAGCAGAGGAAAATCATATAACAACAGAGCTACACTGAAGGATTGCAGGAGACGACCTACTTCAACACTGTCGTGACATCCGTTGTGGCAGAAGAGGCGACAATGAAGACTATGGTGATGGAAAATGCGAAGTGGAGTTCGATCGACAGAGCATTTAAAGCCTAATTTTTGTGGACCACTTGCTTTACTATCGGAGCTCAGAAGAACAAGGAAGGCCTTGCCCAAAGTTTGAGGAAAAAGTCAAAGCAAGAAGATAAGGCGAATTAAAAGACATCTACTCAGAGATTTAGTCTTTAATAGAGTTGTACTTTAATTCAAACTAGTATTCTTGGCCATTAAGAAACTCAAGTCCAATGCCTATATATATGAATGTAATTCGACAAGGCAAAGGATATCTAGCTCCTAGCCGTCTTCCCCCAAAACCCTAGTCGTCTTCTCTATCCATCATGTTCTAAACTTCCCCTAGGGCTAAGGGTTGATCATGTAAGGTAGTTGTAAGGGTTTTACTGTTTCTTATGATTTTTTTCTGTTCAATTAATAAAAGCTTCAAGTTTATTTACTCTGGTTTCAACATCTCATATGAGTTTCGGGAGAGCATTTTGAGGTTATTCATTTACTTAATATCGGGAGAGTTAAGTATACGAAGGGAGTAAATACGAGTTTTCCAGTTTATGGTTAAACCATCTTGGCCTATGGATAGGTACAAGGTTAAGTGGCTAAAGAAGAATTCACAACATCGGTGTGCATCCTTCGATTCACGTTGAGAGGTATCATCAAAGTCGTGTTCATCGAAAGAACTTGAGCCTAGGGATAGGACAAGTCGCAGCAGGGATTCTTGCCAAACTTGAAGTACATATTTGTTGGACACTACTGCGACAACAACAGACCTCTGCCGCAACAGATGCTGCCGCGACTGACGCAACGACAGAAGCAACAGAAGTTCCTTTGAACAGTGAAATACCTACACTACTGAGCAAATCAATACCAGCCTATTCTCTCAATCTAATTTCCTCGTTTAATTTAGTTTATCTTCAAGTTTTCCAAAATCACTTTATTAAAATTATATCTTTTCTTGTTCAAATATTTAAGGATAGAAGTATTTCTAGTCCTTGTGGAGACGATATCCGATACTTCGTATCACTTTATTACTTGCGACATGTATACTTGCACCTAATTGCGATAGACTCTTTTACACAAGACAAGTTTTTGGCGCCGTTGTTGGGGACTGGCAACATACCTTTACCTTTAATTACTGCACCTTTTTATTTTTGTTTTTATTTCTTTTCTGTTCTTAGTTGTTTTATTTCCATGTGCTTTTCACAAGGTTCTCCTATTGCTTATGCGCAGATCGAGACGTGGTAAAGAACCTGAATACGAATTAGATCCAGAAATTGATCGAACATACCATCTCAGGAACCAAGCTCGACTCATGATAGAAAGAAACAACTATCTCGAGGAAAGACTTAAAGAAATGGTGATCGAAAGACAACACAATGGGGCTGATAACAACAACAACAACACCAGGGTTGATGTTGATCCTCCTATTGATGCCCAAAACGATCGGCAACCTCTTGCTGCCCCAGCAGCTCGACAGACTTGTCGAGATTTCATGGACAACGATCACGTTGAACTGAAAACTACACTGCCAGATGTGGAGGTTGAACACTTTGAACTTAAACTTGTGATGTTCAGTATGATAAATTCAGCTGGACAATTTGGTGGTTCTGCTACAGAGGATGCACTTGAACATCTGAAAACCTTCCAAGAGATTTGTGGATCATTCAGATAACCAGGAATAAGCCCGGAAGTACTGAGACTCTGACTATTTCCTCATTCATTGAGGGATAGAGCAAAAACCTGGTGGAACAAGTTAACGCCGAGTTCAATAAGAACTTTGGCAGATCTTTGTCTTGAATTTCTCTCTCGTTTTAATCCCTCTCTTTTAACTAAAAGATTGCGTAACGAGATTGTTACTTTTCAACAGAAAGATGATGAACCAATGTATGAGGCGTGGGACCGCTTTACAACTCTCTTACGAAACTACCTGATGCATGGATTCCCTGTATGGAATCAGGTTGTCAAATTCTATAATGGTGCCAATGCACACACTCAGATGAGGATAGACTCAACAGCGAACGGCTTGTTACTAGACAAGGAACCAGAAGATGCAATGCTGGTGTTGAAAAAGTTAGCGAAGAACGATGAACAGTTCCTCACAAATCGAAGAGGAGGAAGGCGAGGAGCATCTGCCAAGGAGTATGAATCTGACAATTCGGTAAAAACTCAGTTAGCATACATCACTAAGGTGGTTGAAAACCTGCAGCGAAAAGAATCTAAAGCTTTATTTTCTACCGAGGAGATGTGTGAAAATTGTAGTGGAAACCATAGTACAAAAGAGTTCCCAGACAACTGGAGGAGGGAATTTATGTTGGAAATTACAACAAGAACATAAGCTATGACTCCAACAACTACAACCCAAATTGGAGGAAGGACCCCAAATTTTCCTAGAGTAACCCAAACAATGCATTGAATCCTCCAGTCCAGAATAACCAAAACCAAGGAGGTCCCAGAATTATGTCACGACAGCAACCACAACAGTAGCCACAACAGCAGCCGACAACCACCACAAGCATACTGGAACAAACCCTAGCAACCTTCATGTCTCAAACTGGAGCATATAGGGCCAACATGAATGATTTTGTCAAGAAAACTGAAACCTTCATGGATAAGACAGAGTTGAGAATGACAAACAATGAAGCTACCTTAAAATCTCTAGACACACAGATGGGTCAGGTTTCACAGTTCATCAACACAAGGCATAATGGAGGATTCCCTACTGATACTGAGGTCACTAGAAAACCCACACATGAGCAGTGTAAGGCTATAACAACGAGGAGTGGGAAACAACTACAAGGGCCGAAAGTAAAAGAAACACCTAGTAAGGAACCGACCCCACAGACACCTGTCGAGAACACTGCCCTTGCAGATGGGAAACAGCCTGTTGTCGTCAACCCTGCCATGACAGCAGAAGAAGTAGAGAAGGCGACATAAGAAGCTGAAGATTGTGAGCCTCTTCAGATCTGATTCCCATATGAAAGACACCTCGAAGATTACCGTCCTCCACCCACTTTTTCACAGAGGTTGAAAAAATAGAAACAGGGGTACCAACTTAAAAAGATCTATGATGTTTTTAAGCAAGTGCACATCAACATTCTGTTGTTGGGGGCCATTAAGCAGATGCATGGTTATGCAAAATTCCTGAAAGATGCAATGTCCAAGAAATCCAGACTAGAGGAGTTTGAAACTGTAATGATGACGGAAGGATGCATGACAATCCTACATAAGCGTCCACCCCCAAAGAAGAAGGATCCTGGGAGTTTCATCATACCATGCATAATTGGGGATAAGTTTGTGGGTAAGGCACTTTGTGATCTTGGTGCTAGTATTAATCTAATGCCCAAATCTGTTTTTCAGAAGCTAGGTATTGGATAAGCAAGACCCACAACAGTCATGCTGCAATTGGCAGACCACTCTTACGTACAGCCGGAAGGAATGATTGAGGATATTTTGTCTAGAGTGGATAAATTTATATTCCCTGCTGACTTTCTTGTTTTAGACTGTGAAGCATATGAGAATGCACCGATCATCCTAGGGCGACCTTTCCTAGCCACATGTAGAATAGTGATCGATGTAGAGAAAGGAGAACTGACTATGAGAGTCAATGACCAGCAGATAAAGCTCAATGTTCTCCAAGCCATAAAACAAGCTGATGTAGAGGAAGAATGTAAGGCAATATCAGAAATAATTATAGACCAACCATGTATCAGAACAAGCTGTCACGACATACAATTTGGTCAATGTCACCACAGTCACCTAGAAGACTGCCATGACAGCAACTCCTCGGAAAATAATACATCTGATACTAAAGGTCCTGAGGAGGTAAATTGGATAGGCATGCGTCCAGGAAAGTTCTTTGAACCATTGAACTATACCTCTAACGAACATGTGATTCAAAAGCCTTCTATAGATCAACCACCTGCTTTAGATCTTAAACCACTGCCAGTGCAGCTTAAATTCGTTTTTCTTGGTCTTAATGATACGTTGCCCATAATCATCTCTTCTAAGTTGATTCAGGAACATGAACAACAGCTGATCAGGATGCTACAACAGCATAAGAGGGCGATTGGATGGACCATTGGGGACATCCAAGGCATTTGTCCGTCAATTTGTATGCATAAGATCCTCTTGAAGGATGACCATAAGCCGACGATTGATGCCCAGAGAAGACTAAATAAAGCTATCCAGGAGGTGGTAAGAAAAGAAATCATCAAGTGGCTTGATGCTGGAATTACTTATGCCATCTCGGATAGCAAGTGGGTGAGCCTTGTGCAATGCGTACACAAGAAGGGAGGCATAACTGTGGTAACCAACAAGGACAACGAGCTAATCCCAACCCGGACTGTAACCGGTTGGAGAGTTTGTATGGACTATTGAAAGCTTAATAAAGCTACCTGGAAGGACCACTTCCCCTTACCCTTTATTGATCAAATGTTAGATAGATTAGCGGGGAAGCCTTATTATTGTTTACTTGATGGTTACTCAGGTTACAATCAAATTGCAATTGCACCGGAGGACCAGGAGAAGACAACCTTTACATGCCTATACGAAACGTACGCCTTTCGAAGAATGTCATTTGGACTATGTAATGCACCAGAAACTTTTCAGCGGTGTATGATGGAAATATTCTCAGATATGGTAGAAGATTTCCTAGAGATCTTCATGGATGACTTTTCCATCTTTGGAGACAGTTTCAACGATTGCCTGTGCAATTTAAAGAAGATGCTTGAAAGATGTGAAGAGGCAAACCTTGTATTAAACTTGGAGAAATGCCACTTTATGGTGGATGAGGGCATAGTGCTGGGACACAAGGTCTCCTGTCGCAGCATAGAAGTGGACAGATAAAAAATCGAAGTTATCGAAAAATCACCGCCACCCACCACAGTCAAGGGCATTAGAAGTTTCTTGGGACACGCGGGATTTTATCGTAGATTTATAGCTAATTTTTCTAAAATCACTAAACCCCTGTGTCTCTTGTTGGAACAGAATAGGGCCTTTGACTTCAATACTGAATGTACTGAAGCATTCAAGACACTGAAGGAGAAGCTGGTAATAGCCCCAATAGTGCAACCACCAAATTGGAGTTTACCTTTCGAGATAATGTGTGACGTTGGTGACTATGCTGTCGAGGCAGCACTAGGGCAGTGGAAGGAGAAACTCTTCCACGTTATATATTATGCCAGTAAGACTTTAAATGATGCCCAGATAAACTACACCACAACAGAGAAGGAGTTGCTAGCGGTTGTGTTCGCCTTTTCAAGTTCAGACCATACATACTTGGAACAAAAGTGGTGGTCCATACAGATCATTCAGCACTAAAATATATGTTCACCAAGAATGATGCAAAACCACGGTTGATACATTGGATTATGCTATTGCAAGAATTTGATGTAGACATCAAGGGCAAAAGGGGAACATAAAACCAAGTAGCTGATCACTTGTCAACACTGGAGATGGGAAAGGATCAAGACAAAAACAATGTTAACATATAGGAGACTTTCCCAGACGAGCAATTATTCACTGCCACCAGCACTGTCGCGACATCTATGGCGACATGTAAACTTTCTGAAATCCCTTGGTATGTTGACATAGTAAACTATATTGTTAGTGGTTTATTACCTTCTAAGCTTAACTACCAAGCAAGGAAGATGTTCCAAAATGATGCAAAACATTATTATTGGGACGAACCTCTTCTATTTAAGCACTGTGCAGATCAGATCATCAGGAGATGCATACCATAGGAAGAACATGAAGAAGTGCTCCACCACTGCTATGTTGCTCCTTATGGAGGACACTTTGGAGGAAACAAAATTGTTGCCAAAGTTCTACAGTCTGGTTTCTTTTTGCCTACACTGTTTAAAGATGCACAAGCCTATTACAAGCGTTGTGACAAGTGCCAAAGGATTGGAAACATCTCTAGGAGGCATGAGATGCCCCTATAGAACATTTTCGAAATCAAATTTTTTGATATTTGGGGAATCGACTTCATGGGACCATTCCCAACTTCCTGTGGGAATATGTACATACTGTTAGCAGTAGACTACGTTTCCAAGTGGGTAGAAGCTATCGCCACAAAAAAATGATGCTAAGACCGTGCAAAGATTTCTCCATAAACATATCTTCACAAGATTTGGCATCCCAAGGGCGATCATTAGTGATGAGGGTAGGAATTTTGACAACAGGGTAATTGCTAATGCGTTGAAGAAGTATGGAGTTAAGCACAAGATCGCAATAGCATATCACCATCAAACCAATAGGCAGGCTAAGATCTCAAATAGAGAAGTGAAGAACATCCTAGAAAAAATGGTCAAACCAACTAGGAAGGACTGGTCTCTTCACCTGAATGATGCATTATGGACATACAGAACTGCATTTAAGACACCATTAGGAATGTCACCCTAGCGCCTCATATAAGGAAAAAGTTGCCACCTACCCTTCGAGATAGAACATAAAGCATATTGGGCTATCAAGACAGTTAACATGGACTGGTACAAAGCATGACGGAAAAGGCTATTGGACTTAAATGAAATTGAAGAAATCCGAGCCATGGCCTACGACAACGCCCGAATCTATCAAGACAAAAAATACAAGTGACACGACAAAAAACTGTTGCCACGACAGTTCACCCCAGGGAAAAAGGTGTTGTTGTTCAACTCTAGGTTGAACCTCTTCCCAGGAAAGCTAATGTCTAGGTGGTCTGGACCCTTCCAAGTAGTCCAGGTTTTTCCTCATGGTGTCATCACAATCAGATCAATCAAGGACGGGCACCAATTCAAAGTCAATGGACAAAGGCTAAAGCACTATCAGGGGACTAAAGCCCCAAGAGAGCAGGAAGTAGTTACTTTAGGAGATGCCCCTCAAGGCATCCGTAATTTAACTTAGATTTATTTTATTTTATTTTATTTATTTTTATTTTTATTGCTTTAGGAAATAAGAATTTAATATTTTTTATTTTAGTTTTGAAGTAAATAAAATAAGTAGAGTAAAGAGAAAGAATGAACCAGCCCACCACACACACAACATCCCAAGAAGCCCAATGGTAACAAGGATGTCGTGACAGCCGGTCACCAGCTGTCGCGGCAGACGCGTAAATACGGCCTGTCACCACTCTGTCGTGACAGACGCGCAGCAGCCACGAAAACGCGTAACAGACACGTCAAGAAACCGCGTGACAGCTAGCTCCGTTTTTTACGCCACCCGTTACGGCTTTGTGAGGTTATTCATTTACTTAATATCGGGAGAGTTAAGTATACGAAGGGAGTAAATACGAGTTTTCCAGTTTATGGTTAAACCATCTTGGCCTATGGATAGGTACAAGGTTAAGTGGCTAAAGAAGAATTCACAACATCGGTGTTCATCCTTCTATTCACGCCGGGAGGTATCATCAAAGTCGTGTTCATCGAGAGAACTTAGGCCTAGGGATAGGACAAGTCACAACAGGGATTCTTGCCAAACTTGAAGTACAGAGTTGTTTGCCGCTGTCGCGACAACATCAGACCGCTGCCGCGACAAGTGATGCCACGACAGGCGCACTGACAGAAGCAAGAGAAGTTCCTTTGAACAGTGCAATACATGCACTACTAAGCAAATCAATACTAGCCTATTCTCTCAATCTGATTTCCTCGTTTACTTTAGTTTATCTTCAAGTTTTCCAAAATCACTTTATTAAAATTATTTCTTTTCTTGTGTAGAGATTTAAGGATAGAAGTATTTCTAGTCCATGTGGAGACGATATCCGATACTTCGTATCACTTTATTACTTGCGACGTGTATACTTGCACCTAATTGCGATAGACTCTTTTACACGCAACAAAATGTTTTAAAAAAATAAGAAAAAATATCTAAAAATTCTCATCTATTATATAAATGATTATGGTAAAAACAATTCTACAAAATGAGCTTTGGAAATATTACATTTTGGTTAAGTGACCAAAATGAAATTTTCGCAAACGTCGGCTAGTGATTGTTTTGTAAGGATTGAAACTTTGAATCTTTAAGGAGCTAATTTTACCATTTGTTTTTATCAGATTTCTCTTTAATTTGGGAGCTTTAATAATAATTTCTCTCTTTTCATTTTCACTCAACTTCCAATCAGCCAAACATTTTTCTCTCATCAAAGAACCTTTGATTTTTCTCTTGTTTGCTGAGATTTCATTTTCCAAAAGATTTCCTATCTTTGTTTCATCAAATCCTTTTTGATTTTGCTTTGGATTTTCAAGGAAACTTGCCCAAATTAAGGAGAGATCAACCATTAGATGTAAGCTTCGTCATTTTCCTCTAATGATCAGTTCTTTACTAAAATTCCCAAGTTATCAATCATTTGGCAATGGTTTTTGAGTTGTTTTAATGTTATAAACAATAAATAGTTGCTAAATTCAAGATTCTTGATGAGATCTATGTGATTTTCGTATTTCTATGTTAAGTTCTGATTTGAGGTTAATTTCTAACATATTTTGGATGTTATTTGATGTTGAGATTGAGGTTTTAACAAATTAATCCCGAAAAGGTTTGGGTTCCTGAGTTTGAGATGCTAGATTTGTGGTTTTTGAGGTGTTTTTGGTGATTTGTTATTGCTGGAGGTATAAGGTTGTGTTTATGTTGATTTTTTATGTTGATTGAGGTTTAGAAAATATTAGAATTGGTAGATCTTGGCTGGGCTTAGATTTGAGAAAGTTTGGAAGTGATTTCGGTTATTTCGGATAGCCGAAATGCTAGTTTTGAGTAAAGCAGTGAGTTAGAATGAATGGCTGTGATTTTAATGCATGATGATGTATTAATCCTTTGATCTTATGTGTAATGAACAGGGGAGACATCTTCGGACGCGTTTGGTGTTGATCCGGAAGTTCCGAAAGCCTAAAAATCATTTCCAAGCAAGCGAAATGTTGTCGGTGAGTGAAAATGGTTTTAGATGTCCTTAAGCGACAAGGAAACAACTTTTAGGGATTTAGGATTGGTTTGAAACACCATCCTAAGTCCGACAGTAAGAATGTTTAGATTTTCTCTCAAAATGTGGATGATGCCCTAAATGTTTTGACATGCTCTTCATTTTAGATGGACAAATTCCAACTGTTTTATGCATGATTTATGACATGAGAAAATGTTTTATATTGATCCCATGAGATAGAACAACATTGAAAAGAGTTTTGAGATTTTGATTAAATGCTATGCATGAATTGTGGTTTTGAAATGGGATGTCAATGATTTAGAAATGTTGCATCAAAACAGTAGGTGAGATGATGATTTAATGTAATATATTGGCATAAATGATGAGATGATTACCGGATATAATTGGTTGACCAATAGGATGTAATGTGCACTATAAACTAAAAATTCGTACGTGTTCTTTGGAGTCGGGCAATGGGGGTAGTGCCATCTCGATCCAAACTAAGAGTCCGATGATGAGAGATACCATCGGGGTAGGTCTTGGTGAAACACCCAAGCTTTGTGGCGAAGGTAGATACCGCCATGAGAGTCCAATGGCGAGATCCCACCGGGGTAGGACTTGGCCTCGAGTCAAGCAATCCGCATATCCGAGTAAAGATAGAATATGAAATGCCAATATATATGAATGAGCTTTGATTCACATGTACCAATGATTCAAATGATTTTATGCTATGAGAAATGCATATGAGACTTGAGATTTTGAAATGCTTTTGTATATCAAGCATGTGTGGCTTTGCCATGAGATTTGCATTGGTTGAATGCATGAAATAGATAGATGGTACATGTAATTTTCAAATGGTGTTTTGCTTTGAGATGGTTTCCAAGCATGAGATAGAAAGAGCATGGTTTTAGAAATTGTTTTCAAGATAGAGTTATAATGCTTGCATTGTTGTGTTGGTGTTTCTAGAGCATGCCTCACTAACCTATTGTGCTTATGCTCTCTTTTACCAACAATGCAGATAATTGACACATTTTAGGAAGCAAGGAGGCTTAAGGGAATTCAAGGATTGTTAAGCTCAAGTATGGTATTATACTTTTACTTTAGTAATGATATATGGCAATGGGATTTAATGGTTTGTTTTGGGAGATGTGTTTTGGACTCCCTAATGTTGATGCAAGTTATTTGTGGCTTATTTGGTTTGTAGAATGCCTTTATAACGGTTTTAATGCTTTATATAGTCTTTTGGAATGCTAATGGTTTGTGGTTTAAGCATGCTCTTTTACTTGCCTTGCAATGCTTGTTATGCTTTGACAAATGTTTACCATGTGCTTAGAATTGCATACTTATATGTTAGAGTTGATGCAATAATCATATCCATATGTTTTGGTGATGATTTGTTGAAGTCTGAAATGAATTTGGGGTTGTTTGTGGGACAATTCTGGTATACGTATCGATACGCATAAGCCAAACTTGTGCCTTTTTGCACAGGGGTATCGGTACGGATGGAAAGTGTGTCGATACGGGAAGGCCAAGTTTGAAGGGCGTGTCGGTACGCGGGAGAGTGTATCAATATTGTTTCTGCATGTTTGGTCACTGCCTCCCCGCGTATCGATACGGTCCCTAGGCGTACCAATACGCGACCGTTAAAATCAGTTATAAGCATTTTTTAAATCTTTGAAATGTTGCATTTTAGTCCCTGAACTTCATGTGTGCAATTGGATGAGTTTCGGTGGTCTGATTATGACGAAAATTGGCAAAGAAGCGTGAAACATGACTAATTGAATAATGGTAACCTTAAAATCTGGAAAGCCCTTGTAATTTGCAGAAATTACATTTTGGTCTCTAAATGTCTAAATTGCGTAATGAAACCCCTAAACGAATTCTGATCGTTGTGTTGTTTCTTCCTATGCTCTTTAGTTATCACATAGGATTTAATTTACATCTAGATACTAAAAAAGAAGAAAAAAAAGGTCGTCAATCGGAGTCGGCTTTAACGAGTTGGCTTTAGTTTTCCCCGTGTAATCACCTCGGTTCGGGTCAACCATCTAGACCGGGCTGAGGGGGTTACCCCTATATATATATATATCCTAATATTATACTAATTTTATACTAATATGTAAAAAATGGTTGAGTGACCAGCTTTCACATGAAAGGTGGTCTTTTGCATGCATGCAAATCTGGCGCACAGGACCTCGCCTCCTGCACAGGACGTGGTCCCTGCAGCTCAGTCCACGGCTTGTCACGAGCTGCCCAGCATGCCTCCCAGCACGCCTACCAACCAGCTGAGCCATTTCTGATCGCACCTGCTCCTTGCCACCTGGACATTGCGAGGTTCGACCTCGCCACCTCCACACGGCGAGATCCTATAGATTTTGGCCTATTCTCTCAAATAATTTTAAAACAACCTTATTCTCTGAAATAAAAATTAAAAGTGGATTATTCCACTAATTTTTTTCCTTTTTTCTCTATATGAACATTGTACTCGCTAATAAAGTCATATTTTGTTTTTTATCGAAAAAAGTAGGATTCTTTTAAGAAGAAAATCATACAAATAGATATTGTCGTGTGTCTTGTTAAAAATTTCTCTAACCCTAAATGGAAGAAAATAGGACAAGCACAACAATATAAAAGAAAAGACACCTATAAAAGAATGACACCCAGACTAAAAAGTACACCAACCAAGCAAGATTATAAGTCAAAACCTGCGACTACCAAACACAATATCGCAATATCACACACAATGCCATCATTAAAACGACCAAACAAGACCAAGAGCTAAAGCATTTGAGAACCAAACAAGCCTTTAAGGACGACCAACACGGCTCATCAAACCAAAAAGACATGCATCTCCATATCACAATCTTATCATCGAACAATATGTTGCAGACTTTTGCAAATATTACAAGTACGGCTCCGGATATATCAAGACTGATGCTGATAAGTGACGGATGTCCATTGATGGCTTAAAGTATGAATTGAGTCTCATATTTACTGCCCTGAACATTATAGACTTCCAAACTCTAGTGAATCGAGTCATTGCCACTGAAGCCAAGATGAAAGCCGCAAAGAAAAGAAAAGGCGGCTACCGAAGCGATAAGAAATGAAAAAGTGATGATAAGTCTAGTTGGCAGTCAAAGAAGGCCAATAATCAGAAAGAAGGATCTTCTACTTACACTCATGCTTCCAGAAGCAGCTTCACATCGAGACCCCAATCGGTGAATAAGCTGGTTGTCCCGGTTGTGTCCGTTAACAACACGGGAAACACTGAAAAAGCCCCAACTTGCAAACATTGCCAGAAGCAACATTTCGGCCAATTTCGACTTCAATCCAATCTTTTTTTTTTTTGCCTATGGCGGCGATTATCATTATATTAGAGACTGTCCGAGGATTTCTGATAAAGCTTCTACTCAGAGTTCTTCAAATTCAAGCCCTGCGCCTTCCAATCGAAACAAGAACCTGAGGTAGACTCAATCGGGAAATCAAGAGAAGGGAAGAGGATTCGATTCGAAAGCCACAACTTATCAGGAATCCCAAGCTCCAACTCATGTTTACCATATCCGTGGAAAAGAAGACGAGGAATCTCCCGACATCATTGCGGGTACGGTTGAACTGAACTTTAAACTTGTTTATGCTCCGATAGATTCAGGATCAACTCATTCATTTATCTTTTCTTATTTGTTAGATAAGATAAACTTGAAACTTGAAATAGTTAAAACTAGCCTTGTAGTATCAAACCCGATAGGGGGAATCTTACCAATAAACTTAAATTGTAAGAACTTCCCTATCACTATTCGAAATGTACCATTACCCATTGATCTCTATGTTTTGCCTAAATGTGACTTTTATCTAGTGTTAGGCTTGGATTGGTTGAGTAAACATCAAGCCTGGACTGATTGTCAAAATCGTAGATTGTATCTCTAGGGTATAGGGAAGGAATCCATTTTGTTAATTGATCAAAAACTAAATTCTATCTTTGCTTCTATAGTGTTACAAGATGAATATGACTTTGGCTTACCTTTCTATTCATGTTGTTTCCAAATTCATTGACGTCTTTCCCGAGGATCTCCCTGGTCTTCCTCCAACTCGTGAAGTAGAGTTTGGGATCGACATTCAACCCAAAACCAGCTCGGTGTCTATCACACCTTATCGGATGACACCAGTTGAATTAAAAGAATTGAAGAATCAGCTCCAAGAGTTACATGACCAAAGCTTCATACAACCAAGCACATCTCCCTGGGGTGCTCCAGTTTTGTTCGTGAAAAAGAAGGATGGCTCGATGCGGCTTTGCAACGACTATCGTCAATTGAATCGGGTGACTAGAAAAAAAAACAAGTATCCCCTGCCGAGAATTGAAGATTTGTTTGATCAACTCCGGGAAGCATTAGTTTTCTTTAAGATTGATCTCCGATTGGGCTACTATCAGATGAAAGTGAAGGATGAAGATGTCCCTAAAACTGCTTTCCGTACTCGATACGGTGACTATGAATTCCTTGTTATGCCTTTTGGGTTAACGAATGCTCCTGCCGCATTTATGGATTTGATGAATCGAGTGTTTAAACTCTATCTCGACAAGTTCATCGTTGTCTTTATCGACGACATTCTTATTTATTCCCGGAATAAGGAGGAACATGATGAACACCTCCGAATCGTGCTACAAACTCTCTAGGAATGTCAATTATTCGCCAAATTCTCCAAGTGCGAGTTTTGGCTATCGGAAGTTGCTTTCCTCGGTCATGTGATCTTCGCCAAAGGAATCATAGTCGATCCTAAAAAGATTCAAGTTGTCCTTGATTGGTGACCTCCGAAGAATGTTGGTGAGGTTCGTAGTTTCCTTGGTTTAGTCGTTTATTACCGAAGGTTCGTTAAAGACTTCTCTACGATCGCTTTACCACTAACCAAGCTTCTCCGAAAGGGTCAACCGTTTGATTGGTCCAAAAGTCAGCAAAGAAGTTTCGACCAATTGAAGCAAGCATTAACTCATACCCTGGTTTTAATCCAACTTGAGCCGGGCAAAGAATTCACAATTTATAGCGACGCCTCCAATTCAGGATTGGGTTGTGTTTTGATGGAAGGTGATAATGTGGTGGCATATGCATTCCGTCAATTGAAACCTCACAAGCTCAATTACCCGACACACGACCTCGAACTTGTTGCCATCGTATTTGCACTCAAAATTTGGGGACATTATCTGTACAGTGAAAATGTCACTTATTTACCAATCACAAAAGTCTGAAGTATCTCCTTACCCAGAAGGGTCTCAATTTGAGACAAATGAGGTGGATGGAGTTTTTGAAGGATTACAATTTAGTCATCGACTATCATCCTGGAAAAGCCAATGTGGTTGCGGATGCTCTCAGTTGGAAACCGACTCTCGGTAAGCCATTCCAAATCCTTAAATAATCAAACGTATTCTTTCTTGTTCCTCAAGAAACCATTTGAAAACACCTTGCAAGACAAGCAAATGTTCGAATGCTATCTTGTGTAATAAGTATCAATTCAAAATTTTCTTGTAAAATAAGTAATCTATTCGAATAGTTTTCTTGTAGCTTCATTGGCTATCAACGCTCATTTCTGACTCACTAAAGCTCGGAAATATCTGTGTGAACTTCAAGTTCAATCTAGCCTCATCACAAGGATCAAGGAACTTCAGCAAGTAGATCCGAAACTTCAAAAGATCACTTCTAAGCTTGAATCCAATTCTGACTTCTCCATTAAATCAAACGGTCTCCTCTATTTCAAGGATGGAGTTTGTGTTTCGGACAACAAGGAATTACAAGAGGAAATATTGCAAGAAGCCCATCAGACTTCTTTCTCGATCCACCTTGGATCGGTTAAAGTGTACAAGGATCTCAAACCTTTGTATTGGTGGCCCGGAATGAAAGTGGCTATCAATGATTTTGTGTCAAGATGTCTAAACTGCCAGCGAGTGAAGGCCGAACACCAAGTTCCTACCAGATTGCTCCAGCCTCTTGAGTTTCCTAAATGGAAATGGGATCGAATCACAATGGATTTCGTATCCGGTCTTCCTTATTCTCCGAGAAAGTTTGATGATATCTGGGTAATTGTTCATCAATTCACCAAATCTGCTCATTTCATTCCAATTCGTATGAACTACATTTTGGAAACCTTGGCTGATCTATATATTCGGGAAATTATCCGGTTACATGGAGTCCCTACACCAATTGTCTCCGATCGAGACCCTCAATTTACAAGTCGATTTTGGAAAACTCTACAATGAGCTCTCGGCACCAAACTAAATATGAGCACAACTTTCCATCCGCGAAGCGATGGACAATCCGAGCGAGTGATTGAAGTTCCCGAAAACATGCTTCGAGCTTGTATCATTGATTTCGTAAAGAACTGGGAAAAATCACTACCACTGGTAGAATTCATATACAACAATAGCTTCCAATCCTCGATTAAAATGGCTCCTTTTGAAGCATTGTATGGTAGAATATGCCGAACACCCCTCTGTTAGTCCAAACTCGGTGATAATAAAGTCTTAGAACCTCAATTGCTTCGGGAAACCGAAGAACAAGTTCAAATCATCCATTCCTGATTGAAACAAGCTTTCGATAGACAAAAGTCCTACACTGATAAGAAACGTAGGGGCATACAATACGAGATCAGAGATAAGGTATTTCTCAAAGTCTCTCCCTCGAAGAAAGTATTCCGATTCGGTAAAAGAGGGAAGCTCTGCCCTTGTTTTATAGGACCTTTTGAAGTAATTGAAATAATCAGTCCAGTAGCTTATCGACTTGCACTTTCAAGCGAGTTCGATAAGATACATAATGTTTCCATGTTTCAATGCTCTGGCGATACCGATCTGATCCATCCCATATTCTTGAACTAGAAGAAGTCGAACTGAATCCCAATCTATCATACGAAGAAGAGCCAATTCAAATCCTTGATAGAGAAGTTAAACGACTCTGGAATAAGAACATTTCTCTTGTAAAAGTTCTATAGAGGAATCATAAGGTCGAAGAAGCAACACAGGAACCCGAGGATACAATGCGAAAGCAATATCCTCATCTTTTAAAGGGGGAGAGTTGTAACATCCTCAAATACACCCTAAAAGTTATTCAAATTAATTGGTCAAGTAATTAATTTAATCAAAACTAACTTACTTTTTTATTTGTTATTAATCATTTTCGGTTAATAGGATTTAATTGGAAGAAAGAATTAATCAAAGGATTAAGGGGATTGGACTAAATCAAATTAAGCAACAAAAGAGTGGACTTGCATGTCCAAATTCATAGACTCTCCTAATTACCCTTAGCTGAAATTTTACTTAAGGGTTAATCTAAGGGCAAAAAGGGTAACTTACACATCCACTAACAAGCTTAGCTTGTTCATCTTTCCCCTTCACCCTATTCTGCCGAATTTTAGAGAGAGAGTAAGGGAGAAAGAAATCATGTTCAGCCATACAAAACTTAAGGAAATTTCTTGCATGTTGATCATTTATGCATAGGAATTGAAGCTAAAGGTCATTTAAGTGTTTATACTTGGCTAAGTGTATCAAATGTTATGTTAAATTGTTTATATGGTTCGATTTGTTGAATATGGTTGCTATAATTGTTGATTTCAGTTCTGGAAAATGGTTATATGATTATGAGAAATGTGTATTTAACTTAGGTTATATGAGAAGAATTAAAAATAGGCCACCATATGATGTTATATGACGCCCGAATGAGATAGGTGGCCCTTTTGTTAAACTCTATAAATTTAAGGAGTTAGAAATCATTTCTGGAAAAATCAATGTAGGAAGAAAATGTTTAAAATGATAATTACTACTGGTTTGAGGCCTTGGATGATCAAAAATATTGTTGGAAATTCGGGAAAATCTGTTAGAAACAAGACAAGTCACTTAGGGATGTAAATCTGCCTTATGGGCTGTTTTGAGTAAATTAAAAGCTTTAGGGACTGAAATGATACTAAATGAGCTCTGTAATTAATTTTAGAAAATAGGGGACTTGTGATAAGATTGAAAAATAACTTGAATATGGGAGATAATTAGCTTAAGTGGATGATTAAAGTGACTGGTAGACAATTTAAGTAAATCTAGACAAATCTGGAAACTTTATAAATTAGTGGATTATTATGTTTTGTTTAGGGGCTATACTCGACTGGAAAGATTAATGAAGAATCAGGTTAAAATTTGTATAATGTCTTAAATTGAGAATATGAAATAATTTAGTTAAATTATTGACCAAGAAGTATGTTCTAATGAATCTGTCTAAACAGGGGGCCCTGTTCTGGGCAGTGTCTTCTAAAAATCAGTATAAATCATAAGAATCGAATTCTAAGCTAAAATTTTGATGGAATGTACTTTAACATGTCTATTTTAATCAGAAAAAAACGGCATTGAATTCTAAGTTGTGCGGTAAACTATGGAATTGAAAACATATAACTAGTACAAGTTGTCCAATGTTGCTAATGACTTGTCTTTAAATGCAATTCTATACTAAACTAGAAATGAGAAAATGTGAGCCATACATGGTAAAAAGCTAGTTAAATAAGATTTCTAATAAGGTAAATTAATTGAAAATCCAATGTGTAGATTAAAAGTAATGGCCAGATTAGTAACTAGTGTACAAACTGCCATAACTGAAAAACAATTGTGAATGAAATATATTTTGATTGGTTGAATGTGTTTTATATGGTTGGAGTGGATGCTAAAATACTTTGTTTATATGCATATGTAAATGTTTATATCAAGTAATATAAGAGAGCTTAGAAGTAACAAAGGTTGGTCAATCCAAAAGGAAGGGCAAAGGCATAACCATCAAAGACCAAGAATAGAAGGAAAAGCTTGGAGTATTGTGAGTGTAGTTAACTTTAGGGTTAGAATTAGTATCCTCACAACTATCTTTTAATTATCAATGATGTCATGTGGCTGGAAATTTATGATTACATGTTGCAATAGTTGGAAATCATGGAAATGTATTCATGTGAGAGTTTTAGTGATTATGGCATGAAGCATGACATGAGATATGATATCTGTGAATTGAAATTACTTGATTGGAGTTACTTATCATAAAGATAAATAAAGCCTTGGTTGATTAGTGGTCTTAGGTAGAATAACATGCCCAGAATCTAGCTCCTCTTATTTAGTACATGTGTACTCATAGTGTGGTGTTTTGACACCTAAAGCATTAGACGCTTGGGCATCCATTGTTGGACATTCAAATGCTGAATTTGATGGTATTTAGACCTACTGTTGCAATAGCGCAACCTCTGAAATTGATGTTATCCTCTGTTAAGGTACCTTGAGTATTAGGCTCAATTACCTAGTCATTAAGATTTCAAGGCATTGTGATTAAAAGAATTTGATTCAAGATAAAACACATATATAGATAATCGATGTAAATGGTAAGGTGCTATGAATTATACGAGATTGGGATGGCACTTTATATGTTATATTGTTTCTTTTCAAATGAAATACGATATGAAATGTAAATTCTGTGAATATTTGAACTTGCTTGATCGACATGGTTGGTATATAGAAATTTTGATGTGAGCACGTTTGTGCCATCCAACGGTGCAACTTCAAACTTTTAGGGAAGTTCGCTCTTTCACTTGTTACTAACTGATCTGTAACATTTCTTTACTTATATTACGAGTTTTATAAGTGTTTGCATTGTTTTCTATAAGTATTATGTGATTTGGTTTTGTTTTGTTTCCTAAGTTATATAAGTGTATGCTTTGATATGAGAGCTTGTTGTGCGCTTGTGAATAAATTTGCTAGCTCATTAGTGTGTTAACATGTTGTTTTCAGCTTGTTTAAATGTTTTCAATAAGTTTACAATACTTTGATAGATGTTTGATGCTTTTTCATTAAGGGACACTAAAGGACATCAACCAAGGAGCTTTTGTCTAGCTCGATTGAAGCTCACTCAAGTATATGCAGCTCAACTCAGCTCAAGGCAGCTTCTACGCATTGTTTTCAGCTCAACTCAGTTTAGCACACTCTAAAGCAGCTCAATTAAACTAAATTCACTTCTAGCTAGCTCAACTTCAACTCCACTAGCTCAACTTCAGCTCCACTAGCTCAACTCCAGCTGACAAGTTCAGAAGTAGCTAAAAGGTGACCTACGCATGGGAGAGTGTCCTACAAGCATGTGAGCAGCATATGGGGCGTCCTACACCTCTCCAAACATGTGCACGAAATGTGTGAGACCTTCTGCATGTGTGGGCAAGCATGTGGACAGATTTGAAATTCAAACAATTAACACATGTGGACATATTTCAAATTCAAATAATTCATACAATTAAAACATGTAAAATATGTGAATTAAACTCAACCACACATTAAGGAAGTTATGTGCAAATTTTTGTTTGAATTTAATCCCAAAATACATGTGTTAAATTCGTCAAACTTTAAGCCACACATTTGGGCGGCTTCATCCCTTTGTATGTGCTATATATTTGTAAACTTTAATGTACAATAGTTACACACTTTAAATGAAAAATTACTTTGTGATAGTTCTCTCCATTTTTGTTATTTTAGAACTATCTTTTGAAATTTCAGAGTTAGTTTGTTGTGTCAATCCTTGATACTTCGGATTCCTAGATCGCTATCTAGTGGGTGTCCTTTGACGTTGAACATATTCGATTCGGGTCTGCATAGGATAATATGCAGTTTCTTTCGAGTTCATTGTTCTTTCAGAATTCCGAAAAATTTCCAGCTACCTTACTGCCATTGCCGAATGCTTGAAGATGTTGCCATTGATGAACACTCGGAGCATTCATCTTGAACCTTGGGAATTTTCATTAACCAAACTTTCTTCTTTCTTTCTTTTCCTTTTATTGCCATTTACCTATGTCACAAATAGCCCTCTCATTTCTGTGTTTCGTTGTTGTTTTTGTTGCATAGATGTGCTTACAACTATCCTAGATTCGTTAACATTCAAGGAACGTTGTTTCGACAAGCCTTGACGTATCATATGGTAATCAGAGCCTAGGTTGAATTCATCAGTTTTTACAAAACTACAGAAAAGAGAAAACAAAAAAAATGTAAATTCAAAAATAATCAGATTCGAAATTCTAGCAAGTCAAAGTTTGATTTTTCAAAAGCCAAAATTTGAAGAAAAAAAATTAGAATATTCAAAAAGGACAAAATATGCAAACAATGTGTTTGATTTGTGTAAATGTTAAAGAAAATGCAATCCCTTGTGTTCTGCAACAATGAGATGCTTGAAATCACCCGAAGCGACACTTTCTTTGATTGTTCGGTGATAGAGTTGTTGTAAGCCTTTCTCTGCAGTAGTTGTTGATCTTTTCTTCGCATTTTCTCTATTTTTCATCTTTTTTTCCATTTTTAGCCTTTTGATTGATTTACAGCCTTTGTTTTCTTTCTTGTGTTACCGTTGTTTCCTTTTACCTTCTCTGATGTTTCCTTAAAGCCGACACAATTAAACAGGTTCTGAAAGGTCAAAGTTAGTTTGGTAAAGAACTGATTACGAGGGATTGAGTGGGGAAAAGGAAATTGTGTGGTGTGAGAACAGAAGGAGAGACAAAAAGAGCCATTTAAAGCATTCTCTCGAGTGAAACACGAGTTTCTTTGAGTGCAAATCTTTCATTTTCCTTGGAGCGTCATTGTGAGGCTTTTGTTGTGTGTAGTGAGGTCCATTTTACTCACTTTATTTTATTATTGTTTGTTGTTTGTTTTGTTATTTAAAATGACATGTTCTGATGATAATTCAGGTGGACAGCAGCCACTGAATCTCCAGATGAAAGCCTTGGAACGCATGATGCAACGAATGGTGAATATTGCATTGGAGCCATTACAATCTAGAATGGATTGAATTGATGGAGGATCCAATTCTGCTCATGAAGGACTAAACGATAATGAAGTCGATCAGTCACCAAGACAACATACTCCTAGGCAAGGATGTGTGCAACAGGTAGATGATAATTTGATTAACATAAAGGTTGATATTCCTTCTTTTCAGGGATGTACAGATCCTGATGCGTACTTAGCTTGGGAAAGCAAAGTTGAACACGTTTTGGAGTATTACAATTAATCAAAATAAAAGAAGGTTCGTTTAGCAGCAATAGAGTTTGTCGACTATGCCTTGACATGGTGGGATCAATTTTTGATCAGTCGACGACGTACATGTGAAGGCCGAGTGAGAACGTGGGAAGAAATGAAGCAATTGATGCGAAAACGGTTTGTTCCTTCTCACTATCATCGTGATTTATTTCAGAAATTGCAAAACTTGAAACAGGGTAATAGAAGCGTTGAAGATTACTTCAAGGAAATGGAAATGTACATGATGCGTGCAAATATTGTTGAGGATCATGAGGCTACTAAGGCTCGATTTTTGGCAAGTTTGATTTCTGAAATAGCTAACGTTGTTGAGTTACAACATTATGTTGAGTTGGATGACATGGTGCATATGGCAATCAAGATTGAGCGAGAGCAACGACGAAAGTCTTCTAATCGAGGTAATAGTTTGTTTGAGTCGTTTTCTATCCCCCTGTTCAATTAAACTAATGATTTAAGGCAGCAAGCACCGTTGCAAATGAAAGAGAAGGCAGATTGAGCAAGTCAAAACCTTTTATTGAAGATGCTGGTTATGGAAAGCAATCAATGCAAACAGATCATACGAGGGACATTAAATGCTTTAAATGCCTTGGTAGAGGACATGTTTCGAGCCAATGTCCGAACTGGAGTGCGATGTTATTGCGAGATAATGGTGAAATCGATTCTGATCATGGAGACGATGTACATGAACCTCCAAAAGAAGAAGAAGATGATGACCTTAAATTAGCAACAACTGGTGACATTCTAGTTGTTAAACGAAATCTGAATGTTTAGCCAGCACGGGATAAACCGCAACGAGACAATCTCTTCCATACGAGATGCCACGTGAAAGACAAGGTATGTATTGTGATTATTGATAGTGGTACTTGTACTAACATTGCTAGTACTCTCATGGTTGAAAAGCTAGGCTTAACGACAACGAAGCATCCTAATCCGTACAAGTTACAATGGTTGAATAATGGTGGCGAAATCAATGTTACCAAACAAGTTGAAGTACTATTTTCCATTGGAAAGTACAAGGATGAGGTAACTTGTGATGTTTGTTCTATGGATGCTTGTCATTTGTTGTTAGGAAGACTGTGGCAATATGATAAGAGAGTTTTGCACGATTGTTATACTCTTTTACTCGTTATGACAAAAAGGTAATTTTGGCACCTTTGACTCCAAGTGAAGTATATGAAGACCAAATTTGTTTGAAAGCGTGTATTGCAACTTGGAAGGCAAGCAAAGAGGAGAATGAATGTGAAAAAGGGAAAGCGAATTCAAAGATATTATCTGATTCTACATTTTCTTCCACTTCTTCTAATTTGCAAATTGATAAAGTGATGCCATATGAAGTCCTAAAGGTTGCAAACGTTGGTATATCTAGCGCATTTATGTTCTTTTCAGAAATTCAGCAACCTTCTTTATCACAGTTTGACATTCCTTTCCATAGTGCTATTGATTTTTCATCTTTGGATTATGAGTTCTTTGGTTGTACTTAGACTTGTGGATCTGCGTTTTTTATTCTGGATGATAGTTGAGATTTGCATTGTTCTTTGGAGTTGTATTTGTGTATACGTGTTTGCAGGATCAAGAATGTGCAGCATGCTTTGTCTACATCTATGTTGTGCATTATTCAAGTGTACAAAAATTAAGGCACATCTTGCACCTTCAACATTTGTGTTCTTTGAAAAAGAGTTTGTGCCAGGTGGCTGGCATTTGTGCCAAGCACTGAGGTTAAAGAAGTTCCACGCCAAACGGAAATCGAAGTTGTTTCCTTTTGTCTTGATCGACGATTTAGGGACAAATCGCATTAAAGAAGGGGGGATGATATGAGCACGTTTATGCCATTCAACGGTGCAACTTCAAACTTTCAGGGAAGTTTGCTCTTTCACTTGTTACTTACTAATGTGTAACATTTCTTTACTTATATTACGAGTTTTATAAGTGTTTGTATAGTTTTCTATAAGTATTATGTGATTTGGTTTGGTTTCCTAAGTTATATAAGTGTATGCTTTGATATGAGAGCTTGTTGTGCACTTGTGAATAAGTTTTCTAGCTCATTAGTGTGTTAACATGTTGTTTTTAGCTTGTTTAAATGTTTTCAATAAGTTTACAATACTTTGATGGATGTTTGATGATTTTTCATTAAGGGACACTAAAGGAAAACAACTAAGGACTTCCGCCTAGCTAGATTGAAGCTCACTCAAGTGTATGTAGTTCAACTCAGCTCAAGGCAGCTTCTACGCATTGTTTTCAGCTCAACTCAGTTCAGCACACTCTAAACATGCTCAATTCACTTCCAGCTAGCTCAACTTCAGCTCCACTTGCTCAACTCCGGCTGACAAGTCCGGAAGTACCTAAAAGGTGACCTACGCATGGGAGAGTTTCCTACAAGCATGTGAGCAGCATATGGGCCGTCCTACATCTCTCCAAGCATGTGCACGGCATGCGTGAGACCTTGTGCATGTGTGGGCATGCATGTGGACAGATTTGAAATTCAAACAATTAACACATATGGACAGATTTCAAATTCAAATAATTCACACAATTAACACATGTAAAATGTGTAATTAAACTCAGCCACACATTAAGGAAGTTATGTGTGGATTTTTGTTTGAATTTAAACACAAAATACATGTGTTAAATTCGTCCAACTTTCAGCCACACATTTGGGTGGCTTCATCCCTTTGTATGTGCTATATATTTGTTAAATTCTCCATTTCAGTTCTTTTTAGAACTTTTTTTGACATTTCAGACATAGTTGGTTGTGTCAATCCTTGATACTTCGGGTTCTTAGATCGCTATCTAGTGGGTAAAAGTCCTTTGACGTTGAACTTATTTGATTCGGGTCTGCATTGGATATTATGTAGGTTCTTTCGAGTTCATCGTTCTTCTAGAATTTTGGAAAATTTCCAGCAACCTTACTGCCATTTTTGAATGCTTGAAGATGCTGCCATTGATGAACACTCGGAGCATTCATCTTAAACCTTGGGAATTTTCATAAACCAAACTTTCTTCTTCCTTTCTTTTCCTTTTATTGCCATTTACCTATGTCAAAAATAGCCCTCTCATGTCTTTGTTTCGTTGTTGTTTTTGTTGCAGAGATGTGCTTACAACTATCCTAGATCCGTTAACATTCGAGGAACGTCATTTGACAAGCCTTGCCTTATCAAATTTTGTTATTTGAATGTGTTACGTGATTTATATGAATTGTTTGATCTTTGATATGTTTGCATGTACATGTTCTTATGATTGGAAAAGATAAGACTAGCTAGGTGTTACTCAAACGGATTGAAGTCTAGTTAGGTAATCTTGGCTAAAGGAAATAGAACACCTAATGAAACAAATGGATAAATAATAGATATAGGAACTACCTCACTAAGTACTAATTGTACTTATAACTCTGTTATTTTCTTCTTCTCAAACCAACAGGATAATATGATCAAAAGCTGTCATGATCTTATTCTTGTAGCAGTCTCAAGCAAAGTAATCAAAATATGCATTGTTTCATTTTGTTGATACTCCTAGTGGGTGGCTTAGTATCATGTGTAGTCATCCAAATTGCATGCATATGGTTGCTTTTACGCATGTATATGAGGTGTATTGAACTCTAGTATTGACTTTATTATATGGTCTAGATATGTAAATAGGTAACCATGAATACATGCTTATTTTGAGTTGTACATAAAGTTTAATAGTTAGAATGTATTAACTAATTTAAGAACCTTGAATATGTATTTTGGTAAGCACTGTGGTTGTAAATACTTATGGCTAGATACCATATTTTGTATGTATGAAATGTCTATGCATTTGGCTGCTTGATGCCATATTTTGATTAACATGAATCGAAATGAATCTAATATGCATTTGAATGGAATCGAATGATTATGTTACATAGTTGAGCATGTTTGAAAGGTAAAACTTGAAGTGATCAAACTGTAATTGAGTGTAGTATTCGAATATGATCATGTATTGTAGGTTAAAATCAAATATGACATGTAATTGATTTAAAATTTTCTTATCCTTGTTTGTCGATTGATGGTATAAGCATGATTGAATGGAAATTTATTTTATTAGTATACATAATTGATTATGTTAAAATTAGTAACATGTCTAGTATGATTTAAGTTTAGTATTTATATGAAATAAAAGTTTTTATATGCCCCCCTTTTGATAAGTATGATTAAAGTTTCGAATTAGTTTTCATGATTTGTTTTCCGAATATGTCTGTTGCGCGTCGTAACGCTCTTCGCTCATAACTTGAGCGAAGGGTGTTACACATTCTTTTATTAATTTGAACGTAATTCATATCTAAAAAGAATAATAAAATTTTTATTGTCTGATAGGTAGATTGGTCGGTGTACCATCACGCTTATATCGCTCATTAGAGGGACAAGATGAATCCGCGATTGCAAACCCGTAGTGATTATTGTATGTTTGATACGATGGTGAGCGATGATTACGAGAACTGGTTTACAACGAATGGGAAGCCGTTTATTTTGTTTGAGAGGAGACATCGGTCGTCTATCAATGTCAACAACGCAATCGCTCACTGTCTCAACATTCGAAGGGGAGGGGAGCAGGGATCACCTCTGATGGTCTGTCATCATCGATGAAAAGCTATGGTCCTGCCTCCGCAGCACCGCCAACATCGATGCGGCCACAACTAACCTAAAGTTCGAGCCAAGGTTATTTAACGCCTTCTATGTCAGACCCCTTTGCTCAATTTACGATGATGATGAGTGGTGCCTCGAGCTATCCTCCAACCTATATGCCCTACGTGCCCCTCATGTCGCTCCCCCTTATTTCAGCCGCATTTGGAACTGAGATTGTCCAACAAACTCTGCCATAGTCGATTTTCTACCTTAGTGGTCCCGGTGGAACGAGCAGTACTGCTGGAGTTGGAACCGGAGATGATGGTGATGATGATGATGGTGATGGTGGTGGTGGTGCTGATGACAGCGCTCTCCTCCGACGCAATCCAGAGCGACATCGTCGTGCACCGTCTTGTGGTACCGGTGGACATAGGCGTCATTGATTTTTTAGTAGTTTATTTTATTTGAAAATATTAAATTTTATATTTTTATTTTATTTTTTAATTAGTATATAATTTAGTTTAATCAACATTTGTAGTTTATTTGTTTAATTAGTATATTTTTTTAATTTGCATTTTTTATTTTTTAATTAGTTTATATTTTATTTGAATAAATATTTTGAGTTAATTTTTTTAATTAGTATATAAATATTTTGGTGGAGGAATTCGACTATCATTTAATTTTAATAGTATATATTTTCATTAGTATGTCCTTTGTTTTGTAATTAGTATGTATTTTTAATTAATATCTTTCTTTTAATTACTATAAAAGAAAGAAAGAAACACACGTACATTATTATTGTACAATTGTACCCCTAAACATATACTTCTACAAGATCCTTGACTTGTTTGGCTCTCTTGGTCTCATCCTCAGTTAACATACCCTCGGGTTACTTCCTGAGCTGAGTAGAGAATCGGTGCTTGTCTTGAATCTTGGAGGTCTATTGGAGCCTAGTAGTGTACCCCTAAACATGCTTTCATTGTTGGGTCTTTGACTCCGGTTACATGCGGGGGTCGTAGCCTAGACCAAAACATTAAGAACTTTTCCTGCCATTCAAAAAGACCTCGAATTTCCGAATATTGTGATTTGTTGTTGTCCATCCTCGTGAACAAAAATACTGACTAATTAACATCTGGGAAATCAGTTTGTGAATAAATTTTCCAGATACAGGAAATCAGTTTGCAAATAGTTAACATATAGATGCAACTATAAATAACAACAAATCACAATATCCGATAAATCAGTTTGCGAATAAATTTTCCAGATACGTGGTTTGTTGAAATTAGTAGTTACAATCAAAAACTTAAAGCACTACAATGCATTTTTTTCTTCGAATGAGTGGTGGTTTGGGATTCGTTCGTCATGGGATATTTCAAGTTTCAAAGTCACGTTTTGTACGACGTGATTAACCCGAAACGTCAGGAATCCTGGCAAAGACATGTTTTGTACGACGCGATTTACCTGACAGGTCAGGAATCCTGGCAAAGTCGTATTTTGTGGGACGCGACTTCACTGACACGTCAGGAATCCTGGCAAAAGGCACATTCTGTAGGACGCGATTTTCCTACCGATCTAGTCTATATATACCCTTTGTTTTACGAACCTTAGTGGAAAACTCACACTTGTATTGTCAGTTGTGGGTATATGCAGTTGTAGTAGGATACCAATTGTGGTGTGATGTGTGTATCGTTCGTTTGTTCAAGATGACCGACAAATCACAATATCCGAAAACGCGTGGTGGGGTGCCACGAAAATGATCGGTACCACAAAATCACAATAGTTGCAACTTTATTTGTCATGTCTAGGGTTATAGCTTTTGGTGGGTGCCGGTTACATTTGATAGCGCGGGTCAAAGCTTCTACCATTTTCGGTGTTTTCGAAGCTATGTTAAAACCCTCGCATGTAGCGGTGTTGGTGACATATGTATCGTGGAAGATGATGATTATCGCGTACTCGCGAAATCCACGAAGCTTTAGGGCTCCAACAACGTTGACAAACTTTTACACCTCTCGTCGGTCATTTATCTACAACAACGACACATCTCTCGTCGGCCATACAAATCTGACAAACTACTGCACCTCTCATCTATATCAGTTCATATGAAAATTATTCGAGTCTGCATATTTAGGGGTATAATTGACCACGTGTTTAGGGTACAATTGTTTTTAACATACAAAAAATAAGAATATAATTTACATATGTAATTCATATGTAATATTTTACCTACTTCAATGCATGTCTTCTATAAAAAAACAATAATTTGAAAGAACCACGTGTTTAGGGGTACAATTGTTTCAATGCATATCTTCAAGCTCGGTGGTCTATTGGAGCCGAGTATTGTACCCCTAAACATGCTTTCATTGTTGGGCCTTTGACTCCGGTTACATGTGGGGGTCGCAGGGTAGACCAAAATGTTAAGAACCTTGTCTGCCATTCAACAAGACCTTGGATTTCCGAATATTGTGACTTGTTGTTGCCGATCCTTGTGAACAAAAACACCGAATAGTCATCTCACAAGAGCTAATAACCCACCAACATCTTCTCAACATATAGATGCAACTACAAATAACGACAAATCACAATATTCGGAAACTTTGTTAACGAATAAATTTTCCAGATACGTGGTTTGTTGGCATTAGTAGTTACAATCGAAAACTAATGTGGGTTTTTTCTTCAACTGAATGGTGTGATCTTCGATCAATCGGGTAGGTACTTATAGTCGCAAACATCGCGTTTTGTAATACACGACTTTCCTAACACATTAGGAATCTTGGTAAAGTCGCGTTTTGTACGACGCGATATTCCTGACACGTCAGGAATCCTAGCCAAAGTCTCTTTTTGTAAGACATGATTTCATTGACAATCTCGAGTTTTATAAGACGAGAGTTTGGTCTATATATAGCCCCCCTTTACGAACGTTGGTGAATATTTTCACTTGTATTATGATTTGTGGGTATATGTATTTACGTAATTAGTAAGTGTATTTGGTAGGATACCAGTTGTGGTGCGATGTGTGTATCGTATGTATTTGTTCAAGATGAATGACAAATCACAATATCTGAAAACGCGTGGTGGGGTGCCACGAAAATGATCGATACCACAAAATCACAATAGCTGCAACTTTAGCTGTCATGTCCAGGGTTACAGCGTTTGGCGGTTACGGTTACATTCAATAATACGGGTCAAAGCTTCTGCCATTTTTGGTGTTTTTGAAGCTATGTTAAGACCACCGCATTTAACGTTGTTGGCGACATATGTGTCGTGGGTGATGATGATTATCGCGTACTCACGAAATCCACGAAGCTTGAGGGTTCCAACAACTAGGACAAACTAATGCATGTACCTCTCGTCAGCCATTTATCTACAACAACGGCACATCTCTCGTCAGCCATACAAATCTGACAAACTATTGCACCTCTCATCTATATCAGTTCATATGTAAATTATTTGAGTATGCATGTTTAGGGGTACAATTGACCACATGTTTGGGGGTACAATTGTTTTTAGCATACAAAAAAATATAATTTACATATGTAATTCATATGTAATATTTTACGTGTTTCAATGCATGTCTTCTATAAAAAACAGTAATTTGAAAGAATGTCGGTTCATTTACATCAGTTCATTTACACCCCTATAAATAGACCCCCCGCTTCCTCTAAAGCTCACTCTTTCCTTTCATTGTAATTCACTCAAAATTTCTCTTAGTCCATTCCTTCCATTCCATATTTATAATGGCTGCAAACGTAGATAATTTACCATATATTGGGAGCCAGTCCTGTGATGTTGATGTCGATACTGACGGTGAACTTCAAGTTGGGATGATATTCACTGACAAGAAAATGATGGACGATACAATTAAAAACTATAACATACGCCGATTAGTTCGTTCGATAGTGAAGAAAATGATTGCGGACAACTATAACACAGAATGTGTCGAAAAAGACAACGACTGTAATTGGAGGATTCGTGTATCACGAAAAAGAGGCTTAACAATGTTTGGCAGATAACAAGATACGACGGACCTCATACATGCTAGTTGTTTCAATGTAATTGACATGTAATACGTTTTGTTGATTACATATTTTGCGATTGTTAACTGTTTGAAAATCGAAGCTGGCACAACTTGCGTTCTATAAAACGCGAGTTCTCTGAGGAATCAGAAAGCTGGCAAAACTTACGTTCTATAAAACATGATTTTCTCTGAAAAGTCAGGAATCTGTAAAGATGGCACAACTCACGTTTTATACGACGCGAGTTACGCTTTGTCTCTGCTAACACGTCACATCACCTCTCATTTTATTAAATAGGAGGATAAAAATTTTTTACAGCCAACAAACGTTTTTCTGCCCAACGTTCAAAGCATTTCGTGTGTAAAGAAGAAACATTGCTTCATTTTTTCAACAATGCCAAAAATAGTGGATGCTCTAGTTCACTACGATGGTGAGATGATCCCTGATGCCGAAGTCGGTGTCATATTCCAGTCCCCCAACAATGTTACACTACAGATTCCGATCGGAGTAGCATATGAAAGGCTGAAGCAAGCGCTAAAGAGGAAGATTATGCATGCTTCCGGAAGAAAGTTACACTCACTGAGGTATCGACTACCTTCGTCGATAGATCCACTTTATTTCACAATATTCGATATGAAATACGACAAAGATGTGCAACTAATGATCGACACCCATACGCAGTATTTCATGGGATGGCCCCTAGAGCTCTTTGTAACATTTTATGAACGAAATGTCGGATTCCAAACCATTGTGCCAAATTGGATCTAAGCAAATCTTAACATCGACCCAAATGCTAACAGTCGAACATTAAGTTTGCGATAAGGCTTCAACTTACTGAGTACAAGAAATGACCAAGCTTCATCTTCTTCTACCTCGAGGCCAAGGCATTCTTTCATAGCCAGGTTCGACATTAACCTAAATATGCCGCCAACCCAACACTCAACATACAATCCATTAGGTGCGGGTGTAGGGTCGTCATCATCTTTTGGGATGTCCCACCATGAAGTGTTTAACCCATTCAATGACTTCTCTTTCGGACGTCACTCAACTTATATCCCCAGTGAGACAAACGTAGATGATTTCTCATACGGATGACACTCAACTTATATTCCTAGGGAGACAAACGTCGATGATTTCTCATATGAATGACACTCAACTTATATCTCAGGTGTAGGGTCATCATCATCTATGGGGCCGACCTACCATAAAGAGTTTTATTAGTTTGATGACTTCTCTTCTGGACGTCACTCAACTTATATCCCCATTGAAGTAAACGCAATTGATTTCTCGTCGATGGGGACTCATTCTCGCAATCGGGTTACAATTGTATAACCTAGTAGGGTTGTAACACCCCAAATTTGGGCCTAGATGTTTAGAGTCTGAACCGTATCAGTCTGGGAAGCGGTTCGAATCTAAAAGGGAGTTTTAGGGAACACCTAGTTCGGGATGCTTTAAAAATATAGAAAAATATCTAAAAATCCTCATTTAATATATAAAAGAGAATTGTGAAATCAATTTTACAAAATAAGGTTTGGAAATATTAAATTTCGGTGTAGTGACCAAATCGCAATTTTTGCAAAGTTTAGTAGTGACTATTTTGTAGAGGATTGAAACTTTGAATCTTTAAGGAGCTAATTTTACCAAAAATGTTTTCATCAGATTTTTCCTTAATTTGGGTGATTTAATTAATGTTTTAATTAAAGAAAATAAAGGTGATTAAAATAGAAAACCACCTTTGACTTTTCATAACCATTTTTCACAAATTTTCCCTCATTTTATTTTCTCTCAAATTCCTTTCAACCAAACACTTTCTCTCCAGCAAATTTTCTTTGATTTCCACTTCATTTGATGAGATTTTAATCACTCTTTGATTCCTAATCAATTCTTCAACAAATCCACTTGATTTCTACATTGAATTTTCAAGAAAACTTGCCCAAATCAAAGAGAAATCATCCATTAGAGGTAAGCTTCGTCCTTCTCCTCTAATGATCAGTTCTTTACTCAAATTCCCAAGTTATCAATCCTTTATTAATGATTTTTAAGAGGTTTTAATGTTAGAAACAAAAAATTGGCTTAAAACTCAAGATTTTGGAAGAGATCTTGATGATTTTCGTGGTGATTGATTGGGCTCTATTTTGAGATGGTTTTCTAATGTATTTTGGATGTTAATTGATGTTGAAAATGAGGTTTTGTCAATCCAATCCCGAATAGGATTGTTTTTCCAAAGTTTTTCTTGTTAAAATGATGGTTTTTGGGGTTATTTTGGTGTTCTGCTATAGCTAGAGGTATAAGGACGTGGTTGTGTTAGTTTTTTATGTTAAGTGATGTTTAGAAATGATTAGAAGTGATGGATCTTGGCTGGGTTTGGTTTTGGAAGAGTTTGGAGGTGATTTTGGTAGTGTTTGGTAGCCGAAATGTGGTTTTGTGTAGAGCATCGAGTTTAGGTGTGTGGCTGATGATTTCAATGCATGATGATGCATTAATCCTCTGCTCTTATGTGTTTAAAATAGAGGAGACATCTTCAGACACCTTTGGAGTTGATCCAGAAGCTTAGATAGCGTTTTGGCGAGCAAGCGAAATGTAATCGGTGAGTGCGTATGGTTTTAGAAGTCTTTGAGGGACAAAGAATCAAGGTTTGGGGATTTAGGAAAGGTTTGAAACACCTTCCTAAGTCCGAAAGTAAGTGTTGGCTAGATTGCTCTCTAGAATGTGGTGATTGCCCTTTAAATGCTTTTACATGCTCATGGTTTTAGATTAATAAATTCCTACTATTTTTATGCATGAATTATAGCATGAGATGATGCTTGAAATGGTTTCATAAAGTAACATGTTGCATAGTTGAGATTTGAGCTTTTATGTTAAAGCATAGCAATTGTTATGATTTTGAAATGAGATGAGAATGTTGAGTTTTAATGCATGAAAAATAGTAGGTGAGATGTCGATTTGACATAATATATTGGCATAGATGTTGAGATACTTACCGGATATAATTGATCGATCAATAGGATGAGAGTGCACTATAAACTAAAAATTTGTACGTGCTCTTTGGTTATGCCAAAGGGAGAGAACTGATGATGGGCATTCCATCGGGTAGACTTGGTGAAATACCCAAGCTTTGTGGCGATGAGAGATTTTGCCATGTGAGTACGGTGATGTGAGATTCCACCAGAAACTATGTTGCTAGACGAGTGAGTACGGTGATGAGAGATGCCACCGGAAGTGTCTAGTGGGATGTTCGCATATCCGAGTAACAAAGAGATGTTAAATGCCAATATAAAGTATGTTATGGTTTTTGATTCGCATGTACCTTTGATGAAATGGTTTATGCTATGAGAAATGCATATGTGGTTTGTTTATGAAATGCTTTAGAGTACAAGCATGAATTTGGCTTTGCCATGAGTTTTGCATTGGTCTAAATGCATGAGATAGAATGAAGGTACATGTGGTTTCAATGAGAAATTGCTTTGAAAGGTTTCCAAGCATGATATAGAATGAGCATGTGGTTTAAAAGCTTTTGAGAAAGTGTTTTCAAGATGTGCATTATTGTGTTGGTTTTCCTTAGAGCATGCCTCACTAAGCATTTGTGCTTACGCTCTCTCTTTTACCAATAATGCAGATAATTGAGGTGTTTTCGGGCATCAAGGAAGCTAAGTTTATCCATGGAAGTCCAAGCTCATGTATGGTGAAGTTTTCACACACTTTAGTTTCGATATATTGGCAATGAAAAACCAAGAATTGTATTTGGGAGATATGTTGAACTCCCTAAGGTTGTGGCATGTTTGTGTTAGCTTGCTTGAGTTGTAAATGGCCTTAATTGCTTGTTTTGAGGTTAGATTGCTTATTTTGGGTTTGCAACTAGGAAGCATGCCTCTAGACTATTGAGATTTTGTGTTTGATGCTATGATTGTGCTTGAATGTCCCAAATAAGTTCCTTATATGTATGTTGACTTGATGGTACGATTTGGGAATCTTTGGGGCATGTTTGAGTATGTTGTTGAGTGAAAAACCAGCAAAAGCTGTTGTTTCTGGGCAGACCGTATCGAAACACCCTCTAGTGTTTCGGAACGGGGGCCTGAAATGGCCCTGGCGTTTCAAAACGTAAGGGGTTGTTTCGATACATTTTGGCTACTGGAATGACATGTTTCGGAACTGGTCTCGGAACATACCCGCGTACCGAAACAGTCAACGACGTTCCGATACAGCGTTTCGGTACGGTGAGTAGGCGTTCCGAAACGGGTTACCGTTGGACCCAGATTTGAAATGTTCTGTTGTTTGCATGCTTTACATTTTAGTCCTAAATGTTGTGATTGCAATTGCTCGAGCTTGAGATGTCTTTTTAAGATGAAATTTGGCAAAGGAGCATGTAACATGAATAATTTCATATTGGTGATCCTAAAATCTATGAAGTCCCTCTAATTTTCAAAAATTACTTTTTGGTCCCTAAATTTGTATTAAGTGCAATTGAGTCCCTAAATGTTATCCGATCGATGTGCCTTTGTCAATCATGATTCGTGAGTACTCACTTAGGGTTAACATGTATTTAGACAAGATTAAAACAAAAAAAGGGCCGTTAATCAAGGTTGACTTTCGAGCTGATTTTGGTTTTCCCTGTGTAATCTTCGTAGTTCGGGTCAAGCGTCTAGGTCGGGCTAAGGGGGTTACAAGGGTACATGTTGCTGATGAATAACAACTATATAGTTTTGAAAGAGAATAATTCTAATGAGGAACTGTTGATGGAGCCCGGGGCCGAGGGTGACGAGATGGGTTTATTTCTATACCAACCAACAGACCTTGACGAGCCTGTAGAAGTTGCGGAGGATGTTACGAACGATGTTGCGGAGGATGTTACGCATGAAGAACCTGTGGAAGTTCTTGCCCTGGGCAAACTTACTGGAACTTGCAGAAGCTCCGTGTATTACAATCCACCATCCCACTTCACAACAGTGGATATGGAAGGCTTCTACGCTACAGAATTTCCAAAATTCTCACAGCTGGACCAGTTCAACGAACAGAATAATGGTGAACAACATGTTAGGATGGTCTTCAGGACTAAAAAACTTGCAGAGGCAGTCATCAAGCATTACAACATAGACAACGTAGTTACGTCCACTGTGCAGAAAGCTAAAGTGGGCAAATATATTGTTTAATGCCCCCAAGGACTTTGGATGTAACTGGAGGGTCTATGTATCATGTCTGAAGAGGATGAACAACATGTGGTAGATAACGAGATACGAAGGACCCCATACATGCTTCGTGGGAAGCTTGGATCAAGAACATCCTAACATGGATGTGCACGTGCTCTCTGATCATATCCTTCCACTCATGAAAGCAAATCCACGCGTATCTGTGCCGATATGTATAGCTTCGATAAAAAATCATTTCACGTACATTGTTAAATATGATAAGGCGTGGTATGCAAGATATCATGCCATCCAACAATTGTATGGACAGTTGGACAAATCCTACAACGAGTTGCGAACGTGGCTGGACTGTATGCAGAAATAAAACCCAGGAATTGTTGTGGAACTTGAGATGGTTCCAAGATACGAAATGGATCATGTCGTATTTGGGGAGCACAAATTTTTCTGCCTATTATGGACATTTCCGCAATGCATTAAGGCATTCTGGCACTGTAAGCTGATGCTGCAGATCGACGACACATTCTTGTACGACAGATACACTCGAATCGTACTAGTGGCAGTTGCACAAGACGACAACAAAAAATGCATTATAGTAGCGTTCGCCATTGTTGAAAAGGAAGATATCCTTTTGTGGACATTTTTCCTTACCAACATGCGCACCCATGTCTTACGTCGGGTATTACAGGAAAGAAAAGACGACATATGTATTATTTCAGACAAAGGCGCAGTGATTTGGGGATCGATCGAACGTTTGGGACCGTCTTGAGCACCTCTGTATATTCATTATCGGTACTGTCTGCGACACATTGTTGTAGATTACTATCAGAGGTATAAGAATAATGATGAGCGTATAATGGTTCTTCGCATAGGTACGCCTTTCACTCTCAAAATTATTAATTAACTTGCCTTTTATTATTAATTCTCGTTAATTAGTTCGTATTTTTTTGAATAGACAACGCACACCGAGTAGAGCTGGTTGAGGAGCTGCTAGAATAGTTGAAAGTTAGAGATCAATATGGATATAACTATCTTCTTGATATCTCGAGGGAAAATGGTTGGGATGTTATGATGAGGGTCATCGATATGGTCACATGACGACGAACTTGGCTGAGGTGATCAATTTGTCTCTGAAGGGAACATGTCATTTACTTATAACATCAGTTGTGAAGGCAACATATTATCAACTAGCTACCCTTTTTGCAACCCTCGAAAAACAAGCTACGAACTGCATGGCAGGTGGCCACAGGTTCCATCCAAATCTCCAGCAAAAATTTCAGATATATCATGCGCAAGCAAACGCGATGGGTGCCACATGCTTCTCTCGCCACCAACATCGTTTTACAGTTATTGAATTTTCACGGCTGCTAGAAGAAATTATGCACCACAATTACGTTGTTAATCTAAAAGATCGAACATGTGATTGCAAAGTCTTCCAGATATTCAAGTACCCATGTGCACACGCCTTTGCTGCATATGCATCCGTTCATTTCGACGCAATGACACTTGTTAATGCTGTATACAGACTTGAATACATTTTCAATGTAACCCCCTTAACCCGGCCCAGACGGATGAACCGAATTAAGAAGTTTACATGGGGAAAACCAAAGTCAACCCGAAAGTCAACCTTGATTAATGACCCTTTTTTTTCTTTTTAAACTTGTCTAAATGCATATTATCCCTAAACATGATCATACAATCAGCATACTCAAAGATCATAACCATCAGAGAACATTCAGGGACCCAATTGCACAAATTAAGACTTTAGGGACCAAATTGTAAATTCTGAAAATTATAAGGACTTAACCCAATTAAAAGTTACCAATATGAAATTAATCATCTTTCATGCTTCTCTGCCAAATTTCAGCTCAAACGGACATCTCAAACTCATACAATTGCAACAACAAGTTTCATGACCAAAATGCAAACATTTCAAAACATTTAACCATCAAATTCCGAGCCCAACGGTCGGGTGTTCCGAAACAGGAAGGACCTGTTCCGAAACGCGGGACCGTTCCGCAACGGGTTCCGAAACGTGGCTTGGCAGTGGCATTTCTGTGTCGGAACGCCTAGGCCATTTCAGGCCCCTGTTCCGAAACAGTAGCACCCGTTCCGATACGGCCTGCCCAGATTGCAGAAAATTAGCTGGTTTAACACATAATTGACCTATCAAACATGCTCCAAATGCAACCAAATTATACCAGCAAGTCATTCAACATCCAAGGAACATGTTTGCATCAACCATTCATCAACATGGCATCAAAATAAGAAATACCCACTTCTATAGGCAAGCATCCTATAAGGCAAACCATGAAATCCTCAAATCACCAAATCACATACCAAGAGGCCAATTACAAGCTCGGACATTATTAACAACATAAATCCAACTTAGGGAGTCCAAAACATCTCCCAAAACATCAACATAGGTCCCCCATTGCCAAATACCCAAAAGCTAATAGTTTTGAGAAAATATTCAACATACATGAGCTTAATTCACCACTTGGATTCTTGCCCTCCTTGCTGCCCTCAATGCACTTTAATGCTCTGCATTATTGGTTTAAGAAAAGAGAGAGCGTAAGCAAATAGCTTAGTGAGGAATGCTCATTTAAAACCACACAATAATGCATTTATAAAACACATTTATAAACCTTAGTTCAACATCATTTGTACATGCACATAAGCATTTAAAACCAGCAATTCATGCTTCAAGTTCATAACATGTCATATTGGCAACAAGTGATACATTTAACATAAGATCCACACATGGACTTTTAAACATCATTTTGATCTTACAATTTCCAAGGACCACACATGGACTTTTAAACACCATTGTGTCCTTAACAAGAATCATCCATGGACTTTTAAACACCATGACAAGGACCACACAAGGACTTTTAAACACCTTTGTGTCCTTAACAAGAATCACCCAAGGACTTTTAAACACCTTGGTGTTCTTAAATAACAAGGCTTACACAAGGAATTTTAACCACCTTTGTAACCTTAACCAAGAACCAACCATGGACTTTTAAACACCATGTTGTTCTTAAAATTCACAAGATTCACACAAGAACTTTTAACCACCTTTGTGATCTTAACCAAGAACCAACCATGGACTTTTAACCACCATGTTGTTCTTAAATAAACAAGGCTCACACAAGGACTTTTAACCACCTTTGTGACCTTAACCATCACTTGCCAATATGCATCATTAACAACAATATTCCACTGTTTTAAAGCATTTAACAAAGCCATAAACATCATGCATCTTTTAGCATTTAACCACATTAAAACAATGTTCAAAAAAAATGATCTCTTACCTTGAGCATCCTTCAACACATGGCTTATAATCTCAGCAAATAATCATGCCAAATATTCTTTCAAAACAGGATTTAAAACATGCAAACAAGCCACATTGCATACAACCAATCCATGGTTCATCATCAAAAGAGTTTTTCCGAAAACTTACTCTTGAGCTTAGCTAAGTTGCTTAGACTTAAGCTAAGCTCCCAAACCTTCAAAACATTGGTTTCAAAGCTGAAAACCAAAATCCACTCACTGATTCCGTTTCGCCACTTGCCGAAACACCAATCAAGCTTCCGGATCACCACCACAAGGATCCAAAGATGACTCCCCTGTTTTAAACACATCAAAACAGAGGATTAATGCATCATCATGCATTAATATCTTCAATGAAAGCACCTAAACCCGCTGCTCTCATCCACACTCCATTTTTGGCTACCAAACACAACCGAAAATGCATCCAAACAACTCCACAACATTACCCAGCCAAGATCCATCAAATCTAATCATCCTTAAACATCAATTAACATCCAAAAAGGATCTAACCACGCCCTTATACCTCCAGCTATAACAGAACATCAAGATCACTCCAAAAATAACCAAAAACTCAAGCAAAACTTAGGAAATTCAACCTATTCGGGATTGCATTGATTAAACCTCAACTTCTCATCAATTTAACATTCATTTAACATCAAAAAGACACCTCAAATCACTGCTCAAACAGATCATACGAATTTTAATCAAAAATCAACCAAATCTTACATTTAAAAGCCAAGATCAAGAACACAACCTTAAAACCTTTTATAAAACACAAATTAAGGATTGAGAACTTGGGAATTTCAGTAAAGAACTGAGAGTTTAGAGGAGAAGGACGTTCTTAGCTCCAAACTTGAATTTTCTCCCTTTTTGGAACCAAATTCTTGAAAATCCACTTAGCAAATGATAAGGTTTTGTTGAAGAGATGATTAGAGATCAAAAGAGAATTGAAATGTGTTATTTAGATGACAAAATCAGAGAGAAAAGCTCTGGAGAAATATGTTTGGTTTGAGAGAAAAGATAAGAGAAAATGAAAATGGAATTTAGGAAAAGTTAGTTGGAAATTTAGGAAAATATCTTCCCTCTCTTTTTCCTTATTTTAAAACCATTAATTAATCATTTAATATTTTAGAAAAATCTGGAGAAACTCCCATTGGGTAAATAGCTCCTAAAGATTCAAAGTTTCAATCCTTTTTAAAACGGTCACACAGTTTTCAAAAATTACATTTTGGTCACCAACCAAAATGTCACACTTCCAAACCTCATTTTGTAAAATTGATTTCACCACACTCTTATATATAATATAAGAGGATTTTAAGACATTTTTCCATATTTTTAATGCAACCCAAACTAGGCTTTCCTAAATTCACTCTTATATATATTCGAACCGCGAACCCGACCGGTCCGGTCCAAACCCAAAACTTCTAAGCCCAAAATTGGGGCGTTACATTCAAGGTATACCGATCTGAGTTTCCTCCAGTCGGAAATGAACATCATCGTGATGTGGTTGAAAATGAACCTAAGATACGGCCAAATGAATCCCTACGACGCAACAAAAAAGGTCGCCTAAAGTCAAGTAGGATTCATTGTGATGAGGATATGGTTCCTCGAGAATGGACCGGCCAACCTAAGTTGTGTCGAAATTGTATGAACCCTGGACACGACATCGGAAAATATCCTTCTAGAACCTGCCCTCTAATCAACTAATTGTAACACTAATGTTTTAATCCTAAATAACATCATCAACTTCTGAAGCTACATTTTCTAGGCACTATTGTAAACGTGTGTTCTTGTACTACCACGTGAACGTTAAATAACAAAAAAAACCACAACCATACACTAGAACAACAAAATCTACTAAAACATTAATACCGACTCATGTTTCCATTTTCTTAATGCAAAGGAATATACTAAGATAGCATTTTTCACACAATTTCTATACCCTTAGGGATGCCTTATACGCGCCAATTTCTGCACCAAACATGTGTTCCCGTACTACGACGTGAAAGTTAATAACAAAAAAACCCACGAAATTACCACAAAATCAACTCAAAATTGAGTACCAACCCATGTTTCCATTTTCTTCATGCAAAGAAACATCACAAGGTAGAGTTTTTAACGCGGTTTATACACCGTTTCGGATGCCATATATGCGCCGATTTTTACACCATTTTCAAGATATGCATCATTACTAAGACTTAAAAGATCAAAACCATGAAAAATTATCCCCCAAGACCATGAAAATTTACCATAAACAACCCATGTTTCTATTTTCTTCATGCAAAGAAACATGGCAAGGTAGCGTTTTTAACGCGATTTATACATCGTTTCGGATTTCTTATGTACGCCGATTTTTACACCATTTTGAAGCGAAGCATCACTACTTTGAGGTAGAAGATCAAAACCATGAAAAATTATACTCCAAGACCATGCAAATTAACCATAAACAACCCTATTGAGCATTGTTTAAACAACAGAAATACGCAAAAGTAAATTCACGTTCTGCAGAACGCGACTTTCGCATATTACTCGATAAATTTGCGACGAGTCGTTCGAAATTCTCGTGGAAGTCGTGTCTTGTAAACCGCGATCTATACTTCCGAAGCATAGAAACATGAAACACATCATGAATCTTTTCCAACTCTTGAGGTAGCCTCAACTTGTACGCAACAGGACCCACACGCTCAATCACCTCGTATGGTCCAATGTACCTAGGGCTCAACTTACCCTTACGGCCAAACCTCATCACCTTTTTCCAAGGCGAAACCTTCAAAAACACACGGTCACCCACCGCATACCCAATCTCCTTACGCTTCAGATCCACGTAAGACTTTTGCCGATCGGAAGCTGCCTTCAAACACTCACAAATGAGCTTCACCTTCTCGGTGGTTCCTTTCAACAAAGACGGCATCGAAACCAACTTCTGACCCGTTTCAGCCCAACAAAGAGGAGTCCTACACTTCCTCCCGTACAAAGCCTCATAAGGTGCCATTTGAATACTTGCCTGATAACTATTGTTATAGGCAAACTCCACCAAAGGCAAATGCTTCTCCCAAGAGCCCTGAAACTCAATCACGCAACACCTCAACATATCCTCCAAAACCTGGATAACACGCTCGGACTGACCATCCGACTGAGGATGATAAGATGTACTGAAATTCAACCGTGTACGCAAAGCTTTGATGCAAACACTGCCAAAAATGCGATGTAAACCTCGGATCCCTATCCGACACAATCGACTTAGGCACACCATGCAGCCGCACAATCTCATCAATGTACAGCTCCGCAAGCTTATCCAAAGAATACGTAGTATGCACAGGCAAGAAATGTGCACACTTCGTCAGGCGATCCACAATCACCCACACTAAATTCTTCTTCGATGGCGATAAAGGTAAACCAGATACAAAATCCATGGTAATCCTTTCCCACTTCCATTCAGGAATTCTCAATGGTTGCAACAAACCTGAAGGAACCTGATGCTCAGCCTTAACCCGCTGACACACCATGCACTTGCTCACAAACTCCGCAACATCTTTCTTTAAACCCACCCAATAGTACTCATCACGAAGATCACGATACATCTTAGTACTACCTGGGTGCATAGCAAAAGGACTACTATGACCTTCAGTCAGAATAGCACGCCTCAACTCAGTATCACTAGGCACTACTATCCGACTCCCAAAACACAACACACCATCATCATTAAAACAGAAATCCGAAGGCCTACCCTCTGCAATATCCTGAACATGAGGTACCAAGGAATCATCCAGCAACTACTTTTCCTTGATCAACTGAACCAAAGATGGTTTCACTTGCAACTCAGCCACAAGACCACCATCACGCGAAATACTCAAACTGGCAAACATAGCCCTCAACTCAACAGCTACCTTCCTACTCAAGGCATCCGCTACAACATTAGCTTTTCCAGGGTGATACTCAATCGTCAAATCATAATCCTTGAGCAACTCCACCCAACGTCGTTGCCTAAGATTCAACTCCTTCTGGGACATCAGATACTTCAAACTCTTGTGATCCGTTTACACAGTACACTTATCACCGTACAGATAATGTCTCCAGATCTTCAAAGCAAAAACCACCGCAGCCAACTCAATATCATGCGTAGGATAATTGCGCTCATGCACCTTCAACTGCCGCGATGCATAAGCGACCACCTTACCCCCTTGCATCAGCACACATCCCAAACCAACATAGGACGCATCGCTATACACCACAAACTCTTTCCCTGATTCAGGCTGAACCAAGATCGAAGCTTGCGTCAAAGTTGCCTTAAGCTTCTCAAAAGCCTGCTGTCTCGCTTCCGTCCACTCATACTTAACATCCTTCTGCAACAACTTCGTCAAAGGTGCAGCAATCTTAGAAAACCCATCCACAAACCTTCGGTAGTATCCCACCAAACCAAGGAAACTACGGACCTCATGAACAGACTTAGGAACCTTCCAATTCATCACCGCCTCAATCTTCTGAGGATCAACACGAATCCCTTCAGCAGAAACCACATGACCAAGAAACACCACTTCTCTTAACCAGAACTCACACTTGCTCAGCTTGGCATAAAGCTGATTCTCCAACAAAGCTTGCAGCACAATCCTCAAATGCTCTTCATGCTCCTCCTCAGTACGCGAGTACACGAGGATATCATCAATGAACACCACAACAAACTTATCCAGGTATTCATGAAATACCCGATTCATCATGTCCATGAAAGCAGCAGGAGCATTTGTCAAACCAAACGGCATCACAAGGAACTCATAATGCCCGTACCTTGTCCTGAAAGCTGTCTTAGGCACATCCACATCCTTCACCTTCAACTGATAATACCCTGACCTCAAGTCAATCTTAGAGAACACAACTGCTCCCCGAAATTGATCAAAAAGATCATCAATTCTCTACAAATGATACCGATTCTTGATAGTCAACTTGTTCAGCTGACGGTAATCAATGCACATTCTCATAGTGCCATCCTTCTTCTTCACAAACAAGACCGGTGCACCCCAAGGCGACACACTCGGCCGAATGAAACCACGATCAAGCAACTCTTGCAACTGCGTCTTCAGCTCTTTCAGCTCCTTAGGTGCCATTCGATAAGGGGTAATGGACATAGGAGTTGTATTTTCATACAGCTCAATCCCAAACTCCACCTCACGATTAGGAGGTAATCCAGGCAACTCCTCAGGAAACACACCAGGAAACTCTCGCACAATCCTGATATCTTGCACACGCAACTCCTTAGAACTAGGATTCATCACAAAAGCTAGATAAGCTTCACATCCTTGCCTCAGCATCCGGCTCGCCTCCAACGTAGACACCACATTGGCAAGAAACTTCACATTCTCACCAACCACAACCACCTCATAATCATCTGCAAGCTTCAGCGAAACTCGCTTATTCTCACAATCCACTACAGCACGATGCTCAGCAAGCCAATCCATAACAAGGATCACATCAAAACCATAAAAAGGCAACTCCATAAGATCAACAGGGAAAACATGATCTTGAACAACCAAAGGACATCTTCTATAAAGCTTTCGAGTCACAACAGTCTCACCAAAAGAACTAGTGACACGCATACCAACATCCAAAGACTCAACAGGCAAACCAAGCAATTCAGCATGCTCACGCAAAATGTAAGAGTGCGTAGATCCAGAATCAATCAAGGAAAGTAATGACAAGGATTGCAGAGTAAAAGTACCTACGATCACATCCGCGTCATTCCTCCCCTCCCTCTGAGCAAACACTCTAGCCTGGCCACCACCTTCAGGCTGGACAGCTACAACATGAGCCACATTCCGAACACCATCCTCTCTCCGCTGGAAGTTACCACGGCCACGCCCACGACCTCTCTGTGGTGCAGCAACTACAGGAGCACGCACTTGGCCACCAGCCAACATAGGACACTCTCTCCTCATGTGATCCGTAGATCCACAGTTCCAGCACGCATTACCAGCCGCCACTACAGGAGCTTGCTACTCCCTCACAGCACGAGGACAATCACGTTTCATATGGCCACGCGAACCACATGTCCAACATGCACTCGGATCAACTCTAGCGTTGCCTCCCCGAGCAGGCGCTCCACCACCTCGCTTAGCTGAGGACTGAAACTTCTGATCACATCCCCTCTTGTTCCGTCCACCACCGGAACTATACTCAGCAGCTCGCTTACCAGCACCAGAAACAACACTTTTAGAAGATAAACCCAAGTTCATCTCAATGTCCTTTGCTCGACCCACCAACACATCGAAATCATCATACTCGGTAGCCAGCACATACATCTTTACATCCGTCACCAAACCATAACGGAACCTTTCACACCTCTCCCGCTCATCCGGAACAAGCTCAGGTGCATACTGACTGAGTCGAACAAACTGAACTTCATACTCAGCCACAGACATGCTCCCTTGGGTAAGAGACATGAATTCCCTCTTCTTTTCATCGAGGTACCTCACACCTAGATACCTTCTCTTGAACGCGTTCTGGAAGAACGTCCAAGTTACCTCAACCTCCACCATCCCAGAGATAGTGGTTGTTCACCATGTGTATGCATCATTCTGTAGCAAGGATACTACACAGCCAAGCTTCTGCACATCAGTGCAACTCATTTGACCCAAGATTCTCTTGGTACTCTCCAACCAAGCCTCAGAACCTTCAGCAGACAAACCCCTGAACTCAGTCCCTCCCAGACTGCGCAAACGTTCCAAGGGTAGTCTAACTCCAGCATCTCCTTGATGCCCAGCTCCATGAGCTCCAGCTACCGCTGCTTGAAAAGCTCCAGCAATAGCTTGAATCAACACCGTCATGTCAGGAACAGCTTGCCCCTGACCAGCCTCAGGTCCAGCGACCCCAGCACCAGCTGCAGCTCCAGCTCCTTCACCCCCAGCACCACCACCACCAGGTGAAGGAGGTAAATCCACCGCACTTTCAACATTCTCCTCATTCTCATTCTCATTCTGAGTCGTAGCTCGCACATTACTCCTTAACTCTCTACGAGGTGCCATACTCTAACAATGCAATCACAATGCAAATAAACAAAGTCAGGCCCAGCAAGGTAAGCAATCCAAGTACTCAAGCTCATTTCCAATTAAAAACAGTATCATTTCATTAGCTTCGATTTGGCAATGGGTACCCACAACATGCTTCACCACAACATACACCTCAATTTCAACATATTCACAAACCACTCAACATGCTTTCACTCAACAAGCATACAAAGCATACATACATTAATCATTCACATAATCATTCCCAATTACTCGAGAACTTGGCTCTGATACCACCAAATGTAACCCCCTTAACCCGGCCCAGACGGATGAACCGAATTAAGAAGTTTACACGGGGAAAACCAAAGTCAACCCAAAAGTCAACCTTGATTAACGACCTTTTTTTCTTTTTAAACTTGTCTAAATGCATATTATCCCTAAACATGATCATACAATCAGCATACTCAAAGATCATAACCATCAGAGAACATTCAGGGACCCAATTGCACAAATTAAGACTTTAGGGACCAAATTGTAAATTCTGAAAATTATAAGGACTTAACCCAATTAAAAGTTACCAATATGAAATTAACCATCTTTCACGCTTCTCTGCCAAATTTCAGCTCAAACGGACATCTCAAACTCATACAATTGCAACAACAAGTTTCATGACCAAAATGCAAACATTTCAAAACATTTAACCATCAAATTCCGAGCCCAACGGTCGGGTGTTCCGAAACAGGAAGGACCTGTTCCGAAACGCGGGACCGTTCCGCAACGGGTTCCGAAACGTGGCTTGGCAGTGGCATTTCTGTTTCGGAACGCCTAGGCCATTTCAGGCCCCTGTTCCGAAACGGTAGCACCCGTTCCGATACGGCCTGCCCAGATTGCAGAAAATTAGCTGGTTTAACACATAATTGACCTATCAAACATGCTCCAAATGCAACCAAATTATACCAGGAAGTCATTCAACATCCAAGGAACATGTTTGCATCAACCATTCATCAACATGGCATCAAAATAAGAAATACCCACTTCTATAGGCAAGCATCCTATAAGGCAAACCATGAAATCCTCAAATCACCAAATCACATACCAAGAGGCCAATTACAAGCTCAGACATTATTAACAACATAAATCCAACTTAGGGAGTCCAAAACATCTCCCAAAACATCAACATAGGTCCCCCATTGCAAAATACCCAAAAGTTAATAGTTTTGAGAAAATATTCACCATACATGAGCTTAATTCACCACTTGGATTCTTGCCCTCCTTGCTGCCCTCAATGCACTTTAATGCTCTGCATTATTGGTTTAAGAAAAGAGAGAGCGTAAGCAAATAGCTTAGTGAGGAATGCTCATTTAAAACCACACAATAATGCATTTATAAAACACATTTATAAACCTTAGTTCAACATCATTTGTACATGCACATAAGCATTTAAAACCAGCAATTCACGCTTCAAGTTCATAACATGTCATATTGGCAACAAGTGATACATTTAACATAAGATCCACACATGAACTTTTAAACACCATTGTGATCTTACAATTTCCAAGGACCACACATGGACTTTTAAACACCATTGTGTCCTTAACAAGAATCATCCATGGACTTTTAAACACCATGACAAGGACCACACAAGGACTTTTAAACACCTTTGTGTCCTTAACAAGAATCACCCAAGGACTTTTAAACACCTTGGTGTTCTTAAATAACAAGGCTTACACAAGGAATTTTAACCACCTTTGTAACCTTAACCAAGAACCAACCATGGACTTTTAAACACCATGTTGTTCTTAAAATTCACAAGATTCACACAAGGACTTTTAACCACCTTTGTGATCTTAACCAAGAACCAACCATGGACTTTTAACCACCATGTTGTTCTTAAATAAACAAGGCTCACACAAGGACTTTTAACCACCTTTGTGACCTTAACCATCACTTTCCAATATGCATCATTAACAACAATATTCCACTATTTTAAAGCATTTAACAAAGCCATAAACATCATGCATCTTTTAGCATTTAACCACATTAAAACAATGTTCAAAAACAAGGATCTCTTACCTTGAGCATCCTTCAACACATGGCTTATAATCTCAGCAAATAATCATGCCAAATATGCTTTCAAAACAGGATTTAAAACATGCAAACAAACCACATTGCATACAACCAATCCATGGTTCATCATCAAGAGAGTTTTTCCGAAAACTTACTCTTGAGCTTAGCTAAGTTGCTTAGACTTAAACTAAGCTCCCAAACCTTCAAAACATTGGTTTCAAAGCTGGAAACCAAAATCCACTCACCGTTTCCGTTTCGCCACTTGCCGAAACACCAATCAAGCTTCCGGATCACCACCACAAGGATCCAAAGATGACTCCCTTGTTTTAAACACATCAAAGCAGAGGATTAATGCATCATCATGCATTAATATCTTCAATGAAAGCACCTAAACCCGCTGCTCTCATCCACACTCCATTTTCGGCTACCAAACACAACCGAAAATGCATCCAAACAACTCCACAACATTACCCAGCCAAGATCCATCAAATCTAATCATCCTTAAACATCAATTAACATCCAAAAAGGATCTAACCACGCCCTTATACCTCCAGCTATAACAGAACATCAAGATCACTCCAAAAACAACCAAAAACTCAAGCAAAACTTAGAAAATTCAACCTATTCGGGATTGCATTGATTAAACCTCAACTTCTCATCAATTTAACATTCATTTAACATCAAAAAGACACCTCAAATCACTGCTCAAACAGATCATACGAATTTTAATCAAAAATCAACCAAATCTTGCATTTAAAAGCCATGATCAAGAACACAACCTTAAAACCTTTTATAAAACACAAATTAAGGATTGAGAACTTGGGAATTTCAGTAAAGAACTGAGAGTTTAGAGGAGAAGGACGTTCTTACCTCCAAACTTGAGTTTTCTCCCTTTTTGGAACCAAATTCTTGAAAATCCACTTAGCAAATGATAAGGTTTTGTTGAAGAGATGATTAGAGATCAAAAGAGAATTGAAATGTGTTATTTAGATGACAAAATCAGAGAGAAAAGCTCTGGAGAAATATGTTTGGTTTGAGAGAAAAGATGAGAGAAAATGAAAATGGAATTTAGGAAAAGTTAGTTGGAAATTTAGGAAAATATCTTCCCTCTCTTTTTCCTTATTTTAAAACCATTAATTAATCATTTAATATTTTAGAAAAATCTGGAGAAACTCCCATTGGGTAAATAGCTCCTTAAAGATTCAAAGTTTCAATCCTTTTTAAAACAGTCACACAGTTTTCAAAAATTACATTTTGGTCACCAACCAAAATGTCACACTTCCAAACCTCATTTTGTAAAATTGATTTCACCACACTCTTATATATAATAAAAGAGGATTTTAAGACATTTTTCCATATTTTTAATGCAACCCGAACTAGGCTTTCCTAAATTCACTCTTATATATATTCGAACCGCGAACCCGACCGGTCCGGTCCAAACCCAAAACTTCTAAGCCCAAAATTGGGGCGTTACATTCAAGGTATACCGATCTGAGTTTCCTCCAGTCGGAAATGAACATCATCGTGATGTGGTTGAAAATGAACCTAAGATACGGCCAAATGAATCCCTACGACGCAACAAAAAAGGTCGCCCAAAGTCAAGTAGGATTCATTGTGATGAGGATATGGTTCCTCGAGAATGGACCGGCCAACCTAAGTTGTGTCGAAATTGTATGAACCCTGGACACGACATCGGAAAATATCCTTCTAGAACCTGCCCTCTAATCAACTAATTGTAACACTAATGTTTTAATCCTAAATAACATCATCAACTTCTGAAGCTACATTTTCTAGGCACTATTGTAAACGTGTGTTCTTGTACTACCACGTGAACATTAAATAACAAAAAAAAAAACCACAACCATACACTAGAACAACAAAATCTACTAAAACATTAATACCGACTCATGTTTCCATTTTCTTAATGCAAAGGAATATACTAAGATAGCATTTTTCACACAATTTCTATACCCTTAGGGATGCCTTATACGCGCCAATTTCTGCACCAAACATGTGTTTCCGTACTACGACGTGAAAGTTAATAACAAAAAAAACCCACGAAATTACCACAAAATCAACTCAAAATTGAGTACCAACCCATGTTTCCATTTTCTTCATGCAAAGAAACATCACAAGGTAGAGTTTTTAACGCGATTTATACACCGTTTCGGATGCCATATATGCGCCGATTTTTACACCATTTTCAAGATATGCATCATTACTAAGACTTAAAAGATCAAAACCATGAAAAATTGTCCCCCAAGACCATGAAAATTTACCATAAACAACCCATGTTTCTATTTTCTTCATGCAAAGAAACATGGCAAGGTAGCGTTTTTAACGCGATTTATACATCGTTTCGGATTTCTTATGTACGCCGATTTTTACACCATTTTGAAGCGAAGCATCACTACTTTGAGGTAGAAGATCAAAACCATGAAAAATTATACTCCAAGACCATGCAAATTAACCATAAACAACCCTGTTGAGCATTGTTTAAACAACAGAAATACGCAAAAGTAAATTCACGTTCTGCAGAACGCGACTTTCGCATATTACTCGATAAATTCGCGACGAGTCGTTTGAATTTCTCGTGGAAGTCGTGTCTTGTAAACCGCGACTTCAATTTATTTTTTAAAATTATATTTACCGGATAATAAAATCCACATCGGACTGAAGTCGCGCCTTGTAGAATGCGATTTTGGATATCGCATCCTGCAGAACACGATTTACCCTAACGTGGGCCAAATGGAGGTATTTTTCCAAATATTCTTCAAATGGGGTATTTTTCAAATAAATTCCTAAAAGAAAATATCTGGACAAATTAGCCCACTTTTTAACTACAGTACATATTAATATGATTTAACTGAAAAAAAATCAATTGAATCTACCTCTCTATACTTGCGAATTTTGCTTTCTTACACGTCGAATTAAAGCTGAAAACAAAAAGATGAAACTACTTCTCAAACTTCAAAGAGTTCGTTAATGACATCTTTCATTTCTTTCTTTGTTGTATTTATTTATTTTTTACTACGGTAACATACACCAATAATTATTAATCTATAAAAAAATATTTCAATTATTAATTTTATAAGTTATTATGGAATTATCATTGCACGGTAACCTTCTAGACCCGCCTATGCGTTCCACATATCTTAGGAAGTCACATAAGGGTCACAAGAGCGACCCACAGTAAAAATACACAAAATTATTTTTTAAAAATAATTTTAAACTGTAAAATCAACTTCTGTTTAAAATACCCCTTTTTGGAAATCATTAAAAAATATATAAAAAGGTCAGGAAGTGTGTTATAGACACTATCATAAAACAATACATGACATACATGCCCACTAACTGTACAGTACAGTACTCCAAAAGCGACACCGAGAGAACTCCGAACATTGATGTCAGACATTATACCATGATATATTCTTTTAGCCTACGATGGTAAAAAACGTGAGCTTGGAAAAGCTCAATAATACAAAAATACCAAAAGATGCTATAAGCTCACGTAGATATATGGCAGGCATAGCATTTGCATGAGGTTCCATGTAGTGACACTCTTCATTTCCTTTCCGCTATTTCAGGGTAGCGTTATACTTGAGAATAACATTACTAGTTCTTTATTCAGTCATCGAGTAACAAACGGGAATTATATAAGCTGATAAATTACGAAGGTGGAATCAAAGAGTTTAGTGTCTAGTGTGTTCCAACAGTGCAACGTTAATGCAGGAAATATAAGAATGCAATAACCTTTTTATTTCAAATACATTTGTTCCACGTAATACTAGTAAAGATCATTTTAATTCTTTATTCACCCTCCAACCATACTCCAGTATACAATTCCCCGAATTGCAACTATATATGGGCATTAACCCAGGCCCATTGAGGGTGGGTACCATCCTAAGGGATTACCTTAGGTCACAGGTGGAATCACCCTAGCCGAAGCGTAGGAACCTTATACGGGCATTAACATAGGCCTAGTGGGCGTAGCTACCACTTAAGGGGTTACCTTATGTCACAGGCAGAATTACAATAGCCGAAGCTAGGAACCTAGTACGGGCAGAATTACCCTAGCCTAAGCTAGGAACCTAATACGTGCGGAATTACCAGCCTGATGAGGGCTGAAACCTTAAAACACTTCATACCATATCCCAAATACCCCAGTGAATCAGAACATCAATAGTTCATTAATCAATAACAGTATTTTCAACAATACATTATCCATATAGCATGTTTGTCATATCAGGCGCATGGGCATATATCAGAACTATAGTACGGTCATGCTTAATTTATAAAACATGTCATGTTCCTGTGAAATCAAGCATGTCAGTCATGTGCACATGATCGATATTATAACATGTAAATCAGTATGCAAAAACAGTTGTGTACCACACATGGAACACACTAGGTGGAACAGTTTATTTCTTGGAGATACTTGGCATTTACGGAAGGGAACACATTAAACTTTTGACAATTTGAACGGATTTTAGAAACGAGGTCCCTATTAAAAGAGGGTTCGTACTAACGGTTTAAACCATATATTCATGAGTTGATACATCAAGATATTTGAGATTTTAGATACATCATGATTGATTTAGTCATTTAAGCCTACAAGGGCATTATGGTCATTTTATCAGACATCGGCATTTGGTAATTTACACCAACAAGGCATAAACAATGACTCGGGAATTCTATTTTCTCACCAGGTTTCCAACTAGGCAATTAAATATTTCTATGTCAAGATCTTTCATGATATCGGATACATTCAGAGCTATTTTGATTACTTTGGCCAACGAGGGCATTTTGGTCATTTAACTATTAGGGGTGATTTTGTAATTTAGCCTCATAAAGAGAAAATGATGATTTACAATATTTAAGATTTCCAAAAGTTTATCGAGCCTCCAAAATCATTCAAACTAACATATCCCAACCTTGCAGTACTAACCAAACCTTCTAATGTATCCGGTTGTATCATATATCTGAATGGTTGCTTTCATATTTCACCAGAGGACTTACCACAGAGTAGTCAAACTTATATTATGTGCGGAAATACTTCCAACCTTATATTAATATCAGGAGTGGTTGACGTGCATGAGTCATGCTTCAACCCTTAGAGGCATTTCAGACATTTTCAGCTTTATTGGCATTTCTAGAATTTCACTAAAGGCAATTTACTTATTCCAATCAATGGAGTATTTCAGTCATTTTGATGCTCCGGATATCCATCATTCATGTCAATTGAACCATTTATAGTATTTCAATCATTTAAGTACTCGTGGGTGTTTCAGTCATTCAAGTAATTTTGGTGCCTCCAACCACTTCATTCATTTCAGAACTTAAAGGTTTATCCATCATTCTAATTAATTTGCAAACCTCAATGTTCGAGGATACTTCAGCCTTTCTTGGTTAATACGATCAGTCCGACTAATTTAAACGTAACAGTATTTCCTATACTTTTAGTCATTTCAATCAATTCAGTATTTTGAGCCACTTGATTAATTCAGAGGTACGGATAATTTCATGTAAATATATATTCAGAGATTCATTACAAATTCAAGGAAACCTAACACCTTACAATCTCGAAGGTTTAATTCTTGTTACCATAACTTTCCAAGTAGTTTGAGGTTTTCAGATGAATCAGGTTGTTTTACCATATCTAGTGTAGATTTCTAGATCGCTTCCAATTCCAAAGGTATTTTAGTCATTCTCATACCTTAAGGGCATTTTCATAATTTCATATCCAAATATTTTAAACATTTAATCATTTGACACTAATAATCGAGTTTGGAGATTAGTTGCCTTATTAGTTATTTATTAAACTCCATATCCTTACATTTATTAACTTTCTCGTTCGAGCATTTCAATCTTATCTAGGTTATCATACTCAATTTCATATCCGGTTTTACTTAAACACAGTTAACATCAGTCCTCGTTATATTTAAGCATGCATTAACTGAATATCAACATGTTAATAAAGCATACAAGTGGTAATGTATTACATTTAATCCTTGATATATTAGTCAACCATAATACTCTATTTGATCACTCTAGAACCCGAATGCGGCGTCCTCAACATCTCGAATACAAGGAACTATGAATACCTTCAATCAAACAAATTCCAATTTCAGTCCTTATTCACATTGCTCATATTTGATTAATAAAATACATAAGCAAACTCAAGTTCCAGGTTCGATTTGGAGGCTTTCGGGTTAGAATTTCACGAAACGGGCTTCAAAATCGAACTCGGGGAGTCGAAAAACATAAAATAGGGCTTTCGGGAAAACTTGACTTTTGGTCAAAGGTAAGCTGACGTCAGTGATCAAGTCAATGCTGACATCACTGGTCAACCGAGTTGACTCACTGGGTTGACTCGGGTGAGTTGACTCATTGGGTTGACTCGGGCGAGTTGACTCACTAGGTTGATTCAGTTAATGGGTCAAACTCGGGTCGAGTTCAGGTCAACTCGAGTCGGGTTTGGGTTTGGACCAAAACAGGCCAGTTCAGTTGGATTTTGGACCAGTTCAAGAGGATCGGTTCAACTCGGTCATGGTTAGGCCGTGTTTGAGCCAGCTAATTCAACGGCCACCATCCAGGGTGGCCAGAAGTCACCTTGGACGGCGCGTGAAGCCAACGCGCGGCCTTAGATGGTCGGAAAACACCAAAAAACGCAAAATCGAATAACTCACCAAACTTACCAAATCGGTAAAAAAATACGATCGAACTGCCGTAGCTCCGACGATGGTTTCAACAGCAGTCGTTCGACGTTTGGCGATAAGGGTTATACTTGCCTCGTGATGGGGAGTCCAAGGGTGGCGGCGGTGTGGCGAACAGACGCCTATCAGTGTTGGAAAACTAGAAAACTCGAAAGGGTTGAGCCCTAGGTTCGAGGAACCTTCAACGTCCGATTGTCGCAATTTAAGCGGCAACGGTGCGAGTGACCTTAGGAGTTTTGGTTAGGACTCGACGGAAAAAACAATGGCACTGGCGGTGAGCGACACGGTGTGGCGGTAGGGAAAAATGGTGCGACGGCCGGTGGTTTTGAGAGGGGGAAAGGATGAGGGGTCGATTCTGGGGAAATGAGGGGTTGATTTGAAGAAAATGGAAAAATGGGTTAGGTAGGATATTTTATTATTTTTAACTTTTTAGAATCCACTTAATAATAAGTGGTTGCAATCCTGTACCCAAGAGCTACCATAGCTCAGATGGCTGGGTCACTGGCTTTGCTACCTAAAGGTTATCGGTTCAATTCCCTTTGGTAGCACTCTCTCACCCATCATTTTTTTCCTTTCATCCTTTTTATTTTATTTCATTTTTTCATCTTTTTTTACTTGAAATTATATGCATATATTTTAGGGGCGTTACAACTCTCCCTTCTAAAAAGAAATTTCGTCCTCAAAATTTACCAGAGTCGAACAAAATGCAGAAATTACTCTTTCATCCACTCTTGTACTGAATCTTATCCATCAGTCACTTGGACGGTATCTGTACCCACCGCCATCTAATCATACATCTCAATCCAGCTAATCAAAATACAATATTTGAATCTATACCAAACTTCATACTCTGCCAAGCGAATACTTGTCTCTTAGCTGTTATTATAAATTGACTCCATCAGGGATATGAGACCTCCCAACGACTATAGAATTCAATCATATAATCCTGGAGTATATCCTCTAGAATCTTCATTACTCTACTAGGTTAACCATCAATTTACGGATGAAATATTATACCGAAAATCCAGACGAGTATTCAAGGCCTCTAATAGGGCCTTCCAGAATCAGAATGTAACATCGAATTTTAGTCAATGATGATATATAATGATACACCATGCCATATTTTGAAGGAAATGTCTTTCTTCAAGCCGGTCGAACATAACCAAGGATTTGAATGGATATCACTTATATTCAACGTAATATTAAGACAACTATTTCCTTCGCGTAATACAGAGTTATCACAAAAGTTACACTTTCGCCAAGTTCACAAACACATTTCTTCCAAATTCATATCACTTTTATTTAATTTCCATCAAGTTACCCTCAAGCATAATCATTATCACCAACTAGCTTTACTTGAAATCTTATATCGGTTACATCACATAATCAAACATTTATTCTCAATCTGAATCACATCTTCAATTTCACATGCATGAACAGACTCAAATTCTTATCTAGATTCAAATCCATCAAATTAATCCAAAACACAAACGAACAATACATGCATTCCTTGCTAGACCAGATTGAGTTATATAGGATATACTGCTTAGATTCACTTATTTCGAGAAAAATAATTCGACATCAGAGTTCTGGCTCGGAGGAGTACGTTTACGATCTAGGGGCATGCACAGACCAAATACCCTACGACAGACGACCGACCGATCTACCCCGAATGACGCAACTCTAAGCTTTGATACCACTAAATGTAACCCCTAGACCCGCCTATGCGTTACACGGATCTTAGGAAGTCACATTAGGGTCACAAGAGCGACCTACAGTAAAAATACACATAAAATCATTTTTCTTAAAATACTTTTAAATTGTAAATTCAACTTCTGTTTAAAATACCCCTTTTTGGAAATCATTTAAACATATATAAAAATGTCAGGAAGTGTGTTATAGACACTATCATAAAACAATACATGACATACATGCCCAATAACTGTACAGTACCGTACGCCAAAAGCGACGCCGAGAGAACTCCGAACACTGATGTCAGACATTATACCATGATATATTCTTTTAACCTGCGATGGTAAAAACAACGTGAGCTTGGAAAAGCTCAGTAATACAGAACTATCAAAAGATGCTATAAGCTCACACAGATATATGACAGGCATAGCATTTTCATGATGGTCCATGTAATAACAGTCTTCATTTCCTTTCCACTATTTCAAGGTAGCGTTATACTTGACAATAACGATACTTATTCTTTATTTAGTCATCAAGTAACAAACGGGAATTAAATAAGCTGATAAATTACGAAGGTGGAATCAAAAAGTTTAGTGTCTAGTGTGTTCCAACAATGCAACATTAATGAAGGAAATATAACAATGCAATAACCTTTTTATTTCAAATACATTTGTTCCAAGTAATACTAGTAAAGTTCATTTTATTTCTTTATTCCCTCCAACCATACTCTAGTATACAATTCCTCGAATTACAACTATATATGGGCATTAACCCAGGCCCATTGAACGTGCGTACCATCCTAAGGGATTACCTTAGGTCACAGGCGGAATTACCCTAGCTGAAGCGTAGCAACCTTATACGACTGTTAACCTAGGCCTAGTGGGCGTAGGTACCACCTAAAAGGTTTCCTTAGGTCACGGGTGAATATACCATAGCCGAAGCAAGGAACCTAGTACGGGCAGAATTACCCTAGCCTAAGCTAGGAACCTAATACAGGCGGAATTACCAGCCTGATGAGGGTTGAACCTTAAAACATTTCATACCATATCGCAAATACCCCAGTGAATCAGATCATCAATAGTTCATTAATTAATAACAGTATTTTCAATAATACATTATCCATATAGCATGTTTGTCATATCAGATGCATGGGCATATATCAAAAATACAGTACGGTCATGCTTAATTTATAAAACATGTCATGTTCCTATGAAATCAAGCATGTCAATTATGTGCACGTGATTGGTATTATAACATGTAAATCAGTATGCAAAAACAGTCGTGTAGCACACATGGAACACACTAAGTTGAACAGTTTATTTCTTGGAGATACTTGGCATTTACAGAAGGGAACACATTAAACTTTTCATAATTTGAACGAATTTTAGAAACGAGGTCCTTATTAAAAGGGGGTTCGTACTAACGGTTCAAACCAGATATTTAGGAGTTGATACATCAAGATCTTTGAGAGTTTAGATATATCTTGAGTGATTTAGTCATTTAAGCCTACAAGGGTATTATAGTCATTTTATCATACATGGGCATTTTGGTTATAAATACCAACAAGGCATAAATAGTGACTCGGGAATAATATTTGCTCATCAGGTTTCCAACCATGCATTCAAATATTTCTATGTCAAGATCTTTCATAATATCAGATACATTCAGAGCTATTTTGATTACTTTGGCCAACGTAGGCATTTTGGTCATTTAACTATCAGGGGTGATTTTGTAATTTATCCCAATAATGATAAAATGGCGATTTACAATATTTAAGAGTTCTAGAAGTTTATCGAGCCTCTAGAAACATTCGAACTAACATATCCCAACCTTGCAGTACTAACCAAACCTTCTAATGTATCTGGTTGTATCGTATATCTGAACGGCTGCTTTAATATTTCACCACACGACTTGCCACGAAGTAGCCGAAATTATATTATGTGTAGAAAAACTTCCAACCTTATATTAATATCATGAGTGGTTGACGTGCATGAGTCATGTTTCAACCCTTAGAGGCATTTCAGTCATTTTAAGCTTTATTGGCATTTCCAAAATTTCATCAAAAGCAATTTACTTATTCCAGTCAATGGGTATTTCAATCACTTTGAAGCTCGGGATATCCATCATTTATATCAATTGAACCATTTATAGTATTTCAATCATTTAAGTACTCGTGGGTGTTTCAGCCATTCAAGTAATTTTGGTGCCTCCAGCCACTTTATTCATTTCAGAACTCAAAGGTTTATCCATCATTTTAGTTAATTTGCAAACCTCAGTGTCTGAGGATACTTCAGCCTTTTTGGTCAATACGATAATTCTGATTAAATTAACCATAACAATATTTCCATTACTTTTAGTCATTTCAATCAATTCGATATTTTGAGCCACTTGAAAATTCAGAGGTATGGATAGTTTCTCGTAAATCTATATTCGGAGATTTATTCCAAATTCAAGAAAAACTAACACCTTACAATCTCGAAGGTTTAAATCTTGTTACCATAACTTTCCAAGTAGTTCGAGGTTTTCAGATGAATCGGGTTGTTTTACCATATCTAGTGTAGATTTCTAGATCGCTTCCAATTCTGAGGGTATTTTAGTCATTCTCATACCTTAACGTCATTTTCGTAATTTCATATCCAAATATTTTTAACATTTAAAAATTTGACACTAATAATCAGGTTTGGGGATTCGCTGCCTTATTAATTATTTATTGAACTCCAAATCCTTACATTTATTAACTTTCTCGTTCGAGCATTTTAATCTTATCTAGTTTATCATAGTCAATTTCATATCCGGTTTTACTTAAGCACAGTTAACATCACTCCTTATTATATTTATGCATGCATTAACCAAATATCAACATGTTCATAAAGCATACAAGTGGTAATGTATTACCTTTAATCCTTGCTATATCGGTTAACCATAATACTCCATTCGATCACTCTCGAACTCGAATGCGACGTCCTCAACATCTCGAATACAAAGAACTATGAATACCTTCAATCGCACAAATTCCAATTTCAGTCATTATTCACATTGCTCATAATTGATTAATAAAATACATAAGCAAACTCGAGTTCAAGGTCCGATTCAGAGACTTTCGGGTTAAAATTTCATGAAACGGGCTTCAAAATCGGACTCGGGGCGTCTAAAAACAAAAAATAGGACTTTTCGAGAAAAGTTAACTTTTTTGTCAAAGTCAACGCTGACATCATTGGTCAACCGAGATGACTCACTGGGTTGACTCGGGCGAGTTGACTCACTAGGTTGACTTGGGCGAGTTGACTCACTGGGTTGACTCGGGCGAGTTGACTCACTAGGTTGACTCAGTCAATAGGTCATACTCGGGTCAGGTTCGGGTTATCACGGTTTGGGTTTGGACCAAAACATGACGGTTCAGTTGGATTTTAGACCGGTTCAAGAGGCTAGGTTAAACTCGGTCATGGTTAGGCCGTGTTTGAGCCGGCTAGTTCAACGGTCATCGTCCAAGGTGACCGGATGTTGCCTTGGACAGCGCGTGAAGCCCACGCGCGGCCTTAGCCGATTGGAAAGCACCAAAAAACGGAAAATCGAAACCAGAATTTCCTTTACATCCCTAAAACACTCGAAAACAAGCCGAATAACTCACCAAACTTACCAAATCGGCCAAAAATACAATCGAATTGTCGTAGCTCCGACGATGGTTTCAACAGTAGCCGTTCGACTTTCAGCGGTAGGAGTTATGCTTGCCTCGCGACGGGGAGTCCAAGGGTGGCGGCGGTGTGGCGAATGGATGGATGTCTATCGGTGCCGAAAAACTCGAAAACCCGAATGGGTTTAGCCTTAGGTTCGGCGAACCTTCAACGTTTGGTTGCCAGCGATTTAAGCGGCGACGGTGCGAGTTAGCTTAGGGGTTTTGGTCAAGACTCGACGACGAAGACAATGGCACCGGTGGTGAGCAACACGATGTGGCGGTAGGGGGAAAACATTGCGACGGCCAGTGGTCTCGAGAGGGAGAAATCATGAGGGGCTCGGTTTGGGTTTTGGGGAATTAAGGGGTTGATTTGAAGAAAAAAGATATATGTATATATTTTAGGGGTGTTACATGCACGTTATAAAATAATGTAAAAACTTAATTAATATAAGGTTTAATAGCAAAATAAATATTCAAACTATACATGTTGCTAACTTTTGGTGTCTAAACTATTTTTTTTCTCAAAACAGGTGTCTAGTGTTTTCTGTTACTAATATAGGTGCCTGAAGTTTCATTCTATAATCGTTTTAAGGTTTGTCCGTTAAAAAACTATTGCCCGCACGTGACACTATTTTTTTTTGAAGAAAAACATTAAAAATTTAATTTAAAAAATCTAAAATTCTCAAAATTTCACAAATCAGTCCCTAAATCCTTAAAATATCCTAAATCCCAAACTCCAAATTGTGAAACAAATATTTTAATTTTGATATAACTAAAAACCTAAGGACTAAATTGAAAATGTCAAAACGAATTTTAAGTCCTCAAAATATCCCTATATAATTTTAAGATTATGCCCAAGTTAAAAACAAAGTTTTTCAAATATTTTTCTAAGTGTTTCAAGTCAAAAAAGTGAATTTCAAGCTCCTGTTTCGAAACGGCCCTTAGGCGTTTCGAAACGTTTTCATCACTGTCGACCACCGTTCCGAAACGTGTGTCGAAACACTTGACCCCGTTTCGAAACGGTATCACTCGTTTCGAAATTGTTCTTCATGTTTGATTTAAAAAGAGTACAACGGTTCAAATATTTGCTGATTTTTTAAAGATAAAAAGGGTGTTTCGAAATGGATCAAGGTCGTTCCGAAACGACCCTTGACAATAGCAAATCTGTTTCGAAACGGATCCAAATCGTTTCGAAACAGTTCTTAAGTTTAATTTAAAAAATATGACCGTTATAGCGTTTTTAACTGAATTTCTGAAAATCGTTAAGGTGTTTCGAAACGGGCTAAGACCGTTTCGAAACGACCCTTGACAGTGGCAAAAGTCTTTCGAAACGGCCCTAAGGTGTTTCGAAACGGGCTCTTAAATGCACCCCAACGGCTCTTTCTATTTTAGTCCGCTCTGAAACAGGTACCCCGCGTTTCGAAATGGGTTGGTGCAGACTGCATTTATGGTGGTAAGAGAGGGTTCCAACGGCTCCATTTATGTTCCCAACCACCCAAACGGCTAGAAATAAATGAGAAGGTATAAAAGAGACATCCAAAAGCATCAGCAACAACTATTGATCCAAAAGCAAACATCCAAACATCAAATTCAAGCAATTGTGCAAAAATCCCATTTTGTGTAAAAATCCCAATTGTAATCTTCATTCATATTTTGTTCAATTGGGTTGAGTGCTTGTATTGGGGCTATTATTTGTATTGAGAGATACCTTTTAGCCATCAAATTTCTTTGTTCACTAGTGTGAGGATTGGGTTGATTTTTGGGTAGAAAAATCAACCGAAATTGTAAAGGGTTGCCTCCTTGTCCTAGAAAAGGGGAAGATCAATTTAGTGGAATTGTTGCAAATCCTTAGTGAGGCTAAGGTAGTGGATGTAGAGTTCATTTGGAACTTGAACCACTCTAAATCTCTTGTCAATTATTTTCAATTTGCAATTTCCACCTCAAAACCTTTAAATTTCCAATTCACCCCCCCTCTTGGTCAATATCGATCTTGCGATCCACTCAACAATTGGTATCATAGCTTAACTCTTTGAGGATTAACAACCACAAGAGGAGATCCTTGGAAGAGTGTGATCATCAAAATATCAAGAGATGACTTCAACTTCTAGTTCCGGCATGTACGAGTCACAATCCACTACAAAGCCTCCCTTCTTCAATGGTGATAACTATTCTTTTTGGAAGAATAAAATGCGTCTATTCATCAAGTCAAGTGACTATCTTGTGTGGGATTTCATTGAGGATGGGCCATATATTCCATTGAAGCAAGATGGTGAAAGCAAGATGGTGCTAAAGAAGAAAGTGGAAATGAGTGAAGAGGAGAGGAAAAAGATTCAAGTCAATGATAAAGCTCTCCACATGTTATTTTGTGCTTTCGGTCCGGACATCTACTCAAAGGTCTCATCTATTAAAAGTGCCAAAGAAGTGTGGGACACTCTTGAGACCACTTATGAAGGCACCAATGATGTTAAAGAAACTAAGATTGGACTTCTCAATCTTAGCTATGAAAATTTCAAGATGGAGCCCGATGAGACGGTGTCAAAGATGTTTGATCGTTTCTCCATGATTGTCAATGGTCTAAAGGGCTTTGGAGAAATCATACCGGAAGACAAGCTTGTCCGGAAGCTACTCTATTCACTTCTCGAGTCTTGGGATGGGAAGAGAACCGCTATCATCGAAGCAAAGAACTTGAAGACATTGAAGCTTGATGAGCTTGTGGGTTCTCTCCTTACTCATGAGATCATGAAGCAAGGAAGGGAAGATGAGAAGAAGAAAGAAGAGAAAAGAGAAAAGGGTAGAAAAGCTTGAGGTTGAGAAGAAGAAGAAGATGGGAATAGCTCTCAAGGCTAAAGCTTCACAACATGATGAGAGCTCATCTTGTGAGGAGGATGAACTTGAAGAATTGGCTATGATAGCCAAACGGTTCTCACGCTTCATGAGGTCCAACCGGGGAAGAAAAATTCAAAGAAAAATGGACTTCAAAGGGAAGAACAAAGAAGAAGGAAAGGATCCTATCATTTGCTTTGAGTGCAAACAACCCGGCCACATCCGTTCAGAGTGCCCTCAACTCAAGAAGAAGGGCTTTGAGAAGAAGAAGAGACTCAAAGCCAAGCTTGCTACTTGGAGTGATGAGGAGTCATCGGAGGATGACGAAAAAGAAGTGGCTAATCTTTGCCTCATGGCACTTGAGGAATATTCCTCCTTGGTAACCTCTAACTCATCTACTTTAGATTTTTCATATGAAGAATTAAATGATGCATATGATGAGTTACAAGAGGTATATGATGAATTAGTTGAGAAGTATAAGGAGTCGGTCATTAGGAACAAAAAGATTATTCTAGAACTAAATGAGAAAAATGACTCACTTACTCAAGCTAATTCTAAATTTGAGAAAAAGATTTTAGGATTAAAAGATGAACTTAATTTTTTCCAAGATGAAAATGTTGATCTTAATAATCTTTTGTATCAATGTAATTGTGAACACCAAAAGGTGTTGGGTGAGCTAAATGAGCTCAAAAAGTCTTTAAAAAATGTTGGTAGTGTCAAGCATGAAGTAGGAGAATCCTCTAGAACACACCAACCTAAGAAAAAGACTAATTACTACAAACAAGGTAGCTACCCTAGACATAGTAGAGCTAAAAGAATTAGAAGTGTATGGGTTCCTAAGGAACTTGTAAAATCTAATAATATTATTGCTATGTCATCTTGGATTCCTAAGGGAACCAAGGTTTTGGGAGCTAACACTCATGGACCCAAAATGATTTGGGTACCAAAAACCAAAGTTTAATATCTTTGTTTGTAGGGGGAGCATTGCTACAAGGCCAAGGCACAAAGTCAAAACTCATGGTACCTTGATAGTGGATGCTCGAGACACATGACCGGAGACAAGAGTCGATTCATGGATCTAAAGCCAAAAAGTGGAGGAGGAGTAACATTTGGTGACAACTCCAAAGGCCACATTAAAGGTATTGGCTCCATAGGTAATCACTCTACCATTCTTATTGAAAATGTCTTATATGTCGATGGTCTTAAACACAATTTATTGAGCATAAGTCAATTGTGTGTTAAAGGATTTAATGTTTTATTTGATAAAAATGGATGTAAAATTGTAGACATTAAATCTAATAATATTATGCTCATAGGTCATCGCATAGGAAACATATACATGGTGCATTTAGATGACATACATACATCTCATGCATGCTTAGTTGCTCAAAATGAAAATGATGCATGGTTGTGGCATAGGAAGCTAGGACATGCTAGCATAAGTGTTTTAGAAAAACTAGTCTCTCTAAATCTAGTTAGAGGTTTACCCAAGATAAAATTTTCAAATGATAAAATTTGTGATGCATGCTCAAAGGGTAAACAACATAGGACTTCCTTTAAATCCATTAATGATGTTTCTACTAGTAGATGTTTACAACTAATTCACATGGATTTATTTGGGCCAATTAGGACTATGAGCTTGGGTGGTAAGTCTTATGCTTTTGTGCTAGTTGATGATTTTTCTAGATTTACTTGGGTTCTCTTTTTAAGTACTAAAGATGAGGCTTTGGAAAAATTTATCACATTTTCAAAACTAACCCAAAATGATCTTGAACTTAAAATTTCACATATTAGAAGTGATCATGGAACCGAGTTTCAAAATTTAGGGTTTGAAGATTTTTTAAATGAAAATGGTATTAGCCATAATTTTTCGGCTCCTCGAACTCCTCAACAAAATGGGGTAGTTGAGAGGAAAAATAGAACTTTACAAGAAATGGCTAGAACTATGCTTTGTGAAAACAATTTACCTAAATATTTTTGGGCGGAAGCCACAAACACCGCTTGTTATATTGTAAATTGAGTAATGATTAGGCCAATTTTACAGAAAACACCTTATGAGATTTTAAAATCTAAAAAGCCTAACATTAGCTATTTCCACCCTTTTGGGTGCAAGTGTTTTGTTTTAAATAATGGAAAAGACAACTTAGGTAAATTTGATGCAAAAAGTGATGAAGTCATTTTTATAGGTTACTCTTTAACCTCTAAAGCCTATCGAGTATTTAACAAAAGAACTTTAGTAGTAGAAGAATATATTCATGTTGTATTCGATGATAACCTCCTTCCTAGGAAGGATTCTTGTGATGATGATGATGTAGGGATCATAAATGCCTTTGATGGAGGTCAAACTTCAAAGGAGGATGAGATTCCAACAAAGGAAGAGGACTCACAAGATCCACCTCTTGAAGGACTTGGCCATTGAGGAAAAGGAAGTGAGCTACCCAAGGGAGTTGAACTATGTCAAAGATGGTGAAATCTTGGGTGATCCATCCAAGGGGGTAACCACTCGTTCTTCTCTTAGATTAATGAACCATATTGCATTTATCTCATGCATAGAGCCTAAAAACATAAAAGAAGCATTGAAAGATGACTTTTGGATTATGACTATGCAAGAAGAGTTAAATCAATTTGAGAGAAGTAATGTATGGACATTAGTTGATAGGCCTAGTAATCAATCTACAATAGGAACTAAATGGGTCTTTAGGAACAAACTAGATGAGAGTGGTAACGTTGTGAGAAATAAAGCTAGACTTGTAGCACAAGGTTACCCTCAAGAAGAGGGAATAGATTTTGATGAAACCTATGCACCCGTAGCTAGAATGGAAGCCATTAGGATGTTGCTTGCATATGCATGTTATCATAATTTCAAGCTTTTTCAAATGGATGTTAAAAGCGCATTTTTAAATGGTTTTATAAATGAAGAAGTGTATGTGGAACAACCACCGGGTTTTGAAGATTCAAAATTTCCAAATCATGTTTTCAAACTTACCAAAGCTCTTTATGGTTTAAAACAAGCTCCTAGAGCTTGGTATGAAAGGCTTTCAAATTTTTTGATTAAAAAGGGATTTGAAAAAGGTAAGGTGGACACTACACTCTTTATAAAAATGTATAAAAATGACATCTTAGTAGTTCAAATTTATGTTGATGATATTATTTTTGGTTCTACTAATGAATGTCATTGTCAAGAGTTTGCTAAGTTAATGCAAGGTGAATTTGAGATGAGCATGATGGGGGAGCTCTCATTCTTTTTGGGACTCCAAATCAAGCAAAAGAAGGATGGCACCTTCATCAACCAAGCAAAATACATAAAGGATATGCTCAAGAAGTTTGGCTTGGAGAATGCAAAGCCTCAAGCCACTCCTATGAGCTCATCTACAAAGCTTGACAAAGATGAAGGAGGTAAGTGCGTTGACTCTAAGCTTTATCGTTCTATGATTGGATCTTTGCTTTACCTTACCGCAAGTAGACCGGATATCTTGTTTAGTGTTTGCTTGTGTGCTAGGTTTCAAGCTAGTCCTAGAGAGTCTCACTTTATAGCCGTTAAGAGAATCTTTAGATACCTTAGAGACACTCCTTGTTTAGGCCTTTGGTATCCTAGAGACTCTACCTTCAACCTTCATGCTTACTCGGATGCGGATTATGGGGGTTGCAAAATTGATAGGAAAAGTACTTCGGGAACTTGCCAATTCTTAGGTAGTATGCTCATATCTTGGTTCTCTAAGAAACAAAATAGTGTAGCCTTATCTACCACCGAAGCCGAGTACATATCCTTAGGAAGTTGTTGTGCTCAAGTAATTTGGATGAAGCAACAACTCTTAGATTATGGAATTAAAGTTGAAACCATACCCCTAAAATGTGACAACACTAGTGCAATATGTTTAACTAAAAATCCCATCCAACACTCTAGAACCAAACATATAGAAATAAGGCATCATTTCATTAGAGATCATGTCCTTAAGGAAGATGTGGTTATAGAGTACGTAGACACCTTGAATCAATTAGCGGACATATTTACAAAACCCTTAGACAAAGAGCGTTTTTGGTCCCTTAGGAGAGAGTTAGGTCTAGCTAGCCTATCTTGACCTTTTAGGACCTCTTTTGTGCTTAAATATGCTTGATCTTGTGAAATGCCATGTTTATGTGTTTAAACTCCTAATTTCATCCATGCCTATAATTAGGGGGAGTATGTTTATGCTTAAATATGTTTTGCCTGCTCATTCATAACATTTATGCATGTTAGGCCTCTTAAAACTTCATTTTTCTGCACTTTTAGAGCCTCATCTGCACTTCCAGGCCCAGGTGTATCGAAACGGGTGACCCTGTTTCGATACGGATACCTTAAATCCTATTCTGAGAGAAGGGCGTTTCGAAACGCCTCAAAAGCGTTCCAAAACGTTTTTGCTACTGCCAAGGGGTGTATCGAAACGTGTTCCGATACGGGTCAAAAGGGTTTCGATACGGTCAACACTGTATCGAAACGGTCAGCCTATGGTCTCAAAACGGTCAAAACCCTAGCCGCCCCATTTCGGAACGGTCTTGACCGTTCCGAAACGGCATCGCGGATTGCTTTATTTAGGGCTTTTAATGATAAAGTTCACTTTTTATCAAACTCTTAAAACCCTAAACCGCCTCCCTCTCTATAAATACCCTCTCAAACTCATTGTTTTTCACAAAATTGTGAGGGGTTTTACTCTAAAACTCAAGTCTAAGCAAGTTTCATCAACCTTGTGCAAGGATTTTAATCAAATCATCCAAAATCCCAAACTAAGGTAATTTTTCTTTTTTTCTTTTTCTTTCAATTTATGTTCGAATCTTAGGTTAGAAAAATTTATTTTTGTATAAATTATATGTTTCTCTTTGTGGGTTTTCCATATCTTGTAAAAAATTTCCAAATCTCAAAAAAATTTATTCGAATATAAATTTTTTCAGTCGTATTTTTTCTTTACTGTTTTTTTATTTTAATTTTGTTTTCAAAAACCTAAGTGGGATTTATTATTGGATTGATTTTAAATATCAATGCATACACTTAATTTTAAAATATACTTGCTTAATGTTTTTAGATGGCGGATCAAGCTAACAAAAAGCGCAAGGCCGTTCAAACCGGTGATTCGAGCGTTCGTCCGAATCTTCCTCTGCTTTTTCAGAAAACCCTCAAAACTTCGAAGATGCGTGCTCGATTCTCTTATGTCAAGGATTTCGAAATTCGCAAAGAACGTGTCATTGATCTTGATTTCCTCAATTTCGAGCGATTCCTATTCCGTTATCTCGGCCGTTTGAGTGAGTGGAATCTCATCTATTTCTTGAGCATTCCGGATGTTCGCTACAAACACATGGTACTCCTTTTTTACTCTAATGCTCGTTTTATTTATGATGAGACCAAAACCGAGATTATAGGAATTGAATCATCCTTATTGGGCAAAAAGTTTGTTGTTAATGTTGCTCTTTTGGAGTCTACTTTTAAACTTAAGGATGAGGGTATTGAGGATGAACGTCACTTTGGCACTTTCACCGGTAAGGCACTCACTTTGGATGTGCACGGTCGCGTTCTTCACTTGATGGTCTCTTGGTTCATTCGACCTTCCGGAGGTAAATACTCTCACATCCGTCAAACTGATCATTTTTTGCTAGAGTGTTTCTGTAAGGGTGAGCGCCCAAATGTGCCTAAGATAATTTTTGCCGAGATAGTCATTAATATCAAGCTTATTGACACAAATGAGTTGAAGTCTTTTACATATGGCATACTCTTGAGCTACATCTTTAATGATCTTGGCATCGATTGTTCCTACGACTCTCCGCAACCTCGCAAGACCATGATTGGTGAGTCATCCCTTCGCAAGTCCGAGTTTACATATGCGAATGATGTTTGGGAAAGAATTGATAGAGAAGCCGTTCCTCCTCCCGTTGCTCCTCCACCGCAAGTTCAAGTTGCAAACAATGAAGCCCTCACGGCTCTCATTACCGAGCGGTTCAATGCTTTAGACACTCGGTTCAATGCTTTGGATACTCGCATTGCTTCGGGTTTTGAATCTATGGACACTCGTTTGAAGAATGTCGAGGATCGTCTTCACACTCTTGAGACTTCTCATTCCAACTTGGATCTATCCTTCTCTACGCTCTATGGGCAATGGACGAAGTTTCACCATTCTCAAGCCAAGAGCGATGATGATACTTCGGATGATGATGACGAGGCCTAGGTTTTTCATGTCATATCATATCATATTATCTATGAATTTTAGGATTAAGATTGCATCTTTATGTTTTCTCATGTTTTAGGAACCTATGTCTTTGGCTTTTTATTTGGGATTTTATGTTTGAACTTAATGTTGGTTTATGTTTTGGATATTTTGATATTATGAATTAATATTATGGTTGCTTATTAATGCTTATTGGTACTAATCCTTTATCTTCTCTATGAGCTTTCATTGTTCTTTTTGATCTAACAAAAAGGGGGAGAAGAAATTTAAGAGCCACACTAAAATTCGTTTTAAATTTTAAAAGGTTTTTTAAAAGGTTTACAACTTGGATTTCAAATCAAAAATTTCTTTTAACTTTAAAAACCTATCTTAAATTAAGGGGGAGTTAGAATATTTTTCAAAACTTTCAAAATTCTCAAAAATTCTAACTTTGGTTTTGTTATATCAAAAAGAGGAGATTGTGAAACAAATATTTTAATTTTGATATAACTAAAAACCTAAGGACTAAATTGAAAATGTCAAAACGAATTTTAAGTCCTCAAAATATCCCTATATAATTTTAAGATTATGCCCAAGTTAAAAACAAAGTTTTTCAAATATTTTTCTAAGTGTTTCAAGTCAAAACAGTGAATTTCAAGCTCCTGTTTCGAAACGGCCCTTAGGCGTTTCGAAAAGTTTTCATCACTGTCGACCACCGTTCCGAAACGTGTATCGAAACACTTGACCCCGTTTCGAAACGGTATCACTCGTTTCGAAACTGTTCTTCATGTTTGATTTAAAAAGAGTACAACGGTTCAAATATTTGCTGATTTTTTAAAGATAAAAAGGGTGTTTCGAAACGGATCAAGGCCGTTCCGAAACGACCCTTGACAGTAGCAAATCCATTTCGAAACGGATCCAAATCGTTTCGAAACAGTTCTTAAGTTTAATTTAAAAAATATGACCGTTATAGCGTTTTTAACTGAATTTCTGAAAATCGTTAAGGTGTTTCGAAACGGGCTAAGACCGTTTCGAAACGACCCTTGACAGTGGCAAAAGTGTTTCGAAACGGCCCTAAGGCGTTTCGAAACGGGCTCTTAAATGCACCCCAACGGCTCTTTCTATTTTAGTCCGTTCCGAAACAGGTACCCCGCGTTTCGAAACGGGTTGGTGCAGACTGCATTTATGGTGGTAAGAGAGGGTTCCAACGGCTCTATTTATGTTCCCAACCACCCAAACGGCTAGAAATCAATGAGGAGGTATAAAAGAGACATCCAAAAGCATCAGCAACAACTATTGATCCAAAAGCAAACATCCAAACATCAAATTCAAGCAATTGTGCAAAAATCCCATTTTGTGTAAAAATCCCAATTGTAATCTTCATTCATATTTTGTTCAATTGGGTTGAGTGCTTGTATTGGGGCTATTATTTGTATTGAGAGATACCTTTTAGCCATCAAATTTCTTTGTTCACTAGTGTGAGGATTGGGTTGATTTTTGGGTAGAAAAATCAACCGAAATTGTAAAGGGTTGCCTCCTTGTCCTAGAAAAGGGGAAGATCAATTTAGTGGAATTGTTGCAAATCCTTAGTGAGGCTAAGGTAGTGGATGTAGAGTTCATTTGGAACTTGAACCACTCTAAATCTCTTGTCAATTATTTTCAATTTGCAATTTCCACCTCAAAACCTTTAAATTTCCAATTCACCCCCCCCCCCCCTCTTGGTCAATATCGATCTTGCGATCCACTAACACAAATCACCATTACTTTTATCCCCAACCACCATCCCTAATCATGCCCCTTCGGTCATCGGACCTAGCTGGTCATTTCCCCCAACATGAAGTCGCCGAAAACTGACGAATGGCGAACACGAAATCGACATAAATCTAACACTAATTTCTTCATTTTCGACGATGCCATGTTAGGGGGAAAGACCAGTTAGGTCCGGCGATCGAAAGAGTGAGCTCAAGGGCGGCGATCAACGGTGACAATTTAGTTTTTAGGTTTGGGGTATTTTAATAGTTTGGGATATTTTTAAAAATAATAATAATAAATGACATGTGTCATCTTTTGATTGGATAACTGATTTTTTCACTGTCGTTAACGGCTAGACACTTAAAATTAACGAAATAGAACGTTAGGCACTTGTTTTGAACAAAAAATAGTTTAGGCACCAAAAGTTAGCAACATGTATAGTTTGAATACTTATTATAATATTAATGATCATTTTGTAATAATTCGATAAATTTAATGAACATTTTATAACATTTTGATAAATTTAATGATATTTTAAAAAATTTAAAATATCAATAACAAAAACGATCCTTAGTTACTGTTTGTGTGTGTTTTCTAATTATTATTAAAATTATAAAGTTATATCAATAAAAAATATAAAGTTATCAACAAAAAAATTATTTGGTCTAGTGGGATGATGCACTAAATTTTTTAAGCAAGATTAGTGGTTTGAAACTTGATGTTATGAATGAAGCATTTAGGATAGAAAGGTCACCTCTGTAATAGGCTTCTGCAGTATCTAATCCGGATTAATCATTCAGTAAGTTAAACATTTATTGTTAAACAATAAAATAAAGATATTTATAATTTTTTGTTAGATTATATTTCTTATACCAATAATACATATATATTAATAGGACTTATAAAAATTATTTTTCATCAGAGTCCACCGATTGGTCCAAATAGAAAATATAACAATGTTTCTCCTGTGAGATTATACTTAGAATAATTTAATTTGTAAGGTGTAGTGACAGATTTCAAAATTAAAATATAGGGTCCAAAATTTTAGTATTTTTCTCTCCAAAATTGGTATGCAGACTTTTTTTTTCTCGTCTTACAGCTAAACTTGTTGGGAAAAAAAGTATATAATTACAACACTTGAGTTACATGAAGCGTTATAAAAAATATTAAGAAAAAATATAAACATATACTCATCTGTCTTATTTAATATGTTCAGTATTATTTTTTAATTAAATTTTTTGAACTTTAATTCATTATTATTTTAAATTTATTATTGATAAAAATGTAAAAAAAATATGTTTTAGAAACTTTCAACCGTAGTTTAAAAATATATCTTAGTATAAACTTTAATTAATTAAAATATTTAAAATAATTGTCGTCAAAGTTATAAAATGATAAAAAAAAATTAATACTTAACATATTGAATGAGAAAAAAAGAAGTAATATTTTATAATTATATTAAAATTATTAAAAAAACAATTATCATTCATCGCCATCAGCAAAGACATACAATTCGCCCTCTTTCCAAACAAAAAGAAAGAATGAAAAAAACCTTCTTTTCTCATCGCTCTCTTATTCTTCAATAGCACGATGCTTGGTCTCGAAGAACGCCCTTTATGCTCGGGCCTTACATAAAATATAGGGTTCAAATAAAAAAAATATCCACAACCGACCAATCAATACTACAGTCACCATATCTCCCGTTGTATATCATTAATATTATATCTGATATATTAAAAGTAGAGGTGACAATGGAGCGGATTAGAGATATTTTATATTTTCTATTTTATCTTTAATATCTATATGTACGATTTTAAAGAATCCTATTAAATATTTTGGGAATTTTTTCGGCTTCATACTCAACCCTTACGGATTCTTGCGGTTTTCGGCATGGGCAAATTTAAGTAGAGTTTAGTGGGCTCAATTGACCCCACTTGGTTTATAGAGAAACCTTGTAAAAATAGAAAAGTATGAGGGTAGATGGAGAAATTAAATATATTTGAACTCACTTGATCCTACTTAGTTCGTTTAATTTTAACTTTCTTGAACCCATTTAATACGGAGTCTAGCTCCGCAACTGGTTTTCGGTTAATCCTCATACCCAAAAAATAAACAAAACTTAATACATTAAAAAATATTGAACATTAAATCTTCAAAATAATAAATTTAATTTTATCAACAACAAGGAAACCATTTCAAAACTATAAAACATGACTAAAATACTAACTATTGAAACATTGCATTTGCACTACCTATAAAATAAAATATGTAACTAATAATCTATAGTTCTAAATCATGATTTATTTGTTCTAAAAGCAACTAAATTCGATAAATCTTTCCAACTATATATGATGTGATCTTAATCCATCACTTACTTTTGATTACCATACTTTCATCTTTAGTCATAAGGATGAAAGAGGATGGGGTTTTTACTAATTTTTTTTATGATTATTTTAATTACACATTGGTATTAATTATGCATGTTTATATCATTTTAGTTTAACACGTCATTCATATCTTTCATATATATATGCCATGATTGCACATCATTTCTTAGGATATTATTATTATATGTTTCTATTCATTATATATTATACTTTGTATATTAAGTAACTATATGCATGCATAACATTAATTTAGGCACATCTTTACTTAGTTTTTATTTTATTTTTCTATTTATTGCATCTGCTTATTTATGTTGTATTGTTTGTAGGATATCACAACAAACATGAACAAGGGAAGGATTCAAGATAAGCTCACCTTAGCTCATTCAGCTCCAAATTAGCTCAGAACATCTCATTCAATTCTGCCAAGAGAATGCAAGCTCTTAATAGCTCCAAACAACTCCAAATAAATCAAGATAAGCTCAATGACACTTAAGAAAAAGCTTACCTATCTAAGGGCAGCTCGTAGCAACTCAAATCTGCTAGGAAACTAAGGGAAGTTCACCCAGCTCAACGCTCAACTCTAGTCAGCTCATGCCTAGCTCAAGTAGCTCATCTCAGCTCAAGCTACCACCCCAGCTCAACACCTAAAGGGCATGTTCCCTTACCAAAAGACATGACCGACCAGCCTTGGAGGGAAACATAATGGGGCGCCATTTCTTTGGAGGGAAGGCTTCAAATGGGCGGCAAATGCATTTTGGAGGGAGTCACAATAAGCCAAATGGTTATTACTTCTTTGGAGGGAGGCACAAGCTTTAACCGAATAGATAACGACCTTTTCGGCCATGCCCTTGTAAATCTATAAATAAGCTTTTTGTAAAGCGTTGGGGTGTTCTCTAAATATGAGCGCAAGTGCACACTCTTGTCAAGTTATAGTATAAAAGATATCGTCTCCTACGAGGATTGGACAGCTAATTCGAAAGCCAATTTCTGCACATAAAATAAATCCACAAGTAAATTTCAGTTTGTAAAAGAAAAGTAAATAAACACAAGTAATTGATAAAAGAGATCAGAGTGATAGAATGGGTCAGGTTATGCTGCTTAGTAATGTGAAATTGCGTTGAATAGGTTAAGTTGCTTTGCGCTGCCAGACTTTGCTGCCTTGGCAGAAGATGGCAGATTGGTGCTTCGACGCTTTCGTTGCCTCGGCAGTGGAACGGACGGTTGACTCGGTGACAAACTCGGTAGTCCTTCAAGGCTCGACAAAACGCTTCGATATGATTCAGCTTATGTCTAAGTCAGAATATTGTTGTTGCCCACTACAAATTATATCTGTCGGCGTGAATCTTACAATGAACATCAACCTTTGGTTCGTCCTCTTTTAACTGCCTTAAACCCTAACCTATTTCTAAGCTAGATTGATCAACACCTAGTATTGATGAGATCGTGCTTACTTCTTTCGTGAGTTTGACTCTCTCAATACCAAACAAATAGATTGCTTCCAATCGATCTCTCGACTCAATTGAAAATAATGAAGAACATGAAATAAGCAAACCTTGAATTTATTGCAAAAACAAACTTGAACCTAAACAATCGTTCTCACAAGTACTTTACAACATAACCCAAACCCTAGAGAATTTAGAACATAGTGGAAGCAAGAAAACACAAGGGAAACCTAAGCTATATCGACTATGAGTTGTTCAAAATACAAGGTATGATCGGATATATAAAGGGCATGACCTAGGGTAAGTCCTCCTTGGAGTAGAAGTCTTCTTTATGATAAAGTAGCTTTTGCATTGAATGCATCCTTTAAATTTTGACTTCTTTGACTTGAAGTTGGACTCCTTGTGCCACAAGTAACCTTAAGCCGCCTTGGACAATTTTCTCTTGGGCGGCTCAGTCCGCTGTTTTTGGCATCAATAATTTGCATGGATGGGCTCGTTGGACTCAGAAAATTATGCTCTTCCAGTCGCACTCCAATTCACAAAATCCTCAAGTTGTTGCCCTGGGCGGCAGATATGGCGACAACAGCTACTCGCAATGTCTATCTCTGTGTTGAACTACTTCAGTACAACTCCTTGGTTTGTTGCCTCAGCATCATCTCCTCAGCTTTTCTCTCCTTCCGACAGCTTCTAACACCTAAAACTAAACTAAAACAATATATTTTCTCATCAAATCAAAGATATTCAATATAAACAAGGTAAAGTAAAGAATACTGCAAATAATGCATGCATGCACCTAATTATGCCTAAAATGTACTTGAGAATAGTAATAATATGAGATGAAATGTGCATAAAATATAGGACTTATAAGCACTTTACACACCCCCAAACTCGAACTATTGCTTGTCCTCATGCAATGCAATCCTAAACATACTTGCCCTTGCACTAATCAGGAAGAAGAACCTGATTTAAACTTGATTTAGCACCTCAAGGCCGTGACATCTATCATTATATTAGTGAGAGGAGAATAACATGAATTACCTCAGAATTAAACTATAATGCCAGTGCAGTGTGTGCAGAAACTGTGTACATGCTGAATCTGAAGAATATTCTAAGTAAACAAAGATGTTGTCATGGTAATATAATGTTGTTGCCGAGGCAGCATAATTAAGCACAATTTATAATCATGGCGGTAAGGGCTTTAGCTTATCACAACTACTCTTTAGGTTTAAAATTAATATAGGAGCAAACTACAAAACCTCGAACCCATTGAGTAGAGTCATCCCGTGAAGACTTTCATTCACTCATGCTAATTTGTCTATCACTTCAAAAAATTTCAGATTCATGGACTTTGATAGCAGCGGAATGTCCTTGCACATTATTTTTCTTCCGATCCGAATGTGAAATAACTATCTGTATCCAATCCGAAATTTTTAGATATTTGATCTGAATTATTCAAAAAATAAAAAACAGATTGGATATCCAAAATTTCAGATCATATTTTTTTTTTGCACACCCCTAGTCCATATGAGTGAAGATTTCGGTTATTTTTCATACTCTTCGATTGAATTCTCACGATTTTCCGATATTCCCCACCCGATTGCCGCACGTAATTAAAAGCCTATAAACTGTATACAGTGTGAATGAATAATACGGTATCACATACTCTTTCTAATAAATTTAATTTACTTAGAATTCTTTTTGACAAAATTTAGTTAAAAAGTAATTAATTGTATTTAGTTTCAAATCTATTTATATTAATTATAATTAGTATTGTATTGTAAAAACTAAAAAGAAACAATCATAATTATTCTCTCGTACAAGATCCAACATATAAATAAATCTCTCCCTTGTGTGTTGCTCCCTGCAATACTATCATTTTTTCTTTCTGCTTCTCTCCGCGTTGTTGTCTTCTTCCCTCGGATTCCCTCCGCGTTTCCTGATCCTCTCTCCCTCCTTCTGTAACTAAACCTTAATTTAATCCATCCTCTTACTTTCCATTTGCATTAACCCTTAATTAATACATTTTTGGCTCTCAATGAGAGGCGATTCACTACCCACACACCAGCGCCGTTGGGCCTCTGATACAGTTCCCTCCAAAACCACACTTAGCTCGCCGGCCACTGAGTCCAACTCGGCCGAGGAGTTCGTCGAGGTCACTCTTGATCTCCAAGACGATGACACCATCATACTACGAAGCGTCGAGCCGGCCACCGTCGATGACGGATCAGCCGATACTCCGGCATCCGCATCTGCCTCCGTTTCTCGATCGTCGACGATCAAGAGGAGCTCTTCGAATAGACTGCGACAGTTTTCGCAAGAGCTGAAAGCCGAAGCCGTGGCTAAAGCGAAGCAGTTCTCACAAGAGTTAAAAGCCGAACTACGCAAGTTCTCGTGGGGACACGGACACGCCGGTCAGGCTATAACTGGATTCGATTCGGCTTTAGCCGCCCGGGCTCTAAGAAAGCAGCGAGCGCAGCTTGACCGAACACGGTCCGGCGCTCAAAAAGCCCTCCGCGGTTTAAGATTTATAAGTAACAATAAAGCCAATGCATGGGAAGAAGTTGAAAACAATTTCAACAAACTCGCCAAAGACGGTTTTCTCTTTCGCTCCGATTTCGCAAAATGCATAGGTTTTTCATTTCAACGTTACATTTTCTCAATCCATTTTCTCAAACTCTGAAAAGACTTTTGAGTAGATATTTATTTTTTCGTATGATTTACCGTGTTGTCAAGGAATGAGAGACTCGAAGGAATTTGCGTTGGAGATGTTTGATGCATTGAGCAGGCGAAGAAGATTAAAAGTTGAAAAGATTAGCAAAGATGAGCTTTATGAATATTGGTCTCAAATCACCGATCAAAGCTTTGATTCTCGCCTCCAGATCTTCTTCGACATGTACGCCGGCACTATTAAACTAAGCTTTTCTTCTTTTAATTAATCATTAAATTAAAGCTTAAAAGTTCACACACTGTGTTTGAGATCCGCCCGTAATTTTGGAAACTAATAGGATTAAAAATTGGACAAAACCATCTTTTAATAAAGTTGTAAGCGGATTCCCTTTTTCTGATGCGTTTAATTAATGTTACAGGGTGGACAAGAATGAAGATGGTAGAATAACCGAGGCTGAAGTAAAAGAGGTAAAAACAAATATAATATTAAAAAATTGGATTAGGCAGCTACGTTAAACTAATTCATTAATCCATTAACATGCATAAATGAAATTTAGTTTTCAAGTGATTAGTATTAAAAACTTGATACATAATCAACGTTAGGCGGGAATTGGGTGACCTTAAATCACAAGAATTTTTGTCCCCAAAACTAACTACTCCAATTTTAGTGAAGTTGGTGGGGGCATTTAGATATGTATAATTATAATTTCAATTAGTATTCTTGTATTACAATTAATTCTTATTTTCCCATGTTTAGATTATTATGCTTAGTGCTTCAGCAAACAAGCTATCGAGATTGAAGGAGCAGGCAGAAGAATACGCAGCTCTGATCATGGAAGAGTTGGACCCTGAAAGACTTGGATATATTGAGGTGGGTCCATTATTTTATTCGCATCGGTACACTGATGTTTCCATGACCAAATGTTCCCCTCTTTTCTTGTTTTACATATATCTTACAATTCTCAATATTATAAGGTACCAAAGAAAGGATATTCTAGAATCGAATAAAGCAAGTTGAGATAATTATTTATCCTTGCAGTTTGACTTCATTTATAAATTAGGTACCAAGACGGAGCATTTATTAATTGAGTCGAGTAAAAAAAATTAAGTTAATTTAGTTAACGAGTCCTATTTTATAACTTAAAATCTATTTAAAAAAATTTCGAATTTTTCATGCTAAGTTGAAAAATTCAGTTTTCAATTCAAATTGAGTTTTGTTCACCCCTATTAGGTACCACACTGGTAAATTAGTCTCAGTAAGATATCCAATGGATCAACCAACATGGGCCATGAATTTTGCATATCATTATATATTTATATAAAAGAAACAGCTGTTAAATTGGACTTTTTCACCCAAAAGTCTATAGTTAGGCCAAAAATGATCAAATCTTCCTACAGTCCGGTTCTGGTTTTGTTCAACTGCAACGAGGAAAGAATGATGAAGCAAGAATAAGGAGCCTTTTACTAGAGGCAGCTCAACTTATCTTATGTTGGTATACAGTAACTTACATTTTAGGTGGTTCAACAGTTTTTAATCCGGACCAAGTACCTTGAACTCTATACACACAAAAGTTAGATGAATTGGTTCTTATCCATAATAAATATTAGTACAACCAAAATTCGATTACTGTACAGTACATTTTCCACTTTAATATCTCAAATCACAGGTTTATCTAGTCAATAATTGCTGCATTTAACTTTCAGTTTCACTAAGTTTAGTAGCAGTCTTTTGCTTTAATTGGTTTATTTCTATGTGCGAAAATGATGCAGCTATGGCAACTGGAGACACTTCTCTTGCAGAAGGACACATATCTGAGCTATAGTCAAGCCCTAAGCTACACAAGCCAAGCCCTTAGCCAAAATTTACAAGGACTAAGAAAGAAGGGCAGAATCAGAAGAATGAGCACTAAACTTTTGTACTATTTAGAAGAGAATTGGAAGAGGATATGGGTGATGTCACTTTGGATTATGATTATGATAGGGCTCTTTACTTGGAAGTTCTTTCAATACAAGCAGAAAAGTGCTTTTGTAGTCATGCGTTATTGTGTCCTCACAGCCAAAGGAGCCGCCGAGACCCTCAAGTTTAACATGGCTCTTATTCTCTTGCCGGTATGCCGAAACACCATTACTTGGCTCAGGTCCACCAAGTTGGGTCTCTTGGTTCCTTTTGACGACAATATCAACTTTCACAAGGTATGTTAGCAGATATCAGTATACCAACTCTTTTATAAACTAGTATATGCTGCCAGAAATAAAGAATTAGGTACTACCATGCATTAGTTTGACAAGTGATTATAGTTTGAAAGTTGTTCATGATTCCCGATCAATTTGAATTTGTACAGACAATAGCTGCTGCAATTGTTATTGGAGTCATCCTGCATGCTGGTAATCATCTTGCCTGTGATTTTCCAAGGCTGATCCACTCTTCTACCCGTGACTATGGAATCTATCTCCATGATTTCGGAAGTCATAAACCAACATACATGGACCTGGTAAAGGGACCTGAAGGAGTGACCGGAATTTTAATGGTTATCTTCATGGCAATTGCATTTACACTAGCAACAAAATGGTTTAGGCGGAACCTGATTAAGCTGCCCAAGCCTTTTGATAGAATAACTGGCTTCAATGCTTTTTGGTACTCACACCACCTGTTTGTCATTGTCTACATCTTGCTCATCATCCATGGTGTCTTCCTTTATCTCGTGCACATATGGTATCGTAAGACGGTATACATTTATAACTTTTTCCTTTCTCAGGTGATTGCACAAGTTCTAATAACAGGATTTTATTTTAACTAGTAACTGTTTCATGGTTGCAGACTTGGATGTACCTAGCTGTTCCAGTTTTATTATATGCTGGAGAAAGGACCCTGAGATTTTTCCGTTCTGGTTTCCATACTGTTCGGCTTTTGAAGGTAAACACAACTCTTTTAACTACAATTAAGTATAGCCAACAAATTCCAGTTAATTAGAAACTGCTTTTTGAGGAAAGGAGAAACATTTAATGAGACAACTTACTTAGGAAGCGCAAACTCGAATTTAGTAAATTTGTTTCTCTTTAATTCAGGCCCAAGTATTTTGACTAATGATCTTCTTATACCTTGCATTCTCAATAGGTTGCAATTTATCCAGGAGGTGTTCTCACATTACAAATGTCTAAGCCGCCTCAATTTCGGTACAAGAGCGGACAGTACATGTTTGTGCAGTGCCCTGCTGTCTCCCCCTTTGAATGGTAAGTAAAGTAGTTTAAGCATATATAATGCTTGATGATTATTTCAACTGCTTCATTTCCTCTGTTGCGACTGAATTGTTCTCAGAATTTCCAAAACAATCTATTTAAATACTTACAGATGACAATAATTATATCAGAAACAGATTCAATTAGCTGTTAACTATAGCCCTTTTATATGAATGGGACCAGGTTCATCCTGTTTGATTTCCTTGTAAGAATGTAAAGAAAGTTTAAAATACTACAAGTTCCAATAGTGGCAAAACTTAATCAGTTCAGAGATTAGGGTGGTTGAATGTTTGCATAATGCAAAGTTTTTCTCAACTCGTGAGCTTTTATTCTGTGCACCAGGCATCCATTTTCTATCACCTCTGCTCCTGGTGACGACTACCTTAGTGTTCATATCCGTCAGCTAGGCGACTGGACACAAGATCTTAAACGCATATTTTCAGAGGTTTGTGAACTTCCTGTTGCTGGGAAAAGCGGACTTCTCAGAGCAGATGAAACGACAAAGAAAAGGTGTTTCTATTTGGTTTCACGTAGTATATTCAATACTTTCACTATTGTTTTAGAAAAAATTTAGATTCTGCAGGAATTATTGAGTAATTTTTCAATCGTTAATGTTGTTTTTCCAAAGAACAGTTTCCCAAAGCTCTTAATCGATGGGGCATATGGAGCTCCAGCTCAAGACTATCACAAGTATGATGTACTGTTACTGGTAGGCCTAGGAATCGGTGCAACTCCATTCATCAGCATTTTAAAAGATCTGCTTAACAACATTGTCAAAATGGAGGAGCAGGCAGTAAGTATCTTGTGCATAACTTTGGTTAAATCATACTCATTGTTTCCTTATCCGATTCTCAATAATGCATCTTTATTTTCAGGATTTGGCCTCAGATACCAGTAGGACACCGGACCAAACTAATGGGTGCAATGAATCAACAGCTCCTGACAGATTGTCACCCAAACGAAAGAAAACTCTTAAGACGACCAATGCTTACTTTTATTGGGTAACCAGGGAGCAAGGTTCATTCGACTGGTTCAAAGGAGTAATGGATGAAGTTGCAGATCTTGATCAAAGGGTAAACGAACTAATCAACTCTAATTTTCCCATGTCGCGTGGTGCCTATAAGTCGATATTATTCTCTTTGGGTGTCCACCAGCTCTTTAAGGTTTTGTTGCTCGAAAGTGTACTTTCCCAAGCTTGAATCCAGGTCCTATGGGAGTCCATTTTACAACATTGGTGCCATTGGGTGGATACACAAAGACGACAATACCGACTTATAGACACAAAGAGTATCCGGGGTGTCATCAGGTCATGATGGAATATACCTTAAGAATTACTGATTTGTCACTTTGAACACTAGGGGGTGATTGAAATGCACAACTATTTGACAAGCGTGTACGAGGAAGGGGATGCACGTTCCGCTCTCATCACCATGGTACAAGCACTAAATCACGCCAAGAATGGCGTCGACATAGTTTCGGGCACCAGAGTAAGTTGCTTTTGTGTCTGTCATTTTCATCCTCTCAGCATATAAATATAATCCCACTACTTCACATCAAAAATCTTCATGATGAGAGTGCAATCAAAAATTCCTACTGCATGTATCATTATCAGGTACGGACCCATTTTGCAAGGCCTAAATGGAAGAATGTTCTTTCCAAACTAAGTTCCAAGCACTGCAACGCAAGGATAGGTGATCCCCCCTATGCCATTTTAATCAATCAAATGAAAATAGCAATATTCTTTTGTATATTCTAATACTTGTGTTGTGTTGGTGGAGCAGGAGTGTTTTACTGTGGAGCACCGGTTTTGGCAAAAGAACTCAGCAAGCTCTGCTATGAGTTCAACCAAACAGGTTCCACTAAATTTGAATTCCACAAGGAGCATTTCTAAAGAGAAATCAACATTGGAGAGGGGCAAATAGAACCCTAACTACTTTCCTTTTACCTAGAGAAATGAAGAATTATTTACAATATTAACCCGAGAAAGCAGGAGTTTTGTACAGCCTTGGGAAAGAAAAACAATTAGTGTTGAATCAGGGGAAATGGCTTGGAATCATTTGATTGATTGGGCATGAGAGTGCGGTACAGCTGCACGGAACGGTTGGGGCAGATGATGAAATGATAAGGAAATGATAGCATAGCAGGTACATGGATGGATTAGAATGAAAGAAGACAATTTAGAATTTGGATGGTGAAGATTTCCAGGTGCAATTACATTCTATAGTATATAGGAATGTTCATTACTTTTCTTACAATAAGGACCAGATTGTCACGTTAATGTTATTATTCACACTTTTTGTATGTTATTTGTCACACAAATCTGAGATCAGAATTTTTGTTAAAGCCCAATCAAATCTTTAATTTGTTAAATTCTGATTAAATGGGAAAATTTTTAAGAATTCAGGGTCAAATTGGAAATTTAACCATCAGATTGCATATACAAACATTAGGACCAAAACGTGAGAAATCCAAAACATTTAACCATCAGATTCAGTGCCCAACGGTCGAGTGTTCCGTAACGGGGAAGATCCGTTCCGAAACGCGGGACCGTTCCGAAACAAGTTGCGGAACAGGGCTTGGCAGTGGCAAATCCGTTTTGGAACAGCTCTACCTGTTTCGAAACGCTAAGGCCATTTCAGGCCCTCTGTTCCGAAACGGTAACACCCGTTTCGATACGGACTGCCCAGAATTGCAGATTTTTGCTGGTTTAATACACAAATGACCCATCAAACGCATTCCAAAGACCACCAAATCATACCAGCAAGTCATTCAACACTATATGAACATATTAGCATCAACCAATCTCAATCTTAGCCTCAATTAAAGAAAAACCCAATTCTATAGGCATGCATCCTATATAGAAAAACCATGCAACCATCAAAACATCAAACCAAATACCAAAAGGCCATTTACATGTCTCAACATCATCAAAAGCATAAAACCAACTTAGGGAGTCCAAAACATCTCCCAAAAACACAATTTAGGTTCTCATTGCCAAATGCCAAAAGCTAATAGTGTTAGGAAAACATTCACCATACATGAGCTTAGTCTTCACTTGGATCCTTGACCTCCTTGCTGCTCTTTATACACTTCAATGCTCTGCATTATTGGTTTAAGAAAGAGAGAGCGTAAGCACATAGCTTAGTGAGGAATGCTCAATTAAAACATCACAATAATGCATTTGTAAAAACACCTTTTCAAGGCCTTTAGATTCAAAACAACATTTATCATGCAATTATGCATACAAACCAAGCATCTCTTGCTTCAATCCATCATCATGTCATATTGGCTTACAAGTGATAATCCATAACATTTTACAACTCAAAAACACAATCGGATACGCGGATTACAAGCGTTGTCCCATACGCTTCATACACACTACCAATATCAAGGTGGAGCATGGTACAATCACAACCCCTCAACACCCGTGATGGAGACTATGGTACAATCACAACCCCTCCACATCACTCATTGGTAGTTGTATAACATCACTAACGAGAACACTGGACACACAACACAAGATCCACAAATGGACTTTTAACCACCATTGTGATCTTAACACAAGATCCACTCATGGACTTTTAACCACCATGGTGATCTTAACCATCTCGTTAGTGTACTTGGATGGAGTTTACGGTACAATCACAACCCCTCGACATCCAAGGCGACTTTATTCACGGTGCACCCAATCCTATAGCCGGCTAACTATATCCGATTCAAGTACTTTTAAACCAACACATCACTTGCCAATATACATCATTTTACATCATTAATCCACTGTTTTAAAGCATTTAACAAAGCCATCAACCATCATGCATTACTATGCATCAAAACCACATTTATCAATGTTCAAAACAAGGATCTCTTACCTTGAGCATCCTTCAACACATGGCTTACAAAACCAGCATTATACATGCTAAAATATGCTTTCAAAACAGAATTTAAAACATACAAAATAACACATTGCATTCAACCATCTCATGGTTCATCAACAAGAGAGTTTTTCCAAAAACTTACTCTTGAGCTTAGCTAAGTTGTTTAGACTTAAACTAAGCTCCCATAACCTTCAAACAATGGTTTCAAAGCTGAAAACCAAACTTCACTCACCGATTCCGTTTCGCAAGCTTGCCGAAACACCAATCAAGCTTTCGGATCAACACCACAAGGATCCGAAGATGTCTCCCCTGTTTTAAACACATCAAAGCAGAGGATTAATGCATCATCATGCATTAATATCTTCAACCAAGACACCTAAACTCGCTGCTCTCATCAATACTCACATTTCGGCTACCAAACACAACCGAAATCACATCCAAACATCTCTACAACACTACCCAGCCAAGATACATCAATTCCAATCATTCTTATACATCAATTAACATCCAAAAAGGATCTAATCACGTCCTTATACCTCCAGCTATAGCAGATCATCAAAATCACCCCAAAACCACCATTAACTCAATCAAAAACTTAGGAAAATCAACCTATTCGGGATTGCATTGATTAAACCTCAATTACACATCATTTATACATCCAATTCACATCAAAAAGACGTCTCAAAACAGAGCCCAATCATTTAATACGAATTTCCTCAAAATTGAATCCAAATCTTGCATTTAAAGCCAAGATCAAGAACACAACATTAAAACCTTTAATAAAACTCAAATCAAGGATTGAGAACTTGGGAATTTCAGTAAAGAACTGAGTATTTAGAGGAGAAGGACGTTCATACCTCTAAATGTGAGTTTCTCCTTGTTTAAAGCCAAGATTCTTGAAAATTCAATAAGCAAATGATAAGGATTTGGTGTAGGAATGATTAGAGATCAATTAGAGATTGAAATCTCATCTTTAGATGTTAAAATCAGAGGAAAAATGGCTGGGGAAATGTGTTTGGCTGAGAGAAAATAGAGAGAAAATGAAGTGGGAAAATTTAACAAAAGTTAGTTATGAAAACCAAAATATCCATTTCCCTCTTTTTCCTTTTATTAGATATCATTTAATAAATGTTTAATATTAAGAAAAATCTGGAGAAAACTCTTCTTGGGTAAATTAGCTCCTTAAAGATTCAAAGTTTCAATCCTTTTAAAATAGTCACCAACTTTTCAAAAATTACATTTTAGTCACTAACTTGAAATGTCACATTTCGAAACCTCATTTTGAAAAATTGATTTCACCACTCTCTTATATATAATAAAAGAGTATTTTTAAATATTTTTCCATATTTTTAATGCATCCCGAACTAGGCTTTCCCTAAGAACCACCTTTTATAATCGAACCGAAATCCGACCGGTCCGACTCAAACCCAAAACTTCTAAGCCCAAAATTGGGGTGTTACACTTAAACTAAGCTCCCAAAACCTTCAAACATTTGTTACAAAGCTGGAAACCCAACTTCACTCACCAATTCTGTTTCGCAAGCTTGCAAAAACGCCGATCAAGCCTCCGGATCAACACCACAAGTATCCGAAGATGTCTCCCTTGTTTTAAACACATCAAAGAAGAGGATTAATTCATCATCATGCATTGAAATCTTCATCCACCACACCTAAACTCGCTGCTCTAACCAAAACTAACATTTCGTCTACCAAACACAACCGAAATCACCTCCAAACTCTTCCAAAACATAACCCAGCCAAGATCCATCACTTCTAACCATTTCTAAACATCAATTAACATCCAAAATGAACCTAAACTCGTCCTTATACCTCCAGCTATAACAGAACACCAAGATCATCCCAAAAACCACCATTTTCATAAGCAAAACTTAGGAAACACAACCTATTCGGGATTGCATTGATAAAACCTCATTTACACATCATTTGACATCCAAAATACATTTAAGAATCATCTCAAAACAGAGCCCAAACAATCATAACGAAATTCTTCAAGATTTCCTCCAAATCTTGAGTTTTAAGCCAAAATTAAGTTCACATCATCAAGACCATTTATAAAACTTAAATTAAGGATTAATAACTTGGGAATTTCAGTAAAGAACTGAGTATTTAGAGGAGAAGAACAACCTTACCTCTAAATGGCGATTTCTCTTTTATTTGAGCCAATTTTCTTAAAAATCCAAAAGCAAATCAATAGGATTTGATGCAAGATGATTTAGGAACTAATTGATGATTGAAATCTCATCAATTGAATTGAAAATCAATGGAAAATTTTCTGGAGAAAGGTGTTTGGATGAGGGAATTTTGAGAGAAAAAGAGATGAGAAAATTTTAAGAAAAGTTAGTTATGAAAATCTAAAAAGTGGTTTCTCTTTTTCACCTAATTAATTAAATCTCTTTAATTAAGGAAAAATCTTGAGAAATCCTTTTTGGGTAAATTAGCTCCTTAAAGATTCAAAGTTTCAATCCTTACAAAACAATCACCACTGAACTTTTCAAAAATCACATTTTAGTCACTAATCCAAAATGTTGTATTTCCAAACCCTATTTTGTATAATTGATTTCACCACTCTCTTATATATATTAAAAGAGGATTTTTAAATATTTTTCCATATTTTTAAAGCATCCCAAACTAGACTTTCCCTAAAACCTCCTTTTATATTCGAACCGAAAATCAAACCGGCCCGATTTAGACCCTAAACTTCCAAGCCCAAAATTGGGGTGTTACAATATTTATCCTTTGAGAGGAACTTTGAGAGTTTACCAAATTCATCTCTTTGTAAAAGTGAGTGGATTAAGCTTTAGGTAGAAAGCATAATCAATTTGTAAGGTTACCTCCTCATCCAAGAAAAGGGGAAGAATTCAAGTAGTGAATTGGTTGAAAATCCTTAGTGGGAACTAAGGTAGTGGATGTAGAGTTCATTTGGAGAACTTGAACCACTCTAACCACTTGTGTCACTTTTTATTTTTCACTCTTACCTCCTACCAAATTTTTAATTACCAATTCACCCCCTCTTGCTTATTTGCAATTGTGTGATCAACTCAACAATTGGTATCAGAGCTACACTCATTTGAAGGATTACAATTCTCTTGAGTCGATTCTGGGAGAGTTTTATCAACAACTAGTTAAGCAATGACATCCACCTCCAACTCCAGCCTCTACGAGTCCCAATCTACAATCAAGCCACCATTCTTCAATGGGGATAACTACCCATATTGGAAGAATAGGATGAGGCTCTTCATCAAGTCTACCGACTACATGGTGTGGGATGTGGTTGAAGAATGTTCATACATTCCCATGAAGAGAGATAGTGAAGCAAGACTTGTCCCAAAGGTGAAAGCCGAAATGACGGAAGATGAATGAAGAAGGATGTAAGTGAATGATAAAGCTCTTCATGTAATCTTTTGTGCACTTGGTCCAGATATCTACTCCAAGGTGTCTTCGATCGTGAATGCCAAGGAGGTTTGGGACACCCTCGAGACAACATATGAGGGAATTAGCGATGTCAAGGAAACAAAAATTGGGCTACTCAATCTAAGCTACGAAAATTTCAAGATGGATCCCGATGAGAGTGTTTCCAAGATGTTTGATCGATTCTCGATCATTGTCAATGGATTGAAAGGTTTCGGTGAGATCATCCCTGAAGACAAGTTAGTGAGAAAATTGTTGTACTCTCTTCCGGAATCATGGGATAGCAAGAGAACGACTATTATTGAAGCTCGAGATTTGAAGACTCTCAAGCTTGATGCTCTTGTTGGATCTCTACTCACCCATGAGATCATGAGGAAGGGAAGAGCAGAAGAAAATAAAATGGTTGAGAAGAAGAAGGTTGGAATCGCTCTTAAAGCTTCATACCATGAAAGCGATTCGAGTGAAGATGAAGATGAGGAGATGGCCATGTTGGCCAAACGGTTCACTCGCTTTATGAAGTCCAATCGTGGGAGAAAGTTCATTAGAAAAGGAGACTTCAAGAGCAAGAGTAAGGAATAGGAGGACCAAATCACTTGCTATGAATGCAAAAAGCCCGGCCATATCCGTTCCGAATGTCCTCAATTCAATAGGAAGAGCTTTGGGAAGAAGAACAAGCTCAAAGCTCAAGTAGCAACTTGGAGTGACGATGAGTCATCCGAGGAGGAGGAGGAAGTGGCCAATCTTTGTCTCATGGCCATTGATGATGAACCAAAGGTAAATCCTAACTCATCTAATTTTGATTTTACCTTTGATGAGCTTCAAGATGCTTACGATGAATTGCAAGAGGTTTACGATGAGTTAGTTAGAAAATATAAAGAATCCATTTTGAGAAACAAGAAAACCATTTCCGATTTGAAAAATCAAAATAAAACATTTTCAAAAACTAACTCCAAATTGGAAAAGAAAGTTTTGTTTTTAGTAAATCTTTCAAATGATCTTAAAACGAAAAATCCTGAACTTGAAAAACTTCTTTCCGATTTTAAAACATCAATTGCTATTGGGAAAAACCATTTCGAAAAAGGAAACTCTTCTAAATCCCAATATGTAAAAAGAAAACCTTTTATTCCTAAACAAAGAAATTTTCATAAGCAATCTAGAGGTCAAAAGGTTAGAAGTGTTTGGGTTCCTAAGGAACTCATTATTTCTAATAATATGAATGCTATTGCTTCTTGGATTCCTAAGGGAACCAAAATTTTGAAGGCTAACACACATGGACCCAAAATGATTTGGGTACCAAAAATCAAGGCCTAATTTCTTTGTTTGTATGGGGAGCATTGCTACAAGGCCAAAGCTTCAAGCCAAAACTCATGGTACCTTGATAGTGGATGCTCAAGACATATGACCGGTCATAATAGTAGATTCGTGGAACTAAAGCCAAAGAGTGGTGGAGTGGTAACTTTCTGTGACAACTCCAAAGGCCACATTGAAGGAATAGGCTCCATTGGTAATCACTCTTCTATTTTCATTGAAAATGTTTTGTATGTCAACGGTCTTAAACATAATTTATTGAGCATTAGTCAATTATGTGATAAGGGTTTTAATGTTTTATTTGATAAAAGTGGTTGCAAAATTGTGAACATTAAAACAAATCAACTAATGCTCATATGACATAGAATAGGCAATATCTACATGGTGCTTTTAGATGACATCCATTCATCCCATACATGCTTAGTTGCACATGATGAACATGACTCATGGCTTTGGCATAGAAAATTAGGACATGCTAGCATGAGTGTCTTAGAGAAATTAATTTCCCTTAATCTAGTTAGAGGTTTACCCAAACTTAAAATTTCTAATGATAAAATTTGTGATGCATGTTCAAAGGGTAAACAACATAGAACTTCATTTAAATCCATTAATGATGTCTCTACTAGTAGATGTTTACAATTGATTCATATAGATCTTTTTGGGCCTATTAGAACAATGAGCTTGGGTGGTAAATCATATGCCTTTGTACTTGTAGATGACTATTCTAGGTTTACTTGGGTTCTATTCTTAAGTACAAAATATGAGGCTTTAGAAAAATTCATCACATTTTCTAAAATAATTCAAAATGATCTTGAACTTAAAATTTGTCACATTAGAAGTGATCATGGAACCGAATTTCAAAATCTAGGTTTTGATGAGTTTTTAAATGAAAATGGGATTAGCCATAATTTTTCCGCACCTCACACTCCTCAACAAAATGGGGTAGTTGAGAGGAAAAAGCGAACTTTAGAATAAATAGCTAGAACCATGCTTTGCAAAAATAATTTACCTAAATATTTTTAGGCGGAAGCCACAAATACTGCTTGCTATATTATAAATCGAGTAATAATTTACCTTTTGGTTGCAAGTGTTTTGTCTTGAATAATGGTAACGAAAACTTAGGTAAATTTGATGCTAAAAGTGATAAAACAATTTTCTTAGGGTACTCTTAAAACTCTAAAGCCTGTCGTGTATTTAATAAAAGAACTCTAGTAGTTGAAGAGTCTATACATGTTGTTTTCGATGATAACCTCCTTCTGAGGAAGGAATCTTGTGATGATGATGATGTAGGAATTCTTGATGCCATTGATGGAGGACAAACATCAAAGGTGGATGAGATTCCAACTAAAGATGAGGATACACAAGATCCACCTCTTGAAGCCTTGAAGGACTTGGCTCTTGAAGAAAATGAGGTATCTTTCCCAAGGGAGTTCAACTATGTCAAAGGTGGTGAAATCTTGGGTGATCCATCAAAGGGGGTAACTACTAGATCCTCTCTCAAATTAATGAACCATGTTGCATTTCTTTCATGCATTGAGCCTAAAAATATTAAAGAAGCTTTAAAAAATGATTTTTGGATTTTGGCCATGCAAGAGCAATTAAATCAATTTGAGAGAAGTAAAGTTTGGACATTAGTTGAAAGGCCTAGTAATCAATCTACTATAGGAGCTAAATGGGTGTTTAGGAATAAATTAGATGAAAGTGGTAATATAGTGAGAAACAAGGCTAGGCTTGTTGCTCAAGGCTATATCCAAGAAGAGGGAATTGGTTTTGATGAGACATATGCACCCGTAGCTAGGATGGAAGCCATTAGGATGTTTTTAGCATTTTCATGTTATAATGATTTCAAGCTTTTTCAAATGGATGTGAAAAGTGCTTTTTTAAACGGTTTTATAAATGAAGAAGTGTATGTTGAACAACCACCGGGTTTTGAGGATTCAAAATTTCCAAGCCATGTGTTTAAACTAACAAAAGCTCTTTATGGTTTAAAACAAGCTCCTAGAGCTTGGTATGAGAGACTTTCAAATTTCTTAATTGAAAAGGGTTTTGAAAAAGGAAAGGTGGACACTATACTCTTCATAAAAATATATAACAATGACATCTTAGTAGTACAAATCTATGTCGATGATATCATTTTTGGTTCTACTAATGAATGTTATTGTAAAGAATTTTCTAAGCTAATGCAAGGTGAGTTCGAGATGAGCATGATGGGGGAGCTCTCATTCTTTTTGGGACTCCAAGTCAAACAAAGGAAAGATGGCACCTTCATAAATCAAGCTAAGTACGTGAATGATATGCTCAAAAAGTTCGGCTTGGAGAATGCAAAACCTCAAGCCACACCTATGAGCTCTTCCATAAAGCTTGACAAAGATGAAGGAGGTAAGTGTGTTGATTCTAAGCTTTATAGATCCATGATAGGTTCTTTGCTTTACCTTACCGCAAGTAGACCGGATATCATGTTTAGTGTTTGCTTGTGTGCTAGGTTTCAAGCTAGTCCTAGAGAATCACACTTAGTTGCCATTAAGAGAATTTTTAGATACCTTAGAGACACACTTAACTTAGGCCTTTGGTATCCTAAAGATTCCTCCTTTAGCCTTCATGCTTATTCAGATACGGATTATGGGGGATGTAAGATAGATAGGAAAAGTACTTTTGGGACATGCCAATTCTTAGGCAGTATGCTCGTATCTTGGTTCTGTAAGAAACAAAATAGCGTAACCTTATCTACCACCGAGGCGGAGTACATATCCTTAGGGAGTTGTTGTGCTCAAGTCTTTTAGATGAAGCAACAACTCTTAGATTATGGTGTTGAAGTAGAAACCATACCCCTTAGGTGTGACAACACTAGTGTCATTTGTCTCACTAAGAATCCCATCCAACACTCTAGAACCAAACACATAGAAATTAGACATCATTTCATTAGAGATCATGTGTTGAAAAATGATTTTGTTTTAGAGTATGTTGACACCTTGAACCAATTAGCAGATATATTCACAAAGCCCTTAGATAAAGAGCGCTTTTAGACCCTTAGGAGAGAGTTAGGTTTAACTAGCCTTTCTTGACCCCTTCTAGGTCCAAAAATGTCAAAATATGCTTGAAATTGTTTGTGATTCATGCTTGTGTTAATTTTGTTCTTTTTGCTTCTATGTATGTTGCTAGGGGGAGTATGCATTAAGCTTAGCCATTAAAACTTGTTCATAGGACATTTACATGCATTTAGGGACGTTTCAAGTTGGATTTTTGCACTTAAATCTGTCAAAAATGCCTTATATGGTAAAGGCGTATCGATACGCTTCAGCCGTATCGATACGAGTTCATAACTGGGAAAACTTTGAAGCTGAACGTGTATCGATACGACCCCGCATATCGATACGGTTAAAGTCAAGGGAAATAGTCAAAGCCAAGTCGTACCGATACGGTCCCACATGTCGATACGGTAGTAACGACGAATAAAATAATTAGGGTTAAAGGGTATCGATACGCGTGTATAGTGTATCGATACGGCCTCGACGGAGATGCTATTTAGGGCTGCATCTTTAAAAGTCTTTAAAAACAAAAACCCCTCTTTCTCTTCAAAACCCTAGCCGCAATACCCTATAAAACCCCCTTCAATCCTTCAATTTTTACCATCAAACTTAAAAATTCTTTGAGGGTTTTAAATCTCCACATCAAAGCTAAGCTTTGTCAACAAATCTTGTGCATTCACATCAACACATTCATCCAATCTAAAGTTCAAGGTATAAAACTCTTCTTTTTTATTTTCTTTGATTTTCGTTTGATTTTTATAATTGTTTCAATTTAATTTTTGTACAAAACATAGTTTTATATTATGGGTTTCAACTTTTTCATAAATATTTTTCAAAAATCAAAATTTTTTCATTCGAATATATTTTCTATTCGTATTTTTTTAATTTTTTCTCAAATTTGTATATATCTTTTTAAAATTAAATTTTCTTTTACAATTACCTTGAATTATTAGAATTTATTGGATTGGATAGGATGTTAATTAAATACATATTTGAATCGTTTTTTATGTGTTTTCAGGGTTATGGCACCGTCGAAAAAGAGAACTAAGCGTTATCTTGCTACTTCCGATCCTAGTGAGGATGCCGAGGGTAAGCCTAAACCTAATCTCCCTTATATTATCCAATTAAGTTTTCCCGATGATGCTGATATAGCTCGGTACAAACTATTTCAAAGCGTGACCCTTAGGGAAGATCGTGTTGTGTCAGTCCCATTCTTAAGTTCTGCCCGTTTTAAATTCCAATACCTCCCTTTAATTAAGCAATGGAAGTTTTTAACTTTTTTGAGCATTCCTCCTATTATATATAGGAATCTAGTCATCGTATTCTTTTCCAATGCTTTATGTGTTCATGATGAAGCTAGTGAGAATGTCATTGCTATTGAATCCTCTGTTATGGGCAAAACCTTTACAATTGATCAAAAAACTTTATGTAATGTCTTTGGTTTTGAAAACATTGGTATTGATGATGAGAGGTCTTTGGGTACGGGTCCTTTAGGCTCAATCAAAGTCTTAAATGCTCATGACTGTATCCTTCATCTTCTTGTCTCTTGGTTTTTTCGTCCATCAAGAGGGAAATTTTCTACTATTCGTCAAGTAGATGATTTTTGGCTTAGGTGCTTTAGGGAAGGTCAACGTCCAAACCTTTGTCAAATTATGTTTGCCGACCTTGTCTATCTTGTCCAACACAGTCACACCAAACAAGTCACATCTTTTTACTACTCTACGGCTTTGAGTTAGCTTTTTCATTCCCTTGACATTGATTGTTCCCATGACTATCCCGAAACCCTTGGCCTACCCATAGATGAGCGTTCTGCCACTGGAATTTTAATGGACTTAGCATACCGATACGATATTACCCCGTATAGATACGATATTCATCTGGGCAACTCTTTCAATGAAACCGTACTAATACGCTTTGCAACCGTATCGATACGATAAGCTTATCTTTGAAAAATCTTTGCATTTAATTTTTTGACCATTACTTGTCAGTTGGTTGGTTTTCCAATTTTTAAAAGACCGTTATACCGTATCGATACACTTGGTATGCGTATCGATACGCTCTTTAAGAAAACCAAACTTGGGATTCCAGTGAGCAAACATCGTATCGATACGGCCATCCGTACCGATACGCCCCTTAAAACCGTACCGGAACGCCTTTTTTGCGTATCGATACGCTCTATTTTTCAGTCACAATGGCTCTTTCCTCTTTGATGCAGGTATCGATACGCCCTCTTCGAGTACCGATACGGTAGGCTGCAGAGCTGCATTTATTGGGGGAAAAATGCTTTCAACGGCTCTATTGATGATCCCAACTACCCAAACGGCTAGAATTCAATGCAAGGGTATAAAACAAGCTTCAATTGACCAAGCAATAACTACTGAACCTACAAGCAACATCAAAGCATAAAATCCAAACCCTAGTGCTCTTCATAGTCAAATTCTTGTACCCAACTCTTGTGATCTTATTATAATCTTGTATTGTGAGTTTGGGGTGTTTGAAATTGTATTTGGGTAAACATTTATCCTTTGAGAGGAACTTTGAGAGTTTACCAAATTCATCTCTTTGTAAAAGTGAGTGGATTAAGCTTTGGGTAGAAAGCTTAATCAATTTGTAAGGTTACCTCCTCATCCAAGAAAAGGGGAAGAATTCAAGTAGTGAATTGGTTGAAAATCCTTAGTGGGAACTAAGGTAGTGGATGTAGAGTTCATTTGGAGAACTTGAACCACTCTAACCACTTGTGTCACTTTTTATTTTTCACTCTTACCTCCTACCAAATTTTTAATTGCGAATTCACCCCCTCTTTGCCATGTGCAATTATGTGATCAACTTAATAGGGCTGATGTTCGGTAGCATGTTAATTGGAATGTTAGGGACGACACAAATGTTGATTTTTAGTTTGATTAATGGATTTGGGACATTGGGCCATTTGTTCATCATGTGCTGCCAACCGTTACTGGCCATATGCAACGTTGTAAGGTGGTGACTATGGTCCAGGAAAATGGTGAGTGGCGATGGGATCTTTTGTAGCACTTGTTTATGAATGATGTGTTTATGTGAATTACAGCTGTCAAGACCCCTATTCAGGGCCTATGACGTGACTCGATTGGCCGGAAGGGTTATGTTACGAACCGGTTCTCTCTTCGATCATCTTATGACATTCGAATGGGTGCTTCTATTGGTGAACTGGACGTAGGATGGAAAGTTCTTCGACGGTTTAATGGTCCACAATGGTTGTGAGTTTTTTATGGCTTGTGTGTAAAGGGAAGTTGTTGACCAATGCCGAAATATTTCAACACCATTTTTCTACGGGCTCTAGGTGCCCTCTATGTCAGGCTCCGGTAGAGGATGTGGATCAACTTTTTCGTTCATGCCTTTCAGTGTTAGTGGTGTGGATGGTGATTATAAAGTAAGATCGCTTAGTGGAGTTCTTGTCCTTGGACATTCATACATGGTTTATTTGTAACTTGTCAAAGCATGGCTATTTTTCGAAGGAGAGTCGAAATTGGGATACTTTGTTCGATGCTTTTCTCTGGAATAAATGGTTGTATAGGAATTTGATCGTCTTCACATGTCCATTGGAGGGTTTGAATTTTATCTTGGAACGAAGCTAATACCTGCAAGGTTCGTTTCTTAGGTCGGTCTAGTTGCTAAGGGCCCATCCCTTCCTGTCGTGTCTAGTGTTCAACGACATGTTTTGTGGTCACTACCGGAGCCTGATTGGATTAAACTAAGTACAGACAGGACAAGGTAAGCTGATGGTGTTTCCTCGTTTGGAGGGGTTCTTCGCGACCACAATGGTATGTGGCGAGCTAGGTTCTCGAAATTCATAGGGGTTTGCTCGAATTTAGAGGCTGAATTATGGGGAGCTTATTGTGGTTTGCTTTGAGCATGGAAAAGTGGATATCGTCGTCTAATATTTGAGGTGGATAGTATGGATGCATTTCGGGTTCTGAAGAAGGATTTGAATCACCATGGTAGTTCTTCTCTGCTAGTGCACCTAGAAGGGTTCCATAATCGTGCATGGGTGGTTTGCTTGCAGCATGTCGCGCGTGGTGCTATCGACGTTGCGAATTCATTGGCAAAGTTGGGCTCGCATGATAACTATAAGGTGGTGCATTGGTTGACGCCTCCGAGCGTGACGATATCGTTCTTTGATGTGGATGTTCTAGGTTGCCCTACCGCAGGGGTTGGCTGATTTCCCCATGTTTTCCTTGGCCTAAGTGGTTGTTTGTTTATTTGAAGTTTGTTATGACATAACTTTTGATGTATTCTATTACCATGTGTACTCTTTTCCTCCGACTAGGTTTAGGGGTTTTTAATGGGCATAATGCCAAAAAATGTCCTTAACGTTTGACTGAATAGTCGTTTTGTCCCATATTCTTTTTTAACCAATTTAACCCCAATGTTTCATTTTCGGGCAAAATGGCCCCTTTGCGGACGAAAATTGTTAGTCAACTTGAAATTACTTTACATAATGACACATCAGTCAAAAAAATATTTTTTATAAAATATAAAATATTTTTTCTTCTGACGCGTCATTCTGTCAAGTAATTTCAAGTTGTTTGTCCGTTGACTAACAATTTCCATACGTAAATGGGCCATTTTGTCCCAAATAAAACGTTGAAAGTTAAATTAGTTCAAAAAAATATGAGCTAAAATGACTATTTAGTCAAATATTAAGGGCGTTTTTAATTTTATGCCTTTTTAATGAGTCACATAGTAATACCTTTTTCATCTAAAAAAGAGTAGAGTTTGATGGATACAAGTTTTTTTTAGAATTTAAATCGATATCATGATAATCATAGTGGAGATCAGAAATAATAATGATAATATTTATTATTTATCTAACAAATAAATGATGTGTAGACCTAAGACGTATGCATCATGGTGTATCAAATATTATAGTGTAGATTTCACTTTCAACTAATTAGTCCCAAAATGAAGGCCGGCGTTAACCAAGACCAGCTCACCCACGTAGATAAACTTTATCAACCCCTTTTCAACACTTTTTCAACGCGCTTAAGGCTTAACTCCCCTGCGTTTCCATATATAATATCAAACTCTCCATGTGTCGACAACTCCAACACATACAAAAAAATCCAACATAAAACATCCAGAGGCAGACGCTGATTATATCGATCCTTGATTTGTCCACTGCTCTAAAAAACGCAACAAATCTCAATCCTTTTTGTTGAAACCAAAACAAAAATGCAAGAAGATCACCCGGCCAAGTCACTGGCACCTGTTGAAAATTATCCAAGGAGCGACCTGGTGTTTGCGGGGAATAAACCCCAAGTGTTAAAACCAGAAGAAAAGAGCAGCAAATGTCTTGTCTACATGCTTGCTATAATGGTGATCCAGGGATCGGTCCTTTTGGTGTTCGCTACCATTTTTTTACGACCCCGAACTCCCGGTTTCGAGATCGGATCTGTCGCGGTTAGAAATCTCAGGTATGAGAATAATTCAGGGGCTCCATCGTTTAACTTCACGCTTGTGACACAAGTCAGCGTTGAGAACACCAATTTCTTGGGAGATTTCAGATTTGAGAAGAGTAATGGAAGTGTTTGGTGTGGATTTGAAGTTGCGGGGCAAATGAAAATACCTAACGGGAGAGCTGAAGCTAGGGCAACGGAGAGGATGAATGTATCAATAGATGTGAGCTCAGTGAGGTTATCAGATACAAGGAAGTTGAGCAGTAACATAAGTTCCGGGCTGTTGGAGCTGAACAGCTATGTTAAGTTGAGTGGAAAAGTGAAGATCTTCAACATATTTGTGAGGAGAAGGAACCCTGAGTTGAATTGCTTCATCACACTTGATTTCACACGGAAAGCGATACAGGGTTTCAAATGTTACTGATATGAGTGAATTGATCGTCTCCCTTCTTGATTTTGGCTTTGCAGAATTGTCTTTGTTTCAAATATCTTTCTTGATGAAATTATTAGCAATGTTATTGTTCCTGCATGAATTATGGCTCCTGCTTCTTTCAAGCTAAGAAAACAAATTACAGCAGCAGAGGAGCAGTGTGATAAAAGGAAAATTGTGAGTATTGGAGTCTGGCATGTTGGACCCCACTCACGACTTTGCTTTTGCTTCTCATAAAAGTTAATACCAATGGGCCTATATGAATATTGAAGACTCGGATCACAATCCCTTAGATCCACTAGTTAGACTTAGGGGCTGTGGTCTTGGCACAATGATTTTTCCCTTTAATTCCTTAATAAAAATAAGGTTACTCTATACGTATTTGTTGCCTTATTTATTAATGTATTTCTATTTTGATCACTTAATTAATATTATTGATAAAATAATACATAACGCTACATTTTATTTCTAATTTGGTATATACCTTTAAAAATTAACGAAAAGTTAATGTGTCGTTTTTTTTTTTGTTTTTTTCATTTTCTCCCTCTTAATAAAAATTGGCATGTCAGCTTTGCCACTAATTTTAAATCACATGTACCAAAATAAAAGCAAAATGTAACGTTAAGAATTATTTTATCAAAAAATTAATTGGGTGATCAAAACAGAACTACATGAATTGATAGGGTACAAATATGTAGTTTACCCTAAAAATAATACTAGTTTAGCGAAAAAAATTATACTTTTACCCAAAAAATTATAAATTCATTATCCTCTAACAAAATTATAAGTCATCTATTTTTTTAACAATTATTGCCTAGGAGAGGGGAGTGAAAATTTACTCTTAATAGGTATTGAACCCACAACCTAGAAAAAAAAGGGTGTCAATTGAGAAATTTTAACTACATGCTTTTAGAGATTATTGACCTAACTCAACCCTACTTAGATCACGATTTTACCTAACAAAAAATTTAAAATTGAAAAGAAAAAAAAACCAATGCAATAGAAAAATTATTAGATGGGTCTAGCTCATCAGGTCATACATGGTCACATCCAATGAAATTTTTTCATCTCATATTTTTCAAGGTGAATCTTCATCTCTTTCCTACATGTAATTAAGAAGAGAATAATTACTTGAAAGTTGCACTAAAATGAAAATGTCATTGAATGAACCATGAATAACGTAGTTAGTTGAGCTCATCTAATAATTTTTCGAAACAACATGTTTGGCTCGTTATAATGGAATTGTAATTCTGTGGGAATAAAATTGGACTCTCATAGAATGGAATAGGTATAATAGTAGTTTGGTTGGGTGGACTGGGACCAATATTGTAAAAGATTAATAATAAAATGTAGTATAAATTATTTATTTGGCATCTCGCTTATTTTTATGTTTATGTTTTAGTTATTTAATTATTCTTGTTAAAATCATACCTAATATTACATTTTTATTTTATGAAAGGGGATAATATGATATTATTGAGTGAGATCAAACGAAAAATATTAATAGAAGCCTCATTAAAAATCTCCCTAATCTTACTTGAAGGAAAAAGTATCCCATATGAATAGTTTTACAATGCTTCAATCCGCTTTGTTAACAACTCAATAGCATGAGATGAGTCATACATTTCGAATAAGAACTACAATAGCAACACAAGGACAATTATTCATTATGTTATCAACTGTAGTCAAGTAAAGTCTTAACTTATCTTGGAAATCAAATGATTTATATGACATGTACAATTTGACTAGACAGCCATACATGATTTTCAAGCAATAAAACAAGGATTTCAAATTTCGATCGAAAGCATGCTACCAGAACCCAATTTAGTTAACCAACTCATAATCTATCCATCCATGATGCAAGCATATTACTCAGCATACATTTATCTAGTCAACCTAGTTTGACATTTAAAGGCAAATATTAGAGAATTTAGATACCAATTACTACATGAACTTAATATTTACACATCATGGTAATTCAACAAAAGATTCATATGCCAAAAGGTGCCACCAACCTAGGAGTCAATAAAGTTAACAAAACAAACATTTAGGATTTCTGAGATCTTACTTAGCTCCTTGACTTGATCTACAAGTATCGAAGTTTATCCTGGAACTAGGGGTGATAATGAGCCTGACCGGCTCGCGAGCTACTCGGGCTCGGCTCGATCAAAGCTCGGCTCAAAACTTTAACAAGCCGAGCCGAGCCTACCCAGGCTCGGCTCGAAAAGCTCGTGAACAGGCTCGGAATCTACATATGCACTAAAATAAATTATGTGTTTGTATTTTCTTTCATTAGTTGATTGTTGTTTGATTTTGTATTTTCTTTAATTATGTGTTTGTATTATAAGAATATTTATTCATTATTTGGATTAATCTAATTTTTGGCACTTTTTCCCCTTTCCGGTCATTGAATTTCGTTTTAGTGTTGGTTATGAAAGGAATTTTTAACGAATATTTTATATAAAAAAACTTTTTTTTTTCATTTCGAGCCGAGCCGAGCTTGACGAGCCCGAGCCGAGCCTGACGATCTTCGAGCCCGAGCCGAACCCAATAGAATTGTTTTCGAGCCGAGCTCGAGCCCGAGCCGAGCCCAATTACACTGTTTTCGTGCCGAGCCTGGCCAAGCTCGGGCTCAGCTCGGCTCGTTATCACCCCTACCTGGAACACATTGAGGAGAGCTAGTATGATTAGAGACAAGAATTCATAAGACAGATAGAAAAGAGAAGTACTAGACTATATCTTTTAATGTGTTTCAAAATACTCCCTACAAAAGTAACTAATTCAAACATGCTTGGTTTCTAGAACATGTGCAAGTTTTAATAGCAAAGATCAAGCAAGCATGATGGCATTACTCTTAGCTTAATTAGTTTCCATGGAATCAACTAAATTCAAGTTTCTAAAGCCATTCTAAAATCATAAATCTGATAGACAAATGATTCATTTTCACATGTCCAAATATTATTACATTTAAGCATAATTGTAGTCAATATAAGGGACATATAATCCATTATCACATCAAAGGATTTCTGTAACCCCCTTAGCCCGGCCTAGATGCCTGACTCGAACTAAGAAGATTACACGGGGAAAATCAAAGTCAACTCGTGAAAGTTAACCTCGATTAGCGACCCTTTTTTTCTTTTTATCTTTTCTATATGCACATTATTATCTTATGTGAATAATAGAGCGATAAGGCGAAAACGACACAGTGATCGGAGTTCAATTAGGGGTTCAAAAGCATGCTTTTGTCTTTAAGTGACCAAATTGTAAATTTCCAGATTTACAAGGACTAATCAGATTTTAAAGTTACCAATCCAAAATTAATCATGTAACATGTCAGCATGTCAAATTTCAACTCAAAAGGATCATCCAAACTCAACAATTAAACTTACAGCATTCAAGGACCAAACCGTAAGAAGCAGAAACCTGGAGCAATTGAAATCCAACATCCAACGATAAAAGTGTTTTGGAACACAAGACATTGTATTGGAACGGTCGTTTCGAAAACATGTTGACTGTTTCTATACGTGGGTACGTTTCGAGACCCCTACTGATTTGTTTCGATACGTTGATTGACAGTAGCAAAATGTTCCGAAACGTGCCTACCCGTTTCGAAACACCATGACCATTACAGGCCACCGTTCCGAAACAGATAAGGGCGTTCTGAAACGCTTGGACCTGCAATTATCCAATTTGCTGATTTTTCTCAACTTTTCACCTCCGAAACTATTCCAACACATGCCACAAAACCCATACTATCAGATTAAACATCAAGGAACACCAAAACGAAGCGCAAGCTATATCATATCATCATTCATGCAAGCTTTAGAACTATAGGCATGCTTCATAGGTGTCAAAACCACAAAAAGGCTAAAAACCACATTGAAGCTTATACCAATACTCAAAGGCCATTTATAATACCAAATGCACAAACCAAACATGCTCAAGGTGTTTAACATCACCAAATATAACCGAGAGTAGAAATCCCACCCATTGCCTCTTATTACACCAACGTAAAACCATATACATTGTTTAGACAAGATACTTGGAAACCGCTTGCTCTCTTGATGCCTCTAAAGCTCAATTCTTTGTATTGATGAAACAAATGAGCATAAGCATAACGCTTAGTGAGGATCGCTAAAACCAACATTCATCAATGTATTTTATAAAACCATATTATCATCATTTACCAACTCAAGCCTTCCTTAAAACATGCTCCTTAAAGCATCCATGAACTTTTAAAGCCACAAGCTCATAGCATCATTAAAACAACAACAAAATCCTTTACTTATGCTTAAACCAAGCATCACATGCTTAAATCATTATTCAACAACATTATATTGGTTCTTAAGTGATCAATTCTCAATCCATACCAAAACCAACACAAATGACACAATCGGATACGTGGATTACAAGTGTTGTTCCACATGCTTCATTAACACTACCGGACTACACAAGGCTCACACACGGGATTAAGCCATCAACCGTTGTGACACCTGTGGTGGAGTTTAACACTACAATCACAACCCCTCAACACCACTCATCGGTAGTTGTATAATTCCACTAACGAGAGCACGGGACACATACCACAAAATCCACACACGAGATTTAACCATCCACCGTTGTGATCTTAGCCTCAATCGTTAGAGTACTTGGATGGAGTATACGGTACAATCACAACCCCTCGACATCCAAGGAGACTTTATTCACGGTGCACCCAATCATATAGACGGCTAACTATATCCGATTAAAGTAACCAAAAACCATTTCCATCACTTGCCAATATAATCATTTAACAACATTATTCCACCGTTTTACAAGCATAAATCACAATGCCATTTTCACAAGCATAAACATGCTTACACTCAAATGTATAAATTTCATAAATCCAAGGATCACCTACCAAGTGCATCCTTAACAAAATGGCATTAAAAACCAGCATCAACAATGCTTAAAACATGCTTTAAAACAGTAATTTAATTCACATTCAATTCAAGTGCATTTTCCACAAAAACATAGCACATTCCGAGAGAGACTTTTGAATCACTTACTCTTGAGCTTAGCTAAGTGTTTCAAACTTACACTAAGCTCCCAAGACCACGCTCGAAGCGTAACAAAGTTGGAAAATCCATTTTCACTCACCGATATATGAAACATGGCTGACCGACACGAAAATCACCCTTCCGAAGCCTCCACAAAGCTTCGTTTGCTTCCGGATTAAAATCCCCAGTTTTCACATAATCAAAACAGAGATCTAAATGCATTAAAATGCATTTCAACACCAGCGACCAAACACAAACTCGTTGCTCACCAAAACTACACCAATTTACCCATCTGAAACAACTAAAAACTCAATCGATTGCTTTCTAAACCAAGCCCAGCCAACAAACAACACTTTCAACCATTTATAAACATCAAAACACATCTAAAAACAACCTAATCCCATCCTTATACCTCCAACAAGCATAACCTCAACATTTCACCTCAAAAGCCCAACTAAAACTATCAAGAAACTCAAGGATCTAAAGGATTTCGGGATCTATATTATCAAAACATTTTTTCAACATAATAATCAACTAAAAACTCAATTAAAACCAATCCAAAACAGAGCTCATCAAATCCAATCCGAAATTAAGATTTTAATCACATTTTTGCAAGATTTTGATCTCAGATCAAAACTATAATAAAAACTCACCCAAAAACAACATTTAGAAGCAAAAGATCTTGAGAATTTCAATAAAGAACCTAGATTGAATGTTGAGAACGAGATTTACCTCCAATCCTTGCCTTCCTTAATGATTGACAAGTTTTTCCTTAAGAAATCTTGAAGAATTTGAAGAGAACTCTTGAAATTTGTTTAGAAACCAAAGCGAGAGTGTTTGAGAGAAAATAAATCTGGAGAAAAGAGTTGGGAGATTGATTTTGCTGAAATGAAAGTTAGTTACGTGAAATTAGTTCTCAATTTCCCAATTAATCCATTTTAATTAAATAAAACCATTTCTATTTTAATTATCTAAAACCCATTTAAAACGCATGTCAATTTAAGGAAGGTGTAATTGCACCATAGCTCCCTAAAGATTCTAAGTTTTTGGCTCCTTTTTGAAATTTTGAAATTTTCCATAGTTTGAAACTTTACATTTTTGTCACTACCTAAAATATACCACTTCCAAAGCTATTTTTGTAAAATTGATTTGACCAACCCCTTAAACATGATTTTAGAGGATTTTAGAAAATTTTACCATTTTTTTTATCCTTCACTGATCCTTGATTTCCCTAAATCACCTAATGCAATTCGAACAGTTTTCGACCGGTCCGATCCGATGTCTAAAACATGATTCGACCAGGGCGTTACAACTCTCCCCCTCTTAGAAAATTTCATCCTTAAAATTTTACCTGAAGGAAAAAGGTGCGGAAACTGCTTCAGCATGTTCGCCTTGCTTCCCCAAGTGGCCTCTTCAGCTCATCGGTGTCCCCAAAACACCTTCACAAGCTCTATCGTCTTGCCACGAAGAACTTTACTGCTCACATCTAGAATCCTCATTGGCTCGTCATCATATGACAGATCCAGATTCAATTTTATCTCCTCAACAGGCATCACATGCGAAGGATCCGATCTGTACCTCCACAACATCGAGACATGAAACACATAATGTATCTTTTCCAGCTCATAAGGCAACCTCAACCGATATGCCACAGGACCAACACGCTCCACAACCTCATAAGGTCCAATAAACCTTGGGCTAAGCTTACCCATACGCCCAAATCTCATCACCTTTCTCCAAGGTGATACCTTCAAGAACACATGTTCGCCAACCGCGAACTCAATCTCCTTATACTTCAGATCCGCGTAAGGCTTTTGCCGATCTGATGTGGCCTTACAACGCTCACAAATGAGCTTCACCTTCTCGGTGGTTCCTTTCAACATAGCCGACATCGAAATCAAAATTTTCCCAGCTTCAGCCCAACACAGAGGGGTCCTACACTTCCTCTCATACAAAGCCTCGTATGTAGCCATTTGAATACTTGCCTGATAACTATTGTTGTAAGCAAACTCAACCAACGGCAAGTGCTTCTCCCAAGAACCCTGAAAATCTATAACACAACATCTTAACATGTTCTCAAGCACCTGGATCACATGTTCCGACTGCTTGTCCTTGATCAATTAGATCAGAGATGGTTTCACTTGCAATTCAACAACAAGACCACCATCTCGCGATATGCTCAAGTGAGCAAACATCGCCCTCAACTCCACATCCATTTTCCTGCTCAAAGAATCAGCCACAACATTGGCATTACCCGGGTGATACTCGATCGACAGATCATAATTCTTAAGCAACTCCACCCACCGACGTTGCCTAAGATTTAACTCATTCTGAGACATAAGGTACTTTAAGCTCTTATGATCCGTGAATACCACACACTTCTCGCCATACAGATAATGCCTCCAAATCTTCAAGGCAAACAGAACAGCCGCAAGCTCAAGATCATGAGTAAGGTAGTTACGCTCATGCACCTTCAACTACTTAGATGCATAGGTTACTACCTGTGATAAGGTTTTTTGTAGAAAACCACTAAGTGGGGTGGCCTTATCACTATTTCATTTTTTGAAAGGGGGTTTTATTTAAAAAAGGGAGAAATTCATGTTTTGAAAAACTTGTGAAAATTTGGAGTCGCCACCGGCCACTAAGGTAGGCCGGACACCATAAAACCAGAGATTCATTTTAAAACGGGTTCGGGAGTTGGTTACGCGTGGGGTAGGGTTAGCGCCCCCATCACGCCCGGAAATCGGTACCAAATTACTTGTTGCCTTTTGATCGATAGGAATTATTTAAAAATCGAAGTGAATTTAATAATTATTCTTAAATGAAAATATAACTTAAATAACGCGGGCTTTATCGAATAGCGGCATTGGAATTACTTAATCATTTAATTAAAAAGGATGACGGTACACCGGACCATAGACTAAACCGACATCAAATAAGGCTGACTGCCGTGTTAGTTTAGGGTTCGGATCCCGTACGCCACCTTTATGCATGATGCGAACATATAAGAGATGATGCGTGTTGTTTTCAATTTTTATGCTTTCGCTTACCTGGAGGCGGTGAAAATTAACCTAAGTATCTGATAGACATCCATTAAGCTAGGACTGTCGTTTCGGATACCGAAGTTAATTAATACCCCTCTCGGGTTTGATTTTTTTAGACCCGATTATCATGCTTGCATATTGGGCCGTATAATGAACAAATATATGTACATGCATGTCACTCAAAATAACACATAGGAGAGAAAGCCCAAATTAATTAATTAAACTAACTCTTGAAGCCCAAAGGCCCATTTTAAGGCATTCCTATTTTTAAAAGGACACAAAGCCCACTTAAGACTATTCACTAATTAACTTAATGAAAGAGATTAAACTAGCCCATTTTTCAATGTACCAAATTAAAAGAATACCATGGCAATATATATTTTCGATTCATTTTCCATTTACCCGAGACTAACATGAAAACCTAGTAATCTTAAGCATTTTAGATCACATGAGAGAAACCCAAAAAAACATATATTCGATCCAACGGCCATTTAAACATACGAACCAAGCGGGACCCACCAAACTTAAAATAAACTAGTACACATGCATATATTCGATTCATAAGAAGAAAAAGCAAGCTCATGACATAAAATACATAATTTAGCACATGAAAAAAACACAATAAGCAATTAAAACATTAAATTTAAAGGGGTTCGAAATGGGGCTAATTTGGAAGAAAAGTAAAAACAGAGGTAAAAAATAAAAAGACAAGCTACTGTGGGGGACTCAATCGAACACAGGGAAACAGGGGAGGGCCTAACGCGTAAATATCCCCTAAAGGCAACTCGATCTAGGACGGGAACGGGAACCGACTCAGAACCTCAGGGACCTAAGACGCGATTTACCCATGCGGCGACCCTTACAGCGTTAATACCCTGACGCGGAGGGATTGGACTCGCTATTTACCCAAAACAAAAAAACCTAAAGCTCTATATAAACCACCTAAACTCCCCGCGGCCATCTCTTTTGCTTAACCTAAACCCTAGCCGCTCCTAAAAACCTCACCTTTCTCACGACCTCGGACGCCGGCCGGTGCTAGTCACCGTCCGGTGGACTCTATCCTCTCTGACCAGTGAACCAAACCTTAAAAGAGACCCAAAAAGACAACCTTTCACTCCCCGAAAACCAGAACTACCTTCGTGTTAAAAAAAACAACCTAAAAAACCTATTTTTACCCCCCGAAACGAAACGGCGCGAAAGAGGAAGAAGAAGGGGTCTCTCCGTCTTGGTCGAGTCACCGCTCAAAGCCGTTAAGGCTGGGTTTATTCTCGACGAAGAGGAGGAGACGGACTCGGAAAAACCAGAAGGTAAAAGACTCCTTTTTTTATCTCCTTAAGACATGCAATAAGATGGATTGTTTACCTGAGTGATTCTGGTTTTGATTTCTCTTCGTGCTTTTCTTGGGAGTTTCACGAATCCCTTACAACGATGCTGTCGATTCGGTTTTATAGCCGAAAAATCGAAGCTTTTTACATTTTGGTTAATATGATGAAAATAGCTCATTGGTTCGTATTGTGTTTTTGGCCGGATTCATGCAAGACTCTGTCATTCTCTGCCATTCCGTTGCTGATTTCGTCCTTGCTTTTTCTTTTGTTTTCAATTTTTCTTTCTTTCTTTATTTGTTGCTGACTCCTTTCTTTGTTGTATATTGTACGACGGTCGACGTGGCTGACGGATCGGCCGTTGGAACGGGCACGGGAGACGTGGCGAGCACTCGAGGAATCTGGAGGGGCGGACGTGGGCTTCACGCGCGCGAGTGGGGAGCTGATGCGTCGCGCGTGGGCGCGTGTTGCGTCTCATGGCATCCGGACCGTCAGATCACATTCTGATCTAACGGCTCAGCTTCATGGCGGCGCGAGGACACCCGATGGGCGTCTAGGGTTTCTCATGTCTTCACATCTGGACCGTTGATCTGGCGCTCAGATCCGACGATCAAATCCAGTGGCGGCTGCAAGGAAAACAAGGCAGCTGTTAGGGTTTCCTATCCGGATTCGGGCTTACATATGTTATTGGGCCAAACGGATTTGTAAATTATTATTATTTGGATTGATTGTAATAAACATTTAAATACTTTGGGCTTTGTCTGTCTATATTGGACTCATTTATTAATTTGGGATTATTTTTTATTTAACGGGTATCCATATATGTATAATTCCGTGTCTTGTTTTTTCTTTCTTTCTTATTTGATTCAATGATAATATGATAGTAGGTAGTAATTAGAAGAAAGTTAATAATAGAGCCCAAAACTCTAATGAATAGTATGTATGTATCTATGTATTAATTAATCTAAGCCCAATATGAACAAATAAAGCCCAACATGGCTAAACAAAGCCCAATGATGGCTAAATAAGGCCCAATATGGCTAAGTATACTTAAGGGCTAATTAGCCCGGACAAAATTAGTGATTACAGTTGCCCCTCTTTGCTTGTATTTGTGAAACAAGAACGAATAAACCCAAATGACTTGTTTTCCCATGGCGGCAAAAACAAACTGAGCAGGCCTTCTAGCTCTTCTGCCTGGAAATCCTTGAGATCTTTTGCTCTAAAATTCTAAAGTTGTGGTCTCTTTTCTCTTCTTCTTTCGTCTTCTTTTTTCCTCTCTTTTTCCTTTCTTTCTTCTTCTTCTTTTTTTTTTATTTTTTTTTATTTTTTTAATCTTTTCTCTCTCTTCTTTCCTTTTTTCTTTCTCTCTCTACTCTCTTTCTTTTTCCTTTTCTTCTTTCTCTCTCTTTGTTTCCTCTCATTCTTTTTCTCATTCTTTTCTTCTTCCTTTTTCTTTTCTCATCTTTTTTCTTTTCTTTTCTTTTTCTCTTTTTCCTTCTTTCTTCCCTTTTCTTTCTTCTCTCTTCTTCCCTTTTTCTTTCTCTTTTATTTTCTCTCATTTACTTTTTTCTTTTTTCTCTCTTCTTATTTCCTCTCCCTCTTTTTCTCTCTTTTTTTTATTTTCTTCTCTCTCTTTCTCTCGTCTTCTCTTTTTTTCTCTTTCTCTCTTTTTTTTCCTTTTTTTCCTCTTATTCTTCTCTCTTTCTTTTTTTTAATCTCTCTTTCTCTCTCATTTCTTCTTTTTTTCTTTTCTTTTAATTTAAAAACTAGGAAACCTGATTTTTTTATTATTTTATTTTTTTTAAAAAAAACATCCCAAAGGGGATAAAGTTGAGAATTTAAATTTCGAGGAAAAAGTCCCTTTAGAAAGGGTACGATTAAGAAATCGAGTTTTAAGAAAAACTATCCTTTAGGAAGGATACGATTGAGAAATCGGAGTTTTGAGAAAAACATCCTTTAGAAAGGATACGATTAAGAAATCGAGTTTTAAGAAAAACTATCCTTTAGGAAGGATACGATTGAGAAATCGGAGTTTTGAGAAAAACTATCCTTTAGAAAGGATACGGTTGAGAAACCGAGTTTTAAGAAAAACTATCCTTTAGAAAGGATACGATTGAGAAATCAGAGTTTTGAGAAAAACATCCTTTAGAAAGGATACGATTGAGAAATCCAGTTTTAAGAAAAACATCCTTTAGGAATGATAGGATTGAGAAATCCAGTTTTAAGGAAAACATCCTTTAGAAAGGATAGAATTGAGAAATTCAATTTTAAGAAAAAACATCCTTTAGGAAGGATAGGATTGAGAAATCCAGTTTTAAGAAAAACCCTTTTTGAAAAGACAAAATTAAAATTTCAAGAAAAAATATCCTTTATGAAGGATAAAGTTGAGAAATTAAAATTTAAGAAAGACGTCCTTCAGAAAGGATAAAATTGAGAAATTCCGAGAAAAATATCCTTTAGAAGGGATAAAATTGAGAAATTTGAATTCTGGGAAGAACATCCTTTAGAAAGGATAAAAAAAATCAGGGATTAAGAATCTTGATACCAGTCAAAGGATTCTTGAGATCTATTTCTCTTCTCGTAGAGCCGTAGATCCACCCCTTTATCAATCTTCAAATACCTGTTCAAAAATAAACAAATGCTATGATGGTATGAGTTAGCATGCTCCTAACATAGGGATGTCTAACTATCAATGATGCATGAGCATACTTCATGATGCAATGATGCGTATGTCATGGGAATGCAAAGATGCATGAATTTAGTTTGTCTTTATTCTTTAAGGTCGGTGGTCACCATCTTGGGACTACAACCACTCATCAATCTCGTGTCTTGACAAAACTTGCCCCCAACTTGTGTTGCTTATTCCTTGAGTCCAATGGCCTGAATCACAATCAGAATCATTAGCCCAGTACCTTCAAGCTGTATGCCATCTCTCACTGATTTGAAATCCCATGTGTAAAGCCCTAGTTGTCCCACAGACAAAGATGCCCCAATGGTACCGATGGTTTTACCTCGAGCCATGGTCAGTCCGCTTGTTCATTCCAATATAGGAGACTTATGAAAATAATAAAAATAAATTCATTATGTATATACATTTTAAAGGATCACGGCAAGTGATATTTAAGAAAATCAAGTTTTGGGTCCTTGAAAAAAAGGTCAACCCGAGTGACATTTTCTGAATGTTGCAAGAATACACATATGAAATCTTTTCTGGGCTATTAGGCTTCCGATAGGAGCGACTCCCATTCCTAGTGCCTACCCGATTAAAAGTGGCTCTCTTTAGCTCACTAACTCACCATGCCCCATCCTTCCCTCTTTTCTGGTCTCAATCAGGCATTAGAAGTGTGTCAATCCTTGAAGAAAGGTTAACCCCGATAGGCGGGATGTGATCTGAAGACAAATTCATCCATCATTGTATGGTCCAAATGGTCTTTTATGGCTTGTAATGTAGGCTAAGGCTTATGGCTACGAAAGAAAAGGTAAATAGGCCCAAACAAGTGTTTGAGGGTGGTGAAACCAAGGATCAATTCTTCCAATCTAAAGTCGCAATTATGCTCCAATGAAATGTTATCTCTTTTCTTATTTCTCTCGACTGCTCTAGACTGCCCCCTTTTTTGGGGTTTTTACCCCTAGAGTTCATTTCCTTTCATCAAGTGTAGTTTCGGATCTATTTGCACCTTCGCATTGTATTAGTGTAGACTTTTGATCAAAGGTGAATCAACCTTTCGAGGCTCATCTAAGCAGAGATTCATAGGGAATCCTCTTGTCCCTTTTCTTCGTCCGATTTTCCCCTTTTACAAAATTGCACTTTTCACTTTAGTGCTTTTTCTTCAACTTTTATGTCGGTAACTTTTGACCTGATTTGGGGTAGCTCTTTTAGCATCCACTTTTCTTTCGCTGTTTCCTTTTGACGTTTTTGCTGCTCAAACTGAAAGTGTATCCAATGAATCTGTTCTCCTTTAATCCACTTAGTTCACAAGACATCATCCTCATAGCATAATCAGAATCCAATGACATTTATTTGTCCATAGCCTTATATCTCATCTGCCCCCGGTGTAGGGGTGATCCTTGATTTGGGTTCAATCAAAAGAAAAAAAGTTTAACAGGCTCAAACGGGGACAACAATGGTTTTTTTCATTTTCTTTCTATGTGAATGGAATTGAAGGAATGCCAAATGTCCTCCCATACACGGATATCAAAATTGGTCTTCACGTGGTAGAAGTTTTAAGGTTATCACTTCATTCAAGGACCTTGAACGACAATGCCCGAGAGGAAAAATTCACTCAATGGGAGTGGCCCATTATTCCTGAACACTCATTGTCATTCCTCTCTTGGCCTAAGTAGAACATAGGGATTTCATATTTAGTATCCTCACAACATCCGACTTTTCAGGGAAAAAAAAATCTTTTTAAATTGAATTAAAGTTAATCTTTCAAAAAAGTATATACATGTGTAATAGGAAAACAAGAGTAAACTTATAATAATAATAAATGAAATGTTTAAAGAATCAATGAATACCAAAATATTTTCTAAATAACAAAATGAAACTCTCGTTATGATAAAAAACCTACAGCTCAGCTAATTTCTTTTGCATTTTTCCCAAATGCACAGGGATCAACGGATTTGAATTGCCTTTACCGGTAGCCGTTTGCTCCGGGCTAGTTGTACCATTCCCCTGGGTACAATCAATTTTCACCAATAATGAGAATTGGATTTTTGCAAAGGATTTATTTCCCTTCGACCATTCGTAAAAATTGATTTTTGATGGACATTTGAATTATCCATTGTCTTAAACTTTACCGTGTTTAAGCACGTTGTGCCAACATTTCTGTCGGACTTGCTCAAACATCGCTTCTTCTTCCATGAAGCGATGTAATGTCTCCAATTAACTTGTCTTGAAATCGAGACTTGCATTTTTCCCAAATGCACAGGGATTAACGGATTTGAATTGCCTTTACCGGTAGCCGTTTGCTCCGGGCTAGTTGTACCATTCTCCTGGGTACAATCAGTTTTCACCAATAATGAGAATTGGATTTTTGCAAAGGATTTATTTTCCTTCGACCATTCGTAAAAATGGATTTTCGATGGACATTTGAATTATCCATTGTCTTAAACTTTATCGCGTTTAAGCACGTTGTGCTAACATTTCTGTCAGACTTGCTCAAACATCGCTTCTTCTTTCATGAAGCGATGTAATGTCTCCAATTCACTTTTCTTGAACCGAGACTTGCATTTTTCCCAAATGCACAGGGATTAACGGATTTGAATCGCCTTTACCGGTAGCCGTTTGCTCTGGGCTAGTTGTACCATTCTCCTGGGTACAATCAGTTTTCACCAATAATGAGAATTGGATTTTTGCAAAGGATTTATTTTCCTTCGACCATTCGTAAAAATGGATTTTCGATGGACATTTGAATTATCCATTGTCTTAAACTTTACCGCGTTTAAGCACGTTGTACCAACATTTCTGTCAGACTTGCTCAAACATCGCTTCTTCTTCCATGAAGCGATGTAATGTCTCCAATTCACTTTTCTTGAACCGAGACTTGCATTTTTCCCAAATGCACAGGGATTAACGGATTTGAATCGCCTTTACCGGTAGCCGTTTGCTCTGGGCTAGTTGTACCATTCTCCTGGGTACAATCAGTTTTCACCAATAATGAGAATTGGATTTTTGCAAAGGATTTATTTTCCTTCGACCATTCGTAAAAATGGATTTTCGATGGTGTAATCACTAATTTTGTCCGGGCTGATTAGCCCTTAAATATGCTTAAATAAGATTGGGTTTTGTTCATTCACATTGGGCTTGGTCTAATTAATACTTAGATATCATATTATTAGTGTTATTACTATTTACTATTATTATTATTACTATTAGTCATTATGTTTACCATTACCATTAGTAATATTATCATTATTAACATTGTTATTATTTTACCACCGTATTATACTATTATTATTATTCTCATCTTTACCATATTATACTATTATTATCATCTTTTGGTTGTTATCATTATTATTATTCTTAGTATTATTATCATTATTTTTATTATTATTAACATTACTATAAAATAAATCTAAAACCCAATATAAATTAAAAGCCCAATTTAAATAAACAAAAATCAGTCCAAATACATATATCAGTCCCAAATAACATATTTCATTTACAAGCCCGTTGGCCCAATAATCTAACCCTAATTCTACTCCCATCTTTGCAGCCGCTCAACCCTAACCGTCAGATCTAGGTTAGATCTGACGGTCCAGATTCAATGGAGACAGGCCCCTCAGATGCCCAGCTGTACGTGAGGTTCACCGCCCGACTCCCTGTTTCTCCAATAGTGCCTCCACGTCGGCAGGAAGAACCAACTACCGAGCACCACATCACCACCGCCCGGCCACGTCAGCACCACGTCGGCAGTGATGGACAACGCCAACTGAATCCGACAACAGGGCTTGGTCCCCTCTGTACGAGCCTCGCCAGCATTCCAAACAACACCAAAAAATCAGATATCAGAAAACGCATCAAGACAAAAATGCATCAACCAATTATGTATTTTCTTGTCTTTATATTTTTACTGAAAATCATGTAAATTCAGCTATAAAAAGCCCGAAACCAAACGATTGTAAGGGGATTTGACGATCAATACGAGTGAAGAAAAAATTTCTGAGTCTCTTTTCTTCTTTGTTTCCACATAGCTTTAGGGTTTTTCTTTTTCTTTGTTCTAAAACCGAAATCAAAGGTTCTTCTTTTCGAAATCTCAAAAGTCTGTTTTAAAAAACAGAGAGCTCCAGAAATTTTTGAGTAAAAGATTTCGTTTTCAAAACAAAGATCAAAAAGGTTTTCAGAGGTTTTTGAAATCAAAGATTAGGTTTTTCATTTGGATTCGGATTTTTAGTCAAAGATCAAACAAAAAAAGAGAGTTTCAAGCTTACCTTCATTTTCTTCGTCGATCGGTGGCCGTACGGTTCAGCCGGCAAGCCTACATGGCTCATCCGTTTGCCGTCGCCGATGAGAGGGTCGCCGCCGATGAACGGGCGTGAAAGATGACAAGGGGCTAGGTTTTTTCTGTGTTCTAATTTCAGAGCCAATGCCCCTTTCTTTTTCTTTTTTTTTTGGCGTTTGAAATCCCAAAGAGAAATGAAGAAAGGGCCATCTTTCTTTCCATTATTTTATTTCCTTTTATCGAAGACACTATTAAATGGCATTTTCTTTTTTTTACCCAACCATTAAATGGCATGATCTTTCTCTCTTTATTTTGATTTTCTTTTAATAAATATAATAAATATACTTACCCCGCATAGTTTATGTATATATTATAAATATATGTGCTCTTATAATATATGATTTATTATACTTTAATATATAATTACATATATCATACATAGTTCACGCATAGTCTATACACATATATATATACTTACCTTATATTATGTATTTGTATATATATATATATATATATTTAATTTGCTTATTTCGTTCTTGTTATATATCATTTTATCTAATGCCTTTGATTTGCGTTCGAATCGGCCTTAGGGTGACCCGCAACGGGGCATGATCCGTATTATTATGGCCCGTTTAGTGTAATTTTTAACCCCTAATCTAACTTCTAATCAAGCTACTAACATTTTAATTTCTCGCATTTTAATTACTGTTATTTAATTTATCGCATTTAATTTACGCGCTTCATATTCGATCCGGTCCTTTTCCGGATTTTTTCCCATGTTGATATTCTATTTTATCTTGCTTTATTTCTATTCGAATTATTTATTATGGTGTTGTATTTTTTGTGACATACTCGTATTTGTCATTCACGAAACCATTAATGATTTGGTATGTTAATTAATTAACCTAAAAATCAACCCCAATAGGGGTATTAATTAACCTCGGTATCCGAAAACGACAGTCCTAGCTTAATGGATGTCTATCGGATACTTAGGTTAATTTTCACCGCCTCTAGGTAAGCGAAAGCATAAAAATTAAAAATAACACGCATCATCTCTTATATGTTCGCATCATGCATAAAGGTGACGTACGAAATCCGAACCCTAAACTAACACGACAGTCAACCTTATTTGATGTCGGTTTAGTCTATGGTCCGGTGTACCGTCATCCTTTTTAATTAAATGATTAATTAATTCCAATGCCACTATTCGATAAAGCTCGTGTTATTTAAGTCATATTTTCATTTAAGAACAATTATTAAATTCACTTCGATTTTTTTAATAATTTCTATCGATTAAAGGCAACAAGTTATTTGGTACCGATTTCCGGGCGTGATGGGGGCGCTAACCCTACCCCACGCGTAACTAACTCCCGAACCCGTTTTAAAATGAATCTCTGGTTTTATGGTGTCCGGCCTACCTTAGTGGCCGGTGGCGACTCCAAGTTTTCACAAGTTTTCCAAAACATGAATTTCTCCCTTTTTTAAATAAAACCCCTTTTCAAAAAGAAAATAGTGATAAGGCCCCTACTTAGCGGTTCTCCGGAGAAAAACCTTATCACAAGCTTGGCGACTCCGCTGGGGACGAATTTTTGTTTTTACAAAACAAAAAAGAGAGTTAAGCCAATAAAACACTTGTTGCCATTTGATCGATAGAAAATATTTAAAATTCGAAGTGAAGCTAATAAGTTTGTTCTTTCATGAAAATACGACTTAAGTTGAGCGGGCTTTGAAAATTTGTGGCATTCGAATTAATTTTCCATTAATTTCAAAGGAGTCACCAACATGTGTTGCATCATGTTCATCAAGCTCTATACCCGAGCTATACCCTTAAGTGGGAGTGAAACGCCCATACCCACGTGAGTATCCCTCCACGGGTCGGTAATTCACTTCCGGAATCCACGCCTTTGACACGTGAGCAGCCCTCCACGTCATTAGGCCGTGCTTTCCCCCGAACCGAAACCAATTCGCAAGCCTGTGATGGGCCAGAATTGGGGTTCTTATTGCCTTAGTAGGTGATGAGATAGGTTTGGGTACCCTTTGCTAGAACCGAACTCATGAGTGAGAATATAAGAAGCCTACCCCATTAGAGCCATGCGGATAATCTTAGAGCTTAGAGTGTCTAGGTTTTTTCTTGCTAATTGCTTGTCTCTACGCTTTTTTTTCGTTAATGCTTGAATTTCATTTCTTGCCTTGATTTATGTTTATCATGCGACTAACACCTTTGCTTTTCTTCCCCTCTTATTTTGCATATTTCATCATTGCATAAAGAGCACATTGAGTTGGAAATAGTCTGAAATTAAAGACTTGATTAATGGGAAATATGGTCTGTAACAATAGTGAGAAGGACCTCGACAAAAATGTAGCCACAAGGAGAGCAACTACATAGTTGGGTTTCCGAGACAAGAAAGGCTTTCAAAAACAAGAAAAGGCCACCTCACTTATCTATTAGATGTCCCAGGAAAGCGACCCTTACTTCGAATTTTGGAGTTCAACCTACATTTGTTCTACGGTTGGCAGCTTTGATTTGACTACAACAGTTGGGAAATACCAAGTCTTGCAAGGAAATTAGCGAGAACCACACCAAACGAGAACTAAGCTTTCCGGGGCAAGATCAGAAGTTTCTCGGGCACTTCGCCGCCTTGAGTCGACAATCAAGTCTCAACCTAAAACAAGGAAAAATATTTCAAGTCAGAGGGAATTCCGACCTCACCCCCGATGCGCTTTGAAGGTTAGGCTCAGTGGGACCCTTTCCAAGAGCAAGCCAAGAGTACCAAATATCGACAGGGGATCAATCATAAGTCGTCGCCTATACCACTTGGGGGCAGGATCGAGAGTTGGCCTACTTGTTAACGAGGATATGAGAGAACGCCCGATTCCTAGCAAAAGATCATTTCAAGAAAGAAGAAAGGATTGAGTGAGTCTTGAGGAAAATCGTCGGCCTAGACGCTAGCTTAAGAACTGAATGTAGTGGGTTTTATCCGATCATTGTAACGGACCAAGGTTCCCGTTGATGAGTTGTTTAACTAGGATATTTGCCGAACTTAGTGTTGCTCTTTGCATTTCAATTATGCATTTTGTTTAATTACCTTTAGTCATGCATTTCTGTTGTACATATGACACATTGCATTCGTGCAATTAATGTTCAATGCATCTTTGCATTTCAACTATGCATTTTGTTTAATTACCTTTAGTCATGCATTTCTGTTGTACATATGACACATTGCATTCATGCAATTATTGTTCAATGCACCTTTGCATTCAATTATACCTTTTTGATTGATTACTCTTAACCATGTGTTGTACATACGACACATTGCATTCACGAAATTAATGTTCAATGCACCTTTGCATTTAATTACATTTTGTATGATTACCTTTGATCATATGTTTCCGTTGTACATACGACACATTCATCCATCCATTCATTCATTCATTCATTCATTCATTATACAAATAAAATTAATGTTCAATGCACATTTGCATTCAATTATACATTTTGATTGATTACCTTTAATCATATGTTTCCGTTGTACATACGACACATTCATCCATCCATTCATTCATTCATTCATTCATTAAACAAATAAAATTAATGTTCAATGCACCTTTGCATTCAATTATACATTTTGGTTGGTTACCTATCCTTGTTGTACATACAACACATTACATGCATTATTCTTTGCACACTTGTTTTTAAGTTATCTCATTTCCATACATATGATACATTGCATACATTAATCAATCATTAATTACGAGAAATATCATGACAGAAAGTAAAAGTGTAATCTGCAATCATTCCTCATTCATACACCACCCGTTTGCATACCCGAGCAATGGAGGAGAGATTGGCCAAGGTAGAGAAGGGGCAGAAAGACCTCGAAACTCGTTTGGACGGGGTCAGCAAGAATATCAGCGATCAGATCACACAGTCGCAAGCTTCTATTATTGCTCAGATGACTGATCTGTTACTGAAGACGAAAAGTGAGGAAAGAGTTTCTGTTGATAGCTCAGACATTGAAGGGCATGAGGGTTTTGCATCTCATATGAAAGATCAACCAGAAGTGCCAAATCCCGAAAAAAGAGTCTATGTGGGAATCTACGCCAAGACTGCTGTTGGAACGACTGATAGCCACCACGGGGGAACCTCAACGAATCAACCCATTGACTTAGGGGCAGGATATGAGGATGAAGTAGAAAGGATTAAGGCCGAGATGGAAGAGAAACATGAGGAGAGATTCCGCTTCTTCGAAGAAAGATTCAATGCTTTGCAAGGGACGGTGAGCAAGGGAATGATGCCAGCGATTTGAGTCTGGTAACGGATTTAGTCCTTCCGCCGAAATTCAAAGTTCCCGATTTTGAGAAGTACGACGGAACTACTTGCCCCTTAGCCCACATTACTACGTATTGCCGGAGGATGGCAGCTTTTGTAAAAGATGAGAAGCCACTCATTCATTGTTTTCAAGACAGTTTAGCTGGTTCCGCGACACGTTGGTATGCTCAACTTAGTCGAGCCGACATCAAGTCATGGAAAGATCTTTCAAAAGCCTTCATCGGTCAATACAAGCATGTAACTGATATGACTCCAAATCGGCTCATGCTACAAGGGATGGAACAAAAGCACGGTGAGAGTATCCGTGAGTATGCTCGGCGTTGGCGAGACGTAGCAGCTCAGGTGCAGCCCCCCACTTCCGGAAGGTGAAGTCATTCCCTTGTTTGTGGACACTCTGAAAGGAGTCTTGTACGATCGCTTGATCAGCAATACCGCTAATAGCTTTGCGGACATGGTCATGACGGGAGAACGTATTGAGGATGCTATCAAAAAAGGGAAGATAGTGGATCCCTATAGCACAATCGCCCACAAGGGGCATGAATCCCAAGTTCATATGGTGGGCTCTCGCTCGAACAACCAGTTTCATGACCGCTTCCATAATCAAGCATCATGGCCTACAAAGCCTCCAAAGGTTCTTCACTCGATCCCTATGTCGTACACCGATTTGCTCCCAATTTTATTTGAGAAGAAGCTTCTGACCCCAGTTCAATCCAAACCAAAGGATCCTCCCTATCCTGAAGGTTATGATGTTAGTGCCGTATGCGACTACCATATGGGAAGCATGGGCCACACCACAGAGAATTGCGGGGCACTGAAAAACAAAGTTCAAGGACTGGTCGAGAACGGTCTTTTGAAGTTTTGAAAAGAAAGAATGATGAGCGCGACTTCTGGGGAGGTGTTGTTTCCTGGGTTGTTAGGACCTCGTATGTTTAAGTCTTCTTTCATGTTGCATTTTCTGTTGAAGTAATGCATGGAACAAACATTGCTATCATTTGCCCGAAGATAGTAATGATCTTTTTGTGAGGGCACTTGTTATTTGCAGATTTTCTTTCTAATGAAAAGGCATTTTTCTTAACATACAATGACCTTGAAATCATATATATGTATATCCCTCCTTACCTTCGTAGGTCCTCGGATATCGCATGCTTGATGTGGCATTGATTCTAATGAAAGAGATCGATTGAATGTTGTGACAACGATAAAGTGAGATTTCCCGCTCTGTCCGCTCTGGTCGGTAAAGCGAGAGAAGCAAGATTACTATTCCTTTAATGATGTTCGATGATAAGGAAATCACCTAAGAGGACCCAAATAAAGTTGCTTAAATGTGCCAAAAAAAGAAAAAAAAAGAGAAAAGTGAAAAATAGATTGTTTCAAAACGAAATAAATGGTTTTAATTTCAGAGCCTGGTAATAGGCATTAACAAAAGCACTCCAATTTCCGAAACCTGGTAATAGGAATTTTCGGATACGAGTGTGGAATTTTAGGGGCACTCCGCTGAAGCCTGAAACTCTTCGCTTCATGAGTGATGGTAATATTTTCAAAATCGTGACCATGCCGAGTAACTCGGGGTATCGTTGTATGCTCCATCTTTATTCTCGAGCCAAAGGACTGTGACGAGTTGAATTCCCCTAAGAAAAGAAATGAATGAACAAATTGAATAAGTCCCGGGAGGGAATCCTTGAGGACACCGACATGAAATCAATGATAATCTTAAACATGATTAGAACTAGAAGGAATGGTAATCGAGCTGATCCAGCAAGTACCATAATCATGAGGATGAACCGAGCGATTAGGGAGGAATTTCATTACTTCAAATATCGCCACAACATTCAAAGACGCAAGCTATGCTTGAAGAGATCATCGAAAAGTTGAATCTAAGACGCTCTTGCATTTGATATCCGGGGCATCCTATTCTATTTTTCTTTTAATTAGACTTTTGGTTTCCAGGTTCTGTATGTTAATTTGAAAATCTACTCTTCATTAGAATGACGACCAGCGAATTGACATATTTTTAAACAAATAAATTTCCTTGTATTACTTCAGAGATAAATGCATTATCGGAAATGAGACCTAAAATTGAGAGGCACTACATGATGTGTGATGATGAAAGGACCGTTGAAGTTAAGTTGTCGTGAAGGGGCATCTTTGTTCGTGCGGCAACAGAAGCTTTTGCACACAGGATTTCAAATCAGTGAGAAGGTACTGGGCTAATGATTCTGATTGTGATTCAGGCCATTGAACTCGGGGAATAAGCAACACAAGTTGGGGGCAAGTTTTGTCAAGACACGAGATTGATGAGTGGTTGTAATCCCAAGATGGTGACCACCGGCCTCAGAGAATAAAGACAAAATTCATGCATCTTTGCATTCCCATGACCATATGCATCATTGCATCATGAAATATGCTCATGCATCATTGATAGTTAGACATCCCTACGTTAGGAGCATGCTAACTCATACCATCATAGCATTTGTTTATTTGTGAACAGGTATTTGAAGATTAATAAAGGGGTGGATCTACGGCTCTATGAGAAGAGAAATAGATCTCAAGAATCCTTTGACTGGTATCAAGGTTCTCAATCCCTAATTTTTTATCCTTTCTAAATGATGCTTTTCTCAAAATTCGAATTTCTCAATTTTATCCTTTCTGAAGGACGTTTTTCTTAAATTTCAACTTCTCAACTTTATCCTTCCTAAAGGATATTTTTTTTTCTTGAAATTTTAATTTTATCTTTTCAAAAAGGGTTTTTCTTAAAACCGGATTTCTCAATCCTATCCTTCCTAAAGGATGTTTTTCTTAAAACTCGGATTTCTCAATCCTATCCTTCCTAAAGGATGTTTTTCTTAAAACTGGATTTCTCAATCCTATCCTTCCTAAAGGATGTTTTTCTTAAAACTGGATTTCTCAATCCTATCCTTCCTAAAGGATGTTTTTTCTTAAAACTCGGATTTCTCAATCCTATCCTTCCTAAAGGATGTTTTTCTTAAAACTGGATTTCTCAATCCTATCCTTCCTAAAGGATGTTTTTCTTAAAACTCGGATTTCTCAATCCTATCCTTTCTAAAGGATGTTTTTCTTAAAACTCGATTTCTCAATCGTATCCTTTCTAAAGGATGTTTTTCTTAAAACTCGATTTCTCAATCGTATCCTTTCTAAAGGGTGTTTTTCTCAAAACTCTCGATTTCTCAAACCTATCTTTTCTAAGGGATACTTTTTCTCAAAACTCCGATTTCTCAATCGTATCCTTCCTAAAAGATAGTTTTTCTTAAAACTCGATTTCTCAATCGTATCCTTTCTAAAGGATGTTTTTTTTTCTCAAAACTCCGATTTCTTAATCGTATCCTTCCTAAAAGATAGTTTTTCTTAAAACTCGATTTCTCAATCGTATCCTTTCTAAAGGATGTTTTTCTTAAAACTGGATTTCTCAATCCTATCCTTCCAAAAGGACATTTTCCTCAAAATTTAAATTCTCAACTTTATCCCTTTTGGATGTTTTTTAAAAAAAATAAAAAAAAATCAGGTTTCCTGGTTTTTAAATTAAAAGAAAAGAAAAAAGAAGAAATGAGAGAGAAAGAGAGATCAAAAAAAGAGAAAAAGAAAGAGAGAAGAATAAGAGGAAAAAAAGGAAAAAAGAAAAAAGAGAGAAAGAGAAAAAAAAAAGAGAAGAAGAGAGAAAGAGATAGAAGAAAATAAAAAAGAAAAGAAAAAAAGAGAGAAAAGGAAAATAATGAGAGGAAATAAGAAGAGAGAAAGAAAAAGAAAGTAGACGAGAGAAAATAAAAAGAAAAAAGAGAGAAGAAAAAAGAAAAAAGAAAGAAAAAGAAAGAAAAAAGGGAAGAAGAGAGAAGAAAGAAAAAAGAAGAAAGAAGGAAAAAGAGAAAAAGAAAAGAAAAGAAAAAAAGATGAGAAAGGAAAAAGGAAGAAGAAAAGAATGAGAAAAAGAACGAAAGGAAAGAGAAACAAAAGAAAAGGAAAAAGAAAGAGAGAAAGAGAAATAAAAGAAAAAGGAAAGAGAGAAGAGAGAGAAAAGAGAGAAAAGAGAAGAAAGAAAAGAGAGAAAAGATAAAGAAGATAAAAAGAAAAAAGAAAGAAGAAAAAATGATGGAAAGGAAAAAAAGAATAAAGAAAAAAAGAAAAAAAATGAAAATGAAAAAAAAAACAAGAAAGAAGAAGTTGATAAAGAAGAAGAAGAAAAGAAGAAAAAGAGGAAAAGAAGGAAAGAAGAAAGAAGAAGAGAAAAGAGACCCACAACAAGGATTTCTGAGCAGAAGAGCCAGAAGGCCTGCTCAGTTTATTCTTGCCACCATGGGAAAACAAGTTATTTAGGTTTATTCTTTGCCGCTCAGGGAGAATGAATCAGCTGTGTCCTTTGCCGCTCAGGGAGGATATGCCAACGTTGTCCAGTTTGCTATTGGAAGTTTATTCTTTGCCGCTTAGGGAGAATGAATCAGCTATGTCCTTTGCCGCTCAGGGAGGACATGCCAACGTTGTCCGGTTGCTATTGGAAGTTTATTCTTTGCCGCTTAGGGAGAATGAATCAGCTGTGTCCTTTGCCGCTCAGGGAGGACATGCCAACGTTGTCTAGTTGATATTGGAAGTTTATTCTTTGCCGCTTAGGGAGAATGAATCAACTGTGTCCTTTGCCGCTTATGGAGGACATGCCAACGTTGTCCAGTTGCTATTGGAAGTTTATTCTTTGCCGCTTAGGGAGAATGAATCAGTTGTGTCCTTTGCCGCTCAGTGAGGACATGCCAACGTTGTCCAGTTGCTATTGGAAGTTTATTCTTTGCCGCTTAGGGAGAATGAATCAGCTACGTCCTTTGCCGCTCAGGGAGGACATACCAACGTTGTCCAGTTACTATTGGAGGTTTATTCTTTGCCGCTCAGGGAGAATGAATCAGCTACGTCCTTTGCCGCTCAGGGAGGACATGCCAGCGTTGTCTAAGCTATTGAAGGTTTATTCTTTGCCGCTCAGGGAGAATAAATCAGCCACGTCCTTTGCCGCTCAGGGAGGACATACCAACGTTGTCCAGCTGGTATTGGAGGTTTATTCTTTGCCGCTCAGGGAGAATGAATCAGCTACGTCCTTTACCGCTCAGGGAGGACATGCCAACGTTGACCAGTTACTTTTAGAAGTTCGTTTTTTGCCGCTCAGGGAGAATAAATCAGCCACGTCCTTTGTCGCTCAGGGAGGATATACCAACGTTGTCCAGCTGCTATTGGAGGTTTATTCTTTGCCGCTCAGGGAGAATGAATCAGCTACGTCCTTTACCGCTCAGGGAGGACATGCCAACGTTGACCAGTTACTTTTAGAAGTTCATTTTTTGCCGCTCAGGGAGAATGAGTCAGCTATGTCCTTTACCGCTCAGGGAGGACATGCCAACGTTGACCAGTTACTTTTAGAAGTTAGTTTTTTGCCGCTCAGGGAGAATGATTCAGCTATGTCCTTTGCCGCTCAGGGAGGACATGCCAACGTTGTCCAGTTTGCAATTTGAAGTTCATTCTGTACCGCGTAGGAAAAATGAATCGACTTTGTCCTTTGACCGTGTAGGGAGGACATGCCAACGATCTGAGAGCAAAATAGTTCAAGGATCCCTGGACAGAAGAGCCAGAAGGCATGCCCAGTTTGCTTTCGCCGCTCTGGGAAAGCACGCAATTTGAAGTTCGTTCCGTACCGCGTAGGAAGAGTGAATCGACTTTGTCCTTTGACCATTCAGGGAGGACATGCCGACGATACCCACATTGTTTCTGCCGCTTCGGAGAAGCAAATCACCCCAAACAGGGAAGTTGGACAAAATTAGTGCTTATGGTCTTTGCTTTATTCTTGTTCCACAAGTATAAGCAAAGAGGGGCAACTGTAATCACTAATTTTGTCCGGGCTGATTAGCCCTTAAATATGCTTAAATAAGATTGGGTTTTGTTCATTCACATTGGGCTTGGTCTAATTAATACTTAGATATCATATTATTAGTGTTATTACTATTTACTATTATTATTATTACTATTAGTCATTATGTTTACCATTACCATTAGTAATATTATCATTATTAACATTGTTATTATTTTACCACCGTATTATACTATTATTATTATTCTCATCTTTACCATATTATACTATTATTATCATCTTTTGGTTGTTATCATTATTATTATTCTTAGTATTATTATCATTATTTTTATTATTATTAACATTACTATAAAATAAATCTAAAACCCAATATAAATTAAAAGCCCAATTTAAATAAACAAAAATCAGTCCAAATACATATATCAGTCCCAAATAACATATTTCATTTACAAGCCCGTTGGCCCAATAATCTAACCCTAATTCTACTCCCATCTTTGCAGCCGCTCAACCCTAACCGTCAGATCTAGGTTAGATCTGACGGTCCAGATTCAATGGAGACAGGCCCCTCAGATGCCCAGCTGTACGTGAGGTTCACCGCCCGACTCCCTGTTTCTCCAATAGTGCCTCCACGTCGGCAGGAAGAACCAACTACCGAGCACCACATCACCACCGCCCGGCCACGTCAGCACCACGTCGGCAGTGATGGACAACGCCAACTGAATCCGACAACAGGGCTTGGTCCCCTCTGTACGAGCCTCGCCAGCATTCCAAACAACACCAAAAAATCAGATATCAGAAAACGCATCAAGACAAAAATGCATCAACCAATTATGTATTTTCTTGTCTTTATATTTTTACTGAAAATCATGTAAATTCAGCTATAAAAAGCCCGAAACCAAACGATTGTAAGGGGATTTGACGATCAATACGAGTGAAGAAAAAATTTCTGAGTCTCTTTTCTTCTTTGTTTCCACATAGCTTTAGGGTTTTTCTTTTTCTTTGTTCTAAAACCGAAATCAAAGGTTCTTCTTTTCGAAATCTCAAAAGTCTGTTTTAAAAAACAGAGAGCTCCAGAAATTTTTGAGTAAAAGATTTCGTTTTCAAAACAAAGATCAAAAAGGTTTTCAGAGGTTTTTGAAATCAAAGATTAGGTTTTTCATTTGGATTCGGATTTTTAGTCAAAGATCAAACAAAAAAAGAGAGTTTCAAGCTTACCTTCATTTTCTTCGTCGATCGGTGGCCGTACGGTTCAGCCGGCAAGCCTACATGGCTCATCCGTTTGCCGTCGCCGATGAGAGGGTCGCCGCCGATGAACGGGCGTGAAAGATGACAAGGGGCTAGGTTTTTTCTGTGTTCTAATTTCAGAGCCAATGCCCCTTTCTTTTTTTTTTTTTTTTTTTTTGTCGTTTGAAATCCCAAAGAGAAATGAAGAAAGGGCCATCTTTCTTTCCATTATTTTATTTCCTTTTATCGAAGACACTATTAAATGGCATTTTCTTTTTTTTACCCAACCATTAAATGGCATGATCTTTCTCTCTTTATTTTGATTTTCTTTTAATAAATATAATAAATATACTTACCCCGCATAGTTTATGTATATATTATAAATATATGTGCTCTTATAATATATGATTTATTATACTTTAATATATAATTACATATATCATACATAGTTCACGCATAGTCTATACATATATATATATACTTACCTTATATTATGTATTTGTATATATATATATATATTTAATTTGCTTATTTCGTTCTTGTTATATATCATTTTATCTAATGCCTTTGATTTGCGTTCGAATCGGCCTTAGGGTGACCCGCAACGGGGCATGATCCGTATTATTATGGCCCGTTTAGTGTAATTTTTAACCCCTAATCTAACTTATAATCAAGCTACTAACATTTTAATTTCTCGCATTTTAATTACTGTTATTTAATTTATCGCATTTAATTTACGCGCTTCATATTCGATCCGGTCCTTTTCCGGATTTTTTCCCATGTTGATATTCTATTTTATCTTGCTTTATTTCTATTCGAATTATTTATTATGGTGTTGTATTTTTTGTGACATACTCGTATTTGTCATTCACGAAACCATTAATGATTTGGTATGTTAATTAATTAACCTAAAAATCAACCCCAATAGGGGTATTAATTAACCTCGGTATCCGAAAACGACAGTCCTAGCTTAATGGATGTCTATCGGATACTTAGGTTAATTTTCACCGCCTCTAGGTAAGCGAAAGCATAAAAATTAAAAATAACACGCATCATCTCTTATATGTTCGCATCATGCATAAAGGTGACGTACGAAATCCGAACCCTAAACTAACACGGCAGTCAGCCTTATTTGATGTCGGTTTAGTCTATGGTCCGGTGTACCGTCATCCTTTTTAATTAAATGATTAATTAATTCCAATGCCACTATTCGATAAAGCTCGTGTTATTTAAGTCATATTTTCATTTAAGAACAATTATTAAATTCACTTCGATTTTTTTAATAATTTCTATCGATTAAAGGCAACAAGTTATTTGGTACCGATTTCCGGGCGTGATGGGGGCGCTAACCCTACCCCACGCGTAACTAACTCCCGAACCCGTTTTAAAATGAATCTCTGGTTTTATGGTGTCCGGCCTACCTTAGTGGCCGGTGGCGACTCCAAGTTTTCACAAGTTTTCCAAAACATGAATTTCTCCCTTTTTTAAATAAAACCCCTTTTCAAAAAGAAAATAGTGATAAGGCCCCTACTTAGCGGTTCTCCGGAGAAAAACCTTATCACAGATGGACATTTGAATTATCCATTGTCTTAAACTTTACCGCGTTTAAGCACGTTGTACCAACATTTCTGTCAGACTTGCTCAAACATCGCTTCTTCTTCCATGAAGCGATGTAACGTCTCCAAAGGTCATACTAGGCCGAGCTCTGAGCAAAGGCTTCGTCTTGACATGTAGAAGATGCCCCTTGGGGTGGGCTGGACGAGGGGCCAATAACAAAATAATTCTTAAAGATAGAGGTGGCCGAGTGGTCTCCCGGTTCTTGAGCAACACTCCTTTCTTTCAGGCTGGACTGTAACAGTTAGGGTATTTCTTTCATCATATCTTGTTGGGGCTTGATGATGGTGCCCCTTAATTCTTGCTGAGTTCGTTTCATCTGACCTCTCAAATCAGCCTCTGGCTTGGCAAAGCTTTCCTCCATTTATTCATTTTTAAGAATGAATGCATGTAATGTGTTGTATGCACAACATGGATAGGTGATTAAAGGTAATCAAACAGATATGTACAATTGAATGCAAAGATGCATTGATCATTAATTTTAAATGAATGAATGAATGTTTCATATGTACGACAGAAACACATGATTAAAGGTAATCATACAAAATGTAATTAAATGCAAAGGTGCATTGAACATTAATTTTATTTGTTTAATGAATGAATGAATGTTTCATATGTACAACAGAAACACATGATTAAAGGTAATCATACAAAATGTAATTAAATGCAAAGGTGCATTGAACATTAATTTCGTGAATGCAATGTGTCGTATGTACAACACACGGTTAAGAGTAATCAATCAAAAAGGTATAATTGAATGCAAAGGTGTATTGAACAATAATTGCATGAATGCAATGTGTCATATGTGCAACAGAAATGCATGACTAAAGATAATCAAACAAAATGCATAATTGAAATGCAAAGATGCATTGAACATTAATTGCATGAATGCAATGTGTCATATGTACAACAGAAATGCATGACTAAAGGTAATCAAACAAAATGCATAATTGAAATGCAAAGAGCAACACTGAGTTCGGCAAATATCCTCGTTAAACAACTCATCAATGGGAACCTTGGTCCGTTACAATGATCGGATGAAACCCACTACATGTAGTTCTCAAGCTAGCATCTAGGTCGACGATTTTCTTCAAGACTCGCACAATCCCTTCTTCTTTCTTGGAATGATCTTTTGCTAGGAATCGGGCGTTCTCTCATATCCTCGTAAACAAGTAGGCCAACTCTCGGTCCTGCCCCCAAGTGGTATAGGCGACGAATTATGATTAATCCACTGTCGATATTGGTACTCTTGACTTGCTCTTTGAAAGGGTCCCACTGAGCCTAACCTTCAAAGCATCGGGGGTGAGGTCGGAATTCCTTCTGACTTGAAATATTTTTCCTTGTTTTAGGTTGAGACTTGATTGTCGACTCAAGGCGGCGAAGTGCCCGAGAAACTTCTGATCTTGCCCCGGAAAGCTTGGTTGTTGTTCGGTGTGGTTCTCGTTAATTTCCTTGCAAGACTCGGAATTTCCCAATTGTTGTAGTCAAATCAAAGCTGCCAACCGTAGAACAGATGTAGGTTGAACTCCAAAATTCAAAGTAATGATCACTTGCCTGGGACATCTGACAAATAAGTGAGGTGGCTCTTTTGTCTTTTTTGAAAGTCTTTCTTGTCTCAGAAACCCAACCATGTAGTCGCTCTCTTTGTGGCTATATTTTCGTCGAGGTCCTTCTCACTATTGTTGCGGACCAGATTCCCCCACTGATCAAGTTTTTAATTTCAAACTATTTCCAACTCAATGTTGCTCTTTATGCAATGATGAAATATGCAAAATAAGAGGGGGAAAAAGTAAGGGTGTTAGTCACATGATAAACATGAAGCAATAGGCAACCAATGAAAATCAAGCATTAACGAAAAAGAAGCGTAGAGACAAGCAATTAGCAAGAAAAAACCTAGACACTCTAAGCTCTAAGGTTATCCGCATGGCTCTAACGGGGTAGGCTTCTTATATTCTCACTCATGAGTTCGGTTCTAGCAAAGGGTGCCCAAACCTATCTCATCACCTACTAAGGCAATAAGAACCCCAATTCTGGCCCATCACAGGCTTGCGAATTGGTTTCGGTTCGGGGGAAAGCACGGCCTAATGACGTGGAGGGCTGCTCACGTGTCAAAGGCGTGGATTCCGGAAGTGAATTACCGACCCGTGGAGGGATACTCACGTGGGTATGGGCGTTTCACTCCCACTTAAGGGTAGCTCGGGTATAGAGCTTGATGATCATGATGCAACACATGTCGGTGACTCCTTCGAAATTAAATGAGAAATTAATTCGAATGCCACAAAATTTCAAAGCCCGTTCAACTTAAGTTGTATTTTCATAAAAGAACAAACTCATTAGCTTCACTTCGAATTTTAAATATTTTCTATCGATTAAATGGCAGCAAGCGTTTTATTGGCTTAACTCTCATTTTTTGTTTTGTAAAAAACAAAAATTTAATCCCCAGCGGAGTCGCCAAGCTGTGATAAGGTTTTTTGTAGAAAACCACTAAGTGGGGTGGCCTTATCACTATTTCATTTTTTGAAAGGGGGTTTTATTTAAAAAATGGAGAAATTCATGTTTTGAAAAACTTGTGAAAATTTGGAGTCGCCACCGGCCACTAAGGTAGGCCGGACACCATAAAACCAGAGATTCATTTTAAAACGGGTTCGGGAGTTGGTTACGCGTGGGGTAGGGTTAGCGCCCCCATCACGCCCGGAAATCGGTACCAAATTACTTGTTGCCTTTTGATCGATAGGAATTATTTAAAAATCGAAGTGAATTTAATAATTATTCTTAAATGAAAATATAACTTAAATAACGCGGGCTTTATCGAATAGCGGCATTGGAATTACTTAATCATTTAATTAAAAAGGATGACGGTACACCGGACCATAGACTAAACCGACATCAAATAAGGCTGACTGCCGTGTTAGTTTAGGGTTCGGATCCCGTACGCCACCTTTATGCATGATGCGAACATATAAGAGATGATGCGTGTTGTTTTCAATTTTTATGCTTTCGCTTACCTGGAGGCGGTGAAAATTAACCTAAGTATCCGATAGACATCCATTAAGCTAGGACTGTCGTTTCGGATACCGAAGTTAATTAATACCCCTCTCGGGTTTGATTTTTTTAGACCCGATTATCATGCTTGCATATTGGGCCGTATAATGAACAAATATATGTACATGCATGTCACTCAAAATAACACATAGGAGAGAAAGCCCAAATTAATTAATTAAACTAACTCTTGAAGCCCAAAGGCCCATTTTAAGGCATTCCTATTTTTAAAAGGACACAAAGCCCACTTAAGACTATTCACTAATTAACTTAATGAAAGAGATTAAACTAGCCCATTTTTCAATGTACCAAATTAAAAGAATACCATGGCAATATATATTTTCGATTCATTTTCCATTTACCCGAGACTAACATGAAAACCTAGTAATCTTAAGCATTTTAGATCACATGAGAGATACCCAAAAAAACATATATTCGATCCAACGGCCATTTAAACATACGAACCAAGCGGGACCCACCAAACTTAAAATAAACTAGTACACATGCATATATTCGATTCATAAGAAGAAAAAGCAAGCTCATGACATAAAATACATAATTTAGCACATGAAAAAAACACAATAAGCAATTAAAACATTAAATTTAAAGGGGTTCGAAATGGGGCTAATTTGGAAGAAAAGTAAAAACAGAGGTAAAAAATAAAAAGACAAGCTACTGTGGGGGACTCAATCGAACACAGGGAAACAGGGGAGGGCCTAACGCGTAAATATCCCCTAAAGGCAACTCGATCTAGGATGGGAACGGGAACCGACTCAGAACCTCAGGGACCTAAGACGCGATTTACCCATGCGGCGACCCTTACAGCGTTAATACCCTGACGTGGAGGGATTGGACTCGCTATTTACCCAAAACAAAAAAACCTAAAGCTCTATATAAACCACCTAAACTCCCCGCGGACGTCTCTTTTGCTTAACCTAAACCCTAGCCGCTCCTAAAAACCTCACCTTTCTCACGACCTCGGACGCCGGCCGGTGCTACTCACCGTCCGGTGGACTCTATCCTCTCTGACCAGTGAACCAAACCTTAAAAGAGACCCAAAAAGACAACCTTTCACTCCCCGAAAACCAGAACTACCTTCGTGTTAAAAAAAACAACCTAAAAAACCTATTTTTACCCCCCGAAACGAAACGGCGCGAAAGAGGAAGAAGAAGGGGTCTCTCCGTCTTGGCCGAGTCACCGCTCAAAGCCGTTAAGGCTGGGTTTATTCTCGACGAAGAGGAGGAGACGGACTCGGAAAAACCAGAAGGTAAAAGACTCCTTTTTTTATCTCCTTAAGACATGCAATAAGATGGATTGTTTACCTGAGTGATTCTGGTTTTGATTTCTCTTCGTGCTTTTCTTGGGAGTTTCACGAATCCCTTACAACGATGCTGTCGATTCGGTTTTATAGCCGAAAAATCGAAGCTTTTTACATTTTGGTTAATATGATGAAAATAGCTCATTGGTTCGTATTGTGTTTTTGGCCGGATTCATGCAAGACTCTGTCATTCTCTGCCATTCCGTTGCTGATTTCGTCCTTGCTTTTTCTTTTGTTTTCAATTTTTCTTTCTTTCTTTATTTGTTGCTGACTCCTTTCTTTGTTGTATATTGTACGACGGTCGACGTGGCTGACGGATCGGCCGTTGGAACGGGCACGGGAGACGTGGCGAGCACTCGAGGAATCTGGAGGGGCGGACGTGGGCTTCACGCGCGCGAGTGGGGAGCTGATGCGTCGCGCGTGGGCGCGTGTTGCGTCTCATGGCATCCGGACCGTCAGATCACATTCTGATCTAACGGCTCAGCTTCATGGCGGTGCGAGGACACCCGATGGGCGTCTAGGGTTTCTCATGTCTTCACATCTGGACCGTTGATCTGGCGCTCAGATCCGACGATCAAATCCAGTGGCGGCTGCAAGGAAAACAAGGCAGCTGTTAGGGTTTCCTATCCGGATTCGGGCTTACATATGTTATTGGGCCAAACGGATTTGTAAATTATTATTATTTGGATTGATTGTAATAAACATTTAAATACTTTGGGCTTTGTCTGTCTATATTGGACTCATTTATTAATTTGGGATTATTTTTTATTTAACGGGTATCCATATATGTATAATTCCGTGTCTTGTTTTTTCTTTCTTTCTTATTTGATTCAATGATAATATGATAGTAGGTAGTAATTAGAAGAAAGTTAATAATAGAGCCCAAAACTCTAATGAATAGTATGTATGTATCTATGTATTAATTAATCTAAGCCCAATATGAACAAATAAAGCCCAACATGGCTAAACAAAGCCCAATGATGGCTAAATAAGGCCCAATATGGCTAAGTATACTTAAGGGCTAATTAGCCCGGACAAAATTAGTGATTACAGTTGCCCCTCTTTGCTTGTATTTGTGAAACAAGAACGAAGCAAAGACTATAAGCACTAATTTTGTCTGACTTCCCTGTTTGGGTGGTTCGTTCCTCCGAAACGGCAGGAACAGGGTCGGTAGCGTTGGTAGATCCTCCCTGAGCGGCGAGGGACCTAATTGATTCATTCTCCTTGAGCGGCAAAGAACGAACTTCTAAAAATAACTGGTCGATGTTGGCATGTCCTCCCTGAGCGGCAAAGGACGTGGCTGATTCATTCTCCCTAAGCGGCAAAGAATAAACCTTCAATAGCTTAGATAACGTTGGCATGTCCTCCCTGAGCGGCAAAGGACGTGGCTGATTCATTCTCCCTGAGCGGCAAAGAATAAACCTCCAATAGCAACTGGACAACGTTGGTATGTCCTCCCTGAGCGGCAAAGGATAAACCTTCAATAGCTTAGATGACGTTGGCGTGTCCTCCCTGAGCGGTAAAGGATGTAGCTGATTCATTCTCCCTGAGCGGCAAAGAATAAACCTCCAATAGCAACTGGACAACGTTGGCATGTCCTCCCTGAGCGGCAAAGGACGCAGCTGATTCATTCTCCCTAAGTGGCAACGAATAAACCCAAATGACTTGTTTTCCCATGGCGGCAAAAACAAACTGAGCAGGCCTTCTAGCTCTTCTGCCTGGAAATCCTTGAGATCTTTTGCTCTAAAATTCTAAAGTTGTGGTCTCTTTTCTCTTCTTCTTTCGTCTTCTTTTTTCCTCTCTTTTTCCTTTCTTTCTTCTTCTTCTTTTTTTTTTATTTTTTTAATCTTTTCTCTCTCTTCTTTCCTTTTTTCTTTCTCTCTCTACTCTCTTTCTTTTTCCTTTTCTTCTTTCTCTCTCTTTGTTTCCTCTCATTCTTTTTCTCATTCTTTTCTTCTTCCTTTTTCTTTTCTCATCTTTTTTCTTTTCTTTTCTTTTTCTCTTTTTCCTTCTTTCTTCCCTTTTCTTTCTTCTCTCTTCTTCCCTTTTTCTTTCTCTTTTATTTTCTCTCATTTACTTTTTTCTTTTTTCTCTCTTCTTATTTCCTCTCCCTCTTTTTTTCTCTTTTTTTTATTTTCTTCTCTCTCTTTCTCTCGTCTTCTCTTTTTTTTCTCTTTCTCTCTTTTTTTTCCTTTTTTTCCTCTTATTCTTCTCTCTTTCTTTTTTTTTAATCTCTCTTTCTCTCTCATTTCTTCTTTTTTTCTTTTCTTTTAATTTAAAAACTAGGAAACCTGATTTTTTTATTATTTTATTTTTTTTTAAAAAAACATCCCAAAGGGGATAAAGTTGAGAATTTAAATTTCGAGGAAAAAGTCCCTTTAGAAAGGGTACGATTAAGAAATCGAGTTTTAAGAAAAACTATCCTTTAGGAAGGATACGATTGAGAAATCGGAGTTTTGAGAAAAACATCCTTTAGAAAGGATACGATTAAGAAATCGAGTTTTAAGAAAAACTGTCCTTTAGGAAGGATACGATTGAGAAATCGGAGTTTCGAGAAAAACTATCCTTTAGAAAGGATACGGTTGAGAAACCGAGTTTTAAGAAAAACTATCCTTTAGAAAGGATACGATTGAGAAATCAGAGTTTTGAGAAAAACATCCTTTAGAAAGGATACGATTGAGAAATCCAGTTTTAAGAAAAACATCCTTTAGGAATGATAGGATTGAGAAATCCAGTTTTAAGGAAAACATCCTTTAGAAAGGATAGAATTGAGAAATTCAATTTTAAGAAAAAACATCCTTTAGGAAGGATAGGATTGAGAAATCCAGTTTTAAGAAAAACCCTTTTTGAAAAGACAAAATTAAAATTTCAAGAAAAAATATCCTTTATGAAGGATAAAGTTGAGAAATTAAAATTTAAGAAAGACGTCCTTCAGAAAGGATAAAATTGAGAAATTCCGAGAAAAATATCCTTTAGAAGGGATAAAATTGAGAAATTTGAATTCTGGGAAAAACATCCTTTAGAAAGGATAAAAAAATCAGGGATTAAGAATCTTGATACCAGTCAAAGGATTCTTGATATCTATTTCTCTTCTCGTAGAGCCGTAGATCCACCCCTTTATCAATCTTCAAATACCTGTTCAAAAATAAACAAATGCTATGATGGTATGAGTTAGCATGCTCCTAACATAGGGATGTCTAACTATCAATGATGCATGAGCATACTTCATGATGCAATGATGCGTATGTCATGGGAATGCAAAGATGCATGAATTTAGTTTGTCTTTATTCTTTAAGGTCGGTGGTCACCATCTTGGGACTACAACCACTCATCAATCTCGTGTCTTGACAAAACTTGCCCCCAACTTGTGTTGCTTATTCCTTGAGTCCAATGGCCTGAATCACAATCAGAATCATTAGCCCAGTACCTTCAAGTTGTATGCCATCTCTCACTGATTTGAAATCCCATGTGTAAAGCCCTAGTTGTCCCACAGACAAAGATGCCCCAATGGTACCGATGGTTTTACCTCGAGCCATGGTCAGTCCGCTTGTTCATTCCAATATAGGAGACTTATGAAAATAATAAAAATAAATTCATTATGTATATACATTTTAAAGGATCACGGGAAGTGCTATTTAAGAAAATCAAGTTTTGGGTCCTTGAAAAAAAGGTCAACCCGAGTGACATTTTCTGAATGTTGCAAGAATACACATATGAAATCTTTTCTGGGCTATTAGGCTTCCGATAGGAGCGACTCCCATTCCTAGTGCCTACCCGATTAAAAGTGGCTCTCTTTATCTCACTAACTCACCATGCCCCATCCTTCCCTCTTTTCTGGTCTCAATCAGGCATTAGAAGTGTGTCAATCCTTGAAGAAAGGTTAATCCCGATAGGCGGGATGTGATCTGAAGACAAATTCATCCATCATTGTATGGTCCAAATGGTCTTTTATGGCTTGTAATGTAGGCTAAGGCTTATGGCTACGAAAGAAAAGGTAAATAGGCCCAAACAAGTGTTTGAGGGTGGTGAAACCAAGGATCAATTCTTCCAATCTAAAGTCGCAATTATGCTCCAATGAAATGTTATCTCTTTTCTTATTTCTCTCGACTGCTCTAGACTGCCCCCTTTTTTGGGGTTTTTACCCCTAGAGTTCATTTCCTTTCATCAAGTGTAGTTTCGGATCTATTTGCACCTTCGCATTGTATTAGTGTAGACTTTTGATCAAAGGTGAATCAACCTTTCGAGGCTCATCTAAGCAGAGATTCATAGGGAATCCTCTTGTCCCTTTTCTTCGTCCGATTTTCCCCTTTTACAAAATTGCACTTTTCACTTTAGTGCTTTTTCTTCAACTTTTATGTCGGTAACTTTTGACCTGATTTGGGGTAGCTCTTTTAGCATCCACTTTTCTTTCGCTGTTTCCTTTTGACGTTTTTGCTGCTCAAACTGAAAGTGTATCCAATGAATCTGTTCTCCTTTAATCCACTTAGTTCACAAGACATCATCCTCATAGCATAATCAGAATCCAATGACATTTATTTGTCCATAGCCTTATATCTCATCTGCCCCCGGTGTAGGGGTGATCCTTGATTTGGGTTCAATCAAAAGAAAAAAAGTTTAACAGGCTCAAACGGGGACAACAATGGTTTTTTTCATTTTCTTTCTATGTGAATGGAATTGAAGGAATGCCAAATGTCCTCCCATACACGGATATCAAAATTGGTCTTCACGTGGTAGAAGTTTTAAGGTTATCACTTCATTCAAGGACCTTGAACGACAATGCCCGAGAGGAAAAATTCACTCAATGGGAGTGGCCCATTATTCCTGAACACTCATTGTCATTCCTCTCTTGGCCTAAGTAGAACATAGGGATTTCATATTTAGTATCCTCACAACATCCGACTTTTTAGGGAAAAAAAATCTTTTTAAATTGAATTAAAGTTAATCTTTCAAAAAAGTATATACATGTGTAATAGGAAAACAAGAGTAAACTTATAATAATAATAAATGAAATGTTTAAAGAATCAATGAATACCAAAATATTTTCTAAATAACAAAATGAAACTCTCGTTATGATAAAAAACCTACAGCTCAGCTAATTTCTTTTGCATTTTTCCCAAATGCACAGGGATCAACGGATTTGAATTGCCTTTACCGGTAGCCGTTTGCTCCGGGCTAGTTGTACCATTCCCCTGGGTACAATCAGTTTTCACCAATAATGAGAATTGGATTTTTGCAAAGGATTTATTTCCCTTCGACCATTCGTAAAAATTGATTTTTGATGGACATTTGAATTATCCATTGTCTTAAACTTTACCGTGTTTAAGCACGTTGTGCCAACATTTCTGTCGGACTTGCTCAAACATCGCTTCTTCTTCCATGAAGCGATGTAATGTCTCCAATTAACTTGTCTTGAAATCGAGACTTGCATTTTTCCCAAATGCACAGGGATTAACGGATTTGAATTGCCTTTACCGGTAGCCGTTTGCTCCGGGCTAGTTGTACCATTCTCCTGGGTACAATCAGTTTTCACCAATAATGAGAATTGGATTTTTGCAAAGGATTTATTTTCCTTCGACCATTCGTAAAAATGGATTTTCGATGGACATTTGAATTATCCATTGTCTTAAACTTTATCGCGTTTAAGCACGTTGTGCTAACATTTCTGTCAGACTTGCTCAAACATCGCTTCTTCTTTCATGAAGCGATGTAATGTCTCCAATTCACTTTTCTTGAACCGAGACTTGCATTTTTCCCAAATGCACAGGGATTAACGGTTCTGATGTCCTGCACACGTACATCCTTTGTACCAGGATTCATCACATACGCAAGATAAGCCTCACAACCCAACATTAGCATACAGCTTGCTTCTAAAGCCGAAATCACATTAGACAAGAATTTCACATTCTCGCCTACTATCACCACTTCATAATCATCAACTAACTTTAAGGTAACTCTCTTAAAATCGAAGTCTACCAAAGCTCTATGCTCAGACAGCCAATCGATACCAAGGATTATATCAAAACCATAAAAGGGTAACTCCATCAAATCCACAAGAAAAACATGACCCTGAACAGACAAGGGACACCTCAGATACAACTTCCTAGTGACTACAGTCTCACCAAACGAACTAATCACTTGCATTCCTACCTCAAGCAACTCAAAAGGTATATCAAGAAAATGAGCATGCTCACTCAAGATATAAGAATGCGTGGATCCAGAATCAATCAAAGAGAACAATGGTAAAGACTGTAGAACAAAAGGTACATACGATAATGTCGGTATCATTGCGCTCCTCGCACTGAGCATAGACTCTGGCAGGGCCACCTCTATCAGGTCGTACTGCTACGACATGAGTAATGCCTCGCTGCCCTTCATCTCTCCTCTAGAAATTCCCTCGGCCACGCCCACGACCTCTTTGAGTGCAACCACAGTAGGTGCACATCTCTGGCCTCCACCAGCCAACAAAGGATACTCGCGCCTCATATGATTTGCTGAACCATAGTTCCAGCAAGAATTCCCTATCACCACAATAGGAGCCTGAGCCTTCCTACCCGCACGAGGACAATCTCGCCGTAGATAACCCCGAGAACCACATGTCCAACACGTGTTCTGATCCGCCCTCATCCTATCTCCCTGATCCGGTGCACCATGTCCAACATTTCCTCACCTAGCAGTGGGCTGATATCTCCTATCTCGGCCTCTCTTGTTTCATCCACCTCCAAAACTAGACTCAGTTTCTCTCTTACCAGAGCTAGAACCACCTCCACGAGATGACATGCCCAAATTCTGCTCAATGTCCTTTGCTCGATATACAAGCACATCGAAATTTGTGTAATCTGTTGCCAACATATACGTCTTGACTTCCTGTACCAGCCCGTATCGGAATCGATCACAACGATGCCTCTCACTCGGCATCAACTCAGGGGCGTACTGGCTCAGACGTATGAACTGGACCTCGTACTTAGCCACAAATAGGTTTCTATGAACAAGCGACATAAACTCACGCTTCTTTTATTCCAAGTATCTCACTCCCAGATACTTCCTCTTAAAAAAACCTCTGAAAAACTCCCAATCTACTTCATTGGGTTCCATACCAGCGGTGATGGTCGTCCACCAGCTATACGCATCACCCTGGAGTAAAGAAACAATGCATCCCAGCTTGCGCACATCATTACATCCCATTTGGTCCATGATACGGACCGCGCTAGCCAACCAGGCTTCCGACGCCTCATAAGACATACCATAGAACTCAACAACTTCTAAACTCCTCAACCTCTCCAAAGGAAAACCCACATGCCCAGCTGCAGGGGCCTGAACATGCGCTCCGACTACCACCGCCTGAAACGCTCCGGTGATCGCCTGAACCAATGGCGCTAGATCACCCAAACCCGGACCAGCATGTCCTTGTTGTTCCTGCTCCCCACCTCCAGGTGGTGGCGGAGGAGGTAAGTTTCCACCAGGAGGGACATCAGCCCCTTGATTACTGTGGTCGCCCTGCTAAGTCGTAGGCACTACCGTGTTCGACCTAAGCTCTCTCCTCGGACCCATAGTGCTATTTTAACAAGGCATAACAATAAAACAAATCAAATCATGATTTAGGCCAGCCTCAAGCAAGGATCCAAGTTCATAAAAACATTTAATTGTTGGATCAGAAACCTCTAGTTCGATCTGGAAAACTGTTGTTCTCCGTTACTCCAATATTTCCACTACTTGTGTCATGCACTTTCACTGTCGTATCAGATCTCTCAAGAAAGGAGCTCTTTCGATCAATGACTATACAACTTAAGTTAAGGAGATATGTGATCTCTTTGCCATCTATGGAAGCCCTATTTCTGAAATGGAACAAGTTGCTACGATTCTAAATGGTCTACCTTCCGAATTTGAATCAGTCGTCGCTGTCATCACATCCAGCAAAGATCCATATTCATTTGAGAGTGTTGTATCTTTACTCACTGATGCTGAAAGGCGTTTGGAAGATCTCATGCATCTTTTAGTTGGGGTCAACAATACCACGCTGAATCCAGACTCCGCTAGATCTACTCATCGCCTAAGTTATTCATCTAATCGTAGTGCGCGTGGTAGGAGATCTAGACCAGGGGGTCGTTTCAAAGGTCGAACCAGGCTGCAATGCCAAATCTGTGGCAAACTAGGTCATCTAGCTGATCGTTGCTGGCACAGATTTGACCAAGGTTATCAAAGCTCCACTAAGCCTTCGGTTGAGCCTCATGCCTATTGCTGCACCCATGATGCCCCTGAGGGTGCGTATGATCCCTTTGTTTCTTTGGATTCTCCTGCTTCACCTTCTATCGAGCCACCTCAGGTAAACACCTTAGTTGGTCCCTCAACAGTGTGGTACCCAGATTCAGGTGCTACACACCATGTCACCAAGGATATTACTCAGATGCATGCTTGTCACAAGTGCACAGGCCAGGGTAAGATTCATATCGGTGATGGCTCCTCTCTCCCTATCTCTCATATTGGGCATTCTATTATTCAAACTAAGTCCCATACACTGCTTATTGATCAGCTGATGCACGTTCCTGATATTACTCGTAATCTGATGTCTATGTCTAAATTTACTCGTGACAATCGTGTATATTTCGAGTTTCACTCTTCTTATTGTTGTATTAAGGATGCTCAGAGAGGTGAGGAGTTGTTGAGAGGGTCACAAAATAATGGCATGTACGTGTTGCCTACTACTTCTCCTTCTTCTTTTCGACCTTCTGCTCTTTCTTGCACTGTCTCCTCGTCTGAGTATTTGTTGTGGCACAATCGATTGAGGCACCCTTCCTCTTATGTTGTGAGTATCGTGTTGCGAAAGCCAATTCACGTGGACAAGAATAACATGTGCCATGCATGTCAGCTTGGCAAGAGTCACAACTTACCATTTACAGCTTCCTCTACTGTTTATTCCAAACCCTTTAAACTTGTTGAATTAGATATTTGGGGACCAGCTTCTGTTACATCTGCTGGCTATAGATACTACATGTCATGTGTGGATTTGTACTCTCGACGCACTTGGATTTATTTACTGAAAAACAAATCTGATGCATGTACTGCTTTTCATTTGCTCTATTCTTTAATTGAAACTCAATTTGATTCCAAGTTGCTAGCAGTTCAGGTTGATGGGGGTGGAGAGTTTAAGTTTCTTGAACAACAATTGTCTCGACTTGGGATTCAATTAAATATTACTTGTCCTCACACATCCCAACAAAATGGGGTCATCGAGCGTAAGCATAGACACATACTTGAAACGGCTCTTTCTCTGCTAGCACAGGCTGAATTACCCCTCGTATATTGGTCATATGCAGTTATAACTGCTACGTTCTTGATAAATCGAATGCCCTCCAAGACATTGGGTGACAAGTCCCCTCACCAACTTTTATACAACAAGATCCCAAACTATCATTTCCTTAAGGTCTTTGGATGCCTTTGTTACCCACATTTGCGACCCTACAATAAACACAAATTAGAGTTTAGATCCAAACCATGCATTTTTCTGGGTTATACAACTCGTCATCATGGATACTTGTGCCTTGACCCTACTACTGGCAGAATATACACCTCTCGACATGTCCTCTTCAATGAAACAATGTTTCCTTACACCAATATGAGTACACCTTCATCCCAAGCTTCATTCAAATTGCTATCACCTCCTCTCCATGTTCATGATACACCCTCAGTCTCCACTTCTAGACCAAATCAAGCTACTCTTGCTGCCGCCACCATTAATCCTACCTCCTCTTCTACCCCTGTTGGACATTCCATTCCTCCTTCACCTAGTGCTCGTTCGAACCATGACACTGCTCATCCCACTTCTACTAATACTCAGGATGATATTATTGTGCCTGACTTGGATCAAGCTCGAACCTCTACTAATACTCACTCAATGGCCACCAGGGGCAAAGCAGGAATCTTCAAACCTAAGGCATATCATTCTCAGTTTGATGAAGCCCCTTCTAATATTCATGATGGTTTACAAGATGCTTAATGGTGGAGGGTAGTTCACGCTGAATACAATGCCCTTCTTGAAAACAACACTTGGGATCTGGTACCTCTCCCCCAACCGAAAGGCCATTGGTTGCAAATGGCTTTTCAAAGTCAAACGCCATGTAGACGGCACTGTTAAGAGATTCAAAGCTCGTCTCGTAGCAAAGGGTTACTCCCAGTTTGCTGAAGCTGATTTCAGAGAAACATTTAATCCCGTTGTCAAATTCTTTACAGTGAACCTTGTGTTGTCAGTAGCAGTCACTAATGGGTGGTCAATTCATCAAGTTGATGTGAATAATGTTTTCTTAAAGGGTGATCTACTCGAAGATGTCTACATGAAGCAACCAGCAGGCTTCACACAACATGCAGCCGATGGTACATTGCTTGTGTGCAAATTGAAGAATGCCCTCTATGGCCTAAAACAGGCACCTCGTAATTGGTTTGATAAGTTAAAGGCATTTCTTGAAGAATTGGGATTCAAATCTTCTTCTGTTGATGCTTCTCTATTTGTTTACAACAGTGATGGTGCTACTACCTACATGGGGATTTATATAGACGACGTATTAATTATTGGGGCTTCTCAATCACATGTTCAATCTATTATCAACAAAATGAATTAGAAATTCTCCCTCAAAGATCTTGGGGCTCTGAGCTTCTTTTTGGGCATCGAAGTGCAGCATGTTCATGGTGGATTGTTCCTTTCTCAACAGAAATACATAACAGAACTTCTTGTTACAACTGACTTGAGGGATTTTAATGAAGCTAGCTCACCTATGGTCACTACTCCCAAACTATGCAAAGAAGATGGCAGCCCATTGCATGATCCACATGAGTATCGACGTGTTGTAGGATCCTTGCAATATGTATGCCATACCAGGCCAGACATTGATGTGTCTATTAACAAGGTAGCCCAATTCATGCATCATCCCACTGATCTTCTGTAACACCCCAATTTTGGTCTTAGAAGTTTTGGGTTTGAACCGGACCGGTCGGATTTTCGGTTCGAATATAAAAGGTGGTTTTAAGGAAAACCTAGTTCGGGATGCATTAAAAATATGGAAAAATATCTAAAAATCCTCTTTTAACATATATAAGAGAGTGGTGAAATCAATTTTACAAATTGGGGTTTGGAAATATGACATTTTGAGTCAGTGACTAAAATGTAATTTTTGAAAAGTTCGTGACTGTTTTAAAAGGATTGAAACTTTGAATCTTTAAGGAGCTAATTTACCCAAGGGAGGATTTCTCCAGATTTTTCTAGATTTTTAAAGAGTCATTTAATGTTTAATTAATAAAAAGAAAAGAGGGAAAAAGATATTTTAAGTTTCATAACTAACTTTTACTAAAATTTTCCTATTTAATTTTCTCTCAAAATTCCCTCAGCCAAACACATTTCCACATCAACTTTCCTTTGATTTTCACACCTAAAGTTGAGATTTTAATTCCTAAATGATTCCTAATCATTTCTAAATCAAATCCTCATCATTTGCTTAATGAATTTTCAAGGATTTTGGCTCTAAACAAGGAGAAATCCACATTTAGAGGTATGAACGTCCTTCTCCTCTAAATACTCAGTTCTAAAATTCCCAAGTTCTCAATCCTTAAATTAAGTTTTATTAAAAGTTTTAATGTTGTGATGTTGATTTTGGCTTAAAATGCAAGATTTGGATTTAATTTTGAAGAAATTCGTATTGGATGATTGGGCTCTGGTTTGATATGTCTTTTTGATGTATTTTGGATGTCTAAATGATGTGTGATTGAGGTTTAATCAATGCAATCCCGAATAGGTTGATTTTCCTAAGTTTTTACTTGTGAAAATGGTGGTTTTTGGGGTGATCTTGGTGTTTTGTTCATGCTGGAGGTATAAGGACGAGTTTGGGATCATTTTGGATGTTAATTGATGTTTAAAAATGGTTAGAAGTGATGGATCTTGGCTGGGTTAAGTTTTGGAAGTGTTTGGAGGTGATTTCGGTTGTGTTTGGTAGCCGAAATGTTAGATTTGCGAAGAGCAGCGAGTTTAGTTGTGTTGATGGTGTTTTTAATGCATGATGATGCATTAATCCTCTGTTTTTATGTGCTTGAAACAGGGGAGAATGATCCGTGAGCAATAGAGGTGGCGTTGAAGGTTTCGGATGCTTGGAAGGCTTGTTGGCTAGCCTAGTTTTGTGTATCGGTGAGTGAAGTTGGGGTTTTCAGCTTTAAAACCAATGTTTGAAGGTTTTGGGAGCTTAGTTTAAGTCTAAACAACTTAGCTAAGCTCAAGAGTAAGTAAATGGAATTTCTCTCTTGGTTTGTGTTATGAATTGGTTTTTAATGCACTTGTGATTGTTGGATGCAATGCATGTGATTTGCATGTTTAAATTTTGTTTTGAAAGCATATATTACCATGGTTTAATGCTGGTTTTGAAAGTCATGTGTTGAAGGATGCTCAAGGTAAGAGATCCTTGGTTTTGTACTTTGGAATTGTGGAATTGATGCATAGTGTTGCATGTTGTTTAATGGCTTTGTTTAATGCTTTAAAACAGTGAATTGATGATGGTAATTGATGGTATTGGCAAGTGATGTAAGTGGTTTTGGTTACTTTAATCGGATATAGTTAGCCGACTATAGGATTGAGTGCACCGTGAATTGAGTCGCCTTGGATGTCGAGGGGGTTGTAATTGTACCGTAAACTCCATCCGAGAATCCTAGCGATTGAGGAAATTGGTGTCACCACGATGGAGGATGGCTCTCGTGGGTGGGCTTGGTTAAGTGCCACCACGATGGAGGATGGCTCTCGTGGGTGAACCTTGTTAAAGTCACCACGATGGAGGGTGGCTCTCGTGGGTGGACTTTGTTAAGCGTCACAACGGTGGAGGGTTGCTCCCGTGTGTGAGCTTGGTTAAGGTGATTACAATGGTTGTGGTAGCTTCCATGTGTAAGCCTTGTGATGTGTCCCGGCTCTCGCTAGTGTGTTATACAACTTCCGATGAGTGATTTGAGGGGTTGTGATTGTACCGTTAAACTGCATCACGGGTGTTGAGGGGGTTGTGATTGTACCGGTAAACTCCACCTTGTGTTGTTCGGTTGTGTGTATGGAGCGTGTGGGACAACGCTTGTAATCCGCGTATCCGATTGTGTCTTGTGTTGTGATGGTTTGTGAATTATCACTTAGAAGCCAATATAATGTTCTTGGATGTAATGAAGCATGAGATGCTTGAAATGATGCATGGTTGCATGGGAAGTGTGTGATGTTCTAAGAATGCATGTATTACTTGTTAACTTGTACAAGTGTTATCTTATATTGAGAATGGTGCATATGTGCATGGGAATCTCTTTAGTGCATTGAAGTCTTGTGAGGTTTTGTATTAAAAGGCATGTAGTGCATTGATGTTTTTGGTAGTTCATGTGTATTGCATTTGTTGAATGCATGAGATAGTTTGAAGGAACCAATGGTTTTTGAAAGGTTTTGCTTTGAAATGACCATCAAGCATATGGTAAGTATGTTGTGAAGTGAAGTGTTTTCCAAGGAATTTGAGTTTAACCTTGCATGTGGTGTTTATGCACGGAAAGGTTTAATTAATGGTTTTTGCAAGAATATGTTTTGGGGTAAATTGTTTAGCTTTTCTAAGCTAAAGGTTGGTTTTCATGTTGAGCAAGACATGGTTTAAAGCATGATTTTTCAAAAGAGGTTTTTCAACCAATGCTTTGATTTATCGATTTACAACTACTTTTTGAAAGGGGTTTTATGACTCGCTGCATTGATGGTGTTTTGGTTTTGAGCATTCCTCACTAAGCATTATGTGCTTACGCTCCTTTTTGTCCATCAATGCAGATATTTGAAGTTGGGACAGCAAGAAGCAAGGGATTCAAGGAGAGTTCCACTTGAGATGTATGTCTCGGTTAATAGCTATAGATAATAAAGGCAATGGGGGGAGAGTCTTTTATAATTGATGTATAATGAGATTGTGTATGTTGGACAAGTTTGGTTTATGATTTTGAACTATGTGGTTTAATGCTTGCAACGTTTGAATCTTCTTATTCATAAGTCGTTATAATATGCTTCTTGTTTTAAAAGCATGATTAAGTGTTGGATGTGTTGAATGAGTTGGTGCATCTAGGAGTTGTTTCGTATCTAGATTTTAATGCAATTTGGTAGTTATGATGCTTGTCATGTTGTTGCTTTGTTGAGGATTGATTTGGAGCATGTTCGATGGAGTTTAGATATGTTAAAACAGACATATTTGCTGTTTCTGGGCAGGGTGTTTCGAAACACCCTTTCCTGTTTCGAAACAGGTGCCTGATTTGGCCTGGGTGTTTCGAAACGGGTAGAGGTGTTTCGAAACACTTTGGCTACTGCCAAGGGGTGTTTCGGAATGGCTTAGACCCGTTTCGAAACACTTGACCGTTGGGCACTGATTTGAATGGTTTTGAGGTTTGCAAGCTTTACGTTTTAGTCCTGATTTTTGTATATGCAATTGATTGAGTTTGAGATGTCCGTTTGAGATGAAATTTTGCAGAGAGGTATGAAACATGACTAATTTCATAATGGTAACTTAAAAATTGGTAAAGTCCTCTTAATTTCCAGAATTTACAAATTGGTCCCTAAATTCGTATTTTGTGCAATTAGGTCCCTTATTGTTTTCCGATTGCTGTGATTTTTGAGTATGCCTATCTCAAGAGTTTGCCTAGGTTTAATGTGCATCTAGACAAGTTTAAAAAGAAAAAAAAGGGTCGTTAATCAAAGTTGACTTTTGGGTTGACTTTAGTTTTCCCCGTGTAATCTTCGTAGTTCGGGTCAACCATCTAGGCCGGGCTAAGGGGGTTACATTTGGTGGTATCAGAGCTGAGTTGCGAATGCTTGGGGAAATGGTAAATTGTTGTAATATGTGTTTGATGTTTATTCTGATGTGTGGTTGAAAGTCGGTTGAAATGTGTGTCTGTGAGCGAGTTGTTGATGATTTTGTCATGCTTTTTGATTGTGAATCTTCATTGAGCTAATGTGGAATTTGTGTTGATGATATGCTGGTGATGTAAGTTGATTTTATGAATGATGAAAGTGTAATGGGTATGATATGTTGATGTTATGCTGTTGCGAGTGAATGTTGTTTGATGAGAGCATGATCGAAGTATGTTGATTGATATGCTCGATGTTGTGATATCCATGTTTTTATTGACTGTTATGTCATGTAAAAGGGGAGAATTTGGGATACCCATTGCCTTATTATTATAGCTATTGTGTTATGTTGGAATTGGAGTCTTGAATCCTTGCTTGAAGCTGGCCTGATCGTTTTGTTTGTTTTGTTATGATAGCTTGTTGTTAATAGCATGGTGAAATCGATGAGAGAATGGCAGTTGGGTGAGATGGTTGCTGCTTTAGAGCAGGTTGTTAAGGCGTGGAATTCACCTTTTAGTGGAGGTGTTTCGTCTCAGTCTTCTGTGCCTGGAGTTGAGATAGTGAGGCAGGAGGAAGAAGCTGGTTCTGTGATGAAGAGTTCATCACTTATTGTTCAGGAGGTGTTGGGAACATCTCAGGCTGTGGCGAAGGTGAGGCCTGTAGACGTGCTGACTGTGGGACATGCGAGTTTGTCGAAACAAAGTTTGTATGATTTGGGAGCTGTGGAGTATCGTGGTTCGACACCTGAGACGTTCGAGGCCTGGTTGGCCAATGTAATTCTGATTTTGGATCAGGAAGGTTGTGACTACGCTTGTAAGCTAGGAAGTGTTGTCTCATTGATGTTGGAGGACGCTTGTGCCTGGTGGACATCTGTGGCGGTGGCATCGCATATCCACGATATAGATTGGGACTTCTTTGTGTCTGCCTTTTATGAAAGGTACCTTGGAGAGAAATTCCCAAGGGTTAAGCAACGTGAGGATGTGGTTTCAGTTTATGAGGGTGAAAAAAATTTAAGCAAGAGAGTTGTGGGTACTAACCTCCGGAGCAGTCAGCGTAAGAGGCTACGTGATAGAAGGGTTCGCTTGAATCGAAGTCTGGGTGGTGGTGCAGACGTAGGTCAAGTGCGGTATGGTCAGGGAGTGGTAGCTCGGTTGCCGAAGTGTGACCATTGTGGAAGGTGTCATGTTGGAGGTTGTCGGGGCACGAGATTTTGTTGGAACTGTGGTTCTAAGGAACATGTGAAGCGAAATTGTTCTCAAGTGGTGAAATCAGCTTTAGTGGTAGCAAAAGGGTCTCTGAAGGGTCGTGGGCACGGCCGAGACAAAGTTCGAAGGTGGCAGGAAGGGCAGAAAGGTGTGAGAAGCTTGGGGAAAGAATCTTGTTGGAATTGTGGGTCTGTTGGACACTTGAGACGAAATTGTTTGAAGTTGGCTCGGGGTAGTCATGGTTCTTTACCGCAGGGAGATGGTGATGACCTTAATGTGTTAGCTGATGCTGCAGCGGTACGGCTGGAGAATGATGGTTCTGCAAGGAAGAGAGCTCGTCTGTTGAAGCTCCGGGGCGGTGAGGTGTTTACAGGTAACCTTGTTAAGTAACATTTACCCTAGTTATCTTAGTTTTGTTTCGGTTTGGTTTTCCCTTACGTAGTGGTTTGGTCTTATCGCTAGCATGTTTGGGGTAGTAGTCAGTGTTGTTTTGAAAACAACTTTAGTGTGAAGAGGGTATTAGTGGGTATTTCGTGGTTAATGGGTTATTGGAATAGTAGGTTTGGACAAGTTGGAAGTGAGATAGGAGGTTGTTCTTAGACGGATCCTAAGGATGTCATTTGTGGGTGTGAACCGACATACATGCACAGTTAAAACCATTGTTATATTCTATATTATATATATGAGCTGGTCCATGCATACATGTGACATGACATTAGAGGTTTTGCATACATGTACACAGGCATTGATAGGGCATATTGGTGATCATGCATACGTACGTTCACACCTGCTAGTAGCTAGTTGGGTCCGTGAGTGTTATGATAGGGTTAGGTTGAATGATGGGTTTTAGAAAGTTGTTTTGGTGCTAGGAGAGTGTTAGAAGTAATGGAGGGTGTTAAGCGAGCTGTCAGTAATAGTGAGTGCGATATAGCATGTTGGCAGAAGGAAAGTGTTTTGGCGCTTAAAGAGTTTAGCGGTGTGATGGTGAGGAGATTACCGGTTGAAGTTAGAATCGGTCAGAGTAGTTTTGAATAGCTGATAGATGTAGTGGTTCTCTGTGTTAAGTGATGTTGCGGGTTAGTGGATGTGTTTCCAAAGTGCTGAGGTAACTTGGGATTGATGTTGTAATAGAAGGGTTGTTTTGTAGGTGATGGCTCGTAGCAATCTTTGAGGAGTTGAGAAGAGTTTGTGTTAAGGGTTGCAGGAAAGGTTGGTCTGGGGAGAATCGAAGTTTCCTAATCTTAATATGTATGTATAGAATGGGCGGTGTCCTGGTAAGGCTAGTGTTGTAGTCAAAGTTTGAAGTGGAAAGGCAATGTAAGTTCAAGGGCCATTGTTGGTTGGACGGGTTCTTGTGAGAAGTGGTTGGCTAGTCGTGTATAAGTAAATCCCTTCTGAAGTCAACTAGTGGTATGTGGAACGGTTGGCGGAGTCAAGGTTGGGGTTTTGTGACGTGATTTTCGGATGTTGGGTGAGTAGTCCTGGTGAGTCGTTATGGTAATGATAGTGGCGGATATGAAGGAATGTCGTCAATACGTTGAGAAGTTTGAGTAAGCAGTTGATGCTTAAGAATTTTTGCTTGTTGTGTTAATCTTTGGAAGAGGTTGAGCAGTTTTGCAAGGGGTTTTAGAAGCAGTGAAGGTTGTGGGTCACATGGTGGCTGAACTGGATGGGTTGGTGTCACCGTGTGTATGAGTTTTGGGAGTTATGAGTTAAGGTGGTGTATGCTGTAAAAGTTTGGAAGTTCTTCGGGTTGTTGTTGGGGTTGTGCGCAGTTCGGATGTGTTAAAGGTTAAGCTGTGGTTAACATCTGAGTGTTTTGGAATTCGTGAACAGTATGTGGTGGTGTTGGGTTTGGTGGATTTTTGTGTGGAGAGTGTTCAGTGGTGGTTAAGTCTCCTGTGTTGCCTTGTGGGTTGACTTGAGAAGTTTGGTTGTGCTCTTTTCGCCGGTTGAAATTTCGAGGACGAAATTTCCTAAGAGGGGGAGAGTTGTAACATCCCAATTTTGGTCTTAGAAGTTTTGGGTTTGAACCAGACCGGTCGGATTTTCGGTTCGAATATAAAAGGTGGTTTTAAGGAAAACCTAGTTCGGGATGCATTAAAAATATGGAAAAATATCTAAAAATCCTCTTTTAACATATATAAGAGAGTGGTGAAATCAATTTTACAAAATGAGGTTTGGAAATATGACATTTTGAGTCAGTGACTAAAATGTAATTTTTGAAAAGTTCGTGACTGTTTTAAAAGGATTGAAACTTTGAATCTTTAAGGAGCTAATTTACCCAAGGGAGGATTTCTCCAGTTTTTTCTAGATTTTTAAAGACTCATTTAATGTTTAATTAATAAAAAGAAAAGAGGGAAAAAGATATTTTTAGTTTCATAACTAACTTTTACCAAAATTTTCCTATTTTATTTTCTCTCAAAATTCCCTCAGCCAAACACATTTCCACAGAAACTTTTCCTTTGATTTTCACACCTAAAGTTGAGATTTTAATTCCTAAATGATTCCTAATCATTTCTACATCAAATCCTCATCATTTGCTTAATGAATTTTCAAGGATTTTGGCTCTAAACAAGGAGAAATCCACATTTAGAGGTATGAACGTCCTTCTCCTCTAAATACTCAGTTCTGAAATTCCCAAGTTCTCAATCCTTAAATTAAGTTTTATTAAAAGTTTTAATGTTGTGATCTTGATTTTGGCTTAAAATGCAAGATTTGGATTTAATTTTGAAGAAATTCGTATTGGATGATTGGGATTTGTTTTGAGATGTCTTTTTGATGTATTTTGGATGTCTAAATGATGTGTGATTGAGGTTTAATCAATGCAATCCCGAATAGGTTGATTTTCCTAAGTTTTTACTTGTGAAAATGGTGGTTTTTGGGGTGATCTTGGTGTTTTGTTCATGCTGGAGGTATAAGGACGATTTTGGGATCATTTTGGATGTTAATTGATGTTTAAAAATGGTTAGAAGTGATGGATCTTGGCTGGGTTAAGTTTTGGAAGAGTTTGGAGGTGATTTCGGTTGTGTTTGGTAGCCGAAATGTTGGATTTGCGAAGAGCAGCGAGTTTAGTTGTGTTGATGGTGTTTTTAATGCATGATGATGCATTAATCCTCTGTTGCTATGTGCTTGAAACAGGGGAGAATGATCCGTGAGCAATAGAGGTGGCGTTGAAGGTTTCGGATGCTTGGAAGGCTTATTGGCTAGCCTAGTTTTGTGTATCGGTGAGTGAAGTTGGGGTTTTCAGCTTTAAAACCAATGTTTGAAGGTTTTGGGAGCTTAGTTTAAGTCTAAACAACTTAGCTAAGCTCAAGAGTAAGTAAATGGAATTTCTCTCTTGGTTTGTGTTATGAATTGGTTTTTAATGCACTTGTGATTGTTGGATGCAATGCATGTGATTTGCATGTTTTAATTCTGTTTTGAAAGCATATATTAGCATGGTTTAATGTTGGTTTTGAAAGTCATGTGTTGAAGGATGCTCAAGGTAAGAGATCCTTGGTTTTGTACTTTGGAATTGTGGAATTGATGCATAGTGTTGCATGTTGTTTAATGGCTTTGTTTAATGCTTTAAAACAGTGAATTGATGATGGTAATTGATGGTATTGGCAAGTGATGTAAGTGGTTTTGGTTACTTTAATCGGATATAGTTAGCCGGCTATAGGATTGGGTGCACCGTGAATTGAGTCGCATTGGATGTCGAGGGGGTTGTAATTGTACCGTAAACTCCATCCGAGAATCCTAGCGTTTGAGGAAATTGGTGTCACGACGATGGAGGATGGCTCTCGTGGGTGGGCTTTGTTTAGTGCCACCACGATGGAGGATGGCTTTCATGGGTGGGCTTGGTTAAGTGCCACCACGATGGAGGATGGCTCTCGTGGGTGAACCTTGTTAAAGTCACCACGATGGAGGGTGGCTCTCGTGGGTGGACTTTGTTAAGCGTCACAACGGTGGAGGGTTGCTCCCGTGTGTGAGCTTGGTTAAGGTGATTACAATGGTTGTGGTAGCTTCCATGTGTAAGCCTTGTGATGTGTCTCGGCTCTCGCTAGTGTGTTATACAACTTCCGATGAGTGATGTTGAGGGGTTGTGATTGTACCGTTAAACTCCATCACGGGTGTTGAGGGGGTTGTGATTGTACCGGTAAACTCCACCTTGTGTTGTTCGGTTGTGTGTATGGAGCGTGTGGGACAACGCTTGTAATCCGCGTATCCGATTGTGTCTTGTGTTGTGATGGTTTGTGAATTATCACTTAGAAGCCAATATAATGTTCTTGGATGTAATGAAGCATGAGATGCTTGAAATGATGCATGGTTGCATGGGAAGTGTGCGATGTTCTAAGAATGCATGTATTACTTGTTAACTTGTACAAGTGTTATCTTATATTGAGAATGGTGCATATGTGCATGGGAATCTCTTTAGTGCATTGAAGTCTTGTGAGGTTTTGTATTAAAAGGCATGTAGTGCATTGATGTTTTTGGTAGTTCATGTGTATTGCATTTGTTGAATGCATGAGATAGTTTGAAGGAACCAATGGTTTTTGAAAGGTTTTGCTTTGAAATGACCATCAAGCATATGGTAAGTATGTTGTGAAGTGGAAGTGTTTTCCAAGGAATTTGAGTTTAACCTTGCATGTGGTGTTTATGCACGGAAAGGTTTAATTAATGGTTTTTGCAAGAATGTGTTTTGGGGTAAATTGTTTAGCTTTTCTAAGCTAAAGGTTGGTTTTCATGTTGAGCAAGACATGGTTTAAAGCATGATTTTTCAAAAAAGGTTTTTCAACCAATGCTTTGATTTATCGATTTACAACTACTTTTTGAAAGGGGTTTTATGACTCGCTGCATTGATGGTGTTTTGGTTTTGAGCATTCCTCACTAAGCATTATGTGCTTACGCTCCTTTTTGTCCATCAATGCAGATATTTGAAGTTGGGACAGCAAGAAGCAAGGGATTCAAGGAGAGCTCCACTTGAGATGTATGTCTCGGTTAATAGCTATAGATAATAAAGGCAATGGGGGGAGAGTCTTTTATAATTGATGTATAATGAGATTGTGTATGTTGGACAAGTTTGGTTTATGATTTTGAACTATGTGGTTTAACGCTTGCAACGTTTGAATCTTCTTATTCATAAGTCGTTATACTATGCTTCTTGTTTTAAAAGCATGATTAAGTGTTGGATGTGTTGAATGAGTTGGTGCATCTAGGAGTTGTTTCGTATCTAGATTTTAATGCAATTTGGTAGTTATGATGCTTGTCATGTTGTTTCTTTGTTGAGGATTGATTTGGAGCATGTTCGATGGAGTTTAGATGTTTTAAAACAGGCCTATCTGCTGTTTCTGGGCAGGGTGTTTCGAAACACCCTTGCCTGTTTCGAAATAGGTGCATGATTTGGCCTGGGTGTTTCGAAACGGGTAGAGGTGTTTCGAAACACTTTGGCTACTGCCAAGGGGTGTTTCGGAACGGCCTAGACCCGTTTCGAAACACTTGACCGTTGGGCACTGATTTGAATGGTTTTGAGGTTTACAAGCTTTACGTTTTAGTCCTGATTTTTGTATATGCAATTGATTGAGTTTGAGATGAAATTTGACAGAGAGGTATGAAACATGACTAATTTCATAATGGTAACTTAAAAATTGGTAAAGTCCTCTTAATTTCCAGAATTTACAAAATTGGTCCCTAAATTCGTATTTTGTGCAATTGGGTCCCTTATTGTTTTCCGATTGTTGTGATTTTTGAGTATGCCTATCTCAAGAGTATGCCTAGGTTTAATGTGCATCTAGACAAGTTTAAAAAGAAAAAAAGGGTCGTTAATCAAGGTTGACTTTCGGGTTGACTTTGGTTTTCCCCGTGTAATCTTCGTAGTTCGGGTCAACCGTCTAGGCCGGGCTAAGGGGGTTACATCTTCATTGGATGGCAGTAAAAAGAATTCTCTAATACTTGAAAGGGACAATTGACTTTGGTCTCTAGTTCTCTCCTCAGCAAACATCCCTTCTAGAACTTCATTCCTTTTCAGATGCTGACTGGAGCAGTGATCCCGAAGACCGACGATCGATATCTGGTTATTGTTCCTACCTTGGCATGCACTTAATCACCTGGTGCTCACGCAAACAACGGGCCGTCTCCAGATCCACTGCTGAGTCTAAGTTTTGCAGCATAGCTGATGCTGCCTCTGATATTCTATGGCTGCAAGTTGTGCTTCACGACATGCACATTAACCTTGACACTATTCCAATTATTTGGAGTGACAACACAAGTGTTGTGGCAATGGCAGCAAACCCTGTTATGTATGCCAAAACTAAACATGTGGATCTTGATTTGTTCTTTGTTCGAGAAAAGGTCTCCTCCCAGCAACTGCAAGTTCATTATGTACCAGCCGCAAGTCAAGTTGCAGATGCCCTCACCAAACCTATCTCCATTGCTAATTTTCATTCCTTCCGTCATCAACTTTGTGTTCAAAAATTCTCAGAAATTGAAGAAGCACGAGAAATATTAGAAGAGCAAACATTCAGCAACAAATTTGTTGCAACTTCTCCAACAAACCAGCTGAATCCAGTTGAATACAACTGTAAAACCCTGACTGCCTAACTGCTCTTCTAGCAGTTATGAATCGAGCAAATGCCACCTGTGAATGTAGCCTTGCTGCAGCTTTGCTCACCTTCAATCACCTATAAATTCCTTGTATTATCAAATGTAAAGGCAGTCTTGAATGATTAAATGAATTGAGTATTTACTCAATTATCTTGTTTATTCATTAGGTTTTATATTCTATACTTAACATTACCGACCAGTGTATCCAAATCGGATGGTAAATCCAAATATTATCGATTGTGCACGCAAATATTACCTAATGGTGCATCCAACTCGGATGGTAAATCCAAAAACTTAAGACATGTGCATTCGATTTGGATAGTTAATCCAATTATTGTTTGGTGATGTAGTTGGGGTAGTTAGGGACACACTAGTTGCATCAACACCATGCACGGGCATGACACGTATGACTTGATAACGTAGATTATCGATGTACGTGCAAATTGAATGAACCTAAAACCTAATTTATGTTTGGTTGAAATGATTTCTGATTATTTTGTTAGTTGTATTTCTTGTTGATCGTTTTAATAGATGATTTGTTGTTTCTTTTAGGTTTTACAAATTTTATTGTTATCTTTCTCTAGTATCACACTAGGCTTTTTAACTTACCCCTTTTTGTCTTCCCTTTCAGATACCTTAGTTTGTTGGGACCAGATTGCATCAGAAATTGAAGTATCAATTTTTATGCTCTTCTATGTAAATTGGCTTAACTAGGGATGGACACGGATCAGGTCGGGTCGAGTTTTTGGCTTACCCGAACTCGACCCAAAAATAAACACTCTAAACTCGAACCCAATCCGAACATGTTCTTTAAAAAATTTGACCCGAGCCGACCTGAAAATAAATACAATAAACCCAACCCCGACCTTAACCAGACCCGACCTATAAAAAATTAATTTTAAAGACCTAATTGTAAAAAAATAATTTTAAAGGACTTAATCATAAAAATTATAATTTTAAGGAGTAAATTATAAATAAAAATTCAATTTTAAGGAACTAATTATAAAAAAATATTAAGAGGGGTTATTATTATAAACATCCCTGAAAATTTTAGAGTGAAATTACACAATTAGTCCTGGGTCGAGTTAGATATTTTCCACCCTAAACTCAAACCCAATTCGACCCGATTTTACCCTAAATAAAAACATGACACAAACCTAATTTTTTAATTAAAAAATCTAACCTGGTCGGGTCAGGTAAAATGCCCATCCCTAGACTTAACGATATTTAAAAATATTACGAGATGTGGCATGAGTCAAATTTTATTATTTTATGAACATTCAGCATTGATTTCTTAATTTATATGTTTTGTTTTCATTATCTCTTATATAAAATGATTTAAAATTCTAACATGTTTTCAAGGGTTACTTCAGTGATCCATGTTACCTTCGAATTTCGGTCATAACATCTAGATCAGGTTTAGGGGTTACACAACTCTCGCTAAAAAGGGGAGAATATCTCTTTAGTTGGGAGAAATGTTTAATTGGTAAGAAGGCCCTTTATTTCAGTCAAGCCTACCCTTGACTTGTCCAATACCCAAACCAAGACTTGAATCAAATTATCAAAACTCGAATTGATGCGAGCCTAATCCACCAACTACTATTGTTCACTACAATTTTATCTTTATTCACAAGGATAAAAGATTGGGGAGTTTTTACTAACTTTCTTTACATTTATTCATTACTATTAATCCGGAGTATGCATGTTAGGAGCATATTAGCTTATCATGTCATTCATACCATTTATGCTCATATCATGGTTATGAATTACATATTAGGATACCATAACATGTTTCCGTCTATTATTCTTTATGTTTTGCATATTATATGATGATCATGAATCTCTAAGTTTAAATAACCACATATTTACTTTACAATTTAGCTTATTTTACTATCTTATATTATAAACACTAATTATGATTGGTTATAATCAGCTTACACAGTCAAGGGGTCTAACAAAGGGCAGCTCACCTTAGCTCACACAACTCGAAACAAGCTTAATCAGCTCAAAGAGGCTCAAGGACTTAGAAAGAGAGTTTTAATAGCTCGAGGCAGCTCATAGACAAGGATATTAGCTAGAGGGAGCTCAATGATAAAGATGAAACTTGATCAACTAAAAGACTAGCTCAACCCAGCTCTATCAGCTAGGAAGCCAGCTCGGCCAGCTCAACTCAGCTCAAGCTTACTATGGCAGCTCAACACCTCAAAGGACATGTTCCTTCACAAGAGACATACCCCTCACCTTAGGAGGGAAACTCAAATGGGCTGCAAAACCAATGGAGGGAAAGCTTGAATGGGCAACAAATGCATGTTTTGAGGGAGACTCAATGGTCGAATGGTTAGCATTTCTTTTGGAGGGAGACACAAGCCCTTACCGAATAGATAAAGGCCTTTTCAGCCAAACCCTTTGTAAAACTATAAATAGGCCATCATTTGGTATTTTGTAAACAACTCGTATCTTTGAATTAAATATATTTTATGAGGTTTTCTCTCAAACTTTGTTCATTTTAGAACTTTATTGACTTATCAAGCTTTGCTTGTGGCGTCACCCTTTCTTTGATACTTCGGGTTCCTAGTTTTCTAACTAGTGAGTCCAAATCCTTCTCAATTGAAGATCATTTAAGGTTCGGGTCTATACTCTTTAGTATAGGTTCCTCCTTGATCCAAAACAATCCTATCTTCATCACCACCATCCTAAATACATCCGCCATCCCTTTCATTTCAAACACTCTTATATGAACTCTTCATCATCCATATCCTTTCCTTTCCATCGTCCTTTACTTTCTTTCATCCTATTCCCTTAACCAAATTGCTTTCGTGCCCTAAACTATTTCACCATTCTTCTTATTTTCCATCTTATATCACTTACTTACTTGCATTCAACGGTCGGGAACAATCAAGGATACACTCAACATCAACAAGACAATAGTGGGAGCGTATCACGAACTGTCTCGAAACCCACATCGTTACACCATTAGACCAACATAAGTAGAAAACATAAGAGGTAAGAGGTATATGTCCTCGCTTGTGTAGGTCGGTTCTCTCATTATGCTTGGGGTTAAATTTCTTAAAGAAATATCATACACTTATGAAAGTTTTTAAAATGTTGTAAAATCTTGATGAATGATAAGGGATGGATTATTAGAAAGATGGATAGAATTTGAAGTAATCATGGGTGAGAACTCAAAAATGAAGAGATCGCTTAATTTTGTGACAAAAGTTGGGAATTCATAACATTTACATTTTTTATTGTTTAGATGTTGTTACTTTAAACTAGTGAAAAATATATGATCATATGACATCATATCTTTAAGTTATACAACATTGTATTTAACATGGCATAGTATATTGTATATATATATATATAAAACAACGCAATAAAAATTATATTTGTGCATTATTAATCTTACATAAAAAAACACCAATGTATGGATGATACAAGGGATGGCAATGGATCTTGGACCCGACCCGAATTCGTAGATCCGGATTTGTTTTAAAAAGTTTGAATTCTAAAGCTTTTGGACTCGGCGAATCCGGGTCGAATCTGAATCCTCTTATTAAAATACAGATCTGGGTCCAAATCTGACACTAAGATCCGGACATGGACTCATTTACTCATTTACCCGTTTATAGAAAAATTAACATTTAGTTTTTAAAATATATATAAATAACATAATAGGTTTTAAAAAATATTTATTTATGAAAAAGACATTTGTGAAGGAACACATACTTGTTCCACTATTAATGAAGATTGTAATGATGATGCGAAAGTGGTGGATATCATCGACATAGTATATAAGAAAGTTATTATATTACATAACCTTAATATTAATATTTAAATTTCACAAATATTATTTTTATTAAACAAAATTTTCTTTGGCTGGTTGTTGTTTGTTTTAAGATGCTGATGATTTAAGTAGTGACGAAGAATTGCACTCTAAGGAGGTAGAAGTGCGATACTCAGCTTGTGACAATGGAATGTTTCATGATCTACATTTTTAATGTTTGTTTTATTCAAAAGACATTTGTGTAATTGTGTTGAAATTTTTTTGAGACTTTAGTTTATCGTTTTTTTATTTTGTTACTAGTTGTATTGAAATTATTCTTTTCTCCATTGGAGATGTTATGCGAAATTAGTCAATAATTGTTTTATTACGTTAAAAATAGGTCAAGTGGTCATTTTTTAACAGACCTGTTTTGGACCCAGATTTGTGAGATCCATTGGATCTAAATTTGGGCCCCAATTTTCTAGACTCGACGATCCGGGGTGGGTTTGAATCCAGAATGTAAAAATGGGTCTAGATCTAGGTCCAGCTGAATCCGATCCAGATTTGGCCCATTTTCATCCCTAGATGATACGAATATCCAGAACCATTATACAAGTCCTAAAAAGCCCAAACAATACTCGTTGTCTACATAAAACAAGATCCCAAAATCATTAAACATGTCAGAAAAATCCTCTCATATAAAGAAAGTCCCACGAAAAACCCCAAAACTATTATACAAGGCCTAAAAGGCCCAAACAATACTCGTTGTTTACATAAAACAAGATCCCAAAATCGTTAAACATGTCAGAAAAATCCTCTCATATAAAGAAAGTCCCACAAAAAACCCCAAGACCATTATACAAGTCCTAAAAGGCCCAAACAATACTCGTTATCTACATAAAACAAGATCCCAAAATCGTTAAACATGTTAGAAAAATCCTCTCATATAAAGAAAATCCCACGAAAAACCCCAAACCCATTATACAAGTCCTAAAAGGCCCAAACAATACTCGTTGTCTACATAAAACAAGATCCCAAAATCGCTAAACATGTCAGAAAAATACTCTCATATAAAGAAAATCCCACAAAAATCCCCAAAACTATTATACAAGTCCTAAAAGGCCCAAACAATACTCGTTGTCTACATAAAACAAGATCCCAAAATTATTAAATATGTCAGAAAAATTCTCTTATATAAAGGAAGTCCTACGGAAAAACCCCAAAACTATTGTACATCGATTCACCTCGGTTAATGGTTGGTCGATGTTTCACTTTTAACTTTGACTAATCCAATTTGATTTTACTTGGACCCTTGACTCAATTTAAATGAAATCAATTTCCACTATTTGATTTGGATGGTTGGAAGTTTTTTTTTTTTTTTTGAACAAAAGATTGTTGGAAGTTGAATTGACTGGATTTAACTTTATAAGTTAGTTTACTTGATGGGTTTTATGGTTTTGGGTTCCTAAAAGTTTTTAGGCTTCCTTTTAACTAAACGGATAGTGTGCTCGTATGATTATGGGGTCACACTAATCTAATGGTTTACTGTTTATGGGTGTTTTAATGGGTTTTTTAATTTGTGCAAAAATGGGTCATGAATTTTAAAATTGACTCGCTTTTATTAAAAGCACGAATTTCTAAAAATATTTAAGGTTGTAAAGATCAACCTTGTTTTGCAATTTTTTTATTACCTAATATAGGAAAACGGACAGTAATAAAAGAAATCAAATATCACAGCAATCATCGTAAATCAATCCAATAAAAATATTACTTGTAAAAGTAAAATAAAAAAAATATTCATATCAATTTCGAAGAAATCCAAGCATATTGTAATTTTAAAATAAAAATACATAATATATGATCTGTAGAAAATAAAATAAACATGTTAATTAAAGATTTTAGCGAGGATCTAAAGGCACGTGAAAGATATGTAAACAATAATAGATTTGATAAAATAATATAAATATACATAAATTAAAGAGTTATGTTTAGTTCAGACATTGTTTTAAGCTTAGAAAATATTACTATAAACTATTTTAGTAGAGTTTAATATGAATTTTATAGCTTTAATCAATATCATAATACCAACTTGATTGGAAAATGACTAAAAGTTTTGATTCTAAAGCATAATATTTGTGTTTTTATCTTTTTATTATTTTTATATAACAATTTTTAAATAAAATAACTAAAATATATTACTAGAGAATTGAACACATAATTAATAAATGTATATATAGAAACTCTTTTTCATTTCAGCCTTTTTTTTACAATTCATTTCAGCTATTGTACGTAGCACGACTAAGTGGTTTAAAAATATTTCTGTTCATCACTATTGTGGGTTCGACAAAATTTAATATAATATTAATTTTGTAATATTTATGATATTTATTATGAAAAAATATTTGATGCATGTAAATGTAAATTTTTAGTTTACACAAACAAGTTTATTTTAGAGGATAGAGGCTTAGTTTAGGGTTTAGAGTTTAAAGGTTTAAATTTAGTGTTATGAATTTAGGGTTTGGGTTTGAATAGAAAATTAAGAATTTTAAATTTTAAAGGTTAAATAAACATGCTTGCAGATAAAAATGTTTCGCTGACTGTACATCAAATATATTTTTTTTCTGCTTATCGCGCTAAAAACTCCGAAGAGAAAAGGAGGCAGACAAATATATCATCTGTGGGGGCAGAGCCAGATCTTTCTTCCTCAGGTTTGAAACTTTCTTTGTCGAGCCTTTTCAAAGTGCATGCATATTATCCCCCCCTATACGTAACTTCCCAAAACGGGGGAAAAATATTACTAACAATCTCAATATTTGAGGAAGGAATAAAAAAACATGTCCCTCTAGCTAAGGGTATTTGTCGCAATGGACATCACGGTTTTATGATGAGATTTGTGTTTCAAACATCCATCCACTTATGAGTTCCAAAGTAAGATTTAAAAAAGAAGAAGAGAGGAAGGAACATTGAATTGCAGCGTTGGAGTGTTCATGAATCAGACTCCTTATTTGGAGAAAGCCATTCATGCAGGCTTATGTCTCCTAATGCACTTACAACAAACCCTAATCTCTGCTAACATGTTCCTCTCTCTCATTCATAAATCAAATACACTGCATTTTGGTTTTTTTTAACATCTCCCCTCAATGGTCTAATCATCTGTTTCCTCGGTTCTACCTACAATGATTGTCTTAATTAGTAAACGATTGGAAACCAGGCCACCTCCTCTCTTTTTATACTTAAAAAATTCAATTACTTTAGGGTATCACATGAATCAGGCTTTTAAAATACCAGCATTGACATTTCACATGCAGGTTTCACAAGAAATTTTATGCCCATTAACAAGTTTGTCTTCAACTTTATCCAACTTCATGGCCTATGATTAGAGAGCAGGCATTTAAAATATGGGCAATGCATTGACATATTCTCCCACTCACATGCATGCTGGTTGAAAAATGAAAATGGACTCACGCTTCCCGGTGAACCATAGAGATGCTTCCAAAGACACGTGCAGATACGTTTCACTGATGATTAAACAAATGGGAACATTTTGTGGTTGATGGGTTCTATTTTATTAATGCGGAGGATGCTCATGCTCTTAACTATTTAATTTGATGGGATTGGGAGGTCAATGGTGTTATATCCGTCATCTTGGGCAAAGAAGGTTGGTGGTAACAAACAATGAATGCACAACATTAATTGTTATAAAAAAAATAGATAATTTATTGAGTAGTCTCAGTAAAAAAAATGTTATTATCTTTAAGAGAGTTAGGTTCATACAATTTGTTTGTATAATGTGTGTGTATTTTTAAAGAACTAATAGTAAATAATAAATAATAGGATGAGTCTACCACGTGCGACGAACATTGATGAACACTGATAAACATTATTAATTTTTTTTAAAATTTTAAAAATCTAAATGACTAAAATTATAATTAAAATTATCTCTTAAAAAATTAAAAATCAAATTTAATAGTTACTTTATAATATTTTTTAATAGGTTAGAATTAAATATACCCTAACAAAATCAATCTCTTAAAAAATATAAATCTATTTGATAGAAATCAGTTTAAACCCAAATTTAATAGACGCGACAACTATGTGAAAATGCGGGTATATTTGATTCTAATTTATTAAAAAATTATAAAGTGGTTTTTATTTTTTTAAGAGATTGATTTTGTTAGGGTTTAAGAGAATTGGGTATATTTGATTCTAACCTACTAAAAAATATTATAAAGTAACTATTAAATTTGATTTTTATTTTTTAAGAGATAATTTTAATTATAATTTTAGTCCTTTAAATTTTTAAATTTTTTAAAAAAATTAATGGTGTTCATCGTTAGTGGTGTTCATCAATGTCCGTCGCCCGTTGTAGAATTTTCCTAAATAATATGATGTAATTACACAAAAATGTTCAAAAAAGGATAATTAACTTTTGTTTAGTCTGTGTGGATAATAATAATAAAAAATATAATAATAATATTTTTAAGTAATAATAATGAATATTTTGAATAAATAAAAAAGTTAGTTTTCTAATGAAAAAATGAATTCCTCACATTTTATCCAAAAAGAAGTTGTTATTATTAGAGATCCTTTAATCGGTACGGTGGATAAAAATGTTTATATGGTAAATCAGTTGTGTGAATTTAAATCTTTGATATTTTTATTTTGTATTTAATTAGAGCTCATTTGTAAAAAAATGTTATATGAAAGTAGATAGTTATTTAAGATTTTTCAAAAGAAAATTAGCTATTTTTTCAAAGCTATTATATAAAACTATTAAAAATATATAAAGTCTATTTGATAATGTTTACTATTTATATTTAAAAAAGAGATAATGTTTTTTATTTTTAAAAAATTAATACTTTAATTTTTTCAAATAAATTGATGTTTGATAAATTCCGAATGCTAACCCAATTAAAAATTTTAGTGTGGTTATACAAATAAAAATCTTTTGTTTCTTTTTGTGCTTTATTTATGTTACCACGTTAAAAAAAATATATGTTGAGGATTTAAGATTAAGATTTAGAATTAGGGTATAAGGAATTGGGCATATGGTATATTTTTAGGATTTAAAATTTAAAATTTAAGCTTATAACTTAAAATTTATTTTTTTAGTATTGATACATAAGAATTTACACCAAAAGAGCTTTGGGATTTTTGTTCTCGTTATACGTATGAGTATATTAAATTAAGAGAGAATCGATTCACATAAATGGAAAGGAAATGGGGATTAATGGAGATGTGAAACAATCGAAACGATTAAGGGTGAGAAAAATCGATTCGACGATGCCAAAAAATTCGACTCGTAATTTTATAACCATAACTTAACTTGAAAATTTTTTAAATAATATTTTTGGTATAAAATAGAAATTCTATTCAACTAAAATTTTTTAGTAATTAGTTAATTGATTAATGGAGATGTAAAACAATGAATGCACAACATTAACAGTTATAAAAAATGAGATAATTTATTAAGTAATCTCAGTAAAAAAAATAAAATGATATTATCTCTAAGAGAGTTGGGTTTATACAATTTATTTGTATAATGTATGTGCATTTTAAAGAATTAATAGTAAATAATTAATAATAAGATGAGTCTATCACGCGCGACGAACATTGATAAACACCACTAACGATGAACACCGATAAACATTATTAAATTTTTAAAAGAACTTTAAAAATCTAAAGGACTAAAATTATAATTAAAATTATTTCTTAAAAAAATAAAAATCAAATTTAATAGTTACTTTATAATATTATTTTAAGGATTAATATTTGATACACTGCCAGTGTAAAAAAAGTTTACACAAGCATGCCTATTTTTAAGCCTAAATTTAAAACCTAAAATTCTAACCTTAAACCCCTAAAAATCTAACCCAAGTCCCAAACCCCAAACCCTAAATTCTAATCATAATTCTTAAATTCTAAATCATACAACTTAAACCCCTAACCTCTAAACCCTAAACTAAACCCCTAAACCCCTAAATAAACTCGCTTGTGGAAACTTTATTTTCCACCGCCGGTGTATAGGATATTAATCCTTATTTTAATAGGTTAGAATCAAATATACCCAATTCTCCTAAACCCTAACAAAATCAATCTCTTAAAAAAATAGAAATCAATTTTTTTTAAATCTATTTGATAGAAAACAATTTAAACCCAAATTTAATAGATGCAACAACCATGTGACAGACGGGTATATTTTATTCTAATCTATTAAAAATTATAAAGAAGTTTTTATTTTTTTAAGAGATTGATTTTGTTAGGGTTTAGGAGAATTGGGTATATTTGATTTTAACCTATTAAAAAATATTATAAAGTAACTATTAAATTTGATTTTTATTTTTTAAGAGATAATTTTAATTATAATTTTAGTCCTTTAAATTTTTAAAATTTAAAAAAAAATTAATGATGTTCATCGTTAGTGGTGTTCATCAATGTTCGTCACCCGTTGTAGAATTTTTCTAAATAATATGATGTAATTACTCCAAAAATGTTTAAAAAAGGATAATTAACTTTTGTTTAGTCTGTGTGGATAATAATAATAAAAAATATACTAATAATAGTTTTTAAGTAATAATAATGAATATTTTGAATAAATAAAAAAGTTGTGTGAATTCAAATCTTCGATATTTTTATTGTGCATTTAATTATAGCTCATTAAAAAAGGATAATTAATTATAGCTCATTTTTATTGTGCATTTAATTATAGCTCATTTGTAAAAAAATTAATAGTTTTCTAATGAAAAATGAATACCTCAAATTTTATCCAAAAAGAAGTTGTTATTATTAGAGATCCTTTAATCGGTATAGTGGATAAAAATGTTTATACGGTGAATTAGTTGTGTGAATTCAAATTTTCGATATTTTTATTGTGCATTTAATTATAGCTCATTTGTAAAAAATTGTTATATGAAAGTAAATAGTTATTTAAGATTTTTCAAAAGAAAAATAGCTATTTTTTCAAAGCTATTATATAAAACTATTAAAAATATATAAAGTTTATTTGATAATGTTTACTATTTATATTTAAAAAAGAGATAATTTTTTTTATTTTTAAAAAATTAATATTTTTTTTTCAAATGAATTGATGTTTGATAAATTCCTAATGCTAACCCAATTAAAAATTTTAGTGTGGTTATACAAATAAAAATCTTTTGTTTCTTTTTGTGCCTTTATTTATGCTATCACGTTAAAAAATATGTTTAAGATTTATGATTAAGATTTAGAATTAGGGTATAAGGAATTGGACTTGTCACGTCGGTATACTCTAGCTAACTTGATCATGCAGCCTTAGCTCGCTTTCGGAAACTGTTGCGACTAAGTAAGCCTGAAATGATCAAGCACAAAGGCTTAGATTCTTGCAGAAATGAAAAATGACAACGGAAAGAAAAATGACAACACAAGAGAAAAAGTGTTGGGAATATTAGTTGTATTCCACAATGATGAAGTGATTAAGTGACGAGGGGTTCCTATATTTTTAGGATTTAAAATTTAATATTTAGAATTTAAGTTTATAACTTAAAATTTAAATTTTTAGTGTTATACATAGAATGTACATCAAAGTCGATTCGCATAAATGGAAAGGAAATGGGGATTAATGGAGATGCGTAACAATCGAAACGACTAAGGGTGAGAAAAAATCGATTCGACAATGCGAAAAAATTCGACTCGTAATTTTATAACCATAATTTAATTTGAAAAAAATTTAAATAATATTTTTGGTATAAAATAGAAATTCGATTCAACTTAAAAATTTTAGTAATTAGTTAATCGATTTTTAAGTTCGAGTCAAGTCCCTCAATTTTAGAGTGTCATGAGACACCCCATTCTACAAGCTGGCTCCGCCCATGTGTATATGTATATGCATACAGAGCGTCGTTTAAATTGGAATTAGTTAGTACTATAACATTATAAATGTTTACGATTAAATTTGAACAAAAACTCGAACAATCGACTGAAAAAAATTAAAATAACATTAAAGTTATAAAATAATACTCGTCAACTTAATTAAATAAAAAAATTATTTAAGTAGATCGAATACTCACCCTCTACTATCAATAATGATTGCCTTTTGCATCCCACTTGCCATTAATATAGATATCAGCAGACAAAGCGACTAAACTTTGCAATTTATGCCCTTTTCAATTTACACTTTATATAACACTTTAGTAAAAGTATTGTATTTTTGCGAACCGAACAATGGCGATGGCGTTATGAAGTCATTAGAGCACGTGTTTGGACAAAGATTATTATGAAAGTAACATTCATTTGAAACCACATCTAGTTACCTTCGGCATTGCTTAAATATTAGTTTTTATTTAATTGTGTTTTTTACTATGAAAATAATTGTTAAACACTCATTTCAAAACTACTTATATAAGTGCACGAACCAACTTGTCTCAGTGGTTAAGGGAATGATTGTTGTTCCTAGAGGTCACGGGTTCGAGCACCAGCAGCTGCAGCAGGGTGATTGAACGTTTATTGTCAAATGATTGAGAGTATATATTTAGAACAAATACTACTTGTAATCACTTTAGCTTTCATAAAAAAAAACTACTTATATAAGTGATTATGAACAAGAATTATAAGATAGAAAATCCAACTTTTAGAGGTTAGAAATGCGTTTGGGTAAAAAAAATTACCCCTAATTTAATTCATATATTAAAATAATACATAAAAATAACACTAATATATTCAAATAATACCAATAGTAAATATGAAATATATTGAATTATTATATTAAATTAATATAATAAACGTAATAAATTAATTAATATTAGAATAATAATAATAATAGAATTTAATATTTTAAACAAAAATAAATAATAAAAACAGACTTACATTTATTTATCTTTACTTTATAATATCATGTCTAAAATGAACATTTTATTTTTTAAAGTATTTCTTGCCATTAATGTCAAATACTAAAACCTTACAAATTAACTTTTCAAAATCACTTTTAAAATCACATTTTGTCAGCACTTTTAAAATCACCTTGGATTAAAGTTTTTGATTGGTTCACAAAAATGCTTATTATGAAATAATTATTTTTCGAAAAAGTAATTCCCGTGGTTGGTTTACAAACATTTCTTTATATGATAATAATATATGGATTAATATCCTATACACTGGCGGTGGGATTTCTTTTTGTTTCCACAAGCGCCTCAATTATAGGGTTTAGGGTTTAAAGTTTAGGGGTTTTAGTGCAAAGGTTTAGAATTTAGGGTTCATGTTTAGAATTTAGGATTTAGGGTTAGGGTTTAGTTTTAGGGTAATATGGGTAGGGATTTAGGTTTTAACCTATAAATCCTAATTTTTAACCATAAACCAAAAATTCTATCAACAATCCCTAAATTCAAAACTACTACACTTATACCCCTAAATTTTAAACACTAAACGGAGTCTCTAACCCCTAAAACTGAGACACTTGTGTAAAAAAATTTCCACAAGCGCTTGTGTATAGAACAATTACCCATAATATATTAAGAATTATTATCTTATACACTGGTGGTGGAAATCGAAAGTTTCTATAAGCATTTTAATTTTAGGGTTTAGAGTCTTAGTTTAGGGTGTAAGGGTTTATGTGTAGGAGTTTAGAATTTAGGATAGTGATAAGAACTTAGAGTTTGGAGTTATAATTCAAGGTTTATAAGTTAAAACCTATATCCTAACCTTATTACTCTAAAAACAAAATCTCAACCTCTAAACCCTAAACTCTAAATCTACACATAAACCCCTAAATCCTACACCCTAAACTAAGACTATAAACCTTAAAATTAAGACACTTGTAGAAACTTTCAGTTTCCACCTTTAGTGTATATGATATAAATACATATTATAATAGTATTGATTGTTTATCACAGTTTGGGAATGTTATTTGTAGTTCAAAATGAACAATTCTTGACATTTTGGTATTATTATCCCTAAAATGACATTTTTTTACATTGGATATTCATCTTTTCCATTATTTATTTCAAAAATAAATAAAATTCTCTTAAAATAATTTGTTAATATTTGAATGTTAATCTGAAATTTTCGGTTTTGAAAATGGAACTTTTTATTGGTTCTTGTCAAATTTATTTAAATATTAATAATTTGATTAATTAATTGAACAATTTTAATTTGAGTAACTTTATATATATAATTATATAAATTTTACACATATATATATATCTAATATTTACTTTGTAAATTTATTTATTTTTTGCACAATTTCTACCTAGGGAGAGGAAGGGAAACTTTTGCTCATAATGGGTCTAGAACCCACAACTTAGGGGAGTAGAATGTGTCAACTGAGAGTTTTTTAACCATTTGTTCTAGAAATTGTTAACTTTTATAAATTTATTTTTAAACTTTGTTTAATGCGCTAATTATATTAGTAATATGTTAAATATAAATTTATTGTAAAATTTAGATGGTGTGATGAAAATAGTTTCATTAACTTTCATGTAAACATTTTAATTTAATATTTAAAAGGTAAACTTGTTAAAAAGAAAAAATATATTATAAGAACAATGTGGTCAAACTTATTTTTTAGTAATCTTATATTTCTACGACCAAATATTGTAATTTTATATGGAAAATACTTTGATACATAAGCTTGTGTAAAGTTTAGTTTAAACAAGCCTTTCAATTTTAGGCTTTAGAGATTTAGGTTGTTGTTGAGATGATCAAGTAATGTCGATTTGGTCAAGAGGGGTGAATTGGCTTTTTAAAAAGAAATGAACAAATTGGTAAAACTAAAATAGAAGGCAATGCAATTTAGAGTGGTTAAAGCTTCCAACAAGCTCTATATTCACTACCTTAGCTCTCACTAAGGATTTCAACCAATTCACTATTGAATTCTTCCACTTTCTAGGATTAGGAGGAAACCATTACAAAGATCAAAGCTTTCTACCCAAAGCTTGATCAAAGATCACTCTTACAAGAAAGATTGTTGGAAAATGAAAATAAGCCTCACAAGGTAAGATATTTGCCCCAAATTAAAAGTTCTCAAAACCCAAATTGATAAAAGATGAATACAATAAAAAATCACTCAATTGGGTATAAGGGTTTGACTCTAATAGCTCAATAATGGATTGAATTTTCGCTTTGTTGTTGTTCACTTGTTCAATAGTTGTTATTGTAGCTTTAATGGCTTGCTTTTATACCCATTCACTAAATTCTGGCCGTTTGGGTGGTTGGCATCATCAATAGAGCCGTTGGACTCTCTCTTTCCTACAATAAATGTAGTTATACAACACCCCATATTGGAACACTCGGGCCCATATCAATACTTGTCTCAAAATAGAAAGAGTCGTTATGTGTAATAAAGAGGTCGTATCGAAACGCGCGAAGGCATATCGAAATGGTTAAGGATCATATCGAAACAACTATATGCCATATCGAAACGGCGTTGCTCACATTTGAATTTGCCTGTGAAACTAAAATTGATTTTGATATAACATTTGAACTTATGGACTAAATTGCAAAACAATAAATTTTTAAGTACTTTTCAAAGCCTCACTTTTTAACAAGTCTTTTTGAACCAAACTATATTTCAAGACAAAACACATTTAAAGGTTCAAAATTCACTAAGTCTTTCTATATGTTTTTAAGCCTATTTTTAATAAAAATCCCAGGCGTATCGATACCATTTTTCAGCACTAGAATTTTAATCGATCATAGCGTACCGATACGGTACTATCCCGTATCGATACGATATTCATCTGGGCAAGATTTTAAGCTATAGCGTACCGATACACCTTGTAACTGTATCGATACGATTTGCTTATCTTTGCAAAATCTTTGCATTTAATTTTCGATCGTTGGTTTGTCAGTTAGTTGGTATCCCAAAATTTAAATGACCGTTAAACCGTATTGATACGCTAAGTGAGTGTACCGATACACTTTTTATCAAAACCAGAATTGGGATTCCAGTGAGCAAAATCCATATCGACACGCCTTTCTGTATCAATACATCCCTTAAAATCGTACCGATACGCCCTCTAATCGTATCGATACGCGTAGTTTTTCAGTCACAACGACTCTTTCTTGTTTAAGACAGATACCGATACGCCCCCAAGCTATACCAATACGATAGGTAGCTGAGCAACATTTATTGTGAGAAATTGCATACTAACTGCTCTATTGATGATCCCAACTACCCAAACGATTAGAATTCAATACAAGAGTATAAAAACAAGTCTCAAATGCACCAGCAACAACTATTGAACCTACAAGCAACACCAAAGCACTCAAATCCAAATTTTGTACCTTTAGAGTCAAATCCTTGTAGCCAACTCTTGTGTTCTTCATTGTAATTCTTTATTGTGAGTTTGGGGAGTGTGAAATTGTAATTGGGTAAACAATTATCCTTTGAGAGGAATTTGTAGAGTTTGCCAAATACTCTTCTTTGTAAAAGTGAGTGGATTAAGCTTTGGGTAGAAAGCTTAATTAAATTGTAAGGTTTCCTCCTCATCCAAGAAAAGAGGAAGAATTCAAGTAGTGAATTGGTTGAAAATCCTTAGTGGGAGCTAAGGTAGTAGATGTAGAGTTCGTTGGAGAACTTGAACCACTCTAATTGCCTTGTGTCACATTTTTTATTCTTCCAAATTTTCACCCTCTAAATTTTTATCGCCAATTCACCCACTCTTGGTATTTGCAATTGTGTGATCAACTCAACACTACCAAAATGCGTATCGAAATACTTAAGGGGTGTATCAAAACGGGTAACAAAGTTTCAAATATTTTTAGATTTCATTAATTGACAACTAACGACTATATCATTAAATGCTCAGATTTGAAAAATCTTAACCTCGTATCAATGCGGTGAAGGCAATATTGAAACGTTGTTCAAAAACTAAATGCCCAAATAAAGGTCGTATCGAAATAGATGAAGCTGTATCGAAACGCTTGTATCGAAACGGGAGTTTCCGTATCGAAATGAAATTTCTAGTAAGATCTTAAGTTCAAGCCATATCGAAACTATAAAACTAATATTTGATTTTGATATAACAAGTAATTTAAGGACTAAATTACAAAGTAAATAAATTTTTAAGTAATCAAAATACTTAATTTTGCCAAGTACAATTTATACTTAAAATATTTTGAAGTCAAAACTTAAACCCCATAAAATTTTCTAAGTATTTCAAAGCCAAATCATACAAAATTGCCCAGGCATTTCGAAACACCCTCAAAGTGTTTCGATACGTTTTGCCACTGGAAACATCTGTTTCAAAATGGCTCACAGCTGTTTCGATACGGCCTTCAACTGGGATTTTGATTTTTAAGCAATATTTTGAAATGGCTCACACCCGTTTCGATACAGGGGTCATGTAATTTTAAAATCGGGCATTAAATGAACTAGCCGTTACTTGTCAAAAACTGATTTTTGAATATTTGGTTAAGTGTTTTGATACACCCATAAGCAGTTTCGAAACACCAATTTACAGTTTCAAAACGTTTTGATACTACCCTTATCCATTTCGATACGGCATATTTTTGCACTTTACTATTTCGATACGACCTATAATCGTTTCGATACGGGCCCATTTTACACATAACGACTCTTTCTTTTTTGAGTGCCAGTTTCGATACAGGGGTACCTCATGCCCGTGTAAAAGTGCCCTGCAATAGTGCAAGTGTACACGTCAAGTAATATAGTGATAAATATAGCAAGTATCATCTCCATAGGGATTGAACTAGCCCTTTGGTCCTACTTCCCTGCACTGCAAAACAATTAAAATAAAAATACAGATGAGTTAGGTTGTTTGAATAAACTAAAATACTAAAACTAAAATAAGCCAGAAATAAAAGTTAAGAGAATCAAGTTGAGAGAATGGGTCGGATTAGAATGCGTCATAGTGTGGAATTCTATTAACTTGTCTCTGTTCTTGAACACGACAACACAACATTGTCGTGGCAGTAACCGAAGTCCCTGCCACAGACGCAAAGTTTGAATCTCTACCGAAACAATCTCTTGCTCTTGGGCAGATGCTGTTAAGGCTCGGCAAGGCGTCCTTGAATGGCTCCTCCTTATCTCTAAGCTTGGAACATTGTTGATGTCTACCTCTCGGCGTAAACCAAAAACAAACACCAACCAATCACACGATTCTCTTAGCCGCTGAAACTCTTAACCTGTCTCTAGGCCGAGTTAGTTAACACCACGTGGAATGAAAACTGTGCTTACTCGTTTCGTGAATTCAACTCTCTCGATATTGAATAAATGGATAATCTCATAAACTCTCTCTCAACAAGTATGCAAGAATGATTCAAGCCAAGAATAAACAAACCTCAACTTAAATGCATTAAGAACATAAACAAAGTACAATAGTCTTCACACAACTACTAAACAAACTAATCATAACTCTAAGGAAATTAGAACATAATGAATGGAAAGAAAACACAAACTAATCCTAAGCTCTCTCCTCTCTTCGACTCGTCTCCCTTGATGATGACGACAAGCCTTCTTATATAGAGGAAGGTGTATGAACAAAAGTCTCTTCGAAACAAAGATGCCTACACTAATTTCAAGCTATTTCAAGATCATGCTATTCGACGTGAGCGTATCATTTCTCTTCCTTTTTTGGATTCCGTGCATTTTAAATTCTGCTATCTTGATTTATTGAGGCGTTGGAATTTTATGGCTTTTTTGGGCTTACCCGATACTTTGTATTGTAACATGGTGCTTCTATTTTATGTCAATGCTCGTTACATCTCCAATGTCGGTCAAGTGGTTGCCATTGAGTCTTATCTTATGGGGAAGAAGTTTAGGGTTGATCCGGAAACTTTGGTCAATGTATTCGGGTTTGAAGATGAGGGAATCTCGGATGAGAATTCGTTGGGTCATACCCTTGGTGGCTGCATCACGGTCCTTGATGCTCATGATCGCATCCTACATCTCATGGTCACGTGGTGGTTTCACCCTTCCGGAGGCAAGTTCTCCCATATTAGGCAAGTGGATGATTTTTGGATTCGATGCATTTGTGAGGGACATCGATCGAATCTATGTCAAATCATGTTTTCTAAGATGGTGTACCTTGTCCAAAATCGCAACTCTGATCTTGTCACCTAATTCACCTATGGCACGACCTTGATCTACTTGTTCTCTTAGTTGGGGATTGATTGCTCGCTTGACTATCTTGAAACTCTCAAAGATCCCATCGATGAGCGCACACTTCTTCAGAGCAAATTTCATTATATTTATGGAGAGTGGACCCGTGTCAAGAATCCTTCACCAGTTGCAGCCCTCGAACCTCAACCTCAAGTTGCACCACAAAACAACGAAGCCATCATAACCTTCCTTACCGAGCAATTTAACGACTTGCGCACCCATATGGACTCCGGCTTTGCCACTCTTGATACTCGCCTCACTACCGTAGAGGGACGTATCCAAAATGTTTAGAATCGCCTCACCTCGGTTGAAACTCAACAAACCTCCATGGACATGTCCTTTACCGGTTTCTATGGCAAATGGAAACAATTCCGAATGAGCAATGCCAATGATAAAGATCATGAGCTTTAGATCATTGCATTTCATTGCATCTCATCTAGTTTAGGATTTCTCTATTTTTATGCACCTATTTATGTTTTTACTTTAAGACCTATGCTTTGATTTATGTTTGGATGTTATGGTTTGGATATTATGTTTTGAATTTATGAACTTATTTTGCTTTGGTTTCTAATGCTTAATGAACTTATGTTGCTTAAATTGTGGTTTGACTTGTGCTATATTGCTATATTCCTTCATTGATTTTGATCTAACAAAAAAGGGAGAAGGGTTAAGCTAAATTTTTAAAATCTTTTTTTTTTCAAAACCTAGCTTAAATTTAGGGGGAGTTCACTTAAAAATTTACTTTAGTTTTGTTATATCAAAAAGGGGGAGATTGTAAAACTAATATTTGATTTTGATATAACAAGTAATTCAATGACTAAATTACAAAGTAAATAAATTTTTAAGTAATCAAAATACTTGATTTTGACAAGTACAATTTATACTTAAAATGTTTTGAAGTCAAAACTTAAACCCCATAAAATTTTCTAAGTGTTTCAAAGCCAAATCATACAAATTTGCCCAGGCATTTCGAAACACCCTCAAAGTGTTTCGATACGTTTTGCCACCAGAAACATTTGTTTCGAAACGGCTCTGTAAAACCAAAATTGATTTTGATATAACACATTAACTTAAGGACCAATTTGCAAAACAATAAATTTTTAAGTACTCTTAAAGTCTCACAATTGACAAGTATTTTTTAACAAAATTATATTTAAAGACTGGCTCTCAAACATATATAATTCCCTAAGTCTTTTCCTATGTTTTTCAAGCCTAAGTATGCAAAAACGCCCAGGCGTATCGATACCCATATGCGTATCGATACCCTATTTTGCCACTGGAATTTTGATGTAGTTACCGTACCGATATGCCTTAAAACCGTATCGATACGATATTCATCTGGGCAACTGTTTTCATGAAACCGTACCGATACACCTTGCAACTGTATCGATACGATATTCATCTGGGAAAATGTTTTCATGAAACCGTACCGATACGCCTAGCAACCGTATCGATACGATAAGCATATCTTTGAAAAATCCGAGCATTTAATTATTTGACCGTTACTTGTCAGTTGGTTGGTTTCCCAATTTTAAAAAACCGTTATACCGTACCGATACGCTTGGTTTGGGTATCGATACACTTTTTATACAAACATGTCTTGGGATTCCAGTGAGCAAAAACCGTATCGATACGGCCTTCCGTATCAATACGCCCCTTAAAACCGTACCGATACGCCTTATATGCGTATCAATACGCTCTGTTTTCAGGCACAACGACTCTTTCCTCTTTGATGCAGGTATCGATACGCCCTTCCCGAGTACCGATACGGTATGCTGCAGAGCTGCATTTAATGCGGGAAAATTGCTCCCAACGACTCTATTGATGATCCCAACTACCCAAACGGCTAGAAATCAATGCAAGGATATAAAAACAAGCTTCTATTGACCAAGCAACAACTATTGAACATTCAAGCATCATCAAAGCAAAAAAATCCAAACCCTTGAGCTATTCAAAGTCATATTCTTGTACCCAACTCTATTGTCTTTCAATTGTCAAATTGTATTGTGAGTTTGGGGTTGTTGAAATTGTAATTGGGTAGACAATCATCCTTTGAGAGGAAACATTTGAGTTTACCAAATTCTTTCTTTGTATTTGAGTGGATTAAGCTTTGGGTAGAAAGCTTAATCGAAATTGTAAGGTTTCATCCTCATCCAAGAAAAGGGGACGAATTCAATTAGTGAATTGTTTGAAAATCCTTAGTGGGAGCTAAGGTTGTGGATGTAGAGTTCATTTGGAGAACTTGAACCACTATAACCCCTTGTGTCATTTTTATTTTCAATATTTCTCTTCACCAAAATTTTAATTGCCAATTCACCCCCTCTTGGCCATTTGCAAGTGTTCGATCAACTCAACAATTGGTATCAGAGCTACACTCATTGGAAGGATTACAACCCTCTTTAGTCGATTCTTGGAGATTTTGATCAACAACAAGTCAAGCAATGGCATCCACCTCCAACTATGAGTCCCAATCCACCACCAAGCCACCATTCTTCAATGGGGTAACTATCCATATTGGAAGAATAGGATGAGGCTCTTCATCAAGTCTACCGACTATATGGTGTGGGATGTAGTTGAAGAAGGTCCATACATTCCCATGAGGAGAGATGGAGAAATGCTCGTCCTAAAGATCAAAGACGAAATGACCGATGATGAAAGAAGAAGGATGCAAGTGAATGACAAAGCTCTTCATGTAATATTTTGTGCACTTGGTCCGGATATCTACTCCAAGGTGTCTTCAATCGAAAATTCCAAGGAGGTTTGGGACACCCTCGAGACAACATACAAGAGAACTAGTGATGTCAAGGAGACAAAGATTGGGTTAATCAATCTAAGCTATGAGAACTTCAAGATGGATCCCGAAGAAAGTGTCTCCAAGATGTTTGATCGGTTCTCGGTCATTGTCAACGGTTTGAAGGGTTTCGATGAAATCATTCCCGAAGACAAGCTAGTGAGAAAATTGTTGTATTCTCTTCCGGAGTCATGGGATGGCAGGAGAACGACCATTATTGAAGCTAGACATTTGAAGACTCTCAAGCTAGATGCTCTCGTTGGATCTCTACTCACACATGAGATTATGAGGAAGGGAAGAGAACAAGAGAAAAAGATAGTGGAGAAGAAGGAAGTTGAGAAGAAGAAAGTTGGAATCGCACTAAAGGCTTCACACCAAGAAAGTGATTCTAGTGAGGATGAAGATGATGAGATGGCTATGTTGGCCAAACGTTTTACTCGGTTTATGAAGTCAAATCGTGGAAGAAAATTCATTAGAAAGGGAGACTTCAAGAGTAAAAGCAAGTAAGAGGAGAAGGACCAAATTACTTGTTATGAATGCAAGAAACTGGGTTACATCCGTTCCGAGTGTCCTCTATTGAAAAAGAAAAGCTTTGGGAAGAAGAACAAGCTCAAAGCACAAATTGCTACTTGGAGTGACGATGAGTCTTCCAAGGAAGAGGAGGAAGTGGCCAACCTATGTCTCATGGCCATCGATGATGAACCTAAGGTAAACTCTCACTCATCCAATTTCGATTTTACCATTGAGGAACTTCAAGATGCTTATGATGAATTGCAAGAAGTGTATGATGATTTAGTAGAAAAATACAAAGAGTCCATTTTGAAAAACAAGAAAAGAATTTCCGATTTAAAAATTCAAAATGAGACATTTTCAAAAGCTAACTCCGAATTGGAAAAGAAGGTTTTGTTTTTAGTTAATCTTTCAAATGATCTTAAAACTAAAAATCTTGAACTTGAAAAACTTCTTTCCGATTTTCAAGATTATCATACAAAGGAAGTGGATAATCTTAAAACATCTATTGCTATTGGGAAAAATAATTTTGAAAAAGGAAATCATTCTAAATTCCAATATGTAAAAAGAAAACCTTTTGTACCTAAACAAAGAAATTTTAATAAGCAAGTTAGAGGTCATAGAGTTAGGAGTGTTTAGGTTCCTAAAGAACTCATTATTTCTAATGATTTGAATGCTATTGCTTCTTGGATTCCTAAGGGAACCAAATTGTTGAAGGCTAACACTGATGGACCCAAAATGATTTGGGTACCAAAAATCAAGGCCTAATTTCTTTGTTTGTAGGGGGAGCATTGCTACAAGGCTAAAGCTTCAAGCAAAAATTCTTGGTACCTTGATAGTGGATGCTCAAGACACATGACCGGTGACAAGAGTAGATTTGTGGAACTAAAGCCTAAGAGTGGTGGAGTAGTAACTTTCGGTGACAACTCCAAAGGCCACATTGAAGGAATAGGCTCCATTGGTAATCACTCTTCTATTTTCATTGAAAATGTTTTGTATGTCAATGGTCTTAAACACAATTTGTTGAGCATTAGTCAATTATGTGATAGGGGTTTTAATGTTTTATTTGATAAAAGTGGTTGCAAAATTGTAAACATTAAAACAAATCAACTAATGCTCATAGGACATAGAATAGGCAATATTTACATGGTGTATTTAGATGACATCCATTCATCTCATACATGCTTAGTTGCACATGATGAACATGACTCATGGCTTTGGCATAGAAAATTAGGACATGCTAGCATGAGTGTCTTAGAAAAATTAATTTCCCTTAATCTAGTTAGAGGTTTACCCAAACTTAAATTTTCAAATGATAAAATTTGTGATGCATGTTCAAAGGGTAAACAACATAGAAGTTCTTTTAAATCCATAAATGATGTCTCAACTAGTAGATGTTTACAATTGATTCATATGAATCTCTTTGGGCCAATTAGAACAATGAGCTTGGGTGGAAAATCATATGCTTTTGTGCTTGTAGATGACTACTCTAGGTATACTTGGGTTCTATTTTTAAGTACAAAGGATGAGGCTTTAGAAAAATTCATCACATTTTCTAAAATAACTCAAAATGATCTTGAACTTAAAATTTCTCACATTAGAAGTGATCATGGAACCGAATTTCAAAATCTAGGTTTCGATGAGTTTTTAAATGAAAATGGAATTAGCCACAATTTTTCCGCACCTCGCACTCCTCAACAAAATGGGGTAGTTGAGAGGAAAAATCGAACTTTAGAAGAAATGGCTAGAACCATGCTTTGAGAAAATAATTTACCTAAATATTTTTGGGCGGAAGCCACAAACACCGCTTGCTATATTATAAATCGAGTAATGATTAGGCCAATTTTAAAGAAAACACCTTATGAGATTTTAAAATCTAAGAAGCCTAACATTAGCTATTTTCACCCTTTTGGTTGCAAGTGTTTTGTTTTAAATAATGGTAAAGAAAACTTAGGTAAATTTGATGCTAAAAGTGATGAAGCTATTTTCTTAGGGTATTCTTTAAATTCTAAATCCTATCGTGTATTTAATAAAAGAACTCTAGTTGTTGAAGAGTCAATACATGTTGTTTTCGATGATAACCTCCTTCCGAGGAAGGAATCTTGTGATGACGATGATGTAGGAATCATTGATGCCATTGATGGAGGACAAACGTCAAAGGTGAATGAGATTCCAACCAAATATGAGGATTCACAAGATCCACCTCTTGAAGTCTTAAAGGACTTGGCTCTTGAGGAAAGGGAGGTGTCTTACCCAAGGGAGTTAAACTATGTCAAAGGTGGTGAAATCTTGGGTGATCCATCCAAGGGGGTAACTACTAGATCCTCTCTCAAATTAATGAATCATGTTGCATTTCTTTCATGCATTGAGCCTAAGAACATTAAAGAAACTTTAAAAGATGATTTTTTGGATTTTGGCCATGCAAGAGGAATTAAATCAATTTGAGAGGAGTAAAGTTTGGACATTAGTTGAAAGGCCTAATGATCAATCTACTATAGGAACAAAATGGGTTTTTAGGAATAAATTAGATGAAAGTGGTAACATAGTGAGAAATAAGGCTAGGCTTGTTGCTCAAGGCTATACACAAGAAGAGGGAATTGATTTTGATGAGACTTATGCACCCGTAGCTAGGATGGAAGCTATTAGGATGTTACTTGCATTTGCATGTTATCATGATTTCAAGTTTTTTCAAATGGATGTGAAAAGTGTCTTTTTAAAATGGTTTTATAAATGAAGAGGTGTATGTTGAACAACCACAGGGTTTTGAGGATTCAAAATTTCCAAACCATGTGTTTAAACTTACAAAAGCTCTCTATGGTTTAAAACAAGCTCCTAGAGCTTGGTATGAGAGACTTTCAAATTTCTTAATTGAAAAGGGTTTTGAAAAAGGAAAGGTGGATACAACACTCTTCATAAAAAGATATAACAATGACATCTTAGTAGTTCAAATTTATGTTGATGATATTATTTTTGGTTCTACTAATGAGTGTTATTGTAAGGGGTTTTCTAAGCTAATGCAAGGTGAGTTCGAGATGAGCATGATGGGGGAGCTCTCATTCTTTTTGGGTCTCCAAATCAAACAAAGGAAGGATGGCACCTTCATAAATCAAGCTAAGTATGTGAATGATATGCTCAAGAAGTTTGGCTTAGAGAATGCAAAACCTCAAGCCACTCCTATAAGTTCTTCCATAAAGCTTGACAAAGATGAAGGAGGTAAGTGTGTTGATTCTAAGCTTTATAGATCCATGATAGGTTCTTTGCTTTACCTTACCGCAAGTAGACCGGATATTATGTTTAGTGTTTGCTTGTGTGCTAGGTTTCAAGCTAGTCCTAGAGAATCACACTTAGTTGCCATTAAGAGAATTTTTAGATACCTTAGAGACACACCTACTTTAGGCCTTTGGTATCCTAAGGATTCTTCTTTTAGTCTTCATGCTTTTTCGGATGCGGATTATGGGGGATGTAAGATAGATAGGAAAAGTACTTCCGGGACATGCCAATTCTTAGGTAGTATGCTCGTATCTTGGTTCTCTAAGAAACAAAATAGCGTAGCCTTATCTACCACCAAAGCGGAGTACATATCCTTAGGGAGTTGTTGTGCTCAAGTCCTTTGGATGAAGCAACAACTCTTAGATTATGGTGTTAAAATAGAAACCATACCCCTTAGGTGTGACAACACTAGTGCCATTTGTCTCACTAAAAATCCCATCCAACACTCTAGAACTAAACACATAGAAATTAGACATCATTTCATTAGAGATCATGTTTTGAAAAATGATGTTGTTATAGAGTTTGTTGACACCTTGAACCAATTAGCGGATATATTTACAAAACCTTTAGATAAAGAGCGCTTTTGGACCCTTAGGAGAGAGTTAGGTTTAACTAGCCTTTCTTGACCCTTTTTAGGTCCCAAAATGTCAAAATTTGCTTGAAATTGTTTGTGATTCATGCTTGTGTTAATTTTGTTTCTTTTGCTTCTATGCATGTTGCTAGGGGGAGTATATATTAAGTTTAGCCATTAAAACTTGTTCATATGACATGTACATGCATTTAGGGACGTTTCAAATTAGATTTTTGCACTTAAATCTATCAAATCTGCACAATCTGGTAAAGGTGTATCGATACGTCTGAAGCGTATCGATAAGGGTTGATAACTGGAATTTTTTCCAGATGAACAAGTATCGATACGACCCCGCATATCGATACGGTACAAGTCAAGGGAAATAGTCAAAGCCAAGCGTACCGATACGTCCCCGCGTATCGAAGTAACGACGAATATAAAATCAGGGTTAAAGGGTATCGATACGCGTGTATAGCGTATCGATACGGCCTCGACGAAGAGGCTATTTAGGGCTGTATGTGTTAAAACTCTATAAAAACTCAAAAAACCCTTTTTCTCTCAAAAACCCTAGTCGCGAAACCCTATATAAACCCCCTCAATCCTTCAAATTTTACCATCAATCTTCAAAATTTCTTGAGGGTTTTTACTCTACACATCAAGGCAAAGCTTTGGCATCAAATCTTGTGCATTCACATCCCCTCTTTCATCCATCTAAGATTCAAGGTATAAAATTGCTCTTTTCTATTTTTTTAATTTCGTTTGTTTTTAATTGTTGTTTCAACTGATTTTTTGTACAAACCTTGTTTGATTGTTATGGGTTTCAACTTTTTCACAATTTTTTTTCAAAAATTAAATTTTTTTCATTCGAATATATTTTATATTCGATATTTTTAACTGATTTTTTTAATTGTGAATATCTCTTTAAAATTAAAATTCTTTTTAACAAATTACCTTGAATTATTAGAATTTATTGGATCAAATAGGATGTTAATTGCATACATATTCGAATCTTTTTTGATGTATTTTCAGGATTATGGCATCGAAAAAGGGAACTAAGCGACATCGTTCTACTTCCAATCCTATTGAGAATGTCGAGGGTAATCCTACACCTAATCTTCCTTATATTATCCAATTAAGTTTTCCCGAGGATGGTGATAGGGAACGTTATAAACTTTTTCAAGGAATGAACCTTAGAGAAGAGCGAGTTGTGTCTATCCCTTTTTTAAATTCTGCCTGTTTCAAATTTCAAGACCTATCTTTGATTAAGCAATGGAAATTCTTAACCTTTTTGAATATTCCTCCTATCCTATATAGGAACCTAGTCATTGTATTCTTTTCTAATGGCGTATATATACATGATGAACCTAGGGAGCATGTAATTGCCATTGAATCTTCTATTATGGGCAAAACTTTTCAAATTGATCAAAAGGTTTTATGCAATGTGTTTGGTTTTGAAGATGTTGGTATTGATGATGAACATTCCTTGGGTACGGGTTTTTTAGGTCCCGCAAAAGTTTTAAATGCTCATGATCGTATCCTTCACCTTCTTATTTCTTGGTTTATCCGTCCATCGGGTGGGAAATATTCAACTATTCGTCAAACTGATGATTTTTGGCTTAGGTGTTTTAGAGAAGGTAAACGTCCAAATTTGTGTCAAATTATGTTTGCCGACCTTGTATTCTTAGTTCAAAATCGTCACACCAAACTAGTCTCATCCTTTTACTACTCCACGGCTTTGAGTTGTCTATTTCATTCCCTTGGCATTGATTGTACACATGATTTTCCTGAAACCCTTGGCCTACCCATCGATGAACGTTCCCTAGTTCGTTCCGGTTTCACTTATGTTGATAATGAGTGGGTTCGCAATGCTCAAGATCCTCCGCCCGTTGCTCCGGTCGATACCTCTCGTGCTTCTTTGAGTTCTCACCGTGCTCCTCTTGATTCCTCCTCCATGGATACTCTCATGACCTTCCTAAATACGAAGTTCACCGCGATGGATAATCGTTTCACATCCTTAGAGGATCGCGTCCAAGGCATGGAAAAGAAGATAAACACCATAGCCGCTCGCCAAAACTCCATGGATATCTCTCTTACCGCCTTCCATGGTGCTTGGATCAATCAAACCCGAAGGAATCAACCCTCTCAAGAAGATGAAGAAGAAGAAGAAGAAGATGACGAGGACGATAATGATGAGGAAGGGGACGAGTAGATCACGCATCTCATCTTAGGCCATTTACTCTTTTATTATTGTTATTGCACTTTCGTTTTTAGGATTTGAAGTTTATGCATATTATCTATGTTTTTAGGATTTTAAAAGTTTGGATTATGATGGTTGCTTTAAAATTTATGCATTTGAACCTTTATGTTTATTTTGAAGCTTATACATTTGAACTCTTATGCTTGCTTTAGGTTTAATGAATTATTGTTGCTTTATATTGCTATTATCCTTGTATTTTATTTTGATCTAACAAAAAGGGGGAGAAGGATCATAGAGTCAAATATTTTTGTTTTGAAAATAAATATTTTTGTTTTGAAAATCTATCTTAAAGTAACGGGGAGAAAACTTTTCAAAGTTTAAAAACTTCAAAATTTATTTATGGTTTTGTTATATCAAAAAGGGGGAGATTGTAAAACCGAAATTGATTTTGATAAAACACATAAACTTAAGGACCAATTTGCAAAACAATAAATTTTTAAGTACTCTTAAAGTCTCACAATTAACAAGTATTTTTGAACAAAATTATATTTAAAGACTGACTCTCAAACATATATAATTCCCTAAGTCTTTTCCTATGTTTTTCAAGCCTAAGTATGCAAAAACGCATAGGCGTATCGATACCCATATGCGTATCGATACCCTTTTTTGCCACTGGAATTTTGATGGAGTTATCGTACCGATACGCCTTAAAATCGTATCGATACGATATTCATCTGGGCAACTGTTTTCATGAAACCGTACCGATACGCCTTGCAACCGTATCGATACGATATTCATCTGGAAAAATGTTTTCATGAAACCATACCGATACACCTAGCAACCGTATCGATACGATAAGCATATCTTTGAAAAATCTGATCATTTAATTATTTGACCGTTACTTGTCAGTTGGTTGGTTTCCCAATTTTAAAAGACTGTTATACCGTAACGATACGCTTGGTTTGGGTATCGATACACTTTTTATACAAACATGTCTTGGGATTCCAGTGAGCAAAAACCGTATCGATACGGCCTTTCGTATCGATACGCCCCTTAAAACCGTACCGGTACGCCTTATATACGTATCGATACGCTCTGTTTTCAGGCGCAACGACTCTTTCCTCTTTGATGCAGGTATCGATACGCCCTTCCCGAGTACCGATACGGTATGCTGCAGAGCTGCATTTAATGCGGGAAAATTGCTCCCAACGGCTCTATTGATGATCCCAACTACCCAAACGGCTAGAAATCAATGCAAGGATATAAAAACAAGCTTCTATTGACCAAGCAACAACTATTGAACATTCAAGAATCATCAAAGCAAAAAATCCAAACCCTTGAGCTATTCAAAGTCATATTCTTGTACCCAACTCTATTGTCTTTCAATTGTCAAATTGTATTGTGAGTTTGGGGTTGTTGAAATTGTAATTGGGTAGACAATCATCCTTTGAAAGGAAACATTTGAGTTTACCAAATTCTTTCTTTGTATTTGAGTGGATTAAGCTTTGGGTAGAAAGCTTAATCGAAATTGTAAGGTTTCCTCCGCATCCATGAAAAGGGGACGAATTCAATTAGTGAATTGTTTGAAAATCCTTAGTGGGAGCTAAGGTAGTGGATGTAGAGTTCATTTGGAGAACTTGAACCACTATAACCCCTTGTGTCATTTTTATTTTCAATCTTTCTCTTCACCAAAATTTTAATTTCCAATTCACCCCCTCTTGGCCATTTACAAGTGTTCGATCAACTCAACAGGCTCACACCCCTTTCGATACAGGGTTAAGTAATTTTAAAATTGGGCATTAAATGAACTAGTCGTTACTTGTCATAAACTGATTTTTGAAGATTTGGTTAAGTGTTTCGATACACCTTTAAGTAGTTTCGGAACATCAATTTACAGTTTCAAAACGTTTCGATATTGCCCTTATCCGTTTCTGTAGAACTAATGTTTTGATATAATAATTGAAAAATGTTTTGGACTAACTTAAAAAGTATTTAAAACATTTCCAAAGTCCAAACAACTTGAAATTATGTTCAGGGAATTTCTTAAGAGGGGTTTTCATGTTTTTCAAAGCAAATCTAAACAAAATTGTTCAGGTGTTTCGAAACACCCTAAGGTGTTTCGAAACAGGAGGCTCCAGTAGCAAAATCGTTTCGAAACTTGTTTCGAAACGAGCCTTCATTGGACATGATTTTTGCCCAGCGTTTCGAAACGGGCTAGGCCGTTTCGATACGCCTACATGGCATTGACCATAACGGTCATAAAACCCAACGGCTCTTTCCCAACCAACTTTCAAATGCAGGCGTTTCGATACAGGCTTATAGCGTTCCGATACGCGTTTCGAAACGGCAAGGGGGTGTTCCGAAACGGGTACCCTGACAGACTGCAACGACTCTTTCTACATTGAGAGTGTTTCGAAACGGCTTCGAGCGTTTCGAAACGGGGAGCTGCAGAACTGCATTTATGGTGGGAATTAAAGTCCTCAACGGCTCCAATATGATCCCAACTGCTAGTAACGGCTACAAACTCATTTGGGAGTATAAAAGGGACCTCCAAGCATCAAGAGAAGGCTAATGCTCATATTGTCAAACATCAAATGATCAAGAAAATGTCTTAGCACTTAAATTGTCAATTCTTGTATAGACAAACACTAGTGAGCCAAAATTGTCAAATTTGCTCAAGTGTTTTAGGTTTTGGGTGAGTGCTTCTTTGTGCAAACAAACACCTATTAGAGGGTTTAAGATTGCTTTCATTTTCTCTTTGTAAAAAGGGTTTTGATCAAGGCTTTGGGTAGAAGCTTGATCGGTTGTAAGGGTTTCCTCCTAATCCTAGAAAAGGGGACGAATCAATAGTGGATTGATTGTGAAATCCTTAGTGGGGAGCTAAGGTAGTGGATGTAGACCTTGGTTAGAAGGTTGAACCACTATAAATCATTGTGTCTATTTACAATCTAGCTTCCTAAACCCTTCCACCCAAAAATCCACCTCTCCACCACTTGGTGAGCAATATTGGTTGATCGAATCGAGCTCCACACAACTTAACAATTGGTATCAGAGCTTGGCTCAATCGAAGAGGATTAACATCCTATTGAGAAGATCCGGCAAGCTCGATCACTATTTCATCAACCGGCTCAAATGGCACAATCAATCGACAAATCGCCTTTCATTGACGGAGACCAATATGCCCATTGGAAGACAAAGATGAAATTCTTCTTGAAGTCAAGAGATTACAAGCTATGGGACATAGTTGAAGATGGTCCGTTCGTGCCTCAAAGAAGTAAAGCAGAGTGGAGTGTCGACGATCGCAAGAAGATGGAGCTAAATTGCAAAGCCTTGCACATTCTATTTTGTGCATTTGGTCCATCCATCTATGAGAAGATGTCTTCTTGTGAGAGTGCCAAGGAGGTATGAGACAAGCTTGAAGTCACATACGAAGGAACCAATGAAGTCAAGGAGACCAAGATTGGCCTCCTAACTCTTGAGTATGAGAACTTCAAAATGGATCCGGAAGAGAACATCGAGAAGATGTTTGATAGGTTCTCCACCATCACAAATGGTCTCAAAGGCTATGGAGAAGCCATCCCGGAAGAAAAGCTTGTTCGAAAGCTCATCTACTCACTTCCCGAGTCTTGGGACTCAAAGAGGACCGCCATCATCGAAGCCAAAAATTTGAAGACTTTGAAGCTTGATGAACTCATGGGGTCTCTCCTTACTCATCAAATCATGAAGAAGAACAAAGAGGATGAGAAGAAAAGGGAAGAAATTAGAGCTATGGGAGAGAAGAAAATCAAAGGCCTTGGCATCAATGCAAGTGTCATGGCTCTTAAATCCTCCACTTGCCATCATGTCTACTCAAGTGAAGAGGAGGATGAAGATGAAGAGATAATTCATCTCTTCAAGAAGTGTGCCCCGTTCATGAAGAAAGCCTTGAGAGAGCTTGAACGAGAACCTAAAAGAAAGGAGAGGGCAAGCACTTCTAGCCATAAGAAGAAGGCATATGTGGCTACTTGGAGTGATGAAGACTCCACCGACGATGAACAAGCCAACCTTTGCCTTATGGCCATCGAAGAAGATTCAAGGGTAACTTCTAATTCATCTACTTCATGTTCTTATTCCTTTGATGAATTACAAGATGCCTATGATGATTTGGTTTTAGATTTTAAAAGCCACATTTTGAAAAACAATAAATTGATTTCAAAGTTAAAAATTCAAAATGATTTGCTTTCTAAAACCAAACTTGAACTTGAAGCAAAACTTGAAGAGTTTGAATTAAAATGTCTTGATTTACAAAAATTGCTTCAAAATGTTCAAGAAGAAAAAGATTTGATTTCCAAAGAACTTGAAAAGAAAAACAATTTTGGAAAATCAAATTTTTATATTAGACAATCTAGTGCCCCTAGATTTATTAAAGGAAAATGTTTTAGAAGTATTTGGGTCCCAAAAGGACTTAGTACTTCAATTAAAAAGGATGACATTGAAAAATGGATTCCTAAGGGGACTAAAATTTGTGCAACTAACGTTTATGGATCCAAAGCAATTTGGATACCAAAAATTACTTGATTGTCTATTGCTAGGTGTGATGGAGATGTTCAACAAGTCAAACATTGAGGGGGAGCTCCATGCACACAAGGAAGAACACTTGAAGAAGGAAGGCTTCACATCCTCCCTTGGGTTCAAGTGTTGGTAAAAATCTAGTTGTTTTAGCATTTATTTGTTTTATTCTTAGTTTATTCAACTAGATGATCATAAATGTTGGACTAACATTTTCAATGATGCTTTGAGTAAGGGGGAGCCATTTTAAAACCAAATTCTTATTTTTGTCAAATTTTACCTCTATTGTTATTTTTGAACTTAATGTTTTAAATTCTTTTTGATATAACAAAAAAGGGGAGAAATGGTTTGAAAAATTGAATTTTCAATTGAATAAGGGGAGCTTTATTTGAATTAAATTTTTTTTAATCTCTTATTCACTTTTTTAAAGTTAAAGGGGGAGAATCCCAAACAATTTTTCAAGTGGTTTTATTATATCAAAAAGGGGGAGATTGTAGAACTAATGTTTTGATATAATAATTGAAAAATGTTTTGGACTAACTTAAAAAGTATTTTAAACATTTCCAAAGTCCAAACAACTTGAAATTATGTTCAGGGAATTTCTTAAGAGGGGTTTTCATGTTTTTCAAAGCAAATCTAAACAAAACTGTCCAGGTGTTTCGAAATAGGAGGCTCCAGTAGCAAAATCGTTTCGAAACTTGTTTCGAAACGAGCCTTCATTGGACATGATTTTTGCCCAGCGTTTCGAAACGGGCTAGGCCGTTTCGATACGCCTACATGGCATTGACCATAACGGTCATAAAACCCAACGGCTCTTTCCCAACCAACTTTCAAATGCAGGCGTTTCGATATAGGCTTATAGCGTTCCGATACGCGTTTCGAAACGGCAAGGGGGTGTTCCGAAACGGGTACCCTGACAGACTGCAACGGCTCTTTCTACATTGAGAGTGTTTCGAAACGGCTTCGAGCGTTTCGAAACGGGGAGCTGCAGAACTGCATTTATGGTGGGAATTAAAGTCCTCAACGGCTCCAATATGATCCCAACTGCTAGTAACGGCTACAAACTCATTTGGGAGTATAAAAGGGACCTCCAAGCATCAAGAGAAGGCTAATGCTCATATTGTCAAACATCAAATGATCAAGAAAATGTCTTAGCACTTAAATTGTCAATTCTTGTATAGACAAACACTAGTGAGCCAAAATTGTCAAATTTGCTCAAGTGTTTTAGGTTTTGGGTGAGTTCTTCTTTGTGCAAACAAACACCTATTAGAGGGTTTAAGTTTGCTTTCATTTTCTCTTTGTAAAAAGGGTTTTGATCAAGGCTTTGGGTAGAAGCTTGATCGGTTGTAAGGGTTTCTTCCTAATCCTAGAAAAGGGGACGAATCAATAGTGGTTGTATTGTGAAATCCTTAGTGGGGAGCTAAGGTAGTGGATGTAGACCTTGGTTAGAAGGTTGAACCACTATAAATCATTGTGTCTATTTACATTCTAGCTTCCTAAACCCTTCCACCCAAAAATCCACCTCTCCACCACTTGGTGAGCAATATTGGTTGATCGAATCGAGCTCCACACAACTCAACAATTTCGATACGACCTTCTTTTTGCACTTTACTGTTTTGATATGACCTATAATCGTTTCGATACGGACCCATTTTACACATAACAAATCTTTCTTTTTTGAGTGTTCGTTTCGATACATGGGTACCGTGTTCCAATATGGGTAGTTGCAGAACTGCATTTATGGAGGAAAGAGATAGCCCAGACGGCTCTATTGATGATCTCAACCACCCAAATGGCTAGAAATCAATGAGAAGGTATAAAAATTAGTCTCAACAGGCATGGCAAAACACTCGTAATACCTTAACTTACCTCACTTACCTGCCCGAGGTCTCGGAAACCTCAGGCTCTGATACCAATAAATGTAACCCCCTCGTCCCGGTCTGGTCGGATGACCGGTCCGAGTGAGCCACACGGGGAAAACCGAAGCGAAACCCAAAGGGGTTCCCCCTCGGTTAGCAACCCTACTTTTTTTTTCTTGTCTAGAGGATGATTAAACCCTAAGTGATTCACAACAGCGGAAACATACAAGAAAGACACATTCGAACTCCGGCCATGCATGAACAGCCCATTTTTAAGTTTACAGGCAGGCAGTATCGATACCCATTCAAGGGGTATCGATACCCCCCCCTTCTTGATCAACCCAGAAAATCAACCCCAGATGACCGTATCGATACCCTTCCCAGGGGTATCGATACCCTCTTCCTCGGTCAACCTTCCTTGGTCAACAAGATGTATCTGTATCGATACTCGGGACCTCGTATCGATACGCTCTATTCTAACCCCCAAATCCAAATTACAGAGAGTTTGGAGGGTATCGACACCCTTAGGGTATCGATACCCAAGGCAAAATCTGAGGCCATTGAGCAAGACAGTATCGGTACCCTAGCTAGGGTATCGATACCCCCTGCACTGCAACTCCACGATTGTTGCACAAGTGACCCTTAACCCAACTCTAAATGCATTGATGGACCTCCCTAAGAACAAGCACACACATACACCAAACCACAGTCACAATTTAACATGTGAGGCATTTAATCTAATGAAATTCATACGAAACAAGCTTCATGCAATTTCACCCAAAAGTGCATACTTAACAAACATGAACTCCTCACAAGGGATGGTCAATTATAAGGCATACAAGGCCAGCAACACACATAATAAGGCACGTTCACATGAGCATCGTACCAAGCATAAATAGCAAACCAAGAAGCAAAGCATAACATAACATAGAGTTTAACATACTCAATATAAATTCCTAAGGAGTTTGACCCCAACTCCTACACTCTATACCCCATTGTCTAGGCATTATTACAAAAGTAAACCATACTTAAACTTGCTTGAGAACTCCCAAAAGCTCCTCCTTCGCCCGCTCGCCTCCCAAACTCTAACGATCTGCACGTTGGAAACAAAGAGCATAAGCAACTAGCTTAGTGAGAGAGGCTCTATAATTCACAACATGTAGTTTTCCAAAATACTATTTATATGCAAGAAAACGATGGATGCACAAGGGTTAATCTCATAACAACACATGGTTTGCACAAGCACAACCATCATACACATACGGTGGGACTACACATCACCGTTTCGACTAGTGGACTTCCAATGGGACTACACATCAAAGTAACATCCTACTAGTCACTAGCGGTGGGACTACACATCACCGTAGTTTAGACCACCATCACGTGAGGCACGAACTCAACTCGACTACACAATTAACAACTCAAAATGCACTTAATGAACATGACATATAAGCACCCAACACATCACAACAACATGGGAGTAGAAAGGCTTACACACGGGTTTAGATGACCCCTCAAGGTCTCACCCAAACCCCAAAGGAATCCATATCGAGCTCAATGCAAAAATCAACAATTCTACTCACCGTTACTACCCAAGAGAAGATCGAAGACCGAGCTCAAGACTCCGAAATCCCCGGATTTGTCCCCGAAGCTTCTCCAACCAAAATTCTTGCCTCTAGCCAAACCAACACCAAGCAAATAATTCCAAATCAGTCCATGTTCTAATAAAACCAACCCGGATAACATACTAAGTGCAATACACCAATTTTTCCATTGAAACAAGCTCAATTTCTCAAAAATTCGAGCAGCCCTTAAGCACTCTTCAAAATCATCGATTTCAACCCTCTAATTACTCCTAAAAGTCTCCAAAACACCACTCACATATAGCCTAATCACCAGCCTTCAAAATTTCACCTCTTAAACCCCCAAAACCCATGTTAAAACCTCCCAAAAACTTCATTTTTACCCAACTCCGAAAATTCCATAAAACATTGTAAAAATCGGTTTTGTTGGACCCTTTTAGTTGTAGGCAACTCATAAGACTTAAACAAATAGAAAGCCTAAGTTAAAGACTCCAAAGGCAACATTTTTAATCCAAAAATCCTTCAAACCTCCATTCTCAAAACATGTCTAAAAATGAAAACAAATGGTATTAACTTGTAAGGAATAACGAGGGTAAGTCAAAAACGTGTTTACCTTTGCGAAATTCTTCAAAACGAGCAAGACATTTGATGAAATAGTAACCTAAGGAGAGGGGGGGTCTTTAGACGTGGAAGTGAATAGTGAGGAGAGGTGAAGAAGATGACTCAAAGTAGTATTTTAGGTTTATTTGAAATTAAAAGGCTAAAGACTTAAATGCCCTTAATGAATCAAGGGAATTACAAAGGATGACACCCATGGCTATGTGGGCTTGTTTAAAATATGATCCAACCAAATTTTGTTGTCTTAAAACCCGAGGCCCAAAATTATTTTTAATTACAAAAACCGGACCCGGAAATAATATTAAATTATTATTTTTCACCCGACCCCTAAACCGGGGCGTTACAGAAGGGTTGTGTAATTTTTTTTTACACATGTTGTTTATCAAAATATAACCCATCTTATATTCCTATCAAATAAATCAGACAATGTAATGTAACATTTTATTTATAAATTTTATATAAAATAATATCAAAAATTGACACTCGTCGTTTGTTCCAACCTACTTAAAAAATTCCTTCATAAAAACTTTAAATTATGACATCCAAACTAAATTTTCTAACCCTATCCCTGTGAGGGAATAGATTTAAGGGAAACCAATAGAGAAGTTGAAAGGATTTTTAGACTTTATTTGGTACAAAGGATAAAAAATAAAAAAATAACTAATTAAATATGTAATATTTATTATTTATAGTCACTTTTTTATTTTAAATCTTAAATATTTGATTAATTAGTTATTCATCTTTTGTACCAAACAAAATCGTAAATAAATGTATTTGTAACCAAATTCTATTGTAGTTGGTAATCTATTGAAACAATTATTATTACTACAACTACTAACCCTTCCAAGCACACTTTGTTTACATTCAGACCGAACAGATCTATCAATAGAGATTAATTGTACCATATATTTTTAAGGCTAAAGGCTATTTTCTCCCGAGTTTGATTCAAAAAATTAATTTAGCCTATCGTTGAAAAACGCATTCAATTAGGTTTTTCAGTTCGCAAATTGCATCAAATTGACTTTTTTACCGATGTTGATCGTTACAGTGCTAATGTGACAATTAACGATCCTTACGTGACAGTCAACAATGATGATGTGGTAGTACACGTCAAATGATGTGTCAGAGGGGCTTAATTGATTATTTAAACCAAATTGGAGGGAATAATTATTTTTTTTGTTTAGTTTAGGGGCATAACTGATTTTAATTGAAAGTTCGATAACTTAATATTTAAGCTAAAAAAATATTAAAAATATTTAAATATTAATAATGCATTAAAAAATAAAAACAATATAATGTATTGAAAAATTAAGTAAAAAATATAAAATTTAAAATATCAAAAGTTATAAATATATAAAAATAAAATTAAAAAAATATTTATAATCCATTGGAAAAAATTTCGACTGTTTCTGGTTATGCTAAGCATACTAATATTTCATTAACATATTTTCAACGGAATCATCATTGTATTAAAGTAGTAATAAAACTAAAATTCTTTTTCAGTTTTCTACATCGAACATTAATGAGCATCAATTTTATATAGAAAAGCGAAATAAAATTTAAGGCTTTTCTACATCAAATGGATGAAAAAGTAAAAAAAAAAATTCAATGAAAGTGTTGAATTTTTTTGGTAAATTACATGTCTATTTTATGGGTCCCTGTGTTCAAGATTCGTGTCTCTCCCTCCCAATAATGTCTTCTCCAAGGTTTGAACTCGAGTTCTTTCTTTGGGAGATCAATATACCTTACCATTGCACCAAACACTTTTTCAATGAAAGTGTTTAATTTTTAATGATTTATAAACATTTTTTTAATTTTTAATTTTTATATTTAAATTTTATCAATTTATAATTTATTGAACATATTTTCAATGAAATCATCCTTGTTTTAACGTATTAATAAAACTAAAATTTTCCTTTATTTTTTGCATCAAATATTAATGAGCATCAATTTGATGTAGAAAAGAAAGAAAATTTAAGTTTTATTATTGTTACTCTAATACAAGGTTAATTCTACTACAAATATGTTCAACGAATGGTAATACTCAGACTGACGAAGTCGAAGACTTTTTCGATGAAAGTGTTCAATTTTTTAATACTTTATAAATATTTTTTTAATTTTATATTTAAATTTTATCAATTTATAATTTCTTGAACATATTTTCAATGCAATCATCATTGTATTAAAGTTTTTTTGATCGAGAATGTATGATTTTATTAACGGGGAATCATACAAAATGCATCTACACGCGCCTCATTAAAAACCTCCCTAAAATCCTAAATGGAGGAAAAGAGTACGACGCGTATATGCGGATACAAGCCAAAAACAAACTCTAAAACAATGCGCAAAATAATCCGAATCCCAATCACCAAACTCCCCCACTCTACCGAACTGACTCCCAAAACCCCTGCAACATCCCGTCCGCAAAACACCCACTACCACCTTTGTTAATGCTGTCCTTGCTAACATACCACACAGGCAAAGAAACTCAACACCCGAGCCGAACCTCCCGAAAACAATCACGCCATCCCCCTCCCATGTCACCAAGCACACCCTCACACCCCCACCTAACCATCGATCGCCCTCATCCTCACCTACAACCGTCTACCTCCTACGCGCATCCACCTCACTTGATCAACCCCCCCTTTAGCCAACGTATCGGCCACACAATTCCCCTCACGTAAGACATGGGAAAAACATATGTTCGGCATGATCAAACAAGCGTCGTCGATCACGCGAAACCAATTCCACAATTTCCATGGCCTCTCTTCCCGCTGCTCCACCCATGCCAGCGCCACTTTCGAATCCGACTCGATAGTTATTGAAACAGCATTAGGTTGCAATTCCAGCAAAAATTCAATCGCTGCCACCATTGCGCATACTTCAGCCATATTTGAATCCATCACACCCAAAGGCCCCGCGAACAACGCCAAAATCACACCATGTTCATCTCTCAACACCCCTCCACAGCCCGCTTTGCCAGGCTTCCCCCTTGCCGCCCCATCAACATTGAATTTCAACGATCCCCTCGCCGGCGGTATCCATGATACACCAGGCCGTTGCGCTTTCCGTATCGTCGAGGGAACACACTCCCACGGTTCCTGCCACCAAACCGCCTCATCCAAAGCAACTCCTTCATGTATCGCCTTCAACCAATGGAAAGATCGTAATTTAATAAGAAAAATCAAATCTTCCCGTGTCACTCTCTTGTGTCTGAAAATTAGTTCATTTCGCGCTAGCCATACGGACCACAAAACAGCCGCGCAACATGTCACCCACCATTTCCGATGAAAACCAACAAACACCCCCTCATAACACTGCACAAGCATCTCCGATATCAATTTCGGCCACACAAACGACATGTTCCACCACCTCAACACATCATCCCAAATCCCTTTAATTACCGGGCACCATAGTAAAATATGGGAAATTTCATCCTCGCCATCTCCACACCATACACAAGTCACGGATGTAGATTGCAAGGGAATCCCTCTATCGCGTAAAAAACAAAGAGTTGGTAGCCTATGTAGTAACGTGAACCATAAGAAGCATTGTACCTTGGGAGGGGCTGCTATATTCCAAACCATAAACCCCTCTAAATTACCTTCCTCCATTCCATAACAATTCATTAGATACAACAAATCTTTCGTCGAAAACTTGCCGCGCTTGTTCGGACACCATATAAGCTGGTCCTCCCTCCCCTCACAAAGCTGCCAACCTCGAATTACCAACACCAAATTCGTCACCAAGTGCTGTTCAAATTCCCTCAGCTCACGCACGAACAACACAGCCCATTCCCCATGTTCGAAGCAGCCCCTACATGCATACTCGGCAACAGTGGCATTCTTCCTAATCGCCACACGAAACAGCCGCGGAAACGCCAACCTTAATGGCCGGTCCATACACCATATATCGTACCAAAACAAAATCCGCTTACCATTTCCTACCAACCACTTGAAACAATTTGTCGCCATGTAATGGCTTACCCTCTCATCCTCCTGTGTCGATACAATTTGTTTCCAAACTGTCGACATTTTATTTTTTCGCTCCCCATTAAATCGCCACGATAACACTTGTTCTCCATATTTTGCCACTATCAGATTCCGCCAAAGCGATTGATTTTCTGTCGCATATCGCCATGCCCATTTCGCCAATAACGAAGTGTTGCGTAATTGCAAATCAACTACCCCCAAACCCCCTAAATGCTTAGGCCGACATACACGCGCCCAATTCACCCGACTCATTTTTTTCTTCAACTCCACATCCCCCCATAGAAATTGCCTTCTAATCTTGTCAATTCGAGCGATCACCGATTTGGGAGCAGCAAAAACACACATATAATATAAAGGTAAAGATGAAAGTACCGAATTGACTAACACTAACCTCGCAGCGAAAGAAAGCGAACACTTTTTCCACCCCGCCAACTTGCACCTAATTCGCCGAATCACCGGCTCCCACATAGAGCTATGCCGCGGGTTCGAGCCAATAGGCAACCCCAAGTATGTAAACGGTAAAGCACCCTTCCCACACCCAAGGATTGTTGCAATCTCATCCACTTGGGCGATATCCATCCCAACCTCATACACACAAGACTTAGCAAAATTAATGTGTAGTCCTGATGCATACTGAAAGCCTATCAGAATCCGTTTCAGTTGTCTAGCTTCCTCCACTTGCGCATTTAGAAAAATTAGCGTATCATCCGCAAATTGTAAATGCGATATACGGAAATCAGGTGCCACTTGAATACCACTAATTATTCCTTTCGAAATTGCCTCTTCCATTAGTCGATGGAACGCCTCGGCTACAACCACAAAAAGTAATGGTGACAACGGATCACCTTGCCGCACACCCCTTTGCATCGGAAAAAACCTCGTTGCTCTTCCATTTATCAAAACCGCCAACCTAGCCGTCCCAATACACGTCCGAATCCACCTCCTCCATTTTACCCCATAGCCCATACTCAACAGAATACTATCTAAATACTCCCAATTTATGCAGTCATATGCCTTCGCGAAATCCAGCTTGAATAGCACACCCCCCGAACCACCCTTCGCCTGTTTCAATGAATGCACTACCTCATTAACCAATAAGACCCCATCTATGATTTGTCGACCTTTAACAAATGCCGTTTGCGTATCCCCAATCAAGTGACTTGCCACATGCTGGAATCGATTAGCAAGAACTTTGGCCACTATTTTATATACCGAATTTATAAGACAAATCGGTCGAAAGTCACCAATTGCACATGCACCATCCTGCTTCGGTATTAAAACAATAAAGGCAAGATTTGTCCCCTTTGGTAATTGACATGTAGTGTAGAATTTCTGGAATAGCGACAAAAGATCGGCTTTTACGAATGCCCAGCACTTCCGATAAAATTCCAAAGTAAAACCATCCGGCCCCGGTGCTTTACTCCCATCACAATCCCATACCGCCATCCTTATCTCCTCCTCCGAAAAACCCATTTCAAGCCCCTGTCTTTGATTCTCATTCAACTGCCGAAAATTGAGATTGGTACCAAATGACCCATGTTGCATTCTTTGCGAAAAATGCTCTCTGAATTCTTCGACGACCGCACGCTTCAACTTACCCGGTTTCGAAATCCATCGGCCTTTCACCCACAAACCCACAATGTTGTTCTTCATGCCTCTTATTGCTGCCGCCTTTTGAAAATAACTAGTGTTTTGATCCCCAACTTTTAACCATAGTGCTCTTGATTTTTGCCTCCATATCAATTCACGCAAGCGGCATAATTTCCATAATTCGGACTGTAATTTTCGCCTTTCCCCTAATTCCATATCCGACAAAGTCCCCACCCCCATCCGGCAATCCATATCCTCTAACAAGTTCGTTATCGCCTCTATTTTTTGATCAACACTTCCAAACGAGCTTCTATTCCACTCCCTTAAAAACTTTCGCATCCCATCTAATTTATCAAGTAATGAAGCAGAACCTGAGCTCAACTTGCCCCATTCAATCTCCATAACCTGTCTATACGCTTTTTTGTCCAACCAGCAATTTATAAATCTAAATGGGCGCGGCCCCCATTTCACAACTTCGTTCACCAATTTCACCGGTGCATGATCAGACACCCCTTTCGGCAAATTACATTGTGTTAAACTAGGAAATTTTTGCACCCAATCCCCGGTCACCATAAAACGATCCAGCCGGCTACACTTATTTTCCGGACCAAACCATGTAAATTTTTTGCCAATTAACTTTACATCAAGCACGCCAATGTTCTCAATAAAATTAACAAAATCCCGCATACCTCTCGTTGCTGTCAAACAATAGCGTCGTTCCTCCATACTGACTACGGTGTTGAAATCGCCGGCTATGCACCACGGTACCACCCTACGATCCACCACCGTCTGAATGAACTCCCACACTCCTCTTTGTCCCTCCTCCGAACAAGGCGCGTACACATTAATCAAGCCGCTGTACCAGTCCTCATTAATCCATCTTCCCCACAAGATAATCACATTCTGTTGTATATCAGCCTCCTCCAAACGAAAACGGGAAGCTTCCCAAATTACCAACAAACCACCTGAACGCCCGTGCGCTGCCGAGAACAGAAACTCATACGAATCTGATGGCCACACCCTCCTAATAATCTGATCCGAAACTGATTCTAATTTCGTTTCCTGGATAAATACCATCTCACCTTGATGCTGTCGTACCAAATTCTTGATCGCCCTACATTTCGAACTCGATCCCATACCCTGAATATTCCAAGACAGCATCTTCATCCCCAAATCCTACAGCCCCAACGCCTGCCGATTTAAAGCCTCGGCGATGTCACGAACAACTCCCTCCTCGTTTCCAATTGTACTCGCCCCCAATAGCTTGCATAAATTCACCGTCGCCTGTGCTTCTTGTAAAGCTTTGCTGCCCACTGTTTGATCAGCAATCTGAGTTGGTACCAAACTGTATCGGATAGAATTTGACTTCCCACTTATTAAATTCCCATCTATATCTCCCATAGTCTTTGACTCCTGCTCAAACGCTATCTCCCGCGTTTGTAGATCCTGACGATTACCACCGTCCGCAACCACTTCAACCTCCACTCGGTGCATATTACCCCACGCTCCCTCGGTCACATCTTGAATCGGACAATCAAATAGACAAGCATTTGTATTGTGTATTTCCCTTTCCCCCACACAATCTGCCTCCCGGTTCACTACGCCTACGTCCGCATCGGAAATCCAGCCCTTCGAATTACTATGTTGTGCCCCTGTCGAGTCGCTGCCATGTGCCCCAGCCGAACCTTGCCTCACATCCTGGTCACAATTGAGATCAACGGCCTTTTCACCTTTGTTATTACCATTGTCCTGATTGTCCTGATTATCAATTTCATTGTCCCTATTTAGACCTTCCCGCTGCTCAATTTCTTTTTTATCCACATCCGACTCTCCTACCTCTGACGACTCGGACATCTCCTTACAACATGGGCACGTCGATTCTTCATTCATCGGCTCGAACTCCACTATACGAACTTTATAACACTCCTTTCCCACCTTGAAATCGATGTACTCTTCAATCCACTCCAATTGTTCCGTTTCAATTAAAAGTTCACCTCTTTCGCACGAATGTGGATCCGTGATAGATGCCTCATATTTAATAATTTGGCCCCATAATTCCCCCACTCGCTGAAATGAAACCTTCGACCAAGCATGAATCGGTATTCCCCTTATTGATATCCACGCTCTTCTACTCCCCCTTTCTATTTCTGGCTCCCAATTTTGCACCCTAGAAAACCATTTCAACAGAATTCTAGATTGTAATATTGATTTCCTTATCTCTTTATTTTGGAACAACAACAATATCCTTGATCCTGCTAAACGCATAATTGTCATGTCACGAATCCCTTCATCATGTAATTCTTTTGCGATCGATGCCAAACCTTTTTGCTGTTTACTCCATCCCACGGCGCAACGCTGTAATGTATCCCACTTGTCGTTATCCACTTCTCCGTTGATCTCTCTACTTTGCATTTTAAATCGTCCTTGTCTCTCCCTCTCAAATCTCTGGGATGCACTTATCGATACATTGGTAGAATTGCGCTCACCCACAATCAACTTAACTCCTCCTGAATTCGCCAGATTACCCCCTCCAATCTTACTTTTCATCGGATCCTTACTGTCTCTACTTCGTTGTATATCGACTTGTGTAAACATCACCGATATCCTCGCCCCATAAATCCACCGTCCATCAAGTCGATCACGCACCCGCTGTGCCTCCGTCCTCGTTCGCATCCGTACAAATCCAAAACGTTCTCCCGATCTCAGCCGCTTTGCAGGAATAAAAACATCTAATACCTGTTCGTGACGATCAAATACTTGCCATAATCCCTGCCAGTGGATTTGCTCGGATAGATTGCGGATGAACAATGTAAACCCTTGATTTCTCAAAACCCTGATGCGATCAGATGTTCCGACGGCTCCCCCGCTTAATAAAACCAAAATTCTCCTTCATTTTTCTTCATCAAATATTAATTAACATCAATTTGATCTTGAAAATCGAAAGAAAATTTTGATTTTTATTGTTACTCTAATACAAAGTCACTGAAAATATGTTCAACGAATAGTAATACTCAGACTGACAAAGTCGAAGACTTTTTCGATGAAAGTGTTCAATTTTTTAATACTTTATAAATATTTTTTTAATTTTATATTTAAATTTTATCAATTTATAATTTCTTGAACATATTTTCAATGCAATCATCATTGTATTAAAGTAGTAATAAAACTAAAATTCTCCTTCATTTTTCTACATCAAATATTAATTAACATCAATTTGATCTTGAAAATCGAAAGAAAATTTTGATTTTTATTGTTACTCTAATACAAAGTCACTGAAAATATGTTCAGGGAATAGTAATACTCAGACTGACAAAGTCGAAGACTTTTTCGATGAAAGTGTTCAATTTGTTAATACTTTATAAACATTTTTTAATCTTTAATTTTTATATTTAAATTTTATCAATTTATAATTTATAATACATTTTAATTTTTTATATTAGTTTTTATTTTTAATAAAAAAAATTAATATTTTATTTATTTTTATTAAGTTTATGGATTTTTATAAAAATTTGAATGATATTTTATTTTGTTGTTAGAGGTTTTACTTTGCTTATTGTTAAAATTATCAGGAATCGAAAGAATATTTACACCAATTTGTTAATCGATTTTTCATATATTCTATTGTAAAATTTTAACTAAAAAAACTAAATTATTTATCCAATTTTATTCAAAAATTAAATAAATAGATTACATTAACTTGAAATTTAAACAATTATTTATCCATTTTAAAATCTTAATAATTTTCTAAATTCTTATCTTTAACTTAAATATTAAATAAGTTATCCAACTTTCAATTAAAATTAATTATGCCCCTGAACTAGGCAAAAAATCAATTATGCCCTCGAATTCGATTAAAAAAATCAATTCAACCCCTCTATTATGTCATCATCTCAAGGTATTGCCACGTCATCATCGCTAACTATCAAGTCATTATTATTGACTTCCACGTCATCATTATAACGAGTAACGTCGGACAAATGGTCAATTTGATTTAATTCGCGAACTGAATGACCTAATTGAATGTGTTTTTCGGCGAAGGGCAGAATTGATTTTTTTTTTTGGCGAACTCGGGGGAAAAATACTCCTTTATCCTATTTTTAAATTACGATTATAATTTTAAATTAGTTTCTGAATTTTAAGAATGTTTCAGATTAGATTCTATTTTGAATTTTAATTCTTAGAGATCACATTTTTTAACGTGTTTAAGCATAATTCTTTCAAATTTAAGAGTCGGAGATATTCATCCAAATGACTTAAAAAATTAAACAAATACTACCTTTATATCACACTAACATATTAGAAAAACCCGGAAATATACTAAAAAACTACTTTGAGTATAAATGTTTGATACAAATATCCTAATGATTTAGTACCAACTAAATTTAATTATATTGATAGGTTTATTAGATTTAAACAATTTAGAAAATATTTTTTATTAGTTTGATCTGAGTTTAAAAATCAACACCGATTATAACCTATCAAGTTGTTTTAGTGGAAAAAATGAATTTTGTTATCCTTATGAGACATGGATTCGAATACTTATGTTTGTATGGTTGTGCGTTAATAGAAAATTAAAATTAATAAACTTATACTTATACTATCTTGTAATTGTACTAGACAATTCAAAAAAATGAATACATCAAAATAAAGGAATTTGTTAATTTAATCTAATATAATAACATAATATGTGAATTTTATTTTACAGTGGCGAAGATTAGGGGTGGGCAATGGCATAACTCAACTCGTAGAAATTTCAATTGTAAAACAGAAATCGAATAGTTTAATAATCAGTAGATAAATTTTTAAGTTCGAGTCGAGTCACTCAATTCTACTATATATATATTGTATATGAGTACAAAAATTGTTTAAATTAAAATTAATTTATGCTATAATATTATAAATAATTATAATTAAATTTAAAAAAAAACTCAAAAATCACTCCCGCAGAGATTCCTATTCGAATTGCTTTGTCTTGCTCTCCCCTCCAATAAAATGTCCAAATTAAAAAAGGTCCGGCGTGAATAGAAATTGTCTTTTTTTTTTTTTGCGTCCACAATATTATAAAAACAGGTTGAAGATTTAATATTGAAATTTCATATTAGAGTTTAAAATATATATATAAAAAATAAAAAAGAGTAGAAGATTTTTAATAGTCTAATCATATCAGAAATGTAATCCTAAAAACTATTGGATAGGGAAACAAAAATTGGCGCTAATGACGAGCCTGCACTGCGTAACATATATGTTTTCAAAGATGGATCAATACATACAAAGATCTGATTCTTCTTTCAGTTTTTAAGAAAGATGATTTTTTTTTATACAAATCTAAAATCTAATCTTGCCTAAAGAGAGAAATATTTTTAATGTCTAAAATCTATAACTTGCTTATTTTGGGACACCAGATTTTCCTCCTTTTCATTTGGACATGTTTTTTTCTTCTCAAATCAATCGAGTTTTCTTCTATATGAGTGATGGGTCACTACTCACTCGCCTGAACTCGATGACGTTGAAGACTCTAAAGAATCTACCATCAAACAAACAAAAATGGAGTCACAAAAAAAAAACAGAAATAGAAATGGCTATTGGCTATTGAATGATCTTTAAATGAAATACCTCGGGATCCATTGAATGATCTTTTGCAATGCAAGATGGCGCTTTGGACTCCATCCTCTTGCTGCAACAGAGAATCATCTCTCCTCTTTGACAAATTCCCCGCTGCTGGAGGAGCCGCCGCTACGGCCGATGAAGCTAATCTATTGTTTCCTAAATGCTTACAAACCACTCTAAGTCCGGTTGGAACACTCGACCACTTGACCTGATTCTCCCCAGCCGCCACACACGGTGGCGTTGCAGTCCCTGAAAACCTTAACTTCCCCCTAACGTAAAGAGGCTTAACTTTCTTTAAGTACCTCTGCACAGAGCTGTCGGATGTTTGCTGCTTATGGGAATGGGACTTGTTGCTGTTGTCTTTGGAGAACAGAGACATCACGGGAACCTCTTCGACCTTCAAATTCACCGCAAAAAACTTGTGCTTCTCATCGATACTATTGTTTGCTTCTTTCGTTTTTGCTTGCTTTTTGGGACTAACGGTGCCGCTGGAGGCTGATTTCTTCAACCTTAACCAAAAAATCCCAACTTTGGCGGCGGACTTCAAAAATGAGACACGAAATTGAGGGGGATTCGAGTCCAAAGACGAGTTCGGCTCAGATCGGCCATTGTTGGAGACTGTGAAGTTGAGCCCTGTTTCACTACCGGAGCAGGCACCGTCAGAATTCGTATCAATGCCGTCGTTTGAATCCTGACTTCCTTCATCTTCAACAGTAGCTTCGTTTTCCTCTGTTTCATGGACTGCAAATTCTAAGTCAAAGAAAGGGCCATCATCGACTTCGTCGTCCACCGCCAGATGAGTGGTGGCTGCCGTCACGATCGTAGTGGTGGAGCGTGTATTAACAGAAGCATTAGTACCACCACCGCCTCGCCAATACTTGAGCAAGCTAAAAGCTTCCATGGTCGGGAGAGCCAGAATAGAAGAAACTCAAAATTTGAATGGGTTTTTAGAGTAAAGAAATCTCGCAGGCGCAGGCAAGAGGGAAGGAGGCTAAATCTTGCTGTTAGCTTCAATTAGAATTTGTGTTGAGGAGGGGAGACGTGGTTTAAATACTAACAGCGTTTCTTTTTTTTTTTTTTTTTTTTTTTGAATTATTCACTCATCAATTTCAAACATAAAATATAAAGATTATGGAAAGCATAGGATTGAGTTTTTTTCTTCTCTACGGCTTGCTTCAAATTAGGGATAAAGAAATTGAATTAGTTTAAAGATTATGGTTATCTGAATTTAACTAAATCTTATTATTTATTTAACCCATAATGCATTTTAATTTCTTTGTAATATAAAATATTATATCTCAAATACCGAAATAATTAAAAATATATCACATAAGAATTATTAATTTTTTATTTACTTCAAATTTTAAGAATATTTATGAAAAGAATTAAAACATTTTGAATAATATCCAAAATTTGTAAAATAATGTCATTTTTTCAAAAGAAAAAAAGAGTTAAAGATCAAAACTCAAAGTTAATATGAAAAAATTGAGATCAAAATGAACGAAATTAAATGAAGACGCTTCAAATAGTTTAATATGATTGAACTGATCTCACCTCTGGTTCAAATGGTAAGGTTGAATTGAAAATTTTGAGATGCATTAATAAAGTGCTTAAGGAGGCTGACGTTGTCCCCTTTTGTATGAATTAAAATATTATTATTTATTTTGAGAATATAATTATTTTTCTATTTAATCAAAATAAATTAACGACTTTCATAATATTCTAACAATACCATCGTAAATATAAATTACTCGAATCATAATTATCATTTCTAAGGATATGTGAGTGTAGATTTGTCTTTAGTAACGAGTATTAATTTATACTATTACTTAATTCTGACTATCATTTTACAAAAGAATAATAACACAAATGCTCCTTGTACTTTATAAAAATTTCCAATGTTGTATCTCTACTTTGTAAATGTTTAATGTATCCATTATACTTTGTTTACGTCTTCTAAAATGTCCATGAGTGTAATGGTGTTAAATGATGATGTGATAGAAAAAAATTGAAAAAAAATATAGAGGCATAATTATAATTTTATCTTTTTTATGACAAAAAGATAATTTGGGCATATTAAGGAATAAATTTTTTTTATCCCTTTTCGATGCTTTATATATGCCCCAACACTAAAAAAAATTAAATTTTAAGTCTTAATCTTAAACCCTACCCTTAAAAAAAATACACCCTACCTTAAATTCCCTGAACCCTAACCATAAATTATATTTTAAAACCTAAACCTAATTTTAAGTATCGGACATAAGTAGAGGCACCAAAAAGGGACAATGATTTCCATCCATAGTTACAGTTTTACTGATTTTTTTTCTTTATTGGCCATTACCGTCGTCAACAATGGTCTACTCCGACCACAAACACCAGCAAAGAATTTTAGGCCATCTCAGCATAATTCAGCTTTGAATTATAACCAGAGCTTTCGCATACGACTTCATCGGGAGAAGCTTCAAAATTGACACCAAATATCGCTACTGTCAATCTGCATTCTAGCAAGAACAGGGACAAATGAGTGACGCGTAAATCAAGCTGCCTATGCATGTTATCTCTACTTCTCATAGAATTAAGAGGATCAATTACTCTAACTAAAATGCCTAATGGCCATAAAAATCAAATAGGAATAGAAAAAAAGAAAAAGAAAATATGTTTTATAATTTATGGAGAACCGAAGAAGGTAAGGAAATTTAGGGGATTAAAGTTAAAACTTAAAACGTGTATCAATATAACTGAGCCTTAATATTAATCAACAGCCAACTTTTATCTTAATAATAAAACATTTAAAAATAATTATCTAAACTGATCAATCAACAGCAAACTTTTATCTTCCAACACTTCCTTCTCTAACTGTAGCAGGAATCCCAAAATAACCACACTCCATAACGCTAAAATTTTAGTATACTTCGAAATGAATATTAATGTAGTAGTTTATCTTAATAATAAAACATTTAAAAATAATTATCTTTTTTTATAACTAAGGGGAAGTACTACCTTGGCCTGGTGCCGAAAGTAGTACCTAATGTACAACAAGCAAAACTGAACAAAACATAGCGAATTTTGTGAATCCAAGAGCGTTATCACAATCCGACTCCACCCGAATTTTGTCAATCCTTAATTCCCACACTAAGCTCAGACACTCAAAGTTGAGCTCCAATGGCGGAGCATAATGTTACCGACTCTCTTTTCAAGATCGAGTCTCCAATAAGCCAATGCTTTTGGAAAAGCCTACAATGCAAACACCTAGGTGGTTCCTAAGTAGCGCCGAGCCATCCACGTTACGACATACCCAGTCGATTGGAGGTGGTTCCTATTTCCTAAGTAGCACGCTTGCTCGTGATCGGTTCTCCACAACTTCCGCCACCATCCTATCACACCTGGAAAGCAAAGGCTCCTGAGCGAGACTATCTGGATCGAAAATATTCCTAAATATTCCAAGTGATATAACCGAAAGAGAAGATCCCAGTTGGCTGGTACAGTTGGAAACCGGAGATTTGAGAAAAATTCTTCAACCAAATCACTTCTAATGAGGGCGATCCAGACACCTAAAGCTAACGAACAATCCCGCAAAATATACAAGGAGTCTTCCACAACTGCGGCAGATAGCATCGTCAGCCTAACTCTCTTATTATTGGGACGGAAAAGTTAAAACTCCAATTTGAGAAATAAGAAGACACGTTTTGACTAATTCTATATATAAAAATATATTCAATTGGATTCAATGGTGTTACAATTCTATCTAAATTGTTAGTTAGTCCATCGATTCTAAAATTAATTGTTGTTTTAATAATAATTAAATAAAAACTTTTGCACGTGTCATGTGGCAATAATATCTCAAGAAAAAATGTCAAAATTCGATGGTCAAAATTGGTCAAATAAGTTAATTTATTGATTTTCAGTGCCTTAATTGAGTGTAAAAAAAGTTTAAGAACTTAATTTATTTTCACAAAAGTTTAAGGATGTCGACGACCTTAAGCTTAATTTGTTATACCTCCGCCTTCAACTTTTTTGCATACTCTACCAAAACAATCTTCTGCATCAACAAAGTCTTTGTGAATCATACTCAACTCAAATCGAATTGACCCGAAAATTCAAAGGTTGATCTGATTCAAACGACTTGATTTTGCCATGATTCGAAGACGACCTATCTGATATTGACCCAATCCAATAATCGAACCAAACTCGACTTATCTATGACTTGAACTAAATTCAAACAGACTCAAATCGAATTTAAACTGAATGCAAACAGACTTGAAATAACATAAATTAAAAATGATCCGAACCAAAGCCGACCCAAACGAGCGGGTTACCACCTCTACCTATAATCGGTCTAACACTAAAATTGCGATAATATATAAATTATAATCTAAGAATGCTTTAAACAACCATGCTAAACGGGGTTTATACTTTATACAGAGGAGAGAGCGTGGCGAGCAGCAAAGTGAATCACGAGAAAGCAGTCTGAATACGAAAGAAAAGACAGAGAAGAGAAGAGAGAGATGGAGGGAAAGGAAAGGTGGTTGGGTTGCCATGTTCTTGTCTGTAAATTGATCCACTCTGTCTTCCTCTTCTTAATCATTTCCATTTTATAGTTTCATTTGACCAGTAGTCCACTCTCTAAATATCTTTCATTTTCTTTTATGAAATCAGCGAATCTATCTGTGTGGACGATGGTATAAGAAGTGGGGGAGAAAAGTGAAATCAGAGTTTCAGAAGAAAAAGGTGGTTTTGGTTGAAGCCTTTTTTGTCTTTGAACTTGAGCCTGTGGTCGCGTGCTGGGAAATTTTAGAGTGAGGCTGACTAAAAAAAGATGGTACACAAATTTTATATATTAACTTTTTTTATCCAAACACAAATTTTTATACACAAGTTGATACACAAATTTTACAATTTTTATGAGAATTTATGTACAGTTTTTTTAACCAGCCTTTTTTCAAAATTTCCCGTGTTTAAACTCGCATTTACTTTTACATGCGAAAGGGACTGAATCCCTGCAAAGCTTGCAGAACCCAGAATTGGGTTCGCTATAATACTCCCTTAGGCTTGGTAAATTCACGGGGCTGACATGCATGCACCTCACTTTTGCTTTGCCTAATCCACTTCTGTTTTGTTTTATATATATAAACAATTCTTCTTGATATGAACTAATCAGAGAGAGAGAGTTTCAATTGTAAAAAGAAGAAGAAAAAAAAAACAGCTTTTGAGGTTGAGAGTTCCCTTTCTAATATTGCCTAACCCTCCTTTTTCAAATTACATAATAAAGACTGCTTCTGGATTTCATGTTAGAGCTGAAACCCTGGTATGTAGCAAGTGGCAACACCACTTTCATTTTGTTTTTAATAAACCGACAGATGATTGATAGAGACCGTTGGATCAACTGTGGTCTTCTCCACATATTATTACTTCAGGGAAATAGGACAAAGCGTTCCCACAAAAGTGACCAACATTAGTCATTACAATTTCCAAACCCCTTTTAACATTGTTTTTTTTCCCATCCAAAAGTATTTTTGTTTATAACCAATCAGCTTTAACCTTTATTTTCAACTTCGATTAAAAAAAAAACTCCATTTTCAACTCAAACTTAAAATAATGGATCCAAGTGTTTTACTTTTGGAGAAACTAGTTTTAATATGAAATATCCTCTTTCTCTCATTTTTATTGAGTATTTGCTTAAGTTGCTTACTAGCGAGGATCTTCTTGATGCACAATCAGACTTCTTTACTAAGATTCAAAATTACATCGGAACTCTATATGATGTCAATCAAATAAGTTAGAACCATCACCAAGCTGATTCAAATAGTTTGCTTACTAGCTTCACTCAACTCTATTACTTCCGAACTCTATAACATTTTATTAAAAATGAGTTTGATATTGCTTATATCAAATATATAAATATTTTTAAAAAAATATCAATTTAAATAATAGTCAAATTTAAGGTAATTCATATTGATTTGTATTGAGATATTAGTGAAAAGTTATATATATAGGTTTATTGACTTCTTCTCTACTGTTGCCTACCATCAAGTCTTCTTTCTAAGGTTTTTTTTCATCTCCTCATTCTTCACTATAGTATGTTATTCTTCTACTTCTTTTAATTTTATTTTCTTATTATTGTATGTTAATTAGATTCTATTGGTATTTGTTCTTATTTTCTAAAGCTTGTTTTTTTCATTATTATTTTCGTTTTAGTTCTTTCTATATTGTTTATTTGTTATGACAATTGAAATATTATTTTACATGTTATTCGTACTATTTTTCAGTCATTTACATATTGATTTTAGTATTTTTTTAGTTCAAATTTTTGTGTTGTACAATCATTTCATACTTTTTCATAACAAAGTTGATTTATATTTATTTAACTAATACTTATAAATATATTATATGAATGATTAATGGGGCAGATAAGAGGGGATTAGGCGAGTCTTAGAACCCACGTGGGTGGTGAGGTGGGGATGATTTTAGTCTTGCGGGTTGCAAGGTGTCGACACCGTTTTTGTCCGGGCCAAAATTGGTTGGGCCTTTAAAAGCTCGTCGTGGTTTGGAGTTGCCATCGGTCGTTTTGGATTGCGTACGACCGAAAACTTGTAAAACTGGTCTGCGTCTGAACCGGAGTCAGGTCGGGCTCGAGAGTTAGTTACGTCTGGGGAAGGTTATAGCACCCCCACAACGCCCAAAATTGGTACCTAAAGGGGTTGTGTTGTCTAAAAAGCTTCAAAAATAGGTTTAATAACACTATTATAAATGACGAAAATAAGCAAATAAATCAACAAACAAAATTAAACATACAAAAAATGATATAAAAAACAAATGGAAAATTAATATTTTATTCGAAAGCCATAATCTTAAGTCAAATCATATTTAATCTAAAATTAGGCGAATTATTGGTTAAACATATTTAAAAGATTGAATCAAGTTATTCGCGCAATTTTAAGATTGTCCTATAATTAAACTTAATTTTAAGTCCATTAAATAATTAATCGTCTATCTTAAAGAGAATTTAACAAAAAAAAAACTAAATGAATTACCCACTGAATTGAACTAATGTGAAATGTGTTATCTAATTATCTAACTAATTATGCAAATTAAAGACCTAATTAAAAGAATCTAAATATTAGGACTCAGATTAAAAAGAAACAAACTAAACCTAAAATCTAAAAAATCTAAAATAAAAGAGGGATCTAAAGAGTAATTTTGCCCTAAAATCTAAATTGATTGAAGGCAAAGCACATAAACGTTTGCATGCTTTTCTTCCCATGTCATAATCGGTTTCCAAGACTCATCAATGAGCTGAAAACATTTTATTTTAATTAACACAACCCTGCCGCTGGCATTTAACCCGAAGAAACCATCCATTTTATATTCGATTCCTTTTTTATACTCACAATTTTCAACCCTAAAAGACATGTTATTAAACCCTTATTCATTCCATTTTATACTTGTAACACTCGAGTTTAGGGGTTAGGTGAAAATAATATTTTAATATTATTTGGGCTCGGTTTTATAATTTAAATAATGTTTCGGGTTTTGTTTCCAAATTAATTAATTTGGTTGACCATGTTTTGAGATTAAACCCCAAATAGCCATGGATTATATGCTCTTGTGAATATCCCATTTCATTAAGGGTAAAATGGTCTTTGGGCCTTTAAATTTAAAACAAAACAAAACACCTTTTTTACTATTCATTCTCTTCTTCAAAGAGAAACCAACGATATTGGAGAGCACTCTTCACAAAATCACTATTCCATCACATAGTTTCTCCATTCCAACTCATTTTCGAAAGGTAACACCATTTTTGACTTCTCCTCAACTCCCTCTCTTCAAAAGTACACTTAGTTTTCATTTTCGTTAAGATTTTTGGAAAATGGAGTTTTGAAGATTTTGATTAAAAATGGAAACTTTATGTTGTTAAGCTTAATGTTTTGATTTAATATGGTTAGTTATGAAGTCTAGGAACTAAATGGTACCACATATGTGAATTTTGAATGATTTTAAGCAAATCCCCGAATTTGGGTATAAATGGGGTTTTTGGAGGGTTTTGGGTGAGTTTTGGGGGTTGTTTTAGGTGGGAATTGATAAGCTATTGGTAGTACTATGGTTAGGGGTTGATTTGGGATCATTTGTGGGTGTAAAAGGTGTTGGAAACATGGATTTTGGATGTGGTTTTGGGGCTGCCCGAGTTTGCAAAATATGGGGTTTGTTCATGGCTTGAAATTGTGTGAATTGTGTTTGAATTGTGTTCCGGGTTGGTATTTTGATGTTGGGCTGATTTGAGGTTATTTGAATTGTATTGAGGTTGTTTAGAAGCAAGAACTTGTGTCGGAGAAGCTTCGAGAAGAAATTCGGAAACTTGAGGGTGGTTGCTTGCTTGGCTTGGAGCTTGGAAGCTTAGGTGAGTGGTTAAATGTTTAAAATGGTTTTTAAATGGTTGATTCGAGTATGTGGACTAGGTCGGGCTTGGTAGACCCACCTAGAGTTAGTATTAGGGTTGTAGCCTAATCCTAAACTTGATCTAGAGCCATTGGATGAACTTGCATTTGGATGTTTATGCCTCGTATGACTTGTGATATGATTGATTTATGTATAATGTGATATACATGTGAGATGAGGCATGATTTGTGATGCGTATGGCATGCATGGAAATGGTTCATGATTGTGATCATGGTGAGTACGTACTAAGCACGAGATTGATTGAAATGAATAATGTGGAATGAGTTAAATGTTGGCACTAGTATGCTTGAGTACAAATGATCGATCATTAGGATGTTAGTGTGCACACATGAGTCTAAAGTCGCGCGTGGCCTTGGTGGCGTTGAGTTACCAAAGAGGAGTACGGGTTCGCCCGGAAATTGTATTTATATATAGTCGATGATGAGTGGAATCCCATCGACGGGGCGTGAGGATGAGTGGAATCCCCTCCGCGAGACCGGTGATGAGTGTAATCCCACCGTGAGGTAAAGTGGTTGTTGGATGTGAGTTCTAACGGGTTTATCCGCGTATTCGGGTCATAGCTAGGTGCCAATATTGATTGATATGTATATCAATGTGTTGTAGAATGTGACTTCTACTTGGATGTTTATATGTGTTTACATATATTGTGAAATGGAGCTTGTTGAGCATGTCATATAATTGAATATTGTTCATGCATCTTTAACTTTTTGGCTCTTGTGGACCCTTGGTAATTGTGTATTTACATTGGCTAAGATCGTGCTTGGACCCTGCATTGTCGAGGTTTGTTTTTAAAGAGCTTACCCTCACTAAGCTTATTGCTTACGCTCTCTCTTTGTTCGACAATGCAGATCCTTAGTTCGTGGGTTGCTAGGAGCAAGAAGGGGGCCTCCAAGTGTGCTTGTGGTGCTTGTTTGGCTACCAAGTATGAACTTTTAAATTAAGATGTAATGGTCAAACAATGGGACATGTAATAGAGTTATGATGTTTTTGGATCATGTTACTATGGTTGTTGTTTAGGAGCACGTTAGACTCCTTGTTTGTGCTTGTTAATTGGCTTTTGGGATGTATGCCATGCTTGAAACCATGTTAGCATTTTGCTACCTAGGATTGTCTAAGTGTTGGTTATGTTGAAGCTAACACCTTTAGTGATATGTATGGATGTGTGGCTTTGTGATGTTGTGCCTTAGTGTTTAGCCTTGTTTTAATGATGTTCAAGCATGCTTGTATGTTGGTTTGCTTTAGGATTGTTGCTAGTGCGTTGTTGGAGGTTTTGGTGGGGTTTAGGGGCACCCTTGTGCCTTAAACCAGCAAAAACCAGTCTGCAGACAGGGGCGTTTCGAAACGGGCTACCCTGTTTTGATACGGTCCCTTTGTTTTTGGCCGAGCGTTTCGAAACGGGTAGGGGCCGTTTCGGTACACTTTTGCTACTGGAATTTTGAGAATTTGGCGAGATGAAGGTGTTCCGAAACGGGTCTGTAGTGTTTCAAAACGGTCAAATCTCATTGACCACGAGAAGTTGACCAAGGAGGGTGTTTCGGAACGGTTGACCCCCATTCCGAAACGGCTTCCTCGTGTAGACTCAGAAGTGTTGACCAGGTCAAGGCGTTTCGATACACCTTGGGGGTGTTTCGAAACAGCCTGTTAAATTACATAAAAATACACCTTGGGGGTGTTTCGAGTTATTGCTTTGCGATTGTTTGTCTTCCGTTGCTGTGATCACATAGGAATTAAATGTGCATTTCGAGAAGATTAATTTTAAAAGAAATTTTTTAGGTCGTTAACCGAGGAGGAACCTTAACGGGTTTCGCTTCGGTTTTCCCCGTGTGGCCCATTCGGACCGGTCAAGCGTCCAGACCGGGACGAGGGGGTTACAATACCGGAGAAAAAAAAAAGAGTATCTCCCTCAGTTTTATTCTTTGCTCTTTTTCTTTCTTATTTTCCTTCTAAAATCATATTCAAAATTACCTTTTTCAAGCATGAATCAAATCAAACAAATCTGAAACTTAAGCTACAAACATACCTTTCTCTAACTAGTGGATTCGCCGCTGGATCGGACTACTTTTGGGATATGTTAACTCTGACGGGGTTGTGGGCTTTTCCACCGTTCTGATCTTGCAAATAACACTCCAACCACCGTGAACTGAGATAAGAACGTGGTTTTCTTCTCACTACTTTCCTGATTTTTTTGCTCAAATACTCTCACTGCTTTTGCATGTCTTGTGCTCTGATTATTCTCGTTAATCTCTCTATGTCTTTCTCAAATTTTTGGAGTTCCTATTTATAGGTCGAAATTAGGGTTTTTCAAGTCCTTTCTTCCCGGATTCATAGGGAAATCATTGGGATAAGGTTGGATATGTGAGTAAGTGTTGGGTTTTTCGGTGCTCGATTCCTTCAACCGTTCTTGCTCGCCGAGTGGTAGAGAAGTGGAATTTTGGGGGAAAGAGGTATGGAAGCTAAAAATGATAAAGACAAGATGATTTATAGTGGTTCAACATTCTAACCAAGGTCTACATCCACTACCTTAGCTTCCCACTAAGGATTTCCAATCAATCCACTATTGATTCGTCCCCTTTTCTAGGCTTAAGAGGAAACCCCTACAAACCGATCAAGCTTTCTACCCAAAGCCTTGATCAAACCCTCTTTACAAAGAGATAAAATAAGAAAACTCAAATCCCTCTAATAGGTATTTGTTTGCACAATTAAGCTCTCACCCAATCCTAAAACACTTGAGCAAATCTAACAATTTTGGCTCACTAGTGTTTGTCTATACAAAGAATTGACACTTAACCACTAAGAGACATTTTGATCATATGTTGTATTACAATTGAAGCATTAACCATTACTAGATGCTTGGATGTCCCTTTTGTACTCCTCTTTGAGTTTGTAGCCGTTACTAGCCGTTGGGGTTGAATTGGAGTCGTTGGAGACTTTATTTCCCTTAATAAATGCAGTTCTGGAGCCTTCCGTATTGATACGCGAGGACCCATATCGGTACGCCCTTCTTCAGAAACTAGACATTGGGCTCTTTCCAGCCTAAGCGTATCGATACGCTTGAGGGCGTATTGATAAATATGTCATTTAAAAGACCGTTGGGAAATAACTGTTGGGCTTGTTAAAATAGGGATCGATACGCTTAATGGGCGTATCGAAACGATCCCTTTCCGTATCGATACGGTCTCACCCGTATCGGTATGGGTTTTGGCAGAATCAAAACTTGGGCAAAAGGTATCGATACGGGGTATACCGTATCAGTACGAGCTTGCTGAAAAGTCAAGTTTGGCTATTAAAAAGCATGAAAAACTTTGCCAAAAACCTTTTAAATTACCTCAAACTTATTTTCAAGTTGTTTGGACTTAAAGATATGTTTTAAATTCTTTTCAAATTTGTCCAAAACATTTTTCAATTATTATATCAAAACATTAGTTTTACAGTAAGACACAAGAAACGAGATTTTTTTAGCAAGCAAATGAGTCTTTCTGATTATGGACTCTTGCATACGGCGGATTAAGGTTTTGAAAGTGAGATTAAGTTTTTTTTTTAATTTTTGCATTATTTCCCCCCTTTTTTATTTTTTATAGATTTTTTTGTAATTTTTATTGTCTGTGTTTTTCTTTGTTCTTTTTTTTTGGATTTTATTAATCCTGCTAGATTGTACTCGGGACATATGTTAGGCCCTAAGTAAAAAATTGGTATGTACAACTGTCCCTCTTTTCTTATTTCCCGAATGAGAGGAATGAAGCAAAGACCAGAAGCAACAATTTTTCCAGTGATAATGACACTCCATCTTGCCAGTTTGATGATGCACTCCATCTTGGAGGCAAATGGTGACACTTCATCTTGAAGGCAAATGGTGGTACTTCGTCTTGAAGGCAAATGGTGACACTCCTTCTTGGAGGCAATGGTGGCACTTCATCTTGAAGGCAAATGGTGGCACTTCGTCTTGAAGGCAAATGGTGGCACTCCTTCTTGGAGGCAATGGTGGCACTTCATCTTGAAGGCAAATGGTGGCACTCTGTCTTGAAGGAAAATGGTGGCATTCCGTCTTGAAGGTGAATGATGGCACTCCATCTTGGAGGCAAATGATGGCACTTCATCTTGAAGGCAAGTCGTGGCATTCCATCTTGGAAGCAAATCGTGGCACTCCATCTTGGAGGCAAATGGTAGCACTTCATCTTGAAGGCAAGTCGTGGCATTCCATCTTGGAAGCAAATCGTGGCACTCCATCTTGGAGGCAAATCGTGGGCAAATGATTTTATGTCTCAAGGGAGATGATATTTATGTTTCAAGGGAAACAATCTCAAGGGAAACAAAATGTGTTTCAAGGGAAACTGTAACGCCCCGGTTTTGGGCTCAGAAGTTTTGGGCGTTGACCGGTTCGGTCAAAGTGCTGATCGAATATATAAGAGTGAATTTAGGAAAGCCTAGTTCGGGTTGCATTAAAAATATGGAAAAATATTCTAAAATCATCTTCTAATATATATAAGTGAACTGTGAAATCAATTTTGGAAAATGAGGTTCGGAAGGGTGACATTTTGGCTAGTGACCAAAATGTAATTTTTGAAAGTTCGGTGACAGTTTTATAAAGGATTGAAACTTTGAATCTTTAAGGAGCTATTATTCCAAAAAGAGTTTCTCCAGATTTTTCTAAGATATTTTGAGGCTTTATTCTGATTTTAAAGTTTATGAAATGTGGAGGGAAATCATTTTTACCATTTCATAACTAACTTTCCATTTTCTCTCAATTTTCCTTTTCTCTCATTTTCTCTCCACCCAAACACATTTCTCCAGATTTTCTCTTCTGATTTTTTTGCCTAAATCTCTCATTTTAACTCTCTTTTGATTCCTAATCATCTCTACAACAAAACCTCTCAATTTGCAAGTTGATTCTTCAAGCTTTTTGGTTCCAAAAAGGGAGAAACTCAAGTTAGGAGGTAAGAACGTCCTTCTCCTCTAAACTCTCAGTTCTTTACTGAAATTCCTAAGTTCTCAATCCTTGATTTGTGATTTGTTAAAGGCTTTTCAATTGAAATCTTGATTTTGGCTTAAAATGCAAGATTTGGTGATTTTGGTGAAATTTTCGTGTGATCTGTTTGGGCAGTGTTTTGAAGTGTCAAATTGATGTTAAATGAATGCTAAATTGATTAGAAGTTGAGGTTTAATTAATGCAATCCCGGATAGGTTGAATTTCCTAAGTTTGGCTTGAGTTTTTGGTTGTTTTTGGAGTGTTTTTGGTGATCTGTTATACCTGGAGGTATAAGGACGTGTTTGTGATCATTTTGGATGTTAATTGATGTTTAAAAATGGTTAGAAGTGATGGATCTTGGCTGGGTTAAGTTTTGGAAGTGTTTGGAGGTGATTTCGGTTGTGTTTGGTAGCCGAAATGTTGGTTTTGTGATGAGCAGCGAGTTGTGTAGTGTTGCTGGTGTTTTTAATGCATAATGATGCATTAATCCTCTGTTGTTATGTGCTTGAAACAGGGGAGTTTGATCCGCGAGCTTTAGAGGTGGTGCGGAAGGTTACGGATGCTTGGAAGGCTTGTTGGCTAGCCTTGTTTTGTGTATCGGTGAGTGAAGTTGGGTTACAGCTTTTAAACCAAGGTTTGAAGGTTTTGGGAGCTTAGTTTAAGTCTAAACAACTTTGCTAAGCTCAAGAGTAAGTAAATGGATTTCTTTCTTGGTTTGTGTTATGAATTGACTTTTTAGGAAATTGTGGTTGATGTTTGAAATGCAAGGGTTTTGCATGATTTAAATTCTGTTTTGAAAGCATATTTTAGCATGGTTTTATGCTGGTTTTGAAAGCCATATGTGAAGGATGCTCAAGGTAAGAGATCCTTGGTTTTGTACATTGAAAATGTGGTTTTGATGCATGGTGTTGCATGATGTTTAATGACTATGTGTAATGCTTTAAAACAGTGAATTAATGATGGTAAATGATGGTTTTTGCATTATGGTTATGCATGTGAATCATTGGACTATTGTGGTAAGGTGGTTATATTGGCAAGTGATGTAAGTGGTTCTTGGTTCTTTGATCGGATATAGTTAGCCGGCTATAGGATTGGGTGCACCGTGAACAAAGTCGCCTTGGAGGTGGAGTGGTTAAGAGTGAACCGGTAAACTCCCTTCAAGTATCCTAACGAGATGGTTAAGGTCATAATGGAGGTTGAATGCCCATTCGAGGACCTTGGTTAAGCAAAGGTTATATGGTGGTTAAAAGTCCATATATGGGAACCTTGTGCTTGTTGAGATCACAATGGCGGAGTTAAGTCCATGTGTGGATCTTGTGTGGGGTGTCCCGGATCTCGTTAGTGATGTTATACAACTACCAATCGGTGAATGCAAAGGTTGTATGGTGTTTAAAAGTCCATACATGGGAACCTTGTGCATGTCAAGGTTGTATGGTGTTTAAAAGTCCATACATGGGAACCTTGGGAAAAGTGGAGGTTGTATGGTGTTTGAAAGTCCATACATGGGAACCTCAAGAAAGCTAAGGTTGTATGGTGTTTAAAAGTCCATACATGGGAACCTTAGGATGGTGAGGTCAAATGGTGTTTAAAAGTCCATTGGAGACCTTGGATTGGTAGTGTGTATGAAGCGTGGGGGACAACGCTTGTGATCCGCGTATCCGATTGGATGTTGAGTTGAAAAGTGAATGTGGTTGATCACTTGAAAGCCAATATGATGTTCTTGATTATAAAGAAGCATGTAATGCTTGAAATGATGCATAATTGCATGAGAAGCATGAGATGCTTGAAAAGATGCATGGTTGCATGGAATGTGTATAATGCTTGTGAATGCATGTTACTTGTTAAGTTGAACAAGTGTTGTTTGTCATTTGGTAAATGATGCATGTGTGCATGAAATCTCTTAAATGCATTGGAGTCTTGTAAGACTTGTTTTAAAAGGCATATGATGATGATGTTGTGGTTCATATATTGCCTTGGTTTAATGCATGTGTTGGATTACTTGAGTAAATGGTTTTAAAGGGTTTCTTGCTTGGAATGTTTTCAAGTATAAGAAAGGTATGTTGTGAAATGGAAGTGTTTTCCAAGGTTTTGAATTTAACTTTGCATATGGTGTTTATGCATGGAATGGTTAAATGGTTGAAATTGCAATTTGTGCTTTGAAAAGGTTTTCTTAGCTTGCTAAGCTAAGGGTTGATTTTCATGTATGTGCAATGCATGGTTTAAGCATGATGTTAAAAAGGGGTTTTCAAACTTTGCTTGGTAAACAAATCGAGTTGCTTTTCAAAGAGGTTTTATGACTCGCTGCATTGATGGTGTTTTGGTTTTGAGCATTCCTCACTAAGCATTATGTGCTTACGCTCCTTTTTGTCCATCAATGCAGATTCTTGAAGTTTGGACAGCGAGAAGCAAGGGATTCAAGGGGGACTCCACTTGAGATGTATGTCTCGGTTAATAGCTATAGTTAATAAAGGCAATGGGGTAGAATCTCTCGGATTGATGTTTACGTGCTCGTATATGTTCGGACAAGTATGGTTTTATGTTGTTGATGTTGTTGGAACATGTTTTGGCTTTTATGAGATTGAATTGGAAATATGGTGTTTAAATGGTTGCTTGTGAAGGAAGCATATCCTTTGAATTGGGGCTTTTCATGTATGATGTTATTTTGATGAATTGTTGTTGCAAGTATGTCTCATATATGTTGAATTGCATGTTGGTAAAGTTTGGTGGCTTTTGGAGCATGTTTGAATGATCAATTGTGTGTTTGAGTAAGCAAAATGCTGCAATCTGTGCAGGGTGTTTCGGAACAGTTGACACCGTTTCGGAACGAGTGCCCTGCATAAACCCAGGCGTCCGAAACGGGTGACACCGTTCCGAAACGATTTGGCTACTGCCAGTCCCCCGTTGCGGTACGTGTTGCGGAACGGCCCCGCGTTTCGAAACGGGCTCTGCCTGTTTCGGAACGGGTGACCGTTGGGGGCTGAGATTGGCAGTTAAATGTTTTGAAAAGTTTGCATTTTGGTCCTGAAACTTGTTTGTGCAATTGTATGAGTTTGGGATGTCCGTTTGAGCTGAAATTTGGCAGAGAAGCATGAAACTTGATTAATTTTAAGTTGGTAACTTAAAATCTGGTTAAGTCCTTAAAGTTTTCAGAATTTACAATTTGGTCCCTAAAGTTGTAAATTGTTCAATTGAGTCCCTGTTTGATCTCTGATGTTTGTGATCTTTGAGCATGTTGTTTGTGTGATCACAGTTAGGGCTAATGTGCATCTAGACAAGTTTAAAAAGAAAAAAAAGGGTCGTTAATCAAGGTTGACTTTCGGGTTGACTTTGGTTTTCCCCGTGTGACTTTCTTAATTCGGGTCAATCGTCTAGACCGGGTTAAGGGGGTTACAGAAACGTTCTCGAGAGAGACGATGTTGCTGTTTCAAGGGAAATAACCTCAAGGGAGATAAAATGTGTTTAAAGGGAAACGGTCTCAAGAGAGACAAGAATTATGTTTCAAGAGAAACGATCTTGACAACATATAAAGGTTTTAATAATTAATATCTCAAGAGAGATTTGAGAAAATTTCCTCAAGAGAGGAGAATCATTTATTGATGATTCATTCTCAATGGAGATCCGAAAAAGTATCCTCAGGAGAGGAAAGTCATTTTTTAAGAAAAACATTCTCGAGGGAGAATTGTGAAAGTTTGGAAATGTTTCACAAAAGCATTTTTTTTGAAAATTTTCCTCAAGAATGGAGAATTAAAATTTGTTAAAAATGTTAGAAAACATCTCAAATGATTCTTACAAACATCATACCTTAAAATTGAAGGACCTTGTACATGATCGAAACCATAAAGTTCAAGTGAATATTTTCCTGCAAATTTATCAACGATGCTGATGTCATGCATGTTTTGGTGAATGTTTGATACAATGCATGTCAACGATGAATGCATGCCGATGCTGTGTGCTCTAAATGATGCATGTGAAGTTTTTCTTTTCATGATTTGATAATCCTTTCCCTAATTGGAAAGTATCTTCATCACAGATCATGACAATTCACCCTTTTGTTTTGCCCCATTAGCTTTCATCTTTTTCTTTCCCCTTTGCCTTATTTCTTGATCTCAAGCTTTCGAGTCAAAGCAACCCTCATCAATCTAAAAAACATTTTTCATTCTCAAGAGAGATGATATTTGAAAATATTTTTAATTCTCAAAATAAGATAAGCTAGCGAAAACATTTTTCAAAATAAAATGTGCCCTCATGCTAGGCTTACAACTGAAACACTTCGTAAAATATGAGTTCATTGACATGTGTCAGGACTATTGGTGGTTCCAAAGTGTGAGACGACTTGGGTAAGGATTGTGTTTTCGGAGATTATTTTTTTAATGAGAAATGATTCTTCAAATGTTCATTGTGTAGAACTAATGTTTTGATATAATAATTGAAAAATGTTTCGGACCTATTTGAAAAGAATTTAAAACATGTCTTTAAGTCCAAACAACTTGAAAAAAATTTTGAGGCATTTTAAAAGGTTTTTGGCAAAGTTTTTAATGCTTTAAAATAGCCAAACTTGACTTTTCAACAAGCCCGTACCGATACGGTATACCCCGTATCGATACGCTTTTGCCTAAGTTTTGAATCTGCTAAAACCCATACCGATACGGGTGAGACCGTATCGATATGGATAAGGATCATTTCAGTACACCCCTTAAGTGTACTAATCACTGTTTTAACAACCCCAACGGCTATTTCCCAACGGTCTTTTAAATGACATACCGTACAGATACGCTCTCAAGCGTATCAATATGCTTAGGCTGGCAAGAGCCCAACGGCTAGTTTCTGAAGAAGAGTGTACCAATACGAGTCCTCGTGTATCGATACAGAAGGATCCAAAACTGCATTTAAAATGGGAAACAAAGTCTCCAACGACTCCAATTCAACCCCAACAGCTAGTAACGACTACAAACACAAGAATGAGTATAAAAGAGACCTCAAAGCATCAAGAAAAGACTAATGCTTCAATTGTAATACAACATATGATCAAAATGTGTCTTAGTGCCTAATTGTTAGTTCCTTGTATAGACAAACACTAGTGAGCCAAAATTGTTAGATGTGCTCAAGTGTTTTAGGATTGGGTGAGAGCTTAATTCTGAAAACAAATACCTATTAGAGGGATTTGAGTTTACCTATTTTTATCTCTTTGTAAAGAGGGTTTGATCAATGCTTTGGGTAGAAAGCTTGATCGGTTTTGTAAGGGTTTCCTCCTAAGCCTAGAAAATGGGACGAATCAATAGTGGGTTGATTGGAAATCCTTATTGGGAAGCTAAGGTAGTGGATGTAGACCTTGGTTAGAAGGTTGAACCACTATAAATCATCTTGTCTTTATTTTTTTAGCTTCCACACCTCTATCACACAATATTCCACTTCTCCACCACTTGGTGAGCAAGAACGGTTGAAGGAATCGAGCACCACAAAGCCCAACAATTGGTATCAAAGCTTGGCTCAATTGAAGAGGATTAACATCCTATTGAGAAGATCCGACAAGCTCGATCAATATTTCAAACAACCGGCTCAATGGCGTAATCCATCGACAAACCGCCCTTCTTCGACGGAACACACTATGCCCATTGGAAGACAAGGATGAAGTTCTTCATAAAGTCAAAGGACTACAAGCTTTGGGACATAGTAGAAGATGGTTCGTTCGTGCCTCAACAAAGCAAGGCGGATTTGAGTGCCGAAGATCGCAAGAAGTTGGAGCTTAATTGCAAAGACTTGCACATCCTTTTTTGTGCTTTTGGACCTAACATCTATGGGAAGATGTCTTCTTGCGAGAGTTCCAAGGAAGTTTGGGACAAACTCGAAGTTACATACGAGGGGACAAACAAAGTAAAGGAGACCAAGATTAGGCTCCTCAACCTAGCGTATGAAAACTTCAAGATGGATCCGGAAGAGGATATTGAGAAGATGTTCGATAGGTTCTCCACCATTACCAATGGACTTTAAGGTTATGGAGAAGCCATCCCGGAAGAGAAACTTGTTCGGAAGCTCATCTACTCCCTTCCCGAGTCATGGGACTCAAAAAGGACTACCATCATCAAAGCCAAGAATCTCAAAACTTTGAAGCTTGATGAGCTCATGAGGTCTCTCCTCACTCACCAAATAATGAAGAAAAACAAAGAAAATGAGAAGAAGAAGGAAAAGATTAGAGCTATGGGGGAGGAGAAGCTCAAAGGGCTTGACATCAACACAAATGCTTGCAAATCCTCCACATGTCATCACGTATATTCAAGTGAAGAGAAGGATGAAGAAGAAGAGATAGTTCATCTCTTAAAGAAGTGTTCCCCTTAAATGAAGAAAGCCTTGAAAGAGCTTGAACGAGAATCTATGAAGAATAAGAGGGCAAGCACTTCAAGCCATAAGAAGAAGGCATATTGATTACTTGGAGTAATGAGGATTCCACTGACGATGAACAAGCCAACCTTTGCCTTATGACCATCGAAAAATGTTGAGTTGTGAGGAGCTCGATTCGTTCAACCGTTGTTGCTCTCCAAGTGGTGGAGAGGTGGATTTTTGGGTGGATGTGGTGTGGAAGCTTAAATGTAAATGACACAATGATTTTAGAGTGGTTCAACCTTCTAACCAAGGTCTACATCCACTACCTTATCTCCCCACTAAGGATTTCCAATCAATCCACTATTGATTCGTCCCCTTTTCTAGGCTTAGGAGGAAACCCTTATACACCGATTAAGCTTTCTACCCAAAGCCTTGATCAAACCCTCTTTTACAAAGAGATAAATAAAGCAAACACAAATCCCTCTAATAGGTGTTTGTTTGCACAATTAAAGCACTCACCCAAAACCTAAAACACTTGAGCAAATTTGACAATTTTGGCTCACTAGTGTTTGTCTATACAAGAATTGACAATTTAAGTGCTAAGACAATGTTTGATCATTTGTTGATTGACAATATGAGCATTAACCATATCTTAATGCTTGGAGGTCCCTTTTATGCTCCTTGATGAGTTTATAGCCGTTACTAGCCGTTGGGGATGAATTGGAGCCGTTGAGGACTTAATTTCCCACCATAAATGCAGTTCTACAACTCATCGTTCGAAACGCCCTTGAAGTAGAAAGAGTCGTTGCACTCTGATGCAGCACCCGTATCGAAACGCCCTTGGCCGTTTTGAAACACCGTATTGAAACACCTCCCTTTGTATCGAAACGATCTGCATTTAAATGTTAGTTGGGAAATAGCCGTTGGGGGTTATGACCGTTGAGGTCGATGCCACGTACGCGTATCGAAACGACATAGCCCGTTTTGAAACGCTGGGAAAAAATCACATCCAGGGAAGGCCCGTTTCGATACCTGTATCGAAACATTTTTGCTACTGGAATCCCCCGTATCGAAACGCCCTAAGGTGTTTCGAAACGCCTGGAAGGTTTTGTGAAATTTGGCTTTGAAAAACATGTTAAACCCTTTTAAAACACCCCTAAACATAGTTTCAAGTTATTTGGACTTTGGAAATAGTTTTGAATTCTTTTTAAATCGGTCCAAAACATTTTTCAATTTTTATATCAAAACATTAGTTCTACAATCTCCCTATTTTTGATATAATAAAACTATCTTGAAAAATTGTTTGAGATTCTCCCCTTTTAACTTTAAAAATATGAATAAGAGATTAAAGATATGAAATCAAATAAAGCTCCCCCTTATTCATTTGAAAATTCAATTTTTCAAACCATTTCTCCCCTTTTTTGTTATATCAAAAAGAATTTAAACATTAAATTCAAAATAACTATAGAGGAAATTTTTTGACAAAAATAAGAATTTGGTTTTAAAATGGCTCCCCCTTACTCAAAGCATCATTAAAAATGTTAGTCCAACATATAAGATCATCTAGTTGACATAAAAGAAAATAAATCAAATAAAGCAAAAGCAACTAGATTTTACCACACTTGAATTCAAGGGAGGATGTGAAGCCTTCCTTCTTCAAGTGTTCTTCCTTTGTGTGCATGGAGCTCCCCCTCAAAGTTTGACTTGTTAATCACTCTCCATCACACCAAGCAAAAGACAATCAAGTAATTTTTGGTATCCAAATTGCTTTGGATCCATAAACGTTAGTAGCACAAATTTTAGTCCCCATTGGAATCCATCTTTCAATGTCAACCTTTTTAGTTGAAGTGGTTAGTCCTTTTGGGACCCAAACACTTCTAAAACATTTTCCTTTTACAAATCTAGGGGCACTAGATTGTCTTACATAAAAATTTGATTTTCCAAAATTGTTTTTCTTTTCAAGCTCTTTGGAAATCAAATCCTTTTCTTCTTGAACTTTTTGAAGCAACTTTTGTAAATCAAAACATTTTAGTTCATACTCTTCAAGTTTTGCTTCAAGTTCAAGTTTGGTTTTAGAAATCAAATCATTTTGAATTTTTAACTTTGAAATCAATTTATTGTTTTTCAAAATGTGATTTTTAAACTCTAAAACCAAATCATCGTAGGCATCTTGTATTTCATCAAAAGAGTAAGAACATGAAGTAGATGAATTAGAAGTTACCATTGAATCTTCTTCGATGGCCATAAGGCAAAGGTTGGCTTGTTCATTGTCGGTGGAGTCCTCATCACTCCAAGTAGCCACATGCGCCTTCTTCTTATGGTTTGAAGTGCTTGCCCTCTTCTTATTCATGGATTCTCGTTCAAGCTCTCACAAAGCTTTCTTCATGAATGTCGCACACTTCTTGAAGAGATGAACTATCTCTTCTTCTTCATCATCCTCTTCACTGGAATAGACATGATAGAAAGTGGAGGATTTGAGAGCCATGACATTAATGTTGATTCCAAGCCCCTTGAGCTTCTTCTCTCCCATAGCTCTAATTTCTTCCCTCTTCTTCTCATCTTCTTTGTTCTTCTTCATGATTTGATGAGTAAGGAGTGACCCCATGAGTTCATCAAGCTTCAAGGTCTTCAAATTTTTGGCTTCAATGATGGCGGTCCTTTTAGAGTCCCACGACTTGGGAAGTGAGTAGATGAGCTTTCGGACAAGTTTCTCCTCCGGAATGGCTTCTCCATAGCCCTTGAGACCATTGGTGATGGTGGAGAACCTATCAAACATCTTCTCGATGTTTTCTTCCGGATTCATCTTAAAGTTCTCATACTCTAAAGTGAGGAGCCCAATCTTGGTCTCCTTGACTTCATCGGTGTATGTGACTTCAAGCTTGTCCCATACCTTCTTGGCACTCTCACAAGGAGACATCTTCTCATAGATGGATGGGCCAAATGCACAAAAGAGAATGTGCAAGGCTTTGCAATTTAGCTCCATCTTCTTGTGATCGTCGACACTCCACCTCGCTTTGCTTCGTTGAGGCACGAACGTACCATCTTCGATTATGTCTCATAGCTTGTAGTCTCTAGACTTGATGAAGAACTTCATCTTTATCTTCCAATGGGCATAGTAGGTTCCGTCGAAGAAAGGCGATTTGTCGATGTATTGTGCCATTTAAGCCGGTTGGTGAAATGATGATCGAGCTTGCCGGATCTTCTCAATAGGATGTTAATCCTCTTCGATTGAGCCAAACTCTGAAACCAATTTTTGAGTTGTGAGGAGCTCGATTCGTTCAATCGTTGTTGCTCACCAAGTGGTGGAGAGGTGGATGTTTGGGTGGATATGGTGTGGAAGCTTAAATGTAAATGACACAATGATTTTAGAGTGGTTCAACCTTCTAACCAAGGTCTACATCCACTACCTTAGCTTCCCACTAAGGATTTCCAATCAATCCACTATTCATTCGTCCCCTTTTCTAGGCTTAGAAGGAAACCCTTATACACCGATCAAGCTTTCTACCCAAAGCCTTGAACAAACCCTCTTTTACAAAGAGATAAATAAAGCAAACACAAATCCCTCCAATAGGTGTTTGTTTGCACAATCAAAGCACTTACCCAAAACCTAAAACACTTGAGCAAATTTGACAATTTTGGCTCACTAGTGTTTGTCTATACAAGAATTGACAATTTAAGTGCTAAGACAATGTTTGATCATTTGTTGATTGACAATATGAGCATTAACCATATCTTGATGCTTGAAGGTCCTTTTTATACTCCTTGATGAGTTTATAGCCGTTACTAGCCGTTGGAGATGAATTGGAGCCGTTGAGGACTTAATTTCCCACAATAAATGCAGTTCTGCAGCTTATCGTTTCGAAACACTCGTGACCGTTTCGAAACGCCCTTTAAGTAGAAAGAGCCATTGCAGTCTGATGCAGCACCCGTATCGAAACGCCCTTGGCTGTTTCGAAACACTGTTTCGAAACGCCTACCTCCATATCGAAACGATTTGCATTTAAATGTTAGTTCGGAAATAGCCATTGGGGGTTATGACCGTTGAGGTCGATGCCACGTAGGCGTATCGAAACGGCATAGCCGTTTTGAAACACTGGGTAAAAATCACATCCAGGGATGGCCCGTTTCGATACCCTTATCGAAACACTTTTGCTACTGGAATCCCCCGTATCGAAACGCCCTAAGGTGTTTCGAAACGCCTGGAAGGTTTTGTGAAATTTGGCTTTGAAAAACATGTTAAACCCTTTTAAAACATCCATAAACATAGTTTCAAGTTATTTAAACTTTGGAAATCGTTTTGAATTCTTTTTAAATCAGTCCAAAACATTTTTCAATTTTTATATCAAAACATTAGTTCTACAAAGAAGATTCAAGGGTAACTTCTAATTCATCTACTTCATGTTCATATTCTTTTTATGAATTACAAGATGCCTATGACGATTTGGTTTTAGAATTTAAAAATCACATTTTAAAAAACAAGAAAGTGATTTCGATTTTGAAAATTCAAAATGACTTGATTTCTAAAACCAAAATTGAACTTGAAGGAAAACTCGAAGAGTTTGAACAAAAATGTTTTGATTTACAAAATTTGCTTCATAAAGTTCAAGAAGAAAAATATTTGATTTCCAAAGAGCTTGAAAAGAAAAACAATGTTGGAAAATCAAATTTTTATGTAAGACAATCTAGTGCCCCTAGATTTGTAAATGGTAAAGTTTTTAGAAGTATTTGGGTCCCAAAAGGACTAAGAACTTCAACTAAAAAGAATGAAATTGAAAAATGGATTCCTAAGGGGACTAAATTTTGTGCTACTAACGTCTTTGGATCCAAAGCAATTTGAATACCAAAAATTACTTGATTGTCTTATGATAGGTGTGATGGAGAGTGTTCAACAAAGTCAAAATTTGAGGGGAGCTCCATACACACAAGGAAGAACACTTGAAGAAGGAAGACTTCATATCCTCCCTTGGGTTCAAGTGTGGTAAAAATCTAGTTGTTTAATTTGATTTATTTATTATTTATTTCAACTAGATAATAATATATGTTGGACTAACATTCTTTGATGATGCTTTGAGTAAGGGGAGCCATTTTAAAACCAAAATTCTTAATTTTGTCATTTTTTAAACCTCTATTGTTATTTTGAGCTTAAAAGTGTTTAAATTCTTTTTGATATAAAAAAAGGAGAAATGGTTTGAAAAATTGGATTTTCAAATGAATAAGGGGGAACTTTAATTGATTTTGAATCTTAATTCTCTTATTCAAAATTTATTTCACAAAGGGGGAGAAATCCTAAACAATTTTTCAAATTGGTTTTATTATATCAAAAAGGGGGAGATTGTAGAACTAATGTTTTGATATAATAATTGAAAAATGTTTCGGACCTATTTGAAAAGATTTTAAAACATGTCTTTAAGTCCAAACGACTTGAAAATAAGTTTGAGGCATTTTAAAAGGTTTTTGGCAAAGTTTTTAATGCTTTAAAATAACCAAACTTGACTTTTCAACAAGCCCGTACCGATACGGTATACCCTGTATCGATACGCTTTTTCCCAAGTTTTGAATCTGCCAAAACCCGTACCGATACAGGTGAGACTGTATCGATACAGATAGGGATCGTTTCGATACGCCCCTTAAGCGTACCGATCCCTGTTTTAACAACCCCAACGACTATTTCCCAACGGTCTTTTAAATGACATACCGTACCAATACGCCCTCAAGCGTATCGATACGCTTAGTCTAGAAAGAGCCCAACGGCTAGTTTTTGAAGAAGGGCGTACCGATACGGGTCCTCACGTATCGATATAGAAGGCTCCAGAACTGCATTTAAAATGGGAAATAAAGTCTCCAACGGCTTCAATTCAACCCCAACGGCTAGTAACGGCTACAAACTCAAGAAGGAGTATAAAAGAGACCTCCAAGCATCAAGAGAAGACTAATGCTTCAATTGTAATACAACATATGATCAAAATGTGTCTTAGTTCCTAATTGTCAGTTCCTTGTATAGACAAATACTAGTGAGCCAAAATTGTTAGATGTGCTCAAGTGTTTTAGGATTGGGTGAGAGCTTAATTGTTCAAACAAATACCTATTAGAGGGATTTGAGTTTGCCTATTTTTATCTCTTTGTAAAGAGGGTTTGATCAAGACTTTGGGTAGAAAGCTTGATCAGTTTTGTAAGGGTTTCCTCCTAAGCCTAGAAAAGGGGACGAATCAATAGTGGATTGATTGGAAGTCCTTAGTAGGAAGCTAAGGTAGTGGATGTAGACCTTGGTTAGAAGGTTGAACCACTATAAATCATCTTGTCTTTATTTTTTTAGCTTCCACACATCTATCACCCAATATTCCACTTCTCCACTACTTGGCGAGCAAGAACGGTTGAAGGAATCGAGCACCACAAAGCCCAACACATTGGTTTCTTCAAAAAATGATCAAGTGATCTCGACAACTTCATGTACGACTTTTGGAATGGTCACTGACATCAAATCCTTGTGAATGCCTTCAGGGTGAATGGAACTTCATCAAATAATTTGGGGGATAGCTTCTCATGTGTCAGGCATGCAAATTTGATTTCCATTATTCAAGCCGCCTTTTCAAGTTTTCAACTCGAACCTACCATTGGTCTCAAGACTCCCTTTGTGGATTTTCATCTTAAACCCTCTTTTTTTGCATTACCCTATCATGCATGAGACATTTAGAAATATTCTGTAAATGAAAGAATTAACACCAAGATGTGTCAGATTCTAAAAATAAACTCTTTAAGTCAAATGCTCATGTATGATCAAAGATGGACTTTATAGGTACGTAATGTAGGCTATGGTTCAAGGTTGTGGAAGAAAAGATATATAGGCTCAAACGAGTGTTTAAAGGTGAATAAACAAAGGATCAATCATTTCTGATGAAATCTAATTCTCACTTTGGTCGATCTGAATTTGCTCCTACATGTTTTTTTGCTTCTTTTTCTTGGATCGCTCTAGACTGCCCATTATCGGGTTTTCACCCTAGAGTTCATTTCCTTCATTTTACTTCCACCTTCAAGGATTCATGACCTTTCCACGTTGGATCTGGAGATTCGAACAATATTGTGTTATATATCTCAGCTAGACTCAAGAGAGTCTTTTTTTGACAAGAGACTCCAAATGCGTGCTCCCCGTTCTTATTCATTTCATGTTTTTTCTTCTTCTTTTCTCTTTTTCAATTTTCTTTTTTCTTCTTTTTGCCTCTTTTTTCACTTTTTTCTTCATGTATGAATCCAAGACCTTTTTTATTTGAGCACAAGTCACCTCTTGTAGCTGAAACATGTCTTTTTGTTCTTTGCCCCTAGTTCATAAGGCTTGGTCCTCGTGGTACAACCATAATTGACTCGTGTGAGCAAATTTTCTTCTCTTTTTCCTTCAATGTGCAGGGTGATCCTTGGTTAGGGTTTATTCCAAAGAAAATTATATTAGGCTCAAAAGGGAAAACAATAGATAATTTTTGTGAAAGGGACAATGAAGAAATGCCATTCATCATTTCATACATAGGTATCTTCGTAAAAGAGTTATCCTTAGAAGAATCGATATTCAGAGTTAACTCATTTATTCACAGGATCATCTAAATTCAAATAATGCATGATAGTCTAATATTTCTTTCTTTTTTCTTTCCATTATTCATTTTTCTTCTTCATTTTTGCTTTTTACATGCCCCAACTATTTGGGCTTACTCGCACAATCAACCCGGGGTGCCCCCACCATGTCTTATTGTTGGAAGATTCGCACACCAATGAACATCTCTGGATTTCATGTTTTTGAGATGTATGTTGAAAAAAATGGTTTTACGCCTAAGGAGGCGAAAGTGTGACTTAGAATTCGTACCTGTGAAAGGCTAGTATATATATCAAAGTTAACCTTACAAATCTGCCATGAATGAATTTCAAGTGAAAATATCAAGAGATCCACATTTTGATTCTTACTGGAAGAAGGTTTAAATCTTGTCATATGCAAAGGTCTATAACCTCAATTCTCGAAAGAATATTTCATTTATTCGATTCTCAAAGAAATCAAAATTTATAAATGTGCTATATTGCTCATAGCCTAAAAAGGTAACATTTATTGAATGAAAACGTCATACAACTAACATCAGAAGAGAGAGAAAATTTTCAAATAAGATAAAAACATATTTTGCAAGGGCAACATAAATTTCATGATGGGAGATGAATGATTTTTCCTCAGTGTTTTCTAACCGATTTTGAGTCGGCACATAAACGCTATTCTCTAGAGAACATCCCATTACTTGCCAAATGTTAATGCCCCATATTTAATCAAACTCTGCACATTGCATTTTAATGCCCCACATTCCTCTGTGGTATGACCTAAACTCCCTAAGTGGTAATCACATGTAGCTTCAACATAGTAACCTTCAGGATAAGGAGGTTTTCTTGGCTCAGAGTGAATTGGAGCCACAAGGTTAACCTCAACAAGCTTCGAGAGTAATTTAGTATATGTCATTGGTATTGGATCAATAGAAGTCTTCTCACGAGAATTTTTCTCAGATTCTCTTTCCTTGGTTGCGTTTTTTAGAAGCTTCGGGGTTGTTAAGTTTCCCATCTTTAATGGCGCTCTTTATCATTTCACCTACTATCACTAGATTAGAGAAGTCGTTAGTGGTACTGCCCACCAACTTGTCGTAATATGGGGATATCAAAGAATTGATGAAAAGATTTGTAGTTTCCTTTTCAAGCAATGGTGGTTGGACATGTGTAACCATATCCTTCCACCGTTGGGCATGTTGCCAAAATCCTTCTTTGTGTATTTTCTCCATATTTTGGAGTGTCAGTTGACCAGGCACCATGTCAAGGACATGTTTGTATTGTTCTTTGAAGGCACGTGCTAAATCTCTCCACGTACTCACCCGAGCCCTACTCAATTGGTCATACCACCATGTGGCGGATCCAAATAAACTGTCTTGAAAGCAATGGATCAGTAGTTTATTTTCATTCCCATACACTGTCATTTTGCGACAAAACATAGTAATGTGGGCGTTAGGGCAACTTGTGCCATCAAATTTCTCAAATTCTGGCACTTTAAGTTTTGGGGGCAAAATCAAATCAGAGACCAAACTTAGGTCCATTACATCAGTTTCAGTGAAGGCATCGATACCTTCCATTGCTTTATTTCTCTTCTAAGTATTTGAACTTGTCGTCAACTATGCCAGAAAATTTAGACTATCCTTCCTTCAACTTTTCCAACTCAACACGGTCATCAAAATTTAGGACTTCTGGTCTAATTGGTTTACCCACATGTTTGAACTAGAAGCACCATGTAGATTGGTCTAGTTATGGACATTATATTGTACTCCACCAGCAGAAAACACAAAATGAGGATGCGTTTCTTTTGGTATAAAAATGAAGAGTCTTTCTCATGTACTTCATGAGCTTTTCTTTTCTCAACATTTGTCGTCTCGGATAACAACTGTGACAACTTGTCCTCTAATTTGCTAAAAAGATTCTCTTGACTTTTTTCTATGTCCTCTCTTAAGCTCTTCAAATCCTGAGTAACTTGCTCATGGAACTTCTCTAGTTTCTGAAGTCTTTCTTCCATTCTTCTAGCCTTGAAACGTGTGAAATGTGGATGTTCAATTTGATCGTCCTTCGTTTCTAGGGTCACTAATATTAAACCCCCATAAATTAACGTTTTAATTATTGATGTACAATGTTCACGAGTAAATGAAGAATGCGATGATGAATGCCAGTATGAATGTAAATTGGTGTTGGCTCAAAAATTGGTCGCATAAAACAAGAGATCTTTATTATTCAAATCCTAAAAAATAAATGTTGAAGGAAAATAACTAAACACTATTTTATTACAAGAATAAATAATCACTCAAAGATAATGACGAGCTCTATCTCCTATCTTTTTAATCTCTTTCAAAAAATGAACCAACTTGTTCTTCTAATGCAACACGGGACCGCCCCAAAATCTCAATGCTTCAGCTTCATTGGCTAGGTTCGTGATCTTCTTAGCCACCTTTCGAATTTGGAAAATGGCTTCAGTCATAAAGTCGTCCCTTATTTTAATCTCTCCTCTTGTTGTCTGAAGCTGATGATCAACAATCTTCATAGCCTCTTGAAGGTCATCGACAAGATTCCCATGGTCTTCTAAAGACGTCTCTAACGTCTTTACCTGTTGTTTCAGTGTCTCATTCTCTAGTTGCAAAGTTTCTAACTTAATAATAGAGTCTTGTTGTTGATAAGCTTGGAGGATTCCTTCTAAGGCCGTCAGAAAATCCCTCAACTCCTGATTGGACGCGACACACCATAAGGTCATTGAAGGTAACCTCATGTCGTTCTCGCATTACTTGTATATCTTGGATGAGTGTTGTCATTTGCTTTTCTTTCTCCTTGAATCACTTGTGAATGCTCGTATTGTCTTCTCCTTTGTTGTTGGATCCTTTTTCCATTGTAAGAATCTTTTATTTTTACGAACAATTATGAGCCAACACCGTACATGATTATGATGCATATGCACATGTTCAAAAAACAAGAAGCACCCAAAAAATGGTTAGTGTCGCACACAAAAAAGCACAATATAAATATACATAGCATAAAAATGCAAACTTATATACATAAAAGGGTATCTCACTAAGGTTTGAGTTCAACATGGCTCTAATAGGGACAGGTTTCTACGGTTTGTTATATGGGATTTTGGTTCTAGATAGGGTACCCAAATTGTCATCACTAATGCCTGCTAAGGCTAGTAAGGTCCCTGGTCCTCCCCCATTATAGGTTATCAGGGCCAAGTTCAACTCGAGGGGATGCACTTCCCTATGACCATACGGAGGTTACCCTCACAAAGCCAGAGATCATATGTATCTCGGAGGTGACTACTATCCTATATGGAGGTTAACCTCATGAAGGAGCAACGTTTTACCCCCACTTAAATGGGACTGAGCTCGGGTAGAATGCTCATGAAATGATGCAACACAATATGTACCCCTTTTTGTGTGGTCCGACTCTCTTGAATCATCCCCACTGGAGTTTGCTAGGTGTCGACGTCGTTTTTGTCCGGGCCGAAATTCGTTGGACCTTTAAAGGCTCGTCGTGGTTTGGAGTCGACATCGGTAGTTTTGGATTGGGTACGACCAAAACCTGTAAAACTAGTCTGCGTCTGAACTGGAGTCAGGTCGGGAGTCGGTTACTCGTGGGGAAAGTTATAGCACCCCCACAACGCCCAAAATTGGTACCTAAAGGGGTTGTGTTGTCTAAAAGGCTTCAAAGATAGGGTTAATAGCACTATTATAAATGACGAAAATATGCAAATAAATCGAATAAATAAACAAAAAAATTAAACATGCCAAAAAATGATATAAAAAACAAATGAAAAATTAATATTTTATTCGAAAGCCATAATATTAAGTTAAATAATATTTAATCTCAAATTAGGAGAATTATTAGTTAAACATATTTAAAAGACTGAATCACGTTATTCACACAATTTTAAGATTGTCCTATAATTAAACTCAATTATAAGTCAAATTAAATAATTAATCGTCCATCTTAAAGAGAATTTAACAAAAAAATCTAAATGATTTACCCACTAAATTGAACTGATGTGAAACTTGTTACCTAATTATCTAACTAATTATGCAAATTAAAGATCTAATTAAAAGAAACTAAATATTAGGACTCATATTAAAAAGAAACAAACAAAACCTAAAATCTAAAAAAAATTAAAATAAAAGAGGAACCTAAAGAGTAATTTTGCCCTAAAATCCAAATTGATTGAAGGCAAAGCACAAAAATGTTTGCGTGCTCTTCTTCCCATGTCAGAATCGATTTCAAGACTCATCAATGAGCTGAAAACATTTTATTTTAATTGACACAACCCTGCCGCTGGCATTCAACCTGAGGAACCCATCTATTTTATATTCGATTCATTTTTTTATACTCACAATTTTCAACACTAATAGACATATTATTAAACATGTATTCGTTCCATTTTATACAAGAGAAAAAAATGAGTCTCTCCTTTTGTTTTATTCTTTGCTCTTTTTCTTTCTTATTTTCCTTCTAAAATCGGATTCAGAGTTACTTTTTTCAACCACAAATCAAATGAAACAAATCAAAAACTCAAGCTACGAACATGTCGCAATCACCTTTTTAAGGAGGCTTCGATTTTTTGGTAAAAACTTTAAAAAACACGGAGTCGCCACTAATATTTTTTGAAAAAAAGTGTGATCGGATCATTTTTAAAAATAAGATTATTTTAATAAAACGCTTTGTTTTAATAAAACAAAAATTTTGGTATGCGAAAATCAGAAAACAGGTTCGGGGGTCGGTTACGCGTGGGGAAGGGTTAGCACCTCCACGATGCCCAAAATTAGTACCTAATTGGTTTTAATTTTTTTTTCAAAACTGGAATTTGCAAGTTCACAAAGGTTCGACTTTATTTGTCAATTTAATGAATATTAGTATATTTTAACGGCCTTATCGCCCGAGAGATGAACTTTAATCACCGCCAACAATTCTGGCGCTAACCCGTCATTCCCGTTTGATAAAACACCACATTAAATTAATTTTACTTTTTCAAACAACAAAGAGATTTAGTGTGTTGAGCATTTTATTCATTTCTAAGTTCGATTATAAAGAAAACCCTAAAAAACGTCCAAGTCTTTTATTCATAAATTAAAATTCAAGTTTGCTTAAGTGTATTTTATTATTTTTTATGAAGAACATTTTTCAACAAAAACATGTTTCTAACTAATCTTTAGTCTTTAATCCTAAATTTTAAACCTAATTCTAAAAAAACAAGCAAGCAAACCTTTTTTACGTTTCTTTTCTTTTACTATTCCTTTAAAAAATTTATTTTTTAAAAGCCTAGACCCTTTTTACACTTTTTTCTACCTTTTCTCATTTTTATATTTTTCACCTTTTTATATTTTCCCTTTTCAAATCTTTTAAAAACAATTTATTTTTATTTTTCATTTTTTAGTTTTTCTTTTAAAACGACTCTTTTTAAAATAAATTTTATTTTTCCCTAGAAAACTTCCTTTCAAGTTTTTTTTTGGCTAAAGGGTCAAATTTGCCCTTGTAGTAATCCAAAATCAGCAATGTTGCCCCTACTTTTTTTCTCCGTAATTTTGCCCTCAAAGTTAGTCAATTGTAGCAATGTTGCCCTTTGACCGATTTTGACCGTTAAATGCTGACGTAGCAGTTAACGGTGCTGACGGGGAAATTTTACCCACGAAGTTATTCATGCAATTTTGCCCTCGAAGTCATTAATTGCATCACTTTTACCCTTGGTTTATTTAGTTTTTGAATAAAATTGGATAAATAATTTGGTTTTTTCGAGTTGAACTTTAACAAACAGAATATATGAAAAATCGATAACCAAATTGATGTAAATATCCTTTGAGTCCCTAGTAATTTTAAAAATAAGCAAAATGAGAACTCTCACAAAAAATCAAAATATTGTTCAATTTTTTAAAATCTATAAACTTAATAAAAATAAATACGATATACAAAAAAATTATTGAAAATAAACCAACGAGAAGCGTGTTAATTGAACGGCGAACGCGAACTATTCTATTCGAACGACGTTCGATTGACACACTTACCGACGATGGGTTGTTAGGAAAAAATGTACGGTGAACTCGAATCATGTGGCTCAGGTTGAATTCTGCTTTATCTTCTAGATATCCTTGTATTTATCTCCCATGCCCTTATCTCCCATGCCGTTTTCGCCGAACACCACTAATGTCGTTTTCTGAGATCATCGTACATTTTTTCCTAACAACCCATCATCGGTAAGTGTGTCAATCGAACGTCGTTCGAATAGAATAATTCGTGTTCACTGTTCAATTAACACGCTTCTCGTTGGTTTATTTTCAATATTTTTTTTTGAATATCGTATTTATTTTTATTAAGTTTATATATTTTTTTAAAAATTGAATAATATTTTGATTTTTTGTGAGAGTCCTCATTTTGCTTATTTTTAAAATTACTAGGGACTCAAAGGATATTTACATCAATTTGTTAATCGATTTTTCATATATTCTGTTTGTTAAAGTTCAACTCGAAAAAACCAAATTATTTATCCAATTTTATTTAAAAACTAAATAAACCAAAAGCAAAAGTGCTGCAATTAATTACTTTGAGGGCAAAATTGCATGAATGACTTTGAGAGTAAAATTGCCCCGTCAGCACAGTTAACTGCCACGTCAACATTTAACGGTCAAAATCGGTCAAAGGGCAACATTGCTACAATTGACTGACTTTGAGGGCAAAATTACAGAGAAAAAAAGTAGGGGCAACATTGCTGATTTCGGATTACTACAGGGGCAAATTTGACCCTTTAGCCTTTTTTTTTCAAAATTTATTTTTTCTTGAAACCTTAAACTCTTATTTTTAAATCCTTTTCCTTTTTCTTTTAAAAAGCAAAACTTTACGACTTATTTATTTTTTCTAAAAAAAAAATTCATTTACCTTTTTTTTTTCAAAATCACACAACCCATTTATGATTAAATCCCAATTTCAAAAAAAAAATCTTTTTTTTTTTTATGTTTTTAAACAAAATCAAGTCCCTTTATTATTTCTACCCACACATTATTACTTTTTCCTAATTAAATCCCTAACTTAATTTTTTTCAATTAAACCATATTTATTCATTTTATTATTGCATTTTTTATTTAAACATGCTAAAAAAATCATTACAACACTTCAAAAGATCTAAAAATCCTAAAAACTTTTTTAAGCATGCAAAATTTTTGAATGATCAAACTAAAACTAAAACGAAAATTTAAAAACAAAAAAGTTATCGGAATCATGAGCGATTTTCCGACTTTTAGAAAGCAACCTAAAATTAACAAACAACACAAACACAAACACCAAAAATTCATCCAAGAACAAGCAAAATAAATCAATTAAAAATAAAATGAAAAGAAAGCTAGAAATTGTACCGAAAAACAACGAACGAAGAACTCGGATCCGGGCTTCTCGAAATGCTCCAAATCGCCTCCGGAAAATTGCTTCCAAACTCGAACCTCTACTAAAAAATTCCAACAACTCTTGAACAATTTTTTTAGAGAATTTTTGGATTTTTTCCTAAGCTTTTTCAAGTGGTTTTTTTACTTCCAATTGTGTGTTGAACAAATGGGTAAATGGGGGGTTTTTATAGCTATCTTGAGCTTGCAAATCAAGCTATAATCCGAGTTTCAATCCCTAAATTGGAGCCAAAATCAGACCAATGGCTTGATCCTCGGAAAAACCCTCAAAATATCCCGATTTGGTTCAAAATCGGGATCGAATTTCCCATTGATTCGAGCCTAGGGTTTGACTCCTTTCACACTGTTTTTACAGATTCCGGCGAGCACATGCGGCGACGGCGAGCGGGGTTGGTAGCGGCAAGGCGGATCGGCTGGTACCAGTGGCGTTGGCAGCCGCGGCCGTAGACTCTGGCCGGCCACCATGAAGGTCACGATAAGGGTTTGGTTGGGGAGCCAGCCCGCGCGCGTTGAGCCCATGGCGCGCCCTGATTCCCCCTTTCCTTTTTTTCGTTTTCTTTCTTCTTCTTTTTTCTGTTTTTTATATCTCATTTATTATTATTTTTTCACTTCACTTTATTATTTTGTACCATAATTATTATTTTTTTCCTTTTCACTTTTTTAAAAGTGGACTTCATAATAAAAAAATTGGCCTTGTTCTTTTTTTATTTAAGAGTGGGCTTTAAAATAAGCTTTTTAAGGATGGGTCTTTGCTTATTTAAAAAGTGGGCTTTAAAACGATTTTTTATATTTTTAATATATTTTTCTTTTTCTATTTTTTTATTATTAAAAATTAAGGTAAAAATTTAGTGACAACAACTGCCCCTCTTTGCTTATCTTTGTGCAACAAAGATAAAGAAAAGTCAAGAAGACGCTAATTTTCACCGATTTACTGGTTGGCTCCATTCTCCAAATGCCCGAACGGATAGGCGTGCTATATTCTTCTAACACTCGAATAGCTGAGCTGGGTTCCATTCTCTATACACCTGAACATATAGGCTGGTTCTATTTCCCTAATGCTCAAATAGCTAAGTTGGGTTCCATTCTCCAAATGCTCGAACGGATCGGCTGGTTCTATTCTCCTTATTCTCGAATAGCTAAGCTGGGTTCTATTCTCCAAATGCCCGAACGGATAGGCTGGTTCTATTCTCTTTATGCTCGAATAGCTAAGCCGGGTTCCATTCTCCAAATGCCCGAACGGATAGGTTGGTTATATTCTCCTTATGCTCGAATAGCTAAGTTGGGTTCTATTCTCCCAAAATGCCTAAACAGCTGAACTGGACTTTGTTCTCCCAAATGCTCAATTAGGCCAAGTCTTCTGAAACTTTCATCCTCCTTATGCTTGGATGAATATGCAAATTCTCATTTGAAAAGGTCTTCTATGTACCTAAAAAAACAAAATGCAACATGCAATACATTTATGATGTGCATGTCCCTAGGGATGTCTAGAATATGAATGCATGACAAGTTTCTCCTTTTAAAACTCCTTTTACTTAAATCATTTTCTTGATTTTAATGGAATTCTGGTCATCGAGGCCAACCCGATTAACATGAACTCTCTCATGAACTTGCGTGGGTAAACAATTTGCTTCACTTTCCTTTCAACCCTTCCTGGCTTTTTGGCTTCGAATTCACCATTCCATGGGATTAGGCCATCTCCTTTGCTTGGAATTCACTCGTGAGTTATGAAGAACTCTAGCTTTTGCTTCACTTTCTGATCTTCTGCTGATTGGTTCCATCTTTACATCCTATTCTCACTTCATTGGAAATATTTAATCCTTATCTATCTTCCTAGTCAACATATTCATATTCAAGGAAAAACTCCCTAAGTCAAGTTTCGACCTTTTAAGGCTATTCTTATCATCATATATGGAAGGCTGGTGGCTAAGAAATGTTGTTTAAGCTCCCAAACATTTACATGGTTTTTCTTTCTTTTAAAGAATTTTGCAACAAGGCTTTATCTTTTTCTTCATTAAGCATTTTAACACCATATGCCCCGAATAATAATTATGGAACACTTCATAGTCCCTGAACTTTTAAAACATTCTCAAAGTAATGCTCAAAACTCTTTTGCATATATAAATGATTGTCAAATCCATTGATCCTTATTTCAAAGCAAGATTCTAGGGAAGGAAACAAGAAAAATCCATGTAACAAATTTTATTAATGTTGTGGCAAACACAAAAAGGGTTTATAAAAAGGAAGGGAAACACGTATTCAAATATCAATAGTCCAAACTTCCCCTTCCAAACACCAAAAGTAATCTTAAACGCCGCCAGTGTCGAGGAAACCTTTGGGTACAATGCATGATCTTTGAAACCCCAGAATCTATTATATTATTTGAGCAGCCCTTACGGGTTTTCAGCTCAGGCCCTCCTTTGGTTTCAAAACGCCCTGTGCGGGTTTTCATTTTGAACCCTCCTCTTTCTTTCTTTTTTCTCTCTTTTTTTCTTCAGGCATAATACTTCTTGACAGTATTAGAGTTTACCTGGTTTTGAAACTCATCACCATCCATCTCAGCTAAAATCAATGCTCCACCAGAAAGAACCTTTGTCACAATGTACGGTCCTTCCTAATTAGGTGCCCATTTTCCTCGGGGATCACTTTGAATTGGAAACTTCTTCTTTAAGACCAAATCACCTTCTTGGAATTCTCTAGGGCGAACCTTCTTTTCATAAGCCCTAATCATTCTTCTTTGGTACATTTGACCATGACATACATCTTTCAGCCTCTTTTCTTCAATTAAGATAAACTGATCATACCTTGCTTGAACCCATTCTGCTTCATCTAACTTGTCTTCCATCAAAACACGCAACGATGGTATCTCAACCTCGATTGGTAGCACAACTTCAACTCCATATACTAATGAGAACAGAGTTGCCCTAGTAGATATTCGTATCGTTGTTCAATATGCATACAGAGCAAATGGTAACTTTTCATGCCAGTCTTTATAAGTATCAATCATCTTTGCAACTATCTTCTTAATATTCTTATTGGCCGTTTCTACTGCACCATTCATCTTTTGGCGGTATACTACTAAGTTGTGATGCTTAATGTTGAACTGCTCACAAACCCCAACAATTATTCGGTTGTTCAAATTAGAGGCATTGTCAGTAATTATGCTTTCTGGTAGACCATATCGACAAAAGATCTCTTTCCTTAAGAAATTACAAACGGTAGACCTAGTTACATTTGCATATGAGGCCGCTTCCACCCACTTTGTGAAGTAATCAATAGCTACCAAGATAAAGTGATGACCATTTGACGCTTTCGGATGAATCTGGTCAATGACATCTATGCCCCACATAGAGAACGACCATGGAGACGACATGACATGAAGAGACTGAGGAGGCGCGTGAACCTTGTCTGCGTAAACCTGACACTTGTGGCATTTGCAGGAATAATTAATGCACTCCCCTTCCATTGTTGGCCAGTAATATCCGAAACGCATAATTCTTCTTGCCACAGTGAAACCACTAGGGTGGGTTCCACAAATTCCCTCATAGAATTCTTCCAAAATCAATTGCGCTTCATTTGCATCCACGCATCTTAGTAATACCTGGTCTCGACTTCGTTTGTATAGGATCTCCCCATCAAGGATGTATCATGATGCCATTTTCTTGATCATTTTCTTTTCATTTTCTGAAGCATGTGTTGGGTATTGTTGCAGCTTTAAGTACTATAAGATATCATGGAACCACGATAAATCGTCTTCTTTTTCTTCTATATTTTAACAATATGTCGAGGACTCCATCATTTGTAACTTAATGGGTATCATCTCCGAACCCTCACTTGCTTTAAACATGGCAGCCAACGTTGCTAACGCGTCAGCCATCTGGTTGTCTTCTCTTGGGAGATGCTTAAAAGTAACCACCTTGAATTCTTTAGTTAACTCAAGGACCAAATTGTGATACTCTATCAATTTTGCATCTTTTGTTTCCCATTCACCACGTGTTTGGTAGATGGTCAATGCTAAATCTCCATAGATTTTCAACTTTCGGATTTTTTTGTCGATGGCTTCCCTTAGGCTCAATATACATGCCTCATATTCTGCCATGTTATTAGTGTAGAAGAATTTCAAACGACAAGTAAAAGGATAATAATCTCCTTCTGGCGAAACCAAAACTGCCCCAATTCCTCGTCCCAAAGCATTCACAGCACCATCGAAACTCATGACCCCAGATTCTGGTTGTGACTTTTCATCTTCCATAATACACATTAAATCTTCATCGAGGAAATTGAAATCTAATGCCTTATAATCATCTTGTGCACGACTGGCAAGAAAATCTGCTATAGCACTTCCTTTTACCGCTTTCTGATTCACACACTGATTGTCGTATTCTGAAAGCAACATCTGCCATCGCACTATTCTTCTTGATAGGGCTGGAGCTTCGATTATAAACTTCAATGGATCTAACCGTGAGATCAACCATGTGGTATGATACAACATATACTGTCTATGCCTCTTAGTGGCCCATACAAAGCCTAACAATTTCCCAGATGTAACCCCAAATGTGCATTTGGCAGGATTAAGCTTTAACTGAAACTTTCTCAATTATTGAAAAAGCTTACTCAGGTTCACTAGATGCTCTTCTTCAGTTCTGGACTTGGCGGTCATATCATCCACATAAACTTCTATTTCCTTATGCATCATGTCATGAAAAAGAGTGATCATAGCTCTCTGATACGTTTCCCCTACATTCTTCAATCCAAAAAGCATTACTTTATAACAGAAGGTTCCCCAAAGCGTTACGGAACTAGTCTTTTCCATGTCTTCTGGGCACATCTTTATTTGATTGTAACCGTAAAATCTATCCATGAACGAGAAAAGTGAATGACCAGCTGTATTGTCGACCAAGGTGTCAATATGTGGAAGCGGAAAGTTGTCTTTGGGGCTTGCTTTATTAAAATCCCTGTAAGCGACGCACATTCTTACTTTTCCATCCTTCTTGAGCACTGGGACGATGTTTGCCACCCATTCTGGATATATAGCTACCTCGAGGAATCCTGCATTGTACTGCTTCTTAACCTCGTCTCTGATTTTCAAAAGATGCCTTTATATTCTTGTAGAAGCTCAATCAAATGTTGTCGTGACTCAACTGAGATGGTGGTACCAATCTTTACTTCTCGTTTCTCTTCTTCAGTCTCAAGATTCAAAACCTCTAACTCTTCTCTGTGTGGTAGAATTTGCTTTTCCTCTTCTTCTACCATTCTAAGCAGATCATCAGACAAGTCATACCCTTCTTCATCACTAGTACTCTCAACTCCCTCTAAACATAATGGTAGCTCAAAATTAACCTCAGAATCTGATTCGGAGTCATTTGGACCATTGATATCTAAAAACCTGCAAATAAAAGTAGACAATATATATATACCAAGAAAGAAAGAATAAATGAAATGATATGATTTGTTATGTTTTAAGGGTTTGTTTTTGCCTTTTGGGGTTTATGATCTTTTGGTTTTTGGTGCTGTGAAAGAAAGTTTGCCACAAGATATAATTGCGGAAAATGCATCTTTTATTGAAATCTGAATCATGGTTTTGACAATAGACCCTTTTTACATAAGATCTCTAATTACCCTAGGGCCTAAGGGAAAAAGAGTTGGTTTTCAGAATTACTCTGAGGCAGTCTTAAAAACTTCAGGGACCATCTCCGCGGTCTAGTTCTTCAGTTCAACATAGGGGAAAATCTTGGACAAAAATTTGTTTTCTTCTTCCTCCTCGTCTTTGATGGCATTAATGCTTAAATCCTCAAAAACCTTTCATAATTCATTTTCCCTTTCTCCTCCTCATCAAAGCGGGCATTAGGGTCTAAGAGTCCTTCAGCCTTGAAGGTGGTGCTTAGGGGAGGGTACGTCATTGGCTCCCACTAAACTTCTTCTCCACTCAACCCCAACTTCCTTCTCTCTTGTTGCCTTTTGAATTATGCTTTTCTTTGCCATTTGGTGGGCTTGAAGCTCAAACTGAATTGGGGTTTCTTTATTGGGATCTCCACTCGGTAAAGCCTCCATCGATGGTTTCTTCCAAATCCCAATCCAACCTTGGCTCCTTTTCCAAGTGTTTGCTTTACTTGCATCTTCGTGCAACTTGAAGTTCTGGCACTTTACTTCCTTCAGTGACGAAGGTTGCATTGACTAACTCCAATGTTCTGAAATGACATTCAAGTGCCCCTTCATCTACTTGAATGTGTGGTGTATCGGTGATCACTGATGCAATGATTTCTTTCTCCGCACCAACTGTGATTAAATGTCCATCAATGACAAACTTTAATTTCTGATGAAGAGTAGAGGGCATTGCACCTACTGTGTGAATCCATGGGCGCCCGGGCAAACAACTATAACTAGGGTTTATGTCCATAACCACGAAATCTACCTCAAATGTTGATGGCCCAATCTGTATGGGAACTTCAATCTTTCCTAACACATCTTTTTGGGTTCCGTCAAAGGCCCATACTTTATTTTGATAAGCTCTCATGTGGGAGATATCAATAGGTAACTTTTTCAACGTTGCTAAAGGGAGAACATTCAAATCTGATTTGTTGTCAATGAGAACTCCTAGTAGCATGTATCTTTTGCATCTTGTAGAAATGTGGAGAAGCTTGCATGATCCTCTTCCCTCTGTGGGTATTTCTTCGTCACTGAATGATATGAAGTTATTAACTGCAATATTATTGACTAACATGTCCATCTTGTTAGCCGTGATCTCTTTCGACACAAATGTTTTGTTCAACACTTTCAACAAAGCATCCCGATGACCCTCGGAGCTTAATAGTAACGATAGCATAGAAATTTGGGTCGAAAGTTTATGTAGTTTCTCCACCACACTGTATTCACCGTGCTTAAGTATTTTCAAAAACTCTTGAGCCTCCAATTCTTTCATTGGTTCATGAATCACTGGTGTTTTCTCTTGGAAGAAGTCTTTTCTCTTTCCTTATCTTGCTGATTAGCGGCTTTTCTCTGTGCCGCATCTCTATCTTTAATTTCTAGAGTTGAATAAAGTCTTCCACTTATGGTGAAACGGCTTACCTCGTTAACGAGTTCTTTCTTTCCTCCTCAACTGTCGATCTCCTTGGACCCATTCTTGTGCAAGCATAATTCCAAGGGACTTGTTTATTGTCCTTATAGGGAAATAGGGCTGGTGCCTTCACAATCAATCGCGAAGTCACACTTCTAGATGGCTCACTAACCCCTACCTTAGTCTTGATCACTAAGCGCTTCATTCCTCTGTAGATATTTTTAGAGGATGATTCCTCTGATGCGCAGACTTCCATCCCTTGTTCTTCCTGCACATAAAATTCTAACTCTTTGCGGTCAATCTTTGCTTGTACTAATTGCTTAAACTTCAAGCAATTTTCAATATCATGCCCCTCTTGCTGGTGGTATTCACAATACAATCCTTCAATTGTTGATTCTTCAAATCTCCCTTATATCACCCCGGCTTTGACTATCTGGTCCATACCCATTTCATGGATGCCTTAACCTCGAAAACATGTTTCTTGTTGGTGTGAGCTTCTTCCTCTATGATGGCATTTATTCCGTTCTCCTGGTGGTTTGGCAACGGATTTCCTTTATCCTCGGAAGTTTCAAATGAAAACATACCTGATTTTCTTAAATCATCCACCACCCTTTTGAATGCAGTACAATTTTCGATGGTATGCCCCTCACTCCTGCATGGTATTCACATCAGGCCATCTCGTCGTACAACGGTGGATATGGAGGAGAGAATGGAGGGACATGTCTTGGTAGCACCATCTGTGATTTGACTAACTCGGTGAACAACTTCGCATACATCATTGGGATGGGAGGAAAGTAGGGTCTCGAATTTCCTTGATATCTTCCCTCTCCTTTTGGGGCATTTGCAACCGTCGTAGCTGAGGTGTTGGGCTTGTTGAACACCACACCTATTGAATAACTAGGGTTATAGACATTCGTCGCATTGACTTCATTGTTGTCCTTCTTCCTATATGTCTTCTTCATTTCCCCATTGTCCAACCTTCCACTCTTCATGGCTGCTAGGATGAGTTCACCATTCATTAACATGTCCGCAAAGTTCTTCGTAGCATGATTGAGCATGCGATCATAAAAAGGACCCTTTAGAGTTTCCACAAACATCGGGGTATTCTCGTTTTCTAGTAACGGTGGCTGCACTTGTGCCACTACATCCCTCCACCTTTGTCCGTATTATCGTAAGCTCTCATGGTGTTTTTGCTCCATCCTTTGTAAGACCAAATGGGTTGGGACCATGTCTGAAACATGCTTGTATTGCTCACTGAAGGCTCTGGAAAGATCCCTCTATAATTTGATGTTCACCCGACTTAGATGCGAATACCAACGTGCAACAGATCCTACTAAACTATCTTGAAAGTAGTGAATGAGCAGCTTCTCATTGTCAAGGTACATTGACATCTTTCTACAGTACATAGTTAGATGTGCCGATGGGCATGTGGTCCCATTGTATTTCTCAAAGTCTGGGATCTTGAATTTTGGTGGCGCAACTAAATCAGTTACCAAGCTCAGATCCTTGGCATCTATTCAACCAAAAGTAGCTCCATCTTGGAAGGACTTGAGCATCCCTTCTAACTTTTCGTACTTTTCTTCCAACTTCTTCTTAGTTCGAGCCTTATCAACGACTTCATCGAGGTCAGGAACCTCGTAATTATTAGCCTCCACATTTGGAACATGAGTGCAAGATTTTGCTATATGGATGGGTGTTTTGGCCTTTGCAGCAGCATCCTTCCTAAAGGTCATTCCCGGGAATTGTGGAATGTCAATAGTGTTCCCTCCTTCTTCAACCACATCCGGGTCCTTGAATCCTAGCATAGCAGCTATTGAACTGACCGTCTTTTGATGAACTGCCTCAACTTGTTGTTTTAGGTCAACCTCCATTTTCTCTAGCTTATCTTGAAGTTCTTTTGGTTCGCCTCCAAAGTTGTCAATCTTTCCTCAGAGATCATGGCTCAGGTTTGGGCTCGTGTACCGTATTTATGAGTTGTCTTAGCAATTTTGGATATTTCATCATTTTTATTATTTAGTTAGTTTATGACATGAATGAATATATGCACAAATGAATTAAAAAACAACAACAAAGTAAACAAGACAATGCAAATGCATGAATGCAGTCGAAAGGGCATCAATCCCATTAAAACCCTGATCATGAAAAGAAACTCTTTATTGAATAAGAAACTCCTTGATTTCTTCAACTAGCCACATTAGTCTTGGTCCAACTTCTCCAACGGGCTTGATATACTGACGAAGGGCTGCAGCTTCAGTTGCTAACATTGTCACGTGCTTGGTTCTACTCCTTTTAAGAGCTTTCCATTCATAATTGAACAATTTTCCAAAATCAACCCCTTCTAAATATGAAATGATGCACATGCAAAATAAACAGAGATTAATAAAGCAAGGAAAATGAAACAGATAAAACAATCAATAATTTAAATGCACGATAATTTCGGGCTAGCAATTCAGGAAATGTCTCCATGGATTATTCCTGTGACTCAACACCTTAGGATTTCTGCATGGCTCTATTAGGGGTAGGCTCTAAATTCTCAAACTTGGTTTGGTTCTAAAAAGGTACCTGAGTTGTCCTTGTTGTCCCCTACTAAGGGTAGCAAGGCCCTCGATTCTCACCCATTATAGGCTTCAAACGAATTGAGTTCAACTCAAGAGGACTCACCACGGAAGCCTTCTCGAAGAATCAATATCCTTGCGAAGGCAAAGGGAATGAGTTCCGAAGGTACTGGCTAAGCTCATACGAAGAATCAATATTCTTACATGAGCAAAGCGTGTTCCCCCCACTTAAACGAACAGGACAAAGCTCGGGGATAGAGCTTGGAATTAAGTCTTATATGCGTAAAATAGAATTATATTCATTTAAACGGACAAATAAATAGAACCTATCGGGAACTTGCAAATTCTATATTTAAAAAAACATATTTTTGAAAACCAATTAGAACCAATTTGTGGTCTAACCCTTTTTTGTTTTTATTTAAAAAACAAAAACAATTCCCAGCGGAGTTGCCAAGCTGTCGCAACCACCTTTTTAGGGAGGCTTCGACTTTTTGGTGAAAACTTAAAAAAACACGGAGTTACCACCAATCTTGTTTTGAAAAAAATGTGATTGGATCACTTTTAAAATAGGGTTATTTTAATAAAAAGCTTTGTTTTAATAAAACAACAGTCTTGGTCTGCGAAAATCAGAAAATAGGGTCGGTGGTCGGTTACGCGTGGGGAATGGTTAGCACCCCCACAACGCCCAAAATTGGTACCTAATTGGTTTTAAAATCCTTTTCAAAACTAGAATTTGCAAGTTCACAAAGGTTCGACTTTATTTTTTCGTTTAATGAATATTAGTCTATTTTAACGACCTTATCGCCTGGGAGATGAACTTTAACCACCGCCAACATTTCTGGCGCTAACCCGTCATTCCCGTTTGATAAAACCCCGCATTAAATTAATTTCACTTTTTCAAACAACAAAGAGATTTAGTGTGTTGAGCATTTTATTCATTTCTAAGTTCGTTTATAAAGAAAACCCTAAAAAATGTCTAAGTCTTTTATTCCTAAATAGCTGCTATGCTAGGATTCAAGGACCCGGGTGCGGTTGAAGAAGGAGGGAACACTACTGCCATTCCACGATTCCCAGGAATGACCTTTAGGAACGAGGCTACTGCAAAGGCCAAAACACCCATCCATGTAGCTGAATCTTCTACTCATGTTCCAAATGTGGAGGCCAATAATTACGAGGTGCCTAACCTCGATGAAGTCGTCGATAAGGATCAAACTAAAAAGAAGTTGGAAGAAAAGTACGAAAAGTTAGAAGGGATGCTCAAGTCCTTCTAAGATGGAGCAACTTATGGTGGAATGGATGCCAAGGATCTGAGCTTGGTAACTGATTTAGTTGCGCCACCAAAATTCAAGATCCCAAACTTTGAGAAATACAATGGGACCACATGCCCGTCGGCACATCTAACTATGTACTGTAGAAAGATGTCAATGTACCTCGACAATGAGAAGCTGCTCATTCACTACTTTCAAGACAGCTTAGAAGGATCTGCTGCACGTTGGTATTCACAACTAAGTCGGGTGAACATCAAATCATGGAGTGATCTGTCCAGAGCCTTCAGTGAGCAATACAAACATGTTTTATACATGGTCCCTACCCGTTTGATCTTACAAGGGATGGAGCAAAAAAACCATGAGAGCTTCTGACAATACGCACAAAGGTGGATGGATATAGCGGCACAAGTGCAGCCACCGTTGCTAGAAAACGAGATTACCCCGAAGTTCGTGGAAACTCTAAAGGGGTCCTTTTTATGACTGTATGCTCAATCATGATATGAAGAACTTTTTGGACATGCTAATGAATGTCAAAGCACTGATAGTTGAAGAAGTATGTCCTTCTAGCTAGGAGTACAAAATCACTGGATTAAGTGAGCAAAGATCATATTTTTTTCATGAGTCGAAAAAATACAGTGAATAAGTATAATTGATTATTAGGATTGGGCGAGAAAACGTGCAGAAAAATTAATTTTGAGAAAAATAATTCAAAAAGTAAAATAAATGAGACATGCATTCATGTTTTAGGCATCCCTATGGGCATGCACATCATAATTGCATTGAATATCTCATTTTTCAGGTACACGAAGGACCTTTCAGTAAAAGAACCCGCCTATCTGTTCGGGCATTTGGAGAATGGAACCCACTTATTCATCCAAGTGTAAGGAGAATGAAACACTTTTTGGAACCTGCTTATTCATCCGAGCATAAGGAGGATGAAGTTTTTTCAGAAGATTCGACTAGCCGTTCAGGCGTATGGAAAATTGAGGTTGCTCATTCATCCAAGCATAAGGAGGATGAAGTTCTTTAGAAGATTCACCTATTCGTTCATGCGTAAGGAGAATGGAGTTCTCTTATTCATCCAAGCATAAGGAGGATGAAATTTGTTCAGAAGATTCGCCTATCCGCTCAGGCGTAAGGAGAATGAAGTTCGCTTATTCATCCAAGCATAATGAGGATGAAGTTTTTTAGAAGATTCACCTAGTCATTTTGGTGTAGGGAAAATGGAGTTTTCTTATTCATCTAGACATAATGAAGATGAAGTTTTTCAGAAGATCTGCTTATCTATTCGAGCGCAAGGAGAATAGAACCCGCTTATTCATCTAAGCATAAGGAGGATGAATTTTTTTTAGAAGATTCACTTATCCATTCAGGCGTAAGGAGAATGGAATTCACTTATTCATCCAAGCATAAAGAGGATCAAACCTTTCAGAACCCACTTATTCATCCAAGCATAAGGAGGATGAAATTTTTCAGAAGATTCACCTATCCGTTCGGGAGGAAAGAGAATGTTTGCTTATTCATCCAAGCATAAGGAGGATGAAATATTTGGAAGCATGTTCGCTTATTCATCCAAGCATAAGGAGGATGAAATATTTGGAAGAATCCACCTATTTGTTTGAGCATTTGGGAGAATAGAACCCAGCTCAATTATTCGGGCATTTGGGAGAATAGAACCCATCTTAGCTATTCGAGCGTAAGGAGAATAGAATTAGCCTATCTGTTTGAGCATGGAACCCAGCTCAAATATTCGGGCATTTGGGAGATTAGAACCCAGCTCAGTTATTCGAGCATAAGGAGAATAGAATCGACCTATCCGTTTGGGCGTTTTGATAATGGAATCCGCTCATCTATTTTGGAAAAAGGAGAATAAAACCAACCTATCTGTTCGGGCGTTTGGAGAATGGAATTCGCTCATCTATTCGGGCATTTGAAGAATGGAGCCAGTTGGAAAATCGGTGAAAATCAATGCCTTTATGTCTTTGCTTTATTTTTGTTCCACGGAGATAAGTAAAGAGGGGCAGCTGTTGTCACTATATTTTCACCTCAATATTAAATAATCTCAAAAAAATAAAAAAAATCCTTTTCACTTTAAATAGTAAAAGGCACGCCTTTACTAAAAAACCCATTCTTTGCAACGCCCACTTCAAAAGGAAAAAAAGCCCACTTTGAAATTTAAGCCCATTTTTAAAAAGAAAGAAAAAAATAGAAAAAAGAAGAAAATGTGATAATAATTAAACCAAGTAGTATTGGTGGAAATTAATGTAGGAAAAAAGGAAAATGAAAACAAAAAATAATAAATAAAAAAAGAAAAGCAAAAAAAGGGACCAAACGCGCGGCCACGCGCTTGATCCAGCATCCAAACCCTAGCCCGAAAAACCCATGTTCGAGGCTGCTGATTCCGTCCACCATCTACCGGTCACGGTTGGTGACGTTGCTGGTATCGGCCGATCCGCCTCGCCGCCGTCAACCTAATGCCACCAACCCCCGCTCGCCGCCGCCACCTGTGCTCGTCAGAATCTGCAAAAAACCGATACAAAAGGTCAAACCCTAGGCTCGAATCAAGAGGAAAATTCAGCTTTGATATTGAACCAAATCAGATAAGGATTGAGGGGTTTTACCGAAATCAAGTTCTTGGTCTGATTTTGGCTCTAATTTGGGGATTAAACGCGGATATTTGCAAGCTCAAGTTGTGTATAAACCCCCATTCCTCTCCATTGTTGAACACACCAATTGGAAGTGAAAAACCACTTGATAAAAAAGCTTAGGGAAAAAATCCAAAAATTCTTTAAAAAATTGTTCGAGAGTTGTTGGAATTTTTTAGTAGAAGTTCGAGTTTGGAAGCAATTTTCCGGAGGCGATTTGGAGCATTTCCAGAAGTCCGGATTCGAGTTCTTCGTTCGTCATTTCGGTAAAATTTCTATCTTTTTTTCATTTTGATTTTTATGCTTGTTCTTGGATGAATTTTTTGGTGTTTGTGTTTTAGTGAATTTTAGGTTGCTATCTCGAAGTCGGAAAAACCGTTTTACGATTTCGGTAACATTTTTGTTTTAAATTTCCGTTTTAATTTTAGTTTGATCTTTAAAATTTTTTGCATGCTTAAAAAATATTGTTAGGAATGTTTTGATCTTTAGGAATGTAAAAATAATTTTAAAAGTGTTTAAATTAACATACAAGAATAAAATGAATCAATGTGGCTTAATTGAAAAAAAACTTAAAGTTAGGGATTTAATTAGGAAAAAACAATAATGTGTGGGTAGAAATAATAAAAGGGCTTGATTTTGTTTAAAAAATATAAAAAAGTTTTTTTCAATTGGGATTTAATAATAAATGGGTTGTGTGATTTTGAAAAGAAAAAGAAAAATTCTATTTTTAGAAAAAATAAATAAATCGTAAAATTTTGTTTTTAAAAGGAAAAAAATAAAAAAGATTTAAAAATAAGAGTTTAAGGTTTCAAGGAAAAAAATTTTGAAAAAAAAATTAAAAGGAAATTTTCTAAAAAAATAAAGTTTATTTTAAAAATAAAGGGTCGTTTGAAAAGAAAAACTAAAAAAATGAAAGTAATTTTTTTTAAAAGAGAATTTTTTTTTTCAAAAAGAAAAATATAAAGAGTAAAACAACGTAAAAATTTAAAAAGGTAAAAAAAATGTAAAAAGAGTCTTGGCTTTTAAAAAGTAAAAAAAAAAATAAAGTTTTTTTAATAGGAATAATAAAAGAAAAGAATCGTAAAAAGAGTTTGCTTGCATGTTTTTTTTAGAAATAAGTTTAAAATTTAGGATTAGGGACTAAAGCTTAGATAGAGATATGTTTTATTGAAAAATGTTCTTCACAAAAAATAATAAATTACACTTAAGCATATTTGAATTTGAATTTAGGAATAAATAAAATGCTGAACACACTAAATCTCTTGTTTGAAAAAGTGAAATTAATTTAATGCGGTGTTTTATCAAATGGGAATTACGGGTTAGCGCCAGAAATGTTGGTGGTGATTAAAGTTTATCTCTCGAGCGATATGGCTGTTAAAATAGAATAATATTCATTAAACGGACAAATAAAGTCGAACCTTTGTGAACTTGCAAATTCTAGTTTTGAAAACGATTTTAAAACCAATTAGGTACCAATTTTGGGCGTCGTGGGGTGCTAACCCTTCCCCACGCGTAACCGACCCCCGAACCTGTTTTTCTGAGTTTCGTAGACCAAAACTATTTTTTTTATTAAAGAAAAATGTTTTATTAAAATAACCTTATTTTTAAAAGTTATCCAACCACACTTTTTTTTTCAAAAAAAGATTGATGGCGACTCCGTGTTTTTTTTTTATGTTTTTACAAAAAAGTCGAAGCCTCCCTAAAAAAGTGGTTGCGACAGCTTGGCGACTCTGCTAGGGATTGTTTTTGTTTTTTAAATAAAAACAAAAGAGGGTCGGGCCATAAATGATTTTAAATCGTTTTCAAAAAATGAAGTTTTTAAAAAATATGGAATTTGTAAGTTCATATTAGGTTCAATTTATTTGTCCGTTTAAATAAATACAACTTTATTTTACGCATTTAAGACTTAATTCCGAGCTTTTTCCCGTTCGTTTAAGTCGGGGTAAATATGCTTTGCTCATGTAAGAATATTGATTCTTCGTATGAGCCTAGAAAGTACCTTCGGGACTCATTCCCTTTGCCTTCGTAAGGATATTGATTCTTCGAGAAGGCTTCGGTGGTGAGTCCTCCAGAGTTGAACTCGATTAGTTTGAAGCCTATAATGGGTGAGAATCAAGGGCCTTGCTACCCTTAGTAGGGGACAACAAGGACAACTCGGGTACCCTTTTAGAACCGAACCAAGTTTGAGAATTTAAAGCCTACCCAAATAGAGCCGTGTGGAAAGCCTAGGGTGTTGAGTCGTAGGAATAATCCGTGGAGACATGTCCTGAAATGTTGGAATGTCGGCCCAGAATTATCGTGCAGTTAAATTGTTTTTGACTGTTTCATTTGCTGTTCCGTTTTTATTAATCTCTGTTTCCTATCTTGTTTATTTTTGCATGTGCATCATTTCATATTTAGAAAGGGTTGATTATCGAAAATTGTTCAAATTATGAATGGAAAGCTCTTAAAAGGAGAAGGACCAAGCACGTGACAATGTTGGCAACCGAAGCTGCAACTCTATGTCGGTACATCAAGCCCATTGGAGAAGTTGGACCAAGACTCATGTGGCTAGTTGAAGAAATTAAGGAGTTAGGCGTTCAAGCAGAAAAATATTTGTAATTTGAAAAAAAGAAGAAAATATGTAATAAAAACTTTCGTATTTAATAAAGATTTTCCTTTCATGAGATGATTTTCAATAGAATTGATGGCCCTTCGACTGCATTCAAGCATTTGCATTATCTTGTTTGCATTGTCTTGTTTGCTTTTTTTTTAATTCATTTGTGTATACATTCATTCATGCCATAAAGTAACTTAATAATAAAAATGATAGAATATCCAAAATTGCTAAGACAACTCATAAATACGGTACACAAGCCCAAACCCAACCCATGAACTCTGAGGAAAGATTGACAACTTTGGAGGCGAACCAAAAGAACATTCAAGATAAGCTAGAGAAAATGGAGGTTGACCTGAAACAACAAGTTAAGGCAGTTCATCAAAAGACGGTCAGTTCAATAGCTGCTATGCTAGGATTTAAGGACCCGAATGCGGTTGAAGAAGAAGGGAACACTACTGCCATTCCACGATTCCCAGGAATGACCTTTAGGAAGGAGGCCGCTGCAAAGGCCAAAACACCCATCCATGTAGCTGAATCTTCCACTCATGTTCCAAATGTGGAGGCCAATAATTACGAGGTGCCTAACCTCGATGAAGTCGCCGATAAGGCTCGAACTTAGAAGAAGTTGGAAGAAAAGTACGAAAAGTTAGAAGGCATGCTCAAGTCCTTCCAAGATGGAGCTTCTTATGGTGGAATGGATGCCAAGGATCTGAGCTTAGTAACTGATTTAGTTGCGCCACCAAAATTCAAGATCCCAGACTTTGAGAAATACAATGAGACCACATGCCCATCGGGACATCTAACTATGTACTGTAGAAAGATGTCAATGTACCTCGACAATGAGAAGCTTCTCATTCACTGCTTTCAAGACAGCTTAGTAGGATCTGTTGCATGTTGGTATTCGCAACTGTTGAGTGTGTAAAAGTTCTATTATTTACCCCCTATTTAACCCATATTTCTGTTGCATTCAAGCATAATTCATTGCATTTAGGCTAGATTACAGTTAGACATCACAAATATATTAAATTGCACAGTTTCTACTGAAATTGGTTGCTTTTGCAGGTTGCTGCTGTAGCAGATGGAGAGGCAGGCGTTGGGCAGTGATGCAGAAAAGCTGGAACTGGATGAGCAGTCAAGGAGGACGATGCTGCCATGGTTGTCGCCGTGACAGCCAAGGACGACAACAGTTTTGAGGAGAAGAAGCAAAGTGGACCTCGATAGAAAGAGAAAATTAAGCTCGTCTGTCGTGGAATACCACTATATTTTTCTAAGCTCTAGCTCAGAATGAAGGCCAAGCCCAAAGTTCAAGGAGAGAAATTCCAAGCAAGAAGGAAGGACGAGTTAACGCTATATTCTCTGAAGATTTAGTCTTTATTAGAGTTGTACTTTAATTAAAACTTGTATTCTTGCTATATTAGAAAACTTGGACCCAAAGCCTATAAAAAGGCATGTAATTCGACCTAGGAGAGGACATCACCTATCTCTAGCCTTCTTCCCAAAACCCTAGCCGTTTTCATCCTCTCATCATGTTCTAAATTCCCCTTAGGGCCACATGTTGATTTGAAAGTAGCTGCAAGGGTTGCTTTTGTTTTAGGAATTTTCAGTTCAATAAAATAAACTTCAAAGTTCTCTTATTCTGGTTATTAACATCTTGCAAGAGTATCGAGAGAGCATTGCGAGGTTATCTATTTACTTAATATCGGGAGAGTTAAGTATATGAAAGGAATAAGTGCGAGTTCTCTAGTTTATAGTTTAACTATCTCGGATCTAGGGATAGGACGAGGTTAAGTGGCTAAAAAAGAATTCAACAACATCGGTGTTCATCCTTCGATTCACGCCGGGAGGTATCATCAAAGACGTGTTCATCGACAGACTTGGACCTAGGGATAGGCCAAGGCACAGCAGTGATTCTTGCCAAACTTGAAGTACGGAGTTGTGTGTTCGCTGCCGCGACAGGTGCTGCCGCGACGGGGACGACGACAGAGCTGATATTCCTAGACTTAGAAATACCTACACTACTGAGCAATTCAATACCAACCCATTCTCTCTATCTTGATTACTTTACTTCTATTTTTCAGTATTCTTTATTATTCTCGTGACAACATTTTATACTATTCTTTTTACTCTCGTGCAGTAATTCAAGGTGAAGCTATTAGCCCAGTCCCTGTGGAGACGATATTCGATACTTCCATATCACTTTACTACTTGCGTCGTGTACACTTGCACTACAATTGCGATAGACACTTTTACACGCAACAAGGTTTTGGCGCCGTTGCTGGGGGACTGGCAACAAAACTTTACCCTATCTTTTGCTGCACTTTTCTTTTTATTTTTCTGTTTTATTTTGGTTTGTTCCACTTGCGCTTTTCACATTGTTTCTTGTTTATGCGCAGATCGAGACTAGGGGAAGAACCTGAGTATCCATTAGATCCTGAAATAGAACGTTCGTTCAATCTTAGGAACCAACTTCGTCACGTACTAGCCAGAAACGAATACCTTGAAGAACAGTTAGAGGCGATGAACAACCAAGGGAATCCCCAGGTTAATAATCCTGCCGGAGATGGAGAGATCATTCCTCCTGTCGGTGACCCTCCTACCGCTACCGCACGACGGTCCTGCCGAGACTACATGCTGAATGATCATGTAGAACTAGAAACCACGCTGCCAGATGTAGATGTTGACAACTTTGAGCTGAAACCTGTTATGTTTAGCATGATCAACAACGCCGGTCAATTTAGTGGTGCTGCTACAGAGGATGCTAGGGAGCATCTGAAAACGTTTCAGGAAATTTGTGGTTCGTTTCGACTACCAGGAGTTAATCCGGAGATACTGAGGCTTCGGTTATTTCCCCATTCATTGAGGGACAGAGCAAAGACTTGGTGGAATAAACTTACGCCGGGTTCAATTAGAACTTGGGCAGATTTAACTCGTGAATTCTTATCTCGTTTTAATCCTTCACATTTATCTGAGCGATTACGTAACGAAATTGCTACTTTTTAACAGGAAGATGATGAGCTAATGCACGAGGCCTGGGACAGATTTACCACTCTTCTAAGGAACTGCCCAATGCATGGATTCCCCGTCTGGAACAAGGTAACAAAGTTTTATAATGCTGCCAATTTACAAACTCGTATTCGAATTGATTCAGCAGCAAACAGATTACTACTGGACAAAGACCCAGATGAGGCAATGCAAGTATTGAAAAATCTGGCTAAGAATGAGGAGCAGTTTCCGACAGTAAGAAGAGGGGGTAAACGGGTCCTAGCTGTTAAGGACTATGAGGCCGACAGCACAATGAAATCACAGGTGGCATATCTCACTAAGGCAATGAAAAAGCTCTTGAACGATGATTCACAGCCTGTATTCGCTGTCGAAGAGGTATGTGAAATTTGTGAAGGAAATCACAGTTCGGATGAATGTCCTATACAGTTAGAAGAGGAAAAGTATGTTGGAAACTACAATAAGCAGAATTATAACTCCAACAACTACAATCCCAACTGGAGAAAGGATCCCAAGTTCTCTTGGAGTAATCCAAATAATGCCCTGAATCCTCAAGCACACAATAATCAGAATCAGGGAGGACCTAGATTGCTGACTCGACAGCAACCGCAGCAGCAGCAGCAACAGCCACCAGCTGCCACAAACAGTATACTGGAACAGACTCTGGCTACGTTTATGTCTCAAACAGGAACTTACATTGAGAACATGAATCACTTTGTCAAGAAGACGGATACATTCATGGATAAAACAGAGATGCGGATGACAAATCATGAAGCTACTCTGAAATCGTTGGATACACAAATGGGTCAGGTTTCCCAGCATATCAACCCAAGGCAGACTGGCGGATTTCCTAGCAATACTGAAAATGCTAGACAGCCCACACATGAGCAGTGTAAAGCCATTACTACTAGAAGTGGGAAGAAACTACCAGGACCAGAGAAGGAAGCTGAATCAGTTAAGAGACCAGCCTTGGATACACCTGCCGAGGAAGCTGCCTCGACAGGTAATAGACAACCTGCTGCCGATGAGCCTGCCACGACAGCAGAAGGAACATAAGAGAAAGATGATGAACCCAAACCTCCTCAGATCCGTATGCAGTGGGAAGGACGTATTGCTGATTATCGTCCCCCACCTCCTTTTCCTCAACGGTTACAGAAATTGAAACAAGAATCACAGCTTAAAAAGATTTATGATAATTTTAAGCAGGTTCACATCAACATTCCGATGTTAGATGTCGTTAGGGAGATGCCCGGTTATGCCAAATTTCTCAAGGATGCCATGTCGAAGAAATCGAGACTTGGGGAATTTGAAACGATTAAGATGACAGAAGGATGCATGAGTATTCTGCACAAGCATCCACCCCATAAGAAGAAGGATCCTGGGAGCTTCATCATACCATGTGTAATCGGAGACAAATATGTGGGTAAGGCACTTTGTGATCTTTGGTTAGTATAAATTTAATGCCAAAATCTGTTTTTCAGAAATTAGGTATTGGAAAAGCTCAGCCCACAACAGTAATTCTGCAGCTGGCAGACCGCTCTTACGTTTATCCAGAAGGAAAAATCGAAGATATTCTGATAAGGGTGGATAAGTTTATTTTTCCTGCTGACTTTCTTGTTTTAGATTGTGAAGCAGATGAAAACGCACCAATCATCCTGGGGCGACCCTTCTTAGCCACGGGAAGATCACTGATTGATGTGGAAAAAGGAGAACTCACCATGAGAGTGAACGATCAAGAAATAAAGTTGAATGTTCTCCATGCTATGAAGCATACTGATGCAGAAGAAGAATGCAAGGTTATCACTGAAGTTACCCTTGACCAACCTTGCATCAGGTCGGGCTGTCACGACATACACATTGGTCACTGCCTCGGCAGCTACTTACAAGACTGTCACGGCAGCACCGACGACAACAACTCCTCAGAATCTGATACATCTGATACTGAAGATTAGGAGGAGGTAAACTGGATAGGCAATCGTCCAAGTAAGTTATTCGAGCCTTTAAATTATACCTCGGATAACCATGCAATCCAAAAGCCATCAACTGTTGAGCCCCCTGTTTTAGAACTTAAGCCCCTGCCAGGGCAGCTAAAATATGCTTTTCTTGGTTTAAATGATAGGTTGCCCGTAATCATCTCTTCCAAGTTGATGTAGAAACAGGAACAACAGTTAATAGGGATGCTGCAGCAGCACAAAAAGGCTATTGGATGGACGATAGCTGATATTCAAGGCATTAGTCCGGCATTATGTATGCATAAAATCCTTTTAGAGGATGATCATAAGCCGACTATTGATGCTCAAAGGCGGCTAAACCATGCGATGAAAGAGGTGGTGTGAAAAGAGAAAATCAAATGGCTAGATGCTGGAATAATCTACGCCATCTCGGACAGCAAATGGGTGAGCCCATTGCAATGTGTTCCTAAGAAAGGAGGAATGACCGTGGTGAACAATGAAAACAAATAGCTAATCCCATCCAGGACTGTGACCGGTTCGAGGGTTTGTATGGACTATCGGAAGCTTAACAAGGCTACCCGAAAGGACCACTTTCTTTTACCCTTTATTGATCAAATGCTTGATAGATTAGCGGGTAAACCTTACTATTGTTTTCTTGATGGTTATTTAGGTTACAATCAAATAGCTATCGCACCGGAAGATCAAGAAAAGACGACATTCACATGCCCTTACGGAACTTACGCTTTTAGGAGAATGCCATTCGGACTATGCAATGCACCAACCACCTTTCACAGGTGCATGATGGCAATATTCTCCGATATGGTGGAGGATTTCCTAGAGATCTTTATGGATGATTTTTCAGTCTTTGGAGACAACTTTGAAAGCTGCCTAGGCAACCTACAGAAGGTGATCGAGAGATGTGAAAAAGCAAACTTGGTTTGAAACTGGGAAAATGTCACTTCATGGTGGATGAAGGGATAGTCCTTGGCCATAAGATAAGCTGTCGTGGCATAGAAGTCGACAGAGTTAAGATAGAAGTGATCGAAAAGCTGCCGCCGCCCACCACAGTCAAGGGAATTAGAAGTTTCTTAGGACATGCTAGTTTTTATCGGAGGTTCATTGCAAACTTTTCAAAAATCACCAAGCCCCTATGCCATCTTCTGGAGCAGAACCGACCCTTCGACTTTAACACTGAATGTACTGAGGCATTCAAGGTTCTAAAAGAAAAGCTGGTAACAACCCCACTAGTACAGCCACCAGACTGGACACTGCCGTTCGAGATCATGTGTGATGCTAGTGACTATGCTGTCGGGGCAGCACTTGGGCAGCGGAGAGACAAACTCTTTCACATCATATACTATGCCAGCAAAACACTGAACGACGCCTAAGTGAACTACACCACCACAGAGAAGGAGTTATTAGCTGTGGTATTCTCCTTTGACAAGTTTCGTTCTTATATACTTGGAACGAAGGTCATAGTGCACACATACCACTCTGCATTGAAATATCTGTTCACGAAAAAGGATACAAAGCCTCAACTAATACGTTAGATCCTGCTATTGCAAGAATTCGACCTTGAAATCAAGGACAAAAAGGGGACAGAAAATCAAGTGGCAGATTACTTGTCAAGGTTGGAGAAGGGACAGAGTCTACCGACAGATAAGACAAACATATTGGAGACCTTTTCTGATGAGCAGCTATTTGCTGCCACAATCACTGCTGCGACAGCCATGGCGGCAGGTAAGTCTCCTGAACTCCCCTGGTATGCTGATTTCATTAATTTTTTAGTTGCGGAATAATTCCTCCTGACCTTAATTATCAAGCCAGGAAGAGGTTCCAAAATGATGTTAAGCATTATTATTGGGATGAACCTCTTCTTTTCAAAATCTGTGCAGATCAAGTTATAAGGAGATGTGTACCACAGGATGAGCAGGAAGACATACTTCATCACTGTCATGCTTCACAGTATGGAGGACACTTAGGAGGCAACAAAACTGCTGCCAAGGTTCTGCAATCAGGATTCTATTGTCCGTCACTGTATAAAGATGCTCAAATATTCTACAAGAGTTGTGACAAGTGTCAACGGACGGGAAACATCTCAAGGAGACACGAGATACTGCTGCAGAATATTCTTGAAGTCGAGATCTTCGACGTTTGGGGGATCGATTTTATGGGACCATTCCCATCTTCATGTGGGAATTTGTACATCATCATGGCAGTAGATTATGTATCTAAGTGGGTTGAAGCTATCGCCACTCAAAAGAATGATGCCAAGACGGTCCAAAGGTTTTTACATAAAAACATTTTTTCCAGATTTGGCATCCCTAAGGCGATCATCAGTGACTAAGGGAGGCATTTCGACTACAAGGTTATAACTGCTGCCTTGAAAAAGTATGGTGTCAAGCATCGGATTGCAACAGCATATCACCCTCAAACCAATGGACAAGCTGAAATATCCAACAGGGAAGTTAAGAACATTCTTGAAAAGATGGTTAAGCCAACTCGGAAAGATTGATCTTTGCACCTTAATGATGCGTTATGGGATTATAGGACAACTTTCAAAACTCCATTGGGAATGTCTCCTTACCGACTGATTTACGGGAAAACATGCCATTTACATGTCGAGATAGAGCACAGAGCATACTGGGCAATGAAGGCAGTTAATATGGACTTGGAAAAGGAAGGGCAGAAAAGGCTACTTGACCTTAACGAGATTGAAGAAATTCGGACAATGGCCTATGACAACGCAAGAATCTACAAAGATAAAACTAAGAAGTGGCATGACAAGAAGTTGCTGCCACGACAGTTCTGCCCAGGGCAGCTTGTGTTACTTTTTAACTCTAGGTTGAAACTCTTTCCAGGGAAGCTGAAATCTAGATGGTCTGGCCCATTCCAAGTTGTACAGGTTTTTCCCCATGGTGCCATCACGATCAGATCTTTAAAAGACAAGCACCAATTCAAAGTCAATGGACAGCGCCTAAAGCATTATCAGGGGACTGAAGCCCTAAAAATGCAGGAAGTGGTTACCTTAGGAGATGCCCCACCTGGCATCCCTAATTTAACCTAAAATTTATTTTTTTAGTTTTATTATTATTTATTATTTATACATTAGGAAAATTAGATTTATTTTATTTTTAAGAAATAATGTTCTTATTTTTATTATTTTTAGGAAATAAAGGAGACAAGAAGACAAGAAGAAGTGAATTCAGCCCACCATCCTTCCACCAGCCCAACAAGCCCAAATTTTCGAGCCTGTCGTTACAGCTGCCGCGACAAACGCGGAAAATACAGGTTGTCGACACGCTGTCGCGACAGACACGGAAACGCGTAACAGACGCGCAGCAGACACAGAAACGCGTGACAGACGCGTCAGACACGCAACCGCGTAACAGTTGGCCCCGTTATTCACGCCTGCCGTTATAGCTCCAACGAGCAGCAAATTCTTCTCTATATAAACCCCGTTTCATTTTTTCATTTTCACTCACTTCTACTCTTCTTACTTGATTCCTCTAGAATTTTTTTTTGCTTTCATTGGTATTTTCTCAACCTTTGCAACAATGTTTTCCAGAATACCCGAAGGAGTGCTGCCTCCGGCTCCACCCCGACAGCATCCACCCCACGATCCTTCCAGATCAGAGACATGTGGGAGGAAAGGGGATTCATCTACACTTCAAAGGAAGGGAATTTGGGCCTACAGCCGTTCATTGCTCGCAAAATAAGGGCTCTACAGTGGCAGATCTTTGCCGAACAACCTGAGGAGATGAACGTCTCTCTAGTTCGAGATTTCTACACTGCCATCAAACGCAGAACGACGACAGTAGTTACCGTACGAGGGAGGGAAGTGCCATTCGAAGCTAAATACATCAACACCTTGTACGGATTTTACGTGGGCAGCAACGACGACGGTCATCAGCAATTTCTGAATAGCCTTGACCCTGCTGCCTATGATGTTGTCATGGCAGAGCTGACTGATGAAGGAACTCAGTGGAACACAAATCGTAAGAACTCGAGGATGGTGAAGAGAATTCAACTCTTGCCGGAAGCCAAATTGTGGAACGCGTTTATCAAAAAGCGAATCATGCCGTCCTCGCACAACACCACTGTCGACCAGCCCAGGTTAGCCTTAATTCACTCTATTTTGCATGAGAGGCCTATTAATGTGGGCAGCTTCATCCCCGAAAGCATTCTGGAGTGTGCACACCGGCCGACGGGACCGCTCTACCTTCCTTACCTCATCACAGCCTTCTGTCGCGGCCATGGTGTACCTGAAGCTGCCACCGATCTACGAGTTCAAGGGAAGGGATGGACCGACAAGAATATTCTCAGCTTGATGGAGCTGACTGCTGCCACCCCGCTGTCATCTTTTGATCCTACTGCCACGGCAGCAGACACGACAGAGCCGACGGACACGGAACCTGCTGCCATGGAAGCCAGGCAGCACACAGCAGCAGCAGCCCTAACTGATTCCTCCTCCCAGATCCTTGCTGCTATACAGAAGATGGAGGAACGACAGATGGGTCTTATGAGCTTCATCAGGGATTTCACCGCAACCATGGTACAATTCATCCAAACCTCTTTAAATTTTCCTGATGTTGTATTTCCTACATTCCCTGCCCATTATTTTGCTTTACCAACCCCTGTCCACACCCCAACACCTGCTGCCACACCAAGGACACCGTCTGCAGCTTCCACACCAACCCCTGCCACGACAGCCGCCGGCAGCGACCGTGCAGCTGAGACTTCTGCCCGTGGAACAAAACGAAGAATGCCCTCGGAAGAGCTTGACGCCTTCATTGCTGGTTTCTCTTCTTCCTCCATTTGGGAGGAGAGCGACAACAAACCCTCTATTAAGAGGAATCTATCCAAAGAGTTTACACCGGTGAAACGGCAAAAGCGAATGGCAGACAAAAACAAGTTGGATAGCAGCAGCGGCAGCAACGGTGACAGCAGCAGCAGCATAGACAGCAACAGCAGTTCGGAGGTACAGGTGGTGGAGAAACCCCCTCACATCTCCCGTACCAGAATTCAACCTCCGAGGGAGGCCAAAACGAAGAACACAATTGCCTCCCCCATCCGCCAGCCAGTTCAGAAGGCCCGTGCCCGCCGCCAGCTCCGAGTCAGCAGCAGCAGTGACGACAGCGAATAAAAATTGAGTTTCTTAACTTATTTTGATGTCTGCTATATATATTTTGTGATGTACTTTCCTTTTATTTTATTTTATTTTGTCATTTGCATTGAGAGCAATGCAACCCTTGAGTTTGGGGGTGGCATCCCTCCATTAATGGAGTCTGTCTAATTTAATTTTAAAAATTGTGTCTTTTACTTAGTTTATTTTTGCTTAAAAAATGAAAAATTGAAAATTTTGGCTTAAGTCTTTGAACTGAACTTACCTATCGTGATAGCTCTGTCGTGGCAGTGCCTTTAGGATAGTTTTAGGAGCAGTTTAGAGCCTTTCTATAGTTTTGAAAACTTAAACACCATTTGTGATTGTTATTTTGCCTAGAACTCTTTTAGTTAACTAGAATAGGAAGCTTAGCACTTGAATAGCCCCTAGAGGTGCCTAACACTGGCTCTAGGAAAGAAGTTTAGAAAAATAGACTCAATAGCCCTAGAGGTGCCCGAAACCGGCTCTAGGAAGTTAGCTAGAGGTGCCCGAAACCGGCTCTAGTGAAACTTTAGCTTAAAAAAATAATAAAATCGAGTCAAAACAAAAAGTCAAAGGAGCATAAGAAATGCCTTCAAAAAGATAAACTTTGGCATAAAAATTCAAGTTAGAGGCTGAAATATTCTAGTGAAACTAAGTGAGTCTTGGCATATAATTGTTCACAAGCATGCACACACTGCACGAGGACTATAGTGAGATTCCGGACGAATCCTAAGTTATCCGACAAGGTGCTGCCATCAACAGAGAAGGAATGGAGGGTAAGGGAAAGTTCACTATTTTAAGCCAAAACAAAAATATTCATTTTTTCTTTTAGGTCTTAGTTGCTTGAGGGCAAGCAAAAACTTGAGTTTGGGGGTGTGTTGAGTGTGTAAAAGTTCTATTATTTACCCCCTATTTAACCTATATTTCTGTTGCATTCAAGCATAATTCATTGCATTTAGGCTAGATTACAATTAGACATCACAAATATATTAAATGGCACAGTTTCTACTGAAATTGGTTGCTTTTGCAGGTTGCTGCTGTAGCAGATGGAGAGGCAGGCGCTGGGTAGTGATGCAGAAAAGCTGGAACTGGATGAGCAGTCAAGGAGGACGATGATGCCATGGTTGTCGCCGTGACAGCCAAGGACGACAGCAGTTTTGAGGAGAAGAAGCAAAGTGGACCTCGACAGAAAGAGAAAATTAAGCCCGTCTGTCGTGGAATACCACAATATTTTTCTAAGCTCTAGATCAGAATGAAGGCCAAGCCCAAAGTTCAAGGAGAGAAATTCCAAGCAAGAAGGAAGGACGAGTTAAAGCTATATTCTCTGAAGATTTAGTCTTTATTAGAGTTGTACTTTAATTCAAACTTGTATTCTTGCTATATTAGAAAACTTGGACCCAAAGCCTATAAAAAGGCATGTAATTCGACCTAGGAGAGGACATCACCTATCTCTAGCCTTCTTCCCAAAACCCTAGCCGTTTTCATCCTCTCATCATGTTCTAAATTCCCCTTAGGGCCACGGGTTGATTTGTAAAGTAGTGGCAAGGGTTGCTTTTGTTTTAGGAATTTTCAGTTCAATAAAATAAACTTCAAAGTTCTCTTATTCTGGTTATTATCATCTTGCAAGAGTATCGGGAGAGCATTGCGAGGTTATCTATTTACGTAATATCGGGAGAGTTAAGTATACGAAAGGAATAAGTGCGAGTTCTATAGTTTATAGTTTAACTATCTCGGATCTAGGGATATGACGAGGTTCAGTGACTAAAGAAGAATTCAACAACATCGGTGTTCATCCTTCGATTCACGCCGGGAGGTATCATCAAAGACGTGTTCATCGATAGACTTGGACCTAGGGATAGGCCAAGGCACAACAGGGATTCTTGCCAAACTTGAAGTACGAAGTTGTGTGTTCGCTGCCGCGACAAGCAACAGACTGCCGCCGTGACAGGTGCTGCCGCGACGGGGACGACGACAAAGCTGATATTCCTAGACTTAGCAATACCTACACTACTAAGAAATTCAATACCAGCCTATTCACTCTATCTTGATTACTTTACTTCTATTTTCCAGTATTCTTTATTATTATCGTGACAACATTTTATACTATTCTTTTTACTCTCGTGTAGTAATTCAAGGTGAAGCTATTAGCCCAGTCCCTGTGGAGACGATATCTGATACTTCTGTATCACTTTACTACTTGCGTCGTGTACACTTGCACTACAATTGCGATAGACACTTTTACACGCAACAACAACTAAGTCGGGCGAACATCAAATCATGGAGGGATCTGTCCAGAGCCTTCAATGAGCAATACATGCATATTTTAGACATGGTCCCAACCCGTTTGGTCTTACAGGGGATGTAGCAAAAACACCACAAGAGCTTCCGACAATACGCACAGAGGTGGAGGGATGTAGCGGCACAAGTGCAGTCACCGTTGCTAGAAAAAGAGATTACCCCGATGTTCGTGGAAACTCTGAAGGGGTTCTTTTTATGAGCGCTTGCTCAATCATGCTACGAAGAACTTTGCGGACATGTTAATGAATGGCGAACTAATCCTAGCAACCATGAAGAGTGGAAGGTTGGACAGAGGGGAAACGAAGAAGACATTTAGGAAGAAGGACAACAATGAAGTCAATGCGACGAATGTCTATAACCCAGTTATTCAATAAGTGTGGTATTCAACAAGCCCAACACCTTCAGCAAACCCAACACCTCAGCTACGACGGTTGCAAATGCCTTAAAATGAGAGTGAAGATATTAAGGAAATTCGAGACCCAACTTTCCTCCCATCCCAATGACGTATGCGGAGTTGTTCACTAAGTTAGTCAAATCACAGATGGTGTTGCCAAGACATGTCCCTCCTTATTCAGCGTGGTATGACGAATAGGCCCAATGCGAATACCATGCAGGAGTGAGGGGGCATACCATCGAAAAATGTACCGCTTTCAAAAGTGTGGTGGATGATTTAAGAAAACCAGGTATGTTGTCGTTTGAAACTTTTGAGGATAAATGAAACCCTCTGCCAAACCACCAAAAGATGGAGGTGAATGTCATGCTCGAGGAAGAGAAGAGAGAGATCAAGGAATATGTTGAAGAGATTAAAGCGCCCATGAATTGGGTATGGGCTCAATTAGTAGCAGCTGGGATATTAAAGGAAGAGATTCCAAAGATGAATGTCGTTAAAAAACCACACTGCGAATACGATGAAGCTCTAGAACATGAGATCCAGTGTTGCCTGGAGTTTAAGCAAGTGGTTCAAGCCAAAATGAATAGCATGGAACTTGTTTTCTTCGAGAGGGGAGATGTTGTGCACGAATCAAATGTTTGTGCGGCGAAGAAAATCTCCTTTTGGGAAGCAAGGAGAGGAAATTAAAGAAGAAAGACGAGGAAAGCTTTATCTTGTGGTAATCCCAGTGAAGAGGGATCGATTCGGTTTGGGCTTTAGGCCCGATAAATGTCAAAAGAAAACTGAGACTATGAAGCAACACGAAAGCATGAAAATGAAGTAGAAGGAATAAGAAGTTGGGGGAGTCAATGACGTACCCACCCCTAAGTGACACTTTCAGGGTTGGAGGACTCTTAGACACTAATGCCCGCTTTGACGAGGAGGAGAAAGAAAAAAATGAATTATGCAAGGTTTTCAAGAATTTGAGCATTAACGCCATCACAAATGAGGAGGAAGGAGAAAACAAATATTTGTCCAAGATTTGCCCCTGCACTGAACTGAAGAACTGGACCGCGGAAATAGTCCCTGATGTTTTTAAGACTACCTCAGAGTAATTCTCAAAACCAACTCTTTTACCCTTAGGCCTTGGGGAAATTAGAGATCTTATGTAAAAAGGGTCTATGTCAAAACCATTATTCAAATTTCAATAAAAGATGCATTTTCCCCCAATTATATCTTGTGGAAAACTTTCTTTCACAACACCAATAAAACAAAAGATCATAAAAACCTAAAAGCAAAAAACAAACACTTAAAAACATAACAAATCATATCATATCATTTCATTTATTCTTTCTTTCTTGGTATATATTCTTGTCTTTTTATTTGCAGGTTTTTAGATATCAATGGTCAAAACGACTCCGAATCAGATTTCGAGGTTAATTTTGAGTTACCACTATGTTTAGAGGAAGTTGAGAGTACTGATGATGAAGAAGAGTATGCCTTGTCCGATGATCTGCTTAGAATTGTAGAATGAGAGGAAAAGCAAATTCTGCCCCACAAAGAAGAGTTATAGGTTTTGAATCTTGGGACTGAAGAAGAGAAACGAGAAGTAAAGATTGGTACCACCATCTCAGTTGAAACACGACAACATTTGATTGAGCTTCTACAAGAATATAAATACATCTTTGCTTGGTCATATCAGGATATATCTGGTCTCGACACAACTGGTCATTCCCTTTTCTCGTTCATGGGCAGATTTTCTGGTTACAATCAAATAAAGATGTTCCCAGAAGACATGAAAAAGAATAATTTCGTAACGCTTTGGGGAACCTTCTGTTATGAGGTAATGTCTTTTGGATTAAAGAATGCAGGGGCAACGTATCAGAGAGCTATTGTCACTCTTTTTCATTACATGATACATAAGGAAATATAAGTTTATGTGGATGATATGATCGCCAAGTCCAGAACTGAAGAAGAGCATCTAGTGAACCTGAGTAAGCTTTTTCAAAGATTGAGAAAGTTTTAGTTAAAGCTTAATCCTACCAAGTGCACATTTGAGGTTACATCTGGGAAATTATTAGGCTTTGTAGTAAGAAGAAGAGGAATTGAAATCGACCCATACAAGATAAAGGCCATACAAGAGCTTCCAACTCCTTAAACACAGAAGCAAGTTCGAGGATTCTTGGGAAGGTTGAATTACATAGCTCGTTTTATTTCCCAACTTACAAATAAGTGTGATCCAATATTCAGGTTGCTTAGAAAGAATAACCCAGGGACCTGGAATGAAGAATACCAAGTAGCTTTAGAAAAGATCAAGGAGCAATTAACTAATCCTCTAGTCTTAATGTCGCATGTTTCGTGGAAACCGTTAATACTATATCTAATGGTGTTTGAAAATTCAATAGGTTGTGTACTAGGGCAGCATGACAAAACTGGAAGGAAGGAAAGGGTGATATATTATGTGAGCAAGAAGTTTACTGACCGTGAAGCAAGATATACGCCAATTGAAAAAGGTATGTTGTGCTTTGGTATTGGCCACTAAAAGGCTTAGGCAGTATATGTTGTATCATACCACGTGGTTGATCTCACGGTTAGATCCATTGAAGTTTATGATGGAAGCTCCAGCCCTATCACGAAGAATAGCGCGATGGCAGATTATGAGGCATTATATTTCAGTTTCCCCGATGAAGATTTGAAGTGTATTATGGAAGATGAAGAGTCACCAACAGAATAATGGGTCATGCATTTCAATGGTGCTGTGAATGCTTCGGGACGAGGAATTGGGGCACTTTTGGTTTTGCCAGGAGGAGATTATTATCCTTTTACTTGTCATTTGAAATTCTTCTGCACTAATAATATGGCAGAATACGAGGCAAGCGTATTGGACCTAAGGGAAGCCATCGACAGAAAAATCTGTAAGTTGAAAGTCTATGGAGATTCAGAATTGATCATCTACCAAACACGTGGCGAATGGGAAACAAAAGATACAAAATTGATGGAGTATCACAATTTGGTCCTTGAGTTAACTAAAGAATTCAAGGTGGTTACTTTTAACCATCTCCCAAGAGAATACAACCAGATGGTTGACGCGTTAGCTACGTTGGCTGCCACGTTTAAAGCAAGTGAGGGATCGAAGATGATACCCATTAAGTTACAAATGATGGAGTCCCCAGCATATTGTTATAATGTAGAAGAAGAAGAAGATGATGGTTTACCGTGGTTCCATGATATCTTATAGTACTTAAAGCTGCAACAATACCCAACACATGCTTCAGAAAATGAAAAGAAAATGATTAGGGAAAAGGCATTAGGATACATCCTTGATGGGGAGATCCTTTACAAAAAAATTTGAGACCAGGTATTACTAAGATGCATGGATGAAAAGAAGCGCAGTTGATTTTGGAAGAAGTCCATGAGGGAATTTGTGGAACCCACCCTGGTGGTTTCATTATGGCAAGCAGAATTATGCGTTTCGGGTATTATTGGTTAACAATGGAAGGGGATTGCATTAATTATTCCCGTAAATGCCACAAGTGCCAGGTTTACGCAGACAAGGTTCATGCGCCTCCTCAATCTCTTCATGTCATGTTGTCTCCATGGTCGTTCTCTATGTGGGGCATATATGTCATTGGATAGATTCATCCGAAAACGTCAAATGGTCATCGCTTTATCTTGGTAGCTATTGATTACTTCGCAAAGTGGGTGGAAGTGGCCTCATAGGCAAATGTAACTAGGTCTACCGTTTGTAATTTCTTAAGGAAAAAGATTATTTGTCGATATGGTCAACCAAAAAGCATAATTACTGACAATGCCTCTAATTTGAACAACTAAATGATTGCTGGGGTTTGTGAGCAGTTCAACATTAAGCATCGTAACTCAGTAGTATACCGCCCAAAGATGAATGGTGCAGTAGAAGCAGAAAATAAGATTATCAAGAAGATAGTTGGAAAGATGACTGATACTTATAATGATTGGCATGAAAAGTTACCATTTGCTCTGTATGCATATCAAACAGCGAAACGAACATCTTCTGGGGCAGCTCCGTTCTCATTAGTATATGGAGTTGAAGTTGTGCTACCAATTGAGGTTGAGATACCATCGTTGCGTGTTTTGATGGAAGCCAAGTTAGATGAAGCGGAATGGGTTCAAGCAAGGTATGACCAGTTGAACTTAATTGAGGAAAAGAGGCTGAAAGCTGTATGTCATGGTCAAATGTACCAAAGAAGAATGATTAGGGCTTATGAAAAGAAAGTTTGCCCTAGAGATTTCGAAGAAGGTGATCTGGTCTTAAAGAAGAAGTTGCCAATTCAAAGTGATCCCTGAGAAAAATGTGTGCCTAATTGGGAAGGACCATACATTGTGACAAAGGTTCTTTCCAGTGGAGCATTGATTTTAGCTGAGATGGATGGTGATGAGTTTCAAAACCCGGTAAACTCTGATACTGTCAAGAAGTATTATGCCTAAAGAAAAAAAAAGAAAAAAAGAAAAAAAAGGAAAAAAGATTTCCTCGACACTGGGCGTTTTGAAACCAAAGGAGGGCTTGAGTTGAAAACCTGTAAAGGTCGGCTCAGGTAATATAATAGATTTTGGGGTTTCACAGATCATGCACTGTACTCAAAGGTTTCCTCGACACTGGCGGCATTCAAGATTACATTTGGCGTTTGGAAGGAGAAGTTTGGACTATTGATATTTGAATACTTGTTTCCCTTCCTTTTTATAAACTTTTTTTTTGGGTTTTCCACAACATTAATAAAATTTGTTACATAGATTTTTCTTGTTTCCTTCCCTAGCATCTTGCTTTGAAATAAGGATCAATGGATTTGACAATCATTTACATATGCAAAAGATTTTTTAGCATTACGTTGAGAATGTTTTTAAAAGTTCAGGGACTATGAAGTGTTTCATAATTATTATTTGGGCATATGGTGTTAAAATGCTTAATGAAGAAAAAAGGTAAAGCCTTGTTGCAAAATTATTTAAAAGAAAGAAAAGGCATGTGAATGTCTAGGAGCTTAAACAACATTTATTATCCACCAGCCTTCCATATATGATGATAAGAACAGCCTTACAAGGTCGAAACTTGACTTAGGGAGTTTTTCCTTGAATATGAAAATGTTGACTAGGAAGATATATAAGGATTAAATATTTCCAATGAAGTGAGAATAGGATGTAAAGATGGAACCAGTCAGCAGAAGATCAGAAAGTGAAGCAAAAGCCAGAGTTGTTCATAACTCACGAGTGAATTCCAAAGCAAAAGAGACGGCCTTATCCCAGGGAATGGTGAATTCGAAGCCAAAAAGCTAGGAAGGGTTGAAAGGAAAGTGAAGCAAATCATTTACCCACGTAAGTTCAGGAGAGAGATCATGTTAATCGGGTTGGCCTCGATAACCAGAATTCCATTAAAATTAAGAAAACGATTTAGGTAAAAGTCGTTTTAAAAGGAAAAACTTGTCATGCATTCATATTCTAGAAATCCCTAGGGCATGCACATCATAAATGTATTGCATGTTGCATTTTGTTTTTTTTTCAGGTACACAGTGTTGTCACTAAATTTTCACCTTTTTTTGTGTTTATGTATATTAGTATTATTAATATTTATTAATAAACCCAAAAAATAATAATTAAATAATATACAAAATATAATAAAATAACTCATTTTAAAATTGGTCCACTTAATAAATAAAAGGGACATTATATAATAAGGGTCCGTGTTTTAAAAAAATAATAAAAGCCCACTTTAAATGAAATAAAGGGTCCATTTAGTTTAGTTAGGAGCCCATTTAAATAAAACACAATAACCATTTACCTTTGTTTTGTGCAGGATTAATAGAGGTCATTGAATTAAGGGAAGGAAGATCAAAGGGGCTAGGATGGATCAAATTTAAAAAAAAGGAAGGACCACTCGCACCCACGCGCCTGGCGCGTGTGCCACACGCGCGCGGGGCTTGTCTCTTCCCCCCAGCTTCGAAGCTACCAAGAAAAAGGGAGGGGCTGTCGCTGCACCACCGGTCACCGGCCACTACCGTTTGAGGTGCCGGCCGACTCCTCTCAGCCTCGCCATTCCACTGCCGCTGCCGCCACGTCCCCTCACCGTCGGCCACCTGCAAAAAAGGGGAAAAGGTGGTCAAACCCTACTCGAATTTGGAGAAATTTTCATATGAAAATCCCTAGATTCGAGCAATTTTTTATCTGTAAAATCATAAATATGTTGAATTCATATTTTAGCTTGAGATTATGGGTTTGAAAATGGATTTTGGGGGAAGAAATCAAGGGTTTGTGCTTTGAAATCAAGCATTCCTGCACCTATAAAACCCTTTTTTTCACTTGTTCAAAACACACCAAATCATCCATAAATCACCTCTAAAAATCCTCTGAAAATTGCTGGAAATTGTTCATGCTTGGAATAGCTTTGGTTAGAATTTGTGGGTTGGAAGCAAGCTTTTTTCTTCGGTGGCGATTGGAATCGGTTCGAGTGGAGAAAGTTCGAGGTCTCTACACTTTCGATAATTTCTTTTTCCTTTTCTTTGTTTTTAATCTTATTTTCTTGGTTGAATTTTTGTTTGTTCATGTTGTTGCAATTCGGATTAGAGGATCGAAGTTGGTTTTAGGTAAAATTTTCGTTCTTTATTTTGTTTTTGTTTTTTTTGTTTTTGTCCTTTAGATTCTTAAATAAAATAAAGTGTTGTTTTGTTAAAAAATTGTGAACTTAAAAAATGAAATGTAGGTTGTTTGATCCATTTGAGTAGGTAGGTGAAAATTAAAAAAATGTTTGTTGTTACAAATTTAAGATTAGTGACTAGATTGGAAAAAATAAGAACTGGGTTTAAAATAATAAAGTCTAATAGTAAGAGTTTATTAGGAATAAAATAAGTGTTTTTAAGAAGGAAAATGAAAAATAAAATAAAAAGGTTTTCTTAAGAAATTTAAAAAAAGGTTTAGAATTAGGGGTTCTTGATAATTTCATTTTTAAATAAAGTTGGGCTTTTTCTTTTAAAAAATAAGGGTTTTGAAAATAAAAGAAAATAAACAAAAATGTTTTTGAAAGTTTTTGAAAAGAAAAGATTTCTAAGTACATGATAGAACAATAAAAGATTTGAAAAAATATAAAAAGTTTTGATTTTGAAAATAAAGATTTTCAAAGAAAAAACTAGAAAATGGATAAAAGGTTTGAGAAATTCGAAAAATGGTGGAAAAAGATATTTTAGATTTAAATAAAACTTTAAAAAAGTGAAAATGATGTAAAAATGTAGAAAAGTAGAAAAGAAAAAGAAGGGTCTTGGTTTTAGGAAGTAAAAAGAAATAAAGGTTTTTTTAAAGAAGTAATAAAAAAGAAAAAAAACACAAAAAAGAAAAAAATAATAAGTTTGTTTGCTTGTTTTAGGAATAGGTGAAAACTTAGAATTAGGAACTAAAGCTTCGATAGAGACTTCTTTGTTGAAAAATGTTTCTTCGCAAAAAATAATAAAATACACTTAAGCAAACTTAAACTTCAAATTAGGAACACAAGACTTGGACGCTTTTAGGGCTTTTAAATAATCGAATTTAGAATTTAAATAAAAAGCTCAACACACTATATTTCTTTGTTTCTTGAAAAGTGAAAACATAATTTAATGCGGTGTCTTATTGATAACTGCATAAATATTCTTGTTTTCATACCTTTTTGCTATAACATTTGCCTATTCTTGAGTTCATATCATAGCATTTAGACTGCATTTAGGTTGCATTTTTCTTTATTCTTCTGGGTGCATCTTTATCTTTGCTGGTTGTTGGTCCATATTGAGGGGTACTGCTCCGAAGGTTGGTTTTGGGTTTTGGTGGTGTGCAGGAAAGGAGTCAAGAGAGAAAGTTGGTTTCGGGAATTGCTACAACATGATGGAAGTGGATATTGGCCATCACATGAGATACACGTGAGCTATAGAAGCACGTGAACACGCAGAAAGGACGACCTGACAAGTGCAGCAGCCGGTACCCACCTGCAAACTGTCCTTCTTGTCCCCTCGTAGCATACCTTGTCGGAGGATATTCCTTGGGATAATCAAGGAATCTTTAGGGCACAAAACCCTAGAGAGCCTCCACTATATAAAGAAGGAGAGAAGCTTGGAGAAAAGGGTGTGTTGTGTCGCGAAAGAGAGGCGGAAGAGAGAGAAAGTCACAAAGAGAGAGAAGTTTTTATCTTCATCTTCTCCAGCTAGGTGTCCTCCATCGTTGAAGCTCCAAGGAGTGGCCTCACCGGCCTCGAGAGAGGTGGTGGGCCTAAGACAGTCGGGCAGTCCATGGCGGAAAGGGAGTTCACCTTTCTTTCCGTCGCTATAGCAATTCCTTTTCATATCTTTATCTTTGGTGATGTTATCGCAATGATACGTTGGATGATATTGCCCAGCCAAGAACTGTTTTAGATGGCTTGGTTTTGATGGATGATTTTATTTTTAGTACTTTTTAATTCATGCTATAGCTATTTCAGTGTTTATCATGTTCTATGCTTTGCATATGCGTTTTCATTTCATTAAAATTGTAAGAGCCCTCGAGAGTTGGTCGTTCTTTAAGTGTTTGTTGAGGTTAATAATCGAGAGAGCTAGCCTTAGAACCCCCATAAGCAATGGAGTGGCTGTCGAGAGGTAGACTCTAACCTACCTTAGAGATAAGTGATAGGTTTCAAGGGCTAAAAAGGATAGTTCGTGAAAGGTAGGGGAGTCTTAAGAGTTTACGTCGAGAGGTATGGCTGTAGCATTTCTGACTCCCAGTTTCCTGGCTAGAGATAGTTTAGGAACACTCTTAGCAAATCCTGCCTAGCATAGAAGATAGCTGAAGAGCCTTAGTATCGTTAAAAAGCTTAAGTTAGGTTGTCCATCATTCCCAGCCAGTCATTCCGTAGTGAGTTTCGCATACGAAAGGGGACATGTTCATCATATTGCTATCTTATCTTTCTCTCCATTGTTTTGCTTCAGCATTATTTTACATCATCTCTTTTACTATAGCATTGTAATCTACAAAAAAGTTCAATCTTTATTGTTACAGCAACCGTGAATACCTCCAATCCATGTGGAGATGATACTCACTCATCACTTTATTACTCGTTCGATGTGTATACTTGCACCATATTCGTGTATCATTTATAGTACACTACACGCAAGCAACACTTATCAAACGAGAATGATGGGTTAGCGCCAGAAATATTGGCGGTGATTAAAGTTCATCTCTCAGGCGATAAGACCGTTAAAATAGACTAATATTCATTAAACGGACAAGTAAAGTCGAACCTTTTTGAACTTGCAAATTCTAGTTTTGAAAATGATTTTAAAACCAATTAGGTATCAATTTTGGGTGTCGTGGGGTGCTAACCCTTCCCCACGCGTAACCGACCCCCAAACCTATTTTTTGATTTTCGCAGACCGAAATCGTTGTTTTATTAAATCCAAAAAATGTTTTATTAAAATAACCCTATTTTTAAAAGTTATCCAATCACACTTTTTTCAAAAAATATTGGTGGCGACTTTGTTGATTTTAAAAGTTTTTTCCAAAATAGTCAAAGCCTCCCGTAAAAAGGCGGTTGCGACACATAGAAGACCTTTTCAAATGAGGATTTGCTTATTCATCCAAGCATAAGGAGGATGAAGTATTTAAGAAGATCCGCTTATCCGTTAAGGCAAAAGGAGAATGGAGTTTGCTTATTCATCCAAGCATAAGGAGGATGAAGTGTTTTGGAAGATTCGCATGTATGTTCGGGCATAAGGAGAATGGAGTTTGCTTATTCATCCAAGCATAAGGAGGATGAAAGTTTCAAAAGACTTGGCCTAATTGAGCATTTGGGAGAACAAAGCCCAGTTCAGTTGTTTAGGCGTTTTGGGAGAATAGAACCCAGCTTAGCTATTCGAGCATAAGAAGAATAGAACCAGCCTATCCGTTCGGGCATTTGGAGAATGGATCCCAGTTTAGCTATTCGAGCATTAGGAGAATAGAACCATCCTATTCGTTCGGGCATTTGGAGAATGGAACCCAGCTTATGTAACGCCCCGGTTTTGGGCTCAGAAGTTTTGGGAGTTGACCGGTTCGGTCAAAGTGCTGATCGAATATATAAGAGTGAATTTAGGAAAGCCTAGTTCGGGTTGCATTAAAAATATGGAAAAATATTCTAAAATCATATTTTAATATATAAAGGTGAACTGTGAAATCAATTTTGGAAAATGAGGTTCGGAAGGTTGACATTTTGGTTAGTGACCAAAATGTAATTTTTGAAAGTTGCGGGACAGTTTTATAAAGGATTGAAACTTTGAATCTTTAAGGAGCTATTATTCCAATAAGAATTTCTCCAGATTTTTCTAAGGTATTTTAGAGTTTTATTCTGATTTTAAAGTTTAAGAAAGTGGAGGGAAATCATTTTATCATTTTATAACTAACTTTTCTATTTTCTCTCAATTTTCCTTTTCTCTCATTTTCTCTCAACCCAAACACAATTCTCCAGATTTCCTTCTCTGATTTTGGCATCTAAATCTCTCATTTCAACTCTCATTTGATTCCTAATCATCTCATCTACAAAACCTCTCAAATTGCAAGTTGTTTCATCAAGCATTTTGGCTCTAAAAAGGAGAAATTCAAGTTTGGAGGTAAGAACGTCCTTCTCCTCTAAAATATCAGTTCTTTACTGAAATTCCTAAGTTCTCAATCCTTGATTTGTGATTTGTTAATGGCTTTTCAATTGAAATCTTGATTTTGGCTTAAAATGCAAGATTTGGTGATTTTGGTGAAATTTTCGTGTGATCTGTTTGGGCAGTGTTTTGAAGTGTCAAAATGATGTTAAATGAATGCTAAATTGATTAGAAGTTGAGGTTTAATCAATGCAATCCCGGATAGGTTGAATTTCCTAAGTTTAGCTTGTGTTTTTGGTTGTTTTTGGAGTGTTTTTGGTGATCTGTTATACCTGGAGGTATAAGGATGTGTTTGTGATCATTTTGGATGTTAATTGTTGTTTAAAAATGGTTAGATGTGATGGATCTTGGCTGGGTTAAGTTTTGGAAGTGTTTGGAGGTGATTTCGGTTGTGTTTTGTAGCCGAATTGTTGGATTTGTGTTGAGCAGCGAGTTGAGTCTTGTTGTTGGTGTTTTTAATGCATAATGATGCATTAATCCTCTGTTGTTGTGTGCTTGAAACAGGGGAGTTTGATCCGTGAGCTTTGAAGGTGTTGCGGGAGGTTTTTGGATGCTTGGAAGGCTTGTCGGCTAGCCTTGTTTTGAGTATCGGTGAGTGAAGTTGGGTTTTCAGCTTTTAAACCAAGGTTTGAAGGTTTTGGGAGCTTAGTTTAAGTCTAAACAACTTTGCTAAGCTCAAGAGTAAGTGATTGGGTTTTCGCTCTTGAATTGTGTTGTGTTTGGTTTTAAAAGCTAGTGTGGTTGATGATTGAGATGCATATGTTTTGCATGGTTTAAATCTGTTTTGAAAGCATACTTTAAGCATGGTTTAATGCTGGTTTTGGAAGCCATTTATGAAGGATGCTCAAGGTAAGAGATCCTTGGTTTTATACATGGTAATTGTGATTTTGATGCATGATGTTGCATGTTGATCTATGGCTTTGTATGATGCTTTAAAACAGTGGATTGATGATGGTAAATGCTACTTTTTGCATATTGGTTATGCATGTGAATCATTGGATTAATGAGGTAATGGTTTTGCATATTGGCTATGCATGTGAATCATTGGACTATTGTGATGATGGTTTTTGCATTGTGATTATGCATATGAATCATTGGATTATCATGGTAAGATGGTTATATTGGCAAGTGGTGAAAGTGGTTCTTGGTTCGTTGATCGGATATAGTTAGTCGGCTATAGAATTGGGTGCACCGTGAATTAAGTCGCCTTGGAGGTGGAGTGGTCAAGAGTGGACCGAAAAGCTCCCTTCAAGTATCCTAACGAGATGATAGAGGTCATAATAGAGGTGTTGCCCACTCGCGGACCTTGGTTGAGCAAAGGTTATATGGTGGTTAAAAGTCCATATGTGAGAACCTTGTGCTTGTTGAGATCACAATGGCAGTGTTAAGTCCATGTGTGGATCTTGTGTAGGGTGTCCCGGATCTCGTTAGTGATGTTCTACAACTACCAATCGGTGAATGCAAAGGTTGTATGGTGTTGATAGTCCATACATGGGAATCTTGTGCATGTCAAGGTTGTATGGTGGTTAAAAGTCCATACATGGGAACCTTGGGGAAAAGCTAAGGTTGTATGGTGATTAAAAGTCCATACATGGGAACCTTAGGATGTTGAGGTCAAATGGTGGTTAAAAGTCCATTTGGGAGACCTTGGATTGGTAGGGTGTAGGGAGCGTAGGGACAACGCTCAGAATCCGCGTATCCGATCGGGTTGTTGAGTTGAAAAGTGGATGTGGTTGATCACTTGGAGGCCAATGTAATGTTCTTGATCATAAAGAAGCATGAGATGCTTGAAAAGATGCATGGTTGCATGAAAAGTGTTTAATGCTAGTGAATGCATGTTTACTTGTTATTGAACAAGTGTTGATTATCATTTGATAAATGATGCATGTGTGCATGAAATCTCCTTAATGCATTGGAGTCTAGTTAAGACTTGTTTTAAAAGGCATGTGATAATAATGATGTTGTGGCTCATGAGTTGCCTATGGTTAATGCATGTGTTGGATTGCTTGGATAGTGGTTTTAAAGGGGTTCTCTTGCTTGAAGTGATGTTCAAGGTTATGAATGAGTAATTTGAAATGGAAGTGTTTTTCAAGGTTTTTATTCTAACTTTGCATATGGTGTTTATGCATGAATTGTTAAATGGATGTTCTTGCAAGTTGTACATTGAGATGGTTTTCTTAGTTTGCTAAGCTAAGGTTTGGTTTCATGTAAGTGTAAAGCATGGTTTAAGCATGATGTTGAAAAGGAGTTTTCAAACATGGTTTTGGTTTGATAAATCGGGTTGTTTTAAAGTGTTTTGTAACCCGCTGCATTGATGGTGTTTTGGTTTTGAGCATTCCTCACTAAGCATTATGTGCTTACGCTCCTTTTTGTCCATCAATGCAGATTCTTGAAGCTTGGACAGCAAGGAGCAAGGGATTCAAGGTGGACTCCAATTGAGATGTATGTCTCAGTGAATAACTATAGTTAATAAGGGCAATGGGGGTAGAATCTCTCGGATTGATGTTTTTTTGTATTCGTATATGTTCGGACAAGTATGTTTTAAAGTTGTTGTGGTTGCTGAAACATGTTTTGGCTATATTGAGTTTGGTTTGGAAAGTTTGTGCTTAAGTGGTTGCTTGTGTAGGAAGAATGCCTTTAGATTTGGGGCTTTTCTCATATGATGTTAAATTGTTGATTTGATGATGCCTACAAGTCATATATATGTTGAATTGCATGCTGGTAAAGTTTGGTGACATTTGGAGCATGTTTGAATGATCAATTGCATGTTTTGGTATGCTTGTTTGCTGCAATCTGTGCAGGCGTTTCGGAACAGTATGCACCGTTTCAGAACGGGTGCCTTACATGAACCCAGGCGTCCGAAACGGTGTGCACCGTTTCGAAACGGTTTGGTCTCTGCCAAGGCCGTGTTTCGGAACGGGGTCGATCGGTTTTGGAACGGCCCGTGTTTCGGAACGGGGTTGATCGGTTTTGGAACGGCCGACCGTTAGGGGCTGACATTGGCAGTTATATGTTTTGAATTGTTTACGTTTTGGTCCTGAATTTTGTTTGTTCAATTGTGTGAGCTTGGGAAGTCCTTTTGAGCTGAAATTTCACAGAGAAGCATGAAACCTGATTAATTTCAAGATGGTAACTTTAATTTGGGTTAAGTCCTTTTAATTATCAGAAATTACAATTTGGTCCCTAAAGTTGTAATTTGTTCAGTTGGGTCCCTGTTTGATCTCTGATGATTGGGGTCTTTGAGTATGCTGTTTGTATGATCACATCTAAGGTTAATGTGCATCTAGATAAGATTAAAAAGAAAAAAAAGGGTCGTTAATCAAGGTTGACTTTCGGGTTGACTTTGGTTTTCCCCGTGTGACTTTCTTAATTCGGGTCAACCGTCTAGGCCGAGTTAAGGGGGTTACATTTGGTGGTATCAGAGCTGAGTTGCGAATGCTTGGGGAAAACGGTAAATTGTTGTGATGTGTGCTTGTTGTTTACCTTGATGTGTGGTTGAAAGTTGGTTGAAACATGTGTTTCTGAGTATGCTGCCGATGTTTCTGAGCAAATTGTTGATGTTTCTGAGCATGTTGCTGATGTATGCAAGCATGTTTTGTGGTTATGCATCTTGGTTGAGTTTATGTGGATATGTGCTGATGTTGTGAGCTGATGTTATGCATGATGGAAGTGTACTGATTATGTTATGTTGCTTTTATGCTGATGCGAATGGATGCTGTTTGATGTAAGCATGATCAAAGTATGTTGTTTGATATGCTTGATGTTGTGATATCCATGTTGTGTTGGCTGTTATGTCATGTAAGGGGGAAGGATTCGGGATACCCATTGCCTTATTAATATAGCTATTGTGTTATTTGGAGTTGGAGTTTGAATCCTTGCTTAATGCTGGTCTAACTGGTTTGTTTGCTTGTTGTGATTGTATGTTTGTTGTTGTTAGTGGTATGGCAAAGTCGATGAAAGAATGGCGGTTGAGTGAGATGGTTGCTGCCTTGGGGCAGGTTGTTAAGGCTTGGAATTCACCATTCTGTAAAGGTGTTTTGTCTCAGCCTTCTGTGCCTAGCGTTGAAGTGGTAAGGCAAGGGAAAGAAACTGGTTCTGTGATGAAAAGTTCATTATCTGTTGTTCAGGAGGTGTTGGGAACATCTCAGGCTGTGGTAGAGGTAAAGTCAGTGGATGTGCTGGCTGTGGGATGTGAGGGTTTGCCGAAGCAGCGTTTGCTTGATTTGGGTGTTGTGGAATATCATGGTTCTACACCGGAGATGTTTGAGGCCTGGTTGGCCAGTGTGATTCTGATCTTGGATCGGGAAGGCTGTGATTATGCCTGCAAGCTGGGGAGTGTTGTTTCTCTGATGTTGGAGGATACGTGTGCCTGGTGGACATCTGTGGCTGTGGCGTCACATATTCCTGATATTGATTGGGATTTCTTTGTATCGGCCTTTTATGGGAGGTATCTTGGAAGGGAATTTCCAAGGGTTAAGCAAGGCGCGGGTGGTGCTGTTGTGGGGCAAGTGTTGCTTGGGCAAGGAGTGGAAGTTCAGCCACCGGTATGTGACCGTTGTGAAAGGCGCCATGTTGGAGGTTGTTGGGGCTCAGGTGTTTGCTGGAATTGTGGTTCTAAAATGCATGTTAAGCGTGATTGTCCACATGGAGTGAAGTCAGCTTTGGTGTTAGCCAAAGGGTCTCAGAAAGGTCGTGGGCACGGCCGAGGCAAGGTTCGGAGGTGGCAAAAAGAGCAGAAGGTTGTGAAGAGTTTGGGAAAAGAGAATTGCTGGAAATGTGGGTCTGCTGATCACATGAGACGTGATTGTTTGATGTTGGCTCGGAATAGCCAAGGTTCCTTACCGCAAGGAGTTGATGTTGACCCTGGTATGTTAGCTGGTACTGCAGTTGTGCCACAGGAGGATGATGGTTCCGCAAGGAAGAGAGCTCGTCTGATGAAGCTTCAGGGAGGTGTTGTGTTTTCAGGTAATCTTGTTAAGTAATCTTTGCTCTAGTTACCTTAGTTTGGTTTCTGTTGGTTTTCCTTGCGTGGTAAGTTTAGTCTGGTTGCTAGCATGTTTGGGGTAATGGTAGTTGTTTGGGAACATCTTTGGTGTGAAGAAGGTTTAGTGAGTATCTTGTGGTTAGTGGTTGTTGGTATGATGGAGTTAGATAAGTTAGAAGTGAGATGGGAGGTTGTTCTTAGACGTATTTGAGGATGTTATTGGAGGGTGTGAACTGGCATTCATGCATAGTTAAAGTCATTGTTGTATGCTATATTATATATGTTGGTCCATGCATACATGTGGCATGACATTAGAGGTTTTGCATACATGTACATCAGGCATTGATAGGGCATGTAGGTGATCATGCATACGATGTTCACACTCGCTAATAACTAATCGAATCTGTTAGTGTGGTGGTTGGTTTGGATGATGGGTTTTAGAGGTTGTTTGGTGCTGAGTGAGAGTTAGAAGTAATATTAAGCTAGTTGCTAGCAATGGTGAGAGTGGTATAGCCTGTAGTGGAGGGATAGTGTTTGTTGCTTAGAGAGTTTAGTGGTTTGGTGCTGGATAGTACTGGTTGAAGTAGAATCGGTTAAGTGGTTTGTATAGCTAAAAGGAAGTGGTAGTTCCTTGGTGCTAGTGATGTTGCAATTTTGAGGTTGTGTTTCCAAGTGCTGAGGTAGCTTAGTTTTTAAGTTGTTGTGATGGGGTTGTGTTGGTTCTTAGCAGCCTTTGAGGAGTCCATAAGCTGTTATGTGTGTTTTGGATAAGCAATGTTCTGGTAATGCAAGTGTTATGGTTGAAGTTTGAAGTGGAAGGGCTATGAAAGATCGAAGGCTTTTGTTAGTTGTTTAGGTTCTTGTGAGAAGTGGTTGGCTGGTTGTGGTTAAGAAAGTTCCGTTTGAAGTCAGTTAGTGGTGTGTGGAACGGTTGATGGAGTCAAGTTGGGGTTGTAATGTAATTTTTGGAATCTGGGTGAGTAATCTTGGTGAGCTGTTATGGTAATGTTAGCGACGGATGTAAAGGATTGTCAACTTTTGTTGAAGAGTTTGAGTAACCAGTTAACGTTTAAGGATTTCTGCTTGTTGGGAAAATCCTTGGAGGAGGTTTGGGGGTTTGCAAGAGTTTTTGAAGCAGAGAAGTTTGCATAGTAGCTGAATTGGATTGGTTGTTGTCTCTGTGTAAATAAGTCTTGGAGTTGTGTGTTACAGTGATGTAGGCTGTAAGAGCTGGAGTTCTTCAGGTTGATGTTGGGGCTGTGTACAGACCGGGTATGTGAAAGGTTAAGTTGTGGCTATCGTTGAGTGTTCTGGGTTTTGTAAACAGCATGTGGTGGTGTTGTGTTCGGTGGAGTTTTGTGTGGGAAGTGTTCAGTGTTGGTTGAGGCTTTTGTGTTGCCTTGTGTGTTGCTTGGAGTAGGTTGTTGTTCTTTTTTCGCCGGTTGAAATTTCGAGGACGAAATTTCCTAAGGGGGGGAGAGTTGTAACGCCCCGGTTTTGGGCTCAGAAGTTTTGGGAGTTGACCGGTTCGGTCAAAGTGCTGATCGAATATATAAGAGTGAATTTAGGAAAGCCTAGTTCGGGTTGCATTAAAAATATGGAAAAATATTCTAAAATCATATTTTAATATATAAAGGTGAACTGTGAAATCAATTTTGGAAAATGAGGTTCGGAAGGTTGACATTTTGGTTAGTGACCAAAATGTAATTTTTGAAAGTTGCGGGACAGTTTTATAAAGGATTGAAACTTTGAATCTTTAAGGAGCTATTATTCCAATAAGAATTTCTCCAGATTTTTCTAAGGTATTTTAGAGTTTTATTCTGATTTTAAAGTTTAAGAAAGTGGAGGGAAATCATTTTATCATTTTATAACTAACTTTTCTATTTTCTCTCAATTTTCCTTTTCTCTCATTTTCTCTCAACCCAAACACAATTCTCCAGATTTCCTTCTCTGATTTTGGCATCTAAATCTCTCATTTCAACTCTCATTTGATTCCTAATCATCTCATCTACAAAACCTCTCAAATTGCAAGTTGTTTCATCAAGCATTTTGGCTCTAAAAAGGAGAAATTCAAGTTTGGAGGTAAGAACGTCCTTCTCCTCTAAACTATCAGTTCTTTACTGAAATTCATAAGTTCTCAATCCTTGATTTGTGATTTGTTAATGGCTTTTCAATTGAAATCTTGATTTTGGCTTAAAATGCAAGATTTGGTGATTTTGGTGAAATTTTCGTGTGATCTATTTGGGCAGTGTTTTGAAGTGTCAAAATGATGTTAAATGAATGCTAAATTGATTAGAAGTTGAGGTTTAATCAATGCAATCCCGGATAGGTTGAATTTCCTAAGTTTAGCTTGTGTTTTTGGTTGTTTTTGGAGTGTTTTTGGTGATCTGTTATACCTGGAGGTATAAGGATGTGTTTGTGATCATTTTGGATGTTAATTGTTGTTTAAAAATGGTTAGAAGTGATGGATCTTGGCTGGGTTAAGTTTTGGAAGTGTTTGGAGGTGATTTCGGTTGTGTTTGGTAGCCGAATTGTTGGATTTGTGTTGAGCAGCGAGTTGAGTCTTGTTGCTGGTGTTTTTAATGCATAATGATGCATTAATCCTCTGTTGTTGTGTGCTTGAAATAGGGGAGTTTGATCCGTGAGCTTTGAAGGTGTTGCGGGAGGTTTTCGGATGCTTGGAAGGCTTGTCGGCTAGTCTTGTTTTGAGTATCGGTGAGTGAAGTTGGGTTTTCAGCTTTTAAACCAAGGTTTGAAGGTTTTGGGAGCTTAGTTTAAGTCTAAACAACTTTGCTAAGCTCAAGAGTAAGTGATTGGGTTTTCGCTCTTGAATTGTGTTGTGTTTGGTTTTAAAAGCTAGTGTGGTTAATGATTGAGATGCATATGTTTTGCATGGTTTAAATCTGTTTTGAAAGCATACTTTAAGCATGGTTTAATGCTGGTTTTGGAAGCCATTTATGAAGGATGCTCAAGGTAAGAGATCCTTGGTTTTATACATGGTAATTGTGATTTTGATGCATGATGTTGCATGTTGATCTATGGCTTTGTATGATGCTTTAAAATAGTGGATTGATGATGGTAAATGCTACTTTTTGCATATTGGTTATGCATGTGAATCATTGGATTAATGAGGTAATGGTTTTGCATATTGGCTATGCATGTGAATCATTGGACTATTGTGATGATGGTTTTTGCATTGTGATTATGCATATGAATCATTGGATTATCATGGTAAGATGGTTATATTGGCAAGTGGTGAAAGTGGTTCTTGGTTCGTTGATCGGATATAGTTAGCCGGCTATAGGATTGGGTGCACCGTGAATTAAGTCGCCTTGGAGGTGGAGTGGTCAAGAGTGGACCGGAAAGCTCCCTTCAAGTATCCTAACGAGATGATAGAGGTCATAATGGAGGTGTTGCCCATTCGCGGACCTTGGTTGAGCAAAGGTTATATGGTGGTTAAAAGTCCATATGTGAGAACCTTGTGCTTGTTGAGATCACAATGGCAGTGTTAAGTCCATGTGTGGATCTTGTGTAGGGTGTCCCGGATCTCGTTAGTGATGTTCTACAACTACCTATCGGTGAATGCAAAGGTTGTATGGTGTTGAAAGTCCATACATGGGAATCTTGTGCATGTCAAGGTTGTATGGTGGTTAAAAGTCCATACATGGGAACCTTGGGGAAAAGCTAAGGTTGTATGGTGATTAAAAGTCCATACATGGGAACCTTAGGATGTTGAGGTCAAATGGTGGTTAAAAGTCCATTTGGGAGACCTTGGATTGGTAGGGTGTAGGGAGCGTAGGGACAACGTTCGGAATCCGCGTATCCGATCGGGTTGTTGAGTTGAAAAGTGGATGTGGTTGATCACTTGGAGGCCAATGTAATGTTCTTGATCATAAAGAAGCATGAGATGCTTGAAAAGATGCATGGTTGCATGAAAAGTGTTTAATGCTAGTGAATGCATGTTTACTTGTTATTGAACAAGTGTTGATTATCATTTGATAAATGATGTATGTGTGCATGAAATCTCCTTAATGCATTGGAGTCTAGTTAAGACTTGTTTTAAAAGGCATGTGATAATAATGATGTTGTGGCTCATGAGTTGCCTATGGTTAATGCATGTGTTGGATTGCTTGGATAGTGGTTTTAAAGGGGTTCTCTTGCTTGAAGTGATGTTCAAGGTTATGAATGAGTAATTTGAAATGGAAGTGTTTTTCAAGGTTTTTATTCTAACTTTGCATATGGTGTTTATGCATGAATTGTTAAATGGATGTTCTTGCAAGTTGTACATTGAGATGGTTTTCTTAGTTTGCTAAGCTAAGGTTTGGTTTCATGTAAGTGTAAAGCATGGTTTAAGCATGATGTTGAAAAGGAGTTTTCAAACATGGTTTTGGTTTGATAAATCGGGTTGTTTTAAAGTGTTTTGTAACCCGCTGCATTGATGGTGTTTTGGTTTTGAGCATTCCTCACTAAGCATTATGTGCTTACGCTCCTTTTTGTCCATCAATGCAGATTCTTGAAGCTTGGACAGCAAGGAGCAAGGGATTCAAGGTGGACTCCAATTGAGATGTATGTCTTAGTGAATAGCTATAGTTAATAAGGGCAATGGGGGTAGAATCTCTCGGATTGATGTTTTTTTGTATTCGTATATGTTCAGACAAGTATGTTTTAAAGTTGTTGTGGTTGCTGAAACATGTTTTGGCTATATTGAGTTTGGTTTGGAAAGTTTGTGCTTAAGTGGTTGCTTGTGTAGGAAGAATGCCTTTAGATTTGGGGCTTTTCTTATATGATGTTAAATTGTTGATTTGATGATGCCTACAAGTCATATATATGTTGAATTGCATGCTGGTAAAGTTTGGTGACATTTGGAGCATGTTTGAATGATCAATTGCATGTTTTGGTATGCTTGTTTGCTGCAATCTGTGCAGGCGTTTCGGAACAGTATGCACCGTTTCGGAACGGGTGCCTTACATGAACCCAGGCGTCCGAAACGGTGTGCACCGTTTCGAAACGGTTTGGTCTCTGCCAAGGCCGTGTTTCGGAACGGGGTCGATCGGTTTCGGAACGGCCCGTGTTTCGGAACGGGGTTGATCGGTTTCGGAACGGCCGACCGTTAGGGGCTGACATTGGCAGTTATATGTTTTGAATTGTTTACGTTTTGGTCCTGAATTTTGTTTGTTCAATTGTGTGAGCTTGGGAAGTCCTTTTGAGCTGAAATTTCACAGAGAAGCATGAAACCTGATTAATTTCAAGATGGTAACTTTAATTTGGGTTAAGTCCTTTTAATTATCAGAAATTACAATTTGGTCCCTAAAGTTGTAATTTGTTCAATTGGGTCCCTATTTGATCTCTGATGATTGGGGTCTTTGAGTATGCTGTTTGTATGATCACATATAAGGTTAATGTGCATCTAGATAAGATTAAAAAGAAAAAAAAGGGTCGTTAATCAAGGTTGACTTTCGGGTTGACTTTGGTTTTCCCCGTGTGACTTTCTTAATTCGGGTCAACCGTCTAGGCCGGGTTAAGGGGGTTACAGCTTAGCTATTGTAGGGCGTGTAGGTGTTCTCTTTTTGTGAGAGCGCAAGTGTATACTCCTGCCAAGTTATAGTATAAAAGATGTCGAATCCCACGAGGATTGGATAGCTTGGTTTGTTTTGTAGTTTCTGCACAAGGTAAAATAAAAACACAAGTGAATTGATTGTTGTGACGAAACGTAAATGAAAACACAAGTAATAAAGAAGGTGTTTCAGGTTGATAAAGCAGGCAGGGTTATGCTGCCACTTAGTGTGAAACTGCGTTGTAAAGGCTAAGTTGTTTCGTGCTGCCACGATATGCTGCCTCGACAGGTATGGAGGGCGGAAGGCTACGACCATGTCACGCAGCTGCATCGGGACACTGCTTTTGCAACTTTCGCTGTCTCGGCATGTGAAATAGAAATAAGTCTTGGCAGCAAATCTGGTAGATACTCCAAGTTCGACGGGATAGTTGACAATGATTCTCTCTATTTCTAGGCAAGGATGCTCAAAACCTAGAGTGATGTAGGCAATACCTAGAAATCTCAGCGTAAACCTAACACATGCTAGTAAACTCGGTTGGTGCTCCCTTTTAGCCGCTGAAACTTGTGAACTTTTGGGAACCAAGTTAGTCACGCCTCAGCACGTTGTGACCGTGCTTAACCCTTTCGTGAAGTTGACACTTTCATGCCCCCTAAATGGATTCTCTCAACTGACTAGTTAAGACTAATTGAAAGAATGAAATGCATAAATTAAGCAAAATTGGAATATTTTATTGAGAAACAACTCAAAACCTAAAACAACTGTTTCACAACTAATTTACAACACAATCCTAACCCAAATGGAGTTTAGAACATGGTGGCGGCGGAGAACTCTAGCTATGTCTATAGAAAAACCTAAGATAATTTGAATTAGAAGTACAATGAGTATTTATAGACAAATAACTAGGCTAAGTCCTCCTTAAAGTAGAAGTCCTTGAAAGTAGCTTTTCATCTTTAATGTGACTTTAAACTCTGACTCCTTTGCGTGGAATATAGACTTTATCTCGTTTTCCTTAGCCCGCAAGTAACCTTGAGACCTCACTTCGACGGCTTTGGCTGCTGCAACAAACGTCAGAAAATTAAGTGGATGGCGGCGATAGACTCGGGATTTTAAGCTCTACAAATCACACTCCGGTTCTCTGACTCCATAGTTAGCTATGTCTTCAGCTGGAACTGCATTAGTATAACCCATTGGTCTGCTGCCTCGGCATTGCATCCTCAGCTCCTCATTTCCCTCTTTCAGCCTTTAGAACCTAAATACAAAAATACCCTAAAACAGTATCTCTTGTTTACCAAATAAACGATAATCTATAAAAGTAAGGTAAAACGAGGAAATATTGTAAAATGCAATGCATGAACCTAGTTATGCCTAAAATGGGCTTAAAAACAGTAATAATAAGAGGTGGAATATGCAGGAAATATAGGACTTGTGGACACTTTACACACCCCCAAACTCGAACTATTGCTTGTCCTCAAGCAATGCAACCTAAAATACTTGCTCTAATAATAACCAGAAAGAAGAACTTGTTTTTAACTTGATTTTATGCCTCAAGGCCGTGGAACCTATATTAAATTAGTGAAGGGAAATAAGCAGGAAAATAACTCAGAATCAAATTTCTCATGCCAGTGTGGTGTGTGCGTGTCTGTAAACAGGTTGAAAATGCAGAATAAATATTAAACAAAGATGTTGCTGTGATTTAAAGGTTGCTGCCGAGGCAGCACAGTTAAGCACAATAATTTTAATCATGGCAGTGAGGGCTTCATCTTATCACAACTACTCTTCTAGATCTGAAGTTAAGATAGGAGCAAACTACAAAACCCAAAACCCTTGGAGTAGAGTCATCCCGTGAAGGCTTTCATTCACTCATGCTAATTTGTCTGTCACTTCAAGGCTTTCAGATTCATGGACTTTGATAGCAGCAGAGTGTCCTCGCACATGATTCTTCCTAGAGCCTGTTGCGAGCACCTCAAGGGTAAACAACATTGTTCTTTGGTTTTTATTCTACTGTCGTGGCAGTGTTGTATTTTTCTATTTCTTTTGCCTGCCAAGGTGGCTACTTGCAATCATTGTTAGAATTTTGCAAAGAATTCTAAAAATAAACATGCAATGTTCATAAAATATTTTAACACATTCAGCAAGTAACAAAGGTGTGTTGACATTTTTAGGCAAGAAGAAAAAATTCTAAGTTATATTTCATGCTTTTCCCTAATTTAATTTCAATTTTTATTAGGTGCGAAAATAAATTAGTCGGCTATCCTATCATAGGCACAAGTCATAACAAATTTTTCTTTTCCGATTATTACAAAGGCAAGTACAATGCAACCTATATGCAACTAAAGATGCCTAGACAAATGATGTGAGAGTTATCCCCCCAAACTCGAGACGAGAATTGCCCTCAATGCACAAAATAGAAAAAATAAATTAAAGAAAAATAAATACACGTTAAAAATAAAAATAAAAGAAAACGTAAAAAGAAAGAAGAAAGAAGAAAAAGGAAAGAAAAGAGAAAGAAAACTAAAAGTTTTTTGAGGGTTGAGAGGAGGCTGGAATCCTATCAGCTGAGGAGGAGGAAGATGTTTGGATGATGAAATGGTGGTCGGCAGAAGTCCTGGTAGCGATCTTATCAGGTGAGGTTTTTGCTTTCCACGGAGGCTGGACTCTTTTTGGTGTATGGTGTGGCTCTTCTTGAGGTTCAGTAGGGGAAACGGTGGGAGATGCGTCGCTCTCTTCTGACTCTGTCTCAAAGTCCACAGGTTCGGCGGCTATTTTGTGCCGCTTCCTCTTCCTAATGCCTTCCACTGTGGGTTTTTCTGGAGGGATAAATGCCATTGGGATGGCTGTTTTTTGCTGCTACCACTGCTGGTTCTAGCTCCTGCGGCTGCTGCTCAATTTCCTCCGATGAGGTTTCTGCCACTGTCCTTGCTGTGCAAGCAGGGGAAAGGTGTTGCTGGTGCCTCTCGGGGGAGTCTGCCATTGTGTTGAATGGGGTGGTGGCTGAGTAAGTTGGATAGTGCGTCGGAGAGGGGACCTGGTGGTCAGTTTTGTGGGCAGCGATGGCTGGTGGAGTTCTTTGTGCTTGGGCTGCTGCTGCAAGCTCTGCAGGGTATGGCGGCAGGGTGGGTACTTCACCAGGGAATTTCTGCAAAAAATAAGCCACAATAGCTTCTTGAACCTCTCTTACATATTTCATTAAGGCCAACTGTTGTTGCTCGATGCGCTTTGTGCTGTCTACAAGGGTGTGCAACAGTGGGAAGACGTCCTTGTCTGGGCAACTTCAGTACTGCCAGGGACGGCTGGAGTTGCAGGCTGTATGGCTGAAGGCTGGCTGGGCATTGCTGGCTCTTTCTCCGCATCTTGCATCATTTGGATGCGTACCTTTCTGGTCCAGCCTTCTCTAGCAGTTGTTAATTCATCTTTGGGCTCTGCTGGGACACCGAAGTTGGTGCAGAGACCTATGATTGGGGATGGGAAGTACAACCTGCCTTTCTTCTTTTTGAAGCAGTTATGGATCTCCGTGCAGATGATTTCCTCGACGTTTATCGGCCGATTTATCAGGATACTGTGAACTAGGGTAAGGCGCGGCCAATCAACGGTTGAGTTGTGGGATGTGGGCAGTAGACGCCTTTTTACAAAGGTGTTCCACAACATGGCCTCGGGTAGCATGTGGCAGTGCTGGACAGATCCCACATGTTTTCCTCCCAGCCATGGCGTGTTGGGCTTGCATAGTTTGGCCTTTATTTTCTCATAGTCGGCAGCCGTCAGTGACTGCCTCCACTCCTCGTGAGGGTTGTTGTCCGTATCAAGGTCGTAGTACATATTGATGACAGCAGCGTTTAATTTGACCGGCTCCCCGCGGACATGTTCAAATGGCTTCTTCGAGCAGGGCTGATGGGAGTAGAATTCCCTGACTATGGTGATGTTGGCTATCTGTGGCTGTTGAGCGAACATCTCCCATCCCTTGTTGTGGATGGTTTCGAACAAGGTAGGCTCTAGGCCACGGTCTCTCGTTTGCTGTGTGTAATGGAAGCCTTGATCTTCACATATTGTTTGCTTAGAGAACCGGTTTATGTATCTCTCATCGTCCTTCTTGTAGCAAAATCTCTTATAGGTGGGTTTTTGCTTTGATGCGGATGCCATGTGAACGTTTGTATGTAGCTGAAACTAGAAAGAAAAAAATGAGAGGGCAGGTGAATCAAAAAAAAAAGATAGCAAGAAGGTGAAAGTGAAGTAAATGAATTGAGTTGGAGTGGTATAAAAAGGGGTTTCCGAGAGGTGCCGTGGTGGCATTAAATGCCCAACGGTCTGATTTTGTTGCACACATTACGGGATTTTTTGTCCGTTATTTTCGGAGCCGTTGGCAGCTAGTCGTTACGCGTTGCTGCGCTGGCTGCTGTCTCCTCAGGATGGTGGGCGGGCTCCTTGCTGGGCCTTCTTTTTAATCCTGCTTTTGTGTTCCTAAACCTGAAAAAAAAAACTAATTAAATAACTTCTGAAATTTTGAAAACTAATCTAATCCTAAAATAAATTCTAATCCTAATGCATACAAATAAAAATAATAGAATAAAAATTAAGTTATGTTGGGAGTACATTTGGGTGCATCTCCCAGACATAACCACTTCCTGAGGTGGTTTGACTTTTTCTTCCCTCCTAGGGGGTCCTCCTGTTCCTTCAGGTGTTGTGTTACTAGGTTCTTAAGCTTGCCCCTTGGTCTGTCGCGGCAATTGCTGCTCTAGCCTGTTTTCACACTTTTTTGGCAACTCCTGCATCTGGCCTTCCTTTTTCTTCTTCTGAGGGTCGTAGCACATTCATCTTGATGCTCTGGTCCTCTACCCTCACTGTCAGCTCCCCAAGTTCCACATCTATAAGCATTCTACCCGTGGCCAAAAATGGTCTCCCTAGAATGATAGGGGCTTTTTCATCGACCTCGCAATCTAAGATGAGGAAGTCGGCTGGAAGAATCAGATTGCCCACCTTTACCAGGATGTCTTCGATTTTTCCCTCTAGTTGTACAAATGAATGGTCAGCTAGTTTAAGCATGACGAAGGTAGGTTTGGCAGGCCCAATTCCTATTTTATCAAAGATCGCCTTGGGCATAAGGTTGATGATGGCTCCCAAGTCGTATAGGGCTCTAGTTTCATTTTTGCTGCCTATCCTGCATGGGATAACAAAGTTTCCCGTATCTGTCTCCTTGGGCAGCAACTTGCTGTGCAGCATCGCCATGCACTCTTCAGTGACAACCACTGTCTCGAATTCCCAAATCCTCTTCTTCTTAGAAACCATGGCCCTTAGATGTTTGGCATAGTTTGGCATACTTTGAATGGCTTCTATCAGAGGTATGTTGATATGCACTTGTTTCAGAATATCTAAGAATTTTCTAAACTGGTGCTCTTGTTGTTGTTGCTTGAGCCTTTGGGGGGATGGTGCTGGCAGACGGATGTCCTCTATATGCTCCTTGTTTTGGGGCTTAGTTTGGGGAGGATCATCTGTTTCAGGTTCATTGTCGTGTTCTGCCGCTGGGGCGACTAGTGTTGGTTCTGGGGTGGCTAGTGTTGGTGCTACTGTGTGTATAGCGTCTAGGTTGGAGCAGCAAGTGCACACTCTTGTCAAGTTATATTATAAAAGATATCATCTCCCACAGAGATTGGAGCAGCTCCTATGAATGGCTTCCTACACAAAGATTTAGTAAATGCGTAATTAAATCTCATGATGTGGAAATATAAAAACACAAATAAAATAAAGATAGTGATGAGAGGAATGATAGTGAGAGATTTGGGCGATAGATTGGGTGAGACAAATGCAGCTCAGTAGCATGTGGGCTACATTGTATAGTCTGAGCATGTTTTGCGCTGCCATTAATTGCTGCCTCGGTGGGGTGGTGGGCGGCAAACTACGACCCTATCATGCGACCGTAGGAGGTCACTGCCACTGCAGAAGTGTACTGTCTCGGAGAGTTTATTGAAAACAACTCAAAAATATTAAAATTGTTTCCCTCAAACTACTTTACATAAATGCGCCTAAACCCTAGGAGAGTTGGGTCGCGACCCCCAACAACTCCAACCTATATAACTACATCTCGTTGTACAGCTGCTTAGGCTCGCATCCCCTCACCCTCGTTATCATCATGCCCCTATACTCTTACATACGTTGGGTATATATAGGGATCATGGCCTAAGTTTTAGTCCTCCTTGAAGTAGGAGTTCTAAAAGTAAGTTACATTAAATACAGACTCTTTTATACTTTAAATGTGGACTCTTTGGACGTTGCCTTCCTCCGCAAGTAAGGATAAGTGCTCCTACTTATCGGTCTTGGATCAGCTCTACCGGCCGTTACAGGCTTCAGAAGATTGCAAGACTGGGCCCATTGGGCTTAGGAAATTGCTCTCTTTAAATCACGACCCATCTTGGCTAAGTCGGTGTAACTCCTGCCCAGGCAACACTTGGCAGCAATGCTGCTTCGGCAACGTCCTTGGTGGCATCTGGAACTGCTTCAGTACAGCTCATTTTGTTCCAGCTTTCCTGTCCTCTCCTTTCCTTCCCTTGCTATAGCACCTAAAATATAAAATAAACTAAAACATTAACTTTTTCTCAACCAAACATAAAATATTCAATGGAAGCATGGTAAAAGAGAAGATATTGTTATAATGCATGCAATGCACCTAAATATGCCTAAATGAGCTTAAGAATAGAAATAATACTGGCAGGGATGTGTACAAAATATAGAACTCATGGACACTCTTCACACCCCCAAACTCGAACCATTGCTTGTCCTCAAGCAATGCAACCTAGCTAGTAAACCTGCTCTTAGTACAAAATTAATAGAAACATTAGCGTTTAACTTGATTTATTACCTCAAGGCTCTGACACCTATTTTTATGTTAGTGATAGGGAATGGCATGAAATAACTTAGGTTTTAATTTTCTTAATGCCAGTGCAGTGTGTGCAGGTCTGTGCTCATGCTAACCATGTTCAGATAATTAAGTTAACAAAGAATGCCTAAAATAATTAAATCACTAGAAAGGATACGAGTTGCTGCCTTGGCAGCACAGTTGGGCATTTTTGTTTTCTTTTTCTGATCATGGCTTTAAGGGCTTCAGCTCATCACAACTATTCTCCGGGTCTGAGGCTAAGATAGGTGCACTCTACAAAACTCCGAACGCTTTAAATAGAGTCATCCCGTGAAGACTTTCATTCACTCTTGCTAATTTGTCCGTCACTTGGTTTAGATTCATGGACTTTTGATAGCAGCAGAGTGTCCTTGCTCATGATCCTTCCTAGAGCCAGTTTCGGGCACATCTAGGGTATTTGAACTTCATGCCTAGAGCATGTTTCGGGCACCTCTAGGGTATTTTTATTATCTTGGATGTGTTGCCATGTGCTGCCATGACGGCAAACCTGTATTTAATCAAGGAATTTTTATCAAGTAAGGCAGGCAGTGTTAAACTTAAAATTCAAGCAAAAATTCAGCATTTAACAGACAAGTGTAACGATAGTTGGCAGAAAGAAAAAATTTCTAAGTATTTTTCACGCTTCTTCCCATAAATTAATTTTTTTTGTATGGTGCGAATATAAGTAGTCGGCTAAGCTATCATAGGCACAAGTTTTTAAGCTAAATAATTCTATTTCATTAAGTGTTAGGGGCAGAATTTACATATACATTTAAATGCTACTAAATGAATCTAAAACAAAGAGGACTAATTCCCCCCAAACTCGAGGTTGACATTATCCTCAATGCCTCTACAAAACAAAGATTAAAAACAAAACATAAAATATAAAAAGAAAAATTAAAAACAGAAAACATAAGAAAGAAATAAAACATAAAAATTAAAAAGGAAAGGAAAGAGAAAGAGAAAGAAAAAAATGGTGCTATATACTGAGGGAGTTCCCCTCTGAGCAGGATTCTGAGGAGGCGGGCAGGACGAGGCAGGGCGTAGCAGATGGTCTACCAGTTGGGCTCTTCTTCTTGCTATGTGGCGGTTGGACGCGGCTGGCGGTGGTTTTCTTGGATGGTTTTTCAGCTCCTCCACCATGGGGCTCTTTTGTTGGCCGCTTTCTCTTTCTATCTGCCTCGACTGGTTCGTCATCGAAAGAGTCTGAGATTTCCATGTCTGAGTCGCCTGCGTCTTTGGCAGCGACCTCTTTTGCTATTGGGGATGCAGTAGTAGTTTCCTCCACCTTCTTTGATTCGGATGAGAAGGTTAGTTCATATGGTTCGTTAAGGGTTGGAAAGGTTCTTCTCTTGGGGAGGCGGTGCGGCCTCTCGCTGTCATCGGCGACAGGAGCAACAGCTGGTCTTTGAGTGATCTAGATTGGCTTAGAAGCTGCTAACTTCGTGGGAAAGGCGGGCAAATATGGGCCTGCGTCCTGATACTTGTCCAGCAAGTAGGCCACAAAGGCCTCTTGCATGTCCGCTACGTATTTGGTGAAGATCATCTGCTTGTGTTCTATCCTCTAGCAGCTTTCAACTAGGTTGCACAGTAGGGGGATCACTTCGAACGGGAGGGCAGCTACAGTACTGCCCGCTGTGGCTGCAGTGGCGGCAGCTTGGGATGGTGACTAGGCGATGGAAGGTGTGTCTGGCTCTGCGTTATGCATCATCTGCTGGCGTACCATTCTTTGTGGTCTGCGGCACGCGAAAATTGGCGCAAAGGCCCGTTATGATTGCAGGGAAGAAGAGAGGTCCTTTGGCGTTTGGTTTTTCTGCGTGGGCATAGACCTCCTTTATGATTACCTCGCTAACGTTGATATGCCGCCCCATCATTATTCTATAGATAAAGGCGAGACTTGGCGTATTTACTGTCGATTCGTGCGTGGAAGGCATTAGGCGGCGCTGGACAAAGTAACTCCAAATGGCTTCCTCCGGCAGCAAATCGCGGCGGTTGACTGACCCGTTGTTTTTACCTGTTAGCCACTTGGTGTTTGGCTTACAGATATCCCTCTTGATTTTATTATAGTCAGCCACCGTTAAGTAGGACTCCCATTTCTCGTGTGGATTGCCGCTGACTTCTATTATGTAAAAGTTGTTGATCATGTCAGCTGTGAACTTGACACCTTCTCCGCGGACGTACACAAAAGGGCTTGACTGTGTCGATCTATGGGCGTAGAACTCTCGTACAGGGTTGTTGTTAATTCCTTCTCGCTGTCGTGCGAACTGGTCCCAGCCCATATTGTGGACCATTTCGAATAGAGAGGGTTCCAAGCCAAAATCCCCATCAGACTGGGTATATTGGAAACTCATCTCCTCACATAGTTGCCACTCTCTAAAGTGTTTCTTGTAGGTCTCCTCGACAATAGGGTTCAAGAACCTTTTGAAAAGGGTTTTGGAGGTGGCGGCGGGTCGTTGTGATGAGGCCATAGTTTGTGGGATGGTTGTATTTCCTAAAGAAAGAAAAGAAAGAGCATGAAAGAAAATAAAGCAAGGGAAATCTTGGAAGCAAAGATTGCAGAAAGAATTCAGAGTAAAGGAGAAAGCAAAGTGAAGAACGGGGGGAGAATGGTTAGCTTTATATAACTGCTTCTCTCCTCTGCCTTGGCGGGCACGCTGTCAAAGGGAGACAATTATTGCGGTGCGAATAACAGGATTCTAGCCGTTACACAGATATTCGTTCCGCTCGCTAGGGAAAAATATAGCCATTGCAGCTAGCCGTTATGCTTATCTGCCTTGGGCTGCCTTGGCCGCTAGTTGGGCCTCTCCGTTATTCTTTAATATTTCTTGATCTTTCTTTCATTCCTAACCTGAAATAAATACAATAATTAAATAAAAATTAAATCTAATCCTAATGCTTAAAAATAAAGTAAAATAAAAAATTGGGTTATGTTGGGCTGCGCTTTTCCCACACATAACCATTTCCTGAGGGTCTTTGTGTTTGGTTATTCTTCAGGGCATGTCCTTCCCCTCCTCAGGTGGATGTTACTGCCAACTTTGTTGCCCTGGCGGGACATACACCAAGAAAACAAAGAGGCTTTTTTTAGATTAAATAAGTAAAAAGAGATTTAATGTGCAAAAACTAAATAGGAGTGCAGAAATTCAAACGTAATTGTTGTTGCCAATCCCCAACAACGGCGCCAAATGTAACCCCCTTAACCCGGCCTAGACGGTTGACCCGAATTAAGAAAGTCACACGGTGAAAACCAAAGTAAACCCGAAAGTCAACCTTGATTAACGACCCTTTTTTTTCTTTTTAATCTTGTCTAGATGCACATTAACCCTAATTGTGGTCATGCAAACAATACATTCAAAGATCATAAACATCAGAGATCAAACAGGGACCCAAATGAACAATTTACAACTTTAGGGACCAAATTGTAAATTCTGTAAATTATGAGGCCTAAACCCAAATTGAAGTTACCAACTTGAAATTAATCAGGTTTCATACTCCTCTGTAAAATTTCAGCTCAAAAGGACTTCCCAAACTCATACAATTGCACAAACAAGGTTCGGGACCAGAATGTAAACAATTCAAAACATTTAACTGCCAATGTCAGCCCCCAACGGTCACCCGTTCCGAAACAGGCAGAGCCCGTTCCGAAACGCGGGCCGTTCCGCAACGCGTACCGAAGCACGGGCTGGCAGTAACCTTTCTGTTTCGGAACGGTCCCTTCCGTTTCGGACGCCTGGGCTGGTTCAAGGTACCCGTTCCGAAACGGTAGGTACTGTTCCGAAACACCTTGCACAGATTGCCCCAAATTGCATACTTAAACATGCAATTAATCATCCAATCATGCTCCAATTGCCACCAAACTTTACCAACATGCAATTCAACATATAAGAGACATACTTGCATCAACATTTCATCAAAACATCAACATATGTGAAAAGCCCCAAATCTATAGGCATGCTTCCTACACAAGCAAACCATTCAAGCATAAACTTCCAATTCAAGCATGTAAAGGGCAAACACAAAAACCAGCATTCTCAACAATATTCAACATACTTAGAGAGTTCAAAACCTCTCCCAAAACATACACATAGGTCCCCCATTGCCAAATTACCAAAAGCTAATATGTACTTAAGAAAACCTTCCATACTTTGAGCTTTACTTCCACTTGAATACTTGCCTTCCTTGCTGCCCTCAAGTACTTTAATGTTCTGCATTATTGATTTAAGAAAACGAAGAGAGCGTAAGCAAAAGCTTAGTGAGGAATGCTCAATAAAACCATTCAATAATGCATTTATAAAACACTTAAAGAAAATCATGCTTCAAATCATCATTTACACATGCTCAAAAGCATACTTAAACAAGCATCTCATGCTTCATATCATAACATGTCATATTGGCCACAAGTGATAAGTTCCATTTCTTTAAAAACAAGTTCATCAACTTTCACCCCAAGGACTTTTAAACACCTTGGCCCCAAGGACTTTTAAACACCTTGGCCCATGGACTTTTAACCACCATGGAAAGGACCACACAAGGACTTTTAACCACCTTTGTGTCCGTATCAAGTTTCACCCCAAGGACTTTTAAACACCTTGGCCCCAAGGACTTTTAAACACCTTGGCCCATGGACTTTTAACCACCATGGAAAGGACCACACAAGGACTTTTAACCACCTTTGTGTCCGTAGCAAGAATCATCCAAGGACTTTTAACCACCTTGATGTTCTTAAGTAAACAAGGCTCACTCAAGGACTTTTAACCACCTTAGTGACCTTAACCTTTTCAAAACATCACTTGCCAATATACATCATTATCATCAATTTATCCAGTGTTTTAAAGCATTAAACCAAGCCATATTCATCATGCATTTAAAAGCATCAAACCACATTTAATCAATGTTCAAAAACAAGGAACTCTTACCTTGAGCTTCCTTCAACATATGGCTTACAAAAACAGCATTTACCATGCTAAATCATGCTTTCAAAACAGAATTTAAACCATGCAATAAACCACATTGCACAACAATCAAAACATGGCCACCACTAGAGAGTATTTTCGAAAACTTACACTTGAGCTTAGCAAAGTTTTTTAAACTTAAACTAAGCTCCCAAGACATCGGTTTCAAAGCCGAAAACCCAATTTCACTCACCGATTCCACTTCGCCTCTTGCCGAAGCACCAATTCAAGCCTCCGGATCACCAACTCTTGGATCCAAAGATGACTCCCCTGTTTTAAACACATCAAAGCAGAGGATTAATGCATCATCATGCATTAATAGCTTCAATGAAAGCACCTAAACTCGCTGCTCTCATCCACACTCCATTTTCGGCCACCAAACACAACCGAAAATGCATCCAAACCACTTATCAACAAAGCCCAGCCATAAACCATCAAAACCAAACATCTTTTAACATCATTTAACACCTAAAAAGAACCTACTAACATCCTTATACCTCCAGCAACACCAGATCCACAAGATCACCTCAAAAACAATCAAGAATCACAAGCTAAACTTAGGAAACTCAACCTATCCGGGATTGCATCAATCAAAACTCAATTCCTTAACAATTTAGTGTTCAAATAACATCAAAAACACATCTTAAATCACAGATTTAACAGATCAAACGAAAATCATCAACAATCACCAAATCTTGCATTATAAGCCAAGATCCACTTCACAACTTAAAAGCCTTTAATAAAACATCAATTAAGGATTGAGAACTTAGGAATTTCAGTAAAGAACTGATAGTTTAGAGGAGAAGGACGTTCTTACCTCCAAACTTGAGTTTCTCCTCTTTTTAGAATCAAAAACCTTGATGAATCAAGTAGCAAATGATGAGGTTTTGTAGATATGATGATTAGGAATCAAAAGAGAGTTGAAAGGATAGATTTAGGTGACAAAATCAGAAGAAATTCTCTAGAGAGAAAGTGTTTGGGTTGAGAGAAAATGAGAGAAAAGAAAATTGGAAGTTAGTTATCAAAATGGCTAAAATGGCTTTCCCTCCTCTTTTGATATGTTTTAAAATCAGAATATATCTTAAAATATCTTAGAAAAATCTGGAGAAACTACTTTTGGAATAATAGCTCCTTAAAGATTCAAAGTTTCAACCCTTTATAAAACAGTCACAAAACTTTCAAAAATTACATTTTGGTCACTAGCCAAAATGTCACCCTTCCAAAACTCATTTTGTAAAATTGATTTCACAGTTCACTTATAGATATTAAAAGATGATTTTAGAACATTTTTCCATATTTTTAATGCAACCCGAACTAGGCTTTCCTAATTTCACCTTTTTAGATTCGAACAGCACTTTGACCAAACCGGTCAATGCTCAAAACTACCAAGCCCAAAACCGGGGCGTTACAACTCTCCCCCCTTAAGAAATTTCGTCCTCGAAATTTACTTGAAGGAAAGAGATAAGGAAACTGCTTCAACATGTCTTCCTTCCGCTCCCACGTGGCTTCCTCAACACCTCGATGCTTCCACAGCACCTTCACCAACTCAATGGTCTTGCCACGAAGAACCTTGCTATCCGAATCCAGAACCTTCACCGGCTCCTCATCATAGGTCAAATCCGGATTCAATTCCACTTCCTCCACAGGCATCACATGCCAAGGATCAGATCTATACCTCCGGAGCATAGAAACATGGAACACATCATGAATCTTCTCCAACTCTTGAGGTAGCCTCAACCGATACGCAACGGGACCCACACGCTCAACCACCTCGTATGGTCCAATGTACCTAGGGCTCAACTTACCCTTCCGGCCAAACCTCATCACCTTCTTCCAAGGCGAAACCTTCAAGAACACACGGTCACCCACCGCATACTCTATCTCCTTACGCTTCAAATCCGCATAAGACTTTTGCCGATCAGAAGCAGCCTTCAACCGCTCACAAATGAGCTTCACCTTCTCGGTGGTCCCTTTCAACAAAGCCGGCATCGAAACCAACTTTTGACCAGTTTCAGCCCAACAAAGAGGAGTCCTACACTTCCTCCCATACAAGGCCTCATAAGGTGCCATCTGAATACTCGCCTGATAACTGTTGTTATAAGCAAACTCAACCAAAGGCAGATGCTTCTCCCAAGAACCTTGGAACTCAATCACGCAGCACCTCAACATATCCTCCAAGATCTGGATAACACGCTCAGATTGACCATCCGATTGAGGATGATAGGATGTACTGAAATTCAACCTTGTTCCCAGAGCTTGATGCAAACACTGCCAGAAACGCGATGTGAACCTCAGATCCCTATCCGACACAATCGACTTAGGCACACCATGCAGCTGTACAATCTCAGCAATGTACAGCTCCGCAAGCTTATCCAAAGAAAACGTAGTATGCACAGGCAAGAAATGCGCACACTTCGTCAGGCGATCCACAATCACCCAAACCGAATTCTTCTTCGATGGAGACAAAGGTAAACCAGATACAAAATCCATGGTAACCCTTTCCCACTTCCACTCAGGGATTCTCAACGGTTGCAACAACCCTGAAGGAACCTGATGTTCAGCCTTAACTCGCTGACACACCAAACACTTGCTCACAAACTCCGCAACATCCTTTTTCAAACCCACCCAATAGTACTCATCACGAAGATCACGATACATCTTAGTACTACCAGGGTGCATAGCAAAAGGACTACTATGGCCTTCAGTCAGAATAGCACGCCTCAACTCAACATCATTGGGCACTACTATTCGACTCCCAAAACACAACACACCATCATCATTAAAGCAGAAATCCGAAGGCCTACCCTCCGCGATATCCTGAACATGAGACACCAAGGAATCATCCAAGAACTGCTTCTCCTTGATCAACTGAACCATAGATGGCTTCACTTGCAACTCAGCCACAAGGCCACCATCACGCGAAATGCTCAAGCTAGCAAACATAGCCCTCAGCTCAACAGCTACTTTCCTACTCAAGGCATCCGCAACAACATTAGCCTTTCCAGGATGGTACTCAATCGTCAGATCATAATCCTTGAGCAACTCCAACCAGCGACGCTGCCTAAGATTCAACTCCTTCTGAGACATCAGATACCTCAAACTCTTGTGATCCGTGTACACAGTACACTTCTCACCATACAAATAATGTCTCCAGATCTTCAGAGCAAAAACCACTGCAGCCAGCTCAATGTCATGCGTAGGGTAATTGCGCTCATGCACTTTCAACTGCCGCGACGCATAAGCAACAACCTTACCCTCTTGCATCAGCACACATCCCAAACCAACATAGGATGCATCACTGTAAACCATAAACTTTTTCCCTGATTCAGGCTGAACTAAGATAGGAGCTTGCGTCAAAGCCGCCTTAAGCTTCTCAAAAGCTTGCTGTCTCGCTTCCGTCCACTCATACTTAACATCCTTTTGCAACAGCTTTGTCAAAGGAGCAGCAATCTTGGAAAAACCATCCACAAACCTTCGGTAGTATCCTGCCAAACCAAGGAAACTACGGACCTCATGAACAAACTTAGGAACCTTCCAGTTCATCACCGCCTCAATCTTCTGAGGATCAACACGAATCCCCTCAGCAGAAACAACATGCCCAAGAAACACCACCTCCTTAAGCCAGAACTCACACTTGCTCAGCTTAGCATAAAGCTGATTCTCCAACAAAGCTTGCAAAACAATCCTCAAATGCTCTTCATGCTTCTCCTCAGTACGCGAGTACACGAGGATATCATCAATGAACACCACAACGAACTTGTCCAGGTATTCATGAAACACACGATTCATCATGTCCATGAAAGCAGCAGGAGCATTAGTCAAACCAAACGGCATCACAAGGAACTCATAATGCCCATACCTTGTCCTGAAAGCTGTCTTAGGCACATCCCCATCCTTCACCTTCAACTGATAATACCCTGACCTCAAGTCAATCTTAGAGAATACAGCAGCTCCCCGAAATTGATCAAAGAGATCATCAATCCTCGGCAAAGGATACCGATTCTTGATAGTCAACTTGTTCAGCTGACGGTAATCAATGCACATCCTCATAGTGCCATCCTTCTTCTTCACAAACAAGACCGGTGCTCCCCAAGGTGACACACTCGGCCGGATGAAACCACGGTCAAGCAACTCTTGCAACTGCGTCTTCAGCTCTTTCAACTCCTTAGGTGCCATTCTGTAGGGAGTAATGGACACAGGAGTTGTATTCTCATACAGCTCAATTCCAAACTCCACCTCGCGATTAGGAGGTAAACCAGGCAACTCCTCAGGAAACACTCCAGGAAACTCCTTCACAACCCTGATATCTTGCACCCTCAACTCCTTAGAGCTAGGATTCATCACAAAAGCTAGATAAGCTTCGCAACCTTGCCTCAGCATCCTGCTCGCCTCCAAGGTAGACACCACATTGGTAAGAAACTTCACATTCTCACCAACCACAACAACATCATACTCATCCGCAAGCTTAAGCGAAACACGCTTATTTTCGCAATCCACAACAGCACGATGCTCAGCCAGCCAATCCATACCAAGGATCACATCAAAACCATAGAAAGGCAGCTCCATAAGATCAACATGAAAAACATGTTCTTGAACAACCAAAGGACACCTTCTATACAGCTTTCGAGTCACAACAGTCTCACCAAAAGAACTAGTGACACGAACACCAACATCCAAAGACTCAACAGGCAAACCAAGCAATTCAGCATGCTCACGCAAAATATATGAATGCGTAGACCCAGAATCTATCAAAGAAAGCAATGACAAGGATTGCAAAGTAAAAGTACCTGCAATCACATCCGCATCATTCCTTCCCTCACGTTGAGCATACACCCTCGCTTGACCTCCACCTTCAGGCTGAATAGCCACAACATGGGCTACTCCACGACCTCCTTCCTCTCTCCGCTGGAAATTACCACGGCCGCGCCCACGACCTCTCTGCGGTGCAGCAACAACAGGAGCACGCACTTGGCCACCAGCCAACATAGGACAATCTCGCCTCAAGTGGTCTGCAGATCCACAATTCCAGCACCCATTACCCGCTGCCGCAACAGGAGCTTGCACCTCTCTCACAGCACGAGGACAGTCACGCTTCATGTGATCACGTGAACCACAGATCCAGCAAGCACTCGGATCAGCTCTAACATTGCCTCCTCTAGCAGATGCACCACCACCTCTCTTAGCTGAGGACTGATACTTCTGATCACGTCCCCTCTTGTTCCGTCCACCTCCGGAACTAAACTCAGCAGCTCGCTTACCAGCACTTGCTCCAGCACCTCTAGCAGATAAACCCAAGTTCATCTCAATGTCCTTGGCTCGGCCCACCAACACATCAAAATCATCATACTCGGTGGCCAGCACATACATCTTCACGTCCGTCACTAAACCATAACGGAACCTCTCGCACCTCGCCCGCTCATCAGGTACCAACTCAGGTGCATACTGACTGAGTCTCACAAACTGCACTTCATACTCAGCCACACTCATGCTCCCTTGGGTAAGAGACATGAATTCACGCTTCTTCTCATCAAGATATCTCACACCAAGATATCTCCTCTTGAACACATTCTGGAAGAATGTCCAAGTGATGTCAGCCTCAGCCATCCCGGCTATAGTGGTCGTCCACCATGTATAAGCATCATCCTGCAGCAAGGACACAACACAACCCAGCTTTTGCACATCCGTGCAACTCATCTGACCCAAGATCCGCTTGGTACTCTCTAACCAAGCTTCAGAACTCTCAGCAGACATACCCCTGAACTCAGTCCCACCAAGACTGCGCAGACGCTCCAAAGGTAGTCTAACTCCAGCATCTCCCTGATGCGCAGCCCCTTGAGCTCCAACCACTGCTGCTCGAAAAGCACCCGCAATAGCTTGTACCAACATCGTCATATCAGGCATAGCTTGCCCCTGACCAACCTCAGGTCCAGCAGCTCCAGCACCAGCTGCAGCTTCAGCTCTTTCTCTCTCTGCACCACCACCACCAGGTGGAGGAGGAGGTAACACCGCACTACCCGTGTTTTCCTCATTCTCGTTCTCATTAGGAGCCGTAGCTCGCACACTACCTCGTAACTCTCTACGTGGTGCCATACTTTTACCATGCAATCACAATGCAAATAAAACGAAGTCAGGCCCAGCAAGGTAAGCAATCCAAGTATTCAAGCTCAATTTCATTTAAAAATCAACATCATCACTTAGCTTTGATTTGGCAATGGGTACCCACAACATGCTACATCACAGCATACAACTCAATTGCACCAAAATCTCAAGCCACTAAACATGCTTTCAATCAACAAGCATACAAGGCATACATACTTCAATCATGCACACATTCATTCCCAATTACTCGAGAACTCGGCTCTGATACCACCAAATGTAACCCCCTTAACCCGGCATAGACGGTTGACCCGAATTAAGAAAGTCACACGGGGAAAACCAAAGTCAACCCGAAAGTCAACCTTGATTAACGACCCTTTTTTCTTTTTAATCTTGTCTAGATGCACATTAACCCTAATTGTGGTCATGCAAACAATACATTCAAAGATCATAAACATCAGAGATCAAACAGGGACCCAAATGAACAATTTACAACTTTAGGGACCAAATTGTAAATTCTGTAAATTATGAGGCCTTAACCCAAATTGAAGTTACCAACTTGAAAATAATCAGGCTTCATACTCCTCTGTAAAATTTCAGCTCACAAGGACTTCCCAAACTCATACAATTGCACAAACAAGGTTCGGGACCAGAATGTAAACAATTCAAAACATTTAACTGCCAATGTCAGCCCCCAACGGTCACCCGTTCCGAAACAGGCAGAGCCCGTTCCGAAACGCGGGCCGTTCCGCAACGCGTACCGAAACACGGGCTGGCAGTAACCTTTCCGTTTCGGAACGGTCCCTTCCGTTTCGGACGCCTGGGCTGGTTCAAGGTACCCGTTCCGAAACGGTAGGTACTGTTCCGAAACACCTTGCACAGATTGCCCCAAATTGCATACTTAAACATGCAATTAATCATCCAATCATGCTCCAATTGCCACCAAACTTTACCAACATGCAATTCAACATATAAGAGACATACTTGCATCAACATTTCATCAAAACATCAACATATGTGAAAAGCCCCAAATCTATAGGCATGCTTCCTACACAAGCAAACCATTCAAGCATAAACTTCCAATTCAAGCATGTAAAGGGCAAACACAAAAACCAGCATTCTCAACAATATTCAACATACTTAGAGAGTTCAAAACCTCTCCCAAAACATACACATAGGTCCCCCATTGCCAAATTACCAAAAGCTAATATGTACTTAAGAAAACCTTCCATACTTTGAGCTTTACTTCCACTTGAATACTTGCCTTCCTTGCTGCCCTCAAGTACTTTAATGTTCTGCATTATTGATTTAAGAAAACGAAGAGAGCGTAAGCAAAAGCTTAGTGAGGAATGCTCAATAAAACCATTCAATAATGCATTTATAAAACACTTAAAGAAAATCATGCTTCAAATCATCATTTACACATGCTCAAAAGCATACTTAAACAAGCATCTCATGCTTCATATCATAACATGTCATATTGGCCACAAGTGATAAGTTTCATTTCTTTAAAAACAAGTTTATCAACTTTCACCCCAAGGACTTTTAAACACCTTGGCCCCAAGGACTTTTAAACACCTTGGCCCATGGACTTTTAACCACCATGGAAAGGACCACACAAGGACTTTTAACCACCTTTGTGTCTGTATCAAGTTTCACCCCAAGGACTTTTAAACACCTTGGCCTCAAGGACTTTTAAACACCTTGGCCCATGGACTTTTAACCACCATGGAAAGGACCACACAAGGACTTTTAACCACCTTTGTGTCCGTAGCAAGAATCATCCAAGGACTTTTAACCACCTTGATGTTCTTAAGTAAACAAGGCTCACTCAAGGACTTTTAACCACCTTAGTGACCTTAACCTTTTCAAAACATCACTTGCCAATATACATCATTATCATCAATTTATCCAATGTTTTAAAGCATTAAACCAAGCCATATTCATCATGCATTTAAAAGCATCAAACCACATTTAATCAATGTTCAAAAACAAGGAACTCTTACCTTGAGCTTCCTTCAACATATGGCTTACAAAAACAGCATTTACCATGCTAAATCATGCTTTCAAAACATAATTTAAACCATGCAATAAACCACATTGCACAACAATCAAAACATGGCCACCACTAGAGAGTATTTTCGAAAACTTACACTTGAGCTTAGCAAAGTTGTTTAGACTTAAACTAAGCTCCCAAGACATCGGTTTCAAAGCCGAAAACCCAATTTCACTCACCGATTCGACTTCGCCTCTTGCCGAAGCACCAATTCAAGCCTCCGGATCACCAACTCTTGGATCCAAAGATGACTCCCCTGTTTTAAACACATCAAAGCAGAGGATTAATGCATCATCATGCATTAATAGCTTCAATGAAAGCACCTAAACTCGCTGCTCTCATCCACACTCCATTTTCGGCCACCAAACACAACCGAAAATGCATCCAAACCACTTCTCAACAAAGCCCAGCCATAAACCATCAAAACCAAACATCTTTTAACATCATTTAACACCTAAAAAGAACCTACTAACATCCTTATACCTCCAGCAACACTAGATCCACAAGATCACCTCAAAAACAATCAAGAATCACAAGCTAAACTTAGGAAACTCAACCTATCCGGGATTGCATCAATCAAAACTCAATTCCTTAACAATTTAGTGTTCAAATAACATCAAAAACACATCTTAAATCACAGATTTAACAGATCAAACGAAAATCATCAAAAATCACCAAATCTTGCATTATAAGCCAAGATCCACTTCACAACTTAAAAGCCTTTAATAAAACATCAATTAAGGATTGAGATCTTAGGAATTTCAGTAAAGAACTGATAGTTTAGAGGAGAAGGACGTTCTTACCTCCAAACTTGAGTTTCTCCTCTTTTTAGAATCAAAAACCTTGATGAATCAAGTAGCAAATGATGAGGTTTTGTAGATATGATGATTAGGAATCAAAAGAGAGTTGAAAGGATAGATTTAGGTGACAAAATCAGAAGAAATTCTCTGGAGAGAAAGTGTTTGGGTTGAGAGAAAATGAGAGAAAAGAAAATTGGAAGTTAGTTATCAAAATGGCCAAAATGGCTTTCCCTCCTCTTTTGATATGTTTTAAAATCAGAATATATCTTAAAATATCTTAGAAAAATCTGGAGAAACTACTTTTGGAATAATAGCTCCTTAAAGATTCAAAGTTTCAACCCTTTATAAAACAGTCACAAAACTTTCAAAAATTAGATTTTGGTCACTAGCCAAAATGTCACCCTTCCAAAACTCATTTTGTAAAATTGATTTCACAGTTCACTTATATACATTAAAAGATGATTTTAGAACATTTTTCCATATTTTTAATGCAACCCGAACTAGGCTTTCCTAATTTCACCTTTTTAGATTCGAACAGCACTTTGACCAAACCGGTCAATGCTCAAAACTACCAAGCCCAAAACCGGGGCGTTACACCAAAAACTTGTAGAGCGCAAGTGCACACTCTTGTCAAGTTATAGTATAAAAGATATCATCTCCCATGGGGATTGGAGCAGCTCCTATGAATGGCTTCATGCACAAAGATTTAGTAAATGCGTAATTAAATCTCATGATATGGAAATATAAAAACACAAATAAAATAAAGATAGTGATGAGAGGAATGATAGGGATAGATTTGGGTTATAGATTGGGTGAGACAAATGCAGCTCAGTAGCATGTTGATTGCATTGTATAGTCTGCGCATGTTTTGCGCTGCCATGAATTGCTGCCTCGGCAGGATGGCGGGCAGAAAACTACGACCCTGTCATGCGGCCGCAGCAGGTCACTGCAACTGCAGGAGTGTACTGTCTCGGCAGGTGGAACGGAAAGAAGTCCTGGCGAAAAGTCTGGCAGACACTCAAAAGTTCAGCGGGATAGTCGACAGTGATCCCTCCTATTTCTAGGTTAGGATGCTCGAACACTCACGTGATGTAGACAATACCTAGCAATCTCAGCGTCAACCTAGCACAGGCAAGTTCATTCGATTGGTGATCCCTTTTAGCCGCTAAAACTTGTGGACTAGTGTGGAACCAAGTTAGTCATGCCTTTGCATGTTGTGATCGTGCTTAACCCTTTCGTGAGCCCTGCACTTTCGTGCCTGATAAATGTATTTTCTCTTCAACTCACTGGTGTTGTAACCCCCTTAACCCGGTCTAGACGGTTGACCCGAATTAAGAAAGTCACACGGGGAAAACCAAAGTCAACCCGAAAGTCAACCTTGATTAACGACCCTTTTTTTTCTTTTTAATCTTATCTAGATGCACATTTAACCTATGTGTGATCATACAAACAACATACCAAAAGTTCACAAACATCAGAGATCAAACAGGGACCCAATTGAACAAATTACAACTTTAGGGACCAAATTGTAAATTCTGATAAATATGAGGACTTAGTACAAATTTAAGTTACCATCTTGAAATTAGTCAGGTTTCATGCTTCTCTGTGCAATTTCAACTCAAAAGGACATCCACAGCTCATGCAATTGATCATACAAGATTCAGGACTAAAACGTAAACAAAACAAAACATAAAAGATACTTTTAACCGAATTAACAGACAGGTATCGATACGCCTGGTGTCGTATCGATACGCGGGGAAGGCAGTAACCAAACTCTCAACACGGTATCGATACGAGTCTCCCCGTTTCGATACGGCATTCATACGGTATCGATACTAGTTCCCTCGTTTCGATACGGGATTCATACGGCATCGATACCCTAACAATCGTACCGATACGCCTGGGAAGAAATGTGCATATTTGGCTCAGGCGTATCGATACGCAAGCCCGAGTACCGATACCTCTGCCTGGAATTGACTCGAAAACAACATCAAACATGCTTCAAACCTCAAATTAACAACACCAAACCATATCACATAATCAACCAACATGCAAGGACCTAAATTGCATCACCAATTCAATATTAAACCATCACACAAGAAAAACCCCAATTTAAGTGGCATGCTTCCTATTTAAGCTATCCATTCAAACACCAAACTTGCGAAACAAGCATATAAGGTTCCAAACCAAAAACCAACGATCTCAACAACATTCAACATACTTAGGGAGTCTCAAACACCTCCCAAAACATACACATTGGTCCCCCATTGCCAAATCAACCAAAAGCTAAAAGTACTTATAAAACCTTCATACATTGAGCTTTACTTGAGCTAGATTGCTTGCCCTTCCTTGCTGTCCCTCAAGATACTCTAATGCTCTGAATTATTGAATTAAGAAAACAAGAGAGCGTAAGCAAAAGCTTAGTGAGGTGTGCTCTTTAAAAACCATTCAATAATGCAATTAAACCATTTATAAAACATGCTTATAATCAACCTTTGTACATGCTCAAAAGCATACTTTAAGACAAGCAATTCCATGCTTCAAAATACATTTAAACAAGCATCACATGCTTCAACATAATCAATAAACAAGCATCTCATGCTTCATAAAATTCTTAACATGTCATATTGGCTCAAGTGATACATTTCATTTATTAAAACAAGTTCAACAACTTTCCCCAAGGACTTTTAAACACCTTGGCCATGGACTTTTAAACACCATGAATGAGGACCACACAAGGACTTTTAACCACCTTTGTGTCCAATGCTTGAATCACCCCAAGGACTTTTAAACACCTTGGCCCCAAGGACTTTTAAACACCTTGGCCCCATGGACTTTTAACCACCATGGAAAGGAGCACCTAAGGACTTTTAACCACCTTAGTGTCCGCAACATGAACCATCCAAGGACTTTTAACCACCTTGATGTTCATAAGTAACAAGGCTCACTCAAGGACTTTTAACCACCTTAGTGACCTTCACTTTTACAAAACATCACTTGCCAATATACATATTTCACATCATATAATCCACTGTTTTAAAGCATTAAACCAAGCCATTTCACCATGCATTTCAAAGCATCAAATCCACATTTAAACAATGTATAAAATCAAGGAACTCCTACCTAGAGTTACCTTCTACACATGGCTTAAAACATCAGCAAATATTATGCTAAATCATGCTTACAAAACAGTAATTTAAACATGCAAATCATCATTTTGCAACACACCAAAACATGGCCACCACTTAGAGAGAAATCCGAAAACTTACACTTGAGCTTAGCAAAGTTGTTTAGACTTAAACTAAGCTCCCAAAACCTTCAAACCTTGGTTTTAAAGCTGAAAATCCATTTTCACAAATGCACTCACCAAATTCCACTTTGCTTCAACCAAAGCACCAAATCAAGCCTCCGGATCAACAACTCTCGGATCCAAGGATGCCTCCCCTGTTTCAACACATTAAGGCAGAGGATTAATGCATCATCATGCATTAATTGCTTCAATGAAAGCATCTAAACTTGCTGCTCTCACATAACCTCCATTTTCGGCCACCAAACACAACCGAAAATGTATCCAAAACACTTCCAAACAAAGCCCAGCCATAAACCAGCAAAACCTCACTTCCATTAACATCATATAACATCTAAAAACAACCTATTAACAACCTTATACCTCCAGCAACAACAGATCACCAAGATCACCACAAAAACTACCTTAAAACACAAGCTAAACTTAGGAAACTCAACCTATCCGGGATTGCATCAATCAAAACTCATTTCCTTATCAATTTAGAGATCATTTAACATCAAAAACACCTCTCAAATCACAGATTTAACAGATCAAACGAAAATCATGTGAAATCATCAAAATCTTGCATAATTAGCCAAGATCTATAAATCAACTTAAAAACCTTTAATTAACATCAATTTAGGATTGAAAACTTAGGAATTTCAGTAAAGAACTTGAAGTTCAGAGGAGAAGGACGTTCTTACCTCCAAACTTGAGTTTCTCCTCTTTTTGGAATGAAAATCCTTGATGAAACTTGTAGCAATTGAAGAGGTTTTGAAGATACAATGATTTGCAATCAAATGAGAGTTGAAAGGAGGAATTTAGGTGAGAAAATCAGAATCAATTCTCTGGAAATGGAGTGTTTGGGTTGAGAGAAAAGGAGAGAAAGAAAATGAGAAGTTAGTTGAGAAAATAGCAAAATGAGATTTCCCTCCTTTATGAAATCTTTAAAATCAGAATTATAACTCAAAATATCTTAGAAAAATCTGGAGAAACTACCTTTGGGTAAATAGCTCCTTAAAGATTCAAAGTTTCAACCCTTTATAAAACAGCCACCAAACTTTCAAAAATTACATTTTGGTCACTAGCCAAAATGTCACCCTTCCAAAACTCATTTTCCGAAATTGATTTCACAGTTCACTTAATTATATTAAAATATGATTTTAGAACATTTTTCCATATTTTTAATGCAACCCGAACTAGGCTTTCCTAATTTAACCTCTTACGATTCGAACAGCACTTTGACCAACCGGTCAACGCCCAAGACTTCCAAGCCCAAAACCGGGGCGTTACAACTCTCCCCCCCTTAAGAAATTTCGTCCTCGAAATTTACCTGAAGGAAAGAAATAAGGAAACTGCTTCAGCATGTCTTCCTTCCGCTCCCATGTGGCTTCCTCAACACCTCGATGCTTCCACAGCACCTTCACCAACTCAATGGTCTTGCCACGAAGAACCTTGCTATCTGAATCCAGAACCTTCACCGGTTCTTCATCATAGGTCAAATCCGGATTCAATTCCACTTCCTCCACAGGCATCACATGCGAAGGATCAGATCTATACTTCCGGAGCATAGAAACATGGAACACATCATGAATCTTCTCCAGCTCTTGAGGTAACCTCAACCGATACGCAACAGGACCCACTCGCTCAACAACCTCATACGGTCCAATGTATCTAGGGCTCAGCTTACCCTTCCGACCAAACCTCATCACCTTCTTCCAAGGCGAAACCTTCAAAAACACACGATCACCCACCGCAAACTCTATCTCCTTACGCTTCAAATCCGCGTAAGACTTCTGCCGGTCAGAAGCATCCTTCAACCGCTTACAAATGAGCTTCACCTTCTCGGTGGTTCCTTTCAACAAAGCCGGCATCGAAACCAACTTTTGACCAGTTTCAGCCCAACAAAGAGGAGTCCTACACTTCCTCCCATACAGAGCCTCATAAGGTGCCATCTGTATACTTGCCTGAAAACTGTTGTTATAAGCGAACTCAACCAAAGGCAGATGCTTCTCCCAAGAACCTTGGAACTCTATCACACAGCATCTCAACATATCCTCCAAAATCTGAATAACCCGCTCAGACTGACCATCCGACTGAGGATGATAGGATGTACTGAAATGCAACCTTGTACCCAAAGCTTGATGCAAACTCTGCCAGAAACGCGATGTGAACCTCGGATCCCTATCCGACACAATCGACTTAGGCACACCATGCAGCCTCACAATCTCAGCAATGTACAGCTCTGCCAGCTTATCCAAAGAAAACGTAGTATGCACAGGCAAGAAATGCGCACACTTCGTCAAGCGATCCACAATCACCCAAACAGAATTCTTCTTTGATGGAGACAAAGGTAAACCAGATACAAAATCCATGGTAACCCTCTCCCACTTCCATTCAGGGATTCTCAACGGTTGCAACAAACCAGAAGGAACCTGATGTTCAGCCTTAACTCGCTGACACACCAAACACTTACTCACAAACTCTGCAACATCCTTCTTCAAACCCACCCAATAGTACTCATCACGAAGATCACGGTACATCTTAGTACTACCAGGGTGCATAGCAAAAGGACTACTATGACCTTCAGTCAGAATAGCACGCCTCAACTCAGCATCAGCAGGCACTACTATCCGACTACCAAAACACAACACACCATCCTCATTAAAGCAGAAATCCGAAGGTCTACCCTCCGCGATATCCTGAACATGAGACACCAAGGAATCATCCAACAACTGCTTATCCTTGATCAACTGAACCAACGAAGGTTTCACTTGCAACTCAGCAACAAGACCACCATCTCGCGATATGCTCAAGCTAGCAAACATCGCCCTCAGCTCAACAGCTACCTTCCTACTCAAAGCATCTGCAACAACATTAGCCTTTCCAGGATGATACTCAATCGTCAAATCATAATCCTTGAGCAACTCCAACCAACGCCGCTACCTAAGATTCAACTCCTTCTGAGACATCAGATACCTCAAACTCTTGTGATCCGTGTACACAGTACACTTCTCACCATACAGATAATGTCTCCAGATCTTCAGAGCAAAAACCACTGCAGCCAGCTCAATGTCATGCGTAGGATAATTGCGCTCATGCACCTTCAACTGCCGCGACGCATAAGCCACAACCTTACCCTCTTGCATCAGCACACATCCCAAACCAACATAGGATGCATCACTGTAGACCACAAACTCTTTCCCTGATTCAGGCTGAATCAAGATAGGAGCTTGCGTCAAAGCCGCCTTCAGCTTCTCAAAAGCTTGCTGCCTCGCTTCTGTCCACTCATACTTAACATCCTTCTGCAACAACTTCGTCAAAGGAGCAGCAATCTTGGAAAAACCATCCACAAACCTCCGGTAGTATCCTGCCAAACCAAGGAAACTACGAACCTCGTGAACAGACTTAGGAACTTTCCAGTTCATCACCGCTTCGATCTTCTGAGGATCAACACGAATCCCCTCGGCCGAAACCACATGTCCAAGAAACACCACCTCTCTAAGCCAAAACTCACACTTGCTCAACTTAGCATAAAGCTGATTCTCCAACAAAGCTTGCAGCACAATCCTCAAATACTCTTCGTGCTCCTCCTCCGTACGCGAGTACACGAGGATATCATCAATGAACACCACAACGAACTTGTCCAGGTATTCATGAAAAACACGATTCATCATGTCCATGAAAGCAGCAGGAGCATTTGTCAACCCAAACGGCATCACAAGGAACTCATAATGCCCATACCTTGTCCTGAAAGCTGTCTTAGGCACGTCCACATCCTTCACCTTCAACTGATAATACCCTGAGCTCAAGTCAATCTTAGAGAACACAGCAGCTCCCCGAAATTGATCAAAGAGATCATCAATCCTCGGCAAAGGATACCGATTCTTGATAGTCAACTTGTTCAGCTGACGGTAATCAATGCACATCCTCATAGTGCCATCTTTCTTCTTCACAAACAAGACAGGAGCACCCCAAGGCGACACACTCGGCCGGATGAAACCACGATCAAGCAGCTCTTGCAACTGCGTCTTCAGCTCCTTCAGCTCCTTAGGTGCCATTCTATAGGGAGTAATGGACACAGGAGTGGTATTTCCATACAGCTCAATTCCAAACTCCACCTCACGATTAGGAGGTAAACCAGGCAACTCTTCAGGAAAAACACCAGGAAACTCCTTCACAACCCTGATATCTTGCACCCTCAACTCCTTAGAACAAGGATTCATCACAAAAGCCAGATAAGCCTCACAACCCTGCCTCAGCATCCTGCTCGCCTCCAAGGTAGAAACAACACTGGTAAGAAACTTCACATTCTCACCAACCACCACCACTTCATAATCATCCGCAAGCTTAAGCGAAACCCGCTTATTCTCACAATTCACAACAGCACGATGCTCAGCAAGCCAATCCATACCAAGGATCACATCAAAACCATAAAAGGGCAACTCCATAAGATCAACATGAAAGACATGCTCTTGAACAACCAAAGGACACCTTCTATACAGCTTACGAGTCACAACAGTCTCACCAAAAGAACTAGTGACTCTAACACCAACATCCAAAGACTCAACAGGCAAACCAAGCAACTCAGCATGCTCACGCAAAATGTATGAATGCGTAGATCCAGAATCTATCAAAGAAAGCAATGACAAGGATTGCAAAGTAAAGGTACCTGCAATCACATCAGCATCATTCCTTCCTTCGCGCTGAGCATACACTCTCGCCTGGCCTCCACCCTCAGGTTGAATAGCCACAACATGAGCTACTCCGCGACCACCTTCCTCACGCCTCTGAAAATTACCACGGCCGCGTCCACGACCTCTCTGCGGTGCTGCAACAACAGGAGCACGCTCTTGGCCACCAGCCATCCTCGGACAATCTCGCCTCAAGTGGTCAGCAGAACCACAATTCCAGCACTCATAACCAGCTGCAGCAACAGGAGCTTGCACCTCCCTTCCAGCACGAGGACAGTCACGCTTCAAGTGACCACGGGAACCACAAATCCAACAAGCACTAGGGTCATCTCTAGCATTACCACCCCTAGCAGGCGCACCTCCACCTCTCTTAGCTGAGGACTGAAACCTCTGATCGCGTCCCCTCTTGTTCCGTCCACCTCCGGAACTATATTCAGCAGCTCTCTTCCCAGAACTCGCTCCAGCACCCTTCGCAGACAAACTCAGATTCATCTCTATGTCCTTGGATCGACTAACCAACACATCAAAATCATTGTACTCAGCTGCCAACATGTAGGTCTTTACTTCCGTCACCAAGCCATAACGGAACCTTTCGCACCTCTCTCGCTCATCAGGTATCAGCTCCGGTGCATACTGACTGAGGCGTACGAACTGTACTTCATACTCAGCCACACTCATGTTCCCCTGGGTCAGAGACATGAATTCACGCTTTTTCTCATCCAGATATCTCACTCCCAGATATCTCCTCTTGAACGCATTCTGAAAGAATGTCCAAGTGATGTCAGCTTCAGCCATTCCAGAGATTGTGGTCGTCCACCACGTATAAGCATCGCCTTGCAGCAAAGACACAACACAACCCAACTTTTGCACATCAGTGCAGCTCATCTGTCCCAAGACACGCTTGGTACTCTCTTGCCAAGCTTCCGACCTCTCGGCTGACATACCCCTAAACTCAGTCCCACCAAGACTGCGCAGACGCTCTAAGGGTAGTCTAGCACCAGCATCTCCCTGATGCCCAGCTCCTTGAGCTCCAGCTACTGCTGCTCGAAAAGCACCCGCAATAGCTTGTACCAGCACAGACATGTCAGGCATCGCTTGCCCCTGACCAACCTCAGGTCCTGCAGCTCTAGCACCAGCTGCCTCAGCTCCAGCTCTTTCCCTCTCCGCACCACCACCACCAGGTGGAGGAGGAGGTAACACAGCACTACCCGTATTCTCTTCATTCACATTCCCTTCCGGGGTCATAGCTCTCACGCTACTCCTTAACTCTCTACGTGGTGCCATACTTTTACCATGCATAACAATACAAAATAAAACAAGTCAGGCCCAGCAAGGTAAGCAATTTCAAGTATTCAAGCTCAATCTCTTTCAAAATCAACATCATTTCTTTATCTTTTGTTTGGCAATGGGTACCCTCATCATACATCATCACAACATACATCTCAAAAACATCATCATTTCAAATCACTGAACATGCTTTCATTCAACAAGCATACAAGCCAAACCATGCTTCAATCATGCATAACAACATTCCCAATTACTCGAGAACTCAGCTCTGATACCACCAAATGTAACCCCCTTAACCCGGTCTAGACGGTTGACCCGAATTAAGAAAGTCACACGGGGAAAACCAAAGTCAACCCGAAAGTCAACCTTGATTAACGACCCTTTTTTTTCTTTTTAATCTTATCTAGATGCACATTTAACCTATGTGTGATCATACAAACAACATACCAAAAGTTCACAAACATCAGAGATCAAACAGGGACCCAATTGAACAAATTACAACTTTAGGGACCAAATTGTAAATTCTGATAAATATGAGGACTTAGTACAAATTTAAGTTACCATCTTGAAATTAGTCAGGTTTCATGCTTCTCTGTGCAATTTCAACTCAAAAGGACATCCACAGCTCATGCAATTGATCATACAAGATTCAGGACTAAAACGTAAACAAAACAAAACATAAAAGATACTTTTAACCGAATTAACAGACAGGTATCGATACGCCTGGTGTCGTATCGATACGCGGGGAAGGCAGTAACCAAACTCTCAACACGGTATCGATACGAGTCTCCCCGTTTCGATACGGCATTCATACGGTATCGATACTAGTTCCCTCGTTTCGATACGGCATTCATACGGCATCGATACCCTAACAATCGTACCGATACGCCTGGGCAGAAATGTGCATATTTGGCTCAGGCGTATCGATACGCAAGCCCGAGTACCGATACCTCTGCCTGGAATTGACTCGAAAACAACATCAAACATGCTTCAAACCTCAAATTAACAACACCAAACCATATCACATAATCAACCAACATGCAAGGACCTTAATTGCATCACCAATTCAATATTAAACCATCACACAAGAAAAACCCCAATTTAAGTGGCATGCTTCCTATTTAAGCTATCCATTCAAACACCAAACTTGCGAAACAAGCATATAAGGTTCCAAACCAAAAACCAACGATCTCAACAACATTCAACATACTTAGGGAGTCTCAAACACCTCCCAAAACATACACATTGGTCCCCCATTGCCAAATCAACCAAAAGCTAAAAGTACTTATAAAACCTTCATACATTGAGCTTTACTTGAGCTAGATTGCTTGCCCTTCCTTGCTGTCCCTCAAGATACTCTAATGCTCTGAATTATTGAATTAAGAAAACAAGAGAGCGTAAGCAAAAGCTTAGTGAGGTGTGCTCTTTAAAAACCATTCAATAATGCAATTAAACCATTTATAAAACATGCTTATAATCAACCTTTGTACATGCTCAAAAGCATACTTTAAGACAAGCAATTCCATGCTTCAAAATACATTTAAACAAGCATCACATGCTTCAACATAATCAATAAACAAGCATCTCATGCTTCATAAAATTCTTAACATGTCATATTGGCTCAAGTGATACATTTCATTTATTAAAACAAGTTCAACAACTTTCCCCAAGGACTTTTAAACACCTTGGCCATGGACTTTTAAACACCATGAATGAGGACCACACAAGGACTTTTAACCACCTTTGTGTCCAATGCTTGAATCACCCCAAGGACTTTTAAACACCTTGGCCCCAAGGACTTTTAAACACCTTGGCCCCATGGACTTTTAACCACCATGGAAAGGAGCACCTAAGGACTTTTAACCACCTTAGTGTCCGCAACATGAACCATCCAAGGACTTTTAACCACCTTGATGTTCATAAGTAACAAGGCTCACTCAAGGACTTTTAACCACCTTAGTGACCTTCACTTTTACAAAACATCACTTGCCAATATACATATTTCACATCATATAATCCACTGTTTTAAAGCATTAAACCAAGCCATTTCACCATGCATTTCAAAGCATCAAATCCACATTTAAACAATGTATAAAATCAAGGAACTCCTACCTAGAGTTACCTTCTACACATGGCTTAAAACATCAGCAAATATTATGCTAAATCATGCTTACAAAACAGTAATTTAAACATGCAAATCATCATTTTGCAACACACCAAAACATGGCCACCACTTAGAGAGAAATCCGAAAACTTACACTTGAGCTTAGCAAAGTTGTTTAGACTTAAACTAAGCTCCCAAAACCTTCAAACCTTGGTTTTAAAGCTGAAAATCCATTTTCACAAATGCACTCACCAAATTCCACTTTGCTTCAACCAAAGCACCAAATCAAGCCTCCAGATCAACAACTCTCGGATCCAAGGATGCCTCCCCTGTTTCAACACATTAAGGCAGAGGATTAATGCATCATCATGCATTAATTGCTTCAATGAAAGCATCTAAACTTGCTGCTCTCACATAACCTCCATTTTCGGCCACCAAACACAACCGAAAATGTATCCAAAACACTTCCAAACAAAGCCCAGCCATAAACCAGCAAAACCTCACTTCCATTAACATCATATAACATCTAAAAACAACCTATTAACAACCTTATACCTCCAGCAACAACAGATCACCAAGATCACCACAAAAACTACCTTAAAACACAAGCTAAACTTAGGAAACTCAACCTATCCGGGATTGCATCAATCAAAACTCATTTCCTTATCAATTTAGAGATCATTTAACATCAAAAACACCTCTCAAATCACAGATTTAACAGATCAAACGAAAATCATGTGAAATCATCAAAATCTTGCATAATTAGCCAAGATCTATAAATCAACTTAAAAACCTTTAATTAAACATCAATTTAGGATTGAAAACTTAGGAATTTCAGTAAAGAACTTGAAGTTCAGAGGAGAAGGACGTTCTTACCTCCAAACTTGAGTTTCTCCTCTTTTTGGAATGAAAATCCTTGATGAAACTTGTAGCAATTGAAGAGGTTTTGAAGATACAATGATTTGCAATCAAATGAGAGTTGAAAGGAGGAATTTAGGTGAGAAAATCAGAATCAATTCTCTGGAAATGGAGTGTTTGGGTTGAGAGAAAAGGAGAGAAAGAAAATGAGAAGTTAGTTGAGAAAATAGCAAAATGAGATTTCCCTCCTTTATGAAATCTTTAAAATCAGAATTATAACTCAAAATATCTTAGAAAAATCTGGAGAAACTACCTTTGGGTAAATAGCTCCTTAAAGATTCAAAGTTTCAACCCTTTATAAAACAGCCACCAAACTTTCAAAAATTACATTTTGGTCACTAGCCAAAATGTCACCCTTCCAAAACTCATTTTCCGAAATTGATTTCACAGTTCACTTAATTATATTAAAATATGATTTTAGAACATTTTTCCATATTTTTAATGCAACCCGAACTAGGCTTTCCTAATTTAACCTCTTACGATTCGAACAGCACTTTGACCAACCGGTCAACGCCCAAGACTTCCAAGCCCAAAACCGGGGCGTTACAGGTGTAGACTAGTTGAAAGAACAAAGAGCATATATTAAGAAAACTTTGGAATTTTATTGAAAACAACTAAAAACTATTACAATTGTTTCCCTCAAACTACTTTACATACACGCGCCTAAACCCTAGGAGAGTTGGGTCGCGACCCACAGCAACTCCAACTTATCTAACTACATCTCGTTGTGTGGCTGCTCATGCTCGCATCCCCTCACCCTCGTTGTCATCATGCCCATATACCCTTACATATGTTGGGTATATATAGGGCTCATGGCCTATGTTTTAGTCCTCCTTGAAGTAGGAGTTCTAAAAGTAAGTTACATTAAATATAGACTCCTTCTATACTTTAAATATGGACTCTTTGGACGTTGCCTTCCTCCGCAAGTAAGGATAAGTGCTCCTACTTATTGGTCTTGGATCAGCTCTACCGGCCGCTACAGGCTTCAGAAGATTGCAAGACTGGGCTCATTAGGCTTAGGAAATTGCTCTCTTTAAATCGCGATCCATCTTGGCTAAGTCGGTGTAACTCCTGCCCAGGCGGAACTTGGCGGCAATGTTGCTTCGGTAACGTCCTTGGCGGCATCTAGAACTGCTTCAGTACAACTCCTTTTGTTCTAGCTCTCTTGTCATCTTCTGTCCTCTCCTCTCCTTCCCTTGCTATAGCACCTAAAAATATAAACTAAACTAAAACAATAACTTTTCTCAACCAAACATAAAATATTCAATGCAAGCATGGTAAAAGAGAAGATATTGTTATAATGCATGCAATGCACCTAAATATGCCTAAATGAGCTTAAGAATAGAAATATTACGGGCAAGAATGTGTACAAAATATAGAACTCATGGACACTCTACACTGTGGCAGGCTTACTTTTCTGGTCCGGTTGAGCTTCAGGCTGTTCCACCATCCTGGGTTCATCCAACTGCTTCCCATTTCTCGTAGATATGGCTTTGCACTGCTCATAAGTGGGTTTGGCTACTGCCTCTGAGCTGCTGGATGCTGCTCCCATTGTCCGGTTGTTGTATATCTCTATAAATTGCCAAATTGGGTCTCTAGGTTCTTTATGGTAGCCTCTTGGTTGTTCATCTGCATCTTCATCATGTCCATAAAAGACTCAGTTTTATCAATAAATTTAGGGTAAACTACATCAAAGGTCCCTCGACTATGCTCCAATTATCTTTTGTGTCCCCTGACTATCAAAAGTTACAAATTGGTCCCTTGACTTAAAAAAAGTAACAAATTAATCCAACGCCGTTAAAAACTCAATGGATGATGACGTGGCCGTTTATAAATTTGACATAATAACAATTTTGACCTTCAACTTTTCCATTGTATTTTAATTTGATCCTAATTCTAAAAAATTAAGCTTTAATATGTCAAAATTACTTCAATTTAATCCCTCTTATAACTCTCTCGTCCTCTTCACCACCACCGTCGACCCATTCTCCATCATTGTCTTATGCACCGACCTTAATCTACCTATAATCTCTAATCTCTCTATTTCTCATACTCATAATCTTACCTATTTCCATTCTTTTTTTCCTATTATTCAATGTATTGTTTTAATCTCCAATGTCTTCAATTTGCTGCTACCACCGGTAATTTACATTAAAAACATGAACTGAACTGCTCTATAATTTCTCTGTAATTTGACTTTTGTTCTTTTTTCCTCTTATAACTTTTCCATTTTCAAACACCTTTTATGTTGCTGAAATATTGAAGCACATGAAGTGTTTGATGAAAGGAACATGAAAACCCAACACTGAATAAACTTATAAAAGCATAAAAACTCAAAACTGAATAAAGTTATAGAAGCACGATTTTATGTTGCTTTGGATGGATTCTCCTTTATTTTTTTTGAAGCAAAAACCTACAAAGATCCAACTTTTATTGTTCCTAACTTCCCATTGCTCTTCAAAACTAAACCGTAAAAATGTTGAGAAATTACTTTGAGGGTTGATCCAAATGAAACTAAATCTAGAGATTTGATGAAGACGACGACTGAAGTTCTCAAGAATAGTAAGTTGATGTCGACTTTTAAGGCAGTGATGGAGAATGGGTTGATCGTGGTGGTAAAGAGGAAGAGGGAGTTATAAGAAGGATTCAATTGAAGAAAAAAGGGGGTTAATTTTTAGAATTAGGGTCAAATTAAAATAAGTGTAGAATTTGAGGGTTAATTATATAATTATATCAATTTATATTAACTGACACGTCATCAGTCGTTAAATTTTTAACGGCGCCGAACCAATTTGTTACTTTTTTTAAGTCGGGGGACCATTTTGTAACTTCTGATAGTCGAGGGACACAAAAGATAATTGGAACATAGTCGGGGGACCATTTATGTAGTTTACTCATAAATTTATTTATACGAACAATAAAGTCACTAGTTCTAGACAAGTAAGTGTGTAAGGTTGCTTCTAGTGAGTCATTGTTTTGTGTCTGCTGAGTCTGCTACCTAGACTGGTTATGTTGGTAGCCTCCTTGTAGCTGTTGTGGGTTTGCAATTGTCTTTGGGTTGCTCCAGGAGAAGTTGGGATGGTTATTCCATCCGGGATTGTAGTTGTTCTGGGCAGGCCTGCTATTCCTTTCATATCCTCCCATGTAATTTGCAGATGCAGTGCAGAGAGAGGAATCATGATTGCCCCCACATTCGCCACAGAACGGCTCCAAAGCCTTTACTTCATAAACCTTCCCAACAGGTTGCACAATCTTCATGACCAGCTCCGTTAGTGTATAAAGGCGGGCGTTAACAGATTTTGAGGCTTCTACCTCATTTGCAGTGGTTGGCCACCTAGTGCCGCCTCGGTGGGCTGTCGGGTACTTGTAGTCATTTTTAGAGGCTTGGTTCAGCAGTCGCAGTGCTTCCTCTAGGGGTCTGTCGAGAATGATCTCATTGGACGAGGCATCTATCATCATACGAGTTGGGTAGTTAACCCCGTTATAGAATATGGATACCTGCGTCCAAGCCGGAAGGCCATGTAGCAGGTAGTTATTCAGCATCTATTGATACCGCTCCTATTATTCATACATCGGCTCATCATCCCCTTGTCTAAAGGTTGTGATCTCATTCTGCAGCCTATCAGTGACGTTGGATGGGCTGAAATGGTCTAGAAAATCTTTACAGAGCTCCGTCCATGTATTGAAAGATCATGTTGGCTGGTTATTTAACCATTATTTTGCCCTATCCCTTAGTGAATAGGGAAATAACCTCAGCCTCAGTACATCCTGGTGAACCCTGTGTATCTTAAATGCTCTGCAGATGTCTAGGAATCCTCGTAAATGTTACCGAGCATCTTCTGTGGTAGTCCCTCCAAAGTGCCCTAGTGTATTTATCATGTTGAACATGATGGGCTTTAGCTCAAAATGGTCTGCCCCTATATATGGTTCTGTCACTATTGGTTCAAACCCTTGGAAGTCATGTTCTAGATAATCCCTAGTTGTTCGAATCTGAGACGGCTTGGGTGAAAGTGGGGGATCCTGCCGTGGTGGATCTTGCGGACCTCTAGACGGCAAGTTGTGCTGCCCGCCCTTGCCCTGTGCGGCACCGTTAGGTGGGTCCATGTTTACCTTTGCCTCTTCCTTTTCTGTGTTTCTCTTTAGGACTTCCCTGAGTTCCTTCTTAATTGCTCTTGTCTGTCGTTCGAGATCATTGTAAAAGAGGAGATTTCTTTTAGGGTTTGCCCTGGTCATACACTTGCAAAGGACACGGTAAAAAATTATATTTTTTTGATTAAAAATAAAGATATAAGTAAATAAAATGTGCAAAAATTGAAAAACGAATTTCGTTCTTACCAATCCCCGGCAACGGCGCCAAAAACTTGTAGGGCGTGTAGGTGTTAACTTTTTGTGAAAGCGCAAGTGCACACTCCTGCCAAGTTATAGTATAAAAGATGTCGAATCCCACAAGGATTGGACAGCTTGGTTCGTTTTGTAGTTCCTGCACAAGGTAAAATAAAAACACAAGTGAATTGATTGTTGTGACGAAACATAAATGAAAACACAAGTAATAAAGAAGGTGTTTCAGGTTGATAAGGCAGGCAGGGTTATGTTGCCACTTAGTGTGAAACTGCGTTGTAAAAGGCTAAGTTGTTTTGTGCTACCACGATATGCTGCCTCGGCGGGTATGGCGGGCGGCAGGCTACGACCCTGTCACGCGGCCGCAGTGAGTCACTGCTTTTGCAACTTTCGCTGTCTCAGTAGGTGAAATGGAAATAAGTCTTGGTGGCAAATCTGGCAGATACTCCAAGTTCGGCGGGATAGTTGACAGTGGTCCTCCCTATTTCTAGGCAAGGATGCTCGAAACCTAGCGTGACATAGGCAATACCTAGAAATCTCAGCGTAAACCTAACACAGGCTAGTAAACTCGGTTGGTGATCCCTTTTAGCCGCTGAAACTTGTGAACTTTTAGGAACCAAGTTAGTCACGCCTCATCACGTTGTGACCGTGCTTAACCCTTTCATGAAGTTGACACTTTCGTGCCCCCTAAATGGATTCTCTCAACTAACTGGTTAGGAATGATTGAAACAATGAAGTGCATAGATTAAGCAAAGTTGGAATATTTTGTTGAAAACAACTGAAAACCTAAAACAACCGTTTCACAACTCATTTACAACACAACCCTAACCCCAAATGGAGTTTAGAACATGGCGGCGGAGGAGAACTCTAGCTATGTCTATAAAAAACATAAGATGATTTGAACTAGGAGTACAATGAGTATTTATAGACAAATAACTAGGCTAAGTCCTCCTTAAAGTAGAAATCCTTGAAAGTAGCTTTCCATCTTTAATGTGACTTTAAACTCTGACTTCTTTGCGTGGAATATGGACTTTATCTCGTTTGCCTTAGCCCGTAAGTAACCTTGAGACCTCACTTCACCGGCTTTGGCTACTGCTACAGACGTCGGAAAATTAAGTGGATGGCGGGGATAGACTCAGAATTTTAAGCTCTACAAATCGCACTCCTATTCTTCGACTCCATAGTCTGTTGTTGTGGGCAGCTAGGTCAGCAGCAGCATTACTCGGTGAAAATTAGTGTCATCTCTTCTTTGCTTTATCTTTATTGCACAGAGATAAGCAAAGAGGGGCAGTTGTTGTCACTAAAATTTCACCTTGATTTTTAATACTAAAAAAAGGGGAAAAGAAAATTATATTAAAAAATAAAAATAAAAAATAAAAACCTTTTAAAGCCCACTTTTAAATAAAAAGAACAAGGCCCATTTTTTATTATGAAGCCCACTTTTAAAAAAAGAAAAAAAAAAGGAAAAAAGGAAAAAATAATAATTATGGTGCAAAATAATAAAGTGGGGTGAAAAAAATAATAAATGAGATATAAAAAATAGCAAAAAAACAGTCAAAATCAGCAAAAAAAAAGAAAACAAAAAATAAAAAAAGGAAAGGGGAAACCAGAGCGCGGGATGGTTCCCCAACCAAACCCTTATCGCGACCTTTATGGTGGTCGGTCGGCGTCTACCGGCCACGTCTGCCGACGCCGCTGGTACCAGCCGGTCCGCCACGCCGCCGTCGACCCAATGCCACCAACCCCGCTCGCCGTCACCGCTTGTGCTCGCTAAAATCTGCAAAAAAATAGTGTAAAAGGAGTCAAACCCTAGGCTCGAATCAAGGGGAAATTTGATCCCAATTTTGAGCCAAATCGGGATATTTTTGAGGGGTTTTTCCGAGGATCAAGCCATTGGTCTGAATTTGGCTCCAATTTGGAGATTGAAACTCGGATTATAGCTTGATTTGCAACCTCAAGATAGCTATAACCCCCCTACCCATTTGTTCAACACACAATTGGAAGTGAAAAACCATTTGAAAAAAAAGTTTAGGGAAAAATCCTAAAATTCTCTAAAAAATTGTTCAAGAGTTGTTGGAATTTTTTAGTAGAAGTTCGAGTTTGGAAGCAATTTTCCAGAGGCGATTTAGAGCATTTCGAGAAGCCCAGATTCGAGTTCTTCGTTTGTCATTTCGGTAAAATTTCTATCTTTCTTTTCATATTTTTATTTTGATTTTTATGCTTGTTCTTGGATGAATTTTTTAGTGTTTGTGTTAGTGTTTTTTTTTTAATTTTAGGTTGCTATCTCGAAATCAGAAAAATCGTTTTACGATTCTAGTAACATTTTTGTTTTAAATTTCCGTTTTAATTTTAGTTCTATTATACTTTTTCCACCTTTTCTCATTTTTAAATTTTTTCACCTTTTTATATTTTCTCTTTTCAAAAAGAATTTCTCTTTTAAAAACAATTTATTTTCATTTTATTAGTTGTTCTTTCAAAACGACCCTTTTTAAAAATAAACTTTATTTTTCCCTAGAAAACTTCGTTTTAAGTTTGTTTTTCAAAATTTGTTTTTTCCTTGAAACCTTAAACTCTTATTTTTAAATCCTTTTTATTTTTCTTTTTCCTTTTAAAAACAAAACTTTACAACTTATTTATTTTTTCTAAAAGAAATTATTTACCTTTTCTTTTCAAAATCACACAACCCATTTATTATTAAATCCCAATTTCAAAAAAAATGTTTTTATATTTTTTAAACAAAATCAAGCTCCTTTATTATTTCTACACACACATTATTGTTTTTTCCTAATAAAATCCCTAACTTTAAGTTTTTTTTCAATTAAACAGCATTTATTCATTTTGTTATTGCATTTTTAATTTAAACACTCTAAAAAATCATTTCAACACTTCTAAAGATCTAAACAATCCTAACAACGTTTTTGAGCATGAATTTTTTTTAAAGATCAAACTAAAATTAAAACAGAAATTTAAAAATAAAAAAGTTACCGGAATCGTGAACGATATTTCGACTTTGAGAAAGCAACCTAAAATTCACAAACACCGAAAATTCATCTTAGAAGAAGCAAAATAAATCAAATAAAAATAAATGAAAAGAAAGCTAGAATTTTTACCGAAAAACAACGAACGAAGAACTCGGACCCGGGCTTCTCGAAATGCTCCAAATCGCCTCTGGAAAATTGCTTCCAAACTCGAACTTCTAATAAAAAATTCCAACAACTCTTGAACAATTTTTTAGAGAATTTTCGGATTTTTTCTTAAGCTTTTTCAAGTGGTTTTTCACTTCCAATTGTGTGTTGAACAAATGGATAAGGGGATTTTATAGCTATCTTGAGCTTGCAAATCAAGCTATAATCCGAGTTTCAATCCCCAAATTGGAGCCAAAATCAGACCAATGGCTTGATCCTCGGAAAAACCCCTCAAAAATATCTCGATTTGGTTCAAAATCGGGATCGAATTTCGCCTTGATTAGATTCTAGGGTTTGACTCCTTTCACACTATTTTTTGCAGATTCCAACGAGAACAGGCGGCGGCAAGCGGTGTTGGTGGCATTGGGCCGGCGGCGGCGGGACGGACCGGCTGATACCAGCGGCGTCGGAAACCTTGGCCGGTAGACACCGGTCGGCGACCATGAAGGTCGCGATAAGCGTTTGGTTGGGGAACCAGCCCGCGTGCGTGCAAGCCACGCGTTGGCACGTGGCGCGCGCTGGTTCCCCCTTTCCTTTTTTTATATTTTTTTTCTTTTTTTATTTTTTTTTTTGTTGATTTTTTGTTGATTTTTGGCTGTTTTTTTGTTGTTTTTTTATATCTCATTTATTATTTTTTTCACCTCACTTTATTATTTTGCACCATAATTATTATTGTTTTCCTTTTCTCTTTTTCCCTCTTTTTTCCTTTTTTTTTAAAAGTGGGTTTCATAATAAAAAATGGGCCTTCTTCTTTTTTATTTAAAAGTGGGCTTTAAAATGGGCTTTTTAAGGCTGGGTCTTTGCTTATTTAAAAAGTGGAGTTTAAAAGGATTTTTTAAATTTTTTAATATATTTTTCTTTTTCCCTTTTTTTATTATTAAAAATTAAGGTGAAAATTTAGTGACAACAGAACATACCTTTCTCTAACTCGTGGATTCGCCGTTGGATCGAACTACTTTCGAGATATTTTAACTCTAGCGGGGTTGTGGGCTCTTCCACCGTTCCGATCTTGTAACTAATACTCCAACCACAGTGAACTGAGATAAGAACGTGGCTTTCTTCTCACTACTTTTGTAACCCCCTCGTCCAGGTCCGGGCGACTGACCGGTCCGAGTGGGCTACACGGGGATAATCGAGGCGAAACCCGTTAAGGCTCCACTTCGGTTAACAACCCGAGAAAAACTTTTTCATTTATTATCTTGTCTAGATGGACTCAATTAGACCTATGTGTGAAGCAGCAGCGGAAAACAAGATTCACAAGAGAGCTAACATCGAACAGGGTCTAATGCCCAACACTTGAGAACTTTTAGAAATGTCAAAAGCCCACATTTTAGGCCTGTGTTTCGAAACAGGATTGACCGTTTCGATACACGGGCCCCAATTTAAAAAGCTAATCACCCGTACCGAAACGCATCTACCCCGTTTCGGAACAGTTGTCCATTTCGCCTAGACGTTTCGAAACACATTCCGGAACAGGCCTTCACAGTAGCCAAAACGTTTCGAATCTCGTATCGGAACAGGGGCTCAGAGTAGCCAAATCGTACCGGAACGTGTTCCGTTACGGGTATCCCTAGAACCACACCCATTCTGAAACAGCTTCCCTCGTTCCGAAACGCCTGCAATCAGTGAGTTTCCAAAACCAGTTTTAAGCATCTCTAAACGACCCCAGCAACTTCAAGAAGCAAGACACAACATGCAAACACAACTCTAGAGGCATTCACCCTACTTCAAACACGTTCAACATACAACATACATGTAAAGGCCATACATTTAAAAGGATCATGCATTCATCATAAAAAGACATACATTGCATATTAAGATTTCATGCCTTAGAGCCAAACACATAAGCATTCATGACATGCAACAAAAGCATGGTTTACAATCCAAAAATAAGGCATCAACAAGCCACACCACAACATCAACATATCAAGGAGTCTAAACAAGCTCCTAACACAAAATAACAACACAGTTTCCCATTGCTTAATTATTACATCAATTACTTAAAAGTCCATACTCGATGATAGCAAAAGCACACTTGGAGGCCTTCTCCTTGCACAAGCAACCCATGAACTAAGGATCTGCATTGTCGAACAAAAGAGAGCGTAAGCATAAAGCTTAGTGAGGGTAAGCTCATAAAATAAACCTCGACAATGCAGGGTCCAAGCACGTGCAACAAACCAAGGAAGAATGCATGTTTTCTTACCTTCGAAACCACAAGAGTCAAATATATATGATGCATGAACATAACATCAAATATCATGCCATGCTCAACATGTCCATAAACACAACCATAAGGAAACACATTTAACAATACGTATTGGCACCTAGCTATGACCCGAATACACGGATAACAACCGTTGGAAATCACATCCAACAACTCAACCATTACCTTACGGTGGGATTACACTCATCACCGTTTCATGCGGAGGGGATTTCACTCATCCTCATGCCCCGTCGATGGGATTCCACTCATCACCGACTAACATATAAAAAAATAAGATTTCCGGGCGTATTCGTACTCCATCTTGATGACTACCATCACCAAGACCATGCGCGTATTTCGACTCTCGTGTGCACACTAATCATTCTAATGATCGATCATTTGTACCCAAGCATACTAGTGCCAATACTAACTCATTTCATAGTTCAACCTCACAACATTCTTACCAATTTCCGTGCTTAGCACGTACTCACCATGATTTACCATCTTGCACCCACATTCCACAATCACATGCATATCACAATGATTAAAACATCATGCCTCAACTCACATGTATATCACCATATACATAACAACATTAATCACGAATAAATATGGAACAATAGGCATAACACAACATTTAGAAGTTCAACCAAAGTCTTCTAAACTAAGCTTGAGATTAGACTACCAATCTAATCCCAACTCTAGGTGTGTTTACCAAGCCCGACCTAGGTCCACATGCTCGACCCAACATTTGAAAACCAATTTAAAAACGTAGAACCACTCACCGGACTTTCCAACCACTAGCAAACAACCGATCAAGCTCCCAACGGTTCCGGATTCGAATGCGAGGCTTCACCAACAAAGTTCCTTGTTTCTAAACAATCAAACACACTCTATTAATCACCAAAACAAACACAAACCACTGCTTTAAACTCAGAGCGCCAATCAAGCATCAAATTCAAGCCAAGAACACCCTCAAAACCCTCATTTTTGAGCAGCCCAATTGCATAGCCAAAAACCATTGATTCCAACACTTTTAACACACCTATTAGCTTCCAAAATAATCTCTAACCATCATACAATCATCAGCCATCAATTCCCAACACTAAACAGCCTCGAAACTCATCTTAAAGCACTCTAAAACCCCACTTAAACCCAAATTCGTGAATCATTATAAAACCATGTAAAAATCATATATGTTGGACCATTTGGGCTACCATTAACATATCTATTAACAAGAAATCAAAAGCTCGATCAAAAGTCAATAAAGTTTGGATTTTTATTCTTTAAACTCAAAACAAAAAATAATGGGTTTTCATGAAAACTAAAAACATGTAGAGAAAGAGGAAGTTAAGGACAACTAAAAAATGTAATTACCTTTCAAAAATCATCAAAGATGAAGGAGGATGGTGATAGAATAGTAAACTCCAATGGAGGGGAGGAGTTTTCGTTATAATTTTGAAGGGGAGGGGGAAGAAGATGATGAAATGGGTGTTTTAATTGTTTTGTTTTATTTTTAAAGCCAAAAGACTCATTTACCCTTAATGAAATGGAATATTCACAAGAGTAGGAAATCCATGGTTATTTGGGCTTGATTTAAAATATGTCCAACACAATTAATTATTTTGAAAACAAAACCCCCAAACTCGGGTGTTACAACTCTCCCCCACTTAAGGAATTTCGTCCCTGAAATTACCTGACGGAAACAAGTACGGAAACTTCTCAAGCATATCAGCTTTCCTCTCCCACGTGGCCTCTTCCACGCCTCTATGTCTCCACAAAACCTTGACCAACTCTATGGTCTTGCCACGCAACACCTTGCTATCCGAAGCAAGTATCTCAATTGGTTCCTCATTGTACGACAAATTCGGATTCAACTCTATCTCCTCAACGGGCATAATATGAGATGGATTTGATCTATATCTCCTAAGCATCGACGCATGAAACACATCGTGGATCTTCTCTAACTCTGAAGGAAATCTCAAACGGTAAGCTACTGGCCAAAACGCATTACCTTCTTCCACGAAGATACTTTCAGAAACACTTTCTCACCCACTAAAAACTCAATCTCTTTTCTCTTCAAATCTGTGTAAGATTTCTGACGATCGGAAGCTGCCTTCAAACAGTCACAAATCAACATCACCTTATCAGTAGTCCCCTTAAGCATCCGGCATAGGTAACAATTTCTGACTCGTTTCGGCCCAACAGATCGGAGTCCTACATCGCCTACCATACAATGCCTCATAATGAGCCATCTGGATACTAGCCTGGTAACTGTTGTTGTAAGAAAACTCGACTAAGGGTAAATGCTTCTCCCACGAACCCTGGTAATCAATCACACAACAACGGAGCATATCCTCTAACACTTGTATCACTCGCTCTGACTGACCATCCGACTGCGGATGATACGAAGTACCGAAATGAAAACGGCTACCTAGGGCACTATGCAAACAACCCCAGAACCTCGATGTGAATCTCGGATCTCTGTCTGATACAATAGACTTCGGAACTCCATGCAGTCTCACAATCTCGCGGATGTACAAATCTGCCAACTTGTCTAAGGAATATGTGGTGTTCACTGCTAAGAAAAGAGCACACTTAGTGAATCTATCAACTATCACCCAGACATAGTTCTTCTTCGAAGGAGACAAGGGCAACCTTGACACAAAATCCATAGTGATTCTTTCCCACTTCCATTCCGGAATTTTCAAAGGTTGTAACAAACCTGAAGGAACATGATGTTCTGCCTTTACCCTCGGACAAACCATGAAACGACTCACATACTCAGCTACATCCTTCTTCAAACCAACCCAAAAATAATGACTCTTCAGGTCTCGGTACATCTTAGTACTGCCCGGATGCATAGAAAAAGGACTTGAATGTGCTTCGCTCAGAATCATACGTCTCAACTCAACATCTTCAGGTACTACAACTCTGTCTCTGAAACACAACACATTCTCACCACTGAAACTATACTATATCGGTCTACCTTCTGCAATGTCCTGAACATGTGGAACTAGAGATACGTCTTGCAACTGCTTCTCTTTGATCATCTAAATCAACGAAGGTTTCACTTGCAACTATGTAATCAAACCACCATCCCCTGATACACTCAGCCTAGCAAACTAGCTCGCAACTCAACTGCAACTTTTCTGCTCAACGCATCGGCCACTACATTTGCCTTACTCGGATGGTACTCAATAGTCAAATCATAGTCTTTCAACAGTTCAAGCCATATTCGTTGTCTCAAGTTCAACTCTCTCTGAGTCATCAGAGACTTCAAGCTTTTATGATCAGTGTAAACCGTGCACTTCTCACCGTACAAGTAGTGACGCTAAATCTTCAACGCAAACACAACTGATGCTAACTCAATGTCGTGCGTAGGGTAGTTCTTCTCGTGCACTTTCAATTGTCTCGAAGCATAAGCAACAACTCTTCTTTCTTGCATCAGAACACAACCTAAACCTACGTAGGAAGCATCGCTATAGATCACGAACTCTTTCCCTGAAACTGGTTGTACTAACACTGGAGCATTCGTCAAAGCCTTTTTCAACTTCTCAAAAGCACTTTGTCTAGCATCTGACCACTCAAACTTCACTCCTTTTTGTAACAATTTAGTCAACGGAGCAGCTACTCTAGAGAAACCATCAATGAACCTTCTATAGTAACCAGCTAATCCTAGGAAACTCCTAATCTCAGTCACTGACTTAGGTTGTTTCCACTTAACAATGGCTTTATTCTTCTTCGGGTCAACACGGATACCTTCATCTGATACAACAAGGCCAAGAAACACAACCTCTCTAATCCAAAACTCACATTTGCTCAGCTTAGCATACAACTGATTACTCATCAATCTCTGCAAAACAAGTCTCAAATGTTCATCATGTTCTTCTTCTGATCTCGAGTACACAAGGATGTCGTCTATGAAAACAACTACAAATCGGTCTAGATAGTCTCGAAAAACTCCGTTCATCATGTCCATGAAAGCTGTTGGTGCATTCGTGAGCCCAAACAGCATCACAAGGAACTCATAATGACCGTATCTAGTCCTAAAAGCTGTCTTCGGAACATCACACTCCTTTACCTTGAACTGATAGTACCCCGATCTCAAATCTATCTTCGAAAACCCTAAGGCACCTCTCAACTGATCAAACAGGTCATCTATACGAGGCAACGAATATTTGTTCTTCACTGTCAACTGGTTCAACTGTCTGTAGTCGATACACATCCATCATCCTTCTTCTTCACAAACAACACATGAGCACCCCAAGGCGAACTACTAGGCCTAATAAAACCTCGGTCTAACAAATCCTGAAGTTAACTTTTCAACTCTTTCAACTCCTTCGGAGTCATACGGTACGGAGCAATAGAAACTGGAGTAGACCCTGAAACAGTCTTAATCACAAACTCTACATCTTTGTCATGAGGCAAACCCGGTAACTCTTATGGAAACACATCCTGATAATCACAAATTGTCCTGATATCTTTCGGTCTAACCTCACTCATATTTGGGTTCATCGCATACGCTAAATAAGCCCCACAACCGGAGTCCATCAACCTATGAGCCTCTAAAGCCGACACAACGTTTGACAAGAACTTAACGTTCTCGCCTACTACCACTACCTCATATCTATCGGAAAGCTTCAACGAAATTCTCTTTGTCTCAAAATCTACACTAGCTTTGTGCTCAACCAACCAATCCATACCCAAAATGATATCAAATCCGTAGAACAGAAGTTCCATCATATCAACAAGAAACACATGACCTTGAATCTTCAACGAACACCTCCTATACATCCGTCTAACTACAATTGTCTCTCCAAAAGAACTAGTCACATGCATCCCTACGTCTAAAATCTCAACAGGTATGTCTAACTTCTTTGCATGCTCACTCAAAATGTAAGAATGCATGGAACCCGAATCAACTAAGGAAAGCAAAGACATGGACTGTAACTCAAAATTACCTGATATCACATCTGTGTCATTCCTTGCCTCTCTCTGTGCGTAGACTCTAGCTGGTCCACCGGCCTCTGGCTGAACTGCCACTACATGAGCAAGATTCCTCGGTGCCTCTATCCTAGGTGCATCAGCCCTCGGATAGAAGTAACCACGACCGCGCCCACGGCCTCTCTGATAGTCGACCGCTCTCGCAGGAGCCTATGCCTGAATCGGTGCATGTGCCGCCTGATGCAGACACTCTCTCCTGAAGTGGTCTCTCGATCCACAGTTTCAGCAAGCATGATAGTTTCCCCAACACTCTCCTGAATGTTGTCTCCCAAATCGGGCACACTCGGGCAAACGCCCTCCAGCTCTCTGGCCCTGGTGGCCTCTACCATGGTGGCCACCGCCACGCCTATGATCGAACTGATGTCCATTGCCCTGATGCCTCTTGGCATCACCACGATCAAAGTTGTTGTGCCTCTTCCCTGAATTGGATCCTCTCGAACGCTTGGTCAGCCCCAAGCTACGCTCGATGTCCTTGGCCCTAGCGACCAAGACATCAAAATCAGAATAATGCCAAGGTGTACCTCTTGACCTCTTCATGAAGTTCATACCTGAACCGATCACAGCGGTCCCTCTTAGTAGGAACCAACTCCGGAGCATACTAACTCAATCGGATGAAGCAAAACTCATAATCTGTCACTGATGCGTCTCCCTAAACAAGAGCCATAAATTCCCGCTTCTTCTCATCTAAATATCTTAGGCCCAAATACCTCTTTCTGAAAGAATTCTCAAATAAATTTCAACTGATCTCGGCCTTAGGCACACCGGTAGTAATGGTGACCCACCTGGTGTAGGCATCACCCTGAAGCAACAAAACTACACAGCCCAAGTTTTGAGCCCCAACACATCCCATCTAAGTCAGAATACGGACTGTCTTCTCAAGCCACAACTCTGATCTCTCAGGCGTAGATCCCCTGAACTCATCAGCTCCGAGGCTAAGAAGCCTCTCTAAAGGTAAGCTAGCATCATCTTCTCTCGGCTGAGTTGCAGCCTGAGCTTCGGCAACTGCAGCCTGAAACGCTCCCGCTATAGCTTGAACTAGCGGAGCCATATCTATCCCTGCAGGACCTTGGCCACCCTGGCCAACCTGAGGTCCCGCTCCCTCAACTCCAGCCTCGCCTTCCACTTCAGGCTGAGGAGGTGGTGGTGGTGGAGGAGCTCCGACTCCAACAGCAGGATCTTCCACATGAGCCTCTACTCCAACCATCGGCTCATTAACAGGAGCCGCAACACGGGGTTCCTGGCGAACCAACCTCGGTCTACCTCTAGGCCTCGACATAACCGCTCACAGATAACAACTACAACAACAACAACAACATACAAAATAGGGTTAGCAAGGGCAAGGGTCCAAGTGGCTCAAGTATGTTTCCCTCACTTAAAAATATCTTTTTCCGATGTAATAGAAGCAATGGGACTCTACTCAACATGCTTCAAACAACACACACATACGATCAATTAAGCAAACATCAAGCATACTTGATAAACAAGCAAACATACTTACGTAGCAAGCAAACACTGTGCAATTGCAATAAAAGAATTTAACTTACCTTACTTACCTGCACGAGGTCTCGGAAACCTCAGGCTCTAATACCAACAAGTTTAACCCCCTCGTCCAGGTCTGGGCGACTAACCGGTCCGAGTGGGCTACATGGGGATAACCGAGGCGAAACTCGTTAAGGCTCCACTTCGGTTAACAACCCGAGAAAAACTTTTTCATTTATTATCTTGTCTAGATGGACTCAATTAGACCTATGTGTGAAGCGGCAACGAAAAACAAGATTCACAAGAGAGCTAACATCGAAAAGGGCCTAATGCCCAACACTTGAGAACTTTTAGAGATGTCAAAAGCCCACATTTTAGGCATGTGTTTTGAAACAGGCTTGCCTGTTTCGATACACGGGCCCCAATTTAAAAAGCCAACCACTCGTACCGAAACGCATCCACCCCGTTTCGGAATAGGGGTCCATTTCGCCTAGACGTTCTGAAACATGTTCCAGAACAGGCCCTCATAGTAGCCAAAACGTTTCGAATCTCGTATCGGAACAGGGGCTCACAGTAGCCAAACCGTACCGGAACATGTTCCGATATGGGTGTCCCTGGAACAACACCCGTTCTGAAACGGTTTCCCTCTTTCCGAAATGCCTGTAACCAGTGAGTTTCCAAAACCAGTTTTAAGCATCTCTAAACGATCCCAAACGACCCCAACGACTTCAAGAAGCAAGACACAACATGCAAACACAACTCTAGAGGCATTCACCCTACTTCAAACACACTCAACACACAACATACATGTAAAGGCCATACATTTAAAAGGATCATGCATTCATCATAAAAAGACATACATTGCATATTAAGGTTTCATGCCTTAAAGCCAAACACATAAGCATTCATGACATGCAACAAAAGCATGGTTTACAATCCAAAAATAAGGCATCAACAAGCCACACCATAACATCAACATATCAAGGAGTCTAAACAAACTCCTAACACAAAATAACAACACAATTTCCCATTGCTTAACTATTACATCAATTACTTAAAAGTCCATACTTGATGATAGCAAAAGAACACTTGGAGGCCTTCTCCCCTTGCACAAGCAACCCACGAACTAAGGATCTGAATTGTCGAACAAAAGAGAGTGTAAGCATAAAGCTTAGTAAGGGTAAGCTCATAAAACAAACCTCGACAATGCAGGGTCCAAGCACGAGCAACAAACCAAGGAAGAATGCATGTTTTCTTACCTTCAAAACCACAAGAGTCAAATATATATGATGCATGAACATAACATCAAATATCATGCCATGCTCAACATGTCCATAAACACAACCATAAGGAAACACATTTAACAATACGTATTGGCACCTAGCTATGACCCGAATACACGGATAACAACTGTTGGAACTCACATCCAAAAACTCAACCATTACCTTACGGTGAGATTACACTCATCACTGTTTCACGCGGAGGGGATTCCACTCATCCTCACGCCTCGTCGATGGGATTCCACTCATCACCGACTAACATATAAAAGAAGATTTCTGGGCGTACTCGTACTTCATCTTGATGACTACCATCACCAAGACCACACACGCATTTCGACTCTCGTGTGCACACTAAACATCCTAATGATTGATCATTTGTACCCAAGCATACTAGTGCCAATACTAACTCATTTCATAGTTCAACCTCACAACATTCTTACCAATTTCCGTGCTTAGCGCGTACTCACCATGATTTACCATCTTGCACCTACATTCCACAATCACATGCATATCACAATGCATAAAACATCATGCCTCAACACACATGTATATCACCATATACATAACAACATTAATAACGAATAAATATGGAATAAGAGGCATAACACAACATTTAGAAGTTCAACCAAAGTCTTCTAAACTAAGCTTGAGATTAGACTACCAATCTAATCCCAACTCTAGGTGGGTTTACCAAGTCTGACTTAGGTCCACATGCTCGACCCAACATTTGATAACCAATTTAAAAACGTAGAACCACTCACTGGACTTTCCAACCACTAGCAAACAACCGATCAAGCTCCCAACGGTTCCGTATTCGAATGCGAGGCTTCACCAACAAAGTTCCTTGTTTCTAAACAGTCAAATACACTCTATTAATCACCAAAACAAACACAAAACATTGCTGTAAACTCAGAGCACCAATCAAGCATCAAATTCAAGCCAAGAACACCCTCAAAACCCTCATTTTCGAGCAGCCCAATTGCACAGCCAAAAACCATTGATTCTAATACTTTTAACACACCTAATAGCTTCCAAAATAACCTCTAACAATCATACAATCATCAGCCATCAATTTCCAACACTAAACAGCCTCGAAACTCATCTTAAAGCACTCTAAAACCCCACTTAAACCCAAATCAATGAATCATTATAAAACCATGTAAAAATCATATATGTTGGACCATTTGGGCTACCAATAACATATCTATTAACAAGAAATCAAAAGATCGATCAAAAGTCAATAAAGGTTGGATTTTTATTCTTTAAACTCAAAAACTCAAAACACAAAATAATGGGTTTTCATGAAAATTAAAAACATGTAGAGAAAGAGAAAGTTAAGGACAACTCAAAAATGTAATTATCATTCAAAAATATTCAAAGATGAAGGAGGATGGTGATGGAATAGTAAACTCCAATGGAGGGGAGGAGTTGTCGTTAGATTTTTGAAGGGGAGGGGGAAGAAGATGATGAAATAGGTGTTTTAATTGTTTTGTTTTATTTTTAAAGCCAAAAGACTCATTTATCCTTAATGAAATGGAATATTCATAAGAGTAGGAAATCCATGGCTATTTGGGCTTGATATAAAATATGTCCAACACAATTAATTATTTTGAAAACAAAACCCGAAACATTATTTTAATTATTTAATTCACCCGACCCCCAAACCCAGGTGTTACAACTTTCCTGATTTTTTTGCTCAAATATTCTCACTGTTTTCGCACGTCTTTTGCTCTAATTTTCTTGTTAATCTCTCTATGTCTTTCTCAAATTTTTGGAGTTCCTATTTATAGGTCGAAATAAAGGTTTTTCAAGCCCTTTCTTTCCGAAGTCATAGGGAAGTCGTTTAGATAAGGTTGGATATATGAGTAAGGCACAAGAAATGTGATTTTTTGAGCAAGCAAATTAGTCTTTCTGATTAGGGACTCTTGCATACGGTGGATTAAGGTTTTCTAAGTGAGATTAAGTTTTTTTTTTTAATTTTTGCATTATCCCCCCCCCCTCCTCTTTTAAATTTTTCTAGATTTTTTTGTAATTTTTATAGTCTGGATTTTTCTTTGTTCTTTTTTATTTTATTTTATTAAGCCTGCTAGACTGTACTCGGGACGTATGTTAGGCCCTAAGTAAAAAAATTGGTGTGTACAACTGCCACTCTTTGCTTATTGCTCGAATGAGAGGAATGAAGCAAAGACCAGAAGCAACAATTTTTCCAGTGATAATGACAATCCATCTTGGCGGTTTGATGATAGCACTCCATCTTGGAGGCAAATGGTGGCACTTCATCTTGAAGGCAAATGGTGGCCCTTTGTCTTGATGGAAAATGGTGGCACTCCTTCTTGGAGGCAATGGTGGCACTTCATCTTAAAGGCAAATGGTGGCACTCCATCTTGTAGGCAAATGATGGCACTTCATCTTGAAGGCAAGTCGTGGCATTCCATCTTGGAAGCAAATCGTGGCACTTCATCTTGAAGGCATGTCGTGGCATTCCATCTTGGAAGCAAATCGTGGCGCTCTATCTTGGAAGCAAATCGTGGCGCGCTATCTTGGAGGCAAATCGTGGGCAAATGATTTTATGTATCAAGGGAGACGAGATTTATGTTTCAAGGGAAACAAAATGTGTTTCAAGGGAAATGTTCTCGAGAGAGATGATGATGTTAATTCAAGGGAAATAACCTCAAGGGAGATAAAATGTGTTTCAAGGGAAACGATCTCAAGAGAGACAAGAATTATGTTTCAAGAGAAACAATCTTAACAACATATAGAGGTTTTAATAATTAATATCTCAAGAGAGATTTGAGAAAATTTCCTCAAGAGAGGAAAATCATTTATTGAGGAATCATTCTCAATGGAGATCTGAAAAAGTATCCTCAAGAGAGGAAAGTCGTTTTTTTAAGAAAAACATTCTCGATGGAGAATTGTGAAAGTTTGGAAATGTTTCATAAAAGCATTTTTTTGAAAATTTTCCTCAAGAAAGGAGAATTAAAATTTGCTGAAAATGTTAGAAAGCATCTCAAATGATTCTTACAAACATCATACCTTAAAATTGAAGGACCTTGTACATGATCGAAACTGTAAAGTTCTAGTGAATATTTTCCTGCAAATTGATCAATGATGTTGATGTCATGCATGTTTTGGTGAATGTTTGATGCAATGCATGACAACGATGAATGTATTCCGATGATGTGTGCTCTTAATGATGCATGTGAAGTGTGTCCTTTCATGATTTGATTATCATTTCCCTAATTGGAAAGTATATTCATCATAGATCATGACAATTCACCTTTTTTGCCCCACTAGCTTTCATCATTTTCTTTCCCCTTTACCTTATTTCTTGATCTCAAGCTTTCGAGTCATAGCAACCCTCGTCAATCTAAAAAAAAACATTTTTCATTCTCAAGAGAGATGATATTTGAAATATTTTTAATTCTCAAAATAAGACAAGCTACGAACATACCTATCTCTAACTCGTGGATTCGTCGTTGGATCGGACTACTTTCGGGATATGTTAACTCTGAAGGGGTTGTGGGTTCTTCCACCGTTCCGATCTTGCAACTAACACTCCAACCACCGTGAACTAAGATAAGAATGTGGTTTTCTTTTCACTACTTTCCTGGTTTTTTTGCTCAAATATTCTCACTATTTTCGCACGTCTTTTGCTCTGATTTTTTTTCGTTAATCTCTCTTTGTCTTTCTCAAATTTTTGGAGTTCCTTTTTATAGGTCGAAATTAGGGTTTTTAAGCCCTTTCTTCTCGGATTCATATGGAAATCGTTGAGATAAGGTTGGATGTGTGAGTAAGGCACAAGAAACAGGATTTTTGGAAAAAGCAAATGAGTCTTTCTGATTATGGACTCTTGCATACGACAGATTAAGGTTTTCAAAGTGAGATTAGTTTTTTTAATTTCTAATTATTTTCTCATTTTTTAATTTTCCTGGATTTTTTGTAATTTTTACTGTCTAGGTTTTTCTTTGTTCTTTTTTATGGATTTTATTAAGCATTTTGGACTGTACTCGGGCCGTATGTTAGACCCTAAGTAAAAAAATTGGTGTGTACACAAGACATGGATGATTTTAGATTTTAGATTTGCAGTGAATCGTGAGGTGGGGATGTAGATAAAAATTCTTAACGGGTATGAGTGCGGGAATAGTAACCTTCGCATCCGCCCCGCCCAATTGACATCCCTAAAAAGGATAAAGAATCCCTTGTTTACTCTTTTAGTACTAATTATGCACTTGGACAATATTATTGTTTTAACGTGGTGTACTAATTATCTAGTTGGGTTAGCTTTTCTTTCAAATTCAGGGTCGCAGTCTCTTTTCATTTGCTTATTTGGCTGGTGGTCGTCAACCAATCTTAGTATTGGTTGTCGATCACCAGGGTTCATTATTTTTTTTCTTATTTGTTCATGTTTTAATAAGAATTTCTGTCTTTGTGGCACGCGTTCTCTATTTTGGAGTATGCCCAAAGACCAATCATGAGATGGTTGTAAAAGACATACTTATTTTATCTTGTTTTATTAATATAAAGCCATTATTATTATTATTATTATTCCGTCTTATTCTGTGCGTTTAGAAATAAACTGAATTATAATAAAGTCCTTAGAATAAAATAGTTATTCTTAAATGTCCTTAGTCGAGTATTATTGTGGGCATGAACAATAATAATATATTAAGACTAATATGTAGTTGATTGATGACAAAGTGTTGTCATTTACATGGAGATGTCAAAATCAATACATAAGTATGTGTCAGAGAACGACATACTAGACTGACCCGCTATGAGCATATTTCTTGGATTATTATGTGACAATCACAACATTGCTCATAGTGATAACTACATGTATGATCCTTAGACTTGAGATTATCATTACTTCAACATTGTGAGTGACATATTTTGATACAATCAAACATGTGTCATAACTGACTACACTATAAAGACTAATATTGGATATGTTGCAATCTATGTAGCGGAATATTGTTGATCAAGATAGGATTTGTCTCTCATACATAATAGGAGTAATATCATAGGTTGCATGATTGAGTGAGACTAAAAATGCATGTCCTTTCTCGAATAAATTGATATGAGATAGCATAGGTATTCGTTTATAATAGTCTATTCAAGATATCAAGAAATATTAGATGGACTACACAAGTGTGACTATTTCATGACTTGTGTCTGATCTAGATATAAGGACAAAAGGATGTAATATATGAAAAGAGTTAATCACAAAAAATGTTATGTCGAACCACGACTTCTTGTAACTTAGGTAGCAGTAATGTATTGCTAGATGTCACTCATTGCTTGTAATATTAGAATTGTTCTAGATAATATTGTTAATGTTACTTGAACCTGCAAGGATCACACCCTATGATTGAAACGAACAAATATCGACTAGATAGTATGTGTACAAACTTGTTGTGCACGAAATAAGTAAAAACCGAAATTATTATGATTATTGTAATTATAGATAATTTTGTTTATATATATTTAATACTAGATAATTATTGTAATTATCAGATACTATTAAAATATATATATCCCTAAAGAAGCCTGATCAAAATATAATCAGATTCTTCATATCTAATTATATTCGGTTAAATATATTGTATATTTAAAGAATCTGAATTTAATTAGAATTAGGGTTTTGAATGCTATATAAAGGCATAAGGTCTAGCAGCCAAACATATGCTTTTGCGAAAAACTTCTCTAACAGTTAGAGAAGGAAAAATATTATTCGTTTTATTTGGGTGGACCGCATAGAGGTCGGAACGCTGTTGTGACGACTTGAAGTCAATATCGTGCTAGAAGAATTGAATTATCCTAACTCTCTGCGGTTTTTCCAGATTTAATTAAACTAACGTTTCATCCCTTTTCACCTCAGATTCGTTCCTCGTACATGGATCACTGGGAGAATACGCCGGATAATTTTTTCGCTGCACCATGGAGTGTACCGGCGTTTCCCTACACTCTCTGCCCTTGTGACACGTTTTTATTTTTATTTTTTGTGGTTAGTTTCATGTCTTTTTGGCATGATTTCAACATACCTTAGCTATCGCTTGGTGGTTGTACATAGATCTTCACGGCGGTAATCTCTGATTATGATTCTGTCGGTAGTCATAGAAAGATAGATTCTCACTCGGTTGATGATAAATTCCATTGCATCAAATATTTTTTTCAGATCCTTTGCAAAGCAAATTCAGAAGGTAATGTTTAAATGTAAAAGAATTGATAGGTACATAGTTCCGTTAAAATTATGATCAAATTATAAATTTATTGAGGGTCAAATTAGTTGCATTATTTTGAATTAAGATTGAATTTATTGAATGCGGAAATAATGAGGATTAAATCGATAAAATGTATAAATAATAAAGATTAAATTGATAGAACATGTAAATAATGAAGACTAAATATGTAATTATACAAAATTAAAAAATAACGGTGTGCAGCGTTACGGTGTGAGTCGTCCGTTCTAGAATTTTAAAATAATTCTAAAATTTGACTTTAGTGATTTTCTTTAGATGCTAGTTGAATTAAAATTTTTAATCAAATGATTTTTTCCTAAAATTTATAGATAATACACAAGATTATATACGAATTTGTAAGAGTTATGCTTGTATGTGATTTTAATATCTAAAATATGCTTTATATAGTCAAATTAAAATTTACAAACAATTTATATTAATTACTTAAAAGTATTTAAAATCATTTTATTTATCATAATAATAACAAATTTGAATGTAGTTAAAATTAACCTATTAAAAATATCTTATGTTTTTACTTTTCATTACCATAATTAATTTGAACACTTTTCAAAAAACCACATTTTTTAAATCAAATTATAAACTAGCAATAATCCAGTAACTTTCTAAATCAAAGTATTTAAAATCATTTTATTTATCATAATAATAACAAATGTTGTTCGACGATGTACTGCCATGGAAAATAAGCTACAAGAGTGCAGCCCAGTTGTGAAGGCAGGGCCATGTCTTGCTTTTAAGTTCCTAAAAAGGCCCAATTTGTAACAACTCACATCTAAGTAGTCTACGGACAATCCGACTATTTTGCATTATAGATAAGAGCAGCCGAGGCACATGGTACCCAGCGCATATTCCTTTGAAATGTTCTTTTATCCAAGCCTTCATTAGCTTGAATGACAGCAGTGCCCTTGCAATCAGAGGCATTCAACATGGTTAGTTTAGTCAAACATGAAAAACTGGCTTCAAATATGGTGAATGAACAGCTCCAGCTGAAGTCTTTGTTATCTGGGGAATGGAAGCAGCTGTTTGTATGGAGTATATTTTTTCCTCTCTCTACAGCATCGAATGAGGTAATTCTGATGGCACCCTAACTAATATACTCTTTGCTTTTCCTTCATTTAATTTAATACACATGTTTTTCATGCTGTTGGCTTCTACTTGATTGATTCAAAGATTCATGAGCGTATGTTTTTTTTGTATCAAGACATTCTAGCTATTTGCTTTTATGTTGTTTTTAGGGCTCTATAGAATAGGGTGCAAATTTGTGATCAAGTCATTTCGTGCACTACTTTGTGTAACATGTCTAGATTCAACTGAAGTTAAACCCGAATTCAAACATCTTAAGGTGGAATGAATAGTCTTTGTTTGAGTTTTTGGAGGCTGAGAAGGCTTAGCTTAGCCTAGCCTGTGTCGCCGACGACGACCGCCTCTTTTTAGTCCTCCAAGTCTCGAACAAAAAGGCAATGTATGGGGACAACCATTTGATGATCCCTGAGCCTGGGGTTTCTTGCTAACAAAGCAAATGCATATAATAAGGTAATTGGTGGTTCTAGAAATATGCAAGGCTTTGGTCATTCATATCACAAACATGGTCTCTTAGGGTTGGGTTCGGTAAATGGTGTGCATTTTGTCGCATACAAGCTGGGTTTAGGGTCATGCCGAAAAAGGGATTGAGTCCCCAATCAAAATCAAATTTTTAGATCTTAATTTTAGACATAACAATGTTCAAAGAGAGATTTCACGTTTTGATGCTCTATTTTAGCGCTACATCTTTGTCTCCCTTTTTTGGCATTACTTCAAAAAGAACTTTTGATCCCGCTCAACTCAAACCGAATCGACCAAAAAATTCAAAGTTTGATCCGACCCGAAACCGATCCGAAAGACCCGAACCGAAAGCGTTTGATTTGATATTGACCCAAACAAAAATAACCGATCCAATTTTAACCCGAACCAGACACGAACCGAATCTAAATCGATTCCAAGTAGACCCGAAGTGACCCCAATTAAAATGACCCGAACCGAAACCGATGACCCTTTTGCCACCTCTATTTGGTATCTAATTTTTTAAAATAAAAATAAACAAACAGTTACTCATTAAATAATTAAATTAAAATATAATCATTAGAAAAATATTATTATAAAGAAATACAATACGACAAAATAAGCAAATTTTTTAAAAGTTTTACTAGAAGGATTTTAACCTGGGTTAAATAGAGTTAGAATTTAAAAACCTTTTGTTTTTATGTTTTCTACTTTTCTAAAACATTTTTAATGAAAATTGTGAAAACATATTTTTTATGTTTTCAAAATTTCACTCTATTTTGTTTTCATTGTCTAAAAATTATTTTCAAAGTTTACAACCAAACATGTTTTCTTCAATGTTTTCTATTTTCCAAGAAAATAAAAATGAAAATAGTCTATATTCTCTTGAATAAAAAAACACCCAAAAATGAAAATAGTTTATTTTCAATAAAAATGTTTTCTATTTAGAATTTAGGGTTATGGCTTGAAATTTAATTTTGTTGTGTTTTTTAGTGTTGGTGCATAAGTAGGGGCACCGAAAAGGGGCAGATGATTTTTATCCCCTCAACAACCCCTCCGCTAGGTATGGACAAGCAATGTAGTTGATTTTTTACACTTACGAATTTTTTGTTGTCATGCTTATGTACATGTACATGGTGATAAAAGATAAAAACTTGATGCAAAATCGAAGAAATGCATCTTTCTGGGCTACAAGAAATGTGTCAAAGGATACAAGTTTTGGGATTAAGTTGCAAGGAAAATAGGGATCAGTAGAGATGTAATTTTTGACGAGCAATTCAAGTTGCAGTAGAACCAATACAAGGTGTTGGTGGATTTCGAACAATATCCATGAGCAAGAATTATAATTTAGCTAGAGATAGAGAGAGACGCACCAATATAAAGGCTCCAAGCAGATTGAGTTTTGAAGACATGGTGTCTTTTGCACTTCACATTAGCAGTGATGATCCGGCTACTTTTTAGGGGGCTATCACTAGTCCGGAGAAAGACAAATGGATGGCTGCAATATTTGAGAAGATAAAGTCTTTGCAGAAAAATCATACATGAGAGCTAGTTAGACTTATTGAGGGAAAGATGGTTATTAGTTGCAAATGGGTGTATAAAAAAACCAACAGTATCAAAAAAAGAAGGGGAAAAGTTTAAGGTTCGATTGGCAACAAAACATTTTTCACAGTAGAAAGGAGTTGATTATGATGAAATCTTTTCTCCTATGGTTAGGCATACTTCAATCAGGACAACATTTGCACTCATAGGTAGTTCGAATTTGCATTTAGAGCAGATAGATGCTAAAACTACCTTTTTGCATGGTGATCTAGAAGAGCATATTAATATGTAGCAACAAGAAGGGTTCACTCAATTCGGAGATGAGCATCCGATTTGCAGGTTAAAGAAATCTTTGTACTGATTGAAGTAGTCTCCAAGACAATGGTACAAGCGATTGGACTCCTACATAATTCAAATTGACTGTAAGCGATGTGAGTATGATTGTTGTGTTTATGTTAAGAGCCTTGATGATGGTTCTTTTATTTTTCTGCTACTGTATGTTGATGATATGTTGATGGCTGCGAAGAATATGCATGATATTGTTGGTTTGAAAGTTTTATTGAGCCGGAAATTTGAAATAAAAGACTTAGGAGCTGCAAAAAAAAATTTTGGAATGGAGATTCAGAAAGATAGAGGCTCAAGGAAACTGTGGTTATCTCAGCAAGAGTATGCTGAGAAAGTGTTAGAGAGGTTTGGGATGAGCAATGCAAAGCCCGTGAGCACTCCACTGGCGAATCATTTTAAGTTTTCTTCAGAACAGTGCCCGAACATAGATAAGAAAATTGAAGAGATGACAAAGGTTTTATATGTCAGTGTTGTTGGTTGCCTGATGTATGCAATGGTATGTACACGCTATGATTTAGCTCATGTTGTTGGTCAAGCCTGTAAATACATGTCTAAACTAGGTAGATCACATTAGGAAGCAGACAAGTAAATTTTTAAGTATTTGAAGGGTACTGTGGGACATGAAATTGTTTTTAGTAGTTAGCAACGTGATCTTTTGGTTGTAGGATATGTAGATTCGGACTATGATGTGATTTGAATGATAGAAGGTCTACAACTGGTATGTTTTTACTCTTGGTGGATGGCTTATATATTGGAAGTTAACTGTTCAGTCTATTGTAGCATTATCAACAACTGAAACTGAGTACATGACAGTAGTTGAAGCTTCAAAAGAAGCCTTATAGCTCATTGGGCTAATGAAGGAATTAGGTATTCAGCAAGGTGGAGTTTAGTTGCACTGTGATAGCCAAAGTGCTATTCATTTGGCTAAGAATCAGGTGTATCATGCTAGAACTAAGCATATTGATGTGAGGTTTTACAAGATTAGAGAGTTGATTGCATCTGGTGAGATATTGTTATAGAAGATGCATACCACAGACAACGCAGCTGATATGTTGACCAAGCCTGTTACTACTGATAAGTTCATGCATTGTTTGAACTTATTGAATGTTTGCAAATGCTAGAGAAATATGGTAGCCCAACCCACTTTTGATGTGTGAGAAACTCCAAGTTTATCTTCTAAGAGGCATGATATTCGCCAAGGTGGAGATTTGTTAAGTATGGCTCATATACTGTTAAATGACATATGCTAGTGCGGAGGCAGAGTGAGCACATTGCGGTGCGGTATGGGGGCGAAGCCCCGCGGTACGGTACGAGGTATTTTGGTAAATGTACCGTGGAGAGTTACTTATATATATGCATATTGTTTGTAACCTAATTTGATTGATTGAATCAATAAGAAAAATAGCTGCTCTTGCTCCCGAAGACGTAAGCACATTGCGGAACCTCGTTAATCTCTTGTGTTCTTACTTGTTTATTTTCTTGTTCGTTTGCCTTATTACACAACACCATCACTTCTCACATCTTCATGAGAGTAAGAGAACCTTTTAGTCTATCTAGGTGCCTTCAAAGAAACAATAGTGGTAGTGTTAGTTAAGAGAAAAAAGTGACATGAACCGAATGCAACCCGAAATAAAAAAATATATTAAAATAAATAAAAAAATGGGATGTGAACTGTCACACAACTCACCAAAAAGCTAAAATATTCTATATAAAGTCATATATAGGGTGGGAAAACCTAACTCGGCTAAAACCAATCGATCTTCTATTAACCTGATATTGACCTGACCCGAAATCAAACGAACCGATAATCAACCAATTCGACCTGGTACCCGAATCGAAATCACCATAGACCCAAATTAAAACCGAACAATACTCGAACCAAACTTAAATTGATTGTAATCATATCGAAATGATCTGAACCCGAACTCGAACCGAATAACCCGTTTGCTACCTCTATGCTCCAAAACAACCCTTTTCAGTCCATTAGAACATTCTAATTTTTTTTAATTTATTTTTAAATTTTAGATAATTATAGTTTATACATGTTGGTACCCATTGAATTAAAAAAGAATTGAGTTTTTTTATACATAAATTTTAAAATTTTGTAAATATGTTAAAAATTCCAAATTATTTATTGTTTATTTATTACAAATCACATGCTTACTCCATGTGTCATAATAATATCCGCCCGTTTGTGTCAATCACCAACGTCTTCATAAAAAATAAACACTCGTTAATCTCGAACTTATGAAACGCACTTCGGCTTCCCGTTTATTTACTTGGTCTAACTTTGATTTTAGTCCTTCTAGTATGTTAAAATTTGAGATTTATATTTTTATATAATTATCCACATATAACTCAATGATTGATTAATTAAGATCGGATACTGTATAAGTTTATTATAAGACGACTTCCAATCTAGCATACTCAATTCACAATACTCTTGAACTTTTGACATTGCTTAAGGGACATAATAAGAGGTGAGCGTTCGATCGACTCGAGTCAAAAAATTTCGAGTTATTCAAGTTGACGCGTCGTATTCTACAATTCAAAATTTATTTGAAACTTTTTCTATTGAGTCGAGTTTCTAAAATTTAATTTGAGTTCGAGTTGAGTTTTTGAGTTCCTATACAAATTTAATTGTAATTGTTTATTATGGTATAGTATGGTTTGATATCAATGTAAATGACTTTCTCTAATCATACAATATACACAAATATATTTCTTCATATTTTTTCATATGTGACATATATTTCTTAATATTTTTTTATATTAGTACATATATATATCAAGAAAAATTGAGGGACTCGACTCAAACTTAAAAACCAATCCACTAATTATTAAAAATTTGAGTTATTCGAAATTCTATTTTACAACTCAAACTTTATTTAAAAAAATTTCGAGTTAAGTCGAGTTTATGAAATTTTGAGTCGAATCAAGACAATTCGAATTTTTTTGCCTCTAATCGTATATAAAAATTCGATTTTTTCGAGTCGATTCAAATTTTACTCACCCTAGACATAACCCTCATCGCATTAGATCAGTTGATAATTGGTATTTAAAATATGTTATACCTCCAACCATAATTGTCATGTCCCCGCCTACATTTACCATGCCTCCACCTATTTGTACCTCCGGAACTTTTAACCCTCATGCCACGCCTTAGCATATGAAGTACCATGAGCTTTAGAGCTCTCATCCCCAGGCCATGGTTTCGAGTCCTTCTCGATATGACAGCCGTCAAGCCTGTCCGACATGTTAGCTGAGTCTACTCTACTTGTCTGACGTGACCAAATTGAAAAGCTCACCAACTGAGAGTCAAACTTAATTTTATCGACCCATCAATAGCCGTCACTAGGTCTGGCTCAATCTCAACAAACTATACCACTCAACTATAAATACTCGTCGAGCCGAAGAGAGAAGGAAGAAATTAACACTCCCCCACTTCAGTTCTCATCAACTCTCACTCCCATTATCACTTTGACTACTACCTTTAGCTCTTCACCCACGTCAAAATAGGTGAACCATCACAAACCACCAACAACATTCTGTTACACCCATTTTCACCACCTTGTTTAACGTCTGATCATTTTGACATAAACAATCTCTTAACTTTAATTTGATATAATTTTTTGTTTTTATTTGGTCCAAATCAGTGGCACCATAGTTATCTCTATTAAATTTATATTTGATATTTTTAATATAATCTTAAATATTCGGTTGACATGTAAATTTATTATTAATTAAATATAATTGATTAAATATTTAACATAATCCCCAATGATCTAATAAAAATAATAATATTATTATAGAATTAAACTATCAAATTACGTTAATTTAAAATAGAGAAATATATCTCAAATTTAAAACATGACAAGAGTGTCTAAAACCAGAATTAAACCCTTTTTTGTTCCAGCTGCTTCAATTCGGATCGGGTTTCCGGGTTTTCAAACCTATCGACGGTCCCGATTAAAGCCTCTCCATTAAACAGTCCAGATTAAATCTAACGGATACACCCACGCTCTCGTAGCCACAAAAACGATACGAGCTTCAAAGAAACAAGTCAAAGAACATTCAAATCTACATTCCTCCAGTTTTTGTTTTCCTTTCAATCTTCAAAACGTTTCAAATCGAGTAGTTGAGCGTTTTAGAATTTGTGTGGAAAAAGAAGGGAAAATGGCTGAGCACGAAGAGAAGAAGCACGAGGAGTCGTTCTTTGAGAAGATAGCAGAGAAGATCCACGGCCACGATTCATCGTCGTCAGACTCCGACGAAGATAAGCCATCAGAATCTTCGATCAAAGCCAAGATCTTTCGTCTCTTTGGAAGAGAAAAGCCCGTCCACCACGTTTTCGGTGGAGGCAAACGTATGTTAAGGGGACCCTTTTCTTCAATCCTTGAAGTTGTTCACTCTATTTTTAACCTCTTTTTGAAGTCTGGGATTTCAAAAGTTCCGATTTTCATTCTTAATCAGATATAAGACCCCTCATTTACTTTTATTGATCTCCTGGTGGTGATGGAAGAGTAATTAGATCTGACTTGGTGATTTGCATCTAGCTTTCAGTTTTGATTAATTGGTTATGTTTGCGCTTAATTATGGTTTTTGATCAGTTATTTTTTTCTTTGTTTTATTGTTAAATCAATCTGTGAATCTCTAGATCTCCGAGGATTAGTTTTATTGAAGGTGTTTTTTTGGTTTATTGTTTATTATCATCAGTAATTATTACTTGTTGCCTGCAATTCTTTTTTTTTGTGATACTTATGAGATGGAATTGTTGTATATGTAACAGCGGCCGACATTTTACTGTGGAGGAACAAAAAGGTTTCAGCAGGAGCCCTTGGTGTTGCAACTGTGATATGGGTTTTGTTTGAATTGCTTGAATACCATCTTCTCACTCTAGTGTGTCACTTGTTGATACTTGCTCTTGCATTGCTCTTTTTGTGGTCAAATGCTTCGCACTTCATCAACAAGTAACTTGTTACCATCTGTTCTTCAGATTTTGTGTCTCAGATTTCTTTCCACTCATGGTAATATGTGTTGATTTCTTCTTGAATAGGTCTGCACCGCACATCCCTGAAGTTCAAATTCCGAAGGAACCGGTTTCAGAGTTTGCCCTGGCACTTAGGTTTGAGATTAACCGATCTTTCGCTGTGCTGCGGGATATTGCATCAGGAAGAGATCTTAAGAAGTTCCTCTCTGTATGTTGTTTATCTGTGTTCTCATATCACACTAGTTTTCATCTCTGCATTTATCGTATGTATTTATTTATAGGCCTTGAGGGATTCAAATAGCGGTAGCGGCACCGTCCGAAACCACTATTGTGGAAAACAATGGTCCACAATTAGATCCGTTATGTCCGCAACCGCGATAAAACACTACGACCGAAAACGTGGCTGCAACCACAATTTAAATCCCTGATTAAGTTTGCAAGATAGTGATTTGTGGGTTACACGGTTTGCTTTGTCCTAACCAGTAACCATGTAATTGATATGAAGATTTGAAACTGTTATCATGCATTTTTACAATCGTAAATAAACTGCAATGTGGTAGGTTATTGCTGGCTTGTGGGTCTTGTCTATTGTGGGAAGTTGGTGCAACTTCTTGACGCTGTTCTACATAGGTATTGGGGTTCCTTCCAAGCATTCTGTTTTCTATTCCCATATAAATGTTCTTGTTTCCCGGTTTAATTTCAATGGCTTTGTAAAACAGTCTTTGTGCTACTTCACACTGTACCTGTGCTGTATGAGAAGTATGAGGACAAGGTAGACCCAATCGCCGAGAAAGCAATGCACGAGATTAAGAAGCAGTATGCAGTGTTCGATGCAAAAGTTCTAAGTAAGATTCCCAGGGGGCCATTAAAGGAGAAAAAGAAGGATTAGATTACTGGTGACGATGTTGCTGCTTCTCGGTTCAGAGGTTAGACAAACTCTTTGCCGTGTCTCGTGAAGCTGTTGTTTGTTAAATTTTATCCAGTGTCAGCTAGAACCCTGCTTTCATCCTGGGTTCCCAATGTTGATGAATATTGGAACTTCTTTTTAAATCTTTGTTTTCGCTGCATACACAGTAGCCTGCCCCCGGATCTATATGCTTATGTTATGTGACAATATTTTATTGTATTGCCTGCTACACTGGGTTGATAAGTTCCCTATACAAGTTTCTAGTTATCCTACTGACACATAGAGTTTGTATTGTGTTTAGGATTAGTCGATCAACTGCCATTTGATGTCCACTGCCTGTTTGCGTGTGCATTATATAATAAATCAAGTAATCGTATAATGTTTGATGAAAAAGAAATCAACAATTTTTTTTTTTTGTATTAAGAATGTGAATATAGTACCAACCAGCCATTTAATCTAGTGGAATAAGATGCTGTCCCTTAAACAAGATTAAGGATTCAAATTCTGACTTTGTGAATGAAAAAAATTATAAATTAAACTAATGAGTTGGATATCGATAGCTTGGTATTAAAAAGTGCGCCTAAGGTGTGAGGCGAGCAAAGCGTTGAGGAAAATAAATCCGAAGGGCCGAGACGAAGTAATATACAGGATGTGCACGCCTCCGGTCGCTTATCACCGAGGCGTGTTACTCAGCCAGCGCCTTTTAAAACCGAGACCGATAGTTTGAAAAAAAAAAGGTGAGTGTAGTATACCTATAACATCATATGAACTTTACTGGAAAGATACTGCAACTATATTATCTATTTAAGACCAGAAACCAACAGCAGAGTGATCAAAGCAGTTGATAAAGTTGGAAATTCCAAGGACTTGGAACACAATTTAGACGATCTACTCGATTCTCGTGTGCTGAGTTTGGCTTGAATGGTATTTAGTATTTAGTAAGTACCACCCAAATACCCTCAGCAAACTCTCTAATCTTAAGTGTAACACTTGCACGCATACAACACAAACCACAGTAAAATCATATTACGCAATTTTCTGTCTCATAGCTGGACTTGACTTTGCACCTTCTTGTTTGCTCTCTATTCGGTGTTTCACCCTGTTGTCAATGTCTATTGATATTCTTCCTGTGAATGTAAAATGAATCCTTCATAGGAAGTAAGTTAATTGCTCCTTCTTTCTGGAACCCCCTTCTCCGTACAAGTCATTCCACTGTTTTAACTCGTTCATTCCAGCTCCCTCAGAGGCAAAGCTAGCCGCCACCTGTTCCACCACAAAATCAAGCAACAATTTATTGGCAACTAGAACATGCTATAAACTCTCTTGATTATGATTTTATTAGGGTTACCTGATTTTTTGCTTGCCTAAAATCTTCCATAGATAATGGCCTTAAGGTAATGACTCTTTCTTCTTCACTACCATCTGTGTTTTGTCCTTCACCAGCTCTCTGTTTTCTCTCCTGTAAAGACTAGTTCATTAGAAAACAAGAAGTGCATTTATTTTCCAGGCTCCTTTTTGAGAAGAAAAAGTTTAGACTTAAATTCTCCTTCAAGAGAAAGTGTTCTCTTGGTTTACAAGAAAAGTAGGCTATAACAAGAACTTCAATTTAAGTTATTCACTTACAAGATCCTTCAGTCTCTCTTGCTGTATTAACTCTCTAACCGGTCGATATGCCGCAGTTGTGCATAAATTCTGTTTTGCAAACAGGAAATGACAGTGATTACTTTAAACTAACTCTAAACTATCCATCTAAAAGATATTTTCTGAAAATGCAAACCTTAAGGTCACTTCCAGTATATCCTTCCGTCATCAATGCCAGCTCGGTGAAGTCTAGACCTTCTTCTACATGTTCTTTTGCCAAAAGAGTTCGAAAAATCTTTGCTCGGTTCTCTGCACCGGGAAGTCCCACCATGATTCTGTTAAAACAACGTAATCATTAGTATATAACAACACTTCTAACTTCCAATGTTCATCTTAGAGATTCTTAAGGTTTGATCTGTGCATTTAAGATAGTCAGTGCACCTTCGCTCAAAACGCCTAATTATGGCTTCATCAAGGTCAAATGGCCTGTTGGTTGCTGCAAGAACTAGGATACGTTCGTCTTGCTTTGTCAAGAGCCCATCCCAATGAGCCATAAACTCATTTTTTATTTTCCGCATGGCTTCATGCTCTCCAACTCGAGTCCTCTGCCCTAACATGCTATCGACCTCATCAACGAATATAATAGTTGGAGAGACTTTGGCTGCCAATGTGAACAAAGCTCGGACATTCTTCTCATCTTCACCAAACCATTTAGATGTAATAGTAGACATGGATACATTAATGAAGCTTGCATCAGCTTCTTTAGCAATGGCCTTGGCTAACATTGTCTTCCCAGTACCTGGAGGACCAAACAACAATATTCCCCTGCAAGGCTTTAGGAGACCACCTTTAAAAAGGTCTGGCCTTCTCAAAGGGAGCATCACTAGCTCCTGCAGTGATTCTTTGGTCTCTTCTAAGGCACCAATGTCTGCAAATGTAACATCAATCTCATTTGCTGGTATGACCTCGGGTCTTATTCGCTTTTCAAATTCGTTATCCGGAGGAACTTCCTGCCACAATTAAAGCAAGTACGACGAGAAACCAAAAGAATGAAAAACGGGATACCTAAGGAACCGGATACCTGAGAAAATTATATCATCCACGAAGTGCATCTAAAAGAAAGACAAAAACTCACTGGAACTTTTGAAGCTGGAGCAGAATTTTCACCCTCGGTTTTTGTTGCCAGAACTGTTGTTTCGCTCTTCTTTACAGGATTTGTGCTGCTGGGTTTCGGGTCTGGCTTCACAACTACAGAAGCTGATTTTGCTTCCTACAGTTACACAGAAAAAAAATGGGGAAGTTAAGCTTAGTGGTAAGCTACTTTTTTTAATTCCTTACTTTGTATATAATGCGAAACAAAACTAGCTAAGCATAAAGACCTCAGGTGTTTCCTTTTGTGCTTCCCGTTTTAGTGTGCCTTTGCTGATGGACTTTCCTTCCTGGAATATACTCAGTCCATGTGACAAACTGCATCAACATGATCCAATCAGAAAATGCAGTTTTAATGGTAGCAACAACCAAGCTCAAGAAAGTGATCTGACCTTTTCAATGATATCACGAGTTTTCCGTTTCTGTATTCGGGGTCCTTATTATTCATCAAATGATAATAAATGGCGGATACGACAACCTCTTCTATGTATTTACTCAGGGCCATCGTGTCTGCCACACAGATTGAGTCTAGATCATCACAGGCGAGATCGTTCGCCGAGAGTACTTCCATGATGTGATTTCTATTATCCTGAGCTTGGATCATCTTCATGTCCTTTTCCAGTTGAGATTTCCAGCTTACTAGATGTTTTTCATCTGCTGGGGGCCTGATCTCAATGTTATAAGCGAAAATGGCAGTTAGCCTCTCGTCCACTTCCTTGTCATCATTACTTAGATCGACAACACGTGATCCAAGGATCAACACCTTCCCAGAAAGTTTCTTCAACATTTTTTCAAACAAATTATAAATTCTTTGTGATCTAGACAAGAGGTTGTCAACATCCCTAAGATACAGCACAATAGGACTGGCTTTTGATACATACACCAAGACCTGCATTTATTTCAGAATTGCTGTTGATCCACCATTTATTTCACAACAAGAGATCATTTCAATATAAAAATAAGATTCATTGGCATTTCAAGATTATTCACTGCTGCAATTACATTCCCAAAGGAAGATACCTTGTAAAGAGCCTGTATGAGAAGCTTCTCATCAAATGACAAACTGCTTGTTCGCCGCAGAGGAGCTACAAGAAAGGAGGAAAAAGATTGAACCAGTTATGAGCACTGGGAAAATGAACTTGGAAATAATGAAGTATAGTCTTCCATTAATGTTGGAGGGTTCCCTTTTACTCATCAGTCCAAACAGAAAGCCCTTGAATTTTTATTAATTTGAAGCCTTTTTTCCTTATAAAACATAGTTGATTGAAGAAAGATCAAGAAAAGTTGCTTGACATCTTCCAGCTTCAACTTAAGGCTTATTTATTCATTCAGGGTCATCAGACATGACAGAGTCACATTTCTAATTGTTGTTGCTCTACGATGCACTGGACACTCGAGAAGAAACCCCATATCAGTCTACTAAATATTTTCTACTAGTTTCTCATGAGTCATGACAGACAACAAAACTGTTTGTTAGCTACTTCCAATCACTCCACCCAAAATTTCTTTTCTTAACCATTAAAAAATAAAATACTTTTATCAGTACCTGAATTTGATGGACTGCCTTGAGAAGCAAGGCTATTGATATTATCTGATACGGATGCATATCGACGTAGCTTTGAAGGAGCTTCTGTTCCCCTGCAGTTACAAGGACCAGAAGATTGAAAAAATAGAATACAATAACTCCAGGCTACAATTTTCATAAGATCAATTGGGAGTATAGGTAGCAATACCTGGATGCAATATCGACACCGCTGCTTTGCCGCCTCAACGTACCTGTAATATAACATATAGTTCATGGTCACAGAGAAATACACGTCTACCCTAAACAATATCATAGGAACTGAAGTAGATATTTTAGTTGATGCTATGATATTCCAATAAATTTTTATGGAAACAATAGTAGCCAAACATATCCTGCTATACCTTTGGGCTCTTCCTGAGAAAGGAGTGAAAATGAACCAAATAGACCAGACAAGCGCTCTAGTGTTGACTCTGAGGTGGATCTTTTGAAAGACTGAAGAAGGGAATCATTGGTTGAGGAAAATATATGTTATACTACAAGAAAAAAAGAAGAGAGAATTAATCTTACGGATTCTTGGCCACTTCCATATTTACTCTGAATCTGTAACAAAGGTAATCATTTAAATGTCAGATTTGAGAGCTTGAAGCTTAAAGATGATCAAGTTAAGAGATAAGCAATACTCACTTTTAGGGAGAAGTCGGTTACGTCCAAGAGCAGCAACTTGGATTCAAAGAAATGAGCTAAAGCTTTGGCAAGCATTTGCTGGTAAAGTTCTTCAAGTGACAAAAGAAAAATACAATTAGCAACCTTACATGAATACCAAAAAATATATATATTTATCAGGGATTCAAATAGCTAACGATTGCTAGTAACGACACCATCCGAAATAGTTGTTCTAGAAAATAGTGGTCCACAAAGACCGCAATAGCATTTTTATGCTCACAACCGCGTGCCGCGACCAAAAAAACGGCCGCAATCGCAATTAATTTAAATCTACGATATTTATGTAAAAGGGGTTTCAGGCAATCAACCTGCAGGTCCCGATAGCAATATGGCTTGACTAGCAGGCGAAAGGTTCCTTGTGTACTTGGAAACATCAGCATGTTTCAAGTGGACATAGGCAGCACTGGTTAGCAATGCTTGAGTTTGCTCACTGCCAAATAAAATCAAACACCATCCGAACAATGAAAAACTAATTATTGCATTAAAGTTAAAGCATTCATATTGGTGATTTCAAGAGATCTCTGTTTCTTTTTTAGCTCAAAACATTCATATAATTATATAAATACTTCCATTTTTGGTAATATGAGGACAAAAAATATGAAATTTTACCTCAGATAGTAAGGGAACTGATCAAAGGTGACTTGGCTCTCTCTGCCATCAACGACTTGGCGAAGCAATTCTTTCTCTATCCTCTCCAAAGTGATGCCGGATGATGAGGTGGAACCGCTTCCGGTCCATTTGTTCTGACCCGAAGCCAAACCCAGACCCACCCCTACCCCAACACCCACACCCAACGCCGATAACAGTATATGTTTCTGTTCCATTGCTTGGCCAACGATTTTTTTGTTTTGTTTTGTGTTTATAAATGGCAACTCTTTTCGTGGTCAGTTCAAAGGAGATGCGTCGCCGGATGAAGAGAGGTGGAGTCGGTTCCCGCTATGTATGGAGGAGTGTGTGTTATGTGTATGAGTTGTCTGAAGTTTTTAAAGAGGAAGAATCTGATGAGTAAGAGAGGTCAGCTTACGTGGCAGTATTTGGGAGGTTTAAGATTCGGTTCGACAGTTTAAATAATTATTTTGTATTTGGGGTTTTAAATAATTGTCGCCCAAATTGTGGTAATCGGATAAGCTTTGAACAAACTTTAAGGATCCCCTTCGGTTCGGTTCTGTCTACACCCATGAAAAGTTAGTGTCTTACACATCAAGTTGTTGAATTACAAGGAAGCATTTACATGGGTTGGGTGGGATAATTTTCCTCATCTCAATTTTTATTTCACCTTTATCTTTTTATTTAAATTTTTCAAAAACTAATTTATTTATAAATTTGTCCCTTCCATTTTTAAATATTTATAGTTTATCCATCAACCCTAATTTCTAGCTCCGTCTTTGCTATTACTCACAAAAAAAGTTTTATTATTTTATCTGATTCGATCAAATTAATTTAGGTCTACATTATTAAGAAAATATTGTTCATATATAAATTTCTAGATAATAAATGTGTTGATGGCAAAAACAATATCAGTGATTGTCAGTGTTTTAAACATTTATGTTTTACTCTGACAGATCCTATTGGGATCACAATGAAATTGTACACATGTAAGCAATGACGGTTGGGATCAGAATGGGACGATGCCTATCTGAATCTGATGATCTGATTTTTATTTAGAATAATTAAAACGAATGTGTCCGAGGTGGCAAGTGGCAAGTATACGTATCTGTTACAACGACAGTGGCCAAAATAAAGAAAGTGACTGTGTGCTGCTGCGGAGTTCGAAGCAGATAATGCACACACTTTAATTACACCCCACACGTGACACCTGACACCAAGATGGAGCAGAGCGCCAACATTTGTGCCAATGGAATGTGAGATGCTTAGGCAATTTTAAATCAACACTTCCTCTGTCTCACTAAAACTGTCATGTTGATTTTTTTGGGTCAAATTTTTTCAACTTTGACCTCTTATAATTTAAAATTTATTATTGATAAAAATATGAAAAAATATATTTTAAAAACCTTGAATCAACTAGTTTTTAAATATATTTTTTATAATTTTTAATTAATTAAAATATTTAAATAAATTATAATCAAAGTTAAAAAAATTTGACCAGAAAAATGTCAACATGTGACAGTTTTACTGGGATGGAGGGAGTATTTGTTTATTATTTAATTAGAAAAATAGATTATTTGGAAAAATAACCTCAAATCGCTCACAACGAATTCCCTTTTTTATAACATGCGAGTTTGAAATTTACTTTTTAACAAAACGTGAGTTTTATGTTGAATAAGTTGGTAAGAAAGAAAAAAATTAATTTAATGTGTCTTTTTTAACGTAAAACTCGCTTTTTATATGACGCGAGTTTAAAACTCACTTTTTGTAGGGCGCAAATTTACCTTATGTGGACTGACAAGGAATTATTTTTTTAAATAATCCTAGATGATGAGTATTTTCTAATTAATTAAATAAAAAGTTATATTCATTTAAAATTGCCAATAATTTATGTATCATACTTATATTTGAATCAATGGAGTGATCCCGTTAAAAAAATAATATAAATCTTTGCGTATTATTGTTTAAATTAATTTATCTATAAGAAGGGTAAATTGTTAAAAAATTAAAAATATATATGAATATATGTTACTTTATAATCACTTTAAAAGTATATGATACTTGTATTTTGACATTTAGTGGTCACATATAGATATAGAAAATTATAAATATACATTTTTATATAAAAATATTATTTACGATCAAATTTCAATATTAATATTTATGGAACTAAAATGATGTATTTCTATCAATATATCAAAGATTTATTAACATTTAATATTAAAATATAAAAACATTTGGACCAATAATCAATTGGTAAATCATGAGTTTAAATTTTATTATAAATAGAAAAATTTAAGTTAAAAAATCGTCATTATATTATGTTTTTGTAAAATTCGATTAGAATTAATCAGATAATAAATCGCGGTGGATCTATGCGTATGTTTATGCTCGCAACTTGGTTCTGTATTCTGACTTCTTCCCGATCAATAGAGCCTCGACCTCCAAATTCAGACATTGCAACTGCCTCTCACTTCTACTTGACAACATTCACAACTTTTTTTTAGGATATCCAATCAAGCTTTGACAACATTCCATTTTCTAGTTTTTCAATGGAACAAATATTAAATTATTTATAATTAAAATTAAGATCAAATTAAAATAATTTTTATATATTAAGAGTTAAATTTATTGAATTTTTTCTCGAACTAGGACAAAATTGATTAACTATGTAAATATAAAAGACTAAATGTGAAATTATACAAATTTACTTAACTGTCATGGCATCACTTCCTTAAATTTTAACAGCCAAATAACCATTTAGATAGTTAAGTGGTTTGATTGACAAAATTTATTATTTGATGGTCAAAATAGATCGAAACAATAATCATGTGGTCATATGTATCGCTTACCCTATATTATATTATTTTTTTTTCATTTAAAAATTTAGAAAGTTACTCAAGGCTGAAGTTAAAAAATATATTTCATAATAAAATTAGAATAACTTTTTAAAATATGAAATTCTAAACTTTAAAAATGAAATTTGAATCTTAAATTATAATTCTAAACCTCTAAATACTATATAAGATCATGGGCGGAGCCACATGTAATGGGTGGCTCTATCGCAAGCATTGTGTAAAGTGTCACGGACCGCGCCCAAGCAACCGAGCCCAACACACAACAGGCATCCGAGCAAGCCCTCCACCACATTCTGGCCTATCATCACCGATCCGAGATGGCCCAACGCACAACAGGCAGCCGATCAAGCCCTCCGCCACATTCTGGCCTATCAACACCCATCCGAGATGGCCCAACACTTGGGGTTGAAGAGCCATGTTCGACAAGTATGGCAAGTAGCATATTTTATGGAGCTCATCTTTATTGATTCTTACCATATTTGTTGTAATCCCTTATCTTAGGAAAATTTGACTAGAATAGCTAAGATCAAGGGATATGTTTGTATACTTTCAATCTTGGCCATTGATGCATTTTAATCTTAGCTGTTGGATGTAGAGGGCTCTAAGTATAAATAAAGGCTCACCCCCACCTCATTTGATCACTTCAGTTTTGAGGAATACACAGAGCATTCACTCAATTCTCTTTGCTTGTTCTTTGCTTGCCATTTCCTTTCGGTTGTTCTTTCTTTTCCGCAAGGATCTTAGCTTTTCAAGCTTTGATTGGTTAGACTGACTTAGGCGTTGCTTCACAAGAAAGCGTCTAAGGCCGCATGTTTGAGGTTACGAGTTTTCAAGGGCGTAACAAGTTGTGTCAGAGTGAGTTTGTCTGAAGAAATGGCACCACAATGCACTAGCGAAGTCCCAGCAACTGACCGAGAGACTCGTGCTGCAGCTGCCAGGAAGAAGTGTGAGAGTTCCAGGGACATCATTGCGTCCATGAAGAAGGGGGTCAACAACCTAGAGGAACGCATGGGTGAGATCCAGTTGGCCCAGGAGGAGACGGAGCCACGCCTCGAGAAGGTGGATTCCCTCAAGGAGGAAGTCACCGAGGAGGTTCATGAGGTTCTCAACTTGACGTACGAGGAGTGGAGAAATTCATGATGTCCCGAAGCTAAAGGAGTTCAAGAGGGCGTGGACAGCCCATGAAGTGGAGAAATTCATTTGGGGGTTGGAGCAGTATTTTTGACTGATGGACATCGAGGATAATGCTACCAAGGTAAGCATAGCTTCTGTTTACTTAACTGATGCCACTTTTTTATGGTGGCGACACAGGTTTTTTGAGGCAAAAGATGGGAATGCTGCAATCGGGACATGGAAAGAATTCGAGTATAAATTCAAGGAGCATTTCTACCCAAATAATGCTCAAGATAAGGCACGTAAGAGTTTGTACCAGCTCAAGCATGGTGGTTCGATCCGTGAGTATGTTAGGCGGTTCACTGAACTCAAGATTCAAATCAAAGACATGAACGAGTCCAATGGCTTTTTCATTTTTTAGAATGGGCTCAAATAGTGGGCACAAATGGAGCTGCATCGAATGGGGGTCCAAGAAATTTCCAAGAAAATGTCCGTAGCCGGCTCCCTTGCAGAGTTTGAACATAAGAAGACGGAGCCTTCCAAACCAAAGCTAATGCAAAAGGGAAATGGTGGGGGAGACAAAAGCTAACATGCTAAGAATGGGTCCGAGAAGCAATTAGGTGGGGTGCGCAAGCTGTGGGAGATTCTTTCGTGCTACAAGTGTTGAGGCAATCACATGAAGAAGAATTGCCTCCAACTTCAAAAGGTTGCTGCCATTCAAGAAAAGGATGGCGAGGTGAAGGAAGCCCTCATGGTAAACTCCATCATCAGTTTAATGGAGGTGAAGAAGGGTTCCAAGAAGAAGGGACTGATGTTCGTGGACATCACATTGGCAGGCCAAAAATTGAGTGCACTTGTGGACACCAGTGCCTCAGAGTTGTTCGTATCCGATTGAGTGCACTTGTGTTGAGAAGGCAATTGAGTTCATCAAGACCGTGAATTCTGAAGAGACTCTGATTGCGGGGGTGGCAAAAGGAGTAAAGCTTACAATTGTTGACTGGTCCGGTAAGGAAAACATCAAGGTAATCCCACTTGATGATTTTGATTTCGTGATTGGGCTTAATTTCCTTGACCGGATTAATGCTTTCCCTGCCCCCTTCTATGATTGTTTGTGCATACTTGACCCGGAGAAGCAATGTGTGGTTCTGGTGAACCGGTAGGCCGGAGTTGGGGCCAAGATGCTTTCAGCCATCTAGTTGACCAAGGGGGTGCGCAAGGAGGAACCCACCTACTTGGCAGCCTTGGTGTTTAATGAACCAGCTATGTCCGGAGAAGTCCCAAGTGAAGTGAGGCAGGTCTTAGCAGAGTTCAGGGATGTTATGCCTGCCGAGTTGCCCAAGCATCTCCCACCGAAGCGGGAGGTGGACCATAAGATTGACCTTCTGTAGGGTGCGAAGCCACTAGCCTGAGCCCCCTACCGAATGGCTCCACCCGAGTTGGAGGAGTTGCGCAGACATTTGAAAGAACTCCTTGATGCAGGGTTTGTCAGACCATCCAAGGCACCCTATGGTGCGTTATTGCTATTCCAGAAGAAGCATGATGGCTCGCTTCATATGTGCATCGACTACAGGGCTTTGAACAAGCTCACTCTGAAGAACATGTATCTGATCCCACTTATTTCCGACTTGTTCGATCAGCTTGGTGGTGAAAGGTGGTTCACCAAGCTGGATTTGCGGTCTGGATATTGACAAGTTAGAATTGCCGAGGGTGACGAGTCGAAGACAACATGTGTAACGCGCTACGACTCATTCGAATTCCTTGTGATGCCCTTCGGCTTCATAAATGCTCCCACTACCTTCTGCATCCTGATGAACAAGGTACTACAACCCTTCCTTGATCAGTTCGTTGTAGTTTACCTTGACGACATTGTGATCTATAGTAAGACCCTTGGGGAGCATGTGGAACACTTGAGGCAGGTGTTCGAGGTGTTGCGATAGAACGAGCTTTATGTCAAGGAGGAAAAATGTTCGTTTGCCCAACATAAGGTTCTATTCCTAGGCCACATAGTCGGAAGTGGCAAGATCTGGATGGATGGGGCCAAGGTTCAAGCCATTGTGGATTGGGATCCGCCAACCAAGGTGATGGAGTTGAGATCCTTTTTTGGGCTGGCCAAATACCACCGACGATTTGTCAAAATCTACTCAAAGATCACCACACCCTTGAACGAGTTGCTAAAGAAGGATAGGGTGTGGGATCGGGACAACAAATGTCAGAAGGATTTTGAGGCTTTGAAGCAAGCCATGGTGAGTGAGCCAGTGTTGGTGTTGTCGGAACACACCAAGCCTTTCTAGATTTTCACCGATGTATCCGATGTTGCCATTAAAGGGGTCCTTATGCAAGAGGGACATCCGGTTGCATATGAGAGCCGAAAGCTCAATGAGACTGAAAGAAGATACACGGTCTATGAGAAGGATATGACGACGGTAGTGCACTGTTTACAGACTTGGTGACACCACATACTTGGGTCGAGGTTTGTGGTTTACACTGATAATTTTGCCAATTCTTTTTTTCTAACCCAAAGCAAGTTGTCTCTCAAGCAGGCCTGTTGGCATGAGTTTCTTGTCGAGTTTGATTTTACCATGGAGTACATGTAACCCCCATAGCCCGGCCTAGACGGTTGACCCGAACTACGAAGATTACACGGGGAAAACCAAAGTCAACCCGAAAGTCAACCTTGATTAACGACCCTTTTTTTTCTTTTTAAACTTTTATAGATGCACATTAAACCTAGGCATACTCTTGAGATAAGCATACTCGAAAATCACAGCAATCGGAAAACAATAAGGGACCCAATTGCACAAAATACGAATTTAGAGACCAATTTGTAAATTCTAAATATTAAGAGGACTTTGCTAAATTTTAAGTTACCATTATGAAATTAGTCATGTTTCATGCCTCTCTGCCAAATTTCAACTCAAACGGACATCTCAAACTCAAGCAATTGCACATACAAAAATCAGGACTAAAACGTAAAGCTTGCAAACCTCAAAACCATTCAAATTTTATGCCCAACGGTCAAGTGTTCCGAAATGGGTCTAGGCCGTTCAGGAACACCCCTTGGCAGTAGCCAAAGTGTTCAGAAACGGGTCTAGGCCGTTCAGGAACACCCAAGCCAAATCAAGGGCCTGTTTCGAAACACCCTGCCCAGAAACAGCAGATAGGCCTGTTTTAACACCTTTAAACCCCATCAAACATGCTCCAAACCATTCCACAATAAATCAACAACATGCCAAACATCATACCTACCAAATTGCATCAAAATCTAGATACAAAACCACCCCTAGGTGCACCAACTCATTCAACACATCCAACACTTAATCATGCTTTTAAAACAAGAAGCATAGCATAACGACTTAAGAATAAGAAGATTCAAACGTTGCAAGCGTTAAACCACATAGTTCAAAACCATAAACCAAACTTGTCCAACATACACAATCTCATTAAACATCAACATAAAAGACTCTCCCCCCATTGCCTTTATTATCTATAGCTATTAACCGAGACATACATCTCAAGTGGAGCTCTCCTTGAATCCATTGCTTCTCGCTGTCCCAACTTCAAATATCTGCATTGATGGACAAAAAGGAGCGTAAGCACATAATGCTTAGTGAGGAATGCTCAAAACCAAAACACCATCAATGCAGCGAGTCATAAAACCTCTTTTTAAAAGCAAACACATTCCGATAAACCAAAGCAATGTTTGAAAACCCTTTTTAACAACATGCTTTAAATCATGCATTGCTCAAACATGAAAACCAACCCTTAGCTTAGGAAAGCTGAGTAACTCACTTCGAAGCACAGCCTTGCAAAACCATCAATTTAACCTTTCCATGCATGAACATCATATGAAAAGTTAAATACAAATTCCTTGGAAAACACTTCCACTTCACATCATACTTTTCTTATACTTGAAAATCATTTCAAAGCAAGAATCCTTAAAAACCACTTACACCTTCAAATCTATCTCATGCATTAAACAAATTGCAATACATGAACCACAAAATCAACATTTGCATTACATGCCTTTTTAAAACAAGCCTTCACAAGACTTCAATGCACCAAAGAGATTTCATGCACACAATGCAACATTCTCAATAGAAGATAAACACTTGTTCAAGCTAACAAGTAAAACATGCATTCATAGAGCATTACACACTTCTCATGCAACCATGCATTATTTCAAGCATCTCATGCTTCACTACATTCAAGAACATTATATTGGCTTCCAAGTGATATTTCACAAACCATCATAACACAAGACACAATCGGATACGCGGATTACAAGCGTTGTCCCACACGCTTCATACACACTTCCGAACAACACAAGGTGGAGTTTACCGGTACAATCACAACCCCTCAACACCCGTGATGGAGTTTAACGGTACAATCACAACCCCTCAACATCACTCATCGGAAGTTGTATAATACACTAGCGAGAGCCGGGACACATCACAAGGCTTACACATGGAAGCTACTACAACCATTGTAATCACCTTAACCAAGCTCACACACGAGAGCAACCCTCCACCGTTGTGACGCTTAACAAAGTCCACCCATGAGAGCCATCCTCCATCATGATGACTTTAACAAGGTTCACCCACGAGAGCCATCCTCCATCGTGGTGGCACTAAACCAAGCCCACCCACGAGAGCCAACCTCCATCGTAGTGGCACTAAACAAAGCCCACTCACGAGAGCCAACCTCCATCGTGGTGACACCAATTTCCTCAATCGATAGGATTCTTGGATGGAGTTTACGGTACAATCACAACCCCTCGACATCCAAGGCGACTCTATTCACGGTGCACCCAATCCTATAGCGGGCTAACTATATCCGATTAAAGTAACCAAGAACCACTTACATCACTCGCCAATATAACCATTTTAGAACATTAAATCCATTATTTTTACAAGCATAACCAAAATGCCAAAACCACCAATTACCTTCATCAATTCACTGTTTTGAATCATTAAACAAAGCCATTAAACAACATGCAACACTATGCATCAATTCCACAATTCCAATGTTCAAAACCAAGGATCTCTTACCTTGAGCATCCTTCACAGATGACTTTCAAAACCAGCATTAAACCATGTTAAAATATTCTTTCAAAACAGAATTTAAACATGCAAATCACATGCATTGCATCCAACAATCACAAGTGCATTTAAAAGCCAATTCGTAACACAAACCAAGAGAGAAATTCCATTTACTTACTCTTGAGCTTAGCTAAGTTGTTTAGACTTAAACTAAGCTCCCAAAACCTTCAAACCTTGATTTCAAAGCTGAAAACCCAACTTCACTCACCGATACACAAAACAAGGCTAGCCAACAAGCCTTCCAAGCATCCGAAACCTTCAACGCCACCTCTATTGCTCACGGATCATTCTCCCCTATTTCAAGCACATAACAACATAGGATTAATGCATCATAATTGTAACGCCCCAATTTTGGGCTTAGAAGATTTGGGTTTGGACCGGTTCGATCGGAGTGCGGTTCGAATATAAAAGGGTGAATTTAGGAAAGCCTAGTTCGGGTTGCATTAAAATATGGAAAAATGTCTTAAATCCTATTTTATTATATATAAGAGAATGGTGAAATCAATTTTACAAAATAAGGTTTGGAAGTGTGACATTTTGGTTAGTGACCAAAATGTAAAATTCGAAAACTATGTGACTGTTTTAAAAAGGATTGAAACTTTGAATCTTTAAGGAGCTATTTACCCAATAGGAGTTTCTCCAGATTTTTCTTAAAGATTAAAGGATTAATTAATGGTTTTTAAATAAAAGTAAAAGGGAGGGAAGATATTTTGGCATTTTTCAACTAACTTTTCCAAATTCCCATTTTCCTTTTCTCTCAACTTTCTCTCAATCCAAACACATTTTCCAGCACATTTTCCCTCAGATTTTGACATCCAAATATGAGTTTCAATTCCCTTTTGATCTTTAATCATCCCTTCAACAAAACTTTATCATTTGCTAATTGGATTTTCAAGAATCTTGGTTCCAGAAAGGGAGAAACTCAAGTTTAGAGGTATGAACGTCCTTCTCCTCTAAATTCTCAGTTCTTTACTGAAATTCCCAAGTTCTCAATCCTTGATTTGTGTTTTATAAAAGGTTTTACAATTGTACTCTTGATCTTGGCTTTAAAATGCAAGATTTGGTTGATTTTTGGTAGAATTCGTATGATCTGATTGGGCACTGATTTGAGGTGTCTTTTTGATGTTAAAAGAATTTTTAATTGATGAGAAATTGAGGTTTAATCAATGCAATCCCTAATAGGTAAATTTTCCTAAGTTTAGCTTGAGTTTTTGGTTGTTTTTGGAGTGATCTTGATGATCTGTTATAGCTGGAGGTATAAGGACGTGGTTAGATCCTTTTTGGATGTTAATTGAGGTTTAGGAATGTTTAGAATTGATGGATCATGGCTGGGTAGTGTTGTGGAGTTGTTTGGAGGTGATTTCGGTAGCCGAAATGGGAGTGTTGATGAGAGCAGCGAGTTTAGGTGCTTTCATTGAAGATATTAATGCATGATGATGCATTAATCCTCTACTTTGATGTATTTAAAACAGGGGAGTCATCTTTGGATCCTTGTGGTGGTGATCCGGAAGCTTGATTGGTGTTTCGGCAAGTGGCAAAACGGAATCGGTGAGTGGATTTTGGTTTTCAGCTTTGAAACCAATGTTTTGAAGGTTTGGGAGCTTAGTTTAAGTCTAAGCAACTTAGCTAAGCTCAAGAGTAAGTTTTCAGAAAAACTCTCTTGATGATGAACCATGAGTTGGTTGAATGCAAGGTGATTTGTTTGCATGATTTAAATTCTGTTTTAAAAGCATATTTTAGCATGTTATTTGCTGATTTTGTAAGCCATGTGTTGAAGGATGCTCAAGGTAAGAGATCCTTGTTTTTGAACATTGTTTAATGTGGTTTTGATGCTTAATGATGCATGATGTTTATGGCTTTGTTAAATGCTTTAAAACAGTGGAATATTGTTGTTAATGATGCATATTGGCAAGTGATGTTTTGAGAAAGGTTAAGAACACTATGGTGGTTAAAAGTCCATAGGTGGTTCTTGTTTTAAGAACAACATGGTGGTTAAAAGTCCATGGTTGGTTCTTGGTTAAGATCACAAAGGTGGTTAAAAGTCCTTGTGTGAATCTTGTGTAATTTAAGAACAACATGGTGGTTAAAATTCCATGGTTGTTTCTTGGTTAAGGTCACAAAGGTGGTTAAAAGTCCTTGTGTGAGCCTTGTATATTTAAGAACTCCATGGTGGTTAAAAGTCCATGGGTGATTCTTGTTAAGGACACAAAGGTGGTTTAAAGTCCTTGTGTGGTCCTTGTGAATTGTAAGAACATCATGGTGTTTAAAAGTCCATGGATGATTCTTGTGCTAAGGACACAATGGTGTTTAAAAGTCCATGTGTGGTCCTTGTGAATTGTAAGATCGCAATGGTGTTTAAAAGTCCATGTGTGGATCTTATGTAGATTGTATCACTTGTGGCCAATATGACATGTTATAAACTTGAAGCATGAATTGCTTGTTTTAAATGCTTATGTGCATGTACAAATGATGATTTGAACTAAGGTTTATAAAGGTGTTTATAAATGCATTATTGTGTTGTTTTAAATGAGCGTTCCTCACTAAGCTTTTTGCTTACGCTCTCTCTTTTCTTAAATCAATAATGCAGAGCATTGAAGTGCATTTGGGGCAGCAAGGAAGCCAAACATCCATGTGAATATTTAAGCTCATGTATGGTGAACATTTTCCTAAAACTATTAGCTTTTGGGCATTTGGCAATGGGGGACCTACGTTGTTGTTTTGGGAGATGTTTTGGACTCCCTAAGTTGGTTTTATGTTGTTAATGTTGTTAGAACATTTAATTGGCCTTTGTGAGGTGGTTTTGGTTTATTGATGGCTTGAATGGTTTTCTAAGTAGGATGCATGCCTATAGAATTGGGGATTTGTTTAATTGATGCCATGTTTGAGTACGGTTGATGCAATTATGTTCCTTATGCATGAAATGACTTGCTGGTATATTTTGGTTGCATTTGGAGCATGTTTGATGGGTCAATTGTGTGTTTAAACAGCAAATTTCTGCAAATCTGGGCAGGCCATATCGGAACGGGTGCTACCGTTTCGGAACCTGGGCCTGAAATGGCCTAGGCGTTTCGAAACGGGAGGAACCGTTCCGGAACGAAAATGCTACTGCCAAGCCTTGTTTCGGAACCCGTTTCGGAACGGTCCCGCGTTTCGGAACAGGTTCTCCCTGTTTCAGAACACTCGACCGTTGGGCACTGAATTTGATGGTTATATGTTTTGAAATGTTTGCGTTTTAGTCCTGAACCTTGTTATTGCAATTGAGTGAGTTTGAGATGTCCGTTTGAGCTGAAATTTGGCAGAGAAGCATGAAAGATTATTAATTTCATAATGGTAACTTTTAATTGGGCTAAGTCCCTATAATTTTCAGAATTTGCATTTTGGTCCCTAAAATTGTAATTTGTGTAATTGAGTCCCTGAATGTTCTCTGACTCTTATGATCTTCGAGTATGCTGATCTGGTGAACATATCTAGGGTTAATGTGCATCTAGACAAGATTAAAAAGAAAAAAAGGGTCGTTAATCAAGTTGACTTTAGGGTTGACTTTGGTTTTCCCCGTGTAAACTTCTTAATTCTGTTCAATCGTCTGGGCCGGGTTAAGGGGGTTACATTTGGTGGTATCAGAGCTGAGTTCTCGAGTAATTGGGAATGATTATGTGGATGATTAAAGTATTTATGCTTTGTATGCTTGTTGAGTGAAAGCATGTTGAATGAATTGTAAAAATGTTACAATTGTAATGTATGCTGTGGTGAAGCATGTTGTGGGTACCCATTGCAAAATCAAAGTTAATGTAATGATATTGTTTTTAAGTGGAAATGAGCTTGAGTACTTGGATTGCTTACCTTGCTGAGCCTGACTTTGTTTTATTTCATTGTGATTGCATTGTTAGTGTATGGCACCTCGTAGAGAGTTGAGAGTTAATACGCGAGCTATGGCTCAAAATGAAAATGAAGAGAACGCTGAGAATGCTGTGGATTTACCTCCTCCGCCTGGTGGTGGTGGTGCTGAGTGTGAAGGAGCTGGTGCTGGGGTCGCTGGACCTGAAGCTGGTCAGGGGCAAGTTGTTCCTGACATGACAATGTTGGTTCAAGCTATTGCTGGTGCTTTTCGAGCAGCAGTAGCTGGAGCTCAAGGAGCTGGGCATTAGGGAGATGCTGGAGTTAGACTACCCTTGGAACGTTTGCGCAGTCTAGGAGGGACTGAGTTCAGGGGTTTGTCTGCTGAAGGTTCGGAGTCTTGGTTAGAGAGTACCAAGAGAATCTTGGGGCAGATGAGTTGCACTGATGTGCAGAAGCTGGGGTGTGTGGTGTCATTGCTGCAAGATGATGCATACACTTGGTGGACAACCACTATCTCTGGGATGGCGGAAGCTGATGTAACTTGGACGTTCTTCCAGAATGCGTTCAAGAGAAGGTATCTAGGTGTGAGGTACCTAGATGAAAAGAAGAGGGAATTCATGTCTCTTACCTAGGGGAGCATGTCTGTAGCTGAGTATGAAGTACAGTTTGTCCGACTCAGTCAATACGCACCTGAGCTTGTTCCGGATGAGCGGGAGAGGTGTGAAAGGTTCCGTTATGGTTTGGTGACAGATGTAAAGATGTATGTGCTGGCTACCGAGTATAATGATTTCGATGTGCTGGTTGGTCGGGCAAAGGACATTGAGATGAACTTGGGTTTATCTTCTAGAAGTGCTGGTGCTGGTTCTGGTGCTGGTAAGCGAGTTGCTGAATATAGTTCCGGTGGTGGACGGAACAAGAGGGGACGTGATCAGAAGTATTAGTCTTCAGTTAAGCGAGGAGGTGGTGCGCCTGCTCAGGGAGGCAAGGCTAGAGTTGATCCGAGCGCATGTTGGACATGTGGTTCGCGTGGCCATATGAAACGTGATTGTCCTCGAGCTGTGAGGGAGGTGCAAGCACCTGTTGTGGCAGCTGGTAATGCATGCTGGAACTGTGGATCTACGGATCACATGAGGAGAGAGTGTCCTATGTTGGCTGGTGGCCAAGTGCGTGCTCCTGTAGTTGTTGCACCACAGAGAGGTCGTGGGCGCGACCGTGGTAACTTGCAGCGTAGAGAGGAAGGTGGTCGGAATGTGGCCCATGTTGTAGCTGTTCAGCCTGAGGGTGCGGCCAGGCTAGGGTGTATGCTCAGCGGGAGGGGAGGAATGACACGAATGTGATCGCAAGTACTTTTACTTTGCAATCCTTGTCATTACTTTCCTTGATTGACTCTGGATCTACGCACTCATACATATTGCGTGAGCATGCTGAATTGCTTGGTTTGCCTGTTGAGTCTTTGGATGTTGGTATGCGTGTCACTAGTTCTTTTGGTGAGACTGTTGTGACTCGAAAGCTTTATAGAAGATGTCCTTTGGTTGTTCAAGAACATGTTTTTCCTGTTGATCTTATGGAGTTGCCTTTCTATGGTTTTGATGTAATCCTTGGTATGGATTGGCTTGTTGAGCATCATGCTGTAGTGGATTGTGAGAATAAGCGAGTTTCGTTGAAGCTTGCGGATGATTATGAGGTAGTTGTGGTTGGGGAGAATGTGAAGTTTCTTGCCAATGTGGTGTCTACATTGGAGGCGAGCCGGATATTGAGGCAAGGTTGTGAAGCTTATTTAGCTTTTGTGATGAATCCCAGTTCTAAGGAGTTGCGTGTGCAAGATATCAGGATTGTGCGAGAGTTTCCTGGTGTGTTTTCTGAGGAGTTGTCTGGATTACCTCCTAATCGTGAAGTGGAGTTTGGGATTGAGCTGTATGAAAATACAACTCTTGTGTGCATTACCCCTTATCGAATGGCACCTAAGGAGTTGAAAGAGCTGAAGACGCAATTGCAAGAGTTGCTTGATCGCGGTTTCATTCGGCCGAGTGTGTCACCTTGGGGTACACCTATCTTGTTTGTGAAGAAGAAGGATGGCACTATGAGAATGTGCATTGATTACCGTCAGCTGAACAAGTTGACTATCAAGAATCGGTATCCATTGCCGAGAATTGATGATCTCTTTGATCAATTTCGGGGAGCAGCCGTGTTCTCTAAGATTGACTTGAGGTCAGGGTATTACCAGTTGAAGGTAAAGGATGTGGATGTGCCTAAGACAGCTTTTAGAACAAGGTATGGGCATTATGAGTTCCTTGTGATGCCGTTTGGTTTGACAAATGCTCCTGCAGCTTTCATGGACATGATGAATCGTGTATTTCATGAATACCTGGACAAATTTGTTGTGGTGTTCATTGATGATATCCTCGTGTACTCGCGTACTGAGGAGGAGCATGAAGAGCATTTGAGGATTGTGTTGCAAGCTTTGTTGGAGAATCAGCTTTATGCCAAGCTGAGCAAGTGCGAGTTCTGGCTTAGGGAAGTGGTGTTTCTTGGGCATGTGGTTTCTGCTGAGGGGATTCGTGTTGATCCTCAGAAGGTTGAGGCAGTGATGAATTGGAAGGTTCCTAAGTCTGTTCATGAGGTTCGTAGTTTCCTTGGTTTGGCGGGATACTACCGGAGGTTTGTGGATGGGTTTTCAAAGATTGCTGCACCTTTGACGAAGTTGTTGCAGAAGGATGTTAAGTATGAGTGGACGGAAGCGAGACAACATGCTTTTGAGAAGCTTAAGGCAGCCTTGACGCAAGCTCCTATCTTGGTTCAACCTGAATCAGGGAAAGAGTTTGTGGTCTACAGTGATGCGTTCTATGTTGGTTTGGGATGTGTGTTGATGCAAGAGGGTAAGGTGGTGGCTTATGCATCGCGACAATTGAAAGTGCATGAGCGCAATTATCCTACGCATGATATCGAGTTGGCTGCGGTGGTTTTTGCTTTGAAGATCTGGAGACATTATCTGTATGGTGAGAAGTGTACTGTGTACACTGATCACAAGAGTTTGAAGTATCTGATGTCTCAGAAGGAGTTGAATCTTAGGCAGCGACGTTGGGTGGAGTTGCTCAAGGATTATGATTTGGCGATTGAGTATCACCCTGGAAAAGCTAATGTTGTAGCGGATGCCTCGAGTAGAAAGGTAGCTGTTGAGCTGAGGGCTATGTTTGCTAGTTTGAGTATTTCGCGTGATGGTGGTCTTGTGGCTGAGTTGCAAGTGAAACCATCTTTGGTTCAGTTGATCAAGGAAAAGTAGTTGTTGGATGATTCCTTGGTACCACATGTTCAGGATATTGCGGAGGACATGCCTTCAGATTTCTGTTTTAATGACGATGGAGTGTTGTGTTTTGGGAGTCGGATAGTAGTGCCCAATGATGCTGAATTGAGGCGTGCTATTCTGACTGAAGGTCATAGTAGTCCTTTTGCTATACACCCTGGTAGTACTAAGATGTATCGTGATCTTCGTGATGAGTACTATTGGGTGGGTTTGAAGAAGGATGTTGCTGAGTTTGTGAGCAAGTGCATGGTGTGTCAGCGAGTTAAGGCTGAGCATCAGGTTCCTTCAGGGTTGTTGCAACCGTTGAGAATCCCTGAGTGGAAGTGGGAAAGGATTACCATGGATTTTGTATCTGGTTTACCTTTGTCGCCATCGAAGAAGAATTCGCTGTGGGTGATTGTGGATCGCCTGACGAAGTGTGCGCATTTCTTGCCTGTGCATACTACGTACTCTTTGGATAAGCTTGCGGAGCTGTACATTGCTGAGATTGTGTGGCTGCACGGTGTGCCTAAGTCGATTGTGTCGGATAGGGATCTGAGGTTTACATCGTGTTTTTGGCAGTGTTTGCATCAAGCTTTGGGTACACGGTTGAATTTCAGTACATCTTATCATCCTCAGTCGGATGGTCAGTCTGAGCGTGTTATCCAGGTTTTGGAGGATATGTTGAGGTGCTGCGTGATTGAGTTCCAGGGCTCTTGGGAGAAACATTTGCCTTTGGTGGAGTTTGCCTGTAACAATAGTTATCAGGCAAGTATTCAAATGGCACCTTATGAAGCTTTGTACGGGAGGAAGTGTAGGACTCCTCTTTGTTGGGCTGAAACGGGTCAGAAGTTGGTTTTGATGCCGGATTTGTTGAAAGGAACCACCGAGAAGGTGAAGCTCATTTGTGAGCGTTTGAAGGCAGCTTCTGATCGGCAAAAGTCTTACGCGGATTTGAAGCGTAAGGAGATTGAGTATGCGGTGGGTGACCGTGTGTTTTTGAAGGTTTCGCCTAGGAAAAAGGTGATGAGGTTTGGCCGTAAGGGTAAGTTGAGCCCTAGGTACATTGGACCATACGAGGTGATTGAGCGTGTGGGTCCTGTTGCGTACAAGTTGAGGTTACCTCAAGAGTTGGAAAAGATTCATGATGTGTTTCATGTTTCTATGCTTCGGAAGTATAGATCGGATCCTTCGCATGTGATGCCTGTGGAAGAAGTGGAATTGAATCTGGATTTGACCTATGATGAGGAACCGGTGAAGATTCTGGATTCAAATAGTAAAGTTCTTCGAGGCAAGACCATTGGGTTGGTAAAGGTGTTGTGGAAGCATCGTGGTGTTGAAGAAGCCACGTGGGAACGGAAGGATGATATGCTGAAGCAGTTTCCGTACCTCTTTCCTTCAGGTAAATTTCGAGGACGAAATTTCTTAAGGGGGGAGAGTTGTAACGCCCCAATTTTGGGCTTAGAAGTTTTGGGTTTGGACCGGTTTGGTCGGAGTGCGGTTCGAATATAAAAGGCTGAATTTAGAAAAGCCTAGTTCGGGTTGCATTAAAATATGGAAAAATGTCTTAAATCCTCTTTTATTATATATAAGAGAATGGTGAAATCAATTTTACAAAATAAGGTTTGGAAGTGTGACATTTTGGTTAGTGACCAAAATGTATAATTCGAAAACTGTGTGACTGTTTTAAAAAAGATTGAAACTTTGAATCTTTAAGGAGCTATTTACCCAATAGGAGTTTCTCCAGATTTTTCTTAAATATTAAAGGATTAATTAATGGTTTTTAAATAAAAGTAAAAGGGAGGGAAGATATTTTGGCATTTTTCAACTAACTTTTCCAAATTCCCATTTTCCTTTTCTCTCAACTTTCTCTCAACCCAAACACATTTTCCAGCACATTTTCCCTCAGATTTTGACATCCAAATATGAGATTTCAATTCTCTTTTGATCTCTAATCATCCCTTCAACAAAACTTTATCATTTGCTAATTGGATTTTCAAGAATCTTGGTTCCAAAAAGGGAGAAACTCAAGTTTAAAGGTATGAACGTCCTTCTCCTCTAAATTCTCAGTTCTTTACTGAAATTCCCAAGTTCTCAATCCTTGATTTGTGTTTTATAAAAGGTTTTACAATTGTACTCTTGATCTTGGCTTTAAAATGCAAGATTTGGTTGATTTTTGGTAGAATTCGTATGATCTCATTGGGCACTGATTTGAGGTGTCTTTTTGATGTTAAAAGAATGTTTAATTGATGAGAAATTGAGGTTTAATCAATGCAATCCCGAATAGGTAAATTTTCCTAAGTTTAGCTTGAGTTTTTGGTTGTTTTTGGAGTGATCTTGATGATCTGTTATAGCTGGAGGTATAAGGACGTGGTTAGATCCTTTTTGGATGTTAATTGAGGTTTAGGAATGTTTAGAATTGATGGATCATGGCTGGGTAGTGTTGTGGAGTTGTTTGGAGGTGATTTCGGTAGCCGAAATGGGAGTGTTGATGAGAGCAGCGAGTTTAGGTGCTTTCATTGTAGATATTAATGCATGATGATGCATTAATCCTCTGCTTTGATGTGTTTAAAACAGGGGAGTCATCTTTGGATCCTTGTGGTGGTGATCCGGAAGCTTGATTGGTGTTTCGGCAAGTGGCGAAACGGAATCGGTGAGTGGATTTTGGTTTTCAGCTTTGAAACCAATGTTTTGAAGGTTTGGGAGCTTAGTTTAAGTCTAAGCAACTTAGCTAAGCTCAAGAGTAAGTTTTCGGAAAAACTCTCTTGATGATGAACCATGAGTTGGTTGAATGCAAGGTGATTTGTTTGCATGATTTAAATTATGTTTTAAAAGCATATTTTAGCATGTTATTTGCTGATTTTGTAAGCCATGTGTTGAAGGATGCTCAAGGTAAGAGATCCTTGTTTTTGAACATTGTTTAATGTGGTTTTGATGCTTAATGATGCACGATGTTTATGGCTTTGTTAAATGCTTTAAAACAGTGGAATATTGTTGTTAATGATGCATATTGGCAAGTGATGTTTTGAGAAAGGTTAAGAACACTATGGTGGTTAAAAGTCCATAGGTGGTTCTTGTTTTAAGAACAACATGGTGGTTAAAAGTCCATGGTTGGTTCTTGGTTAAGATCACAAAGGTGGTTAAAAGTCCTTGTGTGAATCTTGTGTAATTTAAGAACAACATGGTGGTTAAAATTCCATGGTTGGTTCTTGGTTAAGGTCACAAAGGTGGTTAAAAGTCCTTGTGTGAGCCTTGTATATTTAAGAACACCATGGTGGTTAAAAGTCCATGGGTGATTCTTGTTAAGGACACAAAGGTGGTTAAAAGTCCTTGTGTTGTCCTTGTGAATTGTAAGAACATCATGGTGTTTAAAAGTCCATGGATGATTCTTGTGCTAAGGACACAATGGTGTTTAAAAGTCCATGTGTGGTCCTTGTGAATTGTAAGATCGCAATGGTGTTTAAAAGTCCATGTGTGGATCTTATGTAGATTGTATCACTTGTGGCCAATATGACATGTTATAAACTTGAAGCATGAATTGCTTGTTTTAAATGCTTATGTGCATGTACAAATGATGATTTGAACTAAGGTTTATAAAGGTGTTTATAAATGCATTATTGTGTTGTTTTAAATGAGCGTTCTTCACTAAGCTTTTTGCTTACGCTCTCTGTTTTCTTAAATCAATAATGCAGAGCATTGAAGTGCATTTGGGGCAGCAAGGAAGCCAAGCATCCAAGTGAAGATTTAAGCTCATGTATGGTGAACATTTTCCTAAAACTATTAGCTTTTGGGCATTTGGCAATGGGGGACCTACGTTGTTGTTTTGGGAGATGTTTTGGACTCCCTAAGTTGGTTTTATGTTGTTAATGTTGTTAGAACATTTAATTGGCCTTTGTGAGGTGGTTTTGGTTTATTGATGCTTGAATGGTTTTCTAAGTAGGATGCATGCCTATAGAATTGGGGATTTGTTTAATTGATGCCATGTTTGAGTACGGTTGATGCAATTATGTTCCTTATGCATGAAATGACTTGCTGGTATATTTTGATTGCATTTGGAGCATGTTTGATGGGTCAATTGTGTGTTTAAACAGCAAATTTCTGCAAATCTGGGCAGGCCGTATCGGAACGGGTGCTACCGTTTCGGAACATGGGCCTGAAATGGCCTAGGCGTTTCGAAACGGGAGGAACCGTTCCGGAACGGAAATGCTACTGCCAAGCCTTGTTTCGGAACCCGTTTCGGAACGGTCCCGTGTTTCGGAACAGGTTCTCCCTGTTTCGGAACACTCGACCGTTGGGCTCTGAATTTGATGGTTATATGTTTTGAAATGTTTGCGTTTTAGTCCTGAACCTTGTTATTGCAATTGAGTGAGTTTGAGATGTCCGTTTGAGCTGAAATTTGGCAGAGAAGCATGAAAGATGATTAATTTCATAATGGTAACTTTTAATTGGGCTAAGTCCCTATAATTTTCAGAATTTGCATTTTGCTCCCTAAAATTGTAATTTGTGTAATTGAGTCCCTGAATGTTCTCTGACTCTTATGATCTTCGAGTATGCTGATCTGGTGAATATATCTAGGGTTAATGTGCATCTAGACAAGATTAAAAAGAAAAAGGGTCGTTAATCAAGTTGACTTTAGGGTTGACTTTGGTTTTCCCCGTGTAAACTTCTTAATTCGGTTCAACCGTCTGGGCCAGGTTAAGGGGGTTACAATAATGCATTAAAAACACCAGCAACACACCTAAACTCGCTGCTCTTAGCAAATCCAACATATCGGCTACCAAACACAACCGAAATCAGCTCCAAACTCTTCCAAAACTTAACCCAACCAAGATCCATCACTTCTAACCATTTTTAAACATCAATTAACATCCAAAATGATCCCAAACACGTCATTATACCTCCAACATTAACAAAACACCAAGATCACCCCAAAAACCACCATTTTCACAAGTAAAAACTTAGGAAAATCAACCTATTCGGGATTACATTGATTAAACCTCAATTACACATCTAATATACATCCAAATTACATAAAAAAGACATCTCAAAACAGAGCCCAATCAATTATTACGAATTTCTTCAAAATTAAATCCAAATCTTGCATTTTAAGCCAAAATCAAGATCACAACATCAAAACCTTTAATAAAACTCAAATCAAGGATTGAGAACTTGGGAATTTCAGTAAAGAACTGAGTATTTAGAGGAGAAGGACGTTCATACCTCTAAATGTGAGTTTCTCCTTGTTTAGAGCCAAAATTCTTGAAAATTCAATAAGCAAATGATGAGAATTTGGTGTAGGAATGATTAGAGATCAAATAGAGATTATAATCTCATCTTTAGATGTAAAAATTAGAGGAAAAGTGGCTGGGGAAATGTGTTTGGCTGAGAGAAAAATGAGAGAAAAAGAAATGAGAAAGTTTTGACAAAAGTTAGTTATGAAGTAAAAAATATCTATTTCCCCTTTTTTTTCCTTTTATTAAAAATCATTAATTAAATATTTAATATTAAGAAAAATCTGGAGAAAACTCTTCTTGGGTAAATTAGCTCCTTAAAGATTCAAAGTTTCAATCCTTTTAAAACAGTCACCAACTTTTCAAAAATTACATTTTAGTCACTAACTCGAAATGTCTTATTTCCAACCCTCATTTCGCAAAATTGATTTCACCACTCTCTTAAATATAATAAAAGAGGATTTTTAGATATTTTTCCATATTTTTAATGCATCCCGAACTAGACTTTCCTTAAAACCACCTTTTATATTCGAACCGAAAATCCGACCGGTCCAGTTCAAACCCAAAACTTCTAAGCCCAAAATTGGGGTGTTACAGTACAAGCCCGAGAAAGTGAACCTAGTTGCTGATGCCTTAAGCCAGAGGTACAACATGGAGTTCGTGAGTTCAGCCAAGGGACAATTGGTAGAGCGCATCAAAGAGGGGTTGTTCCATGACCCGACGGCCAAAATGTTGATTGACTATGCCAAAGAGAGGAAAACCATAACACTCATTTCAGAGCACTACTATTGGCCATGCATGGGCAAGGATGTTGAAGCCTATGTGCGAACTTGTCTTATTTGCCAACAAGACAAGATAGAGATGCAGCGACCAACGAGATTATTGTAGCCATTGCCCATCCCGGAGCGACCATGGGAAAGTGTTTCCATGGATTTTATAATCGGTTTTCCCAACACTGTTGGCCTGTCTAGTATCATGGTTGTGCTTGACAGGTTTTCTAAGTACAAGACTTTTATTCCAACATCGAAGGTATGCCCAACCGAGGAGGCGGCTCGTCTTTTCCTCAAGCACGTGGTAAAGTATTGGGGAGTGCCAAAGATGATTGTTAGTGACTGAGACACACAGTTCACGGGGCAAATGCACACTCTTGCTTCAAAACCTCCAGCAACACAAACCCCCACTCAACTCCAACATTCTCCAAGCAATTAACAACTGATACAAACACCGACAAAACCACTCTAAACCGTTCCCAATCCTTACCCAACAAAATCAACCACTAATCCTCATCCATTTACAACCTAAAATATTTCCCCAACCTCTATAAACCTTCAACTATCAAGAAACCATTCAACAACCCCTAAAACTCAAGATTTCACCACTAACATCTAGCAATCTAACTAGTTTCGGGATTACATAACAAAATCCATCAAGTTAACATTATTAACCATAACAACACATTAATAATCAACCATTAACTCAACAACTAACATCTATTTCAAAGATCCACCATAAATCTTCAAGAAACTTCAATTAAACACAATTTCATCAATTAACATATAAAAACACATTAAAAATAATATGTAAAAGACTAATTACTTGGGAATTTCAGTAAAGAACATGTCATTAGAGGAGAAGAACGAATCTAGCTCTAATGATGAGCTCTTCCTCTATTTTTGAAAAGAAAACCAAAGAAAACCAAAGAGAAAAATAAGAGATTCAATAGAGAATCAATAGAAAATAGGTAAATCTTTGAAATCCAAATCGAAATTAGAGTTTACCTTTGAAATCTTGCTGTTTGGATGAAGAGATTTTGAGAGAAAAGTGAGAGAAGAGAACACTACGTCAAATCCAATTTTGGTGAAAAATGAAAACCGTTTCTAAAACTTCCCCCCATCCTTTTAATATAATTTATTTAATTAAAATTGTAAAATAGGAGGAAAAGTCCCTATTAGCCCTTGGTAATGTTGCTCCTTAAAGATTTAAAGTATTAGCCTTTTACGTTTTTGCCATTAAATCAAACTTTACCATTTTTACATTTTGGTCACTAAACCAAAATGTTTGATTTCCAAATTTTTTTCTTTAAATTACCTTTACCAAAATTAATCATATATATAATTATGATTTTATGAAATTTTTACCCTTCCAAAAACCTTTCAATTTATTTTTTTCCCGAAACTAGACTAGACCGCTAAACGGGTTCGAATCGAACCGCCTAACCAAACCAAGCTAACATCTAGGCCCAAAAACCAGGGCATTACAACTCTCCCCCACTTAAGAAATTTCATCCTTAAAATTTACCTCATGGAAAGAGATAGGGAAACTGCTTTTTCATATCCTCCTTCCTTTCCTATGTCGCTTCTTCGACACCTCGATGTCTCCAAAGCAGCTTCACCAATTCAATGGTCTTTCTGCAAAGCACCTTACTATTTGAATCCAAGATCTCTACCTGCTCCTGATCATAAGATAAGTCCAGATTTAACTCTACTTCCTCAACTAGCAACACTTACGAAGGATCCAAACGATACCTTCGAAGCATAGATACATGGAAAACATCATGTATCTTCTCCAACTCCGGCGGTAACCGCAATCTATACGCAACAGGGTCAATCCTCTCAAGCACCTCATAAGGTCCGATAAACCTCAAGTTCAACTTGCCCTTTCTTTTGAAGCTCATCACCTTCTTCCAAGGCGAAACTTTCAAAAAGACCTTCTCACCAACCTCAAACTCAATTTCCTTACGCTTCAAATCCGCGTAAGATTTTTGACGGTTCGAAGCCTTCTTTAGACGATCACAAATGAGCTTCACTTTATCGGTTGTACCCTTGAGCATATCCGGCAATGGAACCAACTTTTTCCCCGCTTTCACCCAACAGACGAGTGTATGACACTTTCGTCCATACAAAGCCTCGTCTGGTTCCATTTGTACGCTCGCCTGATAGCTATTGTTATAGGCGAATTCTACCAATGGAAACATCTTGCCCCACGAACCTTGGAAATCGATCACACAACACTGGAGCATATCCTCTACCAGCTGGATTACCCGCTCCAACTGACCATCCGTCTGAGGATGATAGGACGTGCTAAAGCTCAACCTCGTTCCCAAGGCTCGATGTAAACACTCCCAGAACCTCGAAGTGAACTGTGGATCCCTATCTGAGACTATACACTTAGGAACACCATGCAACCACACAACTTCCGAAACATAAAGCTCCGCCAACTTATCCAGGGTAAACGTAGTATGCACGGGCAAGAAATGTGATCACTTCGTCAATCGATCCACGATCACCCACATGAAATTCTTCTTTGACGGCGTCAAAGACAAACCCGACACAAAATCCATCGTGATCCTATCCCATTTCCACTCTGAAATCCTAAAAGGCTACAACAGACTGGATGGAAACTGATGTTCAGCTTTCACACGCTGACACACCAAACACTTGCTAACAAACTCTACCACATCCTTTTCAAGCCCACCCAATAGTACTCGTCTCGCAATCCCCGATACATCTTAGAACTACCAGGATGCATGTCAAAAGGACTATTGTGTGCCTCCGTCAAGATAGTGCGCCTCAACTCATCGTCCTCTGGCACAACTACCCGACCCTTAAAACACAAGACAACATCGCCACTGAAACTGTAATCCGTAGAATTATCCTCCGCTATGTCTGAAACATGCGAAACCAAGGAATCATCAAACAATTTCTTTTCCTTGATCAACTCAACAAAAGTTGGTTTCACCTAAAGATCGGTCACCAACCCAGCTTCACGAGACAAACTCAAACGAGCAAACATCACTCTCAACTCCACTGCAACCTTTCGGATCAAAGCATCAACCACCACATTAGCCTTCCCCGGGTGATACTCGATCGTTAGATCGTAATCCTTCAGCAGTTCCAACCATCAACATTGCCGAAGATTCAATTCCCTCTAAGACATAAGATACTTGAGATTCTTGTGATCCGTGTACACAGTACGTCTCTCGCCATAAAGATAATGCCTCCATATCTTTAGAGCAAACACCACAGTCGCAAGCTTGAGATCGTGAGTAGGAAAATTACGCTTATGCACCTTCAATTTCCTTGACGCATAAGCAACTACTCTACCCTTCTGCATCAGCATACACCCTAAACCCACATAGGATACATCACTATACACCACAAACTCTTTTCCCGATTCAGGTTGAATCAAGATTGGAGCTTGTACCAAAGCTTCCTTAAACTTTTGAAAAGCTTGTTGCCTCGCCTCCGTCCATTCAAACTTAACATCTTTTTGAAGCAACTTCGTCAACGGAGCAGTTATCTTATAAAACCCATCCACAAACCGATGGTAATACCCTGCCAAGCACAAAAAACTACGAACCTCCGTCTCTGATTTCGATTGTTTCCAGCCTACAACCGCCTCAATTTTTTGAGGATCTACACGGATACCCTCGGTCGACACTACATGATCAAGAAACACAACCTCTCTGATCCAGAACTCACATTTACTCAACTTTGTATAGAGCTGATTATCCAACAGAGTCTGCAGCACTATCTTCAAATACCTATCGTGATCCTCCTCGGTACGAGAGTACACAAGGATATCATCGATAAACACCACCACAAACTGATCAAGGTACTCGTGGAACACCCGGTTCATCATGTCCATGAACGCAGCCGACGCAAGGCATCACTAGGAACTCGTAATGCTCGTACCTCGTACAAAAAGCCGTCTTCAGTACGTCTCTATCCTTCACTTTAATCTGATAATACCTCGACCTTAGATTAATCTTTGAAAACACAGCAGCACCACAAAACTAATCAAAGAGATCATCAATTCAAGGTTAAGGGTATTTGTTGTTTATCGTCAACTTGTTTAGTTGCCGATAGTCTATACACATCCGTATCGTCCCATCTTTCTTCTTAACAAACAAAACTGGAGCTCCCAAAGGTGAGATACTTGGCCTAATGAATCCATGATCTAGCAACTCTTGAAGCTGCGTCTTTAACTCCTTTAACTCCTTCGGTGCCATTCGATAAGAAGCAATGGATACCAGATCCGTATCCGCATATGTCTCTATGCAGAACTCGACCTCCCTATCCGGTGACAACCCCGATAACTCTTCTGGAAAAACACCCCCGGAAAATCACAAACTATCCAAATATCATGCGGACGTGCTTCCTTCATATTTGGATTCATCACATAAGCCAAATAAGCTTGGCAACCACCATTCATCAACTTGTGAGCTTCCACCGCCGAAAAAACATTGGACAAGAATCTTATGTTCTCACGTACCACCACAACTTCAAAATCATCGGCAAGCTTCAACGAAACACGTTTGGTCTCGCAATCAACCACAACTTTATGTTCCGACAACCAATCCATCCCAATGAAAACATTGAAGCCATAGAAAGGTAACTCCATCACATCAACATGAAACACATGTCCTTGAACCATCAAGGGACATCTTCTATACAACTTCCTAACAACTACGGTCTCACCAAACGAACTCGTAACTTGCATACCCACATCAAGAAACTCTAATGGCACATCAAGCAACCGAGCACGCTCATGCAAAATGTATGAATTTGTAGAACCAGAATCTATCAAAGCAAGCAATGACAAGTATTGCAAGGAGAAGGTACCTACGATTACATCCGTGTTATTCCGGCCTTCTCGATGAGCATAGACTCGAGCTGGTTCACAACCCTCTGGCTACACCACAACCACATGCACCACATTTCTCTGTCTATCCTCCCGTCGCTGAAAATTACCTCGGCCGCGCCTACAGCCCCTCTGAGGATCCATAGCACGAATTGGTGCTTGCATCGCCAACTGTGGCCAGTCACGCTTCACATGACCCTGGGCCCCACACTGCCAACATGTCTTGAGATTACCCCAACACTCCCCTGTGTGATTCCCCCCACAATGGTTACACGTAGGAACATGTGTAGCAACATTCTGACCATACTGGCCTCGGCCCAATCCACCACCACCGCCTTGGTGATGGTCTCGTTGATAGCTCCTATCCTGTGATCTCTTACCTCGATCATGTCCACCATCATAATCAGCAACTCTCTTCCGGAGCTAGAACTCCCCGAGCGTGACGTCAATCCCAGACTCTGCTCGATATCCTTGGATCGAGTAACCAATACATCAAAATCGGTATACTCAGCCGCAAGCATATAAGTCTTTACTTCCTTTACCAACATATAGCGAAATCGATCACATCTCTTCCGCTCATCCTGTACCAGCTCATTAGCCTACTGGCTCAATCGGACGAACTACACCTCATACTCCATAATGGTCATGTTGCCCTGTATCAACGCCATGAATCCCTTCGTCTTCTCATCCAAATAATGAACACACAAATACTTCATCTTAAAAGCATTTACAAAGAATGCCCAGGTAACCTCGTCATGTTCCATACCAGCTGTGATGGTCATCCACCAAGTATACACATCTCCATGAAGCAAAGAGACAACACATCTTAACTTCTGCACATTATTGCAATTCATCTGCACCAAAATCCTCTTGGTACTTTCGAACCAAGCCTCAGAACCATTCGGAGATAGACCTCTAAACTCTGTTCTGCCCAAACTACACAGTCGCTCTAAGGGTAAACCATCATTGGCACCAGGATGAGGTGCGACCACTTGCATACCTACTATTGCTGCCTGAAAGGCTCCGACAATAGCCTGAATCAAAGGTGTCATGTCAGGAGCAGCTTGCTCTTGCGCTGCATGAGGTCCAACAACTCCAGCGCCAGCTCCTGTTTTAGCTCCACCTCCACCAGGAGGAGGCGGCAGCAAATTCCCAGCATCCACCTCTACCTCATTCTCAACTACATTCCAGATATTGCCTCTATGCTCTCGTATCGGTCCCATGATATGATAAACAATTCTACCATGCAAATACAATAACAAAAAATAGTTAGGCTTACAAATAGAAAGAATCCAAGTCACTCTTTCCGTATTTTAAAACAAAAACTCTTTCCTTAACCGATAGTGTTGGCAATGGGTACCCTAGTCACATATATCAATTCATCACATAATCATCATACATCACATAATATCAATCATACCATGATACAATCATTCATCGTGCATAGCATGAAATACAACATGTCATCAATCATAATTCAACATTCAACATACATCCCAATCTTTCGTAACCTGTCTCTGATACCAACAAATGTAACCCCTTAGCCTGGTCTAGACGTTTAACCCGAATTAAGAGAATTACACGGGGAAAACCGAAGTCAACTCGTTAAAGTCAACCTCGATTAGCAACCCTTTTTTTAACTTGTCTAGATGCATAATTAGGTCCTATAGTGTTTACTCGCGCAATGAATATATTTTCATTTAAACTGAACCTCAGCTGTACTTTCATTTGCAAACAATCCGATATAAAGCCATTTACAAATAAATGCTACAAACCTTTAATTAGGTTCATTACATGCTTGCATGTGAAATATCAGCATCATACGATCATTTAAACATCCACAATTGCAAATTATATAAGCAGGGACTGAAATGTAAACAATCAAAACTGACAGATTATGCCATTAACTAACTTAATAACCCCGTTTCGAAACAGTCACCCCCTATTTCGAAACCACACATTCCAATAGCATTTTTCCTTAGAACAACCTTACCCGTTTCGGAACCAAATCCCCAAATTGATCTCCCATATATTTAGGCATAACAAAGCCGTATCAAAACGACCCTGAGTTTCGATAGGGGTTCAAGTTATAACTAAAGGTCTCGAAACGGCCTAGTAGTGTTCTGAAATGTTGAGACCAAATATGCAAGCCGTATCAAAAAAGTTGCTATTGTTTCAAAACACATACAAGATCTGCACTAAAATAACAACATTTAAACATCTTAAAACATACCATATGGCCACCAATCGTCATGCAATCATAGGTAAACAACAACAACATATTTATCCAACACATAAACATCAACAAAGGCATCCAAAAACGTGATTTATATAACTTGACTACTCTAGAGGCATACACCCTATAAGCAATCCACATAGAGTATCCAAACCACAGAGCAAAGCATGTCAACATTTAAAGGCCCAATACAAGTCTTATAAGGCCAAACACACTTTCCAAACTAGGGTGTTTAAACAATCCTCTCCCAAATACCGAGGTACCCTCCCCATTGCCAATTTTACCTTATTAAAAGTGTCAAATCCCATTCTTGTAAATCGAGTGATGTCTTGGGTGAAATCCCTTGCTATTTTGCTGCCCAAATGCTCACTTATCTGCATTGTTGGAAAGGAGAGCATAAGCATATTTTCTTAGTGAGGGAAAGCTCAAATTAAACAACAACAATGCACTTTTCAAACCAATGATTCCTTTATAACATAACCACATCATGCTTAACTTTCTCATGCTTTTGAAACCATAATAAAAGCATCTTTTATAAACCACATGTATCATTACCTCATGCATATCTCAATGTAAAACCAAACCAAATCTTCACCTGCTTAAATCTCATAAAGCATAATCATCATGTACAAGAGTATTTATACAAAAGTATTTTAAAACCATGATACATGATCAATTCATATATTGGCATTTCAAGTGAACCAGATGGAATCTACCCCCATCCTTGGATAGCACTACCCCTATCCATTAATGATCGGATATACAAATACCTTGATGGCACTACCCCCATCAATTCACATGGTGAAACTACCCTCACCATTATCTCACTTCGGTCGGGATGACACTACTCACATTGCCCGTTGGTGATACCACTACCCCTATCACTTGCATCACAATAACACTACCCCTATTGTGAAACCGAATAATTTATCTGACACACGAATTTTGTATATTATAATGAACTTCACATCATATTGGTTGACCAACATATATGATAATAGAAACCTCATCACTAAGCCAATATACCATTTAAATCCATGTTAACTCACTGCATTCAACGCATTATTAAAATCATCACATATCCCATCTCAAAATATGCCTCAAATATAGAATAATATATCTCATCAAGAATATAAGCTCTTGAAACATAATAAAATCATTTCATGAGATATAATTCAGCAAAACCATGCTTATAAAACATGCATAATAGTGAGTAATAACATAATTCAAAACATGAGCATGATAATCCATATGGACTTTAAACCAAAAACCAAGAGCATTAGTAGCCATACTTACTTCCAAGATTAGCTAAGCATTTCAGGCTTACACTAACCTCCCAAAACCTTGTTTCCTAGCTTACAAAAACATTCAAACCACATCCACTCACCGATACAACTTCCCCTCACTTGCCGAAGCTATTCCAAGCCTTCGAAACACCAAATATGCCTTCTAAAGATCAAGCAACGTCTTGCCCTGCTTCTAACCAAGGAAAAGCAGAGGATTAATGCACACTCTTGAATCAAAATCTCCAACACCACAAACCCCCACTCAACTCTAACATTCTCCAAGCAATTAACAAACGATACAAACCGAAAACACAGACAAAACCACTCTAAACCGTTCCCAATCATTACCTAGAAAAATCAACCATCAATCCTCATCCATTTACAACCTAAAACACTTCCCCAACCTCTATAAACCTCCAGCTATCAAGAAACCACAACAACAACCCATAAAACTCAAGATTTCACCACTAACATCTAGCAATCTAACTAGTTTCAGGATTGCATTACAAAATCCATCAATTTAACATTATTAACCATTAACAACATATTAATGATCAGCCATTAACTCAACAACTAACATCAATTTCAAAGATCCACCATAAATCTTCAAGAAACCTCAATTAAACACAATTTCATCAATTAACATATAAAAACCCATTAAAAACAATATGTAAAAGACTAATTACTTGAGAATTTCAGTAAAGAACATGTCATTAGAGGAGAAGAACGAACCTACCTCTAACGATAAACTCTTCCTCCATTTTTGGAAAGAAAACCAAAGAGAAAATAAGAGATTCAATAGAAAATAGGTAAATCTTTGAAATCCAAATCAAAATTAGAGTTTACCTTTGAAATCTTGCTATTTGGATGAAGGGATTTTGAGAGAAAAGTGAGAGAAGAGAAAACTACGTGAAATTCGATTTTTGTGAAAAATTAAAACTGTTCCTAAAACTTCCCTTTATCTTTTTAATATAATCTATTTAATTAAAATTTTAAAATAGGAGGAAAAGTCCCTATTAACCCATGGTAATATTGCTCCTTAAAGAATCAAAGTATTAGCCTTTTACGTTTTTGCCATTATATCAAACTTTACCATTTTTACATTTTGGTCACTAAACCAAAATGTCCGATTTCCAAATTTGTTTTCTTTAAATTACCTTTACCAAAAATTAATCATATATATAATTATGATTTTAGGAAATTTTTACTTATTTTTATCCTACCAAAAACCTTTCAATTTAATTATTTCCCGAAACTAGACTAGACCGCTAAACAGGTTCGAACTGAACCGCCTAACCAAACCAGGCTAACACCTAGGCCAAAAAACTGGGGCGTTACAATACTTGTAATTTTAAGCATGGTTTAATTCTTTGAAAAATGATTTATTGATGATGCTTTGAAAACGGTGAGGTATGTGATTAAATGTGAATTATATTGGCAAGTGATGTTTTGAAAATGGTTTATAAATGATATCAGATATAGTTAGCCGGTTATAGGTTTGAGTGCACTATAAAAAGTCACCTTCGATGTCGAGGGGTTGGTGTCCCACGGCTCCATCCAAGTACCCTAATGATCCAGGAGGTTGGTGTCCTGTCTCTCGTTTGTGGATTAAGCGTCTACCCGATGATTGGGGTTGGTGTCCCCGTAGATTGTTTATTTTGCGATTGTTGTTACATCGCTATTCTGGTTTAGATGGCTTGAAGTGTCGAGTAGACACTTGTTGAATCCGTGTATCCGATATAAGGTTTTGAGTTGTGAACTTGTTTAATGATCACTTGTAAGCCAATATAATTGATGATGTATCATGTAATGGTTTATGTTGCATAATGTGGTTTATGCATGTCTTACTCTTTAAGCTTTGCATATTGTAGCTATGCATGGGAAGGCTTAAATTGAGTGTGGTTTGGAACTTGTCGATGATTCATGATACATGTAGTATGATGTTTAACATTCTGATTTTGGTTAAGGAAACTGTATGGTTTTAAAAGGACATGATGGTTCCAAAAGGTGTTTTTAGTAAATTGAAATGAGATTTCATTGTGGACATGAAGAATGGTTTTAATGTATTGATGGTGTTTTGTTTATGAGCCTCCTCACTAAGCCTTGTGTGCTTACGCTCTCATTTGTCTATCAATGCAAATAATTGAGGTTTTGGGGGTAGCAAGTAGCAAGGGATCTCAAGAGACTTCGTTTAAGAAAGTATGTTTCAGTTTAGACTAAAGTAATAAGAGCAACGAGGAATACATTGAGATGTTGGGAGATTTATGTAAACTCCCTTTCGAGCAAGTTTAGCTTGCTATTTTAGACTTGTAAATGGCCTTTGGTATTTGATTTATTCTTTAATTTGCATTTTGGCATCTTGCTTGGTTTGGAAATAGGTTGCATGCCTATAGTTTACCTTTGATGCAAATGCTCATGTTATGATGATGAATATGCCAAGTATGATTCAAGTTTGATTCTTAAATATGTTGTATGCATGTTGGAAGTATGTTGGAATGTTTTTGATTGAATTAAAGTCTGAAAAACTAACAAACAGTGTCGTTACAGGTCCATGTGTTTTGGTACACTCGAGCCTGTACCGAAACGGTGAGCCTAAAATGGCTTAGGGGTTTCGAAACAAGGAAGAGGTGTTTCGAAATACTTTGCTACTGGAATACCCTGTTTTGAAACACCTTAGAGGGTGTTTCGATACGGGCTTGAGCTTCGAGGCACTCGAACTTGTTTCGATACAAGCGTTTCGGTACAAGACAACATGTACAGAAACACCCAACAGTTAAGTTGGTTATTGGAATCTTCTTGTAGAGTGTCCACAAGTTCTATATTTTTTACTCATTCATGTCCTTATTATTGTTTTTCTTAAGCTCATCTAGGCATATTTAGGTGCATTGCATGCATAATAACAATATTTGCTCTCTTTTACCTTGCTTTTGTTTAATATTCTATGTATGGTTAAGAAAATATACCGTTTTAGTTTAGTTTTCATTTTCAGGTCCTGTAGCTATATAGAGGAGGAGAGGACAGGAAATCATGGAGCAAAAGGAGCTGTATTGCAGCAGTTCTAGTTGCCTCCAAGGATGCCACCGCAGCAGCATTACCGCCGAGTTCCGCCCAGCAGGAGTTAAACCGACTTAGCCAAGATGGGTCGCGATTAAAAGAGGACAATTTCCTGAGTCCAATGAGCCCAGTCTTGCAGTTTTCTGAAGCCTGTAGTGTCCTGAAGAGCTGATTGAAGACTGATAAGTAGGAGTACTTATCTTTACTTGCTAGAGAAGGAAACGTCCAAAGAGTCCACATTCAAGTCAAAAAGAAGTCAACATTTAATGTAAAGTTACTTTAAGGACTTCTACTCCAAGGAGGACTCAAACTTAGGCCAAGCCCTATATATACCCATGTATGTGAGGGTATAGGGGTATAACAGAGAGGTAGATAGAAAGATTAAGTGGGGGTATTGGAGGTCGAGACCCAATTCTCTTTTAGGGTTTAGGTTTTTGTATGTAAAGTAGTTGTGAGAAATGGTTGTATAGTTTAAGTTGTGTTTTGTAATAAAATACTCTCAAGTTTGCTTAGTTCATGTTCTTCACTCCTTCAATTAGTTTCAAAAGTCCAGTTGAAGAAATCCATTTTTCGGGCACGAGAGTGTCAAACTCACGAAAGAATTAAGCACGGTCTCATCATGTCGAGGTGTTGACTAATTGAGCTTAGACATAAGTTAAAATTGTAGCGGCTAAAAGGAGCAACCAAACGTCGACTGCCTGTGTTAGGTTTACACTAAGATTGCTAGGTATTGCCTACATTACGCGGTGACAGAATCCTTGCCTAGACATAGGAAGGATCACTTTAGAATTGCTCTGCCGAACTTGGAGTATCTGCCAGACTTGCCGCCGGGACTTCTTTCCATATCACCTGCCGAGACATCGAAAGTTGCAAGAGTAGAGTTCCGCTGTAGCAGCGAAAGTTGCAACCTCAATCCGCCATTACCCGCCGAGACAACAAATTGTTGCAGCGCAGAATACACTTAGGCTTTACAACGCAGTCTACACACTACTGAGCTGCAACTACCTGACCCGATCTATCAACCTTATCTCTCCCTATCCCCATATTAATTTACTTGTGTGTTTATTTTTATGTTTTTATTATTTAGAAATTTAATTGTGTAAATTACTATTTCCTTGTGCAGGAAAACACTCATAGTAGCTGCTCCAATCCCTAAGGGAGACAATATCTTTTATACTATAACTTGGCAAGAGTGTGCACTTGCGCTCATAAATAGAGAACACCTAAAATGCTCTACACTTTTGAAGTTCTATTTCTTTACGTTTTGGTCCCTTAATGTGATTGATGCAATTAAATGAGCATGGATGACTGTTTTGAGCCAAGATTTGACAGAGATGCATATAATGTAATTAATTAAAGTTTGGTAACGTAAAAAGTGAAAAAGTCCATGTAATTTGGTAAAATTGCAAAATGGTCCCTAAAATGTGTTTGCATGCAATAGAGTCCCTAAACGTTGTTTGATCGAGTTGCAAATCATTTCGTTGCGATGTTTATCATATAGGATATTAACAGGCATCTAGACAAGATAAAATGAAAAAATAAGGTCATTTATTGAGGTAAACTCAATATTCCCCGTGTGACCCATTCGATCTAGTCTTTCGTGCAGGCCGGGTCGATGGGGTTACATTTGGTGGTATTAGAGCTATGTTTTGAAAGAATGGGATGATAATAAGTCATTGGTAAGTTGATGTGATGTGATTCCAAGTGAATGATGATGTTTGCTTTGCACGGTGATTGTTATAATCATGTTTTTTTATGAATAAATTATATTGATGCCATGCATGATGGTTTTGATGTATGTGTTAATTGTTATGTATGTGTAACCCCCTTATCCCGGCCTAAACGCCCGACCCGAACTAAGAAGATTACACGGGGAAAACCAAAGTCAACTCATGAAAGTCAACCTTGATTAACAACCCTTTTTTTCTTTTTAACTTTTCTAGATGCACATTATTAACCTATGTGAATAACAAATCATTTTAGCGAAAGCGACAAAGCGAACGGAGCTCATTTAGGGGTACAGTTGCATACAACGTCTTTTAGGGACTAATATGTAAATTTCCAAAATTATAAGGACTAAACAAGTTTTAATGTTACCAATCCCAAACTATACTTATAATATACCAACATGTCAAACTTCATCTTAAACGGATCATCACAACTCATTTAATTAAGCATTCAAGACTCAGGGACTTAAACGGAAGAAACAAAAACCTGAAACAATTCAAATTCAACTCCAACGGCCGGGTGTTTCGAAACACAAGGCCCTGTATCGAAACGGTCGTTTCGAAACCAGGTTGACCGTTTCGATTCTCAGGTGCATTCCGAAACCCGTATCGGAACACAACATTCCAATAGCAAATCGTTCCGGAATGTTCCTACCCATTCTGAAACCCCATGGCCATTTCAGGCCACTGTTCCAAAACAGGTAAGGGTGTTCCGATACGCCTTTCCCTGCAACTACACAAATTGCTGTTTTTTAACTCATAAACACCCCCGAAAACATTCCAATTTATGCCACAACATACATACAACATGTATAAGCATCAAAGATCAACTATACGAAGCATAAGCTGAAACATAGAATCATTCGTGAATGCATTGGAACTATAGGCGTGCTCTCTAGTCTTACAAAGCCATACAAAGCTAAAATCAACATTAAAAAAATCAAACCTCAAAGGCCATTTACAAACCAAAGTTAAGCAACCAAACATGCTCAAGGTAATTAACAACATCTTCAAACATCAAAGAGTAGAAATACCACCAATTGCCTTTTATTACACCAAGTAAAACCACATACTTTGCTAGACCAAAGTGCTTGGATTCCCCTTGCTTACTCGCTGCCTCAAATGCCTAATTCTCTGCATTGATGAAACAAATGAGCGTAAGCACAAAACTTAGTGAGGATCGCTAAATAACACTCATCAATGCATTTCACATAATCGGCAAATCACCATTTATCACCACATGCCTTTTGCTTAAAACATGCCCTCTCATGGCATCAATGCACTTTTTAAAACACATGCTTGAATGCATTACTTAAAAACAGCGAATAAACCTTTGCTCATGCTTTACCAAGCATCACATGCATTTTAGCATAATTCACAAGCACCTCATGCTTAAACCATTAGTCAACAACATTATATTGGCTTACAAGTGATCAATTCTCAACCATACCGAAACCAACTCAAATGACACATTCAGATACGCGGATTACAAGCGTTGTCCCACATGCTTCATACATACCACCGGACTACACAAGGTGGAGATCAATGGCACAATCACAACCCCTCAACACCCGTGATGAAGATTAATGGAACAATCACAACCCCTCAGCATCACTCATCGGTAGTTGTATAGTTCCACTAACAAGAGTACGAGACACATACATCAAGACTCACACACGAGATTAAACCTTTCACCGTTGTGATCTTAGCCTCAATCGTTAGGGCACTTGGATGGAGATTACGACACAATAACATCCCCTCGACATCCAAGGCGACTTTATTCACGATGCACCCAATCCTATAGCTGGCTAACTATATCCGATTACAAGTAACCAAAAACCACTTTCATCACTTGCCAGTATAATCATTTAACATCAATATTCCACTGTTTTACAAGCATAACCACAATGCCATTTCTACAAGCATAAACATGCATAATATCATATGCATTTATCACATAAAACCAAGGATCACTTACCTAGTGCATCCTTAACACAATGGCCTTAATATCCAGCATTAACCATGCTTTAAAACAGTAATCAAAACCACATTTAACTCAAATACATTTTCACCAATACATAGCACATTTCCGAGAGAGACTTTCGAATCACTTACTCTTGAGCCTAGCTAAGTGTTTCAAACTTACACTAAGCTCCCGAGAGAGACCACGCTCAAAGTGTTATAAAGCTAGAAAATCCATTTCCACTCAACGATGCGCGAAGCCTCGCTCGCCGACACGAAAATTACTCTGCCGGAGCCTCTAACAACACCTCGTTTGCTCCCGGATCAAGATCCCCTATTTTCACATAATCAAAACAGAGATCCAAATGCATTAAAATGCATTTCAACACCATCAACTAATCACACACTCATTGCTCACCCAAACTACACCAAATTACCTATCCAAAACAACCGAAAACTCAATCGATTGCTTCCTAAACCAAGCCCAGTAATCATACATCACTTCCAATCAATTATAAACATCAAAATACATCTATAAACAATCTAAACCCATCCTTATACCTCCAACAAGCATGATTCCACCATTTCACCTCAAAAACTCACTTAAAGCTAACAAGAAACTCAAGGATCTCAAGGATTTCGAGATCTATGTTATCAAAACCTCATTTCAACATAATAACAAATTTAGAACTCAATTAAAATCAATCCAAAACAGAGCTTAGTAAAACAAATTTGAAAATCAAGATTTCAACCATATTTTTACAAGATTTTGATCTCAAATCAAAACTATAATGAAAACTCAACCAAAAACATTTATTAGAAGCCAAAGATCTTGGGAATTTCAATAAAGAACTTTGATTAGAGGTTGAGAACGAGATTTACCTCCAATCCTTGCTTTCCTCAATGAATGACAAGTTTTCCTTAGCAAAATCTTGAAGAACTAGAAAGGATTTCATGAAAATTGTTTAGGAAATATTGAGAGAGTGTTTGGGAGAAAAGAATTCTTGAGAGAAATGGATTAAAATTGTGTTTGGATGAAAATGAGAAGAGAATGATAGTTACGTGATGGAATCTCACTAATTAACTACCTAATTAAATAAATAAAATAAAAACCAATAAAAACTATTTAATTAAAACCATTTTAAACACATGTCATATTAAGGAAAGGTTAAATTGCCATAAAGCCCCTAAATATTCTAAGATTTTGGCTTCTTCTTTAAAAACCACATTTCCACAGTTTTGAAACTTTACAAATTGGTCACCACTCAAAATGTCCCACTTCTGAAACTCTTTTTGTAAAATTGATTTGACCAACCTCTTAAACATATTTTTAGAGGATTTTAGCAATTCTTACAACATTTTTATCCTATCCTGATCCTTGATTTCCTTAAATCACCTTACACGATTCGAATTGTTCTCGACCGGTCCGACCGATGTCTAAAACATCTAGGCCCAAAACCAGGGCGTTACAACTCTCCCCCACTTAGGAAATTTCGTCCTCGAAATTTTACATGAAGGAAAAATGTGAGGAAACTGCTCCAGTATGTCCGCCTTGCTTTCCCACTTGGCCTCCTCAACTCCTCGGTGTCGCCACAACACCTCAACAAGCTCTATCGTCTTACACTAAGAACTTTACTGCTCACATCCAGAACCCTTACTGGTTCCTCATCATATGACAAATCCGGATTCAACTCTATTTCCTCAACATGCATCACATGCGAAGGATCTGTTCTATACTTCCGCAACATAGAGACATGGAACACATCATGCATCTTTTCCATCTCCGAAGGCAATCTCAACCAATATGCCACAGGACCAATACGCTCTACAACCTCGTAAGGTTCAATGAAACTTGGGCTAAGCTTACCCTTATGCCCAAATCTCATCACCTTCTTCCAAGGTGATACTTTCAAAACACACGTTCGCCAACCGCGAACTCAATTTCCTTACGCTTCAGGTCCGCATTAGACTTTTTCCGATCCAATGCGATCTTCAAACGCTCACAAATGAGCTTCACCTTCTCGGTGGTTCCCTTTAACATGGCTGGAATCGAAATCAACTTTTTCCTAGATTTTGCCCAGCAGAGAGGGGTTCCACATCTTCTCCCATACAAAGCCTTGTATGGAGCCATTTGAATACTTGCTTGGTAACTATTATTATACGCAAACTCAACCAACGACAAGTGCTTCTCCTAAGAACCCTGAAAAATCTATCACGCAACATCTCAACATGTCCTCAAGCACTTGGATCACACATTCTGACTGTCCATCCGTCTAAAGATGATATGAAGTACTGAAATTCAACATTGTTCCCAAGGCTTGATGCAAACATTTCCAAAATCGCGCTGTAAACCTCAGATCCCTATCCGACACAATAGACTTTAGCACATCGTGAAACCGAACAATCTCAACAATATACAGTCCAACCAGCTTATCCAAGGTATACGTAGTATGCACATGAAGAAAATGTGCACACTTCGTAAGGCGATCAACAATCACCCAAACCGAATTCTTCTTCGACAGTGACAACGACAATCCATACACAAAATCCATGGTAATTCTTTCCCACTTCCATTCTGGGATTCTCAAAGGTTGCAACAACCCAGAAGGAACATGATGTTCAGCCTTCACTCGCTGGCACAACATGCACTTACTAACAAACTCAGCCACATCCTTTTTCAACCCCACCCAGTAGTACTCATCTTATCATGATACATCTTTGTACTACCAGGATGCATAGCAAAAGGACTACTAAGAGCTTCAGTCAGAATAGTGCACCTCAACTCAACACCATCTGGCACCACTATTCGACTTCCAAAGCACAAAACATCATCATCATTAAAGCTGAAATCCAAAGGCCTACCCTCCGCAATGTCTTGAACATGCGAAACAAAGGAATCACCAAGCAACTGCTTATCCTTGATTGACTGAATCAGGGATGGTTTCACTTGCAATTCAGCAATAAGACCACCATCACGTGATATGCTCAAGCGAGCAAACATCTCCCTAAACTCCACGACCACTTTTCTGCTCAAAGCAACAGCTACAACATTAGCCTTGCCCGGGTGCTACTCGATTGTCAGATCATAATCCTTAAGCAACTCCACCCAACAATATTGCCTAAGATTCAACTCCTTCTGAGACATAATATACTTCAAACTCTTATGATCCGTGAACACAACACACTTCTCAACGTACATGTAATGCCTCCAGATCTTCAAAGTAAACACAACAGTCGCAAGCTCAAGGTCATGAGTAGGATAGTTACGCTCACACACCTTTAATTGCCTAGATGCATAGGCTACTACCTTGCCTTCCTGCATTAACATGCAACCCAAACCAACAACGGACACATCACTATAGACCACAAACTCCTTACCAGACTCAGGTTAAATCAAGACAGGAGCTTGTGTCAAAGCTTCCTTCAGCTTCTCAAAAGCTTATTGCCTCGTATCTATCCACTCAAAACGAATATTCTTCTGCAACAACTTGGTCAAAGGTGCAACTATCTTCGAGAAACCCTCGACAAACCTACGGTAATACCCAGCCAGACCAAGGAAACTTCATACCTCTGTTACCGACTTAGGCACCTTCCAACTCATCACAACCTCTACTTTGTGTGGATCAACACGAATACCCTTAGCTGACACAACATGTCCAAGGAAGACCACCTCCCTAAGCAAAAACTCACACTTACTTAGTTTGGCATAGAACTAATTTTCCAACAACGCTTGCAAAATGATTCTCAAATGTCTATCATGATCTTTCTCGGTACGAGAGTACACAAGGATATCATCGATTAACACCACCACAAGCTGATCCAAGAATTCATGGAATACACGATTCATCATGTCCGTGAAAGCAGCAGGCGCGTTGGTCAAACCAAACAGCATCATTTAGAACTCGTAATGCCCGCACCTTGTCCAAAAAGTTGTCTTAGGTACATCCACATCCTTCACCTTCAGCTGGTAATATCCTGACCTCAAGTCTATCTTAGAAAACACCGAGGCTACCCGGGACTGATCGAAGAGATCATCAATTCTAGGCAAAGGATGCTTGTTCTTGATCTTCAACTTGTTTAGTTGCCGATAAACTATGCACATCTGTATTGTCCCATCTTTCTTCTTTACAAACAAGGTCGCTGCACCCCAAGGTGATACACTCGACCAAATGAAACCTCGATCCAACAACTCATACAGTTGCGTTTTCAACTATTTTAGCTCTTTAGGTGCCATGCGATAAGGAGCAATGGACACCGGAGTCGTATTCTCGTACAACTTGATACCAAAATAAACTTCCTGTTTGGTGGCAACCCAAGCAATTATTCCAGAAAGACTCCCAAAAAATCGCAAATGGTTCGGATATCTTGCACATGCACATCCTTGGTGTTAGGATTCATCACATAGGCAAGGTAAGCCTCACAACCCAACTTCATCATACGATTTGCTTCCAAAACTGAAATTACATTCGACAAGAATTTCACATTCTCGCCTACTACCACAACTTCATAATCATCGGCCAGCTTTAAGTGACTCGTTTGACATCAAAGTCAACCACAACTCTATGCTCAGACAACCAATCCATATTAAGGATCACATCGAAACCGTAAAAGGGTAACTCCATCAAATCCACAAGAAATACATGACCTTGCACAGATAAATGGCATCTCCTAAACAACCTTCTAGTGACTACAGTCTCACCAAAAGAACTAGTCACTTGCATTCCTACTTCAAGCAACTCAACAGGTATATCAAGCAAATGTGCATGCTCACTCAAGATATGAGAATGTGTAGATCTAGAATCAATCAAAGTCAGCAATGATAAAGACTGAAGAGAAAAGGTACATGCGATAACATCAGTATCGTTGCGCTCCTCGCTCTGAGCATAGACCCTCGCAGGACCGCCTCCCTCAGGCCGAACCGCCACCACATGAGCAACGCCTCTTTGGCCCTTGTCCGTCCTCTGAAAATTTCCTCGGCCGCGCCCACAACCTCTCTGAGGTGCAGCCACAGCAGGTGCAAGTCCTTGGCCTCCACCAGCCAACAAAGGACACTCCCGCCTTATGCGATCTGCTGAGCCACAATTCCAACATGAATTCCCCGTCACCACAACAAGAGCCTAAACCTCTCTAGCTGCTCGAGGAAAATCTCGCCTCAGATGGTCCCTTGACCCACATGTCCTGCACGTGTGCTACTTAGACCTCACTCGGCCTCCCTGGACTTGACCGCCTCGACCCGGAGCACCTCACCTCCCCTCAGGCTGATGTCTCCTATCTCGACCTCTTTTGTTCCGTCCACCCCCAAAACTATACTCAGCTGCTCTCTTCCCAGAGCTAGAACCAACACCTCGAAACGACAAACCCAAATTATGTTCGATGTCTTTGGCTCGACACACAAGCACATCGAAGTCAGTATAATCCGCAACCAACATGTACATCTTGACTTCCTGTACCAGCCCATACTGGAAGTGATCACATCGATGACTGTCACTAGGTATCAACTCAGGGGCATACTGGCTCAAGCATACGAATTGAACCTTGTACTCCGCCACAAAAAGATTGCCCTGAACTAGCGACATAAACTCATGTTTCTTCTCGTCCAAGTATCTCACCCCCAGATACTTCCTCTTAAAGGCACCCTTGAAATACTCCCAATCTACTTCGTTGGGTTCCAAACAAGTAGTGGTAGTCATCCACCAACTATAGGCATCGCCTTGCAACAAAACAACTGCGCATCCCAGCTTGCGCACGTCATTGCATCCCATTTGATCCATGATACGGATCGTACTCGCTAACCAGGCTTCTGACGCCTCAGGATACATTCCAAAGAAGTCCACAACTCCTAAGCTCCTCAACCTCTCCAATGGTAAGCCCGCCTGCCCAGCTGCAGGGGCCTATACATGCGCTCCGACCACAGCAGCCTGAAACACCCCGGTGATCGCCTGAACCAACGACGTTAGATCACCCAAACCCGGACCAACAGGTCCTTGCTGCTCCTACTCCCTACCTCTAGGTGGTGGCGGATGAGGTAGGTTTCCACCAGGAGGGAGATCAGCCCCTTGCTCACTCTGGTCGTCCTGAGGCACTATTGTGTTCGACCTCAGCTCTCTCCTCAGACCCATAGTGCTGTTTTAAACAAGGCATAACAACAAAAACAAATCAAACCATTTAGGCCAGCATCAAGCAAGAATCCAAGTTTACAAAAAACATTTAATTAGTGTAATAAGGCAATGGGCACCCTGATTTCCCTCAAACATAACATAACATACAATGGCACATCATGCTCATCATGCTTTCTATCATTCAAAACAACATTGCATCATCAACATACAATCATATTCATTTCACATGCGATTCACATCAATCAAGCATAGCATAAGCTCCAAAATTCAACAAAAATCATGCTTTTCAAACGACATACATCAATACATATTAATTTCACATACCAACATCCCCAATTCTTTCGTAACCTAGCTATGATACCAACAAATGTAACCCCCTTAGCCCGACCTAGATGCCCGACCCGAACTAAGAAGATGACACGGGGAAAACCAAAGTCAACTCGTGAAAGTCAACCTTGATTAATGACATTTTTTCTTTTTAACTTTTCTAGATGCACATTATTAACCTATGTGAATATCAAATCATTTTAGCGGAAGCGACACAATGAACGAAGCTCATTTAGGGGTTCGGTTGCATACAAACGTCTTTTAGGGACTAATATGTAAATTTCAAAAATTATAAGGACTAAACAAGTTTTGACGTTACCAATCCAAAATTAAACTTATAATATACCAACATGTTAAATTTCATCTTAAACGGATCATCCAAACTCATATAATTAAGCATTCAAGACTCAGGGACTAAAACTTAAGAAACAGAAACCTGAAACAATTCAAATTCAACTCCAACGGTCGGGTGTTTCGAAGCACAAGGCCTTGTATTGGAACAATCGTTTCAAAACCAGGTTGACCATTTCGATACTCGGGTGCGTTCCGAAACCCGTATGGAAACACAACATTCTAGTAGCAAATCGTTCCGGAACGTTCCTACCCGTTTCGAAACCCCATGGCCATTTCAGGCCACTATTCCGAAATAGGTAAGGGCGTTTCGATACGCCTTGCTCTACAACTACACAAATTTCTGGTTTTTCACTCATAAACACCCTCGAAAACATTCCAATTCACGCCACAACATACATACAACATGTATAAGCATCAAAGATCAACTATACGAAGAATAAGTTGAAACATGGCATCATTCATGCAAGCATTGGAACTATATGCATGCTCCTTAGTCTTCCAAATCCATACAAAGCTAAAATCAACATTCAAACAAAAATCAATCCTCAAAGGCCATTTACAAACCAAATTTAAGCTACCAAACATGCCCAAGATAATTAACAACATCTTCAAACATCCAAGAGCAGAAATCCCACCCATTGCCTCTTATTACACCAAGTAAAACCACATACTTTGCTAGACCAAAGTGCTTGGATTCCCCTTGCTTACTCGCTGCCTCAAATGACTAATTCTCTACATTGATGAAACAAATGAGCGTAAGCACAAAGCTTAGTGAGGATCGCTAAATAACATTCACCAATGCATTTCATATAATCGGCAAATCACCATTTATCAACACATGTCTTTGCTTAAAACATGCCCTCTCATGGCATCAGTGCACTTTTTAAAACACATGCTTGTATGCATTACTTAAAAACATCAAATAAACCTTTGCTCATGCTTTACCAAACATCACATGCATTTTAGCATAATTCACAAGAACCTCATGCTTAAACCATTAGTCAAAAACATTATATTGGCTTACAAGTGATCAATTCTCAACCATACCGAAACCAACTCAAATGACACAATCGGATATGCGTATTACAAGCGTTGTCCCACACGCTTCATACATACCACCGGACTACACAAGGTGGAGATCAGTGGCACAATCACAACCCCTCAACACCCGTGATGGAGATTAATGGCACAATCACAACCCCTCAACATCACTCATCGGTAGTTGTATAGTTCCACTGATGAGAGTACGAGACACATACCTCAAGACTCACACACTGGATTAAACCTTTCACCATTGTGATCTTAGCCTCAATCGTTAGGGTACTTGGATGGAGATTACGGAAAAATCACAACCCCTCGACATCCAAGGCGACTTTATTCACGGTGCACCTAATCCTATAGCCGACTAACTATATCCGATTACAAGTAACCAAAAACCACTTTCATCACTTACCAATATAATCATTTAACATCAATATTCCATTGTTTTACAAGCATAAGAACAATGCCATTTTTACTAGCATAAACATGCTTAACATCATATGCATTTATCACATAAAACCAAGGATCACTTACCTAGTGCATCCTTAACACAATGGCATTAAAATCCAGCATTAACCATGCTTTAAAACAGCAATCAAAACCACATTTAACTTAAGTGCATTTTCATCAAAACATAGCATATTTCCGAGAGATACTTTCGAATCACTTACTCTTGAGCTTAGCTAAGTGTTTCAAACTTACACTAAGCTCAAAAGACCACGCTCAAAGAATTATAAAGCCGGAAAATCCATTTCCACTCACCGATGCGCGAAGCCTCGCTCGCCGGCACGAAAATAACTCTACCTGAGTCTCCAACAACGTCCCGTTTTCTCCCGGATCAAGATCCCCTGTTCTCACATAATCAAAATAGATATCCAAATGCATTAAAATGAATTTCAACACCAGCAACTAATCACACACTCGTTGCTCACCCAAACTACACCAAATTACCCATCTGAAACAACAAAAAACTCAATCGATTGCTTCCTAAACCAAGCCCAACTTTCATACATCACTTCCAATCAATTATAAACATCAAAACACATCTATAAACAATCTAAACCATCCTTATACCTCCAACAAGCATGATTCCACCATTTCACCTAAAAAACACACTTAAAGCTAACAAGAAACTCAAGGATCTCAAGGATTTCGGGATCTATGTTATCAAAACCTTATTTCAACATAATAACCAACTTAGAACTCAATTAAAATCAATCCAAAATAGAGCTTAGTAAAACAAATCCGAAAATAAAGATTTCAACCATAATTTTACAAGATTTTGATCTCAAATCAAAACTATAATGAAAACTCAACCAAAAACATTAATTAGAAGCCAAAGATATTGGGAATTTCAATAAAGAACTTTGATTAGAGGTTGAGAATGAGATTTACTTCCAATCCTTGCTTTTCTCAATGAAAGGCAAGTTTTCCATAGCAAAATCTTGAAGAACTAGAAAGGATTTCTTGAAAATTGTTTAGGAAATATTGAGAGAGTGTTTGGGTGAAAAGAATTCTGGAGAGAAATGGATTAAAATTGTGTTTGGTTGAAAATGAGAAGAGAATGGTAGTTACGTGATGGAATCTCACTAATTAACTACCTAATTAATTAAATAAAATAAAAACCAATTAAAGTTATTTAATTAAAACCATTTTAAGCACACATCATATTAAGGAATGGTTAAATTTCCATAAAACCCCCTAAATATTCTATGATATTGGATTCTCCTTTAAAAATCACATTTCCACAGTTTTGAAACTTTACAATTTGGTCACCACAGAAAATGTCCCACTTCCGAAACTATTTTTGTAAAATTGATTTGACCAACCTCTTAAACATATTTTTAGAAGATTTTAGCAATTTTTACCACATTTTTATCATATCCCGATCCTTGATTTCCTTAAATCACCTTACGCGATTCGAACCGTTCTCGACCGTTCCGGTCTGATGTCTAAAACATCTTGGCCCAAAACCATGGCATTACAATATGTGTTGTGGTGGATTCAATCATGTTGATTGTTATGCATTGTGATTGATATATGCATGTTGATTGAGATATGCTGTGTGGAGTAAGTCTTTGAAAGATCAGTATGTTGGGAAGCTGGTTTGGTGATGTTGAGAAACGAAATATGTTGTTTGTTATGCACGGTATTTGTGATATGTATGTTGATTATTTCATGCTATGATTGGGGAAAGTCGGGATACCCATTGCCTTATTACTATAGTTAAATTGTTTTAAATTGAGTTGGAAGTCTTGGATCACTCCTCGAAGCTGGCCTGAATGTTTTGTTAGTTTATTATCACGCCTTAAATAAATCTTTTAGCACAATAAACTGAGGAAGGAATAGCATTATGGTATGATTGTTGTTTCCGTTGGGCAAGGAGTAGGGGAGTGTGTAATGTCTCTTGGGGGTTTGATGCATTGATGTAAGTACAACCTGTTTTTGTTGGGCCAATGTTTGATGACATGGCGCCTGAGACATAGGCGATGTCCGAAGCTTGAGAAGCTGTTAATGCTGGAGTGCATGAGACTGCACTAGCTTTTGGAAGATTGTGAACTGCTGTTAGAAAGCTTACATAATTTAGAAGAAGTTGAGCTCGAGGGTTGACACCTGAGGTATCCATGGAGTGGATGACCTGTACTAATAGGGCTATGGAACAAATGGGGTGTAATGAGGCCAAAGATTGAAAATGAGATGTATCTCAGTTGTGGAGAAATGTATGCAGTTGGTGGACAACTGTAGTTGTGGGCGTGGAACCCGATGTTGTGACTTGGGAGTTCTTTCGAGCTTTCTTTAAGAAGAAGTATCTGAGGGTTAGATACTTGGTTGACAGGAAATGTGAATTCATGGTTTGGGTTCAAGACTATATGTATGTGGCCGAGTTTAAGGCACAAATTGTTAGTTGAGCAGATATGCTCATGGATTGGAATTGGATGTGAGATATCAATGTGATTGTTTCTGTTATGAGTTGGTACTTGATGTTAGGCTATATATGTGTTTTTTATTGGCTACACTGTTTTCGACGTGTTGGTTACACGGGTGAGGTGCATTGAGAGAAATTGTGTTTATTAATTCGTGTGAGAGGTTTTAGCTCTCAAAAGAGTGTTGTGGACTCTATTTTAACGGTAATTAGTGTAAAAAAATAGTCATGGTAAAAGGTATCGCCTAGGTTGAGGCGAGGTTGTGGTAATGTTGGGCAACAACCATAGGGTCAGTGTGTCAAGGCTTTAGTAGCATTTGATACCTATTTTATAACACCCCTTTCCCGGCCTGGTCGAGAACCGAGTCAGAGCGTGTTACCGGTGAGAGATACGGTGATCGGTGCGATAAAATTCATTTTATTTCCAACACTTAATCAATATTACACAATCAAATCATTACCATTATACGTCTTAGTCCAATTCATTCATAAGAAGCCCACAATTAACCATTTAGGAACATTTCACAACTTTTACAAGTTTTTGGGACTAAGATGTAAAACTAACAAATTAAAGATCCTTCCATGCATTAGATTGCACCATAGTGAAATTCCATACAACATTTATTAGCCTACAAATTCATGCATAACGATGATCATTTAGTCATTTAATTTAATCATTCTAATCTCAGGGACTAAACTATAAACAAAGCAAACATTCTATTTAAGCTTTTAACCACTTTAACTAACCATGTATCGAAATGCTCAAGGCCGTTTCAATACAGGTAGACTATGGTCAACCTTGTTAACTTTTCTTTTCATACCGTATCGATACATGTAACCCCAATATCGGTACAAGTTGACTCTCTTTGACTTTGACCCGTTTCGATACGCTATGAACGCGTATCGAAACAAGGGATTCTAGAGGCAAAATGTTTCGAAACAACCCTAAACTATTTCGATACGCACTGACCCATGGTTTCAATTATACTTACCCATATCGAAATGCCATCACCCGTTTTGATACGGTCTGACTTGTAATAGAAGATTGTTGCTGGATTTTATTCATTTTAGCTTATCAAACAATGTCCAAATGCAGTGAAACTTTACACACAACATTATAACCATAAATTCTACTAGCATGTCAAATTTTAGAGCCATATGAATCCACTGAAATGGGTTTTACCTTTTAGTGCCAAAACATGTATTTAAGGCCATTTCTTACTATATAAAAGACTTATTTTAAACATATCATTCTTAAAACACTTTAAAATAACATATGCACATCAAAAGAGATTTCATAGACTTATACATAGACCTTGCCACCAACTAGAAGTTCAGAAGGGACAATATACATTACTTAGAGCTTGATTGTGACTTGTACAATGCTTCAACTCCACCGATCTCGATCCCAAAACTTGACTTAACTGGAATGGATGCAATGGAATGCATTAGGCATACATTGCCTAGTGAGGTAGCCACAAATACAATGGATGAACATGAATTCCAAATAACACACTTCAATGATAATCATAATATTAATTATGCAATAAACATGACATGTTCCTTATCCATAATAAAACATAGTATCATGTCATCAATGGCAGTATCATGATTTCATAGAAAAAAATATCAATAATTAATGGTTCCTTTGGATCGATTCAAGATATATGGATACACGAATTCCACCTCCTCGCCAAATCAATAAATGGTCAATCTTGCTGACATCACAAATAAGACCAATACACAATACATCCCTCCGCCTCGCCAAACCAATATTGGCCATAGCCATAGGACCATAGTCCACCCGTACACTGAGCTCATGAATTCTATGGCATTCGTTGACAATATTTCAATAATCATTTAGTCATATCAATATGCAATAGCAACAAACTCATGTCAATGATCCTACATATCAATGCTTCAATAATTTCCATGACAATGATAGCATTGCTATGGACAATGAATCGATGCAGTACTTACCAAAACTTACCAACATGGCTTACAATAATGCTTCACGCAAATCCCTTAAAATCAATGGTTAGTAAAACAACAATCAATAATTCGAGATGGCACCTAGCCACTCTCGAGACTCCGACTACACTCACCTTGATAATTTGAAGCTCCTAAGGCTCTCGGATGGCGATAACCTTATTCCTAGCTTTCGATGGAGACGATGGATTAATCTTTTCCACTTCTTGAGCTAGAAAGAGCAATAAGGAATCATTAGAATCAATATAACAATATTGATGCTTGAAAGCCATTAGCTATAGACAAAGCTTATCTTTAAGCTTGAAATTGATCATCTAATAATCAAGAGAATCGATGATTGACTTAGGGCTTCCAGTTACCCGATCGATAGCTATGACTTGGTGATCTTAATTCAATGAAAGCCTAAGCTTAAGGTTCACAAATAGAGAGGTGTGTGCTTGAGCTTGATGGAGGAGATGACAATGGAGGTGCTTGCTTATTTTCTCAAAACAAGGAAATGAAGAATAAGTCTCAGTGAAACTCAAACAAAAGATGAGATCCTTTTCATTTATTTATTTAACTTCAATCATTTCCTTACCTCCCTTGCAACCAATAAAAAGGTTTACCTTAGCAACGGGAAAGCTTAAAAAACAATACTTACCCACTCCATTTCTTATCAATACTAAAAGATGACTACAAGTCATCCTTTTAAACTACTTTCACGTGGGGAGGGATAATAATTAAACAAGTGAGTTATCACCTCTTCACTTCCTTCAACTTTTATCCTTCAAATATATTCAAAAAAGGGGACCCATTTCGAAACGGTTAAGCAAAAGTCCTAAAATTAGTTAATACCGTTGGAATCATTTTAGAATGCCTATAAACGTTTTGAAACGCCTTACCTAGGCCATTTCGGTATGTGTATAATCGTATCAAAATGCCTAGCTTAAAAACACTAATTTGAGAATTCACAAATAAATCCTAACTAAGAACTTGGTATACTTAAGGTCCTAAGACAATATAACAATATAATCTATTGCGAGGAGTCAATATTTAAATATTTTAATATCAATACTCTGATCATCAGAATCCAATTCCGACTAGATCGGTTTTCGGGGTGTTACATATTAGGTATGTGGAACGTGTGACCACGCGAGGCGAGATTGTCCACGTTTGATCAGTGGGGTATAGCTTTCTGCTCCTATTGTTGCTAATGATTTTGGGATTTGTGGCTTGAATGATTGTTCAGAAGTGTTACATATGGAAATGCAAGTAACTAGAGCTTTTGGTGAAACTGTTGTTACGAGAAGGTTGTATTGGAGATGTCTTTTATCTGTTAAAGGTCATGTGTTTGCAGTTGAATGTAACGAATTTGCGTTTCTATGGTTTTGATGTAATCCTTGGGATGGATTGGTTGACCGAGCATAGGGCTGTGGTTGATTTTGATGCTAAGCGAGTTACCTTGAAACTTGCTAATGATTACGAAGTGGTAATCGTGCGTGAGAATGTGAAATTCTTATCTAATGCTATTTCGGCTCATGAAGTGAGTCGTTTGGTGGAGTTGGGTTGTGAAGCTTTCTTAACTTATGTGATGAATCTAGGATCGAAGGAAGTGCGTGTACAAAATATACGTACGGTATGTGAGTTTCTGGGTGTATTTCTAGAAGAGTTGCCTAGGTTGCCGCCGAATAGGGAGGTTGAGTTTGGCATCGAGTTGTATGAAAATACGACTCCAATTTTTATTTCTCCCTATTGAATGGCTCCAAAAGAGTTGAAGGAGTTGAAGACGCAAATTTAGGAGTTGCTAGATCGAGGGTTCATTCGGCCTAGTGTTTCACCTTGGGGTGCATCGGTCTTGTTTGTGAAGAAGAAAGATGGCACGATGTGTATGTGTATAGATTATCGGCAACTGAACAAGTTGATGATTAAGAACAAGTATCCTTTAACAAGGATTGATGATTTCTTTGATCAGATTCGAGGTGCATCAGTGTTTTCTAAAATTGATTTGAGATCTAGATATTATCAGTCGAAGGTAAAGGATGTAGATGTGCCTAAGACAACTTTTTGTACATGGTACATGCATTATGTGTTCTTGGTGATGCTGTTTGGTTTGACGAATGCGCCTGTTGCATTCATGTACATGGTGAATCATGTGTTTCATGAGTTTTTGGATCTGTTTGTGGTTGTGTTTATTGATGATAAACTCGTGTACTCTCGTACCGAGGAGGATTATGATAAGCATTTGCGGATTGTGTTGCAAGTGTTGTTAGAAAATCAGCTTTATGCCAAGTTGAGTAAGTGTGAGTTTTGGCTTAAGGAGGTTTTCTTTCTTGGACATGTGGTGTCGGCTAAAGGTATCCAGGTTGATCTATATAAGATTGAGGCGGTGATGAATTGGAAGACACCTAAATTGGTGACGAAAGTTCGTAGTTTCCTTGGTTTGGCGGGTTACTATTGAAGGTTTATGGATGATTTTTCTAAGATTGCTGCTCCATTAACCAAGTTGTTGCAAAAGAATGTTCGCTTTTAGTGGACCGATGTAAGACAACAATCTTTTGAGAGGTTGAAGGAAGCTTTGACACAAGCTACTGTCTTGATTCAACTTGAATCAGGTAAGGAGTTTGTAGTTTATAATGATGCATCGTATGTTGGTTTAGGATATGTGTTGATGCAAGGTGGGAAGGTTGTGGCGTATGCATCTAGACAATTGAAGGTGCACGAGCGCAACTATCCTACTCATGATCTAGAGCTTGCTGCAGTTGTGTTTGTGTAACGCCCTAGTTTTGGGCCTAGATGTTTTAGACATCGGATCGGGCCGGTCGGAAATAGTTTGAATCGTATTAGGTGGTTTAGGGAGATCAAGGTTCGGGATAGGATACAAATATGAAAAAAATTGCTAAAATCCTCTAAAATCATGTTTAAGAGGATGGTCAAATCAATTTTACAAAATGAGTTTTGGAAGTACTACCCAAAATGTAATGTTTTAAAATTATGGAAAAATGCAAATTTCAAAAGAGGAGTCAAAATCTTAGAATCTTTAAGGAGCTTTTCTGCAATTACCCCTTTCCTTAAATTGACATGTTTTTTAAATGAATTTTAAATGATTAATTAAAAGGGATTTTATTTTATTTTAATTAATAAAATAGTAAATAGAGAAGTTTTTGATGTAACTAACTTTCATTTCAACAAAATCCATTTCTAAAACATTTTCTCCAGATTTCTTTTCTCCCAAACACTCTCTATTTGATTTCTAAATCATTTCCAAGAGTTCTCTTCAATTTCTTCAAGATTTGTGAAGCAAAAACTTGTCAATCATTAAGGAAAGCCAAGATTGGAGGTAAATCCCGTTCTCAACCTCTAATCAAGGTTCTTTATTGAAATTCCTAAGATTATTGACTTTTGATTGTTGTTTTTAACTGAGTTTTGATTTAAGATCAAAATCTTGCAAAATAAAGGTTTAATTCTTGATTTTCGGAATGTTGTTGATGAGCTATGTTTTAGATGGTTTCTAATTGAGTTTTGAGATGATTATGATGTTGAAAAAGTGTTTTGATGATATATATCCCGAAATCCATGAGGTCCTTGAGTTTTATGATAGTTTTAGTCGAGTTTTTGAAGTGATTTGTTGGTGTTGTAGTTTCTGGTGGTATAAGGAAGGGTTTAGGTTGTTTTTAGACGTGTTTTGATGAATGTTAATGGTTGGATGTGATGTATGTTGGCTGGGCTTGGTTTAGGAGGTAATCGATTTAGTATTCGGTTGTCTCGGATGGGTAAATTGGTGTAGTTTTGTTGGGAAATGATTTTGTGTTTAGTTGCTGGTGTTGGAATGCATTTTAATGCATTTGGATCTCTGATTTGATGCTATAAAAATAGGGGGCCTTGATTCGGAAGCAAGCGAGGCATTTTTGGAAGCTTCAGACGAGTGATCTTCGCGTCGGCAAGCGAAGTTTCACATATTGGTGAGTGGAAAAGGGTTTTCCAGCTTTGAAACGTTTTGAACGTGGTTTTTGGGAGCTTAGTGTAAGTTTGAAACACTTAGCTAAGCTCAAGAGTAAGTGAATCGAAAGTCTCTCTCGGATTGTGCTATGTTTTGGTTTAAAATGGATTTGATTCAGTTGTGATTTGATTATTGTTTTAAAGAATGGTTTGAGCATTGATGTTGCCGGTTTTAAATGCCATTTAATTAAGGATGCATATGGTAAGTGATCCTTGGGTTTATGTGATTATGAAATTGGTTTAAAGCATGTTATTGCTTGTGGAAATGACATTGTGGTTTATGTTTGTGTTGAGTGTGTAAAAGTTCTATTATTTACACCCTTTTTAACCCATATTTCTGCTGCATTTAAGCATCATTGCATTGCATTTAGGTTAGTTTACAGCAAAACATCACAAATATATTAAAGGCACGGATTCTACTAAAAGATGGCTTATTTTGTAAGTTGCTGCCATAGTTGACGAAGAAGGCGGGCGCAGGGCAGAGAAGCAGAAGAGCTGAACTGGACAAGCATACGAAGAGGACGATGCTGCCATGGATCTGCCGTGACAGCAGAGGACGACAACAAATTAGTGGAGGAAAAGCAAAGTGGACCTCGATCGATAGAGAAAATTATGCTCGTCTGTCGTGTGAAAACCATATACTTTTCCAAGCCCCGGATCAAAAGATATGTCAAGCCAAAGCTCAAGGAGAGAAAATCCCAAGAAACAAAGAAGGCGGCTGAAAAGTAGGATCCTTGGAGATTAAGTCTTTATTAGAATCTTACTTTTAATTAAAGTTGTAATCCTTGTTAACTTAGAATACTTGAGCCCAAAGCTTATATAAGGGCATAGATTTTAACCTAGAAGAAATCATAACCCATAGCCAATTTCCCTTTAAACCGACAACCAAAAACCCTCCGCCGTTTACCCGCCGTCGTTATGTTCTAAAACCCCCTAGGGCCACGGGTTGTTTTGTAAAGTAGTTGCAAGGGTTGCTTTGTTTTAGAATTTTCCAAGTTCAATAAAATAAACGTCAAGTTCTCTTATTTTGGTTATTAATATCTTGCAAGAGCATCGTGAGAGCATTGTGAGGTTATCCATTTACTTAGCATCGGGAGAGTTAAGTATACGAAAGAAATAAGAGCAAGTTCTCTAGTTTATAGTTGAACTATCTCGTGCCTAGGGATAGGGCGAGGTTAAGTGGCTAAAGAAGAATTCATACACATCGGTGTTCATCCTTCGATTCACGCCGGGAGGTATCATCAAGACGTGATCATCGACATACTTGGACCTAGGGATAGGCCAAGGCAGATAAGAGATTCTTGCCAAACTTGGAGTACTGAGTTGGTTTGTTTGCTGACGCGACGACCAACGGACAGCTGCCGCGACAGACGCGACGACAGAACTGGAGTTCTTAAGCATTGCAATACTTGCACTACTAAGCAATTCAATACCAGCCCATTCTCTCTATCTTGATATTCCAACTCTTTTATTTACGTTTTTCCTTATTATTTTCGTGACAATTATCTTAATTATTTTCTTTACTTTCGTGCAGTGAACTAAGGTGAAGCTATTAACCCAATCCCTGTGGAGACGATATCCAATACTTCGTATCACTTTACTACTTGCGTCGTGTACGCTTGCACTACAATTGCGATAGACTCTTTTACACGCAACAAGTTTTTGGCGCCGTTGTCGGGGATTGGCAACATAACTACACCTTTCTTTTATTGCACTTTTACTTTTAGTTTTTCTTTTAATTTTTCTTTTCATTTATTTTTCTTTGGTACTTTCAACTCTCGCTTTTCACGAGGTTTTCTTGTTTATGCGCGTATCTAAAAGAGGTGAAGATCCTGAGTATCCATTAGATCTGGAAATCGAACGTTCATTCAATCTTAAGAAACAACTTCGCCACCTTTTATCTAGAAACGAGTATCTTGAGGAAAATCTAGAGAAGATGGCCCGTAACCCGCCCGCTGGTGGTGGTATACCGCCTGTCGGCGACCCGCCTACGGCAGATGGACGACGGTCCTGTCGTGACTACATGTTGAACGATCATGTAGAGCTGGAGACCACGCTGCCAGATATTGATGTTGATAACTTCGAGCTTAAACCTGTCATGTTTAGTATGATCAACAATGCCGGGTAGTTTAGTGGTGATGTGACAGAGGATGCTAGGGAGCATCTAAAAATGTTCCAGGAGATTTGTGGTTCGTTTAGACTACAAGGAGTTAATCCGGAGATACTAAGGCTTCGGTTATTCCCCCATTCATTGAGGGACAGAGCTAAAATTTTGTGGAATAAACTTACGCCGGGTTCAATCATAACTTGGGCAGATTTATCTCATGAATTTTTATCACGTTTTAATCCTTCGCATTTATCTGAGCGATTACGTAATGAAATTGCTACTTTTCAACAGGAAGATGACGAGTCGATGCACGAGGCCTGGGACAGATTTACTACTATTCTATGGAACTGCCTAATGCATGGATTCCCCGTCTAGAATCAAGTAACAAAGTTTTATAATGCTGCCAACTTACAAACTCGCATTTGAATTGATTCTGCAGCAAATGGACTATTATTGGATAAAGATCCGGACGAGGCACTGCAAGTTTTGAAAAATCTGGCCAAGAATGAGGAGCAGTTTCCGACTGCGAGAAGAGGGGGTAAACGAGTACTTGCTGTCAAGGATTATGAAGCCGACAGCACTATGAAATCACAGGTAGCATTCCTTACTAAAGCAATGAAAAGGTTATTGAATGATGATGGATTACAAGGATTTGCTGTTGAGGAAGTTTGTAACATCTGTGAGGGAAATCATAGTCGGGATGAGTGCTCAATACAAGTAGAAGAGGGAAAATATGTTGGAAACTACAAGCCGATTTATAATTCCAACAGTTATAATCACAATTGGAGGAAGGATCCCAAATTTTCCTGGAGTAATCCTAATAATGCCCTGAATCCTCAAGCACACAATCATAATCAGGGAGGACCTAGATTGCTAACGTGACAGCAATTGCCGCCGCAGCAGCAACAACAACCACCACCTGCCACGAGCAGTATATTGGAACAGACTCTGGCCACCTTTATATCTCAGACAGGTACTTATATGGAGAATATGAATCAGTTTTTCAAGAAGACAGAAACCTTTATGGCTAAAACCGAGATGAGGATGACAAATAATGAAGCTACTTTGAAATCTCTGGAGACACAAATGGGTCAGGTTTCCCAACATTTTAAGCCGAGGCAGAATGGAGGATTCCCTAGCAATACTGAAAATGCTAGACCGCCCACACATGAGCAATATAAGGCAATTACTACTAGGAGTGGGAAGAAACTACCAGGGCCGGAAAAAGAAGCTGAAACAGAAAAGGAACTTGCCTTGGATAAACCTGCCGAGGAAGCTACCCCGACAGGTGATAAACAGACTGCTGCCGATGAGCCTGTCACGACAGTAGAAGCGACAGAGGAGAAAAACGATGATATTCGTCCTCAGATTCGTATGCCTTGGGAAGGGCGTATTGCTGATTATCGTCCTCCACCACCTTTTCCTCAACGGATACAACAAGCTAAGCATGAATCTCAACTTAAAAAGATTTATGATATTTTTAAGCAGGTTCATATTAATATTCCGATGTTAGATGCCGTTAGGGAGATGTCCGGTTATGCTAAATTTCTCAAGGATGTTATGTCGAAAAAATATAAACTTAGGGAGTTTGAAACGGTAAAGATGACAGAAGGTTGCATGAGCTTTCTTCATCGGCAGCCACCCTAGAAAAAGAAGGATCCGGGAGCTTCATCATCCCTTGCGTAATCGGAAATAAATTCGTGGGTAAGGCACTTTGTGATCTTGGTGCTAGTGTTAATTTAATGCCAAAGTTTGTTTTTCAGAAATTAGGTATTGGAAAGGCACGGCCCACGACAGTAACTCTGCAGCTGGCATACCGCTCTTATGTTCATCCGAAAGGAAAAATCGAAGATATTTTGGTAAGAGTGGATAAATTTATTTTTCCTGCAGAGTTTCTTATTTTAGATTGTGAGGCAGACGAAAACGCACCAGTCATCCTTGGGCGACCCTTCTTAGCCACGGGAAGATCACTGATTGATGTGGAGAAAGGAGAACTCACCATGCGAGTGAACGATCAAGAGATTAAGTTGAATGTTCTCCAAGCGATGAAACATGTTGATGTGGACGAGGAATGCAAGGCTATCACTGAGGTTACCCTTGATCAACCTTGCATCAGGTCGGGCTGTCACGATATTAAATTTGGTCATTGCCGCGGCAGCCGCCTACAGGACTGTCATGACAGCACCGACGACAGCAACTCCTCTGAATCCGATACATCTGATACTGAAGGTCAGGAGGAGGTAAACTGGTTAGGCCATCGTCCAGGTAAGTTATTCGAACCTTTGAATTATACTTCGAATAACCATTTAATCCAAAAGCCATCTATTGTTGAGCCACCTGCCTTAGAACTTATGCCCCTGCCAGGGCAGTTAAAATATGCTTTTCTTGGTTCAAATGACACACTGCCCGTAATCATCTCTTCTAAGCTGCCGCATGAACAGGAACGGCAGCTAATCGGCATGCTAAGACAGCACAAAAAGGCGATTGGATGGACGATAGCAGACATACAAGGCATTAGTCCGGCATTATGCATGCACAAAATCCTCCTAGAAGAAGATCATAAGCCGACTATTGATGCCCAAAGGCGGCTAAACCATGCGATGAAGGAGGTAGTGCGTAAAAAAATAATCAAATGGTTAGATGCTGGTATTATTTACGCCATCTCCGACAGCAAATGGGTAAGCCCGGTGCAATGCGTTCCTAAGAAAGGAGGAATGACCGTGATAACCAACGAGAACAATGAGTTAATCCCAACCAGGACTGTGACCGGTTGGAGGGTTTGTATGGACTATCGGAAGCTTAACAAAGCTACCCGAAAGGACCATTTTCCCTTACCCTTTATTGATCAAATGCTTGATAGATTAACGGGAAAACCTTACTATTGTTTTCTTGATGGTTATTCAGGTTACAATCAAATTGCTATTGAACCGGAGGATCAAGAAAAGACTACTTTTACATGCCCCTACGGAACTTAAGCTTTTAGGAGGATGCCGTTTGGATTATGTAATGCACCCGCCACCTTCCAAAGGTGCATGATGGACATATTCTCCGATATGGTGGAGGACTTCCTTAAGATTTTTAAGGATGATTTTTCCGTCTTTGGAGACGATTTTGAGAGCTGCCTCGACAATCTTCAAAAGGTACTTGAAAGATGTGAAAAAGCAAATCTTGTTTTGAATTGGGGAAAATGCCACTTTATGGTGGATGAGGGGATAATCCTAGGCCATAAGATTAGTTGTCGTGGGATAGAAGTCGACAGGGCTAAAATATAAGTAATTGAGAAGCTGCCGCCGCCGACCACTGTCAAGGGCATTAGAAGTTTTTTAGGGCATGCTGGTTTTTATCGGATATTCATTGCAAATTTCTCAAAAATCACCAAGCCCCTATGCCATCTTCTAGAGCAGAACCGACCCTTTGACTTTAATGATGAATGTACTGAAGCATTCAAGGTTCTGAAGGAAAAACTGGTAACAGCCCCCATAGTACAGCCACCAGACTGGACACAACCATTTGAGATCATGTGTGACGCTAGTGACTATGCTGTCGGGGCAGCACTTGGGCAGCGCAGAGATAAGCTATTTCATGTCATATACTATGCCAGTAAGACACTGAATGACGCCCAAGTGAATTACACCACCATAGAAAAGGAGCTATTAGCTGTTGTATTCTCCATTGACAAGTTTCGTTCTTACATACTTGGGACGAAGGTAATAGTGCACACAGACCATTCTGCCCTGAAATATTTGTTCGCAAAGAAGGACGCAAAGCCTAGATTGATACGGTGGATCTTGCTATTACAAGAATTCAACCTTGAGATCAAGGACAAAAAAGGGACAGAAAACCAAGTAGCAGACCACTTGTCAAGGTTGGAGAAGGGTCAGAGTCTACCACTAGATGAGACATACATACTGGAGACCTTCCCAGATGAGCAACTCTTTGCTGCCGCAATCGCTGTCGCAACAGCCATGGCGGCAGGTAAGTCTTCTGAACTCCCCTGGTATGCTGATTTCGTTAATTTTATAGTTAGCAGAATACTTCATTCTGATCTTAATTATCAATCCAGAAAGAGGTTCCAAAATGATGTTAAGCATTATTAATGGGACAAACCTCTTCTTTTCAAAATATATGCAGATCAAGTTATAAGGAGGTGTGTACCACAAGAAAAGCAAGAAGACATTCTCCAACACTACAATGCTTCACAATATGGAGGTCACTTAGGAGGCAACAAAACTGCTGCCAAGGTGCTGCAGTCAGGGTTCTACTGGCCGACACTGTATAAAGATGCACAGGACTTCTACAAGAACTGTGACAGATGCCAGCGGACAGGTAACATCTTGAGGAGAAACGAGATGCCACTGCAGAACATTCTAGAAGTCGAGATCTTCGACGTGTGGGGGCTTGATTTTATGAGACCTTTTCCATCTTCATGTGGAAATCTATACATCCTCCTAGCAGTGGATTATGTCTCTAAGTGGGTTTAAGCCATCGCCACTCAAAAGAATGATGCTAAGACAGTCCAAAATATTTTGCACAAAAACATTTTTTTCTAGATTTGGCATCCCTAAGGCGATTATTAGTGATGAAGGGAGACATTTTGATAATAGGGTAATTGTTGTCGCCTTGAAGAAATATGGTGTCAAGCACAGGATCGAGACAACATACCACCCACAGACCAATGGACAAGCTGAGATATCCAATAGGGAAGTTAAGAACATTCTTGAAAAGATGGTTAAACCAACTAGGAAAGATTGGTCTTTACTCCTCAACGATGCATTATGGGCATATAGAACAGCTTTGAAGACTCCATTGGGCATGTCTCCATATCGATTGATTTATGGGAAAACCTGTCACCTGCCTGTCGAGATAGAGCACAAAGCATACTGGGCAATCAAGGCAGTAAATATGGACTTGGACAAGGAAGGTCAGAAAAGGCTGTTAGATTTGAACGAGATTGAAGAAATAAGAATAATGGCCTACGACAATGCAAGAATTTACAAGGAGAAAACTAAGAAGTGGCACGACAGGAACTTGCTGCCACGACAGTTCTGCCCAGGGCAGCTTGTGTTGTTGTTCAATTCTAGATTGAAACTCTTCCCAGGAAAGCTAAAGTCTAGATGGTCTGGCCCGTTCCAAGTGGTACAAGTTTTTCCCCATGGTGCCATCACAATCCGATCACTAAAAGACGGGCACCAATTCAAGGTCAATGGACAGCGCCTCAAGCATTATCAGGGGACTGAAGCCCCAGGAATACATGAAGTAGTTACTTTAGGAGATGCCCCACAAGGCATCCCTAATTTAACCTAAATTTATTTTTATTATTTATTTATTAGGAAATTAGGTTTATTTTATTCGAATAATGTTTTTTATATTTTCTGTTTTTAGGAAATAAAGGAGTCAAGAAGAAAAGGAGAAGTGACCCAAGCCCACTATCCATCCAGCAGCCCAACATAGCCCATTTATTGAAGCCTGTCGTTCCAGCTGCCGCCGCAGACACGGATAAGACAGGCTGTCAACAGACTGACACGGTAGACGCAGAAGCGTGTGACAGACGCGTAACAGACACATAATTACGTGTCAGACGCGTCAGACACGCCAAAACTCAACAGCCGCCCCGTTATTCACGCCTGCCGTTACAACATTAAATGGGCAGCAACTCTACCTCTATAAAACCCCGTTTTCATTTTCATTTTCCTCACTTCTTCTTCTTCTTACTTGCTCTCCCCTCTTGTTTTTCTTTGTTTTCTTTACTTTCACAACCCTTACAACTAATATGTCTTCCAGACGTACCCGCCACAGTGCTGCTTCAACATCTTCATCAGCAGCACCCACCCCGCAGTCTTTTGCAACCAAGGAATTATGGGAGGAAAGAGGATTCATCTACGTCCGAAAGGCAATAAACATGGGGCTCAGACCATTCATCACGAAGGCGATAAGGGCTCAGCTATGGGAGCAGTTCGCAGAACAACCAGCAGAATTAAACGACACGCTGGTGAGGTAGTTCTATGATGCCATCGACAGCAGGACAACAACATCAGTAACTATCCGAGGGACAGAGGTACCATTCACAACCGATAGCATCAACCATATGTATGGCCTCTATTTTGGTCCAAACGACGATGCCCATCATAAATTTTTGGACACCCTCGACTCTGCCGCCTACGGTGCTGTCATGGCAGAGGTAACAGAGGAAGGGACGGAGTGGAATACGAGCAAGAAGAACCCCCAACTCTGTAAAAAGGGGGTAGCTGCTTCCAGAAGCCAAGCTATGGAACGCTTTCATCAAGAAGCGCATCCTGCCGTCCTCCCATCACAAGACGGTGGACCAGCAGAGGCTAGCCCTCATCAATTCGATCATGAACAACCGGGCTATCAACGTGGGCCGTTATATGAGGGAAAGCGTCTTGGACTGCACCAATCAATCAACCGCCCGCCTCTGCCTACCATTCATGATCACATCTCTCTGCCGCTGCGCTGCTATACTAGAAGCCACCACCAATAAATTGGTCAAAGGAAGGGGCTGGACCGATAACAACATTACCAGCCTCATGGAGCTGATAGTTGCAACACCCCTCTCCTCCTTCAACCCGGCTGCCTCCCCAGCAGAATCATTTGAGGAACCCGCTCCTGAACCTGCCGCAGTAGCTGCTCCGACAGACCAATCGGCTCAGATCCTTGCCGCCATACAGCGGGTGGAAGACAGACAAATGGGGCTGATGACATTCATCCGGGATTTCGCTAACTCAACGGTAAATTTCATTGCCAATACTTTACATTATCTCGATGTTGTTTCCCCCACCTTCCCTGCCCACTATTTCACCATCCCCACCACTGTCCACACACCTACACCACCTGCCTCCCCACACACACATTCTACTGCTTCCACCCCATCACTTGCCCCGACGGCAGCTGGCAGCCCTCCGGCCGACACCTTCGCCCGAGGAACGAAAAGACCGCCCTCATATGACAGCGAGGCAGAACCTCCTATTAGGAGGAATTTGGAGAAAGAACTCACGCCTGTCAAGAGGCAGAAACACATGGCCGATAGAAAGCTAATGCCCAACGCCAGCACCACCAGCAGCAGCAGCAGTACTTGGGATAGCGGCAGTAGCTCAGACATCCAGATCGTGGAACAACCTGCCCAGCCTGCACCACAGCCCAAAATCCGCCGCCAGATTCGTGTCAGTAGCAATGAAGACAACGATTAAAATTTAAGTCTTTTATTTTCTTTTTATTGCTGCCTGCTTTATTTATATTCTGTGATGTACCTGCCTTCATTTTTTTTTCTGTCATTTGCATTGAGGGCAATGCAACCCTCGAGTTTGGGGTTGCAATCCTCCATTTTAATGGAGTCTTAGTACATCTTTAATTAATTGCTGTGTCTTTTATTTTTAAAAAAACAGAAAAGAATAAAACTGTTGGCTTAAAACTATGAAGTAAACTTACCTGTCATGACAGCTCTGTCGTGGCAGCATCTTTAGGACAGTTTAAGGAGAAGTTTAGAGCCTTTCTATAGTTCTGAAAAAACTTAAACACCATTGTGACTGTTATATTACTTAGATCTCTTTTAGCTAAACTAGAATAGGAAGCTTAGTACTCAATAGCCCCTAGAGGTGCCTAACACTGGCTCTAGGAAAGAAGTTAAGCAAAAGAAACTCAAAAACCTAGAGGTGCCCGAAACTGGCTCTAGGAAGCTAACTAGAGGTGCCCAAAACTGGCTCTAGAAAAATTTAGCTTGAAAATGGAAGAAAAAGAAGCATGAAAATGTGTCTTCAAGAAAATAAACTTTGGCATAAAAATTCGAGTTAAAAAGTTAAATAATTTAATGAAACTAAGAGAGTCTTAGCATATAACTGTTCACAAGCATGCACACACTGCACGAGGACTATAGTGAGATTTCGGACAGATCCTAATCTTTCCGACAGGTTGCTGCCGCCACAGAGAATGAGCGACGGGTAAGGGATAGTTCACTGTTTGAAAGCCAACACAAAAAAAAATTTCTTTTTTCTTTTAGGTCTTAATTGCTTGGGGGCAAGCAAAAACTTGAGTTTGGGGGTGTGTTGAGTGTGTAAAAGTTCTATTATTTACACCCTTTTTAACCCATATTTCTGCTGCATTCAAGCATCATTGCATTGCATTTAGGTTAGTTTACAGCAAAACATCACAAATATATTAAAGGCACGAATTCTACTAAAAGATGGCTTATTTTCTAGGTTGTTGCCATAGTAGACGGTGAAGGCAGGCGCAGGGCAGAGAAGCAGGAGAGCTGAACTGGACAAGCATATAAAGAGGACGATGCTGCCATGGTGCTGCTGTGACAGGAGGACGACAGCAAGTTAGTGGAGAAAAAGCAAAGTGGACCTCAATAGATAGAGAAAATTATGCTCGTCTGTCGTGTGAAAACCAAATATTTTTCCAAGCTCCGGATCAAAAGATATGTCAAGCCAAAGCTCAAGGAGAGGAAATCCCAAGAAACAAGGAAGGTGGCTGAAAAGTAGGATCCTTGGAGATTAAGTCTTTATTAGAATCTTACTTTTAATTAAAGTTGTAATCCTTGTTAACTTAGAATACTTGAGCCCAAAGCTTATATAAGGGCATAGATATTAACCTAGGAGAAATCATATCCCATAACCCATAGCCAATTTCCCTTTAAACCGACAACCAAAAACCCTCCGTCGTTTACTCGCCGTAGACATGTTCTAAAATCCCCTAGGGCCACGGGTTGATTTGTAAAGTAGTTGCAAGGGTTGTTTTTGTTTTAGGTATTTTCAGTTCAATAAAATAAACTTCAAGTTCTCTTATTTTGGTTATTAATATCTTGCAAGAGCATCGGGAGAGCATTGTGAGGTTATCTATTTACTTAGCATCAGGAGAGTTAAGTATACGAAAGAAATAAGAGCAAGTTCTCTAGTTTATAGTTGAACAATCTTGTGCCTAGGGATAGGGAGAGGTTAAGTGGCTAAAGAAGAATTCATACACATCGGTGTTCATCCTTCGATTCACGCCGGGAGGTATCATCAAAGACGTGATCATCGACTGACTTTGACCTAGGGATAGGCCAAGGCAGATATGGGATTCTTGCCAAACTTGATGTACTGAGTTGGTGTGTTTGCTGTCGCGACAGGTGCTGTCCGCGACAGGCGCGACGACAGAACTGGATTTTCTAAAATCTGCAATACCTACACTACTGAGCAATTCAATACCAGCCCATTCTCTCTATCTTGATTTCTCTACTTTTATTTTCCAGTATTCTTGATTATTTTCGTGACAATATCTTAATCTATTATTTTCCCCTTGTGCAGATAGCGAAGGAAAGGGTTAGCCCAGTCCCTGTGGAGACGATATCCGATACTCTAGTATCACTTTATTACTTGCGACGTGTACACTTGCACTACCATTGCGATAGACTATTTTACACGCAACAAGTTTTTGGCGCCGTTGCCGGGGACTAGCAACACACTCTTACCATAGCTTCTGCACTTTTCTTTTATTTTTATTTTTTATTATTTTTTAACAAAAAAAACTCAGGTGAAAATACAGGTTCAAGGGCATCAACATGCCAGGAAAAACCATTCGAGAGTTGATGTGGGAAAGTTCTTGCAATTACCGTAAAGATATGCTGCCACGACAACAACAGGGGCAGCAAATGCCGATGCTGCAGCAACAAAATTTTTTATGGTACGATCAAAACCCACAAAATCTTTTATACCATAACAGTTTTGCTGCAGAACCCCACCTGCCCTGGCAATGTCATCATCCTCAAGAGCAGTCAAAATCCTTAGAAGACACACTGCAAGCCTTCATGGCACTCACTCAAGAAGTGTCAGTTTCTATGGACGCAAGTATCGCCAAGATGGATGCACTCTTGAGCAGACCGGTCCTCAATCATGCCACAACTGAACCTGAAATCCCGAGGCAAGATGACGAGGACACCCATGTGAAGGAATACCCAACATATGATGAGTCTGAGCAACAACTTGCCATGACAATGATCGAGGAGTCGGAATGGAGCAACACCGAGACAACGCTGAGTGAAATTCAAGAGAATGTCACGGCAGCAACCACTTGCGAGGCAGAAACCCCAGCCAAAGCAGAAACTGCCGCCTCGGCAGCAACTGATGCTGAAGCGGCAACCACATCAGAGGCAAATTCTCAACCCACTACCTCGATTATACCTGACCAAGATTGCACACATCCATCTCTGTCATGGCACTCGCACGACCACCTCGAAGAGCTACCAAATGACAGATCTTCACAAATGGAATACGAGTAGGTAATAAACGAACCTTTTGAATTCTTTGAAAACTCACAGATTCCATTGCAGATATTAGAGGAACCAACACCGGTGGACCCAGAATTATCAAAGTCTCTACTGATGGAGATCTACGAGTGGTCAACAGAATTTGATATAGAGAGTGATGACACTTACCAATGTCCCATTGACCTGCAAAGTAACCTGATAAAGAACTGTCAAAATAACTACCTGCCGCAGCAGCGGGCACGACAACAAGGGATACATTCAACCACAACAACATTCAACGAAAACAAGGTAAGTTTATGGTCGAATGTCAATTTGATTTTTTCTAATCATATGTTCATGCCCTCAGAAACATTACCAAGAAGAGAGAACTTCATGGAATACAAAGAGAAGAGAAAGAAAGGAGCCCCCACCATGAGAAAAATCACCAGATGGAGGGTACAGATGGACTTCAAGAAGTACCGGAAATGACCCCTCAAGCATCAATAGAACAGTGAGTATTTTTATTACTTATTTATTATTAGGAGATAAGGTTTATTTTATTCGAATAATTTTTTTTGCAAGGGTTACATTGCCCTCAATTAATTAAAGCGTTCCATAGCTTGGCTTCTGGAAGCAGCTGCCCCCTTTTTACATAGTTGGGGTTCTTCTTGCTCGTATTCCACTTCGTCCCTTCCTATGTTACCTCTGCCATGACAGCACCGTAGGCGGCAGAGTCGAGAGTGTCCAAAAATTTCTGATGGGCATCGTCGTTGGGACCAAAATAGAGGCCATACATATGGTTGATGCTATCGGCTGTGAATGGTACCTCTGTCCCTCGAACAGTTACTGATGTTGTCGTCCTGCTGTCGATGGCAGGATAGAACTCCCTCACCAGCGTGTCATTTCATTCTGCTGGTTGATCTGCGAACTGCTCCCATAGCTGAGCCCTTATCGCCTTCACGATGAATGGTCTGAGCCCTATGTTTGCTGCCTTTCGGACGTAGATGAATCCTCTTTCCTCCCATAATTCCTTGGTTGCAAAAGACTGCGGGGTGGGTGCTGTTGCTGAAGATGTTGAAGCAGCACTGTGGCGGGTACGTCTGAAAGACATATTAGTTGCAAGGGTTGTGAAAGTAAAGAAAACAAAGAAAAACAAGAGGGGAGAGCAAGTAAGAAGAAGCAGAAGTGAGGAAAATGAAAATGAAAACGGGGTTTTATAGAGGTAGAGTTGTTGCCCGTTTAATGTTGTAACGGCAGGCGTGAATAACGGGACGACTATTGAGTTTTGGCGTGTCTGACGCGTCTGACACGTAATTATGCGTCTATTACGCGTCTGTCACACGCTTCTGCGTCTTCGTGTCAGTCTGTTGACAGCCTGTCTTATACGTGTCTGCGGCGGCAGCTGGAACGACAGGCTTCAATAAATGGGCTCTGTTGGGCTGCTGGATGGATGGTGGGCTTGGGTCACTTCTCCTTTTCTTCTTGACTCCTTTATTTCCTAAAAACAGAAAATATAAAAAACATTATTCAAATAAAATAAACCTAATTTCCTAATAAATAAATAATAAAAATAAATAAAAAATAAATTTAGGTTAAATTAGGGATGCCTTGTGAGGCATCTCCTAAAGTAACTACTTCCTGTATTCCTGGGGCTTCAGTCCCCTGATAATGCTTGAGGCGCTGTCCATTGACCTTGAATTGGTGCCCGTCTTTTAGTGATCAGATTGTGATGGAACCATGGGGAAAAACTTGTACCACTTGGAACGGGCCAAGCCATCTAGACTTTAGCTTTCCTGGGAAGAGTTTCAATCTAGAATTGAACAACAACACAAGCTGCCCTGGGCAGAACTGTCGTGGCAGCAAGTTCCTGTCGTGCCACTTCTTAGTTTTCTCCTTGTAAATTCTTGCATTGTCGTAGGCCATTATTCTTATTTCTTCAATCTCGTTCAAATCTAACAGCCTTTTCTGACCTTCCTTGTCCAAGTCCATATTTACTGCCTTGATTGCCCAATATGCTTTGTGCTCTATCTAGACAGGTAGATGACAGGTTTTCCCATAAATCAATCGATATGGAGACATGCCCAATGAAGTCTTAAAAGATGTTCTATATGCCCATAATGCATCGTTGATGAGTAAAGACCAATCTTTCCTAGTTGGTTTAACCATCTTTTCAAGAATGTTCTTAACTTCCCTATTGGATATCTCAGCTTGTCCATTGGTCTGTGGGTGGTATGCTATCGCGATTCTGTGCTTGACACCATATTTATTCAAGGCGGCAGCAATTACCCTATTATCAAAATGTCTCCATTCATCACTGTTAATCGCCTTAGGGATGCCAAATCTAGAAAAAATGTTTTTGTGCAAAAAATTTTGGACTGTCTTGGCATCATTCTTTTGAGTGGCGATGGCTTCAACCCTCTTAGAGACATAATCCACTGCTAGGAGGATGTATAGATTTCCACATGAAGATGGAAAAGGACCCATAAAATCAATCCCCCACACGTCGAAGATCTCGACTTCTAGAATGTTCTGCAATGGCATCTCGTTTCTCCTCGAGATGTTACTTGTCCGCTGGCATCTGTCACAGTTCTTGTAGAAGTCCTGTGCATCTTTATACAATGTCAGCCAGTAGAACCCTGACTGCAGCACCTTGGAAGCAGTTTTGTTGCCTCCTAAGTGACCTCCATATTGTGAAGCATGGCAGTGATGGAGAATGTCTTCTTGCTCTTCTTGTGGTACACACCTCCTTATAACCTGATCTGCACATATTTTGAAAAGAAGAGGTTCGTCCCAATAATAATGCTTAACATCATTTTGGAACCTCTTCCTGGCTTGATAATTAAGATCAGAATGAAGTATTCCGCTAACTATAAAATTAACGAAATCAGCATACCAGGGGAGTTTCGAAGACTTCCTGCCGCCATGGCTGTTGCGGCAGCGATTGCGGCAGCAAAGAGTTGCTCATCTGGGAAGGTCTCCAGTATGTATGTCTCATCTAGTGGTAGACTCTGTCCCTTCTCCAACCTTGACAAGTGGTCTGCTACTTGGTTTTCTGTCCCTTTTTTGTCCTTGATCTCAAGGTCGAATTCTTGTAATAGCAAGATCCACCGTATCAATCTAGGCTTTGCGTCCTTCTTTGCGAACAAATATTTCAGGGCAGAATGGTCTGTGTGCACTATTACCTTCGTCCCAAGTATGTAAGAACGAAACTTGTCAATGGAGAATACCACAGCTAATAGCTCCTTTTCTGTGGTGGTGTAATTCACTTGGGCGTCATTCAGTGTCTTACTGGCATAGTATATAACATCAAATAGCTTATCTCTGCGCTGCCCAAGTGCTGCCTCGACAGCATAGTCACTAGCGTCACACATGATCTCAAATGGTTGTGTCCAGTCTGGTGGCTGTACTATGGGGGCTGTTACCAGTTTTTCCTTCAGAACCTTGAATGCTTTAGTACATTCATCATTAAAGTCAAAGGGTCGGTTCTGCTCTAGAAGATGGCATAGGGGCTTGGTGATTTTTGAGAAATTTGCAATGAATCTCCGATAAAAACCAGCATGCCCTAAAAAACTTCTAATGCCCTTGACAGTGGTCGGCGGCGGCAGCTTCTCAATTACTTCTATTTTAGCCTTGTCGACTTCTATCCCACGACAACTAATCTTATGGCAAAGGACTATCCCCTCATCCACCATAAAGTGGCATTTTCCCAAATCAAAACAAGATTTGCTTTTTCACATCTTTCAAGTACCTATTGAAGATTGTCGAGGCAGATCTCAAAATCGTCTCCTAAGACGGAAAATTCATCCATAAAAATCTCAAGGAAGTCCTCCACCATATCGAAGAATATGGCCATCATGCACCTTTGGAAGGTGGCGAGTGCATTACATAATCCAAACGGCATCCTCCTAAAAGCGTATGTTCCATAAGGGCATGTAAAAGTCGTCTTTTCTTGATCCTCCGGTGCAATAGCAATTTGATTGTAAACTGAATAACCATCAAGAAAACAATAGTAAGGTTTTCCCGCTAATCTATCAAGCATTTGATCAATAAAGGGTAAGGGAAAATGGTCCTTTCGGGTAGCTTTGTTAAGCTTCTGATAGTCTATAAAAACCCTCCAACCGGTCACAGTCCTGGTTGGGATTAACTCATTGTTCTCGTTGGTTATCACGGTCATTCCTCCTTTCTTAGGAATGCATTGCACTGGGCTCACCCATTTGTTGTCGGAGATGGCGTAAATAATACCAGCATCTAACCATTTGATTATCTCTTTACGCACTACCTCCTTCATCGCATGGTTTAGCCGCCTTTGGGCATCAATAGTCAGCTTATGATCTTCTTCTAGGAGGATTTTGTGCATGCATAACGCCGGACTAATGCCTTGTATGTTTGTTATCGTCCATCCAATCGCCTTTTTGTGCTGCCATAGCATGCCGATTAGCATGCCGATTAGCATGCCGATTAGCTACCGTTCCAAGAAAAGCATATTTTAACTGCCCTGGTAGGGGCTTAAGTTCTAAGGCAGGTGGCTCAACAGTAGATGGCTTTTGGATTAAATGGTTATCCAAAGTATAATTCAAAGGTTCGAATAACTTACCTGGACGATGGCCTAACCAGTTTACCTCCTTCTGACCTTCAGTATCAGATGTATCAGATTCAGAGGAGTTGATGTCGTCGGTGCTGTCGTGACAGTCCTGTAGGTGGCTGCCGCGGCAGTGACCAAATTTAATATCGTGACAGCCCAACCTGATGCAGGGTTGATCAAAGGTAACCTCAGTGATAGCCTAGCATTCCTCGTCCACATCAGCATGTTTCATCGCTTGGAGAACTGATGAGTGTGTAAAAGTTCTATTATTTACACCCTTTTTAACCTATATATTTTGTTGCATTCAAGCATCATTGCATTGCATTTAGGTTAGTTTACAGCAAAACATCACAAATATATTAAAGGCACGGATTCTACTAAAAGATGGCTTATTTTGTACGTTGCTGCCATAGTTGGCGAAGAAGGCGGGCGCAGGGCAGAGAAGCAGAAGAGCTGAACTGGACAAGCAGACGAAGAGGGCGATTTTGCCATGGATCTGCTGTGACAGCAGATGACGACAGCAAATTAGTGGAGGAAAAGAAAAGTGGACTTCGATAGATAGAGAAAATTATGCTCGTCTGTCGTGTGAAAACCATATATTTTTCCAAGCCCCGGATCAAAAGATATGTCAAGCCAAAGCTCAAGGAGAGGAAATCCCAAGAAACAAGGAAGGCGGCTGAAAAGTAGGATCCTTGGAGATTAAGTCTTTATTAGAATCTTACTTTTAATTAAAGTTGTAATCCTTGTTAACTTAGAATACTTGAGCCCAAAGCTTATATAAGGGCATAGATTTTAACCTAGGATATATCATACCCCATAACCGATAACCAAACCCCTCCGCTGTTTACCCGCCGTCGACATGTTCTAAAAACCCTCTAGGGCCACGGGTTGATTTGTAAAGTAGTTGCAAGGGTTATTCTGTTTTAGGATTTTCCATGTTCAATAAAATAAACTTCAAGTTCTCTTATTTTGGTTATTAATATCTTGCAAGAGCATCGAGAGAGAATTATGAGATTATCCATTTACTTAGCATCGGAAGAGTTAAGTATACGAAAGAAATAAGAGCAAGTTCTCTAGTTTATAGTTGAACTATCTCGTGCCTAGGGATAGGGCGAGGTTAAGTGGCTAAAGAAGAATTCATACACATCGATGTTCATCCTTCGATTCACGCCGGGAGGTATCATCAAGACGTGATCATCGACAGACTTGGACTTAGGGATAGGCCAAGGCAAATCTGAGATTCTTGCCAAACTTGGAGTACTGAGTTGGTGTGTTTGCTTCCGCGACGACCAACGGACAGCTGCCGCGACAGGTGCTACCGCGACAGGCGCGATGACAGAATTGGAGTTCCTAAGCATTGCAATACTTGCACTACTGAGCAATTCAATACCAGCCCATTCTCTCTATCTTAATATTCCAACTCTTTTATTTACGTTTTTCCTTATTATTTTCGTGACAATTCTCTCAATTATTTCCTTTACTTTCGTGCAGTGAACTAAGGTGAAGCTATTAGCCCAATCCCTATGGAGACGATATCCGATACTTCGTATCACTTTTCTACTTGCGTCGTGTACACTTGCACTACAATTGTGATAGACTCTTTTACACGCAACAAGTTTTTGGCGCCGTTGCCGGGGATTGGCAACATAACTACACCTTTCTTTTATTGCACTTTTAGTTTTTGTTTTTGTTTTAATTATTCTTTTCTTTTATTTTTCTTTGGTACTTTTAACTCTCGCTTTTCACGAGGTTTTCTTGTTTATGCGCAGATCTAAAAGAGGTGAAGATCGTGAGTATCCATTAGATCCAGAAATCGAACGTTCATTCAATATCAAGAAACAACTTCGCCACCTTTTAGCCAGAAACGAGTATCTTGAGGAACAGCTAGAGAAGATGGCCCGTAACCCGCCCGCTGGTGGTGGTATACCGCCTGTCGACGACCCGCCTGCGGCAGATGGACGACGGTCCTGTCGTGACTACATGTTGAACGATCATGTATAGCTGGAGACCACGCTGCCAGATATTGGTGTTGATAACTTCGAGCTTAAACCTGTCATGTTTAGTATGATCAACAATGTCGGGCAGTTTAGTGGTGCTGTGACAGAGGATGCTAGGGAGCATCTAAAAATGTTCCAGGAGATTTGTGGTTCGTTTAGACTACCAGGAGTTAATCCGGAGATACTGAGGCTTCGGTTATTCCCTTATTCATTGAGGGACAGAGCTAAAACTTGGTGGAATAAACTTACGCCGGGTTCAATCATAACTTGGGCAGATTTGTCTCATGATTTTTTATCACGTTTTAATCCTTCGTATTTATCTGAGCGATTACATAATGAAATTGCTACTTTTCAACAGGAAGATGACGAGCCGATGCACGAGGCCTGGGACAGATTTACTACTCTTCTACGGAACTGCCCAATGCATGGATTCCTCGTCTGGAATCAAATAACAAAGTTTTATAATTCTGCCAACTTACAAACTCGCATTCGAATTGATTCTGCAGCAAATGGACTATTATTGGATAAAGATCCGGACGAGGCACTGCAAGTTTTGAAAAATCTGGCCAAGAATGAGGAGCAGTTTCTGACTGCGAGAAGAGGGGTAAACGAGTACTTGCTGTCAAGGATCATGAATCCGACAGCACTATGAAATCACAGGTAGCATTCCTTACTAAAGCAATGAAAAGGTTATTGAATGATGATGGATTACAAGGATTTGCTGTTGAGGAAGTTTGTAACATCTGTGAGGGAAATCATAGTCGGGATGAGTGCCCAATACAAGTAGAAGAGGGAAAATATGTTGGAAACTACAAGCCGAATTATAATTCCAACAGTTATAATCCCAATTGGAGGAAGGATCCCAAATTTTCCTGGAGTAATCCTAATAATGCCCTGAATCTTCAAGCACACAATCAGAATCAGGGAGGACCTAGATTGCTAACACGACAACAACTACCGCCGCAACTGGCGCTGCAGCAGCAACAACAGCCACCACCTGCCACGAGCAGTATATTGGAACAGACTGTGGCCACCTTTATGTCTCAGACAGGTACTTATATGGAGAATATGAATCAGTTTTTCAAGAAGACAGAAACCTTTATGGATAAAACCGAGATGAGGATGACAAATCATGAAGCTACTTTGAAATCTCTGGAGACACAAATGGGTCAGGTTTCCCAACATATTAAGTCAAGGCAAAATGGAGGATTCCCTAGCAATACTAAAAATGCTAGACCACCCACACATGAGCAATGTAAGGCAATTACTACTAGGAGTGGGAAGAAACTACCAGGGCCAGAAAAAGAAGCTGAAACAGAAAAGGAACCTGCCTTGGATAAACCTGCCGAGGAAGCTGCCCCGACAGGTGATAAACAGAGTGCTGGCGATGAGCTTGTCACGACAGCAGAAGCGACAGAGGAGAAAAAGGATGATATTCGTCCTCAGATTCGTATGCAGTGGGAAGGGTGTATTGCTGATTATTGTCCTCCACCACCTTTTCCTCAACGGATACAGCAAGCTAAGCATGAATCTCAACTTAAAAAGATTTATGATATTTTTAAGCAGGTTCATATTAATATTCCGCTGTTAGATGCCGTTAGGGAGATGCCCGATTATGCTAAATTTCTCAAGGATGTTATGTCGAAAAAATATAAACTTGGGGAGTTTGAAACTGTAAAGATGACAGAAGGTTGCATGAGCATTCTTCATCGGCAGCCACCCCAGAAAAATAAGGATCCGGGGAGCTTCATCATCCCTTGCGTAATCGGAAATAAATTTGTGGGTAAGGGACTTTGTGATCTTGGTGCTAGTGTTAATTTAATGCCAAAGTCTATTTTTCAGAAATTAGGTATTGGAAAGGCGCGGCCCACGACAGTAACTCTGCAGCTGGCAGACCGCTCTTATGTTCATCCGGAAGGAAAAATCGAAGATATTTTGGTAAGAGTGGATAAATTTATTTTTCCTGCTGACTTTCTTATTTTAGATTGTGAGGCAGACGAAAACGCACCAGTCATCCTTGGGCGACCCTTCTTAGCCACGGGAAGATCACTGATTGATGTGGAGAAAGGAGAACTCACCATGCGAGTGAACGATCAAGAGATTAAGTTGAATGTTCTTGTTGCGTGTAAAAGAGTCTATCGCAATTGTAGTGCAAGTGTACACAACGCAAGTAGTAAAGTGATACGAAGTATCGGATATCGTCTCAACAGGGATTGGGCTAATAGCTTCACCTTAGTTCACTGCACGAAAGTAAAGGAAATAATTGAGAGAATTGTCACGAAAATAATAAGGAAAACGTAAATAAAAGAGTTGGAATATCAAGATAGAGAGAATGGGCTGGTATTGAATTGCTCAGTAGTGCAAGTATTGCAATGCTTAGGAACTCTAGTTCTGTCGTCGCGCCTGTCGTGGCAGCTGTCCGTTGGTCGTCACGGCAGCAAACACACCAACTCAGTACTCCAAATTTGGCAAGAATCCCAGATCTGCCTTGGCCTATCCCTAGGTCCAAGTCTGTCGATGATCACGTCTTGATGATACCTCCCGGCGTGAATCGAAGGATGAACACCGATGTGTATGAATTCTTCTTTAGCCACTTAACCTCGCCCTATCCCTAGGCTTGAGATAGTTCAACTATAAACTAGAGAACTTGCTCTTATTTCTTTCGTATACTTAACTCTCCCAATGCTAAGTAAATGGATAACCTCACAATGCTCTCCCGATGCTCTTGCAAGATATTAATAACCAAAATAAGAGAACTTGAAGTTTATTTTATTGAACTTGGAAAATCCTAAAACAGAACAACCCTTGCAACTACTTTATAAATCAACACCGTCGACATGTTCTAAAAACCCCTAGGGCGAGGTTAAGTTGCTAAAGAAGAATTCATACACATCGGTGTTCATCCTTCGTTTACCTGCCTTCATTTTTTTTCTGTCATTTGCATTGAGGGCAATGCAACCCTCGAGTTTGGGGGTGGCAACCCTCCATTTTAATGGAGTCTTAGTACATCTTTAATTAATTGTTGTGTCTTTTATTCTAAAAAACAGAAAAGACTAAAACTGTTGGCTTAAAACTGTGAAGTAAACTTACCTGTCATGACAGCTCTGTCGTGGCAGCATCTTTAGGACAGTTTAAGGAGAAGTTTAGAGCCTTTCTATAGTTATGAAAAAACTTAAACAACATTGTGACCATTATATTGCTTAGATCTCTTTTAGCCAAACTAGAATAGGAAGCTTAGTACTTGAATAGCCCCTAGGGGTGCCTAACACTGGCTCTAGGAAAGAAGTTTAGCAAAAGAAACTCAAAAACCTAGAGGTGCCCGAAACCAGCTCTAGAAAGCTAACTAGAGGTGCCCAAAATTGGCTCTAGTAAAACTTAGCTTGAAAATAAAAACAAAAGAAGCATGAAAATGTGTCTTCAAGAAAATAAACTTTGGCATAAAAAGTCGAGTTAAAAAGCATAATATTCTAGTGAAACTAAGAGAGTCTTAGCATATAACTGTTCACAAGCATGCACACACTGCACGAGGACTATAGTGAGATTCCGGACAGATCCTAATCTTTTCGACAGGTTGCTGCCGTCACAGAGAATGAGCGACGGGTAAGGGACAGTTCATTGTTTGAAAGCCAACACAAAAATATTCTTTTTCTTTTAGGTCTTAATTGCTTGAGGGCAAGCAAAAACTTGAGTTTGGGGGCGTGTTGAGTGTGTAAAAGTTCTATTATTTACACCTTTTTTAACCCATATTTATGCCGCATTCAAGCATCATTGCATTGCATTTAGGTTAGTTTACAACAAAACATCACAAATATATTAAAGGCACGGATTCTACTAAAAGATGGCTTATTTTGTAGGTTCCTGCCATAGTTGACGAAGAAGGCGGGCGCAGGGCAGAGAAGCAGAAGAGCTGAACTGGACAAGCAGACGAACAGGACGATGCTGCCATGGATCTGCCGTGACAGCAGAGGACGACAGCAAATTAGTGGAGGAAAAGCAAAGTGGACCTCGATAGATAGAGAAAATTATGCTCGTCTGTCGTGTGAAAGCCATATATTTTTCCAAGCCCCAGATCAAAAGATATGTCAAGCCAAAGCTCAAGGAGAGGAAATCCCAAGAAACAATGAAGGCGGCTGAAAAGTAGGATCCTTGGAGATTAAGTCTTTATTAGAATCTTACTTTTAATTAAAGTTGTAATCCTTGTTAACTTAGAATACTTGAGCCCAAAGCTTATATAAGGGCATAGATTTTAACCTAGGAGAAATCATAACCCATAGCCGATTTCCCTTTAAACCGACAACCAAAAACCCTCCGCCGTTTACCCGCCGTCGTTATGTTCTAAACCCCCCCTAGGGCCACGGGTTGTTTTGTAAAGTAGTTGCAAGGGTTGCTTTGTTTTAGGATTTTCCAAGTTCAATAAAATAAACTTCAAGTTCTCTTATTTTGGTTATTAATATCTTGCAAGAGCATCGGGAGAGCATTGTGAGGTTATCCATTTACTTAGCATCGGGAGAGTTAAGTATACGAAAGAAATAAGAGCAAGTTCTCAAGTTTATAGTTGAATTATCTTGTGCCTATGGATAGGGCGAGGTTAAGTGGCTAAAGAAGAATTCATACACATCGATGTTCATCCTTCGATTCACGCCGGGAGGTATCATCAAGACGTGATCATCGACAGACTTGGACCTAGGGATAGGCCAAGGCAGATCTGGGATTCTTGCCAAACTTGGAGTACTGAGTTGTTGTGTTTGCTGCCGCGACGACCAACAGACAGCTGCCGCGACAGGCGCGACGACAGAATTGGAGTTCCTAAGCATTGAATTACTTGCACTACTGAGAAATTCAATACCAGCCCATTCTCTCTATCTTGATATTCCAACTCTTTTATTTACGTTTTCCTTATTATTTTCGTGACAATTCTCCCAATTATTTCCTTTACTTTCGTGCAGTGAACTAAGGTGAAGCTATTAGCCCAATCCCTGTGGAGACGATATCCGATACTTCGTATCACTTTACTACTTGCGTCGTGTACACTTGCACTACAATTGCGATAGACTCTTTTACACGCAACAGTTTGTAAAATAGTTTATTGTTGTTGATAAATGATTATATTGGCAAGTGATGCTAAATGATTTTTGGTTACTTTAATTAGATATAGATAGCCAACTATATGATTGGGTGCACCGTGAATAAAGTCGCCTTGGATGTTGAGGCTAAGATCACAACGATGGATGGTTTAATCATGTGTGTGAAATCTTGTGGTTTGTGTCTAGTGTTCTCATTAGTGGAATTATAAAACTACCGATGAGTGATGTTGAGGGGTTGTGATTGTGCCATTAATCTCCATCACGGGTGTTGAGGGGTTATGATTGTGCCATTAAACTCCACCTTGTGAATCAAATAGTTTGTATAAAGCGTGTGGGACAACGCTTGTAATCTGCGTATCCAATTGTGTCAAGAGTGTTGTAACACCCCAAATTTGGGCTTAGAAGTTTAGGGTCTGAACCGGACCGGTCTAAGAAACGGTTCGAATATAAAAGGAGGTTTTAGGGAACACCTAGTTCAAGATGCTTTAAAAATATAGAAAAATATCTAAAAATCCTCATTTAATATATAAAAGTGAATGGTGAAATCAATTTTACAAAATGAAGTTTGAAAATATTACATTTCGGTGTAGTGACCAAATCACAATTTTTGCAAAAGTGAAATAGTGACTGTTTTGTAAAGGATTGAAACTTTAAATCTTTAAGGAGCTAATTTACCCAAAATGTTTTTCTCCAGATTTTTCCTTAATTTGGGTAATTTTATTAATGTTTTAATTAAAGGAAGTGAGGTTTAATTAAATGAGAAACTAACTTTGATTATTCATAACTACTTTTCACAAATTTTCCCTCTCTTCATTTTCTCTCAAATTCCTTTCAACCAAACACATTTCTCCAGAAAATTTACTTTGATTTTACACTTCATTTGATGGGATTTCAATTCCTCTTTGATTCCTAATCAATCTTCCATCAAATCTATTTGTTTTCTACATTGAATTTTCATGGAAACTTGCCCAAATCAAGGAGAAATCACCATTTAGAGGTAAGTTTGTTCTTCTCCTCTACATACTCAGTTCTTTACTGAAATTCCCAAGTTGTTAATCCTTTATTAAATTTTTACGAATGGTTTTAGTGTTGGAAACAAGATTTTGGCTTAAAACTTAAGATTTTGGAAGAGATCTTGGAAATTTTCGTGGATCTTGGTTAGGATCTGTTTTGAGGTTGTTTTCTAATGTATTTGGATGTTAATTGATGTTACAAATGAGGTTTTATCAATCAAATTCCGAATAGGTTTGCTTTCCTAAGTTTTGCTTGCTAGAATGGTGGTTTTTAGGGTGGTTTTGGTGATATGTTGTTGCTGGAGGTATAAGGTCATGTTTATGTTGCTTTTTTATGTTAATTGATGTTTATAAAAAGTTAGAATTGATAGATCTTGGTTGGGCTTTGTTTTGGGAGAGTTTGGAGGTGATTTCGGTTGTGTTTGGTAGCCGAAATGAGGTTCTTGGGTAGAGCAGCGAGTTGGGATGTGTTGCTGGTGATTTTAATGCATGGTGATGCATTGGTTACATTTTTGCATGTTTAAATAATGTTGAGAGTTTTGTATGCTTGGAAGGCTTGTTGGCTAGCAAAGTTTTGTGTATCGGTGAGTGGAGGTTTTGGGAGCTTAGTTTAAGTCTAAAAAACTTAGCTAAGCTCAAGAGTAAGTTATCGGAAAAACTCCCTCGGATGTGCCATGTAGTGGCTTGATGCATTGGTTACATTTTTGCATGTTTAAATAATGTTTTGAAAGCATGTTTTTAGCATGGTTAATGATGGTTTTGAAAGCCATGTATTGAAGGATGCTCAAGGTAAGAGATTCTTGGTTTGACATATTGTAAATATGGATTTGATGCATAGTGATGCATGGTGTTAAATGGCTTTTCTTAATGCTTTAAAACAGTGAATTGTTGATGTTATATGATGTATATTGGCAAGTGATGTAATGGTTTTAATGTACTTGAATCAGATATAGTTAGCCAGCTATAGGATTGGGTGCACCATGAATAAAGTCGCCTTGGATGTTGAGAGGTTGAGATTGTACCGTAAACTCCATCCAAGTACCCTAACGAGTGAGGTAAGATCACAACGGTGGTTAAAAGTCCGTGTGTGGATCTAAGTTCACAACGGTGGTTAAAAGTCCGTGTGTGGATCTTGTGTTATGTGTCCCTTGCTCTCGTTAGTGGAATTATACAACTACCGATGAGTGATGTTGAGGGGTTGTGATTGTACCGTTAAACTCCATCACAGGTGTTGAGGGGTTGTGATTGTACCGATAAACTCCACCTTGTGTTGTTCGGTAGTGTGTATGAAGCGTGTAGGACAACGCTTGTAATTCGCGTATCCGATTTTGTTTTGTGTTGTAAATGGTTATGAATTATCACTTGAAAGCCAATATAATATATTTGAATGTAAGGAAGCGAGAGATGCTTGAGAATGATGCAAGGTTGCATGGGAAATATGTAAATGATACATGAATGCATGTGATACTTGTAAAGCGTGAGCAAAAGTATATCTTCTATTGTTAATGGTGCAAATGTGCTTAGAACCTCATAAGTGCATTGAAGTCTTGTGAAGGCTTGTTTGAAAAAGGCACGTAATGTAAATGTTGCTTTTGTAGTTCATGTGTTTTGAATTTGTCGAATGCATGAGGTAGTTAGAAGGAACAATTGGTTTTCAAAAGGTATTTTGCTTTGAAATGATCATCAAGCATGAGAAAATTATGGTGTGAAGTGGAAGTGATTTCCAAGGAAATTGAGTTAAACTTTGCATGAAGTGTTCATGCATGGAAATGTTTAAATGATGGTATTTGCAAGAATGTGGTTTGGGGTGAGTTGTTTAGCATTTCAAAGTTAAAGGTTGGTTTTCATGTTGAGCAATGCATGATTTAAAGCAATATTGTTTCAAGGAGGTTTTCAAACAATGCTTTGGTTTATTGAATTGTATCTACATTTAAAGAAGGTTTTATGATTCGCTGCATTGATGGTGTTTTGGTTTTGAGCATTCCTCACTAAGCATTATGTGCTTACGCTCCTTTTTGTCCATCAATGCAAATATTTGAAGTTGGGACATCAAGAAGCAAGGGATTCAAGAAGAGCTCAACTTGAGAAGTATGTCTTGGTTATAGCTATAGACAATAAAGGCAATGGGGGGGGGGGAGTCTTTTATGTTGTTGTGTAATGAGTTTGTGTATGTTGAACATGTTTGGTTTATGGTTTGAACCTTGTTGTTGATCGCTTTGCCATATTTGAATCTTCTTCTACATAGGTTGATATGCTATGCTCTTTAATTAAAAGCAAGATCATGTGTTGGATGTGATGAATGAGTAGGTGTGCTTAATGTTTGTAATGTATCTAGTCTTTGATGAAATTTGATAGTTATAATGTTTATCTTGTTGATGATGTGTTTTGGAATGATTCCAATTATGTTTGATGGTGTTTTGAAGTGAAAAACCAGAAGTTTCTGCTGTCTCTGGACAAGGTGTATCGAAACACCCTTAGCTGTTTCGAAACGGGTGCATGAAATGGCCTGGGCGTTTCGGAACGACTAGAAGTGTTTCGAAACACTTTGGCTACTGGAAGTGTCCGTTTCTGAAATGGTTTTGGAACATACCCGCGTATCGAAACTGTTAACACCGTTTCGAAACATGCGTATGACACAGGTGTTTCTATACGGGTGTCAGTGTTTCGAAACGGGTGACCGTTGGACAGATTCTGCATGCTTTACATTTTAGTCCTGAAAGTTGTAATTGCAATTGCTTGAACTTGAGAAGTCTTTTTAAGCTTAAATTTGGCAAAGAGACTTGTAATATGATTAATTGAGGTTTGGTAAAACTAAAATCTTGAAAGTCTTTTTATTTTCCAAAATTTACATTTTGGTCCCTAAAAGTGTATGTCTTGCAATTGAGTCCTTAAACGTTTCCGATCGTTGTGCTTTTCTCTTCCAAGGTTTTTGGGCTTTCACATAGGTTTAATGCGCATCTAGAGAAGTTTAAAAAGAAAAAAAGGGTCGTTAATCAAGGTTGACTTTCAGGTTGACTTTTGTTTTCCCCGTGTGATCTTCGTAGTTCGGGTCTAGCGTCTAGGCCGGGCTAAGGGGGTTACAAGTGTTGTGTTTTGAGATGGTTCTCGATGTTGATCACTTGCGAGCCAATATAATGATGTTGATATAATGAATTAATGATGAACATTTGTTTTGTGAAAGCATGTGATGCTTGAGAATTATGCTTGGATGCATATGATGCTTGGATTAAGCATGAGCAAAGGTTTTTGCTGCTGTGATTAAAGATGCTATGAGCATGTGGTTTTGGAAATGGAAATGATGTTTAAAGTGCATGTTTTAAAAGAAGGCATATGTTTTCAAAGAATGATAATTTGGTTTTATAAAATGCATTGATGAATGTTTTATTGTTAGCGGTCCTCGCTAAGCTTTATGCTTACGCTCATTTGTGTCATCAATGCAGAGATTTGAGCATCTTTGGCAGCAAGAGAGCAAGGGGCATCCAAGTGGTTTTTATTTAAGCAAAGCATGTGATTTACTTTAGTGTAATAAGAGTCAATGGGAGGGATTTCCACTCATAGTTTGTTTGGTGATGTGAAACACCTTTAGCATGTTTGATTGGTGTTTTGGGACTTGTAAATGGTCTCTTTATGGTTTGCGGTCTTATATTTGGTTTTTAGCTATGCTATGGTTTATGTTTAAAAGTATGCGTAGGAAGTTATATACCCTTCATGGATTGTTATGCTTACTGCTTGACTTGTGAGTAGAAGTTGATGCATAAGTGTATGGGATATTAGTTATAACATGTATGGATGTTTTGGACATGTTTAGTTGATGTTAATTGTTGTTCTGTGGCTGTTAGAAGTGTTTTTCTGATATGCATATCTATACTCGAGATTGAGTATCGATACACTAAGGCATTTCGCAGGCAAATCAATACATGGGTATCAATACGGATTGCCCGCGTATCGATACACCTAAGCAAAACTTGAAGGTCGTACCGATACGTGGGGAAGCGTATCGATACCTTTTTTCCCAATATTAGTTACTTCCTTCCCGCGTATCGATACAGGCCAGGGTGTACCGATTCCGAGCCGTTAATTTCTGTTAAAAGTATCTTTAAATATTATGAAATGTTGCATTGTGGTCCCTGTATGTTGCTTGTTCAATTGGTTGAGTTTGGGTGATCCGTTTGTGATGAATTTTGACATGGAAGCATGTTACATGACTAATTAAGGATTGGTAGTCTTAAAATTGGGCTAGTTCCTGTAATTCTCAGAAATTACATTTTGGTACCCAAAAGTTAAATGTTTGTAATTGAACCCCTAATCAATCTCTGATCGATGTGCTATTTTCTTCTAAGTGTTTTGATGAACTCATAGGATCTTAATGTGCATCTAGAGAAGATAAAAAAGGGTTGTTAATTGAAGTCAGCTTTAACGAGTTGGCTTCAATTTTCCCCGTGTAATCTTCTTAGTTTGGGTCGGGCGTCTTGGCCGAGCTAAGGAGGTTACATTTGTTTGTATCAGAGCCAGGTTACGAAAGAATTGGGGATGATGGCAAGTGAAATTGGTATGTTTTAATGTTCGATTCAATGTTAAATGGCATGTTGTTGGAAAAATCGTGTTTTTGGTTGAATAGTGGTGTTTATGCCATGCTTGGTTGTTATGAATCATATGGGAGTTAAATATTATTGTATGTTTCTGATTGCGGATAATGTAAAGCATGATGATTGTGATACGCTATTGTATACTATGTTATGCTTGAGAGAAATCGGGGTGCCCATTGCCATGTTACACTAGTTGAATGCTTTAAATTGGTTTGTGAACTTGGATCCTTGCTTGAGGCTGGCCTAAATCATGGTTTGATTTGTTTTTGTTATTATACCTTGTTAAAATAACACAATGGGTCCGAGGAGAGAGTTTAGATCGAATACGATCTTGCATGCGCCTGAGTAGGGTAATCAGGGGGTTGAGAACCTAGTTGATGAGACTCTACCTCTGCTACCCCACCTGGAGGTGGAGAGCCGGAGCAAAATGGACAAGCTGGTCCAGGAATGGGTGATCTAGCGCCACTAGTTTAGGCGATCACCGAAATGTTTCAGGCTGCGGTAGCTAGGGCGCAAGTCCAGCCACCTGCAGCTGAGCAGGTGGGTTTGCCTTTGGAAAGGCTGAGGAATTTGGGAGCTGTTGAGTTCCATGGTATGTCTCCTGAGGCATCAGAGGCATGGTTAGCTAGTACGATCCGCATTATGGATCGAATGTGATGTAGTGATGTGCGCAAGCTGAGATGCGCAAGCTGTTGAGTTACATGGTATGTGTCCTGAGATCCGCTGGTTTGAAGCCCAATGAGGTGGATTGGGAATTCTTTCGAAGCGCCTTTAAGAAAAAGTATCTTGGTGTGTGATAATTGGATAAGAAGAAGCACGAGTTTATGTCGCTTGTGCAAGGAAATCTTTTTGTAGCTAAGTACGAGGTCCAGTTTGTACGTTTAAGCCAGTATACCCCTCAGTTGATGCCAAGTGATAGGCAACGTTGGGATCGCTTCAGGTATGGGCTTGTACAGGAAGTGAAGACCTTTATGTTAGCCACGAACTGCACAGATTTTGATGTGCTCGTATGTCGGGCTAAGGACATCGAGCAGAGCTTGGGTATGTCATCTCGAGGTGGTGGCTCTAGCTCTGGTAAGAGGGTTGTTGATTATAGTTCCGGAGGTGGACGGAACAAAATAGGCCGAGATAGGAAGCATCAGCCTGATGCGAGGCGAGGTGCTCCAGGACAGGGTGGATAGGCTCATGGTGGACGAGTGAGGTTCGAGCAGCACACGTGCTGGACGTGTGGATCGAGGGATCATCTGAGGTGAGATTGTCCATGTATGGCTAGAGAGGCAAAAGCTCATGTTGTGGTGACAAGGAATTCTTGCTGGACCTATGGTTCAGCTGATCATATGAGGCGTGAGTGTCCTCTGTTGGCTGGTGGAGGTCAGAGATGTGGACATGTTGTGGCTGCACCTCAGAGAGGTCGTGGGCACGGCTGAGGTAACTTTTGAAGGAGGTAAGAAGGTCATAGAGGTATCGCTCATGTTGTAACAGTGCTGCCTGAGGGAGGCGGTCCTGCGAAGGTCTATGCTCAGCGCGCGGGGCGCAACGACACTGATGTTATCGCAAGAACCTTTGTTCTACAGTCTTTATCATTGTTGACACTGATTGATTTTGGATCCACGCATTCTTATATCTTGAGTGAGCATGCACATTTGCTTGACATACTTGTTGAGTTGTTAAGAGTAAGAATGCAAGTGACTAGTTCATTTGGCGAGACTGTAGTCACAAGGAAGTTGTATAGGAGATGCCCTTTGTCTGTGCAAGGTCATGTTTTTCCCGTGGATTTGATGGAATTACCTTTTTATGGATTCAATGTGATTCGTGGTATGAATTGGTTGTCTGAGCATAGAGTAGTCGTCGAGTTTGATGCTAAGCGAGTCACCTTAAAGCATGTTGATGATTATGAGGTGGTGATAGTAGACGAGAATGTGAAATTCTTGTCTAATGTTGTTTCAACATTGGAAGAAAGATGTATGCTAAGGTTGGGTTGTGATGCCTATCTCGCATATGTGATGAATCATGTTGCAAAGGATGTACGTATGCAAGACATCAAAACCATTCGCAATTTTCCGAAAGAGTTGCATGCGTTGCCGCAAAACGGGGAAGTTGAGTTTGGTATCGAGTTGTATGAGAATACGACTCCAATGTCCATTGCTCCTTATCAAATGGCACCTAAATAGCTGAAAGAGTTGAAGATGCAACTTTCAGGAGTTGCTTGATCGAGGGTTCATTCGACCGAGTGTATCACCTTAGGGTGCGTCGGTGTTGTTTGTAAAGAAGAAAGATGGGACAATGCGAATGTGTATAGATTATCGACAATTGAACAAATTGACGATCAAGAATAAGCATCCCTTGCCAAACCATACATTTTCTAACATACTCGGCGACATCTTTCTTCAATCCCACCCAATAGTACTAATCCTTCAGATCATGATACATCTTTGTATTACCAGGGTGCATAGCAAAAGGACTACTATTAGCTTCGGTCAAAATAGTGCGCCTCAACTCAACATCATTCGACACCACTATCCGACTTCCAAAACATAAAACACCATCATCATTAAAACAGAAATCCGATGGCCTATCTTCAGCAATATCCTGAACATGTGGCACCAAAAAATCATCCAACAATTGTTTGTCCTTTATCAACTTGATTAGAGATGGTTTCACTTGCAATTCAGCAACAAGACCACCATCTCGCGATATACTCAAGCTAGCAAACATCGCTCTTAACTCCACCGCCACTTTCTTGCTCAAAGCATCAGCCATAACATTGGCCTTCCCCGGATGATACTCGATCGTTAGATCGTAATCCTTTAGCAACTCCACCCAACGTCAATGCCTAAGATTCAAATCCTTCTGAGACATCAGATACTTCAAACTTTTATGATCCATGTACACAGTACACTTCTCACCATAGAGATAATGTCGCCAAATCTTTAGAGCCAAAACCACTGCAGCCAACTCAATGTCATGCGTAGGATAATTGCGCTCATGCACTTTCGAATGTCGCGATGCATAAGCCACCACCTTACCCTCTTGCACTAACACACACCCTAAACCAACATAGGATGTGTCACTATACACCACAAACTCTTTTCCAGATTCAGGTTAAACTAAGATAGGAGCTTGCGTCAAAGTTGCTTTTAGCTTCTCAAAAGCATGTTGTCTCGCATCCGTCCACTCATACTTAATATCCTTTTGCAACCACTTCGTCAAAAGGGCAACAATATAAGAAAATCCATCCACAAACCTCCGGTAGTAACCTGCCAACCCAAGGAAACTACGAACTTCATGAACGGACTTAGGAGGCTTCCAATTCATCACTGCCTTAACTTTCTGGGGATCAACTCGAATCCCTTTCGCCGAAACCACATGACCAAGGAAAACAACTTCCTTAAGCAAAAACTCATATTTGCTCAGCTTAGCATAAAGCCGATTTTCCAACAGCGCTTGCTAAACAATCCTCAAAAGACCTTCATGCTCCTCCTCAGTACGAGAGTACACAAGGATATCATCTATGAACACCACAACAGACTTGTCCAGGAATTCATGGAACACCCTATTCATCATATCCATGAAAGTAGTAGGAGCATTCGTCAATCCGAACGGCATCACAGTGAACTCATAATGCCCATATCTTTTTCTAAAGGCTGTTTTCAGCACATCCAGTAACCCCCTTAACCCGGGCTAGACGGTTGACCCGAATGAAGAAGTTTACACGGGGAAAACCAAAGTCAACCCGAAAGTCAACCTTGTTTAACAACCCTTTTTTTCTTTTTAATCTTGTCTAGATGCATATTAACCTTAATCATACACTCGAGAACAACATACTCGAAAACCACAGCAGACGGACAACGATCAGGGACTCAATTGCACAACAATCAAACTTAGGGACCAAATTGTAAATTTTAGAAAATTAGAGGACTTAATCAGTTTTAAGGTTACCAATATGAAATTAATCATATTTCATGCTTCTCTGCCAAATTTCAACTCAAACGGACACCTCAAACTCAACCAATTGCATATACAAACATTGGGACCAAAACACAAGGATTTCAAAACATAAAACCGTCAATTTCAGTGCCCAACGGTCGGGTGTTCCGAAATGGGGATGACCCGTTCCAAAACGTGGGACCGTTCCGAAACAAGTTTCAGAACAAGGCTCGGTAGTGGCAAAACCGTTCCGGAACGACTCTTCCCGTTTCGAAACGCCGAGGCCATTTCAGGCCCTCTGTTCCGGAACGGTAGCACCTGTTCCGAAACGTGCTGCCCAGAATTGCAGATTTTTGCTGGTTTAATACACAAATGAACCATCAAACACATTCCAAAGGCAACCAAATCATACCAGCAAGTCATTCAACACTCAATAAACATATTAGCATCAACCAATCTCAATCTTAGCTTCGATTTAAGAAAAACCCAATTCTATAGGCATGCATCCTATTTAGACAACCATGAAACCTTCAAATCACCAAAACCAAAACCATAGGCCATTTACATGTTCCAACATCACCAAAAGCATAAAACCAACTTAGGGAGTCCAAAACATCTCCCCAAAACACAATTTGAGTTCCCATTGCCAAATGTCAAAAGCTAAACAAGTTATGAAAATTGTCACCATACATGAGCTTAAGCTTCCACTTAGATTCTTGACCACCTTGCTGCCCCTTTAAGCACTTCAATGTTCTGCATTATTGGTTTAAGAAAAAGAGAGAGCGTAAGCACATAGCTTAGTGAGGAATGCTCAATTAAAACATCACAATAATGCATTTATAAAAACACTTTTACAAAGCTTTTAGTTTCAAAGCAACATTCATCAAACAATTATGCTTACAAACCAAGCATTTCATACTTCAATCCATCATCATGTCATATTGGCTTACAAGTGATCATCCATAACATTTTTCAATTCAAAACACAATCGACAATCGGATACGTGGATTACATGCGTTGTCCCATACGCTTCATACACACTACCAATATCAAGGTGGAGCATGGTACAATCACAACCCCTCAACACCCGTGATGGAGACTACGGTACAATCACAACCCCTCCACATCACTCATTGGTAGTTGTATAACATCACTAACGAGGTCACGGGACATACAACACAAGATCCACACATGGACTTTTAACCACCATTGTGATCTTACAATACACAAGGTTCACACATGGACTTTTAACCACCATTGTAACCTTAACAATACACAAGGTCCACACATGGACTTTTAACCACCACTGTGACCTTAACACAAGACCCACACATGGACTTTTAACCACCATGGTGTTCTTAACCATCTCGTTAGTGTACTTGGATGGAGTTTACGGTACAATCACAACCTCTCAACATCCAAGGCGACTTTATTCACGGTGCACCCAATCCTATAGCCGGCTAACTATATCCGATTCAAGTACTTTAAAACCAATACATCACTTGCCAATATACATCATTTAACATCATTAACTCACTGTTTTAAAGCATTTAACAAGCCATTAAATCAACATGCATCACTATGCATTAAAATCACATTTATCAATGTTCAAAACAAGGATCCCTTACCTTGAGCATCCTTCAACACATGACTTATAAAACCAGCAATAAACATGCTAAAATATGCTTTCAAAAACAGATTTAAACATGCAAACAAATCATTTTGCATTCAACCAACTCATGGCTCATCAACAAGAGAGTTTTTCCGAAAACTTACTCTTGAGCTTAGCTAAGTTATTTAGACTATAACTAAGCTCCCAAACCTTCAAAACATTGGCTTCAAAGCTGCAAACAAAACTTCACTCACCGATTCCGTTTCGCAAGCTTGCCGAAACACCAATCAAGCTTCCGGATCAACACCACAAGGATCCGAAGATGTCTCCCATGTTTTAAACACATCAAAGCAGAGGATTAATGCATCATCATGCATTAATATCTTCAACCAAGACACCTAAACTCGCTGCTCACATCAACACTCACATTTCGGCTATCAAACATAACCGAAATCACATCCAAACACCTCTACAACATTACCCAGCCAAGATCCATCAACTCCAATCATTCTTATACATCAATCAACATCCAAAAAGGATCTAATCACGTCCTTATACCTCCAGCTATAGCAGAACATCAAGATCACCCCAAAAACCATCATTAACTCAAGAAAAACTTAGGAAAATCAACCTATTCGGGATTGCATTGATTAAACCTCAATTTCACACTAATTATACATCCAATTTACATCGAAAAGACATCTCAAAACAGTGCCCAATCATTTCATACGAATTTCATCAAAATTAAACCAAATCTTGCATTTTAATGCCAAGATCAAGAACAAATCATTAAAACCTTTAATAAAACTCAAATCAAGGATTGAGAACTTGGGAATTTCAGTAAAGAACTGAGTATTTAGAGGAGAAGGATGTTCATACCTCTAAATGTGAGTTTCTCCTTGTTTAGATCCAAGATTCTTGAAAATTCAATAAGCAAATGCTAAGGTTTTGATGTATGAATGATTAAAGATCAATTGGAGATTGAAATCTCATTTTTAGATGTCAAAATCAGAGGGAAAAAGGCTGGAGAAAAGTGTTTGGGCTGAGAGAAAAGTTGAGAGAAAAGAAATGGAAAGTTTTGAGAAAAGTTACTTATGACAACAAAATATCTAATTCCCTTAAAGATTCAAAGTTTCAATCCTTTTAAAATAGTCACCAACTTTTCAAAAATTACATTTTAGTCACTAACTTGAAATGTCACATTTCGAAGCCTCATTTTGTAAAATTGATTTCACCACTCTCTTATATATAATAAAAGAGAATTTTAAGATATTTTTCCATATTTTTAATGCATCCCGAACTAGGCTTTCCTAAAAATCACCTTTTATATTCGAACCGAAATCCGACTGGTCCGGTCCAAACCCAAAACTTCTAAGCCCAAAATTGGGGTGTTACACATCCACATCCTTCACCTTTAGCTGATAATACCCTGACCTCAAATAAATTTTTGAAAACACAACTGCTCCCCGAAACTGATAAAAATGATCATCAATCCTCGGCAAAGGATACTTGTTCTTGACGGTCAACTTATTCAGCTGACGATAATCAATGCACATCCTCATCGTGCCATCTTTCTTTTTAACAAACAAGACTGGTGCACCCCAAGGTGACAAACTAAGCCGAATAAAGCCACGGTCAAGCAACTCCTGAAGTTGCGTCTTCAACTCTTTGGGTGCCATGAGATAGGGAGCAATGGACACCGAAGTTTTATTCTTGTACAGCTCGATTCCAAATTCAACCTCTCGACTAGGCGACAAACCAGGTAATTCCTTCAGAAACACTCTAGGAAACTCACACACGATTCTTATATCCTGAATGCGAACCTCTTTTGAACTGGGTTCATAACAAAGGCTAGGTAAGCCTCACATCCTAGATGCAACATCCAGCTTGCTTCCAACGTAGACACCACATTAGCTAGAAACTTCACATTTTCTCCCACCACCACAACCTCATAATCATCCGGAAGTTTCAACAAAACTCGCTTGCTCTCGAAATCCATAACGGCTCTATGCTCAACAAGCCAATCCATGCCAAGAATTACATCAAAACCATAGAATGGCAATTCCATAAGATCAACAAGAAACACATGATCTTGCATCTTTAAGGGGCATCTCCTATATAACCTTCTTGTTACAACCGTCTCACCAAAGGAACTAGTCACACACATACCAACATCCAAAGACACAACAGGCAAACCAAGCATTTGAGCATGTTCACGCAATATGTACGAGTGTGTAGATCCATAATCAATTAAAGAAAGTAATGACAAGGATTGCAAAGTGAAGGTACCTGTGATCACGTCTGTGTCATTCCTTCCCTCACGATGGGCATACATTCTAGCCTGGCCGCCACCCTCAGGTTGAACAGCCACCACATGTGCAACATTCCTCCCACCCTCATCTCTACGCTGGAAATTACCACGGCCGCACCCACGACCACTCTGTGGCTCAGTTGCTCTTATCGGAGCCTGCCCATCTCTCAACGGATGAGGACAATCTTTCTTCATATGCCCATGATTACCACAGTTCCAACATGTACCCAGATTACCCCAACACTCACCAGTGTGTCTCCTACCACACCGGTTACACTCATAAGTTCTCAAGAAAGCATTTGGCCCTTGCTGACCTCTTCCAGGGTTAGCACCCCCGCATCTAGCATCAATATGCGACCTTATATCCTTATGCCTCTTATTGCGATCCCTACCAAAATCACGTTCTGCAACTCGCTTTCCCGAGCTAGATCCCCCTGCTCAACTCGCCAAACCAAGATTTTTCTCAATGTCCTTGGCTCTAGTAACCAAGACATCGAAATCAGTATAATTGGCTGCGAGCATATAGGTTTTCACATCCGCCACCAGCCCATAACGGAACCGTTCACATCTTTCTCTCTCGTTAGGAATCAGCTCTGGTGTATATTGGCTAAGGCGAAAAAACTGAACTTCATATTTCGCCACCATCATGCTCCCTTGTACAAGGGACATAAACTCCCTCTTTTCCTCGTCGAGGTAGTGAACTCCCAAATATTTCCACTTGAAAGCATTAGAAAAGAATGTCCAAGGCACTTCATCATCTTTCATTCCCGCAATAGTTATCGTCCACCACGTGTATGCATCACCATGCAACAGGGACACAATACATCCCAACTTCTGTACATTGTTGCAATTCAGCTGTCCAAGTATCCTCTTTGTACTCTCTAACCAAGAATCAGAAGCTTCCGGGGTCAACCCCCTAAACTCAGTCCCTCCCAGACTACGAATACGCTCCAACGACAATCTTACATTAGCACCATCCTGTGGTGCAGCTCCATGAGCTCCAGCTACTGCCGCCTGAAAAGCCCCAACAATAGCTTGTATCAGAACAAACATATGAGGAGAAGCTTGCCCCTGAACCCCCTCGGGTCCAGCAACCCCAGCTCCACCACCACCGGGTGGTCCACCAGGGGGAGGAGGAGGTAGATCCTAAGCAATCTCTACATTCTCATTCACAACCATAGCTCGAGTATTGATTCTAAGCTCTCTACGTGGCCCCATAATAAAACATTGCACTGACAAAATACAACAAACTCAATTAGGCATAATAAGGTAAGTAATCCAAGTACTCAATCTCACTTTTGAAAACAATTCTTCTCATTAGTAATGATATGGCAATGAGATCCCCAAATATACCTCGAACACATCATAGCATCACAATTCCATCTTAAAAGAACCATACATCAATAATCACACATCATGCTTTCACCGCAAAATCACCAACTTTCATAATTATATACAATTGCCACTTACCCAGCCCCAATTATTCGTTAACCTGTCTCTGATACCAACAAATGTAACCCCTTAGCCCAGCCTAGACGATTGACCTGAACTACGAAGATTACACGGGGAAAACAAAAGTCAACCCAAAAGTCAACCTTGATTAACGACCCTTTTTTTCTTTTTTTTTCTTTTCTAAATGCATATTAAGCCTAAGTGATCACTCAGGAAACATAGGAGAGAAGAGCACACCGATCAAAAATCATTTAAGGACTCAATTGCATGAATTACACTTTTAGGGACCAGAATATAATTTTTAGAAAATATAAGAACTTTGCAGAATTTAAGATTACAAATATGTATTTAGTCATATTACATGCCTCTCTATCAAATTTCAACTTAAAAGGACATTCCAAGCTCCAGCAATTGCACCCACAACATTAAGGACTAAAATGTAAAACATGGAAACTTAAAACAATTCAAATCATCATACAATAGTCATCCATTTCGGAACACTGGCCTTCATAAAGAAACGCCCGTATCGAAACGGTGTTGACCGTTTCGGTACTTGGGTGCGTTCCGAGACCGGTATCGAAACATGCCTCTCGAGTAGCCAAAATTTTCTGAAACACCTTCAACTGTTCCGAAACACTATAGCCATTACAGGCCCCTGTTTCGAAACAGTTAAGGGTGTTTCGATACACCCTGCCCTGTAGCAGCAGAAAGTGCTAGTTTTTCACCTCTTAACCTACTCAAACATGCTTCAAAGCATACCATATCATACCATCAACTTGTTTAGCCATTAGAGATTATATTAAGGAAACTTAAGCTAGAGCATGTCATCAAACACATGAACATTCCATCTATATGCATGCTACCTAGCCACAAAACCAAATATAAGATTTCAAACCTCAAACCACCCAAACAAAACCATTTACAAACTCCAAAAGCCACACAAAACTTGATACAAACATAGGGAGTTCCAAAACACATCTCCCAACTACAACCATGGAATCCCATTGCCACATATCAATACTAAAGTATGTAAAACATCACCATACATGAGCTTTGAATTTCCTTGGATGTTCTAAACCTTCTTGCTGCCCAAAAATCACTTCAATTATCTGCATTATTGGTAAAAGAGAGCGTAAGCACATTTGCTTAGTGAGACAAGCTCTAAAGAAAACCAACACAACAATGCATTAATCAAAACACTTTCTCAAAAGCCTTTTTCTACAACATGCTCATTCTATCTCATGCTTGAAAACCGTTTCAAAGCAAATCTCCATTGAAAACACATGTACCTCAATTCTATCTCATGCATTTAAACCAATGCAAATCTCATGGCAAGGTCATACACATGCTTGTGAAAACTAAAGCATTTCATATACAAATCTCATATGCATTTCTCATAGCATAAATCACCTCATCAAAATGTACATGTGAATCAAAAGCATTTTCATATATTATATTGGAATTTCACATCTCATTATTACTCGGATATGGGGATAACTTTATCAAACCCACTAGACACTTCTGGTGGAATCTCACATCATCGTACTCACTTGTCTAGTAAACATAATTTCTGGTGGAATCTCACATCACCGTACTCACATGGCAAAATCTCTCATCACCACAAAGCTTGGGTATTTCACCATGTCCTGCCCGATGGAATGCCCATCATCGGTATCTCCCTTTGGATTGAATCCAAAGAGCACGTACAAATTTTTAGTTTATAGTGCACTCTCATCCTATTGATCGATCAATTATATCCGGTAAGTATCTGATCTTCTATGCCAATATATTATGTCAAAACATCATCTCACCTACTGTTTTTCATGCAACATTTCTCAAATATTTCTCTCTCATTTCAAAATCAAAACACATGCTTGCATTAAATCAAAATCTCAACTCATCAATGCAACACGCTATCTCATGAAATCTCTTCAAAGCATCATCTCATGCTACAAATCATGCATAAAAACAGTAGGGATTCATCTATTTCAAAACATGAGCATGTAAAAGCATTTTAGGGGCAACCACCACATATATGAGAGCAATCTAGCCAATACTTACTTCCGGACTTAGGAAGGTGTTTCAAACCTTTCCTAAATCCCCAAGCCTTGATTCTTTGTCCCTCAAGGACTTCTAAAACCATTCGCACTCACCGATCACGTTTCGCTTGCTCGCCGAAACGCTATCTAAGCTCCCGGATCAACACCAAAGGCGTCCGAAGATGTCTCCCCTGTTTATAACACATAAGAGCATAGGATTAATGCATCATCATGCATTGAAATCATCAGCCACACATCTAAACCCGCTGCTTTACTCAAGAGCCTCATTTCGGCCACCAAAAACAACCAAAATCATCTCCAAACTCTCCCAAAACAAATCCCAACTAAGATCTATCACTTCTAATCATTTCTAAACATCAATCAACACCAAAAACCACCACAAACTCATCCTTTTACCTCCAGCTATAACGGAACACCAAAACCACCCAAAAAACCATCATTCTAGCATGCAAAACTTAGGAATCCAAACCTATTCCGGATTTGTTTGGTAAAACCTCATTTATAACATCAATTACCATCCAAAATACATTAGAAAACAACCTCAAAATAGAGCCTAACCAACAACCACGAAAATCATCAAGATCTCTCCAAGAACCATGACTTTTAATAAAATTTCTTGTTTCTAACATCAAAGCAACTCAAAAATCATTAACAAAGGATTGATAACTTGGGAATTTCAGTAAAGAACTGATCACTAGAGGAGAAGGATGAAGCTTACCTCTAATGGTTGATTTCTCATTGATTTGGGCAAGTTTTCTTGAAAATCCAATGTGAAAACAAGAGGATTTGGTGAGGAAAAGATTAGGAATCAAAAGGAGATTGAAATCTCATCAAAAGTAATGAAAATCAGAGGCTAATTGATGGAGGAAATGTGTTTGGCTGAGTAGAAATTGAGAGAAAATGAAATGAGAGAAAATTGACGTAAAGTAGTTATGAAAAGTCAAAGATAGTTTTTCCTTTTAATTATCTTTATTTCCTTTAATTAAAACATTATTAAAATCATCCAAAATAAGGAGAAATCTGATTAAAAACATTTTGGTAAAATTAGCTCCTTAAAGATTCAAAGTTTCAATCCTTTCAAAACAGTCACTATTTAACTTTTGCAAAAACTGTGATTTTGTCACTACACCGAAATGTAGTATTTCCAAACCTTATTTTGTAAAAATTTTTTCACCATAATCATCCATATATTAAATGGGGATTTTTAGATATTTTTCCATATTTTTAAAGCATCCCGAACTAGGTGTTCCCTAACTCTCCCTTAAAGATTCGAACCATTCTCGACCGATCCGATTCAAACTCTAAAACTTCTAGGCCCAAAATCGGAGTGTTACACAAGGATTGGTGATCTCTTTGATCAATTTCGAAGAGCCTCGGTGTTTTCTAAGATTGACTTGAGGTCAGGGTATTACCAGTTGAAGGTGAAAGATGTGGACGTACCTAAGACGATGTTTCGGACAAGGTACGAGCATTGTTTTCTAAGACAATGAAAAAGTTACTGGAGAAAAAGTGTTTGGATGATGGAATTTTAAGAGAAAAAGAAATGAGAGAAATTTAGGAAAAGGTAGTTATGAAAATCCAAAAAGTAGTTTCTCTTTTCTTTTAATTAATTAAACATTAATTAAATCACCCAAATTAAGGAAAAATCTGGAGAAAACATTTTTGGGTAAATTAGCTCCTTAAAGATTCAAAGTTTCAATCCTTACAAAACAGTCACCACTAAACTTTTCAAAAATCGCATTTTAGTCTCTACACCGAAATGTAGTATTTCCATACCTTATTTTGTAAAATTTATTTCACCACCCTCGTATATATATTAAAATAGGAGTTTTAGATATTTTTCTACATTTTTAAAGCATCTCGAACTAGGCTTTGCCTAAACCCCCTTTTATACTCGAACCATTTCTCAGACCGGTCCGACCAAACCCTAAACTTCTAAGCCCAAAATTGGGGTGTTACAACTCTCCCCCCTTAAGAAATTTCATCATCGAAATTTACCTGGAGGAAAAAGGTACAGAAACTGCTTCTTCATGTCATCCTTCCTTTCCCATGTGGCTTCCTCAACACCACGATGCTTCTACAACACCTTAACCAATTCAATTGTCTTGCCTCGAAGAACTTTACTGTCTGAATCTAGAATTTCAACCGGCTCCTCATCATAGGTCAATCTAGATTCAACTCCACTTCCTTCACATGCATAACATGCGAAGGATCCAGTCTATACCTCCGAAGCATAGAGACATAAAACACATCATGTATATTTTCCAACTCTTACGGTAACCTCAGCTTGTACGCAGTAGGACCCACACGTTCAATCACCTCGTATGGTCCAGTATACCTAGGGCTCAACTTACCCTTCTGGCCAAACCTCATCACATTCTTCCAAGGTGAAACCTTCAAGAACACACGATCACCTACCGCAAACTCAATCTCCTTACGCTTCAAATCCGCGTAAGACTTCTGTCGATCGGAAACTGCCTTTAATCGCTCACAAATGAGATTCACCTTCTAGGTGGTTCCTTTCAACAAAGACGGCATTGAAACCCACTTCTGAACCGTTTTAGCCCAGCAAAGAGGAGTTCTGCACTTCCTCCCGTACAAGGCTTCATAAGGTGCCATTTGAATACTTGCCTGGTAGCTATTGTTATAAGCAAACTCGACCAAAGGCAAATGCTTCACCCAAGAACCTTGAAACTCAATCACACAACACCTCAACATATCCTCAAGCACTTGGATAACACGCTTGGACTGTCCATCCGACTGTGGATGATAAGAAGTACTGAAATTCAGCCGCGTACCCAAAGCTTGATGCAAACACTCCCAAAAACGCGATGTAGACCTCGGATCTCTATCCGACACTATAGACTTTGGCACCCCATGCAGTCGCACAATCTCAGCAATGTACAGCTCTGCAAGCTTGTCCAAGGTAAACGTAATATGCACATGTAAGAAATACGCACACTTCGTAAGGCGATCCACAATCACCAACACCGAATTCTTCTTCGATGGCGACAAAGGCAAACCAGACACAAAGTCCATGGTAATCCTTTCCCACTTCCACTCAGGAATCCTCAGCGGCTGCAACAACCCTAAAGGAAACTGTTGCTCAGCCTTAACTCGTTGACAAACCATGCACTTACTCACGTACTCCGCAACATCTTTCTTCAAACCCACCCAATAGTACTCATCCTTCAGATCATGATACATCTTTGTACTACCAGGGTGCATAGCAAAAGGACTACTATGAGCTTCAGTCAGAATAGTACGCTTCAACTCCGCATCATTCGACACTACTATCCGACTTCCAAAACATATAACCCCATCATCATTAAAACAGAAATCCGATGGTCTATCTTCAGCAATATCCTGAACATGTGGCACCAAAGAATCATCCAACAATTGCTTATCCTTTATCAACTGAACCAAAGATGGTTTCACTTGAAATTCAGCCACAACACCCCCATCTCGCGAAATATTCAAGCTGGCAAACTTTGCCCTTAACTCCACTGCCACCTTCCTACTCAAGGTATCCGCTACAACATTAGCTTTTCCCGGATGGTACTTGATCGTCAGATCGTAATCTTTAAGCAACTCCACCAACATCGTTGCCTAAGATTCAACTCTTTCTGAGACATCAGGTACTTCAAACTTTCGTGATCCGTGTACATAGTACACTTCTCACCATACATGTAATGTCTCTAAATCTTCAAAGCAAAAACCACCGCAGCTAACTCAATATCATGCGTAGGATAATTGTGCTCATGCACCTTCAACTAGCGCGATGCATAAGCCACCACCTTACCCTCTTGCATTAGCAAACACCTCAAACCAACATAGGATGTGTCGTTGTACACCACAAACTCTTTCCCTAATTCAGGTTGAACCAAGATAGGAGCTTGCGCCAAAGCTGCCTTAAGCTTCTCAATAGCATGTTGCCTTACTTCTGTCCACTCATACTTGAAATCCTTTTGCAACAACTTCGTTAAAGGTGCAACAATCTTCAAAAATCCCACCACAAATCTCCGGTAATATCCTGCCAACCCAAGGAAACTACAGACTTCATGAACAGATTTATGAGGCTTCCAATTCATCACTACCTCAATCTTCTGAGGATCAACACGAATTCCCTCAGCAGAAACCACATGATCAAGGAAAACAACTTCCCTAAGCCAAAATTCACACTTGCTCAACTTAGCATAAAGCTGATTCTCCAACAACGCCTGCAGCACAATCCTCAAATACCCCTCATGCTCCTCCTCAGTACGAGAATACACAAGGATATCATCAATGAACACCAAAACAAACTTGTCCAAATATTCATGGAACACTCTATTCATCATGTCCATGAAAGCTACAAGAGCATTCGTCAAGCCAAACGGCATCACAAGGAACTCATAATGCCCATACCTCGTTCTAAAGGCTGTTTTGTGCACATCCACATCCTTCACCTTAAGCTGGTAGTAACCTGACCTTAAGTCAATATTAGAGAACACAGCCGCTCCCTGAAACTTATCAAAAAGATCATCAATCCTCGTCAAAGGATACCGATTCTTGATAGTCAACTTGTTCAGCTGACGATAATCGATGCACATTCTCATAGTGCCATCCTTCTTCTTCAAAAATAAGACCGGTGCACCCCAAGGTGACACACTCGGCCGAATGAAACCATGATCAAGCAACTTCTGAAGTTGCGTCTTCAGCTCCTTCAACTCCTTAGGTGGCATTTGGTAAGGAGTAATTGACATTGGAGTTGTGTTTTCATACAACTCAATTCCAAACTCCACGTTTCGACTAGGAGGCAATCCAGGTAACTCCTCTGGAAACACTCCAAGAAACTCTCGCACAGTCCTGATATCATGAACTCGCAACTCCTTAGAACTAGGATTCATCACAAAGGCTAGGTAAGCCTCACAACCTTGCCTCAACATTCAGCTTGCTTCCAACGTAGACACCACATTGGAAAGAAACTTCACATTCTCGCCAACCACCACTACCTCGTAATCATCTCCAATTTTCAATGAAACTCGCTTGTTCTCAAAATCCACTACAGATCGATGTTCAAAAAGCCAATCCATACCAAGGATTACATCAAAATCATAGAATGACAATTCCATGAGATCAACAAGAAAAACATGGTTTTGCACATCCAAGGGACATCTTCTATACAACATCCGTGTTACGACTGTCTCACCTAAGAAACTAGTCACACGCACACTGACATCCAAAGACTCAACAGGTAAACCAAGTAATTGAGCATGTTCACGCAATATGTATGAGTGTGTAGATCCAGAATCAATCAAGGAAAGTAATGACATGGATTGCAAAGTAAAGGTACATGCGATCACATCCGTATCATTTCTCCCCTCACGATGAGCATACACTCGAACCTGGCCACCACCCTTAGGTCGAACAGCCACCACATGCGCCATATTCCTCCCACCATCATCTCTGCGCTGGAAGTTACCACGGTCACGCCCACGACCACTTTGTGGTGCAACTACCCCAGGAGCACGTCCCTGACCACCACCGGCCAACAAAGGACACTCCCTCCTCATGTGGTCTGTCGAACCACAATTCCAGCATGAATTACCGGTCACTTCTACATGAGCCTGAACCTCCCTCGCTACTCGAGGACAATCTCGCCTCAAATGGCCACGATATCCATATGTCCAACACGTGTTCTGATCAGCCTTCATCCTATCTCCCTGAAAAGGTGCACCATGCCCTCCATTACCATGCCTAGCATAAGACTGTTACCTCTTATCTCGTCCTCTCTTGTTCCGTCTACCACCAGAACTATAATCAGCAACTCTTTTGCCCGAGCAAGAACTAACACCTCTGGAAGATAAACCCAAGTTCTGCTCGATGTCCTTCGCTCTACTGACAAGCACATCAAAATTTGTATACTCAGCATGTAACCCCCTAGACCTGCTTATGCGTTACAGCGGATCCTAAAAAGTCACATTAGGGGTCACAAGAGCGACCCACAATAAAAATACACATAAAAACATTTTTTCTCAAACACTTATTAAATTGTAACGGTAACCTCTATTTAACATACCCTTTCCTGTAATCTTTTAAACATATAACAGGATTTAAAAAAACATTTTACAGACACTACCATAAAATAATACATAACATGCATGCCCACTAACTATGTCGATACCGTACTCCAAAAGCAACACCGAGAGAACTCCAACGCTGTTGTAGGTCATCGAGCCATGTTAAGTTTCTTTTAACATGCGATGGTAAAAAAAGCGTGAGCTTCGAATAGCTCAGTAATACAGAACTACCAATGAATGCTATAAGTAACATGTAGATATATGGTAGGCATAACACTGTCATAATGTTTTGGGGAACAATAGGCTCCAAAAATACGATCAGATATTTCAAAGAAGCGGTATAAATGAAGATAATATAATTGCTCTTTATTCAATCACTGAGTATCCTGCTAGAAATATAGACCAAAGAGTTGGACAAGATATGGATTGCGATAGTTAAATCAGAGGCTTAGTGTGTGTTCCAACAGTGCAAAGTTAAAACATACAAAGTAACAGTGTGGTGAACGCTATTGCACGGTTATTTGATTTTAACAATAAGGTTCATTTTATATTTTCTATCTACCCTCCAACCAAACTCCGGTATGCAGTTCCCTAGAACTGCAACTATCACGGGCATTAACCTAGGCCCATTGGGCGTAGGTGCCAACCTAAGGGGATACCTTAGGTACGATAAGGAATTACCCTAGCCGAAGCATAGGAACCTAAAACTAGAAGGAATTACGAGCCTGATCAGGGCTAAACCTACGGTAACTTCATACTTTATCCCAAAATATCCCGGTAACGGTATAGGTAGTGACAATAGTAATCGATGATAGTCGGTAATGATCGATAATAATAATATTCGGTAGAATTCATTGTTAATCAGTAATAACAGTGAATATAAAGTAAACTTTAGTTTTTGATTAAACGATAACTAGCGAGCATATAAATTTTTATTTTATTTTTTTTCCTCTTTCTTTCTTTTTTTGTTCAGATACATAGGTATATTTCAGTTTGATAAAAGCCATATTTCGTATCGAAAGACAACCTAAGGTTCAGGACGATAGAATATTTATGTGCACTCGGAACACACTAAAAGGAACCATTTATTTCTCAGAGATACTTGGTATTTACAAGGAGAGATGAAGCACTAAACTTTTGACAATTCTGAACCGATTTCAGAGACGATGTCCCTATCTCAAAGGGGGCCTTGTAATCAATGTCTTCGATCAAGCATTCGAAAATTGATATGATACGATCGGTTAGGATCTCAAATGTGTCAAGATTGTTCTGATCATTTGACCAATAAGGGCATTTTGGTCATTTAACACTCTAAGGTAGTTTCATAATATGATCCGAAAGGGATAGGTCAATGATTTATCGCGCTGAAGATTCTCGACGGTTTACTAGGCTTCAAAGACCTTTCCACTATACTCATCTCGCCAATACATTACTTTCCAAGCATTCAAATCGGTGCATTTTCCCTGTGTTCACTATTTAATTTTGACTGTGTTATACATACGTATGAATCGCTGTCACATTATGTCGAAACATGCCTCGAGAGGTTGAACATGCATTTATGCCAATTTGGGTATCAAGAAATGATTAACATACTTAACCCAAACTTCAACCCATTTGAATATTGCAATCACTTGCGTGCGATCAAAAGTTCAAGATTTCGAAGCTTTTACTTATCTTAGTCGAGAGGGCATCCCAATTATTTAAAATGCAGTCATTCACATTCTTTCGGGCCTTTTGAACCACTTAATCATCTTAATCACTAGTTTATATCTCGTCATATGGTTAATTCGGTAGTTTTGGGTGCCTGGTGGAATCTTAATCTCTTTTAGCCAATTCGTACATGTCGGTATTTTCAATTCTTTCAATTATTTCGGTCCTTTCGACCATTTTCCAACCATCCATTATTTCCAAAACACGAGGATAGACCCATCATCTTTGTTAATTTAGAAATTCCAATGCCCAAGCACATTTTGGTCATTTGATGACTCGATTGTATCAGTATTTTCAATTCTTTTACTCGATTAAGCCATTAATACCAATTATGTATCTTCCGGTAGTTTGATTGATCCGAACCTATAAAGAGTTCCTCCCCCACAAATTTATCTTCAGAGGTTTATTCAGGATTTACGCTAAATCTGAGTGTTCATCTTTCTTGAATGTTTAAGTCTTACTAACGCATCTCTATGAGTAATTCAAGACTTTTAGATGAATCCTGTCGTTTTACCATATCTAGTTTAGATTTCTATATCGCTTCCAATTCTAAGGGTGTTTTCGTAATTTCATAACCAAATATTTTTAGCATTTAACCACTTGACATTAATAATCAAGTTTGAGGATTAGCCACCTTATTAATTAATTTATTGAACTTCACATCCTTACATTTATTAACTTTCTCATTCGAACATTTCGATCCTTTATAGGTTATCGTACTCAATTTCATATCACATTTGGCTTAAGCAGGATTAACAACACTCTTTATCATGTCCATGCATGCATTAACCAAATATCAACATGTTCATAAAACATACTAAAGGTAGTAATATATTACCTTTAATCCTTGCTACATCTTTCAACCATTGTACTCCATTCGATCACTCTCGAACCCGAATGCGACGTCCTCAACATCCCAAATACAAGGAACCTTGAATACCTTCAATCGCACAAATTCCAATTTCAGTCCTTATTCACATTGCTCATAATTGATTATTAAAATACATAGGCAGACTCAAGTTCAAGTTCCAATTCAGAGGATTTCGGGTTAGAATTCCACGAAACGGGCTTCAAAAATGGACTCGGGACGTCGAAAAACATAAAACAGGGCTTTTCAGGAAAAGTTGACTTTTTTGTCAAAGTGAACGCTAACGTCAGCAGTCATAGTCGATGCTGACGTCACTGGTCCAATGGCTGACTCGACGAGTTGACTCACTGGGTTGACTCGGGCAAGTTGACTCACTGAGTTGACTCGTCAACGGGCCAGGTACGAGTCAACAGGTCGGGTCGGTTACACGGGTTTGGGCTAAAGGCTGTTGGGCCTTACACGGGCCAACCCACTTCCTAAATCTAATAGGCCTGACTCGATTCATTGGGCCAGACCGGTTCTGATCAGACCGTTTCAACAGTTGGTTCAGGCCGGTTCACTTAGCTTTCGGATTGGCTTCATCGGCCGGTCATCGGAATTGCTCGTCGGAGTCCCCAAACGGTCAGAATCTGCCGAAAAAATGAGAGATCTCATAATTAAAACTTCAACAATTCAGAAAATACCCTTACAAAGCCAGAATCTAACCGGACTTACCAGATCCGAAACGGTAAGGCTAGGATTAGCGTAGCTCCGACGACCCACCAATCGGCGACGGACGGATGACCTGGGGGTAGGGTTTTGATCGCGACTATGCAAGGAGCTTAGGGAAGGTGACAGTGCAATGAAAAGACGACGGAAAGGGTCCGAAAACGTCGAAAACTCTTGAGTTTCCGTCAAACTTTTCAACCCAACTTCTACGGCAAAAAGGTCGGCGGTGCTGCGCGTGGCTAAGGGGTTTCAGGTGGGCTTCAACGGAGATCATGATGGTGATGGTGGTGGGCACCACCGTCGAGCGGTGGCCAAGATCAATGTAACACCCCAATTTTGGGCTTGGAAGTTTAGGGTCTAAACCAGACCGGTCTGATTTTCGGTTCGAATATAAAAGATGGTTTTAGGGAAAGCCTAGTTCGGGTTGCATTAAAAATATTGAAAAATATCTAAAAAAATCCTCTTTTAATGTATATAAGAGAGTGGTGAAATCAATTTTACAAAATAAGGTTTGGAAGTGTGACATTTCGAATTAGTGACTAAAATTTAATTTTTGAAAAGTTTAGTGGTGACTGTTTTGTAAGGATTGAAACTTTGAATCTTTAAGGAGCTAATTTACCCAAGATTGATTTCTCCAAAATTTTCTTAGATTTTAATGATGCATTTAATGTTTAATTAATTAAAGGAAAATGAGAAAAACTAATTTTGAGATTTCATAACTAACTTTCTTTAAAATTTTCTCATCTCATTTTCTCTCAAAATTCTCTCAGCCAAACACATTTCTACAACAACTTTCCTTTTGATTTTCACACCAAATGATGAGATTTCAATCCTCAAATGATTCCTAATCCTTTCTACATCAAATCCTCTTCATTTGCTTATTGAATTTTCAAGGATTTTGGCTATAATCAAGGAGAAATCAACATTTAGAGGTAAGGATGTTCTTCTCCTCTAAATACTCAGTTCTTTACTGAAATTCTCAAGTTCTCAAATCCTTAAATTAAGTTTTATTAAAGTTTTAATGTTGTGATCTTGATTTTGGCTTAAAACTCAAGATTTGGATTTAATCTTAAAGAAATTCGTGGTGATTGTTTGGGCTCTGTTTTGAGATGGCTTTTTAATGTATTTTGGATGTTTAATGATGTGCAATTGAGGTTTAATCAATGCAATCCCGAATAGGTTGCTTATGAAAATGGTGGTTTTAGGGGTGATCTTGGTGTTCTGTTATAGCTGGAGGTATAAGGACGAGTTTAGGTTCTTTTTGGATGTTAATTGATGTCTAAGAATGTTTAGAAGTGATGGATTTTGGCTGGGTAATGTTGTAGAAGAGTTTGGATGTGATTTCTGTTGTGTTTGGTAGCCGAAATGTGAGATTTGGTGAGAGCAGCGAGTTTAGATGTAATGGCTGAAGATTTTAATGCATGATGATGCATTAATCATCTGCTTTGATGTGTTTAAAACAAGGGAGACATCTTCGGATCCTTGTAGTGTTGATCCGAAGGCTTGAACGACGTTTCGGCAAGCATGCAAAATGGAATTGGTGAGTGGAGTTCGATCTCCGGCTTTGTATTGAATGTTTGAAGGTTTGGGAGCTTAGTTTAAGTCTAATCAACTTAACTAAGCTCAAGAGTAAGTTTTCGGGAAAACTCTCTCTCTTGAATGAACCATTAAATGGTTGGATGCAATGTGTTTAATTTGCATGTTTAAATTCTGTTTTGAAAGCATGTTTTAGCATGATTAATGCTGGTTTTGAAAGCCATGTGTTGAAGGATGCTCAAGGTAAGAGATCCTTTGTTTGATATTGATAATTGTGGTTTGATGCATAGTGGTGCATGATGGTTTAATGGCTTTGAGTAATGCTTTAAAACAGTGGATTATTGATGATAATTAATGTATATTGGCAAGTGATGTGTTGGTTTTAAAGTACTTGAATCGGATATAGTTAGCCGGCTATAGGATTGGGTGTACCGTGAATAAAGTCGCCTTGGATGTTGAGCGGTTGTAATAGTACCGTAAACTCCATCTAAGTACACTAACAAGATGTTTAAGATCACAATGGTAATTAAAAGTCCATGTGTGGATCTTGTGTTGTGTGTCCCGTGTTCTCGTTAGTGATGTTATACAACTACCAATGAGTGATGTTGAGGGGTTGTGATTGTACCGTTAAACTCCATCACGGGTGTTGAAGGGTTGTGATTGTACCGGTAAACTCCACCTTGAGTGTTTGGTAGTGCGTATGAAGCGTATGAGACAACACTTGTAATCCGCGTATCCAATTGTGTTTTATGTTGTAAAAGGTTATGGATTATCACTTGGAAGCCAATATGACATGTTAATGATATTGAAGCATGAGATTCTTGTTGTAAATGCAATGTTGCATGAATGATGTTGATGTGTGTTAAAAGGCTTTTTGGAAAGTGTTTTTATGATGTGTATTATTGTGTTGTTTCATTAGAGCATGCCTCACTATGCATTTGTGCTTACGCTCTCTCTCTTGAACCAATAATGCAGATAATTGAGGTGTTTGTGGGCAGCAAGGAGGATAAGAATCCAAGGGAGGGCTAAGCTCATGTATGGTGACTATTTTACAACATTATTAGATTTTGATATTTGGCAATGGGAACCTAGGTTGTGTTTTTGGGAGATGTTGATGGACTCCCTAGTTGTGGCATGATGCCTTAAATGTTTTGGATATGTAATTGGCCATTTTGGTGCTTGCTTTGATGATTTGATGAATGTTTGCTTTGGACATTAGGATGCATGCCTATAGTCTTGTGAATTCTCCTAATTGATGCCATGATCGTGTTTTGAGGATGCAAACATGTACCTAATATGTATGATGACTTGTTGGCATGCTTAGGAAGTCATTAGGATGTGGTTGAGTGATTAAACGTATGTTAAACCAGAAAAATCTGCACTTTCTGGGCAATCCGTATCGAAACGGGCACTAACGTTTCGAAACGGGGGCTTGTAATGGCCTTCGTGTATCGAAACGGATAGGGCCGTTCTGCAACACTTTTGCCACTGCCAGGCCCTGTTTCAATACTGGTCTCGAAACGAAGCCGCATTTCGGTTTGCAAACTTTACGTTTTAGTCCTGAATGGTTTACGGTTGGGCATTGATTGACCGTTGGCCACTGCTTGACCGTTGGGCACTGATTTGAATGGTTTACGGTTTGCAAACTTTACGTTTTAGTCCTGAATCTTTGTATATGCAATTGCTTCAGATTGAAATGTCCGTTTAAAGTGAAATTTGACAGGGAAGCATGTAATATGAATAATTTAATATTGGTAACCTTGAAATCGGTTAAGTCCCTCATATTTCTAAATTTTACATTTTGGTCCCTAACTTTGTATGTTGTGCAATTGAGCCCTTATTGCTTTTCGATCGCTGTGATTTTCAAGTATGCTTTTCTCAAAATTATGCTTAGGGTTAATGAGCATCTAGATAAGATTAAAAAGAAAAAAAATGGTCGTTAATCAAGGTTGACTATCAGGTTGACTTTGGTTTTCCTCGTGTAATCTTCGTAGTTCGGGTCAACCGTCTAGGTCGGGCTAAGGGGGTTACAATCAACGTAAAAACAGAGGAGACGGTTTGGGTTTCTTGTTGATGCTTCAAACGGAATTTGCTGGTGAATGACGGCTCGATTATGCGCATGGTGGTTATGGCTGTGATCGCGACGACGTGACGCCTCCGGCGATGTAGGCAGTGACCACCACCGCCCGACGGTGACGGAGATCAACGACGGCTGATCGAGAAGGTGAAAGGTCACCTTTAAAATCCGTAAAGATCTGATATTTTTTCACATCTAGAATGTAATTGGTATCGGGTAGGTGAGAGGTCTCTCTTTTATTCGTTATTGGATTAGACAATGAATCCATAGCTTAAATAAAAACTGGAGTAAACTAAGGCCATGAATTGCCTTAGCTCAGACGGTTAAAGCTTGGGTTTTACCTAGCATAAGTCACGGGTTCAAGCCTTCACAACCACACTTACTTTTTTTTACTTGCTTCCCTTATAAGCCTCTACTCTTTATTTTAGGCTTGTTACAATTCTCCCCTCCTAAAAGAAAATTTCGTCCTCGAAATTTACCAAAGTCAGAGAATTGCAGAAACTGCTCTTTCATCCATTCTTTTACTGAAACTTGTTCATCAAAATATCCTTGTTTTTCGTGGCTCTCAGACGGTCACAGATCAATCTGGCAAGGTTCTCAGCCACTCAGATTGTCCTTTGGACCCAAATTCGTCTCATCTCAGACCAACCAATCAGAATACAATATATGGATCCATACATAAATTACGAAATCAGACGAACACTAGTCTCATAATTGTTATTATAACAGTCTCAACCATGGGTCAGAATCTTCCCAACTACCACAGAAGTCAATCTTACAACCCTGAAGTATCTTCTCTACAATCTTAATTATTCTCCTAGGTTGAATATTAATTTACGAAAGAAAAGCAGTACCTGAAATACATACGAGTACTCAAGGCCTCCACCAGGGCCTTCCAGAAGTAGGATGTAACACCAAATTCCAGTCAAGGATGATATAACGACATACCATGCCACATTTTCATATAAGAGGTCTTTCTTCAAGTCGAAGAATAACGAAGGTTCAATACGGGTATCACTTAACTTCAACAAAATTTTTCAGAAAATTGCTTCTTTCTCGTATTTCAGAGTCACCGTAGAACTTGCACTTCACAACATTCACAAAAACCTTTCCTTTAAATTAATATTGATTTTATCAATGTTCCATAAGGATATCTCGAACATAAACATCATCACCAAATAGTATTACGTGAAATCTTATATATGTTACCTCAAATGATCAAACATTTATTCTCAATCTGTTTCTGATTCTTCAGTTTCACCTTAATGAACCATCTAAAATTCTAATCCATCAATTTAATCCAAAACACAGACGAACGATATAAACATTTCTTGCTAGTGCAGATTGAACTATGGAAGGCAGAATGGTTAGGTTCACTTAATTCAGAAAGAGGCATTCGACATCAGAGTTTCGGCTCGAAAGAGTACGGTTATGTCATGGGTATTCACAGACCAGACACCCTATGACAGACGATCGACCGATCTACCCAGAATGACGCAACTCTAAGCTCTGATACCACTAAATGTAACCCCCTATACTCGCTTATGCGTTACAACGGATCCTAGAAAGTCACATTAGGGTCACAAGAGCGACCCACAATAAAAACACACATAAAAACATTTTTTTCTCAAACACTTATTAAATTGTAACGGTAACTCTGTTTAACATACCCTTTCCTGTAATCTTTTAAACAGCGTGAGCTTCGAAAAGCTCAATAATACAGAACTACCAATGAATGCTATAAGTAACATGTAGATACATGGTAGGCATAACTGAGTATACAGGAAGATAATAGGCTCCAAAAATACGGTCATATATTTCAAAGAAGAAGTATACATGAAGATAATAGATTTGCTCTTTATTCAATAACTGAGTATCCTGCTAGGAATATATTGACCGAAGAGTTGGAAAAGATATGGATTGCGATAGTTAAATCAGAGGCTTAGTGTGTGTTCCAACAGTGCAAAGTTAACACATACAAAGTAACAGTGTGGTGAACGCTATTTCACGGTTATATGATTTTAACGATAAGGTTCATTTTAGATTTTCTATCTACCCTCCAACCAAACTCCGGTATGCAGTTCCCCAGAACTGCAACTATCACGGGCATTAACCTAGGCCCATTGGGCGTAGGTGCTAGCCTAAGGGGATACCTTAGGTATGGTAAGGAATTACCCTAGACGAAGCATAGGAACCTGAAACGGTAAGAAATTACCAGCCTGATCAGGGCTGAACATACGGTAACTTCATACTCTATCCCAAAATATCCCGGTAACGGTATAGGTAGTGACAATAGTAATCGGTAGTAATCAGTGATAGTAGGTAATGATCGATAATAATAATATTCGGTAGCATTCATTGTTAATCAGTAATAACAGTGAATATAAGGTAAACTTTAGTTTTCGATTAAACGATAACTAGCGAGCATATAAATTTTTATTTTCTTTTCTTTTCTTCTTTCTTTTTTTGTTCAGATACATAGGTATATTTCGGTTTGATAAAAGCCATATTTCGTATCGAAAGACAGCCTATGTTTCAAGATGGTAGAATATTTATGTGCACTCAAAACACACTAAAAGGAACCATTTATTTCTCAGAGATACTTGGTATTTACAAGGAGAGATGAAGCACTAAACTTTTGACAATTCTGAACCGATTTCAGAGACGATGTCCCTATCTCAAAGGGGGCCTTGTAATCAATGTCTTCGATCAAGCATTCGAAAATTGATACGATACGATCGGTTAGGATCTCAAATGTGTCAAGATTGTTCTGATCATTTGACCAATAAGGGCATTTTGGTTATTTAACACTCGGAGGCAGTTTCATAATCTGATCCCGAAGGGAAAGGTAAATGATTTATCGCGCTGAAGATTCCCGACGGTTTACTAGGCTTCAAAGACCTTTCCACTATACTCATCTCGCCGATACATTACTTTCCAAGCATTCAAATTGGTGCACTTTCCCTGTGGTCACTAGTTAATTTTGAATGTGTTATACATATGTATGAATCGCTGTCACATTATCTCGAAACATGCCTTGAGAAGTTGAACATGCATTTATGCCAATTTGGGTATCAAGAAATGATTGGCATACTTAACCCAAACTTCAACCCATTTGAATATTGCAATCACTTGTGTGCGATCAAAAGTTCAAGATTTCAAAGCTTTTACTTATCTCATGCGAGATGGCATCCCAATTATTTAAAGTGCATTCGTTCACGTTCTTTCGGGCCTTTTGAACCACTTAATCATCTTAATCACTAGTTTATATCTCGTCATATGGTTAATTCGGTAGTTTTGGGTACCCTGTGGCATCTTAGTCTCTTTTAGCCAATTCGTACATGTCGGTATTTTCAATTCTTTCAATTATTTTGGTCCTTTCGACCATTTTCCAACCATCCATTATTTCCAAAACACGAGGATAGACCCATCATCTTTGTTAGTTTAGAAATTCCAATGCCCAAGCACATTTTGGTCATTTGATGACTCGATTGTATCAGTATTTTCAATTCCTTTACTCGATTAAGACATTAATAGCAATTATGTATCTTCTGATAGTTTGATTGATCCTAACCTATAAAGAGTTCCCCCCCCCCCCCACAAATTTATCTTTAGAGGTTTATTCAGGATTTACGCTAAATCCGAGTGTTTATCTTTTTTGAATGTTTAAGTCTTACTAACGCATCTCTCTAAGTAATTCGAGACTTTTGGATGAATCAGGTCATTTTACCATATCCAGTAGATTTCTAGATCTCTTCCAATTCTAAGGTTATTTTCGTAATTTCATAACAAAATATTTTTAGCATTTCACCACTTGACATTAATAATCAAGTTATAGGATTAGCCACCTTAGTAATTAATGTATTGAACTTCACATCCTTACATTTATTAACTTTCTCATTCGAACATTTCGACCCTTTCTAGGTTATCGTACTCAATTTCATATCAGGTTTGGCTGAAGCAGGATTAACAACACTCTTTATCATGTTCATGCATGCATTAACCGAATATCAACATGTTTATAAACCATACTAAAGGTAGTAATATATTACCTTTAATCCTTGCTACATCTGTCAACCATGGTACTCCATTCGATCACTCTCGAAACCGAATGCGACGTCCTTAACATCCGAAATACAAGGAACCTTGAATACCTTCAATCGCACAAATTCCAATTTCAGTCTTTATTCACATTGCTCATAATTGATTATTAAAATACATAGGCAGACTCAAGTTCAAGTTCCAATTCAGAGGCTTTCGAGTTAGAATTCCACGAAACAGGCTTCAAAAACGGACTCAGGACGTCGAAAAACATAAAGCAAGGCTTTTCAGGAAAAGTTGACTTTTTGGTCAAAGACAATGCTGACGACAGCGGTCAAAGTCAACGCTGACGTCATGCTGACATCACTGGTCCAATGGCTGACATGGCGAATTGACTCACTGGGTTGACTCGGGCGAGTTGACTCACTGGGTTGACTCGGGCGAGTTGACTCACTGAGTTAACTCGGTCATCGGGTCGGGTACGAGTCAACGGGTCGGGTTGGTTACACGGGTTTGGGCTAAAGGCCGTTGGGCCTTACACGGGCCGATCCACTTCCTAAATCTAATAGGCCTGACCCGATTCATAGGGCCATACCGGTTCTGATCAGACCGGTTCAACAATGGGTTCAGGCCGGTTCACTTACCTTTCGGATTGGCTTCGTTGGCCGGTCACCGGAATTGCTCGTCGGACGCCCCAAACGGTAACACTAGGATCGACGTAACTCCGACAACCCACCAACCGACGACGGTAACACTAGGTCGGACGCCCCGAAAAAATGAGAGATCTCATAATTAAAACTTCAACAATCCAGAAAATACCCTTACAAAGTCAGAATCTAACCGGACTTACCAGATCTGAAGCGGTAACACTAGGATCGACGTAACTCCGACAACCCACCAACCGACGACGAATGGACGACCTGAGGGTAGGGTTTTGATCGCGACGACGCAAGGAGCCCAGAGACGGTGACGGTGCAACGAAAAGACGATGGCAAGGGTCTAAAAACGTCGGAAACTCTTGAGTTTCTGTCAAACTTTTCAACCCAACTTCTATGGCAAAAAGGCCAGCGGTGCTACGCGTGGCTGAGGGGTTTCGGGCAGGCCTCAACGGAGATCACGATGGTGATGTCGGTGGGAACCACCGTCGAGCGGTGGGCGAGATCAACGTAAAAATAGAGGCAACAGTTTGGGTTTCTTTTCGGAGCTTCAAACGGAATTTGCTGGTGAATGACGGCTCGATTATGCGCGTGGTGGTTATGGCTGTGATCACGGCAACGTGACGCCTTCGGCGATGTAGGCGGTGACCGCCACCGTCTGGCAGTGACGGAGATCAACGGCGGCCGATCGAGAAGGTTAAAAGTCACCTTTAAAATCCGTAGAGATCTGATATTTTTTTTCACATCTAGAATGTTCATTGGTTTCAGGTAGGTGAGGGGTCTCACTTTTATTCGTTATTGGATTAGACAATGAAACCATAGCTTAAATAAAAACTGGAGTAAACTAAGGCTATTAATTGCCTTAGCTCAGATGGTTAAAGCTTGGGTTTTAGCTTAAATAAACACGGGTTGGTTACGAGACTAGTTCTGAAACAGGGCATTCCAGTAGCCAAAACGTTTCGAAACAGCCTCCAATCGTTCCGAAACACGAAGGCCATTACAGGCCCCCGTTTCGAAACGCCAGTGAGTGTTCCGATACGGTTTGCCCAGAAGCTGTAGATTTTGCTGGTTTTTCATGCATAAATCCACTCAAACACTACCTAATGACTTCCTAATCATACCAACAAGTCATCATACATATATAGAGCATGTTTGTAACTCCTAAACACATTCAAAGCATCAAACATGAAGTTTCACATGTCTATAGGCATGCTTCCTATTATCTAAACCAAGCAATCAACCAATCTCCAAAACAAGCATTAAAAGGCCACTTACAAATTCAAACCATCAAAAACAACATGCCACAACCTAGGGAGTTCAACAAATCTCCCAAAACACATCTTAGGTTCCCATTGCCAAATTACCAAAACTAATAGTGTATGAAAACATCACCATACATGAACTTGGTTTCCCTTGGACACTTTTAGCTTCCTTGTTGCCCTTAAACACTTCAATTATCTGCATTATTGGTACAAGAGAGAGAGCGTAAGCACAATTGCTTAGTGAGGCATGCTCTAAAGAGAACAACACAATAATGTATTTTGGAAAACACTTTCAACAAAGCCTTTTAAAACTCATGCTCATCTATTTTCATGCAACCTTGCATTCTTTACAAGCATCTCATGCTTCATTACATTCAACACATCATATTGGCTTTCAAGTGATAATTCATAACAATTTGCATCACAAAACACAATCGGATACGCGGATTACAAGTGTTGTCCCACACGCTTCATACACACCACCAAACAACACAAGGTGGAGTTTACTGGTACAATCACAACCCCTCAACACCCGTGATGGAGTTTAACGGTACAATCACAACCCCTCAACATCACTCATCGGTAGTTGTATAATTCCACTAACGAGAGCACGAGACACATAACACAAGATCCACACACGAACTTTTAACCACCGTTGTGATCTTACCTCACTCGTTAGGGTACTTGGATGGAGTTTACGATACAATCACAACCCTTCAACATCCAAGACGACTTTACTTACGGTGCACCCAATCCTATAGCCGGCTAACTATATCCAATTCAAGTACTTTAAAACCAATTCATCACTTGCCAATATACATCAAATGCCATAATCGATTCACTGTTTTAAAGCATTAATCAAAGCCATTTAAACACCATGCATCTTCATGCATCATTACCAAAATATAACATGTCAAACCAAGGATCTCTTACCTTGAGCATCCTTCAACACATGGCTTTCAAAACCAGCATTAACCATGCTAAAACATGCTTTCAAAACATTATTTAAACATGCAATTTATAACCAATACATCAATCCACTTCATAGCACATCCGAGGGAGTTTTTCTGAAAACTCACTCTTGAGCTTAGCTAAGTTGTGTAGATATAAACTAAGCTCCCAAAACCTCCAAATAATCGTTTCAAAGCTGGAAACCCAACTCCACTCACCAATTTCGTTTCGCTAGCTTGCCGAAACGCCAATCAAGCCTCCGGATCAACTCCAAAAGTGCCTGGATATGTCTCCCTTGTTTTAAACACATCAAAGCAGAGGATTAATGCATCATTATTCATTGAAATCTTCAGCCAACACACCTAATCTTGCTGTTCTACTCAAAACCAACATTTCAGCTATCAAACATAACTGAAAACACCTCCAAAATCTTCCAAAACTTAACCCAACCAAGATCCATCACTGCTACCCATTTCTAAACAAAATTAACATCCAAAATAAACCTAAACCCCTCCTTATACCTCCAGCTATAACAGAACACCCAAAACACCTAAAAAACCACCATTTTCTTGAGCAAAAACTTAGAAAACACAACCAATTCGGGATTGAAATGATAAAACCTCATTTCTTACATCATTAGGCATCCAAAATACATTAAAGAATCACATCAAAACAGAGCCCAATCCATTTTAACGAAAATCCTCAAGATCTCTTCCAAATCTTGTATTTTAAGCCAAAATCAAGATTCTAACATTAAATCCATTTATAAAACTTAAAGTAAGGATTGAAAACTTGAGAATTTCAGTAAAGAACTGAGTATTTAGAGGAGAAGAACAATCTTACCTCTAAATGGCGATTTCTCCTTGATTTGAGCCAATTTCCTTGAAAATTCAATGAGGAAATCAAAAGGATTTGATGCAAGATTGATTAGGAACTAATTGATGATAGAAATCTCATCAATTGAAGTGAAGATCAATGAAAAAGTTGCTGGAGAAAAAGTGTTTGGATGAGGGAATTTTGAGAGAAAAAGGAATGAGAGAAATTTAGGAAAAGGTAGTTATGAAAATCCAAAAAGTAGTTTCCCTTTTCTTTTAATTAATTAAACATTAATTAAATCACCCAAATTAAGGGAAAATCTGGAGATTTTTTTTGGGTAAATTAGCTCCTTAAAGATTCAAAGTTTCAATCCTTAAAAAACAGTCACCACTAAACTTTTCAAAAATCGCATTTTAGTCACTACACCGAAATGTAGTATTTCCAAACCTTATTTTGTAAAATTGATTTCACCACCCTCCTATATATATTAAAAGATGATTTTTATATATTTTAAGATATTTTTAAAGCATCCCGAACTAGGCTTTCCCTAAAACCCCCTTTTATATTCGAACCGTTTCTCAGACTGGTCCGACCAAACCCTAAACTTCTAAGCCCAAAATTGGGGTGTTACACTCATTGGTAGTTGTATAATTCCATTAACGAGAGCAAGGGACACATAACACAAGATTCACACACGGAATTAAACATCCACCGTTGTGATCTTAGCCTCAATTGTTAGGGTACTTGGATTGAGTATACGGTACAATCACAACCCCTCGACATCCAAGGCGACTTTATTCACGGTGCATCCAATCCTATTGCTGGCTAACTATATCCGATTAAAGTAACCAAAAACAATTTCCATCACTTACCAATATAATCATTTAACATCAATATCCCATTGTTTTACAAGCATAAACACAATGCCATTTCCACAAGCATAGACATGCTTAACATCAAATGCATTTATCACATAAAACCAAGGATCACTTACCTAGTGCATCCTTAACATAATGGCATTAAAATCCAGCATCAATCATCCTTAAAACATGCTTAAAAACAGTAATCAAACCACATTAGACTTAAGTGCATTTTCATCAAAACATAGCACATTTCCGAGAGAGACTTTCGAATCACTTACTCTTGAGCTTAGCTAAGTTTTTCAATCTTACACCAAGCTCTCAAGACCATGATCAAAGCGTTATAAAGCTGGAAAATCTATTCCCACTCACCGATACGCGAAGCCTTGCTCACCGACCCGAAAATACTCTTTCGGAGCCTTTAAAAACGTCTCATTTGCTCCCGGATCAAGATCCTCTGTTTTCACATCATCAAAATAGAGATCCAAATGCATTAAAATGCATTTCAACACCAGCAACCTATCACAAACTCATTGCTCACCCAAACTACACCAATTTACCCATCTGAAACAACCAAAAACTCAATTGATTGCTTCCTAAACCAAGCCCAGCCAACATACATCACTTCCAAACCATTATAAACATCAAAACACATCTAAAATCAATCTAAACCCATCCTTATACCTCCAACAAGCATTACCTCATCATTTAACCTCAAAAACCCAACTAGAACTATCAAGAAACTCAAGGTTCTCAAGGATTTCGGGATCTATATCAACAAAACCTATTTTCAACATATTAGCCAACACAACTCAATTAAAATGAATCTAAAACAGAGCTTAACAAAACAAGTCCGAAAATCAAGAGTTTCATTATATTTTTGCAAGATTTCTATCTCAAATCAATAACATATTGAAAACTCAACCAAAAACATTAATTTGAAGCCAAAGATCTTGGGAATTTCAATAAAGAACCTAGATTGAAGGTTGAGAACACGATTTACCTCCAATCCTTTCTTTCCTTAATGAATGACAAGTTTTCCATAGCAAAAATCTTGAAGATCTTGAAAGAACTCTTGGAGTTTATTTAGAAAATATTGAGAGAGTTTTTGGAAGAAAATATTTCTGGATAAAATGAGTTAGAATTGTGTTTGGCTGAAAATGAGAAGAGAATGGTAGTTACGTCAAGTGAAATCTTATATTTCTAATTTATTTATTTTAATTTAATAAAAATCCTTTTATTAAATCACTTTAAAACCCATTTTAAAACACATGTCATATTAAGGAAAGACTAAATTGCCATAAAGCTCCCTAAAGATTCTAAGATTTTGGCTCCTCTTTTAAAATAACATTTTTCATAATTTTGAAACTTTACATTTTGGTCACTACCCAAAATGTACCACTTCCGAAACTCTTTTTGTAAAATTGATTTGACAAATCTCTTAAACATGATTTAAGAGGATTTTAACAATTTTTACAATATTTTTATCCTATTCCGATCCTTGATTTCCTTAAATCACCTAACGCGATTCGAACCGTTCCCGACCGTTCCGGTCCGATATCCAAAACATCTAGGCCCAAAGCCAGGGCGTTACAACTCTCCCCCACTTAGGAATTGTTTTCCTCAAAATTTTACCTGGAGCAAAAAGGTGCAGAAACTACTTCAACATGTCTGCCTTGCTTTCCCACGTGACCTCCTCAACTCCTCGGTGTCGCCACAACACCTTCACAAGCTCTATCGTCTTATCATGAAGAACTTTTCTACTCACATCCAGAACCCTCACTAGTTCTTCATCATATGATAGATCCAGATTCAATTCTATCTCATCATCAAGCATCACGTGCGAAGGATCTGATCTGTATCTTCGCAAAATCGAGACATGAAATACGTCATGTATCTTTTCCAGCTCTGAAGGCAATCTCAACCGATATGCCACAAGACCAATACGCTCTACAACCTCGTAAAGTCCAATGAACCTTAGGCTAAGTTTACCCTTACGCCTAAATCTCATCACTTTTTCTAAGGTGATACCTTAAAGAACACACGTTCACCAACCGCGAACTCAATCTCTTTACGCTTCAAGTCCACGTAAGACTTTTGCTGATCCAATGCTACCTTCAAACGCTCACAAATGAGCTTCACCTTATCGGTAGTTCCCTTTAACATAGCTGGCATCGAAATCAACTTTTGCCCAACTTCTGCCCAACAAAGAGGGGTTCTACATCTTCTCCCATACAAAGCCTAGTAAGGAGCCATTTGAATACTTGCTTGGTAACTATTATTGTAAGCGAACTCAACCAACGGCAAGTGCTTTTCCCAAGAACCCTGAAAATCTATCACCCAACATCTCAACATATCCACAAGCAGCTGGATCACATGTTCCAACTGTTCATCCATCTGAGGATGATAGGAAGTACTAAAATTCAATTGTGTACCCAAGGTTTAATGCAAACATTCCCAAAATTGCGATGTAAACCTCGGATCCCTATCCGACACTATGGACTTTGGCACACCATGCAACCGCAAAATCTCAGCAATGTACAACTCCGCCAACTGATCCAGGGTATACGTATTATGCACATGAAGGAAATGTGCGCACTTCATAAGTCGATCAACAATCACCCAAACTGAATTCTTCTTTGACGGTGACAACAGAAACCCAGACACAAAGTCCACGGTGATTCTTTCCCACTTCCACTCTAGAATTTTCAAAGGCTACAATAACCTAAAAGAAACCTGGTGTTCAGCTTTCATTCACTGACACACCATGCACTTACTAACGAACTCAACAACATCTTTTTTCAACCACACCCAATAGTACTCATCTTATAAATCACGGTACATCTTCGTACTACCAGGATGCATAGCAAAAGGACTACTATGAGCTTCAGTCAGAATAGTGCGCCTCAACTCAACATCATCTGGCACAACTATTCGACTTCCAAAGCATAGAACACCGTCATCCCTAAAACTAAAATCCGAAGGTCTACCCTCCGCAATGTCTTGGACATGAGGAACAAGAGAATCATCTAACAGCTTCTTATCTTTGATCAACTGAATCAAGGATGGTTTCACTTGCAATTCCGCAATAAGACCACAATCACGCGATATTCTCAAACAAGCAAACATCACCCTCAACTCCACGACCACATTCCAGCTCAAAGCATTAGTCACAACTTTAGCCTTGCCCGGGTGATACTCGATCGTCAGATCATAATCCTTAAGAAACTCCACGTAACGACATTGCCTAATATTTAACTCCTTCTGAGACATATGATGCTTCAAGATCTTATGATATGTGAACACTACACACTTCTCACCATACAGATAATGCCTCCAGATCTTCCAAGCAAACACAACGACTGCAAGCTCAAGATCGTGAGTAGGGTAGTTACGCTCATGCACCTTCATTTGTCTAGATGCATAGGCTACCACCTTACCCTTCTGCATCAACACACATCCCAAACAAACAATGGACGCATCACTATAGACCACAAACTCTTTACCAGGCTCAGGTTGAATCAGAACAGGAGCTCGCGTCAAAGCTTCCTTTACCTTCTCAAAAGCTTGCTGCCTCGCATCTGTCCACTCAAAGCGAACATTCTTCTGCAACAACTCGGTCAAAGCTGCAGCTATCTTCGAGAAACCCTCGACAAACCTACGGTAATACCCGACTAATCCAAGGAAACTTCGTACCTCTGTCACAGACTTAGGTACCTTCAAGCTCATCACAACCTCTACTTTGTGCGGATCAACGTGAATACCCTCAGCTGAGACAACATGTCCAAGGAAGACCACCTCCCTAAGAAAAAACTCACACTTACTTAGCTTGGCATACAACTGATTTTCCAACAATGCTTGCAAAACGATTCACAAGTGTCTATCATGATCCTCCTCGGTACGCGAATACACAAGGATATCATCGATGAACACCACTACAAACTGATCCAAGAATTAATGGAATACATGATTCATCATGTCCATGAAAGCAACAGGTGCGTTGGTCAAACCAAACAGCATCACTAAGAACTCGTAATGCCCGTACCTTGTCTGAAAAGCTATCTTAGGTGCATCCACATCCTTCACCTTCAACTGGTAATACCCTGACCTCAAGTCTATCTTAGAAAAAACTAAGGCTCCTCGAAACTAATAAAAAAGATCATGGATCCTAGGCAAGGGATACTTGTTCTTGATCATAAACTTTTTCAGTTGCCGATAATCTATGTGCATCCGCATCGTCCCATCTTTCTTCTTTACAAACAAGACCGGTGCACCCCAAGGTGACACACTCGGCCAGATAAACCCTCGATCCAACAATTCATGCAGTTGCGTTTTCAACTCTTTTAGCTCTTTGGGTGCCATGCGATAAGAAGCAATGGACACCGGAGTTGTATTCTCATACGACTCGATACCAAACTCAACTTCTCTGTTTGGTGGCAACCCATGCAATTCTTCCGGAAAGACACTCAGAAAATCGCAAATGGTTCAGATTTCCTACACATGTACATCATTTGTTCCAGGATTCATCACATGGGCAAGGAAAGCCTCACAACCCAACCTCATCATACGGTTTTCTTCCAAAGCTGAAATCACATTCGACAAGAATTTCACATTCACGCCTACTATCACCACTTCATAATCATCAACAAGCTTTAAGGCAACCCACTTGACATCAAAATCAACCACCGCTCTATGCTCAGTCAACCAATCTATACCAAGGATTACATCGAAACGATAGAAGGGTAACTCCATCAAATCAACAAGAAAAACATGACCTTGCACAGACAAAGGGCATCTCCTATACAACTTCCTAGTGACTACAGTCTCACCAAAAAAACTAGTCACTGGCATTCCTACTTTGAGCAACTCACTAGGTATATCAAGCAAATGCGCATGCTCACTCAGAATATAAGAATGTGTTGATCCAGAATCAATCAAAGCCAACAACGATAAAGACTAAAGAACAATGCTACATGCGATAACATTTGTATCGTTGTGCTCCTCTCGCTGAGCATAGACCCTCGCAGAACCGCCTCCCTCAGGCCGAATTACTACAACGTGTGCAATGCCTCGCTGACTCTCGTCTCTCCTTTGGAAGTTCCCTCGACCATGCCCACGACCTCTCTAAGGTGTAACCACAGTAGGTGCATGTCATTGGCCTCCACCAGCCAACAACGGACACTCCAGCCTCATGTAATCTGTTGAACCACAGTTCCAACATGAATTCCTTGTAACCACAATAGGAGCCTGAGCCTTTCTAGCTGCTCGAGGACAATCTCGCTTCAGATGGTCCGTCGACCCACATGTCCAGAACATGTGCTGCTCAGACCTCACTCGGCCTCCCTGGACCTGACCGCCCTGACCCAAAGCACCTCGCCTCGCCTCAGGTTGATTCTCTTATCACGACCTCTTTTGTTCCGTCCACCCCCGGAACTATATTCAGCTGCTCTCTTCCCAGAGCTAGAACCAATACCTTGAGACGACAAAACCAAATTATGTTCGATGTCTTTGGATCGACATACAAGCACATCGAAGTCGGTGTAATCCGCAGCCAACATGTATGTCTTGACTTCCTATACCAGTCCATACCGGAAGTGATCACAACGATGCCTCTCACTATGTATCAGCTCAAGGGCATACTTGCCCAAACGTACGAATTGGACCTCGTACTTAGCCACATAAAGGGTTCCCTAAACTAGCGACATGAGCTCGCGTTTCTTTTCACCCAAGTATCTCACACCTAGATACTTTCTCTTTCAAAGTGCCTCGAAAAAACTCCTAATCTACTTCATTGAGTTCTATTCCAGCAATGGTTGTCGTCTAGCAACTATATGCATCACCATGGAGAAAAGAAACAACACACCCCAGCATGTGCACATCATTACAACCCATTTGATCCATGATACAGATCGTACTTTCCAACCAGGATTCTGACGCCTCAAGAGACATTCCAAAGAACTCAACAGCTCCTAGGCTCCTTAACCTCTCCAAAGGTAAACCCGTATGCCTAGCTGCAAGGGCATGAACATGCGCTCCAGCTACCGCAGCCTGAAACGCCCCGGTGATCGTCTGAACCAACAGAGCTTAACAAAATAAGTATGAAAATCAAGAGTTTCATCATATTTTTGCAATATTTCAATCTCTAATCAATAACATATTGAAAACTCAACCAAAACATTAATTAGAAGCTAAAGATCTTGAGAATTTCAATAAAGAACCTAGATTGAAGGTTGAGAATGAGATTTACCTCCAATCCTTGCTTTCCTTAATGAATCACAAGTTTTCCATAGCAAAAATTTTGAAGATCTTGAAAGAACTCTTGAAGTTTATTTAGAAAATATTGAGAGAGTGTTTGGAAGAAAAGAATTATGGAGAAAATGAGTTAGAATTGTGTTTGGCTGAAAATGAGAAGAGAATGGTAGTTACGTCAAGTGAAATCTCATTTTTCTAATTTATTTATTTTAATTTAATAAAAACCGTTTTACTAAATCACTTTAAAATCCCTTTTAAAACACATGTCATATCAAGGAAAGGCTAAATTGCTATAAAGCTCCCTAAAGATTCTAAGATTTTTGCTCCTCTTTTAAAATCACATTTTCCACAGTTTTGAAACTTTACATTTTGGTCACTACCCAAAATGTTCCACTTCCGAAACTTTTTTTGTAAAATTGATTTAACCAACCTCTTAAACATGATTTTAGAGGATTTTAACAATTTTTACCATATTTTATCCTATCCCGATCCTTGATTTCCTTAATTCACCTAACGCGATTCGAATTGTTCCTGACCGGTCTGATCCGATGTCCAAAACATGTAGGCCAAAAACCAGGGCGTTACAGAACCTTTGAGGAAAAGGTGGTTGAACAACAATAGGTTGGGTTATCTTACTTGTGTCCACATCTTCCTTTTATTGCTCGGGCATGTGCGATTTTTCATCTTTTTGGGGAAAAGGGGCTTGCCAAAATTTTGTTAGTTTGCTTGGCTCTTTTCTTCCTTTTCGGCATCCTTTGTAACCCTTTCGACCCAGTCTGAGCAAAACACCGCACCGAATGGGTCACACGGGGAATACTAAAGTAAACTAGGAAGTTTAACTCAATAAACGACCTTATTTTTTTCATTTTATCTTTTCTAAATGCTCTTAAACTCCCTATATAACACGCCCTTCCCGGTCTGATCGAGAACCGGGTCGGAAAGTGATATCGATGTTCAATACAGTAGACAATGCAACAAAATTTCTTTTTAATATTAACCTTTAAACCGATATCATACAATAACATAATGCCTCAATACATTTCAGTCCAATTAATCCATGCGAAGTAATAATTAATCAATCGGGGATAAATTGCAATTAATACAAGTTTTAGGGACTAAACTATAAATTCTACAAATTTGGGGTCTTTCAATGCAATCAATTTACCAGATTGAAATTCAAAACATTATTAACATAAATGCAAAATTTCATACAATTTGAGGACCATTAGCTAATTCAATTTAATCTAACATTGTTCAGTGACTAAACTGTGAACCTTGCAACCTGTTTAATATGCCTTTAAGTAACTTAACTAACCCTGTATCGAAACACCCTAGGGCTGTTTCGAAACGAGTGGAAAATTGTCAACCTTTGTTGACTTTACCTTTTTAACCGCATCGATACGGGCATGTCCTATATCGAAACAGGTTGACCATTTTTGACTTTGACTTTGTCCCGTATCAATACACTATAAACCCATATCGAAACGAGGGATTCTAGTGAAAAAATGTTTCGAAATGTCCATGAACCGTTTCGGTACACCCTATCTCTCAGGTTCGAATTATGCTTACCCGCATCGAAACGCCATCACCTGTTTTGATACGGTATGACTTGTAATGATAGATTTTTGTTGGTATTTATTCAATTTGACTTACCGGACGATGTCCAAATGCAACGAAACTTCATATGCAACATTTTAATGGTATAAACTAATACCATGCCAAGTTTTATGACCATACGAATACGTTTACCACGTTTTGACATTTATGAGCCAAACATGCATGTTTAAGCCATTTAAAGCCAACCAAAAAGGCCACTTAGGGCCATTAACCATATTACAACTTATGCATACCACAAACATAACAAAATAGGCATTAATGACTGGTTCAACTATTTTTCCACGTTCCTAGGAGTTTTTAAGATTAACACACATTACTTTAGGGCTTGTAGTGACTTGTCTTGTTTTGCCAATCTGATCCTCCGACACACGATCCTTTCAACCTGAAAGTGCATGAGATGAGACACGTTAGGCATACGATGCCTAGTAAGGTAGTCATAAGCAATATGAACAACAATATGTCGAGTATCTATATATATGATCTCATGCTTATCAAAGCCAATACTATGCAACAATATACAATGTTTACCATATTCTTTTCATCATTAATCCTTGGATTGAATCAAGATAGTGGATATGCGAATTCCTATGCCTCGCCAAGTAAATGAATGGTCTAGTCTCTCCGCCTCGCCAATATGACCAACATCAATACACATCCCTCCGTATCGCCAAATCAATATAGGCCTTAGCCTTTGGACCGTAGTCCACCCGTACATTGAGCTCATGAATTCTATGGCATGCCAATTGTATCCAATGTCTATTCAAATCCAAGGTTCCAATGTTCATATTAATTTCAATAATCAATGAGTATTCTAATGTCCAATGATTTCAATATTATCAATAACCAATATGTCTCATAATGAATGTTTCATGGTTCGATGTTAATGACAATAATAAATGATTTCTTGCAATGGTTCAATAACAATATCTATAACGATGACAATGCTCAATGATGATATCAATAGCTATGTCCGATGTTCAATGACAACTTATCGACACTTACCGAGGTATCCGTCTACTAGTCCGATGTAACTTTCTCAATAGCAATGTGATTTAAATGATCGAAAACAACAATAATAATAGATTCGGGAACGCTTTTCGCCTAATCCCGAGACTCCGACTACACTCACCTTGAAAATTTGAAGCTTTCAAGGCTCTCAGATAACAATCCCCTTATTCCTAGCTTTGGTTGGAGACGATGGATGTTCTTTATCAACTTCTTGAGCTAGGAAATCAATCAAGAGATTGTTAGGATCAATATTACGATATCAAAATCAATATAACAACATCAAAATTGATATTCAATTTCAATATAGATGACAACGGTGAGATATCCATTGATAGTCAAAACCCTAGCTTAAGATTAAGCTTGATATATACATGGAATTCAATAACCGATTGAGGAATATAACTTACCTGATCAATAGCAACGATTCTATATTAATAAAACAAGGAGAAGTGAAGCTCAAATCTTCTCCAATGGAGGTGTGTGCTTGAAGGAAGAAGATGATGAAGATAATGGTGTTTGCTTCAAGTTCTCGGGTAAGCTCTCTAATTCTTTTTCCTTTGTTTTACATATAATTTAGGCTATTAAGTTTTCCTCTTAGACCATCCCATGTAGGCAAAATTTATTTGAGGAGGGGTTAATCGCAAGATTAGTCCCTCAACTCACACCATACTATAGTTTTGCTGCCCAACTTGTGATTTCTTCAATTTAGTCACTATAATATGTTCGATACTATTCAATAGGGTCCGATGGCAAAGTTTTAATTCAATTAAAGTCCAATATCAGAAATGAACTAGCCAATACTATATTTAGACTTCATCAATGTAGAATTTCCGATCACCAGAACCAAATCCCGACTATACCAGATTTTGGGTGTTACATTCTATGTGATAATTTTCACAGCAGAACAATTTGCAACTCGATCGGACATTGATTAGGGAATCAAAATGCATGCAAATGCATTTTAGGGACCATTTTGTAATTTCACCAAAATACAAGGGCTTCTTCACATTTCACATTACCAACTTTTAATTAGTCACATAACATGCATCTCTGTTAAATCTCAGCTCAAAACAATCGTCCATACTCATTTAATTGCATCCACAACATTTAGGGACCAAAACGTAATGATACAGAACTTCAAAAGATTCCAATAACTAACTTAACAACTGGGTGTTTCAGTATAGGCTGCCATGTATCGAAACGCCCATATTGGCACAGGGTCGAAGGTCTTGAAGCTCGAGACCGTATCGAAACACTCTCTGAGGTGTTTCGGAACAGGGAATTCTAGTAGCCAAACATACCAAAACGTCCCTCCCTGTTTCAAAACCCCCAGGCCATTTCAGGCACACTATTTCGGTACAGGCTTAGGTGTATCGAAACACTTGGACTTGTAATGACACCTTTTGTTGGTTTTTCACACTTTAATCCAATCTAAAACAATCCAACATGCTTCCAACATGCATACAACATATATAAGCATCAATCCTCAAACATCCATGGCATATTTGTCATCATAACATGAGAATTTACATTTTAACCCCCCTTAGCCCGACCTAGACGCCCGACCCGAACTAAGAAGATTACACGGGGAAAACCGAAGTTAACTCGTTAAAGTCAACCTCGATTAACGACCTTTTTTCATTTTATCTTTTCTAGATGCACATTATTATCCTATATGATTAGCAATTTGTTTTGGCAAAAGCGACACAATGAACATAGCTCAAATAGAGGTCCAATTGCATACAAACGTCTTTTCGGGACTAAATTGTAAATTTCGAGAATTATAAGGACTAAACAGGTTTTAAAGTTACCCATCCAAAATTAGTCATACAACATGCCAGCATGTCAAGTTTCATCTCAAACGGATCATCCAAACACATTTAATTAAGCATTCAACATTCAAGGACCAAAACGTAAGAAAAAGAAACCTGGAACAATTCAAATTCAACATCCAACGGTCAAGTGTTTCGAAACACAAGACCCCGTACCGGAACGGCCATTTCGAAACCAAGTTGACCGTTTCGATACATGGGTGCATTCCAAAACACGTTTCGAAACAATGCTTTACAATGGCAAAATGTTTCGGAACGCGCCTACCCGTTCCGAAACACCATGACCATTACAGGCCACTGTTCCAAAACAGATAAGGGCGTTCTGAAACACCTTGCCCTGCAAATTCCCAATATGCTGGTTTTGCTCAACTAATCACCTCCAAAATCATCCCAACACATGTCACAACACACATACTTCATGAGTAAGCATCTAGGACCACCAATACGAATCACGAGTTAAAACATAGCATCAAACTTGCAAGTTCAAGAACTATAGGCATGCTTCCTAGATGTCAAAACCAAAAAATCTAAAAACCACATTCAAATCCAAACCAACATTCAAAGGCCATTTACAAACCAAAATAGGAAAACCAAACATGCTCAAGGTGTTTAACATCACCAAATAAATCCAAGAGTAGAAATCTCACCCATTGCCTCTTATTACACTTAGGTAAAACCACATACTTTGTTTAGTCAAAAGAGCTTGGATTCAACTTGCCTTCTTGCTTCCACAAAAGCCTCATAAATTGCATTGATGAAACAAATGAGCGTAAGCGTAAAGCTTAGGGAGGATCACTAAAACAAACATTCATCAAAGCATTTTACAAAACCGAATATATCATCAATTGTCATCTCATGCCTTTCCTTTAAACATGCTCTTCTAAGCATCAACGCACTTTTTTTAACCACATGCTCATAGCATCATTAAAATAACATCAAATAATCTTTTGCTCATGCTTAAACCAAGCATCATATGCATTCTAGCATAAACCACAAGCATCTCATGCTTAGCACATTAATCAACAACATTATATTGGCTCACAAGTGATCAATTCTCAAACCATACCAAAACCAACACAGATGATACAATCGGATACGCGAATTACAAGTGTTGTCCCACACGCTTCATGCACACTAACGGACAACACAAGGCTCACACACGAGAGCAACCCTCCATCGTTGTGACACCCGTGGTGGAGTACAACGGTACAATCACAAACCTTCAACACCACTCATCGGTAGTTGTATAATTCCATTAACGAGAGCACGGGACACATAACACAAGATTCACACACGTGATTAAACATCCACCGTTGTGATCTTAGCCTCAATTGTTAGGGTACTTGGATTGAGTATACGGTACAATCACAACCCCTCGACATCCAAGGAGACTTTATTCACGGTGCACCCAATCCTATAGCCGGCTAGCTATATCCGATTAAAGTAACCAAAAACCATTTCCATCACTTGCCAATATAATCATTTAACATCAATATCCCATTGTTTTACAAGCATAAACGCAATTCCATTTCCACAATCATAGACATGCTTAACATCAAATACATATATCACATAAAACCAAGGATCACTTACCTAGCGCATCCTTAACATAATGGCATTAAAATCCAGCATCAACCATGCATAAAAACAGCAATCAAACCACATTAGACTTAAGTGCATTTTCATCAAAACATAACGCATTTCCGAGAGAGACTTTCGAATCACTTACTCTTGAGCTTAGCTAAGTGTTTCAAACCTACACTAAGCTCCCAAGACCACGCTCAAAGCGTTATAAAGCTGGAAAATCCATTCCCACTCACCGATACGCGAAGCCTTGCTCACCGACACGAAAATCACTCTTCCGGAGCCTCTAAAAATGTCTCGTTTGCTCCCAGATCAAGATCCTCTGTTTTCACATCATCAAACAGAGATCCAAATGCATTAAAATGCATTTCAACACCAGCAACCAATCACAAACTCGTTGCTCACCCAAACTACACCAATTTACCCATCTGAAGCAACTGAATACTCAATTGATTGCTTCCTAAACAACGCCAAGCTAACATACATCACTTCCAAACCATTATAAACATCAAAACACATCTAAAATCAATCTAAACCCATCATTAAACCTCCAGCAAGCATCACCTCATCATTTAACCTCAAAAACCCAACTAGAACTATCAAGAAACTCAAGGTTCTCAAGGATTTCTGGATCTATATCAACAAAACCTCTTTTCAACATATTAACCAACAAAAAACTCAATTAAAATCAATCTAAAACAAAGCTTAATAAAACAAGTCCGAAAATCAAGAGTTTCATCATATTTTTGCAAGATTTCTATCTCAAATCAATAACATATTGAAAACTGAACCAAAAACATTAATTAGAAGCCAATGATCTTGGGAATTTCAATAAAGAACCTAGATTGAAGGTTGAGAATGGGATTTACCTCCAATCCTTGCTTTCCTCAATGAATGACAAGTTTTAGCTTCACAAAACTTGAAAATCTTGAAATTGATTTGGAAATTAATGATAGATTGCTTAAGAGAGACGAATTCTGGTGAAAATGATTTAGAACGGTGTTTGGCTGAAAATGAGAACATGAAGGTAGTTACGTCAAATTAAATCTCAATTTTCTTATTTTTCTTAATTTTAATTAAATAAAACCCATTTATTTAATCACTTAAAATCCTTTTAAAACACATATCATATTAAGGAAAGGTTAAATTGCCATAAAGCTCCATAAAGATTCTAAGATTTTGGCTCCTCTTTTTAAAATTGCATTTTCCCATAGTTTTGAAACTTTACATTTTGGTCACTACCCAAAATGTACTACTTCCAAAACTCTTTTTGTGAAATTGATTTGACCAACCCCTAAAACATGATTTTAGGGGATTTTAGAAATTTTTACCATATTTTTATCCTATCCTGATCCTTGATTTACTTAAATCACCTAACGCGATTCGAACAATTTCTGACCGGTCCGATCCGATGTCCAAGACATCTAGGCCGAAAACCAGGGCGTTACATGCATCAAAGGTAAACTAATGTCACACAACCTATTATCAAAACAAGCAAGATACCAAAATGCAAGGTAAAGCATAAACCAAGTACCAATGGCCATTTACAAGTCTAAAACAGCAAACCTAACTTGCTCAAAAGGGAGTTTACACAAATCTCCCAACAACTCAATGGATTCCTCATTGCCCTTATTACTTTAGTCTAAACCAAAATGTACTTTCTTAAGCGAAGCCTCTCGGAATCTCTTACCCTTTGCTGCCTCCAAAACCTAAATTATCTACATTGATGGAAAAATGAGAGCGTAGGCACACAAGGCTTAGTGAGGGGTGTTCAATAACAAAACACCATTAATGCATAAAAATCATTTTCCAAAGCCACATTGAAAACTTATTTCATTTACTTCAAAACATCAATTTTAAACCTTCATGCCCTCAAACCATGCACTTTCCTTAATCAAAAATCAACATATAAACTTCATGCAACATGTATTATGAATCCATCAACAAATCTCAATGCTAACACCCAATTTAAGCCTTCCCATGCATAGCTACCATATGCAAAGCTAAAAGAGTAAAACATGCATTTACATATTATGCATCATAAACCATTTCATAATACATCATCAATTATATTGGGTTACAAGCGATCATCAACATGCTTATTTCTCATGACAACATCGAATACACGGATTCACAAGTGTTGACCCAACACTTCATACATTCTCACCGGCATCTCAAGGTTCACACACATGAGCTACCCTCCACCGTTGTGACAATCGTGGTGGAGTATTTGGTACACCGTATAAACCCCTCAACACCACTCATCGGTAGATGTATAACCCCACTAACAAGAGACATGACACAATAAACTTTCCTCAATCGTTAGATGTATAACCCCACTCATCGTTAGGGTACTTGGATGGAGTATTTGGTGCATTGTATAAGTGTTGGGTTTATCGATGCTCGATTCCTTCAACCGTTCTTGCTCACCAAGTGGTGGAGAAGTGGAATGTTGGGTGATAATGATGTGGAAGCTAAAAATGATTAAGACAAGATTATTTATAGTGGTTCAACCTTCTAACCAAGTTCTACATCCACTACCTTAGCTTCCCACTAAGGATTTCCAATCAATCCACTATTGATTCGTCCCCTTTTCTAGGCTTAGGAGGAAACCCTTACAAACCGATCAAGCTTTCTACCCAAAGCCTTGATCAAACCCTCTTTACAAAGAGACAGAGATAAGAAAACTCAAATCCCTCTAATAGATATTTGTTTGCACAATTAAGCTCTCACCCAGTCCTAAAACACTTGAGCAAATCTGACAATTTTGGCTCACTAGTGTTTGTATATACAAAGAATTGACACTTAAGCACTAAGACACATTTTTATCATATGTTGTATTACAATTGAAGCATTAACCATTACTAGATGCTTGGAGGTCCCTTTTATACTACTCTTTGAGTTTGTAGTCGTTACTAGTCGTTGGGGTTGAATTGGAGCTGTTGGAAACTTATTTTCCCACCATAAATGCAGTTCTACAGCTCCCCCTTTCGAAACGCTCGACTCCGTTTCAGAACTCTCTTCAAATAGAAAGAGTCATTGCAGTCTGATGCAGCACCCGTATCGAAACGCTCTTGGCCGTATTGACACTCCCGTATCGAAACGCTTGTACCCGTATCGAAACGCTCTGCATTTAAAAGGTAGTTGGAAAATAGCCATTGGGGGTTTATGACTGTTGAGGTCAATGCCACATAGGCGTATTGAAACGGTAGAGGTTGTATCGAAACGCTATGCAAAATTTCACCCAGATTAAAGCCCGTTTTGAAACCCGTTCCAAAAGTTTTTTACACTGTAAAGAACCGTATCGAAGCACCTATGGGTGTTTCGAAACACCTGGATGGATTTATCTTTGAAAACACTTAAAACCCTTTTGAATTATCCCCTAAACATAGTTTCAAGTTGTTTAGACTTTAGAAATAGTTTGAATTCTTTTTAACTTTGTCCAAAACATTTTTCAATTATTATATCAAAACATCAGTTCTACAATCTCCCCTTTTTTGATATAATAAAACCAACTTGAAAAATTGTTTTGGATTCTCCCTCTTGAAGTTTAAAAATGTGAATAAGAGATGAAAAATTTAAAATAAAGTAAAGCTCCACCTTATTCATTTAAAAATGCAAGTTTTCAAACCAAACTCTCCTCTTTTTTGTTATATCAAAAAAATTCAAAAGACATTAAGTTCAAAATAACTTAGGAGGTTTGAAAAGATGATAAAAATTTAGAACTTTTGTTTTAAAATGGATCCCCTTACTCAAAGCATCATCAAAATGTTAGTTCAACATATAAGATCATCTAGTTGAAATAAATAAAAAATAAATCAAATAAAAGCAAAAAAACAACTAGATTTTACCACACTTGAACCCAAGGGAGGATGTGAAGCCTTCCTTCTTCTAGTGTTCTTCCTTGTTAGTATGGAGCTCCCCCTCAAATGTTGACTTTGTTGAACACTCTTCATCACACCTAGAAAAAGACAATCAAGTAATTTTTTGTATCCAAATTGCTTTGGATCCATAGACGTTAGTAGCACAAAACTTAGTCCCCTTAGGATTCCATTTTTCAATTTCATCCTTTTTAGTTGAAGTGGTTAGTCCTTTTGGGACCCAAATACTTCTAAAACATTTACCATTTACAAATCTAGGGGCACTAGATTGTCTTACATAAAAGTTTGATTTTCCAAGATTATTTTTCTTTTCAAGCTCTTTGGAAATCAATCTTTTTCTTCTTGAACTTTATGAAGAAATTTTGTAAATAAAAACATTTTTGTTCAAACTCTTCGAGTTTTGCTTCAAGTTCAAGTTTGGTTTTAGAAATCAAATCATTTTGAATTTTCAACTTTGAAATCATTTTATTGTTTTTCAAAATGTGATTTTTAAACTCTAAAACCAAATCATCATAGGCATCTTGTAATTCATCAAAACATTATGAACATGAAGTTACCCTTGAATCTTCTTCGCTATCCATAAGGAAAAGGTTGGCTTGTTCATTGTCGGTGGAGTCTTCATCACTCCAAGTAGTCACATATGCCTTATTCTTATGGCTTGAAGTGCTTGACCTCTTCTTTTTCATGGATTCTCGTTCAAGCTCTTTCAAGGCTTTCTTCATGTAAGGGCACACTTCTTAAAGAGATGAACTATCTCTTCTTCATCATCATCATCTTCAGTAGAATCTACAAGATGGCATGTGGAGGATTTGAGAGTAATGGAATTTGTGTTGATGCCAAGCCCATTGAGCTTCTTCTCCCTCATAGCTCTAATATCTTCCCTCTTCTTCTCATCTTCTTTATTTTTCTTCATAATTTGGTGAGTGAGAAGTGACCCCATGAGTTCATCAAGCTTCAAGGTCTTCAAATTCTTAGCTTCGATGATGGCGGTCCTCTTTGAGTCCCATGACTCGGGAAGGGAGTAGATGAGCTTTCAGACAAGCTTCTCTTCCGGGATGGCTTCTCCATAGCCTTTGAGACCATTGGTGATAGTGGAGAACCTATCAAACATCTTCTCGATTCTCTTCCGGATCCATCTTGAAGTTTTCATACGCTAGGTTGAGGACCCCGATCTTGGTCTCCTTTACTTCGTCGGTTCCTTCGTATGTGATTTCAAGCTTGTCTCATACCTCCTTAGCACTCTCACAAGAAGAAAACTTCTAAAAGATGTTTGGGCCAAATGCACAAAAGAGGATGTGCAAGGCTTTGCAATTAAGCTCCATCTTCTCACGATCTTCAGAACTCTAATCCGCCTTGCTTTGTTGAGGCACAAATGGACCATCTTCTACTATGTCACAAAGCTTGTAGTCACTTGACTTTATGAAGAACTTCATCCTTGTCTTCCAATGGGCATAGTGAGTTCCGTTGAAGAAGGGTGGTTTATCAATTGATTGCGCCATTGAGCCAGATGTTTGAAATGATGATCGAGCTTACCAGATCTTCTCAATAGGATGTTAATCCTATTCAATTGAGCCAAGCTCTGATACCAATTGTTGGGTTTAACGGTGCTCGTTTCCTTCAACCGTTCTTGCTTGCCATGTTGTGGAGAAGTGGAATGTTTAGTGATAATGGTGTGGAAACTAAAAATGATTAATGCAAGATAATTTATAGTGGTTCAACCTTCTAACCAAGGTCTACATTCACTACCTTAGCTTCCCACTAAGGATTTCCAATCTATCCACTATTGATTCGTCCCCTATTCTAGGCTTAGGAGGAAACCCTTACAAACCGATCAAGCTTTCTACACAAAGCCTTGATCAAACTCTCTTTACAAAGAGACAAAGATAAGCAAACTCAAATCCCTCTAATAGGCATTTGTTTGTACAATTAAGCTCTCACTCAATCCTAAAACACTTGAGCAAATCTGACAATTTTGGCTCACTAGTGTTTGTCTATACAAAGAATTGACACTTAAGCACTAAGACACATTTTGATCATATGTTGTATTACAATTGAAGCATTCACCATTATTAGATGCTTGGAGGTCCCTTTTATACTCCTCTTTGAGTTAGTAGCCGTTACTAGCCATTGGGGTTGAATTGGAGCCGTTGGAGACTTAATTTCCCACCATAAATGCAGTTCTGTAGCTCCCCGTTTCGAAACGCTCGACTCCATTTCAAAACGCTCTTCAAATAGAAAGAGTCGTTGCAGTCTGATGCAGCACCCGTATCGAAACGCTCTTACCCGTATCGAAACTCTTGTCCTCGTATCGAAACGCTCTACATTTAAAAGGTAGTTGGAAAATAGTCGTTGGGGGTTTATGATCGTTGAGGTCAATGCCACATAGGCGTATCGAAACGGTAGAGGCCGTATCGAAACGCTATGCAAAATATCACCCAAATTAAAGCCCGTTTCGAAACCCGTTTCGAAATGTTTTGACATTGTAAAGACCTGTATCGAAACACCTAGGGGTTTTTCAAAATACTTGGATGGATTTTTCTTTGAAAACAATTAAAACCTTTTTGAAATATCCCCTAAACATAGTTTCAAATTGTTTGGACTTTAGAAATAGTTTTGAATTCTTTTTAACTTTGTCCAAAACATTTTTCAATTATTATATCAAAACATTAGTTCTACAATAAGCCCCTCAACATCCAAGGCGACTTGTTTATACTGCACCCAATACTATAGCCGGCAATAAATATTTGATATCATTCATAAACCATTTCATAATGTCATTTGCCAATATATTCACATTGAATACATATATCACTATTTTCAAAACATCATTAATAAATCACATTTTCAAGCATTAAATCATGCTTAAAATCACAAGTCATATACTTACAAGGATCACCTACCATTTGCATCCTTCAACATTACAATATTAAAAATAGTAACCGCGATCTTATAAACATACTTTAACAGTAGGTAAAACCATTAATTCAAAACAGTGCATAAATCATCACATAATAGCACAATCGAGAGAGGAAATTCCTTTCACTTACTTTCAAACTTAGCTAAGCATTTCAAGCTTGCAAATAAGTTCCCAAATCACCTTTTAAATCTTTAAAAACTGAAATTCACATTCTCACTCACCAACACGCGCAAACTTGACTAGCCGACGCGAATCGAAGCAATCAAAACACATGAACCTTCACCGATTGCTTCCGATATATTCTCCCCTGTTTAAACCACACAAGAACAACAGATTAATGCATCACAATGCATTAAAATCTCTAACAAACAAAGCTACCCCGCTGCTCTGCCTAAAAACACCAAAATGTCTATGCAAAACAACTGAAAACACCTTCGATTACACTACAAACTCAGCCCGACTAAAACTTATCACTTTCATCCATTTTTAAACATTGATTAACATCCAAAACAATCTAATTACATCCTTATACCTCCAACAACACCAGATCCACATAATCATCACAAAAACCTCAAATTTAACAATCTAACAATTAGAGATCCAACTCATTTCGGGAATACTAATATAAAACCTTTATTTCAACATCATTTAACATCCAAAACATGATTAAAATCAATCTCGAATCAATCAAAATAGTACCATTAAGAAAATCTTAAGAAATCGTCTTACACAGTTTGATTTAACCATTTTTATCAATTGGATTATAAAATCTTGTTATTAAACATAATTAGAGAGCCAAAGACTTGGGAAATTCAATAAAGAATCTTGATTAGAGGAAAGAAAAGAAAGATCACCTCTAACACATGTTTTTCCCCTTGATTTGCAATGATTTAGAAGAAATCCTTCAAGAAATCTATAGCTAGTTGATGTAGAAATCCATGAGATTCATTTAGAAATCAAAAGTGGATCACAAGAGATAAATCTCTGGAGATTTTTGTGATGGAAAGATAGTTTGGCTTATGGAAAGTTGAGAGAAAAGTTGTTACGTAAGAAAATATTTAGCCTTTTAAAATCTTTTTTATCATATCCCATTTAACAAATCAATTAATTAAATCATTTTAAAAACATAAAATCAAGGGAAAAGACTGATAACACCTTGGTGGAAGAGCTCCCTAAGGATTCTATGTTTTTTCCCTCTTCAATTTAGTCATTAAAACGCATTTTTGCAATTTTTACAAATTAGTCACCGTTTTCAAAATACCAATTGAATCAGTCCAATTTCATAAAATTGAACTCTCCAAAACCTTCAAAACATTACTTTAAGATTATAAAATATTTTTCCATATTTTATCTCCCTTAAAAACCATTTATTTCAAATTAATCTCGAAACTAGAATGACTCACTCGAATCAGTTTACTCGTACCTCTTAGCCGAACCCGACTAACTTCTAAGCCCAAAATCAGTGTGTTACATCCTTCTTGGGTGTATAATCCTACAAATTCTTCCCACTTCTCAAAGTAATAGCACTTACATTTTGTTTAGGATTCACAATAGTTTGAGAAGGTAACTTACCTCGAGATTCGAATTGACTAATAGATGAGGCAATTTGACTTACTTGTGTTTCAAGATTTTTGATACTTGACCTCGTCTCTTGTTTGAATTCCTCGAGGCTATGAACAAGCTTGTATACGATATCCTCCAAGGGTGGTTTTGCCGATGAAGATTGTTGCACATAACCTACTTGTTGATTGCTTCTTTACCCATAGCTCAAATTTGGATCTTCCTTCCACCCTGGATTGTATGAATTCGAGTATGCATTGTACTTCTTTGGGCTATAAGGGCCTCCAATGGCATTGGCATCTTCGGTATTTTCTTCTTGAAGTGTTGGCCACATATCAGATGCATCCCCTTAACTTGTGCAAATCCCACATGCCTTGACTTGTTGTGTATTACCTAATGCCAACTTTTGAACAAGGGAAGTTAGATTCAAAATCTTATCTTCAAGGGAAGAGACGTTTACCTCATTCGTGCGTCAAGAGACGGTGTCATGTGCCAAACTAAATTGTTGAGAGTTTGCGGTTGGAGACTCCATGTTGCGAACAACTTACGCAAAGTTGTTTAAATCGCTCCCAATAGTCATGAAGTGTCTCAGAATCATTTTGTTGAATTTCTCAAATCTTTTTTCTAATGTTGGTTGCTCTTGATGCCGGAAAATATTTTTCGAGGAAGAGCTTTGCCATGTATGTTCATGTTTCAATATATTCGGATGGTATGTAATACAACCAATCCTTGGTATGATCCGCTAGAGAGAATGGAAAGGCCCTTAACTTAACTTCATCCACAGTGACATTGTGGGGTTTCATGCTTGAGCACATGGCATGAAATTCTTTCAAGTGCTTGTATGGATTCTCATTCTTGCGCCCCCTGAAAGTATGAGGAAGATGTATTAGACCCGATTTTAATTCAAATGGTACCTCAAGTTCATGATAGGTGATGCATAATGGTTGTGTGGCAATCTCGAGTGCGATGAGTTGGCAAAGGGTTGGTTCGGCAATGTTTTTGATATCAAGGGGTATCTCGACTTGAGTGTTCTCCAAGTCGGCTTCTATGTTCTCTTGTGTGGTCGATTGTTCGCCTTGCTTTGCTTCCTTGCTTAGTCATCTTTTGGTTTTGTCGATATCACTATCAAACAAAAAACTATTATCTGTACGAGAAGCACGAAGCATAAAAGTAGAAAAAGAAAATAAAAAGAAAATAAACTAAATTAAAAGTGAACTTAGCTTGTAGTGTCCCAATTTTGGGCCTAGGAGTCTTTAAGGTTGACTCGAGGTTCTTAGGACCTAGACTAGAGATCCAAGTTAGTTCGGGAGTGGTTCTGGGAAAATAAGATTAGGGATGTGACAAAATTATGGGAAAATTCCTAAAATCCTCTAAAAATATATAAAAAGGTTTGGTGAAGTCAATTGTCGAAAATGACTTTCGAAAATGACGTTTTGAAAGAGGGCCAAAACTTAGAATATTTAGGGAGCTCATATATATTTAATGGGACTTTTCCTTTAATTGACCATTTTAAATGTATTTTATTTAAAAGATTAAAGGGAGAATTTATTAAAAAGGGGATTTTATTAATTAGCCTTTTCCAAAATCTATTTTGACGTAACTTCATTTTCCCTCATTTTTCATCAGCCAAACACTTCATTTTCTCTCAAACTTCTAGAGATTTTCATATTTCCACTTCACTTTGATTTGCAAATGAATTCCTTGATGATTCTTTCATTTATCTCAAAGGATTCTTGAAGATTTTGCAACAAATCTTGTCAATTGAAGGAATATGCAAAGGTTAGAGGTAATTTTCGTTCAACTCCTCTAATCAAGGTTCTTTAATGAAATTCCCAAGTATTTGACTCTCTAGTTGTGTTTAATAACCATGTTTTATAATCTATTTGATGAAAATGGTTAGATCATGCTTTGAAAGATGATTTCTCAAGATTTTCGTAATGATTCTATTTTGGTTAATTTGAGATTGATTTTAATCATGATCTGGATGTTAAATGATGTTGAAATAAAGGCTTTATCATATTACTCCCGAAATGGTTTGGATCTCTAGTTGTTAGGTTGATATATTTTGGGTTTTTGGGGTGATAATGTGGTTTTGGTGTTGTTGGAGGTATAAGGATGCAAATAGATTGTTTTGGATTTATTTGGTGATTAAAATTGGATGAAAGTGTTAGGTTTTGGATAGGTTAAGTTTGTAGAGAAATCGAAGGTGTTCTCAGTTGTTTCAAATAGGCGTTTTGGTGTTTTGGGGTAGAGCAGCGAAGTAGCTTTGGTTTCTGGTGTTTTTAATGCATTAAGATGTATTAATCCTATATTCTTGTGTGGTATAAATAGGGGACAACGTATCGGAAGAGATCGATGAAGTTTCGGGAGCTCCATAAGCTTGATTTCGCTTCGGTAAAGCAAGCGAGACCTTTTCGGTGAGTGGAATTGGTTTTAAATCCTTTCAAAGACTTGAAAACAAGGTTTGGGGGTTTAGATTGAGTTTGAAACATTAATCTAAGCTCGGAAGTAAGCTTGAGATGTTTCGCTCTCGTTTCTCGATTTTATCCCATTGATTTTTATAATCATGCTCATGTTTTGAAGATGGAATTACACCTACTGTTTTATGCATGTTTGGAGAAATGATATGATGATTATATGATCCCATGAGATAGAATTATGATTTTGAAGAAAAAAATAGAACTTAATGTGTAACCCCCTTAACCCGGCGTAGACGGTTGACCCGAATTAAGAAAGTCACACGGGGAAAACCAAAGTCAACCCGAAAGTCAACCTTGATTAACGACCCTTTTTTTTCTTTTTAATCTTGTCTAGATGCACATTAATCCTAATTGTGATCACACAAACATCATACTCAAAGATCACAAACATCAGAGATCAAACAGGGACCCAATTGAACAAATTAAAACTTTAGGGACCAAATTGTAATTTCTAATAATTAAAAGGACTTAACCCAAATTAAAGTTACCAACTTGAAATTAATCAGATTTCATGCTTCTCTGTGAAATTTCAGCTCAAAAGGACTTCCCAAGCTCATACAATTGAACAAACAAGATTCAAGACCAAACCGTAAACAATTCAAAACATATAACTGCCAATGTCAGCCCCCAACGGTCGACCGTTCCGAAACAGGTAGACCCTGTTCCGAAACGCGGGCCATTCCGAAACGGGTTCCGAAACGTGGCCTTGGTAGAGACCAAACCGTTTCGAAACGGTGCATACCGTTTTCGGACGCCTGGGTTCATGTAAGGCACCCGTTCCGAAACGGTGCACACTGTTCCGGAACGCCTGCACAGATTGCAGCAAACTAGCATTCCAAAACATGCAATTGATCATCCAAACGTGCTCCAAATGCTACCAAACTTTACCAGCATGCAATTCAACATATTTAAGACTTATAGGCATCATCAAATCAACCAAACAACATCATATGCAAAAAGCCCCAATTCTATAGGCATGCTTCCTACACAAGCTAGCTATTCAAAACACAAAACTTCCAAAACAAGCATATAATGTTCCAATCCAAAAACCAGCATTCAAAACAACATTCAACATACTTAGGGAGTCCCAAACACCTCCCAAAACATTCACATTGGTCCCCCATTGCAAAATCACCCAAAAGCTAAATGTTTAACAAAAACCTTCCATACATTGAGCTTTACTTGTACTTGAACTCTTGCCTTTCTTGCTGCCCCTCAAGATACTCTAATGCTCTGCATTATTGAATTAAGAAAACGAAGAGAGCGTAAGCAAAAGCTTAGTGAGGCATGCTCTTTAAAAACCATTCAATAATGCAATTAAAACCATTTATAAACATGCTTAAAATCAACCTTTGCACATACTCAAAAGCATACTTAAAACAAGCAATCTCATGCTTCAAGATAAACATTAAAACAAGCATCTCATGCTTCACAATATACTTAACATGTCATATTGGCTCAAGTGACAAATTCCATTTCATAAAACAAGTTCAACAACTTTCCCAAGGACTTTTAAACACCTTGGCCCCAAGGACTTTTAAACACCTTGGCCATGGACTTTTAAACACCATGAATGAGGACCACACAAGGACTTTTAACCACCTTTGTGTCCAATGCTTGAATCACCCCAAGGACTTTTAAACACCTTAGCCCCAAGGACTTTTAAACACCTTGGCCCCATGGACTTTTAACCACCATGGAAAGGATCACCTAAGGACTTTTAACCACCTTAGTGTCCGCAACAAGACTCATCCAAGGACTTTTAACCACCTTGATGATCTTAAGTAACAAGGCTCACTCAAGGACTTTTAACCACCTTAGTGACCTTAATCTTTTCAAAACATCACTTGCCAATATACATCATTTTCATCATTTAATCCACTGTTTTAAAGCATTAAACCAAGCCATTTTCATCATGCATTTCAAAGCATCAAACCACATTATTTCAATGTATAAAAGCAAGGTACTCCTACCTAGAGTTACCTTCAACATATGGCTTACATTACCAGCAAAATCCATGCTAAAACATGCTTTCAAAACAGTAATTAAAAACATGCAAATCATCATTTTGCATCACAACAAAATCATGGCCACCACTAGAGAGAAAATCCGAAAACTTACACTTGAGCTTAGCAAAGTTGTTTAGACTTAAACTAAGCTCCCAAAACCTTCAAACCTTGGTTTAAAAGCTGAAAATCCATTTTCCACAAATGCACTCACCGATTTCAACTTTGCTTCAAGCCAAAGCACCAAATCAAGCTTCCGGATCAACCACTCTTGGATCCAAAGATGCCTCCCCTGTTTCAACACATCAAAGCAGAGGATTAATGCATCATCAGATCACCAAGATCACCTCAAAAACTACCTTGAAACACAAGCTAAACTTAGGAAACTCAACCTATCCGGGATTGCATCAATCAAAACTCAATTCCTTATCAATTTAGAGATCATTTAACATCAAAAACACCTCTCAAATCACAGATTACTCAGATCTAACAAAAATCATCAAAAATCATCAAAATCTTGCATAATAAGCCAAGATCCATTTCAACACTTTAAAACCTTTAATTAAATATCAATTAAGGATTGAAAACTTAGGAATTTCAGTAAAGAACTGATAGTTTAGAGGAGAAGGACGTTCTTACCTCCAAACTTGTGTTTCTCCACTTTTTGGAATGAAAAACCTTGATGAATCAAGTAGCAATTGAAGAGGTTTTGAAGATACAATGATTTGGAATCAAATGAGAGTTGAAAGGAGAGATTTAGGTGAAGAAATCAGAAACAAATCTCTGGAAATGGAGTGTTTGGGTTGAGAGAAAATGAGAGAAAGAAAATTGAGAAGTTAGTTGAGAAAATTGCCAAATGAGCTTTTCCCTCCTTTTTGATATCTTTAAAATAAGAAAATAGCTTATAATATCTTAGAAAAATCTGGAGAAACCACTTTTGGATTAATAGCTCCTTAAAGATTCAAAGTTCTAACCCTTTATAAAACAGCCACCAAACTTGCGAAAATTACATTTTGGTCACTAGCCAAAATGTCACACTTCCAAAACTCATTTTCCAAAATTGATTTCACAGTTCACTTAATTATATTAAAAGATGATTTTAGAACATTTTTCCATATTTTTAATGCAACCCGAACTAGGCTTTCCTAATTTAACCTCTTTTGATTCGAACAGCACTTTGACCAACCGGTCAACGCCCAAAACTCCTAAGCCCAAAACCGGGGCGTTACAACTCTCCCCCCCTTAAGAAATTTCGTCCTCGAAATTTACCTGAAGGAAAGAGATAAGGAAACTGCTTCAGCATGTCTTCCTTCCGCTCCCACGTGGCTTCCTCAACACCTCGATGCTTCCACAGCACCTTCACTAACTCAATGGTCTTGCCACGAAGAACCTTGCTATCCGAATCCAGAACCTTCACCGGTTCTTCATCATAGGTCAAATCCGGATTCAAAACCACTTCCTCCACAGGCATCACATGCGAAGGATCAGATCTATACTTTCGGAGCATAGAAACATGAAACACATCATGAATCTTCTCCAACTCCTGAGGTAACCTCAGCCGATACGCAACAGGACCCACACGCTCAACCACCTCATATGGTCCAATGTACCGAGGGCTCAACTTACCCTTCCGGCCAAACCTCATCACCTTCTTCCAAGGCGAAACCTTCAAGAACACACGGTCACCCACCGCATACTCTATCTCCTTACGCTTCAAATCCGCGTAAGACTTTTGCCGATCAGAGGCAGCCTTCAACCTCTCACAAATGAGCTTCACCTTCTCGGTGGTCCCTTTCAACAAAGCAGGCATCGAAACCAACTTCTGACCAGTTTCAGCCCAACAAAGAGGAGTCCTACACTTCCTCCCATACAGAGCCTCATAAGGTGCCATCTGTATACTCGCCTGATAACTATTGTTATAAGCGAACTCAACCAAAGGCAAATGCTTCTCCCAAGAACCTTGGAACTCAATCACGCAGCATCTCAACATATCCTCCAAAATCTGGATAACCCGCTCAGACTGACCATCCGACTGAGGATGATAAGATGTACTGAAATGCAACCTTGTACCCAGAGCTTGATGCAAACACTGCCAGAAACGCGATGTGAACCTCGAATCCCTATTCGACACAATCGACTTAGGCACACCATGCAACCTCAAAATCTCAGCAATATACAGCTCTGCCAGCTTATCCAAAGAAAACGTAGTATGCACAGGCAAGAAATGCGCACACTTCGTCAAGCGATCCACAATCACCCAAACATAATTCTTCTTCGATGGAGACAAAGGCAAACCAGATACAAAATCCATGGTAACCCTCTCCCACTTCCATTCAGGGATTTTCAACGGTTGCAACAAACCAGAAGGAACCTGATGTTCAGCCTTAACTCGCTGACACACCAAACACTTGCTAACAAACTCTGCAACATCCTTCTTCAAACCTACCCAATAGTACTCATCACGTAGATCACGATACATCTTAGTAGTACCAGGGTGCATAGCAAAAGGACTACTATGACCTTCAGTCAGAATAGCACGCCTCAACTCAACATCAGCAGGCACTACTATCCGACTACCAAAACACAACACACCATCCTCATTAAAGCATAAATCCGAAGGTCTACCCTCCGCGATATCCTGAACATGAGACACCAAGGAATCATCCAACAACTGCTTTTCCTTGATCAACTGAACCAAAGATGGTTTCACTTGCAACTCAGCAACAAGACCACCATCTCGCGATATGCTCAAGCTAGCAAACATAGCTCTCAGCTCAACAGCTACCTTCCTACTCAAGGCATCCGAAACAACATTAGCCTTACCAGGATGATACTCAATCGTCAGATCATAATCCTTGAGCAACTCCAACCAACGTCGCTGCCTAAGATTCAACTCCTTCTGAGACATCAGATACCTCAAACTCTTATGATCCGTGTACACAGTACACTTCTCACCATACAGATAATGTCTCCAGATCTTCAGAGCAAACACCACTGCAGCCAGCTCAATGTCATGAGTAGGATAGTTGCGCTAATGCACCTTCAACTGCCGCGACGCATAAGCCACAACCTTATCCTCTTGCATCAGCACACACCCCAAACCAACATAGGATGCATCACTATAGACCACAAACTCTTTCCCTGATTCAGGCTGAATCAAGATAGGAGCTTGCGTCAAAGCCGCCTTAAGCTTCTCAAAAGCCTGCTGTCTCGCTTCTGTCCACTCATACTTAACATCCTTTTGCAACAGCTTCGTCAAAGGAGCAGCAATCCTGGAAAAACCATCCACAAACCTCCGGTAGTATCCCGCCAAACCAAGGAAACTACGGACCTCATGAACAGACTTAGGAACTTTCCAGTTCATCACCGCCTCAATCTTCTGAGGATCAACACGAATCCCCTCAGCTGAGACCACATGCCCAAGAAACACCACCTCCTTAAGCCAGAACTCACACTTGCTCAGCTTAGCATAAAGCTGATTCTCCAACAAAGCTTGCAGCACAACCCTCAAATGCTCTTCGTGCTCCTCCTCAGTACGCGAGTACACGAGGATATCATCAATGAACACCACAACGAACTTGTCCAGGTATTCATGAAACACACGATTCATCATGTCCATGAAAGCAGCAGGAGCATTTGTCAAACCAAACGGCATCACAAGGAACTCATAATGCCCATACCTTGTCCTGAAAGCTGTCTTAGGCACATCCACATCCTTCACCTTCAACTGATAATACCCTGACCTCAAGTCAATCTTAGAGAACACAGCAGCTCCCCGAAATTGATCAAAGAGATCATCAATCCTCGGCAAAGGATACCGATTCTTGATAGTCAACTTGTTCAGCTGACGGTAATCAATGCACATCCTCATAGTTCCATCTTTCTTCTTTACAAACAAGACTGGAGCACCCCAAGGTGACACACTCGGCCGGATGAAACCACGATCTAGCAGCTCTTGCAACTGCGTCTTCAGCTCCTTCAGCTCCTTAGGTGCCATTCTATAGGGAGTAATGGACACAGGAGTTGTATTCTCATACAGTTCAATTCCAAACTCCACCTCGCGATTAGGAGGTAAACCAAGCAACTCTTCAGGAAAAACACCAGGAAACTCCTTCACAACCTTGATATCTTGCACCCTCAACTCCTTAGAGCTAGGATTCATCACAAAAGCTAGATAAGCTTCGCAACCCTGCCTCAGCATCCTACTCGCCTCTAAGGTAGACACCACATTAGCAAGAAACTTCACATTCTCGCCAACTACAACAACTTCATAATCATCCGCAAGCTTAAGCGAAACACGCTTATTCTCACAATCCACAACAGCTCGATGCTCAGCAAGCCAATCCAGACCAAGGATCACATCAAAACCATAAAAGGGCAACTCCATAAGATCAACATGAAAGACATGTTCTTGAACAACCAAGGGACACCTTCTATAAAGCTTTCGAGTCACAACAGTTTCACCAAAAGAACTAGTGACGCGAACACCAACATCCAAAGACTCAACAGGCAAACCAAGCAATTCAGCATGCTCACGCAAAATGTATGAATGCGTAGATCCAGAATCAATCAAAGAAAGCAATGACAAGGATTGCAAAGTAAAGGTACCTGCAACCACATCAGCATCATTCCTTCCCTCGCGCTGAGCATACACCCTAGCTTGGCCTCCACCCTCAGGCTGAATAGCCACAACATGAGCTACTCCGCGACCACCTTCCTCTCTCCTCTGGAAATTACCACGGCCGCGCCCACGACCTCTCTGCGATGCAGCAACAGGAGCACGATCTTGGCCACCAGCCAACCTCAGACAATCTCGCCTCAGATGGTCAACAGAACCACAATTCCAACATCCATTACCAGCTGCCGCAACAGGAGCTTGCACCTCCCTCATAGCCCGAGGACAGTCACGCTTCATGTGACCACGAGAACCACAGATCCAACAAGCACTTGGTTCAGCTCTTGCATAACCTCCTCTAGCAGGTGCACCACCACCTCTCTTGGCTGAGGACTGATACTTCTGATCACGTCCCCTCTTGTTCCGTCCACCTCCGGAACTATACTCAGCAGCTCTCTTGCCAGAACTCGCTCCAGCACCTTTCGCAGCTAAACCCAAGTTCATCTCAATGTCCTTGGATCGGCTAACCAACACATCAAAATCATTGTACTCAGCAGCCAACATGTAGGTCTTTACTTCCGTCACCAAGCCATAACGGAACCTTTCGCACCTCTCTCGCTCATCAGGTATCAGCTCCGGTGCATACTGACTGAGCCGTACAAACTGCACTTCATACTCAGCCACACTCATGCTCCCTTGGGTAAGAGACATGAATTCACGCTTTTTCTCATCCAGATATCTCACTCCTAGATATCTCCTCTTGAACGCATTCAGAAAGAATTTCCAAGTAACATCAGCTTCAGCTATCCCAGCTATGGTGGTCGTCCACCACGTATACGCATCGTCCTGCAGCAAGGAAACGACACATCCCAACTTTTGCACATCCGTGCAGCTCATCTGACCCAAGATACGCTTGGTACTCTCTAGCCAAGCTTCTGAACTCTCAGCAGACATACCTCTGAACTCAGTCCCACCAAGACTGCGCAGACGCTCCAAAGGTAGTCTAACACCAGCATCTCCCTGATGCCCAGCTCCTTGAGCTCCAGCTACTGCTGCTCGAAAAGCACCCGCAATAGCTTGTATCAGCACAGACATATCAGGCATAGCTTGCCCCTGACCAACCTCTGGTCCAGCAGCTCCAGCACCAGCTGCAGCTTCAGCTCTTTCTCTCCCAGCACCACCACCAGGTGGAGGAGGGGGTAACACTGCACTACCCGTATTCTCTTCATTCTCGTTCTCATTGGGAGCCGTAGCTCGCACACTACCTCTTAACTCTCTACGTGGTGCCATACTTTTACCATGCAATCACAATGCAAAATAAAACAAGTCAGGCCCAGCAAGGTAAGCAATCCAAGTATTCAAGCTCAATTTCATTCAAAATCAACATCATTTCATTAGCTTTTGTTTGGCAATGGGTACCCTCAACATGCAACATCACAACATACATCTCAATTGCATCAACATCACAAGCCACTGAACATGCTTTCAAACAACAAGCATACAAGCAAAACATACTTCAATCATGCATACATTCATTCCCAATTACTCGCAAACTCAGCTCTGATACCACCAAATGTAACCCCCTTAACCCGGCCTAGACGGTTGACCCGAATTAAGAAAGTCACACGGGGAAAACCAAAGTCAACCCGAAAGTCAACCTTGATTAACGACCCTTTTTTTTCTTTTTAATCTTGTCTAGATGCACATTAATCCTAATTGTGATGACACAAACATCATACTCAAAGATCACAAACATCAGAGATCAAACAGGGACCTAATTGAACAAATTACAACTTTAGGGACCAAATTGTAATTTCTGATAATTAAAAGGACTTAACCCAAATTAAAGTTACCAACTTGAAATTAATCAGATTTCATGCTTCTCTGTGAAATTTCAGCTCAAAAGGACTTCCCAAGCTCATACAATTGAACAAACAAGATTCAGGACCAAAACATAAACAATTCAAAACATATAACTGCCAATGTCAGCCCCCAACGGTCGACCGTTCCGAAACAGGTAGACCCTGTTCCGAAACGCGGGCCGTTCCGAAACGGGTTCCGAAACGTGGCCTTGGCAGAGACCAAACCGTTTCGAAACGGTGCATACCGTTTCGGACGCCTGGGTTCATGTAAGGCACCCGTTCCGAAACGGTGCACACTGTTCCGAAACGCCTGCACAGATTGCAGCAAACTAGCATTCCAAAACATGCAATTGATCATCCAAACGTGCTCCAAATGCTACCAAACTTTACCAGCATGCAATTCAACATATTTAAGACTTATAGGCATCATCAAATCAACCAAACAACATCATATGCAAAAAGCCCCAATTCTATAGGCATGCTTCCTACACAAGCTAGCTATTCAAAACACAAAACTTCCAAAACAAGCATATAATGTTCCAATCCAAAAACCAGCATTCAAAACAACATTCAACATACTTAGGGAGTCCCAAACACCTCCCAAAACCTTCACATTGGTCCCCCATTGCCAAATCACCCAAAAGCTAAATGTTTAACAAAAACCTTCCATACATTGAGCTTTACTTGTACTTGAACTCTTGCCTTTCTTGCTGCCCCTCAAGATACTCTAATGCTCTGCATTATTAAATTAAGAAAACGGAGAGAGCGTAAGCAAAAGCTTAGTGAGGCATGCTCTTTAAAAACCATTCAATAATGCAATTAAAACCATTTATAAACATGCTTAAAATCAACCTTTGCACATACTCAAAAGCATACTTAAAACAAGCAATCTCATGCTTCAACATAAACATTAAAACAAGCATCTCATGCTTCACAATATACTTAACATGTCATATTGGCTCAAGTGACAAATTCCATTTCATAAAACAAGTTCAACAACTTTCCCAAGGACTTTTAAACACCTTGGCCCCAAGGACTTTTAAACACCTTGGCCATGGACTTTTAAACACCATGAATGAGGACCACACAAGGACTTTTAACCACCTTTGTGTCCAATGCTTGAATCACCCCAAGGACTTTTAAACACCTTGGCCCTAAGGACTTTTAAACACCTTGGCCCCATGGACTTTTAACCACCATGGAAAGGATCACCTAAGGACTTTTAACCACCTTAGTGTCCGCAACAAGACTCATCCAAGGACTTTTAACCACCTTGATGATCTTAAGTAACAAGGCTCACTCAAGGACTTTTAACCACCTTAGTGACCTTAATCTTTTCAAAACATCACTTGCCAATATACATCATTTTCATCATTTAATCCACTGTTTTAAAGAATTAAACCAAGCCATTTTCATCATGCATTTCAAAGCATCAAACCACATTATTTCAATGTATAAAAGCAAGGTACTCCTACCTAGAGTTACCTTCAACATATGGCTTACATTACCAGCAAAATCCATGCTAAAACATGCTTTCAAAACAGTAATTAAAAACATGCAAATCATCATTTTGCATCACAACAAAATCATGGCCACCACTAGAGAGAAAATCCGAAAACTTACACTTGAGCTTAGCAAAGTTGTTTAGACTTAAACTAAGCTCCCAAAACCTTCAAACCTTGGTTTAAAAGCTGAAAACCCATTTTCCACAAATGCACTCATCGATTTCCACTTTGCTTCAAGCCAAAGCACCAAATCAAGCTTCCGGATCAACCACTCTTGGATCCAAAGATGCCTCCCCTGTTTCAACACACCAAAGCAGAGGATTAATGCATCATCATGCATTAATTGCTTCAATGAAAGCACCTAAACTCGCTGCTCTCATCCAACCTCCATTTTCGGCCACCAAACACAACCGAAAATGCATCCAAACCACTTCTAAACAAAGCCCAGCCATAAACCAGCAAAACCTCACTTCCATTAACATCATATAACATCTAAAAACAACCTATTAACAACCTTATACCTCCAGCAACATCAGATCACCAAGATCACCTCAAAAACTACCTTGAAACACAAGCTAAACTTAGGAAACTCAACCTATCCGGGATTGCATCAATCAAAACTCAATTCCTTATCAATTTAGAGATCATTTAACATCAAAAACACCTCTCAAATCACAGATTACTCAGATCTAACGAAAATCATCAAAATCTTGCATAATAAGCCAAGATCCATTTCAACACTTTAAAACCTTTAATTAAACATCAATTAAGGATTGAAAACTTAGGAATTTCAGTAAAGAACTGATAGTTTAGAGGAGAAGGACGTTCTTACCTCCAAACTTGTGTTTCTCCACTTTTTGGAATGAAAAACCTTGATGAATCAAGTAGCAATTGAAGAGGTTTTGAAGATACAATGATTTGGAATCAAATGAGAGTTGAAAGGAGGGATTTAGGTGAAGAAATCAGAAACAAATCTCTGGAAATGGAGTGTTTGGGTTGAGAGAAAATGAGAGAAAGAAAATTGAGAAGTTAGTTGAGAAAATTGCCAAATGAGCTTTTCCCTCCTTTTTGATATCTTTAAAATCAGAAAATAGCTTATAATATCTTAGAAAAATCTGGAGAAACCACTTTTGGAATAATAGCTCCTTAAAGATTCAAAGTTCCAACCCTTTATAAAACAACCACCAAACTTGCGAAAATTACATTTTGGTCACTAGCCAAAATGTCACACTTCCAAAACTCATTTTCCAAAATTGATTTCACAGTTCACTTAATTATATTAAAAGATGATTTTAGAACATTTTTCCATATTTTTAATGCAACCCGAACTAGGCTTTCCTAATTTAACCTCTTTTGATTCGAACAGCACTTTGACCAACCGGTCAACGCCCAAAACTCCTAAGCCCAAAACCGGGGCGTTACATAATGAGAAAATGTTATGCATTGTTTTTAGAATGTGATGAGATATGGTATATGTTTATGCATTGAAAAAATAGTAGGTAATTTATGTTTAAAATGAGTATATTGACATGGGATGAGATTATTGTTACCGGTTATAATTGGTCGACCAAAAGGATGATAAAGTGCACTATAATATACAAAATTTGTACATGCTCTTTGGTTCGGGCAATGGGGGTAGTGCTATCTCGTTCCAAAGTGAGAGTGTGGTGAAGAGAGATTCCACCATGGTAGGTCTTGATGGTGAGAGATTCCATCATGCTTTGTGGCGATGAGAGATACCGCCATGAGAGTTCGGTGATGTGAGATTCCATCGAGGTAGGACTTGACGATGTGAGATTACGTCAAGCTATCCGTATATCCGAGTAATGTTGTCTAAATGTCAATATATGAGATTCACATGTACCTTGTTTGTAAATGATTTAATGAAATAAGATTTGCATATGAGATCATGTTTTGAGAAATTCTATATGAGAAACAAGCATGTAAGGATTTACCTTGAGACTTTGCATTTTGATTAATGAATGAGTTAGATGGTACATGTGGTTTAAATGATGTGTTTTTTTGCTTTGAAAATGATTTCAAGCATGAGATTGAAAGATCATGATAAGATAGAGATTTCTAAATGAAAAATAGTTTTAAAATGCATTGTTGTTGTTGGTTAGTTTTGAGCATCCATCACTATGCATTATTGTTTATGTTCTCTTTTTCCAACAATTCGGAGAAATAACATACTTGGGCAGCAAAGAGGCAGAAGGATTCCAAGGAGTGTAATGCCCGGGTTTTGGGCCTAGAGGATTTTAGCGTTGGTTCGGGGGTTAGTAGAACCTAAACTAGATATTCGAGTTTTAGGGAGCGGTTCAGGGAAAAACGTAGCTCGAGGTGTGATAAAATTATGGTAAAATTCCTAAAATATTCTAAAAGTATATAGAAAGGTTTGGTAAAGGCAATTTTAGAAAATGGCTTTTGGAAGATTGAGATTTCAGTTTAGTGACCATTTTGTAAATAGTGAAAATTGGTTTTTAAGGACTGTTTTGAAAGGGGGCCAAAACATAGAATCTTTAGGGAGCTACCATTTAATTAAGGAACCTTTTCCTTTAATATGTCCATTTCTAAATAATTTGTTAAATAGGATTTTAAAAGAGACTTTTTAATTAAAAAAGGGATTTTATCATTCAAAAGAGATTTGACGTAAACTTCATTTCTCACATTTTCCCAAATAGCCAAACACTCTATTTTCTCTCTTAAGTTCCATAGATCTTCATCTTTCCTTTCCTTTTTGTTTTTACAAATGGTTTCCTTAGTTTTTACAAATTGTTTCCTTAGTTTTCTCATCATCAACCTTAGAGGTAAATTTCGTTCAACTCCTCTAATCAAGGTTCTTTAATGAAATTAACAAGTCTTTGGCTCTCTAAATATGTTTAATAACAATGTTTTGAGTTTTAATTGATGAAAATTTGTAAACATAGCTTTAAATGATGATTTCTCAAGATTTTTGATTGGGTACTATTTTTGTGATTTGAGATTGATTTTAATCAAGATTTTGATGTTAAATGATGTTGAAATAAAGGTTTTATCATAACAATCCTGAAATAGGTTGGATCTCCAGTTGTTTAGGTTATTAGATTTGGGTTTTTGGCTTGATAATGAGGTTTTGGTGTTGCTGGAGGTTTATGGATGCAATTAGGTTGTTTTTAGATTATAATCGTTTATTGAAATTGGATGGAAATGTTAGATTTTGGTTGGGTCAAGTTTAGGAAGCAATCGAAGGTGTTTTTGGTTGTTTCGGATAGGGAGTTTGGTGTTCTTGGGTAGAACAACGAGATATCCTGGGTTGCTGGTGGTTTTAATACATTGAGATGCATTAATCCTATATTTATGTGTGGTATAAACATGAGAGTTTTGTAACCCCCTTAGCCCGACCTAGACGTTTGACCCAAACTATGAAGATTCACAGGGGAAACCAAAGTCAACCCGGAAGTTAACCTTGATTAACGACCCTTTTTTTTTTCTTTTTAATCTTTTCTAGATGCGCATTAAGCCTATTGGAATACTCAAGAATCATGAGAGAGAGAAGGGCACAACGATCGGATAGCATTTAAGGACTCAATTGCACGAATTACACTTTTAAGGACCAAAATGTATTTTTTTGGAAATTATAAGGTCTTTACAGAAATGAAGGTTACAAATATGTAATTAGTCGTATTACATGCTTTTTTTCCAAATTTCAGCTTAAAAGAACATTCCAAGCTCAAGCAATTGCATCCACAATTTTCAGGACTAAAATGTAAAACATGGAATCATAAAACAATTCAAATCACCAACCAACGGTCATCCGTTTCGGAACACCAATCCTTCGTACCGAAACGCCCGTATCGAAACGGTGTTGACCGTTTCGGTACTTGGGTGTGTTCCGCGACCAGTATCGAAACAAGCCTCTCCAGTAGCCAAAATGTTCTGAAACACCTTCAGCTGTTCCGAAACGCTATGGCCATTACAGGCCCCCGTTTCAAAATAGTTAAGGGTGTTTCTACACACCCTGATCTGTGACAGCAGTAATTGTTGGTTTTTCACCTCTTAGCCCACTCAAACATGCTTCAAAATGTACCATAACATACCAACAACTCATTAAGACACCAAAGATCATATTTAAGGACCTTAAGCTAGAGCATGGCATTAAACACATGTTCACACAATCTATATGCATGCTTCCTAGCTACAAAACCCAATTATAAGCTTTCAAACCGAAACCACACCATTAGGAACATTTACAACCCATAAAAGCCATTACAAACATGCCACAAACTTAGGGAGTTCAAAACACATCTCCCAAATACATCCTTGAATTCCCATTGCCAAATATTAAAAGAGAGCGTAAAAGAGAGCGTAAGCACATTTGCTTAGTGAGACATGCTCGAAGAAGACCAACTGAAAAATGCATTAATAAAAACACTTTCTCAAAAGCCTTTTTCTACAACATGCTCATTTTATCTCATGCCTGAAAAGCACTTCAAAGCAAATCTCCATTAAAAACACATGTACCTTAATTCTATCTCATGCATTTAAACCAATGCAAAATTTCATGGGAAGGCCATACACATGCTTGTGAAAACTAAAGCATTTCATATACAAATCTCAAAAGCATTTCTCATAGCATAAGCCGTCTAATCAATAGGTACATGTGAATCAAAAGCATTTTCATATATTATACTGGCATTTCACATCTTATTATTACTCGGATATGCAGACAACCACTAGACACTTCCGGTGGAATCTCATATCACTGTACTCACTCGTCTAGTAACTTAATTTCCGGTGGAATCTCTCATCACCGTACTCACATGGCGGAATCTCTCATCGCCACAAAGCTTGGGTATTTCACCAAGTCCTACCCGATGGAATGCCCATCATCGGTCTCTCCCTTTGGATTGAATCCAAAGAGCATGTACGAATTTTTAGTTTATAGTGCACTCTTATCCTATTGATCGATCAATTATATCCGGTAAATATCTCATCTTCCATGCTAATATATTATGTCAAAATATCATCTCACCTACTGTTTTTCATGCAACATTTCTCAAATCTTTCTCATCTCATTTCAAAACCATAACATTTTCCATGCTTCAAAACAAAAGCTCAAAACTCATCAATGCAACATGCTATTTCATGAAATCATTTCAAGCATCATACCATGCTACAAATCATGCATAAAAACAGTAGGAATTTATCTATATCAAAACATGAGCATGTAAAAGTATTTTAGGGGCAACCACCACATATATGAGAGCAATCTAACCAATACTTACTTCCGGACTTAGGAAGGTGTTTCAAACCTTTCCTAAATCCCCAAACCTTGATTCTTTGTCCCTCAAGAACATCTAAAACCATTCGCACTCACCGATTACGTTTTGCTTGCTCGCTAAAACGCTATCTAAGCTCCCGGATCAACACCAAAGGCGTCCGAAGATGTCTTCCCTGTTTATAACACATAAGAGCAGAGGATTAATGCATCATCATGAATTGAAATCATCAGCCACACACCTAAACTCACTGCTCTAGTCAAGAACCTCATTCCGACTGCCAAAAACAACCGAAATCATCTCCAAACTCTCCCAAAACAAAGCCCAGCCAAGATCTATCACTTCTAATCATTTCTAACATCAATCAACATAAAAAAAACCACCACAAACTTGTCCTTATACCTCCAGCTGTAACAGAACACCAAAACCACCCCCAAAACCACCTTTCTAGCATACAAAACTTAGGAATCCAATCATATTCGGGATTTGTTTGATAAAACCTCATTTATAACATCAATCACCATCCAAAATACATTAGAAAACAACCTCAAAACAGAGCCCAACCAACAACCACGAAAATCATCAAAATCTCTTCAAAAACCTTGAGTTTTAATACAATTTCTTGTTTCTGACATTAAAGCAACTCAAAAATCATTAACAAAGGATTGATAACTTGGGAATTTCAGCAATGAACTGATCATTAGAGGAGAAGGACGAAGCTTACCTCTAATGGTTGATTTCTCCTTAGTTTGGGCAAGTTTTCTTGAAAATCCAATGTAAAAACAATAGGACTTGGTGAGGAAAAGATTTGAAATCAAAAGGAGATTTAAATATCATCAAAAGGAATGAAAATCAAAGGCTAATTGATTGAGGAAATGTGTTTGGCTGAAAAGAAATTGAGAGAAAATAAAATGAGAGAAAATTGACATAAGGTAGTTATGAAAAGTCAAAGATGGTTTTTCCTTTAATCAATCTTTATTTCCTTTAATTAAAACATTTTTAAAATCACCCAAAATAAGGAGAAATCTTGTTAAAAACACTTTGGTCAAATTAGCTCCTTAAAGATTTAAAGTTTCAATCCTTTACAAAACAATCACTATTTAACTTTTCCAAATAATGTGATTTGGTCACTATACTAAATGTAGTATTTCCAAACCTTATTTTGTAAAATTGTTTTCACCATAATCATTCATATAATAAATGAGAATTTTTAGGTATTTTTCCATATTTTTAAAGCATCCCGAACTAGGTGTTCCCTAAATCTCCCTTTATGATTCGAACCGTTCCTAAACGATCCGAATCGAACTCTAAAACATCTAGGCCCAAAATTGGGGCGTTACAAGTTTGTATTGGGCACAATAGGTGAAGTTTCGAAAGCTTGATTCACTTCGGCAAAGCAAGCGAGGTTTGATTGGTGAGTGGATTTGGTTTTAAAATATTGTCAAAGACTTGAATGTAAGGCTTGGGAGTTTAGATTGAGTTTGAAAAGCTAATCTAAACTCAGAAGTAATTTTGAGTTGTTTCGCTCTCATTTCTCGGCTTTTGTCCCATTGAATTTCATGTTCATGCTCTTGTTTTAAAGATAGATGATAATCCACTGTTTCTGCATGATTTGAGAAATATGTTGATGGCGTAATTAATCCAAAGAGATAGAATGTTCATTTCAAAGAGATAGAATTGTTGTGAAAATGCTGTGTTTTAAATTTGCATTTTATATGAGATGAAATTGTTTTATGTTGATTGTAGAGCATTTTAGTGTTCTCTTTTTATGAGCGCAAGTGCACACTCTTTGTCAAGTTATACTATAAAAGATATCGTCTCCCACAGGGATTGGAATAGCTTCTTCGAGTGTAAATCTGCACAGAAGTAGAATAAATTCACAAATAATTTCATATTGAAGAAAGAGCTTTTAATGTAAAAACACAAATAAAAGAGATAGAATAAATCAGGTTGATACAATGCGCAGGGTTATGTTGTTGCTTAGTGTGAAACTGTGTTGAAAAGGCCAAGTTGTTTTGTGCTGCCACGATATGCTGCCTCGACGGGTAAAGGTGGATTGAGGCTTCGACCCTTTTGTTGTCTCGGCAGGAGGAATGGAGAAAAGTCTTGGCGGCAAGTTCGGCAGAGAAATTCTGAAGTGATCCATCCTATGTCTAGGCAAGGATTCTGTCACCACATGATGTAGGCAATACCTAGAAATCTTAGTGTAAACCTAACACATGCAGTCGGCGTTTGGTTACTCCTCTTAGTTACTGAAACTCGAACTTATGTCTAAGCTGAATTAGTCAACACCTCGACATGATGAGACCGTACTTAATTCTTTCGTGAGTTTGACACTCTCGTGCCCGAAAAATGGAATTCTTCAACTAGACTTTTGGAACTAATTGAAGAAGTGAAGAACATTAATTAAGTAAACTTGGAATATTTTATTGATAACAAACTTGAAACCTAAATAACCGTTCTCACAACTAATTTACAACATAACCCAAAACCCAAGGGAGAATTAGAACATGGCGGCGGTAGAAAACCATATCTAAGCCTAAAGAAAACCTAAGATGTCTCTCCCCTTGATTTGCTAAATACATGAGGTTTATATAGGCAAGGATCTAGGCTAAGTCCTTATTGGAGTAGAAATCCTTCTTGGAGTAAAAATCCTCGAAAGGCTTTTGTATTAAATGCAACTTTAAAATCTGACTTCTTTGAGTTGAATGGGACTTTATCACGTTGCCTTGGCCCGCAAGCAATCTTGAGATTTTACGTCGGTGACTCTGGCCGCTGCTATAGACATCGAAATATCAAGTGGTCGGCATCGATAGAATCAGGGTTTTTGGCTCTACAAATCGTACTCCAATTCTCCAACTCCATAGTTTTGTTGTAGTAGGCAACAAGGTCGGTAGTGGCAGCACTCGCGACTACATGGCACGCTACTGCTTCTGTCTGGAAATGCATTAGTGCAGCTCCATGGTTCGCTGCCTCAGCACCGCATCCTCAGCTCCTCTTTCCCTCTATCAGTCATTAGTACCTAAAACCAAAAATACACTAAAACAATATCTTTTTTTCACCAAATCCAAGATAATCTATAAAAACAAGGTAAAGTAAAGAAAAACTGTAAAATGCAAAGCATGATCCTAATTATGCCTAAAATGAGCTCAAGAACAACAATAATATAAGTATGAATGTGCAGATAAAAGAGAACTTCTAAACACTTTACATACCCCCAAACTCGAACTATTGCTTGTCCTCAAGCAATGCGACCTAACTAGTAAACCTTCCCTTGTACATAAGTAAAAAAGAAAACCTAGTTTTTAACTTGATTCCATACCTCAAGGCCATGGCACCTATAAGAAGTTTGTGAGAGGGAATAACATGAAATAACTTAGAATTTAAATTTTAGTGCCAGTGCAGTATGTGCAGGTTTTTTGTACATGCTGATTATGCTGAGTATTCTAAGTAAACAGAGAATGCTGACTAAAAAATAAATAATAATAATAATATTAATAATATTAATATTAATAATAATAATATTAATAATAATAAATGATATAAGATTTTTGCCTAGGCGGCACAATTTAGCACTTCTGCCTTTTTTCTGATCATGGTAGTGAGGGCTTTAGATTATCACAACAACTCATATGGCTTGAAGTTAGGATAGGATCAAACTAAAAAACTCTGAACCCGTCGAGTAGAGTTATCCCGTGAAGGCTTTCAATCACTCATGCTAATTTTTCCGTCACTTCAAAGATTTCAGATACATGGACTTTGATAGCAGCGGAGTGTCCTCGCACATGATCCTTCCTTGAGTAGGTTTCGGGCACCTCTAGGGTATTCATCATTGCTTTTCTCTCATCATTTTTTCCCTTTTTTCTCTGTTTTTTCTATCTTTGACGTGGAAGCATTTCTTTTCTCATTTTTTTCATGTTGCCCTGTGTTACACTGTGGCGGCATACCTACATCCAACATCAAAATTTGATTAAGTATCAACAGGCAGAGGTAAACTTAGAACTCAAGCAATCTCAACATTTAATAGAGTGTAAAGAAATATTGGAAACTAAAAAATTTCTAATTATTTTTCATACTTTTTCCCATAGTTAATTACAATTTAAGTATGGTGTGCAAATAAGAATCGGCTAACTATCATTGGCACAAGTTACTTTACTAGGAATTTCAATTTTACTAATATACTAAGGTAGATTTACATATGCAACTATATGAACTAATTGTCTAACAAAATAAATGAGGATTAACCCCCCCCCCCCCCAAACTCAAGGTGGCATTGCCCTCAATGCCTAAGACATTTAAAAAAGAAAAACAGAAAAAAATAAATAGGAAAAAATGGAAAGAAAAACATATGCTGAGTAGTTGCAGAGTGTAGAGAGGATTTGTTTTGAGGGCCGCCTTTTGTTGCTTTGGCGGCGGCATGCTTGCTCGTGCTGCTCCTTATTGTATTATGTATGTTAGGGCCGATTCTCGATATGCAGTTATGAGACGGGAAATAATGAAAATAACTTACTGAAAAATATATCTAATCCTAAGATTATTACGATCTACTCCTAAAGAAAACAGCAAAGCAGTGGGAAAATAAAAATTATGTTACATCGAGTTCGTTTCCGATACTTCTTATAGTCCACCCGTACCCTCCATCGAGTGACTATTCGCATGGGGGAGTCATTCTTCCTCGTTCCCTTATAGTCCATACGAGCTTTCCACCTTGTTTCTTTTCCTCAAGGCATGAACATGTTTTTAGAAAAATTATGTCGATATTCAATCAAATACTTACCTCATTCTTGTCGAGGTCCGATAAGGTAAAAGGTAGCTTTTGCTGTTGCGGCTGCTGCTTGGGCAACAACTAATTGTTATGGCAGTCGTCTGTTGTAATGCGGTGGAGGTCAAGGAAAAACTCAAAATCCTAAAAAGCTTCTTGACTCCCCCACACTGTTTTCTTTTGCCCCTCGAAAATCTTCACCAGTAGAGATTTTGATGGCCTTAAATCTGCTAGCATAGGCTCCTCTAGATATATGTAGTCCAAGGTTGCCGAGGCGGGCGTAAGTTCTGAGGCTCATGATATTGTCGTGACATCATCAATTTCTATGTCGGCCCCACTAGGTGTTGTCGCAGCATTGCTTTGTTCAGTTTCCTCGATCCCTGCTAAGGCAACTTCTTGCATGGGCTCATCATGTTTTAGGCAGTCTTGTGCATTCTCTTGCCTTAGGACACCAGTATCCCTAGGACTCAATTGCTGGTGCTCCATGATTTCTGGGGTAGGGTTGTTGGGTCATCATGTTCATTCATGGAATTTATTGGGGCAGAGATGCTAAAAAGTGCATCCATATTGGCGAGTTTTGCCTCCATAAAGGTCGTCGCTTCTTGAGCGAGTGCAATGAAAGTTTGAAGTGTGTCTTCTAATGGATTTGATTGCTTTTGAGAAGGATTGCATTGCCAGGGCATGTCTGCTATTGCAGCAGCATAATTGTGATGGTAGAAAAAATTCTGAGGTTGTTGATTGTACCATGAAAAATTCTGTTACGACGTTAGATACTGGGGCAGGGGCATCTACTGTAGTTTTTGCTGCTATGGCGGCATCTGCTATTGGTCCCATCTTGGTTCTTCCATGTCTTCTTCGAAAAGAAAGGGGTAGTTTTTGAACACATGATTTCCCTCACATAGATTGCAATAATTGTCCAACATCAACTCTCGAGTGGTTTTTCTTGATTGCTCTTGAAGCTGACCACCTTGCCCTAGCATGTTGGTTTCTGCAGCAAAATTGTTATGGTAATTTTTTTAGATTTCTGATCATACCATAAAGGATTTTGCTGATGCGGCAGCGGCATCTGTTATCTCGTTTGCTGCCATGGCAGCAGCTGCTTCTGCAGCATCAGCCGTTCATATTCACACATAAGCTCTCGAGTAGTTTTCCTCGACATGTTAACCCTCTTGAATTTGTAGTGCTCCTAAATTTTTTATACACAAAAAATAAAAAACCTAAAACTTAAATACAATTAAATACAGAGCGCAGAAAACAAAACGAAGTCGCTTTTACAAATCCCCAGCAACGATGCCAAAAACTTGTAGAGCATTTTGGTGTTCTCTTTCTTTGAGCGCAAGTGCACACTCTTTGTCAAGTTATAGTATAAAAGATATTGTCTCCCACAGGGATTGGAATAGCTTCTTCGAGTGTAAATCTGCACAGAAGTAAAATAAATGCACAATTAATTTCAGGTTGAAGAAAGAGCTTTTAATGTAAAAAACACGAATAAAAGAGATAGAAGAAATCAGGTTGATAAGATGGGCAGGGTTATGTTGTTTCTTAGTGTGAAACTGCATTCAAATCACCAAGTTGTTTTGCACTAAAAATCAAGATGTGGAGTAGTCTTTATGTCGAAGCTTTCATTTTAGAGGTGGATAAGTGCAAATTTTGGTGAAGATGTATGAGGTGTTTGGGGTATGTGAATTTGGTTGCAAATGATCGGTCCGAGGATATTGTTGGTAAGTGTGAATCGTTAAACATGCACAGTACAAAACACTTATATGTATATATTTAAATATGTCATTATATGCATGCATTTGGGCATGACATTAGAAATTTTGCTTACATATGCATATGCATCTTTGAGGGCATCTAGTTGGGCATATATGCATATGTTCACACTTACGGATGATTTCTCGGAGACCGATGAAGATGAGATGTAAGCAGCTTTCGCAAAAAAAAAAATTCTTTAAAATCCTAAGGAGTAAGGAGGTGCTTAAAGTGGTTTATGGGGTCGTTTCTTGGAATACGGGGATTTTTTGGGATTAGATGTTGTTAGTGAAGTACATTGAGGAAATGTTCTTAAGTTGCAATGTTGTTGGCGAATTTGCGATATTGGAGTTGTCCTTTGTCTGTTCAAGGTCATGTGTTTGAGGTTGATCTTATGGAGTTGCCTTTCTATGGTTTCGATGTGATCCTTGGTATATGTAGAGTGTTTGGGTATTCTCTATTTATGAGCGCAAGTGAACACTCTCATCAAGTTATAGTATAAAAGATATCATCTCCTACAGGGATTGGAGCAGCTTCTATGAATGGTTTCCTGCACAGACATTTAGTAAATGCGCAATCAAATCTCACAATGTGAAAATATAAAAATAGAAGTAAAATAATGATAGTGATGAGAAGGATGATAGGGAGAGATTTGGGCGATAGATTGGATAAGGCAATTGCAGCCAGTAGCGTGTAGACTGCGTTGTAAAGCCTAAGAATGTTTTGCGCTGCTAAGATTTGTTGCCTCGGTGGGTATGGCAGGCAGCAGCCACGACCCTGTCACGCGGCCGTAGCGGGTCACTCCTGCAACTTTCGATGTCTCCTCAAGTGGAAGGGAAATAAGTCTTGGCAACAAGTCTGGCAGATATTCCAAGTTCGGCAGGATAGTCGATACTGATCCTTCCAATTTCTAGGCAAGCATGCTCGAAAGCTAGCGTGTCGTAGGCAATACCTAGGAATCTCAGTGTAAACCTAACACAGTCTAGTTAACTCGGTTGGTGATCCCTTTTAGCCGCTAAAACTTCTGAACTTTTGGAACGAAGTTAGTCACGCCTCAGCACGTTGTGACCGTGCTTAACCCTTTCATGAAGTTGACACTTTCGTGCCCCCTAAATGTATTCTCTCAACTAACGGTTAGGACTAATTGACATAATGAAGTGTATAGATTAAGCAAACTTGGAATTTATTGAAAACATACTTAAACTATTACAACCGCTTCTCACAACTACTTTACATACAAGGACCTAAACCCTATGAGAGTTGGGTTGCGACCCCCGACAACTCCCATCTATCTAGCTACCTCTCTGATATGCAGCTATTCATCCATGCATCACCTCATGCTCATATACCCTCACATATATGGGTATATATAGAGCTCATGGCTAAAGTTTGAGTCCTTCTTGGAGTAGAAGTCCTTAAAGTAAATTTGCATTAAATATTGACTCCTTTTTTACTTGAATGTGGACTCTTTGGACGTTGCCTTCTTCAGCAAGTAAAGAAAAATACTCCTACTTATCCATCTTTAATCAACCCATCAAGCCGCTACAAGCTTCAGATAATTGCAAGATTGGGCTCGTTGGACTTAGGAAATTGTCCTCTTTCAATCGCGACCAATCTTGACTAAGTCGGTTTAACTCCTGCCTGGGCAGCAATCGGCGGCACTGCTACTACGACAGTGTCCTTGGGGGCACTTGGAACTGCTTCAGTACAACTTCTTTTGCTCCCAGCTTTCCTATCCTCTCCTCCTCTATTCATCTACAACACCTAAAAATAAAAACTAAACTAAAACAATATCTTTTCTTAACCAAACATAAAATATTGAATAAAAGTATGGTGAAAGAGCAAATATTGTTATTATGCATGCAATGCACCTAAATAAGCCTAAATGAGCTTGAGAACAACAACAATAAGGGCATGAATGTGTACAAAATATAGAATTCGTGGACACTCTGCACACCCCCAAACTCGAACTATTGCTTGTCCTCAAGCAATGCAACCTACTAGTAAACATGCCCCTTACACAAAGTTAATAGAAACTTAGCCTTTAAGTTTATTTATTACCTCAAGGTCGTGACACCTATTTTAATGTTAGTGACAAGGAATGGCATGATATGTCTTATAATTAATTTTCTTAGCGCCAGTGCAGTGTGTGCAGGTCTGTGTTCATGCTAAACATGTTGAGTATACTAAGTTAACAAAGAATGATAGAAATAATTAAATTACTAAAAAGGGTACGAGTTGCTGCCTTGGCAGCATAGTTACACACTTTTTTCTTCCTTTTCTGATCATGGCTTTAAGGGCTTCAGCTCATCACAACTATTTTCCGGGTCTGAAGCTAGGATAGGTGCACACTACGAAACTCTGAACCTTTCGAACAGAGTCATCCAGTGAAGGATTTCATTCATTTTTGCTAATTTTTCTCACTTCATTTAATTTCTGATACTTGGACTTTATAAGCAGCAGAGTGTCCTTGTTCATGATCCTTCCTAGAGCCTGTTCCGGGTACCTCTAGGGTATTAAGCATCTTTCCTATAGCCTGTTCCGGGCTCCTCTAGGGTATCAAATATTTTTGTGTTGCTTCCATGTGTTGCCACGACGACAAACATGTATCCAATTAAGAAATTTTCATTACATAAAGCAAGTAGTGTTAAACTTTGAACTCAAGCAAAAATTCAGCATTTAACAGATAGTGTAAGAATAATTGGCAAAAAGAAAAAATTTCTAAGTATTTTTCATGCTTCTTCCCATGGTTAAGTCAAATTTTAATTATGGTGTGAAAATAAGAAATCGGCTAACTATCATAATCACAAGTTTTAATCTAAAAATTTCTACTTCATTGAGTGTTTATGGCAGAATTTACATATGCTCCTATATGCTACTAAATGAACCTAAAGGCAACAAAGAGGATTATTCCCCCTCCCCCCAACTCAAGGCTGGCATTGATACAATGCCTTACACAAAATAAAAAAATAAAAAATTAAAAGAAAAAACAGAAAAATTAAAAGAAAACATAAAAAGAAAAAAGAAAAGGGTGCTACAGACTAGGGGATTTCCCTCTATTGTTGCTGCGTCGGAGGAGGATTCTGAGGAGGCGGGCAGGACGAGGCAGCGTGTAGCAGATGGTCTGGCGACTGGGCTCTTTTTCTTACCATGCGGCGGCTAGATGCGACTAGGGGTGGGTTTCTTGGATTGTCCTTCAGGTCCTCCACCCTGACACTCGGTTGATGGCCGCTTTCTCTTCCTTATTGCCACTACCGGTTCATCATCGAAGGAGTCAGATATCTCCATGTCTGAGTCCTCGGCGTCTTTGACAGCTGCCTCTTTTACTGCTTGAGAGGCGGCGGTCGTCTCCTCCTCTTTCTCCGACTCTGATGAGGAGGTTAGTTCGTACAGCTCAATGGGAGTGGGTGAGGTCCCTCTTTGGGGCGGATGTGCGGCCCCTCGCTGTCAGCGGTGATTGGAGTAGCAGCTAGCCTGGGTGTGATCTGGGTCAGTTTGGATGTTGCTAACTCCGATGGGAATGCTAAAAACTGTGGGCCTCTGTCATGGTATTTGTCAAGAAAGTAGGCCACAAAGGCCTCTTGCACCTTCGTAATATATTTGGTGAAGATCACTTGTTTGCGCTCAATCCTTTGGTAACTTAAAACGAGGTTGTGCAACAGTGGGATCACAGCGGAGGGGAGGACAACTTCAGTACTGCCCGCTGCGGTTGGGGTGGCGGCAGGTTGTGATGACGACTGGGCAGTTGAAGGTGTTTCCGATTCTAGCTCCTGCATCATCTGTTGGCGCGCCCTCTTTTTCCATCCTTCCTTGGCTTGAAATATTGTGTCCTTGGGGTGCGGTGGCACGCGAAAATTGGCACATAGGCCCATGATGAGTGCAGGGAAGATGAGAGGTCCCTTGGCGTTTGGCTTGTCTGCGTGGGCATAGATTTCTTCTAGGATTACTTCACCAACATTGATTGACCGCCCTGTCATAATGCTGTGGATAAGGGCAAGCCGCGGCTTGTTCACTGTTGATCCATGTGTGGTGGGCATCAAGCGGCGTTGAACGAAGTTGCTCCAAAGAACTGCCCCCGGCAGCAGATCGCAACGGTTGACTGAGCCATTGTTCTTTCTTGTCAGTCACCTAATGTTGGGCTTGTAGGTTTCTTTCTTGATCTTGTCATAGTCAGCCGTTGTTATGTAGGACTTCCATTCTTCATGCGGATTCCCTTGAACATCTATGATGTAGAAGTTGTTGATGGTATCCGCTGTGAACTTGACTTCTTCACCGCGAAAATATACGAAAGGATTTCCCGGTGTAGGTTTGTGGGCGTAGAACTCTCGCACCTGGTTGTTGTTTATCCCTTCTGGCTGTCGTGCAAAAATGTCCCAGTCCAAAGTATGAATCCTTTTGAATATGGTGGGTTCGAGGCCAAAATCCCCATCGGGCATGGTGTATTGGAACCCCATTTCCTCCCAGAGTTGCCGCTCCGTAAAGTACTTCTTGTAGGTTGTCGCGACAGTAGGGTTCAAGAACCTTTGGAAGATGGGCTTGGAGGTGGAGGCGGGTTGCTGTGATGTGGCCATAGCTGAGAGAACGGTTGTATTTTCCTAAAGAACGAGAAAAATAAATTGCAAAAAAGTAAAGCTAGTGAAATCTTGAAAGCAAAGATAGGAGAAAGAATTGAGAGTGAAGGAGACAGTAAAGTTAAGAACAGGGGGAGAATAGTTTGCTTTATATAGCCGCTTCTCTCCTTTGCCTTGGCGGGCACGCTGCCAACGGGTAACAATGATTGTGGCACGAATAACGAGATTCTAGTTGTTATGCAATTAGCTGTTTCGCTCGCGGTTGCAAATGTAGCCATTGCAGCTAGCCGTTATGAAGCTGCTAGTCGTTATGCTCATCTGCCTTGGGTTGCCTTGGCCGCTGGTTGAGCTTCTTCTTTATTCTTTCATCCTTCTCGTCTTACCTTCATTCCTAACCTGAAATAAATTAAAAGTAAAAACTAAATAAGAATAACTGAAAATTAACTGTAATCCTTATGCAATAAATTAAAAATAAAAATTAGGTCATGTCGGGTTGCGCTTTTTCCAAACATAACCACTTCCTAAGGGCTTTGTGTTTGGCTTTTCATCTTGGCATGTCCTTCCCCTCCTCAGATGGATGTTTGCTGCCATCTTTGCCGCCCTGGTGGGACATACATCAAAGAAAACAAAGAGGCTTTTTTAAATAAACAGAGATTTAATGTGCAAAAACTAAAGTAGAATTGCAGAAATTCAAACGCTGTTGCTGTTGCCAATCCCCGACAATGGCGCCAAAAACTTGTAGAGCGTTTGGGTGTTCTCCATTTATGAGCACAAGTGCACACTCTCATCAAGTTATAGTATAAAAGATATCGTCTTCCACAGGGATTGAAGCAGCTTCTATGAATGGTTTCTACACAAACATTTAGTAAATGTGCAATCCAATCTCACAATGTGGAAATATAAAAACACAAGTAAAATAAAGATAGTGATGAGAAGGATGATAGGGAGAGATTTGGGCGATAGATTGGATAAGGATATTGCAGCTTAGTAGCCTGTAGGCTGCGTTGTAAACCCTAGGAATGTTTTGCGCTGCCAAGATTTGCTGCCTCGGCAGGTATGGCAGGCGGCAGCTACAACCCTCTCACGCGGTCGCATCGGGTCACTACCGCAACTTTCGATGTCTCTGCAGGTGGAGCGGAAATAAGTCTTGGCGGTAAGTCTAGCAGATATTCCAAGTTCGACAAGATAGTCGATAGTGATTCTCCCAATTTCTAGGCAAGGATGCTCGAAAGCTAGCGTGATGTAGAAAATATCTAGCAATCTCAACGTAAACCTAACACAGTCTAGTCAAATCAGTTGGTTATCCCTTTCAGCCACTAAAACTTGTGAACTTTTGGAACCAAGTTAGTCACGCCTCAGCACGATGTGACCGTGCTTAACCCTTTCGTGAAGTTGACATTTTCGTGCCCCCTAAATGTATTCTCTCAACTGACGGTTAGGACTAATTGACAGATTGAAGTACATAGATTAAGCAAACTTGGAATTTTATTGAAAACATACTTAAACTATTACAACCGTTTCTCACAACTACTTTACATAGAAGGACCTAGACCATATGAGAGTTGGGTCGCGACCCCCGACAAGTCCCATCTATCTAGCTACCTCTATGATATGCAGCTATTCATGTGTGCTTCGCCTCATGTCCTTATACCCTCACATATATAGGTATATATAGGGCTCATGGCCTAAGTTTGAGTCCTCCTTGGAGTAGAAGTCCGTAAAGTATTTTTACATTAAATGCTTACTCCTTTTTTACTTGAATGTGGACTCTTTGAATGTTGCCTTCTTCAGTAAGTAAAGATAAGTACACCTACTTATCAATCTTTAATCAACTCTTCAGCCCGCTACAGGCTTCAGATAATTGCAAGACTGGGTCGTTGGACTCAGGAAATTCTCCTCTTTCAATCGTGACCCATCTTGACTAAGTCAGTTTAACTCCTTCCTGGGCAGCAATCGACAACAGTGCTGCTATGGTGGCATCCTTGGCGGCACTTGGAACAGCTTTAGTATAGCTTCTTTTCCTCCCAGCTTTCATGTCCTCTCCTCCTCCATTCAGCTACAACACCCTGAAATAAAAACTAAACTAAAACAATATATTTTCTTAACCAAACATAAAATATTGAATTAAAGCATGGTGAAAGAGCAAATACTGTTATTATACATGCAATTCACCTAAATATGCCTAAATGAGCTTAAGAACGGCAATAATAAGGGCAGAAATGTGTAAAAAATATAGAACTCGTGAAAACTCTATAGTATAGATTGGTTAATTGAGCATAGGGTTGTCATTGATTTTGTGACTAAGCGAGTTTCGTTGAAACTTGTTGAAGACTACGAAGTGGTAGTTGTAGGCAAGAATGTGAATTTCTTGTCTAATGTGGTTTCTATTCTTGAAGCGAGACGGTGAATGTGTATGGGATGCAAAACTTTTCTGACTTATGTGAAGAATCTTGGTACAAAAGAAGGGCGTGTACAAGGCATACATTCAATGTGTGAGTTTTCGAGTGTATTTCCGGAAGAGGTGTCTAGTTTTCCACCAAGAAGAGAGGTTGAGTTTGGCATTGAGTTGTATGAAAATACGATTCAAGTGCCTATAGCTCCCTATTGAATACCCATGTTGCATTCATGGATATGACGAATCGCGTGTTCCATGATTTTTTGGATAGGTTCATGGTTGTGTTTATCGATGATATTCTTGTGTACTCTCCTTCCGAGGAGGATCATGATAAGCATTTGTGGATTGTGTTGCATGTTTTGATGGAAAATCAGCTTTATGCTAAGTTGAGCAAGTGCGGGTTTTGGCTTAAAGAAGTTCTTTTCCTTGGACATGTAGTGTCAGCCGAAGGGATTTGAGTTGACCAAGACAAGGTTGAGGTGGTGATGAATTGGAAGTCACACAAGGTTGAGGTTGTTGCAAAAAGATGTTAAGTTTGAATGGACGGAGGTTAGGCAACAAGCTTTTGAGAATTTGAAGGAAGCGTTGACGCAAACTCGTATCTTGATTCAACCTGAATTGGGAAAAGAGTTTGTGGTGTATAGTGATGCATCCTATGTTGGTTTGGGGTGTGTGTTGATGCAGGAATGTAGGGTGGTAGCTTATGCATCTCGGCAAATGAAGGTGCACGAGCGTAGTTACCCGACGCATGACATCGAGTTGGCTGTTGTGGTGTTTGCCTTGAAAATCTGGAGGCATTACCTTGATGGTGAAAAGTGTACGATTTACACAGACCATAAAAGTTTGAAATACTTGATGTCCCAGAAAGAGTTGAATCTTATGCAACGAAGGTGGCTTGAGTTGCTTAAAGATTACGACTTGACAATTTAGTACCATATCGGGAAGGCTAATGTTGTAGCCGATGCTTTGAGTAGGAAGGTGGTTGTAGAGTTAAGGGCGATGTTTGCTCGGTTGAGTATATCGTGAAATGGTGGTTTAGTGGCTGAGTTACAAGTGAAACCCTTGTTAGTGGAGTTTATTAAGGAGAAGTAGTTGTTCGATGATTCATTGGTACCGCATGTTCAGGACATTGCGGAAGGAAATCAAACAGGCTTTTGTTTCAATGATGATGGTTTTTGTGTTTTAAGGGTCGAATAGTTGTGTCGTAGGATGTCGAGCTGAGGCGCGCTATTTTGATTGAGTCTCATAGTAGTCCTTTTTCTATGCATCCTGATAGTACAAAGATGTATCATAGGTTGAAGAATGAGTACTATTGGGTTTGTTTGAGGAGAGACGTTGTTGATTTTGTTAGTAAGTGCATGGTTTGTCAATGTGTTAAAGCTGAGCATCAGTTTCCTTCTAGTTTGTTGCAATCGTTGAAGATTTCGGTATGGAAATGGGAGAGAAAACCATGAATTTCGTGTAGGGTTTTCCTTTAACACCATCCAAGAAGAATTCCATTTGGTTGATTGTTGATCGTTTTACGAAGTGTGTACATTTCTTGGCAGTGCATACTACATATACGTTAGATAAGTTGGTGGACTTGTACATTTTTTAGATTGTGAGGTTGCATGGGGTACCTAAGTCCATCGTTTTGGATCGAGATCCGTGTTTCACAACAAGGTTTTATGAGTGTCTACATCAAGCGTTGGGTGCGTGTTTGAATTTCAGTACTTCGTATCATCCTCAAACGGATGGACAATCTAAAAGAGTTATCCAAGTGTTGGAAGACATGTTGAGGTGTTGCATCATTGATTTCCAAGGTACTTGGGAGAAACAACTACGTTTAGTGGAGTTTGCATAAAATAACAGTTATCAAGCGAGTATCCAAATGGCTCTTTATGAGGCCTTGTATGAAAGGAAGTGTAGAACACCTCTTTACTGGGAAGAAACGGGGCATAAGTTTGTCTCTTTTCCTAATGTGTTGAAGGGCACAACAGAAAAAGGTGAAGCTTATTAGTGAAAGGTTAAAAGTGGTTTCAGATCGGCAAAAGTCTTAAGCAGATTTGAAACGTAAGGAGGCTGGGTATGTTGTAGGAGATAAGGTGTTTTTGAAGGTCTCACCTTGGAATGAGGTGATGAGGTTTGGTCGGAAGGGAAAGTTGAGTCTGAGGTTTATTGGACCATATAAGGTGCTACAGCGTGTCGAGCCTCTAGCTTATAGGTTGAGGTTGCCTTCTGAGTTGGAGAAGATACATGATGTTTTCCATATATTCATGCTTCGTAGGTATAGATCGGATTCGTGTCATGTTATGCTTGTTGAAGAGATTGAGCAGAATTTATATTTTTCCTATGATGAAGAACCGGTCGAGATCTTGGACTCGGACAGCAAGGTTCTTCATGGTAATACCATTGAGTTGGTTAAGGTCTTGTGGCGTCATCGTGGTGTTGAGGAAGCCACGTGAGAGAGGAAGGATGACATGAAGAAGCAGTTCTCTCATCTTTTTCGATCAGGAAAAATTTCGAGGATGAATTATTTTAAGTGGGGGACAGTTGTAACTCCAGGGGTTTTGGGCCTAGAAGCTTTTAGTGTTGATTTAGGGTTAGTAGAACCTAAACTAGAGATCCGAGTTTTCGGGAGCGGTTCAGGAAAAAACGTAACTCAGAGTATGATAAAATTATGGGAAATTTTCCTAAAATCTTCTAAAAGTATATTAAATATTTTGTTAACTCGACTAAACGTAGCTCGAACCATTATTTAATTTTATAACTTCGGATGTTTTTGTTTAACCTAGAAAAGAAATTTGTGGAGAGTGGAGGTCAAAGGAGATTGACGTGGCGCCCGTAGGTTAGGCGAGTGGAAGGAGTGGGGGATGAATAGATCTTAATTCCCAACTCGGCATGAATCCCCATCCGACATGGTCCGGTTCTGGCTGGTTTCTTCATATGTTGAGTGCACTTCACCGTAACATCAACACGCCACGTTGTTTCATAATGTATGACTTGCTTAACCAAGGCAAAATTATTGTGTAGGCCTTAATGATTCCATTGGATGCTTAGATTTATGGTTTTGGATTTTTTAGCGTTCAGAATGGCATAAACCATGGGGAACAAACAAATACAGGCGACCCAGATTTAAGAATTAAGATGCCATTACCAAATTTCTTACCATTCCATCTATATATACTAAATCTCGTTTACAAATAAAATTTGCGGACAACAAAGAAAATTGTTATTCTTCATGTCCTACTCAATATGCCCAGTATTAATTTTTTAAAACTCAATTTTTTAAATTTTAATTATAATTATTTTAAATATTTTAATTAATTATAAAATCAATATTAAACATATTAAAGTAATTGATGGAATCAAAGTCTCTTGATGTTGTGAGGGTCAAAAGTCAACACCACCGGCATTGTCTATTTTTAATTTTAGGAATTTTTCTAAAATTTCCTAAAAGCTTTTAAGGATTCTTTTGAAAGGGGGCCAAAACATAGAATCTTTAGGGAGCTATCATTCAATTAAGGAACCATTTCCTTTAATTTTACAATTTTTAAATAATTTGTTAAAAAGGATTTTAAAAGAGACTTTTCAATAAAAAGAGATTTTATCATTCAAAAGAGATTTGACGTAAAGTTCATTTCACATTTCCCAAATATCCAAACACTCTATTTTCTCTCTTAAGTTCCAGAGATATTCATCTTTCCCTTTCTTTTTGTTTTACAAATGGTTTCCATAGTTTTCTCATTATCTACCTTAAAGCATTTTGAAGAGCTGTCATCAAATCTTGCCATTTGAAGGAAAAGGCAAAGGTTAGAGTTAAATTTTGTTCAACTCCTCTAATCAAGGTTCTTTAATGAAATTATCAAGTCTTTGGCTCTCTAAATATGTTTAATAACAATGTTTTGAGTTTTAATTGGTGTAAATGGGTAAATCTAGCTTTAAATGATGATTACTCAAGATTTTAGAATGGGTACTATTTTGAGTGATTTGAGATTGATTTTAATCAAGACTTGGATGTTAAATGATGTTAAAATAAAGGTTTTATCATAACAATCTCGAAATAGGTTGGATCTCTAATTTTTTAGGTTATTAGATTTGGGTTTTTGGCTTGATAATGTGGTTTTGGTGTTGCTGGAGGTTTATGGATGCAATCAGGTTGTTTTTAGATGTTAATTGATGATTAAAATTGGATGGAAGTGTTAGGTTTTGGCTAGGTCAAGTTTAGGAAGCAAACGAAGGTGTTTTTAGTTGTTTCGGATAGGCGTTTTAGTGTTCTTGGGCCGAGCAGCAAGATATCATGGGTTGTTGGTGGTTTTAATGCATTGAGATGCATTAATACTTTATTTTTGTGTGGTATAAACAGGGGAGTTTGTATCAGACACATTAGGTGAATTTTCGGATGCTTGATTTTGCTTTGGTAAAGCAATCGAGGCATGATCGATGAGTGGATTTAGTTTTAAAATGTTGTCAAAAACTTGAAAGCAAGGTTTGGGGGTTTAGATTGAGTTTGAAACGCTAATCTAAACCTGGAAGTAAGTTTGAGTTGTTATGCTCTCTTTTCTTTGCTTTTATCCCATTGATTTTCATGTTCATGCTCATGTTTTAAAGATAGATGATAATCCATTGTTTATGCATGATTTGAGAAATGTTTTGATGGCTTAATTAATACCATGAAATGGAATGTTGATTTCAAAGAGATAGAATTGTTGTGAAAATGTTATGTTTTAAATATGCATTTAATATGGGATGTAATTGTTTTATGTTGTTGCATTGAAAACAATGGGTATTTGATGTTTAAACTGTTATATATTGGCATAAAATGAGATTATTGTTACTGGGTATAATTGGTCGACCAATATGATGAGAATTGTACTATAATATACAAAATTTGTACGTGCTCTTTGGTTCGGGAAATAGGGGTAGTGCCATCTCGTTCCAAAGTGAGAGTGTGGTGATGAGAGATTCCACCGCGGTAGGACTTGGTGAAACACCCAAGCTTTGTGGCGTTGAGAGATGCTGCCATGAGAGTCTGGTGATGTGAGATTCCACTGTGGTAGGACTTGACATTTAGTCAAGCTGTCTGTATATTCGAGTAATGTTGCGAAGATGCCAATATATGAGATTGATTATGAGATTCACATGTACCTTAATATAAATGCTTTTACGAAATGAGATGCATATAAGAACATATTATGAGAAATGCTTTTGATGAAACAAGCATGTGAGGCTTTGCCTTGAGACTTTGCATTTTGGCTATTGCATGAGATAGATGGTACATGTGGTGTTTAAATGATGTGGACTTTGCTTTGAAAATGATTTCAAACATGAAATAGAAAGAACATGATGAGTTAGAGAATTCTAAATGAGAAATGGTTTTAGAATGCATTGTTTTTGTTGGTTTGTGTTGAGCATCCCTCACTAAGCATTATGGCTTACGCTCTCATTTTCCAACAATATAGAGAAATAGCTTTTGGGTTGCAAGAAAGCAAGGAAGAATTACCAAAGAGTGAGCCTTTGCTCAAGTATGACTTTACGTTAATACATGAGTAATAAATTGGCAATGGAAGGATGCTTTGTGTTTTGGAGATTGGGTTTTGGAACTTCCTGTTTTTAGGGAATTTTGGGATGCCCTTTATGGCTTGTAAATGGCCTTGGCTTATAGTTTTTTCTTTGGTTTGTGTTTTGACTCTTTAATGGCTTTTTGCATAGGAAGCATGCCTATAGATTTTAAATGTTGCTTATCTTTATGCCTAGTTGATAAAATTTCCATGTTTGTCTGAGCATTGATGTTTAAATATGATGTATGCATGCTGGAAGTACATTGGAATGGACTTAAAGTATGAACAACCAGTAAAAGAATGCATATTTTGTCTAGGCATATCGATACTCGAGGAATTGTATTGGTACGGGTAAGCCTTTTTTGGCTTGGCGCGCCAGTACGGTGAGGAGAGTACCGATACAGTCTCTACGAAAATGAAGGGGCATATCGATACACAGGGGCGTACCGATACGGGTTTTAGCTACTGGTTTTTGGTGTATCGGTACGGTGCGAGAGGGTATCGATACGAGCCTTTATTCTTTGAATCTTGGTAACGTGTTGTCGTGGGCGTATCAATACTGGTTCTAAGGGTATCCATTCGACCAACTGGTAAGTTAGCTAAAAGTATCTTTGAATGTTCTGTTTCTTTACGTTTTAGTCCTTGAATGTTATTTATGTAATTAAATGAGTTTGGATGATTCTATAGAGCTGATTTTTGACAAAGTGGCATGTAATGTAATTAATTAAAGGTTGGTAAACTAAAATTTGAAAGAGCCCTTGTAAATTAGCAAATTTACATTATGGTCCCTAAAAGGTGCTTATGTTCAATTGAATCTCTTATCGTTGTTTGATTGAATTGCAATTTGTTTCGCTATGATGTTTATCACATAGGGCGTTAATGAGAATCTAAAAAAGATAAAAAGAAAAAATAGGGTTGTTTATTGGAGTAAACTTCCTGGTTTACTTCAATATTTCTCGTGTGACACGTTCGGTTCGGCCTATCGCCTAGGCCGGGTCGAGAAGGTTACAAGGATTGTGACGTAGCTCAAGTATGGTTTTATGTTTACCTATTAGTAATAATAGTTGGCAATGGGAGGATGTCTTAATATTTTAGGAGAATGTATTTTGAAACTCCCTGCTTTGTGGCAAGTTTGTTAATCCTTTGATGACTTGTAAATGGCCTTTACTTATTGATATTTGCTTTGGTTTGTGTTTTAGCTTTTGAGTGACTATTTTGCATAGGTAGCATGCCTACAGATTTCCTTAATGCTTATTGTCAGGCTATGATGTTGAAATTGTCATGTGTGATTGAGGTCTGATGCTTAAATATATTGTATGCATGTTGGAAACATGTTGGAATGTTTTTGATTGGATTAAAGTGTGAAAATAAAAAATGCCATTACAAGCCCAGGTGTTTCGGTACACTCGAGCCTGTACCAAAATAGTGAGCCTGAAATGGCTTAGGGGTTTTGAAACAAAAAAGAAGCGTTTCGGTACACTTTGCTACTAGAATAGCCTGTTCCGAAACACACTTGAGGGTGTTTCGAAACGGTCTTGAGCTTCAAGACACTGAACCTGTTCTGATACGAGCGTTTCGATACAGGGCAGCCTGTACCGAAACACCCATCAATTATACAGGTTATTGAAATCTTCTGAAGTTTTGTTTCTTTATGTTTTGGTCCCTAAATGTTATGGATGCAATTAAATGAGCATGTATTATTGTTTTAAGCTTAGATTTAACAGATACATGTAATATGACTAATTAAAGGTTGGTAACTTAAAAAGTGAAGAAGTCCCTATAATTTGGTAAAATTACAAAATGGCACCTAAAATGTGTTTGTATGCAATTGAGTCCTTAAACGTTGTCTGATCGAGTTGTAAATCGTTCTGTTGTGATGTTAATCACCTAGGATCATAATGAGCATCTAGACAAGATAAAATAATAATTAGGGTTATTTATTGAGGTAAACTTCTCAGTTTACTTCAATATTCCTCGTGTGATCCGTTCGGTTCGGTCTTTCACCCAGACCGGGTCGAGGGGGTTAATATAGAGTGTCCACAAGTTCTATATTTTGTACACATTCCTGCCCTTATTATTGTTGTTCTTAAGCTCATCTAGGCATACTTAGGTGCATTGCATGCATAATAACAATATTTGCTCTTTCACCATGCTTTTATTGAATATTATCTTTACTTGCTGGAGAAGGCAACGTCCAAAGAGTCCACATTCAAGTAAAAAAGGAGTCAACATTTAATCTAAAGTTACTTTAAGGACTTCTACTCCAAAGAGGACTCAAACTTAGGCCAAGCCCTATATATACCCATGTATGTGAGCGTATATGGGCATAACGGAGAGGTAGATAGATAGATTAAGTGGGGGTATTGGAGGTCGCGACCCAATTCTCTTATAGGGTTTAGGTTTTTGTATGTAAAATAGTTGTGAGAAATGGTTGTATAGTTTAAATTGTGTTTTGCAATAAAATACTCTCAAGTTTGCTTAGTTCATGTTCTTCGCTTCTTTAATTAGTTCCAAAAGTCCAGTTGAAGAAATCCATTTGTCAGGCACGAGAGTGTCAAACTCACGAAAGAATTAAGAACAATCTCATCATGTCAAGGTGTTGACTAATTCGGCTTAGACATAAGTTAAAATTTTAGCGGCTAAAAGGGACAACCAAACGTCGACTGCATGTGTTAGGTTTACGATGAGATTGCTAGGCATTTCCTACATCACATGGTGACAGAATCCTTGCCTAGACATAGGAAGGATCACTTTAGAATTGCTCTGCCGAACTAGGAGTATCTTCCAAACTTGCCGCCGGGACTTCTCTCCATCTCACCTGCCGAGACAGTGAAAGTTGCAAGAGCAGAGTTCCGCCGTGGCAGCGAATGAAGTTGCAGCCTCAATCCACCATTACCCGTCGAGGTAGCAAATCGTGGCAGCGTAGAATACACTTAGGCTTTACAATGCAGTCTACACACTAGTGAGCTGCAACTACCTAACCCGATCTATCAACTTATCTATACCTATCCCTATCTTAATTTACTTATGTTTTCATTATTCAGAAATTTAATTTTGTAAATTATTATTTCCTTGTGCACGAAAACACTCATAGTAGCTACTCCAATCCCTGAGGGAGACGATATCTTTTATACTATAACTTGGAAAGAGTGTGCACTTATTCTCATAAATAGAGAACACCTAAAACGCTCTACAAGTTTTTGGCGTCGTTGTCGGGGATTGGCAACAACAACTGCGTTTGAATTTTTGCACTTCTATTTTGGTTTTTGCACTTAAATTTCTGTTTATTTTATTTTAGAAAGAAAAAATGCCTCTTGTTTGTCTTTGGTGTATGTCCCGCCAGGGCGACAAAGATGGCAACCAACACCCACTTGAGGAGAGGAAGGACATACTTGGACGAAAAGCCAAATGCAAAACCCTCAGGAAGTGGTTATCTTTGGGAGATGCGCAACCCAACATAACCTAATTTTTATTTTTAATTTATTTTTATACATTAGGATTAGAATTAATTTTTAATTTATTTAATTTTTGCATTTAATTTATTTCAGGTTAGGAATGAAGGCAAGCCCAAGAAGGATAAAGAATAAAGGAGAAACCCAACCCAGCGGCCAAGGCGGCCCAAGGTAGATTGGCATAACGGCTAGCAGCATCATAACGACTAGCCACAACGGCTACATTTGCAACAGCTGGCAGAACGACTATCTGTGTAATGGCTAGAATCGCGTAACACGCGCTGCAATCATTGTCGCTCATTGGCAGCGTGCCCGCCAAGGCAATGGAGAGTAGCGGCTATATAAGGCCAACTATTCTCTCCTCGTTCTTCACTTTGCTCTCTCTTTGACTCTCAATTCTTCTTACCACATTTGCTTTCAAGATCTTATCTGCAAGCTAGGATGGCACATTATTGTAACCCCCTTAACCCGGTCTAGACGGTTGACCCGAATTAAGAAGTTTACACGGGGAAGACCAAAGTCAACTCGAAAGTCAACCATGATTAACGACCCTTTTTTTAATCTTATCTAAATGCACATTAACCCTAGATATGTTCATACAATCAGCATACTCAAAGATCAGCGCATTCGGAAAACATTCAGGGACTTAATTGCACAAAACACGAATTTAGGGACCAAAATGTAAATTCTGGAAATTACAAGGACTTAACCAACTATTGAGTTACCATTATGAAATTAGTCATGTTTCATGCTTCTCTGCCAAATTTCAACTCCAACGGATATCTCAAACTCCTTCAATTGCATAAACAAGATTCAGGACCAAAACGCAAAGGTTTCAAAACATATAACCGTCAATTTCAGTGCCCAACGGTCGAGTGTTCCGAAACAGGAAGGACCTGTTCCGAAACGCGGGACCGTTCCGAAACGAGTTCCGGAACAGGGCTCGACAGTAGCATTTTTGTTCCGGAACGGTTCCTCCCGTTTCGAAACGCCTAGGCCATTTCAGGCCCCCGTTCCGAAACGGTAGCACCCGTTCCGATACGACCTGCCCAGATTGCAGAAATTTTGTTGGTTTAACACACAATTGACCCATCAAACATGCTCCAAAGGCAACCCAATCATACCAGCAAGTAATTCAACACTCAAGGAACATAATTGCATCAAATCTAGATACAAAATCACCCCTAGGAACACCAACTCATTCAACACATCCAACACTCAATCATGCTTTTAAAACAAGAAGCATAGCATAACGATTTAAGCATAAGAAGATTCAAACGCTGCAAGCGTTAAACCACATAGTTCAAAATCATAAACCAAACTTGTCCAACATACACAATCTCATTAAACATCAACATAAGAGATTCTTCCCCCCATTGCCTTTATTATCTATAGCTATTAACCGAGACATACATCTCAAGTGGAGCTCTCCTTGAATCCCTTGCTTCTCGCTGTCCAACTTCAAATATCTGCATTGATGGACAAAAAGGAGCGTAAGCACAAAATGCTTAGTGAGGTATGCTCAAAACCAAAACACCATCAATCCAGCGAGTCATAAAACCTCTTTTAAAAGCAACACAAATCGATAAACCAAAGCAAAGTTTGAAAACCCTTTTTAGCAACATGCTTTAAATCATGCATTGCTCAAACATGAAAACCAACCCTTAGCTTAGAAAAACTAAGTAATTCACTTCAAAGCACAATCTTGCAAAACCATCAATTTAACCATTCCATGCATGAACTTCATATTCAAAGTTAAATACAAGGTCTTTGGAAAACACTTCCACTTCACATCATACTTTTCTCATACATTGAAAATCATTTCAAAGCAAGAACCTTTAAAAACCACTTACTCATTCAATCTATCTCAAGCATTAACCAAATGCAACATATGAACCACATAATCAATATTTGCATTACATGCCTTTAAAAACAAGTCTTCGCAAGACTTCAATGCACTAAAGAGATTTCATGCACACATGCATCATTCTCAATAGAAAATGAACACTTGTTCAAGCTAACAAGTAACACATGCATTCTTGGTACATTACACACTTTCCATGCAACCTTGCATCATTTCAAGCATCTCATGCTTCATTTCATTCAAAAACATTATATTGGCTTCCAAGTGATAAGTCATAACCTCCACAACACCAAATACAATCGGATACGCGGATCACAAGCGTTGTCCCCACGCTTCATACACACTACCAATCTCAAGGTTCCCAATTGGAATTTTAACCACCATTTGACCTTACCATACACATGGTCCTCATATGGAATTTTAACCACCATATGACCTTAACATTCACAAGGTACTCATATGGAATTTTAACCACCATATAGCCTTAACATTCACAAGGTCCTCATATGGAATTTTAACCACCATATGACCTTAACATCACCCATTGGTAGTTGTATAACATCACTAACGAGATCCGGGACATACAACACAAGATCCACACATGGTCTTTACACCACCATCGTGATCTTAACAAGCACAAGGTCCTCAAATGGAATTTTAACCACCATTATGACCTTTGCTTACACAAGGTCCTCAAATGGAATTTTAACCACCATTTGACCTTAACACAAGACCCACCCATGGAATTTTAACCACCATGGTGTTCTTAACCATCTCGTTAGTATACTTGGATGGAGTTACCGGTTCAATCACAACCACTCCACATCCAAGGCGACATTATTCACGGTGCACCCAATCCTATAGCCGGCTAACTATATCCGATTAAAGTAACCAAGAACCACTTACATCACTTGCCAATATAACCATTTCACCACATTGATCCATTGTTTTACAAGTATAACCAAAATGCCAAAACCATCAATTACCATCATTAATCCACTGTTTTTGAAGCATTATACAAAGCCATTAAACAACATGCAACACTATGCAACAATTCCACAATTCCAATGTACAAAACCAAGGAACTCTTACCTTGAGCATCCTTCACACATGGCTTTCAAAACCAGCATTAAACCATGCTATAGTATGCTTTCAAAACAGAATTTAAAACATGCAAATCACATGCATTGCATCCAACAATCACAAGTGCCTTAAAAACCGATTCATAACACAAACCAAGAGAGAAATTCCATTTACTTACTCTTGAGCTTAGCTAAGTTGTTTATACTTAAACTAAGCTCCCAAAACCTTCAAACCTTGGTTTTAAAGCCGGAAACCCAACTTCACTCACCGATACACAAAACAAGGCTAGCCAACAAGCCTTCCAAGCATCCAAAACCTTCAACGCCTCCTCTATTGCTCACGGATCATTCTCCTCTGTTTCAAGCACATAACAACAGAGGATTAATGCATCATCATGCATTAAAAACACCAGCAACACACCTAAACTCGCTGCTCTTTGCAAAACCAACATTTCGGCTACCAAACACAACCGAAATCACCTCCAAACACCTCCAAGACTTAACCCAGCCAAGATCCATCACTTCTAACCATTTTTAAACATCAATTAACATCCAAAATGATCTCAAACACGTCCTTATACCCCCAGCAATAACAGATCATCAAGATCACTCCAAAAAAAACAAAAAACAACCAAAAACTCAAGCAAAACTTAGGAAAATCAACCTATTCGGGATTGCATTGATTAAACCTCAATTTCTCATCAATTATACATTCATTTTTCATCAAAATGACATCTCAAAACAATGCCCAATCAGATCATACGAATTTCACCAAAATTAAAGCAAATCTTGCATTTTAAAGCCAAGATCAAGAATACATTTACAAAACCTTTAACAAAACACAATTCAAGGATTGAGAACTTGGGAATTTCAGTAAAGAACTGAGAATTTAGAGGAGAAGGACGTTCATACCTCTAAACTTGAGTTTCTTCCTTTTTGGAACCAAAATTCATGAAAATCCAATAAGCAAATGCCAAGGTTTTGTTGAAGAGATGATTAGAGATTAAAAGAGGATTGAAATCTCATATTTGGATGTCAAAATCAGAGGGAAATGTGCTGGAGAAATGTGTTTGGGTTGAGAGAAAAGTTGAGAGAAAAGGAAAATGGAAAATTGGGAAAAGTTAGTTAACATGCCAAAATATCTTTCCCTCCCTTTTTCCTTTATTTTAAACCATTAATTAATTGATAAATATTCAGAAAAATCTGGAGAAACTCTTTTGGGTAAATAGCTCCTTAAAGATTCAAAGTTTCAATCCTTTTTAAAACAGTCACCCAGTTTTCAAAAATTACATTTTGGTCACTAACCCAAAATGTCACTCTTCCAAACCTCATTTTGTAAAAATGATTTCACCTTTCTCTTATATATAATAAAAGAGGATTTTAAGACATTTTTCCATATTTTTAATGCAACCCGAACTAGACTTTCCTAAAAATCTCCTTTTATATTCGAACCGAAAATCCGACCGGTTCGGTTCAAACCCAAAACTTCTAAGCCCAAAATTGGGGTGTTACAATTATTGCACAACATCCAGAAGAGATAAACACCAATCTAGTGCGAGAGTTATATGCCCACAAACCTACCTTGGGAAATCCTTTTGTCTACGTTCATGGTGAGGGTGTCAAGTTCACAGCGGCAACAATCAATAGCTTCTATGGCGTAGATATCAGAGGGAATCCGCACAAAGAATGGAAGTTGTACTTAACAGCAGCAGACTAAAAAAAGATTAAAAAAGAAACTTGCCAGCCGAAATCCAAATGGCTAACCGGCAAGAATAACGGTTCAGTCAACCGCCGCGACCTGCTGCTAGAGGCCATTCGTTGAAATAACTTCGTCCAGCGCTGCCTAATGCTCACATCGCACGGATCCATAGTCAGCAGACCCCGGCTAGCCCTAATCCACAACATTATAAAAAGGCCGCCAATCAATGTTGGAGAAGTCATTCTTGAGGAAATATACGCCCATACAGCCAAGCCCAACTCTAAGGGACCCCTCGTCTTCCCCGCACTCATCACAAGCCTCTACGCCAACTTCCGTCTGCCACCACACCCAAAAGACACTATCACTGCCGCAAAGGAAGGGTGGACAAGGAAGGCGCGCCTCCAGATGATGCAGGAGCCAGAAACGCCGACAACCGTCTAGTCGCCGTCCCAACCTGCCGCCACCCCAGCCGCATCGGGCAGTACTGATGCTGCCCTTTCTTCCGTCGTGGAACCCCTACTGCATAGTCTTGTAGAAAAGATGCTATAGAATTGAGAACAAGCAAGTAATCTTCACGAAATACATCGCGGAGGTACAAGAAGCCTTTATGGCCTATTTGCTAGATAAATACCACGACGCCGGCCCACAGTTGCCAGTTTTCCAGTCGGAGTTAGTAGCTTCTAAACCAACCCAGATCACACCTAGACCAACTGCCACTCCCACTGCTCCAAACAGTGAAGGGCCGCACATATGCCCCGAGAGAAGGACCTCGCCAACTCTCATCCAGCAATACAACCTCACCTCTTCATCTGACTCAGAAAAATACGAAGAGACTATCGTCGCCTCTCCAGCAGCGCAGCAAAGGAGGCAGCTACCAAAGAAGCGAGGACTCAAATATGGAGATATAAGACTCCCTTGACGATGAGCCAGCCGAGGCTACAAGAAAAAGAAAGCGGCCCGCCGGTGCGACTGAGCCCCAAGGTGAAGGGTCTGATACCGAACCAGAACCACCACCTAAGAAACCCACTCTCATCTGCATCCAGGTGCCACGTGGCAAGAAGAAGAGCCCAGCCGCCAAACCTTCCCCCACACGCCGCCTCGTCCTCCCCGCCTTCTCAGAGTCCTCATCCGACACAGCAGCAAAAAAAGAGGGGAACTCCCCAAGTCTATAACACATTTTTCGTTATCTTTCTTATTTTTTCTTTCGTTTTATGTTTTCTTTTAATTTTTTGTTTTTCTTTTTATGTTTTATTTTAATTTTTCTATTTTATTTTATATTTTGTGTAAGGAATTGAGGACAATGCCAACCTTGAGTTTGGGGGGTTAGTCCTCTTTGTTTTCTTTGTTTCGTTAGATGCATGTAGCATCATTTAGTAGCATATGTAAATTCTTCCCTAAACACTTAATGAAATTAAAAGTCTTAGTTTAAAATCTTGTTCCTATGAAGTAGAGTGTCCACAAGTTCTATATTTTGTACACATTCCTACCCTTATTATTGTTGTTCTTAAGCTCATCTAAGCAGTTCTAGTTGTCGCCAAGGACGCCGCTGCGTCCCGCCCAGACAGGAGTTAAACCGACTTAGTCAAGATGGGTCGCGATTAAAAGAGGACAATTTCCTGAGTCCAATGAGCCCAGTCTTGCAGTTTTTTGAAGCCTGTAGCGGCCTAAAAAGATGATTGAAGATTGATAAGTATAAGTACTTATCTTTACTTTTGCTGGAGAAGGCAACGTCCAAAGAGTCCACATTCAAGACAAAAAGAAGTCAACATTTAATGTAAATTTACTTTAAGGACTTCTAATCCAATGAGGAGTCAAACTGTAACCCCCTTAACCCGGCCCAGACGGTTGAACCGAATTAAGAAGTGTACACGGGGAAAACCAAAGTCAACCCGAAAGTCAACCTTGATTAACGACCCTTTTTTATTTTTATTCTTATCTAAATGCACGTTAACCCTAGATATGTTCACAACCACAACATGCTCAAAGATTATAACAATCAAAGAACATTCAGGGACTCAAATGCACAAAACATGATTTTAGGGACCAAATTGCAAATTCAGAAAATTATAGAGACTTAGCCAACTTTTGAGTTGCCATTATGAAATTAGTCATGTTTCATGCTTTACTGCCAAATTTCAGCACAAACGGACATCACAAACTCATTCAATTGCATACACAAAGTTCAGGACCAAAACGCAAGGTTTTCGAAACATTTAACCAACAAATTCAGTGCCCAACGGTCGAGTGTTCCGAAACGGGAATGATCCGTTCCGAAACGCGGCACCGTTCTGAAACGAGTATCGGAACAGGGCTTGGCAATAGCATTTTCGTTCCGGAACGTTTCCTCCTGTTTCGAAATGCCTAGGCCATTTCAGCCCCCCTGTTCCGAAACGGTAGCACCCGTTCCGATACGGCCTGCCCAGATTGCAGAAATTTTGCTGGTTTATTATACAATTTACCCTTCAAACATGTTCCAAAGGCAACCAAAACATAACAGCAAGACATTACATGCACAAGGAACATAGTAGCATCAACCATTATTAAACATGGCATCAATTAAGCAAATCCCCAATTCTAAAGGCATGCATCCTATTTAGAAAACCATGCAATCCTCAATCCACCCAAACAATTACAAAGAGGTCAATTACATGTTCCAACAACATCAAAAGCATAAAACCAACTTAGGGAGTCTAAAACATCTCCCAAAACAACAACATAGGTCCCCTATTGCCAAATGCCAAAAGCTAATAGTGTTAGGAAATTATTCACCATACATGAGCTTAATTCTTCACTTGGATTCTTGCCCTCCTTGCTGCCCTTTATGCACTCAATGATCTGCATTATTGGTTTAAGAAAAGATAGAGCGTAAGCAAAAAGCTTAGTGAGGAATGCTCATTTAAAACATCACAATAATGCATTTAAAACACTTTTTGAAACCTTAGCTCAAGACATCATTTAACCATGCACATAAGCATATAAAACAAGCATTTCATGCTTCAAATTATTAACGTGTGATATTGGCCACAAGTGATAATTATGATCGTTTTCCATCTCAAGATACAATCAACTCAAGATCCACACATGGACTTTTAACCACCATTGTGATCTTACAATTCTCAAGGACCACACATGGACTTTTAACCACCATTGTGTCCTTAGCACAAGAATCACCCATGGACTTTTAACCACCATGGTGTTCTTACAATCCATAAGGTTCACACAAGGACTTTTAACCACCTTTGTGACCTTAACACAAGAATCACCCATGGACTTTTAACCACCATGGTGTTCTTACAATACACAAGGCTCACACAAGGACTTTTAACCACCTTTGTGACCTTACTATACACAAGGCTCACACAAGGACTTTTAACCACCTTTGTGACCTTGGTACAAGAACCAACCATGGACACTTAACCACCATGTTGTTCTTAACACAAGAACCACCTATGGACTTTTAACCACCATAGTGTTCTTAACCATTCTCAAGACATCATTTGCCAATATGCACCATTTAACAACAATAATCCACTGTTTGAAAGCATTTAACAAAGCCATTAACCATCATGCACCATTATGCATAAAAACCACATTTCATTAAATGTTCAAAAACAAGGATCCCTTACCTTGAGCATCCTTCAATTCAAGGCTTATAAAACCAACAATAAACATGCTAAAATATGCTTTCAAAAAAGAATTTAAAACATGCAAACAAATCACATTGCATTCAACCAACTCATGGTTCATCAACAAGAGAGTTTTTCCAAAAACTTACTCTTGAGCTTAACAAAATTGTTTAGACTTAAACTAAGGTCCCAAACCTTCAAAACATTGGTTTCAAAGCCGAAAACCAAAATCCACTAACTGATTCCGTTTCGCAACTTGCCGAAACACCGATCAAGCTTCCGGATCACCACCACAAAGATCCGAAGATGTCTCCCATGTTTTAAACACATCAAAGCAGAGGATTAATGCATCATCATGCATTAATATCTTCAATGAAAGCACCTAAACTCGCTGCTCTCATCCACACTCCATTCTCGGCTACCAACACAACCGAAAACACATCCAAACAACTCCACAACACTACCCAGCCAAAATCCAACAATTCCAAACATTCTTAAACCTCAATTAACATCCAAAAAGGATCTAATCACGGCCTTATACTTCCAGCTATAGCAGATCATCAAGATCATCCCAACAACAACCAAATACTCAAGCAAAACTTAGGAAAATTAACCTATCCGGGATTGCATTGATTAAACCTCAATTTCTCATCAATTATACATTCATTTTACATCAAAATGACATATCAAAAAAATGCCCAATCAGATTATACGAATTTCATCAAAAATTAACGAAATCTTGCATTTTAAAGCCAAGATCAAGAATACAATTGTAAAACCTTTAATTAAATACAAATCAAGGATTGAGAACTTGGGAATTTCAGTAAAGAACTGAGAATTTAGAGGAGAAGGACGTTCATACCTCTAAACTTGAGTTTCTCCCTTTTTGGAACCAAGATTCTTGAAAATCCAACAAGAAAATGCTAAGGTTTTGTTGAAGAAATGATTAGAGATCAAATGAGGATTGAAATCTAATCTTTCGACGTCAAAATCAGAGGGAAATTTGCTGGAGAAATGTGTTTGGGTTGAGAGAAAGAAAATAGAAAATTTTGAGAAAATTAGTTAAAATGACAAAATATCTTATTCCCTCCCTTTTTACCTTAATTAAAACCATTAATAAATTGATTAATATTAAGAAAAATCTGGAGAAACACCTTTTGGGTAAATAGCTCCTTAAAGATTCAAAGTTTCAATCCTTTTTAAAACAGTCACCAAGTTTCTGAAATTTACATTTTGGTCACTAACCCAAAATGTCACACTTCCAAATCTCATTTTGCAAAATTGATTTCACCACTCTCTTATATATAATAAAATAGAATTTTAAGACATTTTTCCATATTTTTAATGCAACCCGAACAAGGCTTTCCTAAAAATCACCTTTTATATTCGAACCGCAACCCGACCGGTTCGGTCCAAACCCAAAACTTCTAAGCCCAAAATCGAGGTGTTACAACTCTCCCCCCTTAAGAAATTTCGTCCTCGAAATTTACCTGAAGGAAAAAGGTGCGGAAACTGCTTCAACATGTCATCCTTCCGTTCCCACGTGGCTTCTTCAATACCACGATGCTTCCACAACACCTTTACCAGCTCAATGGTCTTCCCACGAAGAACCTTACTATCCGAATCCAGAATCTTCACTGGTTCCTCATCATAAGTCAAATCCGGATTCAATTCCACTTCTTCCACAGGCATCACATGTGAAAGTTCCGATCTATACTTCCGAAGCTTAGAAACATGAAACACATCATGAATCTTCTCCAACTCTTGCGGTAACCTCAACTTGTACGCAACAGGACCCACACGCTCAACCACCTTGTATGGTCCAATGTACCTAGGGCTCAACTTACCCTTTCGGCTAAACCTCATCACCTTTTTCCAAGGCGAAACCTTCAAAAACACACGGTCACCCACCACATACTCAATCTCCTTACGCTTCAGATCCGCGTAAGACTTTTGCCGATCAGAAGCTGCCTTCAAACGCTCACAAATGAGCTTCACCTTCCCGGTGGTTCCTTTCAACAACACTGGCATCGAAACCAACTTCTGACCCGTTTCAGCCCAACACAGAGGAGTCCTACACTTCCTCCCGTACAAATCTTCATAAGGTGCCATTTGAATACTTGCCTGATAACTATTATTATAGGCAAACTCCACCAAAGGCAAATGTTTCTCCCAAGAGCCCTGAAACTCAATCACGCAGCACCTCAACATATCCTCCAAAACCTGGATAACACGCTCGGACTGACCATCCGACTGAGGATGATAAGATGTACTGAAATTCAACTGTGTACCCAAAGCCTAATGCAAACACTGCCAGAAACGCGATGTAAACCTCGGATCCCTATCTGACACAATCGACTTAGGCACACCATGCAGCCGTACAATCTCAGCAATGTACAACTCCGCAAGCTTATCCAAAGAGTACGTAGTATGCACAGGCAAGAAATGCGCACACTTCGTCAGGCGATTCACAATCACCCACACCGAATTCTTCTTCAATGGTGACTAAGGCAAACCAGACACAAAATACATAGTAATCCTTTCCCACTTCCATTCAGGAATTCTCAACGGTTGCAACAACCCTGAAGGAAACTAATGCTCAGCCTTAACTCACTGACACACCATGCACTTGCTCACAAACTCAGCAACATCCTTCTTTAAACCCACCCAATAGTACTCATCACGAAGGTCACGATACATCTTAGTACTATCAGGGTGCATAGCAAAAGGACTACTATGACCTTCAGTCAGAATAACACGCCTCAATTCAGCATCATTGGGCACTACTATCCGACTCCCAAAACATAACACTCCATCACCATTAAAACAGAAATCCGAAGGCCTGTCCTCCGCAATATCCTGAACATGCGGTACCAAGGAATCATCCAACAACTGCTTCTCCTTAATCAACTGAACCAAAGATGGTTTCACTTGCAACTCAGCCACAAGACCACCATCACGCGAAATACTCAAACTGGCAAACATAGCCCTCAACTGAACAGCTACCTTCCTACTCAAGGCATCCGCTACAACATTAGCTTTTCCAGGGTGATACTCAATCGTCAAATCATAATCCTTGAGCAACTCCACCCAACGTCGCTGCCTAAGATTCAACTCCTTCTGAGACATCAGATACTTCAAACTCTTGTGATCCGTGTACACAGTACACTTCTCACCATACAGGTAATGTCTCCAGATCTTCAAAGCAAAAACCACCGTAGCCAACTCAATATCATGCGTAGGATAATTGCGCTCGTGCACCTTCAACTGCCGTGAAGCATAAGCCACCATCTTACCCTCTTGCATCAACACACATCCTAAACCAACATAGGACGCATCGCTATTCACCACAAACTCTTTCCCTGATTCAGGTTGAACCAAGATAGGAGCTTGCGTCAAGGCTGCCTTAAGCTTCTCAAAAGCCTGTTGTCTCGCTTTCGTCCACTCATACTTAACATCCTTCTGCAACAACTTCGTCAAAGGTGCAACAATCTTTGAAAACCCATCCTCAAACCTCCGGTAGTATCCCGCCAAACCAAGGAAACTACGGACCTCATGAACAGACTTAGAAACCTTCCAATTCGTAACTACCTCAATCTTCTGAGGATCAACACGAATCCCTTCAGCAGAAACCACATGACCAAGAAACACCACCTCTCTAAGCCAGAACTCACACTTGCTCAGCTTGGCATACAGCTGATTCTCCAACAAAGCTTGCAACACAATTCTCAAATGCTCTTCATGCTCCTCCTCAGTACGCGAGTACACGAGGATATCATCAATGAATACCATAACAAACTTATCCAAGTATTCATGAAATACACGATTCATCATGTCCATGAAAGCTGCAGGAGCATTCGTCAAACCAAACGGCATCACAAGGAACTCATAATGCCCATACCTCGTCCTGAAAGCTGTCTTTGGCACATCCACATCCTTCACCTTCAACTGGTAATACCCTGACCTCAAGTCAATCTTAGAGAACACAACTGCTCCCTGAAATTGATCAAAAAGATCATCAATTCTCGGCAATGGATACCGATTCTTGACAGTCAACTTGTTGAGCTGACGATAATCAATGCACATTCTCATAGTGCCATCCTTCTTCTTCACAAACAAGACCGGTGCACCCCAAGGTGACACACTCGGCCGAATGAAACCACGATCAAGCAACTCTTGCAACTGCGTCTTCAGCTCTTTCAACTCCTTAGGTGCCATTCGATAAAGTGTAATGGACACTGGAGTCGTGTTTTCATACAACTCAATCCCAAACTCCACTTCACGATTAGGAGGTAATCCAGGCAACTCCTCAGGAAACACACCAGGAAACTCTCGCACAGTCCTGATATCTTGCACACGCAACTCCTTAGAGCTAGGATTCATCACAAAAGCGAGATAGGCTTCACAACCTTGCCTCAGCATCTGGCTCGCTTCCAATGTAGACACCACATTGGCAAGAAACCTCACATTCTCACCAACCACAACAACCTCATAATCATCCGACAGCTTCAACGAAACTCGCTTATTCTCATAATCCACAACAGCTCGATGCTCAACAAGCCAATCCATACCAAGGATTACATCAAAACCATAGAAAGGCAACTCCATAAGATCAACATGAAAAACATGATCTTGCACAACCAAAGGACATCTTCTATAAAGCTTTCGAGTCACAACGGTCTCTCCAAAAGAACTAGTGACACGCATACCAACATCCAAAGACTCAACAGGCAAACCAAGCAATTCAGCATGCTCACACAATATGTATGAGTGCGTAGATCCAGAATCAATCAAGGAAAGTAATGACAAGGATTCCAAAGTAAAAGTACCTGCGATCACATCCGTGTCATTCCTCCCCTCCCTCTGAGCATACACTCTAGCCTGGCCGCCACCCTCAGGCTGAACAGCTACAACATGAGCCACATTACGTCCACCATCCTCCCTACGCTGGAAGTTACCACGGCCGCGCCCACGACCTCTCTGTGGTGCAACAACTACAGGAGCACACCCTTGGCCACCAGCCAACATAGGACACTCTCTCCTCATGTGATCCGTAGATCCACAATTCCAACGCGAATTACCAGCCGCCACAACAGGAGCTTGCAATCACGCTTCATATGGCCATGCGATCCACATGTCCAACATGCGTTCGGATCAGCTCTTGCCTTGCCTCCTTGAGCAGACGCATCACCACCTCGCTTAGCTGAAGACTTATACTTTTGATCACGTTCCTCTTGTTTCGTCCACCACCAGAACTATATTCAGCAACTCGCTTACCAGCACTAGAACCAGCACTTCTAGAAGATAAATCCAAGTTCATCTCAATGTCCTTTGCTCGACCAACCAGCACACCAAAATCATTATACTCAGCAGCCAGCATATACGTCTTTACTTCCGTCACCAAACCATAACGGAACCTTTCACACCTCTCCCGCTCATCCGGGACAAGCTCAGGTGCGTACTGACTGATTCGGACAAACTGAACTTCGTACTCAGCAACAGACATGCTCCCTTGGGTAAGAGACATGAATTCCCTTTTCTTTTCATCTAGGTACCTCACACCCAAATACCTTCTCTTGAACACATTCTGAAAGAACGTCCATGTCACATCAGCATCCGTCATCCCAGAGATAGTGGTTGTCCACCAAGTGTATGCATCGTCTTGCAACAATGATACCGCACAACCCAGCTTTTGCACATCAGTGCAATTCATTTGCCCCAAGATTCTCTTGGTACTTTCCAGCCAAGACTCAGAACCTTCAGCAGACAAACCCCTGAACTCAGTCCCTCCCAGACTGCGCAAACGTTCCAAAGGTAGTCTAGCATTAGCATCTCCCTGATGCCCTACTCCTTGAGCTCCAGCTACCGCTGCTCGAAAAGCACTAGCAATAGCTTGAATCAACACTGTCATATCAGGTACAGCTTGCCCCTGACCAGCTTCAGGTCCAGCGACCCCAGCACCAGCCGCAACATCAGCTCCTTCACCCCCAGCACCACCACCACCAGGCGGAGGAGGTAAATCCACAACGTTTTCAACGTTCTCCTCATTCTCATTTTGAGCCATAGCTCTCGTATTAACCCTCAATTCTCTATGAGGTGCCATACACTAACAATGCAATCACAATGCAAATAAACAAAGTCAGGCCCAGCAAGGTAAGTAATCCAAGTACTCAAGCTCATTTCCAATTAAAAACAAATCATTTCATTAGCTTAGATTTGGCAATGGGTCCCTCTATCATGCTTCACCACAGCATACACCACAATTGTAACATGCTTACAATTCACACATCATGCTTTCACTCAACAAGCATATAGAGCATTCAAGCACTTAACACCCATTCATCAGTTCCCAATTACTCGAGAACTCAGCTCTGATATAACCAAATGTAACCCCCTTAACCCGCCCAGACGGTTGAACCGAATTAAGAAGTTTACACGGGGAAAACCAAAGTCAACCCGAAAGTCAACCTTGATTAACGACCCTTTTTTATTTTTAATCTGATCTAAATGCACGTTAACCCTAGATATGTTCACAACCACAGCATGCTCAAAGATCATAACAATCAAAGAACATTCAGGGACTCAAATGCACAAAACATGATTTTAGGGACAAAATTGCAAATTCAGAAAATTATAGGGACTTAGCCAACTTTTGAGTTACCATTATGAAATTAGTCATGTTTCATGCTTTACTGCCAAATTTTAGCTCAAACGGACATCACAAACTCATTCAATTGCATACACAAAGTTCAGGACCAAAACGCAAGGTTTTCAAAACATTTAACCAACAAATTCAGTGCCAAACGGTCGAGTGTTCCGAAACAGGAATGATCCGTTCCGAAACGCGGGACCGTTCCGAAATGAGTATCGGAACAGGGCTTGGCAGTAGCATTTTCGTTCCGGAACGTTTCCTCCCGTTTCAAAACGCATAGGGCATTTCAGGCCCCCTGTTCCGAAACGGTAGCACCCGTTCCGATACGGCCTGCCCAGATTGCAGAAATTTTGCTGGTTTATTATACAATTGAACCTTCAAACATATTCCAAAGGCAACCAAAACATACCAGCAAGACATTACATGCACAAGGAACATAATAGCATCAACCATTCTCAAACATGGCATCAATTAAGCAAATCCCAAATTCTAAAGGCATACATCCTATTTAGAAAACCATGCAATCCTCAATTCACCAAAACAATTACCAAGAGGTCAATTACATGTTCCAACAACATCAAAAGCATAAAACCAACTTAGGGAGTCTAAAACATCTCCCAAAACAACAACATAGGTTAATTCTTCACCATACATGAGCTTAATTCTTCACTTGGATTCTTGCCCTCCTTGCTGCCCTTTATCCACTCAATGATCTGCATTATTGGTTTAAGAAAAGATAGAGCGTAAGCAAAAAGCGTAGTGAGGAATGCTAATTTAAAACATCACAATAATGCATTTAAAACACTTTTTGAAACCTTAGCTCAAGATATCATTTAACCATGCACATAAGCATATAAAACAAGCATTTCATGCTTCAAATTATTAACATGTGATATTGGCCACAAGTGATAATTATGATCGTTTTCCATCTCAAGATACAATCAACTCAAGATCCACACATGGACTTTTAACCACCATTGTGATCTTACAATTCTCAAGGACCACACATGGACTTTTAACCACCATTGTGTCCTTAGCACAAGAATCACCCATGGACTTTTAACCACCATGGTGTTCTTACAATCCACAAGGTTCACACAAGGACTTTTAACCACCTTTGTGACCTTAACACAAGAATCACCCATGGACTTTTAACCACCATGGTGTTCTTACACTACACAAGGCTCACACAAGGAATTTTAACCACCTTTGTGACCTTACTATACACAAGGCTCACACAAGGACTTTTAACCACCTTTGTGACCTTGGTACAAGAACCAACATGGACTTTTAACCACCATGTTGTTCTTAACACAAGAACCACCTATGGACTTTTAACCACCATAGTGTTCTTAACCATTCTCAAGACATCACTTGCCAATATGCACCATTTAACAACAATAATCCACAATTTGAAAGCATTTAACAAAGCCATTAACAATCATGCACCATTATGCATCAAAACCACATTTCATCAAATGTTCAAAAACAAGGATCCCTTACCTTGAGCATCCTTCAATTCAAGGCTTATAAAACCAGCAATAAACATGCTAAAATATGCTTTCAAAAAAGAATTTAAAACATGCAAACAAATCACATTGCATTCAACCAACTCATGGTTCATCAACAAGAGAGTTTTTCCAAAAACTTACTCTTGAGCTTAGCAAAGTTGTTTAGACTTAAACTAAGCTCTTAAACCTTCAAAACATTGGTTTCAAAGCCGAAAACCAAAATCAACTAACTGATTCCGTTTCGCAACTTGCCGAAACACCGATCAAGCTTCCGGATCACCACCACAAAGATCCGAAGATGTCTCCCATGTTTTAAACACATCAAAGCAGAGGATTAATGCATCATCATGCATTAATATCTTCAATGAAAGCACCTAAACTCGCTGCTCTTATCCACACTCCATTCTCGGCTACCAACACAACCGAAAACACATCCAAACAACTCCACAACACTACCCAGCCAAAATCCAACAATTCCAAACATTCTTAAACCTCAATTAACATCCAAAAAGGATCTAATCATGCCCTTATACTTCCAGCTATAGCAGATCATCAAGATCATCCCAACAACAACCAAATAGTCAAGCAAAACTTAGGAAAATTAACCTATCCGGGATTGCATTGATTAAACCTCAATTTCTCATCAATTATACATTCATTTTACATCAAAATGACATCTCAAAACAATGCCCAATCAGATTATACGAATTTCATCAAAAATTAACCAAATCTTGCATTTTATAGCCAAGATCAAGAATACAATTGTAAAACCTTTAATTAAATACAAATCAAGTATTGAGAATTTGGGAATTTCAGTAAAGAACTGAGAATTTAGAGGAGAAGGACGTTCATACCTCTAAACTTGAGTTTCTCCCTTTTTGGAACCAAGATTCTTGAAAATCCAACAAGAAAATGCTAAGGTTTTGATGAAGAAATGATTAGAGATCAGATGAGGATTGAAGTCTAATCTTTGGATGTCAAAATCAGAGGGAAATTTGCTGGAGAAATGTGTTTGGGTTGAGAGAAAAGTTGAGAGAAAGAAAATAGAAAATTTTGAGAAAGTTAGTTAAAATGACAAAATATCTTCTTCCCTCCCTTTTTACCTTGATTAAAACCATTAATAAATTGATTAATATTAAGAAAAATCTGGAGAAACTCCTTTTGGGTAAATAGCTCCTTAAAGATTCAAAGTTTCAATCCTTTTTAAAATAGTCACCAAGTTTCCGAAATTTACATTTTGGTCACTAACCCAAAATGTCACACTTCCAAATCTCATTTTGCAAAATTGATTTCACCACTCTCTTATATATAATAAAAGAGAATTTTAAGACATTTTCCATATTTTTAATGCAACCCGAACTAGGCTTTCCTAAAAATCACCTTTTTATATTCGAATCGCAACCCGACCGGTCCGGTCCAAACCCAAAACTTCTAAACCCAAAATTGGGGTGTTACACAAACTTACGCCAAGCCCTATATATACCCATGTATGTGAGGGTATAAGGACATAAGGGAGATATAGATAGATAGATTAAGTGGGGGTATTAGAAGTCGCGGCCCAATTCTATTTTAGGGTATAGGTTTGTTAGCGTAAGGTAGTTGTGAGAAACGGTTGTATAGTTTAAGTTGTGTTTTGCAATAAAATACTCTCAAGTTTGCTTAGTTCATTGTTGAGTGTGTAAAAGTTCTATTATTTACACCCTTTTTAACCCATATTTCTGCTGCATTCAAGCATTATTGCATTGCATTTAGGTTAGTTTACGGGAAAACATCACAAATATATAAAAAGCACGGATTCTACTAAAAGATGGCTTATTTTGCAGGCTGCTGCCATCGTAGACGGAGAAGGTAGGCGCAGGGCAGAGAAGTAGAAGAGCTGAACTGGACAAGCAAACGACGAGGACAAAGCTGCCATGAAGCTGTCGAGACAGAAAGGTGACAGCAGCCTTATGAAGAGGAAAAGTAAAGTGGACCTCGATAGATAGAGAAAAATCTGCTTGTCTGTCGTGTGAAAACCAAACAATTTTCCAAGCCCCGGATCAAAAGATATTTCAAGCCAAAGCTCAAGGAGAGGAAAGCCCATGAAACAAGGAGGCGGCTGAAAAGTAGGATACTTAGAGATTAAGTCTTTATTAGAATCTTACCTTTAATTAAAGTTGTAATCCTTGTTAACTTAGAATACTTGAGCCCAAAGGTTATATAAGGGCATAGATTTTAACCTAGGAAGGAGGATCCCCCATAACCGATAACCAAACCCCTCCGCCGTCTGCCCGTCGCCGACATGCTCTAAATTCCCCCTAGGGCCACGGGTTGTTTTGTAAAGTAGTTTCAAGGGTTGTTTTGTTTTAGGATTTTCCAAGTTCAATAAAATAAATTTCAAGTTCTCTTATTTTGGTTTTTAATATCTTGCAAGAGCATCAGGAGAGCATTGTGAGGTTATCCATTTACTTAGCATCGGGAGAGTTAAGTATACGAAAGATATAAGAGCAAGTTCTCTAGTTTATAGTTGAACTATCTTGTGCCTAGGGATAGGGCAAGGTTAAGTGGCTAAGGAAGAATTCATACACATCGGTGTTCATCCTTCGTTTCACGCCGGGAGGTATCATCAAAGACGTGTTTATCGACAGACATGGACCTAGGGATAGGCCAAGGCAGATCTGGGATTCTTGCCAAACTTGAAGTACGAAGTTGGTCTGTTTGCTGCCGCGACAGCCAACAGACAGCCGCCGCGACAGGTGCTGCCGCGACGGGCACGACGACAGAACTGGAGTTCCTAAGCAATCCAATACCTGCACTACCGAGTAATTCAATACCATCCCATTCTCCCTATCTTGATATTCCAACTCTTTTATTTACGTTTTTCCATATTATTTTCGTGACAATTCTCTTAAATATTTTCTTTACTTCGTGCAGTGAAATAAGGTGAAGCTATTAGCCTAATCCCTGTGGAGACGATATCCGATACTTCGTATCACTTTACTACTTGCGTCGTGTACACTTGCACTACAATTGCGATAGACTCTTTTACACACAACAAGTTTTTGGCTCCGTTGCCAGGGATTGGCAACATAACTACACCTTTCTTTTATTGCACTTTTCGTTTTTGTTTTTATTTTTCTTTTAATTTTCTTTTTTTATTTTTTGGTAGTACTTTCAACTCTTGCTTTTCATGAGGTTTTCTTGTTTATGCGCAGATCTAAAAGAGGTGAAGATCCTGAATTTAAATTAGATCCGGAAATCGAACGTTCCTTCAATCTCAAGAAACAAATTCGCCACCTTTTAGACAGGAACGAATACCTTGAGGAACAGCTAGAGAAGATGGCCCGTAATCCGCCCGCTGGTGAAGGTATACCGCCTATCGGCGACCCGCCTACGGCAGATGGACGACGGTCATGTCGAGACTACATGCTGAACGATCTTATAGAACTGGAGACCACGCTGCCGAATATTGAAGTTGATAACTTCGAGCTTAAACCTATCATGTTTAGTATGATCAACAATGCCGGGCAGTTTGGTGGTGCTGTGACAGAAGATGATAGAGAGCATCTCAAAATGTTCCAGGAGATCTGTGGTTCTTTTAGACTACCAGGAGTCAATCCGGAGATACTGAGGCTTCGGTTATTTCCCCATTCATTAAGGGACAGAGCTAAAACTTGGTGGAATAAACTTACGCCGGGTTCAATCGTAACTTGGGCAGATTTATCTCGTGAATTCTTATCTCGTTTTAATCCTTCGCATTTATCTGAGCGATTACGTAATGAAATTGCTATTTTTCAACATGAAGATGACGAGCCGATGCACGAGGCCTGGGACAGATTTACTACTCTTCTTCGAAACTGCCCAATGCATGGATTCCCTGTCTGGAATCAGGTAACTAAATTCTATAATGCTGCTAACTTACAAACTCGCATTCGAATTGATTCTGCAGCAAATGGACTATTATTGGATAAAGATCCGGACGAGGCTTTGCAAGTTTTGAAAAATCTGGCCAAAAATGAGGAGCAGTTTCCGACAGCAAGAAGAGGGGGTAAACGGGTACTTGCTGTCAAGGACTATGAGGCCAACAGCACTATGAAATCACAGGTAGCATTCCTTACTAAAGCAATGAAAAGGTTATTGAATAAAGATGAATTACAAGGATTTGCTATCGAGGAAGTTTGTACCATCTGTGAGGGAAATCATAGTCGGGATGAGTGCCCAATACAAATAGAAGAGGGAAAATATGTTGGAAATTACAAGCCGAATTATAATTCCAACAATTACAATCCTAATTGGAGGAAGGATCCCAAATTTTCCTGGAGTAATCCTAACAACGCCCTGAATCCGCAAGCACACAATCAGAATCAGGGAGGACCGAGATTGCTGACGCGACAGCAACTGCCGCAGCACCTGCCGCCGCACCTGCCACAGCAGCAACAACAGCCACCACCTGCCATGAGCAGCATATTGGAACAGACACTGGCCACTTTTATGTCTCAGACCGGTACGTATATGGAGAATATGAATCAGTTTGTCAAGAAGATAGAAACCTTTATGAATAAAACAGAGATGAGGATGCCAAATCATGAAGCTACCTTGAAATCTCTAGAGACACAAATGGGTCAGGTTTCTCAACATATTAAGCCGAGGCAGAATGGAGGATTTCCTAGCAATACTGAAAAATGCTAGACCACCCACACATGAGCAATGTAAGACGATTACTACTAGGAGTGGGAAGAAACTACCAGGGCCGGAAAAAGAAGCTGAAACAGTAAGGGAACCTGCTTTGGATAAACCTGTCGAGGAAGCTACCCCGACAGGTGATAAACAGACTACTGCCGATGAGCATGTCACGACAGCAGAAGCGACAGAGGAGAAAAAAGATGATTATCATCCTCAAATTCGCATGCAGTGGGAAGGACGTATTGCTGATTATCGTCCCCCACCGCCTTTTCCTCAACGGATACAACAAGCTAAGCATGAATCTCAACTTAAAAAGATTTATGATATTTTTAAGCAAGTTCATATTAATATTCCGTTGTTAGATGTCGTTAGGGAGATGCCCGGTTATGCTAATTTTCTCAAGGATGTTATGTCGAAAAAATCTAAACTTGGGGAATTTGAAACGGTAAAGATGACAGAAAGTTGCATGAGTATTCTCCATCGGCAGCCACCCCAGAAAAAGAAGGATCCGGGGAGCTTCATCATACCTTGCATAATCGGAAACAAATTTGTGGGTAAGGCACTTTGTGATCTTGGTGCTAGTGTTAATTTAATGCCAAAGTCTGTTTTTCAGAAATTAGGTATTGGAAAGGCGCGGCCCACGACAGTAACTCTGCAGCTAGCAGGCCGCTCTTACGTTCATCCAGAGGGAAAGATTGAAGATATTCTGGTAAGAGTGGATAAGTTTATTTTTCCTACTGACTTTCTTGTTTTAGATTGTGAGGTAGACGAAAACGCACCAGTCATCCTTGGGCGACCCTTCTTAGCCACGAGAAGATCACTGATTGATGTGGAGAAAGGAGAACTGACCATGCGAGTGAACGATCAAGAGATTAAGTTGAATGTTCTCCAAGCGATGAAACATGCTGATGTGGACGAGGAATGCAACGCTATCACTGATGTTACCCTTGATCAACCCTGCATCAGGTCGGGCTGTCACGATATTAAATTTGGTCACTGCCGCGGCAGCCACCTAGAGGACTGTCACGATAGCAACAACGACAGCACCGACAACAGCAACTCCTCTGAATCCGATACATCTGATACTGAAGATCAGGAGAAGGTAAACTGGATAGACAATCGTCCAGATAAGTTATTCGAACCTCTGAATTATACTTCTGATAACCATTTAATCCAAAAGCCATCTACTGTTGAACCACCTGCCTTAGAACTAAAGCCCCTGCCAAGGCAGCTTAAATATGCTTTTCTTGGTTCAAATGATATGTTGCCCGTAATTGTAACCCCCGAAGCCCGGCCTAGACGGTTGACCCGAACTACGAAGATTACACGGGGAAAACCAAAGTCAACCCGAAAGTCAACCTTGATTAACGACCCTTTTTTTCTTTTTAATCTTATCTAGATGCACATTAACCCTAATTGTGATCACACAACATCATACTCAAAGATCACAAACATCAGAGATCAAACAGGGACCCAATTGAACAAATTACAACTTTAGGGACCAAATTGTAAATTCTGATAAATATGAGGACTTAGTACAAATTAAAGTTACCATCTTGAAATTAGTCAGGTTCCATGCTTCCCTGCGAAATTTCAGCTCAAAAGGACTTCTCAAACTCATTTAATTGCATAAACAAGATTCAGGACCAAAACGTAAACAAAACAAAACATAAAAGATACTTTTAACCGAATTAACAGACAGGTATCGATACGCCTGGTGTCGTATCGATACGCGGGGAAGGCAGTAACCAAACTCTCAACACGGTATCGATACGAGTCTCCCCGTTTCGATACGGCATTCATACGGTATCGATACTAGTTCCCTCGTTTCGATACGGCATTCATACGGCATCGATACCCTAACAATCGTACCGATACGCCTGGGCAGAAATGTGCATATTTGGCTCAGGCGTATCGATACGCAAGCCCGAGTACCGATACCCCTGCCTGGAATTGACTCGTAAACAACATCAAACATGCTTCAAACTTCAAATTAACAACACCAAACCATATCACATAATCAACCAACATGCAAGGACCTTAATTGCATCACCAATTCAATAGAAACACATCATATATGAAAAACCCCAAATCTATAGGCATGCTTCCTAAACAAGCAACCATTTGGGCACAAATCTTCCAAAACAAACTCATTTAAGCCAATTCATGTTTCAACATCATTAACAACAGCATTTAGACATTCTTGATCAAACATATACGATCACATTCACATAAACCCGGGAGATTCTACCCCATTGCCCTTATTAACTATAACTATTCACCGAGACATACATCTCCATTGGAGTCCACCTTAAATCCCTTGCTCCTTGTTGTCCAAACTTCAAGAATCTGCATTGATGGACAAAAAGGAGCGTAAGCACATAATGCTTAGTGAGGAATGCTCGAAAACCAAAACACCATCAATGCAGCGGGTCATTAAAACACTTTAAAACAAACCCGATTTGATTACCAAAGCCATGTTTGAAATCCTTTTCAACATCAAGCTCAAATCATGCATAAACACCATAAGCCAAGCTTAAACAAAACCATGGAAACACTCCCATTTCACAACATACCTTTCTTAAACTTGAAGACCAAATCAAGCAAGAAACCTTTTTAAAACCATAGCATCAAATATTCCAACACATGCATTTAACCAAGGCAACATAAACCATAACATCACCCTCACATGCCTTTAAAAACAAGTCTCACAAGACTCCAATGCAACATAGATATTTCATGCTCACATGCATCATTTACCAAACGATAACCAACACTTGTTCAACTTAACAAGTAAACATGCATTCACTAGCATCATACACTTTTCATGCAACAATGCATCTTTTCAAGAATCCCATGCTTCTCATGCAAACATGCATCAATTCAAGCATCTCATGCTTCACATGCAACCATGCATCATTACAAGCATCTCATGCTTCACATGATCAAGAACATTACATTGGCTTCCAAGAGATCAACCTCATTCACTTTCCAACTCAACAACCCGATCGGATACGCGGATTCCGAGCGTTGTCCCTACGCTCCCTACACCCTACCCAATCCAAGGTCTCCCAAATGGGCAACAACCTCCATTTGACCTCAACATCCTAAGGTTCCCATGTATGGACTTTTAAACACCATACAACCTTAGCTTTTCCCCAAGGTTCCCATGTATGGACTTTTAACCCCCATACAACCTTGACATGCACAAGATTCTCCCGTATGGACTTTTAACCACCATACAACCTTTGCATAACCGATTGGTAGTTGTAGAACATCATCTAACGAGATCCGGGACATCACACACAAGATCCACACATGGACTTAACCACTGCCATTGTGATCTCAACAAGCACAAGGTTCTCACATATGGACTTTGAACCACCATATAACCTTTGCTCAACCAAGGTCCTCGAATGGGCAACACCTCCATTATGACCTCAAATAACCAAGGTCCTCCCGTGGGCAACAACCTCCACTATGACCTCATCTCGTTAGGAAACTTGAAGGGAGCTTATCCGGTCCACTCTTGACCACTCCACCTCCAAGGCGACTTTATTCACGGTGCACCCAATCCTATAGCCGGCTAACTATATCCGATCAACGAACCAAGAACCACTTACATCACTTGCCAATATAACCATCTTACCATATTAATCCAATGTTCCACATGCATAAACATAATGCAAAACCACCACAACATTAGCCCAATGATTCACATGCATAACCAATATGCAAAACCATTACATCATTAATCCAATGATTCACATGCATAACCAATATTCAAAAGGTAACAATTAACATCATCAATTCACTGTTTTAAAGCATCATTCAAAGCCATTGATCAACATGCAACACTATGCATCAAAACCACAATTACCATATACAAAACCAAGGATCCCTTACCTTGAGCATCCTTCTCAAGTGGCTTCCAAAACCAGCATTAAACCATGCTAAAACATGCTTATAAAACAGAATTAAACCATGCAAAACACATGCATTTCAATCTTCAACCACATTTGCTTTTAAAAACCAAATCACAACACAATTCAAGAGCAAAAATCCCTTTTACTTACTCTTGAGCTTAGCAAGTTGTTTAGACTTACACTAAGCTCCCAAAAACCTTCAAACCTTGTTTCAAAAGCTGAAATCCCAACTTCACTCACCGATAACCAAACAAGACTAGCCAACAAGCCCTCCAAGCTTCCGAAACCTTCCGCAAACACCTTCAAAGCTCACGGATCAAACTCCCCTGTTTCAAGCACACAAAAACAGAACATTAATGCATCCTTATGCATTAAAACACCAGCAGCAACAACACAACTCGCTGCTCATCACAAATCTAACAATTTGGCTACCAAACACAACCGAAATCACCTCCAAACATCTCCAAAACTTAACCCAGCCAAGATCCATCACCTCTAACCATTTTTATACATCAATTAACATGCAAAATGATCACAAACACGTCCTTATACCTCCAGGTATAACAGATCACCAAAAACACTCCAAAAACAACCAAAAACTCAAGCCAAACTTAGGAAATTCAACCTATCCGGGATTGCATTGATTAAACCTCAACTTCTAATCAATTTAGCATTCATTTAACATCATTTTGACACTCCAAAACACTGCCCAAACAGATCACACGAAAATTTCACCAAAATCACCAAATCTTGCATTTTAGCCAAAAAATCAAGATCTCATTTGAAAAGCCATTAATAAAACACAAATCAAGGATTGAGAACTTAGGAATTTCAGTAAAGAACTGATAGTTTAGAGGAGAAGGACGTTCTTACCTCCAAACTTGAATTTCTCCATTTTAGAGCCAAAAAGCTTGATGAAACAACTTGCAAATTGAGAGGTTTTGTTGATGAGATGATTAGGAATCAAATGAGAGTTGAAATGAGAGATTTAGATGTCAAAATCAGAGAAAGAAATCTGGAGAATTTTGTTTGGGTTGAGAGAAAATGAGAGAAAAGAGAAATTGAGAGAAAATGGAAAATTAGTTAGGAAATTGGTTAAAATGATTTCCCTCCCTTTCTTAATCTTTAAAAATCAGAATAAAGCCTTAAAATATCTTAGAAAAATCTGGAGAAATCCCTTTTGGAATAATAGCTCCTTAAAGATTCAAAGTTTCAATCCTTTATAAAACTGTCCCGCAACTTTCAAAAATTACATTTTGGTCACTAGCCAAAATGTCAACCTTCCGAACCTCATTTTCCAAAATTGATTTCACAGTTCACTTATATATATTAAAAGATGATTTTAGAGCATTTTTCCATATTTTTAATGCAACCCGAACTAGGCTTTCCTAAATTCACTCTTATATATTCGATCAGCACTTTGACCGAACCGATCAACACCCAAAACTTCTGAGCCCAAAACCGGGGCGTTACAACTCTCCCCCCCATAGGAAATTTCGTCCTCGAAATTTCAACCGGCGAAAAGAGAAACAACAACCTTCTCAAAGCCACACACAAGACAACACAACCATCTCAAACACCACTAACCACTTTCCACATCAAACCTCCACCATACTCTGTTCACAAATCCAAACTCTCAAAGGTAACCACGACTTAACCTTCCACATAACCGGACCGTACACAACCCCAAGATCAACCTGAAAAACTTCAGCTCTTACAACAGACAACACTGTAACACACAACTTCCAAGACTTGTCTACACAGAGACAACAACCAATCCAACTCAGCCACTAGGCAACCTCTCTGCTTCTAAAACTCTTGCAAACTCCAAAACCTCTTCCAAAGATTTTCCCAACAAGCAGAAATCCTTAAACACCAACTGTTTACACAAGCTCTTCAACAAAGCTGACAATCCTTCACAACCGCCACAAACATTACCATGACAGCTCATCAGGACTACTCACCTGGATACAAAAATCACATCACAACCCCAACTTGAAACCGTCAGCCGTTCCACACACCACCAACTGACTTCAAACAGAACTTCCTTAACCACAACCAGCCAACCACTTCTCACAAGAACCCAAACAACCAACGAAAGCCTTCGATCTAACACAGCCCTTTCACTACAAACTTCAACCAGAACACTTGCATTACCAGAACATTACTTAACCAAAACACACATAACAGCTTCTGCACTCCTCAAAGGTTGCTAAGAACCAACACAACCCTTTCACAACAACTTAAAAGCTAAACTACCTCAGCCCTTGGAAACACAACCTCAAACTGCAACATCACTTATCACCAAGGAACTACCACTTCCACTTAGCTAAACAAACCACTTAACCGATACTAACCTCATCCGATACCCTTCACCACCAAGCCACTAAACTCTCTGAGCATCATCACTATCCTTCTACCGACAGGCTGTTCCACTCCCACTATCACTAGCAACTAGTTTAACAAACTCCAGAACTTCTAACTCTCACTCAGCACCAAACAACCTCTAAAAACCCATCATCCCACCTAATCCAACCACAACAGTAACAGATTCGATTAGTTATTAGCGAGCGTGAACATCGTATGCATGATCACCTACATGCCCTATCAATGCCTGATGTACATGTATGCAAAACCTCTAATGTCATGCCACATGTATGCATGGACCAACATATATAATATAGCATATAACAATGATTTTAACTGTGCATGAATGCCAGTTCACACCCTCCAATAACATCCTCAAAATCTGTCTAAGAACAACCTCCTAACTCACCTTTAACTTATCTAACTCCATCATACCAACAACCACTAACTACAAGATATTCACCCAAGCCTTCTTCACACCCAAGATGTTCCCAAACAACTACCATTACCCCAAACATGCTAGCAGCAAGACCAGACTTACCACGCAAGGAAAACCAACATAAACTAAACTAAAGCAACTAAAGCAAAGATCACTTAACAAGGTTACCTGAAAACACAACACCATCCCGAAGCTTCATCAGACGAGCTCTCTTCCTTGCGGAACCATCATCCTCCTGCCGCACCATTGCAGCACCAGCTGACACACCAGGGTCACCACCAACTCCTTGCGATAAGGAACCTTGGATATTCCGAGCCAACATCAAACAATCACGCCTCATGTGTCCAGCAGACCCACATTTCCAGCAAACTCCATCTCCCAAACTCTTCACAGCCTTCTGCTTTTTCTGCCACCTCTGAACCTTGCCCCGACCGTGCCCACGACCTTTCAAAGATCCTTTGGCTAACATTAAAGCTGACTTCACTCCATGAGGACAATCACGCTTAACATGCAACTTAGATCCACAATTCCAACAAACACCTGCGCCCCAACAATTTCCAACATGTTGCCTTTCACAACGGACACACACCGATGACTGAGCTTCTACTCCTTGCTCAAGCAACACTTGCTCGACAACAGCACTACCCGCGCCTTGCTTAACCCTTGGAAATTCCCTTCCAAGATATCTCCCATAAAAGGCCGATACAAAGAAATCCCAATCAATATCATGGGTATGTGACGCCACCGCCACAGATGTCCACCAGGCACTCACATCTTCCAGCATCAAAGAAACAACACTCCCCAGCTTACAGGCATAATCACAGCCCTCCTGATCCAAAATCAGAACCACATTGGCCAACCAGGCCTCAAACATCTCCGGGGAAGTACCATGATACTCCACAGCACCCAAATCAAGCAAATGCTGCTTCGGCAAACCCTCACATCTAGCCAGCACATCCACTGACTTTACCTCAACCGCAGCCTGAGATGTTCCCAACACCTCTTGAACAACAGATAAAGAACTTTCCATCACAGAACCAGCTTCTTTCCCTTGCCTTACCATCTCAACTTCAGGCACAGAAGACTGAAACAAAACACCTTTACAAAAGGGCGAATTCTTTGCCTTAACAACCTGCCCCAAGGCAGCAACCATCTCCCTCATTCGCCATTCCTCCACTGACTTTGCCATACCACTAACAACAACAAACATACAATCACAACAAGCAACAAACCAGTTAGACAAACATTAAGCAAGGATTCAAACTCCAACTCCAAAAACACAATAGCTATATTAATAAGGCAATGGGTATCCCGAATCCTCCCCTTTACATGACATAACAGTCAACACAACATGGATATCACAACATCAAGCATATCAAACAACATACCTTGATCATGCTTACACCAAACAACATCCAAATGCACCAACACATTAGCAACATAACATTCCCAAAACACATTCACCATGCATAACATCAGCTCATAGCATCAGCACATATCCACATAACTCAACCAAGATTCATAACCACAAAACATGCTTGCATACATCAGCAACATGCTCAGAAACATCAAACACACATCGCAACCACTTACCGTTTTCCCCAACCTTCGCAACTCAGCTCTGATACCACCAAATGTAACCCCCGAAGCCCGGCCTAGACGGTTGACCCGAACTACGAAGATTACACGGGGAAAACCAAAGTCAACCCGAAAGTCAACCTTGATTAACGACCCTTTTTTTTCTTTTTAATCTTATCTAGATGCACATTAACCCTAATTGTGATCACACAACATCATACTCAAAGATCACAAACATCAGAGATCAAACAGGGACCCAATTGAACAAATTACAACTTTAGGGACCAAATTGTAAATTCTAATAAATATGAGGACTTAGTACAAATTAAAGTTACCATCTTGAAATTAGTCAGGTTCCATGCTTCCCTGCGAAATTTCAGCTCAAAAGGACTTCTCAAACTCGTTTAATTGCATAAACAAGATTCAGGACCAAAACGTAAACAAAACAAAACATAAAAGATACTTTTAACCGAATTAACAGATAGGTATCGATACGCCTGGTGTCGTATCGATACGCGGGGAAGGCAGTAACCAAACTCTCAACACGGTATCGATACGAGTCTCCCCGTTTCGATACGGCATTCATACGGTATCGATACTAGTTCCCTCGTTTCGATACGGCATTCATACGGCATCGATACCCTAACAATCGTACCGATACGCCTGGGCAGAAATGTGCATATTTGGCTCAGGCGTATCGATACGCAAGCCCGAGTACCGATACCCCTGCCTGGAATTGACTCGTAAACAACATCAAACATGCTTCAAACTTCAAATTAACAACACCAAACCATATCACATAATCAACCAACATGCAAGGACCTTAATTGCATCACCAATTCAATAGAAACACATCATATATGAAAAACCCCAAATCTATAGGCATGCTTCCTAAACAAGCAACCATTTGGGCACAAATCTTCCAAAACAAACTCATTTAAGCCAATTCATGTTTTAACATCATTAACAACAGCATTTAGACATTCTTGATCAAACATATACGATCACATTCACATAAACCCGGGAGATTCTACCCCATTGCCCTTATTAACTATAACTATTCACCGAGACATACATCTCCATTGGAGTCCACCTTGAATCCCTTGCTCCTTGCTGTCCAAACTTCAAGAATCTGCATTGATGGATAAAAAGCAGCGTAAGCACATAATGCTTAGTGAGGAATGCTCGAAAACCAAAACACCATCAATGCAGCGGGTCATTAAAACACTTTAAAACAAACCCGATTTGATTACCAAAGCCATGTTTGAAATCCTTTTCAACATCAAGCTCAAATCATGCATAAACACCATAAGCCAAGCTTAAACAAAACCATGGAAACACTCCCATTTCACAACATACCTTTCTTAAACTTGAAGACCAAATCAAGCAAGAAACCTTTTTAAAACCATAGCATCAAATATTCCAACACATGCATTTAACCAAGGCAACAGAAACCATAACATCACCCTCACATGCCTTTAAAAACAAGTCTCACAAGACTCCAATGCAACATAGATATTTCATGCTCACATGCATCATTTACCAAACGATAACCAACACTTGTTCAACTTAACAAGTAAACATGCATTCACTAGCATCATACACTTTTCATGCAACAATGCATCTTTTCAAGCATCCCATGCTTCTCATGCAAACATGCATCAATTCAAGCATCTCATGCTTCACATGCAACCATGCATCATTACAAGCATCTCATGCTTCACATGATCAAGAACATTACATTGGCTTCCAAGAGATCAACCTCATTCACTTTCCAACTCAACAACCCGATCGGATACGCGGATTCCGAGCGTTGTCCCTACGCTCCCTACACCCTACCCAATCCAAGGTCTCCCAAATGGGCAACAACCTCCATTTGACCTCAACATCCTAAGGTTCCCATGTATGGACTTTTAAACACCATCCAACCTTAGCTTTTCCCCAAGGTTCCCATGTATGGACTTTTAACCCCCATACAACCTTGACATGCACAAGATTCTCCCGTATGGACTTTTAACCACCATACAACCTTTGCATAACCGATTGGTAGTTGTAGAACATCATCTAACGAGATCCGGGACATCACACACAAGATCCACACATGGACTTAACCACTGCCATTGTGATCTCAACAAGCACAAGGTTCTCACATATGGACTTTGAACCACCATATAACCTTTGCTCAACCAAGGTCCTCGAATGGGCAACACCTCCATTATGACCTCAAATAACCAAGGTCCTCCCGTGGGCAACAACCTCCACTATGACCTCATCTCGTTAGGAAACTTGAAGGGAGCTTATCCGGTCCACTCTTGACCACTCCACCTCCAAGGCGACTTTATTCACGGTGCACCCAATCCTATAGCCGGCTAACTATATCCAATCAACGAACCAAGAACCACTTACATCACTTGCCAATATAACCATCTTACCATATTAATCCAATGTTCCACATGCATAAACATAATGCAAAACCACCACAACATTAGCCCAATGATTCACATGCATAACCAATATGCAAAACCATTACATCATTAATCCAATGATTCACATGCATAACCAATATGCAAAAGGTAACAATTAACATCATCAATTCACTGTTTTAAAGCATCATTCAAAGCCATTGATCAACATGCAACACTATGCATCAAAACCACAATTACCATATACAAAACAAAGGATCCCTTACCTTGAGCATCCTTCTCAAGTGGCTTCCAAAACCAGCATTAAACCATGCTAAAACATGCTTATAAAACAGAATTAAACCATGCAAAACACATGCATTTCAATCTTCAACCACATTTGCTTTTAAAAACCAAATCACAACACAATTCAAGAGAAAAAATCCCTTTTACTTACTCTTGAGCTTAGCAAGTTGTTTAGACTTACACTAAGCTCCCAAAAACCTTCAAACCTTGTTTCAAAAGCTGAAATCCCAACTTCACTCACCGATAACCAAACAAGACTAGCCAACAAGCCCTCCAAGCTTCCGAAACCTTTCGCAAACACCTTCAAAGCTCACGGATCAAACTCCCCTGTTTCAAGCACACAAAAACAGAACATTAATGCATCCTTATGCATTAAAACACCAGCAGCAACAACACAACTTGCTGCTCATCACAAATCTAACAATTTGGCTACCAAACACAACCGAAATCACCTCCAAACATCTCCAAAACTTAACCCAGCCAAGATCCATCACCTCTAACCATTTTTATACATCAATTAACATGCAAAATGATCACAAACACGTCCTTATACCTCCAGGTATAACAGATCACCAAAAACACTCCAAAAACAACCAAAAACTCAAGCCAAACTTAGGAAATTCAACCTATCCGGGATTGCATTGATTAAACCTCAACTTCTAATCAATTTAGCATTCATTTAACATCATTTTGACACTCCAAAACACTGCCCAAACAGATCACACGAAAATTTCACAAAAATCACCAAATCTTGCATTTTAGCCAAAAAATCAAGATCTCATTTGAAAAGCCATTAATAAAACACAAATCAAGGATTGAGAACTTAGGAATTTCAGTAAAGAACTGATAGTTTAGAGGAGAAGGACGTTCTTACCTCCAAACTTGAATTTCTCCATTTTAGAGCCAAAAAGCTTGATGAAACAACTTGCAAATTGAGAGGTTTTGTTGATGAGATGATTAGGAATCAAATGAGAGTTGAAATGAGAGATTTAGATGTCAAAATCAGAGAAAGAAATCTGGAGAATTTTGTTTGGGTTGAGAGAAAATGAGAGAAAAGAGAAATTGAGAGAAAATGGAAAATTAGTTAGGAAATTGGTTAAAATGATTTCCCTCCCTTTCTTAATCTTTAAAAATCAGAATAAAGCCTTAAAATATCTTAGAAAAATCTGGAGAAATCCTTTTTGGAATAATAGCTCCTTAAAGATTCAAAGTTTCAATCCTTTATAAAACTGTCCCGCAACTTTCAAAAATTACATTTTGGTCACTAGCCAAAATGTCAACCTTCCGAACCTCATTTTCCAAAATTGATTTCACAGTTCACTTATATATATTAAAAGATGATTTTAGAGCATTTTTCCATATTTTTAATGCAACCCGAACTAGGCTTTCCTAAATTCACTCTTATATATTCGATCAGCACTTTGACCGAACCGATCAACACCCCAAACTTCTGAGCCCAAAACCGGGGCGTTACAGTAATCATCTCTTCTAAGCTGCCGCAGGAACAGGAACGACAGCTAATCGACATGCTAAGGCAGCACAAAAAGGCGATTGGATGGACGATTGCTGATATACAAGGCATTAGTCTGGCATTATGCATGCACAAAATCCTCCTCGAGGAAGATCATAAGCCGACTATAGATGCCCAATGGCGGCTAAACCATGCGATGAAAGAGGTAGTGCGTAAGGAGATAATTAAGTGGTTAGATGCTGGTATTATTTACGCAATCTCCGACAGCAAATGGGTGAGCCCGGTGCAATGCGTTCCAAAGAAATGAGGAATGACCGTGATAACCAACGTGAACAATGAGTTAATCCCAACCAGGACTGTGACTGGTTGGAGGGTTTGCATGGACTATCGAAAGCTCAACAAAGCTACCCGAAAAGACCATTTTCCTTTACCCTTTATTGATCAAATGCTTGATAGATTAGCGGGTAAACCTTACTATTGTTTTCTAGATGGTTATTCAGGTTATAATCAAATTGCTATTGCACCGGAGGATCAAGAAAAGACGACTTTTACATGCCCGTACGGAACATACGCGTTTAGGAGGATGTCGTTTGGATTATGTAATGCACCTGCCACCTTCCAAAGGTGCATGATGGCCATATTCTCCGACATGGTAGAGGACTTCCTGGAGATTTTCATGGATGATTTTTCTGTCTTTGGAGACGATTTTGAGAGCTGCCTCGACAATCTACAAAAGGTTCTTGAAAGATGTGAAAAAACTAATCTTGTTTTGAATTGGGAAAAATGCCACTTTATGGTAGATGAAGGGATAGTCCTAGGCCATAAGATTAGCTGTCGTGGGATAAAAGTCGACAGGGCCAAAATAGAAGTAATAGAGAAGCTGCCGCCGCCGACCACAGTCAAGGGCATTAGGAGTTTTTTAGGGCATGCTGGTTTTTATCGAAGATTCATTGCAAATTTTTCAAAAATTACCAAGCCGCTATGCCATCTTTTGGAGCAGAACCGACCCTTTGACTTTAATGATGAATGTACTAAAGCATTCAAGGTTCTGAAGGAAAAACTAGTAACAGCCCCCATAGTACAGCCACCAGACTGGACACAACCATTTGAGATTATGTGTGATGCTAGTGACTATGCTGTCGGGGCAGCACTTGGGCAGCGCAGAGATAAGTTGTTTCATGTCATATACTATGCCAGCAAGACATTGAATGACGCCTAAGTGAACTACACCACCACAGAAAAGGAGCTGTTAGATGTGGTGTTCTCCATCGACAAGTTTCGTTCTTACATACTTGGGACGAAAGTAATAGTGCACACAGACCATTCTGCCCTTAAGTACTTGTTCGCGAAAAAGGACGCAAAGCCTAGACTGATACGGTGGATCCTACTATTGCAAGAGTTCGACCTCGAGATCAAGGACAAAAAGGGGACAGAAAATCAGGTGGCAGACCACTTGTCAAGGTTGGAGAAGGGACAGAGTCTATTAATCGACGAGACAAACATACTGGAGACCTTCCGTGATGAGCAGCTCTTTGCTGCCGCGACAGCCATGGCGGCAGGTAAGTCTTCTGAACTCCCCTGGTATGCTGATTTCATTAATTTTATAGTTAGCGGAATACTTCCTTCTGATCTTAATTATCAAGCCAGGAAGAGGTTTCAAAATGATGTTAAACATTATTATTGGGACGAACGTCTTCTTTTCAAAATGTGCGCAGATCAGGTTATAAGGAGGTGTGTACCACAAGAAGAGCAAGAAGACATTCTACATCACTGCCATGCTTCACAATATGGAGGTCACCTAGGAGGCAATAAAACTGCTGCCAAGGTGCTGCAGTCGGGGTTCTACTGGCCGACACTGTATAAAGATGCACAGGACTTTTACAAGAACTGTGACAGGTGCCAGCGGACAGGTAACATCTCGAGGAGAAACGAGATGCCACTGCAGAACGTTCTAGAAGTCGAGATCTTCGATGTTTGGGGGATTGATTTTATGGGACCTTTTCCATCTTCATGTGGAAATCTATACATCCTCCTATCAGTGGATTATGTCTCCAAGTGGGTAGAAGCAATCGCAACTCAAAAGAATGATGCCAAAACGGTCCAAAAATTTTTGCACAAAAATATTTTTTTCTAGATTTGGCATCCCTAAGGCGATTATCAGTGATGAAGGTAGACATTTTGATAATAGGATAATTGCTGCCGCCTTGAAGAAATATGGTGTCAAGCACAGGATCGCGACAGCATACCACCCACAGACCAATGGACAAGCTGAGATATCCAATAGGGAAGTTAAGAACATTCTTGAGAAGATGGTTAAGGCAACCAGGAAAGATTGGTCTTTACTCCTTAACGATGCATTATGGGCATATAGGACAGCTTTTAAGACTCCATTGGGCATGTCTCCATACCGACTGATTTATGGAAAAACCTGTCACTTGCCTGTCGAGATAGAGCACAAAGCATATTGGGTAATCAAGGCAGTGAACATGGATTTGGACAAGGCGGGTCAGAAAAGGTTGTTAGATTTAAACGAGATCGAAGAAATACGGACAATGGCCTACGACAATGCAAGAATTTACAAGGAGAAAACTAAGAAGTGGCATGACAAGAAGTTGCTGCCACGATAGTTTTGCCCAGGGCAGCTTGTGTTGTTGTTTAATTCTAGACTGAAACTCTTCCTAGGAAAGCTAAAGTCTAGATGGTCTGGCCCCTTCCAAGTGGTACAAGTTTTTCCTCATGGTGCCATTACAATTCAATCATTAAAAGAAGGGCACCAATTCAAAGTCAATGGACAGCGCCTCAAGCATTATCAGGGGACTGAAGCCCCAGGAATACAGGAAGTGGTTACTTTAGGAGATTCCCCACAAGGCATCCCTAATTTAACCTAAATTTTATTTTTATTATTTATTATTAGGAAATTAGGTTATTTTATTCGAATAATGTTTTTATATTTTATATTTTTAGGAAATAAAGGAGTCAAGAAGAAAAGGAGAAGTGACCCAAGCCCACCATCCATCCATCAGCACAACAGAGCCCATTTATTGCAGCCTATCGTTTCAGCTGCCGCCGCAGACACGGATAAGACAGGCTGTCAACAGACTGACACGACAGACGCAGAAGCGTGTGGCAGACGCATAAATGCGTGTCAGACACACCAAATCTTTGGCCCCGTTATTCACGCCTACCGTTACAACATTAAATGGGCAGCAACTCGACTGCTATAAAACCTCGTTTTCATTTTCATTTTTCATCACTTCTGCTTATTCTTACTTGCTTTCTCCTCTCGTTTTTCTTTGCTTTCTTTATTTTCACAACCCTTGCAACTAATATGTCGTCTAGACAGACCCGCCGCAGTGCTGCCTCAGCCTCTTCATCAGCCGGACAGTCGCCCTTCGCAACCAAGGAATTATGGGAGAAAAGGGGTTTCATCTACGTCCGAAAGGCACCAAACATGGGGCTCCGACCATTCATCGTGAAAGCAATACGAGCTCAGCTATGGGAGCAATTCGCCAAACAACCGGCAGAATTAAATGACACGTTGGTGCGGGAGTTCTATGCTACCATTGACAGCAGGTCAGCGACATCCGTAATTGTCCGAGGGGTAGAGGTGCCATTTACAACTGACAACATCAACCACATGTATAGCCTATACTTTGGCCCCAACGATGATAACCATCAGCAATTTTTAGACACCCTCGATTCTGCCGCCTATGATGCTGTCATGGCAGAGGTGACGGAAGAAGGAACGGAGTGGACAACAAGCAAGAAAAACCCCAACTCCGTAAAAAGGGGGCAACTGCTCCCAGAAGCAAAGCTATGGAACGCTTTCATCAAGAAGTGTATTCTGCCGTCTTCCCATCACACGACGGTGAACCAGCAGCGGCTCGCCCTCATTCATTCAATCATGCACGACCGGCCTATCAACGTGGGCCGTTATATGAGGGAGAGCATTTTGGGTTGCACCTATCGAACAACCTCCCGCCTCTGCTTACCGTTCATGATCACTTCACTCTGCCGTTGCGCTGCTGTCCCCGAGGCATCCACCGACAAACTAGTCCAAGGTCGAGGCTGGACCGACAACAACATCACCAGCCTCATGGAGCTGATAGTGGCGACACCTATTTCTTCCTTCAACCCTGCCGGCTCCCCAGCAGAATCATCCGAGGAGCCTGCCCCTGAACCTGCCGTCGCCACCACTCAGACAGACCAATCTGCCCACATCCTTGTTGCGATACAACGGGTGGAAGAGAGACAAATGGGGCTGATGACATTCATTCGGGATTTCGCCAACTCGACGGTAAACTTCATTACCAACACTTTAAATTATCACGATGTTAATTTCCCCACTTTCCCCGCCCACTATTTCCACATCCCCTCCCCTGCCCACACACCTACACCACATGCCTCCACACATTCCCATTCTACTGCTTCCACCCCATCACCTGCCCCAACGGTAGTCGGCAGTCCTCCGGCTGACACCTCTACCAGAGGAACGAAGAGACCTGCCTCAGATGAAAGCCCTCCTATTAGGAGGAATTTGGAGAGAGAATCTACACCTGTCAAGAGGCAGAAGCATGTGGCAGATAGAAAATTAATGCCCAAGGCTAGCACCACTACAAGCAGCACTTGGGATAGCGGCAGCAGCTCCGACATCCAGCTCGTGGAGCAACCTGTCCAGCCTCCACCACAGCCCAGACGCCGCCGCCAGATCCGTGTCAGCAGCAGCAGCGAAGACAGCGACTAAAATTTAAGTCTTTTATTTTTCTTTTCTTGCTGCATGCTAATATATATTTTGTAATGTACCTGCCTTCATTTTATCTGTCATTTTGCATTGAGGGCAATGCAACCCTCGAGTTTGGGGGTGGCACCCTCCATAGTAATGGAGTCTTAACACATCTTTTTTATTATTTTTGTGTCTTTATTTAATTAAGTTCTCTAAAAAAAGATTAAACTGTTGGCTTAAAACTGTGAAGTTAACTTACCTGTCATAACAGCTCTGTCGTGGCAGCATCTTTAGGACAGTTTAAGGATAAGTTTAGAGCCTTTCTATAGTTCTGAAAAACTTAAAACACCATTGTGACTGTTATATTGCTTAGATTTTTTTTAGCCAAACTAGAATAGGATGCTTAGTACTTGAATAGCCCCTAGAGGTGCCTAACACTGGCTCTAGGAAAAGAAGTTTAGCAAAAGAAACTCAAAAACCTAGAGGTGCCCGAAACTAGCTCTAGGAAGCTAACTAGAGGTGCCCAAAACTGGCTCTAGAAAAATTTTAGCTTGAAAACAGAAGAAAAAGAAGCATGAAAATGTGTCTTCAAGAAAATAAACTTTGGCATAAAATTCGAGTTAAAAAGTTGAATATTCTAGTGAAACTAAGAGAGTCTTAGCATATAGTTGTTCACAAGTATGCACACACTACACAAGAGCTATAGGGAGATTCCGGACAGATCCTAACCTTTCCGACAGGTTGGTGCCGCCACAGAGATTGAGCAACGGGTAAGGGACAGTTCGCTGTTTGAAGGCCAACACAAAAATATTCATTTTTCTTTTAGGTTTAATTGCTTGGGGGTAAGCAAAAACTTGAGTTTGGGGGTGTGTTGAGTGTGTAAAAGTTCTATTATTTACACCCTTTTTAACCTATATTTCTGTTGCATTCAAGCATCATTGCATTTCATTTAGGTTAGTTTACGACAAAACATTACAAATATATAAAAAGCACGGATTCTACTAAAAGATGGCTTATTTTGCAGGCTGATGCCATCGTAGACGGAGAAGGCAGGCGCAGGGCAGAGAAGCAGAAGAGCTGAACTGGACAAGCAAACGACGAGGACGAAGCTGCCATGAAGCTGTCGTGAGAGCAAGGTGACAGCAGCCTTATGAAGAGGAAAAGTAAAGTGGACCTCGATAGATAGAGAAAAATCTGCTCGTCTGTCGTGTGAAAACCAAACAATTTTCCAAGCCCCGGATCAAAATATATGTCAAGCCAAAGCTCAAGGAGAGGAAAGCCCATGAAACAAGGACGCGGCTGAAAAGTAGGATACTTAGAGATTAAGTCTTTATTAGAATCTTACTTTTAATTAAAGTTGTAATCCTTGTTAACTTAGAATACTTGATCCCAAAGCTTATATAAGGGCATAGATTTTAACCTAGGAAGGAGGATCCCCCATAACCGATAACCAAACCCCTCCGCCGTCTGTCCGTCGCCGACATGTTCTAAATTCCCCCTAGGGCCACGGGTTGTTTTGTAAAGTAGTTGCAAGGGTTGTTTTATTTTAGGATTTTCCAAGTTCAATAAAATAAACTTCAAGTTCTCTTATTTTGGTTTTTAATATCTTGCAAGAGCATCGGGAGAGCATTGTGAGGTTATCCATTTACTTAGCATCGGGAGAGTTAAGTATACGAAAGAAATAAGAGCAAGTTCTCTAGTTTATAGTTGAACTATCTTGTGCCTAGGGATAGGGCAAGGTTAAGTGGCTAAGGAAGAATTCATACACATCGGTGTTCATCCTTCGATTCACGCCGGGAGGTATCATCAAAGACGTGTTCATCGACAGACTTGGACCTAGGGATAGGCCAAGGCAGATCTGGGATTCTTGCCAAACTTGAAGTACGGAGTTGGTGTGTTTGCTGCCGCGACAGCCAACGAACAGCCGCCGCGACAGATGCTGCCGCGACGGGCACAACGACAGAACTAGAGTTCCTAAGCAATCCAATACCTGCACTACTGAGCAATTCAATACTAGCCCATTCTCCCTATCTTGATATTCCAACTCTTTTATTTACGTTTTTCCATATTATTTTCGTGATAATTCTCTTAAATATTTTCTTTACTTCGTGCAGTGAAATAAGGTGAAGCTATTAGCCCAATCCCTATGGAGACGATATCTGATACTTCGTATCACTTTACTACTTGCGTAGTGTACACTTGCACTAGAATTGCGATAGACTCTTTTACACGCAACATTCATGATCTTCAGTTCTTCAATTAGTTCCAAAAGTTCAGTTACAGAAATCCATTTTTTGGGCACGAGAGTGTCAAACTCACGAAAGAATTAAGCACGGTCTCATCATGTCGAGGTGTTGACTAATTCAACTTAGACATAAGTTAGAATTTCAGCAGCTAAAAGGAGCAACCAAACATCGAATGCATGTGTTAGGTTTACGCCGATATTTCTAGGTATTGCCTACATCACGTGGTGATAGAATCCTTGCCTAGACATAGGAAGGATCACTTCAGAATTGCTCTGCCGAACTTGGAGTATTTGCTAGACTTGTCGTCCTGACTTCTCTCTATCTCACTTGTCGAGACAGTGAAAGTTGCAAGAGCAGAGTTCTGTCGTGGCAGCGAAATTTGTTGCAGCCTTAATCCGCCATTACCCACCGAGGCAACAAATCGTGCCAATGTAGAATGCACATAGGCTTTACAACGCAGTCTACAGACAACTAAGCTGCAACTACCTGACCCAATCTATCAACCTTATCTCTCCAGATCCCTATCTTAATTTACTTGTGTTTTTATTATTCAGAAATTTAATTATGTAAATTACTATTTCCTTGTGCATGAAAACACTAATAGTAGTTGCTCAAATCCTCGAGGGAGACGATATCTTTAATACTATAACTTGGCAAGAGTGTGCACTTGTGCTCATAAATAGAGAACACCTAAAACGCTCTACGGTTACATAGCTTCTTGAAACCACTCCCCGGTAATGGCGCCAAATTTTGATGGGTGTCAAATCCTCCAAAAAAATAATACCTACTTGTTCTTTGGATTTGTAGTAGCAGCAAGTAGGGTCGATCCCACAGAGAGTGGTTAAAAATTAAATTCACAAGTAAATGCAATAAAAGTAAAAGGGGGTTTTGGATTTTATTTGGAGAAAGCAATTTTAATAAGGAAGAACTCAATATAAATTGGGACTCTAGTTAAGGTAGAACTCGGAATATTAAATAAAGAACTTAGATCATAGATTTCACAAAAGATAAATCAACACCAATCTCAAATAGCTTGGTTTTAAGTTAGATGATAACCCACAAATAACTTAAATCTCTTCTTTGATAGAATGAAATTAAATAACCCATAAACTACTAACTCTTATTATCAAGGTTAAAATTCAGTAGATAACCCACTAAGAATTATAATGTATCAAATAGCATTAAGAACCATAAAGACCCAAACACATATTCTTACTAAGCATTAACCCGTTAACTTATTAAGAACATGAATTCATACCTTTGGAAATCTAACCCATATTTCCTTACCACTTGCGTCAATAACCAATGACTTGGTTGCATGCATATTTATAACCCAACATACACATGATGATGAAGCACAAAAGATATAAAGATACTTGAATTAGAATGAAGATAATTTGGAAATAAGAAATCTCGCTAAAAACTTCAAGTAATATCCTTGTTACTACACTTTACTAGAAAATAGGGTTTAACAACTCATGGTGGTCGGCGGCTATAAGAAAAGGGGAGAGGATTTTTAGCTACTTTAGGGTTTCTTTGATATCCTTTCCTTCACCCTTATGATCTCTATTTATAGGGAAAAATAAGGGGAAGACTTTACATTAAATGCAATAACCATAGACTACTTTAATTATGGTAAAAGTAGAAGTCCTTCTTATAGTAGGATTGCTTGTCCTCCAAGTCAAAAAGTATGTGATGCGCCGTGGGCACGCCTTGTTCTGTGACTGCTACTGGTTTTGCGTGAAGGATTTTCTATAAATGCCAAAAAGGTGCTAAAACTAGTCTTTTACGTATAAAACGTCATTAAGGCCCAAAACAACTATAAAACCAAATAGGAACTGAATCAAGGCTTTTGAATGTGAGTGTTGCCTCCAACATGCATTGTAAGTGTTTGAATGTGGATTATAATTACGATTGAAATTGCAAACAAAATTTATCTAATCAGGGTTGGCAGGGAAATCTTCCATATGATAGTCCTCTCCACATGTCGTGAAGAATGGTTCCAATTCTTTGACTTCTTGGAAATCATTACTTTTTTTGCAAAGTTTACACAATGCTAGTAAGGCTGGAAATCTTGGCGTTGATGGATGTTCGTGCATCAAGCTCCAATTTTCTGGCGGTCTTTGTTCTTGTCCCTAGTCTGGCAATAGGGTACTGAAAATCATTGGTAGCAATCCTTTCAAGGATGCCAATTGCACCATATAGTTCTTGTCTAACAGTGAACCATTTGCCAAAGAATGAACAAATGTTCTGGCATGGCCATCAAGTCCGTTGTAAAAGGTTTCTATCTAGGTTCAATTAGGGAATCCATGCATAGGACACCTTCTCAAAATATCCTTGAATCTCTCCCTAGAATCATATAAGGTCTCGTCATCAGCCTACCTAAATGCCGTGATCTCATTCCTCAGTCTGGCATTAAGCTTAGGTGAATCACAATAAAAACTTCTAGCATAGATCCGCCCATGTAGTGACTGAGAACTTAGACACGATTTTGCTCTATCTCTTAAGGAAAATAAAAATAATTTTATATTCACTGTATCCTTATGAACTCCAGGTTGTTGAAATAGCTGGCAAACTTCCATGAATTGCTTCAAGTGTTGCCTTGGATCTTCGGTGGGTGATCCATCAAACTGGCCTACTTTCAAAAGAATTTAAATCGTTATCGGTTTAAGCTTAAAATTAGTTGTGTTTACCACTAGACCAAACTAGGATTGCATTAGATTGTCTACGTTTGGTGCCAAGTGTTCTCTAATAGGTCTTTCTTCTTCCTCAATAATGGTAGGGGCAACAGAGGCAGTTCGTATTCCATTGTCTATTGGTGGATCTACCTGATTGCGTGGGACGCCACCTACTCCTCCATTACCTTGGTGAGCCATCTCTCCAAATTTCATTTTCAATCTGTGGTAGGTTCGTTCAATATTAGGGTCGTGTGGCCAATATACTATCATAGGGTGGCTCTTGGTTATACACTAAACAAACAAATTAATAAAATAAGGCAAAATAAGTAAATCAAAACAAATAACCCTGTTGCAATCCCCGGTAACGGTGCCAAAAACTTGTCGACTATACTAACGCTTGGAAAAAGAGTAGGAGTTTTTTGCATGCAAGTATACACGGTCAGCAAGTAATACAACAATAAGCTGAGTATTCGAATCAAGAGGGATTGACCAAGAGTTAACTGCTTTGATTGTTTACTTGTCAAGGGGAAAATGTTGATTGATTTGAAGTTGGTTTTAAAAATTACTTACAGGAATATAAATAAAGCAATGTTGGTAAGAGGAGTGTTCAAATAGATGGTGATCGTTGGCAAGGGATGCCTAGTTTTCACACTATTCATGCTAGCCTTAATAATGTTCTACCTTGAAATTATTGTCGAGCATATTCAAAGATGGCATCTGCCTATGTCGATGGCAGTGCCCAAAATTAACCATGTTAAACCCCTATATGTTTATAGTTAAATTTTTCATTAATTAATTTGATTAAGTTCCAACCTATACTCCTAAGGGGTAGATTCACTCTAGAAGTAAGCTCGTCTACTTGAACATCTTCTTTCGAGCTTCTCTCCTTAGTGTTGCTGGGTCAACTGGGTTAGAGGCAGATAATGTGGAGGCTGGTCAAGAAAATATTAATGAAGAATTTGTCGGTGAAGGTAGGATAGATGAAGAAGAAGAAACTGATGATGATAGTGACTCATCATACAATGCTGAAATAAAATCTGAATCTGAAGATTTAAGAAGAGAAGTGTGGGTGAATGATGATGAAGGTGAAGAGCTAACATAGATTTTTGATAAAGCAAGATGATTTAAAGAAAAATAGCTACTAGAACTGTGGGGATGAAGATCTGAGACAAAATCAGAACAGTGATATGTTGCATAGTAATGAAGAGAGACAAGAAGACAATGGAGATTACACTAATTATCTAGCATCAAATGATGTTGGCAGCTATCAAACAGATTCAGATGGTGAATTTGTATCACCCCAAAATCCGTTTTAGTCAGAATTGGGTTCCGGTGATCAGAAATTTCACATCGGTAAAGTCTAACCATAGCCTCGGCTAGTTAAATATTGTCTGTGGACCCTAACCGGGTTAAATTATTGAAAATTAACTTAATTGAATAGAATCGGAAACAATTTAGTGACTAACTTATAGTTGTTGGAAAGTTTGAGAGAAAAAACTTATGAGTATTGAGAATTGATGGACTAATCTTGCGATTAGCCCCTCTTCCTTTATAATTTCCACACATGGAATCACCGGGAGAGCTTCCTTTATTTGAAGAAAAGACATTACAATTTAAAGCTATTGAAATAGCTAAAATCAAGCTTACCCAATTGCAAAAATAAACAAGCAGCATCCTTACATCATCTTCTTCTTCTTGGAAGCACACACCTTCATTGAAGCTAGGGTTCAAGTTTAGTTTTTCTTCAAGTTATTGTTATTGAATCATTGCTATCGTTCGGGTAAGCAATAATCCTCAAACAATCGGTTAATTCCAGGATGTGCTAAGCTTAATCTCAAGCTAGGGTTTTAGCCATCCATGGATAATCCATCGTTGATGCTTATATTGAATTTGGATATCAATTTTGATATCGTTGTATTGATTTTGATATCGTATCATCGATCCTAATAGTCTCCCTATTGATTTCCTAGCTCAAGACAACGAAAAGAAGCATCCATCAAATTCACTAAGGGCTAGGAACAAGGGAGTTGTCATCCGAGACTCGTAGAAGCATTGGATTAGTAAGGTGAGTGTAGTTAGAGTCTCGGGATTAGGCGAGGAGACTTCCCAAATCCTTTATTGTTGCTTTCAATCACATTGCTAACAGTATCATTGAAGAAGTAGCATTGGATTGTTAATCGGATTCATTGGTAAGTGTCAGTAAGTTGTTATTGAGTATCGGACATAGTTATTGGCATCACTATTATGCATTGTCATCGAGATGATTAGTGTTATTGAAATATAGTAAAGAAATCATCGGATATTGATATTGACATTGATATTGAAACATGGCATATTGATAATTAAACATGGTTGCTGTTGATAATATTGAAATCATTGGACATTGAAATTCTCATTGCACATTGAAACCTTGGATTTGAATACACAATGGATACAATTGGCATACCATAGAATTCGTTAGCTCAGTGTACATGTGGCCTACGGTCCTAAGGCTACGACCTATATTGATTTGGCGAGGCGGAACGATGTGTATTGATACTAGTCATATTGGCGAGGCGGAGGGAATAGACCATTCATTGATCTGGCGAGGTGTAGGAATTCGTGTATCCACTATCTTGATTCAATCCAAGGGTTAATGATGAAAATAATATGTTAAACATTTTATATTGATGCATAGTATTGACATTGATAAGCATGAGAACACATATATAATACTTGCTACATTGTTGTTCATATTGTTTATGATTATCTCACTAGGCAATGTATGCCTAACGTATCTCATCTCATGCATTTCAGGTTGAAAGATAGTGTGGTTGAAGATCGGTTAGTCAAGGCAGGACAAGTCACTACAAGCCCTAAAGTGATGTATTTTGACCTTATGAACTCCTATGAAGGTGGAAAATTAGTCGAACTAGTCGTTTGTGCCCATTTTGATATGTTTGTGAGATGTTTATGTTGTAATGTGGTTGATGGCCCTAAATGGCCTTTTGTTTTGGCTTAAAGTGGTCTAAAGTTTCATATTTAGCTCATAAAGGTCAAAACATAGTAAACGTATTCGTATGGTCATGAAATTTGGCATGCTAGTAGTTATATCATTGAAATGTTGTGTGTAAGGTTTCATTGCATTTGAACATCGTTTGGTAAGTTAATTTGATTAAAAACCAGCAAAAAATATTCATTACAGGTTAGACCGTATCGATATGGGTGATGGCGTATCAATACGGTTAAGCAAAATTGAACTCTAAGAACAGGGCGTATCGATGCAGTTTGAGGCCGTATCGAAACATTTTGCTACTGGAATTCATTGTTTCGATACATGTCTATAGTGTATCGAAACGGGTCAAGGTCAAAGTCAAAAGAAGTCAACCTGTACTGATACAGGGCTTGCCCAAATCGATACGGTCTAAAGGGAAAAGTCAACATGGGTTGACCATAATACACCGTTTCGAAACAGCCCTAAGGTGTTTTGACACATGGTTAGTTAAGTTAGTTAAAGGCATAATTTGACAGTTTGCAATGTTCACAGATTAGTCACTGAATTATGAAAGATTAAATTGCATGAGTAAATGAACTCAAAATTATATGAAATTTTACAGGGTTGTTAATATTGTAGAGAATTTCAATTTAGTATAAACATTTGCTTCGAAGGACCCCTAATTTATCGAATTTACAGTTTGGTCCTTGAAACTTGTAATAGTTAAAAATTAGCCCTAATTGATTAATTATTGCTTCATAAGGATTAATTGGACTATGATGCATTGTGGCAATGTGTTATTGTATATTATTGTTTTAAATGTTGATAATAAAATGAAATTCTATTGCACCGATCATTGTATTGATCATTAGTATCACCTTCCGACCCGGATTTTGACCAAACCGGGAAGGGGTGTTACATTTGTGGTATTAGAGCTAGAGTTTAGTCGATTCTAGGACTAAATTGAATCTTGTTGCATTGTTATTGTGTTACTTTGTCACCTAGGAGTCATATATTGCGTATGTTGTGACTTGTCGACTAATCTGATCATTTATATAGATATGTCTAAAACTAATGCTCATGTCGACGAACTTGCCATCGGCTCCTCGACACATGGCGAGGAGATTAGAGGATGAAATCATCTAAATCCACCGCACCCGTAGGATCCTCTTGCTTAGGGTACCGAGCCTGTAGCACCTACCGCTCAGGCTGAATGTTACAAGAACATGGCTGGCATGTTCAAGCAGTTTATGACTTCTATGAGAGTTGAACAAGTCGTGCAACCTATTGCCCCTACTTTCCAACACACTCGAGCACCCATTAATAAGCTCTCATAGTATCGAGCTTACACTTTTACTAGACAAGATGACGAAAACCCTAAAGTTGTCGAATACTGGATGGACAACACTATGCGGATCTTGGATAAGCAACTTTAGTGCTCAGAAGAGCATAAGCTCGAGTGTGTTATCGCGATGCTAGCTGATGAGGCACTTCACCGATGGGAAACTACCACATTGACGCCCTCATAAGACGTTGTGACTTGGGAGTTCTTCCTTAAAGAATTCTGCAAGAAATATATCAGTGAGTTCTACCTTGCTGAGAGGCGAAGTATTTTCCTCCACCTCATTTAAGGCAGATGACCGTTCAAACAATATATCCATGATTTCTGCAAGTATTGTAGATATGGTGTCGAGTATATAAAGGAGGAATGTAACCCCCTTAGCCCGGCCTAGACGCTTGACCCGAACTACGTAGATTACACGGGGAAAACAAAAGTCAACCTTGATTAACAACCTTTTTTATTTTAACCTTGTCTAAATGCACCTTAAGCCTACATGAGCACTCACGAAACTTGTAAGAGAAGGGCACAGCAATTGGAAAACATTTAAGGACTCAATTGTACAAATTACACGATTAGATACCAAAATGTAATTTTTAGAAACTATAAACACTTTGCAGATTTTAGGTTTACCAATATGTAATTAATCATGTTACATGCTCCTCTGTCAAATTTCAGCTTTAAAATACATCCCAAACTCAAGCAATTGCATCCACAACAATCTAGGACTAAAATGTAAAGCTTGCAAACATAAAACAATTCAAATCCATCACCCAACGGTCAAATGTATCGGAACACAACCCTTTGTACTGAAACGCCTGTATCGAAACGGTATTGACCGTTTCGGTACTTGGGTATGTTCCGAGACCGGTATAGAAAAAGGCTTCACCAGTAGCCAAACTGTTTCGAAACAACTTCATTCGTTCCGATCCACTATGGTCATTACAGACCCCCGTTTCGGAATAGGTGCGAGTGTTTCGATACACTTTACCCGGAGACAGCATATATAGCTGGTTTTTCACCTCTTAACCCAATCAAACATGCCTTAAAGAGCACTACAACATACCAACAACTCATTTTTGATACTAAGGAACATATTTAAGACCCTAAAACTAGAGCATGGCATCAAACACAAGATCACACGATCTAAAGGCATGCACTCTAGTTTCAAAACCAATATAAGCAACCAAACCTAAAACCATACAATTAGAACCATTAACAATCCATAAAAGCCATCACAAACATGTCACAAATTCAGGGAGTTCAAACACATCTCCCAAATACAACCTTGAGGTCCCATTGCCAATACCAAAACTAAAGTGTATAAAAACATCACCATACATGAGCTTTGTACTTTCTTGGATGTTCTTATCCTTTTCGCTGCCAAAAAACACTTCAGTTATCTACATTATTGGTAAGAGAGAGTGTAAGCACAAATGCTTAGTGAGGCATGCTCTAAAGAAAACCAACACAATAATGCATTCCTTGAAAATACTTTCTCAAAAGCTTTTTCTACAACATGCTCATTCTATCGCATGCTTGAAAACCATTTCAAAGCAACTTCTCATTGATAACACATGTACCTCAATTTTATCTCATGCAATTAAACCAATGCAAATCTCATGGCAAGGTCGTACACATGCTATTAAAACCAAAGCATTTCATATACAAGTATCATATGCATTTCTCATAGCATAAATCATCTCAACAATAGGTACATGTGAATCAAAAGCATTTTCAAATATTATATTGGCATTTCACATTTCATTATTACTCGGATATATGGATAACTCACTAGACTCTTCCGGTGGCATCTACCATCACCGTACTCACTCGTCTAGTAACATAATTTCCGGTGGCATCTACCATCACCGTACTCACAAGGGGGTATCTCTCATCGCCACAAAGCTTGGGTATTTCACCAAGTCCTACGCGATGGAATGCCCATCATTGGTTCTCTCCCTTTGGATTAAACCAAAGAGCACGTACGAGTTTTTAGTTTATAGTGCACTCTCATCCTATTGATTAATTATATCCAGTAAGTGTCTCATCTTCTATGCCAATATAGTATGTCAAAACATCATCTCACCTACTGTTTTTCATGCAACATTTCTCAAATCATTCTCATCTCATTTCAAAACCATAACATTTGACATGCTTTAGAACAAGAGCCCAAAACCCATCTATGCAACATGTTATTTAAGGAAATCATCTCAAGCATCATTTCATGCTATAAATCTTGCATAAAAATAGTAGGAATTTATATGTCTTAAACCATGAGCATGTAAAAGCATTTTATGGGAAATCCACCACATATAAGAGAGCAATCTAGCCAATACTTACTTCTAGACTTAGGAAGGTGTTTCAAAACTTTCCTAAATCCCCAAACCTTGATTATTTGTCCCTCAAAGACTTCTAAAACCATACGCACTCACCGATTTCGTTTCTCTTGCTCGCCGAAACGCTATCTAGGCTCCCGGATCAACACCAAAGATGTCCGAAGATGTCTCCACTATTTATAACACATAAGAGCAGAGGATTAATGCATCATCATGCATTGAAATCATCAGCCACACACCTAAACTCGCTGCTCTACTCACAACCCACATTTCGGCTACCAAACACAATCGAAATCATCTCCAAACTCTTCAAAAACAAAGCCCAGCCAAGATCTACCACTTCTAATCATTTCTAAACATCAATCAACATCAAAAATCACCCCAAACTCGTCCTTATACCTCCAGCTATGACAGAACATCAAAACCACCCCAAAAAACACCATTCTAGCAAGCAAAACTTAGGAATCCAAGCCTATTCGGGATTTGTTTGATAAAACCTCATTTATAACTTCAATTAACATCCAAAATACATTAGAAAACAACCTCAAAACAGAGCCTAACCATCAAGCACGAAAATCATCAAAATTCCTCCAAAAACCTTAAGTTTTAATACAATCTCTTGTTTCTAACATTAAAGCAACTCAAGAATCATTAAAAAATGATTGATAACTTGGGAATTTCAGTAAAAAACTTATCATTAGAGGAGAAGGACGAAGCTTACCTCTAATGGCTGACTTCTCCTTGATTTGGGCAAGTTTTCTTGAAAACCCAATGTAGAAACAAGAGGTTTTGATGAGGAAAAGATTAGGAAAAAATGAATTAAAATCCAATCAAAAGGAATGAAAATCAGTAGCCAATTGAAGGGGAAAGAGTGTTTGGCTGAAAAGAATTTGAGAGAAAATAGGATGACAGAAAATTGACGTAAAGTAGTTATAAAAAGTCAAAGGTAGTTTCCTTTTAATTAATCTTTATATTCCTTTAATTAAACATTAATAAAATCACCCAAATTAAGAAGAAATCTGATTAAAAAATTTTGGTAAAATTATCTCCTTAAAGATTCAAATTTTCAATCCTTTACAAAACAGTCACTATTTAACTTTTCCAAAAACTGCGATTTGGTCACTACACCAGAATGTAGCATTTTCGAACCTTATTTTGTAATATTGATTTCACCATAACCATTCATATAAGAAATTAGGATTTTTAGATATTTTTCCATAATTTTAAAGCATCCCGAACTAGGTGTTCCCTAAACCTTCCTTTAAGGTTCGAACAGTTCCCGACCGGTCCGATTCGGACTCTAAAACATCTAGGCCCAAATTTGGGGTGTTACAACTCTCCCCCTCATAGAAATTTCGTCCTCGAAATTTACCTGGAGGAAAAAGGTAAGGAAATTGCTTCTTCATGTCTTCCTTCCTTCCCCACGTGGCTTCCCCAACACCACGATGTATCCACAAAACCTTAACCAACTCAATGGTCTTACCACGAAGAACCTTACTATCCGAATCCAAAATCTCAACAGGTTCCTCATCATATGTCAAATCTGAATTCAACTCAACTTCCTCCACAGGCATAACATGCGAAGGATCCGATACATACCTCCGAAGCATTGATACATGAAAAACATTATGTATCTTTTCTAACTCTTGTGGTAGCCTCAACTTATAAGCGACAGAACCAAAACGTTCAATCACCTCGTATGGTCCAATGTACCTCGGGCTCAACTTGCCCTTTCGGCCAAATCGCATCACCTTCTTCCAAGGTGAAACTTTCAAGAACACACGGTCACCCACCGTAAATTCTATCTCCCTACGCCTCAAATCCGCGTAAGACTTTTGCCGATCCGATGCTTCCTTCAACCGCTCACAAACGAGCTTCACCTTGTCGGTGGTTCCTTTCAACAAAGCCGACATCGAGACCAACTTTTGTCTCGATTCAGCCCAGCAAAGAGGAGTTCTGCACTTCCTCCCATACAAAGCTTCATAAGGAGCCATTTGAATACTCGCCTGGTAACTATTATTATAAGCAAACTCTACCAAAGGCAAGTGCTTCTCCCAAAAGTCTTGAAACTCAATCACACAACACCTTAACATATCCTCAAGAACTTGGATAACACGCTCTGACTGTCCATCTCTCTGCGATGATAAGAAGTATTAAAATTCAGTCGTGTACCCAATGCTTTATGTAAACACTCCCAAAACCTTGCAGTGAACCTCGGATCTCTATCTGACACTTTAGATTTTGGTACGCGATGCAAACATACAATCTCAGCAATGTAAAACTCTACAAGCTTATCCAATGTGTACGTAGTGTGCACAGGCAAGAAATGTGCACACTTCGTAAGGCGATCCACAATCACCCAAACAGAATTCTTCTTTGATGGCGATAAAGGCAACCCAGACACAAAGTCCATGGTGATCATCTCCCACTTCCATTCAGGGATCCTCAATGGCTGCAACAACCCTAAAGGAAACTGGTGCTCAGCCTTAACCCGCTGACAAACCATACACTTACTCACATACTCAGCGACATCTTTCTTCAAACCCACGCAATAGTACTCATCCTTCAGATCACAGTACATCTTCATACTATCAGGGTGCATAGCAAATAGACTACTATGAGCTTTGGTTAAAATAGTGCGCCTCAACTCAACATCAATCGACACTACTATCTGACTCCCAAAACATAGAACACCATCATCATTGAAACAGAAGTCCAATGGCCCATCTCCAGCAATATCCTAAACATGTGGCACCAAGGAATCATCCAACAATTGTTTATCCTTTATCAACTAAACCAAAGATGGTTTCACTTATAATTCAGCAATAAGACCACCATCTCGTGATATGCTCAAGCTAGCAAACATGCCCTTAACTCCGCCGCCACTTTTCTACTCAAAGCATCAGCAACAACATTGGCCTTTCCCGGATGATACTCGATCGTCAGATTGTAATCCTTAAGTAACTCCACCCATCGTCGTTACCTAAGATTCAACTCTTTCTGAGACATCAGATACTTCAAACTCATGTGAACTGTGTACACAGTACACTTCTCACCATAAAGATAATGTCTCCAGATCTTTAGGGCAAAAACCACCGCAGCTAACTCAATATCATGCGTAGGATAATTGCGCTCATGCACTTTCAGTTGTCGCGATGCATAAGCCACCACCTTACCCTCTTGCATTAACACACACCCTAAACAAACATAGGATGTGTCACTATACACCACAAACTCTTTCCCTGATTCAGGTTGAACCAAGATAGGAGCTTGCGTCAAAGCTGCTTTAAGCTTCTCAAAAGCTTGTTGTCTCGCTTCTGTGCACTCATACTTAACATCCTTTTGCAACAACTCCGTTAAAGGGGCAACAATCTTTGAAAACCCATCCACAAACCTCCGGTAGTATCCTGCCAACCCAAGAAAACTACAGACCTCATGTACAGACTTAGAAGGCTTCCAATTCATCACCGCCTCAACCTTTTAGGGATCAGCTTGAATCCCTTCTGCCGAAACCACATGACCAAGGAAAACAACTTCCTTTAGCCAAAACTCACATTTTCTCAGCTTAGCATAAAGTTGATTTTCGAGCAGCGCTTGCAAAACAATCCTCAAATGACCTTCATGCTCCTCCTCAGTACGAGAGTACACAAGGATACCGTCGATGAACACCATAACAAACTTGTCCAAGAATTCATGGAACACCCTATTCATCATGTCCATGAAAGCAACATGAGCATTCGTCAAACCAAACGGCATCACAAGGAACTCATAACGCCTATACCTTGTTCTAAAGGTTGTTTTCGGCACATCCACATCCTTCACCTTTAGCTGATAGTACCCTGACCTCATATCAATCTTGGAAAACACAGATGCTCCCCGAAACTGATCAAAAAGATCATCAATCCTCGACAAAGGATACTTGTTCTTAACGGTCAACTTGATCAACTAACGATAAATGATGCACATTCTCATCATGTCATACTTATTTTTCACAAACAAGACCGGTGCACCCCAAGGTGACACACTAGGCCGAATGAAGCCACGGCCAAGCAACTTCTGAAGTTGCGTCTTCAACTCCTTCAACTCTTTGGGTGCCATGCGATAGGGAGCAATGGACACCGGAGTTGTGTTCTCATATAGCTCAATTCCAAACTTAACCTCTCTACTAGGCGGCAAACCAAGTAATTCTTACAGAAACACTCCAGGGAACTCACGCACGGTCCTTATATCCTGAACGCGCACCTCCTTTGAGTTAGGATTCATAACAAAGGCTAGGTAAGCCTCACGTCCTTCCCACAACATCCAGCTCGCTTCCAACGTAGACACCACATTAGCAAGAAATTTCACATTCTCTCCCACCACCACCACCTCATAATCATCCGCAAGTTTCAACGAAACTCGCTTGCTTTTGAAATCCACAACGGCTCTATGCTCAACAAGCCAATACATGCCAAGGATGACATCAAAACCATAGAATGGCAATTCCATAAGATCAACAAGAAAAACATGATCTTGCACCTTTAAGGGACATTTTCTATACAACCTCCTCGTTATAACCGTCTCACCAAAGGAACTAGTCACACGCATACCAACATCCAAAGACTCAACAGGCAAACCAAGCATTTGAGCATGTTCACGTAACATGTACGAGTGTGTAGATCCATAATCAATCAAAGAAAGTAATGACAAGGATTGCAAAGTAAAGGTACCTGCAATCACGTCTGTGTCATTCCTTCCCTCACCATTGGCATACACTCGAGCATGACCACCACCCTTAGGTTGGACAGCCACCACATGTGCCACATTCCTTCCACCTTCATCTTTACGCTGAAAATTACCATGGCCGCACCCACGACCTCTTTGTGGCTCAGATGCTCTCACCGGAGCATGTCCCTCTCTCAGTGACTGAGGACAATCTTTCTTCATATACCCTCGGTTACCACAGTTCCAGCATGTCCCAAGGTTACCCCAACACTCACCAGCGTGTCTCCTAGCACACCGGTTACACTCAGAAGTCCTCAAAAAGGTATTAGGTCCTTGCTGACCTCTACCAGGGTTACCTCCCCCCACGTCTAGCATCATAATGTGGCTTCCTATCCTTATGCCTCTTGTTGCGATCTCGACCATATTCACGTTCTGTAGCTCACTTTCCCGAGCTTGATCCACCAGCTCGGCTCGCCAAACCAAGATTCAATTCAAAGTCCTTGGCTCTAGTGACCAAGACATCGAAGTCAGTGTAATCAGCTGCAAGCATATAGGTCTTGACATCCACTACCAACCCATAACGGAACCGTTCGCACCTTTCCCTCTCACTAGGAATTAGCTAAGGTGCATACTGGCTAAGGCGAACAAATTGAGCATGTTCCATAAGATCAACAAGAAAAATATGATCTTGCACCTTTAAGGGACATTTTCTATACAACCTCCTCGTTATAACCGTCTCACCAAAGGAACTAGTCACACGCATACCAACATCCAAAGACTCAACAGGCAAACCAAGCATTTGAGCATGTTCACGTAACATGTACGAGTGTGTAGATCCATAATCAATCAAAGAAAGTAATGACAAGGATTGCAAAGTAAAGGTACCTGCGATCACGTCTGTGTCATTCCTTCCCTCACCATTGGCATACACTCGAGCATGACCACCACTCTTAGGTTGGACAGCCACCACATGTGCCACATTCCTTCCACCTTCATCTCTACGCTGAAAATTACCATGGCCGCACCCACGACCTCTTTGTGGCTCAGATGCTCTCACCGGAGCATGTCCCTCTCTCAGTGACTGAGGACAATCTTTCTTCATATACCCTCGGTTACCACAGTTCCAGCATGTCCCAAGGTTACCCCAACACTCACCAGCGTGTCTCCTAGCACACCGGTTACACTTAGAAGTCCTCAAAAAGGTATTAGGTCCTTGCTGACCTCTACCAGGGTTACCACCCCCCACGTCTAGCATCATAATGTGGCTTCCTATCCTTATGCCTCTTGTTGCGATCTCGACCATATTCACGTTCTGTAGCTCACTTTCCCGAGCTTGATCCACCAGCTCGGCTCGCCAAACCAAGATTCAATTCAAAGTCCTTGGCTCTAGTGACCAAGACATCGAAATCAGTGTAATCAGCTGCAAGCATATAGGTCTTGACATCCACTACCAACCCATAACGGAACCGTTCGCACCTTTCCCTCTCACTAGGAATTAGCTCAGGTGCATACTGGCTAAGGCGAACAAATTGAATCTCATATTCAGCCACTTACATGTTCCCTTGCATAAGAGACATAAACTCCCTCTTTTTCTCGTCAAGATAACGAACTCCCAGGTACTTCCACTTAAACGCATTCTAAAAGAATGTCCAAGTCACCTCGTCATCCTCCATTCCAGCTATAGTGGTCGTCCACCACGTATATGCATCACCATGTAGTAGTGAAAATGCATCCCAGTTTCTGTACATTATTGCAGTTCAACTGACCAAGAATCCTCTTGGTGCTCTCTAACAAGGACTCAGATCCTTCTAGTGGCAAACATCTGAACTCAATTCCACCTAGACTGCGGAGACGCTCCAATGGCAATCTCACATTAGCACCCTCCTGAGGTGCAGCTCCATGAGCTCCAGCTACTGCTGCCTGGAAAGCTCCAGCAATAGCATGTATCAACATAGTCATGTCAAGAGCAGCTTGCTCCTGAACACCCTCGGGTCCAACAACTCCAGCACCAACTCCAGCAGCACCACCCCCTGCTCCACCACCACCAGGGGGAGGAGGAGGTAAATCCTCAGCATTCTCCACGTTCTCATTCTCAGCCATAGATCTAGTATTGATTCTCAACTCTCTAAGTGGCCCCATAATAAAAACAATGCTCTAACAAAATGCAATAAACACAATTTGGCATAAAAAGGTAAGTAATCCAAGTACTCAAGATCATTTTTGAAACCATTTCTTCTCATTAGTAATGATATGGCAATGGGATCCCCAACCACACTGCAAACATATCATAGCATCACAAATCCATTTCAATTGAATCATACATCACTATTCATACATCATACTTTCACCAAAAAGTCACCATCATGCATAAACACATACAACAATCGTATACCAAACCCCAATTATTCGATAACCTAGCTCTGAAACCAACAAATGTAACACCCTTAGCCAGGTCTAGACGCTTGACCAGAACAACGAAGATTACACGGGGAAAACCAGAGTCAACCCGAAAGTCAACCTTGATTAACAACCCTTTTTTATTTTAATCTTGTCTAAATGCAACTTAAGCCTAAGTGAGCACTCACGAAACTTGTAAGAGAAAGGCAAAGCGATAGGAAAACATTTAAGGACTCAATTGTATAAATTACACGATTAGGGACCAAAATGTAATTTTTAGAAACTATAAAAACTTTGCAGATTTTAGGTTTACCAATATGTAATTAATCATTTTGCATGCTCCTCTGTCAAATTTCAGCTTTAAAACACATCCCAAACTCAAGAAATTGCATCCACAACAATCTAGGACTAAAATGTAAAGCATGCAAACATAAAACAATTAAAATCCATCACCCAACGGTCAACTGTATCGGAACACCACCCTTCAAGACGAAATGCCTGTATCGAAACGGTGTTGACTGTTTCGGTACTCGGGTATGTTCCGAGACCGGTATCTAAACAGGCTTCACCAATAGCCAAATTGTTTCGAAACAGCTTCATTTGTTCCGATCCACTATGGCCATTAAAGGCCCCCGTTTCGGAAAAGGTGAGGGTGTTTCGATACACTTTGCACAGTGACAACAGATATAGTTGGTTTTTCACCTTTTAACCCAATCAAACATGCCTTAAAGAGCACTAGAACATACCAACAACTCATTTTGATACGAAGGAACATATTTAAGACCCTAAAACTATAGCATGGCATCGAACACAAGATCACACGATCTAAAGGCATGCTCCATAGTTTCAAAACCAATATAAGCAACCAAACCTAAAACCATACAATTAGAACCATTTACAATCCGTAAAAGCCATCACAAACATGTCACAAACTCAGGGAGTTCAAACACATCTCCCAAATCAACCTTGAGGTCCCATTGCCAATACCAAAACTAAAGTGTATAAAAACATCACCATACATGAGCTTTGAGCTTCCTTGGATGATCTTATCCTTTTCGCTGCCCAAAAACACTTCAATTATCTGCATTATTGGTAAAAGAGAGCGTAAGCACAAATGCTTAGTGAGGCATGCTCTAAAGAAAACCAACACAATAATGCATTCCTTGAAAATACTTTCTCAAAAGCTTTTTCTACAACATGCTCATTCTATCTCATGCTTGAAAACCATTTCAAAGCAACTTCTCATTGAAAACACATGTATCTCAATTCTATCTCATTCATTTAAAACAATGTAAATCTCATGGAAAGGCCATACACAAGCTTGTAAAACGAAAGTATTTCATATACAAGTCTCATATGCATTTCTCATAGCATAAATCATCTCAACAATAGGTACATGTGAATCAAAAGCATTTTCATATATTATATTGGCATTTCATATTTCATTATTACTCGGACATGCGGATAACTCACTAGACTCTTTCGGTGGCATCTACCATCACCGTACTCACTCGTCTAGTAACATAATTTCCGGTGGCATCTACCATCACCGTACTAACATGGTGGTATCTCTAATCGCCACAAAGCTTGGGTATTTCACCAAGTCCTACCCGATGGAATCCTCATCATCGGTTCTCTCCCTTTTGATTAAACCAAAGAGCACGTACAAATTTTTAGTTTATAGTGCACTTTCATCCTATTGATCGATAAATTATATACGGTAAGTATCTCGTCTTCTATGCCAATATAGTATGTCAAAACATCATCTCACCTATTGTTTTTCATGCAACATTTCTCAAATCATTCTCATCTCATTTCAAAACCATAACATTTGCCATGCTTTAGAACAAGAGCCCAAAACCCATCTATGTAACATGTTATTTAATGAAATCATCTCAAGCATCATTTCCTACTATAAATCATGCATAAAAACAGTCGGAATTTATCTATATTAAACCATGGGCATGTAAAAATATTTTAGGGGAAATCCACCACATATAAGAGAGCAATATAGCCAATACTTACTTCCGGACTTATGAAGGTGTTTCAAACCTTTCCTAAATCCCCAAACCTTGATTCTTTGTCCCTCAAATACTTCTAAAACCATACGCACTCACCAATTTCATTTCGCTTGCTCACCGAAACGCTATCTAGGCTCTCGGATCAACACAAAAGTTGTCCAAAGATGTCTCCCTTGTTTATAACACATAAGAGAGAGGATTAATGCATCATCATGCACTGAAATCATCAGCCACACACCTAAACTCGCTACTCTACTCACAACCCACAATTCGGCTACCAAACACAACCGAAATCATCTCCAAACTCTTCCAAAACAAATCCCAGCCAAGATCTACCACTTCTAATCATTTCTAAACATCAATCAACATCAAAAATCACCACAAATTCGTCCTTATACCTCCAACTATGACAGAACACCAAAACCACCCCAAAAACCACCATTTTTGTAATGCCCCGGTTTTGGGCTTGGAAGTTTGGGCGTTGACCGGTTTGGTCAAAGTGTTGTTCGAATATAAAAAGGTGAAATTAGGAAACCCTAGTTCGGGTTGCATTAAAAATATGGAAAAATGTTCTAAAATCCTCTTTTAATATATATAAGTGAACTGTGAAATCAATTTTATAAAATGAGGTTTGGAAGGGTGACATTTTGGCTAGTGACCAAAATGTAATTTTTGAAAACTGCGTGACTGTTTAAGAAAGGATTGAAACTTTGAATCTTTAAGGAGCTACTTACCCAAAGGGAGTTTCTCCAGATTTTTCTAAGATATTTAATGTTTTAATTCTGATTTTTAAACAAAAGGAAAGTGGAGGGAAGTTATTTCTAACTAATTCTCCTAAAATCTCATTTTCTTTTCTCTCATTTTCTCTCAACCCAAACACCTTTTCTCCAGAGTTTTTCTTCTGATTTTGTCATTCAAATCTCTCTTTTCAATCCTCTTTGGATTCCTAATCATCTCATCAACAAAACCTCACCAATTGCTAATTGGATTTTCAAGATTTTGGTTCTAAAAGAGGAGAAACTCAAGTTTGGAGGTAAGAACGTCCTTCTCCTCTAAACTATCAGTTATTTACTGAAATTCCTAAGTTCTCAATCCTTAATTGATGTTTTATAAGTGGTTTTAAAGTTGTGAAATGGATCTTGGCTTAAAATGCAAGATTTGATGATTTGTGATGAATTTTCGTTTGATCTGTTAAAGCAGTGATTTGAGGTGTGTTTTTGATGTTAAATGAATGTTAATTTGATAAGGAATTGAGTTTTAATTAATGCAATCCCGGATAGGTTGAATTTCCTAAGTTTAGCTTGTGATTCTTGGTTGTTTTTGGAATGATCTTGTGGATCTGATGTTGCTGGAGGTATAAGGATGTTGTTAGGTCCTTTTTAGATGTTAAAGGATGTTTAGTTTTGATGGTTTATGGCTGGGCTTTGTTGAGGAGTTGTTTGGAAGCATTTTCGGTTGTGTTTGGTGGCCGAAAATGGAGTGTGGATGAGAGCAGCGGGTTTAGGTGCTTTCATTGAAGCTATTAATGCATGATGATGCATTAATCCTCTGCTTTGATGTGTTTAAAACAGGGGAGTCATCTTTGATCCAAGTGGTGGTGATTCGGAAGCTTGATTAGTGTTTCGGCAAGAGGCGAAACGGAACCGGTGAGTGAAATTGGGTTTTCGGCTTGAAACCAATGTCTTGGGAGCTTAGTCTAAGTCTAAACAACTTTACTAAGCTCAAGTGTAAGTTTTCGGAAAAACTCTCTAGTGGTGGCCATGGTTTGGTTGTTATGCGATGTGGTTTATTGCATGTTTTAAATTCTGTTTTGAAAGCATGATTTAGCATGGTTATTGCTGATTTTGTAAGCCATATGTTGAAGGAAGCTCAAGGTAAGAGTTCCTTGTTTTTGAACATTGTTTAAATGCGGTTTGATGCTTAAAAATGCATGATGTTTATGGCTTGGTTAAATGCTTTAAAACAGTGGATTATTTGATGATAATGATGTATATTGGCAAGTGATGTTTTGAAAAAGGTTAACGTCACTAAGGTGGTTAAAAGTCCTTGAGTGAGCCTTGTGGATTCTAAGAACTTCATGGTGGTTAAAAGTCCATGAGTGATTCTTGTTAAGGTCACTAAGGTGGTTAAAAGTCCTTGAGTGAGCCTTGTTACTTAAGAACATAAAGGTGGTTAAAAGTCCTAGGATGGTTCTTGTTAAGGACACAAAGGTGGTTAAAAGTCCTTGTGTGGTCCTTGCCATGGTGTTTAAAAGTCCATGGGCCAAGGTGTTTAAAAGTCCTTGGGGCCAAGGTGTTTAAAAGTCATTGGGGCCAGGGTGTTTAAAAGTCCTTGGGGTGAAACTTGTAAAGGACACAAAGGTGGTTAAAAGTCCTTGTGTGGTCCTTGTGAATTATAAGATCACAATGGTGTTTAAAAGTCCATGTGTGAGTCTTATGTTGATCTTGTTTTAAAAAGATGGAATTTATCACTTGTGGCCAATATGACATGTATTGATATGGAAGCATGTATTGCTTGTTTAATAATGCTTGTAAGCATGTAAAAACGATGTTTTGAAGTATGGTTTATAAAGTGTTTTATAAATGCATTATTGAATGGTTTTAATGAGCATTCCTCACTAAGCTTTTGCTTACGCTCTATCTCTTTTCTTAAACCAATAATGCAGAGCATTAGAGTGCATTGAGGGCAGCAAGGAAGGCAAGCAATCAAGTGGGAATTAAGCTCAAGTATGGAAAGGTTTTCTTGTACACCTTTAGCTTTTGGCATTTGGCAATGGGGGACCAATATGGATGTATTGGGAGATGTTTTGAACTCCTTAAGTTTGCTTAATGTTGTTAATAATGCTGGATTTTGTAATTGGTCATTATGTGCTTGGTTTTGAAGGTTTAGTGCATGAATGGTTTGCTTGAGTAGGAAGCATGCTTTAGAATTGGGGCTTTTCATATATGATGATGTTATGATGAATGGTTGATGCAAAAATGCCTCTTGTATGTTGAATTTCTTGCTGATAAAGTTTGGTAGCAATCAGAGCATGATCGGTTGGTCAATTGTATGTTTAAGCAAGCAAATTTCTGCATTCTGTGCAGGCCGTTTCGGAACAGTGGCTACCGTTTTGGAACAGGTGCCTTGTAGTAACCCAGGCGTCCGAAACGGGAGACACCGTTTCGAAACGGGAAGCCTTCTGCCAGCCCTCGTTTCGGAACGCGTGGGGGAACGGCCCCGTGTTTCGAAACAGGCTCACCCTGTTTCGGAACAGCCGACCGTTGGGGACTGACATTGGCAGTTAAATGTTTTGGAATGTTTGCGTTTTGGTCCTGAATCTTGTTTGTGCAATTGTATGAGCTTGGAATGTCCGTTTGAGCTGAAATTTGGCAGTGAAGCATGAAATCTGATTAATTTCAGGATGGTAACTCTAATTTGGGTTAAGACCTTATAATTTGCAGAATTTACGATTTGGTCCCTAAAGTTGTAAATTGTTCAATTGGGTCCCTGTTTAATCTCTGATTTTTATGATCTTTGAGCATGTTGTTTGAGTGATCATAACTAGGCTTAATGTGCATCTAGACAGGTTTAAAAAGAAAAAAAAGGGTCGTTAATCAAGGTTGACTTTCGGGTTGACTTTGGTTTTCCCCGTGTGACTTTCTTAATTCGGGTCAACCGTCTAGGCCGAGTTAAGGGGGTTACATTTGGTGGTATCAGAGCTGAGTTCTTGAGTAATTGGGAATGATGTGTGCATGATTGGAGTGTGTATGCTATGTATGCTTGATTGATTGAAAGCATGATGAGTGGTTTGTAATTTTGATGCAATTGAGTTGTATGCTGTGGTGAAACATGTTGTGGGTACCCATTGCCAAATCAAAGCTAATGTAATGATGTTGATTTTAAGTGAAATTGAGCTTGAGTACTTGGATTGCTTACCTTGCTGGACCTGACTTTGTTTATTTGCATTGTGATTGCATGGTTAGAGTATGGCACCACGTAGAGAGTTGAGAAGTAATGTGCGAGCTACAGCTCCGAATGAGAATGAGAATGCGGGAAGTGCGGTGTTACCTCCTCCTCCACCTGGTGGTGGTGGTGCTGAGGGTGAAAGAGCTGAAGCGGCAGCTGGTGCTAAGGTCGCTGGATCTGAAGCTGGTCAGGGGCAAGCTATGCCTGACATGACGATGTTGGTACAAGCTATTGCTGGTGCTTTTCGAGCGGCAGTAGCTGGAGCTCAAGGAGCTGGGCATCAGGGAGATGCTGGAGTGAGACTACCATTGGAGCGCTTACGCAGTCTAGGTGGGACTGAGTTCAGGGGTATGTCTGCTGAAGGTTCTGAATCCTGGATGGAGAGTACCAAAAGGATCTTGGGTCAGATGGGTTGCACTGATGTGCAAAAGCTGGGTTGTGTAGTATCTTTACTACAGGATGATGCTTATACGCGGTGGACGACCACTATAGCTGGGATGGCTGAAGCTGATATAACTTGGACATTCTTTCAGAATGTGTTCAAGAGGAGGTATCTTGGTGTAAGGTACCTGGATGAAAAGAAGCGAGAGTTCATGTCTCTTACCCAGGGGAGCATGACTGTGGCTGAGTATGAAGTTCAGTTTGTTAGACTCAGTCAATATGCACCTGAGCTGGTACCTGATGAGCGGGCGAGGTGCGAAAGATTCCGTTATGGTTTAGTGACGGATGTGAAGATGTATGTGCTGGCCACTGAGTATGATGATTTTGATGTGTTGGTGGGCCGAGCTAAGAATATTGAGATGAACTTGGGTTTATCTGCCAAGAGTGCTGGTTCAAGTGCTGGAAAGCGAGTAGCTGAGTATAGTTTCGGTGGTGGACGGAACAAGAGGGGACGTGACCAGAAGTATCAGTCCTCAGCTAAGAGAGGTGGTGGTGTACCTGCTCGGGGAGGCAATGCTAGAGCTGAACCGAGTACTTGTTGGATTTGTGGATCACGTGGTCATATGAAGCGTGATTGTCCTCGTGCTGTGAGGAAGGTGCAAGCTCCTGTTGCGGCAGCTGGTAACGGATGCTGGAATTGTGGATATGCGGATCACTTGAGGCGAGAGTGTCCTATGTTGGCCGGTGGCCAAGTGCGTGCTCCTGTTGTTGCTGCACCGCAGAGAGGTCGTGGGCGCGGCCGTGGTAATTTCCAACGGAGAGAGGAAGGTGGTCGTGGAGTGGCCCATGTTGTGGCTATTCAACCTGAAGGTGGAGGTCAAGCTAGGGTGTATGCTCAGCGGGAGGGAAGGAATGATACGGATGTGATTGCAGGTACTTTTACTTTGCAATCCTTGTCATTGCTTTCCTTGATAGATTCTGGATCTACGCATTCATATATTTTGCGTGAGCATGCTGAATTGCTTGGTTTACCTGTTGAGTCTTTGGATGTTGGAGTTCGTGTCACTAGTTCTTTTGGTGAGACTGTTGTGACTCGAAAGCTGTATAGTAGGTGTCCTTTGGTTGTTCAAGAACATGTTTTTCCTGTTGATCTTATGGAGTTGCCTTTCTATGGTTTTGATGTAATCTTTGGAATGGATTGGCTTGCTGAGCATCATGCTGTTGTGGATTGTGAAAATAAGCGAGTTTCGCTAAAGCTTGCGGATGATTATGAAGTTGTTGTGGTTGGTGAGAATGTGAAGTTTCTTGCCAATGTGGTGTCTACCTTGGAGGCGAGTAGGATGCTGAGGCAAGGTTGTGAAGCTTATCTAGCTTTTGTGATGAATCCTAGCTCTAAGGAGTTGCGTGTGCAAGATATCAGAGTTTTGAAGGAGTTTCCTGGTGTGTTTCTTGAGGAGTTGCCAGGCTTACCTCCTAATCGCGGGGTGGAGTTTGGAATTGAGCTGTATGAGAATACAACTCCTGTGTCCATTACCCCTTATAGAATGGCACCTAAGGAGCTGAAGGATCTGAAGACGCAGTTGCAAGAGTTGCTTGATCGTGGTTTCATTCGGCCAAGTGTGTCACCTTGGGGTGCACCGGTCTTGTTTGTGAAGAAGAAGGATGGCACTATGAGAATGTGCATTGATTATCGTCAGCTGAACAAGTTGACTATCAAGAATCGGTATCCTTTGCCGAGAATTGATGATCTCTTTGATCAATTTCGGGGAGCAGTTGTGTTCTCTAAGATTGACTTGAGGTCAGGGTATTACCAGTTGAAGGTAAAGGATGTGGATGTGCCTAAGACAGCTTTCAGGACAAGGTATGGGCATTATGAGTTCCTTGTGATGCCGTTTGGTCTGACAAATGCTCCTGCTGCTTTCATGGACATGATGAATCGTGTGTTTCATGAATACCTGGACAAGTTTGTTGTGGTGTTCATTGATGATATCCTCGTGTACTCGCGTACTGAGGAGGAGCATGAAGAGCATTTGAGGATTGTGTTGCAAGCTTTGTTGGAGAATCAGCTTTATGCTAAGTTGAGCAAGTGTGTGTTCTGGCTTAAGGAGGTGGTGTTTCTTGGGCATGTAGTTTCTGCTGAGGGGATTCGTGTTGATCCTCAGAAGATTAAGGCGGTGATGAATTGGAAGGTTCCTAAGTCTGTTCATGAGGTCTGTAGTTTCCTTGGTTTGGCGGGATACTACCGGAGGTTTGTGGATGGGTTTTCTAAGATTGCTGCACCTTTGACGAAGTTGTTGCAAAAGGATGTTAAGTATGAGTGGACGGAGGCGAGACAAAAGGCTTTTGAGAAGCTTAAGGCGGCTTTGACGCAAGCTCCTATCTTGGTTCAGCCTGAATCAGGGAAAGAGTTTGTGGTCTACAGTGATGCATCCTATGTTGGTTTGGGATGTGTGCTGATGCAAGAGGGTAAGGTGGTAGCTTATGCATCGCGGCAGATGAAGGTGCATGAGTGCAATTATCCTACGCATGATATTGAGTTGGCTGCGGTGGTTTTTGCTCTGAAGATCTGGAGACATTATCTGTATGGTGAGAAGTGTACTGTGTACACAGATCACAAGAGTTTGAGGTATTTGATGTCTCAGAAGGAGTTGAATCTTAGGCAGCGGCGTTGGTTGGAGTTGCTCAAGGATTATGATCTGACGATTGAGTACCATCCTGGAAAGGCTAATGTCGTAGCGGATGCCTTGAGTAGGAAGGTGGCTGTTGAGCTGAGGGATATGTTTGCCAGTTTGAGTATTTCGCGAGATGGTGGTCTTGTGGCTGAGTTGCAAGTGAAACCATCTTTGGTTCAGTTGATCAAAGAAAAGCAGTTGCTGGATGATTCCTTGGTGTCTCATGTTCAGGATATCGCGGAGGGTAGACCTTCGGATTTCTGTTTTAATGATGATGGAGTGTTGTGTTTTGGGAGTCGAATAGTAGTGCCCAATGATGATGAGTTGAGGCGTGCTATTCTGACTGAAGGTCATAGTAGTCCTTTTGCTATGCACCCTGGTAGTACTAAGATGTATCATGATCTTCGTGATGAGTACTATTGGGTGGGCTTGAAAAAGGATGTTGCAGAGTTTGTGAGCAAGTGCATGGTGTGTCAGCGAGTTAAAGCTGAGCATCAGGTTCCTTCAGGGTTGTTGCAACCGTTGAGAATTCCTGAGTGGAAGTGGGAAAGGGTTACCATGGATTTTGTATCTGGTTTACCCTTGTCTCCATCGAAGAAGAATTCGGTTTGGGTGATTGTGGATCGCCTGACAAAGTGTGCGCATTTCTTGCCTGTGCATACTACGTTTTCTTTGGATAGGCTTGCGGAACTGTACATTGCTGAGATTGTGCGGCTGCATGGTGTGCCTAAGTCGATTGTGTCGGATAGGGATCCGAGGTTCACATCGCGTTTCTGGCAGTGTTTGCATCAAGCTTTGGGTACAAGGTTGAATTTCAGTACATCTTATCATCCTCAGTCGGATGGTCAGTCAGAGCGTGTTATCCAGATTTTGGAGGATATGTTGAGGTGCTGTGTGATTGAGTTTCAGGGTTCTTGGGAGAAGCATTTGCCTTTGGTGGAGTTTGCTTATAACAATAGTTATCAGGCAAGTATTCAAATGGAACCTTATGAGGCTTTGTACGGGAGGAAGTGTAGGACTCCTCTTTGTTGGGCTGAAACGGGTCAGAAGTTGGTTTCGATGCCAGCTTTGTTGAAAGGAACCACCGAGAAGGTGAAGCTCATTTGTGAGCGGTTGAGGGCAGCCTCTGATCGGCAGAAGTCTTACGCGGATTTGAAGTGTAAGGAGATTGAGTATGCGGTGGGTGATCGTGTGTTCTTGAAGGTTTCGCCTTGGAAGAAGGTGATGAGGTTTGGCCGGAAGGGTAAGTTGAGCCCTAGGTACATTGGACCATATGAGGTGGTTGAGCGTGTGGGTCCTGTTGCGTATCGTTTGAGGTTACCACAAGAGTTGGAGAAGATTCATGATGTGTTTCATGTTTCAATGCTCCGGAAGTATAGATCTGATCCTTCACATGTGATGCCTGTGGAGGAAGTGGAATTGAATCCGGATCTGACCTACGATGAGGAACCGGTGAAGGTTCTGGATGCAGATAGCAAGGTTCTTCGTGGCAAGACCATCGAGTTGGTAAAGGTGCTGTGGAAGCATCGTGGTGTTGAGGAAGCCACGTGGGAGCGGAAGGATGACATGCTGAAGCAGTTTCCTTATCTCTTTCCTTCAGGTAAATTTCGAGGACGAAATTTCTTAAGGGGGGGGAGAGTTGTAACGCCCCGGTTTTGGGCTTGGAAGTTTGGGCGTTGACCGGTTTGGTCAAAGTGCTGTTCGAATATAAAAAGGTGAAATTAGGAAAGCCTAGTTCGGGTTGCATTAAAAATATGGAAAAATGTTCTAAAATCCTCTTTTAATATATATAAGTGAACTGTGAAATCAATTTTATAAAATGAGGTTTGGAAGGGTGACATTTTGGCTAGTGACCAAAATGTAATTTTTGAAAACTGCGTGACTGTTTTAGAAAGGATTGAAACTTTGAATCTTTAAGGAGCTATTTACCCAAAGGGAGTTTCTCCAGATTTTTCTAAGATATTTAATGTTTTAATTCTTATTTTTAAACAAAAGGAAAGTGGAGGGAAGTTATTTCTAACTAATTCTCCTAAAATCTCATTTTCTTTTCTCTCATTTTCTCTCAACCCAAACACCTTTTCTCCAGAGTTTTTCTTCTGATTTTGTCACTAAAATCTCTCTTTTCAATCCTCTTTGGATTCCTAATCATCTCATCAACAAAACCTCACCAATTGCTAATTGGATTTTCAAGATTTTGGTTCTAAAAGAGGAGAAACTCAAGTTTGGAGGTAAGAACGTCCTTCTCCTCTAAACTATCAGTTCTTTACTGAAATTCCTAAGTTCTCAATCCTTAATTGATGTTTTATAAGTGGTTTTAAAGTTGTGAAATGGATCTTGGCTTAAAATGCAAGATTTGATGATTTGTGATGAATTTTCGTTTGATCAGTTAAAGCAGTGATTTGAGGTGTGTTTTTGATGTTAAATGAATGTTAATTTGATAAGTAATTGAGTTTTAATTAATGCAATCCCGGATAGGTTGAATTTCCTAAGTTTAGCTTGTGATTCTTGGTTGTTTTTGGAATGATCTTGTGGATCTGATGTTGCTGGAGGTATAAGGATGTTGTTAGGTCCTTTTTAGATGTTAAAGGATGTTAAAGGATGTTTAGTTTTGATGGTTTATGGCTGGGCTTTGTTGAGGAGTTGTTTGGAAGCATTTTCGGTTGTGTTTGGTGGCCGAAAATGGAGTGTGGATGAGAGCAGCGGGTTTAGGTGCTTTCATTGAAGCTATTAATGCATGATGATGCATTAATCCTCTGCTTTGATGTGTTTAAAACAGGGGAGTCATCTTTGGATCCAAGTGGTGGTGATCCGGAAGCTTGATTTGTGTTTCGGCAAGAGGCGAAACGGAACCGGTGAGTGAAATTGGGTTTTCGGCTTGAAACCAATGTCTTGGGAGCTTAGTCTAAGTCTAAACAACTTTACTAAGCTCAAGTGTAAGTTTTCGGAAAAACTCTCTAGTGGTGGCCATGGTTTGGTTGTTATGCAATGTGGTTTATTGCATGTTTTAAATTCTGTTTTGAAAGCATGATTTAGCATGGTTATTGCTGATTTTGTAAGCCATATGTTGAAGGAAGCTCAAGGTAAGAGTTCCTTGTTTTTGAACATTGTTTAAATGTGGTTTGATGCTTAAAAATGCATGATGTTTATGGCTTGGTTAAATGCTTTAAAACAGTGGATTATTTGATGATAATGATGTATATTGGCAAGTGATGTTTTGAAAAAGGTTAAGGTCACTAAGGTGGTTAAAAGTCCTTGAGTGAGCCTTGTGGATTCTAAGAACTTCATGGTGGTTAAAAGTCCATGAGTGATTCTTGTTAAGGTCACTAAGGTGGTTAAAAGTCCTTGAGTGAGCCTTGTTACTTAAGAACATCAAGGTGGTTAAAAGTCCTTGGATGGTTCCTTTTAAGGACACAAAGGTGGTTAAAAGTCCTTGTGTGGTCCTTGCCATGGTGTTTAAAAGTCCATGGGCCAAGGTGTTTAAAAGTCCTTGGGGCCAAGGTGTTTAAAAGTCCTTGGGGTGAAACTTGTAAAGGACACAAAGGTGGTTAAAAGTCCTTGTGTGGTCCTTGGGAATTATAAGATCACAATGGTGTTTAAAAGTCCATGTGTGAGTCTTATGTTGATCTTGTTTTAAAAAGATGGAATTTATCACTTGTGGCCAATATGACATGTATTGATATGGAAGCATGTATTGCTTGTTTAAGAATGCTTGTAAGCATGTAAAAACGATGTTTTGAAGTATGGTTTATAAAGTGTTTTATAAATGCATTATTGAATGGTTTTAATGAGCATTCCTCACTAAGCTCTTGCTTACTCTCTATCTCTTTTCTTAAACCAATAATGCAGAGCATTAGAGTGCATTGAGGGCAGCAAGGAAGGCAAGCAATCAAGTGGGAATTAAGCTCAAGTATGGAAAGGTTTTCTTGTACACCTTTAGCTTTTGGCATTTGGCAATGGGGGACCAATATGGATGTATTGGGAGATGTTTTGAACTCCTTAAGTTTGCTTAATGTTGTTAATAATGCTGGATTTTGTAATTGGTCATTATGTGCTTGGTTTTGAAGGTTTAGTGCATGAATGGTTTGCTTGAGTAGGATGCATGCTTTAGAATTGGGGCTTTTCATATATGATGATGTTATGATGAATGGTTGATGCAAAAATACCTCTTGTATGTTGAATTTCTTGCTGATAAAGTTTGGTAGCAATCGGAGCATGATCGGTTGGTCAATTGTATGTTTAAGCAAGCAAATTTCTGCATTCTGTGCAGGCCGTTTCAGAACAGTGGCTACCGTTTCGGAACAGGTGCCTTGTAGTAACCCAGGCGTCCGAAACGAGAGACACCGTTTCGAAACGGGAAGCCTTCTGCCAGCCCTCGTTTCAGAACGCGTTGCGGAACGGCCCCGTGTTTCGAAACAGGCTCACCCTGTTTCGGAACAGCCGACCGTTGGGGGCTGACATTGGCAGTTAAATGTTTTGGAATGTTTGCGTTTTGGTCCTGAATCTTGTTTGTGCAATTGTATGTGCTTGGAATGTCCGTTTGAGCTGAAATTTGGCAGTGAAGCATGAAATCGGATTAATTTCAAGATGGTAACTCTAATTTGGGTTAAGACCTTATTATTTGCAGAATTTACGATTTGGTCCCTAAAGTTGTAAATTGTTCAATTGGGTCCCTGTTTGATCTCTGATGTTTATGATCTTTGAGCATGTTGTTTGAGTGATCATAACTAGGCTTAATGTGCATCTAGACAGGTTTAAAAAGAAAAAAAAGGGTCGTTAATCAAGGTTGACTTTCGGGTTGACTTTGGTTTTCCCCGTATGACTTTCTTAATTCGGGTCAACCGTCTAGGCCGGGTTAAGGGGGTTACAATTTTAGCAAGCAAAACTTAGGAATCCAAGCCTATTCTTGATTTGTTTGATAAAACCTCATTTATAACTTCAATTAACATCCAAAATACATTAGAAAACAACCTCAAAACATAGTCTAACCATCAAGAACGAAAATTATCAAGATTCCTCCAAAAACCTTGAGTTTTTATACAATTTCTTGTTTCTAACATTAAAGCAATTTAAGAATAATTAACAAAGGTTTGATAACTTGGGAATTTCAGTAAATAACTAATCATTAGAGGAGAAGGACAAAGCTTACCTCTAATGGTTGATTTCTCCTTGATTTGGGCAAGTTTTCTTGAAAATCCAATGTAGAAACAAGAGGTTTTGATGAGGAGAAGATTAGGAATCAAAATGGAATTAAAATCCAATCAAAAGGGATGAAAATCAGTATCCAATTGATGGAGAAAGAGTGTTTGGCTGAAAAGAATTTGAGAGAAAATAGGATGAGAGAAAATTGACGTAAAGTAGTTATAAAAAGTCAAAGGTATTTTCCTTTTAATTAATCTTTATTTTCCTTTAATTAAACATTAATAAAATCACCCAAATTAAGAAGAAATTTGATTAAAAACATTTTGGTAAAATTAGCTCCTTAAAGATTCAAAGTTTCAATCCTTTACAAAACAGTCACTATTTAACTTTTGCAAAAACTGCGATTTGGTCACTACACCAAAATGTAGCATTTCAAAACCTTATTTTTTAAAATTGATTTCACCATAATCATTCATATAATAAATGAGGATTTTTAGATATTTTTCCATAATTTTAAAGCATCCCGAACTTGGTGTTCTCTAAACCTCCCTTTAAGGTTCGAACCGTTCCCGATCGGTCTAATTCAAACTTTTAAACATCTAGGCCCAAATTTGAGGTTTTACAAGGAAGAGAAGTGTCGAATGTTCATTGCAGGGCTCAATGATGAACTATGCCCTATGTTTACTGTACTAAGCATTTTTTATTTTCAAGACCTCGTCAATAGAGTAAAGGCCACCAAAGCTGCACAGAAAGCTCAACAAGCTGGTGGGTCTGGAAAGTCTAAGAAGAAGTTCAGGGATGATTCTTGACCTCCGAGATGGAATAAGAAAAGGGAGATATCAAGGCCCCAAACATAATGTCTATCCAAGGGCCTCCCGTTCTGGAACCATTGAGAGGCCTCAATCTGTGATGCAGTCCTTTGCTACGGCAACGTCTGTTGATAGCACCGAGGGTTCAAAGTGAGGCAACCAACATCCAGTTTGTAATTATTGTCAGAATAGGCATCCATCGATTCAATATCGTAAGCAAACTGGAGCTTGTTACTACTATTGTTGCCTCTCCTACTCAATCCTTTCGAGGTAAAGGATTGAAGCAAGGATCCTCAAGAACTTATAGATGATCAAGTGGTCCGGGAAAAACATTCAATAAGAAAGATTCTAAAGCTCCTGCCCAGATGTATCATGTAAGGAGCAGGGAACAAGAGGACGAGCTTGATGTCATTGCAGGTACCATTGAGCTCTATTATTTACATCCTTTACATGCATTGATTGACCCTAGTTCTACTCGCTCTTTTATAAGCACCATTGTAGTTAAGAAGTATAATATGTCTTCCGTACAAATAAAATCGGGAATCTCTATAACCAATCCCTTAAGAGATTGTGTCACCGTAAGGGTAGTGTGCAAGAACTGCCCCTTATTGATCCAAGAGATTCCTTTTCTAGCCAATTTGTTGGCTTTATCGATCCATGAGTTTGAGGTCATCCTAGGTTTAGATTTACTTAGTGAGCATCAAGTCTGGGTAGATTGTTGTAAGAGGAAATTGTACCTTTGGGGTCTATGTAAGGAAAGTGTTGTATTGATGAATGCGAAGAACCCATCATTGTATGCTTTGATGTTGGAAACCAAAGGTGAATCTCAACTGTGAGACATTGACATTGTATATGAATTTCCTGATGTTTTCCCTGATGAACTTCTAGGATTGCCCCACACCTGTGAAGTGGAGTTTGGCATCGAGGTGCAATATGGGACTGCTCCAGTTTCCATTGCACCATATCGAATGGCAGCTGTGGAATTAAAAGAATTAAAGGCTTAGATCAAGAGTTGTTAAGCAAGGGTTTTATTCAACCGAGCTCTTCACCATGAGGAGCTCTGGTTCTCTTTGTTAAGAAGAAAGATTGTTCTATGTGATTGTGTATTGACTACCGACAGTTGAATAAAGTAACCATCAAGAATAAAAATTCATTGCATAGAATAGACGACATGTTCGATCAACTAAAGAATTCCTCTATGTTTTCCAATATCGATTTAAGGTCGGGGTATTATCAAATGAGAGTTAAAGAGTGTGATGTACTGAAGACCGCTTTCCGTACAAGATATGGACACTACAAATTCTTGGTGATGCCCTTTGGGTTAACCAATGCACTGACAGCCTTTATGGGTTTGATGAATCGGGTTTTTAGACCCTATCTTGATAAATTCGTTGTGGTTTTTATAGATGACATATTGATTTACTCCAAGAATGAAGCAAAACACCGAGATCATCTTCGTATCGTGCTTCATACCTTAAGAGAGAAGTAGTTGTACGCAGAGTTCTCTAAGTGTGAGTTTTGGCTCACCGAATTTGCCTTTCTGGGACATATTGTGTCAGCTTCGGGTATTCAAGTGGACCCGAAGAAAATCCAAGCTATTTTAGATTGGCACCCACCGAAGAATATTGGTGAAGTTAGAAGCTTCCTTGGGCTTGTTGGCTATTACAGAAGATTTGTGAAAGGATTTTCAATGATAGACACTCCTTTAACCAAGTTATTTAGGAAAGAAGCTCCTTTTGTTTGGACCGAGGATCAACAACGGAGTTTTGATCAATTGAAGAAAGTATTGACCCATGCACCAGTCCTAACCCAACCAGAGTCCGGAAAAGACTATATAGTCTACAGTTATGCATCGCACCTCGGGTTAGGATGTGTATTGATGCAAGAAGGCAAAGTCATCACATATGTTTCGAGACAACTTGAACCGCACGAAATGAATTATCCCACTCATGACCTAGAATTTGATGCAGTTTTCTTTGCATTGAAAATCTTGATACGTTACCTCTACGGAGAAAAATGTTATCTCTTCACCGATCATAAAAGCCTTAAGTACCTATTGACTCAAAAGGAGTTGAACCTTTGGCAACGGAGGTGGATGGAACTCCTTAATGATTACGATCTTGTCATTGATTACCATCCAGACAAGGCCAACGTTGTAGCTAATGCACTCAGCCGCAAACCTTTGTCTGGTATGCATTGACAGTGAATATGGAGTTATATTTATTATGTGGTACATTAACTCATTTTAATATCGCTATGTTGTAGCCCCTCGAGCAATTGACGCTCACTTCTAACTTCGGAAGCATTGTTTTCTTGTATCTGAACGTCAAGTTCAGTCTACCATCATTTCGCGAATCAAGGATTTGCAAGATCAAGATTCTGAGCTTCAAATCATTTTCTCTAAGCTATCGAACAATCCTGACTTCTAAATAATTCTAAAGGACTCTTATGTTTTCATGACCGGGTCTGTGTACCTAATGATAAATCTCTTCGTACGGATATTCTTTTCGAAGCTCATTCAAGTTCTTTTTTCGTTCACCCCAGGTCTGTGAAGATGCATAAGGATCTACGTGAACTCTATTAGTGACCAGGCATGAAGCAGGCCATAGTTGATTACATTTCCAAATGTCTCACGTGCCAACATGTTAAGGCAAAACATTGTGCTCCTACCGGATTATTGCAGGCTATCGATCCACCGAAATGGAAGTGGGAAAGGGTCACTATGTATTTTTTTAGTGGTATACCATTAACTCCCGTGAAGCATGATGCCATATAGGTCATTGTAGATCGTTTCACGAAGTCAGATCATTTCATACCGGTCAGAATGGACTACGATCTTCCTAAATTAGCTTACTTGTATATAAAGAAGTGATCCAACTCTACGGAGTACCTAAGTGTATTATCTCCAATCGAGATCCCCGATTTGCATCTCAGTTTTGGAGAACCTTACAAGGAGCTCTAGGCACTAGAGTTAATCTTAGCACAGCTTTTCACCCTCAATTTGATGGCTAGTCAGAAAGGGTAATCCAAGTAATTATCGAAAAGCTCCTTCATTGAAACCTTAGAAATTTGCATTGTTATTGAATCTTCCTATACAGATCTTGGAAGATATGCTTCATGCATGCATCATAGACTTTGGTGGAACTTGGGAGAAATCGCTACCCCTTGTTGAATTGCCTACAATAATAGTTACCATGCATCAATTCAATGGCCCCGTATGAAGCATTGTATGGTAGGCGGTGTAGAACTCCATTATGTTGGTCGGAGCTTGGTGAGAGCAAGATGTTAGGCCCTGACTTGCTTCAAGAAACCAAAGAACAGGTTGCCATCATTCATGATCGTTTAAAGGATGCATTTGATTGACAAAAGGCTTATGATGATCCCAAGAGAAGAGATATCAAGTATGAAATTGATGAAAAAGCCTTGCTCAATGTATCACCGTGGAAAAAGGTTTTAAGGTTTGGCAAGAAGGGAAAAGTGAGTCTTCGATTCATTGGACCTTTTGAAGACATTGAAAGAGTTGGCTCTGTGGCATATCGACTGTTGTTGCCCTCTGAATTGAGTAAAATCCATGATGTTTTTCATGTATCGATGCTTCGGAAGTATCGTTCTAATCCTTCACACATTGTGGAACCTGAATCTGTAGAAATCCAGCAAAATTTGTCTAACGAGGAGAACCAGTTCAAATTCTAGCAAGAGAAGTCAAGAGGCTTCACAAAAAAACTGTACAATTAGTTAAAGTGCTCTAGAGGAGCCACACCGTTGATGAAGCCACTTGGAAACCTGAAGAGACCATGAAACAGCAATATGCACGCCTCTTCGGTTCAGGTAAAAATTCAAGGACAATTTTTTTCTTAAGGGGGAAAGTTGTAACACCCCAAAATCTGGTCTAGTCGGAATTGGGTTCTAGTGATCTGAAATTTCACATCGGTAAAGTCTAAACATAGCCTCGGCTAGTTAAATATTGTTTGTGGACCCTAACCCAGTTAAAATATTGAAAATGGACTTTATTGAATAGCATCGGAAACAATTTAGTTACTAACTTGTAGCCGTTGGAAAGTTTGAGAGAAAAACTTAAAGGTATTGAGAATTGAGGGACTAATATTGCGATTAGCCCCTCTTCCTTTATAATTTCCACACGTGGAATCACCGGGAGAGCTTCCTTCATTTGAAGGAAAGCCATTTTAATTAAAAGCTATCGATATACCTAAAAAAAAGCATACCCGATTACAAAAATAAACAAGCACAATCCTTACATCATCTTCTTCTTCTTGGAAGCACACACCTCCATTGAAGCTAGGGTTCAAGTTTAGTTTTTCTTCAAGTTATTGTTATCGAACGGTTGCTATCGCTCGGGTAAGCAATAATCCTTATACAATCGTTGAAGTCTATGGAAGTGTCAATCTTAATCTCAAGCTAGGGTTTTAGCCATCCATGGATAATTCATCGTTGATGCTTATATTGAATTTGGATATCGACTTTGATATCGTTGTATTGATTTCGATATCGTATCATCGATCTTAATAGTCTCCCTATTGATTTCCTAGCTCAAGACAATGAAAAGAAGCATCCATTAAATTCACCAAGGGCTAGGAACAAGGGAGTTGTCATCCGAGATTCGTAGGAGCATCGTATTAGTAAGGTGAGTGTAGTTGGAGTCTCGAGATTAGGTGAGGAGCCTTCCCGGATCTTTTATTGTATCTTTCGATCATATCGTTAACAGTATCATTGAAGAAGTTGCATTGGATTGTTAATTGAATTCATTGGTAAGTGTCGGTAAGTTGTTATTGAGTATCGGACATAGTTATTGGAATCGCTATTACGCATTGTCATCGATATGATTAGTGTTATTTAAATATAGTAAAGAAATCATCGGATATTGATAATGACGAAAATAATATGTTAAACATTGAATATTGATGCATAGTATTGACATTGATGAGCATGAGGACACATATATAATACTTGCTACATTGTTGTTCATATTGTTTATGACTACCTTATTAGGCAATGTATGCCTAACGTATCTCATCTCATGCATTTCAGGTTGAAAGATCGTATGGTTGAAGATCGGTTTGTTAAGGCAGGACAAGTCACTACAAGCCCTAGAGTAATGTATTTTGACCTTATGAACTCCTAGGAAGGTGGCAAAGTAGTCGAACTAGTCGTTTATGTCCATTTTGATATCTTTGTGAGATGACTATGTTGTAATGTGGTTGATGGCCCTAAATGACCTTTTGTTTTGGCTTAAAGTGGTCTAAAGTTTAATATTTAGCTCATAAAGATCAAAACATAGTAAACGTATTCGTATGGTCATGAAATTTGGCATGCTAGTAGTTTATATCATGGAAATGTTGTGTGTAAGGTTTCATTGTATTTGAACATCGATACCAGCAAAAATCTGTCATTACATGTCAGACTATATCGATACGGGTGATGGCGTATCGATACGGTTAAGCAAAATTGGACTCTAAGAACAGGGCGTATCAATACGGTTTGAGGTCGTATCGAAGCATTTTGCTACTGGGATTCATTGTTTCAATATGGGTCTATATCGTATCGAAAGGAGTCAAAGTTAAAAGAAGTCAACTCGTATCGATACAGGGTTGCCCGTATCGATACGGTCTAAAGGGGGAAGCAACATGGGTTGGCCATCGTACACCGTTTCGAAGCAGCCCTAAGGTGTTTCGATACAAGGTTAGTTAAGTTAGTTAAAGGCATAATTTGACAGTTTGCAATGTTCACATATTAGTCACTGAATTATGATTGCATGAGTAAATGAACTCCAAATTATATGAAATTTTATAGGCTTGTTAATTTTGTAGTGAATTTCAATTTAATATAATCAATTGCATTGAAGGACCCCTAATTTATTGAATTTAAATTTTGGTCCCTAAAACTTGTAATAGTTAAGAATTAGCCCTAATCGATTAATTATTAAATATAACAAGATTTGTATACATGAAATTTTCAATTTTCATGTATAACAAGTAAAAGTATCAAATATAACAAAACTCATATCTATAAAAAATTTGAATTTTCAGATATCAGATAATCGGATATCTGATTCTTGTAACACCCGTGTTTTGGGGTTAGGAGTTAGTCGGGTTAGTAGTCCGAGTCGGTAGAGTTAAATTAAATCAATTTGACCTTGACTTGAGTTAATTGAGTTTTAATTATCTAGGAGGGACCAAGTTGGTAATTTAACCCAAAATGAATTAAAAAGGATGACCACTTTTGAAGGTTAAAAAGAAAGGAAAATAAAATGGTCTTCTCTCCTCCCCATCTCCCCACCCAATGTTAAACCTGTAACACCCCAATTTTGGGCTTAGAATTTTTGGGTTTGAACCGGACCGGTCGAATTTTCGGTTCGAATATAAAAGGTGGTTTTAAGGAAAATCTAGTTCGGGATGCATTAAAAATATGGAAAAATATCTAAAAATCCTCTTTTAATATATATAAGAGAGTGGTGAAATCAATTTTACAAAATGAGGTTTAGAAATATGATATTTTGAGTTAGTGACTAAAATGTAATTTTTGAAAAGTTGGTGACTGTTTTAAAAGGATTGAAACTTTGAATCTTTAAGGAGCTAATTTACCCAAGGGAGAATTTCTCCATATTTTTCTAGATTTTTAAAGACTCATTTAATGTTTAATTAATGAAAAGAAAAGAGGGAAAAAGATATTTTTAGTTTCATAACTAACTTTTACCAAAATTTTTCTATTTCATTTTCTCTCAAAATTCCCTCAGCCAAACACATTTCCACATCAATTTTTCCTTTGATTTTCACACCTAAAGTTGAGATTTTAATTCCTAAATGATTCCTAATCATTTCTACATCAAATCCTCATCATTTGCTTAATGAATTTTCAAGGATTTTAGCTCTAAACAAGGAGAAATCCACATTTAGAGGTATGAACATCCTTCTCCTCTAAATACTCAGTTCTTCACTAAAATTCCCAAGTTCTCAATCCTTAAATTAAGTTTTATTAAAGGTTTTGATGTTGTGATCTTGATTTTGGCTTAAAATGCAAGATTTGGATTTAATTTTGAAGAAATTCGTAATAAATGATTGGGCTCTGTTTTGAGATGTCTTTTTGATGTATTTTGGATGTCTAAATGATGTGTGATTGAGGTTTAATCAATGCAATCCCGAATAGGTTGATTTTCCTAAGTTTTTACTTGTGAAAATGGTAGTTTTTGGGGTGATCTTGGTGTTTTGTTAATGTTGGAGGTATAAGGACGTGTTTGGGATCATTTTGGGTGTTAATTGATGTTTAAAAATGATTAGAAGTGATGGATCTTGGCTGGGTTAAGTTTTGGAAGTGTTTGGATGTAATTTCGGTTGTGTTTGGTAGCCGAAATGTTGGGTTTATGAAGAGCAGCGAGTTTAGGTGTGTTGCTGGTATTTTTAATGCATAATGATGCATTAATCCTCTGTTGTTATGTGCTTGAAACAGGGGAGAGTGATCCGTGAGCAATAAAGGTGGCGTTAAAGGTTTCGGATGCTTGGAAGGCTTGTTGGTTAGCCTAGTTTTGTGTATCGGTGAGTGAAGTTGGGTTTTCAGCTTTGAAACTAATGTTTGAAGGTTTTGGGAGCTTAGTTTAAGTCTAAACAACTTAGCTAAGCTCAAGAGTAAGTAAATGGAATTTCTCTCTTGGTTTGTATTATGAATTGGTTTTTAATGCACTTGTGATTGTTGGATGCAATGCATGTGATTTGCATGTTTAAATTCTGTTTTGAAAGCATATTTTAGCATGGTTTAATGCTGGTTTTGAAAGTAATGTGTGAAGGATGCTCAAGGTAAGAGATCCTTGGTTTTGTACATTGGAATTGTGGAATTGATGCATGGTGTTGCATGTTGTTTAATGGCTTTGTTTAATGCTTTAAAAACAGTGAAGTGATGATGGTAATTGGTGGTTTTGACATTTTGGTTATGCTTGTAAAAACAATGGATTAATGTGGTAAAATGGTTATATTCGCAAGTGATGTAAGTGGTTCTTGGTTACTTTTATCGGATATAGTTAGCCGGCTATAGGATTGGGTGCACCGTGAATTGAGTCGCCTTGGATGTCGAGGGGGTTGTAATTGTACCGTAAACTCCATCCTAGAATCCTAGCGATTAAGGAAATTGGTGTCACCACGATGGAGGATGGCTCTCGTGGGTGGGCTTTGTTTAGTGCCACCACGATGGAGGATGGCTCTCGTGGTGGGCTTGGTTAAGTGCCACCACGATGGAGGATAGCTCTCGTGGGTGAACCTTGTTAAGTCATCACGATGGAGGGTGGCTCTCGTGGGTGGACTTTGTTAAGCGTCACAACGGTGGAGGGTTGCTCCCATGTGTGAGCTTGGTTAAGGTGATTACAATGGTTGTGGTAGCTTCCATGTGTAAGCCTTGGGATGTGTCCCGACTCTCGCTAGTGTGTTATACAACTTCCGATGAGTGATGTTGAGGGGTTGTGATTGTACCGTTAAACTCCATCACAGGTGTTGAGGGGGTTGTGATTGTACCGGTAAACTCCACCTTGTGTTGTTCGGTTGTGTGTATGGAGCGTGTGGGACAACGCTTGTAATCCGTGTATCCGATTGTGTCTTGTGTTATGATGGTTTGTGAATTATCACTTGGAAGCCAATATAGTGTTCTTGGGTGTAATGAAGCATGAGATGCTTGAAATGATGCAAGGTTGCATGGAAAGTGTGTAATGTTCCAAGAATGCATGTATTACTTGTTAAGCTTATACAAGTGTTTATCTTATATTGAAAATGGTGCATATGTGCATGTGAATCTCTTTAGTGCATTAAAGTCTTGTGAAGGCTTGTTTTTAAAGGCATGTAATGCAAATGTTGATTTTGTGGTTCATGTATTGCATTTGTTTAATGCATGAGTTAGATTGAAGGAGAAAGTGGTTTTCAAAGGTTTCTTGTTTTGAGATGATTTTCAAGAATGAGAAAAGTATAATGTGAAGTGGAAGTGTTTTCCAAGGAATTTGTATTTAACTTTGCATATGATGTTCATGCATGGAAAGGTTAAATTGATGGTTTTGCAAAGATGTGCTTTGAAGTGAGTTACTTAGCTTTTCTAAGCTAAGGGTTGGTTTTCATGATTGAGCAATGCATGATTTAAAGCATGTTGTTTAAAAAGGGTTTTCAAACACTACTTTTGTTTATCGAAATGTGTTTACTTTTTAAAGAGGTTTTATGACTCGCTACATTGATGGTGTTTTGGTTTTGAGCATTCCTCACTAAGCATTATGTGCTTACGCTCCTTTTTGTCCATCAATGCAGATATTTTAAGTTGGGACAGCAAGAAGCAAGGGATTCAAGGAGAGCTCCACTTGAGAAGTATGTCTCGGTTAATAGCTATAGATAATAAAGGCAATGGGGGGAGAGTCTTTTATATTGATGTATAATGAGATTGTGTATGTTGGACAAGTTTGGTTTACGATTTTGAACTATGTGGTTTAACGCTTGCAACGTTTGAATCCTCTTATTCATAAGTCGTTGTGCTATGCTTCTTGTAATAAAAGCATGATTAAGTGTTGGATGTGTTGAATGAGTTGGTGCACCTAGGAGTTGTTTTGTATCTAGATTTTAATGCAATTTGGTAGCTATGATGCTTGTCATATTGTTGCTTTGTTGAGGATTGATTTGGAGCATGTTCGATGGGGTTTAGATGTGTTAAAACATGCCTATCTGCTGTTTCTGGGTAGGGTGTTTCGAAACACCCTTGCCTGTTTCGAAACAGGTGCCTGATTTGGCTTGGGTGTTTCGAAACGGGTAGAGGTGTTTCGAAACACTTTGGCTACTGCCAAGGGTGTTTCGGAACGACCTAGACCCGTTTCGAAACACTTGACCGTTGGGCACTGATTTGAATGGTTTTGAGGTTTGCAAGCTTTACGTTTTAGTCTTGTTTTTTGTATATGCAATTGATTGAGTTTGAGATGAAATTTTGCAGAGAGGTATGAAACATGACTAATTTCATAATGGTAACTTAAAAAATTTTAAAGTCCTCTTAATTTCCATAATTTACAAATTGGACCCTAAATTCGTATTTTGTGCAATTGGGTCCCTTATTGTTTTCCGATTGCAGTGATTTTTGAGTATGCCTATCGCAAGAGTATGCCTAGGTTTAATGTGCATCTAGACAAGTTTAAAAAGAAAAAAAAGGGTCGTTAATCAGGGTTGACTTTCGGGTTGACTTTGGTTTTCCCCGTGTAATCTTCGTAGTTCGGGTCAACCGTCTAGGCCGGGCTAAGGGGGTTACAAAACCCATTTCAAAACCTCTCCCAAAGTCTCATCTACTATTCCATTAATTTAATCCTTCATCACAAGGTCATTTTCAAAGGTAATAACATTTTCCCACTATCCTCTTCATTTCCTATCTATTCATGGTTATAGATTTTAAAACTACCCACTTTTGAAAAGTTAGGGTTTAATGAAAGTTAAGGTTTTTATGGAGTTTTTCATCTTGTCTTGAAATGTTAGGTTGGGTTTTGATTTAACCACCTTATAATGCTTAAGATATGTTAAAATGGTTAGGTTTGGGTGAAAACCCGAAATGGGTTCTGGAGGCAAATTTCAAAGTGTCAAAAACTTGATTTTTGGTGAGTTTTAGGGTAAAATTGAAGGGCTGATGGTTTAGGTATGTTACGAAGGCTTTTTGGGATCATTTGGATGTTTGAAAATGGGATTTTCATCTAGGGTTTGAAGGAGCACGAAATTGGGAATTTTGGGGGATTAATTTGATTGGAAAATTTGTTGAAGTTGGTTTGAGCTTAAGAGTTGAGTGTTGACTGAGTTTTAGCATTGATTGGGAATAATGGATGTGTTTTTGATTGGCTAGAAGCAAGAGGAGACGTTGAAGAAGCATTGGGATCGAATCTGGGCTTGTAGGAGGCTTTCTTTGGTTGCCAAGGAAGGGTGGTGAGTGACTTTAAACGTGTTTTAAAGTTTGGTTCAAGTGTCTGTAGTGTATGAGTTGAAATGTGCTTGGTAGGCCATTTCTATGTAGAGTTAAATTTGTAACTTAGCTCTTGATTTCCATTAAATGCCATTTGTACTTGCCTATCTATGCTTTTGTGAAATGTGGGTTGACTTGACTTGCACTTGGGTACCATGATATGTGTACGTGATGAGGATGAGATATGATTGATGGATATGTGATGTGGTAAATGAAAATTGACACTAATTAACTTACCGGGTGTAAATGATCGATCATTAGGATTAGTGTGCACACAAATTGAGTCAAAACGTACGTGGCCTTGATGGCGTTAAGTCATCAAGGAGGAGTACGGTGATGTTATATTCCACCAGAAGATTATATATATTCTACGGGATGATGAGTGGAATCCCATCCATAGGGCATGTGGTGATGAGTGGAATCCCGCCCATGCAAGGTCCGGTGATGAGTGTAATCCCACCGAGGTAATGTGATTGTTGAGATTAAATTCGCACATTCGCAGCTCTTAGCCGAACTTCAAACTACAGTTTCAGTACCGATAGGGTTTTGTGTTTCAAAAATCAGATAGTGGTCCCAGAGGACAGTGACTTGAGACGTACGATCTTGACGGAAGCCCACAGAAGTCCGTTTGTTATGCATCCTGGAAGTAAGAAGATGTATCGTGATTTGAAGAACGGGTACTTTTGGGTTGGCTTGAAGAGAGATGTAGCCTACTTTTTTAGTAAGTGTTTAGTGTGTCAGAGAGTGAAGGCGGAACATCAGGTTCCCTCAGGTTTGTTACAGCCGTTGAGAATCCTGGAATGGAAATAGGAGAATATAACCATAGACTTTGTTTCGGGTTTGTCTTTGACTCCTACGAAGAAGAACTCAGTGTGGGTTATTGTGGATCGTTTTACAAAGTGTGCTCACTTCTTGGCAGTCAATACTACTTACTCTTTAGATAGATTGGCCGATTTCTACATTGGTGAGATTGTTAGACTGCATGGTGTGCCGAAGTCCATTGTGTCAGATAGAGATCCGCGATTTACATCTCGATATTGGGAGTGTCTGCATACAGCTTTCGGTACCCGTTTGAACTTCAGCACGTCTTATCATCCTCAGTCAAATGGTCAGTCGGAGAGAGTTATTCAAATCTTAGAGGATATGTTGCGTTGTTGCATCATTGACTTTCAGGGCACGTGGGAGAAGCACTTGCCTCTAGTTGAGTTTGCTTACAATAATAGCTTCCAGTCGAGCATTCAGATGGCTCCGTATGAGGCCTTGTATGACCGGAAATGTAGAACTCCAGTTTGTTGGGCCGAAGTGGGACAGAATTCGTTACCTATGCCGGACTTGCTCAAGGGGATAACTGACAAAAAAAATTGATATGTGATCGATTGAAGGCTGCTTCGGATAGGCAGAAGTCTATGCCGATTTGAAGAGGAAGGAAGTTGAATTCTCAGTGGGTGAGAAGGTGTTCTTGAAAGTGTCTCCATGGAAGAAAGTAATGAGATTTGGCTGAAAAGGGAAGTTGAGTCCAAGGTACATAGGACCGTATGAGATTGTGAAGAGGGTTGGTCTGGTTGCTTATCAGTTTCATTTGCCATCCGAGCTAGAGAAGATACACGACGTATTCCATGTTTCCATGCTCCGTAAGTATAGGTCTGATCCATCACATATTATGCCCGTAGATGAGATTGAATTGAATCCGAATTTGACTTGTGAGGAAGAACCAGTCGAGATACTAGTTCTGACAGTAAGCTGTTGCGGGGTAGATCGATTGAGTTAGTAAAAGTGCGGTGGCAACGCCGAGGTGTGGACGAGGCCACTTGGGAGAGGAAGGAGGATATGGAAAGGCAGTTTGCGTATCTCTTTCAGTCAGGTAATTTCGGGGACGAAATTCCTTAAGTGAGAGAGAGTTGTAACACCCGTGTTTTGGGGTTAGGAGTTAGTCGGGTTAGTGGACCGAGTCGGTAGAGTTAAATTAAATCAATTTGACCTTGACTTGAGTTAATTGAGTTTTAATTATCTAGGAGGGACCAAGTTGGTAATTTAACCCAAAATGAATTAAAAAGGATGACCGCTTTTGAAAGTTAAAAAGAAAGGAAAATAAAATGGTCTTCTCTCCTCCCCATCTCCCCACCCAACGTTAAACCCATTTCATAACCTCTCCCAAAGTCTCATCTACTATTCCATTAATTTCCACCTTCATCACAAGGTCATTTTCAAAGGTAATAACATTTTCCCACTCTCCTCTTCATTTCCTATCTATTCATGGTTATAGATTTTAAAACTACCCACTTTTGAAAAGTTAGGGTTTAATGAAAGTTAAGGTTTTTATGGAGTTTTTCATCTTGTCTTGAAATGTTAGGTTGGGTTTTGATTTAACCACCTTAGAATGCTTAAGATATGTTAAAATGGTTAGGTTTGGGTGAAAACCCAAAATGGGTTCTGGAGGCAAATTTCAAAGTGTCAAAAACTTGATTTTTGGTGAGTTTTAGGGTAAGTTTGAAGGGCTGATGGTTTAGGTATGTTAGAAAGGTGTTTTTGGATCATTTGGGTGTCGTTTGGATGTTTGAAAATGGGATTTTCAACTAGGGTTTGAAGGAGCACGAAATTGGGCATTTTGGGGGATAAATTTGATTGGAAAATTTGTTGAAGTTGGTTTGAGCTTAAGAGTTGAGTGTTGACTGAGTTTAAGCATTGATTGGGAATAATGGATGTGTTTTTGATTGGCTAGAAGCAAGAGGAGACGTTGAAGAAGCATTGGGATCGAATCTGGGCTTGTAGGTAGACCTGGCAAACTTGACCCGAGACCCGAACCGAATTACCCGAATCGAAACCCGATTTTGACCCGAACATGATGATTCGAAGTTGACCCGAAACCCGAACCGAACCGAAATTTTTTGTTGAACCGAAATGGACCCGAACCGAAATAGACCCGAACCGAATAGACCCGAACCGAATGGACCCGAATCGAATGCTACCCGAAGCGAAAGCTGAACCGAATATTAACCCGATTTTAACCCGATTTTGACCCGATTTTAACCCGAATATCTATTGTTAACAATATAATAAATAATATAATGAAGTATAGAAATTTGAGATCTTAGTGACCAATTTTATTATTTCATCATAAAATATAGTATAAAATTGAAATTGTAGACTAAATTGACAATTTGGAAGTGGAGAAATTTGAGAGTCCAATGATCCATTTTGTAATTATACCATATAAATAAATAAGGGTCAATTTTAGCTAAAAATTAAATCTTTGAAATTAAAATGAACGAAAATATCAATATATTAAATTAATAGACTAAATTACAAAGATTAGTCAATTTCAACTAAAAGTAAATTTTTAGAGACTAAATATCACTACGGGGAGGAGATTTCTATATCTGAAGTCTAAACCGTGGGAATACTTGTGACTAAATTAAATTAAACTAAAACTTAAAGTTGACTAAAATGTAACATTTTAAATGCAACATGACCTAAAAAGTAATTAATCTCTAGCTTAAAAAATTGGTGGCTTATTTCCCTCCAAAATTTTGTCTTTTCTCTCTCTATTTTTTCCAATTGTCTTTTTCTTTTTTTCAATCTAGCTTAAAAAATTGGTGGCTTATTTCCCTCCAAAATTTTGTTTTTTCCCTCTCTATTTTTACCACTTGTCTTTCTATTTTTCTTGTTTTAATTGAGTTTCAATTTAGATTAATTTAATTGAAATTTCACATTTAGTTTTAAAATTATTTTAATTATGTCCGTGATTTATGCTTTTAGATTTTAGTTAATTCAATTAGATCTTAAGTTTAATAAATTAATTCATTTCAGACATTATTATTATTATTGTTATTATTATTATTATTATTATTATTATTATAAACTTTGATTCAATATAATTATACAAAAATATTTATATGGATACATGAAGCTTTGATTTAAATATTTAATCAAATTCAAATGCATAGATTGACAAGTTGAATTAGAATTAATCTCATACACCAATAACTCTAAACTAAACCATAAATACTAAACCTCAAACCTTTAACCCAACTCAAATGAAATTGACCCGAAAATTTAAATGTTGACCCGACCCGAAATTGACCCGAAATTGACTCGATTTTAACCCGAACCGAAAGCGACCCGAATGACCCGATTTTGACCCGAACCGAAAGCGACCGATCCGACATTGACCCGACTCGAAAACAACCGTCCGATTTTGACCCAATCCAATACCCGAACCGAATCCGACTCATCACAGACCCGAATTAGACCTGAACCCGAACCGAACCGACCCGAACCAAATCTAAACCGAATCTAGATAGACCCGAAATGACCCGAACCGAAATGACCCGAACCGAACCCGAACCGAATGACCCGATTGCCACCTCTACTTGTAGGAGGCTTGCTTTGGTTGCTAAGGAAGGGTGGTGAGTGACTTTAAATGTGTTTTAAAGTTTGGTTCAAGTGTGTGTAGTGTATGAGTTGAAATGCGCTTGGTAAGCCATTTCTAGGTAGAGTTAATTGGTAACTTAGCTCTTGATTTCCATTAAATGCCACTTGTACTTGCATATCTATGCTCTTGTGAAATGTGGGTAGACTTGCACTTGTGTACCATGATATGTGTATGTGATGAGCATGAGATATGATTGAGGGATATGTGATGTGGTAAATGAAAATTGGCACTAATTAACTTACCGGCTATAAATGATCGATCATTAGGATTAGTGTGCACACAAATTGAGTCAAAACGTACGTGGCCTTGATGGCGTTAAGTCATCAAGGAGGAGTATGGTGATGTAATATTCCACCGAAAGCTTATATATATATTCTACGGGATTATGAGTGGAATCTCATCCGTAGGGCATGTGGTGATGAGTGGAATCCCGCCCATGCAAGGTCCGGTGATGAGTGTAATCCCAGCGAGGTAATGTGATTGTTGAGATTAAATCTGCACATCCGGGCAATCTAATAGTGGCCAATTGAACTTGTTCTTATACTTGTGATGCACGACATTGATATTTGATGTTTGAGCTTAGTATGAGGTAAGATGCCATATTATGACTCTTGAAAGACTAGCTAGGTCTACTTGATATTTTGCCTATGTATGTGAGTTTTAAGGATTGCATGCTTGGACCCTGCATTGTTGATGTTTTCAATTTTAGAGCATCCTCACTAAGATTATAGCTTACGCTCTCATTTTCAACAATGCAGATCATTAGTGTGGTGTTAGCTCGGAGCAAGGCAAGAAGGGCTTTCCAAGTTTTTGTTGCTCAAGTACGGTTAATAATTATGTACTAGCTTAGCAATGTGGCAAGGGTGTGTTTGAATGAGCTTTGTATGACTCACGTATGCGTTTGATGCTTATAATGTAATGCCCCGGTTTTGGGCTTAGAAGTTTGGGCGTTGACCGGTTTGGTCAAAGTGCTGTTCGAATCTAAAAAGGTAAAATTAGGAAAGCCTAGTTCGGGTTGCATTAACTCACTTTTCTCTCAATTCTATTTTCTCTCATTTTCTCTCAAGCCAAACATATTTCCTCCAGAGTTTCTCTTCAGATTTTGTCACCTAAATCTATCTTTTCAAGTCTCTTTTGATTGCTAATCATCTCTACAACAAAACCTCTCAATTTGCTATTTGGATTTTCAAGATTTTGGTTCCAAAAAGGGAGAAAGCTCAAGTTTGGAGGTAAGAACGTCCTTCTCCTCTAAACTATCAGTTCTTTACTGAAATTCCTAAGTTCTCAATCCTTAATTGTTGTTTTATAAATGGCTTTTAAGTTGTAAAGTGAATCTTGGCTTAAAATGCAAGATTTGGTGATTTTTGATGAATTTTCGTTTGATCTGTTAAATTAGTGATTTGAGATGTGTTTTTGATGATTAATGAACATTAACTTGATATGGAATTGAGTTCTGATCAATGCAATCTCGGATAGGTTGAGTTTCCTAAGTTTAGCTTATGATTCTAGGTTGTTTTTGGTGTGATCTTGTGGATCTGATGTTGCTGGAGGTATAAGGATGTTGTTAGGCTCTTTTTAGATGTTATTTGGTGTTAAAGGATGTTTAGTTTTGATGGTTTGTGGCTGGGCTTTGTTGAGAAGTGGTTTGGATGCATTTTCGGTTGTGTTTGGTGGCCGAAAATGGAGGTTGGATGAGAGCAGTGAGTTTAGGTGCTTTCATTGAAGCTATTAATGCATGATGATGCATTAATCCTCTGCTTTGATGTGTTTAAAACAGGGGAGTCATCTTTGGATCCAAGAGTTGGTGATCCGGAGGCTTGAATTGGTGCTTCGGCAAGAGGCGAAGTGGAATCGGTGAGTGAAAATGGGTTTTCAGCTTTGAAACCAATGTCTTGGGAGCTTAGTTTAAGTCTAAACAACTTTACTAAGCTCAAGTGTAAGTTTTCGGAAAAACTCTCTAGTGGTGGCCATGGTTTTGTTGTTATGCAATGTGGTTGATTGCATGTTTTAAATCCTGTTTTGAAAGCATGATTTAGCATGGTAAATGCTGTTTTTGTAAGCCATATGTTGAAGGAAGCTCAAGGTAAGAGTTCCTTGTTTATGAACATTGATTAAATGTGGTTTGATGCTTTAAATTGCATGATGTATATGGCTTGGTTTAATGCTTTAAAACAGTGGATTATATGATGATAATAATGTATATTGGCAAGTGATGTTTTGAAAAAGGTTAAGGTCACTAAGGTGGTTAAAAGTCCTTGAGTGAACCTTGTGGTTTCTAAGAACTTCATGGTGGTTAAAAGTCCATGATGATTCTTGTTAAGGTCACTAAGGTGGTTAAAAGTCCTTGAGTGAGCCTTGTTACTTAAGAACATCAAGGTGGTTAAAAGTCCTTGGATGGTTCTTGTTAAGGACACAAAGGTGGTTAAAAGTCCTTGTGTGGTCCTTGCCATGGTGTTTAAAAGTCCATGGGCCAAGGTGTTTAAAAGTCCTTGGGGCCAAGGTGTTTAAAAGTCCTTGGGAAGAACACAAAGGTGGTTAAAAGTCCTTGTGTGTTCTTGTAAACTATAAGGTCACAATGGTGTTTAAAAGTCCATGTGTGAGTCTTATGTTGAACTTGTTTTTTAAAAAAGATGAAACTTATCACTTGTGGCCAATAAGACATGAATTGATATGGAAGCATGTGTTGCTTGTTTAAATTGCTTTTGAGCATGACTAAATGATATTGAAAGTATGTTTTGCAAATGAGATTTACAAATGCATTATTGAGTGGTTTAATGAGCACTCCTCACTAAGCTTTTGCTTACGCTCTCTTCCGTTTTCTTAAACCAATAGTGCAGATCGTTAAGGTACTTTGAGGGCAGCAAAGAAGGCAAGCAATCAAGAGGAAGTTAAGCTCAAGTATGGAAGGTTTTCTTAAACACTTAAGCTTTTGGCAATTTGGCAATGGGGGACCTTCGTGAATGTTTTGGGAGATGTTTTGTACTCCCTAAGTATGTTGGATGTTGTTAAGATTGCTGGTTTCTGTAATTGGCCATTATATGCTTGTTTTGGAAGTTTATGCTTGAATGGTTTGCTTGTGTAGGAAGCATGCTTTTAGAATTGGGGCTTTTCACATGTGTTGTTATTTTGATGATTGGTTGATACATATATGCCTCTTCTATGATGTTTAAGTTGCTGGTAAAGTTTGGTAGAAATCGGAGCATGATTGGTTGGTCAATTGCATGTCTAGGGAAGCCTTTTGCTGCATTCTGTGCAGGGCGTTTCGGAACAGTGGCTACCGTATCGGATCGGGTGCCTTGAATCAACCCAGGCGTCCGAAACGGTAGGCACCGTTTCGAAACGGGAAGCTCTTTGCCAGCCCCTGTTTCGGTACGTGTTGCGGAACGGCCCCGCGTTTCGAAACAGGCTCTGTCTGTTTCGGAACGGTCGACCGTTGGGGGCTGACATTGGCAGTTGAATGTTTTGGATTGTTTGCATTTTGGTCCTGAATCTTGTTTGTGCAATTTTGTGAGTTTGGAATGTCCGTTTGAGCTGAAATTTGACAGAGAAGTATGAAACCTGACTAATTTCAAGATGGTAACTTTAATTTGGTTGAAGTCCTTATAATTTACAGAATTTACAATTTGGTCCCTAAAGTTGTAAATTGTTCAATTGGGTCCCTGTTTGATCTCTGATGTTTATGACCTTTGAGTATGTTGTGTGAATGATCATAACTAGGATTAATATGCCTCTAGACAAGTTTAAAAAGAAAAAAAAAGGGTCGTTAATCAAGGTTGACTTTCGGGTTGACTTTGGTTTTCCCCGTGTGACTTTCTTAATTCGGGTCAACCGTCTAGGCCGGGTTAAGGGGATTACATTTGGTGGTATCAGAGCTGAGTTCTCGAGTAATTGGGAATGAATGTGTGCATGATTGAAGTATGTATGCTATGTATGTTTGATTGTTTGAAAGCATGATTAGCGGCTTGTGATTTTGATGCAATTGAATTGTGTGCTGTGATATAGCATGTTGTGGGTACCCATTGCCAAATGAAAGCTTAAACAATGATGTTGATTTTGAATGAAATTGAGCTTGAGTACTTGGATTGCTTACCTTGCTGGGCCTAATTTGTTTATTTGCATTGTGATTGCATGGTTAAAGTATGGCACCACGTAGAGAGTTGAGAAGTAATGTGCGAGCTATGGCTCCTAATGAGAACGAGAATGAGGAAAACACGGGTAGTGCAGTGTTACCTCCTCCTCCGCCTGGTGGTGGTGGTGCTGGGGGTGAAAGAGCTGAAGCTGCAGCTGGTGCTGGAACTGCTGGACCTGAGATTGGTCAGGGGCAAGCTATGCCTGATATGACGTTGTTAGTGCAAGCTATTGCTGGTGCTTTTCGAGCGGCAGTAGCTGGAGCTCAAGGAGCTGGGCATCAGGGAGATGCTGGAGTTAGACTACCTTTGGAGCGTTTGCGCAGTCTTGGTGGGACTGAGTTCAGGGGTATGTCTGCTGAGGGTTCTGAAGCTTGGCTAGAGAGTACCAAGAGGATCTTGGGTCAGATGAGTTGCACGGATGTGCAAAAGCTGGGTTGTGTTGTATCCTTGCTTCAGGATGATGCGTATACGTGGTGGACGACCACTATAGCTGGGATAGCTGAAGCTGATGTGACTTGGACATTCTTTCAGAATGTGTTCAATAAGAGGTATCTTGGTGTGAGATATCTTGATGAAAAGAAGCGTGAGTTCATGTCTCTTACCCAAGGGAGCATGACTGTGGCTGAGTATGAAGTGCAGTTTGTGCGACTCAGTCAGTATGCACCTGAGCTGGTACCTGATGAGCGGGCGAGGTGCGAAAGATTCCGTTATGGTTTAGTGACGGATGTGAAGATGTGGCTGAGTATGAAGTGCAGTTTGTGCGACTCAGTCAGTATGCACCTGAGCTGGTACCTGATGAGCGGGCGAGGTGCGAAAGATTCCGTTATGGTTTAGTGACGGATGTGAAGATGTATGTGCTGGCCACCGAGTATGATGATTTTGATGTGTTGGTGGGCCGAGCCAAAGATATTGAGATGAACTTGGGTTTGTCTGCTAGAGGTGCTGGAGCAAGTGCTGGAAACGAGCTGCTGAGTTTAGTTCCGGTGGTGGACGGAACAAGAGGGGACGCGATCAGAAGTATCAGTCCTCAGCTAAGAGAGGTGGTGGTGCATCTGCTCGAGGAGGCAATGCTGGAGCTGATCCGAGTGCTTGCTGGATCTGTGGTTCACGTGGTCACATGAAGCGTGACTGTCCTCGTGCTGTGAGGGAGGTGCAAGCTCTTGTTGTGGCAGCTGGAAATGGATGCTGGAATTGTGGATCTGCGGACCATTTGAGGCGAGATTGTCCTATGTTGGCTGGTGGCCAAGTGCGTGCTCCTGTTGTTGCAGCACCGCAGAGAGGTCGTGGGCGCGGCCGTGGTAATTTCCAGCGAAGAGAGGAAGGTGGTCGAGGAGTGGCCCATGTGGTGACTATCCAGCCTGAAGGTGGTGGTCAAGCGAGGGTGTATGCTCAGCGGGAGGGGAGGAATGACGCGGATGTGATTGCAGGTACCTTTACTTTGCAATCCTTGTCATTACTTTCCTTGATAGATTCTGGATCTACGCATTCATACATTTTGCGTGAGCATGCTGAATTGCTTGGTTTGCCTGTTGAGTCTTTGGATGTTGGTGTTCGTGTCACTAGTTCTTTTGGTGAGACTGTTGTGACTCGAAAGTTGTATAGAAGGTGTCCCTTGGTTGCTCAAGAACATGTTTTTGATGTTGATCTTATGGAGTTGCCCTTCTATGGATTTGATGTGATCCTTGGTATGGATTGGCTTGCTGAGCATCGTGCTGTTGTGGATTGTGAAAATAAGCGAGTTTCGTTGAAGCTTGCGGATGATTATGAAGTTGTTGTGGTTGGTGAGAATGTGAAGTTTCTTGCCAATGTGGTGTCTACCTTGGAGGCAAGCAGGATGCTGAGGCAAGGTTGCGAAGCTTATCTAGCTTTTGTGATGAATCCTAGCTCTAAGGAGTTAAGGGTGCAAGATATCAGAGTAGTGAAGGAGTTTCCTGGTGTGTTCCCTGAGGAGTTGCCTGGTTTACCTCCTAATCGCGAGGTGGAGTTTGGAATTGAGCTGTATGAGAATACAACTCATGTGTCCATTACTCCCTATAGAATGGCACCTAAGGAGCTGAAGACGCAGTTGCAAGAGTTGCTTGATCGTGGTTTCATTCGGCCAAGTGTGTCACCTTGGGGAGCACCGATCTTCTTTGTGAAGAAGAAGGATGGCACTATGAGAATGTGCATTGATTACCGTCAGCTGAACAAGTTGACTATCAAGAATCGGTATCCTTTGCCGAGGATTGATGATCTCTTTGATCAATTTCGGGGAGCTGCTGTGTTCTCTAAGATTGACTTGAGGTCTGGGTATTACCAGTTGAAGGTGAAGGATGTGGATGTGCCTAAGACAGCTTTCAGGACAAGGTATGGGCATTATGAGTTCCTTGTGATGCCGTTTGGTTTGACAAATGCTCCTACAGCTTTCATGGACATGATGAATCGTGTGTTTCATGAATACCTGGACAAGTTCGTTGTGGTGTTCATTGATGATATCCTCGTGTACTCGCGTACTGAGGAGGAGCATGAAGAGCATTTGAGGATTGTTTTGCAAGCTTTGTTGGAGAATCAGCTTTATGCTAAGCTGAGCAAGTGTGAGTTTTGGCTTAAGGAGGTGGTGTTCCTTGGGCATGTGGTTTCTGCTGAAGGGATTCGTGTTGATCCTCAGAAGATTGAGGCGGTGATGAATTGGAAGGTTCCTAAGTCTGTTCATGAGGTCCGTAGTTTCCTTGGTTTCGCAAGATACTACCGGAGGTTTGCGGATGGTTTTTCTAAGATTGCCGCACCTTTGACGAAGTTGTTGCAAAAGGATGTTAAGTATGAGTGGACAGAAGCGAGACAGCAGGCTTTTGAGAAGCTGAAGGCGGCTTTGACGCAAGCTCCTATTTTGGTTCAGCCTGAATCATGGAAAGAGTTTGTGGTCTACATTGATGCGTCCTATGTTGGTTTGGGATGTGTGTTGATGCAAGAGGGTAAGGTTGTGGCTTATGCATCGCGACAGTTGAAAGTGCATGAGCGCAATTATCCTACGCATGATATTGAGTTGGCTGCAGTGGTTTTTGCTCTGAAGATTTGGAGACATTATCTGTATGGTGAGAAGTGTACTGTGTACACGGATCACAAGAGTTTGAGGTATCTGATGTCTCAGAAGGAGTTGAATCTTAGGCAGCGGCGTTGGTTGGAGTTGCTCAAGGATTATGATCTGACGATTGAGTACCATCCGGGAAAAGCTAATGTGGTTGCGGATGCCTTGAGTAGGAAGGTAGCTGTTGAGCTGAGGGCTATGTTTGCCAGCTTGAGTATATCGCATGATGGTGGTCTTGTAGCTGAGTTGCAAGTGAAACCATCTATGGTTCAGTTGATCAAGGAAAAGCAGTTGCTGGATGATTCCTTGGTGCCTCATGTTCAGGATATCGCGGAGGGTAGACCTTCGGATTTCTGTTTTAATGATGATGGTGTGTTGTGTTTTGGGAGTCGAATAGTAGTGCCCAATGATGTTGAGTTGAGGCGTGCTATTCTGACTGAAGGTCATAGTAGTCCTTTTGCTATGCACCCTGATAGTACTAAGATGTATCGTGATCTTCGTGATGAGTACTATTGGGTGGGTTTGAAGAAGGATGTTGCGGAGTTTGTGAGCAAGTGTATGGTGTGTCAGCGAGTTAAGGCTGAGCATCAGGTTCCTTTAGGATTGTTGCAACCGTTGAGAATCCCTGAATGGAAGTGGGAGAGGGTTACCATGGATTTTGTATCTGGTTTACCTTTGTCTCCGTCGAAGAAGAATTCAGTTTGGTTGATTGTGGATCGCCTGACGAAGTGTGCGCATTTCTTGCCTGTGCATACTACGTTTTCTTTGGATAAGCTTGCGGAGCTGTACATTGCTGAGATTGTGCGGCTGCATGGTGTGCCTAAGTCGATTGTGTCGGATAGGGATCCGAGGTTCACATCGCGTTTCTGGCAGTGTTTGCATCAAGCCCTGGGTACAAGGTTGAATTTCAGTACATCCTATCATCCTCAGTCGGATGGTCAGTCTGAACGAGTTATCCAGATTTTGGAGGATATGTTGAGGTGCTGCGTGATTGAGTTTCAGGGCTCTTGGGAGAAGCATTTGCCTTTGGTGGAATTTGCTTATAACAATAGTTATCAGGGGAGTATACAGATGGCACCTTATGAGGCTTTGTACGGGAGGAAGTGTAGGACTCCTCTTTGTTGGGCTGAAACTGGTCAAAAGTTAGTTTCGATGCCGGCTTTGTTGAAAGGAACCACTGAGAAGGTGAAGCTTATCTGTGAGCGGTTGAAGGCAGCCTCTGATCGACAGAAGTCTTACGCGGATTTGAAGCGTAAGGAGATAGAGTATGCGGTAGGAGATCGTGTGTTCTTGAAGGTTTCGCCTTGGAAGAAGGTGATGAGGTTTGGCCGGAAGGGTAAGTTGAGCCCTAGGTACATTGGACCATATGAGGTGGTTGAGCGTGTGGGTCCTATTGCGTATCGGTTGAGGTTACCTCAAGAGTTGGAGAAGATTCATGATGTGTTCCATGTTTCTATGCTTCGGAAGTATAGATCTGATCCTTCGCATGTGATGCCTGTGGAGGAAGTGGAATTGAATCCGGATTTGACCTATGATGAGGAACCGGTGAAGGTTCTGGATTCGGATAACAAGGTTCTTCGTGGTAAGACCATCGAGTTGGTAAAGGTGTTGTGGAAGCATCGAGGTGTTGAGGAAGCCACGTGGGAGCGGAAGGAAGACATGCTGAAGCAGTTTCCTTATCTCTTTCCTTCAGGTAAAATTCGAGGACGAAATTTCTTAAGGGGGGGAGAGTTGTAACGCCCCGGTTTTGGGCTTAGAAGTTTGGGCGTTGACCGGTTTGGTCAAAGTGCTGTTCGAATCTAAAAAGGTAAAATTAGGAAAGCCTAGTTCGGGTTGCATTAAAAATATGGAAAATGTTCTAAAATCATCTTTTAATATATATAAGTGAACTGTGAAATCAATTTTACAAAATGAGTTTTGGAAGGCTGACATTTTGGCTAGTGACCAAAATGTAATTTTTGAAAGTTGCGCGACTGTTTTAGAAAGGATTGAAACTTTGAATCTTTAAGGAGCTATTATTCCAAAGGGAGTTTCTCCAGAATTTTCTAAGATATTTTAAGGTGTAATTCTGATTTTAAATGGATTAAAAGTGGAGGGAAGATATTTTTGGGTTTTAACTAACTTTTCTCTCAATTCTATTTTCTCTCATTTTCTCTCAAGCCAAACATATTTCCTCCAGAGTTTCTCTTCAGATTTTGTCACCTAAATCTATCTTTTCAAGTCTCTTTTGATTGCTAATCATCTCTACAACAAAACCTCTCAATTTGCTATTTGGATTTTCAAGATTTTGGTTCCAAAAAGGGAAAAAGCTCAAGTTTGGAGGTAAGAACGTCCTTCTCCTCTAAACTATCAGTTCTTTACTGAAATTCCTAAGTTCTCAATCCTTAATTGATGTTTTATAAATGTCTTTTAAGTTGTAAAGTGAATCTTGGCTTAAAATGCAAGATTTGGTGATTTTTGATGAATTTTCGTTTGATCTGTTAAATCAGTGATTTGAGATGTGTTTTTGATGATTAATGAACATTAACTTGATATGGAATTGAGTTTTGATCAATGCAATCCCGGATAGGTTGAGTTTCCTAAGTTTAGCTTATGATTCTAGGTTGTTTTTGGTGTGATCTTGTGGATCTGATGTTGCTGGAGGTATAAGGATGTTGTTAGGCTCTTTTTAGATGTTATTTGGTGTTAAAGGATGTTTAGTTTTGATGGTTTGTGGCTGGGCTTTGTTGAGAAGTGGTTTGGATGCATTTTCGGTTGTGTTTGGTGGCCGAAAATGGAGGTTGGATGAGAGCAGCGAGTTTAGGTGCTTTCATTGAAGCTATTAATGCATGATGATGCATTAATCCTCTACTTTGATGTGTTTAAAACAGGGGAGTCATCTTTGGATCCAAGAGTTGGTGATCCGGAGGCTTGAATTGGTGCTTCGGCAAGAGGCGAAGTGGAATCGATGAGTGAAAATGGGTTTTCAGCTTTGAAACCAATGTCTTGGGAGCTTAGTTTAAGTCTAAACAACTTTACTAAGCTCAAGTGTAAGTTTTCGGAAAAACTCTCTAGTGGTGGCCATGGTTTTGTTGTTATGCAATGTGGTTGATTGCATGTTTTAAATCCTGTTTTGAAAGCATGATTTAGCATGGTAAATGCTGTTTTTGTAAGCCATATGTTGAAGGAAGCTCAAGGTAAGAGTTCCTTGTTTATGAACATTGATTAAATGTGGTTTGATGCTTTAAATTGCATGATGTATATGGCTTGGTTTAATGCTTTAAAACAGTGGATTATATGATGATAATAATGTATATTGGCAAGTGATGTTTTTAGAAAGGTTAAGGTCACTAAGGTGGTTAAAAGTCCTTGAGTGAACCTTGTGGTTTCTAAGAACTTCATGGTGGTTAAAAGTCCATGATGATTCTTGTTAAGGTCACTAAGGTGGTTAAAAGTCCTTGAGTGAGCCTTGTTACTTAAGAACATCAAGGTGGTTAAAAGTCCTTGGATGGTTCTTGTTAAGGACACAAAGGTGGTTAAAAGTCCTTGTGTGGTCCTTGCCATGGTGTTTAAAAGTCCATGGGCCAAGGTGTTTAAAAGTCCTTGGGGCCAAGGTGTTTAAAAGTCCTTGGGAAGAACACAAAGGTGGTTAAAAGTCCTTGTGTGTTCTTGGAAACTATAAGGTCACAATGGTCTTTAAAAGTCCATGTGTGAGTCTTATGTTGAACTTGTTTTTAAAAAAAGATGAAACTTATCACTTGTGGCCAATAAGACATGAATTGATATGGAAGCATGTGTTGCTTGTTTAAATTGCTTTTGAGCATGACTAAATGATATTGAAAGTATGTTTTGCAAATGAGATTTACAAATGCATTATTGAGTGGTTTAATGAGCACTCCTCACTAAGCTTTTGCTTACGCTCTCTTCCGTTTTCTTAAACCAATAGTGCAGATCGTTAAGGTACTTTGAGGGCAGCAAGGATGGCAAGCAATCAGGAGGAAGTTAAGCTCAAGTATGGAAGGTTTTCTTAAACACTTAAGCTTTTGGCAATTTGGCAATGGGGGACCTTCGTGAATGTTTTGGGAGATGTTTTGTACTCCCTAAGTATGTTGGATGTTGTTAAGATTGTTGGTTTCTGTAATTGGCCATTATATGCTTGTTTTGGAAGTTTATGCTTGAATGGTTTGCTTGTGTAGGAAGCATGCTTTTAGAATTGGGGCTTTTCACATGTGTTGTTATTTTGATGATTGGTTGATACATATATGCCTCTTGTATGATGTTTAAGTTGCTGGTAAAGTTTGGTAGCAATCAGAGCATGATTGGTTGGTCAATTGCATGTCTAGGGAAGCCTTTTGCTGCATTCTGTGCAGGGCGTTTCGGAACAGTGGCTACCGTATCGGAACGGGTGCCTTGAATCAACCCAGGCGTCCGAAACGGTAGGCACCGTTTCGAAACGGGAAGCTCTCTGCCAGCCCCTGTTTTGGTACGTGTTGCGGAACGGCCCCGCGTTTCGAAACAGGCTCTGTCTGTTTCGGAACAGTCGACCGTTGGGGGCTGACATTGGCAGTTGAATGTTTTGGATTGTTTGCATTTTGGTCCTGAATCTTGTTTGTGCAATTGTGTGAGTTTGGAATGTCCGTTTGAGCTGAAATTTGACAGAGAAGTATGAAACCTGACTAATTTCAAGATGGTAACTTTAATTTGGTTGAAGTCCTTATAATTTACATAATTTACAATTTGGTCCCTAAAGTTGTAAATTGTTCAATTGGGTCCCTGTTTGATCTCTGATGTTTATGACCTTTGAGTATGTTGTGTGAATGATCATAACTAGGATTAATATGCCTCTAGACAAGTTTAAAAAGAAAAAAAAAGGGTCGTTAATCAAGGTTGACTTTCGAGTTGACTTTGGTTTTCCTCGTGTGACTTTCTTAATTCGGGTCAACCGTCTAGGCCAGGTTAAGGGGGTTACATATAATTTGACTTGGATTGTAAACATGATGTATCTTGCCAAATGTTTGTGTGATGTATGTTTTAAGGATGTTTAAGATTGCTCTGAATGGCATGTAAACTTATTTGGGATGTATGATGCCTTTTGGTTCTGTTAATGTCTTCAAGCATGACTTGTATGAAAGGCTACTAATGTGTAATTGCCATGTATGAATGATTTACCATATGCCTTGTGTGTGTTTGAGCATGCTTGATATAGGATATATGCCTCTAGACCTTGTTTGCTTGTGTTGTGTGCCTCTAGAGGTCATTTGGGACCTTTAGAGTTGTGGAAAAATGCCTAATTTTGGTTTTCAAAGGTTGCAGACAGCCCGCGTTTCGAAACGAGCTGGGCTGTTTTGGAAAGGGTAGGCTTCAAGGACCCCGTATCGGAACGCATTTTGATTCGGTTTGGCCTCTGAGAGCCCCTGTTCCGATACGGGTTTCGGAACGTTTTGGCTACTGAAAATCTGAGAAAATGACAAAATGAAAGCGTTTCGAAACGGGCCTAAGGGTTTCGAAACGGTCAACATCTTGTTGACCACGAGAAGTTGACCGTTGAGGGCGTTTTGGAACGGTTGACCTCCGTTTCGATACGGCCCCTTAGTATGGGCTTAGGGCAGTTGACCTGGTCAAGGCGTTTCGATACGCCTCAAGGGTGTTTTGAAACGGCCTGCTTAATGGATTAAAATTGGGTTGTTTAAATGTTGTCTTGGGTTCTAATTTTTAACTTCAGTAATTTTATTCCGTTGTTTGATCATATAGGATTCGAGTGAGCCTTTAGAAAAGATTAAGTTAAATAAAAAAAATAGGGTTGCTAACCGAGGGGGAACCTTAACGGGTTTCGCTTCGGTTTTCCCCATGTGGCCCACTCAGACCGGTCATCCAGCCAGACCGGGACGCGGGGGTTACATTTGTTGGTATCAGAGCCTGAGGTTACCGAGACCTCGGGCAGGTAAGTGAGGTAAGCTTGATGTGCTAAGTAATTGCATTGCTTGATATTTGCTTGCCATGAAATCTTGATGTTTGACTGTTCGCATGATGTTTTGAAGCATGAATTGTTGCGTCTGGTATAGAGTGTGTGCCCATTGCTACTATTACTTAATTTAAAAGGAATTTTTATTGAAAAGGGAGTACTTGAGCACTGTTGGACCCTTGCTTTGGCTAACGTAATCCTTATTTATTCTTGTTGTAGTTATTATCTTGCTAGCGGTGTCATGAGACCACGTGGGAGGCCTAGGATGGTTCGACCGGAACCACGGGTAGCGGTTCCAGGAGTTGAGCCAGTAATTAGAGTTAAGGCTCAAGTGGGCGAGCATGTGGTTGGAGTTGGAGCTCCTCCTCCACCTCCACCACCACCACCTCCTCCACCCGGAGTAAGAGGCGAGGCCAGGGCCGATGAAGAGGGACCTTAGGAGGCCAAGGTGGCCAAGGACCGGCCGGAATAGACTTAGCTCCTTTGGTTCAGGCGATAGCCAGGGCATTTGAGGCTGCAGTAGTTGGGGGTCAGGCAGCAGCACATCATCAGAGAGAGGGCACAAGTTTGCCATTAGAGAGACTCTATGGTTTAGGGGCCGAAGAGTACAGAGGGTCTACTCCAAAGAGATCAGAGTTGTGGTTTAGAAGATTGTTCGTATTCTCGCTCAGATGGGGTGTACTAGTGAGCGCAAGTTAGGGTGTGTTGAGTCTTTGCTTCAAGGTGATGCCTACACTTGGTGGGTCAACATTACTACGGGTATGGATGAGGCCGAGATTACTTGGAAGTTCTTTGAGTCAGCATTCTGTAAGAAGTATCTGGGTCCGCGATACCTCGATGAGAGGAAGAGGGAGTTTATGGCTTTGCTTCAGGGGAGTATGACCGTGACCGATTAAGAGATTCGATTTGTCAGACTGAGTCAATATGCTTCTGAGCTTGTTCCTACTGAAGTGGAACGATGTAACCGATTCTGTTATGGGCTGAATGAAGACATCAAGAGGTATACTCTAGCTTTAAACTACACTGATTTTGATGTCTTGGTCACGAGGGCCAAGGACTTAGAGCAAAATTTGGGCTTGACCAAACAGTCTGGTGGTTCTAGTTCGGGTAAGAGGTCTAGTGACTTTGATAGAGGCGATGCCAAGAAGCATCGGGACAACATGCATCATTATGATCATAGACGTGGTTGCGGTAACCACGGTAGGGGGCAACAGGGCCAGAGTGCTGGTGGGAAGTTGCCGACATGAGCTACTTGCGGGAGGAACCACACCGGTGAGTGTTGGGGAAATTTCCATTCGTGATGGAGTTGTGGAGCTAGAGACCACATTAGATGTGACTGTCCACATCAGGTGGGACAGGCACCAGCTCAGGCTCCTGCTAGAGCCAATGACTTTCAAAGAGGTCGCGGGCGCGGTAGAGGTAACTTCCAGCCGAGAAATGATGGCCAGAGGAACATAGCACATGTTGTTGCAGTTCAGTCGGAGAGTAGAGGCCCGGCCAGAGTTTATGCTCAGCGTGGGGATCAGTATGACACCGATGTGATCGTAGGTAACTTCTCAATACAGTCCTCGGGTTTGCTTTCTTTGATTGACTCTAGGTCTTCACATTCCTACATATTGAGTGAGCATGCACAATCTTTGAATTTTCCTTGTGATTTGTTAGAGGTAGGAGTTAGTGTTACTAGTTCCTTTGGGGACACGGTAGTAGTTAGAAAAATGTACAGAAGGTGTCCGTTGATGGTTCAGGGACATGTGTTTTCAGTGGATATGATGGAGCTACCTTTCTATGGTTTTGATGTAATTTTGGGTATGGACTGGCTCACGGAGCATGGAGCTAAGATAGATTTTGAAACTAAGAGGATTTCTTTGAGGCTCACAGATGACTATGAGATTGTAGTGGTGGGTGAGAACGTGAATTTCTTGTCCAATGTAGTTTCCGTTTTAGAAGCTAAGAGGTTAGTTGAGTTGGGGTTTGAAGCATACTTAGCATATGTGATGAACCCTAGCATGAGTGAGGTTAGACCTCAAGACATCCGAACAGTATGTGACTTTCCTAGTGTGTTTCCAGAAGAGTTGCCAGGGTTACCACCAGACAGAGAGGTAGAGTTCACCATTGAGACTTATTCTGATTCAGCTCATGTTTCGATTGCTCCGTATCGCATGACACCTAAAGAACTGAAAGAGTTGAAGACTCAGTTGCAAGAATTGACAAATAGCGGTTTCATTCGGCCTAGTTCTTCACCATGGGGCGCACTAGTTTTTTTTGTGAAGAAGAAAGATGGAAGCATGAGGATGTGTATAGATTACAGACAGTTGAATAAGTTGATAGTGAAGAATAAGTATTTGTTGCCTATAATCGATGACTTGTTTGACCAGTTGAGAGGAGCATCAGTCTTTTCGAAGATTGACTTGAGATCGGGTTACTACCAGCTAAAGGTAAGATAGGTTGATGTACCGAAGACGGCCTTTAGAACTAGGTATGGTCACTATGAGTTTTTAGTAATGCCTTTTGGGTTGACTAATGCACCTGCTGCTTTTATGGATATGAAGAATAGGATTTTTCATTAGTACCAAGATCAATTTGTAGTTGTGTTTATAGATGACATCTTGGTGTATTCGCGAACTAAAGAAGACCATGACCGACACTTGAGACTAGTGTTGAAGACTTTGCTAGATCATCAGTTGTATGCGAAGTTGAGCAAGTGTGAATTCTGGATCCGAGAGGTAGTCTTCTTAGGACATGTAGTGTCAGCTGATGGGATTAGAGTTGATCCGAAGAAGATTGAGGCCATTGTTGAATGGAAGCAACCAAAGTTTGTAACAGAGGTACGTAGCTTCCTAGGCTTAGCCGAATACTATAGAAGATTTGTAGAATGTTTCTCTAAGTTAGCCACTCCTTTGACACAGTTGCTTTAGAAGAGTGTTCAGTTTGAGTGGACAGATGCAAGACAAAGAGCCTTTGAGAAATTGAAAGAAGCTTTGACCCAAGCACCGATCTTGATTCAGCCTGAGTCAGGGAAGGACTATGTAGTTTACATTGATTCTTCTTATGTAGGGCTAGGGTGTGTTCTTATGCAAGACAAGAGAGTAGTGGCTTATGCCTCAAGACAGTTGAAGACCCATGAGCGCAACTATCCGACCCATGACATAGAGTTAGCTGCAGTTGTGTTTGCTCTGAAGATTTGGAGGCACTATTTGTACGGTGAGAAATGCACAGTGTACACCGATCACAAGAGTTTGAAGTACATTATGACTCAGCGAGATTTGAATCTCAGACTTCGTAGGTGGTTAGAGTTGCTAAAAGACTATGATCTTACCATTGAGTACCATCCAGGTAAGGCCAATGTAGTGGCCGATGCATTGAGTAGGAAGATAGACGTGGACTTGAGAGCCATGTTTGCTAGATTAAGCTTGTGTGGAGATGGTGGCTTGGTAGCCGAGCTTCAGGTTAGAGCTACTCTAGGTCAGTTGATTCGAGAGAAGCATCTCTTAGATAGATCTTTGGCTCCTCACGTGCAAGATATAGCCGAAGGTAGAACTTCATACTACAGTTTCAGTACCGGTGGGGTTTTGTGTTTCAAAAATAGGATAGTGGTGCCAGAGGACAGTGGCTTGAGACGTACGATCTTGACGGAAGCCCACAGTAGTCCGTTTGCTATGCATCCTAGAAGTACGAAGGTGTATCGTGATTTGAAGAATGAGTACTTTTGGGTTGGCTTGAAGAGAGATGTAGCTGACTTTGTGAGTAAGTGTTTAGTGTGTCCGAGAGTGAAGGCGGAACATCAGGTTCCCTCAGGTTTGTTACAGCCGTTGAGAATCCCGTAATGGAAATAGGAGAATATAACCATGGACTTTGTTTCGGGTTTGTCTTTGACTCCTACGAAGAAGAACTCAGTGTGGGTTATTGTAGATCATTTTACAAAGTGTGCTCACTTCTTGGCAGTCAATACTACTTACTCTTTAGATAGATTGGCCGATTTGTACATTGGTGAGATTGTTATACTGCATGGTGTGACGAAGTCCATTGTGCCAGATAGAGATCCGTGATTTACATCTCGATTTTGGGAGTGTCTGCATATAGCTTTGGGTACCCGTTTGAACTTCAGCACGTCTTATCATCCTCAGTCAAATGGTCAGTCAGAGAGAGTTATTCAGATCTTAGAGGATATGTTGCGTTGTTGCATCATTGACTTTCAGGGCACGTGGGAGAAGCACTTGCCTCTAGTTGAGTTTGCTTACAATAATAGCTTCCAGTCGAGCATTCAGATGGCTCCGTATGAGGCCTTGTATGGCCGGAAGTGTAGAACTCCAGTTTGTTGGTCCGAAGTGGGACAAAAGTCGTTACCTATGCCGGATTTGCTCAAGGGGACAACAGACAAGGTAAAATTGATCTGTGATCGATTGAAGGCTTCTTCGGATAGGCAGAAGTCCTATGACGATTTGAAGACGAAGGAAGTTGAGTTCTTAGTGGGTGAGAAGGTGTTCTTGAAAGTGTCTCCGTGAAAGAAAGTAATGATATTTGGCCGAAAAGGGAAATTGAGTCCAAGGTACATAGGACCGTATGAGATAGTGAAGAGGGTTGGTCCGGTTGCTTATCAGTTGCATTTGGCAACCGAGCTAGAGAAGATACACGACGTATTCCATGTTTCCATGCTCCGTAAGTATAGGTCTTATCCAACACATGTTATGCCCGTAGAGGAGATTTAATTGAATCCGAATTTGACTTATGAGGAAGAACTAGTCGAGATACTAGTTCTGACAGTAAGCTGTTGCGGGGTAGATCGATTGAGTTAGTAAAAGTGCGGTGGCAACGTCGAGGTGTGAACGAGGCCACTTGGGAGAGGAAGAAGGATATGGAAAGGCAGTTTCCGTATCTCTTTCAGTCAGGTAATTTTTGGGATGAAATTCCTTAAGTGGGAGAGAGTTGTAACACCCGTGTTTTGGGGTTAGGAGTTAGTCGGGTTAGTGGTCTGAGTCGGTAGAGTTAAATTAATTCAATTTGACCTTGACTTGAGTTAATTGAGTTTTAATTATCTAGGAGGGAAAAAGTTGGTAATTTAACCCAAAATGAATTAAAAAGGATGACCACTTTTGAAAGTTAAAAAGAAAAGAAAATAAAATGGTCTTCTCTCCTCCCCATCTCCTCACCCAACGTTAAACCCATTTCAAAACCTCTCCCAAAGTCTCATCTACTATTCCATTAATTTCCACCTTCATCACAAGGTCATTTTCAAAGGTAATAACATTTTCCCACTCTCTTCTTCATTTCCTATCTATTCATGGTTATAGATTTTAAAACTACCCACTTTTGAAAAGTTAGGGTTTAATGAAAGTTAAGGTTTTTATGGAGTTTTTCATCTTGTCTTGAAATGTTAGGTTGGATTTTGATTTAACCACGTTATAATGCTTAAGATATGTTAAAATGGTTAGGTTGGGTGAAAACCCGAAATGGGTTCTTGAGGCAAATTTCAAAGTGTCAAAACTTGATTTTTGGTGAGTTTTAGGGTAAAATTGATGGGCTGATGGTTTAGGTATGTTAGGAAGGTGTTTTGGGATCATTTGGGTGTCATTTGCATGTTTGAAAATGGGATTTTTAGCTAGGGTTTGAAGGAGCACGAAATTGGGCATTTTGGGGGATTAATTTGATTGGAAAATTTGTTGAACTTGGTTTGAGCTTAAGAGTTGAGTGTTGACTGAGTTTTAGCATTGATTGGGAATAATGGATGTGTTTTTGATTGTCTAGAAGTAAGAGGAGACGTTGAAGAAGCTTTGGGATCGAATACGGGCTTGTAGGAGGCTTGCTTTGGTTGCTAAGGAAGGGTGGTGAGTGACTTTAAATGTGTTTTAAAGTTTGGTTCAAGTGTGTGTAGTGTATGAGTTGAAATGTGCTTGGTAGGTCATTTCTATGTAGAGTTAAATTGGTAACTTAGCTCTTGATTTCCATTAAATGCCATTTGTACTTGCATATCTATGCTCTTGTGAAATGTGGGTTGACTTGCACATGTGTACCATGATATGTGTATGTGATGAGCATGAGATATGATTGATGGATATGTGATTTGGTAAATGAAAATTGGCACTAATTAACTTACCGGGTGTAAATGATCGATCATTATGATTAGTGTGCACACAAATTGAGTCAAAACGTACGTGGCCTTGATGGTGTTAAGTCATCAAGGAGGAGTACGGTGATGTAATATTCCACCAGAAGCTTATATATATTCTACGGGATGATGAGTGGAACCCCATCCGTAGGGCATGTGGTGATGAGTGGAATCCCTCCCATGCAAGGTCTGGTGATGAGTGTAATCCCACCGAGGTAATGTGATTGTTGAGATTAAATCCGCACATCCGAGTAATCTAATAGTGGCCAATTGAACTTGTTCTTATACTTGTGATGCGCAACATTGATTTTTGATATTTGAGCTTAGTATGAGGTAAGATGCCATATTATGACTCTTGAAAGACTAGCTAGGTCTACTTGATATTTTGCCTATGTATGTGAGTTTTAAGGATTGCATGCTTGGACCCTGCATGGTTGATGTTTTCGATTTTAGAGCATCCTCACTAAGCTTATAGCTTACGCTCTCATTTTCAACAATGAAGATCATTAGCGTGGTGTTAGCTCGGAGCAAGGCAAGAAGGGCTTTCCAAGTTTTTGTTGCTCAAGTACGGTTAATAATTATGTAGTAGCTTAGCAATGTGGCAAGGGTGTGTTTGAATGAGCTTTGTGTGACTCACGTATGTGTTTGGTGCTTTTAATTTGACTTGGATTGTAAACATAATGTATCTTGTCAAATGCTTGTGTGATGCATGTTTTAAGGATGTTTAAGATTGCTTTGAATGGCATGTAAACTTATTTGGGATGTATGATGCCTTTTGGTTCTTTTAATGTCTTCAAGCATGACTTGTATTAAAGGCTACTAATGTGTAATTGCCATGTATGAATGATTTACCATATGCCTTGTGTGTGTTTGAGCATGCTTGATATAGGATATATGCCTCTAGACCTTGTTTGCTTGTGTTGTGTGCCTCTAGAGGTCATTTTGGACCTTTAGACTTGTGGAAAAACGCCTAAGTCTAGTTTTCAAAGGTTGCAGACAGCCCGCGTTTCGAAACGAGCTGGGCCATTCGGAACGGGTAGGTTTCAGGGACCCCGTATCAAAACGCGTTTCGATACGGTTTGGCCTCTGAGAGCCCCTGTTTCGATATGGGTTTCGGAACGTTTTGGCTACTGGAAATCTGAGAAAATGACGAGATGAAAGCGTTTCGAAACGGTCAAAATCTCGTTGACCACGAGAAGTTGACCGTTGAGGGCGTTTCGGAACGGTTGACCTCCGTTTTGATACGGCCCCTTCGTATGGGCTTGGGGCAGTTGACCTGGTCAAGGCGTTTCGATACGCCTCAAGGGTGTTTCGAAACAGCCTGCTTAATGGATTAAAATTGGGTTGTTTAAATGTTGTCTTGGGTTCTAATGTTTACCTTCAATAACTTTATTCCGCTCTTTGATCATATAGGATTCGAATGAGCCTTTAGAAAAGATTAAGTTAAAGAAAAAAATAGGGTTGCTAACCGAGGGGGAACCTTAACGGGTTTCGCTTCGGTTTTCCCCGTGTGGCCCACTCGGACCGGTCATCCGGCCAGACCGAGCCGAGAGGGTTACAATTCGAATGTGAAATAACTATCTGTATCCAATCCAAAAGTTTCTAATATCCGATCTGAATTATCCAAAAAATAAAAATCAAATCGGATATTTAAAATTTTTGATTGGATCAATTTTTTTTGCATACCCTTATTTTAGGGTGTCCTTTCATGATTTATCTTGGTAAGGGAAAATTTGATGGTGTTTATAAGATTAAGATACTAGTAAGTAAACATTCATGCTCTGTCACATTTAAGAATAAGGGGGCCGATTAAAAAATTTGTTGAAAAACATTTAATATTAAACTTAGAATCATGTCTAAGTTAAAATTGAAAGACTTGATTACACTTGGTAAGAAGGAGAACAAAGTTGAACTAACCAAAAATGTTTTAGGGCATGAAAGTGGGTAGTAAATCAAATTAAGGGGAGTTTAAAGCATGAGTTTAATCGTTTATATAATTATGTGTTTGCAGTGAGAGAAGTAGATCCCAAAAAAAAACATTTGACATTGTGGTTGAGAGACCAACCCCACTTTTAAACTTATTTTTAGAATGCTCTATTTTTGCTTTAGTGGTTTAAAAAAGGGTTTATTAGATATTGTAGGCTAGTCTTGTGTCTTGATGGTTGTTATCTGAAAGGGCCACTGAAGGGTGAAACATTGGCTGTTGTTGGTATAGATGAGAATAGCCATATATTTCCTATAGTATGGGCAGTCGTAGAGGTGGAGAACAGGGAGATTTGGGGTTGGTTTTTGAGAAACTTCTAAATTGATATGAAATTAAGAAATGGTGATAAAGTCACTGTTATAAGTGAATGCAAAAGGTATATGTGTTTTAGTTTTTATGATTCTTTTAAGTTATTTAATTTTTTCATCTGTTTACACCACTAAATGTATAAAATTTATATTACAGGAATTGTTGAAAGAGATACTAATGATATTAACCTATGTTAAACATAGGTTTTGTGCAAGGCACATGTATGCACACCGAAGGAAGGATCACAAAAGTTTGGACATGCAACAACTATTCTAGGCAAGCTGTAAGGCAACAAATGAGGCAGCATTTCGAAAGCATACATCAAATATTCATCCTTTGAAGGAAGCTGCACATGAAGATTTGATGGAGAAAGATTTAAAATATAGGTCAAGATCTTTTTTTGCAACATTCTCTAAATGTGACTCTATGGACAACAATTTCAGTAAAGCATTCAAATCGGCAATACTTCTAACAAGATATAAATCAGTAATCTCATTATTTGAGGATATACGACACTATATCATGAATAGAAATCTTGCCCACAATCTTAGATGTTAGAGTATGGGAGTTAGTATGTTTTCTTAAAATTATAGAATTTGTTGAACAAAATAAATCTAATAGTTTTTCTTCTCATGTAACCTGGAATAGCCAACATGGCTATGAGGTATTATGTAATGGGGAAAATTTTGTTGTGAATGTTAGGGATAGAATTGCACCTGTAAATATTGGGATCTGACATATATTTTGTACACATATACGATATGTGTTATCTTACATAGGAATGAGTCGGTTGAAACACATATGGTTGAGGCATACAAAAAAAGAAACATACATTCCATTGTACAATTATGTTCTGCTAATACTTTCTAGTGAGAATTACTGGAAGGATACAAAAATGAGACCTATTGAAAAACCTTTGAAAAAAAGTTCTTAAAAGACCTAAACAAAAGAAGAAAAGAAAGAAGAAAGACCCAAAAGAAGCAAACTCTTTAAGCATGTAAGTAAGACGAGTTGTAAATGTTGTGAAGAATTTGAGCACGACATTAGAACATGTCCCAAAAGAATTTAGTTAATATTTTTTCTTTATACTTTATCTTAATATTTGTTTTAATTAATATGTTTTTATTTTATTTTTTTAGAACTCAAAGTGATCCACCAATTGAGCCACCACCATCTCAAGTATCATGTCACACAATGCAACTATGTCATTGTCATCACATTTAGCACTAAATGTTTCAAGTGCATCATCTAGAGGAACAACGGCAAAGGAAAAATCTAGAGGTGCTTCATCAGTAAGAAAAACAACAACAAGAAAAAGACGTGGAGGTGCTTCATCTAAAAAACAACAGGTAGTAGAATCATGGAAGGGTATGAAATTTACACAAACACGTCCAACAGAATGCTAATCCTTAATGTAAGTAAATTAGTTATGTATTAATATCTGTTAATTAGTTATGTCTCACTTTTAATTAATTATTGATGTTATTTTAATTTTTTAGCCTGGTTGACCAAGTCAGATGATGTTGAGGACGCCTAGTAGAAAGACCATGGACCAACCTCATATTGCACTAGTGACACAACCTTCAACTTCATCTACAACTACACTAATGACTCATTTTGCACCAATGACACAACCTCCAGTTACATCTGAAGGTGCACCAGCTTCATCCCATACTGCACCACTGACTCACCATCTAGTTTTATTTCAGAATGCAATAGCGCTCAAACCTCCATCAACCTAAAGAATCCATAAATTACCTATTAAGAGAAAAATCAAAGATGACTCTGCGTGACTACTTATTTTGTTATTTTTTTCAAAGTTTTTTGTGCTAGCTATCTAATATTATATAAGTTAAGGTCAATTGTGAAAACTTTTTTAGTGCTTTGTTAAGTGCATTTATCATGTATTTTATTGTAATGAAATGTGTCAAACTCAAAATTTTTGTAATGAATGGTTATGAATGCCAATATTATATTATATTTTGCACTTATAGTCTTGTAATCTGTGAAACCGATATTTTAATTTTGATATAACTAAAGAACATAAGGACTAAATTCAAAATGTCAAAATGAATTTTTAAGTCCTCAAACATCCCCATATGATTTTAAGAATATGCCAAAGTTAAAAACTAAGTTTTTCAAATATTTTCTAAGTGTTCTTAAAGCCGAAACAATGTTTTTCAAGTCCATGATTCGAAACGGCATAAGGCGTTTCAAAACGATTTCACCACTGCCAACCCTTGTTCCGAAACGGGTATCGAAATGAATTTAGAACATAAGAACCCGTATCGAAACGACTTCAAGTGTTTCGAAACGATTCTTCATTTTGATTTGAAAAATATGACCGTTGCAAAGTTTTTAACTGAATTTTCAGAAATAGTTAGGGTGTTTCGAAATGGGCTCAAGCTGTTTCGAAAAGACCCTTGACAGTGGCAAAAGTGTTTCGAAACGAGTTCAATCCGTTTCGAAACGGGCTCTTAAATGCACCCCAACGGCTCTTTCTATTTTGGTCCGTTTCGAAATAGGTTCCCGCGTTCCAAAACGGGTGGTTGCAGATTGCATTTATGGAGGTGAGATAACACCGCCAACGGCTCTATTCAAGTTCCCAACCACCCAAACGGATAGAATTAATAGAGGAGATATAAATTGAAGTCCTTTGAAGGTCAGCAACAACTATTCAACCTACAAGCAACATCAAAGCAAAAATCAAACCCTTGTGCTATTCAAAGTCAAATTCTTGTACCCAACTCTAGTGTTTTTCAATTGTCATTTTGTATTGTGAGTTTGGGGTGATTGAAATTAATTGGGTAGACATTTATCCTTTGAGAGGAATCATTTGAGTTTACCAAAACTTCTCTTTGTAAATTGAGTGGATTAAGCTTTGGGTAGAAAGCTTAATCGAATTTGTAAGGTTACCTCCTCATCCAAGAAAAGGGGAAGAATTCAAGTAGTGAATTGGTTGAAAATCCTTAGTGGGAACTAAGATAGTAGATGTAGAGTTCATTTGAAGAACTTGAACCACTCTAACTACTTGTGTCAATTTTTATTTTTCACTCATTCTTCCCTCCAAAATTTTTATTGCCAATTCACCCTTCTTTTGGCCATTTGCAATTGTTTGATCAACTCAACAATTGGTATCAGAGCTACACTCATTGGAAGGATTACAACCCTCTTGAATCGATTCTAGGAGAGTTTGATCAACAACTAGTCAAGCAATGGCATCCACCTCCAACTATGAGTCCCAATCCACCTCCAAGCCACCATTCTTCAATGGGGATAACTACCCATATTAGAAGAATAGGATGAGGCTTTTCATCAAGTCTACCGACTACATGGTGTGTGGTGTGGTTGAAGAAGGTCCATACATTCCCATGAAGAGAGATGGAGAAAGACTCGTCCCAAAGGTAAAAGCCGAGATGACGGATGATGAAAGAAGAAGGATGCAAGTGAATGACAAAGCTCTCCATGTGATATTTTGTGCACTTGGTCCGGATATCTACTCCAAGGTGTCTTCAATCGAAAATGCCAAGGAGGTTTGGGACACCCTCGAGACAACATATGAGGGAACTAGTAATGTCAAGGAGACAAAGATTGGGCTACTCAATCTAAGCTATGAAAAGTTCAAGATGGATCCCGATGAAAGTGTCTCCAAGATGTTTGATCGATTATCGGTCATTTTCAACGGATTGAAAGGGTTTGGCGAGATCATCCCCGAAGACAAACTAGTGAGAAAATTGTTGTACTCTCTTCCGGAGTCATGGGATGGCAAGAGAACGGATATTATTGAAGCTAGAGATTTGAAAACTCTCAAGCTTGATGCTCTTGTTGGATCTCTACTCGCCCATGAGATTATAAGGAAGGGAAGAGAATAAGAGGAGAAGGAGATTGAGAAGAAGAAAGTGGGAATCGTTTTAAAAGCTTCACATCAAGAAAGCGATTCAAGTGAGGATGAAGATCAGGAGATGGCCATGTTGGCCAAACGGTTTACTCGGTTCATGAAGTCAAATCGTGGAAGAAAGTTTATTAGAAAGGGAGACTTCAAGAGTAAGAGTAAGGAAGAGGAGAAGGACCAAATCACTTGCTATGAATGCAAGAAGCCGGGTCACATCCATTCTGAATGTTCTCAATTGAAGAGGAAGAGTTTTTGGAAGAAGAACAAGCTCAAAGCTCAAATAGCAACTTGGAGTGACGATGAGTCATCCGAGGAAGAGGAGGAAGTGGCCAATCAATGTCTCATGGCCATTAATGATGAACCAAAGGTAAATTCTAACTTATCCAATTTCGATTTTACTTTTGATGAACTTCAAGATGCTTATGATGAATTGCAAGAGGTTTACGATGAGTTAGTAGGAAAATACAAAGAATCCATTTTGAAAAACAAGAAAACCATTTCCGATTTGAAAAGTCAAAATGAGACATTTTCTAAAGCTAACTCCGAATCGGAAAAGAAAGTTTTGTTTTTAGTAAATCTTTCAAATGATCTTAAAACAAAAAATCTTGAACTTGAAAAACTTCTTTTCGATTTTCAAGATTATCACACAAAGGAAGTGGATAATCTTAAAACATCCATTGCAATTGGGAAAAACAATTTTGAAAAGTGAAATCATTCAAAATCCCAATATGTGAAAAGAAAATCATTTATTCCTAAACAAAGAAATTTTAATAAGCAATCTAGAGGTCAAAGAGTTAGGAGTGTTTGGGTTCCTAAGGAACTCATTGTTTCTAATAACATGAATGCTATTGCTTCTTGGATTCCTAAGGGAACCAAAATTTTGAAGGCTAACACTCACGGACCCAAAATGATTTGGGTACCAAAAATCAAGGCCTAATTTCTTTATTTGTAAGGGGAGCATTGCTACAAGGCTAAAGCTTCAAGCCAAAATTCTTTGTACCTTGATAGTGGATGCTCAAGACATATGACCGGTGACAAGAGTAGATTTGTGGAACTAAAGCCAAAGAGTGGTGGAGCGGTAACTTTCGGTGACAACTCCAAAGGCCACATTGAAGGAATAGGCTCCATTGGTAATCACTCTTCTATTTTCATTGAAAATGTTTTGTATGTCAACGGTCTTAAACATAACTTATTGAGTATTAGTCAATTATGTGACAAGGGTTTTAATGTTTTATTTGATAAAAGTGGTTGCAAAATTGTAAACATTAAAACAAATCAACTAATGCTCATTGGTCATCGCATAGGGAACATATACATGGTGCATCTAGATGACATTCATTCATCTCATACATGCTTAGTTGCACATGATGAACATGACTCATGGCTTTGGCATAAAAATTAGGACATGCTAGCATGAGTGTCTTAGAAAAATTAATTTCCCTTAATCTAATTAGAGGTTTACCCAAACTTAAATTTTCTAATGATAAAATTTGTGATGCATGCTCAAAGGGTAAACAACATAGAACCTCTTTTAAATCCATTAATGATGTCTCTACTAGTAGATGTTTACAATTGATTCACATGGATCATTTTGGGCCTATTAGAACAATGAGCTTGGGTGGAAAATCATATGCTTTTGTGCTTGTAGATGACTATTCTAGGTTTACTTGGGTTCTATTCTTAAGTACAAAGCATGAAGCTTTAGAAAAATTCATCACATTTTCTAAAATAACTCAAAATCATAACTTAAAATTTCTCACATTAGAAGTGATCATGGAACCGAATTTCAAAATCTAGGTTTCGATGAGTTTTTAAATGAAAATGGGATTAGCCACAATTTTTCCGCACCTCGCACTCCTCAACAAAGTGGGGTAGTTGAGAGGAAAAATCGAACTTTAGAAGAAATGGCTAGAACCATGCTTTGCGAAAATAATTTACCTAAATATTTTTGGGCGGAAGCCACAAATACTGCTTGCTATATTATAAATCGAGTAAAGATTAGGCCAATTTTGAAGAAAACACCTTATGGGATTTTAAAATCTAATAAGCCTAACATTAGCTATTTTCATCCTTTTGGTTGCAAGTGTTTTGTTTTGAATAATGGTAAAGAAAACTTGGGTAAATTTGATACTAAAAGTGATGAAGCTATTTTCCTAGGGTACTCTTTAAACTCTAATGCATATCGTGTATTTAATAAAAGAACTCTAGTAGTTGAAGAGTCTATACATGTTGTTTTCGATGATAACCTCCTTCCGAGGAAGGAATCTTGTGATGATGATGATGTAGGAATACTTGATGCCATTGATGGAGGACAAACGTCAAAGGTGGATGAGGTTCCAACTAAAGATGAGGATGCACAAGATCCACCTCTTGAAGCCTTGAAGGACTTGGCTCTTGAGGAAAGGGAGGTGTCTTACCCAAGGGAGTTAAACTATGTCAAAGGTGGTGAAATCTTGGGTGATCCATCCAAGTGGGTAACTACTAGATCCTCTCTCAAGTTAATGAATCATGTTGCATTTCTTTCATGCATTGAGCCTAAAAATATTAAAGAAGCTTTAAAAGATGATTTTTGGATTTTGGTCATGCAAGAGGAATTAAATCAATTTGAGAGAAGTAAAGTTTGGACATTAGTTAAAAGGCCTAATAATAAATCTACTATAGGAACAAAATGGGTTTTTAGGAATAAATTAGATGAAAGTGGTAATATAGTGAGAAACATGGCTAGGCTTGTTGCTCAAGGCTATACCCAAGAAGAGGGAATTGATTTTGATGAGACATATGCACCCGTAGCTAGAATGGAAGCCATTAGGATGTTGCTTGCATTTGTATGTTATCATAATTTCAAGCTTTTTCAAATGGATGTGAAAAGTGCCTTTTTAAATGGTTTTATAAATGAAGAGGTGTACGTTGAACAACCACTGGTTTTTGAGGATTCAAAATTTCCAAACTGTGTTTAAACTTACAAAAGCTCTCTATGGTTTAAAACAAGCTCCTAGAGCTTGGTATGAGAGACTTTCAAATTTCTTAATTGAAAAGGGTTTTGAAAAAGGAAAGGTGGATACCACACTCTTCATAAAAAGATATAACAATGACATCTTAGTAGTACAAATTTATATTGACGATATCATTTTTGGTTCTACTAATGAGTGTTATTGTAAAGAATTTTCTAAGCTAATGCAAGGTGAGTTCGAGATGAGCATGATGGGGGAACTCTCATTCTTTTTGGGACTCCAAATCAAAAAAAGGAAAGATGGCACCTTCATAAATCAAGTAAGTACGTGAATGATATGCTCAAAAAGTTTGGCTTGGAGAATGCAAAACCTCAATCCACACCTATGAGTTCTTCCATAAAGCTTGACAAAGATGAAGGAGGTAAGTGTGTTTATTCTAAGCTTTATAGATCCATGATAGGTTCTTTTCTTTACCTTACCGCAAGTAGACCAGATATTATGTTTAGTGTTTGCTTGTGTGCTAGGTTTCAAGCTAGTCCTAGAGAATCACACTTAGTTGCCATTAAAAGAATTTTTAGATACCTTAGAGACACGCCTAATTTAGGCCTTTGGTATCCTAAAGATTCTTCCTTTAGCCTTCATGCTTATTCGGATGTGAATTATGGGGGATGTAAGATAGATAGGAAAAGTACTTCTGGGACATGCCAATTCTTAGGTAGTATGCTCGTATCTTGGTTCTCTAAGAAACAAAATAGCATAGTCTTATCTACCACCGAAGCAGAGTACATATCCTTAGGGAGTTGTTGTGCTCAAGTCCTTTGGATGAAGCAACAACTCTTAGATTATGGTGTTGAAGTAGAAATTATACCCCTTAGGTGTGACAACACTAGTGCCATTTGTCTCACTAAGAATCTCATCCAACACTCTAGAACTAAACACATAGAAATTAGACATCATTTCATTAGAGATCATGTTTTGAAAAATGATGTTGTAATAGAATATGTTGACACCTTGAACCAATTAGCGGGTATATATTTACAAAACCTTTAGATAAAGAGCGTTTTTGGTCCCTTAGGAGAGAGTTAGGTCTAGCTAGCCTATCCTGACCTTTTAGGACCTCTTTTGTGCTTAAAATTGCTTGATCTTGTGAAATGCCATGTTTATGTGTTTTGACTCCTAATTTCATCCATGCTTATAGCTAGGGGAGTATGTTTTTGTTTGCATATGTTTTGCCTGCTCATTCATATCATTCATGCAAGTTAGGCCTTAGAAAAACTCAATTTTCTGCACTTTTAGAGCCTCATCTGCACTTCCAGGCCCAGGTGTATCGAAACGGGTCAACCTGTTTTGATACGGATGCCTTAAAATCATGTCTGAGAAAAGGGCATTTCGAAATGCCTCAAAAGGGTTTCGAAACGTTTTTGCTACTACCAAGGGGTGTATCGAAACGAGTTTCGATACGAGTCAACAGGGCTTCAATACGGTCAACACCGTATCGAAACGGTTAGCTGAAATTCTAAAAACGGACAGCTTTAAGTAGGGCTTTTAATGTTAAAGTTCACTTTAAATTAGAACTCTTCAAAACCCTAAAAACCCTAACCCGACTTTTTCCCTATAAAACCCCTCTAAACCTCTTTGTTTTTCACCAAATCTTGAGGGGGTTTTCTCTAAAACACTATTCTAAGCAAGTTTCATCAACATTGTGCAAGGATTTTCATTCATTCATCCAAAATCCCAAACTAAGGTATTTTTCCTCTTTTTCTTTTTCCTTCTGTTTATGTTCGAATCTTAGGTTACAAAATTTTATTTTTGTATAGTTTATATGTTTTATGCTTGGGCTTTCCATATCTTGTAAAAAAAATTCAAAATCTTAACTTTTTTATTCGAATATAAATATTTTTCACTCGTATTTTGTTTTTTTCTTTGTTTTAATTTTTTTAAAACCTAAGTGGGATTTATCCTTGGATTGAATTTAGAAATCTATGCATACACTCAATTTTAAAAAAAAACTTGCTTGCTTAATGTTTTTAGGATGTTGGAGAATGTTAGCAAAAAGCGTAAGTCTGTTCAATCCGGTGACTCGAGCGTGCGTCCGAATCTCGCTCAGCTCTTTCAAAAATCCCTTCGAACTCCAGAGATGCGATCTCGTTTCAAATATGTCAAGGATTTCGAAGTTCTTCGTGAGCGTGTCATTGATCTCGAATTCCTTAACTCCGAGCGATTCCTTTTCCGTTACCTCGAGCGTTTGAGCGAATGTGATCTTCTTCCTCTGTTGAGCATCCCGGTCATTCGCTACAAACACATGGTACTCATCTTTTACTCCAATGCTCGTCTTATTAATGATGAAACAAATATTGAGGTTGTTGGGATTGAATCTTTTATGTTAGGGAAAAAGTTTGTTGTTAATGTTGCTCTCTTGGAGTCCACTTTTTCTCTAAAGGATGAAGGAATTGAGAATGAACGTCACTTTGGTACTAACACCGGTCAAGTGCTTACCTTGGATGCGCACGATCGTTTTCTTCACTTGATGGTATCATGGTTCCTTCGCCCCTCCGGAGGTAAATACTCTCATATCCATCAAGTTGATTACTTTTGGCTTGAATGTTTCCGTCGTGGTGAGCGCCCTAATGTTGCTAAGATCATATTTGCCGAGATGGTTAATAATGTTAAGCTTATTGACTCCGATGCTTTGAAGTCCTTTACTTATGGAACGATCTTAAGTCACATCTTCAGCACAATTGGTCTCGATTGCACCTACGACTCTCCGGAACCTCGCAAGTCCAAAATTGATGAGTCTTCTCTTCGCAAGTTCGGTTTTCACTATGTGAACCATTATTGGGAACGTGTTGATAGAGCCGCACCTTCTCCTCCTCCTCCTCCCGTTGAACCTCAACCGCAAGCTCAACTTGGAAACAATGAAGCTCTTACGGCTCTCATTACCGAGCGGTTCAATGCCATGGACACTAATATGGCTTCGGGTTTTGGTGCCATCAACACTCGCTTGCAAAATTTAGAGGATCGCCTTCTATCCCTTGAGACTTCCCACTCGAACTTGGATATGTCCTTCTCTACTCTCTATGGCCAATGGACGAAGTTTCGCCGTTCTCAAGTCAAGAGAGATGATGAGACTTCGGATGATGACGATGGTGGTGACGAGGCCTAGGATATTCATATCATATCATATTATCTATGCATTTTAGGTTTAAGTTTGCATCTTTATGTTTCATTATGTTTTAGGAACCTATGATTTTGATCTTATTTGGGATTATATTTTGAACTTAATGTTGATTTATGCTTTGGATATTTTAATTTTATGAATTAATATTATTGTTGCTTATTACTTAATGCTTATTGGTACTAACCCTTTCTCTTCTCTATGAGCCTTATTATTTTTTATCTAACAAAAAGGGGGAGAAGAAATTTGAGAGCCAAAAATTCGTTTTAAATGTTTAAAGTATTTTTAAGTTTTAAAACTTGAATTTCAAAGTTAAAACAATTTTAAAACTTTAAAAACCTATCTTAAATTAAGGGGGAGTTAGAATATGTTCAAAATTTTCAAAACTCTTAAAAATTCTAACTTTGGTTTTGTTATATCAAAAAGGGGGAGATTGTGAAACCGATATTTTAATTTTGATATAACTAAAGAACCTAAGGACTAAATTGAAAATGTTAAAATGAATTTTTAAGTCCTCAAACATCCCCATATGATTTTAAGAATATGCCAAATTTAAAAACTAAGATTTTCAAATATTTTCTAAGTGTTCTTAAAGCCGAAACAGTGTTTTTCAAGTCTCTGTTTCGAAACGGCCTAAGGCGTTTCGAAACGATTTCACCACTGCCAACCCCTGTTCTGAAACGGGTATCGAAACAGCTTTAGAACATAAGAACCCGTATCGAAACGACTTCAAGTGTTTCGAAACGACTTCCAAGTGTTTCGAAACGGTTCTTCATTTTGATTTGAAAAATATTACCGTTGCAAAGTTTTTAACTGAATTTTCAGAAATCGTTAGGGTGTTTCGAAACGGGCTCAAGTTGTTTCGAAACGACCCTTGACAGTGGCAAAAGTGTTTCGAAACGAGTTCAATCTGTTTCGAAACGGGCTTTTAAATGCACCCCAACGGCCCTTTCTATTTTGGTCCGTTTCGAAACAGGCTTCCGCATTCCGAAACGGGTGGTTGCAGACTGCATTTATGGAGATGAGATAACACCGCCAACGGCTCTATTCAAGTTCCCAACCACCCAAACGGCTAGAATTAATAGAGGAGATATAAATTGAAGTCCTTTGAAGGTCAGCAACAACTATTCAACCTACAAGCATCATCAAAGCAAAAATCAAACTCTTGTGCTATTCAAAGTCAAATTCTTGTACCCAACTCTAGTGTTTTTCAATTGTCATTTTGTATTGTGAGTTTGGGGTGATTGAAATTGTAATTGGGTAGACATTTATCCTTTGAGACGAATCATTTGAGTTTACCAAATCTTCTCTTTGTAAATTGAGTGGATGAAGCTTTGGGTAGAAAGCTTAATCGAATTTGTAAGGTTACCTCCTCATCCAAGAAAGGGGGAAGAATTCAAGTAGTGAATTGGTTGAAAATCCTTAGTGGGAACTAAGGTAGTGGATGTAGAGTTCATTTGGAGAACTTGAATCACTCTAACTACTTGTGTCAATTTTTATTTTTCACTCATTCTTCCCTCCAAAATTTTTATTGCCAATTCACCCCTTCTTGGCCTTTTGCAATTGTTTGATCAACTCAACACAATCCATTTATGTACTTTTTGCACTTACATAGTTATAAGCTAGACACTTGTGCATTGCATCCTTGATGCATTACAATTATAACAATGCATACTTGTACACTTATAGAGAATTTAAGACACTTTCAAAAAACAAAACAACTTCTCAAATATAAAATAGCCATGTAAATTAAATATTCAACTCAAATAGGACACAAAACAACTTTTCAAATGTAAATTAGCCATTCAAACCAAAATTAACACTAACTACCCATCAATAGCAAACCAAACCAAAATATCAATGACATTCAAACCAATTCCAAGGGCCTACATCAATGCCATTCAAACCAAATTCAACACTAGCTACACATCACTACATTACAGAAATAATTTAATCATAATATAAATTAGCAATGAAACAATCAATGTAACTTTGTAAAACATTGCTTCATTCTTATACCTTACTATTCATTTGACATGTCCTTAAATTTTCTTTAACCTTCATCACTTTCTTATTCAACCTTTCCACTTCATCATCCATCATGTTCTTCAATTCAAAATGTTTAAATCGAATGTCTTTATTTTTCGACAATAGCATTTGAACTTTACTTCTCAAATCATCAACGTACTTTGATTTGTCTTCCTCCTTATCAATTCATTGGAAGAATTCACAACAATCCTACAAATGAGAAAAAAATTTAAACTACAACATATTATTTATTACATATCCATCTCTCGATTAACACAAACAACTTAAAAATATCAAATATTACCTCATTCCCTTTGCCACAACCATTAAATTTCCTCCTTTTGCTCCTAAGGACTGTTGAGGTGTAAATCGATGTTCTCAGCCCACAGTTGCATTCAACAACATTTCCCAAGCAACTGATTTTAAATTTCCACTTGACATGATAAATCTAAAAAATTCAAACCTAAGATTTACAAAGAATAAATTAATGTTCAAAACAATAAAGCAAAGCCATGAATAAATTTGCACGAACCTTTGATGTTAGAAAACCCAATTGAAATCAAAGCATTTGAAGAGAGAAATCGAGATAGAAATTTGAGAATGAAAACTTAGGTTTAATTTGAATAGAAGAAAAGAGGGATGCTTAATTTATTTTGAATATTATAATATTGTTTATTTTATTAATTACCTATTATTTGTTAATTATAATAATTACTATAATTTCAAAATTAACTGGCCACGTGGCGTAACCAATTTGGCTAGGAAATTTTTTAACGGAAGGGTCAAACGAGGTAATAATTTTTAGTTCAACGGCCACAATGTCCTAAAAAATACTTTAAGAATGTTCGGTAAAAATATATTGTTTAGGGGCAAATAGCCCTTTAAGCCTAATATATAAATCGTTTAAGTTTGCTTGTATTATTTTTATTTTTGCATAAAACAACTATTTGTTTATTTGTTATATTTAATTTTTACTAATAAAATTTTTTTTCTTTTTAGTTAAAATTTTAAACATAAAGTTAATAAAAAATTTTAAAGATGAGTCTACCACGCTCGACGAACACCGCTGAACACCATTAAATTGATTAATAAGGACTCAACAAATAATTATACATTATTTAAAATAAAATTTCAATTTAAAAACAAAAAGTTAATCAAAATTTTTAAGGATGAGTCAACCACGCTTGATGAACACCGTTGAACAACATTAAATTGATTAGTAAAGATTAAAAATCTCAAGGACTCAACAAATAATTATAAATTGTTTAAAATAAAGTTTCAATTAAATTATTTTTTATTTTTTTAAAATAATTAGATCAAATACCAACCTTAGTCGATTTAAAAAATAAAAACCATAAACCTTAAATCCTTAAACCAAAACCCTAAATTATAAAACCCTAACCCAAAACTATAAACCTTAAACCCCTAGAATTAAAACCTTAAACGTGAAACCCTAAACTATAAATTGTAAACACTAAACTCAAAATCATAAACAATTTCATTCTTTTTTATTTTTTATTTCTGTTTAAGATTTAAATATGTACTTTTTGTTTTATTCGATCATGTAATTTTTATCGGTATTTATTTCACTATTTTATTTATTTCGCTAAAGATTGCAAACATAAAATTGAGTAAGAGATTAGGAGAGGAGAAGAAAGTAGAACTTTTAGTGCATCAAACGAAGTTCTAGACAAATTTAAGATTTAGAGTTTAGGTTTTAAGGTTTTATGTTAACTTTTTAGGGTTTTAAATTTTGGTTTTATAGTTTAAGGTTTTTATTTTTTAAATTGACCAAGGTTAATATTTGCTCCAATTATTTTTAAAAATATTAAATATATATATATATGGAAAATAATTTAATTAAAATTTTATTTTAAATAATTTATAATTGTATGTTGAGTCCTTGAAATTTTAATCTTTATTAATTAATTTAATGTTGTTCAACGTTAGTGGTGTTCAGTAGTGTTCCCTGCACGTCGTAGAATTTTCTAAATTTTAAACATAAATGTTTTCAAACCAAAAGAGAATTAGCATATTACCAAATTAAGAAGGCTTCACTATAAAATAGATATCTAAACTTTGTTTCATTTTTACAATAGGTACTTAAAGTATTTTTTTTCTAAAATAAGTGTCTAACGTTTTATTTTGTTCTGTTTTAAAGTCAAATGTCAAAAAAATCTCCAAATTATAGATTGAAACATGAACTTTATTTTTATTTTCAAAAACAAACTGAAAATAAAATAAATTAAAAAATATCTAAAAATTTCTAGAAATTATAAAATAGATAAATATCGGTATTTATCCTCGTTGAACCCATCACCATCGTCTTTAGAGGCCACCATTCATTTCCCTCAATCACCCATCATCGGTAACTGATGAGACACGTGTCAACCGGACGTCGTACGACGAACGCGAAAGGCTCCAACCGTTCGACGTTCAATTGACGCAACTCTCATTGGTTACCAACGATGGGTTTTCGGGGGAAATGGCAAGGTCTCTGAAAACGGCAGTGGTGGGATCCGAAGAGGATATCGATGACGACAATGGCGTCAATTTTGAGATTTTAGGAATTTGGGATTGTTTTTTAATTTTTGAATATTTTTAGATATTTTTTAAAAAATATATTTTCTTTTGTTAATTTTTTGAAAAAAAAAGACAAGTGTCAAATTCTGATTGGGTGATGATTTTTATTGGCCTTAACCTAAAACAATAACATAATGAAACTTTAGCCGCCTATTTCAGACAAAAAATAATATTAAACACTTATTTCAGTCATAAATATTTTAGGTACTTATCCGAACAAAAAAAATTATACTTTGACACATATTTTATAATTAAGCCAATTAGGAAATGAGTCAAATTAAACACCATTTTGGAATAAACCGACCAAATTTTATGGAAACCTATTTTAAGATCAAATACTTGTTTTTGTCTAAACCCTTCCAAATATTAGGTGGAGGTTTGAACTTTGGACAGGTATTCCTAATTTTAATATTAGGGGTGTTAAAAAATCTTTGATCTGACTGATCTGATCCGATTATCTTTTTATCTGATTTGAAAATATAGATATTTGATCTGATTTTTATTTTCAGATTGAATAATCGATCTGATTTTTATTATTTTTTTGATTGAATATGGGTCACTGTAAAACTTATGTTTGATTTTGATATAATTAAATCCTTAAGGATTATTTTGTGAAACTTAAAAATAGTTTTTAAGTCCCTTAATAAGTTTTTAAAACACCAACACTTTGAAACTGATTTATAAAACTCAAACTCAAAATATTTTCTAAGTGTTCCAAGGCAAAATCATTCAAAAACGTCCAGACGTATCGATACAGCACCCAGCGTATCGATACCATTTTACCAAACTTGGTTACTGTCGGAACCTGTATCGATACCCCAAACCCTCGTATCGATACTGCCCTGTGTTAAAATTCAAAGAGTTTGAATGTCGTATCGATACGGCTAACCCTCGTATTGATACGGGCTTTGTAATTTTTTAATATAAGTCGGTTTAAAAAATATGACCGTTGGTGTCAGTTGGTTGGTAACCAAACTTTAAAAGTTCGTTGACCCGTATCGATACGCCAAACCCTCGTACCGATACGGTTGTGGACAGTGAGTTCAGTTCAGAAAATAGTATCGATACGGCCCTTGCCGTTTCGGTACCACTTACCGATACGCTTACGCGTGTATCGATACCCCTGTATTAAATGCACACAACGGCTCTTTCTTTTCTGAGACAGGTACCGATACTCCTTCCCGCGTACCGATACCGGTAGCTGCAGAAGTGCATTTATGGTGGTAAGAGAGGGTTCCAACGGCTCTAATTAAGTCCCCAACCACCCAAACGGCTAGAAATCAATGAAGAGGTATAAAAGACACATCAAAAAGCTACAGCAACAACTATTGATCTTCAAGCAAACATTTATTCATCAAATCCAAGCAATTGTGCTAAATTTCATATTTGTCTAGAAATCCCAATTTGTGTTCTTCATTCATACTATGTAAAATTGGGTTGAGTGCTTGTATTGGGGCTATCATTTGTATTGAGAGATACCTTATTAGCCTTCAAATTTTCTTGTTCACTCGTGTGAGGATTGGGTTGATTTTTGGGTAGAAAAATCAACCGAAATTGTAAAGGGTTGCCTCCTTGTCCTAGAAAAGGGGAAGAACGATTTAGTGGAATTGTTGCAAATCCTTGGTGAAGCTAAGGTAGTGGATGTAGAGTTCATTTGGAACTTGAACCACTCTAAATCTCTTGTCCATCAATTTTTAATTTGCCAATTTCCACCACAAACCTTTAAATTTCCAATTCACCCCCCCTCTTGGTCAATTTCGATCTTGCGATCCACTCAACAATTGGTATCAGAGCTTAACTCTTTGAGGATTAACAACCACAAGAGGAGTTCCTTGGAAGAGTGTGATCATTAAAATATCAAGAGATGGCTTCAACCTCCGGTTCCGGCATGTACGAGTCACAATCGACCACAAAGCCTCCTTTCTTCATGTAACGCCCCGGTTTTGGGCTTAGAAGTTTGGGCGTTGACCGGTTCGGTCAAAGTGCTGTTCGAATCTAAAAAGGTAAAATTAGGAAAGCCTAGTTCGGGTTGCATTAAAAATATGGAAAAATATTCTAAAATCATCTTTTAATATATATAAGTGAACTGTGAAATCAATTTTACAAAATGAGTTTTGGAAGGGTGACATTTTGGCTAGTGACCAAAATGTAATTTTTGAAAGTTGAGTGAATGTTTTTGAAAGGGTTGAAACTTTGAATCTTTAAGGAGCTATTATTCCAAAAAGAGTTTCTCCAGATTTTTCTAAGATATTTTAATGTATAATTCTGATTTTAAAACATAAGAAAAGAGGAGGGAAAATCATTTTGGCTATTTTGTAACTAACTTCCAATTTTCTTTTCTCTCATTTTCTCTCAACCCAAACACTTTCTCTCCAGAGAATTTCTTCTGATTTTGTCACCTAAATCCCTCCTTTCAACTCTCTTTTGATCTCTAATCATCATATCTACAAAACCTCACCATTTGCTACTTGATTCATCAAGGTTTTTGGTTCTAAAAGAGGAGAAACTCAAGTTTGGAGGTAAGAACGTCCTTCTCCTCTAAACTATCAGTTCTTTACTGAATTTCCTAAGTTCTCAATCCTTAATTGATGTTTTATAAATGACTTTTAAGTTGTTTAATGGATCTTGGCTTAAAATGCAAGATTTGGTGATTTTTGGTGAATTTTCGTTGGATCTGTTAAAGCAGTGTTTTAAGGTGTTAAAGTGATGATTAATGAATGATAATTTGATGAGGAATTGAGTTTTGATTAATGCAATCCCGGATAGGTTGAATTTCCTAAGTTTATCTTATGATTCTAGGTTGTTTTTGGTGTGATCTTGTGGATCTGATGTTGCTGGAGGTATAAGGATGTTGTTAGACTCTTTTTAGATGTTGAATGATGCTAAAGGATGTTAGGTTTTGATGTTTTATGGCTGGGCTTTGTTGAGAAGTGGTTTGGAGGCATTTTCGGTTGTGTTTGGAGGCCGAAAATGGAGTGTGGATGAGAGCAGCGAGTTTAGGTGCTTTCATTGAAGCTATTAATGCATGATGATGCATTAATCTTCTGCTTTGATGTGTTAAAACAGGGGAGGCATCTTTGGATCCAAGAGTTGTTGATCCGGAAGCTTGAATTGGTGCTTCGGCAAGAGGCGAAGTGGAATCGGTGAGTGAAATTGGGTTTTCGGCTTTGAAACCAATGTCTTGGGAGCTTAGTTTAAGTCTAAACAACTTTGCTAAGCCCAAGTGTAAGTTTTCGGAAAAACTCTCTAGTGGTGGCCATGGTTTTGATTGTTGTGCAATGTGGTTTATTGCATGTTTTAAATTCTGTTTTGAAAGCATGATTTAGCATGGTTAATGCTGATGTTGTAAGCCATATGTTGAAGGAAGCTCAAGGTAAGAGTTCCTTGTTTTTGAGCATGGTTAAAATGTGGTTTGATGCCTATAAATGCATGATGAACATGGCTTGGTTTAAATGCTTTAAAACAGTGGATTAAATGATGATAATGATGTATATTGGCAAGTGATGATTTGAAAAGGGTAAGGTCACTAAGGTGGTTAAAAGTCCTTGAGTGAGCCTTGTGGAATCTAAGAACTTCATGGTGGTTAAAAGTCCATGATGATTCTTGTTAAGGTCACTAAGGTGGTTAAAAGTCCTTGAGTGAGCCTTGTTACTTAAGAACATCAAGGTGGTTAAAAGTCCTTGGAAGGTTCTTGTTAAGGACACAAAGGTGGTTAAAATTCCTTGTGTGGTCCTTGCCATGGTGTTTAAAAGTCCATGGGCCAAGGTGTTTAAAAGTCCTTGGGGCCAAGGTGTTTAAAAGTCCTTGGGAAGAGCACAAAGGTGGTTAAAAGTCCTTGTGTGGCTCTTGGAATTTATAAGATCACAATGGTGTTTAAAAGTCCATGTGTGAGTCTTATGTTGAACATGTTTTAAAAGTTGAAACTTATCACTTGTGGACAATATGACATGTATTGATGTGGAAGCATGTAATGCTTGTTTAAATTGCTTTTGAGCATGAGTAAATGATGATTTGAAGTATGATTTATAAAGTGTTTTATAAATGCATTATTGGATGGCTTTAATGAGCATTCCTCACTAAGCTTTTGCTTATGCTCTCTTTCGTTTTCTTAAACCAATAATGCAGATCATTAAGGTACCTAAGGGCAGCAAGGAAGGCAAGCAATCAAGTGGAAGTTGAGCTCAATGTATGGAAGGTTTTCTTAAGTACATTTTAGCTTTTGGTAATTTGGCAATGGGGGACCTATGAGTATGTTTTGGGAGATGTTTTGAACTCCCTAGGTATGTTAAATGTTGTTGAGATTGCTGGTTTTGAAATAGGCCATTATATGCTTGTTTTGGAAGTTTTATGCTTGAGTGGTTTGCTTGTGTAGGAAGCATGCCATTAGAATTGGGGCTTTTCATTCATGATGTTAATATGCTAAATTGCTGATGAAAGTATGTCCCTTATATGTTGAATTGCATGCTGGTAAAGTTTGGTAGCATTTGGAGCATGATTAGATGATTAATTGCATGTTTAAGTATGCATCTTGTGGCATTTTGTGCAGGGTGTTTCGGAACGGGTGCCCTAAACCAGCCTAGGCGTTCGAAACGGGAGAGACCGTTCCGAAACGGAAAGGCCACTGCCAGCCCGTGTTTCGGTACGCGTTGCGGAACGGCCCTGCGTTTCGAAACGGGTCCTGCCTGTTTCGGAACACGTGACCGTTGGGGGCTGACATTGGTAGTTAAAAGTTTTGTATTGTTTGCATTTTAGTCCTGAATTATGTTTGTGCAATTGTATGAGTTTGGGATATCCGTTTGAGCTGAAATTTGACAGAGGAGCATGAAACCTGATTAATTTCAAGTTGGTAACCTTAATTTGGGTTAAGGCTTTATAATTTACTGAAATTACAAATTGGTCCCTAAAGTTGTAAATTGTTCAATTGGGTCCCTGTTTGATCTCTGATGTTTATGATCTTTGAGTATGTTGCTTGTATGATCACATTGAGGGTTAATGTGCATCTAGACAAGAGTAAAAAGAAAAAAAAGGGTCGTTAATCAAGGTTGACTTTCGGGTTGACTTTGGTTTTCCCCGTGTGACTTTCTTAATTCGGGTCAACCGTCTAGGCCGGGTTAAGGGGGTTACATTTGGTGGTATCAGAGCTGAGTTCTCGAGTAATTGGGAATGAATGTGTGCATGATTGAAGTATGTATGGTGTGTATGCTTGTTGAGTGAAAGCATGTTTAGTGGCTTGTGATTTTGATGCAATTGAGTTGTGTGCTGTGATGTAGCATGTTGTGGGTACCCATTGCCAAATCAAAGCTAATGAAATGATGTTGATTTTGAATGAAATTGAGCTTGAATACTTGGATTGCTTACCTTGCTGGGCCTAATTTGTTTATTTGCATTGTGATTGCATGGTAAAAGTATGGCACCACGTAGAGAATTGCGAGGTAATGTGCGAGCTACGGCTCCAAATGAGAACGAGAATGAGGAAAACACGGGTAGTGCGGTGTTACCTCCTCCTCCACCTGGTGGTGGTGGTGCTGAGGGAGAAAGAGCTGAAGTTGCAGCTGGTGCTGGAGCTGCTGGACCTGAGGTTGGTCAGGGGCAAGCTATGTCTGATATGTCTATGTTGGTGCAAGCTATTGCGGGTGCTTTTCGAGCAGCGGTAGTTGGAGCTCAAGGAGCTGGGCATCAGGGAGATGCTGGAGTTAGACTACCTTTGGAGCGTTTACGCAGTCTTGGTGGGACTGAGTTCAGGGGTATGTCTGCTGAGAGTTCTGAGGCTTGGTTAGAGAGTACCAAGAGGATCTTGGGTCAGATGAGTTGCACGGATGTGCAAAAGCTGGGTTGTGTTGTGTCCTTGCTACAGGACGATGCTTATACGTGGTGGACGACCACTATAGCTGGGTTGGCTGAAGCTGATGTGACTTGGACATTCTTTCAGAATGTGCTCAAGAGGAGATATCTTGGTGTGAGATATCTTGATGAAAAGAAGCGTGAGTTCATGTCTCTTACTCAAGGGAACATGACGGTGGCTGAGTATGAAGTGCAGTTTGTGCGACTCAGTCAATATGCACCTGAGCTGGTACCTGATGAGCGGGCAAGGTGCGAGAGATTCCGTTATGGTTTAGTGACGGATGTGAAGATGTATGTGCTGGCCACCGAGTATGATGATTTTGATGTGTTAGTGGGCCGAGCCAAGGACATTGAGATGAACTTGGGTTTATCTGCTAGAGGTGCTGGAGCAAGTTATGGTAAGAGAGTTGCTGAGTTTAGTTCCGGTGGTGGACGGAACAAGAGGGGACGTGATCAGAAGTATCAGTCCTCAGCTAAGAGAGGTGGTGGTGCACCTGCTAGGGGAGGCTATGCTAGAGCTGATCCGAGTGCTTGTTGGATCTGTGGTTCACGTGGTCACATGAAGCGTGACTGTCCTCGTGCTGTGAGGGAGGTGCAAGCTCCTGTTGCGGCAGCTGGAAATGGGTGCTGGAATTGTGGGTCTGCGGACCACTTGAGGCGAGATTGTCCTATGTTGGCTGGTGGCCAAGTGCGTGCTCCTGTTGTTGCTGCACCGCAGAGAGGTCGTGGGCGCGGCCGTGGTAATTTTTAGAGGAGAGAGGAAGGTGGCCGAGGAGTGGCCCATGTTGTGGCTATTCAGCATGAAGGTGGGGGTCAAGCGAGGGTGTATGCTCAGCGTGAAGGGAGGAATGATGCGGATGTGATTGCAGGTACCTTTACTTTGCAGTCCTTGTCATTGCTTTCTTTGATTATTCTGGATCTACGCATTCATACATTTTGCGTGAGCATGCTGAATTGCTTGGTTTGCCTGTTGAGTCTTTGGATGTTGGTGTTCGTGTCACTAGTTCTTTTGGTGAGACTGTTGTGACTCGAAAGCTTTATAGAAGGTGTCCTTTGGTTGTTCAAGAGCATGTTTTTCATGTTGACCTTATGGAATTGCCCTTTTATGGTTTTGATATAATCCTTGGTATGGATTGGCTTGCTGAGCATCGTGCTGTTGTGGATTGTGAAAATAAGCGTGTTTCGCTTAAGCTTGCGGATGATTACGATGTTGTTGTGGTTGGCGAGAATGTGAAGTTTCTTGCCAATGTGGTGTCTTCTTTGGAGGCGAGTAGGATGCTGAAGCAAGGTTGCGGAGCTTATCTAGCTTTTGTGATGAATCCTAGCTCTAAGGAGTTGAGGGTGCAAGATATCAGAGTTGTGAAGGAGTTTCCTAGAGTGTTTCCTGAGGAGTTGCCTGGTTTACCCCCTAATCGCGAGGTGGAGTTTGGAATTGAGCTGTATGAGAATACAACTCCTGTGTCCATTACCCCTTATAGAATGGCACCTAAGGAGCTGAAGGAGCTGAAGACGCAGTTGCAAGAGCTGCTTGATCGTGGCTTCATCCGGCCGAGTGTGTCACCTTGGGGTGCACCGGTCTTGTTTGTGAAGAAGAAAGATGGCACAATGAGGATGTGCATTGATTACCGTCAGCTGAATAAGTTGACTATTAAGAATCGGTATCCTTTGCCGAGGATTGATGATCTCTTTGATCAATTTCGGGGAGCTGTTGTGTTCTCTAAGATTGACTTGAGGTCAGGGTATTATCAGTTGAAGGTGAAGGATGTGGATGTGCCTAAGACAGCTTTCAGGACAATGTATGGGCATTATGAGTTCCTTGTGATGCCGTTTGGTTTGACAAATGCTCCTGCTGCTTTCATGGACATGATGAACCGTGTGTTTCATGAATACCTGGATAAGTTCGTTGTGGTGTTCATTGATGATATCCTAGTGTACTCGCGTACTGAGGAGGAGCATGAAGAGCATTTGAGGATTGTGCTGCAAGCTTTGTTGGAGAATCAGCTTTATGCTAAGCTGAGCAAGTGTGAGTTTTGGCTTAAGGAGGTGGTGTTCCTTGGGCATGTAGTTTCTGCTGAGGGGATTCGTGTTGATCCTCAAAAGATTGAGGCGCTGATGAACTGGAAGGTTCCTAAGTCTGTTCATGAGGTCCGTAGTTTCCTTGGTTTGGCTGGATACTACCGGAGGTTTGTGGATGGTTTTTCTAAGATTGCTGCACCTTTGACGAAGTTGTTGCAGAAGGATGTTAAGTATGAGTGGACGGAAGCGAGACAGCAGGCTTTTGAGAAGCTGAAAGCGGCTTTGACGCAAGCTCCTATCTTGGTTCAGCCTGAATTAGGGAAAGAGTTTGTGGTCTACAGTGATGCGTCCTATGTTGGTTTGGGATGTGTGCTGATGCAAGAGGGTAAGGTTGTGGCTTATGCATCGCGACAGTTGAAGGTGCATGAGCGCAATTATCCTACGCATGATATTGAGTTGGCTGCGGTGGTTTTTGCTCTGAAGATCTGGAGACATTATCTGTATGGTGAGAAGTGTACTGTGTACACGGATCATAAGAGTTTGAGGTATTTGATGTCTCAGAAGGAGTTGAATCTTAGGCAGTGGCGTTGGTTGGAGTTGCTCAAGGATTATGATCTAACGATTGAGTACCATGCTGGAAAGGCTAATGTTGTTGCGGATGCCTTGAGTAGGAAGGTAGCTATTGAGCTGAGGGCTATGTTTGCCAGCTTGAGTATTTCGCGTGATGGTGGTCTTGTAGCTGAGTTGCAAGTGAAACCATCAATGGTTCAGTTGATCAAGGAAAAGCAGTTGCTGGATGATTCCTTGGTGTCTCATGTTCAGGATATCGCGGAGGGTAGACCTTCGGATTTCTGTTTTAATGATGATGGTGTGTTGTGTTTTGGGAGTCGAATAGTAGTGCCCAATGATGCTGAGTTGAGGCGTGCTATTCTGACTGAAGGTCATAGTAGTCCTTTTGCTATGCACCCTGGTAGTACTAAGATGTATCGTGATCTTCGTGATGAGTACTATTGGGTGGGTTTGAAGAAGGATGTTGCAGAGTTTGTGAGCAAGTGTATGGTGTGTCAGCGAGTTAAGGCTGAACATCAGGTTCCTTCAGGGTTGTTGCAACCGTTGAGAATCCCTGATTGGAAGTGGGAGAGGGTTACCATGGATTTTGTATCTGGTTTACCTTTGTCTCCATCGAAGAAGAATTCGGTTTGGGTGATTGTGGATCGCCTGACGAAGTGTGCGCATTTCTTGCCTGTGCATACTACGTTTTCTTTGGATAAGCTTGCGGAGCTGTAGATTGCTGAGATTGTGCGGCTGCATGGTGTACCTAAGTCGATTGTGTTGGATAGAGATCCGAGGTTCACATCGCGTTTCTGGCAGTGTTTGCACCAAGCTTTGGGTACAAGGTTGAATTTCAGTACATCCTATCATCCTCAGTCGGATGGTCAGTCTGAGAGGGTTATTCAGATTTTGGAGGATATGTTGAGGTGTTGCGTGATTGAGTTCCAAGGTTCTTGGGAGAGGCATCTGCCTTTGGTTGAATTTGCTTATAACAACAGTTATCAGGCGAGTATTCAAATGGCACCTTGTGAGGCTTTGTATGGGAGGAAGTGTAGGACTCCTCTTTGTTGGGCTAAAACTGGTCAAAAGTTGGTTTCGATGCCAGCTTTGTTGAAAGGAACCACCGAGAAGGTGAAGCTCATTTGTGAGCGGCTGAAGGCAGCCTCTGATCGGCAAAAGTCTTACGCGGATTTGAAGCGTAAGGAGATAGAGTATGCGGTGGGTGACCGTGTGTTCTTGAAGGTTTCGCCTTGGAAGAAGGTGATGAGGTTTGGCCGGAAGGGTAAGTTGAGCCCTAGGTACATTGGACCATACGAGGTGGTTGAGCGTGTGGGTCCTGTTGCGTATCGGTTGAGGCTACCTCAAGAGTTGGAGAAGATTCATGATGTGTTCCATGTTTCTATGCTCCGGAAATATAGATCTGATCCTTCGCATGTGATGCCTGTGGAGGAAGTGGAATTGAATCCGGATTTGACCTATGATGAGGAGCCGGTGAAGATTCTGGATTCGGATAGCAAGGTTCTTCGTGGCAAGACCATTGAGTTGGTGAAGGTGCTGTGGAAGCATCGATGAGTTGAGGAAGCCACGTGGGAGCGGAAGGAAGACATGCTGAAGCAGTTTCCTTATCTCTTTCCTTCAGGTAAATTTCGAGGACGAAATTTCTTAAGGGAGGGAGAGTTGTAACGCCCCGGTTTTGGGCTTAGAAGTTTGGGCGTTGACCGGTTCGGTCAAAGTGCTATTCGAATCTAAAAAGGTAAAATTAGGAAAGCCTAGTTCGGGTTGCATTAAAAATATGGAAAAATATTCTAAAATCATCTTTTAATATATATAAGTGAACTGTGAAATCAATTTTACAAAATGAGTTTTGGAAGGGTGACATTTTGGCTAGTGACCAAAATGTAATTTTTGAAAGTTGAGTGACTGTTTTTGAAAGGGTTGAAACTTTGAATCTTTAAGGAGCTATTATTCCAAAAAGAGTTTCTCCAGATTTTTCTAAGATATTTTAATGTATAATTCTGATTTTAAAACATAAGAAAAGAGGAGGGAAAATCATTTTGGCTATTTTGTAACTAACTTCCAATTTTCTTTTCTCTCATTTTCTCTCAACCCAAACACTTTCTCTCCAGAGAATTTCTTCTGATTTTGTCACCTAAATCCCTCCTTTCAACTCTCTTTTGATCTCTAATCATCATATCTACAAAACCTCACCATTTGCTACTTGATTCATCAAGGTTTTTGGTTCTAAAAGAGGAGAAACTCAAGTTTGGAGGTAAGAACGTCCTTCTCCTCTAAACTATCAGTTCTTTACTGAATTTCCTAAGTTCTCAATCCTTAATTGATGTTTTATAAATGGCTTTTAAGTTGTTTAATGGATCTTGGCTTAAAATGCAAGATTTGGTGATTTTTGGTGAATTTTCGTTGGATCTGTTAAAGCAGTGTTTTAAGGTGTTAAAGTGATGATTAATGAATGATAATTTGATGAGGAATTGAGTTTTGATTAATGCAATCCCAAATATGTTGAATTTCCTAAGTTTAGCTTATGATTCTAGGTTGTTTTTGGTGTGATCTTGTGGATCTGATGTTGCTGGAGGTATAAGGATGTTGTTAGACTCTTTTTAGATGTTGAATGATGCTAAAGGATGTTAGGTTTTGATGTTTTATGGCTGGGCTTTGTTGAGAAGTGGTTTGGAGGCATTTTCGGTTGTGTTTGGAGGCCGAAAATGGAGTGTGGATGAGAGCAGCGAGTTTAGGTGCTTTCATTGAAGCTATTAATGCATGATGATGCATTAATCTTCTGCTTTGATGTGTTAAAACAGGGGAGGAATCTTTGGATCCAAGAGTTGTTGATCCGGAAGCTTGAATTGGTGCTTCGGCAAGAGGCGAAGTGGAATCGGTGAGTGAAATTGGGTTTTCGGCTTTGAAACCAATGTCTTGGGAGCTTAGTTTAAGTCTAAACAACTTTGCTAAGCTCAAGTGTAAGTTTTCAGAAAAACTCTCTAGTGGTGGCCATGGTTTTGATTGTTGTGCAATGTGGTTTATTGCATGTTTTAAATTCTGTTTTGAAAGCATGATTTAGCATGGTTAATGCTGATGTTGTAAGCCATATGTTGAAGGAAGCTCAAGGTAAGAGTTCCTTGTTTTTGAGCATGGTTAAAATGTGGTTTGATGCCTATAAATGCATGATGAACATGGCTTGGTTTAAATGCTTTAAAACAGTGGATTAAATGATGATAATGATGTATATTGGCAAGTGATGATTTGAAAAGGGTAAGGTCACTAAGGTGGTTAAAAGTCCTTGAGTGAGCCTTGTGGAATCTAAGAACTTCATGGTGGTTAAAAGTCCATGATGATTCTTGTTAAGGTCACTAAGGTGGTTAAAAGTCCTTGAGTGAGCCTTGTTACTTAAGAACATCAAGGTGGTTAAAAGTCCTTGGATGGTTCTTGTTAAGGACACAAAGGTGGTTAAAATTCCTTGTGTGGTCCTTGCCATGGTGTTTAAAAGTCCATGGGCCAAGGTGTTTAAAAGTCCTTGGGGCCAAGGTGTTTAAAAGTCCTTGGGAAGAGCACAAAGGTGGTTAAAAGTCCTTGTGTGGCTCTTGGAATTTATAAGATCACAATGGTGTTTAAAAGTCCATGTGTGAGTCTTATGTTGAACATGTTTTAAAAGTTGAAACTTATCACTTGTGGCCAATATGACATGTATTGATGTGGAAGCATGTAATGCTTGTTTAAATTGCTTTTGAGCATGAGTAAATGATGATTTGAAGTATGATTTATAAAGTGTTTTATAAATGCATTATTGGATGGCTTTAATGAGCATTCCTCACTAAGCTTTTGCTTACGCTCTCTTTCATTTTCTTAAACCAATAATGCAGATCATTAAGGTACCTAAGGGCAGCAAGGAAGGCAAGCAATCAAGTGGAATTTGAGCTCAATGTATGGAAGGTTTTCTTAAGTACATTTTAGCTTTTGGTAATTTGGCAATGGGGGACCTATGAGTATGTTTTGGGAGATGTTTTGAACTCCCTAGGTATGTTAAATGTTGTTGAGATTGCTGGTTTTGAAATAGGCCATTATATGCTTGTTTTGGAAGTTTTATGCTTGAGTGGTTTGCTTGTGTAGGAAGCATGCCATTAGAATTGGGGCTTTTCATTCATGATGTTAATATGCTAAATTGCTGATGCAAGTATGTCCCGTATATGTTGAATTGCATGCTGGTAAAGTTTGGTAGCATTTGGAGCATGATTAGATGATTAATTGCATGTTTAAGTATGCATCTTGTGGCATTTTGTGCAGGGTGTTTCGGAACGGGTGCCCTAAACCAGCCCAGGCGTTCGAAACGGGAGAGACCGTTTCGAAACGGAAAGGCCACTGCCAGCCCGTGTTTCGGTACGCGTTGCGGAACGACCCCGCGTTTTGAAACGGGTCCTGCCTGTTTCGGAACACGTGACCGTTGGGGGCTGACATTGGTAGTTAAAAGTTTTGTATTGTTTGCATTTTAGTCCTGAATTATGTTTGTGCAATTGTATGAGTTTGGGATATCCGTTTGAGCTGAAATTTGATAGAGGAGCATGAAACCTGATTAATTTCAAGTTGGTAACCTTAATTTGGGTTAAGGCTTTATAATTTACAGAAATTACAAATTGGTCCCTAAAGTTGTAAATTGTTCAATTGGGTCCCTGTTTGATCTCTGATGTTTATGATCTTTGAGTATGTTGCTTGTATGATCACATTTAGGGTTAATGTGCATCTAGACAAGAGTAAAAAGAAAAAAAGGGTCGTTAATCAAGGTTGACTTTCGGGTTGACTTTGGTTTTCCCCGTGTGACTTTCTTAATTCGGGTCAACCGTCTAGGCCGCGTTAAGGGGGTTACATTTGGTGGTATCAGAGCTGAGTTCTCGAGTAATTGGGAATGAATGTGTGCATGATTGAAGTATGTATGGTGTGTATGCTTGTTGAGTGAAAGCATGTTTAGTGGCTTGTGATTTTGATGCAATTGAGTTGTGTGCTGTGATGTAGCATGTTGTGGGTACCCATTGCCAAATCAAAGCTAATGAAATGATGTTGATTTTGAATGAAATTGAGCTTGAATACTTGGATTGCTTACCTTGCTGGGCCTAATTTGTTTATTTGCATTGTGATTGCATGGTAAAAGTATGGCACCACGTAGAGAATTGCGAGGTAATGTGCGAGCTACGGCTCCAAATGAGAACGAGAATGAGGAAAACACGGGTAGTGCGGTGTTACCTCCTCCTCCACCTGGTGGTGGTGGTGCTGAGGGAGAAAGAGCTGAAGTTGCAGCTGGTGCTGGAGCTGCTGGACCTGAGGTTGGTCAGGGGCAAGCTATGTCTGATATGTCTATGTTGGTGCAAGCTATTGCGGGTGCTTTTCGAGCAGCGGTAGTTGGAGCTCAAGGAGCTGGGCATCAGGGAGATGCTGGAGTTAGACTACCTTTGGAGCGTTTACGCAGTCTTGGTGGGACTGAGTTCAGGGGTATGTCTGCTGAGAGTTCTGAGGCTTGGTTAGAGAGTACCAAGAGGATCTTGGGTCAGATGAGTTGCACGGATGTGCAAAAGCTGGGTTGTGTTGTGTCCTTGCTACAGGACGATGCTTATACGTGGTGGACGACCACTATAGCTGGGTTGGCTGAAGCTGATGTGACTTGGACATTCTTTCAGAATGTGCTCAAGAGGAGATATCTTGGTGTGAGATATCTTGATGAAAAGAAGCGTGAGTTCATGTCTCTTACTCAAGGGAACATGACGGTGGCTGAGTATGAAGTGCAGTTTGTGCGACTCAGTCAATATGCACCTGAGCTGGTACCTGATGAGCGGGCAAGGTGCGAGAGATTCCGTTATGGTTTAGTGACGGATGTGAAGATGTATGTGCTGGCCACCGAGTATGATGATTTTGATGTGTTGGTGGGCCGAGCCAAGGACATTGAGATGAACTTGGGTTTATCTGCTAGAGGTGCTGGAGCAAGTTATGGTAAGAGAGTTGCTGAGTTTAGTTCCGGTGGTGGACGGAACAAGAGGGGACGTGATCAGAAGTATCAGTCCTCAGCTAAGAGAGGTGGTGGTGCACCTGCTAGGGGAGGCTATGCTAGAGCTGATCCGAGTGCTTGTTGGATCTGTGGTTCACGTGGTCACATGAAGCGTGACTGTCCTCGTGCTGTGAGGGAGGTGCAAGCTCCTGTTGCGGCAGCTGGAAATGGGTGCTGGAATTGTGGGTATGCGGACCACTTGAGGCGAGATTGTCCTATGTTGGCTGGTGGCCAAGTGCGTGCTCCTGTTGTTGCTGCACCGTAGAGAGGTCGTGGGCGCGGCCGTGGTAATTTTTAGAAGAGAGAGGAAGGTGGCCGAGGAGTGGCCCATGTTGTGGCTATTCAGCATGAAGGTGGGGGTCAAGCGAGGGTGTATGCTCAGCGTGAAGGGAGGAATGATGCGGATGTGATTGCAGGTACCTTTACTTAGCAGTCCTTGTCATTGCTTTCTTTGATTGATTCTGGATTTACGCATTCATACATTTTGCGTGAGCATGCTGAATTGCTTGGTTTGCCTGTTGAGTCTTTGGATGTTGGTGTTCGTGTCACTAGTTCTTTTGGTGAGACTGTTGTGACTCGAAAGCTTTATAGAAGGTGTCCTTTGGTTGTTCAAGAGCATGTTTTTCATGTTGACCTTATGGAATTGCCCTTTTATGGTTTTGATGTAATCCTTGGTATGGATTGGCTTGCTGAGCATCGTGCTGTTGTGGATTGTGAAAATAAGCGTGTTTCGCTTAAGCTTGCGGATGATTACGATGTTGTTGTGGTTGGTGAGAATGTGAAGTTTCTTGCCAATGTGGTGTCTTCTTTGGAGGCGAGTAGGATGCTGAAGCAAGGTTGCGAAGCTTATCTAGCTTTTGTGATGAATCCTAGCTCTAAGGAGTTGAGGGTGCAAGATATCAGAGTTGTGAATGAGTTTCCTAGAGTGTTTCCTGAGGAGTTGCCTGGTTTACCCCCTAATCGCGAGGTGGAGTTTGGAATTGAGCTGTATGAGAATACAACTCCTGTGTCCATTACCCCTTATAGAATGGCCCCTAAGGAGCTGAAGGAGCTGAAGACGCAGTTGCAAGAGCTGCTTGATCGTGGCTTCATCCGGCCGAGTGTGTCACCTTGGGGTGCACCGGTCTTGTTTGTGAAGAAGAAAGATGGCACAATGAGGATGTGCATTGATTACCGTCAGCTGAATAAGTTGACTATTAAGAATCGGTATCCTTTGCCGAGGATTGATGATCTCTTTGATCAATTTCGGGGAGCTGTTGTGTTCTCTAAGATTGACTTGAGGTCAGGGTATTATCAGTTGAAGGTGAAGGATGTGGATGTGCCTAAGACAGCTCTCAGGACAATGTATGGGCATTATTAGTCCCTTGTGATGTCGTTTGGTTTGACAAATGCTCCTGCTGCTTTCATGGACATGATGAACCGTGTGTTTCATGAATACCTGGATAAGTTCGTTGTGGTGTTCATTGATGATAACCTCGTGTACTCGCGTACTGAGGAGGAGCATGAAGAGCATTTGAGGATTGTGCTGCAAGCTTTGTTGGAGAATCAGCTTTATGCTAAGCTGAGCAAGTGTGAGTTTTGGCTTAAGGAGGTGGTGTTCCTTGGGCATGTAGTTTCTGCTGAGGGGATTCGTGTTGATCCTCAGAAGATTGAGGCGCTGATGAACTGGAAGGTTCCTAAGTCTGTTCATGAGGTCCGTAGTTTCCTTGGTTTGGCTGGATACTACCGGAGGTTTGTGGATGGTTTTTCTAAGATTGCTGCACCTTTGACGAAGTTGTTGCAGAAGGATGTTAAGTATGAGTGGACAGAAGCGAGACAGCAGGCTTTTGAGAAGCTGAAAGCGGCTTTGACGCAAGCTCCTATCTTGGTTCAGCCTGAATTAGGGAAAGAGTTTGTGGTCTACAGTGATGCGTCCTATGTTGGTTTGGGATGTGTGCTGATGCAAGAGGGTAAGGTTGTGGCTTATGCATCGCGACAGTTGAAGGTGCATGAGCGCAATTATCCTACGCATGATATTGAGTTGGCTGCGGTGGTTTTTGCTCTGAAGATCTGGAGACATTATCTGTATGGTGAGAAGTGTACTGTGTACACGGATCATAAGAGTTTGAGGTATTTGATGTCTCAGAAGGAGTTGAATCTTAGGCAGCGACGTTGGTTGGAGTTGCTCAAGGATTATGATCTGACGATTGAGTACCATGCTGGAAAGGCTAATGTTGTTGCGGATGCCTTGAGTAGGAAGGTAGCTGTTGAGCTGAGGGCTATGTTTGCCAGCTTGAGTATTTCGCGTGATGGTGGTCTTGTAGCTGAGTTGCAAGTGAAACCATCAATGGTTCAGTTGATCAAGGAAAAGCAGTTGCTGGATGATTCCTTGGTGTCTCATGTTCAGGATATCGCGGAGGGTAGACCTTCGGATTTCTGTTTTAATGATGATGGTGTGTTGTGTTTTGGGAGTCGAATAGTAGTGCCCAATGATGCTGAGTTGAGGTGTGCTATTCTAACTGAAGGTCATAGTAGTCCTTTTGCTATGCACCCTGGTAGTACTAAGATGTATCGTGATCTTCGTGATGAGTACTATTGGGTGGGTTTGAAGAAGGATGTTGCAGAGTGGTTCAAGTTCCAAATGAACTCTACATCCACTACCTTAGTCTCACTAAGGATTTGCAACAATTTCACTAAATTGATCTTCCCCTTTTCTAGGACAAGGAGGCAACCCTTTACAATATCGGTTGATTTTTCTACCCAAAAATCAACCCAACTCTCACTCAATAGAACAAAGGAATTTGTAGGCTAATTAGGTATCTCTCAATACAATTGATAGCCACAATAAAAGCACTCAACCCAATCTTACAAAATATGAATGAAGAACACAAATTGGGATTTTACACAAATTTGGGATTTTTGCTCAAATGCTTGAATTTGATGTTTGGATGTTTGCTTGAAGTTCAATAGTTGTTGCTGATGCTTTTGGATGTCCCTTTTATACCTTCTCATTGATTTCTAGCCGTTTGAGTGGTTGGAGAAGTAAATTGAGCCATTGGAACCCTCTCTTACCACCATAAATGCACCTCTGCAGCTACGAGTATCGGTACTCGGGAATGGGTATCGATACCTGTCTCAGAAAAGAAAGAGCCGTTGTGTGCAATTAATAGGGAGTATCGATACGCACGTAAGCGTATCGGTACTGGGTATCGAAACGGCAAGGGCCGTATCGATACCTTTTTCTGAACTTAGCTCACTGTCAAAACGAGTATCGATACTGGGGTTAGGCGTATCGATACCGGTCAACGGTCTTTTAAAATTTGGTTACCAACCAACTGACACCAACGGTCATATTTTTAAACCGACTTAAATGCTTAAAAAATCTTTAAACCAGTATCGATACCGGTGTTTCCGTATCGATACACTCTTTCAAACTCTTAGAAGTTTAACACAGGGGCGTATCGATACGAGGGTTTGCCGTATCGATACGTGTTCCGACAGTAGCCAATTTTGGCAAAAAGGTATCGATACGCCTCCATGGGTATCGATACTCTATGACGATTTTCAATAAATTTGGCTTGGAACACTTAGAAAATATTTTGAGTTTGAGTTTCACAAATTAGTTTTAAAGTGTTGGTGTTTCAAAACTTGTTAAGAGACTTGTAAAAACAATTTTAAGTTTTTCAAATTTGATCCTTAAAGATCTAGTTATATCAAAATCAAACATAGGTTTTACAATCTCCCCCTTTTTGATATAACAAAACCAAAACTTAAAATTTTGACACTTTTGAATAGTCTTTAAAAAGTAACTCCCCCTTAATATAAGCTTGGTAACCTTTGAGTTAAAATCAAAATATTTTAAAGATGTGAGCAAGTTTCTTCTCCCCCTTTTTGTTAGATCAAAAATGCATTGAGACAATAAAGTGCATAATGAAATCAAAGGTATAATAATAATAAGCAACATAATTTTATTCATCATAGCATAAGAAAATCCAAACGAAAACAAACAAGAAATCAAAGCATAGGTTTTTAATCCTAAAACAAACTTAGTCCTAAAAACAGAAACATAGGTGCATAAAAATAGAAAATCCTAGATGATTATGAATGATATGCAAGAAGAGATGTCTAGGCATTGTCTTCGTCGTCTTCATCATCTTCATCATCATCGACCATAGGCTCATTGCTCCGCATGCTATTACGCCATTCATCATGGAAAGCGGCAACGGAAATATTCAAGGAATTGTGCTCGCTTTCAAGGGATGTAAGGCGATTCTCCATACCCGTCATCCTTGTATCGAAGGTGGTTTCCATGGAGGTTAGACGAGTGTTCATGTCCGTGCGTAGCCCGGTAAATTGCTCATTGAGATAGGTCATGAGAGCATCCAAATTGGGCTGTGGGACTTGAGGAGCCGGAGGAGCTTGAGGAGCTTGTGGTTGTTCCAATGCGGCGGCGGCCTCGGGTGGAAGCTCGGAAAGACGTAACCAACTTCCATTAAAGTAATGGAACTTTCCCCGAGCAAGGGATCGCTCATCAATAGGATCGGTAAGAGGAGATGCAAGATCAAATGAACAATCAATATCCTTTTTCACGAAATAGTAACTTAAAGCCGTACCGTAAATAAAAGATGTGATGAGAGAGGTTTGGCGATTTTGAACATGATAGGCGATCTCATCGAACATGATTCGAGCTAGGTTTGGGCGCTTTCGTTGACGGAAACAACGGATCCAAAAATCATCCACTTGACGGATGGTAGAGTATTTGCCACCGGAGGGACGTAACCACCAAGACACCATCAAGTGTAGGATTCGATCGTGAGCATTGAGGACGGTTACGGAACCACCAAGAACATGGCCCAAGGCATTCTCATCATTTAAGCCTACATCCTCTAACTTAAAAACCTCACAAATCCCTTTGACATCGAGAATGATTTGCTTCCCCATGAGATAAGAGCGGATGGCAACAACTTCCCCGTTGCGAGAAACAAGTTTGGCATTAGAATAGAAAATTAAAACCAAAAGACGATAGTAAATACCGGGGATAGAAAGAAACTCCATGAAATTCCAAGTGCGAAGCAATGGAAGATATTCAAACTTGAAGCGCTCGGAGTCGAGAAAAGGAATGGAGACGACCCTTTCCGCACGAATTTTGTAGTTCTCAAATTGGCGAAAATAGGGAAGACCCGCGGAAGTTTCAAAGGATTTGTTATAAATTGTAGCATAATCCGGGCGTGCAACCATTCCGGGAGTTGAAGATTCACCGGCTTGAGTAACCCTCGGTCGCTTCCTCGAATGTTCTTTAGGTGCCATAATCTAAAAGAAAATTAAAAAAAGGTTTCTTCAATTTGAGTAAAAATCAAGGTAAAAAGATTTTTTTTAAAAAAAATTTGAAAAGCAAAGAGATTTGAGAAAACAAAGGGTTAAACAAAAGAACAAAAAAGAATAAAAAGAAGGGATTACCTTGAAGGAAACTTTGAAGATTGAAGAAAAACTTGAGAGAGAGCACAATTCTTTTCTTGATGCAAAAATTCTTTTAGAATTGAGTTGTAGTGTGAAAAATATGAAGGAGGAAGGGCCTTTTTATAGGCAAAAACGGCTAGGGTTTGTTAGGGTTAAAGAGTTTTAATTTTGGTAAAATTAGATCTCATTTAAGACTGATTTAATGCCATCTGCGCGATAGGGTATCGATACTCCTGAGGGGGTATCGATACGGGGATAGAATTGTCTTTTCTCAAAAATGCCCGTTGGAAAGTCGTATCGAAACGGTGGGGCCCGTATCGAAACGACCTGTATCGATACGATTTTAAGCGTATCGATACCTGTGAAGCGAGAAAAAATCTGGGAAACAAGATGAAGAACACGTATCGATAGGCGTATATCCGTATCGATACCATATGAAGCGAGGACAAATTCTGGGAAACAAAATGAAGAACACGTATCGATACGCGTATATCCGTATCGATACATATGAAGCGAGGACAAATTCTGGGAAACAAAATGAAGAACACGTATCGATACGCGTATATCCGTATCGATACCATATGCCCAAAATGACCTATTTGGTTCTAAGAACAACCAAAGGCTCGAACTTAACACCTCCTAAAAGTATGCAAATGATAAATGAACAGTTCTAAGCATGTTTTAACAGAAGCATACTCCCCCTAACTATAGGCATGGATAAGATTAGGAGTTTAAACACATAAACATGGCAATTTCACAAAATCAAGCATTTTAAGCACAAAAGAGGTCCTAAAAGGTCAAGATAGGCTAGCTAGACCTAACTCTCTCCTAAGGGACCAAAAACGCTCTTTGTCTAAGGGTTTTGTAAAAATGTCCGCTAATTGATTCAAGGTGTCTACATACTCTATAACCACATCTTCCTTAAGGACATGATCTCTAATGAAATGATGCCTTATTTCTATATGTTTGGTTCTAGAGTGTTGGATGGGATTTTTAGTTAAGCATATTGCACTAGTGTTGTCACATTTTAGGGGTATGGTTCCAACTTTAATTCCATAATCTAAGAGTTGTTGTTTCATCCAAAGGACTTGAGCACAACAACTCCCTAAGGATATGTACTCGGCTTCGGTGGTAGATAAGGCTACACTATTATGTTTCTTAGAGAACCAAGATATGAGCATACTACCTAAGAATTGGCAAGTTCCCGAAGTACTTTTCCTATCAATTTTGCAACCCCCATAATCCGCATCCGAATAAGCATGTAGGTTGAAGGTAGAGTCTCTAGGATACCAAAGGCCTAAACAAGGAGTGTCTCTAAGGTATCTAAAGATTCTCTTAACGGCTATAAGGTGAGACTCTCTAGGACTAGCTTGAAACCTAGCACACAAGCAAACACTAAACAAGATATCCGGTCTACTTGCGGTAAGGTAAAGCAAAGATCCAATCATAGAACGATAAAGCTTAGAGTCAACACACTTACCTCCTTCATCTTTGTCAAGCTTTGTAGATGAGCTCATAGGAGTGGCTTGAGGCTTTGCATTCTCCAAGCCAAACTTCTTGAGCATATCCTTTATGTATTTTGCTTGGTTGATGAAGGTGCCATCCTTCTTTTGCTTGATTTGGAGTCCCAAAAAGAATGAGAGCTCCCCCATCATGCTCATCTCAAATTCACCTTGCATTAGCTTAGAAAACTCTTGACAATGACATTCATTAGTAGAACCAAAAATAATATCATCAACATAAATTTGAACTACTAAGATGTCATTTTTATACATTTTTATGAAAAGTGTAGTGTCCACCTTACCTTTTTCAAATCCTTTTTCAATCAAAAAATTTGAAAGCCTTTCATACCAAGCTCTAGGAGCTTGTTTTAAACCATAAAGAGCTTTGGTAAGTTTGAAAACATGATTTGGAAATTTTGAATCTTCAAAACCCGGTGGTTGTTCCACATACACTTCTTCATTTATGAAACCATTTAAAAATGCGCTTTTAACATCCATTTGAAAAAGCTTGAAATTATGATAACATGCATATGCAAGCAACATCCTAATGGCTTCCATCCTAGCTACGGGTGCATAGGTTTCATCAAAATCTATTCCCTCTTCTTGAGTGTAACCTTGTGCTACAAGTCTAGCTTTATTTCTCACAATGTTACCACTCTCATCTAGTTTGTTCCTAAAGACCCATTTAGTTCCTATTGTAGATTGATTACTAGGCCTATCAACTAATGTCCATACATTACTTCTCTCAAATTGATTTAACTCTTCTTGCATAGCCATAATCCAAAAGTCATCTTTCAATGCTTCTTTTATGTTTTTAGGCTCTATGCATGAGATAAATGCAACATGGTTCATTAATCTAAGAGAAGAACGAGTGGTTACCCCCTTGGATGGATCACCCAAGATTTCACCATCTTTGACATAGTTCAACTCCCTTGGGTAGCTCACTTCCTTTTCCTCAATAGCCAAGTCCTTCAAGGCTTCAAGAGGTGGATCTTGTGTATCTTCTTCTTTTGGTTGAATCTCATCCTCCTTTGAAGTTTGACCTCCATCAAAGGCATTTATGATTCCTACATCATCATCATCACAAGAATCCTTCCTAGGAAGGAGGTTATCATCGAATACAACATGAATAGATTCTTCTACTACTAAAGTTCTTTTGTTAAATACTCGATAGGCTTTAGAGGTTAAAGAGTAACCTATAAAAATAGCTTCATCACTTTTTGCATCAAATTTACCTAAGTTATCTTTTCCATTATTTAAAACAAAACACTTACACCCAAAAGGGTGAAAATAGCTAATGTTAGGCTTTTTAGATTTTAAAATCTCATAAGGTGTTTTCTTTAAAATTGGCCTAATCATTACTCGATTTACAATATAACAAGCGGTGTTTGTGGCTTCCGCCCAAAAATATTTAGGTAAATTATTTTCACAAAGCATAGTTCTAGCCATTTCTTGTAAAGTTCTATTTTTCCTCTCAACTACCCCATTTTGTTGAGGAGTTCGAGGAGCCGAAAAATTATGGCTAATACCATTTTCATTCAAAAATTCTTCAAACCCTAAATTTTGAAACTCGGTTCCATGATCACTTCTAATGTGTGAGATTCTAAGTTCAAGATCATTTTGGGTTAATTTTGAAAATGTGATGAATTTTTCCAAAGCCTCATCTTTAGTACTTAAAAAGAGAACCCAAGTAAATCTAGAAAAATCATCAACTAACACAAATGCATAAGATTTACCACCCAAGCTCATAGTCCTAATTGGCCCAAATAAATCCATGTGAATTAATTGTAAGCATCTACTAGTAGAAACATCATTAATGGATTTAAAGGAAGACTTATGTTGTTTACCCTTAGAGCATGCATCACAAATTTTGTCATTTGAAAATTTAATTTTGGGCAAACCTCTAACTAGATTTAGAGAGACTAGTTTTTCCAAAACACTAATGCTAGCATGTCCTAGCTTCCTATGCCACAACCATGCATCATTTTCATTTTGAGCAACTAAACATGCATGAGATGTATGAATGTCATCTAAATGCACCATGTATATGTTTCCTATGCGATGACCTATGAGCAAAATACTATTAGATTTAATGTCTACAATTTTGCATCCATTTTTATCAAAAAGAACATTAAATCCCTTATCACATAATTGACTTATGCTCAATAAATTATGTTTAAGACCATCGACATATAAGACATTTTCAATGAGAATGGTAGAGTGATTACCTATGGAGCCAATACCTTTAATGTGGCCTTTGGAGTTGTCACCAAATGTTACTACTCCTCCACCTTTTGGCTTTAAATCCATGAATCGACTCTTGTCTCCGGTCATGTGCCTCGAGCATCCACTATCAAGGTACCATGAGTTTTGACTTTGTGCTTTGGCCTTGTAGCAATGCTCCCCCTACAAACAAAGATATTAAACCTTGGTTTTTGGTACCCAAATCATTTTGGGTCCATGAGTGTTAGCTCCCAAAACCTTGGTTCCCTTAGGAATCCAAGATGACATAGCAATAATATTATTAGATTTTACAAGTTCCTTAGGAACCCATACACTTCTAATTCTTTTAGCTCTATTATGTCTAGGGTAGCTACCTTGTTTGTAGTAATTAGTCCTTTTCTTAGGTTGGTGTGTTCTAGAGGATTCTCCTACTTCATGTTTGACACTACCAACATTTTTTAAGGACTTTTTGAGCTCATTTAGCTCACCTAACACCTTTTGGTGTTCACTATTGCATTGAGACAAAAGATTATTAAGATCAACATTTTCATCTTGAAAGAATTTAAGTTCATCTTTTAATCCTAAAATCTTGTTCTCAAATTTAGAATTAGCTTGCGTGAGTGAGTCATTTTTCTCATTTAGCTCTAAAATGATTTTCTTGTTTTTAATGACCGGCTCTTTAAACTTCTCAACTAATTCATCATATACCTCTTGTAACTCATCATATGCATCATTTAATTCTTCATATGAAAAATCTAAAGTAGATGAGTTAGAGGTTACCAAGGAGGAATCTTCCTCAAGTGCCATGAGACAAAGGTTAGCCACTTCTTGTTCGTCATCCTCCGATGACTCCTCATCACTCCAAGTAGCAAGCTTGGCTTTGAGTTTCTTCCTCTTCTCAAAGCCCTTCTTCTTGAGTTGAGGGCACTCCGAACGGATGTGACCGGATTGTTTGCACTCATAGCAAATGATGGGATCCTTCCCTTCTTCTTTGTTTCTTCCTTTGAAGTCCATCTTTCTTTGGATTTTTCTTCCCCGGTTGGACCTCATGAAGCGTGAGAATCGTTTGGCTATCATAGCCAATTCTTCAAGTTCATCCTCCTCACAAGATGATCTCTCATCATGTTGTGAAGCTTTTGCCTTGAGAGCTATTCCCATCTTCTTCTTCTTTTCAACTTCAAGCTTCTCTACTCTTTTCTCTTCTTTCTTTTTCTCATCTTCCCTTCCTTGCTTCATGATCTCATGAGTAAGGAGAGAATCCACAAGCTCATCAAGCTTTAATGTCTTCAAGTTCTTTGCTTCGATAATGGCGGTTCTCTTCCCATCCCAAGCTTCGGGAAGTGAATAGAGTAGCTTCCGGACAAGCTTGTCTTCCGGTATGATCTCTCCATATCCTTTTAGACCGTTGACGATTGTGGAGAATCGATCAAACATCTTCGACACCGTCTCATCGGGCTCCATCTTGAAGTTTTCATAACTAAGATTGAGAAGTCCAATCTTAGTTTCTTTGACATCATTGGTGCCTTCATAAGTGGTCTCAAGTGTGTCCCACACTTCTTTGGCATTTTCAATGGAAGAGACCTTTGAATAGATGTTCGGACCGAAAGCACAAAAAAGCATGTGGAGAGCTTTATCGTTGACTTGAATCTTCTTCCTCTCCTCTTCACTCATTTCGGCTTTCTTCTTCAACACCATCTTGCCTTCACCATCTTGCTTCAATGGAATGTATGGCCCATCCTCAATGACATCCCATACAAGGTAGTCACTTGACTTGATGAATAGCCTCATTTTGTTCTTCCAAAAGGAGTAGTTGTCACCATTGAAGAAAGGAGGCTTGGTGGTTGATTGTGACTCGTACATGCCGGAACCGGAGGTTGAAGCCATCTCTTGATAATTTGATGATCACACTCTTCCAAGGATCTCCTCTTGTGGTTGTTAATCCTCAAAGAGTTAAGCTCTGATACCAATTGTTGAGTGGATCGAAAGATCGATATTTACCAAGAGGGGGGTGAATTGGAAATTTTAAGGATTGTAGTGGAAATTGGCAAATTAAAATTGAAGAACAAGGAATTTAGAGTGGTTCAAGTTCCAAATGAACTCTACATCCACTACCTTAGTCTCACTAAGGATTTGCAACAATTTCACTAAATTGATCTTCCCCTTTTCTAGGACAAGGAGGCAACCCTTTACAATATCGGTTGATTTTTCTACCCAAAAATCAACCCAACTCTCACTCAATAGAATAAAGGAATTTGTAGGCTAATTAGGTATCTCTCAATACAATTGATAGCCCCAATACAAGCACTCAACCCAATCTTACAAAATATGAATGAAGAACACAAATTGGGATTTTACACAAATTTGGGATTTTTGCTCAAATGCTTGAATTTGATGTTTGGATGTTTGCTTGAAGTTCAATAGTTGTTGCTGATGCTTTTGGATGTCCCTTTTATACCTTCTCATTGATTTCTAGCCGTTTGAGTGGTTGGAGAAGTAAATTGAGCCGTTGGAACCCTCTCTTACCACCATAAATGCACCTCTGCAGCTACGAGTATCGGTACTCGGGAATGGGTATCGATACCTGTCTCAGAAAAGAAAGAGCCGTTGTGTGCAATTAATAGGGAGTATCGATACGCACGTAAGCGTATCGGTACTGGGTATCGAAACGGCAAGGGCCGTATCGATACCTTTTTCTAAACTTAGCTCACTGTCAAAACGAGTATCGATACTGGGGTTAGGCGTATCGATACCGGTCAACGGTCTTTTAAAATTTGGTTACCAACCAACTGACACCAACGGTCATATTTTTAAACCGACTTAAATGCTTAAAAAATCTTTAAACCAGTATCGATACCGGTGTTTCCGTATCGATACACTCTTTCAAACTCTTAGAAGTTTAACACAGGGGCGTATCGATACGAGGGTTTGCCGTATCGATACGTGTTCCGACAGTAGCCAATTTTGGCAAAAAGGTATCGATACGCCTCCATGGGTATCGATACTCTATGACGATTTTCAATAAATTTGGCTTGGAACACTTAGAAAATATTTTGAGTTTGAGTTTCACAAATTAGTTTTAAAGTGTTGGTGTTTCAAAACTTGTTAAGAGACTTGTAAAAACAATTTTAAGTTTTTCAAATTTGATCCTTAAAGATCTAGTTATATCAAAATCAAACATAGGTTTTACAGTCACCTTGGGGTGCACCGGTCTTGTTTGTGAAGAAGAAAGATGGCACAATGAGGATGTGCATTGATTACCTTGGGGTGCACCGGTCTTGTTCTCTAAGATTGACTTGAGGTCAGGGTATTATCAGTTGAAGGTGAAGGATGTGGATGTGCCTAAGACAGCTTTCAGGACAAGGTATGGGCATTATGAGTTCCTTGTGATGCCGTTTGGTTTGACAAATGCTCCTGTTGCTTTCATGGACATGATGAATCGTGTTTTTCATGAATACCTGGACAAGTTCGTTGTGGTGTTCATTGATGATATCCTCGTGTACTCGCGTACTGAGGAGGAGCACGAAGAGCATTTGCGGGTGGTTTTGCAAGCTTTGTTGGAGAATCAGCTTTATGCTAAGTTGAGCAAGTGTGAGTTTTGGCTTAGAGAGGTGGTGTTTCTTGGACATGTCGTTTCAGCTGAGGGGATTCGTGTTGATCCTCAGAAGATTGAAGCGGTGATGAGCTGGAAGGTTCCTAAGTCTGTTCATGAGGTCCGTAGTTTCCTTGGTTTAGCGGGATACTACCGGAGGTTTGTGGATGGTTTTTCCAAGATTGCTGCTCCTTTGACGAAGCTTTTGCAAAAAGATGTTAAGTATGAGTGGACAGAGGCGAGGCAGCAAGCTTTTGAGAAGCTGAAGTTGGCTTTGACGCAAGCTCCTATCTTGATTCAGCCTGAATCAGGGAAAGAGTTCGTAGTCTACAGTGATGCATCCTATGTTGGTTTGGGGTGTGTGCTGATGCAAGAGGGTAAGGTTGTGGCTTATGCGTCGCGGCAGTTGAAGGTGCATGAGCGCAATTATCCTACGCATGATATAGAGTTGGCTGCAGTGGTTTTTGCTTTGAAGATCTGGAGGCATTATCTGTATGGTGAGAAGTGTACTGTGTACACGGATCACAAGAGTTTGAGGTATCTGATGTCTCAGAAGGAGTTGAATCTTAGGCAGCGACGTTGGCTGGAGTTGCTCAAGGATTATGATTTGACGATTGAATATCATCCTGGAAAGGCCAATGTTGTTGCGGATGCTTTGAGTAGGAAGGTAGCTGTTGAGCTGAGGGCGATGTTTGCTAGCTTGAGCATATCGCGGGATGGTGGCCTTGTTGCTGAATTGCAAGTGAAACCTTCGTTGGTTCAGTTGATCAAGGATAAGCAGTTGTTGGATGATTCCTTGGTGTTTCATGTTCAGGATATCGCGGAGGGTAGACCTTCAGATTTCTGCTTTAATGAGGATGGAGTGTTGTGCTTTGGTAGTCGGATAGTTGTGCCTGCTGATGTTGAGTTGAGGCGTGCTATTCTGACTGAAGGTCATAGTAGTCCTTTTGCTATGCACCCTGGTAGTACCAAGATGTATCGTGATCTTCGCGATGAGTACTATTGGGTTGGTTTGAAGAAGGATGTGGCAGAGTTCGTGAGCAAGTGTTTGGTGTGTCAGCGGGTTAAGGCTGAACATCAGGTTCCTTCTGGTTTGTTGCAACCGTTGAAAATCCCTGAATGGAAATGGGAGAGGGTTACCATGGATTTTGTATCTGGTTTACCTTTGTCTCCATCAAAGAAGAATTCTGTTTGGGTGATTGTTGATCGCTTGACGAAGTGTGCACATTTCTTGCCTGTGCATACTACGTTTTCTTTGGATAAGCTGGCAGAGTTGTACATTGCTGAGATAGTGAGGTTGCATGGTGTGCCTAAGTCGATTGTGTTGGATTGGGATCCGAGGTTCACATCGCGTTTTTGGCAGTGTTTGCATCAAGCTCTGGGTACAAGGTTGCATTTCAGTACATCCTATCATCCTCAGTCGGATGGTCAGTCTGAGCGAGTTATTCAGATTTTGGAGGATATGTTGAGATGCTGCGTGATTGAGTTTCAAGGTTCTTGGGAGAAGCATCTGCCTTTGGTTGAGTTCGCTTATAACAACAGTTTTCAGGCAAGTATACAGATGGCACCTTATGAGGCATTGTATGGGAGGAGGTGTAGGACTCCTCTTTGTTGGGCTGAAACTGGTCAGAAGTTGGTTTCTATGCCTGCTTTGTTAAAGGGGACCACCGAGAAGGTGAAGCTCATTTGTGAGCGGTTGAAGGCTGCCTCTGACCGGCAGAAGTCTTACGCGGATTTGAAGCGTAAGGAGATAGAGTTTGCGGTGGGTGACCGTGTGTTCTTGAAGGTTTCGCCTTGGAAGAAGGTGATGAGGTTTGGCCGGAAGGGTAAGTTGAGCCCTCGGTACATTGGACCATATGAGGTTGTTGAGCGAGTGGGTCCTGTTGCGTATCGGTTGAGGTTACCTCAGGAGTTGGAAAAGATTCATGATGTGTTCCATGTTTCTATGCTCAGGAGGTATAGATCTGATCCTTCGCATGTGATGCCTGTTGAGGATGTGGTTTTGAATCCGGATTTGACCTATGATGAGGAACCGGTGAAGGTTCTGGATTCAGATAGTAAGGTTCTTCGTGGCAGGACCATTGAGTTGGTGAAGGTGCTGTGGAAGCATCGAGGTGTTGAGGAAGCCACGTGGGAGCGAAAGGAAGACATGTTGAAGCAGTTTCCTTATCTCTTTCCTTCAGGTAAATTTCGAGGACGAAATTTCTTAAGGGGGGGAGAGTTGTAACGCCCCGGTTTTGGGCTTAGAAGTCTTGGGCGTTGACCGGTTGGTCAAAGTGCTGTTCGAATCGTAAGAGGTTAAATTAGGAAAGCCTAGTTCGGGTTGCATTAAAAATATGGAAAAATGTTCTAAAATCATCTTTTAATATAAATTGATGAACTGTGAAAACAATTTTGGAAAAAGAGTTTTGGAAGGTTGACATTTTGGCTAGTGACCAAAATGTAATTTTCGCAAATTTGGTGGCTGTTTTAAAAGGGATTGAAACTTTGAATCTTTAAGGAGCTATTTGCCCAAAAGTGAATTCTCCAGATTTTTCTAAGATATTTTAATGCTAAAATCTGATTTTAAAGGTTTGATAAAAGGAGGGAAACTCATTTTACTATTTTTTTTCTTTCCTAACTTCCTATTTTCTCTTCTCCTTTTCTCTCCAACCAAACATCACCATTTTCAGAGATTTTGATCTGATTTCTTCATCTAAAATCATCCTTTCAACTCACAATTGATAGCTAATCATTGTGCAAACAAAACCTACTCAATTGCTACAAGTTTCAACAAAGTTTTCATTCCAAAAAGTGGAGAAATCACAAGTTTGGAGGTATGAACGATTCTCCTCTGAACTTTAAGTTCTTTAATGAAATTCCTAAAGTTTTCAATCCTAAATGTATGTTTAATTAAAGGTTTTCAAGTAGATTTATGGATCTTGGCTAATTATGCAAGATTTTGGTGTTTTCATTTGATTTTCGTTTGATCTGTTAAATCTGAGTTTTGAGAAGTGTTTTTGATGATAAATGATCATTAAATTGATGTGGAAGTGAGTCTTGATTAATGCAATCCCGGATAGGTTGTGTTTCCTAAGTTTAGCTTGTGTTTTAAGGTTGTTTTTGAGGTGATCTTGGTGATCTGGTGTTGCTGGAGGTATAAGGTTGCTTTTAGGTTGTTTTTAGATGTGTTTTGGTGTTAATAGAAGTGTGGTTTTGCTGGTTTATGGCTGGGCTTTGTTTGGAAGTGTTTTGGATGCAATTTCGGTTGTGTTTGGTGGCCGAAATTGGAGGTTGATTGAGAGCAGCGAGTTTAGGTGCTTTCATTGAAGCAATTAATGCAAGATGATGCATTAATCCTCTGCTTTGATGTGTTGAAACAGGGGAGGCATCATTGGATTCACGTTCGGTTGATTTGGAGGCTTGATTTGGTGCTTAGGCTTGAAGCTAAGTGGTTTTTGGTGAGTGCAACTTTGGAATTGGATTTTCAGCTTTTTAAACAATGGTTTGAAGGTTATGGGAGCTTAGTTTAAGTCTAAACAACTTTGCTAAGCTCAAGTGTAAGTTTCCGGATTTTCTCTCTAGTGGTGGCCATGACTTGATATTTTGCAAAGTGATGATTTGCATGATTTGTTTACTGTTTTGAAAGCATGTTTTAGTATGGATTTTGCTGTTGATTTAAGCCATGTGTTGAAGGTAACTCTAGGTAGGAGTTCCTTGATTTTGTACATTGTTTAAATGTGGATTTGATGCATGAAATGCATGATGAAATGGCTTGGTTTAAATGCTTTAAAACAGTGGATATTATGATGAAATTGATGTATATTGGCAAGTGATGTTTTTAAAAAAAGTAAAGGTCACTAAGGTGGTTAAAAGTCCTTGAGTGAGCCTTGTTACATGAACATCAAGGTGGTTAAAAGTCCTTCGATGTTGCGGACTCTAAGGTGGTTAAAAGTCCTTAGGTGCTCCTTTCCATGGTGGTTAAAAGTCCATGGGGCCAAGGTGTTTAAAAGTCCTTGGGGCCAAGGTGTTTAAAAGTCCTTGGGGTGATTCAAGTTACGGACACAAAGGTGGTTAAAAGTCCTTGTGTGGTCCATGATCATGGTGTTTAAAAGTCCATGGCCAAGGTGTTTAAAAGTCCTTGGGGACAAGGTGTTTAAAAGTCCTTGACAAAGATGTTGATCTTGTTCATCAAAAGTGGAATTTGTCACTTGTGCCAATATGACATGGGAAGTGTGTAAGAAGCATGTGATGCTTGGTTTGATTATGTTATAAGCATGTGGTTACATGGTTTTAAGAATGCTTTGAACTTATGCATGGATTGATTTAAAGCATGTCTTGTAAATGGTTTTAAATGCGTTATTGAATTGTTTTAAATGAGCTTGCCTCACTAAGCTTTTGCTTACGCTCTCTACGTTTTCTTAATTCAATAATGCAGAGAATTAGAGCATCTTGTGGGCTGCAAGGGAGGACAAGCAATCAAGTTCTACTTAAGCTCAATGTATGAGGTTTTACAAGCACTTTTAGCTTTTTGGTTGATTTGGCAATGGGGGACCAATGTATATGTTTTGGGAGGTGTTTAAGACTCCCTGAGTCTGTTAAATGTTGTTGAAAATGTTGGTTTTTGATTTGGAACCTTATATGCTTGTTTTGCAAGTTTGGAGTTGAATGGATAGCTTAACTAGGAAGCATGCCATATAAATTGGGGTTTTTCTTATGTGATGTTAATGTGTTAAATTGATGATGCAATTGAGGTCCTTGCATGTTGATTGACTTTGTGTAATGGTTTGGTGATGTTAATTTGATGTTTGAAGCATGTTTGATGCTGTTTTGGAGTTGTCTGCAGACAGGGGTATCGATACTCAGGCTTGGGGTATCGATACACCTGAGCCAAATTTGCAAGTTTTAGGCCAGGGGTATCGATACCTGATGAACGAGTATCGATACCATATGAGTGGAGTATCGATACCTGATGAACGAGTATCGATACCCTTGCTTTGAATGTTTTGTTTTGTTTACGTTTTGGTCCTGAATCTTGTATGATCAATTGTATGAGCTGTGGATGCCCTTTTGAGCTAAAATTTCACAGAGATGCATGTAACCTGACTAATTTCAAGTTGGTAACCTTAATTTGGGTTAAGTCCTTTAATTTATCAGAAATTACAATTTGGTCCCTAAAGTTGTAATTTGTTCAATTGGGTCCTTGTTTGATCTGTGATGGATGTAATCTTTTAACATGTTGTTTGTATGGTCACACATAGGAGTAATGTGCATCTAGATAAGATTAAAAAGAAAAAAAAGGGTCGTTAATCAAGGTTGACTTTCGGGTTGACTTTGGTTTTCCCCGTGTAATCTCCGTAGTTCGGGTCGGGCGTCTAGGCCGGGCTACGGGGGTTACATTTGGTGGTATCAGAGCTGAGTTCTTGAGTAATTGGGAATGTTGTTGTGCATGATTGAAGCATGGTTTGGTTTGTATGCTTGTTGGGTGAAAGCATGTTCAGTAATTTATGTTGATGATGTTTTTGTGAAGTATGTTGTGATGATGCATGATAAGGGTACCCATTGCCAAACAAAAGCTAAAGAAATGATGTTGTTTTTGAAAGAGATTGAGCTTGAATACTTGAAATTGCTTACCTTGCTGGGCCTGACTTGTTTTATTTTGCATTGTTATTATATGGTAAAGTATGGCACCACGTAGAGAGTTAAGGAGTAACGTAAGAGCTACGACTCCTGAAGGGAATGTGAATGATGAGCACACTGGTAGTGCTGTGCTACCTCCTCCTCCACCTGGTGGTGGTGCGGAGAGGGGAAGAGCTGGAGCTGAGGCAGCTGGTGCTGGAGCTGCAGGACCTGAGGTTGGTCAGGGACAAGCGATGCCTGACATGTCTGCTTTGGTACAAGCTATTGCGGGTGCTTTTAGAGCAGCGGTAGCTGGAGCTCAAGGAGCTGGGCATCAGGGAGATGCTGGTGTAAGACTACCCTTAGAGCGTCTGCGCAGTCTTGGTGGGACTGAGTTCAGAGGTATGTCAGCTGAGAGGTCGGAAGCCTGGATAGAAAGTACCAAGCGTGTTCTGGGACAGATGAGTTGCACGGATGTGCAAAAGTTGGGCTGTGTGGTATCTTTGTTGCAAGGTGATGCCTATACGTGGTGGACGACCACAATCTCTGGGATGGCTGAAGCTGACATCACTTGGACATTCTTCCTGAATACATTCAAGAGGAGATATCTGGGAGTGAGATATCTTGATGAAAAGAAGCGTGAATTCATGTCTCTGACTCAGGGGAACATGAGTGTGGCTGAGTATGAGGTACAGTTTGTACGCCTTAGCCAGTATGCACCGGAGCTGGTACCTGATGAGCGAGAGAGGTGCGAAAGGTTTCGTTATGGCTTGGTGCCGGATGTTAAGACCTATATGTTGGCAGCTGAGTACAATGATTTTGATGTGTTGGTTGGTCGATCCAAGGATATTGAGATGAATCTGAGTTTGTCTGCGAAAGGTGCTGGAGCTAGTTCTGGGAAGAGAGCTGCCGAGTATAGTTCCGGAGGTGGACGGAACAAGAGAGGACGTGATCAGAGGTTTCAGTCTTCAGCTAAGAGAGGTGGAGGTGCACCTGCTAGAGGAGGTTTTGCTAGGGCTGAGCCTAGTGCTTGTTGGATTTGTGGTTCCCGTGGTCACTTGAAGCGTGACTGTCCTCGTGCTGGAAGGGAGGTGCAGGCTCCTGTTGTGGCGGCTGGTAATGTTGGTTATGAGTGCTGGAATTGTGGTTCTGCTGACCACTTGAGACGTGATTGTCCGAGGATGGCTGGTGGCCAAGAGCGTGCTCCTGCTGTTGCGGCACCGCAGAGAGGTCGTGGGCGCGGCCGTGGTAATTTCCAGAGGCGTGAGGAAGGTGGCCGAGGAGTAGCTCATGTTGTAGCTATTCAACCTGAGGGTGGAGGCCAGGCGAGGGTGTATGCTCAGCGCGAAAGAAGGAATGATGCTGATGTGATTGCAGGTACCTTTACTTTGCAATCCATGTCTTTGCTTTCCTTGATTGATTCTGGATCTACTCATTCATACATTTTGCGTGAGCATGCTGAGTTGCTTGGTTTGCCTGTTGAGTCTTTGGATGTCGGTGTTAGAGTCACCAGTTCTTTTGGTGAAACTGTTGTGACTCGTAAGCTGTATAGGAGGTGCCCTTTGGTTGTTCAAGAGCATGTCTTTCATGTTGATCTTATGGAGTTGCCCTTTTATGGTTTTGATGTGATCCTTGGTATGGATTGGCTTGCTGAGCATCGTGCTGTTGTGGATTGTGAGAATAAGCGGGTGTCGCTTAGGCTTGCGGATGATTATGAAGTAGTGGTGGTTGGTGAGAATGTGAAGTTTCTTGCCAATGTTGTTTCTACCTTGGAGGCAAGTAGGATGCTGAGGCAGGGTTGTGAAGCCTATCTTGCCTTTGTGATGAATCCTAGCTCTAAGGAGTTGAGAGTGCAAGATATCCGCGTGGTGAAGGAGTTTCCTGGTGTTTTTCCTGAGGAGTTGCCCGGTTTACCTCCTAATCGCGAGGTGGAGTTTGGTATTGAGCTGTATGAGAATACCACTCCTGTGTCCATTACTCCCTATAGAATGGCACCTAAGGAGCTGAAGGAGCTGAAGACGCAGTTGCAAAAGTTGCTTGATCGTGGTTTTATCCGGCCGAGTGTGTCGCCTTGGGGTGCTCCTGTCTTGTTTGTGAAGAAGAAAGATGGCACTATGAGGATGTGCATTGATTACCGTCAGCTGAACAAGTTGACTATCAAGAATCGGTATCCTTTGCCGAGGATTGATGATCTCTTTGATCAATTTCGGGGAGCTGTTGTGTTCTCTAAGATTGACTTGAGGTCAGGGTATTATCAGTTGAAGGTGAAGGATGTGGATGTGCCTAAGACAGCTTTCAGGACAAGGTATGGGCATTATGAGTTCCTTGTGATGCCGTTTGGTTTGACAAATGCTCCTGCTGCTTTCATGGACATGATGAATCGTGTTTTTCATGAATACCTGGACAAGTTCGTTGTGGTGTTCATTGATGATATCCTCGTGTACTCGCGTACTGAGGAGGAGCACGAAGAGCATTTGCGGGTGGTTTTGCAAGCTTTGTTGGAGAATCAGCTTTATGCTAAGTTGAGCAAGTGTGAGTTTTGGCTTAGAGAGGTGGTGTTTCTTGGACATGTCGTTTCAGCTGAGGGGATTCGTGTTGATCCTCAGAAGATTGAAGCGGTGATGAGCTGGAAGGTTCCTAAGTCTGTTCATGAGGTCCGTAGTTTCCTTGGTTTAGCGGGATACTACCGGAGGTTTGTGGATGGTTTTTCCAAGATTGCTGCTCCTTTGACGAAGCTTTTGCAAAAAGATGTTAAGTATGAGTGGACAGAGGCGAGGCAGCAAGCTTTTGAGAAGCTGAAGTTGGCTTTGACGCAAGCTCCTATCTTGATTCAGCCTGAATCAGGGAAAGAGTTCGTAGTCTACAGTGATGCATCCTATGTTGGTTTGGGGTGTGTGCTGATGCAAGAGGGTAAGGTTGTGGCTTATGCGTCGCGGCAGTTGAAGGTGCATGAGCGCAATTATCCTACGCATGATATAGAGTTGGCTGCAGTGGTTTTTGCTTTAAAGATCTGGAGGCATTATCTGTATGGTGAGAAGTGTACTGTGTACACGGATCACAAGAGTTTGAGGTATCTGATGTCTCAGAAGGAGTTGAATCTTAGGCAGCGACGTTGGCTGGAGTTGCTCAAGGATTATGATTTGACGATTGAATATCATCCTGGAAAGGCCAATGTTGTTGCGGATGCTTTGAGTAGGAAGGTAGCTGTTGAGCTGAGGGCGATGTTTGCTAGCTTGAGCATATCGCGGGATGGTGGCCTTGTTGCTGAATTGCAAGTGAAACCTTCGTTGGTTCAGTTGATCAAGGATAAGCAGTTGTTGGATGATTCCTTGGTGTTTCATGTTCAGGATATCGCGGAGGGTAGACCTTCAGATTTCTGCTTTAATGAGGATGGAGTGTTGTGCTTTGGTAGTCGGATAGTTGTGCCTGCTGATGTTGAGTTGAGGCGTGCTATTCTGACTGAAGGTCATAGTAGTCCTTTTGCTATGCACCCTGGTAGTACCAAGATGTATCGTGATCTTCGCGATGAGTACTATTGGGTTGGTTTGAAGAAGGATGTGGCAGAGTTCGTGAGCAAGTGTTTGGTGTGTCAGCGGGTTAAGGCTGAACATCAGGTTCCTTCTGGTTTGTTGCAACCGTTGAAAATCCCTGAATGGAAATGGGAGAGGGTTACCATGGATTTTGTATCTGGTTTACCTTTGTCTCCATCAAAGAAGAATTCTGTTTGGGTGATTGTTGATCGCTTGACGAAGTGTGCACATTTCTTGCCTGTGCATACTACGTTTTCTTTGGATAAGCTGGCAGAGTTGTACATTGCTGAGATAGTGAGGTTGCATGGTGTGCCTAAGTCGATTGTGTCGGATTGGGATCCGAGGTTCACATCGCGTTTTTGGCAGTGTTTGCATCAAGCTCTGGGTACAAGGTTGCATTTCAGTACATCCTATCATCCTCAGTCGGATGGTCAGTCTGAGCGAGTTATTCAGATTTTGGAGGATATGTTGAGATGCTGCGTGATTGAGTTTCAAGGTTCTTGGGAGAAGCATCTGCCTTTGGTTGAGTTCGCTTATAACAACAGTTTTCAGGCAAGTATACAGATGGCACCTTATGAGGCATTGTATGGGAGGAGGTGTAGGACTCCTCTTTGTTGGGCTGAAACTGGTCAGAAGTTGGTTTCTATGCCTGCTTTGTTAAAGGGGACCACCGAGAAGGTGAAGCTCATTTGTGAGCGGTTGAAGGCTGCCTCTGACCGGCAGAAGTCTTACGCGGATTTGAAGCGTAAGGAGATAGAGTTTGCGGTGGGTGACCGTGTGTTCTTGAAGGTTTCGCCTTGGAAGAAGGTGATGAGGTTTGGCCGGAAGGGTAAGTTGAGCCCTCGGTACATTGGACCATATGAGGTTGTTGAGCGAGTGGGTCCTGTTGCGTATCGGTTGAGGTTACCTCAGGAGTTGGAAAAGATTCATGATGTGTTCCATGTTTCTATGCTCAGGAGGTATAGATCTGATCCTTCGCATGTGATGCCTGTTGAGGATGTGGTTTTGAATCCGGATTTGACCTATGATGAGGAACCGGTGAAGGTTCTGGATTCAGATAGTAAGGTTCTTCGTGGCAGGACCATTGAGTTGGTGAAGGTGCTGTGGAAGCATCGAGGTGTTGAGGAAGCCACGTGGGAGCGAAAGGAAGACATGTTGAAGCAGTTTCCTTATCTCTTTCCTTCAGGTAAATTTCGAGGACGAAATTTCTTAAGGGGGGGAGAGTTGTAACGCCCCGGTTTTGGGCTTAGAAGTCTTGGGCGTTGACCGGTTGGTCAAAGTGCTGTTCGAATCGTAAGAGGTTAAATTAGGAAAGCCTAGTTCGGGTTGCATTAAAAATATGGAAAAATGTTCTAAAATCATCTTTTAATATAAATTGATGAACTGTGAAAACAATTTTGGAAAAAGAGTTTTGGAAGGTTGACATTTTGGCTAGTGACCAAAATGTAATTTTCGCAAATTTGGTGGCTGTTTTAAAAGGGATTGAAACTTTGAATCTTTAAGGAGCTATTTGCCCAAAAGTGAATTCTCCAGATTTTTCTAAGATATTTTAATGCTAAAATCTGATTTTAAAGGTTTGATAAAAGGAGGGAAACTCATTTTACTATTTTTTTTCTTTCCTAACTTCCTATTTTCTCTTCTCCTTTTCTCTCCAACCAAACATCACCATTTTCAGAGATTTTGATCTGATTTCTTCATCTAAAATCATCCTTTCAACTCACAATTGATAGCTAATCATTGTGCAAACAAAACCTACTCAATTGCTACAAGTTTCAACAAAGTTTTCATTCCAAAAAGTGGAGAAATCACAAGTTTGGAGGTATGAACGATTCTCCTCTGAACTTTAAGTTCTTTAATGAAATTCCTAAAGTTTTCAATCCTAAATGTATGTTTAATTAAAGGTTTTCAAGTAGATTTATGGATCTTGGCTAATTATGCAAGATTTTGGTGTTTTCATTTGATTTTCGTTTGATCTGTTAAATCTGAGTTTTGAGAAGTGTTTTTGATGATAAATGATCATTAAATTGATGTGGAAGTGAGTCTTGATTAATGCAATCCCGGATAGGTTGTGTTTCCTAAGTTTAGCTTGTGTTTTAAGGTTGTTTTTGAGGTGATCTTGGTGATCTGGTGTTGCTGGAGGTATAAGGTTGCTTTTAGGTTGTTTTTAGATGTGTTTTGGTGTTAATAGAAGTGTGGTTTTGCTGGTTTATGGCTGGGCTTTGTTTGGAAGTGTTTTGGATGCAATTTCGGTTGTGTTTGGTGGCCGAAATTGGAGGTTGATTGAGAGCAGCGAGTTTAGGTGCTTTCATTGAAGCAATTAATGCAAGATGATGCATTAATCCTCTGCTTTGATGTGTTGAAACAGGGGAGGCATCATTGGATTCACGTTCGGTTGATTTGGAGGCTTGATTTGGTGCTTAGGCTTGAAGCTAAGTGGTTTTTGGTGAGTGCAACTTTGGAATTGGATTTTCAGCTTTTTAAACAATGGTTTGAAGGTTATGGGAGCTTAGTTTAAGTCTAAACAACTTTGCTAAGCTCAAGTGTAAGTTTCCGGATTTTCTCTCTAGTGGTGGCCATGACTTGATATTTTGCAAAGTGATGATTTGCATGATTTGTTTACTGTTTTGAAAGCATGTTTTAGTATGGATTTTGCTGTTGATTTAAGCCATGTGTTGAAGGTAACTCTAGGTAGGAGTTCCTTGATTTTGTACATTGTTTAAATGTGGATTTGATGCATGAAATGCATGATGAAATGGCTTGGTTTAAATGCTTTAAAACAGTGGATATTATGATGAAATTGATGTATATTGGCAAGTGATGTTTTTAAAAAAAGTAAAGGTCACTAAGGTGGTTAAAAGTCCTTGAGTGAGCCTTGTTACATGAACATCAAGGTGGTTAAAAGTCCTTCGATGTTGCGGACTCTAAGGTGGTTAAAAGTCCTTAGGTGCTCCTTTCCATGGTGGTTAAAAGTCCATGGGGCCAAGGTGTTTAAAAGTCCTTGGGGCCAAGGTGTTTAAAAGTCCTTGGGGTGATTCAAGTTACGGACACAAAGGTGGTTAAAAGTCCTTGTGTGGTCCATGATCATGGTGTTTAAAAGTCCATGGCCAAGGTGTTTAAAAGTCCTTGGGGACAAGGTGTTTAAAAGTCCTTGACAAAGATGTTGATCTTGTTCATCAAAAGTGGAATTTGTCACTTGTGCCAATATGACATGGGAAGTGTGTAAGAAGCATGTGATGCTTGGTTTGATTATGTTATAAGCATGTGGTTACATGGTTTTAAGAATGCTTTGAACTTATGCATGGATTGATTTAAAGCATGTCTTGTAAATGGTTTTAAATGCGTTATTGAATTGTTTTAAATGAGCTTGCCTCACTAAGCTTTTGCTTACGCTCTCTACGTTTTCTTAATTCAATAATGCAGAGAATTAGAGCATCTTGTGGGCTGCAAGGGAGGACAAGCAATCAAGTTCTACTTAAGCTCAATGTATGAGGTTTTACAAGCACTTTTAGCTTTTTGGTTGATTTGGCAATGGGGGGCCAATGTATATGTTTTGGGAGGTGTTTAAGACTCCCTGAGTCTGTTAAATGTTGTTGAAAATGTTGGTTTTTGATTTGGAACCTTATATGCTTGTTTTGCAAGTTTGGAGTTGAATGGATAGCTTAACTAGGAAGCATGCCATATAAATTGGGGTTTTTCTTATGTGATGTTAATGTGTTAAATTGATGATGCAATTGAGGTCCTTGCATGTTGATTGACTTTGTGTAATGGTTTGGTGATGTTAATTTGATGTTTGAAGCATGTTTGATGCTGTTTTGGAGTTGTCTGCAGACAGGGGTATCGATACTCAGGCTTGGGGTATCGATACACCTGAGCCAAATTTGCAAGTTTTAGGCCAGGGGTATCGATACCTGATGAACGAGTATCGATACCATATGAGTGGAGTATCGATACCTGATGAACGAGTATCGATACCCTTGCTTTGAATGTTTTGTTTTGTTTACGTTTTGGTCCTGAATCTTGTATGATCAATTGTATGAGCTGTGGATGTCCTTTTGAGCTGAAATTTCACAGAGATGCATGTAACCTGACTAATTTCAAGTTGGTAACCTTAATTTGGGTTAAGTCCTTTAATTTATCAGAAATTACAATTTGGTCCCTAAAGTTGTAATTTGTTCAATTGGGTCCTTGTTTGATCTCTGATGGATGTAATCTTTTAACATGTTGTTTGTATGGTCACACATAGGAGTAATGTGCATCTAGATAAGATTAAAAAGAAAAAAAAGGGTCGTTAATCAAGGTTGACTTTCGGGTTGACTTTGGTTTTCCCCGTGTAATCTCCGTAGTTCGGGTCGGGCGTCTAGGCCGGGCTACGGGGGTTACAGGAAGTGGGAGAGGGTTACCATGGATTTTGTATCTGGTTTACCTTTGTCTCCATCGAAGAAGAATTCGGTTTGGGTGATTGTGGATCGCCTGACGAAGTGTGCGCATTTCTTGCCTGTGCATACTACGTTTTCTTTGGATAAGCTTGCGGAGCTGTACATTGCTGAGATTGTGCGGCTGCATGGTGTACCTAAGTCGATTGTGTCGGATAGAGATCCGAGGTTCACATCGCGTTTCTAGCAGTGTTTGCACCAAGCTTTGGGTACAAGGTTGAATTTCAGTACATCCTATCATCCTCAGTCGGATGGTCAGTCTGAGAGGGTTATTCAGATTTTGGAGGATATGTTGAGGTGTTGCGTGATTGAGTTCCAAGGTTCTTGGGAGAGGCATCTGCCTTTGGTTGAATTTGCTTATAACAACAGTTATCAGGCGAGTATTCAAATGGCACCTTGTGAGGCTTTGTATGGGAGGAAGTGTAGGACTCCTCTTTGTTGGGCTGAAACTGGTCAAAAGTTGGTTTCGATGCCAGCTTTGTTGAAAGGAACCACCGAGAAGGTGAAGCTCATTTGTGAGCGGCTGAAGGCAGCCTCTGATCGGCAAAAGTCTTACGCGGATTTGAAGCGTAAGGAGATAGAGTATGCGGTGGGTGACCGTGTGTTCTTGAAGGTTTCGCCTTGGAAGAAGGTGATGAGGTTTGGCCGGAAGGGTAAGTTGAGCCCTAGGTACATTGGACCATACGAGGTGGTTGAGCGTGTGGGTCCTGTTGCGTATCGGTTGAGGCTACCTCAAGAGTTGGAGAAGATTCATGATGTGTTCCATGTTTCTATGCTCCGGAAATATAGATCTGATCCTTCGCATGTGATGCCTGTGGAGGAAGTGGAATTGAATCCGGATTTGACCTATGATGAGGAGCCGGTGAAGATTCTGGATTCGGATAGCAAGGTTCTTCGTGGCAAGACCATTGAGTTGGTGAAGGTGCTGTGGAAGCATCAAGGAGTTGAGGAAGCCACGTGGGAGCGGAAGGAAGACATGCTGAAGCAGTTTCCTTATCTCTTTCCTTCAGGTAAATTTCGAGGACGAAATTTCTTAAGGGAGGGAGAGTTGTAACGCCCCGGTTTTGGGCTTAGAAGTTTGGGCGTTGACCGGTTCGGTCAAAGTGCTGTTCGAATCTAAAAAGGTAAAATTAGGAAAGCCTAGTTCGGGTTGCATTAAAAATATGGAAAAATATTCTAAAATCATCTTTTAATATATATAAGTGAACTGTGAAATCAATTTTACAAAATGAGTTTTGGAAGGGTGACATTTTGGCTAGTGACCAAAATGTAATTTTTGAAAGTTGAGTGACTGTTTTTGAAAGGGTTGAAACTTTGAATCTTTAAGGAGCTATTATTCCAAAAAGAGTTTCTCCAGATTTTTCTAAGATATTTTAATGTATAATTCTGATTTTAAAACATAAGAAAAGAGGAGGGAAAATCATTTTGGCTATTTTGTAACTAACTTCCAATTTTCTTTTCTCTCATTTTCTCTCAACCCAAACACTTTCTCTCCAGAGAATTTCTTCTGATTTTGTCACCTAAATCCCTCCTTTCAACTCTCTTTTGATCTCTAATCATCATATCTACAAAACCTCACCATTTGCTACTTGATTCATCAAGGTTTTTGGTTCTAAAAGAGGAGAAACTCAAGTTTGGAGGTAAGAACGTCCTTCTTCTCTAAACTATCAGTTCTTTACTGAATTTCCTAAGTTCTCAATCCTTAATTGATGTTTTATAAATGGCTTTTAAGTTGTTTAATGGATCTTGGCTTAAAATGCAAGATTTGGTGATTTTTGGTGAATTTTCGTTGGATCTGTTAAAGCAGTGTTTTAAGGTGTTAAAGTGATGATTAATGAATGATAATTTGATGAGGAATTGAGTTTTGATTAATGCAATCCCGGATAGGTTGAATTTCCTAAGTTTAGCTTATGATTCTAGGTTGTTTTTGGTGTGATCTTGTGGATCTGATGTTGCTGGAGGTATAAGGATGTTGTTATACTCTTTTTAGATGTTGAATGATGCTAAAGGATGTTAGGTTTTGATGTTTTATGGCTGGGCTTTGTTGAGAAGTGGTTTGGAGGCATTTTCGGTTGTGTTTGGAGGCCGAAAATGGAGTGTGGATGAGAGCAGCGAGTTTAGGTGCTTTCATTGAAGCTATTAATGCATGATGATGCATTAATCTTCTGCTTTGATGTGTTAAAACAGGGGAGGCATCTTTGGATCCAAGAGTTGTTGATCCGGAAGCTTGAATTGGTGCTTCGGCAAGAGGCGAAGTGGAATCGGTGAGTGAAATTGGGTTTTCGGCTTTGAAACCAATGTCTTGGGAGCTTAGTTTAAGTCTAAACAACTTTGCTAAGCTCAAGTGTAAGTTTTCGGAAAAACTCTCTAGTGGTGGCCATGGTTTTGATTGTTGTGCAATGTGGTTTATTGCATGTTTTAAATTCTGTTTTGAAAGCATGATTTAGCATGGTTAATGCTGATGTTGTAAGCCATATGTTGAAGGAAGCTCAAGGTAAGAGTTCCTTGTTTTTGAGCATGGTTAAAATGTGGTTTGATGCCTATAAATGCATGATGAACATGGCTTGGTTTAAATGCTTTAAAACAGTGGATTAAATGATGATAATGATGTATATTGGCAAGTGATGATTTGAAAAGGGTAAGGTCACTAAGGTGGTTAAAAGTCCTTGAGTGAGCCTTGTGGAATCTAAGAACTTCATGGTGGTTAAAAGTCCATGATGATTCTTGTTAAGGTCACTAAGGTGGTTAAAAGTCCTTGAGTGAGCCTTGTTACTTAAGAACATCAAGGTGGTTAAAAGTCCTTGGATGGTTCTTGTTAAGGACACAAAGGTGGTTAAAATTCCTTGTGTGGTCCTTGCCATGGTGTTTAAAAGTCCATGGGCCAAGGTGTTTAAAAGTCCTTGGGGCCAAGGTGTTTAAAAGTCCTTGGGAAGAGCACAAAGGTGGTTAAAAGTCCTTGTGTGGCTCTTGGAATTTATAAGATCACAATGGTGTTTAAAAGTCCATGTGTGAGTCTTATGTTGAACATGTTTTAAAAGTTGAAACTTATCACTTGTGGCCAATATGACATGTATTGATGTGGAAGCATGTAATGCTTGTTTAAATTGCTTTTGAGCATGAGTAAATGATGATTTGAAGTATGATTTATAAAGTGTTTTATAAATGCATTATTGGATGGCTTTAATGAGCATTCCTCACTAAGTTTTTGTTTACGCTCTCTTTCGTTTTCTTAAACCAATAATGCAGATCATTAAGGTACCTAAGGGCAGCAAGGAAGGCAAGCAATCAAGTGGAAGTTGAGCTCAATGTATGGAAGGTTTTCTTAAGTACATTTTAGCTTTTGGTAATTTGGCAATGGGGGACCTATGAGTATGTTTTGGGAGATGTTTTGAACTCCCTAGGTATGTTAAATGTTGTTGAGATTGCTGGTTTTGAAATAGGCCATTATATGCTTGTTTTGGAAGTTTTATGCTTGAGTGGTTTGCTTGTGTAAGAAGCATGCCATTAGAATTGGGGCTTTTCATTCATGATGTTAATATGCTAAATTGTTGATGCAAGTATGTCCCTTATATGTTGAATTGCATGCTGGTAAAGTTTGGTAGCATTTGGAGCATGATTAGATGATTAATTGCATGTTTAAGTATGCATCTTGTGGCATTCTGTGCAGGGTGTTTCGGAATAGTACCTACCGTTTCGGAACGGGTGCCCTAAACCAGCCCAGGCGTTCGAAACGGGAGAGACCGTTTCGAAACAGAAAGGCCACTACCAGCCCGTGTTTCGGTACGCGTTGCGGAACGGCCCCGCGTTTCGAAACGGGTCCTGCCTGTTTCGGAACACGTGACCGTTGGGGGCTGACATTGGTAGTTAAATGTTTTGTATTGTTTGCATTTTAGTCCTGAATTATGTTTGTGCAATTGTATGAGTTTGGGATATCCGTTTGAGCTGAAATTTGACAGAGGAGCATGAAACCTGATTAATTTCAAGTTGGTAACCTTAATTTGGGTTAAGGCTTTATAATTTACAGAAATTACAAATTGGTTCCTAAAGTTGTAAATTGTTCAATTGGGTCCCTGTTTGATCTCTGATGTTTATGATCTTTGAGTATGTTGCTTGTATGATCACATTTATGGTTAATGTGCATCTAGACAAGAGTAAAAAGAAAAAAAGGGTCGTTAATCAAGGTTGACTTTTGGGTTGACTTTGGTTTTCCCCATGTGACTTTCTTAATTCGGGTCAACCGTCTAGGCCGGGTTAAGGGGGTTACACTTCAATGGTGACAACTATTCTTTTTGGAAGAATAAAATGCGTCTATTCATCAAGTCTAGTGACTATCTTGTGTGGGATGTCATTGAGGATGGGCCATACATTCCATTGAAGCAAGACGGTGAAGGCAAGATGGTGTTGAAGAAGAAAGTTGAAATGAGTGAAGAGGAGAGGAAAAAGATTCAAGTCAATGATAAAGCTCTCCACATGCTATTTTGTGCTTTCGGTCTGGACATCTACTCAAAGGTCTCATCAATTGAAAGTGCCAAGGAAGTGTGGGACACTCTTGAGACCACCTATGAAGGCAGCAATGATGTTAAAGAAACTAAGATTGGAATTCTAAATCTTAGTTATGAAAGTTTCAAGATGGACCCCGATGAGACGGTGTCAAAGATGTTTGATCGATTCTCCACGATTGTCAATGGTCTAAAGGGCTATGAAGAGATCATACCAGAAGACAAGCTTGTCCGGAAGCTACTCTATTCACTTCCCGAGTCTTGGGATGGGAAGAGAACCGCTATCATCGAAGCAAAGAATTTGAAGACTTTGAAGCTTGATGAGCTTGTGGGTTCTCTCCTTACTCATGAGATCATGAAGCAAGGAAGGGAAGATGAGAAAAAGAAAGAAGAGAAAAGAGTAGAGAAGCTTGAGGTTGAGGTTGAGAAGAAGAAGAAGATGGGTATAGCTCTCAAGGCTAAAGCTTCACAACTTGATGAGAGCTCATCTAGTGATGAGGATGAACTTGAAGAATTGGCTATGATAGCCAAACGGTTCTCACGCTTCATGAGGTCCAACCGGGGTAGAAAAATCCAATGAAAGATGGACTTCAAAGGGAAGAACAAAGAAGAAGGAAAGGATCCCATCATTTGCTATGAGTGCAAACAACCCGGCCACATCCGTTCGGAGTGCCCTCAACTCAAGAAGAAGGGCTTTGAGAAGAAGAAAAGACTCAAAGCCAAGCTTGCTACTTGGAGTGATGAGGAGTCATCGGAGGATGACGAACAAGAAGTGGCTAATCTTTGTCTCATGGCACTTGAGGAAGATTCCTCCTTGGTAACCTCTAACGCATCTACTTTAGATTTTTCATATGAAGAGTTAAATGATGCATATGATGAGTTACAAGAGGTATATGATGAATTAGTTGAGAAGTTTAAAGAGTCGGTCATTAAAAACAAGAAAATCATTTTAGAACTAAATGAGAAAAATGACTTACTCACTCAAGCTAATTCAAAATTTGAGAAAAAGATATTAGGATTAAAAGATGAGCTAAAATTCTTTCAAGATGAAAATGTTGATCTTAATAACCTTTTATCTCAATGTAATAGTGAACACCAAAAGGTGTTGGGTGAGCTAAATGAGCTCAAAAAGTCTTTAAAAAATGTTGGTAGTGTCAAACATGAAGTAGGAGAATCCTCTAGAACACACCAACCAAAGAAAAGGACTAATTACTACAAACAAGGTAGCTACCCTAGACATAATAGAGCTAAAAGAATTAGAAGTGTACGGGTTCCTAAGGAACTTGTAAAATCTAATAATATTATTGCTATGTCATCTTGGATTCCTAAGGGAACCAAGGTTTTGGGAGCTAACACTCATGGACCCAAAATGATTTGGGTACCAAAAACCAAGGTTTAATATCTTTGTTTGTAGGGGGAGCATTGCTACAAGGCCAAAGCACAAAGTCAAAACTCATGGTACCTTGATAGTGGATGCTCGAGGCACATGACCGGAGGATGACGAACAAGAAGTGGCTAATCTTTGTCTCATGGCACTTGAGGAAGATTCCTCCTTGGTAACCTCTAACGCATCTACTTTAGATTTTTCAGATGAAGAGTTAAATGATGCATATGATGAGTTACAAGAGGTATATGATGAATTAGTTGAGAAGTTTAAAGAGTCGGTCATTAAAAACAAGAAAATCATTTTAGAGCTAAATGAGAAAAAAGACTCACTCACGCAAGCTAATTCTAAATTTGAGAAAAAGATTTTAGGATTAAAAGATGAACTTAAATTCTTTCAAGATGAAAATGTTGATCTTAATAATCTTTTGTCTCAATGCAATAGTGAACACCAAAAGGTGTTAGGTGAGCTAAATGAGCTCAAAAAGTCCTTAAAAATGTTGGTAGTGTCAAACATGAAGTAGGAGAATCCTCTAGAACACACCAACCTAAGAAAAGGACTAATTACTACAAACAAGGTAGCTACCCTAGACATAGTAGAGCTAAAAGAATTAGAAGTGTATGGGTTCCTAAGGAACTTGTAAAATCTAATAATATTATCGCTATGTCATCTTGGATTCCTAAGGGAACCAAGGTTTTGGGAGCTAACACTCATGGACCCAAAATGATTTGGGTACCAAAAACCAAAGTTTAATATCTTTGTTTGTAGGGGGAGCATTGCTACAAGGCCAAGGCACAAAGTCAAAACTCATGGTACCTTGATAGTGGATGCTCGAGGCATATGACCGGAGACAAGAGTCGATTCATGGATCTAAAGCCAAAAAGTGGAGTAGTAGTAACTTTTGGTGACAACTCCAAAGGCCACATTAAAGGTATTGGCTCCATAGGTAATCACTCTACCATTCTCATTGAAAATGTCTTATATGTCGATGGTCTTAAACACAATTTATTGAGCATAAGTCAATTGTGTGATAAAGGATTTAATGTTTTATTTGATAAAAATGGATGCAAAATTGTAGACATTAAATCTAATAATATTATGCTCATAGGTCATCGCATAGGATACATATACATGGTGCATTTAGATGACATACATACATCTCATGCATGCTTAGTTGCTCAAAATGAAAATGATGCATGGTTGTGGCATAGGAAGCTAGGACATGCTAGCATAAGTGTTTTAGAAAAACTAGTCTCTCTAAATCTAGTTAGAGGTTTACCCAAAATAAAATTCTCAAATGATAAAATTTGTGATGCATGCTCAAAGGGTAAACAACATAGGTCTTCCTTTAAATCCATTAATGATGTTTCTACTAGTAGATGCTTACAATTAATTCACATGGATTTATTTGGGCCAATTAGGACTATGAGCTTGGGTGGTAAATCTTATGCTTTTGTGCTTGTTGATGATTTCTCTAGATTTACTTGGGTTCTCTTTTTAAGTACTAAAGATGAGGCTTTGGAAAAATTCATCACATTTTCAAAACTAACTCAAAATGATCTTGAACTTAGAATCTCACATATTAGAAGTGATCATGGAACCGAGTTTCAAAATTTAGGGTTTGAAGAATTTTTGAATGAAAATGGTATTAGCCATAATTTTTCGGCTCCTCGAACTCCACAACAAAATGGGATAGTTGAGAGAAAAAATAGAACTTTACAAGAAATGGCTAGAACTATGCTTTGTGAAAACAATTTACCTAAATATTTTTGGGCGGAAGCCACAAACACCGCTTGTTATATTGTAAATCGAGTAATGATTAGGCCAATTTTAAAGAAAACACCTTATGAGATTTTAAAATCTAAGAAGCCTAACATTAGCTATTTCAACCCTTTTGGGTGCAAGTGTTTTGTTTTAAATAATGGAAAAGACAACTTAGGTAAATTTGATGCAAAAAGTGATGAAGCCATTTTTATAGGTTATTCTTTAACCTCTAAAGCCTATCGAGTATTTAATCAAAGAACTTTTGTAACGCCCCGGTTTAGGGCTTAGGAGTTTTGGGCGTTGACCGGTTTGGTCAAAGTGCTGGTCGAATCTAAAAAGGTGAAATTAGGAAAGCCTAGTTCGGGTTGCATTAAAAATATGGAAAAATGTTCTAAAATCATCTTTTAATATAATTAAGTGAACTGTGAAATCAATTTTGGAAAAAGAGTTTTGGAAGTGTGACATTTTGGCTAGTGACCAAAATGTAATTTTCGAAAGTTTGGTGACTGTTTTATAAAGGGTTGGAACTTTGAATCTTTAAGGAGCTATTATTCCAAAAGTAGTTTCTCCAGATTTTTCTAAGATATTTTAAGCTATATTCTGATTTTAAACATATTAAAAGTGGAGGGAAAGCCATTTTGGCTATTTTGGATAACTAACTTTCCATTTTCTTTCTCTCATTTTCTCTCAACCCAAACACTTTCTCTCCAGAGAATTAGATCTGATTTTCTCACCTAAATTCCTCCTTTCAACCCTCTTTTGATTCCTAATCATAGTATCTACAAAACCTCATCATTTGCTACCTTATTCATCAAGGTTTTTGATTCCAAAAAGAGAAGAAACTCAAGTTTGGAGGTAAGAACGTCCTTCTCCTCTAAACTATCAGTTCTTTACTGAAATTCCTAATTTTTCAATCCTTAATTGATGTTTTATTAAAGGCTTTTGAGTTGTGAAATGGATCTTGGCTTATAATGCAAGATTTGGTGATTTTTGATGATATTCGTTAGATCTGATTAATCTGTGATTTGAGATGTGTTTTTGATGTTAAATGAACTCTAAATTGATAAGGAGTTAAGTTTTGATTAATGCAATCCCGGATAGGTTGAGTTTCCTAAGTTTAGCTTATGATTCTTGTTTGTTTTTGAGGTGATCTTGTGGATCTGATGTTGCTGGAGGTATAAGGATGTTGATAGGTTCTTTTTAGATGTTAAATGATGTTAATAGATGTTTGGTTTTGATGGTTTATGGCTGGGCTTTGTTGAGAAGTGGTTTGGATGCATTTTCGGTTGTGTTTGGTGGCCGAAAATGGAGGTTGGATGAGAGCAGTGAGTTTAGGTGCTTTCATTGAAGCAATTAATGCATGATGATGCATTAATCCTCTGCTTTGATGTGTTAAAACAGGGGAGGCATCTTTGGGATCCAAGAGTTGTTGATCCGGAAGCTTGTTTTGGTGCTTCGGCAAGAGGTGAAGTGGAATCGGTGAGTGAAATTGGGTTTTCGGCTTTGAAACCAATTTCTTGGGAGCTTAGTTTAAGTCTAAACAACTTGGCTAAGCTCAAGTGTAAGTTTTCGGAAATACTCTCTAGTGGTGGCCATGATTTGAATTTTGATGCAATGTGATTTATTGCATGTTTTAAACTCTGTTTTGAAAGCATGATTTAGCATGGTATTTGCTGTTGTTGTAAGCCATATGTTGAAGGAAGCTCTAGGTAAAAGTTCCTTGTTTTTGTACATTGTTAAAATGTGGTTTGATGCTTTTAAATGCATGATGAATATGGCTTGGTTTAATGCTTTAAAAAAGTGGATTAAATGATGAAAATGATGTATATTGGCAAGTGATGTTTTGAAAAGGTTAAGGTCACTAAGGTGATTAAAAGTCCTTGAGTAGGCATTGTTTACTTAAGAACATCAAGGTGGTTAAAAGTCCTTGGATGATTCTTGCTACGGACACAAAGGTGGTTAAAAGTCCTTGTGTGATCCTTTCCATGGTGTTTAAAAGTCCATGGGGCCAAGGTGTTTAAAAGTCCTTGGGGCCAAGGTGTTTAAAAGTCCTTGGGGTGAAACTTGATGTGGACACAAAGGTGGTTAAAAGTCCTTGTGTGGTCCTCTTTCATGGTGTTTAAAAGTCCATGGCCAAGGTGTTTAAAAGTCCTTGGGGCCAAGGTGTTTAAAAGTCCTTGGGGTGAAAGTTGATGAACTTGTTTTAAAAGAAATGGAACTTATCACTTGTGGCCAATATGACATATATGATATGAAGCATGAGATGCTTGTTTTAAGTATGCTTTTGAGCATGTGCAATTGATGATTTGAAGCATGATTTATAAATGTTTTATAAATGCATTATTGAATGGTTTTATTGAGCATTCCTCACTAAGCTTTGGCTTACGCTCTCTTTCGTTTTCTTAAATCAATAATGCAGAACATTAGAGTACTTTGAGGGCAGCAAGGAGGGCAAGCATTCAAGTGAAAGTAAAGTTCAAAGTATGGAGGTTTTATTAAGCACATTTTAGCTTTTGGTAATTTGGCAATGGGGGACCTATGTGTATGTTTTGGGAGAGGTTTTGAACTCCCTAAGTATGTTGAATGTTGTTGAGAATGCTGGATTTTGTGTTTGGCCTTTACATGCTTGAATTGGAAGTTTATGCTTGAATGGTTTGCTTGTGTAGGAAGCATGCCTTTAGATTTGGGGCTTTTTGCATATGAAGTTATTTTGTTGATTTGTAGATGCATGTAAGTCTCATATATGTTGAATTGCATGCCGGTAAAGTTTGGTAGCATTTGGAGCATGTTTGAATGATCGATTGCATGTTTAAGTGAGCTTTATGCTGCAATCTGTGCAGGGTGTTTCGGAACAGTGCACACCGTTCCGGAACGGGTGCCTTGAATGAACCCAGGCGTCCGAAACGGTAGGCACCGTTTCGAAACGGTTTGGCTACTGCCAGCCCGTGTTCCGGTACGCGTTGCGGAACGGCCCGTGTTTCGAAACGGGTTCTGCCTGTTCCGGAACGGGTGACCGTTGGGGGCTGACATTGGCAGTTAAATGTTTTGAATTGTTTGCGTTTTGGTCCTAAATCTTGTTTATGCAATTGTATGAGTTCGGGAAGTCCTTTAGAGCTGAAATTTCACAGAGAAGCATGAAAACTGACTAATTTCAAGTTGGTAACTTTAATTTGGGTTAAGTCCTCCTATTTATCAGAAATTACAATTTGGTCCCTAAAGTTGTAATTTGTTCATTTGGGTCCCTGTTTGATCTCTGATGTTTGTGATCTTTGAATATGTTGTTGAGTGATCACAATTAGGGTTAATGTGCCTCTAGAAAAGTTTAAAAAAAAGGGTCGTTAATCAAGGTTGACTTTCGGGTTGACTTTGGTTTTCCCCGTGTGACTTTCTTAATTCGGGTCAACCGTCTAGGCCGGGTTAAGGGGGTTACATTTGGTGGTATCAGAGCTGAGTTCTCGAGTAATTGGGAATGAATGTATGCATGATTGAAGTATGTTTGCCTTGTATGCTTGTTGATCGAAAGCATGCTTAGTGGCTTGTGATTTGGATGCAATTGAGTTGTATGCTGTGATATAGCATGATGTGGGTACCCATTGCCAAATCGAAGCTAATGAAATGTTGTTGATTTTGAATGAAATTGAGCTTGAATACTTGGATTGCTTACCTTGCTGGGCCTGACTTTGTTTTATTTGCATTGTGATTGCATGGTAATAGTATGGCACCACGTAGAGAGTTACGAGGTAGTGTGCGAGCTACGGCTCCTAATGAGAATGAGAACGAAGAGAACACGGGTAGTGCGGTGTTACCCCCTCCTCCACCTGGTGGTGGTGCTGGAGGTGAGAGAGCTGAAGCTGCAGCTGGTGCTGGAGCTGCTGGACCAGAGGTTGGTCAGGGGCAAGCTATGCCTGATATGTCTATGCTGGTACAAGCTATTGCGGGTGCTTTTCGAGCAGCAGTAGCTGGAGCTCAAGGAGCTGGGCATCAGGGGGATGCTGGAGTTAGACTATTTTTGGAGCGTCTGCACAGTCTTGGTGGGACTGAGTTCAGGGGTATGTCAGCTGAGAGTTCTGAAGCTTGGCTAGAGAGTACCAAGCGTATCTTGGGTCAGATGAGCTGCACGGATGTGCAAAAGCTGGGTTGTGTTGTGTCCTTGCTGCAGGACGATGCGTATACGTGGTGGACGACCACTATAGCTGGAATGGTGGAAGCTGATGTTACTTGGACATTCTTTCAGAATGTGTTCAAGCGGAGATATCTTGGAGTGAGATATCTTGATGAGAAGAAGCGTGAATTCATGTCTCTTACCCAAGGGAGCATGAGTGTGGCTGAGTATGAGGTGCAGTTTGTGTGACTCAGTCAGTATGCACCGAAGCTGATACCTGATGAGCGGGCAAGGTGCGAGAGGTTCCGTTATGGTCTTGTGACGGATGTGAAAATGTATGTGCTGGCCACTGAATACGATGATTTTGATGTGTTGGTGGGCCAAGCCAAGGACATTGAGATGAACTTAGGTTTATCTGCGAAAGGTGCTGGAGCGAGTTCTGGCAAGAGAGCTGCTGAGTATAGTTCCGGAGGTGGACGGAACAAGAGGGGACGTGACCAGAAGTATCAGTCCTCAGCTAAGAGAGGTGGTGGTGCACCTGCTCGAGGAGACAATGCTAGAGCTGATCCGAGTGCTTGCTGGATCTGTGGTTCACGTGGTCACATGAAGCGTGACTGTCCTCGTGCTATGAGGGAGGTGCAAGCTCCTGTTGCGGCAGCTGGGAATGGATGCTGGAATTGTGGTTCTGTAGACCACTTGAGACGAGATTGTCCGAGGTTGGCTGGTGATCAGGTGCGTGCTCCTGTTGTTGCTGCACCGCAGAGAGGTCGTGGGCGCGGCCGTGGTAATTTCCAGAGGCGAGAGGAAGGAGGTCGTGGAGTAGCTCATGTTGTGGCTATTCAGCCTGAAGGTGGAGGCCAAGCTAGGGTGTATGCTCAGCGTGAGGGAAGGAATGATGCGGATGTGATTGTAGGTACCTTTACTTTGCAATCCTTGTCATTGCTTTCTTTGATTGATTCTGGATCTACGCATTCATACATTTTGCGTGAGCATGCTGAATTGCTTGGTTTGCCTGTTGAGTCTTTGGATGTTGGTGTTCGTGTCACTAGTTCTTTTGGTGAAATTGTTGTGACTCGAAAGCTTTATAGAAGGTGTCCCTTGGTTGTTCAAGAACAGGTTTTTCATGTTGATCTTATGGAGTTGCCCTTTTATGGTTTTGATGTGATCCTTGGTATGGATTGGCTTGCTCAGCATCATGCTGTTGTGGATTGTGAAAATAAGCGAGTTTCGCTTAGGCTTGCGGATGATTATGAAGTTGTTGTGGTTAGTGAGAATGTGAAGTTTCTTGCCAATGTGGTGTCTACCTTGGAGGCGAGTAGGATGCTGAGGCAAGGTTGCGAAGCTTATCTAGCTTTTGTGATGAATCCTAGCTCTAAGGAGTTGAGGGTGCAAGATATCAGGGTTGTGAAGGAGTTTCCTGGTGTTTTTCCTGAGGAGTTGCCTGGTTTACCTCCTAATCGCGAGGTGGAGTTTGGAATTGAGCTGTATGAAAATACAACTCATGTGTCCCTTACTCCCTATAGAATGGCACCTAAGGAGCTGAAGGAGCTGAAGACGCAGTTGCAAGAGTTGCTAGATCGTGGTTTCATCCGGCCGAGTGTGTCACCTTGGGGAGCACCGGTCTTGTTTGTGAAGAAGAAGGATGGCACTATGAGGATGTGCATTGATTATCGTCAGCTGAACAAGTTGACTATCAAGAATCGGTATCCTTTGCCGAGGATTGATGATCTCTTTGATCAATTTCGGGGAGCTGATGTGTTCTCTAAGATTGACTTGAGGTCAGGGTATTATCAGTTGAAGGTGAAGGATGTGGATGTACCTAAAACAGCTTTCAGGACAAGGTATGGGCATTATGAGTTCCTTGTAATGCCGTTTGGTTTGACAAATGCTCCTGCTGCTTTCATGGACATGATGAACCGTGTGTTTCATGAATACCTGGACAAGTTCGTGGTGGTGTTCATTGATGATATCCTCGTGTACTCGCGTACTGAGGAGGAGCACGAAGAGCATTTGAGGATTGTTTTGCAAGCCTTGTTGGAGAATCAGCTTTATGCTAAGCTGAGCAAGTGTGAGTTCTAGCTTAAGGAGGTGGTGTTTCTTGGTCATGTGGTCTCAGCTGAGGGGATTCGTGTTGATCCTCAGAAGATTGAGGCGGTGATGAACTGGAAAGTTCCTAAGTTTGTTCATGAGATCCGTAGTTTCCTTGGTTTGGCGGGATACTACCGAAGGTTTGTGGATGGTTTTTCCAAGATTGCTGCTCCTTTGACGAAGCTGTTGCAAAAGGATGTTAAGTATGAGTGGACGGAAGCGAGACAGCAGGCTTTTGAGAAGCTGAAGGCGGCTTTGACGCAAGCTCCTATCTTGGTTCAGCCTGAATCAGGGAAAGAGTTTGTGGTCTATAGTGATGCATCCTATGTTGGGTTGGGATGTGTGCTGATGCAAGAGGGTAAGGTTGTGGCTTATGCATCGCGGCAGTTGAAAGTGCATGAGCGCAACTATCCTACGCATGACATTGAGCTGGCTGCAGTGGTTTTTGCTCTGAAGATCTGGAGACATTATCTGTATGGTGAGAAGTGTACTGTGTACATAGATCACAAGAGTTTGAGGTATCTGATGTCTCAGAAGGAGTTGAATCTTAGGCAGCGGCGTTGGTTGGAGTTGCTCAAGGATTATGATCTGATGATTGAGTATCATCCTGGAAAAGCTAATGTTGTTGCGGATGCCTTGAGTAGGAAGGTAGCTGTTGAGCTGAGGGCTATGTTTGCTAGCTTGAGCATATCGCGAGATGGTGGTCTTGTTGCTGAGTTGCAAGTGAAACCATCTTTGGTTCAGTTGATCAAGGAAAAGCAGTTGCTGGATGATTCCTTGGTGTCTCATGTTCAGGATATCGCGGAGGGTAGGCCTTCGGATTTCTGCTTTAATGAGGATGGTGTGTTGTGTTTTGGGTGTCGGATAGTAGTGCCTGCTGATGTTGAGTTGAGGCGTGCTATTCTGACTGAAGGCCATAGTAGTCCTTTTGCTATGCACCCTGGTAGTACTAAGATGTATCGTGATCTTCGTGATGAGTACTATTGGGTGGGTTTGAAGAAGGATGTTGCAGAGTTTGTGAGCAAGTGTTTGGTGTGTCAACGAGTTAAGGCTGAACATCAGGTTCCTTCTGGGTTGTTGCAACCGTTGAAAATCCCTGAATGGAAGTGGGAGAGGGTTACCATGGATTTTGTATCTGGTTTACCTTTGTCTCCATCAAAGAAGAATTCTGTTTGGGTGATTGTGGATCGCCTGACGAAGTGTGCGCATTTCTTGCCTGTGCATACTACGTTTTCTTTGGATAAGCTGGCAGAGTTGTACATTGCTGAGATTGTGAGGCTGCATGGTGTGCCTAAGTCGATTGTGTCGGATAGGGATCCGAGGTTCACATCACGTTTTTGGCAGTGTTTGCATCAAGCTCTGGGTACAAGGTTGCATTTCAGTACATCCTATCATCCTCAGTCGGATGGTCAGTCTGAGCGGGTTATCCAGATTTTGGAGGATATGTTGAGGTGCTGCGTGATTGAGTTCCAAGGTTCTTGGGAGAAGCATCTGCCTTTGGTGGAGTTCGCTTATAACAATAGTTATCAGGCGAGTATACAGATGGCACCTTATGAGGCTTTGTACGGGAAGAAGTGTAGGACCCCTCTTTGTTGGGCTAAAACTGGTCAAAAGTTGGTTTCGATGCCGGCTTTGTTGAAAGGGACCACCGAGAAGGTGAAGCTCATTTGTGAGCGGTTGAAGGCAGCTTCTGATCGGCAAAAGTCTTACGCGGATTTGAAGCGTAAGGAGATAGAGTATGCGGTGGGTGACCGTGTGTTCTTGAAGGTTTCGCCTTGGAAGAAGGTGATGAGGTTTGGCCGAAAGGGTAAGTTGAGCCCTAGGTACATTGGACCATATGAGGTGGTTGAGTGTGTGGGTCCTGTTGCGTATCGGTTGAGGTTACCTCAAGAGTTGGAGAAGATTCATGATATGTTCCATGTTTCTATGTTCCGGAGGTATAGATCTGATCCTTCGCATGTGATGCCTATGGAGGAAGTGGTTTTGAATCCGGATTTGACCTATGATGAGGAACCGGTGAAGGTTCTGGATTCGGATAGCAAGGTTCTTCGTGGCAAGACCATTGAATTGGTGAAGGTGCTGTGGAAGCATCGAGGTGTTGAGGAAGCCACGTGGGAGCGGAAGGAAGACATGCTGAAGCAGTTTCCTTATCTTTTTCCTTCAGGTAAATTTCGAGGACGAAATTTCTTAAGGGGGGGAGAGTTGTAACGCCCCGGTTTTGGGCTTAGGAGTTTTGGGCGTTGACCGGTTTGGTCAAAGTGCTGGTCGAATCTAAAAAGGTGAAATTAGGAAAGCCTAGTTCAGGTTGCATTAAAAATATGGAAAAATGTTCTAAAATCATCTTTTAATATAATTAAGTGAACTGTGAAATCAATTTTGGAAAAAGAGTTTTGGAAGTGTGACATTTTGGCTAGTGACCAAAATGTAATTTTCGAAAGTTTGGTGACTGTTTTATAAAGGGTTGGAACTTTGAATCTTTAAGGAGCTATTATTCCAAAAGTAGTTTCTCCAGATTTTTCTAAGATATTTTAAGCTATATTCTGATTTTAAACATATTAAAAGTGGAGGGAAAGCCATTTTGGCTATTTTGGATAACTAACTTTCCATTTTCTTTCTCTCATTTTCTCTCAACCCAAACACTTTCTCTCCAGAGAATTAGATCTGATTTTCTCACCTAAATTCCTCCTTTCAACTCTCTTTTGATTCCTAATCATAGTATCTACAAAACCTCATCATTTGCTACTTGATTCATCAAGGTTTTTGATTCCAAAAAGAGGAGAAACTCAAGTTTGGAGGTGAGAACGTCCTTCTCCTCTAAACTATCAGTTCTTTACTGAAATTCCTAAGTTTGCAATCCTTAATTGGTGTTTTATTAAAGGCTTTTGAGTTGTGAAATGGATCTTGGCTTATAATGCAAGATTTGGTGATTTTTGATGATTTTCGTTAGATCTGATTAATCTGTGATTTGAGATGTGTTTTTGATGTTAAATGAACTCTAAATTGATAAGGAGTTGAGTTTTGATTAATGCAATCCCGGATAGGTTGAGTTTCCTAAGTTTAGCTTATGATTCTTGTTTGTTTTTGAGGTGATCTTGTGGATCTGATGTTGCTGGAGGTATAAGGATGTTGATAGGTTCTTTTTCGATGTTAAATGATGTTAATAGATGTTTGGTTTTGATGGTTTATGGCTGGGCTTTGTTGAGAAGTGGTTTGGATGCATTTTCGGTTGTGTTTGGTGGCCGAAAATGGAGGTTGGATGAGAGCAGCGAGTTTAGGTGCTTTCATTGAAGCAATTAATGCATGATGATGCATTAATCCTCTGCTTTGATGTGTTAAAACAGGGGAGGCATCTTTGGGATCAAGAGTTGTTGATCCGGAAGCTTGTTTTGGTGCTTCAGCAAGAGGCGAAGTGGAATCGGTGAGTGAAATTGGGTTTTCGGCTTTGAAACCAATGTCTTGGGAGCTTAGTTTAAGTCTAAACAACTTGGCTAAGCTCAAGTGTAAGTTTTCGGAAATACTCTCTAGTGGTGGCCATGATTTGAATTTTGATGCAATGTGGTTTATTGCATGTTTTAAACTCTATTTTGAAAGCATGATTTAGCATGGTATTTGCTGTTGTTGTAAGCCATATGTTGAAGGAAGCTCTAGGTAAGAGTTCCTTGTTTTTGTACATTGATAAAATGTGGTTTGATGCTTTTAAATGCATGATGAATATGGCTTGGTTTTAATACTTTAAAACAGTGGATTAAATGATGAAAATGATGTATATTGGCAAGTGATGTTTTGAAAAGGTTAAGGTCACTAAGGTGGTTAAAAGTCCTTGAGTGAGCCTTGTTTACTTAAGAACATCAAGGTGGTTAAAAGTCCTTGGATGATTCTTGCTACGGACACAAAGGTGGTTAAAAGTCCTTGTGTGATCCTTTCCATGGTGTTTAAAAGTCCATGGGGCCAAGGTGTTTAAAAGTCCTTGGGGCCAAGGTGTTTAAAAGTCTTTGGGGTGAAACTTGATGTGGACACAAAGGTGGTTAAAAGTCCTTGTGTGGTCCTCTTTCATGGTGTTTAAAAGTCCATGGCCAAGGTGTTTAAAAGTCCTTGGGGCCAAGGTGTTTAAAAGTCCTTGGGGTGAAAGTTGATGAACTTGTTTTAAAAGAAATGGAACTTATCACTTGTGGCCAATATGACATATATGATATGAAGCATGAGATGCTTGTTTTAAGTATGCTTTTGAGCATGTGCAATTGATGATTTGAAGCATGATTTATAAATGTTTTATAAATGCATTATTGAATGGTTTTATTGAGCATTCCTCACTAAGCTTTGGCTTACGCTCTCTTTCGTTTTCTTAAATCAATAATGCAGAACATTAGAGTACTTTGAGGGCAGCAAGGAGGGCAAGCATTCAAGTGAAAGTAAAGTTCAAAGTATGGAGATTTTATTAAGCACATTTTAGCTTTTGGTAATTTGGCAATGGGGGACCTATGTGTATGTTTTGGGAGAGGTTTTGAACTCCCTAAGTATGTTGAATGTTGTTGAGAATGCTGGATTTTGTGTTTGGCCTTTACATGCTTGAATTGGAAGTTTATGCTTGAATGGTTTGCTTGTGTAGGAAGCATGCCTTTAGATTTGGGGCTTTTTGCATATGAAGTTATTTTGTTGATTTGTAGATGCATGTAAGTCTCATATATGTTGAATTGCATGCCGGTAAAGTTTGGTAGCATTTGGAGCATGTTTGAATGATCGATTGCATGTTTAAGTGAGCTTTATGCTACAATCTGTGCAGGGTGTTTCGGAACAGTGCACACCGTTCTGGAACGGGTGCCTTGAATGAACCCAGGCGTCCGAAACGGTAGGCACCGTTTCGAAACGGTTTGGCTACTGCCAGCCCGTGTTCCGGTACGCGTTGCGGAACGGCCCGTGTTTCGAAACGGGTTCTGCCTGTTCCGGAACGGGTGACCGTTGGGGGCTGACATTGGCAGTTAAATGTTTTGAATTGTTTGCGTTTTGGTCCTAAATCTTGTTTATGCAATTGTATGAGTTCGGGAAGTCCTTTAGAGCTGAAATTTCACAGAGAAGCATGAAAACTGACTAATTTCAAGTTGGTAACTTTAATTTGGGTTAAGTTCTCCTATTTATCAGAAATTACAATTTGGTCCCTAAATTTGTAATTTGTTCATTTGGGTCCCTGTTTGATCTCTGATGTTTGTGATCTTTGAATATGTTGTTGAGTGATCACAATTAGGGTTAATGTGCCTCTAGACAAGTTTAAAAAAAAGGGTCGTTAATCAAGGTTGACTTTCGAGTTGACTTTGGTTTTCCCCGTGTGACTTTCTTAATTCGGGTCAATCAAAGTAGTAGAAGAATCTATTCATGTTGTATTCGATGATAACCTCCTTCCTAGGAAGGATTCTTGTGATGATGATGATGTAGGGATCATAAATGCCTTTGATGGAGGTCAAACTTTAAAGGAGGATGAGATTCCAACAAAGGAAGAGGACTCACAAGATCCACCTCTTGAAGCCTTGAAGGACTTGGCCATTGAGGAAAAGGAAGTGAGCTACCCAAGGGAGTTGAACTATGTCAAAGATGGTGAAATCTTGGGTGATCCATCCAAGGGGGTAACCACTCGTTCTTCTCTTAGACTAATGAACCATGTTGCATTTATCTCATGCATAGAGCCTAAGAACATAAAAGAAGCATTGAAAGATGACTTTTGGATTATGGCTATGCAAGAAGAGTTAAATCAATTCGAGAGAAGTAATGTATGGACATTAGTTGATAGGCCTAGTAATCAATCTACAATAGGAACTAAATGGGTCTTTAGGAACAAACTAGATGAGAGTGGTAACATTGTGAGAAATAAAGCTATACTTGTAGCACAAGGTTACACTCAAGAAGAGGGAATAGATTTTGATGAAACCTATGCACCCGTAGCTAGAATGGAATTCATTAGGATGTTGCTTGCATATGCATGTTATCATAATTTCAAGCTTTTTCAAATGGATGTTAAAAGCGCCTTTTTAAATGGTTTTATAAATGAAGAAGTGTATATGGAACAACCACCGGGTTTTGAAGATTCAAAATTTCCAAATCGTGTTTTCAAACTTACCAAAGCTCTCTATGGTTTAAAACAAGCTCCTAGAGCTTGGTATGAAAGGCTTTCAAATTTTTTGATTGAAAAAGGATTTGAAAAAGGTAAGGTGGACACTACACTCTTTATAAAAATGTATAAAAATGACATCTTAGTAGTTCAAATTTATGTTGATGATATTATTTTTGGTTCTACTAATGAATGTCATTGTCAAGAGTTTGCTAAGTTAATGCAAGGTGAATTTGAGATGAGCATGATGGGGGAGCTCTCATTCTTTTTGGGACTCCAAATCAAGAAAAAGAAGGATGGCACCTTCATCAACCAAGCAAAATACATAAAGGATATGCTCAAGAAGTTTGGCTTGGAGAATGCAAAGCCTCAAGCCACTCCTATGAGCTCATCTACAAAGCTTGACAAAGATGAAGGAGGTAAGTGTGTTGACTCTAAGCTTTATCGTTCTATGATTGGATCTTTGCTTTACCTTACTTCAAGTAGACCGGATATCTTGTTTAGTGTTTGCTTTGTGTGCTAGGTTTCAAGCTAGTCCTAGAGAGTCTCATCTTATAGCCGTTAAGAGAATCTTTAGATACCTTAGAGACACTCCTTGTTTAGGCCTTTGGTATCCTAGAGACTCTACCTTCAACCTTCATGCTTACTCGGATGCGGATTATGGGGGTTGCAAAATTGATAGGAAAAGTACTTCGGGAACTTGCCAATTCTTAGGTAGTATGCTCATATCTTGGTTCTCTAAGAAAAAAAAATAGTGTAGCCTTATCTACCACCGAAGCTGAGTACATATCCTTAGGGAGTTGTTGTGCTCAAGTCCTTTGGATGAAGCAACAACTCTTAGATTATGGAATTAAAGTTGAAACCATACCCCTAAAATGTGACAACACTAGTGCTATTTGTTTAACAAAAAATCCCATCCAACACTCTAGAACCAAACATATAGAAATAAGGCATCATTTCATTAGAGATCATGTCCTTAAGGAAGATGTGGTTATAGAATATGTAGACACCTTGAATCAATTAGCGGACATATTTACAAAACCCTTAGACAAAGAGCGTTTTTGGTCCCTTAGGAGAGAGTTAGGTCTAGCTAGCCTATCTTGACCTTTTAGGACCTCTTTTGTGTTTAAATATGCTTGATTTTGTGAAATGCCATGTTTGTATGCTTAGACTCCCAATTTCTTCCATGCCTATAGTTAGGGGGAGTATGATTCTATTGAAATATGCTTAGAACTGCTCATACATCATTTGCATACTCATAAGAGTTGTTAGGTTCGAGCTTTTGGTTGTTCTTTGAACCAAATAGGTAATTATGGGCATACAGTATCGATACTATTGTACGCGTATCGATACATGTTCTTCATTTCGTTTCCCAGAATTTTCTTCGCTTCACGCGTATCGATACGATTCATCCCGTATCGATACGGGTCGTTTCGATACGGACCCATCCATTTCGATACGATTGTTCAAACGGTAATATTTGCGAAAAGACATCTTTATCCCCGTATCGATACCCTAACGGGCGTATCGATACTCGACTGCGATGATGGCTTTAATTAGCTTTTAATGAGTTCAACTTTTACCCAAACTCAAACTTTTCAAAACCTAATTAACCCTAGCCGTTTTTGCCTATAAAAAGGCACTTCCTCCTTCATATTTTTCACATCTCAACTCAAACCTAAAAGAGTTTTTGAATCAAGCAAGGCTTTGTGCTCTCTTTCTCATCCTTGTGCTAGTTTTCTTCAAATCCTCAAGTTTCTATCAAGGTAATCTCCTTCTTTCTCTTTTTCAATTTTTTTTTGTTTTTTTTAAATTTTGTTTTTCTTCAAAATAAAATTTCTTGACATTCTCTTTTAAAATCTTCTTTTAAATTTTTTTTCCTTGATTTTCACTCAAATTGAAGAAATCTCTCTTGCTTAATTTCTCTTTTAGATCATGGCACCAAAAGAGTCATCGAGGAAGCGACAAAGGGTTAATCAAGCCGGTGAATCCTCCAACCTTGGAGCGGTTGCTCGTCCTAACTACTCGACAATCTATGAGCAATCCTTTGAAGGCAATTCGGGTCTCACTCACTTTCGTCAATATGAGAATTACAAGATCCGTGCCGAAAGGGTAATATCCATCCCCTTTCTCAATTCGGAGCGTTTCAAGTTTGAATACCTCCCTTTGCTTCATCGTTGGAATTTCATGCATTTTCTCTCTATTCCCGGTTTTTACTATCGTCTCTTGGTTTTGATTTTCTATGCTAATGCAAGATGTATTAGTCGTAATGGGGAAGTTGTTGCAATTAATTCTTATCTTATGGGAAAGAAAATAATCCTTGATGTCGAGTCTATTTGTGAGGTTTTTAAGTTGGATGATGAAGGCCTCGATGATGAGCACGGTAGGGGGCATGTTCTTAGTGGATCCGTCACCGCCCTTAATGCTCACGACCGGATTCTACATTTGATGGTGTCGTGGTGGTTTCGTCCTTCCGGAGTAAAATATTCCACCATCCTTCAAGTGGATGATTTTTGGATTCGGTGCTTCCGTGAAGCTAAGCGACCAAATCTAGCTCGTCTCATGTTCGCGGAGATCGTCTACCTCGTTCAAAATCGTCACACTCCTCATGTCACGTCCTTCACATACGGTACGGCTTTGAGCTATTTCTTTGTTAAAAAGGAAATTGATTGCTCCTATGACATTCCAACTCCTCTCACCGATCCCATTGATGAGCGATCTCTTGCTCGGGCAAAATTCTCTTATATTAATGGTGAATGGATATGTCTTGCCGAGTTACCACCGGAAGTCGCCGCAATGCATGAAGCGGCTCAGGCTCCTCAAGCTCCTCAAGTCCAACAACTCAATATGGATGCTCTCATGACCTATCTCAATGAGCAATTCACCGGGTTGCGCACGAACATGAATACTCGTCTCACTTCCATGGAAACTTCTTTTGACACTAGGATGACGGGTATGGAGAATCGCCTTCAATCTCTTGAAAGTGGGCACAATTCCTTGAATATTTCCATTGTCGCTTTCCATGATGAATGGCGTAATAGTATGCGCACTAATGAGCCTTTGGGAGATGATGATGAAGAGGATGAAGACGAAGAAGACAATTCTTAGACGTTTTCTCTTGTTTGTCATGCATATCATTTAGGATTTTCTATTTTATGCACCTATGCTTTATGTCTTTAGGATTAAGTTTGTTTTAGGATTAAAACCTATGCTTTGATTTCTATTTTGCCTTTGTTTGGATATTAAGTATGTTGCTTTAATGAATAATATCTATGTTGCTTATTATACCTTGATTTCTTTATGCAATTAATTGTCTCAATTTTTTTTGATCTAACAAAAAGGGGGAGAAGAAACTAGCTCACACTTTAAAATATTTTGATTTAAATTCAAAGGTTACCAAGCTTATATTAAGGGGGAGTTCTTTATAAAGGTTTTTCAAAAATTTTAAGTTTTAGTTTTGTTATCTCAAAAAGGGGGAGATTGTAAAACCTATGTTTGATTTTGATATAATTAAATCCTTAAGGATTATTTTGTAAAACTTAAAATTAGTTTTTAAGTCCCTTAATAAGTTTTTAAAACACCAACACTTTGAAACTGATTTATAAAACTCAAACTCAAAATATTTTCTAAGTGTTCCAAGGCAAAATCATTCAAAAACGTCCAGACGTATCGATACAGCACCCAGCGTATCGATACCATTTTACCAAACTTGGTTACTGTCGGAACATGTATCGATACCCCAAACCCTCGTATCGATACTGCCCTGTGTTAAAATTCAAAGAGTTTGAATGTCATACCGATACGGCTAACCCTCGTATCGATACGGGCTTTGTAATTTTTTAATATAAGTCGGTTTAAAAAATATGACCGTTGGTGTCAGTTAGTTGGTAACCAAACTTTAAAAGTTCGTTGACCCGTATCGATACGCCAAACCCTCGTACCGATACGGTTGTGGACAGTGAGTTCAGTTCAGAAAATAGTATCGATACGGCCCTTGCCGTTTTGATACCACGTACCGATACGCTTACGCGTGTATCGATACCCCTGTATTAAATGCACACAACGGCTCTTTCTTTTCTGAGACAGGTACCGATACTCCTTCCCGCGTACCGATACCGGTAGCTGCAGAAGTGCATTTATGGTGGTAAGAGATGGTTCCAACGGCTCTAATTAAGTCCCCAACCACCCAAACGGCTAGAAATCAATGAAGAAGTATAAAAGACACATCAAAAAGCTACAGCAACAACTATTGATCTTCAAGCAAACATTTATTCATCAAATCCAAGCAATTGTGCTAAATTTCATATTTGTCTAGAAATCCCAATTTGTGTTCTTCATTCATACTTTGTAAAATTGGGTTGAGTGCTTGTATTGGGGCTATCATTTGTATTGAGAGATACCTTATTAGCCTTCAAATTTTCTTGTTCACTTGTGTGAGGATTGGGTTGATTTTTGGGTAGAAAAATCAACCGAAATTGTAAAGGGTTGCCTCCTTGTCCTAGAAAAGGGGAAGAACGATTTAGTGGAATTGTTGCAAATCCTTGGTGAAGCTAAGGTAGTGGATGTAGAGTTCATTTGGAACTTGAACCACTCTAAATCTCTTGTCCATCAATTTTTAATTTGCCAATTTCCACCACAAACCTTTAAATTTCCAATTCACCCCCCTCTTGGTCAATTTCGATCTTGCGATCCACTCAACAGTCACAATATTTGAAGTTTCGGATTATCGGAAAATTCAAATATCTATAGATATAACTCTTGTTATATTTAGTAATTTAATGCTTGTTATATTTAAAAATTCAAAAAATCAAACTTTTTATAGATGTTAATCTTGTTATATTTGATAATTTGTTGATTTTTATATTCGAAAATTTAATTTTTTTATAGATACGACAGTCAAATTCAAAAAATACGTAAATTAAATTATATATTCGAATAATCAGGTATCCGATCCGAGTATTCGATATTCGAATATCCTGATATTCCATTTTTTCGAATCGGATATGGGTCACTATTTTACCGATCTGAAATTTTGGATATCTCATATCTGAAAATGAACACCCCTACCTAATATCATATAAAAAGAAGGCTTAACCCTCAAATAAGTGCTCAAGCTATACCTTTTTCCAAATAGGTGCCTAAACTTTATTTTGGGCTGATTAGGTGCCTAACGTTTTCTTCATTGATCTAAATAGGTGCCTCATGTAACAGACGTTAATTTTCGGTCCTTATCCAATGAAAACTATACACGTAGGAATATTAAACATTTTCTAAATTTTATTTTTTAAAAGAATAAATCATAATTTTTAAAATATTCTAAGATTGTCAAATAATCCTCAAATCCTTAAATCCGGCCACTCTTACCGGTATTGATTGCGTTTTTGGTGATGGAATGAAGCACCCTCCTTTCGCCAGACGATCTATACATCGTTCATCAACCATTATGTCGTAGTTCGTTGTAAGTTATTCGAATGAACCATTCAACAATTTCAGCGTTTCGTACAGCGTCAGTTGGTTTACAGTGACGACGTGATGGGATAAATGGTCGTAATGGTCATGTGAAGGATGTGATGAGCGATGACATGACAATAGGTGACGAAAGTCAAATCAAGATATAGATTTTGAGTGTTAGGGATTTCAAAATTTGAGAATATTTTGTGAAAATTTGGGGTTATTTTAATTTTATTAATTTTTAAATATAATTTCAAATTTTTAAGAAGATTAAAAAGTGTCAGATAACAGAAGTTAACGGTAAAAATTAACGGACAATAACAGCCAGACACTAATTTAAATAACGTTGAAAACGTTAAGCACTTATTTGGCCTAAAACAAAACTTAAGCACGTAATTGGAAAAAATGGTATAATTTAGACACTTATTTGACTATTAAACCTAAAAAGAAGGAAGAAACGTCTTTTTTATCATGCAAAAAAAATGAAGATACAAAATCATAAAATCCTAAAATAAAAATAACAGTCAAGGAAATCGTTATAGGAGGCTACTAAAAATGATTTCTATGTTAAAAACCTTAGGATCTCTTATTACGAGCGGGTCTATAGAAGAAAAAAAAACAATTATTGAAACAGAAAGTGGTTCTACAGATAATAGTTCATGCCAACTTCAATCAGACATGTCTGAGGAATGTTGAGAACCACAGCCGGAGCCCTGCAGTTTTTACGCAAGAAAGAGTAGGCCACGTGGATCAAAAATCTCTTCAACCATGGCGCATTCAGTTTTGTTTTTATATGGGAGTGCCCCAACACATATGCAACCCCAGATTGCTTAGCTTCAACCAGCTCCGACAGCTCGTCCTTCACATTCAGATCCTTGTATGTCATATCTTGCTGCAACTTGAACCGTATGCGCCGCCTCAGGGTAAACCCGGGCGATTCCATCTCGTATGTGGATTGCAGGTACTGCAATACGTGTGACTTGCTGCTATTCAAAATGGTAGGGGGCATTGAACTGCTAGCTTCTCCATTTCGCTCGAGTTCGGATATTTCCAACCTTTTGCCAAACTTTTCAGATGTCCGTACAACGGCCATTCGCCCATCCACAGATCCTTCTAGAGTTCCGCACCCTTCAGCTTCTAGTTGGATAAATTCCGCTATGCTCATCACAAGGTCGTTCTCAAAATCATCCTCATTCTTCTGTACATCTTTGTAACCATTTCGAACAATACATCGGTACATTCGGAAAGATTTGGGACCAATGCGGCCTATGAGATACCGTTCTTTCTGAGGGACATATGGCACAAGTACAGTCTTCTCACAAACAAAGACAACCACTTGATAAAACGTTGGTAGATTTGTTAAAAAACGGGTAAATGTTGCAGGAACTCCGCTTACCAACGCAGTGAAAATAAGGCCTATCCCTGGGACTCGGACAATTCCAAGACTAGGACCCAGTGTGAGGATCTGTTTCATGGAAACTTTGTTGTGCAAATCATATAAATACTTCTTCCTAGAACCATAATGCCAGACGTACACGATGAGCATGAAGATCCCAGAGAGCACGAGAGGAATCCATCCACCTTTAGGAATCTTTACAAAAGATGATGCTAGGAAGATGATCTCAATTGACCCGAAAAAGATGACAAATAGAAGAGCAAGCACAAGACTCTGACACCACACGAAATTAATTACCAAGGCTGTCAACAATGTTGTCACAAATGTTACGGACATGCACGCAAGTCCTGCAATATAGATTGCAATCATATTTTCAGATACGGAAAGTAAAGACGAAAGATCAAACTAATGCAAAAGGATATAAATTTAGTACACTCACCTCAATTTTCTAAACTAATATTAGATAGATCAAACTAATGCAAACGGCATAGTAAATTATGTATCAAAAAGCCAAAGAGAAAAAGAAAAGGTTTTATAAATTATGCTTTGGACTAGTGCTATAGCAGATTTGAAGAGTATCCATCCTGCATAAGCATAAATTTATATGTGAAATACCATTGACTATGAACATAAAAGTTTCTCAAGATCGTAAGAAATATAATTTCCTCAACGATGAACTCATTTTAACAAATATGTACAGTTATACATGCACAAAATCCAACTATTAATGTAACTTTCTCACCTTCATCCTATCCAATGTTAGTGACACAACTTGTCTCATTGACTTAGTGTAGAATATACTGTAAATATGTTAGTTCGGGTAACTTAGTTCTTATGGTAAGATATCTTAGCATTTGTATTTAGAGTAGTATCTTATGTATTTACTGAGGAATATTTAGTTTCCTAGATTACTTAGTTACTAAAGATACTTAACTAAGTCTCCCTATATATATTCTCTTATTCCTATGAATAAATTTAAGAGTGTTTTTCCTATTATTATTCTACATGGTATCAGATTAGGTTGATTTTTTTTTCTCTCTCTCGATTACTTCTTTTCTTCTTCCTTTCTCGATTCAGTTCTAATTCGAGATGGATTATGAAAACTCAAAAATCAATTATCCAAATGTTTCTAGACCTCCTGATTTCTCCATGTCCGATGCCTCTATTTCTCCTATCACATCCTACAAACTAAATGGAAATAACTATCTTCTTTCGTCTCAATCCGTTAGGCTCTACATCACTGGAAGAAGAAAAGCTTCCTATCTCTCAGACTCCTCTCCTATTCCCTCCGAGTTTGATCCTGCCTACTCAACCTGGTTGAGTGAAAATACCATGATCATGGCATGGTAGATCAATTCCACGGTCCCTGCAATTGGGGAGAATTTTATGCTCTATCACACTGCAGCCGAGATTTGGAGAGCAGCCAAAGAAACCTACTCGTGTGTGGATAACACCTCTGAAGTTTTTGAGGTTGAAAATCAAATCAAGGATCTTCGACAAGGAGAGATGAATGTGGCTCAATACTTTGGTGTTCTTACTAAGTGCTGACAGCAGTTGGATCATTATGAGGCTAATGAATGGAAATGCAGTGATGATATTGCCTTCTACAATCAACTTAAGAATCAAAGAAGGCTATTTCAATTCCTCTCTGGTCTGAATGGGGAGTTTGATAATGCTAGGGGTTGAATCTTAGCAACTAAACCTCTTCCTCTAGTTAGGGAAGCATTTTCAGACATAAGAAGAGAAGAGAGTAGGAGACTGTTAATGGTGCCTCCTGTGGTTCAAGCAGATGCTTCTGCCCTTCTTACTCATGCAACCTCTGATCATGGGCAAAGGAGGGGCAGACCTTGGTGCACCCATTGCAAGAAGACTGGTCATGTGTTGGAAAAGTGCTGGAAATTGCATGGGAAACCACTAGATTGGAAACCTTCTTCCTCTCGTTTTCAGAAGGCTGCAAATCTTGCTTCTGCTGAGAATTCATCCACTGGCTTTAGCCCGCAACAAATGGCGAAGCTTCAACAAATCTTTGCTCGATTCTCCTCCTCCTCTGCTTCAACAGCCTTGACAGCTACTGAAGTTAATTCATTTTCCTTCATTCCTCCATCTTCCCAGTGGATTGTCGATTCTAGTGCATCTTATCATATGTCAGGCAATCTTAAGTTGTTTCAGTCCTTCTCTACACTCAGCTCACCTTATTACATTAAGATTGCAGATGGTTCAATTTCTAAAGTTACTGGAAAGGGTTCAGTTCAAATTACTCCCAAGCTAGTTCTTTCGACTGTTCTCTATGTTCCTAATTTGAGTTGCAATCTGTTATCTGTTAGTGCTTTTGCGAGAGATGTTAATTGTGATGTACATTTTGGGGTTGATGGGACTCGAGAGTGGTGACTGGCAATGCTAGGTTGCATAATGGTCTTTATACCCTTGATACTCAGCCCTCTTCATCATCCAATTGCTCTAGTGCCCCTCACAAATCTGCCCTATCTTCCAGCTTTAATTTAGATCCTGTAATGCTTAGGCATTTTAGATTAGGACATGCCAATTTTAATTATATTAAAAGGATGTTTCCTAATATTTTTCTCAATAAGAATCCATCTTTTACTTGTACTATTACTATATGTCAATTGGCCAAACACACTCAGAACCACTTATCTGCCTGCATCTTTAAAATCAGCTTCACCTTTTTCCACCATTTTGCCTATTTTGCCTATTTTGGAGGGTGACATCTCTAAGAGTTCATCCTCTTCTTCTTCACACCAATCCAGTCCCCTAAATGAAATTGATATTGTCTCTAACACTCCAGTCCCTAATCCAGAGAATATTTCCCATGCACAACAAATCAGCCCACATCCTAGCCCTTACAAAACACCTCCTCCAACTCTCAAAGCCATTTCCAGTTTATCTCCAAACCTTGTAACACCTTTTAAACCACTCAGTGTGTATACCAGAAAGAAAAAGGTTCTTCCTAAGGTTGTTATTCAACCTAACACTTGCCAAGAATTAATCTTGTATAATTAGAGTTTATTCCTAATCAGTAGTTTAGATTTACTAGAAGTCTTATTTAAGTTAGGAATAAGTATTATTTAAATTAAAAATAAAAGTATAGTTTTAGTTATATTAAAACTCTATATCAGTCTATTTAAAGGCTTACTTTGTATACATTTGATAATAAAGAATAATAAGAAAATACATAGAAACACATTGTTTTCTCTGGAAAATATCCTGTCCATCTTCTTCAAACAACAAATCCCTAACCACCGATCACACACACAAACCACCATTATTCATTACATCTCCGGCCACCATGGCCCCTTTCTCACAAATCTTGAGTCCTACAGCTATTGAAACAGAAGATAACAATCTTACTCAAAATTCCTCCAATGCTGGTTTAAATGATTTACCTATTCCTATTAAAAAGGGAGTAAGGAAATGCATTCACCCCATCAATAAATATGTTGCCTATGGAAAACTTCTGCCTCATTTTAAAGCTTTAAAGCCAGCCTAGACAGTGTACAAATTCGAAATACAGTAGATGAAGCACTTAAAAATCCTTGGTGGAGAAAAGCTGTGGAAGAAGAAATTAAAGCACTGGAAAAGAATCAAACTTGGAGTCTAACCAGTTTACCAGAACAGAAGGAAAGAGAGCTGTTGGATGTAAATGGGTATTTGCAGTGAAATTCGGATAGCAGTGTAGAAAGGCACAAAGCAAGGCTTGTAGCCAAGGGATTCACTCAATCTTATGGGGTTGATTATCAGGAGACTTTTGCACCAGTGGCTAAATTAAATACAATCAGAGTTTTGTTGTCAATTGTTGTTAACAAAGATTGGAAATTACACCAATTGGACATCAAGAATGCCTTTCTAAATGGGAATCTTGAGGAGGAGGTATACATGCAAATTCCACCAGGCTTGAAGGAAAATTCAGCAAAGGGGACAGTGTGCAAGTTGAATAAGTCTCTTTATGGATTGAAGCAATCCCCTAGAGCTTGGTTTGATCGATTTGCTAGAACCATGATTAAGAATGGGTTCAAGCAAAGCCAAGCTGATCATACATTGTTCAAAAGGGTGGCACCTAATGGCAAAATGACACTCCTAATAATCTATGTCGATGACATAATCATCACTGGAGATTCCATAGAAGAAATAGAAAGACTGAAGACTGATTTAGCAAGGGAATTTGAAACAAAAGACTTGGGAAGTCTTAGATATTTTTTAGGCATGGAGGTGTGAAGATCTGAAGAAGGATTAGTGATCAATCAGAGGAAATATATTCTAAATCTTTTGACTGAAACCAGAATGCTTGAATGCAAACCAATAGAGACTCCAATGGAGCCAGGCTTAAAATTCAGCAAGGATGAAGAAGGCAGTCCAGTAGATAAAGAATCTTATCAAAAATTAGTGGGAAAACTAACCTATTTGTCACTTACTAGACCTGACCTTGCATATGCAGTGAGCATTGTGAGTCGACACATGAGTGACCCTCGAGAAGAACATATGGAGGCAGTGAGGAGGATTCTTAGATATCTAAAATTTTCACCAGGAACTGGACTTATATTCAGAAAAAATCAAGATAGAACTGTGAAAGTGTACACTGATTCAAGCTGGGCAAGTGAATTAACAGATAGAAGATCTATAAGTGGTTATTGTGCATTTGTGTGGGGCAACATGGTTACTTGGAGGAGTAAAAAACAAGCTGTGACATCTAGAAGCAGTGCAGAGGTTGAATTTAGGGCCTTAGCTCTGGGTATTTGTGAAGGAATTTGGATTCAGAGACTTATCACCGATCTTGGACTCAATGAACATGGAGACTTTGAAATTTACAATGATAGTCAATCAGCAATGAGTATAGCAAGGAATCGAGTTCAACATGATCGAACTAAACACATTGAAATAGATGGGCACTTTATCTATGAAAAGGTAAATGGAGGGGCAATGAAGCTGAACTATATTCCTACAACAAGTCAGATTGCTGATGTGTTTACCAAGGCACTTTCAAGAGTTACCTTTGATGGCTTCTTATCCAAACCGGGTGTATATAACATATACAAACCAGTTTGAGGGGGAGTGTAGAATATACTGTAAATATGTTAGTTCAGTTAACTTAGTTCTTATGGTAAGATATCTTAGCATTTGTATTTAGAGTAGTATCTTATGTATTTACTGAGGAATATTTAGTTTCCTAGATTACTTAGTTACTAAAGATACTTAACTAAGTCTCTATATATATTCTCTTATTCCTATGAATAAAATTAAGAGTGTTTTTCCTATTATTCTACACTTAGGAGATCATCAGATGCCAAAAAATTCTTAACTTTCTCAATGTAATATCCACAACAAATAGTCATGCGTAGTAAGCAAATTAGTCAGTACAAGAGAATGCATTTTCACTTTTTTTTCTTGGATAAATGGTAACTCTTTTTATGGCAAATATAATATCAGTCACAGCAGAACAGAAAGGTTACATTCTAATAAAGTGTGAATGAATGAAACTTGCCGTAGGCATTTCCCAAATGATTTGTATCTCTAAAACCAGTTGTGACTGCCAAACAAAGAATCAGAAGGACCCAATTGATCTCCGGAATGTATATCTGACCACGGAACCATTTCGATTTATGTACAACTTTGACACGAGGGAAACATCCGATGGCGTAGCATTGTTTCACGATAGAGAATGTGGCAGAGATTATAGACTGGCTAGCGACGATTGCAGCCAAAGTTGCCATCACAAGAACCGGCCAAAACAAGGCATCTACAAACATGGCAAGAATATTCTGTAAAAAATAATAACAATTTTTTTTTGAAGTGGCTATAGGTGAAGGCTATATATCATTCTTGTTTAACAATGACCTGGTGTAAGAATTGGAGTGGCTGACAGTCCGGAAATTCAGGAAGAACTGTATGATTACATATCTTAATGAAAGGATATTGATGAGACGGTATAAGAATAATACAATGAACCAACCAATTAACATGCAGATGGTGTAACAAGCAAGTATATTCACGCATAAAATAAATGTTTTAGTCTTTTGGATTGTGCATAGAACTTAAAATATAAATGGTATGAGAAACTTTAGACATGCTGCAAATAGAATACCTTATAACCCTGATTTTAAAAGAGCACAAAATAAGAAGCTTACCTGGAATGGAAGCATAGAAGCTCGTGGATACTGCATCAAAATTCTTTGAGATAAAAGCAGCCTGCCCCATGTATTGAAGCACTAGACATGGATAAATTATGCAAAAAAAGGATAACTGCATATAAAAACAAGCTTTTAGAGTTTTTCTTGGACAACATAACGAATTATACGAAAAAATCTGCCAATCAACCAATGAGCTGCTGATCAGAACTCTTAATCTTGCATCAACAATAGAATAAACAAACTCAAAAGATTTAGGTAGATGCAAGAAGGCATGAATTTCAATATTTGACACAAAGTAAGAATAGCTGAACTACAGAACATGGGAAAAAGTTAATATTTCCCGTTTGACACACACATACAAAACAAGGGAATTAACACCAAACTTTGCTTTTCGCCTCCCTTTTTATTCATATGGATGACATGGTTTACAGAGCCACAACTTAAAATCATTCAGCCAAGTTTCCTAAGTGACAGCCATAATCATTCTACTTTGCAGGATGCCAACAATTTCCAAAAACAACTGTAGCTGTGCACATGGCACTCTTGCAGGTTAACTCCCTTCCTCAAAAAATCCCCATTGGAAATGAATATAAAAAGTAGGATGCGGTTATATGACATAAGGAAAACATAATTACTAAGGAAAATTGAACACCAGGCTTGAATTCCCTCATCAGCTAAACCTTCTCTCTTCATGCAAAAAAGGAAAAATTACAACATAATGCTCATCAAACCACTCGTCCACTCCGTTGGTTCAAAACTGAACAGTTAAACAGTATTCTGGTTCCACAATGAGCCAAAGCCAGAATAAAATTTTTGCCTCATTAGCTCTTACTTCTTAATTATGCCGGCAAGAAACTCAGAAGCACTAAATGCATTGAATTTTCCTTAACAGTTGGTTTACATACCCTTATCGATGCAGCTGTGTATTGGCCAAGGTCTGCAAACATAGCTTCAGTTCCTGTAGTTGACAAGAAAAGCAGACATGAATCCAGAAAACAGGGATACTGGTTAACTGAAATTCTATTGAATCCAAATCTCGAGTTTACCAGTGATACACAAAAGAACTCCTCCAAGAGAAATCCAACCATCATATCCAGTGTCCCTAAAGAATGTGTAGATATAAAAGGGAGAAAGGGCCTTGTAAACCCTTGGATTCCACTTTAGGATATTGTAAAGACCAATAGCCGCAATGGACAATGACCATAAAATCACTATAGGAGCAAACATGAAGGCCACACTATAGGTGCCACGGTGCTGTAAAACAAAGAGGCCAACCAACAAAAGACAGGCTATGACAAGCACCACACCTATGTACAGAAAAAAAAATGTTAGCAGCTCAAATGGCAATTTATGAAGCTATGATGGAAATTTTTTGAATATGGGAGGAAAAAAGGGCATAACAATCAGTCTTTTCATGAAGCAAAATACTTTTCATTGCTGACAGCATCAGGAACTAAGGCTAGATCCAGACCTGTTTATCTGTTATAACTTTACAACATTGTATTTGGTGTAAGAAATCAGTTCAATATCTAACAAGACACCATTTGCCCAAACTTCATATGCATGCACTCACTAATTCCATAAAGACATTAAAAGCATACAAAAGGGCTAAAAGATCAATATTGTTTTCAAGAGAGCTGTACTAACCATAATGCAGATTGTTTGATCGATCTTTGAGCCCTTCAATGGATGAGCGAACTGATATTGCAAATAATAATGATTAGCACATAGTTGAGCATTGATGAGCAGCACAAGTAAATGGTAAGAGATTAATGAAATCAACAGCATAAAATTGAATAGGAAAACAAAAGCACATACTGGACATTGCTGGTGTGAGGAAGCCAACACAAATAACCAGGCAAGTACCAAACAAAACTAGAAGAAGCAAAGCAGTTTTTGCCTTTTTATGCCTCTCGGCAAACTTTTTGACTGATGATGACTGCGGATTTTTGTACGAGTAACGTGGATCATGATATGTAGAAAGCTCTTCGTCTGATGTTTGATGATTAGGAAGCAAAGAAAACTTTGCGTGCCTACAAAGGAGCGAGTACAAAGCAAAAATCCCTCCTGACAATGACCCCAAAAGGTTTATCACTAATCAAACATATAAAAGTTTGTAGAGATTAAACAAAAAGTCAAGCCTTACCTTCACCATTATCATCTGCATTTAATAAAATAACGACATGTTTGAACAAAGAAAGAAATGTCAAAGTCCAAAAAATCAAGGATAGCGCCCCAAAGATGACATCTTCAGATTGGTAATTCCTCAACTTCCCAGAAAATGTACTTTTAAAGACATAAAGTGGTGAAATGGTCAGGTCACCAAAGAGTACACCAAAACTCTGATAAGCTAGGAGTAGAACATCTTTGCATTGGTATCTTCTGTCAACCTGCTTTGAGGACACAATGGATTGCATGAATTTTAATGGGTTGATAAATTACTGTCACAAGATCAACTTCCATTAGATGATCAATCAAAAACACTCGTTAAAAATGAAATCCCACATCGACTTCACAGGCTTTCAAATTCCTAAAGTAGATCATAGATGATCCATTAATTCGAAGGCAACAGCTTTCACATTGTTTAAAAATGAAACCAAAAGCATAAAAAGTGAAACTAATATGGAAATCACAACAAACTCTTAAATGGGTTCTTCGTAAAAAAGCATAAAAATTTCTCGAGAGACAAACAAAGAAATTGGGACTTTATAACTTCAAACACTTACCATAATTTGCAAGCTTTTGCCGAGGAATCTCGTGTTCTCTCTGTTCTGCTTAAAACCCCTAAAAGAAGGTGGAGTGGGAAAGGAAGGGGGTGAGTTTTCTATGTAATCAAAGTCCCTGTTTCCTTTATCGTTTTTCTTATGATTTTCATTAACCGAGACAGCACTTAATCTGGAATACCAGACAGAAAAAGACCAAAATAATTATGGGTGAAATACACCCCTTAGGCCAATCAATTATGTGTTTATTTATAAATGGGTCATATTTTCTTCTAAAAGTTATACTTTAGTCATTTAATTAAAATTTTGTACCTTAAAATTGAAACATGGCCTAGATATCAATAGTTTCAGTCAGAGGTGTTCAAAAATACCCGACTCGGGTGACTCGGGTGACTCGGCCAGTTAACTTATTGACCCAAACCATAAAAAAATTGGGTATTTATCTAAAAAAATTACTCGAGCCGCTATTTTTTCTAGGTAGTCGGGTCGAGTCAAGGCCGAATTTTTATGTGTTTACTATGTGATTTTTTATAAATAAAATTAAATTAAAAAATGTGAACTCGGTACCCGATTAGCGGGTACCCGATAATTACAGGTTGAGAAACATGCCAATAAATATGCTACCTAGAGAACCGGGTACCCGGCACCTCAAGTACCTATATTTGAACACCCCTTGTTTTACTCCCAAAACATATACTTCTATCAATGTAGTATTGATTCATAATAATTCAATAAGTTTAAACATTCATATTTAAAATTTGGGTAAACTACATAAATGACAACTATACTATAGATTTGGACTCGACTTGACAACTACATAAAAGAAATTTGTATAATTACATATTTGGTCCTCGTTACTTATACATTCTATTAATTTAGTCCTAATTTAAATTTAATAAAATAAATTAGTTATTCAACTGCCCCCAACAAGTTTCAAACCTAGGTCTCCATGGGAGATGGTCGTTGGTTTACCACTATGCCAAGTATATTTTTGTGAATTAAAGTGAAATATATTATATGTCTTCATTTGTTGTTAATGCCAGGAAAAAAGAAATAAATAAGGATCAAGCAGACTCAAACATGAAACATTTGAGATGCATAAAAATTTCTAAATCATCAAAATAAATTTAATAATTAAATTAAAGTTGAATATATATATATATATATATATTAAATTATAGTTAGTGCTTGATTTAAAATAAAAATGATTTTAATATTTTTTATATTTTTAAACTAAATTCAATATTTTTCACATTTAGTTTTTATAATTTCACATATATAATCAATAAATAGATTTTTTAACTTAATTAATAATTTTAATAATTATTAATAAAATTTAATTATTATTATATATATATGAAATTATATTAAAAATTCAAAATTTTAAAGTAATAACAATTAATTTAAAATTTGTTCGTGAATTTAGATTTGCTAAATGATTTTTAATATAATTTTAAAATTTTAATATAATTTACTGTACATAATAATTTAATTAAAAAATTTAATAAAATATAAAATTATTAATTAAGTTGAAAAATAATTCAATGAGTATTTATATGAATTTATAAAAAATAATTGTGGAAAGAAAAAATATATTAAATTTAGTTTAAAAATACTAGTATGTCAATTTTAATTTAATTGTTAGATTTATTTTGGTGATTTATAAGTTTTTATGCATATAAAGTGTATCATGTTCGAGTCCCTTTAACCCCTATCTATTTCTTTTTTCCTCCCAATAACAAATGAAGACATATAATATATTTCATACTTTAGTTCACAAAAGTGCACTTGGCATAGTGGCAAACCAACGCCCATCTCCCCACGGAGACCTAGGTTTAAAATCTAGTCAGGCACTTGTTGTTCTCTTCATTTTCTTCTTTTGATTGGGTGGTGACACGTGTCACCACCTGGTTGGAGAAGGAAACTAAAATTATTAAATTAAATATAAATAGTTAAATTCCTCCAATGAGGTGGTGACACGTGTCACCATCTAATTGTATAATTATTTTATTTTATTAAATTAAAATTTGGACCAAATTGATAGAATGTATAAGCAACGAAGACTAAATGTGTAATACAAATTTCTTTAACTGCCACGTCAGCCTCTCTGTTAAATTTTAATGGTTGGTGGTCACATTGAGTCTAATTTAATAATTCAGTGGTTTAATTACTACAATTAGAAGTATAATGATCAAATCGAATCCAAATTTATAGTATAGTGGCTATTTATGTAGTTTACCCTTAAAATTTTCTACATTGCACCCTTTGATCACTTATTGTTAGACTGTACAAAAAATCGGATTTGTTTATCCGTTGATCCGATTTGAAAATTTAAATACTCCATCTACTTTTTATTTTATTTTAGATCATTTAGATTCGATATTCGAAGAAAATACTAGATAATCTCATTAATATAGATTACATTATTTAAGTTTTAGATTATCTAGAAATTCAAAAAATTTAATAGACCTTTTTGTTATGAATATTTATCTATGTGGATGTCTATCATGATTAGAACTTTATCTAAGGAGTTTGATTTATTTATTATTGGGAATATTATCTCTATTAATTAGAGTTTAATGTATTATGTACTTCTTATGCCTATAAATAGATGATTCATTGAAAGCATTGTACACAATTCTATTTTTGAGAATAATACAAATCTTCCTCTTTCTCTCATCTCTTTGTTCTTCTATTCTTGTTCTTTGTTCTTATTATTGTTCTTTATTATTTTATTCACAACACGTTATCAGCACGACTCTAATCAACTGAGGTCTTCATTGTTTGAATCCAAAAGAAGTTATTGGAAAGAATTCGATTCTAGGATAAACCAAAGATAAGTTTTTTTTTCTCTCTTCATTTTTTTAAATTACCGATTGTCTTTTTCTTTATATTTTAACTTTTTTTTTGAAAAGTTTGGAAGTATGTTTGATTTTATTCGAACATTGGAAAGAGACAAATTTGTGGCTTCTCACAAATCAAAAGACGGGTCGAAAGAGACGAAGAGGTTGCGTTTGGTGTAAATTACGTGTGTTTTCTCTTGTTCCTAAAAGGGTTAATTAGCGTTATGCTTATTCATACTTTTACTTATATGATTATATTTGATATTTTTCATATTATTATTTTTGTTATTTTATTTGGTAAAAGTTACTATTTTTAACCGTGTTTTGAGTTTTACATGATATGCTTAAATGACTTGGAAAGAGATGTGATATAAAGGGACTATGAGAAGCTATCTCGGTCATATACTATGTCTTCATTGTCCACGAGAGAAAAATCAGTATTAGTAAATTTTTATTTTTTTTTATTTTTTATATTATTATTTTAAAGTGCGATAAGTCATGATGATTTTGAATTTACAAGAACGTTATTATAAAGTCTATATTTACTCGAAAGTAATATTTCTTCTTCGTCGAAAAACTCGACCATAGACTTCTCCCAATTTCAAGTTACGAAAATTCGTCTTGATCCAAAAAAGTTTTATGGGAGGCATTCCCTGAAGTGAATGCAAAGCATGGTGTTTATTCCATGTGATTATCAATGATGGGGCATTCCCTGAAGTGAATGCAAGCATGATGTTTATTTCATGTGATTAGCAATGATGGGGCATTCCCTAAAGTGAATGCATGCATTATGTTTATTCCATGCGATTATTGGAACTGTTTCATTCCCTGAAGTGAATGCAAACATGGTAAATCATTATTCAATTAGAGACATAATTTCGATATAATCCAAGTATATTGGCTGGACATCCCGTTCTGCGAGGCTACTGGTCTCAAAGGAGGTTTTTAAAGGACCTTGTGGACAGATTTAACAATGTCGCGTATGAGGATTAAATCTTTGTTCTCTGTGATAAGGATATGTGAAAAAGGTTTCAAAGGCCCATTGGCTCTACTCCATTCCCTGAATTGAATGTGAGATTATATTATGGAAGGAATAAAAATCCACATTAAAAGTTGTGGTCGTGGTCGAGGCTATGAATCTACACATGAAAAATATAGTCGTTTTAAGAATACGTCTACCCGCTGGTAGCGAAGTTATAAGGATGACAAGAGTGATAAAGATCATTCTAAGGAAGTGAAATCCTTTTACCAATGTGATGTTATAAACCATTGGTTTCGTACTTGTCAAACGCCAAAGTATTATGGACTTTATCCATAATCATGAATGATAAATGAAATAAAATATAAAAAAATTTGTTTATGGCGAAAATAATTATGGCGTTATTGGTCCAATTCAATTGGATATTGTTAATTTTCTCATAACCCTTGAAGGGAATAATTTACCATTTATTTTATTTCCCTTATAAACTCTAACAAACATAATTATTTTTTATTTTTTATGTTAATTCATTTTATTTATTATTTATTTATGTTAGTTTGCTTTATGTTTATTTATTTCACATATTATTTATTTACGCTTTATGTTAATTTATTATTTAAATAATATGATTACTTCCGGAATAAAATATACAATGAATTGTGGTTATTTATGCCTAGCAGATAATGCAAGTACTGATATTGTACTTAAGCATAAGAAATATGTTGGGTTGTGTGGGGCTCGATTCGATCAACCAATTTAGCTCACCAAGTGGTGGAGAGGTGGATATTTGGGTGGAAGGGTTGTGGAAGCTAGAAAGATTAAAGACACAATGATTTATAGTGGTTCGGCCTTCTAACAAGCACCTACATCCACTACCTTAGCTTCCCACTAAGGATTTCACAATCAATCCACTAATTGATTCGTCCCCTTTTCTAGGATTAGGAGGAAACCCTTACAACCGATCAAGCTTCTACCCAAAGCCTTGATCAAAACCCTCTTTTACAAAGAGATAAATAAAGCAAACTTAAACCCTCTAATAGGTGTTTGTTTGCACAATGAAGCACTCACCCAAAACCTAAAACACTTGAGCAAATTTGACAATTTTGGCTCACTAGTGTTTGTCTATACAAGAAATGACACTTTAAGCACTAAGACAATTTCTTGATCATTTGTTGATTGACAATTGAAGCATTAGCCTTCTCTTAATGCTTGGAGGTCCCTTTTATACTCCCAATTGAGTTTATAGCCGTTTAGGACCGTTGGGGTTGAAATAGAGTCGTTGGAGCCTTTAATTCCCTCCATAAATGCAGTCTGCAGCTCCCCGTTTCGAAACGCTCGAAGCCGTTTCGAAACACCCTCAATATAGAAAGAGCCGTTGCAGTCTGTCAGGGCACCCGTTTCGGAACACCCACTTGCCGTTTCGGAACGCGTTTCGGAACGCTATAAGCCCGTATCGAAACAACCTGCATTTAAAAGTTAGTTGGGAAAGAGCCGTTGGGGTTTATGACCGTTGTGGTCAGTGCCACGTGGGCGTATCGAAACGGCCTAGCCTGTTTCGAAACGCTGGCCCCGTTTCGATACAAGTATTGAAACGTTTTGGCCACTGGAGGCACCTGTTTCGAAACGCCCTAGGGTGTTTCGAAACACTTGGTCAGTTTTGTGAAAATTGGCCTTTGAAAACATGAAAAACCCTTTTGAAAAATTCCCTAAACATATATTTGGACTTGGGAAATGTTTTAAATACTTTTTAATCAGTTCAAAACATTTTTCAATTATTATATCAAAACATTAGTTCTACAATCTCCCCCTTTTTTATATAATAAAACTCTCTTGAAAAATTGTTTGGGATTCTCCCCCTTTAACTTTAAAAATGTGAATAAGAGACTAAAGATATGAAATCAAATAAAGCTCCCCCTTATTCATTTGAAAATTCAATTTTTCAAACCATTTCTCCCCCTTTTTGTTATATCAAAAAGAATTTAAAACATTAAGTTCAAAAATAACAATAGAGGTAAAATTTTGACAAAAATAATAATTTGGTTTTAAAATGGCTCCCCCTTACTCAAGGCATCATTGAAATGTTAGTCACAACATATATGATCATCTAGTTGAGTTTAAGCTAAAATAAACAAATGAAAGCAAAAACAACTAGAATTTTACCAACACTTGAATTCAAGGGAGGAGTTGAAGCCTTCCTTCTCCAAGTGTTCTTCCTTGTGTGTATGGAGCTCCCCCTCAATGTTTGACTTGTTGAACATCTCCATCACACCTACAATAGACAATCAAGTAATTTTTGGTATCCAAATTGCTTTGGATCCATAGACGTTAGTAGCACAAATTTTAGTCCCCTTAGGAATCCAAATTGCTTTCGATACAAGTATTGAAACGTTTTGGCCACTGGAGGCACCTGTTTCGAAACGCCCTAGGGTGTTTCGAAACACTTGGTCAGTTTTGTGAAAATTGGCCTTTGAAAACATGAAAAACCCTTTTGAAAAATTCCCTAAACATATATTTGGACTTGAGAAATGTTTTAAATACTTTTTAATCAGTCCAAAACATTTTTCAATTATTATATCAAAACATTAGTTCTACAAAATATTTTTCTCATTTAAATACAAGAGGAAATATGAGTAATATTTCTCAAAGTACTAAAATATCAATGCTTCGGAAGAGCACTTGAAAGTTTATCTCTGATAGATAATCGACTTGATATGATGTGCTATATTTTATATTTTCCATTTCTCAAAGTGAATGATACAAAGTGCATATTTTCATTACCCGAAGTAAATGAAACAAAGCACTTTTTGAAAGGTGCATAATTATGCATTTCTTGATTAAAATACAAGGGAATAACGTGAGTACTATATCTGGAAGTACTAATACCACAAAAGGCTCTGGTTGAGCAAATATGTTATTGTCAAATGGAACTTTATTCCATATTCACATTGCGTTATACTCGTCAAAGTCATAAAGAGACTTATTTAATTTTAAAGATATTCGCGGTAATGAATATCATATTGAGACCATTAGTCGATGGGATGTTGACTATCTCAATATTATGAGTATAAATCAAGGCAATAATAAAAACTTGAAAAAGCTATATGCACTGTCATTCATAGTGTACTACAATAGAATTAGCACAAATTGAAGCTCATGCTATTGTGAATCAGAAGTTTACTGATAACTTTATTATTTGGCAATGACCGGTTAGACCATCCCGGTTCAATTATGATGCGAAAATTTGTTGACACTTTCATGTGGTAATTTATTGAAGAGTTGAAATTTTCTTCAAAGTAATGTTTTCATGTGATACTTGCTATCAAAGCAAACCGATTATTCAATCATCATCAACTATGATAGATTGCGAATCTATTAATTTTTTTTTTCTAAAACAAATACAAAGGTGATATATGTGGGCCCATACACCTTTCTTACAGTCCATCTAGATATTTTACGATTTTAATTAATGCATCGACTAGATGGTCATATGTATCCTTGTTACTAATCCGCAACTTGGTATTTGCGATGCTACTTGCTCAGTTGATAAAACTATGAGCACATTTTCAGATTACCTTATAAAGACAATTGGTCTTGATAATGTTGATGACATGTCATTTTATATGTATTATCACTAATTCGCATTAAGCCAACAAATTATAATAAGTTCTCCCCATTATAAATGGTTTTTGGCCAGGAACCAAATATTTATCATCTTATATTTTTTTAGTGTGCGGTATATGTTCTGATTGCTCCACCACAACGCACAAAGATGAGTTCTTAAAGGAGGTTGGGAATATATGTCAGATTCAAATTTCCCTTGATAATTAAATATCTTGAGCTTCTCACAGGGAATTTATTTACAACTCGATTTACTGACTATCATTTTAATGTTTCAGTTTTCACAACGTTAGGGGGAGAAAATAAAATAGCTGTGAAAAGAAATAAATTGGAATGAATTATCATTATCTTAGTTTGATCCGCGTACTCAACAATGTGAACTATAAGTTCAAAGGATAATTCATTTAGCAAATCAATTGTCAAATGATTTTGCTGACCCTAATAGAGTGACTAATTCACATATACCAGTTATGAATGCTCCGTTTAAATTTAATGTCCCGAAAGGATAAATTCTAGTTGCTAATGAGTCTAACTTACGCCTGTAGCGTGGTAGACAAGTAGGTTCCAAAGATAAAAATCCTCAAAAAAGAGGAAGGGAGCTATAGTTATGATGGTCTGATCGAGGAATCAATGAATTATGAAAATCTCAAGAAGAGATTAAAAGTTCTCCAATAGAGACATTAACATGACTCAGGTACCTGATAATAAAGAGATCTCAATAGATTATGTCATGTCTGGTAATAAATGGAATTGAAATCAAATCGACGTCGATAATACATTTGCATGCAATATAGCACCAAAGATTTTATTTGATGATGTGGATCATGAATCATTGTCAATTGGACAATGTAAACAAAGAAATGATTGGCCAATATGGAAAGAGACAATTTAGGCGAAACTAAGATCTCTTTCGAAAAGAGAAATATTTGGGTCTATAACCCGTATATTGAAATGTGTAAAGCTCGTGGATATTAATGAGCCTTTGTGAGAAAGAGAAATCAAAAGGAGAAATCACGAGATATAAGATCGTTTGGTTGTAATGATTCTCACAAAGACATGAAATTGATTCTGAGGAAAATATATTTCTCGGTGGTGGATGCAGTTACTTTTAGATAGTCTGACAATAAATGAAATAACTCAGTTTCCGCCTAATGAATGTTGTTACATCTTATTTGTATGAGCCTCTTGATAACAACATTTACATGAAGCTTCTAGAAGGATTTAGACTGCCATAAGCAGTTAATTAAAGTTCTCGAGAACATTATTCAATTATATTAAATATATTTTTTATGGATAAAATATTTTGGGCACATTTGGTATAATCGCCCCATTGAATACTTATTAGCGGAAGGATATAAGAATGATTTAATTTCTAGAGCATTTTATTAAGAGCTTTAGCTTTAGCTCTGGATTTGTCTTTGTTTTTATTATGTATGTTGGCAATTCATTGAGTGTAACCCCCTTAGCCCGGCCTAAACGGTTAACCCGAACTACGAAGATTACACGGGGAAAACCAAAGTCAACCCAAAAGTCAACCTTGATTAACGACACTTTTTTTCCTTTTTAATCTTATCTAAATGCATATTAACCCTAGGTGAACACTTGAGATAAACATACTCAAAAACCACAGTAGTCGGATAACATTTAGGGACTCAATTGCACAATATACAAATTTAGGGACCAATTTGTAATTTATGGAAATTAAGAGGACTTTACCAAATTTAAAGTTACCATTATGAAATTAATCACATTTCATGCTTCCCTGTCAAATTTCATCTCAAACTCAACCAATTGCATATACAAAGATTGGGACCAAAACGTGAGAATTCCAAAACATTTAACCATCAGATTCAGTGCCCAACGATCGAGTGTTCCGAAACGGGGATGATCTGTTCCGAAATGCGGGACCGTTCCGAAACAAGTTGCGGAACGAGGCTTGGCAGTGGCAAATCCATTTCGGAACAGCTCTACCTGTTCCGAAACGCTAAGGCCATTTCAGGCCCTCTGTTCCGAAACGGTAGCACCCGTTCCGATACGGGCTGCCCAAAATTGCAGATTTTTGCTGGTTTATTACTCTTTCAACCCATCAAATACATCCATAAGACCTCCATATCATACACACAAGTCATCAAACACTTAAGGAACATATTAGCATCGACTAATCTCAATCATGGCAACATTCAAGAAAAATCTCAATTCTATAGGAACATAATGCAATTTTGTAAAAACACCTTTCCAAGGCCTTTAAGTTCAAAACAACATTATCCATGCATATATGCATGCAAAACAAGCATCTCATGCTTCAATTCAACAACATGTCATATTGGCTTACAAGTGATAATCCATAACATTTACAACTCAAAAACACAATCGGATACGCGGATTACAAGCGTTGTCCCATACGCTTCATACACACTACCAATATCAAGGTGGAGTATACGGTACAATCACAACCCCTCAACACCCATGATGGAGACCATGGTACAATCACAACCCCTCCACATCACTCATTGGTAGTTGTATAACATCACTAACGAGAACACGAGACACACAACACAAGATCCACACATGGACTTTTAACCACCATTGTGATCTTAACACAAGATCCACTCATGGACTTTTAACCACCATGGTGATCTTAACCATCTCGTTAGTGTACTTGGATGGAGTTTACGGTACAATCACAACCCCTCAACATCCAAGGCGACTTTATTCACGGTGCACCCAATCCTATAGCCGGCTAACTATATCCGATTCAAGTACTTTAAAACCAACACATCACTTGCCAATATACATCATTTAACATCATCATTTTACTGTTTTAAAGCATTTAACAAAGCCATTAAATCAACATGCATAACTATGCATCAAAATCACATTTATCATTGTCAAACCAAGGATCTCTTACCTTGAGCATCCTTCAACACATGGCTTATAAAACCAACAATAAACATGCTAAAATATGCTTTCAAAACAGAATTTAATCATGCAAATAAAACACATTGCATTCAACCATCTCATGGTTCATCAAAAAGAGAGTTTTTCCGAAAACTTACTCTTGAGCTTAGCTAAGTTGTTTAGACTTAAACTAAGCTCCCATAACCTTCAAACATTGGTTTCAAAGCTGAAAACCAAACTTCACTCACTGATTCCGTTTCGCAAGCTTGCCGAAACACCAATCAAGCTTCCGGATCAACACCACAAGGATCCGAAGATGTCTCCCCTGTTTTAAACATATCAAAGCAGAGGATTAATGCATCATCATGCATTAATATCTTCAACCAAGACACCTAAACTCGCTGCTCTCATCAACACTCACATTTCGGCTACCAAACATAACCGAAATCACATCCAAACACCTCTACAACATTACCCAGCTAAGATCCATCAATTCCAATCATTCTTATACATCAATTAACATCCAAAAAGGATCTAATCACGTCCTTATACCTCCAACTATAGCAGAACATCAAAATCACCCCAAAAACCACCATTAACTCAATCAAAAACTTAGGAAAATCAACCTATTCGGGATTGCATTGATTAAACCTCAATTACACATCATTTATACATCCAATTCACATCAAAAAGACGTCTCAAAACAGAGCCCAATCATTTAATACGAATTTCCTCAAAATTGAATCCAAATCTTGCATTTAAAGCCAAGATCAAGAACACAACATTAAAACCTTTAATAAAACTCAAATCAAGGATTGAGAACTTGGGAATTTCAGTAAAGAACTGAGTATTTAGAGGAGAAGGACGTTCATACCTCTAAATGTGAGTTTCTCCTTGTTTAAAGCCAAGATTCTTGAAAATTCAATAAGCAAATGATAAGGATTTGGTGTAGGAATGATTAGAGATCAATTAGAGATTGAAATCTCATCTTTAGATGTTAAAATCAGAGGAAAAATGGCTGGGGAAATGTGTTTGGCTGAGAGAAAAATGGAGAGAAAATGAAGTGGGAAAATTTTGAGAAACGTTAGTTATGAACTCAAAATATCTATTTCCCCCTTTTCCTTTTATTAAATATCATTTAATAAATGTTTAATATTAAGAAAAATCTGGAGAAAACTCTTCTTGGGTAAATTAGCTCCTTAAAGATTCAAAGTTTCAATCCTTTTAAAACAGTTACCAACTTTTCGAAAATTACAATTTAGTCACTAACTTGAAATGTCACATTTCGAAACCTCATTTTGTAAAATTGATTTCACCACTCTCTTATATATAATAAAAGAGGATTTTTAGATATTTTTCCATATTTTTAATGCATCTCGAACTAGGATTTCCCTAAAACCACCTTTTATATTCGAACCGAAATCCGACCGGTCCGATTCAAACCCAAAACTTCTATGCCCAAAATTGGGGTGTTACAACTCTCCCCCCTTAAGAATTTTCGTCCTCGAAATTTACCTGAAGGAAAGAGGTACGGAAACTGCTTCAACATGTCATTCTTCCGTTCCCACGTGGCTTCCTCAACACCACGATGCTTCCGCAACACCTTTACCAACTCAATGGTCTTGCCTCGAAGAACTTTACTATCCGAATCCAGAATCTTCATCGGTTCCTCATCATAGGTCAAATCTGGATTCAATTCCACTTCTTCCACAGGCATCACATGTGAAGGATCCGATCTATATTTCCGAAGCATAGAAACATGAAACACATCATGAATCTTTTCCAACTCTTGCGGTAACCTTAACTTGTACGCAACAGGACCCACACGCTCAATCACCTCGTATGGTCCAATGTACCTAGGGCTTAACTTACCCTTACGGCCAAACCTCATCACCTTTTTCCAAGGCGAAACTTTCAAAAACACACGGTCACCCACCGCATACTCAGTCTCCTTACGCTTCAAATCCGCATAAGACTTTTGCCGATCAGAAGCTGCTTTCAAATGCTCACAAATGAGCTTCACCTTCTCGGTGGTTCCTTTCAACAAAGCTAGCATCGAAACCAACTTCTGACCCGTTTCAGCCCCACAAAGAGGAGTCCTACACCTCCTCCCGTACAAACCTTCATAAGGTGCCATTCGAATACTTGCCTGATAACTATTATTATAGGCAAACTCCACCAAAGGCAAATGTTTCTCCCAAGAACCCTGAAACTCAATCACGCAGCACCTCAACATATCCTCCAACACCTGGATAACACGCTCAGATTGTCCATCCGACTGTGGATGATAAGATGTACTGAAATTCAACCGTGTACCCAAAGCCTGATGCAAACACTGCCAGAAACGCGATGTAAACCTCATATCCCTATCCGACACAATCGACTTAGGCACACCATGCAGCCACACAATCTCAGCAATGTACAGCTCCGCAAGCTTATCCAAAGTGTACGTAGTATGCACAGGCAAGAAATGCGCACACTTTTGCAGGCGATCCACAATCACCCACACCGAATTCTTCTTCGATGGCGACAAGGGCAAACCAGACACAAAGTCCATGGTAATCCTTTCCCACTTCCACTCAGGAATCCTCAACGGTTGCAACATCCTTGAAGGAAACTGATGCTCAGCCTTAACTCGCTGGCATACCATGCACTTGCTTAAAAACTCAGCAACATCTTTCTTTAAACCCACCAATAGTACTCATCACGAAGATCACGATACATCTTAGTACTACCAGGGTGCATAGCAAAAGGACTACTATGACCTTCAGTCAGAATAGCACGCCTCAACTCAGCATCATTGGGCACTACTATCCGACTCCTAAAGCACAACACTCCATCATCATTAAAGCAGAAATCCGATGGCCTATCCTTTGCAATATCCTGAACATGTGGAACCAAGGAATCATCCAACAACTGTTTTTCCTTAATCAATTGAACCAAGGATGGTTTCACTTGCAACTCAGCCACAAGACCACCATCATGCGAAATGCTCAAACTGGCAAACATAGCCCTCAACTCAACAGCTACCTTCCTACTCAAGGCATCCGCTACAACATTAGCTTTACCCGGATGGTACTCGATCGTCAAATCATAATCCTTAAGCAACTCCACCCAACGTCGTTGCCTAAGATTCAACTCTTTCTGAGACATCAGATACTTCAAACTCTTGTGGTCCGTGTACACAGTACACTTCTCACCATACAGGTAATGTCTCTAGATTTTCAAAGAAAAAACCACCGCAGCTAACTCAATGTCATGCGTAGGATAATTGCGCTCATGCACCTTCAACTGCCGCGATGCATAAGCCACCACCTTACCCTCTTGCATCAACACACATCCTAAACCAACGTAGGACGCATCGCTATACACCACAAACTCTTTCCCTAATTCAGGTTGAACCAAGATAGGAGCTTGCGTTAAAGCCGCCTTAAGCTTCTCAAAAGCCTGCTGTCTCGCTTCCGTCCACTCATACTTAACATCTTTCTGCAACAACTTCGTCAACGGTGCAGCAATCTTTGAAAACCCATCCACGAACCTCCGATAGTATCCTGCCAAACCAAGGAAACTACGGACTTCATGAACAAACTTAGGAGGCTTCCAATTCATCACTGCCTCAATCTTTTGAGGATCAACGTGAATTCCTTCAGCAGAAACCACATGACCAAGAAACACAACTTCTCTAAGCCAGAACTCACACTTGCTCAGCTTGGCATAAAGCTGATTCTCCAACAAAGCTTGTAACACAATTCTCAAATGCCCTTCATGCTCCTCCTCAGTACGAGAGTACACGAGAATATCATCAATGAACACCACAACAAATTTATCCAAGTATTAATGGAACACTCTATTCATCATGTCCATGAAAGCTGCAGGAGCATTCGTCAAACCAAACAGCATCATAAGGAACTCATAATGCCCATACCTCGTCCTGAAAGCTCTCTTTGGCACATCCACATCCTTCACCTTCAACTGGTAATACCCTGACCTTAAGTCAATTTTAGAGAACACATCCGCTCCCCGAAATTGATCAAAAAGATCATCAATTCTCGGCAATGGATACCGATTATTGATAGTCAACTTGTTAAGCTGACGGTAATCAATGCACATTCTCATAGTGCCATCCTTTTTTTTCACAAACAAGACCGGTGCACCCCAAAGTGACACACTCGGCCGAATGAAACCACGATCAAGCAACTCCTGAAGTTGCGCCTTCAGCTCTTTCAACTCTTTAGGTGCCATTCGATAAGGAGTAATGGACATTGGAGTTGTGTTTTCAAACAGCTCAATCCCAAACTCCACTTCGCGATTAGGAGGCAATCTAGGCAACTCCTGCAGAAACACACCAGGAAACTCTCGCACAGTCCTGATATCTTGAACACGTAACTCCTTAGAGCTAGGGTTCATCACAAAAGCTAGGTAAGCTTTACAACCTTGCCTCAACATCCAGCTCGCTTCTAACGTAGACACCACATTGGCAAGAAACTTCACATTCTCACCAACCACCACTACTTCATAATCATCCGCAAGCTTCAACGAAACTCGCTTATTCTCAAAATCCACAACAGCTCGATGGTCAACAAGCCAATCCATACCAAGGATTACATCAAAACCATAGAAAGGCAATTCCATAAGATCAACATGAAAAACATGATCTTGCACAACCAAGGGACACCTTCTATAAAGCTTTCGAGTCACAACAGTCTCACCAAAAGAACTAGTTACACACATACCAACATCCAAAGACTCAACAGGCAAACCAAGCAATTGAGCATACACTCTGGCCTGGCCACCACCCTCAGGCTGAACAAGGTTTGCAAAGTAATGACAAGGTTTGCAAAGTGAAAGTACCTGCGATCACATCCGTGTCATTCCTCCCTTCCCTCTGAGCATAGACTCTGGCCTGACCACCACCCTCAGGCTGAACAACTACCACATGAGCCACATTCCTTCCACCATCCTCTCTACGCTGGAAGTTACCATGGCCGCGCCCACGACCTCTCTGTGGTGCAACAACTCTAGGAGCACGTCCCTGGCCACCACCGGCCAACAGAGGACACTCCCTCCTCATATGATCCGCCAAACCACAGTTCCAGCACGAATTACTGGTCACCATCACAGGAGCCTGAACCTCCCTCGCTGCTCGAGGACAATCACGCCTCAGATGTCCACGCGATCCACATGTCCAACATGTGTTCGGATAAGCTCTCGCCTTATCCCCCTGAACAGGCGCACCATGCCCTCCACCACCTCGCCTAGCCGAAGACTGATACTTCCGATCACGTCCTCTCTTGTTCCGTCCGCCACCGGAACTATACTCAGCAGCTCGCTTGCCCACACTAGGACCAACACCTCTTGAAGATAAACTCAAATTCAACTCAATGTCCTTTGCCCTACCAACCAGCACATCAAAGTCAGTATACTCAGCAGCCAACATATAGGTCTTCACTTCCCTCACCAAACCGTAACGGAAATGTTCACACCTCTCCCGCTCATCAGGAACAAGCTTAGGTGCCTACTGACTGAGTCGGACAAACTGAACCTCGTACTCAGCCACTGACATGCTCCCTTGAGTAAGAGACATGAATTCCCTTTTCTTCTCATCCAGGTATCGCACACCCAGATACCTCCTCTTGAACGCGTTCAGAAAGAACGTCCAAGTTATATCAGCTTCCTTCAGTCCGGAGATAGTGGTTGTCCACCAGGTATACGCATCGTCATGCAACAATGATATCACACAGCCCAACTTCTGCACATCATTGCAGTTCATTTGTCCCAAAATTCTCTTGGTACTTTCCAACCAAGACTCAGAGCCTTCAGTCGACAAACCCCTAAACTCAGTCCCTCCCAGACTGCGCAAACGTTCTAGAGGTAGTCTAGCATTAGCATCTCCATGATGCCCAGCTCCTTGAGCTCCAGCTACCGCCGCCCGAAAGGCTCCATCAATAGCTTGTATGAGCAATGTCATGTCAGGAGCACCTTGCCCCTGCCCAGCTTCAGGTCCAGCGACCCCAGCACAAGCACCAGCACCAGCTCCTTCACCCGCAGCACCACCACCACCAGGTGGAGGAGGTAAATCCACCACATTTTCAGTGTTCTCCTCATTCTCATTTTGAGCCATAGCTCGCGTATTAATCCTCGTCTCTCTACGAGGTCCCATTCACTAAACAATGCAATCACAATGCAATAACCAAAGTTAGGCTCAGCAAGGTAAGCAATCCAAGTACTTAAGCTCATTTCCAATTAAAAACAAATCATTTCATTAGCTTTGATTTGGCAATGGGTCCCTCTAACATGCTTCACTACAACATACACCACAATTGCAACTTACTTACAATTCATACATCATGCTTTCACTCATCAAGCATACAAAGCAATCATATACATATCACCCACATAACCATTCCCAATTACTCGAGAACTCAGAACTGATACCACCAAATGTAACCCCCTTAGCCCGGCCTAGACGGTTGACCCGAACTACGAAGATTACACGGGGAAAACCAAAGTCAACCCGAAAGTCAACCTTGATTAACGACCCTTTTTTTTCTTTTTAATCTTATCTAAATGCATATTAACCCTAGGTGAACACTTGAGATAAACATACTCAAAAACCACAGCAGTCGGATAACATTTAGGGACTCAATTGCACAATATACAAATTTAGGGACCAATTTGTAAATTCTGGAAATTAAGAGGACTTTAACAAATTTAAAGTTACCATTATGAAATTAATCACATTTCATGCTTCCCTGTCAAATTTTATCTCAAACGGACATCTCAAACTCAACCAATTGCATATACAAAGATTGGAACCAAAACGTGAGAATTCCTAAACATTTAACCATCAGATTCAGTGCCCAACGGTCGAGTGTTCCGAAACGGGGATGATCTGTTCCGAAACGCGGGACCGTTCCGTAACGTGTTGCGGAACGAGGCTTGGCAGTGGCAAATCCGTTTCGGAACAGCTCTACCTTTTTCGAAACGCTAAGGCCATTTCAGGCCCTCTGTTCCGAAACGGTAGCACCCGTTCCGATATGGGCTGCCCAGAATTGCAGATTTTTGCTGGTTCATTACTCTTTCAACCCATCAAATATATCCATAAGACCTCCATATCATACACACAAGTCATCAAACACTTAAGGAACATATTAGCATCGACTAATCTCAATCATGGCAACATTCAAGAAAAATCCCAATTCTATAGGCATGCATCCTATATTGAAAATCATGCAACCATCAAAACATCAAACCAAATACCAAAAGGCCATTTACATGTTCCAACATCATCAAAAGCATAAAACCAACTTAGGGAGTCCAAAACATCTCCCAAAAACAAAACTAGGTTCCCATTGCCAAATGCCTAAAGCTAATAGTGTTAGGAAAACATTCACCATACATGAGCTTAGTCTTTCACTTGGATCCTTGACCTCCTTGCTGCCCTTTATGTACTTCAATGCTCTGCATTATTGGTTTAAGAAAGAGAGAGCGTAAGCACATAGCTTAGTGAGGAATGCTAAATTAAAACAACACAATAATGCATTTTTGTAAAAACACCTTTCCAAGGCCTTTAAGTTCAAAACAACATTATCCATGCATATATGCATGCAAAAAAAGCATCTCATGCTTCAATTCAACAACATGTCATATTGGCTTACAAGTGATAATCCATAACATTTACAACTCAAAAACACAATCGGATACGCGGATTACAAGCGTTGTCCCATACGCTTCATACACACTACCAATATCAAGGTGGAGTATACGGTACAATCACAACCCCTCAACACCCATGATGGAGACCATGGTACAGTCACAACCCCTCCACATCACTCATTGGTAGTTGTATAACATCACTAACGAGAACACGAGACACACAACACAAGATCCACAGATAGACTTTTAACCACCATTGTGATCTTAACACAAGATCCACTCATGGACTTTTAACCGCCATGGTGATCTTAACCATCTCGTTAGTGTACTTGGATGGAATTTATGGTACAATCACAACCCCTCAACATCCAAGGTGACTTTATTCACGGTGCACCCAATCCTATAGCCGGCTAACTATATCCGATTCAAGTACTTTAAAACCAACACATCACTTGCCAATATACATCATTTAACATCATCATTTCACTGTTTTAAAGCATTTAACAAAGCCATTAAATCAACATGCATAACTATGCATCAAAATCACATTTATCATTGTCAAACCAAGGATCTCTTACCTTGAGCATCCTTCAACACATGACTTATAAAACCAACAATAAACATGCTAAAATATGCTTTTAAAACAGAATTTAATCATGCAAATAAAACACATTGCATTCAGCCATCTCATGGTTCATCAAAAAGAGAGTTTTTTCGAAAACTTACTCTTGAGCTTAGCTAAGTTGTTTAGACTTAAACTAAGCTCCCATAACCTTCAAACATTGGTTTCAAAGCTGAAAACCAAACTTCACTCACCGATTCCGTTTCGCAAGCTTGCCGAAACACCAATCAAGCTTCTGGATCAACACCACAAGGATCCGAAGATGTCTCCCCTGTTTTAAACACATCAAAGCAGAGGATTAATGCATCATCATGCATTAATATCTTCAACCAAGACACCTAAACTCGCTGCTCTCATCAACACTCACATTTCGGCTACCAAACACAACCGAAATCACATCCAAACACTTCTACAACATTACCCAGCCAAGATCCATCAATTCCAATCATTCTTATACATCAATTAACATCCAAAAAGGATCTAATCATGTCCTTATACCTCCAGCTATAGCAGAACATCAAAACCACCCCAAAAACCACCATTAACTCAATCAAAAACTTAGGAAAATCAACCTATTCGGGATTGCATTGATTAAACCTCAATTACACATCATTTATACATTATTATTCACATCAAAAAGACATCTCAAAATAGAGCCCAATCATTTAATACGAATTTCCTCAAAATTAAATCCAAATCTTGTATTTAAAGCCAAGATCAAGAACACAACATTAAAACCTTTAATAAAACTCAAATCAAGGATTGAGAACTTGGGAATTTCAGTAAAGAACTGAGTATTTAGAGGAGAAGGACGTTCATACCTCTAAATGTGAGTTTCTCCTTGTTTAAAGCCAAGATTCTTGAAAATTCAATAAGCAAATGATAAGGATTTGGTGTAGGAATGATTAGAGATCAATTAGAGATTGAAATCTCATCTTTAGAGAGGAAAAATGGCTGGGGAAATGTGTTTGGCTGAGAGAAAAATGGAGAGAAAATGAAGTGGGAAAATTTTGAGAAACGTTAGTTATGAACTCAAAATATCTATTTCCCCCTTTTTCCTTTTATTAAATATCATTTAATAAATGTTTAATATTAAGAAAAATCTGGAGAAAACTCTTCTTGGGTAAATTAGCTCCTTAAAGATTCAAAGTTTCAATCCTTTTAAAACAGTCACCAACTTTTCGAAAATTACAATTTAGTCACTAACTTGAAATGTCACATTTCGAAACCTCATTTTGTAAAATTTATTTCCCCACTCTCTTATATATAATAAAAGAGGATTTTTAGATATTTTTCCATATTTTTAATGCATCCCAAACTAGGCTTTCCCTAAAACCACCTTTTATATTCGAACCGAAATCCGACCGGTCCGATTCAAACCCAAAACTTCTAAGCCCAAAATTGGGGTGTTACATTGAGACTCATGAAGAGATCTCCTTAATATTGGAATCCTTGTGCAACAATCGGCAAACATAGAAAAATGTTTAAAGAGACTTTACATGCATAATGCATATTTGTTGACCACTATTTGGTTGCTAGGTCTCTTAATGTAAACAAAGATCCATTCCGCCCTCAAAAAAAAGGTGATGATATTCTTGGTCTAAAAGCACCATATATACATTAATTGATCTGGAAGCATCGTATCTTGGTTGGTACAAAAATACTATCTAAGTGCTACGAGACCATTGCCTTTAAATAATTGCTATGCATGAGGCAAAGCCAAAATATGTGTTTGGCTAAACATATCCAGAAGATATGTGAATTGCTTTCACAAGATAAGATGCAAGCTATTTTATGTAGAGATAATGCAGAATTTATATCTCAAGGTGGATACATCAAATGTGATAAAACGAAACATATCTCTTTAAAGTTTCGTCCCTCATGATCTTCAGAAGAATAGTATTTGATGGATCATTTCAAGCAATAATTTGGAAGGTTTATCCACTAATGCATACTCTATTTCAACATTTGAAGATTATATTCAAGATTGAATTATGAAGATTCAAAGATCTTATGTGATATTTTTATGAGGGGGAGTAAATACATGTTGCACTCTTTTCCCCTTAACCGAGGTTTTGTCCCAATGGGTTTTCCTGGTAAGGTTTTTAATGAGGCAACATGTTATGCGTAATAAAGATGTGTGTACTCTTTTCCTTCACTAATGATTTTTCCCACTGGGTTTTTATCTTAGTAATGTTTTAACGAGGCACATTATCTTTATAGACATCCAATGGGGAGTGTTATGAATATTTATCTATATGGATGTCTATCATGATTAGAACTTTATCTAAGGAGTTTGATTTATTTATTATTAGGAATATTATCTCTATTAATTAGAGTTTAATGTATTATGTACTTCTTATGCCTATAAATAGACGATTCATTGAAGGCATTGTACACAATTCTATTTTTTAGAATAATACAAATCTTCCTCTTTCTCTCATCTCTTTGTTCTTCTATTCTTGTTATTTGTTCTTAATATTGTTCTTTATTATTTTATTCATAACACTTTTTGATATATTGAGATTAATTGTTACCTTAGTTCTCCCACTCTTGAAAGTGTTAGCATTGAATTTTGTCCGGGTCACACCCACTAAACCAAGTTATATCATACCTAATTGGACTTGTTTAAGCCTCAAAGAGCCCAACTCTCTCACCCTCTCCCTAGTCAAACATGTTATTCAACTCTCTCGCTCAAGGGTAAGCGTTCAATCGAGTCGAGTAAAAAAATCGATTTATTTAAGTTTACAAGTCTTATTTTACAACTCAAACTTTATTTGATTTTTTTCCTTTCAAGTCGAGTTTTCAAATTTTTGTACAAATTTAATTGTAATTATTTATTACTATCTTTTTGAAAATTGTAATTATTTGTAGTGTCATAGTACATATTGATTTCAATTTAAACGTCTTTCTATATCCATATACATTACATATATCTTCATATATGGTGTATATATCTCAGGCATAATTAGGGATAGCAATGGATTAGACTTGGATCATACTGTATATAGTCCAAGTCCAAATCTGATTACAATCGGACTCAAATATTTTTTTAGATTTGGATTATTCCAATCGAATTTGTTTCTGGATCAAATTTTTGTCAAATTGAATATGAATAAAATTGCCATCCCTAGTGTTGACCCGAGTTTGAGGGGTCGATTCGCGATTTTTAGCGTTTTTAGGGTATATTGTGTTTCGACCCTCTAATTGTTTATTTTAATACAAATCAGTCCATAATTTTGTGTATTTAATTTCTTGTGTTTTTAGTTTATGCCATTTAATTCTATATTTATTCATTTTCATCCCTTTTTTTGTTGACTACATTTAAATTTTTGTGTTTATTATTTATGCTTTAATTTGCTTCCTATTTTAATTCATAATTTTAACTTAATATATCTTAAGTTTATCTTGCAATTTCACATCATTTACTATTTTATTAATAATTTCATTAATTTTCAGTATTTCATTGATATTTTACATTTATTTATTTTTCTATTGTATTTATTTTCTTGTTTATTTGTCTACGATTTTATCTTATATTTATTTCTTTTTTTCATATTTATGTATATATGTATAATTGCACATGATATGCGTATAATACACTATATTTAGTTAATAGATATAAATCATAGTAAATATTATTATTTAATTGTGTTGGTACCTACCAATACCTACCACCACGTGTCAAGATCACTCAACCTGCGACGGGGAAGCGAGGCTGTGAACGGTACCGCACAAGCGATCGTGCCAACAAACCACGACCGTGCGGACAATCAATCGCTACCTTTTGTGAATTGGACATGCGAACGCTACCTCGAGCCATGTAACAATGCACGTGATTTTTATAGAAAATGAGTCACGACAACTCACTAAGACACGTATCTCCTTCACACGACACTTGTCTTCACCTCATCTAGCCCCTTATAAGGATCCATGCACTCTGCAAATAAGGTCCAAGCTCCCCGTAACCCATACAAAACTCCACCAGAACCTCATCATCTCTACCATCTCCGTCATCCAAACGATCATGAACCATAATCTACGAAGGTTGCACATTTTTACGATCAACAATTGGTACAGTAAGCGTGGAACGAGCACGCGACCCTCTAACCCCTTTTGATCTCCATCAAAATGCATGAGAATGGGTCTACTAGAGTATGTTCAGAATAACGGCGTCGGTGTTGCATCCCGAAACAGACGACTTCAATTTCCCGCACCCTCAAAGTGTCAGCCAAAGTGGGCCTGCTTAGCTTTTTCAATGCAGAGAAATTGTCAATAAAATGTGTGTTCAAGGCTTGTTAGCATGAAACACAATGATTTGTAAGTCAAGTATTCATATGGGGTTTTCTTATTTCAAGAAAAATGTTGGTAAATAACATGAGATTTTTATCACGTAACTATGAATTCTTTACTCCGTGCTTCCTCTGAGTGCTCTTGTTAGTCTATGTGGGAAATGAGGTCTGGTTGGGGGAAGCGAGATGGGTTTTCGATCAACTGTCTTTTGATGTTTTTTGATTTCATTGTGTTTGCGACATGCAAACATGTTCCTGCCCGTGTTTTACAAACTGGATTTGGTACGAACCAGTTTGTTCAAACATGGTTGCTCAATCTTTACGCGAAACACGAAGAGATTAAGCTAGCGGAGAAAGTGTTCAATGAAATTCCACGGTGAGGCTTCATAGAATGGAGTGCGATGGCAATAACATCAGATGCCATAGTTTCAAGATGGCAATAACAAGGTTTATGCCAGATTCAGAGTATGGTTCCAATTAAGCTGGCTGTTGAGATCTCTAAAAAAGTTGGTGATTGCCGAACTGGAAAATTCCCCCTGATAAATTGAGGACAATCTCTACTATTTTGGTGATGTTATCTCTGCTGGGATTCCTGTTGTTGGGAGTTTAGTAACATACGACATTTTGCAGCTTTTGTTCTTCCTTTGCTATTTCCAGCACTTCAATTAGATACTGACAGTAACCTGAAGCTTGATGCAATCACTTCTTTGTACCTACTTTCGCTTCGTTGCATCTTGCGCGTTGTGAAAATCAAGGATCTGGAAAATACCATTGTTGCAGCGCTTTTATATCCACTAGAGTCTCTTGCTGTAAATTTTGAATTTGGGTGTACTGCCCATGTTTGAATACTTGGTAAATATCGCAGTATTGGAATCCGTAAGTTCGGCTGAAATTGGTAACCTAATAAACTGCAGAAATCTTCATGTATACAGATTGCCAATTTATCCTTAGTATGTGGAATTACGGAATCACCCTGACAGTCAAACGACCAAAATGCCATCGTTGGACAAAATGACCGGAATAACCCTAAATGTATTCGATATCGTGAAAGTTTTTTACTTAGAAATTCCTGAATGCTTGGGTGGAAACCTGATGAGCAAATGGAAAAACACGAGTCTCCTTTTATGCCTTATTAGTATAAATTATTGAAATGCCCATGTATGACAAAATGACCATAATGCCTTTGTAGGCTTAAATGACTAGATCACACTTGATTATATCTGAACTTTCAAAGATATTGATGTATTAACTCATGAATATCTGGATTGAACCGTTAGTATGAACTCCTTTTAATAGGGATCTCATTTTTGAAATATCCCAAATCGTCAAAGGTCCAGTGTGTCCCATTTCGTAAATACCGAGTATCTTCAAGAAATAAACTGTTTCATCTAGTGTGTTCCATGTGTGCTACATTTAGTTGAATGTGTTGTATGATTATTACATATTAGTAAACAATCTAATGGCTTAATTATGAACGATGATATGCTTGATGAAATGATGAACTGGAGATATGATAACGTTTTCTGCCTACCCGTTGTAAGTCCGCTCGATATGTATACTTGGTATATGATTATGCTATGTGGTTATTTGATCTGTGATAATATCGTATGTCTGCCTGATGTAAGTAATAGTATAATCTATTAGCTTGACCTAGGATGATACACTCTGTTTGCATGATGAATGATGATATCGTCTGCTCAATGGTATGCCCATATATGTATCTAAAGAGCTTGAACTTCTGTTTCTGATGCCTCGAATGGAATATGTCTGCAATATGTATTCTGTTACTCGTGTCTGAAATCTGAATACCGATTATTATTTGGGGTATAATGTTGGGTTATGTTATGAAGTCTCTGTTGGTACATCCCTGATTCAGCTGGTAAATCCTTATGGACTAAAGGTCTCCCCTTGGGTAGGTTCAGATGCTTTAGCACGGGTAAATCCTTATGGACCTAAGACAGCCCCTTAGGTGGCACCTATGCTCATCGGGCCTAGGGTAAGTCCTTATGGATACAGGTTTGGAGGACTGCATACTTGGTGTATGGTTGAAGGGTAAATAAAGAATTAAAATGAACTTTATCGCTACTTGAAATAAATGTTTTTGAAAAAAAAGGTTTACTGCATTGTTACTTTCCATGTATTAACGTTGCACTGTTGGAACACACACGACATTAAACTCATTGATTCCACCTTCGTATGTTATCAACCTATATAATCCCCATCTAATTCTCGATCTGTACTGGAAATGAATGCTTGTAACATTCGTCTGTAATTCAGATTATTTTGGTGGATTTGAATTTTGAAAAAGAGAACCTGAGGTTGTTAACGAACGTGAAATTAAAGATCTGATTCAGATTGAGAACAAATGTTTGACCATGTAAGGTTATTCGGTGATAATTGTTATGTTTGAGAATATTTCGATAGAAATTTGAAAAAAAGGGTTATGAATTTAATAGAAAAGTGTTTGTGAATGTGGCGAAGGTGTAAATTTTATGGTGACTCTATTATGTACGAAGGAAATAGTTGTTTGAAAATTATGCTAAAGGTAAGTGATATCAGCTCAAAACCTTGGTTAGGTTTGATCGTCTTGAAGAAAGACTTTTTCTTTGGAAATGTTGCATGGTGTATTTGCATATATGATCCATGACTGAAACTTGATGTTACCTCTTGATTCTGAAAGTCTCTATTGGACGCCTTAAGCACTCGTCTTAATTTTAGGTACAGTTTGCCTTTCGTAAATTGGTGGCCAACCTAGTAGAGTAATTAAGTTTCTAGAGGGGATGCTTCTAGGTTGTGTGATTAACTTTTGTAATAGTTGGGAAGTTTCTTGTCCATGATAGAGACCGTTTATAATAAAAGTTACGAGACAAGTGTTTGCTTGACTCCGTATGAGGTTTTGTATGGATTCATATACCGCATTCTAATAAGTTGGTATGAGGTGTATGGCGAGATGGTTGTGGGCCAAAGTCAGTCTAAGTGATTGGGAACACTACCAGATTGATTTGTGTCTGTTTGAGACTCTCGAGAAATAAGCATGCTCTGATGGATAAGCTTTAGTAGAAGAATGGATGAAAGAGCAATTTCTGCTTTCCTCCGACTCTGGTAAATTTCGAGGACAAAATTTTCTTAAGGGGGGAGAATTGTAACAACCTGAAGTAAAACAAAAAAAGGAAATGAAGGTGAAGGTGTGGAGGCTCAAACCCGCGACCTCACCCTCACCATTCACCGTGCAAGGCATTGAGCTAAAGGCTCATTTATGATATTGCCTCCCTCTTTTGCCCTTTAAGATTAACACGAGGTCATTTAAATCTGCATTTAATAAAAACGTGTCTGTTCACCTACCTCCCCATCTTTTCGAATTTTAAATCGTCTCTCTCTCTCTCTCTCTCTCAAAGAACCATTATTTCTCTAGTTCTAGTGAACCCTCGTATGTCCTCACTGTCGTTCGGCGTACGCCACCGCTTGTACCGGCAAATACGCCTCGCAGCTTCGAGCTCTCTACAGCCAGTCACGTGCGCTCCCGTTCCACCGTCTGCAGCAAAATCAAAGCCGAAAGTTCAGCTAGTTTGGCCGCCTATGTTCTCCCTCTTTTTCCGGTTGTACCACCGTTGTTTCGCCTCACCGTCGGTATGGCCGAGCTCCTCGCGCCGAGTAGTGCAAAACCCAGGTGCTCCCTTTTCCGATCAATGTCGGAAATGCCATTTGTGGAGCTTCATAGATTCCGACGACCTCTTTATTTATTCGTAAGATTCCAGTCTGATTTTGGTATGATTCCGATGAATTTCAGTTTTGTGTAGTTTGGATTAAAATGAATGATCAAAGATATATCTTTTTTAGGTGAAAAATCACGATTTTGACCTCCGGTGACTACTTCGGAGACCGTTTGATGATCGATCTACTTTGGGGTGAGTTGATCGGTTTAATTACGATCTAAGGGTTCGAACTGGTCCAACCCAATCCGAGTCCAACTCGAGTCTGACCTAACCCGTACCCGACCCGACTCGTGTCCGACCCGAACCCAACGCCCAACCCGTCTACCGAGTCAACTCAGTCCAAGTCAGCACAGTGAGTCAGCCGAATCAACTCAGTTGACCTCTTCCCGTTGAGTGCTAACGTTAGCATTGACTCTGACCGAGTTGACAATTGACCTGCTGACGCCAGCGTTGACTTTGATCAATAAGTCAAAAATTTTCCGAAAAGCCTTAACTTATGTTTTTCGACGCCCTGAGTCCGTTTTTGAAGCCTTTTTCGCAAAATTCTAACCCGAAAGCCTCCGGATCTGACCTTGAACCCGAACCTCTATATGTATTTATTATTCAATTAGGAGTACATGAATAAGGACTAAAAAGTGAATTTGTGTAATTGAAGGTACTCATAGCTCCTTGAATACGAATTGTTGATGGACATCAAATTCGTGTTCGAGTGCAATCGAATGGGATTTCATGAATCGATCGACGTAGCTCGGTGTTAAGGTAATACATTACTACCTCTTGTATGCTTTATGAACATGTCAGCATTCGATTGATGTGTGCATTCCGATAATGAAGTATAACGTTAACGCTACTCAAGTCAAAACATTATAATTTGGAAAGATATACAAAATTTAAGTATAATAATTCAGATAAGTGTGGTACATTCGATTGAGAAAAAATTATATTTTGGAAAGATTTATAGTTCTATAATTATTTTGAATAAGATTTGAATGATGCAAATAAGGAATTGATGATTGATGAGTAATACAAGTTCGATGGTTAATCGGTAACACATTTCACCTCAAAACATCTAATTCAGATTACTTCATGATTAAAGATCTAATGCTCAAAATGTCTGGTTTGTGAAATGGCAAAGACACCTTGGTGTATAAGAAAGACAAAAAATATCTCTGTTAATGGAAGTGATCTAGAAATCTTCACCAGATCCGGTAACACAATTGATTCATCTGAAAACCTCGGTTTTGCTCTGGCCGTTGTGTTAACGAAGCCTAAACCTTCAAAATTTTAAAGTGCTAAGATCTTCACGAGCTCTAAATAAATCTCCAAAGATAAGACTATGAAAAATTTATTCTCACATCTAGATTAATTCAAGTGGCGTAAAAGTTGAATTGATCTGAAATGACTAAAAGGATTAAAAATACTAATAAGACTAAACTAGTCGGAATGTGTATAATGAGCAAAAAGACGGGAATACCTTCGAGAACTAGATGCCAAATTAACCATAATGATGGATGTACCCTCAAGAATCGAATCGAATGCATATTTAGAAGGATTCGAAAGGCTTAGGATAATTGAAAAACCTTTGAACACTAAAATGACTGAAAATATCTCTAAGACTCGTGTTTGCTGGTCATGTGATACATATACACACATACATATATATGAGAATTTGAATGAATACCATATGAAGCATTTTCGATCTCTTTGAAGGAAATACATAGTTAACGGTAAGAGTAATATGTTTGAGGGTACGTGCGATGCTATGGTTTGAGTTCGGGTGTACTACCCATGTTTGAATACTTGGTAAATATTGCAATATTGGGATCCGTAAGTTCAGCTAAATTTGGAAACCTAATAAACCATGGAGATCTTCATGTATGCATCTTTCCAATTTGTCCTTAGTATGTGGAATTACGGAATTACCCCTGACAGTCAAACGACCATAATGCCCTCGTTGGCCAAAATGATCGAAATAGCCCTAAATGTATCTGATATCGTGAAAGATCTTGACTTAGAAATTCCTGAATGCTTGGGTGGAAACCTGACGAGCAAATGGAAAATATCGAGTCTCCGTTTATTCCTTGTTGGTATAAATTACTGAAATGCCCATGTATGAAAAAATGACCATAATGCCCTTGTAGGCTTAAATGACTAAATTACTCTTGATTATATCTAAACATTCAAAGATCTTGATGTATTAACTCATGAATATCGAGTTTGAACCGTTAGTACGAACCCCTTTTAGTAGGGATCTCGTTTTTGAAAATGCCCAAATCGTCAAAGATTCAGTGTGTCCCCTTCCGTAAATACCAAGTATCTTCAAGAAATAAACTGTTCCATCTAGTGTGTTCCATGCGTGCTACTTTCAGTTGAATGTGTTGTATGATTATTACATGTTAGTGAACAATCTAATGACTTAATTATGAACGATAATATGCTTGATGAAATGATGAACTGGACATATGATAACGTTTTCTGCCTACCCGTTGTAAGTCCACTCAATCTGTATACTTGGTATATGATTATGCTATGTGGTTATTTGATATGTGATAATATTGTCTGTCTGCCTGATATAAGTAATAGTATAATCTGTTAGCTCGACCTAGGATGGTACACTTTGTTTGCACGATGAATGATGATATCGTCTGCTCAATGGTATGCCCATATATGTGTCTAAAGAGCATGAACTTCTATTTCTGATGCCTCGAATGGAATATCTCTACCATATGTATTATGTTACTCATGTCTGAAATTTGAATATCGATTATTATTTGGGATAAACTGTTGGGTTATGTTATGAAGTATTTGTTGGTACAGCCTTGATCCAGCTGGTAAATCCTTATGGACTCAAGGTCTCCCCTTGGGTAGGTTCCGATGCTTTAGCACGGGTAAATCCTTATGGACCTAAGGCATCCTCTTAGGTGGCACCTATGCCCATCATGCCTAGGGTAAGTTCTTATGGATACAGTTCTGGGGGACTACATATTTGGTGTATGGTTGGAGGGTAAATAAAGAATTAAAATGAACTTTACCGCTACTTGAAACAAATGTTTTTGAAATAAAATGGTTTACTGCATTGTTACTTTCCATGTATTAACGTTGCACTGTTGGAACACACCAGACATTAAACTCATTGATTTCACCTCCATATGTTATCAGCCTATATAATCCCCGTCTAATTCTCGATGTTTGAATAAAGAAAAAATATTGTTATTCTCAAGTATAATGCTACCTCAAAATAGTAGAACATAAATGGAGATTGTTACTATATGGAACATCATGAAAATGTTATGCCTACCATATCTCTACATAAGCTTATTGCATCTTTTGGTAGTTCTGTATTACTGTGCTTTTCCAAGCTCACGTTGTTTTTACCATCGCAGGTTAAAAGAATATATCATGGTATCATTGTTCGGAGTTCTCTCGGCGTTGCTTTTAGAATACGATGTTGTATAGTTAGTGTTCATGTATGTCATGTATTATTTTATGATAGTTTCTGTAAAACACTTTTTGAAATTTTTGTTATGTGTTTAAATGACTTCCTGAAATGATATTTTAAACAGAAGTTGATTTTATAGTTTAATAAGTTTTTTGAGCAATAACAGATGTTTTTATGTGTATTTTTACTGTGGGTCGCTCTTGTGACCCTAATGTGACTTCCTAGGATCCGATGTATCGCATAGTCGGGTCTAGGGGGTTACACCTATAAATACTAGACATTTATATGTTGATATAACACTACATTGTCTTTATCAGATGAAATTCAATATTTACAGTAGCCTCTTCCTTCTCCCTTACCTTTCTTTATCGTTTCTCCCTTCTCTTTCCAGTTTCTTCATTCTTTTTTTCAATTTCTTCAATTTCTTTATCGTTTTTTCATTTTTTTTCTCAATTTCAAAAAAAGAGCTGGGTTCAAAAGGAGGACGAGAGAAACCCACAGAAAAATAACATCGGTTGCTTCTGTTCGTGTCGTCTCTGCACAATTGTCTTTCTTGGTTGCTCGAACAATAGAAAAAGAAAGCGAGTTTGAGAGAATCTGACAAAAAAACTTTGGGGACGGACGTGAAAGTCACATGACGTCCCCAAAACATCCCGAAGACATTTTTCACTCGTACCTCATCAACGTGTAATGTCCCCGGTATATACCCCAGCTGTCCCCATCTCGAGGACGTACCCGATACTTGAAACGAACAACATAGGGTTGTGGTCCCCGTGCTTCATAGGTTGTCATTAGTTCCGCTTCAGCTAAATCTAACTGAAATCGTATTCTATAAATCAATTTATCACTTATAGAATAAGCCTGCCAATGATCTTCAGTTTATTATCGAAAACACTACAGAGCAAACAATTATTGTTACGTGTGCAGTATTGTATGTATTCTAACAGTTTACAGGGAAGTTGACACACTCGGTCACAACGACTAATTCTCACCACTATTGATGCTGCACAAATAGCATTTGCATGTACTAGTGTGGACCTGGACTAACATCAACCTTCTCTTGGTCTAAATTCCACAAGTGTATTGCATTCAACCTAATTATAGGAAATCCCTAAACTTAATTCAGAAATATAATTTAGAAGCAAATTACTTTTAAGCAAATTACTTAATTCAGAAAATACCTTTCCAACACCATGCAAGCGTAATAGTAAGTAGACAGTATTTAGGGAAAATACCTTTCTAGCACTTTCCATAGCCCACTTGGCTGTAGGATTTTCGTCACTGGGTCCAATACTCAATTTGAGTTTTCAGCAAAGACCGAGTAATTTGCTTTCCTTTTACAAATAGAGTACCTGGAGCCAGTATTGAATGAGCATCCACACTATTGAGATAGTATAAGCACAAAGTGTTGTATATGTCATAGCTAAAGTCCCTTACCGGATGGCTTCGCCCCAGCATGAAGAGTTACACAGAAGGAACTCCTCAATGCAAGGTATGTCCGACCGCCCAAGGCACCCTACGGTGCACTAGTACTCTTACAAAAGAAGCATAACATAACGCTTCGAGGGAGCTTCGACTATTGAGCTTGGAACAAGCTCACCATGAAGACTAAGTACTTGGTCCCATCGATAGCAAACTTGTCCGATCAGTTTGGTGGGGCACGGTGGCTCATCAAGTTGAATTTGCTACCCGGATACTACCAAGAAAGAATTTCCGAAGGTGATGAGCCGAAGAAAGCATGTGTGACGCACTATGGTTCGTATGAATCCCTTATGATGCCTCTCGGCCTCAAGAATGCTCCCGCCATCATTTTCATCAGAATGAACAAGGTACCACAACCCTTTCTTGATCAATTCGTTGTAGTTTACCTTGGTTATATTAAGATCCTTGGGGTGTATGTCAAACACTTGTGGAAAGTGTTTGAGGCCTTGCGGAAAAATAAGCACTACCATCAGCCACACATAGGCGATGATGTGGAACCTTATGTAAGAACTTTTCTTGTGTTCCAACAAGACAAGACCGAGAAGAAGAGACCCATGGGATTGTTGCAGCCATTTCCCATTCCCAAGCGACCATGGGAAAGTGTTTCCATGGACTGGCTAAAGCTGTTATACATGGCCCAATTTTCCTACAATTTGCAACAGAGTAAGGTGACCAACCAAAGTCCATTCGAGGTCGTGACCGAGCAGCGACAACTCACACCCAATGTGGGAAAGTGGACCAAGAAGTGGGCAGACACGAAGCATAGGGACGTGAACTTTCAAGTTAGAGACTCAGTACTTGCCAAGCCAATCGGGAGCTTGCACAACCAGCCGTGCACACAGAGCTTGTGCGAAGATATGAAGGTCCATTGAATATTGTGATGCGAACATGCACCATGGCCTATCAATTAGAGTTTCCATCAACCATCCGAGCTCATCTGGTGTTCCATGTAAGTTTACTCGAGCCATCCCATCAAGATGAGTTGGATCCGGATTGAGGCAAGTCTCTCTGAGCGTCTTTCGAAGTAAGGGTCTCCTATGAGAATAAAGTCTGAGATAACCAAATGAAAATGGTCATTCAATGACCAGGTCGTCGGTCGAGGCACATGTATTTAGTTTGGTGGAAAGGACTTCCCAACAACGAAGATAATTGGGATCAAGCCGAAGGCCTATGGTAGCTAAAAGACCATGTGAGTCGATACCATCTTAACCAAGCGACAAGGGCGTTGCCAAAACAAATGGAGGAGAATGTCACAGGCCGCACCCTAGGGCCCAATCGAGTCGCACACTTGGTGACCGATGATCTCAATCCTTGCACACATCGGCCCAAACCCAGCACATGTCAGCCAGCCGCACAAGGGATCCGCGCGCAGGCCTCTTGGGCTAACCAGCACACATCTGTTAATGTCACGGATCACACCCGAGGGTCTAGGCTCGGAGTATACCGAAGGGCTGAGATACACACCAAGGGGCCGAGCACGTGTACCCAAGGGCTTGACAAGTATGCCACACCTACTTAGGCCTAGCATCCCTCTAAATTGGCCTTTCACTTGGGGTTAAGGAGTTTTACTCCTTGAAGGATTCCAATAGGAGTTGTCCTAGTTAGAGTAGGACTTCACCATTTGATGTAGGGGTTATATAAAGAGGCTTACCCCCACCTCATTAGGCACTTCATCTAAGTTTATCATATTTTATTAAGCTTTGTTAGGCTTCAGCCTTTATTTTCCGTTTGAGTAATAAACCATCGAGCTTTTTCTCAATCCCTCTCTCGTTTTTTCTTGGTGTTTCACTTTTTTTTCTGCGCGATCTAGGCTTTCTCGCTTATATCGGTCAGGCTTACTTAGGTGCCACACCATCCCAAAGACACTTAGGCCGCACGTCTCGGTTGAAGAATCTAGGGACATGGCACATGCCTTTGCACTTTATTTCCTGATCTATTATTATCATCCCAAGTTATGGTAGTTCAAACGTGTGTCTGATCTGCAGCTACCTACTAGAATTCTCAAGGAACCGAAATCTTGGGGAGAACGATCCCAATAATGCCACTGTGGGTAGCTTTTGTTTAAATTTTAATCCACACTGTTTCATGTTATGGCCAACTGAAACCATACACTCTTAAATGCAGACATTTGTTGGTGGTTTGGATCCCAATGTTTTAGAAGACCAATTAAAATAAATATTTAGCCAATCTGGTGAGTTAGTTCATGTAAAAATTCATGCTAACAAGAATTTTGGATTTGTTTAATATGCTACAGGTAATGTAAGTGTTGGATAGTTTTATGGATTTTCGCATGTGAAATATTATTGCATGGTATTAAGATATTTGAAAGTTTGTTGTTCTTTAGGGCCAGTGTAAAGCAAGCTTTGCAAGTTCTGAATGGAACTATTTTTGGAGGAAGAAATGTTCGAATTTCATTGGGACGAAGTTCGTCGACCAAATAAGTTTTGTATATAAACTGTAGTTCTTTTGTAATTACAACCATAGTACAAATATTGCTGCAAACTAAGTTGGAACCTATTCGAGTTTCGGGCTCAACCAGATCAATCTCAGTAGCTTATCCTTTATCTGATGTCAAAAGTGGTGTATGTAAAATTATGTGTAGAAATTCCATGTTAATAACCCTAGTTAATTTGAGACGGCCAGAAAGCGGAATAAGGTGTCCCTAGTTGGTTAAAAACAATCTTTTCTAATCCATTTGACATGTTGCAGCCTCAATATGTGTTCTTTGTTTAATAGGACCCCTTACTCCCGAGGGTAAACGTTCTAGTGTTTCGAATTAGATTGTTTCCAATAGTGTTTGTCCCTATCTAAATGGCTGTAGCCATATAAACACTTATGTAGTATTAGAAAATACCTTCTGTTTGACTTCAACACTACTCTCAGTCTCCCCCATCAATTTCCAGTAACCAGAAGCTTATAGGGTTTTTCAATGGTGGGTTTTTTATGCTTTTACTAATGTTATGTTTGTCTTTTTGAGAGCATTCTTTTAATTATTTTTGCTTCTCTTTTATCATTAAATACCACTATGATATGTTTTTTTAGATGAGAAGAGGGGTTTAACACTACGAGCCTCATTAAAAATCTCCCTAAGTCTAAATAAAGAAAAAGAGTACTCATAGTGTTTAAAAATAAGGTACACAAGAAATCAACCACTAAAAAAACTAAACATAGTGTTGATCAGCAACAAGCAAAGATATAATCTCAAGCAGTGGATGTACATACATGACCACACTAATATTTTGGCCTCTAACCATTCGAGCCAAACCATTTGTGACATCATTCCCAACACGGCCTATATGGGAAAATCGGATCTTTCAATCCCTATGAAGCAGGCTTCGAGCTTGCATAACCAGATCGCTGACAGCTAGAGCCATGGACTCACCACATAAAATTTGTATCGTCGTCTTATTATCTAATTCCAACTCAATCTTACCAACGAGACCGAATTTTTTATCGGTTAATTTTAAGTCCAGTTGATTAACGGTTAATGAGTTTTTCAAACTTCGGTTATCGGTTATTTCGGTTCGAAATCAGTTAATTAACCAAAATTTTTATATATTACATATATTTTTTTGTCATTTAACTTTTAAAAATTATAAAATGATCATTAATTTTTTTGATATGTTATAAAATGGTCATCACACTTTATCAAATTAGCACAAAATGATCATTAAATTTATTAAATTATTAAAAATGATCATTAATGTAACATCCCAAAAATTAGCCTAGAAGTTTTAGGAATTAATTGAATAATTAGTAATTTAGTTAGATTAGGAATTTAAGTAATTGAATTAGATTAAGCACATTAAGGACTCAATTGAAAATTTAAAGAAGCTTGATAATTAGTGAAGGTGACCAAATCGAACAAGTATGAAAGTAGGAAGTTTGCATGCTAAATTCCATTATTCTCGGTTTACCCATGCATTAACTAAATATGATGGGTTAATCAAGGGTAATTTAGACCTTTCTTAGCTTAAATATTGACACCATTGTCAACTCTCATCAATGCTCCCATCTCCCCATACTCGGCTACCAAACCCCACTAAGGAAGGAAATAACATTTCACACTTACAAAAAAATAGAGAACTTGAGAGAATTGAAAGAGAGCTCACTGTCACGGGGTCAGAGTCTTGGCGCAGGGACATCTACCCGTGCGGCAACCCAGGGCTATTACCAGCCAAGGGCTAAGCCTTTTCCATCTCCGATGCTCAGTGGTTTCGCCCTCCCATGGGCTCATCAGGGAAGCGGGGACAGCTCCCGACCAGTGTGGTACCTACCAACGCGCCAGTCCGAGGAGTAGACGGCTGTACGGCGCGTACTACACCCTTAATGCTATCCCACACATCCTACATTAAGCACAACCAGCAAGCATCTCGCGCGGTCCCGCGTGTCACGACGAACGGTCCGTGACATCACGGTGAAGAAGAAAGAAGCATTTCATGTTTAGGAAATTGTAGGAGATTTGGAGAATTAGAGCATAGTAAGTCTAAAATCTTCCTCTACTATTCGATTGAGCATGAAATTATATATGTATGTTGTGTTTAATTATTGCTAGAAATTTGTTTATGGTATGATATATAGTGATTAGAAGAAATCGAATGCTGGAGAGGTTAGTGTTAATTCGATTGGAACTTCTATGTTGTAGAAGTTAACAGTTTAATGGGGTTAAGGAAAATGGACTAATGATTAAGGTGTTAGCAAGCTACATGCTTTAGTTTATGATTTAAAAAAATCAGACTTTTCTTACTCGATAAGAAACGAAAAAATTGAGCTGAAGTTAGGCTACTCGAATCTGCCCAGTAAACTTAGTGAAGAATAGTCCACTTTAAAAATTCATTAAAAATAAATCGAGTGAAATTAAGGTCTGAAAATTTGTAATATTGCACTTCGACATGTTAATTTTAATATGGAACAAACAGAATCAAATTACAAGTTAGGAATAAAAATCTGGAACGAAATTGGACAAGGTATTCAAAACTGCCCAGTATTGTTTTAATTTGGATAGAGAACTTTGAAAATTCATATATAATTGCACACTTGGGAATTTGGTCTAAAATTTTGATAGGTGGTAATTGAATATGTTAACTTAGCTTGGAGACAAACAGAACTTAATTACAAGTGATATAGTGAAAACGGGAGCTAAATTGGTATAGATGGTCGAAATTGTCCAATTAAGGAAATTTCGAACCTTGAATGACAATTTAAATTGAATCGGTGAGATTTGATGAAGAGAATTATTAACATGAATGAGAAATTTATTAGTGCTAAATTGGCATAGGTAATTGAAAAAATAATGTTATGGATTAAGGAAAATGAGAAGGTTGGTAAATTAGTTCGAATCCATCCGAAATTAGAATTAGTTTAGGGACTAAAATTAAATTCTAAAATTTAATTATAAATTGAGTAAATTGATTCTGAAATTGGTCCTAAATGATTGTGAATGACTTAATAGAGCCTAGGGGAGAAGGAACCGAAGAAGATCCGGTAGCTGGATTGGCAAAGGAACGTGAGAAGAATATCCGAAATCAGAACTAGCAAGGCGACTATAAGTGAAACGCAATTAGAGTTGAGATTAGAATCTCAACTACTTTAATTATTATTTCTATTATACAGATTGCATGCAAAATGACTTAAATTTCAGATTGGCTTTATTTAATAAGGGAATGAAGCTAATGGAAATTGAAATTTGGATTGTTTGTGACTGTTTAATGAATTGCTTGATTGAATAAGTTTGTGATGTATATGTGTTATATGTGGACTGTTTTTATGCCTAGGTTGACCCATTCATTGAGAAATGAGATATTGTGAGCTATGATTTATGAGTAAATATATATGTATAGAAATTGAGGATTGCTTAAATCGACTGATAGGTTCGATTTATTGAATCAATTGGATTGAATTAGCTTAAGCGATTTTGATTTTCTTGTCGTATTGCATCAATTGATTGATGATTTAGTTGGGATATATGATGGAAATTTTGTGAATTTCATAGATATGATTGAGTGAGATGTGTAATAGGAAATTTTTTGAATAAGAGTTTGGTATGTGAACCGAACTATGTACACGAAATGTGGTATATGCATGACATGTTTGGAAATTAAAATTTACATGAATTATGATGGAATCGAAACTTGTATGTGAAATAATCGAATGGATTGATTGGAAATTTTGAATTGATTTTTGAATTATACGAAATTAAATTTAATACATGATTGACAAGCCCTTGGCATATATAGTTAGTCCAGGTAGTACGACATGCATAGAGTCTAGAGCTCGTTAAAATCGGTACGTGAGTGTACTTGATCGTTATGGTACGTAAGTGTACCTATTCACTTAGTGTAAATTGGCACTAAGATGACACGTAATATGATGATATGAAGTGGTACTTGGGTACCTATTATATGGTGAATTTAATTCACATCTCAATAACACGTGACTCGAATACCTAGCTAACTATATGAACCAAGGCATCATAATCAAGTTAATAATTAAATAAATTGTAATCAGTGATATTTGATCTCTTTGATTTCAATGAGTTGTTGTTAGGAATTGTGGTGAAGCATGCAATTGATGAATTAAATTTTAATTGTTTATACTGCTACAGTTTGCTGTTGCTTGAAATTAATTTGTAGTATTTGTAATTATGAATTAGATTGAAAGTATGATACATGTTGCACTTGCTTGTTAATTTAAATGTGAAATTAATTGTTGGCTAATGCCCCATTCGAATGGAATAGTGTAGTCATGCTTAAATTAAAAATTGAATTCTTGTATGATAACTAAAGTAAGAAATTTAAAATGGTTAGACCAAGGTTTCCTCACTAAGTACTGTAAGTACTTATCACTCATATTCTTCTTTCTTCCCAAAACCACATGATATTGAGTTATTGATCCACCCACTGATCTTGTTAGTTGTCGAAGATAGAAGTATGCCTTTCATTATCTTTGTTGTGCTTATGATGGGTGGCCTAGCTGTCAGCATGCTAGTTCAGTTTGCTCTTATGGTCATGTTTATGAATTATTATCTTAAGACTGTTTAAAACTCTTAAATTAAGTTTCCCTCATTTTGTTATGTAAGTATGGGGTAAATATGGGGTATAGCTTAGCCTTCGGTATATGTTTTGGGCTGGTTTCTTTTTGTTAACTTTTTGTATAGGCAACCGATAGGTTTTAGCCAATGGTAGCTACCTCGAAATCTTTTGTATAAGGGAAACAAACATTATGGATGATTAATGCATATGGCATATGATGATGATATCAAAGATGAAATTTTCTAGTTGATCATGATTAGAATTAATTTTACTCACTAAATTGAATCTGTCGAAAATGATAAAGTAAGGATTTAAAAATGTATATGTACGTGTATGTTATAGGTTGGATAATTAAGATCAAGAATTTAATGTTAGATCATATGTAAATTAAATGGATCGAATTTTTAAGTAGGCCCACCTAGTTAGCATTCGAATAAAAAAATATTACACGTTTTACGTTGCCTAATTGTATCAAGTTAAGACGAATCTGTTTAACGCTTCTTAATCCTATCCGGGGTTGGTGGTGTTATATAAAGTGGTATCAGAACTTTTTAGGTTATTTCCTAAAGCTTAATCGAGTCTTCATGCATTTGTATTGCTTTTAAGTGTGCCACACATGAATTGCACACTAAGATATTTGCAATGAGCTTTCCTAATCTTCTTTTTTAAATTTATGATAGAAAATGACGAGCCAAAAGAATAGAAGTTCACACGAATCTTCGAGTGAAGGTGAAAGTGTGAGATTAGGTGATAATCCACCAACACGAACTAAACTTCCAGAAAAAGAGAAAAATAAAGGGCCTCTTCAGATTACTGAGCCTACTCAAATCACTGAGCGATTCAATAAAGAGCCTGTTCAGACCACGGAGCGCGAACAACTTCCACTTGAAAATCTTATGATTCAATCTGCTTAAAGGGAATGTCTCCTCAGTATGAAGGAGATGTTCAATCAACTTTTGTCAAATCTGAAACAAGAGCAACCTGCTGCTTTTGCTACTGTTGCTACCAGCAGAGCACCTATAGATAAACCGACTCAACACTGAGCCTATACTTTTGCTGGTACGAATGATGAAAGGCTAGAAGGCACATAGTATTGGCTTGAAAACACCACTAAGGTTGTAACCAAAAAATTACAGTGCTCCGATGAACATAAATTGGAGTGTGTTATGGCTTTGTTGGCAGATGAAGCTATGAATTGGTGGGAAACTACTACCTTAACTGTCCCAACTGAATTGGTGACATGGGAATTCTTCATTGAAGATTTTAAAAAGAAGTATATAAGTGAGAAATACTTGGATGAAAGAAGGAAGATATTTCTGCACCTTAAACAGGCCAACCGACCTATTGAGCAATATGTTGCAGACTTTTGCAAATATTGCAAATACGGTTCGGAGTACATTAAAACTAAACTGATAAATGCAGGATGTTCATTGATGGTCTGAATGATGAACTGAGTCCAATCTTTACTGCTCCGGGAATCAATGATTTTCAGAACCTTGTTAATCGGGCCATCGCAACAGAAGCTAAGATGAAAGCTGCTGAAAAAAGGGGGCAATCGATCTGACAAAAAGCAGAAACATGACGACAAGTCTCATTGGCAGTTTAAGAAGACTAAATTTTAGAAAGAGGGGTCTTCTAATTTCACTTCTGCTCCAAGAAGTAATTATACTTCGAAACCATACACAGTGATCATATCCTCAGTACCAGCTATATCAGTCAATAGCACGAGAAATTCAGAAAAGATTCCTCCTTGTAAGTTTTGTCAGAAACTAGATCGTGGTTAGTGTAGATTCCAATCGAATCTATGTTATGCTTGTGGCATTGATGATCACTACATCAAAGACTGTCCTCAAAAGCCTGAATTAATGCCATCTCGGAACACTGTGATTCCTAGTCCGACGTCATCTAATCGGAACATGAATGCTAAGTCACCCCAACCGAGTTATCAGAAGAAAGGCAAGGGTACTCACTCTAATGCTTCTACCCATCAGGAATCATGAGCTCCCGCTAGAGTTTACCACATTCGTGGTAGGGATGGTGAAGAATCTTCTGAAGTAATTGCAGGTACTGTTGAGCTAAATTCACATACTTTTTTGCCTTAATAGATTCAGGATCCACTCATTCATTCACATGTATATCTGTAGTTAAAAAGTTGAAATTAGAATATGAAATTGTGAAAACAAGTCTGATAGTTTCGAACCCTTTAGGAGGAAATTCAAACATTAACCTGATATGTAGAAATTGTTCCTTGCATATCAGAAATTTGCCATTCTCTATTACCTCTACATATTACCATCCTGTGAGTTGATCTAATTTTGGGGCTAGATTGGTTAAGTAAACATGAGGCTTGGGTAGATTGTCAAAATAAAAGATTATACCTTCAGGGTTTAGGGAAAGAATCCATACTCCTAATTGATAAAAAGCCCACTTCCGTAAGATTAATGTTTAGGGAAACATTAATCTATAGTCTTGCGAGATCAAATTGAATTTGAATTACCTGAGATGCCTGTTGTTTCTGAATTTATTGATGTGTTTCCCGAGGAACTACCTGGTCTCCCTCCGACTAGAGAAGTTGAAATTGGGATTGAAATACAACCTGACTCAAGTTCGGTGTCTATCACTCCGTACCAGATGGCACCTCTTGAGTTAAAAGAATTGCAAAAGCAACTTCAAGAGCTTCATGACAAGGGTTTCATTAGACCTAGCACTTCTTTTTGGGGTGCACCTATTCTGTTTGTAAAGAAGAAGGATGGAGCGATGCGCCTTTGCATTGGCTACCGTCAATTGAACAAGATCACAATTAAGAACCAATATCCCCTCCCAAGAATAGAAGATCTATTTGATCAACTTAGGGATGCTTTGGTGTTCTCAAAGATTGATCTACGATCTGAATACTATCAAATGAGAGTTAAGGAGGAGGATGTGTCAAAAACAGCCTTCAGAACTCGTTATGGCCACTATGAATTTCTGGTAATGCCATTCGGATTAACAAATGCTCCGACGACATTCATGGATCTCATTGATGACATTCTAGTCTATTTTCGCAATCGAGAAGAACATGCTGATCACCTCCGCATTGTTTTGCAAACTCTCCGGGAACGTCAATTATTCGCAAAATTCTCCAAGTGCGAGTTTTGGTTAACGGAAGTTTCTTTCCTTAGTCATGTAATTTCAGTAGAAGGAATTAAAGTAGATCCAAAGAAAATACAGTCAATCATGGATTGGCGACCTCCCAGAAATGTCAGTGCAATACAGAGTTTTCTTGGTTTGGCTGGTTACTACAGAAGGTTTGTCAAAAGGTTTTCCACTATAGCCTTACCTTTGACTAAACTTCTTCATAAAGATCAACTGTTTGAATGGTCTGAGAAGCAACAAAAAAGCTTTGACCAACTCAAAGCAGCCATGACTCATGCTCCAGTCTTGATTCAACCAGAACCGGGTAAAGATTTTACTGTATATAGTGATGCTTTGCATGGGAGTCTTGGATGCGTTTTAATGCAAGGTGACAATGTAATTGCTTATGCTTCTCACCAATTGAAACCTCATGAATTGAACTATCCAACACATGATTTAGAACTTGCTGCTATCGTGTTTGCTCTCAAAATATGGAGACACTACTTGTATGGTGAGAAATGTTATCTATTTATCGATCACAAGAGCTTAAAGTATTTCTTGACTCGTAAAGATCTGAATTTGAGACAACACAGATGGATGGAGTTGTTGAAAGATTATGATTTAGTTATTGATTATCACCCTGGAAAGGCCAATGTGGTTGTGGACGCTTTGAGTCGTAAACCGACATTGGGTAATTTTCAAATTCTTAATGTATAAGAATAAAGAAATATACCTTCGATAATATTTCCGTTTAGATTGTTTAATTTATACTTGTAGCTCTAATTTCTATCATCGCTCGTCTACGAGTGTAACAAAAGCAAGGATTTTTATCCGAACTTTAAATTCAATCCAGTCTATCTCAAGGATTGGAAGTCTTCAGTAAGATGACCCCGAACTTCAGGATATTATTTCCAAACTCGATACAAAGGCTGAGGAAGGGTTTCGTATTCACACAAACGGTCTTCTCTACTTTAAGGAGAGAATATGTGTTCCAAATGATGAGAATCTAACAAGAGATCTTCTAGAAGAAGCACACCAGAGTTCTTTCTCGGTCTACCCTAGATCGGTTAAGATGTATAAAGATCTTAAATCATTGTATTGGTGGCCTGGTATGAAAGCAACTATTAATGAGTTTGTATCAAAATGTCTCAATTGTCAAAGAGTCAAAGCTGAACATCGAGTTCCCACCGGATTACTCCAACCACTCGAACTGCCACAGTGGAAATGGGAACGAATCACCATGGATTTCGTGACTGGTCTTCCTTGTTCTCCCTGAAAATATGATGCTATTTGGGTGATTGTTGACCGGTTAACCAAATCAGCACATTTTATCCCTATTCACATCAATTACAACTTAGAGACTTTAGCCAATCTATATATTCAAGAAATAATTCGGTTACATGGAATCCCTATCTCTATTGTCTCTGATTATGATCCAAGATTTACTTCCCGATTTTGGAGAACTCTGCAATGAGCTATGGGGACCAAATTGAATCTAAGCACTGCTTTCCATCCGCAAAGTGATGGTCAGTCTGAACGAGTAATTCAAATCCTCTAGGATATGCTTAGAGCTTGTATTATTGATTCTGGAGAGAATTGGGAAAAATCTCTACATTTAGTAGAATTTGCCTACAACAACAGCTATCAGTCCTCTATTAAGATGGCTCCTTTTGAAGCATTGTATGGTAGAAAATGCAGAACTCCTCTTTGATGGTCTGAACTTGGTGAGAATTTTGTAACCCCCTTAGCCCGGCCTAGACGGTTGACCCGAACTACGGAGATTACACGGGGAAAACCAAAGTCAACTAGAAAGTCAACCTTAATTAACGACCTTTTTTTCTTTTAATATTATCTAAATGCATATTAACCCTAAGTGAGATCCCACAAAACTTATTTGAAAAAGGCACAACGATTGGATAGCAAACAAGGACTCAATTGCACTTATTATAAGAATAGGGACCAAAATGTAAATTCTGCAAATAGGAGGGTCTTTACTGATTTCCATGATATCATTATGAAATTAGTCGTGTTACATGCTTCCCTGTTAAATTTCACCTTAACTGGACATCTCAAACTCATACAATTGCAAACTCAACTTTCGGGACTAAAACGTAAAGCTTGCAAACTTCAGCACCATTCAAATCATTACCCAACGGTCACCTGTTTCGAAACGGCATTGACCGTTCTGAAACGCGGGTTGGTTCCGAGACTGGTTCCGAAATAGGGCATTCCAGTAGCCAAAACGTTCCGGAACAGCCTCCAACTGTTTCGAAACACTAAGGCCATTACAGGCCCCCGTTTCGAAACACCAGAGAGTGTTCCGATACGGTTTGCCCAGAAGCTGCAGATATTGCTGGTTTTTCAAACATAAATCCTTTCAAACTCATCCTAATGACTTCCCTAACATACCGACAAGTGACCATACATAAAAGGTGCAAGATTAGAACTCCTAAATACATTCATAGCATCAAACATGAAGTTTCACATGTCTAGAGGCATGCATCCTATTATCCAAAACCAAGTAAACAAACGAACTTCAAAAAAAGCATTAAAAGGCCATTTACAAATTCAAACCATCAAAAGCAACATGCCACAAGTTAGGGAGTTCAACACATCTCCCAAAACACGTCTTAGGTTCCCATTGCCAAATTACTAAAACTAATAGTGTACGAAAACATCACCATACATGAGATTGGTTTCCCTTGGACACTCTTGGCTTCCTTGTTGACCTTTAACAGCTCAATTATCTGCATTATTGGTAAAAGAGAGAGAGAGAGCATAAGCATAAATGCTTAGTGAGGCATGCTTCAAATAAACCAACACAATAATGCATTTTTAGAAAACACTTTCAACAAAGCCTTTTAAACACATGCTCATCTCTTTTCATGCAACCTTGCACACTTTACAAGCATCTCATGCTTCATTACATTCAATACATTATATTGTCTTTCAAGTGATAGTTCATAACCATTTATAACAAAAAACACAATCGGATACGCGGATTACAAGCGTTGTCCCACACACTTCATACACACTACCGGCTTAACAAGGTGGAGTTTACCGGTAAAATCACAACCCCTCAACACCCGCGATGGAGTTTAATAGTACAATTACAACCCCTCAACATCACTCATCGGTAGTTGTATAATTCCACTAACGAGAGTACGAGACACATAACACAAGATCCACACACGGACTTTCAACCACCGTTGTGATCTTACCTTGCTCGTTAGGGTACTTGGATGGAGTTTACAGTACAATCACAACCCCTCAACACCCAAGGCAACTTTACTTACGGTGCACCAAGTCCTATAGCTGGCTAACTATATCCGATTCAAGTACTTTAAAACCAATTCATCATTTGCCAACATACATCAAATACCATAATCAATTCACTGTTTTAAAGCATTAATCAAAGCCATTAAACATCCTGCATCTTCATGCATCATTACGAATTTAAGATCATGCCAAAACAAGGATCTCTTACCTTGAGCATCCTTCAACACATGGCTTCCAAAACCAGCATTAACCATGCAAAAACATGCTTTCAAAATAGAATTTAAACATGCAATTTATAACCAATGCATCAAACCACTTCATAGCACATCCGAGGGAGTTTTTCCGAAAACTTACTCTTGAGCTTAGCTAAGTTGTTTAGACTTAAACTAAGCTCAAAAACCTCCAAATAAATGTTCCAAAGCTGGAAACCATCTCCACTCACCAATTTCGTTTCGCTAGTTTGCCGAAACGCCAATCAAGCCTCCGGATCAACTCCAAAAGTGTCCGAAGATGTCTCCCCTGTTTTAGACACATCAAAGTAGAGGATTAATGCATCATCATGCATTGAAATCTTCAGCCAACACACCTAAACTTGCTGCTCTACTTAAAAGCAACATTCGGCTACCAAACACAATCGAAATCACCTCCAAACTCTTCCAAAACTTAACACAGCGAAGCTCCATCACTTCTAACCATTTCTAAACATCAATTAACATCCAAAATAAACCTAAACTCGTCCTTATACCTCCAGCTATAACAGAACACAAAAAACACCTCAAAACCACCATTTCATAAGCAAAAACTTAGGAAATACAACCTATTCGGGATTAGATTGATAAAACATCATTTCAAAATGATTAGACATCCAAAATACATTAAAGAATCATCTCAAAACAGAGCCCAAACAATTACAACGAAATTCTTCAAGATTTCTTCCAAAATCTTGAGTTTTAAGCCAAAATCATGTTTCCAACATTAAAACCATTTATAAAACTTAAATTAAGGATTGACAACTTGGGAATTTCAGTAAAGAACTGAGTATTTAGAGGAGAAGAACAATCTTACCTCTAAATGGTGCTTTCTCCTTGATTTGAGCCAAATTCCTTGAAAATTCAATGTGGAAATCAAAAGGTTTTGTTGCTAGATTGATTATGAAACAATGAGTGATGGAAATCTCATCAAATAAGGTGAAGATCAAAGTGATTTATGCTGGAGAAAATGTGTTTGGATGATGGGATTTTGAGAGAAAAATGAATGAGAGAAAATTAGGAAAATGTGGTTATGATAATCTAAAAGTAGTTTCCATCTTTATTTTATTTAATTAAAACATTAATTAAATCACACAAATTAAGGAAAAATCTGGAGAAAAACATTTTGGGTAAATTATCTCCTTAAAGATTCAAAGTTTCAATCCTTTACAAACAGTGACCACTAAACTTTTCAAAAATCACATTTTGGTCACTACATCGAAATGTAGTAATTCCAACCCCTATTTTGTAAAATTGATTTCACCATTCTCTTATATATATTAAAAGAGGATTTTAGATATTTTTCTATATTTTTAAAGCATCCCGAACAAGGCTTTCCCTAAACCTCCTTTTATATTCGAATCATTTCTCAGACCGGTCTAACCAAACCCTAAACTTCTAAGTCCAAAATTGGGGTGTTACATAAAATATTAGGACCTCAATTACTCAGAGAAACATAAGAGAAATTCTAAATTATCCACTATCGATTAAAGCAGGCTTTTGATAGACAGAAAGCCTATGCCGATCTGAAGCGAAGAGATATCCAACATAATGTGGGAGACACAGTCTTTCTTAAAGTCTCTCCATGGAAGAAAGTATTTCGGTTCGGAAAGAGGGGAAAACCCAGTCCTCGTTTTATTGGACCTTTTGAAATTATTGAAAGAATTGTCCCAGTAGCTTATCGACTTGCCCTTCCCAGCGAGTTTGATAAAATCCATAATGTTTTCCATGTCTCAATGCTCAAAAAATATAGATTTGATCCATCTCATATCCTAGAACTGGAGGAAGTAGAGTTGAATCCTGACTTGTCCTATGAAGAGGAACCAATTCAGATTCTGGACAAGGAAACCAAAAGACTTAGAAACAAAAATGTTTCACTGGTCAAAGTGTTGTGGAGGAATCACAAGATGGAAGAGGCAACATGTTAACCAGAGGAAACAATGCAAAAACAGTACCCCTACTTGTTCAGTTCAGGTAAGAATTCGAGGACGAATTCTTTCTTTAAGGGGGAGAGATATGTAACATCCCAAAAATTAGCCTAGAAGTTTTAGGAATTAATTGAATAATTAGTAATTTAGTTAGATTAGGAATTTAAGTAATTGAATTAGATTAAGCATATAAGGACTCAATTGAAAATTTAAAGAAGCTTGATAATTAGTGAAGGTGACCAAATCGAACAAATATGAAAATAGGAAGTTTGCATGCTAAATTCCATTATTCTCGATTTACCCATGCATTAACTAAATATGATGGGTTAATCAAGGGTAACTTAGACCTTTCTTATCTTAAACATTGACACCATTGTCAACTCTCATTAATGCTCCCATCTCCCCATACCCGACTACCAAACCCCGCTAAGGAAGGAAACAACATTTCACGCTTACAAAAAAAATAGAGAACTTGAGAGAATTGAAAGGGAGCTCACGGTGAAGAAGAAAGAAGCATTGCATGTTTAGGAAATTGTAGGAGATTTGGAGAATTAGAGCATAGTAAGTCTAAAATCTTCCTCTACTATTCGATTGAGCATGAATTTTTTTGATCGGCAAAAAAGCTGTATATTAATGGGAAAATATACAACTCGAGTCACACGTGCGTCTCATTAAAAACCTCTCTAAGCCTAACGAAAGAAAAGAGTACGACACGTGGACTAAAAGAAAAAAAAACAACAGAATACAACGCCCCTCACAAAAGAGACGATCAGACAGGGGCCTGAAATAAAGATGCCCGCGTCACCCCTTCCTTTGCTAGCACATCCGCTAGCCCATTCGCCTCACGAAAAAAATGGTTAAAACATACGGACCTCAAAGTGAGGCATGCTTGATCGATCAAACCAAAAATCTCCCACAAAAGTCAAGGTCGTCGTTCCAAATGCAACAACCAACCTAGAGCAATTTTGGAATCCGACTCCACCACGAGGGGACGAGATGCCCATTTAGAAGCTGCAAAGAAATTCAACGCAAAAGCGATTTCCCGCAACTCCGCTACATTGGAATCAAGGGAACCAAGTGGACCCGAGAAGAGAGCTAGAATTTGACCCTGTGCATCACGCGAAACACCCCCAAAACCTGCAGGCCCTGGCTTACCACGAGCAGAACCATCAACCAAAAATTTCAGCGTGTCCCCAATTGGAGGCTCCCAACTCACCCCCACACGACATGGCTTAGAAACTACAAACTCATTGAATGAGCTCGGGCTATCCCACCATAGAGACTCACTAACGGACAACCCCTCTTTTAACGTCTTCACCCAGTAAAATGAGCGCAATTTAACCAAAAAGCAAATCTCCGAAGCTTGTAGAATTTTACCGTTAAAAACACACTCATTTCGTGCAAGCCATAGGGACCACAACAATGCTCAACACCCACAGAAGCCTTAAAGTGCCCGTGAATGAACAATGAAATCTTGAGATGAAAAAATTAGAAAAAGTCCTCGACATCTGCAAAGACACCCCTACCAACGCCTAAACCAATCCCAAATTTCTTGGGCAAACGGGCATAGGAAAAACAAGTGATCAATCTCCTCCTCCCTCTCGCAACACCAAACACACAAGTTTTGTTGCTCATCCAACACGATGTAACAAAGCTTCAAAAAATCAAAGGTTGGTAAACGGCGCAGCCACGTGAACCACAAAAACGCCTGAACCTTGGGAGGTACGAGAACTTTCCACGCAAAGCACTCACCAAAATCGCTCCCTCCCACCTTGTCCAACATAAGCAGACGTGATAGAGCCTTTACTGAAAAGGTCCCGTACGTATCAGGTGTCCAGACTAACATCTCAACTGCACCATGCCGCAACCTCACAGGTCCCAAGAGCGAGATGAGCTCACGAAGTTGTCGAAGCTCAAACTTACTAGTGACAAAAGACGGGTCTTGAAGCTGGGTATGAAATTGGGCGTGCAGATTGTGAGAGATAAGGAGGAGGCAATAAGAGATTTAGTGTCGATTGAGAAATTAAAATCAGAGAAGAATGATAATCCTAATGTGGAATCTGAGGGGGCTAGGGTCGACCGTGAAATGGCCAGTAATCAAGAGGTTCCTGAGAACTCAGAGGGTGCAGATGGTTTTTTTTTTTTCAAGAAACAAAGAAACAGAAACTGGGAGTAGAGGAAGTCCGCAAACAATGGAGTGGATCAAATATTACTTTGGAATGATTTGTTAATCTGGAAATCGGTGGAACCTTCAAATTGGCTGATAGGAGGGTACTTCAACGCTGTGAGAAATCCCATGGAAAGGAGTGGATGTGTTATAAGCAACAGAGGATGTAGTGAATTCAACAATTTTATAGAGGATAGCAGGTTGCAAGATCGGTCGATGGGAGGAAAAAAATTCACATGGTACGAGCCAAAATTCAAGAGGTGCAAGTTGGATAGATTTCTATTAGATGATCACTAGTTAATGGTGTTTAGGGACTTGAGAGTTACATGATTACAGAGGTTAATTTCAGATCATGTACCAGTTCTTTTATCAAGTGAGCAATTGGACTGGTGTCCAAAACCTTTCAAGTTTTTTGATGCGTGGTTACTGAAAGATGGGTGCAAGGAGATCATTCAGGATACACTCAAGTCAAGCAGGCTAAACAAGACTGATGTTTCCATGAAGCTGAGGCGTGTAAAGTCTGCCCTTCGTTCTTGTAATCGTGAAGCATGTGGGAACGTCGATGAGAAGGTTAAAGCCCTGGAGGCAAAAATTATTGCTCTGGGGGACAAAGGAAATTTCACAAGGTGTGATGAAAACTTACTTAGTGAGCTTCAGAGCTTAAAACTGGAATACTGGGATTTACTTAGGTTGCAAGAAGAGATGTGGAGGCAGAAGTCGAGATTTAAATGGTTGGGTGCGGGAGATCAAAATACTGGTTTCTTCCACAAGGTTGTCAAGATAAGGGCAAAAGGATGTTTATACAGGGTTTGTACGTGGGGAATAGGTGGTGTGGAGAGCCAAAAATGTTGAAACAGAATGTATTTGAGTTTTTTAAGGATCATTTTAGCAGCAAGAAAAGAAAATGGTCAGCGGTATTTAACTTAAAACTTTAAGAAAATATCGTCTGAAGAAGCAAGGAGACTGGAAGCTCCTTTCACCGTGGAAGAAGTTAAGGATGCTGTTTGGGGTTGTGAGGATTCTAAGGTGCCAGTCCCGGGTAGTTTCAATGCCAAAGTTCTACCAACAAAGTCCTTTCTCCAAAGTAGGGGAATTCTCTTAGAGGATTGTTGCTGCTGTTGGTGTAAAGAAGAGATGGAATGTGCCGATCATCTTTTCGTGGGCTGCGAGTATGTTAAAAAGTTCTGGGAGAAGTTTTGCGATTGGTAGGAAGTTAAATGGTGTAACCGGACCAACTTAGGAGGTTTGTTTGAAGCCTATTTTGCTTCGAATTTTTTTGGCATGGTGAGAAGTATTTGGCTAATAACTTGGGGAGTGGCTCTGTGGAGTTTGTGGCTGTCTAGGAATGATATAGTTTTCAACAATAAGCAGGAGAACCTTATAGATTTTCTTTTTTACTCGAAACTTCGTGCCTTATTCTGGATTAAGGCCACGGAATATGACTTGATAGTTAATTTAAAAGGTTGGTGGGTGTCACCGCGTTGTGGTCTAACTGTAAGCTCAAGAAGCAAGGGGCTGGGCGGTGTGTGGGTACCTCCCGAATTTGGTGTTATGAAATTTAACATTGCTGGCTCAGTGAAAGGTAACTTGGCAGGCTGTGGAGGAGTGTTGAGAACAGAAGATGGTGTAACACGAGCCCTGTTTTCAGGTCTAGTAGTGGGGGTTGATGAGGATGTAGCGGTAATCACTACATTGAAAGTGGCGTTGGAAATTTACAGAAATGCGAGCTGGATTGGCAAACAGGCTCTTCACATTGCAACAAGCTCTCAAATGGTGGAAAATTGGGTGCATCATGCGCGGAATATGCCTTGGAATAAGTGGCGTATCTTCACAGATATTGATAACTTATTGAAGGAGATGAAAGAGGCGTATGGTCTAACTCGCACTCAAATGTTCATGGCTTGGTGGTGAAAAAATTGAGGCGTCTAGAACAATATTGTTTTGTTTCTTTCTTTTCTCAGATTGCTCTTGATTATGTCAAGCTTAAGGGGATAGGTCTGCCAAGGTTGAACTAGGGAATGGTAGCCTTCGTTTGTTTTCTTGTTCTCATTGTATGTTCGTATGTAGTTGTACTCTTTTCCTCCATCTAGGTTAGGGAGGTTTTTAATGATGCACGCACGTGAACTTGTGAGTTTTATCAACACTTTAATAAAAGAATAATATTCTTGCTGAGTAAAAAAAAAAAAACACATCGGTGTAGACATGTCTGGTGCTGCACTTATTTCCTTTCTAAACTTGACTTTATCTCTTGAACATTTGTCTCTCAATTATTGTGAATTACATGAGAAATATACATCTCAAGTTTTTCAGCTTCTCAATCTCAAAAATATGGATTTATCTCGAAATGAAAACCTTAGAGGATATTGGAGAGCCATTGAGAGGTTGTTCTTGTTGCTGGTGTCAAGCTATTGAAGGCCGCAAAGGTGAAAGAGGTTGTTGTTTTCACTTGCAAGGAGAGAACTGCTACGAGAATTGTGACGAAGGTAGATGCCAATTATATGATCGGTCAGCTCGTCGCATTTGATTCCCCTCCCACGAACAAATATCAATGCTTTTGTTCCATGTCTCTGTCATGGGATATTCATTATCCCCACATAAATCATTAAGAGACATAAATGAGAAGAGGAGGAAAAAAAGAAGACAAATTCCATGAAAGATGCAACAACACCAACCGGTACCGAAGAGGCCTAATTCCAAGTCTAGAAATTTAGTCGACTTATTTCGACTTTTTGATTAGGATCTGGGCATATTTTTACCACGAAGTATTCTTTCTACTTGTGAGTCAGTCTCTTAACTTTCCAACACAATTTGAAATGCATCAATCTGACATCGGAAGATCAAGATACGACCATTTTAGTGAACACAGTGCAGTCAAAAAATTTCATACGGGTCTAATACGAGATTTTCAAATAATTACGATTTTTCAATATTTTTATTGATTATTTATAATTTAAATTAGCTTAGGAGTTTCATTATTTATTTTAGAAGATTTAAGATTATATTTATCATTTAATTAATTTTATTAAGAGATTTAGATAAATTAGGATTTGTTTTATTTTATTAGTTTTATAGTTTAGTTCAAATATAATCCTTTGTATTTTTCTTTTGTTTTAAGATTTTAGTAGCCTATAAATAGGCTCATCTCTTTTGTAAACAAGATACTTTTGTTTTGATCAATAATATTGAAAACCCTCTCTAAGTGATTTGTTGCAAGATTTGTTCATCTTGTGTTTTTTTTCTTTAGAAGTTATTTCAAAAAGATTTCTTGAAGATTTTTAGAGATCATCTTCACACTCTTGCTTGCCTAGATAATCGCGTCTAGGAAGATGGGTTAGAGCCGCTTGAGGTGACTTTCTTGGTTAATTGCGATCAAGAGGGTCCGAGGACAAAATATCCTTTAACAACCACCGCGCCATCTCCATTCAACCAAATCAATTTCGTCATCAAACTTCACCAAGGGGTTTTCATGATGCGCTACTCTATCATTTGTCACCAGAGCTAAAGCGATTCTTGTTTGTTACCCAATGATATGACAACCAAGGTGAAAGTTCGCAGTGCCTTCTTTTCAAGGGAAGTATGCTCTTGATGATTATTGTGATTGGAAAAATACTGTTGATATCTTGGTCGAGTTTTATAGATGTCCCGAAAAGCTTCGAGTTCCGGTGATTGTCTTAGCATTCACAGATTATGCAACACTATGGTGGACACAACTAAAACAAGATCGACGTCTCAATGGAGAAGCCAATATAAGATCATGGGCAAAACTTAAGAAGGTCATGAGAGAGAGATTTATTCCCACGCATTATCACGAAAAAAAATCCAAGGTTTCATGGAAGGAATACTCCTCATTTGTTAAAGGTACATCTAGGCTCGACCCTGGGCAGGGCAACAAGGGCACGATTTTTTTTAATATTTTTTATTTTGGGCATACTATTAAAATTCAATTTTTTTTGAATTTTTGTTATTAAGAACCAAATTTTCAATACTCGTTATTATAGACATACTCTTAAAATTATTTTTTGTTACTTGCTATTGGGAAAAGAGATTTAAATAACGATGTGCAACCACAACAACGACCGATACATGAAGATAGCGCCGTAGCGGTACCATCTGAAACCGCGATGCCCGCCACTGTTATGTCCACAATAGCGTATGTTATTAAGAGATTTCACAACCGTGATAATCGTAGTGACTGAAATAGCATCTATAATGTCTGCAACTACAATAAAACTTAACATGATTGTAAATACGACTGCAACCGCAATTTAAATTTCTAATTTGGGGCCCATTTTTTATATTTTCCATGGGCCACCAAAAGCCCAGGACTGGCCATGGATACATCTCAACCTCCATCTTTCCACAACCCTACTAATACACTATTCGACTCTAGTTGAACGACGTTGAAGGGAGAAGAATCATCATTATTCAAACATGATCATGAACAACCATCGATGACTCATGTCGAAGAATTAAGCATCACACCAAATATTGAGATATTCCAATCGACCGAATCATCCACTATAACTAATAATCCATCAGCTCTCTAGTGCGAGGACCAAGATGATGTTTTTGAAGAATAAATCATTACTCCAACTACATATGAGAGTGATGAACCAAAATTTTGAAATACATTGATGATGAGTTAGGTGAAACACTCAAGGTTTGCCGAAAGAAAGAGACAAAGAACACTAGTTGTTCTTCCAAGAGATGGTTAAACTTCATAGCATACCAAGCACCATTAATTCAGTACAGGACATGAAGTTCCTTAGCCATGCCGTGAAGCAAGCAATATTGATCCACACCAAGATAAATCACACACCATGGCGAGATAAGAAACACATGGCGAGGACCTACTCTTTCGAGTTTTTCGACACCAACAATAGTTTTTATCCAATTCCAAAGGGTGGAAACAATTTGTCTTTGACCTATGTATCTACAACATAACTTTAGCATCTTACGATGCTCATTTCTCTCTCATTACCGGTTCAGATTCGAGGACAAGTTCTATTGTGGAAGGAGGGAATGATACTTGTCTGAAGATGCCTAATTGCAAGTCTAAAAATTTAGTCAACTTATTTCGACTTTTTTATTAGGATCCAGACTTCTTTTGACCACAAAGTCTTCTTTCGACTTGTGAGTCAGTCTCTTAGCTTACCTATGCACTTTGAAACACATCAATTTGATATCGAGAGCTTAGGAGACAATCATTTTAGCGAAGACAATGTAGTCAAAAAAATTCATACGGGTCTAATGCGGGATTTTCAAATAATTACGATTTTTCAATATTTTATTGATTATTTATAATTTAAATTAGCTTAAGAGTTTTATTGTGTATTTTATAAGATTTAGGATTATATTTATCATTTAATTAATTTTATTAAGAGACTTGGATAAATTATGATTTATTTTATTTTATTTTATTAGTAGTATAGTTTTGTTCAAATACAATTCTTTGTATTTTCCCGTTGTTTTAGGATTTTACTAGCCTATAAATAGGCCCATCTCTTTTTTTTTTAAGCAAAACACTTCTGTTTTGATCAATAATATTAAAAACTCTCTCTGAGTAATTTGTTGCAAGATTTGTCCATCTTGTGTTTTTTCTTTAGAAGTTGTTTCAATAAGATTTCTTGAATATCTTTGGAGATCATCTTCACACTCTTGCTTGCCTTGATAACCGCGCCTAGGAGCGTGGGTTAGAGTCGTTTGACGTTGCTTGCTTGGTTAATTGCGATGAAGAGGGTGCGAGGACAAAATATCCTTCAACAACCATCGCACCATCTTCATTCAACCAAACCAATTTCGTCATCCACCGTCACCAAGGGGTTTTCATGTCGTGCTACTCTATCATTTGGCATCAGAGGCTAAACGATTCTTGTTTGTTACCTAATGATACGCCAACCAAGGAAAAAGTTTGCATTGCTTTCTTTTAAAAGGAAGTATGATATTGATGGTTATTGTAATTGGGAAAATACCATTGATATCTTGGTCGAGTTTTACAGATGTCCCGAAAAGCTTCATGTTCCGCTGATTTTCTTAGCATTCACAGATTATGAAACACTATGTTGGTCACAAATGAAACAAGATCTACGCCTCAATGGAGAAGCCAAGATAAGATCATGGGCAGAACATAAAATGGTCATGAGAGAGAGATTCATTCCCACACATTATCACCAATAAAAATCCAAGGTTCCGTGGAAAGAATACTCTTCATTTAATAAAGGTACATCTCAACCTCCATCTTTTCACCGCCCTACTAATACACTATTCGACTCTAGTGGAACGACGTTGAAGGAAGAATCATCATCATTAGTCCAACATGATCATGAACAACCATCGGCGAGTCATGTCGAAGAAGTAAGTCTCGCACCAAATACTGAGATATTCAAACCGGTCGAATCATCTACTATAACCGATAATCAACAAGGTCTCTAGTGTAAGGACCAGGATGATGTTTTTGAAGAAGAAGCCATTACTCCCACCACATACGATAATGATGAACTAGATTCTAAACACTTGAAATACATTGATGGTGAGTTAGGTGAAACTACTTGAGGTTTGCCAACATAAAGAGACAAATAACACCACTTGCTCTTCCAAGAGATGGTTAAACTTCATAGCATACCAAACACCATTAAATCAATCTCAGACATGAAGTTCCCTAGCCATGCCGTGAAGTAAGAAAAATTGATTCACACACCATGGCAAGATAAACAACACATGGTGAGGACCTACTCTTTCGTGTTTTTCGACAACAACAATTGTTTTTTATCCAATTCCAAAGGGTGGAAACAATTTGTCTTTGATCCAGGTATCTACAACATAACTTATTCATCATATGATGCTCATTTCTCTCCCATTACCGGTTCAGATTCGAGGACGAGTCCTATTGAGGAAGGTTAGAATGATACTTGTCTAAAGAGGCCTAATTGCAAGTCTAGAAATTTAGTCAACTTATTTTGATTTTTTATTGGGATACTGGCATATTTTTACCACAATGTCTTCTTTTGACTTGTAAGTCGGTCTCTTACTTTTCTAATGCACTTTGAAATGCATCAATCGGACATCGAGAGGTCAGGAGACGACCATTTTAGCAAAGACAATGCAGTCAGAAAATTTCATACGGGTCTAATATGGAATTTTCAAATAATTACGAATTTTCAATATTTTTATTGATTATTTATAATTTAAAATAGCTTAGGATTTTCCATTATGTATTTTAGAAGATTTAGAGTTATATTTATCATTTTATTATTTTTATTAAGAGATTTAGATAAATTAGGATTTATTTTATTTTATTAGTTTTATAGTTTAGTTAAAATACAATTCTTTGTATTTTCCCTTTGGTTTAGGATTTTAATAGCCTATAAATAGACTCATCTCTTACGTAAACAAGACACTTCTATTTTATTCAATAATATTGAAAACTCTCTCTGAGTGATTTGTTGCAAGATTTGTTCATCTTATGTTTTTTTTCTTCTTTAGAAATTGTTTCAACAAGATTTTTGAAGATCTTTGAAGAAGATCTTTACCTCTTGATTGCCTAGATAATCGCGTATAGGAGGGTGGGTTAGAGCCGCTTGAGGTTTATTGCTTGGTTAATTGCGATCAAGAGGGTGCGGAGGACATAATATCCTTCAACAACCATTTCGCCATCTCCATTCAACCAAACCAATTTCGTCATCCACCTACACCAAGTGGTTTTCATGCCGTGCTACTCTATCATTTGTCACCAGAGCTGAAATGGTTCTTATTTGTTATCCAATGATATGCCAATCAAGGGGAAAGTTTGCTTTGCCTTCTTTTCAAAGCAAGTATGATCTTGATGATTACTGTGATTGGGAAAATATTGTTGATGTCTTGGTTGAGTTTTACAGATGTCCCGAAGAGTTTCAAGTTTCGTTGATTGTCTTATAATTCATAGATTATGCAATACTATGTTGGTCACAACTGAAACAAGATCGACTTTTCAATGAAGAAGCCAAGTAAAAATCATGGGCAGAACTTAAAATGGTTAATGAGAGAGAGATACTCCTCATTTTATATAGGTACATTTCAACCTCCATCTCTTCACCGCCCTACTAATACACTATTCGACACTAGTGGAACGACGTCGAAGGAAGAAGAATCATCATTAGTCCAACATGATCATGAACAACCATCGGTGAGTCATGTCAAAGAAGTAAGCACCACACCAAAGACTGAGATATTCCAACCAACCAAATCATCCACTATAACCAATAATCCACCAGGTCTTTAGTGCAAGGACCAAGATTATGTTTTTCAAGAAGAAGCCATTACTCCCACCACATACGAGAGTGATGAACCATATTCTAAACACTTGAAATACATTGATAATGAGTTAGGTGAAACTCTTCGAGGTTTGCCAACATAAAGAGACAAAGAACACCGGTTGCTCTTCCAAGAGATGGTTAAACTTCATAGCATACCAAGCATCATTAATTAATCCAAGACATGAAGTTCCTTAGCCATGCCGTGAAGCAAGAATGTAACGCCCCGGTTTTGGGCTTAGAAGTCTTGGGCGTTGACCGATTGGTCAAAGTGCTGTTCGAATCGTAAGTGGTTAAATTAGGAAAGCCTAGTTCGGGTTGCATTAAAAATATGGAAAAATGTTCTAAAATCATCTTTTAATATATATTGATGAACTGTGAAAACAATTTTGGAAAATGAGTTTTGGAAGGTTGACATTTTGGCTAGTGACCAAAATGTAATTTTCGCAAATTTGGTGGCTGTTTTAAAAAGGATTGAAACTTTGAATCTTTAAGGAGCTATTTGCCCAAAAGTGAATTCTCCAGATTTTTCTAAGATATTTTAATCCTAAAATCTGATTTTAAAGGTTTGATAAAAGGAGGGAAACTCATTTTACTATTTTTCTTTCCTAACTTCCTATTTTCTCTTCTCCTTTTCTCTTCAACCAAACATCACCATTTTCAGAGATTTTGATCTGATTTCTTCACCTAAATTCATCTTTTCAACTCACAATTGTTAGCAAATCATTGTGTAATCAAAACCTACTCAATTGCTACAAGTTTCAACAAAGTTTTCATTCCAAAAAGTGGAGAAATCACAAGTTTGGAGGTATGAACGATTCTCCTCTGAACTTTAAGTTCTTTAATGAAATTCCTAAAGTTTTCAATCCTAAATGTATGTTTAATTAAAGGTTTTCAAGTAGATTTATGGATCTTGGCTAATTATGCAAGATTTTGGTGTTTTCATTTGATTTTCGTTTGATCTGTTAAATCTGAGTTTTGAGAAGTGTTTTTGATGATAAATGATCATTAAATTGATGTGGAAGTGAGTCTTGATTAATGCAATCCCGGATAGGTTGTGTTTCCTAAGTTTAGCTTGTGTTTTAAGGTTGTTTTTGAGGTGATTTTGGTGTTCTGGTGTTGCTGGAGGTATAAGGTTGCTTTTAGGTTGTTTTTAGATGTGGTTTGATGATAATAGAAGTGTGGTTTTGCTGGTTTATGGCTGGGCTTTGTTTGGAAGTGTTTTGGATGCAATTTCGGTTGTGTTTGGTGGCCGAAATTGGAGTTTGGATGAGGGCAGCGAGTTTAGGTGCTTTCATTGAAGCAATTAATGCAAGGTGATGCATTAATCTTGTGCTTTGATGTGTTGGAACAGGGGAAGCTTCTTTGAATTCAAGTTCGGTCGATTTGGAGGCTTGATTTGGTGCTTAGGCTTGAAGCTAAGTGGATTTTGGTGAGTGCAACTTTGGAATTGGATTTTCAGCTTTTTAAACAAAGGTTTGAAGGTTATGGGAGCTTAGTTTAAGTCTAAACAACTTTGCTAAGCTCAAGTGTAAGTTTCCGGATTTTCTCTCTAGTGGTGGCCATGACTTGATGTTTTGCAAAGTGATGATTTGCATGATTTGTTTACTGTTTTGAAAGCATGTTTTAGTATGGATTTTGCTGTTGATTTAAGCCATGTGTTGAAGGTAACTCTAGGTAGGAGTTCCTTGATTTTGTACATTGTTTAAATGTGGTTTTGATGCATGAAATGCATGATGAAATGGCTTGGTTTAAATGCTTTAAAACAGTGGATATTATGATGAAATTGATGTATATTGGCAAGTGATGGTTTTGAAAAAGTGAAGGTCACTAAGGTGGTTAAAAGTCCTTGAGTGAGCCTTGTTACATGAACATCAAGGTGGTTAAAAGTCCTTCGATGTTGCGGACTCTAAGGTGGTTAAAAGTCCTTAGGTGCTCCTTTCCATGGTGGTTAAAAGTCCATGGGGCCAAGGTGTTTAAAAGTCCTTGGGGCCAAGGTGTTTAAAAGTCCTTGGGGTGATTCAAGTTACGGACACAAAGGTGGTTAAAAGTCCTTGTGTGGTCCATGATCATGGTGTTTAAAAGTCCATGGCCAAGGTGTTTAAAAGTCCTTGGGGTCAAGGTGTTTAAAAGTCCTTGACAAAGATGTTGATCTTGTTCATCAAAAATGGAATTTGTCACTTGTGCCAATATGACATGGAAAGTGTGTAAGAAGCATGTGATGCTTGGTTTGATTGTGTTATAAGCATGTGGTTACATGGTTTTAAGAATGCTTTGAACTTATGCATGGATTGATTTAAAGCATGTTTTGTAAATGGTTTTAAATGCGTTATTGAATTGTTTTAAATGAGCATGCCTCACTAAGCTTTTGCTTACGCTCTCTATGTTTTCTTAATTCAATAATGCAGAGAATTAGAGCATCTTGTGGGCTGCAAGGGAGGGCAAGCAATCAAGTTCTACTTAAGCTCAATGTATGAGGTTTACAAGCACTTTTAGCTTTTTGGTTGATTTGGCAATGGGGGACCAATGTATATGTTTTGGGAGGTGTTTAAGACTCCCTAAGTCTGTTAAATGTTGTTGAAAATGTTGGTTTTTGATTTGGAACCTTATATGCTTGTTTTGCAAGTTTGGAGTTGAATGGATAGCTTAACTAGGAAGCATGCCTTATAAATTTGGGGTTTTTCTTATGTGATGTTAATGTGTTAAATTGATGATGCAATTGAGGTTCTTGCATGTTGATTGACTTTGTGTAATGGTTTGGTGATGTTAATTTGATGTTTGGAGCATGTTTGATGCTGTTTTGGAGTTGTCTGCAGACAGGGGTATCGATACTTGGGCTTGGGGTATCGATACACCTGAGCCAAATTTGCAAGTTTCAGGCCAGGGGTATTGATACCTGATGAACGAGTATCGATACCATATGAGTGGAGTATCGATACCCGATGAACGAGTATCGATACCCTTGCTTTGAATGTTTTGTTTTGTTTACGTTTTGGTCCTGAATCTTGTATGATCAATTGTATGAGCTGTGGATGTCCTTTTGAGCTGAAATTTCACAGAGATGCATGTAACCTGACTAATTTCAAGTTGGTAACCTTAATTTGGGTTAAGTCCTTTAATTTATCAGAAATTACAATTTGGTCCCTAAAGTTGTAATTTGTTCAATTGGGTCCCTGTTTGATCTCTGATGGATGTAATCTTTTAACATGTTGTTTGTATGGTCACACATAGGAGTTATGTGCATCTAGATAAGATTAAAAAGAAAAAAAAGGGTCGTTAATCAAGGTTGACTTTCGGGTTGACTTTGGTTTTCCCCGTGTAATCTCCGTAGTTCGGGTCGGGCGTCTAGGCCGGGCTACGGGGGTTACATTTGGTGGTATCAGAGCTGAGTTCTTGAGTATTTGGGAATGTTGTTGTGCATGATTGAAGCATGGTTTGGTTTGTATGCTTGTTGGGTGAAAGCATGTTCAGTGATTTATGTTGATGATGTTTTTGTGAAGTATGTTGTGATGATGCATGATAAGGTCACCCATTGCCAAACAAAAGCTAAAGAAATGATGTTGTTTTTGAAAGATATTGAGCTTGAATACTTGAAATTGCTTACCTTGCTGGGCCTGACTTGTTTTATTTTGCATTGTTATTATATGGTAAAGTATGGCACCACGTAGAGAGTTAAGGAGTAACGTAAGAGCTACGACTCCTGAAGGGAATGTGAATGATGAGCACACTGGTAGTGCTGTGCTACCTCCTCCTCCACCTGGTGGTGGTGCGGAGAGGGGAAGAGCTGGAGCTGAGGCAGCTGGTGCTGGAGCTGCAGGACCTGAGGTTGGTCAGGGACAAGCGATGCCTGACATGTCTGCTTTGGTACAAGCTATTGCGGGTGCTTTTAGAGCAGCGGTAGCTGGAGCTCAAGGAGCTGGGCATCAGGGAGATGCTGGTGTAAGACTACCCTTAGAGCGTCTGCGCAGTCTTGGTGGGACTGAGTTCAGAGGTATGTCAGCTGAGAGGTCGGAAGCCTGGTTAGAAAGTACCAAGCGTGTTCTGGGACAGATGAGTTGCACGGATGTGCAAAAGTTGGGCTGTGTGGTATCTTTGTTGCAAGGTGATGCCTATACGTGGTGGACGACCACAATCTCTGGGATGGTTGAAGCTGACATCACTTGGACATTCTTCCTGAATGCATTCAAGAGGAGATATCTGGGAGTGAGATATCTGGATGAAAAGAAGCGTGAATTCATGTCTCTGACTCAGGGGAACATGAGTGTGGCTGAGTATGAGGTACAGTTTGTACGCCTTAGCCAGTATGCACCGGAGCTGGTACCTGATGAGCGAGAGAGGTGCGAAAGGTTTCGTTATGGCTTTGTGCCGGATGTTAAGACCTTTATGTTGGCAGCTGAGTACAATGATTTTGATGTGTTGGTTGGTCGATCCAAGGATATTGAGATGAATCTGAGTTTGTCTGCGAAAGGTGCTGGGGCTAGTTCTGGGAAGAGAGCTGCCGAGTATAGTTCCGGAGGTGGACGGAACAAGAGAGGACGTGATCAGAGGTTTCAGTCTTCAGCTAAGAGAGGTGGAGGTGCACCTGCTAGAGGAGGTTTTGCTAGGGCTGAGCCTAGTGCCTGTTGGATTTGTGGTTCCCGTGGTCACTTGAGGCGTGACTGTCCTCGTGCTGGTAGGGAGGTGCAGGCTCCTGTTGTGGCAGCTGGTAATGTTGGTTATGAGTGCTGGAATTGTGGTTCTGCTGACCACTTGAGACGTGATTGTCCGAGAATGGCTGGTGGCCAAGAGCGTGCTCCTGCTGTTGCGGCACCGCAAAGAGGTCGTGGGCGCGGCCGTGGTAATTTCCAGAGGCGTGAGGAAGGTGGCCGAGGAGTAGCTCATGTTGTAGCTATTCAACCTGAGGGTGGAGGCCAGGCGAGGGTGTATGCTCAGCGCGAAGGAAGGAATGATGCTGATGTGATTGCAGGTACCTTTACTTTGCAATCCATGTCTTTGCTTTCCTTGATTGATTCTGGATCTACTCATTCATACATTTTGCGTGAGCATACTGAGTTGCTTGGTTTGCCTGTTGAGTCTTTGGATGTCGGTGTTAGAGTCACTAGTTCTTTTGGTGAAACTGTTGTGACTCGTAAGCTGTATAGAAGGTGCCCTTTGGTTGTTCAAGAGCATGTCTTTCATGTTGATCTTATGGAGTTGCCCTTTTATGGTTTTGATGTGATCCTTGGTATGGATTGGCTTGCTGAGCATCGTGCTGTTGTGGATTGTGAGAATAAGCGGGTGTCGCTTAGGCTTGCGGATGATTATGAAGTAGTGGTGGTTGGTGAGAATGTGAAGTTTCTTGCCAATGTTGTTTCTACCTTGGAGGCAAGTAGGATGCTGAAGCAAGGTTGTGAAGCATATCTTGCTTTTGTGATGAATCCTAGCTCTAAGGAGCTGAGAGTGCAAGATATCCGCGTGGTGAAGGAGTTCCCTGGTGTTTTTCCTGAGGAGTTGCCCGGTTTACCTCCTAATCGCGAGGTGGAGTTTGGTATTGAGCTGTATGAGAATACCACTCCTGTGTCCATTACTCCCTATAGAATGGCACCTAAGGAGCTGAAGGAGCTGAAGACGCAGTTGCAAGAGTTGCTTGATCGTGGTTTTATCCGGCCGAGTGTGTCGCCTTGGGGTGCTCCTGTCTTGTTTGTGAAGAAGAAGGATGGCACTATGAGGATGTGCATTGATTACCGTCAGCTGAACAAGTTGACTATCAAGAATCGGTATCCTTTGCCGAGGATTGATGATCTCTTTGATCAATTTCGGGGAGCTGCTGTGTTCTCTAAGATTGACTTGAGGTCAGGGTATTACCAGTTGAAAGTGAAGGATGTGGATGTGCCTAAGACAGCTTTCAGGACAAGGTATGGGCATTATGAGTTCCTTGTGATGCCGTTTGGGTTGACAAATGCTCCTGCTGCTTTCATGGACATGATGAATCGTGTTTTTCATGAATACCTGGACAAGTTCGTTGTGGTGTTCATTGATGATATCCTCGTGTACTCGCGTACTGAGGAGGAGTACGAAGAGCATTTGCGGGTGGTTTTGCAAGCTTTGTTGGAGAATCAGCTTTATGCTAAGTTGAGCAAGTGTGAGTTTTGGCTTAGAGAGGTGGTGTTTCTTGGGCATGTTGTTTCAGCTGAGGGGATTCGTGTTGATCCTCAGAAGATTGAAGCGGTGATGAGCTGGAAGGTTCCTAAGTCTGTTCAGGAGGTCCGTAGTTTCCTTGGTTTGGCGGGATACTAGCGGAGGTTTGTGGATGGTTTTTCCAAGATTGCTGCTCCTTTGACGAAGCTTTTGCAAAAAGATGTTAAGTATGAGTGGACAGAGGCGAGGCAGCAAGCTTTTGAGAAGCTGAAGTTGGCTTTGACGCAAGCTCCTATCTTGATTCAGCCAGAATCAGGGAAAGAGTTCGTAGTCTACAGTGATGCATCCTATGTTGGTTTGGGGTGTGTGCTGATGCAAGAGGGTAGGGTTGTGGCTTATGCGTCGCGGCAGTTGAAGGTGCATGAGCGCAATTATCCTACGCATGATATAGAGTTGGCTGCAGTGGTTTTTGCTTTGAAGATCTGGAGGCATTACCTGTATGGTGAGAAGTGTACTGTGTACACGGATCATAAGAGTTTGAGGTATCTGATGTCTCAGAAGGAGTTGAATCTTAGGCAGCAACGTTGGCTGGAGTTGCTCAAGGATTATGATTTGACGATTGAATATCATCCTGGAAAGGCCAATGTTGTTGCGGATGCTTTGAGTAGGAAGGTAGCTGTTGAGCTGAGGGCGATGTTTGCTAGCTTGAGCATATCGCGGGATGGTGGCCTTGTTGCTGAGTTGCAAGTGAAACCTTCGTTGGTTTAGTTGATCAAGGATAAGCAGTTGTTGGATGATTCCTTGGTGTCTCATGTTCAGGATATCGCGGAGGGTAGACCTTCAGATTTCTGCTTTAATGAGGATGGAGTGTTGTGTTTTGGTAGTCGGATAGTTGTGCCTGCTGATGTTGAGTTGAGGCGTGCTATTCTGACTGAAGGTCATAGTAGTCCTTTTGCTATGCACCCTGGTAGTACCAAGATGTATCGTGATCTTCGCGATGAGTACTATTGGGTTGGTTTGAAGAAGGATGTGGCAGAGTTCGTGAGCAAGTGTTTGGTGTGTCAGCGGGTTAAGGCTGAACATCAGGTTCCTTCTGGTTTGTTGCAACCGTTGAAAATCCCCGAATGGAAGTGGGAGAGGGTTACCATGGATTTTGTGTCTGGGTTGCCTTTGTCTCCGTCGAAGAAGAATTCTGTTTGGGTGATTGTGGATCGTTTGACGAAGTGTGCGCATTTCTTGCCTGTGCATACTATGTTTTCTTTGGATAAGCTGGCAGAGCTGTACATTGCTGAGATAGTGAGGTTGCATGGTGTGCCTAAGTCGATTGTGTCGGATAGGGATTCGAGGTTCACATCGCGTTTTTGGCAGTGTTTGCATCAAGCTCTGGGTACAAGGTTGCATTTCAGTACATCCTATCATCCTCAGTCGGATGGTCAATCTGAGCGGGTTATTCAGATTTTGGAAGATATGTTGAGATGCTGCGTGATTGAGTTTCAAGGTTCTTGGGAGAAGCATCTGCCTTTGGTTGAGTTCGCTTATAGCAATAGTTATCAGGCGAGTATACAGATGGCACCTTATGAGGCTCTGTATGGGAGGAGGTGTAGGACTCCTTTGTGTTGGGCTGAAACTGGTCAAAAGTTGGTTTCTATGCCTGCTTTGTTGAAAGGGACCACCGAGAAGGTGAAGCTCATTTGTGAGAGGTTGAAGGCTGCTTCGGATCGGCAGAAATCTTACGCGGATTTGAAGCATAAGGAGATAGAGTTTGCGGTGGGTGACCGTGTGTTCTTGAAGGTTTCGCCTTGGAAGAAGGTGATGAGGTTTGGTCGGAAGGGTAAGTTGAGCCCTCGGTACATTGGACCGTATGAGGTGGTTGAGCGAGTGGGTCCTGTTGCGTATCGGTTGAGGTTACCTCAGGAGCTGGAGAAGATTCATGATGTGTTCCATGTTTCTATGCTCAGGAGGTATAGATCTGATCCTTCGCATGTGATGCCTGTTGAGGATGTGGTTTTGAATCCGGATTTGACCTATGATGAGGAACCGGTGAAGGTTCTGGATTCAGATAGTAAGGTTCTTCGTGGCAAGACCATTGAGTTGGTGAAGGTGCTGTGGAAGCATCGAGGTGTTGAGGAAGCCACGTGGGAGCGAAAGGAAGACATGTTGAAGCAGTTTCCTTATCTCTTTCCTTCAGGTAAATTTCGAGGACGAAATTTCTTAAGGGGGGGAGAGTTGTAACGCCCCGGTTTTGGGCTTAGAAGTCTTGGGCGTTGACCGATTGGTCAAAGTGCTGTTCGAATCGTAAGTGGTTAAATTAGGAAAGCCTAGTTCGGGTTGCATTAAAAATATGGAAAAATGTTCTAAAATCATCTTTTAATATATATTGATGAACTGTGAAAACAATTTTGGAAAATGAGTTTTGGAAGGTTGACATTTTGGCTAGTGACCAAAATGTAATTTTCGCAAATTTGGTGGCTGTTTTAAAAAGGATTGAAACTTTGAATCTTTAAGGAGCTATTTGCCCAAAAGTGAATTCTCCAGATTTTTCTAAGATATTTTAATCCTAAAATCTGATTTTAAAGGTTTGATAAAAGGAGGGAAACTCATTTTACTATTTTTCTTTCCTAACTTCCTATTTTCTCTTCTCCTTTTCTCTTCAACCAAACATCACCATTTTCAGAGATTTTGATCTGATTTCTTCACCTAAATTCATCTTTTCAACTCACAATTGTTAGCAAATCATTGTGTAATCAAAACCTACTCAATTGCTACAAGTTTCAACAAAGTTTTCATTCCAAAAAGTGGAGAAATCACAAGTTTGGAGGTATGAACGATTCTCCTCTGAACTTTAAGTTCTTTAATGAAATTCCTAAAGTTTTCAATCCTAAATGTATGTTTAATTAAAGGTTTTCAAGTAGATTTATGGATCTTGGCTAATTATGCAAGATTTTGGTGTTTTCATTTGATTTTCGTTTGATCTGTTAAATCTGAGTTTTGAGAAGTGTTTTTGATGATAAATGATCATTAAATTGATGTGGAAGTGAGTCTTGATTAATGCAATCCCGGATAGGTTGTGTTTCCTAAGTTTAGCTTGTGTTTTAAGGTTGTTTTTGAGGTGATTTTGGTGTTCTGGTGTTGCTGGAGGTATAAGGTTGCTTTTAGGTTGTTTTTAGATGTGGTTTGATGATAATAGAAGTGTGGTTTTGCTGGTTTATGGCTGGGCTTTGTTTGGAAGTGTTTTGGATGCAATTTCGGTTGTGTTTGGTGGCCGAAATTGGAGTTTGGATGAGGGCAGCGAGTTTAGGTGCTTTCATTGAAGCAATTAATGCAAGGTGATGCATTAATCTTGTGCTTTGATGTGTTGGAACAGGGGAAGCTTCTTTGAATTCAAGTTCGGTCGATTTGGAGGCTTGATTTGGTGCTTAGGCTTGAAGCTAAGTGGATTTTGGTGAGTGCAACTTTGGAATTGGATTTTCAGCTTTTTAAACAAAGGTTTGAAGGTTATGGGAGCTTAGTTTAAGTCTAAACAACTTTGCTAAGCTCAAGTGTAAGTTTCCGGATTTTCTCTCTAGTGGTGGCCATGACTTGATGTTTTGCAAAGTGATGATTTGCATGATTTGTTTACTGTTTTGAAAGCATGTTTTAGTATGGATTTTGCTGTTGATTTAAGCCATGTGTTGAAGGTAACTCTAGGTAGGAGTTCCTTGATTTTGTACATTGTTTAAATGTGGTTTTGATGCATGAAATGCATGATGAAATGGCTTGGTTTAAATGCTTTAAAACAGTGGATATTATGATGAAATTGATGTATATTGGCAAGTGATGGTTTTGAAAAAGTGAAGGTCACTAAGGTGGTTAAAAGTCCTTGAGTGAGCCTTGTTACATGAACATCAAGGTGGTTAAAAGTCCTTCGATGTTGCGGACTCTAAGGTGGTTAAAAGTCCTTAGGTGCTCCTTTCCATGGTGGTTAAAAGTCCATGGGGCCAAGGTGTTTAAAAGTCCTTGGGGCCAAGGTGTTTAAAAGTCCTTGGGGTGATTCAAGTTACGGACACAAAGGTGGTTAAAAGTCCTTGTGTGGTCCATGATCATGGTGTTTAAAAGTCCATGGCCAAGGTGTTTAAAAGTCCTTGGGGTCAAGGTGTTTAAAAGTCCTTGACAAAGATGTTGATCTTGTTCATCAAAAATGGAATTTGTCACTTGTGCCAATATGACATGGAAAGTGTGTAAGAAGCATGTGATGCTTGGTTTGATTGTGTTATAAGCATGTGGTTACATGGTTTTAAGAATGCTTTGAACTTATGCATGGATTGATTTAAAGCATGTTTTGTAAATGGTTTTAAATGCGTTATTGAATTGTTTTAAATGAGCATGCCTCACTAAGCTTTTGCTTACGCTCTCTATGTTTTCTTAATTCAATAATGCAGAGAATTAGAGCATCTTGTGGGCTGCAAGGGAGGGCAAGCAATCAAGTTCTACTTAAGCTCAATGTATGAGGTTTACAAGCACTTTTAGCTTTTTGGTTGATTTGGCAATGGGGGACCAATGTATATGTTTTGGGAGGTGTTTAAGACTCCCTAAGTCTGTTAAATGTTGTTGAAAATGTTGGTTTTTGATTTGGAACCTTATATGCTTGTTTTGCAAGTTTGGAGTTGAATGGATAGCTTAACTAGGAAGCATGCCTTATAAATTTGGGGTTTTTCTTATGTGATGTTAATGTGTTAAATTGATGATGCAATTGAGGTTCTTGCATGTTGATTGACTTTGTGTAATGGTTTGGTGATGTTAATTTGATGTTTGGAGCATGTTTGATGCTGTTTTGGAGTTGTCTGCAGACAGGGGTATCGATACTTGGGCTTGGGGTATCGATACACCTGAGCCAAATTTGCAAGTTTCAGGCCAGGGGTATTGATACCTGATGAACGAGTATCGATACCATATGAGTGGAGTATCGATACCCGATGAACGTGTATCGATACCCTTGCTTTGAATGTTTTGTTTTGTTTACGTTTTGGTCCTGAATCTTGTATGATCAATTGTATGAGCTGTGGATGTCCTTTTGAGCTGAAATTTCACAGAGATGCATGTAACCTGACTAATTTCAAGTTGGTAACCTTAATTTGGGTTAAGTCCTTTAATTTATCAGAAATTACAATTTGGTCCCTAAAGTTGTAATTTGTTCAATTGGGTCCCTGTTTGATCTCTGATGGATGTAATCTTTTAACATGTTGTTTGTATGGTCACACATAGGAGTTATGTGCATCTAGATAAGATTAAAAAGAAAAAAAAGGGTCGTTAATCAAGGTTGACTTTCGGGTTGACTTTGGTTTTCCCCGTGTAATCTCCGTAGTTCGGGTCGGGCGTCTAGGCCGGGCTACGGGGGTTACAAAGAAAAATTGATTCACACCGAGATAAATCATGTAACATCCCAAAATATAGCTTGAAAGTATGTTACTAAATGTTTGTAACTCGAATTGATGAAAAGATATCATTGGATTGAGTATTTAAATAATTAAGGTTTGATTAGTAAAGTTTTAGAAGTATACTAGCTATTGTGTTTTTTAAGGTTTGATTAGTAAAGTTTTAGATGTATACTAGCTATTGTGTTAGACTAAATTAAAACTAATTAATTAGTGGAAGGTTGCATGCTAAACTCATAGGAATATGAGGGCTAGTACATGTGGCATGTCATGAATTAAACATGTGTATTTTTTTTTGGGGGGGAGTGATGACTCACAACATTTTGGGGGAGAGAGAGAGAGAGAGAGAGAGAGAGAGAGAGAAATGTTACATAGGTAAACTTTTATTCAAAGAAGTCTATGTTAGGATATCATGCGGTTGAGAAATGTTTGTATAGTTTCTGGTTTGATTGGTTCGGTTGTAAGCTATAAATTCATGCGAGTTATGACAATTGGTTGGTAATTGTTGTGTATGGTGTAACCTGGATAAGAATTCTGATAATTGGTATGTGCCTAATTTGAAATATGGTTCATGTTACATAGGTAAACTTTTATTCAAATGGCATGTGACTGTTTTTATGTTTACAATGGAATCATGATGATTTAGGGCTATCATAAGGATACATATGAAACTAAATGGATTGAATTGAGTAATGAAATTAGGGGCTAATATGTAAGTGATACATAAGGCTGCTATATAAGCTTAGGAATTGTTTTGAAAGTTTCTATGAATGTTAAAGGGTGCTTAAGGTCAAGATTGTGAAATCCACCTACAAGTTATGCACTGGTTGTAAGTTTGAAAATTCATAGAAACCCACACAAGTCAATTAGAGAATGGATCTTATATATACAGAATTATGTGTATGTCTAGTTTCATTTAAAGAAAACGGGGATTCGTTTCGAGTTCTGGATCAAAAGATATGAATTTTTTAACAAAAGTAGGACAGAAAAACTGGAAGCAGATTCTGCTATGGGCAGTCTCTGTTTCGGGACTTTTAAGAATTTTCATAATTTTTGTAAATTTTATCAAGTTATTTGGCTCATACTTTTAGAACCGTATTCGAATCTAGGTTTTAACGGTGTAAATAATGTTATATTACAATGAATATAATGTTCTGTAGAAGCAAATCTTTGAAGGTAGTGCATTCTGTCAAAATTCTGGAAATAATTGTCAAGTTTAAAAGCGAGAACAACTTGATCTTGTATGAATCTTAAGAATGAAATCTAATTGATGTGGTAAATTAAAGCATATGAATTATCTTGAATTTGATGCATACATATATGTGATTAGTGGACAAACTTGAGTGAGTAGAAATGAGTTTGTGTAAGCTGTCCTGTTTGATTGAATTGTGCACATATATGGACTGTTTTGATAAGAAATTATGTATACATGTTTAAGCTGTCCAGATTTGAAGGAAATTGAAAATATATGGGCTGATTTGATGTGTATCTACATGAATATAAAAACTGTTTTGTGCATCTATGTGTACACATACTTGAATTGGACTGTTTTTGAATGTATATAGTTACGTTTAGGGGCTGTTTGTAAGCTGATTGAATTTTGATAGATTATAATGATTTTGCTATTTTGCTTGAGGTATATATCATTATTTGGTTGAGTAGAAGATAAGAGTTAGTGGAAGCTAAGGCAATTGTGGACTCAGGTGTCATGTAACTTCGGGATAAGAGGTGACTCTGATCTTTATTTCTATCAATTTGTTGTCTTAAATGTGAAAGTATGGATCACACATGATTATTTTGCATAAGGCTCAAATAGAGCATCTGGGATCGAGTTACATACATGGCATTGAAGTCACTTGGTTAAGGTATGCATTATATATGCATCAGGAATGCATTGTATTGTCCCCGAAGATGGAGCACAGAAGACCGGCGGCCGACAATGGAGGATACGGTAGGGAGCCTGACGGAAGAGTCCATTCCAGGCAAGTGAGGACAGCGCATTATCACCGGAGATTAGGGTTCTCAGTTTTCATGGACAATGTCAGCAAAAGAATTCATCAATCAGCCCTTAGGGAAGCATTCAAACTATATGGGATGGTGACTGACGTTTTCATAGCTTACGCAAATCGGAATAGGATGGCTAATCCAACAACGTTTGCGTTTGTTCGCTATCTACATGAAAAAGATGCTAAGTATGCTCTGGAAAAAGGAAACGGTAGAATGTTGGACGGTCACAGGATCAGAATTTACGTAGCCAAAGCCATGTTGAATCCAACAGTGTCGAAGCAAAGGAAAGGAACTGAAATTGCAGGCAAGAAGAGCAGGGTGGTATGGGCGTTAAAAGACAAAAGATCCTTTAAAGAAGTGCTGCTGGGGGAGAAGAATACGGAGGCGACAAGAGTGTGTGATGGAAAGAACGACAGTGTGTGTAGAGGGAACCGGCAATGTAATGTCAAAGCTCAAGAGAATGGCAATAGGGTTTTGAAGCCTAAGTTGCTCCATGTATCCGAGACTGAAGACCATGTAGGGGTGCTTGGTGAAGACGGTAGGATCCATATCAAGAAGAGCGGCATGGAATGGAGGAGGAAGTGTTTTGTCGGCAAAATTAAAGGGATGTACAACGTGGAGATGATTCAAGAAGCAATTCTGTCTGATGGCTTCGAGGCGAAGATTTGCCCCTGGCATGGCTTCTTAGTCGTTATCCAATTTACGTCATATGAAGAAATGGAAAGGATGTGGACTAATAGACTCGGAATGATTCAGCAGTGGTTCGACGAGCTTGAACGTCTGGAAGGCTTCGACGACAAAAGACGAGTTAAAACTTGGGTTGTCTTGAGGGAGGTGCCATTGCAAGTATGGTCCAATGAATTTTTCACCGGAGTCGGAAGTCAATGGGGAACGGTGATTGAAATTGATAATGACACTACTAATCGAAACAGATTTGATGAAGCTAGGCTGGCAGTTGAAGTGCAGAATCTTTCTACTATCCCCGACAGAATCGAAATCTTCTTCAATGGCGGCGTTCATGAAATATTAGTCAAAACGGAGGATTACGACGGTGACCGAAGATTTTTGGATGGTTCTTTACCGTTTGTTGATCACGACAGAGGAGAGGCTAACGCATCGTATTCCGCAAACAGTGATAATATGGACAATAACTTCGGGCATTTTTCCAATGAAAAATCCAGCCCCAGCACAGAAAAACATTATGCGGCGGCTGACAATTTGAGGATGATATCAGTGCAGAAAGCTCAAAAGCCAGGTGGAGTGGGCCCTGTTCTGAGCGGGCTGGTGCAAATCAGGAATGTGGGCCGGTCGATTTGCAACTAAAGGTTATTCCCAGCCCAACCGCTGTAATCCAAATTGAGGTAACCGGTAATTGCGAAGAAGCCATCACACCAGACCATTCAGAAGTAAGGTGGATTGGGCCTGGTTCCAATTGGGAGGTGGGCTCCAAGGTGAACGGGCCTGTTAATTTACATACACCTGATGAGGCTCCAAGCCTTACTGGAGTTGATCTGGTAGAGGTGCCCATTCTATCCGTGTCGGAGCCCATCGAACTTGCATCAGTTGATAAGGATCAGAGATTTATAGCGAACGAAATGGGCAGTCCTTCGATCTCGAATATGTCGAGACTACGGGAGGTTCCTATAGCTAAAGAAGATGAGATTGTCGACTCTCAAATACTGGAATCAGTAAAGTTCCGCCACAAAAGGAGGAAGCAATCTGGGTTGTTAGCTTTTGGATCCAGGAGGGGTCTGGAAAAATTAAATTGGTGGAAAATTAAATCTCAGGGGGTGACAAAAAAGAGGAGAAGGGGGAGCAAGACCAGTGGAAAAGAGTTGCTCGCGGGTATTCCGTCTGTGCCCTTGCATGAGGTGAAGAATTCTCAGAATCCACAGAAACGCCGTCTGCTGCAAAATGATCGAGATGACTCTTCTGAAGCACAGGCCATTTTCGGGGTGGGGAATGAGATTGGAGTTTGCTTCGATGTGCCGATGAATGTGGTGATGAATCGACTGGAGGATCTGGTTCGCTCGGAGATCCGCTAGGGGAAGGTAATCAGTTCGTTCGAGAGGTTTCGCTTTTATTCCAATATCAATGAATATCACTCTTATTTCCTGGAACATTCGAGGCTTGGGCAAAAGCGAGAAGGTACGGGCATTATGTCGTTTTGCGGTAATAAATAAAGCACATATCCTGTTAGTGCAAGAAACAAAGCTGGAATCCATCAAGCCGTGGGTTAATACTAGGCTTCGGACCGCAAACCTGGGGGAAATGGTGGTAGCTCCGTCGGATGGTTTATCTGGAGGTTTAATTACTGCCTGGAACAACACTGCCTTCAAAGTGGAGAAGCAAATCATGGAAAAAAGTTGGATTGGTCTGATTGGAACTTTGTTAGGGTGTTCTCTGAAAATTGGGTTGATAAACATCTATGCGCCAAACATCCCTGCAGACAGAAAAAGAGTCTTTGAGCATCTCAGCTTGTGTATCGAGTCGTGGGGTATTCCGGTGATTGTTGCTGGCGATTTCAACTGCTCTGTTCCTGGGGAAGACAGAATTGGTTCATGAGGTATTCAAGCACCATGGTTACTGAGTGATTTCATTCAAGCTAATAATCTGATTGACTCCCCAATGTTAGGTGGCAAGTTCACTTGGTATAGAGGAGGCTCTTCCTTGGCTGCGAGCAAACTTGATCGATTCCTTGTGTCTCCTGAGGTTGTGCAGCGTCTACCCCTCTTTGAGCAGCTCATCTTGCCTAGAAGCATATCTGACCACTGTCCCATAGTTCTCCGGGCGGGTAAGGAAGTCAAAGGGAACAGACCATTCAAATGGTTCTCCCATTGGGCTAAGGATCGAATGTATTGCAAGATGATTCAAGACGTCTGTGCTGAAGCTAATAAGGATGGTATTATGGGTGTGTTGAATAAGGCCAAAAAGGCTACAAAAGAATGGGTGCAACGGTGTCGGAATGATGATCAAGATACCATTTCCTCTCTTGAAGATAGGATTGCCAGTCTAGAGACAATTGCTTTAGCAAATGGATTATCCCAGGATGATCTTAACACTTGGGCGGAAATTAATAGGCTGAAAGGGAAGTTATGGGGGAAGTATTTGACTGAAGAGAGAGAATGGAGGCAAAAATCCAGTGTCAAATGGATTAAGGAGGGAGACAAGAACACGGCTTTCTTCCACCTTTCGGCATCTTTGAGAAACAGGGCAAATCATATTGCAATGATCAAGTCAAATGGTGAAAATGTATGTGATCAAGAAGAACTTCTGAAGGTGTTTGCCAACCATTTTAAAAGCTGCTACGCATCAAGTGATACCCTGCCGGTTAAGAAGCTGGACTTCGAGCTTCCAAGGTTGAGGGCTGCTTCGGCGAACATGTTAGAACATCCTTTCTCGGAAGATGAAATTTGGGCAGCTATATCCACTGCGGATGGGAACCGAGCTCCGGGGCCTGACGGCTTCAATTTAGACTTCTACAAGCAATACTGGGCGTCCTTAAAGGAAAGCATCATGGTCTTTTTCCACGCATTCTTTGAAGGAAAGGTGAATGAAAAAAACTTCAACCAGTCATTCATAACTTTAATCCCCAAGGGGGGTAATCCGGAGACGGTGGATGATTATCGCCCTATTTCCCTGGTGGGAAGTCTATACAAGGTGTTGGCCAGGGTCCTTGCCAAGAGATTGGCTGTGTGCATAAACGAGGTAATCGGCGAGCAACAATTCGCTTTCTCGAAAGGGAAGCAGATCATTGATTGCAGTCTTATAGCAAATGAAATTGTCAGTGATTTAAAAAGACGGAAAGCGCAAGCAGTGGTGGTGAAAGCTGACTTCAAAAAAGCTTTCGATTCGGTGGATTGGAATTTCCTGGACGAGGTTCTCAAGTGTATGGGTTTCGGCCAAAAGTGGCGCATGTGGATTAGTAAGTGTATTTCTTCGCCACAAATTTCGGTGCTAATTAACGGGGCTCCTTCGAAACCTTTTCATATCAAAAAAGGCCTTAGACAGGGATGTCCGTTATCTCCTTTTTTGTTTAACATTGTGGCGGAGGCCTTGAGTGCTATGTTCAGAGAAGCGGAACGAATTGGGCTAGTGAAAGGGGTGCAAGTCGGTAATAGCGACATGAGGGTGTCACACATCCAATTCGCGGATGATTTGATCCTGTTTTTGGAAAATGACAGTATTTCGCTAAGCAACTCAAAATGAATCCTAAACATATTTGAGTGCGCAGCTGGTTTAAAGTTGAACTTGGAGAAGACTTGCCTCTATGGAGTTAACATCGATGAAGAGGTCTGTAAAGAAAGAGCGAAATTAATCAAATGTAATTGGGGGACGCTGCCTACGTCTTACCTTGGGCTGCCTCTCGGTCATCATTGCAATTCAAAGGATATATGGGACCCTATTCTGTCTAAAACACAATCTAGATTGGCAGGTTGGAAAGGAAAGCTTTTGTCTTTCGGGGGGCGTATAACTTTGGTGAGATCGGTTTTATCCTACTTGCCAATCTACTACATATCGGTATTTCAACTCCCATCGGCAGTGGCAAACAAATTAAATAGGCTCATCGCGAATTTCGTGTGGGGTGCCAATTCAAACCGAGCGATACATTGGATCAAATGTTATAGAATTTGCAAGCCAAGAGCACTAGGAGGGCTAGGCTTTGCCGACATGAAGGTGCGTAATAGATCACTTCTTAACAAATGGTTATGGCGGTTTGGAGTGGAGAAGAAAAGTATGTGGAAGCAAGTGGTGACAGCCAAATACGGGTACGATGAAACCAATTTAATTCCCAGCTCCAGAAATGAAAGCAAAAAGTCATGGATTTTGCGCAACATTACCAAACCTTTGAAGAATCAGGATGACACCTTCACAAAAAATTTAAGAGTGCAATGTGGCGAAGGAAACTGCGCAAATTTCCAGCAGTTTGCAATGTGGCAGTGAAGAAAACGGGCAAGGTAAAAGAATTCGGCACTTTGGCTAACGGAACTTGGCATTGGAAACTTGAAACTCGTAGACAACTTTATGATTTGGAATTGAACGAGTGGTCAATGTTTTGGAGGACTCTAAACAAAGCTGCAAAAGGAATGCAGGTGGCAGACTCGTTGAACTGGGTTGGTTCCTCCACTGGGCTATACAATCCGAAAGCTTATTGCGAGGAGGTGGCCTTGTTGGACTCGGAGGCAGACGACATTTGGCAACAGGTTTGGTCGAACTTGGCACCGCAAAAAGTGGAAGGATTTTTGTGGAAAGCTGTTTACGGCAGGCTCCCTACGAGAGTTGAGCTCGAGAAAAGAGGTTGCCTTCAAAACAATTCTATCCTATGCGTTTTTTGTTCAAAAGAACCAGAAGAAGTAAACCATACTTTGCTGTCGTGCCCTATCGTTTGGAGGGTCTGGCAGCGTTGGATCCGCTTGTGGGGGTTGGTTGTCATCGTACCCAAGACAATCAGGGATATGCTAATTATATGGAATTGTCAAATGATCAAGGCAAATGCAAAACCTGTGTGGATGTTGGCTTTTTTCGGGATTGCTTGGACTGTATGGTTGTGTAGGAATGAGGTTATCTTCAATAAAAAGGCTTTCGCAGTTGATCAAATTTTCGATATTGCGGTTCTTAGAATTGGGCACTGGAGCAGGTGCAAGTGGCCAGATTCGATCCCCTCGTTAGAGGACTTTATCCGTCACCCCTAAATTTGTGGAGTTACAGGGATAGTTAAGCATAAAGCATCGGGGGAAGGGTGGTCACCGCCGTCTGCAGGCTATGTCAAATTTAATACAGACGCTTCAGTTCAGGGGGTTGCAAGAATGGCAGGCATCGGGGGATTGCTTCGCGACAATTCTGGTAACATTCTATTCCAATTTTCTAAATCTGTCGGTGTGGCCGACCCGACAAGAGCATAGTTACTTGGTATTATGGAAGCTTGCATTTCCTTCTCGACTTCACAGTGGAATGGCAAGTTGTCTCTAATAATTGAATCCGATAGCCAAATGGCAATTAAGTGGATCAAAGACCCCATGTGTGCACCTGAAAATTTTAGGGAATTGGCGGACAGTTGTAAGGAGCTTATCTCAGGACATGGGTGGAAGCTAAACTTCGTGTTTAGAGAGTGTAATGTCGCTGCTCATCGCCTGGCAAGGAATGCACTGAAGGACGCGTTGGCTGAGGGCTTCACTAACTAAAGCTGTAATCGATATCCAGGGGCTCAAAATATCCGATCGTGTTGCACAACTCAGACCGTTAAGGTAGCAGGTGGAGGGTACTTCTTTGCTTATGTAGGGTCCCTGATGAAGGCGCACGGTCCACTTGCTCTTACGCTATAGGATTCTGCAGTAAGTCTACTTAACACCCAGTTTATTCCGTGTCTGTTGTTCCATAGTGGTGCTGCATTTGTTCTGCAGCAAGTCTGTGTCCCATCTGAACCGTGGCTATCTCGCTATTGCTCATTTGATGCAGTCTATGGTTGTCGTGTATGGATCATTTATAAGCATGGATTCATGCACTCTTTTTCCTCCATTAGGATCTAGGGAGGTTTTTTAACGAGGCATGAATCTATGTCTTTTTTCCCGGTTATTCTCAATAAAATTTCCTACCTTTCAAAAAAAAAGGAAAGCATTGTATACTTTATTATGATGTTCATTGATTATTAATTTGAGGTATATTTGTGTATGAACTATGCCTTAAATTAGTATCGACTCATAACCTGTAACCCCCTTAACCCGGCCTAGACGGTTGACCCGAATTAAGAAAGTCACATGGGGAAAACCAAAGTCAACCCGAAAGTCAACCTTGATTAACGACCCTTTTTTTTCCTTTTAATCTTGTCTAGATGCACATTAATCCTTAATGTGATCACACAAACATCATACTCAAAGATCACAAACATCAGAGATCAAACAGGGACCCAATTGAACAAATTACAACTTTAGGGACCAAATTGTAATTTCTGATAATTAAAAGGGCTTAACCCAAATTAAAGATTACCAACTTCAAATTAATCAGGTTTCATGCTTCTCTGTGAAATTTCAGCTCAAAAGGACTTCCCAAGCTCATGCAATTGAACAAACAAGTTTCAGGACCAAAACGCAAACAAATCAAAACATATAACTGCCAATGTCAGCCCCTAACGGTCGACCGTTCCGAAACAGGTAAACCCCGTTCCGAAACACGGGCCGTTCCGCAACGGGTTCCGAAACATGGCCTTGGCAGAGACCAAACCGTTTCGAAACGGTGCATACCGTTTCGGACGCCTGGGTTCATTCAAGCACCCGTTCCGAAACGGTGCACACTGTTCCGAAACGCCTGCACAGATTGCAGCAAAATGGCATTCCAAAACATGCAATAGATTATTCAAACATGCTCCAAATGCTACCAAACTTTACCAGCATGCAATTCAACATATTTAAGACTTATAGGCATCATCAAATCAACCAAACAACATCATATGCAAAAAGCCCCAATTCTATAGGCATGCTTCCTACACAAGCTAGCTATTCAAAACACAAAACTTCCAAAACAAGCATATAATGATCCAATCTAAAAACCAGCATTCAAATCAAAATTCAACATACTTAGGGAGTTCTAAACACCTCCCAAAACATTCACATTGGTCCCCCATTGCCAAATCACCCAAAAGCTAAAATGTTTAACAAAAACCTTCCATACATTGAGCTTTACTTGTACTTGAATTCTTGCCCTTCTTGCTGCCCCTCAAGGTTCTCTAATGCTCTGCATTATTGAATTAAGAAAACGTAGAGAGCGTAAGCAAAAGCTTAGTGAGGAATGCTCTTAAAACCATTCAATAATGCAATTCAAAACATTTACAAAACATGCTTTAAATCAACCTTTGCACATGCTCATAAGCATATTTTAAACAAGCAATCTCATGCTTCAACATAAACATAACATGTCATATTGGCTCAAGTGATACATTTCATTTCTTAAAACAAGTTCATCAACTTCCCAAGGACTTTTAAACACCTTGGCCCCAAGGACTTTTAAACACCTTGACCATGGACTTTTAAACACCATGAATGAGGACCACACAAGGACTTTTAACCACCTTTGTGTCCAAAGCTTGAATCACCCCAAGGACTTTTAAACACCTTGGCCCCAAGGACTTTTAAACACCTTGGCCCCATGGACTTTTAAACACCATGGCGCCATGGACTTTTAAACACCATGGAAAGGATCACCTAAGGACTTTTAACCACCTTAGTGTCCGCAACAAGAATCATCCAAGGACTTTTAACCACCTTGATGTTCTTAAGTAACAAGGCTCACTCAAGGACTTTTAACCACCTTAGTGACCTTAATCTTTTCAAAACAGCACTTGCCAATATACATCATTTTCATCATTCAATCCACTGTTTTAAAGCATTAAATCAAGCCATTTTCATCATGCATTTCAAAGCATCAAACCACATTATTTCAATGTACAAAATCAAGGAACTCCGACCTAGAGTTACCTTCAACATATGGCTTACATCATCAGCAAAATCCATGCTAAAACATGCTTTCAAAACAGTAATTAAAACATGCAAATCATCATTTTGCATCATATCAAAAATCATGGCCACCACTAGAGAGAAAATCCGAAAACTTACACTTGAGCTTAGCAAAGTTGTTTAGACTTAAACTAAGCTCCCAAAAACCTTCAAACCTTGGTTTAAAAGCTGAAAACCCAATTTCCACAAATGCACTCACCGATTTCCACTTTGCTTCAAGCCAAAGCACCAAATCAAGCTTCCGGATCAACAACTCTTGGATCCAAAGATGCCTCCCCTGTTTCAACACATCAAAGCAGAGGATTAATGCATCATCATGCATTAATTGCTTCAATGAAAGCACCTAAACTCGCTGCTCTCATCCAACCTCCATTTTCGGCCACCAAACACAACCGAAAATGCATCCAAACCACTTCTAAACAAAGCCCAGCCATAAACCAGCAAAACCACACTTCAATAAACATCATAACACATCTAAAAACAACCTATTAACATCCTTATACCTCCAGCAACATCAGATCACCAAGATCACCTCAAAAACAACCTTGAAACACAAGCTAAACTTAGGAAACTCAACCTATCTGGGATTGCATCAATCAAAACTCAATTCCTTATCAATTTAGAGATCATTTAACATCAAAAACACCTCTCAAATCACAGATTAATCAGATCTAACGAAAATCATCAAAAATCATCAAAATCTTGCATAATAAGCCAAGATCCATTCCATCACTTAAAAACCTTTAATTAAACTTCAATTAAGGATTGAAAACTTAGGAATTTCAGTAAAGAACTGATAGTTTAGAGGAGAAGGACGTTCTTACCTCCAAACTTGAGTTTCTCCTTCTTTTGCAATCAAAATCCTTGTTGAAACAATTAGCAATTGAAGAGGTTTTGAAGATACAATGATTAGGAATCAAATGAGAGTTGAAAGGAGGAATTTAGGTGAAGAAATCAGATCAAATTCTCTGGAAAAGAAGTGTTTGGGTTGAGAGAAAGAAAATTAGGAGAAGTTGGTTACAAAATCCAAAAATAGCCAAATGGCTTCCCTCCAATTTTAATAACCTTTAAAATCAGATTTTAGACTTAAAATGTCTTGGAAAAATCTGGAGAAACTCCCTTTGGGTAAATAGCTCCTTAAAGATTCAAAGTTTCAACCCTTTATAAAACAGCCACCAAACTTGCGAAAATTACATTTTGGTCACTAGCCAAAATGTCACACTTCCAAAACTCATTTTCCAAAATTGATTTCACAGTTCACTTAATTATATTAAAAGATGATTTTAGAACATTTTTCCATATTTTTAATGCAACCCGAACTAGGCTTTCCTAAATTCACCTCTTAAGATTCGAACAGCACTTTGACCAACCGGTCAACGCCCAAAACTCCTAAGCCCAAAACCGGGGCGTTACAACTCTCCCCCCCTTAAGAAATTTCGTCCTCGAAATTTACCTGAAGGAAAGAGATAAGGAAACTTCTTCAGCATGTCTTCCTTCCACTCCCACGTGGCTTCCTCAACACCTCGATGCTTCCACAGCACCTTCACCAACTCAATGGTCTTGCCACGAAGAACCTTGCTATCCGAATCCAGAACCTTCACCGGTTCCTCGTCATAGGTCAAATCCGGATTCAAAACCACTTCCTCCACAGGCATCACATGCGAAGGATCAGATCTATACTTCCGGAGCATAGAAACATGGAACACATCATGAATCTTCTCCAACTCCTGAGGTAACCTCAACCGATACGCAACAGGACCCACACGCTCAACCACCTCATATGGTCCAATGTACCGAGGGCTCAACTTACCCTTCCGACCAAACCTCATCACCTTCTTCCAAGGCGAAACCTTCAAGAACACACGGTCACCCACCGCATACTCTATCTCCTTACGCTTCAAATCCGCGTAAGACTTTTGCCGATCAGAGGCAGCCTTCAACCTCTCACAAATGAGCTTCACCTTCTCGGTGGTCCCTTTCAACAAAGCAGGCATCGAAACCAACTTTTGACCAATTTCAGCCCAACAAAGAGGAGTCCTACACTTCCTCCCATACAGAGCCTCATAAGGTGCCATCTGTATACTCGCCTGATAACTATTGTTATAAGCGAACTCAACCAAAGGCAGATGCTTCTCCCAAGAACCTTGGAACTCAATCACGCAGCATCTCAACATATCCTCCAAAATTTGGATAACCCGCTTAGACTGACCATCCGACTGAGGATGATAGGATGTACTGCAATGCAACCTTGTACCCAGAGCTTGATGCAAACACTGCCAGAAACGCGATGTGAACCTCGGATCCCTATCCGACACAATCGACTTAGGCACACCATGCAGCCTCACAATCTCAGCAATGTAAAGCTCTGTCAGCCTATCCAAAGAAAACGTAGTATGCACAGGCAAGAAATGCGCACACTTCGTCAAGCGATCCACAATCACCCAAACAGAATTCTTCTTCTATGGAGACAAAGGTAAACCAGATACAAAATCCATGGTAACCCTCTCCCACTTCCATTCAGGGATTCTCAACGGTTGCAACAAACCAGAAGGAACCTGATGTTCAGCCTTAACTCGCTGACACACCAAACACTTGCTCACAAACTCTGCAACATCCTTCTTCAAACCCACCCAATAGTACTCATCACGAAGATCACGATACATCTTAGTACTACCAAGGTGCATAGCAAAAGGACTACTATGACCTTCAGTCAGAATAGCACGCCTCAACTCAGCATCAGCAGGCACTACTATCCGACTACCAAAACACAACACACCATCCTCATTAAAGCAGAAATCCGAAGGTCTACCCTCCGCGATATCCTGAACATGAGACACCAAGGAATCATCCAACAACTGCTTTTCCTTGATCAACTGAACCAAAGATGGTTTCACTTGCAACTCAGCAACAAGACCACCATCTCGCGATATGCTCAAGCTAGCAAACATAGCTCTCAGCTCAACAACTACCTTCCTACTCAAGGCATCAGCAACAACATTAGCTTTTCCAGGGTGATACTCAATCGTCAGATCATAATCCTTGAGCAACTCCAACCAACGCCGCTGCCTAAGATTCAACTCCTTCTGAGACATCAGATACCTCAAACTCTTGTGATCCGTGTACACAGTACACTTCTCACCATACAGATAATGTCTCCAGATCTTCAGAGCAAACACCACTGCAGCCAGCTCAATGTCATGCGTAGGATAGTTGCGCTCATGCACCTTCAACTGCCGCGACGCATAAGCCACAACCTTACCCTCTTGCATCAGCACACACCCCAAACCAACATAGGATGCATCACTATAGACCACAAACTCTTTCCCTGATTCAGGCTGAATCAAGATAGGAGCTTGCGTCAAGCCGCCTTAAGCTTCTCAAAAGCCTGCTGTCTCGCTTCCGTCCACTCATACTTAACATCCTTCTGCAACAGCTTCGTCAAAGGAGCAGCAATCTTGGAAAAACCATCCACAAACCTCCGGTAGTATCCCGCCAAACCAAGGAAATTACGGACCTCATGAACAGACTTAGGAACTTTCCAGTTCATCACCGCCTCAATCTTCTGAGGATCAACACGAATCCCCTCAGCTGAGACCACATGCCCAAGAAACACCACCTCCTTAAGCCAAAACTCACACTTGCTCAGCTTAGCATAAAGCTGATTCTCCAACAAAGCTTGCAAAACAACCCTCAAATGCTCTTCGTGCTCCTCCTCAGTACGCGAGTACACGAGGATATCATCAATGAACACCACAACGAACTTGTCCAGGTATTCATGAAACACACGATTCATCATGTCCATGAAAGCAGCAGGAGCATTTGTCAACCCAAACGGCATCACAAGGAACTCATAATGCCCATACCTTGTCCTGAAAGCTGTCTTAGGCACATCCACATCCTTCACCTTCAACTGATAATACACTGACCTCAAGTCAATCTTAGAGAACACTGCAACTCCCCGAAATTGATCAAAGAGATCATCAATCCTCGGCAAAGGATACCGATTCTTGATAGTCAACTTGTTCACCTGACGGTAATCAATGCACATCCTCATAGTGCCATCTTTCTTCTTCACAAACAAGATTGGAGCACCCCAAGGCGACACACTCGGCCGGATGAAACCACGATCTAACAGCTCTTGCAACTGCGTCTTCAGCTCCTTCAGCTCCTTAGGTGCCATTCTATAGGGAGTAATGGACACAGGAGTTGTATTCTCATACAGCTCAATTCCAAACTCCACCTCGCGATTAGGAGGTAAACCAGGCAACTCCTCAGGAAAAACACCAGGAAACTCCTTCACAACCTTGATATCTTGCACCCTCAACTCCTTAGAGCTAGGATTCATCACAAAAGCTAGATAAGCTTCGCAACCTTGCCTCAGCATCCTACTCGCCTCCAAGGTAGACACCACATTAGCAAGAAACTTCACATTCTCACCAAACACAACAACTTCATAATCATCCGCAAGCTTAAGCGAAACCAGCTTATTTTCACAATCCACAACAGCACGATTCTCAGCAAGCCAATCCATACCAAGGATCACATCAAAACCATAAAAGGGCAACTCCATAAGATCAACATGAAAGACATGTTCTTGAACAACCAAGGGACACCTTCTATAAAGCTTTCGAGTCACAACAGTTTCACCAAAGGAACTAGTGACACGAACACCAACATCCAAAGACTCAACAGGCAAACCAAGCAATTCAGCATGCTCACGCAAAATGTATGAATGCGTAGATCCAGAATCAATCAAAGAAAGCAACGACAAGGATTGCAAAGTAAAGGTACCTGCAATCACATCTGCATCATTCCTTCCCTCGCGCTGAGCATACACCCTAGCTTGGCCTCCACCCTCAGGCTGAATAGCCACAACATGGGCTACTCCACGACCACCTTCCTCTCTCCTCTGGAAATTACCACGGCCGCGCCCACGACCTCTCTGCGGTGCAGCAACAACAGGAGCACGCTCTTGGCCACCAGCCAACCTCGGACAATCTCGTCTCAGATGGTCAACAGAACCACAATTCCAACATCCATTACCAGCTGCCGCAACAGGAGCTTGCACCTCCCTCACAGCACGAGGACAGTCACGCTTCATGTGACCACGAGAACCACAGATCCAGCAAGCACTTGGTTCAGCTCTTGCATAACCACCTCTAGCAGGTGCACCACCACCTCTCTTGGCTGAGGACTGATACCTCTGATCACGTCCCCTCTTGTTCCGTCCACCTCCGGAACTATACTCAGCAGCTCTCTTGCCAGAACTCGCTCCAGCACCTTTCGCAGATAAACCCAAGTTCATCTCAATGTCCTTGGATCGGCTCACCAACACATCAAAATCATTATACTCAGCAGCCAACATATACGTCTTTACTTCCGTCACCAAACCATAACGGAACCTTTCGCACCTCTCCCGCTCATCAGGTATCAGCTCCGGTGCATACTGACTGAGCCGTACAAACTGCACTTCATACTCTGCCACACTCATGCTCCCTTGGGTAAGAGACATGAATTCACGCTTTTTCTCATCCAGATATCTCACTCCTAGATATCTCCTCTTGAACGCATTCTGAAAGAATGTCTAAGTAACATCAGCTTCAGCCATCCCAGCTATGGTGGTCGTCCACCATGTATACGCATCGTCCTGCAGCAAGGACACAACACATCCCAACTTTTGCACATCTGTGCAGCTCATCTGACCCAAGATACGCTTGGTACTCTCTAGCCAAGCTTCTGAACTCTCAGCAGACATACCTCTAAACTCAGTCCCACCAAGACTGCGCAGACGCTCCAAAGGTAGTCTGACTCCAGCATCTCCCTGATGCCCAGCTCCTTGAGCTCCAGCTACTGCTGCTCGAAAAGCACCCGCAATAGCTTGTACCAGCATTGACATATCAGGCATAGCTTGCCCCTGACCAACCTCTGGTCCAGCAGCACCAGCTGCAGCTTTAGCTCTTTCACCTCTAGCACCACCACCAGGCGGAGGAGGGGGTAACACAGCACTACCCGTATTCTCTTCATTCTCGTTCTCATTAGGAGCCGTAGCTCGCACACTACCTCTTAACTCTCTACATGGTGCCATACTTTTACCATGCAATCACAATGCAAAAATAAAACAAGTCAGGCCCAGCAAGGTAAGCAATCCAAGTATTCAAGCTCAATCTCATTCAAAATCAACATCCTTTCATTAGCTTTTGTTTGGCAATGGGTACCCTCAACATGCAACATCACAGCATACATCTCAATTGCATCCAAATCACAAGCCACTGAACATGCTTTCATACAACAAGCATACAAGCCAAACATACTTCAATCATGCATACATTCATTCCCAATTACTCGAGAACTTAGCTCTGATACCATCAAATGTAACCCCCTTAACCCGGCCTAGACGGTTGACCCGAATTAAGAAAGTCACACGGGGAAAACCAAAGTCAACCCGAAAGTCAACCTTGATTAACGACCCTTTTTTTTTTCTTTTAATCTTGTCTAGATGCACATTAATCCTTAATATGATCACACAAACATCATACTCAAAGATCACAAACATCAGAGATCAAACAGGGACCCAATTGAACAAATTACAACTTTAGGGACCAAATTGTAATTTCTGATAATTAAAAGGGCTTAACCCAAATTAAAGATTACCAACTTGAAATTAATCAGGTTTCATGCTTCTCTGTGAAATTTCAGCTCAAAAAGACTTCCCAAGCTCATGCAATTGAACAAACAGGTTTCAGGACCAAAACGCAAACAAATCAAAACATATAACTGCCAATGTCAGCCCCTAACGGTCGACCGTTCCGAAACAGGTAAACCCCGTTCCGAAACACGGGCCGTTCCGCAACGGGTTCCGAAACATGGCCTTGGCAGAGACCAAACCGTTTCGAAACGGTGCATACCGTTTCGGACGCCTGGGTTCATTCAAGCACCCGTTCCGAAACGGTGCACACTGTTCCGAAACGCCTGCACAGATTGCAGCAAAATGGCATTCCAAAACATGCAATAGATTATTCAAACATGCTCCAAATGCTACCAAACTTTACCAGCATGCAATTCAACATATTTAAGACTTATAGGCATCATCAAATCAACCAAACAACATCATATGCAAAAAGCCCCAATTCTATAGGCATGCTTCCTACACAAGCTAGCTATTCAAAACACAAAACTTCCAAAACAAGCATATAATGATCCAATCTAAAAACCAGCATTCAAATCAAAATTCAACATACTTAGGGAGTTCTAAACACCTCCCAAAACATTCACATTGGTCCCCCATTGCCAAATCACCCAAAAGCTAAAATGTTTAACAAAAACCTTCCATACATTGAGCTTTACTTGTACTTGAATTCTTGCCCTTCTTGCTGCCCCTCAAGGTTCTCTAATGCTCTGCATTATTGAATTAAGAAAACGTAGAGAGCGTAAGCAAAAGCTTAGTGAGGAATGCTCTTAAAACCATTCAATAATGCAATTCAAAACATTTACAAAACATGCTTTAAATCAACCTTTGCACATGCTCATAAGCATATTTTAAACAAGCAATCTCATGCTTCAACATAAACATAACATGTCATATTGGCTCAAGTTATACATTTCATTTCTTAAAACAAGTTCATCAACTTCCCAAGGACTTTTTAAACACCTTGGCCCCAAGGACTTTTAAACACCTTGGCCATGGACTTTTAAACACCATGAATGAGGACCACACAAGGACTTTTAACCACCTTTGTGTCCAAAGCTTGAATCACCCCAAGGACTTTTAAACACCTTGGCCCCAAGGACTTTTAAACACCTTGGCCCCATGGACTTTTAAACACCATGGCCCCATGGACTTTTAAACACCATGGAAAGGATCACCTAAGGACTTTTAACCACCTTATTGTCCGCAACAAGAATCATCCAAGGACTTTTAACCACCTTGATGTTCTTAAGTAACAAGGCTCACTCAAGGACTTTTAACCACCTTAGTGACCTTAATCTTTTCAAAACATCACTTGCCAATATACATCATATTCATCATTCAATCCACTGTTTTAAAGCATTAAATCAAGCCATTTTCATCATGCATTTCAAAGCATCAAACCACATTATTTCAATGTACAAAATCAAGGAACTCCTACCTAGAGTTACCTTCAACATATGGCTTACATCATCAGCAAAATCCATGCTAAAACATGCTTTCAAAACAGTAATTAAAACATGCAAATCATCATTTTGCATCACATCAAAAATCATGGCCACCACTAGAGAGAAAATCCGAAAACTTACACTTGAGCTTAGCAAAGTTGTTTAGACTTAAACTAAGCTCCCCAAAACCTTCAAACCTTGGTTTAAAAGCTGAAAACCCTATTTCCACAAATGCACTCACCGATTTCCACTTTGCTTCAAGCCAAAGCACCAAATCAAGCTTCCGGATCAACAACTCTTGGATCCAAAGATGCCTCCCCTGTTTCAACACATCAAAGCAGAGGATTAATGCATCATCATGCATTAATTGCTTCAATGAAAGCACCTAAACTCGCTGCTCTCATCCAACCTCCATTTTCGGCCACCAAACACAACCGAAAATGCATCCAAACCACTTCTAAACAAAGCCCAGCCATAAACCAGCAAAACCACACTTCCATAAACATCATAACACATCTAAAAACAACCTATTAACATCCTTATACCTCCAGCAACATCAGATCACCAAGATCACCTCAAAAACAACCTTGAAACACAAGCTAAACTTAGGAAACTCAACCTATCCGGGATTGCATCAATCAAAACTCAATTCCTTATCAATTTAGAGATCATTTAACATCAAAAACACCTCTCAAATCACAGATTAATCAGATCTAACGAAAATCATCAAAAATCATCAAAATCTTGCATAATAAGCCAAGATCCATTCCATCACTTAAAAACCTTTAATTAAAATTCAATTAAGGATTGAAAACTTAGAAATTTCAGTAAAGAACCGATAGTTTAGAGGAGAAGGACGTTCTTACCTCCAAACTTGAGTTTCTCCTCCTTTTGCAATCAAAATCCTTGTTGAAACAATTAGCAATAGAAGAGGTTTTGAAGATACAATGATTAGGAATCAAATGAGAGTTGAAAGGAGGGATTTAGGTGAAGAAATTAGATCAAATTCTCTGGAAAAGAAGTGTTTGGGTTGAGAGAAAATGAGAGAAAGAAAATTAGGAGAAGTTGGTTACAAAATCCAAAAATAGCCAAATGGCTTCCCTCCAATTTTAATAACCTTTAAAATCAGATTTTATACTTAAAATGTCTTGGAAAAATCTGGAGAAACTCCCTTTGGGTAAATAGCTCCTTAAAGATTCAAAGTTTCAACCCTTTATAAAACAGCCACCAAACTTGCGAAAATTACATTTTGGTCACTAGCCAAAATGTCACACTTCCAAAACACATTTTTCCAAAATTGATTTCACAGTTCACTTAATTATATTAAAAGATGATTTTAGAACATTTTTCCATATTTTTAATGCAACCCGAACTAGGCTTTCCTAAATTCACCTCTTAAGATTCGAACAGCACTTTGACCAACCGGTCAACGCCCAAAACTCCAAAGCCCAAAACCGGGGCGTTACATAACCCTTGAAAGCATAAAATACAAGAACAACATCAAGCCTTTAAGTCATAAGAATTCACACTCTAAGGAGCTAAAAGCTTATCTTTTGCAAGAAGATATTAAGTAAAGATCCAAGTAAGATTACTTGTAACATAAGATACCTTTCAAACTTCAAGTGTAAAATAAGTAATTGCCTCAGTAATGGAAGACCTTGGACAATTTGACATGGTATAGAGGTACATATTTTAGGGACTACGGTCCATGAGCTACGGCTCGGGGACGCCTCATTTATATATGATATTTTGGCAACAGTAGGCGGTAACGAGGGAGATGATACGGAGATTGGCGACAGTTGGTTGGATAGTTGAAGAAGTTAGGATTGTTATGTTTCTGATACTAGCCATTGCTATGTGCTTTGGACTAGATATAAGTTGGTACAATACGATCAATCTCAGGCCAATGATACTTATGTCCAAATGTGTCCCAAGGCAAACAATCTAAAAGATATGAATTGAGATACTATGCTTCGAAAAGAAATATTGAAAAGCAATGCTATACACTCAAATATGATCAATTATGAACTTCGATAAGTCTGATAAGCTTTGATAAGACTTCAATAAGATAAGATAAGAACCTTGCCAAGTTTGATAAGAAATTCAATGGAAATTCAGTAAAAGCCTTGATAGATATTCAGTTAATGTTTTGTAAGAATATGAATCCTAACAAAATGTTAATGATCGAAGCTTGTTTAATAAGAATTGATCTCCCTAATCAAATACTAACTTATGATTGTTATTCTGGAATCTCCATTTAATGTTTTTAATAATATGCTTTTTCATTTCGATTTTACTAACTCACTTAGGTTATATAAGCCTAATGCATTCATTTCCATGCATTTACAGTTTATATAATAATCCATGAGTTGTTCGTGTGTAAAGGTTGCAAGTCACACCATAAATATCCCATTGTTGTCTAAGTCTTTCTTCGGAATTCCTAGAATGGTGACATATTGCATTTGTATTAGATTTTTAGCAACTCACATGGATATTGTTTGTTATATTGATCTCGATTTGTAGATGACCCATTATGCTTTTTTAGTTAAACAAAGTTAGAAAGGAATTCAAATGTTTGTGATGATCACGTTATGGTTATTTCGATTTGCTTGAATCTTGTTTACCATTAGAGCATTTTATAATTAAGTTGAATTGACATGTTGCTTGTGGAACTAATGGGTTGTTATGCACATGTTATTTAGTGGGTTAGTTTGACATGTTGTGATATAAAGTTTCAAAAGAATGTTTGTTGTGAATTTATTAAGTTAAGCTATGTAAAAGATATTGTGAGATTTTCACTTTTGTAAACAGGTCCTTATGCCTTGTTACTGGGGTTAGTATGATAACAAAATAGTTTTTGAATGTTTAAGTTGTTATTACATAATAATAGAAAGGTCCCATGTTACGCAAATATTATAATATGACCTCGTGAATGGTCTTTAACCGATTAGGTCGATAAACAATTTCTTAATTGAGGCTTGTGGTTTAACAATAATAATTCGTTTATTGTTACATGCTTGGATAAGGTTTAAGTCATAAGTCATCACCTTGTTGTGTGTGTTGGACTTCATAATATAACCCTACAATTTGACTCAAGGGCAATTCGAATTTCATGCAATATATGACTAAAATTGGGTAAGTACCTATAGTTGGATTGATGTCCAGTATTTATGGCCTTGTTTGCTCGAATATAGTAATGGAAAGTAATTTAAAGAAGTAACTTACTTTCCATGTAACCCCCTAAACCCGACTCGGAAGAACTGGGTCGAATATAAGGAGTCAAGCTCAAAGCTTGTCCCTCACGTAAGTAACTTGGTTCAAAAACTTTAATTTCAAAATAGATAATAATAATATTGCATAATACATATTGATATAATGTTCCTGAAAATATTAAATATTCAAAATGTACATGCATGATAAAACGTAATAACCCCAAATAAAACATCCAAGATCTGAAATTTTATACAATCTGATAAAACATATAATATAAATAGGTCCAAGTATCATACTGATAATAATAAATAAATAAAGCTGGAAAATGAGGTCCTCCAAGTACCGTAGCCTAGACCTGAGTATCTGAAAATTGAAACTAAGTGGGAGTCAGCAGAAATGCTCAGTGTGTCTCTACAGTGCAAACAGAACTAACATAAACATCATATCATCAAAGTCAACAAACATCTTTAGAATACAATTTTCCATCAAGAATCAATTTAATCACATAAACATGTATGAATGAATATGCAACACAGTATGACATGCAGCCAACTACATCACCATTCAGAGAGTAAGGTTCCCCCAGAACCACTCTCATCCTTGTCACCATCCGAAGTGGAATCCAGCCCGTAGGGCAAAACCACTGATCCAAAGTAGGCAACAACCCGAAGGATGAAGCTACTAAACTTCCCCGTACAGAATCTCATCCATAATGAGATGACACAAAATTCATGTTCTGAATCTGAATGCATTGTTTATCAACAAAAATGCATAATCATATAATCCGATATACAATAATATGAATCTGATAACATATATAAACATTTCATAACGTAATATAATGCTGAACAAGTCAAATATCACAGATAAACAGAATATTATTATCATACATATCAGACCACATCGTATACATTTCAGCCAATCAACACATTTACATACAGAGCACTGAAAATAGACAACACAGAAGAGAGCACACCCCAAAATCCCCTTTTTTCTACCGATTTGAAAATTAGGGTTTCCCCTAATCAGATTTCATTACCAGAAACGCACGCCGGTGACCCTTATGTACCGATTCTGATCAAACATGAAAAAAACCATACCCCAAAATTGTATTAACCCCAAAATCCGACTGTTTTCGGTGAAGAACGGCGATGAGCGAGCATACCCGAGACTGGGTTTCGATCGCACAGCCACAGGGAGTCGAACGATGGTGTCGGACTGTCGAACAGACGGTGTTTGGCCCTTGGCCAGATGGTAAATGGAGTAACGACGGTAGGTGTTTTTCTTGTGTTTGCACGAGAGAGAAAGAGGGAAAGCATATGAGGTGAGCAACGCAAAAAGGGTCTCATAATTGAAAACATGTATTTAAATCACCCAAAAATGGGTAAATTACAAGACAAGCCATCACAATTTTTAGGGTTCATGAAATGGCACCAAAACTTTGCTACCTTTGCAATTTGATCACTGAAATTCAATTAGGTTTTTAACTTAAAATTCCCAATTATTAGGGTTTTTAATTTAGGGATTTCAATTAATTTAGGTTTTCAAATTAGGCGAAAATTGGGGTGTTACAACTCTCCCCGTTAAAAAGAAATTTCGGCCTCGAAATTTACCTGGAGAAAAAAGGTGCAGATACTGAGCTCAGATGACAGTCTTGGGCTCCGACGTGGCCTCATCACGACTACAACCACGCCACAGGACTTTGACCATCTTAATAGTATTCCTTTTGAGAACCTTTTTATCCTGAGCAAGAATCTCAATAGGCTCCTCCTAAAAACGCAAATCAGGACGAACCTCAATATCCTCAACATGCTTAATATGTGACGGATCAGGATGATAACGTCTCAACATTGAAATATGATAGACATCGTGAATACGCTGAAGCTCTGGTGGTAGCTCTAGTTGATGGGCAACTAGTCTGACTCGGCGAATAATACTATAAGGGCCAATGTAACAAGGACTCAGCCTGCTCTTCCGACCAAACCGAAGTACCTTCCTCCAAGGAGATACTTTCAAGAAAACCTCATCACCCACCTCAAACTCAAGATCAGGGCGTCTCAAATCAGCGCAAGACTTATGTCTATCATAAGCAGCCTTTAGCCGATCCCGAATCAATCTGACAGTCTGCTCAGCCTCATGCACAATCTTAGGTCCCAACAATCTACGCTCATTCAACTCAGTCCAACCAATAGATGAACGACACCTACGCCCATATAGAGCCTCTTACGGTGCCATCTTAATATTTTCCTGAGAACTTTTATTATAAGCAAACTCTACAAGCGGCAAGAAATCCTCCCAACTACCTCTGAAATCAAGAATACAACCGCATAGCATATCCTCAAGAATCTGGATCACACGCTCAGACTGACCATCTCTCTGCGGATGATAAGATATACTGAAGTTCAACTGAGTACCCAAAGAAGAATGAAGAGCCCCCCAAAATTTTGAAGTGAACCTTGGATCTCTATCAGAAATAATAGATGACGGTACCCCGTGAAGTCGAACAATCTCAGAAATATAAAACTGAGCTAACTTACTCAAAGAATAGTAAACTCAGACATGAATGAAATACGCGGACTTCGTCAGACGATCAACAATAACCCAGATGGAATTCTTCTTATACATCTTATCACCACCAGGATACATAAAATAAGGACTGTCATGGGCCTCACGGAGAATAACTTGTTTTAACCCAGATTTCCTCAGAATACAATATCGGCCACGGAAACATAATACCTCATCCTGATCAATAGAGAAATCCCAAGACGTACCCTCATACACCTCCCTAATACGATGCATCAAAAACAGATCACTAGGCTGCTTAGCTAGAATATCAGAAATCAATGTAGGAATAACCCGAAGTTCTGCAAACAGACTGCCATCGTCGTACAAACTCATTCGAGCAAACAAAGCTCTCAAATATGAAATAGCGTTACAAACACATAAGCCACTACCTTTCCGTTCTGCATCAGAACACACCCCAATCCGATGTACGAAGCATCACTGTAAATTGTATAAGCCTTACCAGGCTCAGGCTGAATCAAAATTGATGCTTTAGTTAACACAGACTTAATCTTCTCAAAACTAGACTGTTGAGCCTCAATCCAAACGAAAGGAAAATCCTTCCTCATAAGCTTAGTCAATAGAGATGCAATAGAAGAGAAACCATCAACGAATCTCCGATAATAACCAGTTAAACCCAAGAAGCTTCAAACCTCAGGAACATTCTTGGGTTGCTTCCAACACATAATAGCCTCAACCTTCTTCGGATCAACCTGAATACCCTGAGCAGAAACTATATGACCCAGAAACATAACCTCAAAAAGCCAGAACTCACACGTACTTAATTTTTCACACAACTGTTTCTCTCGCAGAATTTGTAACACAATCCGAAGATGTTCCTCATGCTCTGCCTCAGATCTAGAATATACCAGTATATCATCAATAAATACCACAATAAACTGGTCAAGATAGGGTTGAAACACCCTATTCATCATATCCATAAAAGCGACAAGAGCGTTAATCAATCTGAAAGGCATCACAAGGAACTCATAATGTCTGTAACGTATCCAAAAAGCTGTTTTAAACACATCAGAATCCTTAACCTTGAGTTGGTAATAACCAGATCTCAAGTCTATCTTAGAGAATATCGTAGCTCCCCGGAACTGGTCAAACAAAGCATCAATACGAGGAAGAGGATATTTGTTCTTGATTGTCAGCTTGTTCAGCTTCCGATAATCTATATAGAGTCGAAGTGTCCCATCCTTCTTCTTAACAAACAGAACAAGAGCTCCCCAAAGAGAAACATTAGGTCGAATGAAACCTCGATCCAACAGTTCTTGCAATTGAATCTTCAACTCTTTAAGTTCTTTTGGTGCCATTCGATAAGGTGCCATAGACACAAGAGCTATACCTAGATAAACCTCGATGCCAAACTCAACCTCATCCCATTTCGGCGGTACCCCAGGTAATTCTTTCGAAAAAACGTCTGGAAAGTCTTTCAAAACTTGAATCTTATATAATCCGGAATCAGACTGTCTCAGATCAAGGATATAGGCAAGATAAGCAATAGACCATTTCCTAATCATTTTCTCAGCTTTGAGAGCTAAAACGATGTTAGATAGGAACCCTCTACGCTCACCAATCTGAATCACCTCACAATCATCAGAAGTTCTCAGTGTAGCCCTTTTCTTTTCACAGAGTAATGTAACATGGTGTGTAGACAACCAATTCATGCCAAGAATAAGATCGAACTCCCCAAAGGGTAACTCCATTAAAACATATGGAAAGATCTCCCCTTAAATCTCAAGAGGACAATTACTTTATACTTTAGTAACCCCAACTGGATTACCCACTGGATTGTGTACAGTAACAACACTAACAGTATCCTCGAAAGAAATCTCAAGACCCCCAGACACAGAACTCGCAACATATGAATGAGTCGAACCATTATCAAGCAGATCAAAATATGGAATAGAATGGATAGAGAAGGTACCGACAATAACATCTGGTTCATCGTGATCCTCGTGCCTCTTAGTAGAATAAACTAACCCCGACTGTCTAGCCCATGTTCCTGCTGATCCTCTACTCAAAGCTGGTCTACCTCTACTAGAAGATCCTGAAGTAACAAATCTAACTTGACCTCTTCCCCTGGCGGGAGTCTGTACTGATGCATGAGACTGAGTAGTAGTAAAAGCTGAGGGAGGTGGAACCGGACAATCTCTGAAATGATGCTTAAATGAACCACATCTGAAATAAGCTCCAATATGCCCCCTACACTTGCCCGAATGCCTCTTCTTACAAAAGGGCACTATGGCACTCCTCGAGTACCAATCGAACCACAAGCACTAACAGTCAGAACAGAAGGACTCACTGGTCTAGCTCTCAAAAAACTCTGATTGTCTGACTCATCACTGGCTCTCTTTCTAGACTGATTTCCCCGACTATGCTGAACTGACACTGGCATTGGTCTCTTCATTCTATCAGATCCATACAACTCAAGTCGTCTCAACTCTGCCTCATTATGCTCAGCTGTCCTAGCTCGTCGAGTTATATCTTTGTATTCATTATCCATATGTAAAACAACACCGACCTTTATCGTAGGATGCAATCCCTCTATAAACCAATAACACTTGTCTTTTTTGTGGTCACTAACCCTGGGACGTATTGAATCAATCTCATAAACTCGATCTTGTATTCGTTAACAGTCATATCATTCTGGCTCAGATTCATAAAATCATCTCTGCACTTAGCTATATACTCAGATCTGACATATCGGTCACGGAAAGCCTGTCTGAAATGATCCAAAGTAATCTTACTAGCTGGAGTAACAAGCTCCTCAGCCTCCCACCAATTCTGGGCTTCACCCTACAACAGTAAAACGACATCCCTGAGTTTCCGGTTGGTAGGATAATTCATCTCAACAAATAGTCGCTGAAACTTCTTCAACTAGTACTCTGCATTTGTTGGGTCTGTACTCGTCTTTCCATCAAACATAGTCATCCCGACTTCGAGAAACTCTGTGGATATGGGTCTCCGAACACTCTCAGATGGGCGAAGGTATCTCAATAGCTCTCTCTGAACAGTAACAACATCCGTGCCCACTATCTCACTATCCCTTGAATCACGATGACCACTACTCTGAGCAGGCTGAGCATGTGGGTCTCCTCCACCAGTCTGATGAGCTTGAATCTGTTGAGCTCCTGTCTGGTCCACATGTTGCTCCTCCACATTCGCACCATGGACATCACCCTGGTTTTGTATCGAACTCTCAGGAGGTGGAACATCACTATCTGTAGTCGCGGTACGACCTCGACCTCGGCCACGGCCTCGACCGATCGGTACTCTAGAATTTCTCCGAGGTGGCATAGTAGTATATCTACAAAAGACAAAATCTTAAGATTAGAATCGGCACTTGGAGACCTTATTAAGAGTATGTATAAATACTATTCATAAGAGATCATAAGTTCTTCTGAAATTCCCGTTTTACCTCAAAACATTTGAGAATGCATGCAAAAATTTATTTTCAATTTAAAATTGATTTAAATTACCCAGGCCGAGTGTTAAACCTAGCTCTGATACAACAAAATGTAACCCCCTAAATCCGACCCGGAAGAACTGGGTAAAATATAAGGAGTTAAGCTCAAAGCTTGTCCCTCACGTAAGTAACCTGATTCAAAAACTTTAATTCCAAAATAAATAATAATAATATCGCATAATACATATTAATATAATGTTCCTGAAAATATTAAATATTCGAAATGTACATGTATGATAAAACGTAATAACTTCAAATAAAACATCTAAAATCTGAAATAATATACAATCTGATAAAACATATAATATAAATAGGTCCAAGTAGCATACTGATAATAATAAATAATAAAGCTAGAAAACAAGGTCCTCCAAGTACCGTGGCCTAGACTTGAGTATCTGAAAATAGAAACTAAGAGGGAGTCAGTGAAAACGCTCAGTGTGTCTCTACAATACAAACAGATCTAACAAAATCATCATATCATCAGAGTCAACAGACATTATCAGAATACAATTTTCCATCAAGAATCAATTCAATCACATAAACAGGTATTAATGAATATGCAACACATCATGACATCCACCCAACTACATCACCATCTGAGGAGTAAGTTTCCCCAGAACCACTTTCATCCTCGTCACCATCCGAAGTGGAATCTAGCCCGTAGGGCGAAACCATTGACCCGAAGTAGGCACCAACCCGAAGGATGATGCTACTAAACTTCACCGTATAGAATCCCACCCATAATGAGATGCCACAAAATCCGAGTTCTGAATATGAATGCATTGTTTATCAACAGAAATGCATAATTATATAATCCGATATACAATAATCTGAATCCCATAACATATATAAACATTTCATAACATAAAAAAATGCTGAAATAGTCAAATATAACAGATCAATACAATATTATTATCATACATCATTAGACCACATCATGTATACATTTCATCCAATCAACACATTTACATACAAAGCACCGAAAACAGACATCACAGAAGAGAACACACCTCAAGTAGCTAACACTCAACATCGATGGTGACGTCTCCCACGCTCAACTCTATCTCTAGGTCTGTCAGAGTCAACTCCTATAACAATTAAACATACCATCAAAGATACTACTACTATGCCAAGACACTGATAATATAAATATCGAATATATTATTAATTAAACTCATGAGATGATCCCGATGTCTGAGCAACATGAGGTCGTCCAGGTGGGGGAGGAAGAAGGATCTTAGTAACCGAGTTAATGTCGTGTGCAAATAAGATTAATTTCAATTAATTTCCCAATATTCAAATCTTCAAATACTAAGTATTCTTGAACAAAAGTGGTCAAAATGGTCTTTCGGGTTTGAATTTGGGAAAACGGCCAGCAAAAACGAAATCAGGACGTCGAAAAACATAGAATAGCAATTTTTTGAAAAAGCCAGCGCTCAACGGTCAACGGGTCAATATTGACATTATCGCTGACATCATACGCCATGTCACTGGTGACGTCATCCGATTCAGTTTAAAGGCTTCATGTTCGGTTCTGTTGCGGTTCGGTCTAACTCAGTCCAGCCTTCTAGATCGGTACAAACCCACAATCCACCTTTTACTACCAATTTGAAAATTAGGGTTTACCTTAATCGGATTTCATCGCTGAAAACGCACGTCGGTGACCCTTATGTACCGATTCCGACCAAACATGCAAAAACCCATAACCCAAACTTGTATTAACCCAAAATCCGAGTCAGCTCTTACCCCAAACACCAAAACGGTGAAAAAAAGCACAATCAGCAACGCAAAAACTCAAGAGAACCCAGATGTTTTCGGTGAAGAATGGCGACGAGCTAGCAAACCCAAGAGTGGGTTTCGATTGCGCAGCCACGGGGAGTCGATCGGTGGTGTCGGACCGTCGAGCGGACGATGTTTGACCCTTGGTCGAACTGTAAACGGAGTAACGACGATAGGTTTTTCTTGTCTTCACATGAGAGAGAAAGAGGGAAAGCAGATGAGGTGAGCGGCGCAAAAAGGGTGTCGGAATTGAAAACATGTATTTAAATCATCCAAAAATGGGTAAATTACAAGACAAGCCATCACAATTTTTAGGGTTCATGAAACGACACCAAAACTTTGCTACCTTCATAATTTGATATCTGAAATTCAATTAGGTTTTTAACTTAAAATTCCCAACTATTAGTGTTTTTAATTTAGAGAATTCAATTAATTTAGGTTTTCAAATTAGGAGAAAATTGGGGTGTTACATTCCAAGTATGAGTTCGAACATTTTGGTAAAGTATTAACGAAAGATTCGATTGTTTAACTAAGCATTCTATGGTGTCTTGTTCTCGATCATGTGTTATTATGATTTAACCTTATTGATGAAATATGGATTATGCTAAATGCTTTGCATTGAATCTAGCATGCTATCAAAGTCTGAGAAGTTGATTATTACTCAAGTTACTTCTCTTATATTGTGTTTGGATGGAAACATGCCTAATCTAAAATAGAATTAACATGCTAATGAGTTAATAAGATGATTACAAGTTAAGTCAATATGTCTTAATAGCATGTTGATAACTATTTCATAATTGAGTTAAACAACCTTAAATTTTACTTAAAGCCATGTTTGATTGATAGTTTAAATTTGTTATGTTGTGGTTTGACTAGTTAATCAAACTTTGTGAAAATTTTTATTAACCTACCTCGAAAAATTTTAGGAAGCTTTAGTTTTTGGTCACATGTTTTGTGGAATTGTTTGTGGTGACAACTTCAGTTCTGATTTTCTTCTAAACTGGGTTGTGGGTGTTACAAATCACACACCAAGGCGAGATAAGCAACACATGGTGAGAACCTACTATTTCGAATTTGTTGACAACAACAATTGTTTTCTATCCAATTCAAAAGGGTGGAAACAACTTGTCTTTGATACAAGTATCTACAACATAACTTCTTCATCTTATGATGCTCCTTTCTCTCCCATTACCGATTCAGATTCAAGGACGAATCCTATTGAGGAAAGAGGGAATGATACATGTCTAAAGAGGCCGAATTGCAAGTCCAGAAATTTAGTCAACTTACATCGACTTTTTGTTTGGAATCCGAGCATATTTTGACCACGAAATCTTCTTTCAACTTGTGAGTAATTTTCTTAGCTTTCTAACGCACTTTGAAACACATCAGTCCGACATCGAGAGCTCATGATACGACTATTTTAGTGAAGATAGTGCAGTCAAAAAATTTTATACCGGTCTAATAAGGGATTTTCAAATAATTACGAATTTTTAATATTTTTAATTATTATTTATAATTTAATTTAGCTTGGGAGTTTTCATTATGTATTTTAGAAGATTTCGAATTATATTTATCATTTAAATAATTTTATTAAGAGATTTAAATGAATTAAGATTTATTTTATTTTTTTAGTTTTATAGTTTAGTTCAAATACAATTCTTTGTATTTTCCCTTTGTTTTAGGATTTTACTAGCCTATAAATAGGCTCATCTCTTTTGTAAAGAATACATTTCTGTTTTGGTCCATATATTGAGAATTCTCAGAGTTATTTGTTGCAACGTTTGTTCATCATGTATTTTTTTCTTTAGAAATTTTTTCAACAAGATTTCTTGAAGATCTTTGAAGATCATCTTCACACTCTTTCTTACCGAATGTGTTTTCTCCGAACTCCTCTCCTCTTCGTGAATTTTTGGCATAAGATTAGCCGAATGTAAAGAGAAGCAAGTGGGTAGACATCTTTATGAATCGTCGCGACGAATATATCAAATGGAGGGCTCCATGGATGGGTCATGCTAAAGTAAGCTACATATGCAGAGATTATAACTTCTTGTTGTTGTTGGGATTATTGGGAGCAATTGGTTGTGCTCCCTTGCTAGTTTCATGTCAGTATGGATCACGACAGTTCATTCCTTTCACCACCGAGCTTGGCACATCAGAGTTCGAGTTTCAAGGAGAATTCAGACGGAAGGTACAAGAAATTAGTGACTCATGGAAGGATTGTTACTATATGAAGTTGGAGTCTGACAAGCATTGCTTGTATACTCATGGTTATGATATTTTGAGGCATACGAGAATGAATGACAAGATCATGTTACCTACCCATGGGCCTTTCAAATCTTTAGAAGAACATTTGAAGGTGATTCCTTTTGAGGCCAACATTCTAAGAGAAGAGCTAAGACGAGCTAAGTTGGAAATCGAAGCTCTTAAAGAATAGAATCAGCAAGATAAGTTTGAAGCTAGCCTTGATGTAGAAAAGTACAAGGAAGAAGCCAACTGAGTGACAAAGATGTACATGGATTTAAAGGAAAATATGAGATTCAGAGGGTTGACTTCCTCAAGTTTCAAGCTACCGTTCGATATGCTGACCTCAAAAAAGCCCAGAACAATGGAGGCAGGATATAGAGCAAGCTGGAGGGAACTAGAAGAAACATGGTAAGAAAGAAATTGAGAAGTTCCAATGAGCCCTGGTCGAAGAAAGAAAGAAAGGAAAACAAGCGGTGGAGAATGAGAAGGGAAAACGCCTTCGAGAGAAAGAGAAGGAAAATTTTTCTACATGGAAGAGAAAGGCTCATGACATTAAGATGCATTTTCTAGAGTTACAGTCAGCCTATGACGAAGCCTGTAAGAAGTTGAAGTAAAGTCGGACCTTTATCACTGAGTAAGAGGTCAAAATAGAGAAGTTGAACCAAACAATCCACAAGATGCAAGATGACCATACCTATGAGGAGCTCCAAGCTCGTATTCCAAACAGAGAAGCTAATAATTACGAGGTATCCGACCTCAAATAAATTGCTGACAAGGTTAAGACTGAGAAGAAGTGGGAAGACATGTATGAGAAGTTAGAAGGCATGATCAAATCCTAGCAGGATGGAGTTGCTCATGGTGGAATGGATGCCAAGGATCCGAGCTTGGTAACTGACTTGGTTGCGCATCCAAAATTTAAGGTCCAGAGTTTGAGAAATACAATGGAACTACATGCACATCAGCATATTTAACCATGTACTGTAGAAAGATGTCAATGTACCTTGACAATGAGAAGCTGTTCATTCATTGCTTCCAAGATAGTTTAGTTGGATCAGCTGCGCGCTGGTATTCACAATTGAGTCAGGTAAATATCAAATCATGGAAAGATTTGTCCAGAGCCTTCAGTGAACAATACAAATATATTTCAAACATGGTTCTAACCTGTTTGGTCTCTTCAAGGGATGGAGTAAAAGCATTATGATAGTTTCTGATAGTACGCACAAATATGGAGGGACATAACAACACAAGTACAATCGTCGCTGCTAGAAAATGAAATTACTCAAAGTTCGTGGAAATTCTAATGGGTCCTTTCTACGATCGCATGCTCAATCATGCCACGAAAAGCTTTGTAGGCATGTTAATGAATGGAGAACTGATCCTAGCAGCTATGAAAAGTGGAAAGTTTTATAGTGGAGAAACAAAGATGACATATTAGAAGAGAGATAATGAAGTCAACGCTACATATGTCTACAACCCTAGCTATTCACCGTGTGTAGTGTTCAACAAGCCCAACACTTCAGTTGCAGCCCCAAAAGTTGAAAACACCCGAAAAGGAGAGCGAAGATATCAAGGGAGCCCAAGACCTTATTTTCCTCCCACTCCAATGACGTATGTGGACCTATTTGCTGAGTTGGTAAAATCACAAATGGTGCTGCCAAGACATGTTCCTCCGTTCTCACCTATGTACCCGCCATGGTACGATGGGAAGGCTCAATGTGAATACCATGCAGGAGTAAAGGGGCATAGTGTAAAGTGTCCACAAGTTCTACATTTCATGCACATTACATCTCATATTATTGTTGTTTTTGAGCTCATCTTAGGCATAATTAGGATCATGCATTGCATTTTATAGTATTTTTGGTTTTAGGATCATAACAAGGAGATGTAGTGATACAGTTCCAGCAAAAGACAGTAGCTGCCGAGTAGCTGCCATTTGTTGCTGCCGCCGACCTTGCTGCCCACGGCATCAAACTATGGAGTTGGAGAACCGAAGTGCGATTTATAGAGCTAAAAACCCTGATTCTAGCAGTGCCATTTACTTGATTTTCTAACGTCTGTAGCAGCGGGCAGAGCCACGAAAGTGAAATCAGAAGATTTCTTACGGGCTAAGGCAAACGTGATAAAGTCCACATTCAACTCAAAGAAGTCAGAGTTTAAAGTCACATTAAATGTTGAAAGCTACTTTTGAGGACTCCTACTTCTAGAAGGACTAAACCTAGTTACTTGTCTATAAATACTCAATCTACTCCTAGTTCAAATCATTTTAGGTTTTATATAGACAGAGCTTAGGTGTTCTTTGCCGCTGCCATGTTGTAATTCTCCCTTGGGTTTAGGGTTATGTTGTAAATTAGTTGTGAAAACGGTTGTTTAGGTTTTAAGTTGTTTTCAATAAAACATTCCAAGTGTACATAATTCATGTTCTTCACTTCTTCAATTAGTTCTAAAAGTATAGTTGAAGAAATCCATTTGTCGGGCACGAGAATGTCAAACTCACGAATGAATTAAGTACGATCTCATCATGTCGAGTTGTTGACTAATTCAGCTTACACATAAGTTCGATTTTCAGCGGCTAAAAGAAGCAACCAAATGTCGACTACCTATGTTAGGTTTACGCTGAGATTGCTAGGTATTGCCTACATCACGTGGTGACAGAATCCTTGCCTAGACATAGGGAGGATCACATTATAATTGCTATGCCGAACTTGAAGTATCTGCTAGATTTTCCGCCAGGACTTCTCTCAATTCCACCTGGCGAGACAACAAAAGTTGCAAGAGTAGAGATCCGTTGCGGCAGCAAAAGGGTCGCAGCCTTAATCTGCCAGTACCCATCGAGGCAACATATCATGGCAGCGCAAAACAACTTGGCCTTTTCAACGCAGTTTCACACTAAACAACAACATAACCCTGCCCTCTCTATCAACCTGATCACTTCTTATATTACTTGTGTCTTATTTTACTTTTTCATCTCAAACAATCATCTTACTTGTGCAATTTACTTTTCCTTGTGCAGGAACTAAAAATCGAACCAAGCTGTCCAATCCTTATGGAGACGATATCTTAAATACTATAACTTGACAAAAGTGTACACTTGCGCTCATTAATAGAGTACACCCAAACACTCTACAAGTTTTTGGCACCGTTGCCGTGTATTGGTAACAACGAATTTTGTTTTTAATTTCTGCACTTTTCCCTTAATTTTTATTTTATTTTATTTTTAATCGAAAAAAAAGAATTTTACAGCCTTTGCTAGTGTATGACCAGGGCAAACCCAAAAGGAGAACTCGTCTTTTACGACTATATCGAGCGTAAGGCAAGAGAACTTAAGAAGGAGATCAGGGCAGTCCTAACGAAAAACAAAGAAGAAAAGGGAAAAGAAAAGGCAAACGTGGTAAACGATAACCTTACCGACATTGCCGAGAAAAGGCAAGGATGGGCAACAAGATTTGCCACCCAGAGGTCCGCAAGATCCACCACGGCAGTACCCACCTATTCTTCCTAGGCAGCCTCAACCCGATTGAACATGACTTTAGAGGGTTTGATCCGACAGTGACGTAACCTGATATTGAGGCGAACCACTTCGAGCAGAAGCCGGTCATATTTAACATGATCAATACATTAGGGCACTTTGGAGGGACTGCCACAGTAGACGCTCGACAACACTTGAGAGGATTCCTAGACATCTGCAGAGTATTTAAAATACACGGGGTTCATCAAGATGTCTTGAGGCTGAGGTTATTTCCCTATTCACTGATGGATAGAACAAAACAGGGTTGAACAATCAACCAACATGATCATTCAACACATGGACGGAAATGTGCAAGGATTTCCTGGACCGATTCAGCCCGTCCAACGTCATTGACAGACTGCACAATGAGATAACAGCCTTCAGGCAAGGGGATGCTGAGCCGATGTACGAAGCATGGGAGCGGTAGGAACAGATGCTGAATAATTGCCCTCTGAATGGTCTTCCGGCTTGGACTCATGTATCAATATTCTACAACGGGGTGAACTACCCAACGAGGATGATGATTGATGCCTCAGCCAATGGGATCATCCTTGACAGACCACCAGAGGAAGCAATGAGGCTTTTGAATCAAGCCGCCAAAAATGATTACAAATATCAACCAGCTCACCGAGGCGGCATTAGGCGGCCAACCACTGTGAATGAAGTAACAACCCCAGAATCTGTCAAGCCCGCCTTGACACGTTGACGGAGCTGATCATTTGCATCGTGAAACCTGCTAGGAAGGCCCATGAGGTAAAGGTTGTGGAACCATTCTATGATGAGTGTGGTGGAAACCATGATTCCTCTGACTGCACCGCATCTGCCAATTATATGAGAGGATATGAGAGGAATAACATACCTTCCCAGAACACCTACAACCCTGGATGGAAGAACCATCCTAACTTCTCCTGGAGCAACCCAAAGACTGCTTCAAACCCACCAAAGCAACAGGGAGAGTATCAACATAATCTGTCATGACAACCGCCTCCACAACAAAAGAATACAAACACATCTTCCTTAGAATCTACCCTGCATACTCTCATATCCCGTACTAATGATTTTATTTCTAATACAAATAAATTTATTGATAAAACTGAATCCTTCAAGTACAAGACGAAAAGAAGGATGGATAGCCAAGAGGCAAGGATAAAAAATCTGGAGACTCAGTTTGACAAGTTTGCTCAGGTTATCAGTACTAGGCCAATGGGTGGATTACCTAGTGACACTAAATCAACGAAAGAAAATCCCATGAATAGTGCAAAGCAGTAACAACCAGAAGCTGGATAATAGTACAGAACCCAGTTATGCCTGCTGCAAGAGAAACAACACTTGTCAAACCAGTTCAACCCGTCAGACAACCTACCCTGGAAGCACCAAACGAATTCTGAATATGAATGCATTGTTTATCAACAGAAATGCATAATTATATAATCCGATATACAATAATCTGAATCCCATAACATATATAAACATTTCATAACATAAAAAAATGCCGAAATACTCAAATATAACAGATCAATACAATATTATTATCATACATCATCAGACCACATCATGTATACATTTCATCCAATCAACACATTTACATACAGAGCACTGAAAACAGACAGCACAGAAGAGAACACACCTTAAGTAGCTAACACTCAACATCGACGGTTACGTCTCCCACGCTCAACTCTATCTCTAGGTCGGTCAGAGTCAACTCCTATAACAATTAAACATACCATCAAAGATACTACTACTATGCCAAGACACTGATAATATAAATATCGAATATATTATTAATTAAACTCATGAGATGATCCCGATGTCTGAGCAACATGAGGTCGTCCAGGTGGGGGAGGAAGAAGGATCTTAGTAACCGAGTTAATGTCGTGTGCAAATAAGATTAATTTCAATTAATTTCCCATTATTCAAATCTTCAAATACTAAGTATTCTTGAACAAAAGTGGTCAAAATGGTCTTTCGGGTTTGAATTTGGGAAAACGGCCAGCAAAAACAAAATCAGGACGTCGAAAAACATAGAATAGCAATTTTCTGAAAAAGCCAGCGCTCAACGGTCAACAGGTCAATGTTGACATTATCGCTGACATCATACGCCATGTCACTGGTGACGTCATCCGATTCAGTTTAAAGGCTTCCTGTTCGGTTCTGTTGCGGTTCGGTCTAACTCAGTCCAGCCTTCTAGATCGGTACAAACCCAAAATCCACCTTTTACTACCAATTTGAAAATTAGGGTTTACCCTAATCGGATTTCATCGCAGGAAACGCACGTCGGTGACCCTTATGTACCGATTCCGACCAAACATGCAAAAACCCATAACCCAAACTTGTATTAACCCAAAATCCGAGTCAGCTCTTACCCCAAACACCAAAACCGTGAAAAAAACACAATCAGCAACGCAAAAACTCAAGAGAAGCCAGCTGTTTCCGGTGAAGAACAACGACGAGCTAGCAAACCCAAGAGTGGGTTTCGATTGCGCAGCCACGGGGAGTCGATCGGTGGTGTCGGACCGTCGAGCGGACGATGTTTGACCCTTGGCCGAACTGTAAACGGAGTAACGACGGTAGGTTTTTCTTGTCTTCACACGAGAGAGAAAGAGGGAAAGCAGATGAGGTGAGCGGCGTAAAAAGGGTGTCGGAATTGAAAACATGTATTTAAATCATCCAAAAATGGGTAAATTACAAGACAAGCCATCACAATTTTTAGGGTTCATGAAACGACACCAAAACTTTGCTACCTTCATAATTTGATCTCTGAAATTCAATTAGGTTTTTAACTTAAAATTCCCAACTATTAGTGTTTTTAATTTAGAGAATTCAATTAATTTAGGTTTTCAAATTAGGAGAAAATTGGGGTGTTACATTCCAAGTATGAGTTCGAACATTTAGGTAAAGTTTTAACGAAAGATTCGATTGTTTAACTAAGCATTCTATGGTGTCTTGTTCTCGATCATGTGCTATTATGATTTAACCTTATTGATGAAATATGGATTATGCTAAATGCTTTGCATTGAATCTAGCATGCTATCAAAGTCTGAGAAGTTGATTATTGCTCAAGTTACTTCTCTTATATTGTGTTTGGATGGAAACATGCCTAATCTAAAATAGAATTAACATGCTAATGAGTTAATAAGATGATTACAAGTTAAGTCAATATGTCTTAATAGCATGTTGATAACTATTTCATAATTGAGTTAAACAACCTTAAATTTTACTTAAAGCCATATTTGATTGATAGTTTAAATTTGTTATGTTGTGGTTTGACTAGTTAATCAAACTTTGTGAAAATTTTTATTAACCTACCTCGAAAAATTTTAGGAAGCTTTAGTTTTTGGTCACATGTTTTGTGGAATTGTTTGTGGTGACAACTTCAGTTCTGATTTTCTTCTAAACTGGGTTGTGGGTGTTACAAATCACACACCAAGGCGAGATAAGCAACACATGGTGAGAACCTACTATTTCGAATTTGTTGACAACAACAATTGTTTTCTATCCAATTCTAAAGGGTGGAAACAACTTGTCTTTGATACAAGTATCTACAACATAACTTCTTCATCTTATGATGCTCCTTTCTCTCCCATTACCGATTCAGATTCAAGGACGAATCCTATTGAGGAAAGAGGGAATGATACATGTCTAAAGAGGCCGAATTGCAAGTCTAGAAATTTAGTCAACTTACGTCGACTTTTTGTTTGGAATCCGAGCATATTTTGACCACGAAATCTTCTTTCAACTTGTGAGTAATTTTCTTAGCTTTCTAACGCACTTTGAAACACATCAGTTCGACATCGAGAGCTCATGATACGACTATTTTAGTGAAGATAGTGCAGTCAAAAAATTTTATACCGGTCTAATAAGGGATTTTCAAATAATTACGAATTTTTAATATTTTATTGATTATTTATAATTTAATTTAGCTTGGGAGTTTTCATTATGTATTTTAGAAGACTTCGAATTATATTTATCATTTAATTAATTTTATTAAGATATTTAAATGAATTAAGATTTATTTTATTTTTTTAGTTTTATAGTTTAGTTCAAATACAATTCTTTGTATTTTCCCTTTGTTTTAGGATTTTACTAGCCTATAAATAGGCTCATCTCTTTTGTAAAGAATACATTTCTGTTTTGGTCCATATATTGAGAACTCTCAGAGTTATTTGTTGCAAGGTTTGTTCATCATGTATTTTTTTCTTTAGAAATTTTTTCAACAAGATTTCTTGAAGATCTTTGAAGATCATCTTCACACTCTTTCTTACCGAATGTGTTTTCTCCGAACTCCTCCCCTCTTCGTGAATTTTTGGCATAAGATTAGCCGAATGTCAAGAGAAGCAAGTGGGTAGACATCTTTAGGAATCGTCGCGACGAATATATCAAATGGAGGGCTCCATGGATGGGTCATGCTAAAGTAAGCTACATATGCAGAGATTATAACTTCTTGTTGTTGTTGGGATTATGGGGAGCAATTGGTTGTGCTCCCTTGCTAGTTTCATGTCAGTATGGATCACGACAGTTCATTCCTTTCACCACCGAGCTTGGCACATCAGAGTTCGAGTTTCAAGGAGAATTCAGACGGAAGGTACAAGAAATTAGTGACTCATGGAAGGATTGTTACTATATGAAGTTGGAGTCTGACAAGCATTGCTTGTATACTCATGGTTAGGATATTTTGAGGCATACGAGAATGAATGACAAGATCATGTTACCTACCCATGGGCCTTTCAAATCTTTAGAAGAACATTTGAAGGTGATTCCTTTTGAGTCCAACATTCTAAGAGAAGAGCTAAGACGAGCTAAGTTGGAAATCGAAGCTCTTAAAGAATAGAATCAGCAAGATAAGTTTGAAGCTAGCCTTGATGTAGAAAAGTACAAGGAAGAAGCCAACTAAGTGACAAAGATGTACGTGGATTTAAAGGAAAATATGAGATTCAGAGGGTTGACTTCCTCAAGTTTCAAGCTACCGTTCGATATGCTGACCTCAAAAAAGCCCAGAACAATGGAGGCAGGATATAGAGCAAGCTAGAGGGAAATAGAAGAAACATGGTAAGAAAGAAATTGAGAAGTTCCAATGAGCCTTGGTCGAAGAAAGAAAGAAAGGAAAACAAGCGGTGGAGAATGAGAAGGGAAAACACCTTCGAGAGAAAGAGAAGGAAAATTTTTCTGCATGGAAGAAAAAGGCTCATGACATTAAGATGCATTTTCTAGAGTTACAGTCAGCCTATGACGAAGCCTGTAAGAAGTTGAAGCATAGTCGGACCTTTATCACTGAGTAAGAGGTCAAAATAGAGAAGTTGAACCAAACAATCCACAAGATGCAAGATGACCATACCTATGAGGAGCTCCAAGCTCGTATTCCAAACAGAGAAGCTAATAATTACGAGGTATCCGACCTCAAATAAATTGCTGACAAGGTTAAGACTGAGAAGAAGTGGGAAGACATGTATGAGAAGTTAGAAGGCATGATCAAATCCTAGCAGGATGGAGTTGCTCATGGTGGAATGGATGCCAAGGATCCGAGCTTGGTAACTAACTTGGTTGCGCATCCAAAATTTAAGGTCCAGAGTTTGAGAAATACAATGGAACTACATGCACATCAGCATATTTAACCATGTATTGTAGAAAGATGTCAATGTACCTTGACAATGAGAAGCTGCTCATTCATTGCTTCCAAGATAGTTTAGTTGGATCAGTTGCGCGCTGGTATTCACAATTGAGTCAGGTAAATATCAAATCATGGAAAGATTTGTCCAGAGCCTTCAGTGAACAATACAAATATATTTCAAACATGGTTCTAACCTATTTGGTCTCTTCAAGGGATGGAGCAAAACCATTATGATAGTTTCTGATAGTACACACAAATATGGAGGGACATAACAACACAAGTACAACCGTCGCTACTAGAAAATGAAATTACTCAAAGTTCGTGGAAATTCTAAAGGGTCCTTTCTACGATCCCATGCTCAATCATGCCACGAAAAGCTTTGTAGGCATGCTAATGAATGGAGAACTGATCCTAGCAGCTATGAAGAGTGGAAAGTTTTATAGTGGAGAAACAAAGATGACATATTAGAAGAGAGATAATGAAGTCAACGCTACATATGTCTACAACCCTAGCTATTCACCGTGTGTAGTGTTCAACAAGCCCAACACTTCAGTTGCAGCCCCGAAAGTTGAAAACACCCGAAAATGAGAGCGAAGATATCAAGGGAGCCCAAGACCTTATTTTCCTCCCACTCCAATGACGTATGTGGACCTATTTGCTGAGCTGGTAAAATCACAAATGGTGCTGCCAAGACATGTTCCTCCGTTCTCACCTATGTACCCGCCATGGTACGATGGGAAGGCTCAATGTGAATACCATGCATGAGTAAAGGGGGGCATAGTGTAAAGTGTCCACAAGTTCTACATTTCATGCACATTACATCTCATATTATTGCTGTTTTTGAGCTCATCTTAGGCATAATTAGGATCATGCATTGCATTTTATAGTATTTTTTGGTTTTAGGATCATAACAAGGAGATGTAGTGATGCAGTTCCAGCGAAAGACAGTAGCTGCCGAGTAGCTTCCATTTGTTGCCGCCGCCGACCTTGCTGCCCACGACATCAAACTATGGAGTTGGAGAACCGAAGTGCGATTTATAGAGCTAAAAACCCTGATTCTAGCAGTGCCATTTACTTGATTTTCTAACGTCTGTAGCAGCGGGCAGAGCCACGAAAGTGAAATCCGAAGTTTGCTTACGGGCTAAGGCAAACGTGATAAAGTCCACATTCAACTCAAAGAAGTCAGAGTTTAAAGTCACATTAAATGTGGAAAGCTACTTTTGAGGACTCCTACTTCAAGAAGGACTAAACCTAGTTACTTGTCTATAAATACTCAATCTACTCCTAGTTCAAATCATTTTAGGTTTTATATAGACAGAGCTTAGGTGTTCTTTGCCGCTGCCATGTTGTAATTCTCCCTTGGGTTTGGGGTTATGTTGTAAATTAGTTGTGAAAACTGTTGTTTAGGTTTTAAGTTGTTTTCAATAAAACATTCCAAGTGTACATAATTCATGTTCTTCACTTCTTCAATTAGTTCCAAAAGTCCAGTTGAAGAAATCCATTTGTCGGGCACGAGAATGTCAAACTCACGAATGAATTAAGTACGATCTCATCATGTCGAGTTGTTGACTAATTCAGCTTACACATAAGTTCGAGTTTCAGCGGCTAAAAGAAGCAACCAAATGTCGACTGCCTATGTTAGGTTTACGTTGAGATTGCTAGGTATTGCCTACATCACGTGGTGACAGAATCCTTGCCTAGACATAGGGAGGATCACATTATAATTGCTATGCCGAACTTGAATTATCTGCTAGATTTTCCGCCAGGACTTCTCTCAATTCCACCTGGGGAGACAACAAAAGTTGCAAGAGTAGAGATCCGTTGCGGCAGCAAAAGGGTCGCAGCCTTAATCTGCCAGTACCCATCGAAGCAACATATCATGGCAGCGCAAAACAACTTGGCCTTTTCAACGCAGTTTCACACTAAACAACAACATAACCCTGCCCTCTCTATCAACCTGATCACTTCTTATATTACTTGTGTCTTATTTTACTTTTTCATCTCAAACAATCATCTTACTTGTGCAATTTACTTTTCCTTGTACAGGAACTACAAATCGAACCAAGCTGTCCAATCCTTATGGAGACGATATCTTAAATACTATAACTTGACAAAAGTGTACACTTGCGCTCATTAATAGAGTACACCCAAACACTCTACAAGTTTTTGGCACCGTTGCCGTGAATTGGTAACAACGATTTTTTTTTTAATTTCTGCACTTTGCCCTTAATTTTTATTTTATTTTATTTTTAATCGAAAAAAAAGAATTTTACAACTGCCTTTGCTAGTGTATGACCAGGGCATACCCAAAAGGAGAACTCGTCTTTTACGACTATATCGAGCGTAAGGCAAGAGAACATAAGAAGGAGATCAGGGCAGTCCTAACGAAAAACAAAGAAGAAAAGGGAAAAGAAAAGGCAAACGTGGTAAACGATAACCCTACCGACATTGCCGAGAAAAGGCAAGGATGGGCAACAAGATTTGCCACCCAGAGGTCCGCAAGATCCACCACGGCAGGACCCACCTATTCTTCCTAGGCAGCCTCAACCTGATCGAACATGACTTTAGAGGGTTTGATCCGACAGTGACGTAACCTGATATTGAGGCGAACCACTTTGAGCAGAAGCCGGTCATATTTAACATGATCAATACATTATGGCACTTTGGAGGGACTGCCACAGTAGACGCTCGACAACACTTGAGAGGATTCCTAGACATCTGCAGAGTATTTAAAATACACGGGGTTCATCAAGATGTCTTGAGGCTGAGGTTATTTCCCTATTCACTGATGGATAGAACAAAACAGGGTTGAACAATCAACCAACATGATCATTCAACACATGGACGGAAATGTGCAAGGATTTCCTGGACCGATTCAGCCCGTCCAACGTCATTGACAGACTGCACAATGAGATAACAGCCTTCAGGCAAGGGGATGCTGAGCCGATGTACGAAGCATGGGAGCGGTAGGAACAGATGCTGAATAATTGCCCTCTGAATGGTCTTCCGGCTTGGACTCATGTATCAATATTCTACAACGGGGTGAACTACCCAACGAGGATGATGATTGATGCCTCAGCCAATGGGATCATCCTTGACAGACCACCAGAGGAAGCAATGAGGCTTCTGAATCAGGCCACCAAAAATGATTACAAATATCAACCAGCTCACCGAGGCGGCATTAGGCGGCCAACCACTGTGAATGAAGTAACAACCCCAGAATCTGTCAAGCCCGCCTTGACACGTTGACGGAGCTGATCATTTGCATCGTGAAACCTGCTAGGAAGGTCCATGAGGTAAAGGTTGTGGAACCATTCTATGATGAGTGTGGTGGAAACCATGATTCCTCTGACTGCACCGCATCTGCTAATTATATGAGAGGATATGAGAGGAATAACATACCTTCCCAGAACAACTACAACCCTGGATGGAAGAACCATCCTAACTTCTCCTGGAGCAACCCAAAGACTGCTTCAAACCCACCAAAGCAACAGGGAGTGTATCAACAGAATCTGTCATGACAACCGCCTCCACAACAAAAGAATACAAACACATCTTCCTTAGAATCTACCTTGCATACTCTCATATCCCGTACTAATGATTTTATTTCTAATACAAATAAATTTATTGATAAAACTGAATCCTTCAAGTACAAGACGAAAAGAAGGATGGATAGCCAAGAGGCAAGGATAAAAAATCTGGAGACTCAGTTTGACAAGTTTGCTCAGGTTATCAGTACTAGGCCAATGGGTGGATTACCTAGTGACACTAAATCAACGAAAGAAAATCCCATGAATAGTGCAAAGTAGTAACAACCAGAAGCTGGATAATAGTACAGAACCCAGCTATGCCTGCTGCAAGAGAAACAGCACTTGTCAAACCAGTTCAACCCGTCAGACAACCTACCCTGGAAGCACCAAACGAATTAAACAAAGAACGAGAACATGAACTGGTGGATGACACCAAGAATGAACGACCAAATTCTAAACTTGTTACCTCCTCCCATGTAACCCCCTCGTCCCGGTCTGGCCGGATGACCGGTCCGAGTGGGCCACATGGGGAAAACCGAGTGAAACTCGTTAAGGTTCCCTTCGGTTAGCAACCCTATATTTTTTTTCTTTCATTTTAATCTTGACTAGAGGCGTATTAAATCCTAAGTGACGACGACAGCGGATAACAATCAAGCAAATCACATTCGAACCACGGCCATACATAAACAGTCCATTTTAAGCAACAGGGCAGGCCGTATTAATACACCAATCAAGGGTATCGATATTCCTTGACTTGGTCAACTTAATCAGTCAACTCGAAGAAGACCGTATCGATACAATCCTTGAGCGTATCGAAACGCCCTCTCTAGTCAACATCTCGTGGTCAACGAGAAAAACCCGTACTGATACTCCCCAACACCATATCGATACTCCAAACACTCCCCAATTTCTTAGAATTCCAGTGACCAAAAAACCGTATCGATACACCCCCGCGTATCGATACGCCCAACCAAAACTGAGCTCTACAGGCAAGACCGTATCAATACGACCCTTAGGCGTACCGATACGCCCTGTACTGCAACTCCATAGTTTCCAACATAACGACCCTAAACACGACTCTAAATGCATTCTTAGACACTCCTAAGTACATACACACATTCAAGCAATCATACATAAGCCATAGGTAACAATCAAACATGAGACAAGTCATTCAGACATGGCATTCATACAAAGACCATATTTTAGCATAAAAGGGCATTCATGAAGGCTCAAAGGGCCTTAAAGGCACAAGTTATCATAAGAGGTTTGCTCTCGCACACGAGGCAACCTAAACATCTAAAGCATGTCACCACACACCAACATTCATCATAGTATCTCATGCTTTACAAACCATAATCAAACCAAAACATCCACATTTAATGAGTCATACAAAGCTCATACAAAAACCCTTGCCACATTGCTAATAATACAAAATTACCACCGTACTTGAGCCACAAACTTGGAAAGCCCTTCTTGCCTTGCCTCGAGCTAACTCCACGCTAATGGTCTGCATTGTTGAACATTGAGAGCGTAAGCTATAAGCTTAGTGAGGGTGCTTTAAAACGAAAAACATCGACAATGCATGGTTCAAGCATGTAAATTCCTAATCTCACATCCTACCTACAATGGCATATAATCAAGTAGACCTAGCTAGTCTTTCAAATGGAATAATATGGTTTCTCATAATCTACCAACTTCAATCATCAATATCAACATCATGTAACAACACCATATACCACAATCATATACCACAACACATGAACAAGTTTAATTGGCCAATATTAATTACCCGGATGTGCGGATTTAAATCTTAACAACACTTTACCTCGGTGGGATTACACTCATCACCGGACCTTGCATGTGCGGGATTCCACTCATCGCCACATGCCCTACGGATGGGATTCCACTCATCATCCCGTAGAAATATATAAAAAGCTTCCGGTGGAATATTACATCACTGTACTCCTCCTTGATGACTTAACGCCATCAAGGCCACGTACATTTTGACTCAATTTGTGTGCACACTAATCCTAATGATCGATCATTTACAACCGGTAATTTATTTAGTGCCAATTTTCATAAGCACATCACATATCATCAACCACATCTCATGCTCATCACATATATACAATTCATGATATACATGCACCAATTAACCAAATACACAAGAGCATATATAGGTAAGCACAATAGCATTTAATGGAGAACAATGGCTAAATTAACAACTTGAATTAAATTGAAATGGCCTACCAAGCACACTTCACACACACACACTACACATAATCGAACCAAACTTTAAAACAAGTTGAAACCACTCACCGCCCTTCCTTATCGATCGAAACAATCTTCCTACGAACCCGGATTCCCAATGCTCTTTCAATGACTCCTCTTGCTTCTAGCCAACCAAAAACACAACCAACAACCACAATCAATGCTAACATTCAATCAACACATAACCTTTGAGTTGAAATCAACTTCACCCAAATTTTCCAACCAATTTAATCCCCAAATATCTCAATTTGGTACTCCTTCAAACCATAGCTGAAATACCCATTTTCAATCACCCAAATGACCCCCAAAAGGTCCCAAATCACCCTCCTAACATACCTAAACCATCAGCCCTTTGTTTTCAGCCTAAAACCCACCAAAAAGTCAAATTTTGACCTCCTAAAAATGGCTCCAAGAACCCACTTCGGGTTTTCATCAAAACCCAACCAAATTAACATATAATGAGCATTTTAACATGAATAGACAAAACCCCAACTCAATTTTGTAAAACAAGATGAAAAACCCCTTAAAAACCCAAACTTTAAACCAAACCCTAATTTTCAAAATCTCATATCTTTGAAATCTAAAACCATATGTAGATAGAGAATAAAGAGGAGAGTGAGAATATTATTTTACCTTTCAAAAACACCTTGAAATGAAGTTGTAATCCAATGGAATAGTAACTAGTGTTTTGGGAGAGTTTGAAAATGGTTTGGGGCACTCCAACGTTAGAAAGGGTTTAAGGGGAGAAGATGACAACTCTTGTTTTAAAGTTGTCTTGCTTTTTAAGACTTTTGGGTCAAATCACATCATAGGTCACTCCCCTTTTTACTAAAGCTCAATTAGGTCCAATTTGAGGTTGAATTTATTTTAATTTTATTTTACCGACTCGAACCGCAAACCCACTAACTCCTAACTCCAAGACACGGGCGTTACATCCAAGGATAGGTTACCCATCAAAGCAAAAACTGTCGACCCTACACCTCCCCCACAATTTCCATAAAGACTGAAGAAACAAAAACAGGAGATGCAATATAGGAAATTCTTAGACGTTCTAAAGCAAGTCAAAATCAATCTTCCACTAATATAGTTGATTGAACAAATGCCCAGCTATTCCAAGTTCTTAAAAGATATTGTATCCAATAGAACAAGGATCGGGGAATTTCAAACAATGGCAATGACGGAAGGATGTATGGCCATGCTGCACAATAAGGCGCCTTCCAAACAGAAAGATTCGAGCAACTTCATAATTCCCTGCAAAATAGGCAGCAACCACTCCATACGAGCACCATGTGACTTAAGGGCGAGCATCAACTTAATGTCCAAATCTGGTATCCATAAACTAGTAATAGGAGACGCCCGCCCAACAAGAATACTGCTCTAGCTTGCTGATAGAACATATGTACAATCGGAAGGAAAAATTAAGGACATCCTGGTAAAGGTGGACAAATTTATTTTCCCTACCGATTTTCTAGTACTAGACTATGAAGTAGATGAAAAGGCACCAATAATCCTGGGGCGACCATTCCTTGCTATGGGCAGAACACTCATTGATGTGGAAAAAGGTGATCTCAGGATGAGAGTAGACGATCAACAAGTAAAATTGTATGTCTTCCAATCCATGAGGCAAGCTGATGATCCGGAAGAATGCCAGCTAATGGAAGCCATCCCACAGTTCAACTTTGTAGACAACAGACCCTGCCTACAGCAATACTGCCAGGGCAGTAACCTCGGCAACCATTTAGAAACCTGCTCGGAAGATGAACAACGCAACAAATTGATAGAGCAGGAATTGGAGGAACAAAAAGGGGCATAATGGATAGCGAACAGGCCAGGTAATTAATTTGAACCATTAAATTCCACAGAGATGGGGGGGCAAAATGTTCAAACCATCCACCGAACAACCTCCCATTTTTGAGTTAAAAGCCTTACCTGCAAAATTAAAGTATGTTTTCCTGGGACCTAATGATAAACTGCCAGTAATAATTTCTTCCAAGTTGCAACCTATACATGAACAACAACTGACATCACTATTGCGGAGGCATCAGAAGGCAATAGGCTAGACCATTGCATATATTAAGGGAATAAGCCCAGCCATCTGCATGCACAAAATCTAGCTCGAGAAGGACCAAAAGCTTACTGTAGATGCCCATAGAAGATTAAATGAGGCCATGAGAGAAGTTTCCAAAAAGGAAATCATCAAGTGGTTAGATGCTGACATCATACATCCTATCTTGGATAGCGAATGGGTAAGTCCGGTACAATGTGTGCCAAAGGAAAGTGGTATAAATGTGGTAAGCAATGACAATAATGAATTGATACAAACCAGAACAGTAACTGGTTAGCGAATATGCATGGATTACCACAAGTTAAATAAAGAAACAAAAAAAGATCACTTTCCTTTACCTTTTATTGATCAAATGCTTGATTGCCTTCCTGGAAAACCCTTCTATTACTTTTTAGATGGATATTCCAGTTATAACCAAATCGCCATCGCATCGGAGGACCAGGCCAAAACAACCTTCACCTGCCCGTATGGCATTTATACTTTTTGAATAATGCCATTCGGTTTGTGCAACGCCCCTACCACATTCCAGTGTTGCATGATGCCTATCTTCTCCGACATGATAGAAGATTTCATGGAAATCTTCAAGGATGACTTATCTGTCTTTGGCAACATCTTCGATAGCTACCTCATCAACCTTGACAAAGTACTCACCAGATGCGAGGAAACAGACCTGGTACTTAATTGGAAAAAATGCCACTTTATGATCGATGAAGGCATAGTCCTCAGGCATAAAATTTCCGCACATGGAATAGATGTAGACAAAGCCAAGATTGAAGTAATTTCCAAATTGCCACCGCCGACCGCTGTCAAGGCATTCAGAGTTTCCAAGTACACACAAGTTTTTATCGCAAATTTATTGAGAATTTTTCTAAAATCTCTAAACGACTATGTACTTTGTTGGAACAAGACAAACTGTTCAACTTCGATAAGGCATGCCATAAGGCATTCAAAACCTTAAAGGAAAAGCTAGTGACAACACCCGTGGTAGTCCCCCCTGATTGGAGTCAGCCGTTTGAGCTTATGTGCGATGCTGGTGATACTGTCATCGACGCCGCCCTAGAACAACACAGAGATAAGATCTTTCGTGTAATCTACTACACCAACAAAACACTAAATCCTGCTCAAACCAACTACACCACTACAAAGAAGGAGTTGCTGGCAGTAGTGTTCACATTCGATAAGTTCCGGCCCTACCTTATTGGCAGTAAGGTGATAGTCCACACAGATCATTATGCCTTAAGGTACCTGTTTGCAAAGAAGGATGCGAAGCCCCGCCTGATCCGTTGGATCCTACTGTTGCAAGAGTTTGACTTAGAAATTCGAGACATGAAGGACACAGAAAATCAAGTGGCATATAATCTCTCTTGGCTCGAGAATGGACAAGAGAAGACCTCTAACAGCGAAATTCAGGATACATTCCCTGATGAACAGTTGCTACTAGCCTCTGCTTTGGCAGCCGCCTTGGAAGCTAAAGGCATCTCACATGCCGCCCACGAAGAGGCCGCAATAGCAACATCGACGGACACACCCTGGTACGCATATATTGTGAATTATTTAGTATATGGTGTTTTGCCCTATGAATTTAACTTTCAAGGAAAGAAACGGTTCCAACATGATGCTAAGCCTTATTTTTGGGATGAGCCTTTCTTGTTTAAAAACTCTGCAGACCAGGTTATCAGACGGTGTGTTCTAAAGGATGAAGAACAAGCTATACTCTTATAGCGCCATCCAGCAACGTATGGAGGCCATTTTTGAGGGTAGCGCACGACATAAAAAGTGCTTAAATCAGGGTTCTTTTAGTCGACACTGCATAAAGATGCCCAAGCATTCTACAAACAGTGTGACAACTACCAAAGAACAAGAAACATATCAAGAAGAAACGAAATGCCCCTACAAACAATCTTGGAGGTTTAGTTATTCGATGTTTGGGGATAGATTTTATGGGACCATTCCCATCTTCGTGCGAAAATATGTACATCTTTTTAGCAGTAGATTATGTTTCCATGTGAGTAGAAGCCATCGCCACCCCTACAATGATGCAAAGACCGTCCATAGGTTCTTATGAAAGGACATATTAACAAGGTTCAAAGTTCCAAGAGCAATCATTAGTGACGAGGGCACCCATTTCGATAACAAAATGACTGCCAAGATACTCTAGAAAGTTGGGGTCAAGCACAAAATTGTCGCGGCGTATCACCCACAAACAAATGGGCAAGCATAAATTTCAAATAGGGAAGTCAAGACCTTATTGGAGAAACTTGTAAACCCAAGTAGGAAAGATTGGTCACTGAAATTAGGCGACGCTCTTTGGGTATACCGGACAACATACAAAACACCACTAGGGATGTCCCCATATCGTCTAGTATACGGCAAGGTCTACCACCTCCATGTCGAAATAGAGCACAAAGCGTATTGGGTAGTCAAGGTAGTAAACATGGACTAAAAAAAAGCTGGAGAAAAAAAGACTACTAAATCTGACGGAAATGGAGGAATTCCGGCGGGAGGTACACGAGGACGCCAAGTTGTGCAAGGAAAAAGTCAAGAAATGGCACAACAACAAGATTCAGTTGTGGCAGTTCCTGCCATGGCAGCAAGTGCTATTGTTCAATTCCTGCCTCAGGTTGTTTCCTGGGAAGTTAAAATCCAGATGGTCAGGACCATTCGAAGAGTCCAGGCCTTCCCACATGGTGTCGTGATAGTAAAACCAGTGAATGGAGGGATATAATTCAAAGTTAACGGGCAGCGACTAAAGCACTATACAAGAGATTTTTACCCTTGATCCAGACCTGCCGCTGACAACGGATAATACCTTGAAATCCTCTACACCATCTGACTAAGCCTAAGTCTTCTTCCCTTTTTGTCTTGTTTTTCTATTTATTTGTCCATTGAGGGAAATACCCATCTCGAGTTTGGGGGGATAGCTCTCGCATCTTTTCTCTAGGCATACTTAGTTGCATATAGGTTGCATTGTATGTGCCTTAGTAATAATCAAAAAAAAGAAAAAAATTGTTATATAACTTGTGCCTATGATAGGATAGCCGATTAATTTATTTTCACACCAATAATAAATTGAACTTAATTTTGAGAAAAACATGAAAAACGACTTAGACTTTTTTCTTTTTGCCCAAAAATTTCAAACACCTTTGTTACTTGCTGAATGTGTTAGAATATCTGATGAACATTGCTTGCTTATTTCTAGAATTCTTTGCAAAGTTCTAATAATGATTGCAGGTAGCCACCGAGGTAGGCAAAAGAAATAGAAAAATACAGCATTGCCATGGCAGCAGAAGCAAAAACAAAGAAATTATTGTTTTACCCTAGAGGTGCCCGCTACAGGGTCTAGGAAGAATCGTGTGCGAGGACACTCCGCTGCTATCAAAGACCATGAATCTGAAAGCCTTGAAGTGACATAAAAATTAGCATGAGTGAATGAAAGTCTTCATGAGATGAATCTACTCCAAGGGTTTGGGGTTTTGTAGTTTGCTCTTATCTTAACTTTAGACCTAGAAGAGTAGTTGTGATGAGCTGTAGCCCTCATTGCCATGATTAAAATATTGTGCTTAACTATGCTACCTTGGCAACAACCTTATTAATCGTAACAACATCTTTGTTTAATTATTTATTCTGCATATTCAACATGTATACAATCCTGCACACACAACACTGGAATTAGAATTTAATTCTGAGTTATTTTCTAGCTAAATTCCCTTCACTAATTTAATATTGGTGCCACTGCCTTGAGGTATGAAACCAAGTTGAAAAACCGATTTTTCTTTCTGATTATTATTAGAGCAAGTATGCTAGGTTGCATTGCTTGAGGACAAGCAATAGTTCGAGTTTAGGGGTGTGTAAAGTGTACAAGTTCTATATTTCATGCACATTCCATCTCATATTATTGATGTTTTTGAGCTCATCTTAGGCATAATTAGGATCATGCATTGCATTTTACAGTATTTTTCCATTTTACCTTGTTTTTATAGATTATCTTTTAATTGGTGAAGAAGAGATATTATTTTAGTGTATTTTTGGTTTTAGGTACTAAAGGATGACAGAGGGTAAGAGGAGCTGAGGATGCAATGTTGAGGCAGCAGACCATGGATCTGTACTGATGTAGTTCCAGCCAAAGACAGTAGCTGCCGAGTAGCTGCCATGTGCTGCCGCCGCTGACCTTGCTGTCCATGGCAGCAAACTATAGAGTTGGAGAACCAGAGTGTGATTTGTAGAGCTAAAAACTCTGATTCTATTGGTGCTATCCACTTGATTTTCCGACATCTGTAGCAGCGGGCAGAGCCGCCAAAGTGAATTCCAAAGATTGCTTGCAGGCTAAGAAAAACGTGATAAAGTCCACATTCAACTCAAAGAAGTCAGAGTTTAAAGTCACATTAAATGTGGAAAGCTACTTTTGAGGACTTCTACTTCAAGAAGGACTAAACCTAGTTATTTGTCTATAAATACTCATTGTACTCCTAGTTCAAATAATTTTAGGTTTTATATAGATAAAGCTTAGGTGTTCTTTGTCGCCGTCATGTTATAATTCTCCCTTCGATTTGGGGTTATGTTGCAAATTATTTGTGAAAACGATTATTTAGGTTTTAATTTGTTTTCATAATATATTCAAACTTTACTTAATTCACGTTCTTCACTTCTTCAATTAGTTCTAAAAGTCCAGATGAAGAAATCCATTTGTCGGGCACGAGAGTGTCAAACTCACAAAAGAATTAAGTACAATCTCATCATGCCGAGGTGTTGACTAATTCGTCTGAGATATAAGTTCGAGTTTCAGTGGCTAAAAGGAGCAACCAAACGTCAACTGTCTGTGTTAGATTTATGTTGAGATTGCTAGGTTTTGCCTACATCATGTGGTGACAGAATCCTTGCCTAGACATATGAAGGATCACATCAGAATTGCTCTGCCGAACATGGATTATCTACCAGACATGTTGCCAAGACTTCACTCCATTCCACCTGCAGAGACAACGAAAGTAGCAAGAGCAGAGATCCGATGCGGCAGTGAATGGGTCGCAACTTCAATCCACCAGTACCCGCCGAGGCAACATATCGTTGCAGTGCAAAACAACTTTGCCTTTTCAACGCAGTTTCACACTATAGAGAAGCATAACCCTGCGCTCTCTATCAACCTGATCACTTCTTCTATTACTTGTGTCTTATTTTACTTTTTCATCTCAAACAATTATCTTACTTGTGCAATTTACTTTTCCTTGTACAGGAACTATAAATCGAACCAAGCTGTCCAATCCCTGTGGAGACGATATCGTAAATACTATAACTTGACAAGAGTGTACACTTGCGCTCATTAATAGAGTACACCCAAACGCTCTACACATACCATTTAGAAATGCACTGCATTCAAAAGGGTGGTAGATGATTTGAGGAAATTGGGTATGGTATCATTTGAAACATCTGAAGAGAAAGGTAACCCTTTGCCAAACCACCTGAAGACAGAGGTGAGCATTGTGATCGAAGAGGAAGATAGAATGATTAAGAAATATGTTGGGGAAATCGAGGCACCAATGAAGTGGGTATGGACCCAGATGGTCGCGGCCAGGATGTTGAAGGAAGAAGTCCAGAAGATTAATATTGATGATAAATTTCATTGTGAGTACCACAAAGTTGAGGGACATGAGTTCCAATTTTGCTTAGAGTTTAAACATGTGGTACAAGCTAAGATTGATAACAAAGATCTTATGTTCTTCAAGAAACTAAAGAAGGAAATGGATTTGGGAAAGATTACCAGGAAAGGCTTTATTGTAACCCCCGAAGCCCGGCCTAGACGCCCGACCCGAACTACGGAGATTACACGGGGAAAACCAAAGTCAACCCGAAAGTCAACTCTGGTTAACAACCCTTTTTTTTTCTTTTTAATCTTATCTAGATGCACATTACTCCTATGTGTGACCATACAAACAACATGTTAAAAGATTACAAACATCAGAGATCAAACAGGGACCCAATTGAACAAATTACAACTTTAGGGACCAAAATGTAATTTCTGATAAATTAAAGGATTTAACCCAAATTAAGGTTACCAACTTGAAATTAGTCAGGTTACATGCATCTCTGTGAAATTTCAGCTCAAAAGGACATCCACAGCTCATACAATTGATCATACAAGATTCAGGACCAAAATATAAACAAAACAAAACAATTTCAAGCAAGGGTATCGATACTCGTTCATCAGGTATCGATACTCCACTCATATGGTATCGATACTCGTTCATCAGGTATCAATACCCCTGGCCTGAAACTTGCAAATTTGGCTTAGGTGTATCGATACCCCAAGCCTGAGTATCGATACCCCTGTCTGCAGACAACTCCAAAACAGCATCAAACATGCTCCAAACATCAAATTAACATCACCAAACCATTACACAAAGTCAATCAACATGCAAGAACCTCAATTGCATCATCAATTTAACACATTAACATCACATAAGAAAAACCCCAATTTATATGGCATGCTTCCTAGTTAAGCTATCCATTTAACTCCAAACTTGCAAAACAAGCATATAAGGTTCCAAATCAAAAACCAACATTCTCAACAACATTTAACAGACTTAGGGAGTCTTAAACACCTCCCAAAACATATACATTGGTCCCCCATTGCCAAATCAACCAAAAAGCTAAAAGTGCTTGTAAAACCTCATACATTGAGCTTAAGTAGAACTTGATTGCTTGCCCTCCCTTGCAGCCCACAAGATGCTCTAATTCTCTGCATTATTGAATTAAGAAAACGTAGAGAGCGTAAGCAAAAGCTTAGTGAGGCATGCTCATTTAAAACAATTCAATAACGCATTTTAAACCATTTACAAAACATGCTTTAAATCAATCCATGCATAAGTTCAAAGCATTCTAAAAACCATGTAACCACATGCTTATAACATAATCAAACCAAGCATCACATGCTTCTTACACACTTTCCATGTCATATTGGCACAAGTGACAAATTCCATTTTTGATGAACAAGATCAACATCTTTGTCAAGGACTTTTAAACACCTTGACCCCAAGGACTTTTAAACACCTTGGCCATGGACTTTTAAACACCATGATCATGGACCACACAAGGACTTTTAACCACCTTTGTGTCCGTAACTTGAATCACCCCAAGGACTTTTAAACACCTTGGCCCCAAGGACTTTTAAACACCTTGGCCCCATGGACTTTTAACCACCATGGAAAGGAGCACCTAAGGACTTTTAACCACCTTAGAGTCCGCAACATCGAAGGACTTTTAACCACCTTGATGTTCATGTAACAAGGCTCACTCAAGGACTTTTAACCACCTTAGTGACCTTCACTTTTTTTTAAAAACCATCACTTGCCAATATACATCAATTTCATCATAATATCCACTGTTTTAAAGCATTTAAACCAAGCCATTTCGTCATGCATTTCATGCATCAAATCCACATTTAAACAATGTACAAATCAAGGAACTCCTACCTAGAGTTACCTTCAACACATGGCTTAAATCAACAGCATAATCCATGCTAAAACATGCTTTCAAAACAGTAAGTAAAACATGCAAATCATCATTTAGCAAAATGTCAAGTCATGGCCACCACTAGAGAGAAAATCCGGAAACTTACACTTGAGCTTAGCAAAGTTGTTTAGACTTAAACTAAGCTCCCATAACCTTCAAACCTTTGTTTAAAAAGCTGAAAATCCAATTCCAAAGTTGCACTCACAAAAAACCACTTAGCTTCAAGCCTAAGCACCAAATCAAGCCTCCAAATCAACCGAACTTGAATCCAATGATGCCTCCCCTGTTTCAACACATCAAAGCAGAGGATTAATGCATCATCTTGCATTAATTGCTTCAATGAAAGCACCTAAACTCGCTGCTCTCAATCAACCTCCAATTTCGGCCACCAAACACAACCGAAATTGCATCCAAAACACTTCCAAACAAAGCCCAGCCATAAACCAGCAAAACCTCACATCTATTAACATTAAACCACATCTAAAAACAACCTAAAAGCAACCTTATACCTCCAGCAACACCAGAACACCAAAATCACCTCAAAAACAACCTTAAAACACAAGCTAAACTTAGGAAACACAACCTATCCGGGATTGCATCAATCAAGACTCATTTCCACATTAATTTAATGATCATTTATCATCAAAAACACCTCTCAAAACTCAGATTTAACAGATCAAACGAAAATCAAGTGAAATCATCAAAATCTTGCATAATTAGCCAAGATCCATAAATCTACTTGAAAACCTTTAATTAAACTTACATTTAGGATTGAAGACTTTAGGAATTTCATTAAAGAACTTAAAGTTCAGAGGAGAATCGTTCATACCTCCAAACTTGTGATTTCTCCACTTTTTGGAATGAAAACTTTGTTGAAACTTGTAGCAATTGAGTAGGTTTTGTTTGCACAATGATTAGCTATCAATTGTGAGTTGAAAGGATGATTTTAGATGAAGAAATCAGATCAAAATCTCTGAAAATGGTGATGTTTGGTTGGAGAGAAAAGGAGAAGAGAAAATAGGAAGTTAGGAAAGAAAAAATAGTAAAATGAGTTTCCCTCCTTTTATCAAACCTTTAAAATCAGATTTTAGCATTAAAATATCTTAGAAAAATCTGGAGAATTCACTTTTGGGCAAATAGCTCCTTAAAGATTCAAAGTTTCAATCCCTTTTAAAACAGCCACCAAATTTGCGAAAATTACATTTTGGTCACTAGCCAAAATGTCAACCTTCCAAAACTCTTTTTCCAAAATTGTTTTCACAGTTCATCAATTTATATTAAAAGATGATTTTAGAACATTTTTCCATATTTTTAATGCAACCCGAACTAGGCTTTCCTAATTTAACCTCTTACGATTCGAACAGCACTTTGACCAACCGGTCAACGCCCAAGACTTCTAAGCCCAAAACCGGGGCGTTACAACTCTCCCCCCCTTAAGAAATTTCGTCCTCGAAATTTACCTGAAGGAAAGAGATAAGGAAACTGCTTCAACATGTCTTCCTTTCGCTCCCACGTGGCTTCCTCAACACCTCGATGCTTCCACAGCAAGTTCACCAACTCAATGGTCCTGCCACGAAGAACCTTACTATCTGAATCCAGAACCTTCACCGGTTCCTCATCATAGGTCAAATCCGGATTCAAAACCACATCCTCAACAGGCATCACATGCGAAGGATCAGATCTATACCTCCTGAGCATAGAAACATGGAACACATCATGAATCTTTTCCAACTCCTGAGGTAACCTCAACCGATACGCAACAGGACCCACTCGCTCAACAACCTCATATGGTCCAATGTACCGAGGGCTCAACTTACCCTTCCGGCCAAACCTCATCACCTTCTTCCAAGGCGAAACCTTCAAGAACACACGGTCACCCACCGCAAACTCTATCTCCTTACGCTTCAAATCCGCGTAAGACTTCTGCCGGTCAGAGGCAGCCTTCAACCGCTCACAAATGAGCTTCACCTTCTCGGTGGTCCCCTTTAACAAAGCAGGCATAGAAACCAACTTCTGACCAGTTTCAGCCCAACAAAGAGGAGTCCTACACCTCCTCCCATACAATGCCTCATAAGGTGCCATCTGTATACTTGCCTGAAAACTGTTGTTATAAGCGAACTCAACCAAAGGCAGATGCTTCTCCCAAGAACCTTGAAACTCAATCACGCAGCATCTCAACATATCCTCCAAAATCTGAAAAACTCGCTCAGACTGACCATCCGACTGAGGATGATAGGATGTACTGAAATGCAACCTTGTACCCAGAGCTTGATGCAAACACTGCCAAAAACGCGATGTGAACCTCGGATCCCTATCCGACACAATCGACTTAGGCACACCATGCAACCTCACTATCTCAGCAATGTACAACTCTGCCAGCTTATCCAAAGAAAACGTAGTATGCACAGGCAAGAAACGCGCACACTTCGTCAAGCGATCCACAATCACCCAAATAGAATTCTTCTTCGACGGAGACAAAGGCAACCCAGACACAAAATCCATGGTAACCCTCTCCCACTTCCATTCGGGGATTTTCAACGGTTGCAACAAACCAGAAGGAACCTGATGTTCAGCCTTAACCCGCTGACACACCAAACACTTGCTCACGAACTCTGCCACATCCTTCTTCAAACCAACCCAATAGTACTCATCGCGAAGATCACGATACATCTTGGTACTACCAGGGTGCATAGCAAAAGGACTACTATGACCTTCAGTCAGAATAGCACGCCTCAACTCAACATCAGCAGGCACAACTATCCGACTACCAAAGCACAACACTCCATCCTCATTAAAGCAGAAATCCGAAGGTCTACCCTCCGCGATATCCTGAACATGAGACACCAAGGAATCATCCAACAACTGCTTATCCTTGATCAACTGAACCAACGAAGGTTTCACTTGCATCTCAGCAACAAGGCCACCATCCCGCGATATGCTCAAGCTAGCAAACATCGCCCTCAGCTCAACAGCTACCTTCCTACTCAAAGCATCCGCAACAACATTGGCCTTTCCAGGATGATATTCAATCGTCAAATCATAATCCTTGAGCAACTCCAGCCAACGTCGCTGCCTAAGATTCAACTCCTTCTGAGACATCAGATACCTCAAACTCTTGTGATCCGTGTACACAGTACACTTCTCACCATACAGATAATGCCTCCAGATCTTCAAAGCAAAAACCACTGCAGCCAACTCTATATCATGCGTAGGATAATTGCGCTCATGCACCTTCAACTGCCGCGACGCATAAGCCACAACCTTACCCTCTTGCATCAGCACACACCTCAAACCAACATAGGATGCATCACTGTAGACTACGAACTCTTTCCCTGATTCAGGCTGAATCAAGATAGGAGCTTGCGTCAAAGCCAACTTCAGCTTCTCAAAAGCTTGTTGCCTCGCCTCTGTCGACTCATACTTAACATCTTTTTGCAAAAGCTTCGTCAAAGGAGCAGCAATCTTGGAAAAACCATCCACAAACCTCCGGTAGTATCCCGCCAAACCAAGGAAACTACGGACCTCCTGAACAGACTTAGGAACCTTCCAGCTCATCACCGCTTCAATCTTCTGAGGATCAACACGAATCCCCTCAGCTGAAACGACATGTCCAAGAAACACCACCTCTCTAAGCCAAAACTCACACTTGCTCAACTTAGCATAAAGCTGATTCTCCAACAAAGCTTGCAAAACCACCCGCAAATGCTCTTCGTGCTCCTCCTCAGTACGCGAGTACACGAGGATATCATCAATGAATACCACAACGAACTTGTCCAGGTATTCATGAAAAACACGATTCATCATGTCCATGAAAGCAGCAGGAGCATTTGTCAAACCAAACGGCATCACAAGAAACTCATAATGCCCATACCTTGTCCTGAAAGCTGTCTTAGGCACATCCACATCCTTCACCTTCAACTGATAATACCCTGACCTCAAGTCAATCTTAGAGAACACAGCAGCTCCCCGAAATTGATCAAAGAGATCATCAATCCTCGGCAAAGGATACCGATTCTTGATAGTCAACTTGTTCAGCTGACGGTAATCAATGCACATCCTCATAGTGCCATCCTTCTTCTTCACAAACAAGACAGGAGCACCCCAAGGCGACACACTCGGCCGGATAAAACCACGATCAAGCAGCTCTTGCAACTGCGTCTTCAGCTCCTTCAGCTCCTTAGGTGCCATTCTATAGGGAGTAATGGACACAGGAGTGGTATTCTCATACAGCTCAATACCAAACTCCACCTCGCGATTAGGGGGTAAACCGGGCAACTCCTCAGGAAAAACACCAGGAAACTCCTTCACCACGCGGATATCTTGCACTCTCAACTCCTTAGAGCTAGGATTCATCACAAAAGCAAGATAGGCTTCACAACCTTGCCTCAGCATCCTACTTGCCTCCAAGGTAGAAACAACATTGGCAAGAAACTTCACATTCTCACCAACCACCACTACTTCATAATCATCCGCAAGCCTAAGCGACACCCGCTTATTCTCACAATCCACAACAGCACGATGCTCAGCAAGCCAATCCATACCAAGGATCACATCAAAACCATAAAAGGGCAACTCCATAAGATCAACATGAAAGACATGCTCTTGAACAACCAAAGGGCACCTTCTATACAGCTTACGAGTCACAACAGTTTCACCAAAAGAACTAGTGACTCTAACACCGACATCCAAAGACTCAACAGGCAAACCAAGCAACTCAGCATGCTCACGCAAAATGTATGAATGAGTAGATCCAGAATCAATCAAGGAAAGCAAAGACATGGATTGCAAAGTAAAGGTACCTGCAATCACATCAGCATCATTCCTTCCTTCGCGCTGAGCATACACCCTCGCCTGGCCTCCACCCTCAGGTTGAATAGCTACAACATGAGCTACTCCTCGGCCACCTTCCTCACGCCTCTGAAAATTACCACGGCCGCGCCCACGACCTCTCTGCGGTGCCGCAACAGCAGGAGCACGCTCTTGGCCACCAGCCATCCTCGGACAATCACGTCTCAAGTGGTCAGCAGAACCACAATTCCAGCACTCATAACCAACATTACCAGCTGCCACAACAGGAGCCTGCACCTCCCTTCCAGCACGAGGACAGTCACGCTTCAAGTGACCACGGGAACCACAAATCCAACAAGCACTAGGCTCAGCCCTAGCAAAACCTCCTCTAGCAGGTGCACCTCCACCTCTCTTAGCTGAAGACTGAAACCTCTGATCACGTCCTCTCTTGTTCCGTCCACCTCCGGAGCTATACTCGGCAGCTCTCTTCCCAGAACTAGCTCCAGCACCTTTCGCAGACAAACTCAGGTTCATCTCAATATCCTTGGATCGACCAACCAACACATCGAAATCATTGTACTCAGCTGCCAACATATAGGTCTTAACATCCGGCACCAAGCCATAACGAAACCTTTCGCACCTCTCTCGCTCATCAGGTACCAGCTCCGGTGCATACTGGCTAAGGCGTACAAACTGTACCTCATACTCAGCCACACTCATGTTCCCCTGAGTCAGAGACATGAATTCACGCTTCTTTTCATCCAGATATCTCACTCCCAGATATCTCCTCTTGAATGCATTCAGGAAGAATGTCCAAGTGATGTCAGCTTCAGCCATCCCAGAGATTGTGGTCGTCCACCACGTATAAGCATCACCTTGCAACAAAGATACCACACAGCCCAACTTTTGCACATCCGTGCAACTCATCTGTCCCAGAACACGCTTGGTACTTTCTATCCAGGCTTCCGACCTCTCAGCTGACATACCTCTGAACTCAGTCCCACCAAGACTGCGCAGACGCTCTAAGGGTAGTCTTACACCAGCATCTCCCTGATGCCCAGCTCCTTGAGCTCCGGCTACCGCTGCTCTAAAAGCACCCGCAATAGCTTGTACCAAAGCAGACATGTCAGGCATCCCCTGTCCCTGACCAACCTCAGGTCCTGCAGCTCCAGCACCAGCTGCCTCAGCTCCAGCTCTTCACCTCTCCGCACCACCACCAGGTGGAGGAGGAGGTAGCACAGCACTACCAGTGTGCTCATCATTCACATTCCCTTCAGGAGTCGTAGCTCTTACGTTACTCCTTAACTCTCTACGTGGTGCCATACTTTTACCATGCATAACAATACAAATTAAAACAAGTCAGGCCCCGCAAGGTAAGCAATTTCAAGTATTCAAGCTCAATCTCTTTCAAAAACAACATCATTTCTTTAGCTTTTGTTTGGCAATGGGTAACCTTATCATGCATCATCACAACATACTTCACAAAAACATCATCAACATAAATCACTGAACATGCTTTCACCCAACAAGCATACAAACCAAACCATGCTTCAATCATGCACAACAACATTCCCAATTACTCAAGAACTCAGCTCTGATACCACCAAATGTAACCCCCGAAGCCCGGCCTAGACGCCCGACCCGAACTACGAAGATTACACGGGGAAAACCAAAGTCAACCCGAAAGTCAACTCTGGTTAACAACCCTTTTTTTTTCTTTTTAATCTTATCTAGATGCACATTACTCCTATGTGTGACCATACAAACAACATGTTAAAAGATTACAAACATCAGAGATCAAACAGGGACCCAATTGAACAAATTACAACTTTAGGGACCAAAATGTAATTTCTGATAAATTAAAGGATTTAACCCAAATTAAGGTTACCAACTTGAAATTAGTCAGGTTACATGCATCTCTGTGAAATTTCAGCTCAAAAGGACATCCACAGCTCATACAATTGATCATACAAGATTCAGGACCAAAATATAAACAAAACAAAACAATTTCAAGCAAGGGTATCGATACTCGTTCATCAGGTATCGATACTCCACTCATATGGTATCGATACTCGTTCATCAGGTATCAATACCCCTGGCCTGAAACTTGCAAATTTGGCTCAGGTGTATCGATACCCCAAGCCTGAGTATCGATACCCCTGTCTGCAGACAACTCCAAAACAGCATCAAACATGCTCCAAACATCAAATTAACATCACCAAACCATTACACAAAGTCAATCAACATGCAAGAACCTCAATTGCATCATCAATTTAACACATTAACATCACATAAGAAAAACCCCAATTTATATGGCATGCTTCCTAGTTAAGCTATCCATTTAACTCCAAACTTGCAAAACAAGCATATAAGGTTCCAAATCAAAAACCAACATTCTCAACAACATTTAACAGACTTAGGGAGTCTTAAACACCTCCCAAAACATATACATTGGTCCCCCATTGCCAAATCAACCAAAAAGCTAAAAGTGCTTGTAAAACCTCATACATTGAGCTTAAGTAGAACTTGATTGCTTGCCCTCCCTTGCAGCCCACAAGATGCTCTAATTCTCTGCATTATTGAATTAAGAAAACGTAGAGAGCGTAAGCAAAAGCTTAGTGAGGCATGCTCATTTAAAACAATTCAATAACGCATTTTAAACCATTTACAAAACATGCTTTAAATCAATCCATGCATAAGTTCAAAGCATTCTAAAAACCATGTAACCACATGCTTATAACATAATCAAACCAAGCATCACATGCTTCTTACACACTTTCCATGTCATATTGGCACAAGTGACAAATTCCATTTTTGATGAACAAGATCAACATCTTTGTCAAAGACTTTTAAACACCTTGACCCCAAGGACTTTTAAACACCTTGGCCATGGACTTTTAAACACCATGATCATGGACCACACAAGGACTTTTAACCACCTTTGTGTCCGTAACTTGAATCACCCCAAGGACTTTTAAACACCTTGGCCCCAAGGACTTTTAAACACCTTGGCCCCATGGACTTTTAACCACCATGGAAAGGAGCACCTAAGGACTTTTAACCACCTTAGAGTCCGCAACATCGAAGGACTTTTAACCACCTTGATGTTCATGTAACAAGGCTCACTCAAGGACTTTTAACCACCTTAGTGACCTTCACTTTTTTTTAAAAACCATCACTTGCCAATATACATCAATTTCATCATAATATCCACTGTTTTAAAGCATTTAAACCAAGCCATTTCGTCATGCATTTCATGCATCAAATCCACATTTAAACAATGTACAAATCAAGGAACTCCTACCTAGAGTTACCTTCAACACATGGCTTAAATCAACAGCATAATCCATGCTAAAACATGCTTTCAAAACAGTAAGTAAAACATGCAAATCATCATTTAGCAAAATGTCAAGTCATGGCCACCACTAGAGAGAAAATCCGGAAACTTACACTTGAGCTTAGCAAAGTTGTTTAGACTTAAACTAAGCTCCCATAACCTTCAAACCTTTGTTTAAAAAGCTGAAAATCCAATTCCAAAGTTGCACTCACAAAAAACCACTTAGCTTCAAGCCTAAGCACCAAATCAAGCCTCCAAATCAACCGAACTTGAATCCAATGATGCCTCCCCTGTTTCAACACATCAAAGCAGAGGATTAATGCATCATCTTGCATTAATTGCTTCAATGAAAGCACCTAAACTCGCTGCTCTCAATCAACCTCCAATTTCGGCCACCAAACACAACCAAAATTGCATCCAAAACACTTCCAAACAAAGCCCAGCCATAAACCAGCAAAACCTCACATCTATTAACATCAAACCACATCTAAAAACAACCTAAAAGCAACCTTATACCTCCAGCAACACCAGAACACCAAAATCACCTCAAAAACAACCTTAAAACACAAGCTAAACTTAGGAAACACAACCTATCCGGGATTGCATCAATCAAGACTCATTTCCACATTAATTTAATGATCATTTATCATCAAAAACACCTCTCAAAACTCAGATTTAACAGATCAAACGAAAATCAAGTGAAATCATCAAAATCTTGCATAATTAGCCAAGATCCATAAATCTACTTGAAAACCTTTAATTAAACTTACATTTAGGATTGAAGACTTTAGGAATTTCATTAAAGAACTTAAAGTTCAGAGGAGAATCGTTCATACCTCCAAACTTGTGATTTCTCCACTTTTTGGAATGAAAACTTTGTTGAAACTTGTAGCAATTGAGTAGGTTTTGTTTGCACAATGATTAGCTATCAATTGTGAGTTGAAAGGATGATTTTAGATGAAGAAATCAGATCAAAATCTCTGAAAATGGTGATGTTTGGTTGGAGAGAAAAGGAGAAGAGAAAATAGGAAGTTAGGAAAGAAAAAATAGTAAAATGAGTTTCCCTCCTTTTATCAAACCTTTAAAATCAGATTTTAGCATTAAAATATCTTAGAAAAATCTGGAGAATTCACTTTTGGGCAAATAGCTCCTTAAAGATTCAAAGTTTCAATCCCTTTTAAAACAGCCACCAAATTTGCGAAAATTACATTTTGGTCACTAGCCAAAATGTCAACCTTCCAAAACTCTTTTTCCAAAATTGTTTTCACAGTTCATCAATTTATATTAAAAGATGATTTTAGAACATTTTTCCATATTTTTAATGCAACCCGAACTAGGCTTTCCTAATTTAACCTCTTACGATTCGAACAGCACTTTGACCAACCGGTCAACGCCCAAGACTTCTAAGCCCAAAACCGGGGCGTTACATTTATCCTGTGGTTATCCCAACAAAGAGGGACCGATTTGGTTTGGGCTTTAGGCCCAATAAATGGCTAAAGAGAGCTGAGACTAGGAAGCATCAAGAAAGATGAAAAACAAAGTTAAAAAAGAGGATATCAAGTTAAAGCCAATGACGTACCCACCCTTGAGTCATACTTTCAGGACCAGAGGATTCTTAGATCCTAAGGCACGCTTTGATGAGGAGGAGAAGGGGAAGAATGAACTATGTGAGGTTTTTTAGTATTTGAGAATTAATGTTGTCACAAATGAGGAAGGAGGGGGAAAACAAATACTTGTCCAAAATTTGCCCCTGTGCTGAGCTGAACAATTGGACCGCTAAAGTAGTCCCTAAAGTTTTTAAGACCGCCTTAGAGTAATTCTCAAAACCAACTCTTTTAGCCTTAAACCCAGGGTTAATTAGAGATCTTATGTAAAAGGGTCTATGTCAAAACTATATTTTTTATTTTAATAAAAGTTGCATATTTTCCAATAATTTTGTGTAGCAAACTTTCCTTCGCAAAACAAAACTGAAATAAAGAAAACGATCGTAAAATGAAAACCAAAAAGCAAACCTTAAAACGAATCATACCATTTCATCCATAATTTCTTTCTTGGTATATATTCTTTGTTTTTTTATTACGAGTTTTTAGATATCAACGGTACAAATGACTCCGAGTTAGACTTCGAAGTTAATTTTGAGTTACCACTATGTTTGGAGGAAGTTGGGGATAGTAATGATGAAGAAGAATATGACTTGCCCAATGATTTGCTCAGAATGGTAGAGGGAGAGGAAAAGAAAATTCTACCCCACAAAGAAGAGTTAGAAGTTTTGAACCTTGGAACCGAAGCGTGAAGTGAAGATTGGTACCACCATCTCATTTAAGACGCAACAATGCTTTATTGAGATTTTGCAGGAGTATAAAGACATTTTTTCCTGGTTGTATTAGGATATACTTGGCCTTGATACATATATTGTTATGCATTGGCTTCCTATAAAGGAGGGATGTGAGCCTGTAAAGCAAAAGCTCGAAAGGATGAAGGCTGATACACTTCTGAAAATCAGAGATGAAGTAAAAAAGCAATACAATGTAGGATTCCTCGAGGTAGCTAAATATCCAGAATGGGTGGCAAACATTGTTCCAGTACCTAAGAAAGATGGAAAGGTAAGGATGTGTGTCGACTATAGGGATCTTAATAGGGCAAGTCCCAAAGATAACTTTCCGCTCCCTCATATCGATACCTTGGTAGACAATATAGCTGGCCATTTCATCTTCTCTTTCATGGATGGATTTTCTAGATATGATCAAATAAGGATGTGCCCGCATATCGATACCTTGGTAGACAATACTTTGGGGAACTTTTAGTTATAATGTAATGCCTTTCAGATTGAAAACCGTGGGGGCAACTTATCAAAGAGCTATGGTTACTCTTTTCCACGACATGATGCACATGGAAATAGAAGTTTTTGTTGATGATATGATTGCCAAGTCCAGAACTGAGGAGGAACATCTAGTGAACCCGAGAAAGCTTTTTCAAAGGTTGAGAAAATTTCAGCTAAAGCTTAATCCTGCCAAGTGCACATTCGAGGTTACTTTTGGAAAGTTGTTAGGCTTTGTAGTAAGCAGAATAGGGATTGAGATTAACCCTGATAAGATAAAGGCCATACAAGAGCTTCCACCACCTCAAAAACAAAAGCAAGTTTGGGGATTCTTGGGAAGGTAGCCCGTTTCATCTCCCAATTAACAAATAAATGTGATCCAATATTCAGGTTACTTAGAAAGAATAATTTAGGGACATGGAATGAAGAATGTCAGGAAGCTCCAACTATATCAGGAAGAATAGCACGATGGAAAATGTTGCTCTCAGAATATGATATTCAGTATGTGAGTCAGAAAGTAGTGAAAGGAAGTGTCATGGCTGATTTTTTGGAAAGTTGTGCTCAAGATGATTATGAGGCATTAGATTTCAATTTCCCTGATGAGGATTTAATGTGTATTACAGAAAATGATGAGCCACCAACAGAATCTTGGGTTATGCACTTTGACAGTGCTGTAAATGCTTTAGGACGAGGTATTGGGGCAGTTTTGGCTTCACTAGAAGGTGATCATTAACCTTTCACTTGCCGTTTGAGATTCTTTTGCACTAATAACATGGCAGAGTATGAGGTATATATATTAGGTCTAAGAGAGGCCATTGAAAGAAAGATCCAAAATTTAAAGGTTTATGGGGACTCAACGCCGATCATATATCAAATACGTGGTGGATGGGAAACAAATGATGAAAAATTGATAGAATATTACAAGTTGGTCCTTCAATTAAAAAAGGAATTTGATATGATCATTTTTAAGCATCTCCCAAGAGAAGAAAACCAAATGGCTGATGCCTTAGCTACTTTAGCTGCCATGTTTAAAGCAAGTGATGGCTCCGAGATGATACCTATTAAGTTGCAAATGTTGGAGTCCCCAACTCATTGCTACAACGTAGAGGAAGAGGCAGATGGCTTGTTGGGGTATCATGACATCTTGCAGTACATAAAGTTTTAGCAATACCCAATACAAACTTTAGAAAATGAAAAGATGATTAGGAAAATGGCATCAGGATACATTCTTGTTGGAGAAATACTTTATAAAAGAAGTCGAGATCATGTGCTTTTAAGATGTGTGGATGCAAAAGAAGCTCAGTTGATTCTAGAAGAGGTTCATGAGGGAGTTTGCGGGACTCACCCTAGTGGTTTCACTATGGCAAGAAGAATTATGCGGTTCAGATATTACTGGTCAACGATGGAAGGAGATTTCATTAATTACTCCCGCAAATGTCACAAGTGCCAGGTTTAGGCTGATAAGGTTTATGCGCCTTCTCAGTCTCTCCATGTCATGTCATCTCCCCGGCCATTCTCTATTTGTGGCATAGACGTCATTGGGCAGATTCATCCAAAAGCGTCAATGGGCATCGCTTTATTCTGGTAGCTATTGATTACTTTAAAAAATGGGTGGAAGCGACATCGTACACAAATGTCACCAGGTCCACTGTTTGCAATTTCATAAAGAAGGAGATCATTTGTTGATATGGTTTACCGGAGAGCATAATCACCAAAAATGCCCCCAACCTGAATAACATAATGATTCTGAGGTCTCTGAATAGTTTAGCATTAAGCACCGCAACTTAATAGTATATTGCCCGAAGTTGAATGGAGTAGTAGAGGCAGCCAATAAAAATATCAAAAAGATAGATGAAAAATGACTGGCACTTATAAAGATTGGCATGAAAAGTTATTGTTCGCCTTATATGCATACTTAACAACGGTGCGAACATCTACTGGGGCAACTCCGTTCTCATTAGTTTATGGAGTAGAAGTTGTGCTACCTATTGAGGTTGAGATACCATCGTTGTGTGTCTCGATGGAGGCCAAGTTAGATGAAGCTGAATGAGTTCATGCAAGATATGACCAATTGAATTTAATTGAAGGAAATAGGTTCAAAGCCTTATGCCATGGTCAAATGTACCAAAGGAGAATGATAAGGGCTCATGAAAAGAAGGTTCACCCTAGAGAATTCCAAGAAGGTGATCTGGCATTAAAGAAAGCTACCAATCCAAACTGATCCCCGAGGGAAATGGGCGCCCAATTGGGAAGGGCCTTACATTGTGACGAAGGTTTTTTTAGGCGGAGCATTGATCTTGGCTGAGATGGATGGAGATGAGTTTCAAAACCCGATAAACTCGAATTCTCTTAAGAGGTATTATGCTTGAAGAAAAAGAAAAAAGAAAAAGGGAAAAAAAGAAGAAAAAATGAAAGAAAAAGAAAAAAAGAAAGAAAAAGAAAAAGAAAAAAAAAAGAAAAGGAAAAAGAAAAGGAGCGTTCAAAATGAAAACCTGCAAAGGGCGTTTTGAAACCAAAGGAGGATATGAGTTGAAAACCCATAAAGGGCGGCACATGTATTTTGCAAAATAGTTTTCGAGGCTTTATGCATCATACTCATCCTCAAGGACTCCTCAGTAAGGGTGGCATTCAATATTTCTTCTGGCGTATTGATGGGAGAAGTTTGGACTGTTGATATCTGAATACTTGTTTACCTTTCCTTTTTATAAACTTTCTTTTGTTTACCACAACATTAATAAACTTTGTTTCATGGACTTTTTTCCCTTTCTTCCATATTATTATTTGGCACCTCACATTGAAATGAGAATTAATGGGTTTGACAATCATTTAGATATACAAAAGATTTTTTAGCATCACTTTAAGAAAGTTTCAAATGAACCCAAACGGGAAGATAAGTGAGTATTCTTGAAAAGCCTTACAAGTGTCGTGGTGCCTAAATAACATACTGGTTTTTCCTGATCATCGGTATTTCTTACATGATAATGTGAACAATTTTACAAACATTGGAAAAGTCAAAACTTGACTTAAGGATTTTCAATCACGCTCCAGAAGGAGCTTGTCTCTAAATACAGATATATTAACTAATGATGGTAGACGCGGATCAAGTGTTTCCAATGAAGCAAATGATGAGATGTGAGGATAAAGTCAGTCCTTCCAGTTAAGAGTGCAAGATTGAGGATGTAGAAGATCAGAAACATTTTCAAATGAAGCAAAAAAACATAAGTTTTTATGGTTCTAGACTCATGTTATGCCCTCATGGCATTTTGGCAAACTCTAAATTCTACCTAATATAAGTGGGCAATGGTGGAGGCTTTCTTCCAAGGAATAGTGGAAGAAATTAGTAAAGCCATTTAGAATTGAAAGACATGGTGAAGCTAGCTTTCTTACTTGTGCAAGGTCTAAAGGAAATTTATGTTAGTTGGGCTGGAATCAATGGCCATCAATTTACCAGAATTGAGAAAATAGTCCAAGAAAAAGAAGTTCTAAAAAGAGAGAAGAAAAAGCATGACATGCATTCATGTTTCAGGCATCCCTATGGGTATACACATCATATTGGCATCGCATATTGACTTTTGTTTTTTCAGGTACATGGAAGACCTTTTAGAATGAAATTTTTTAGAGGAGTCTGCCTATCCTTTCGGGCATACGGAGAACGAAATCCTGCTCATCTATTCGGGCGTTTGGAGAATAGAATCCTGCTCATCTATTCGAGCATTTGGAGAATAGAATCTGCCTATCTGTTCGGGAGTTTGGATAATAGAACCCAACTCATCTATTCGGGCATTTGAAGAATATAATCTTGCTCATCTATTCGGGCTTTTGAAGAATAGAACTCGTCTCATCTATTCAAGCATTTGGAGAATAGAACCCAACTCATCTATTAAGGCGTTTGGAGAATAGAACCCAGCTAATCTATTCGTGTATTTGGAGAATAGAACCCAACTGATCTATTCGGGTATTTGGAGAATAGAACCCAGCTCATCTATTCGGGCGTTTGGAGAATAGAACCCAACTTATCTATTCGGGCATTTGAGGAATAGAACCTAGCTCATCTATTCAGACGTTTGGAGAATTGAACCCAGCTCATCTATTCGGGAATGTGGAAAATAGAGCCCAACTCATCTATTCAGGCGTTTGGAAAACAGAACATGTGTATCCGTTCGAGCATCGGGAGAATGGAACCAATCAGCAAATCGGTAAAAATCAGTGTCTTTTGGTCTTTGCTCTATCCTTATTTCACATAATGAGCAAAGAGGGGCATCTATTGTCACTGAATTTTCACCCCATTTTTTTACTTATTATTATTTAAAGCCCAAAAATAAATGCAAAAAAATAAGAGCCTGTTTGGGTTAAATAAGGGTCCTTTTTAAACCCATTTATTTTATAAATCCACCCCAAGACAAAAACCCATTTACTTAAAACCCATCTCAAAATAATAACCCATTCATAAGACCATTCCCAAATATAAAACAAATAAATTAGCCCAATAACACATTTTTTAAGGTTTAAAATCAAGGGCTAAGGATTGATCAAGTAAAAAAGAGGGAAAATAGCTAAAAAACAACAAAAAAATAATATAGGTTCAAGTGGCTCAGAACACGGGCCCGTATCAAAACACCCCTTTGAGGTGTTTCGGAACAATGGTCTCCAGTAGCAAAACGTACCGAAACAAACCTCACTATTTCGAAACCCTTAGGCCATTTCAGGCTCATCGTTTCGGTACAAGCTCGAGTGTACCGAAACACCTCCGCTGCACTATGGGGTGTACCGGTGTTTTCTTGCAAGGCAACCATTAATGTAACCCCCTCGATCCGGTCTGGGTGAAAGACTGAACCGAACGGATCACACGTGGAATATTAAAGTAAACTGTGAAGTTTACCTCAATAAACGACCCTATTTTTTCTTTTTTCTTGTCTAGATGCTCATTATGATCCTAAGTGTTTAACATCAGATCGGAACAAATCGCAACTCGATCAAACATCGATTTGGGACACAATTGCACACAATTACGATTTAAGGACCATTCTGTAATTTTATCAAAATAAAAGTACTTCTTCACTTTTAAAGTTACCAACCTTTAATTAATCACATTACATGCCTCTCTGTCAAATCTCAGCTCAAAACAATTATCCATACTCATTTAATTACATCCACATCATTCAGAGACTAAAATGTAAAGAAACAAAACTTCAAAAGATTCCATTAACTAACATAACAACCTGATATTTCAGTACAGATTGCCATGTATCGAAACAAGCGTATCGAAATAGGTTCAAGTGGCTCGGAACACATGCCAGTATCAAAACAACCCTTTGAGGTGTTTCAAAATAGAGGTTTCTAATAGAAAAACGTACAAGTCAGGAATAGACCTCATTGTTTCAAAACTCTTAGGCCATTTCAGGCTCGCCGTTTCGGTACAGGCTCAAGTATACCAAAACACTTGGGCCTGTAATGACATTTATGCCGATTTTCACACTTCAGTTCATACAAAACCATCCAACATGGTTCCAACATGCATACTACATATTTAAAACATCAAACCACAAACATACATGGCAGAAACATCATCATAGAATGTCCATATGCATCAAAGGAATCTATATGCATGCAACCTATGCAAAATAGCCACTTAAGAGTCAAAACACAAACTAAGGCATAATCCAACAATTAAAGGCCATTTACAAGTCATTAAGGGCATTTGAAACTTGCCACAAACCAGCGAGTTTCAAAACATATCTCCCAAAATATAAAGACATCCTCCCATTACAAACTATTATTACTAATAAGAAAATTTAATCCATACTTTAGCTTTTTTTGAAAGATAAACCATACTTTAGCTTAACCACACTTATTGGAATCCTTCTTGCCTCTTAGCTGGCCAAATATGGTAATTCTCTACATTGTTGCAAAAAGATAGCATAAGCACCATTGGTTAGTGAGGGATGCTCAAAACAAACCAACCACAACAATGCATTTTAAAACCATTTCTCATTTGGAAATCTCTATCTCATCATGCTCTTTCTATCTCATGCTTGAAATCATTTTCAAAGGAAAACCACATCATTTAAACCACATGTACCACCTATCTCATGTAGTCATCAAAATGCAAAATCTCAAGGCATAGCTTTACATGCTTAAATCTCATAAAGCATTTTACAAATCACATCCTCATATGCAAAACACAATGCATAAAATCATTTATAATCAAGGTACATGTGAATCTCATATATTGGGATTTAGCAACATTAATCAGATATGTGGATAGCTTGATTAAATGTCAAGTCCTACCCCGGTGGAATCTCACATCACCAGAATCTCATGGCAACACCTCTCATCGCCACAAAGCTTGATGGAATCTCTCATCATCAAGACCTACCATGGTGGAATTTCTCATCATCACACTCTCACTATGGAACGGGATGGCACTACCCCCATTCCCCTAACCAAACAGCACGCACAAATTTTTTATATTAATGTGCATTTCTCATCCTATTGGCCGACCAATTATATTCGATAACAATAATCTCATATCATGTCAATATACTCATGTTAAACATCATTACTTACTAATTTTCAATGCATCACTCTCATCCCATTTCAAAAGCATGTACAATGCATAGCATTTTCTCAAATAGTTACATCTCATTGAAATATTAATTTTATCTCATGGGATCATGAAAAGCATCATATCATTTCTCAAAACATGCATAAAACAATAGGTGTAATTCTATCTTCAAAACAAGAGCATGATCATAAAACCAATAGAATATAAATCGCGAAGCGAGATCGAAACATCTCAAACTTACTTCCAGATTTATGTTAGTGTTTCAAACTCAACCTAAACCCCTAAACCTTGATTTCAAGTCTTTGAAAGGATTTTAAAACCAATTCCACTCACCGACAATGCAACGCTCGCTTTGCCGAAGTGTAATCAAGGGTTTTGAGCTCCCGAAACTTCACCAATCTCGTCTGATATATTCTCCCCTATTTATAACACACAAGAACAAAGGTGTTGAGTGTGTAAAAGTTCTATTATTTACACCCTATTTAACCCATATTTCTTCTGCATTCAAGCATTATTTATTGCATTTAGGTTAGTTTATAGCAAAACATCACAAATATATAAAAAGGCACAGTTTCTACTAAGAATGGTTGTTTTTGCAGGTTGCTGCCGTAGCAGATGGAATGGGCAGGCGCTGGGCAGTGAAGCAGAAGAGCTGGAACTGGACAAGCAGTCAAGAAGGACGATGCTGCCAAGGTTGCCGCCATGACAGCAGAGGACGACAACAATTTTGAGAAGAAGAAGCAAAGTGGACCTCGATAGATAGAGAAAATTCAGCTCGTCTGTCGTGTGAAATCCCAATATTTTTTCAAGCTCCAGATCAAAAGGAATGTCAAGCCCAAAGTTCAAGGAGAGAAAATCCCAAGCAAGAAAGATGACGGCTGGAAAGTAGATTTCGTGAAGATTTAGTCTTTATTAGAATTATACTTTCATTTAAAGTTGTATTCTTGCTATTTTAGATAACTTGGACCCAAAGCTTATATAAGGGCATATATTTTGACCTAGGAGGCATAACCGATTACCCTAGCTTCCTTCCCAAAACTCTAGCCGTTTTTCTTCCCACAACATGTTCTAAATTCCCCCTAGGGCCACGGGTTGATTTGTAAAGTAGTTGCAAGGGTTTTTTTGTTTTAGGAATTTTCAGTTCAATAAAATAAACTTCAAGTTCTCTTATTTTGGTTATTAATATCTTGCAAGAGCATCGGGAGAGCATTGTGAGGTTATCTATTTACTTAGCATCAAAAGAGAGTTAAGTATACGAAAGAAATAAGAGCAAGTTCTCTAGCTTATAGTTGAACTATCTCGGACCTAGGGATTGGACGAGGTTAAGTGGCTAAAGAAGAATTCATCAACATCGGTGTTCATCCTTCGATTCACATCAGGAGGTATCATCAAAGATGTGATCATCGACAGACTTGGACCTAGGGATAGGCCAAGGCATATCTGGGATTCTTGCCAAACTTGAAGTGCTGAGTTGATTGTTCGCTGCCGCGACAAGCAACGGACTGCTGCCGCGACAGGTGCTACCGCGACGGGGACGATGACAGAACTAGAGTTCCGAGACTTAGCAATACCTGTACTACTGAGCAATTCAATACCAGCCCATTCTCTCTCTCTTGATATCTCTACTCTTTTATTTACGTTTACTTTATTATTTTCGTGACAACTTCTCAAATATTTTCTTTACTTTCGTGCAGTGAATTAAGGTGAATCTATTAGCCCAATCCCCGTGGAGGCGATATCTGATACTTCGTATCACTTTACTACTTGCGTCGTGTATACTTGCCCTACCATTGCGATAGACTATTTTACACGCAACAAGTTTTTGGCGCCGTTGTTGGGGATTGGCAACATAACTCTACCTTTTCTTTTACTGCACTTTTTTGTTTTTTGTTTTTCGTTTTTCGTTTTTCGTTTTTCGTTTTTCGTTTTTTGTTTTTATTTTTATTTTTTTCTTTTTTTCTTTGGTTTGATTCAACTCTTGCTTTTCACAAGGTTTCTTGTTTATGCGCAGATCGAGACGAGGAAAAGAACCTGAGTATCCATTAGATCAGGAAATCGACCGTTAATTCAATCTCAAGAACCGACTCCATCACATACTAGCCAGGAACGAATACCTTGAGGAACAGTTAGAGACGATGGCCAACCAAGAAAATAACAATCCTCCTGTTGGAGATGGAGAGGGTAGACAACCTATCGTCAACTGTGTTGCCACTGCCAGACGACGGTCCTGTTGTGACTACATGTTGAATGCCCATGTAGAACTGGAAACCACGCCGTCGGACATAGATGTTGACAACTTCGAGTTGAAACTTGTTATGTTTAGCATGATCAACAATGCCGGTCAATTCAGTGGTGCTGTTACCGAGGATGCTAGGGAGCTTCTCAAAACGTTCCAAGAAATCTGTGGTTCATTTAGACTGCCAGGAGTTAATCCAAAGATACTGAGGCTTCAGTTATTTCCCCATTCATTGAGGGACAGAGCAAAGACTTGGTGGAATAAACTTACGCCGGGTTCAATTAGAACATGGGAATATTTGTCTTGTGAATTTTTATCTCGTTTTAATCCTTCACATTTATCTGAGCGATTACGTAATGAAATTGCTACTTTTCAAGTGGAAGATGACAAGCCGATGCACGAGTCCTGATACAGATTTACTACTCTTCTACGGAACTGCCCAATGCATGGATTCCCCGTCTGGAATCAGGTAACTAAGTTTTACAATGCTGCCAACTTACAAACTCGTATTTGAATTGATTCAACATCAAACATACTACTATTGGATAAAGATCCTGTAACGCCCCGGTTTTGGGCTCAGAAGTTTTGGGCGTTGACCGGTTCGGTCAAAGTGCTGATCGAATATATATAAGAGTGAATTTAGGAAAACCTAGTTCGGGTTGCATTAAAAATATGGAAAAATGTTCTAAAATCATCTTTTAATATATAAAAGTGAACTGTGAAATCAATTTTGGAAAATGAGGTTCGGAAGGTGGACATTTTGGCTAGTGACCAAAATGTAATTTTTGAAAGTTGCGGGACAGTTTTATAAAGGATTGAAACTTTGAATCTTTAAGGAGCTATTATTCCAAAAAGGATTTCTCCAGATTTTTCTAAGATATTTTAAGGATTTATTCTGATTTTAAAGATTATGAAATGTGGAGGGAAATCATTTTTACCATTTCTTAACTAACTTTTCATTTTCTCTCAATTTTCCTTTTCTCTCATTTTCTCTCCACCCAAACACATTTCTCCAGATTTTCTTCTCTGATTTTGTCAATCTAAATCCCTCAATTCAACTCTCTTTTGATTCCTAATCATCTCTACAACAAAATCTCTCAATTTGCAAGTTGTTTCATTAAGCATTTTGTCTCTAAAAAGGAGAAATTCAAGTTTGGAGGTAAGAACGTCCTTCTCCTCTAAACTATCAGTTCTTTACTGAAATTCCTAAGTTCTCAATCCTTGATTTGTGTTTTGTTAATGGTTTTTCAATTGAAATCTTGATTTTGGCTTAAAATGCAAGATTTGGTGATTTTGGTGAAATTTTCGTGTGATCTGTTTGGGCAGTGTTTTGAAGTGTCAAAATGATGTTAAATGAATGCTAAATTGATTAGAAGTTGAGGTTTAATCAATGCAATCTCGGATAGGTTGAATTTCCTAAGTTTGGCTTGAGTTTTTGGTTGTTTTTGGAGTGTTTTTGGTGATCTGTTATACCTGGAGGTATAAGGAGGTGTTTGTGATCATTTTGGATGTTAATTGATGTTTAAAAATGGTTAGAAGTGATGGATCTTGGCTGGGTTAAGTTTTGGAAGTGTTTGGAGGTGATTTCGGTTGTGTTTGGTAGCCAAATTGTTGGATTTGGGATGAGCAGCGAGTTGAGTCTTGTTGCTGGTGTTTTTAATGCATAATGATGCATTAATCCTCTGTTGTTGTGTGCTTGAAACAGGGGAGTTTGATCCGTGAGCTTTGAAGGTGTTGCGGAAGGTTTTCGGATGCTTGGAAGGCTTGTCGGCTAGCCTTGTTTTGAGTATTGGTGAGTGAAGTTGGGTTTTCAGCTTTTAAACCAAGGTTTGAAGGTTTTGGGAGCTTAGTTTAAGTCTAAACAACTTTGCTAAGCTCAAGAGTAAGTGAATGGATTTTCGCTCTTGAATTGTGTTGTGAAATTGGCTTTTAAGCAATTGTGGTTGATGATTGAAATACATGTGTTTTGCTTGGTTTAAATATGTTTTGAAAGCATATTTTAAGCATGGTTTAATGCTGGTTTTGAAAGCCATTTGTGAAGGATGTTCAAGGTAAGAGATCCTTGGTTTTGTACATGGAAATTGTGATTTTGATGCATAGTGTTGCATGTTGATCAATGGCTTTGTATGATGCTTTAAAACAGTGAATTGATGATGGCAAGTGTTACTTTTTGCATATTGGTTATGCATGTGAATCATTGGACTATTGTGGTAATGGTTTTGCATATTGGTTATGCATGTGAATCATTGGATTAATGAGGTAATGGTTTTGCATAATGGTTATGCATGTGAATCATTGGACTATTGTGGTGATGGTTTTTGCATTGTGATTATGCATGTGGAACATTGGATTAATATGGTAAGATGGTTATGTTGGCAAGTGATAAAAGTGGTTCTTGGTTCGTTGATCGGATATAGTTAGCCGGCTATAGGATTGGGTGCACCGTGAATTAAGTCGCCTTGGAGGTGGAGTGGTCAAGAGTGGACCGGTAAACTCCCTTCAAGTATCCTAACGAGATGGTTAAGGTCATAATGGAGGTGTTCCCCATTCGAGGACCTTGGTTGAGCAAAGGTTATATGGTGTTTAAAAGTCCATATGTGAGAACCTTGTGCTTGTTAAGATCACAATGGCGGTGTAAGACCATGTGTGGATCTTGTGTGGGGTGTCCCGGATCTCGTTAGTGATTTATACAACTACCAATCGGTTATGCAAAGGTTGTATGGTGTTTAAAAGTCCATACATGGAAACCTTGTGCATGTTGAGGTTGTATGGTGTTTAAAAGTCCATACATGGGAACCTCGGGAAAAGATAAGGTTGTATGGTGTTTAAAAGTCCATACATGGGAACCTTAGGCTTGTAAGGTCAAATGGTGTTTAAAAGTCCATTTGGGAGACCTTGGATTGGTAGGGTGTATGGAGCGTAGGGACAACGCTCGGAATCCGCGTATCCGATCGAGTTGTTGAGTTGAAAAGTGGATGTGATTGATCACTTGGAAGCCAATGTAATGTTCTTGATCATAAAGAAGCATGAGATGCTTGAAAAGATGCATGGTTGCATGAAAAGTGTATGATGCTAGTGAATGCATGTTTACTTGTTAAGTTGAACAAGTGTTGACTATCATTTGGTAAAAGATGCATGTGTGCATGAAATCTCCTTAATGCATTGGAGTCTTGTTAAGACTTGTTTTAAAAGGCATGTGATGATGATGATGTGATTCATAAGTTGTCTTTGTCTAATGCATGAATTGGATTGCTTGAATAATGGTTTAAAAGGGGTTTCTTGCTTGAAACGATGTTCAAGTTTATGAAAGGGTAATATGAAATGGAAGTGTTTCCAAGGTTTTGATTTAACTAAGCATATGGTGTTTATGCATGGAATGGTTAAATGGATGATTATGTAATTTGTGCTTTGAAAAGGTTTTCTTAGCTTGCTAAGCTAAGGTTTGGTTTCATGTACGTGCAATGCATGGTTTAAGCATGATGTTGAAAAGGAGTTTTCAAACATGGTTTTGGTTTGTCAAAACGGGTTGTTTTAAAAGTGTTTTGTAACCCGCTGCATTGATGGTGTTTTGGTTTTGAGCATTCCTCACTAAGCATTATGTGCTTACGCTCCTTTTTGTCCATCAATGCAGATTCTTGAAGTTTGGACAGCAAGGAGCAAGGGATTCAAGGTGGACTCCAATTGAGATGTATGTCTCGGTGAATAGCTATAGTTAATAAAGGCAATGGGGGTAGAATCTCTCGGATTGATGCTTTGTGTTCGTATATGTTCGGACAAGTATGTTTTGATGTTGATGATGTCGCTGAATCATGTATTGGCTTTAATGAGTTTGATTTGGAAAGTTTGTGCTTAAATGGTTGCTTGTGTAGGAAGCATGCCTATAGATTTGGGGCTTTTTGCATATGAAGTTAATTTGTTGAGTTGTTGATGCTTACAAGTTTTATATATGTTGAATTGCATGCTGGTAAAGTTTGGTGGCAATTGGAGCATGTTTGAATGATTAATTGCATGTTTTGGAATGCCTTTTTGCTGCAATCTGTGCAGGCGTTTCGGAACAGTGTGCACCGTTTCGGAACGGGTGCCTTGAATGAACCCAGGCGTCCGAAACGGTATGCACCATTTCGAAACGGTTTGGTCTCTGCCAGACCCCCGTTGCGGAACGTGTTGCGGAACGGCCCCGTGTTTCGAAACGGGCTCTGCCAGTTTCGGAACGGGTGACCGTTCGGGGCTGACATGGGCGGTTAAATGTTTTGAAATGTTTGCATTTTGGTCCTGAAACTTGTTTGTGCAATTGTATGAGTTCGGGATGTTCGTTTGAGCTGAAATTTGACCGAGAAGCATGAAACCTGGTTAATTTTAAGTTTGTAACTTAAAATCTGGTTAAGTCCTTAAAGTTATCAGAAATTACAATTTGGTCCCTAAAGTTGTAAATTGTTCAATTGGGTCCCTGTTTGATCTCTGATGTTTGTGATCTTTGAGTTTGCTGTTTGCATGACCACATCTAAGGTTAATGTGCATCTAGACAAGATTAAAAAGAAAAAAAAGGGTCGTTAATCAAGGTTGACTTTCGGGTTGACTTTTGTTTTCCCCGTGTGACTTTCTTAATTCGGGTCAACCGTCCGGGCCGGGTTAAGGGGGTTACATTTGGTGGTATCAGAGCTGAGTTGCGAATGCTTGGGGAAAACGCTAAGTTGTTGTGATGTGTGTTTGATGTTTACCTTGATGTGTGGTTGGAAGTTGGTTGAAACACGTGTTTCTGAGCAAATTGTTGATGTTTCTGAGTATGCTGCTGATGTTTCTGAGCATGTTGCTGATGTATGCAAGCATGTTTTATGGTTATGAGTCTTGGTTGAGCTTATGTGGATATGTGCTGATGCTGTGAGCTGGTGTTATGCATGATGAGGTGCTATGAGTATGTTATGTTGGTGATATGCTGTTGCAAGTGGATGATGTTTGATGTAAGCATGATCAAAGTATGTTGTTTGATATGCTTGATGTTGTGATATCCATGTTGTGTTGACTGTTATGTCATGTAAAGGGGAGGATTCGGGATACCCATTGCCTTATTAATATAGTTATTGTGTTATTTGGAGTTGGAGTTTGAATCCTTGCTTAATGCTGGTCTAACTGGTTTGTTTGCTTGTTGTGATTGTTTGTTGTTGTTAGTATTATGGCAAAGTCGATGGAAGAATGGCAGTTGGGTAAGATGGTTGCTGCCTTGGGGCAGGTTGTTAAGGCTTGGAATTCACCTTTCTATAGAGGTGTTTTGTCTCAGTCTTCTGTGCCTGGAGTTGAGGTGGTAAGGCAAGGGAAAGAAGCTGGTTCTGTGGTGAAGAGTTCATCATCTGTTGTTCAGGAGGTGTTGGGAACATCTCAGGCTGAGATAAAGGTAAAGTCAGTAGATGAGCTGGCTGTTGGATGTGTGGGTTTGCCGAAGCAGCGTTTGCTTGATTTGGGTGCTGTGGAGTATCATGGTTCTTCACCGGAGATGTTTGAGGCCTGGTTGGCCAGTGTGATTCTGATCTTGGATCAGGAAGGCTGTGATTATGCCTGTAAGCTGGGGAGTGTTGTTTCTTTGATGTTGGAGGATGCTTGTGTCTGGTGGACATCTGTGGCGGTGGCGTCACATATTCCTGATATTGATTGGGATTTCTTTGTATCTGCTTTTTGTGAAAGGTATCTTGGAAGGGAATTTCCAAGGATTGAACAAGGTGAAGATAGTGTTGTTGTGGAGCAAGTGTTGCTTGAGCAAGGAGTGGAAGCTCAGCCACCGGTGTGTGACCGTTGTGGAAAGCGCCATGTTGGAAGATGTTGGGGCGCGGGTGCTTGTTGGAATTGTGGTTCCAAAATGCATGTTAAGCGTGATTGTCCTCTTGAGGTGAAGTCAGCTTTGGTGTTAGCCAAAGGGTCTTTGAAAGGTCGTGGGCACGGCCGAGGCAAGGTTCAGAGGTGGCAGAAATAGCAGAAGGTTGTGAAGAGTTTGGGAAAAGAGAATTGCTGGATATGTGGGTCTGCTGGACACATGAGACGTGATTGTTTGAGGTTGGCTCGGAACAGCCAAGGTTCCTTACCGCAAGGAGTTGGTGGTGACCCTGGTGTGTTAGCTGGTGCTGCAGTTGTGCCGCAGGAGGATGATGGTTCCGCAAGGAAGAGTGCTCGTCTGATGAATCTTCAGGGAGGTGTTGTGTTTTCAGGTAACCTTGTTAAGTAATCCTTGCTCTAGTTACCTTAGTTTGGTTTCTGTTGGTTTTCCTTGCGTGGTAAGTTTAGTCTGGTTGCTAGCATGTTTGGGTAATAGTTGTAGTTTTGGAAGCATCTTTGGTGTGAAGAAGGTTTAGTGAGAATCTCGTGGTTAATGGTGGTTGGTATGATGGAGTTAGATAAGTTAGGAGTAAGTTGGGAGGTTGTTCTTAGACGGATTCTGAGGATGTTATTGGAGGGTGTGAATTGGCATTCATGCACAGTTAAAATCATTGTTATACGCTATATTATATATGTTGGTCCATGCATACATGTGGCATGACATTAGAGGTTTTGCATACATGTACATCAGACATTGATAGGGCATGTAGGTGATCATGCATACGATGTTCACACTCGCTAATAACTAATCGAATCTGTTAGTGTGGTGGTTGGTTTGGATGATGGGTTTTTAGAGGTTGTTTTGGTGCTGGGTGAGAGCTAAGAGTATTGGAGTTTGTTAAACTAGTTGCTAGTGATAGTGAGAGGGGTATAGCCTGTTGGTAGAAGGATAGTGTTTGTTGCTTAAAGAGTTTAGTGGTTTGGTGGTGAAGGGTACCGGTTGAGGTTAGTAGCGGTTAAGTGGTTTGTGTAGCTAAAAGGAAGTGGTAGTTCCTTGGTGCTAGTGATGTTGCAGTTTTGTGGTTGTATTTTCAAGTGCTGAGGTAGCTTAGCTTTTAAGTTGTTGTAAAAGGGTTGTGTTGGTAAGTGTTGGTTTTTAGCAACCTTTGAGGAGTTCAGAAGCTGTTATGTGTGTTTTGGATAAGCAATGTTCTGGTAATGCAAGTGTTATGGTTGGAGTTTGAAGTGGAAGGATTATGAAAGATTGAAGGTTTTTGTTGGTTGTTTCGGTTCTTGTGAGAAGTGTTTGGCTGGTTGTGGTTAAGAAAGTTCCGTTTGAAGTCAGTTGGTGGTGTGTGGAATGGCTGGCGGAGTCAAGTTGGGGTTGTAATGTAATTCTTGGAATTTGGGTGAGTAATCCTGGTAAGCTGTTATGGTAATGTTAGCGGCGGATGTGAAGGATTATCAGCTTTCGTTGAGGAGTTTGGGTAAGCAGTTGATGCTTAAGGATTTTTGCTTGTTGGGAAAATCCTTGGAAGAGGTTTGAGAGTTTGCAAGAGTTTTTGAAGTAGAGAAGTTTGCATAGTGGCTGAATTGGATTGGTTGTTGTCTCTGTGTAAACAGGTCTTGGGAGTTGTGTGTTACAGTGATGTGTGCTGTAAGAGCTGAAATTCTTCAGGTTGATGTTGGGGCTGTGTACAGTCCGGTTATGTGAAAGGTTATGTTGCGGCCATCTTTGAGTGTTTTGGATTTTGTGAACAGTGCGTGGAGGTGCTAAGTTTGGTGGAGGTTTTGTGTGGATAGTAATCAGTGGTAGTTGAGGCTGTTGTGTTGCCTTGTGTGTTGGTTTGAGAAGGTTGTTTTCTCTTTTCGCCGGTTGAAATTTTGAGGACGAAATTTCCTAAGGGGGGGAGAGTTGTAACGCCCCGGTTTTGGGCTCAGAAGTTTTGGGCGTTGACCGGTTCGGTCAAAGTGCTGATCGAATATATATAAGAGTGAATTTAGGAAAACCTAGTTCGGGTTGCATTAAAAATATGGAAAAATGTTCTAAAATCATCTTTTAATATATAAAAGTGAACTGTGAAATCAATTTTGGAAAATGAGGTTCGGAAGGAGGACATTTTGGCTAGTGACCAAAATGTAATTTTTGAAAGTTGCGGGACAGTTTTATAAAGGATTGAAACTTTGAATCTTTAAGGAGCTATTATTCCAAAAAGGATTTCTCCAGATTTTTCTAAGATATTTTAAGGCTTTATTCTGATTTTAAAGATTATGAAATGTGGAGGGAAATCATTTTTACCATTTCTTAACTAACTTTTCATTTTCTCTCAATTTTCCTTTTCTCTCATTTTCTCTCCACCCAAACACATTTCTCCAGATTTTCTTCTCTGATTTTGTCAATCTAAATCCCTCAATTCAACTCTCTTTTGATTCCTAATCATCTCTACAACAAAACCTCTCAATTTGCAAGTTGTTTCATTAAGCATTTTGTCTCTAAAAAGGAGAAATTCAAGTTTGGAGGTAAGAACGTCCTTCTCCTCTAAACTATCAGTTCTTTACTGAAATTCTTAAGTTCTCAATCCTTGATTTGTGTTTTGTTAATGGTTTTTCAATTGAAATCTTGATTTTGGCTTAAAATGCAAGATTTGGTGATTTTGGTGAAATTTTCGTGTGATTTGTTTGGGCAGTGTTTTGAAGTGTCAAAATGATGTTAAATGAATGCTAAATTGATTAGAAGTTGAGGTTTAATCAATGCAATCCCGGATAGGTTGAATTTCCTAAGTTTGGCTTGAGTTTTTGGTTGTTTTTGGAGTGTTTTTGGTGATCTGTTATACCTGGAGGTATAAGGAGGTGTTTGTGATCATTTTGGATGTTAATTGATGTTTAAAAATGGTTAGAAGTGATGGATCTTGGCTGGGTTAAGTTTTGGAAGTGTTTGGAGGTGATTTCGGTTGTGTTTGGTAGCCAAATTGTTGGATTTGGGATGAGCAGCGAGTTGAGTCTTGTTGCTGGTGTTTTTAATGCATAATGATGCATTAATCCTCTGTTGTTGTGTGCTTGAAACAGGGGAGTTTGATCCGTGAGCTTTGAAGGTGTTGCGGAAGGTTTTCGGATGCTTGGAAGGCTTGTCGGCTAGCCTTGTTTTGAGTATTGGTGAGTGAAGTTGGGTTTTCAGCTTTTAAACCAAGGTTTGAAGGTTTTGGGAGCTTAGTTTAAGTCTAAACAACTTTGCTAAGCTCAAGAGTAAGTGAATGGATTTTCGCTCTTGAATTGTGTTGTGAAATTGACTTTTAAGCAATTGTGGTTGATGATTGAAATACATGTGTTTTGCTTGGTTTAAATATGTTTTTTAAAGCATATTTTAAGCATGGTTTAATGCTGGTTTTGAAAGCCATTTGTGAAGGATGTTCAAGGTAAGAGATCCTTGGTTTTGTACATGGAAATTGTGATTTTGATGCATAGTGTTGCATGTTGATCAATGGCTTTGTATGATGCTTTAAAACAGTGAATTGATGATGGCAAATGTTACTTTTTGCATATTGGTTATGCATGTGAATCATTGGACTATTGTGGTAATGGTTTTGCATATTGGTTATGCATGTGAATCATTGGATTAATGAGGTAATGGTTTTGCATAATGGTTATGCATGTGATTATGCATGTGGAACATTGGATTAATATGGTGATGGTTTTTGCATTGTGATTATGCATGTGGAACATTGGATTAATATGGTAAGATGGTTATGTTGGCAAGTGATAAAAGTGGTTCTTGGTTCGTTGATCGGATATAGTTAGCCGGCTATAGGATTGGGTGCACCGTGAATTAAGTCGCCTTGGAGGTGGAGTGGTCAAGAGTGGACCGGTAAACTCCCTTCAAGTATCCTAACGAGATGGTTAAGGTCATAATGGAGGTGTTGCCCATTCGAGGACCTTGGTTGAGCAAAGGTTATATGGTGTTTAAAAGTCCATATGTGAGAACCTTGTGCTTGTTAAGATCACAATGGCGGTGTAAGACCATGTGTGGATCTTGTGTGGGGTGTCCCGGATCTCGTTAGTGATTTATACAACTACCAATCGGTTATGCAAAGGTTGTATGGTGTTTAAAAGTCCATACATGGAAACCTTGTGCATGTTGAGGTTGTATGGTGTTTAAAAGTCCATACATGGGAACCTCGGGAAAAGCTAAGGTTGTATGGTGTTTAAAAGTCCATACATGGGAACCTTAGGCTTGTAAGGTCAAATGGTGTTTAAAAGTCCATTTGGGAGACCTTGGATTGGTAGGGTGTATGGAGCGTAGGGACAACGCTCGGAATCCGCGTATCCGATCGGGTTGTTGAGTTGAAAAGTGGATGTGATTGATCACTTGGAAGCCAATGTAATGTTCTTGATCATAAAGAAGCATGAGATGCTTGAAAAGATGCATGGTTGCATGAAAAGTGTATGATGCTAGTGAATGCATGTTTACTTGTTAAGTTGAACAGGTGTTGACTATCATTTGGTAAAAGATGCATGTGTGCATGAAATCTCCTTAATGCATTGGAGTCTTGTTAAGACTTGTTTTAAAAGGCATGTGATGATGATGATGTGATTCATAAGTTGTCTTTGTCTAATGCATGAATTGGATTGCTTGAATAATGGTTTAAAAGGGGTTTCTTGCTTGAAACGATGTTCAAGTTTATGAAAGGGTAATATGAAATGGAAGTGTTTCCAAGGTTTTGATTTAACTAAGCATATGGTTTTTATGCATGGAATGGTTAAATGGATAGTTATGTAATTTGTGCTTTGAAAAGGTTTTCTTAGCTTGCTAAGCTAAGGTTTGGTTTCATGTACGTGCAATGCATGGTTTAAGCATGATGTTGAAAAGGAGTTTTCAAACATGGTTTTGGTTTGTCAAAACGGGTTGTTTTAAAAGTGTTTTGTAACCCGCTGCATTGATGGTGTTTTGGTTTTGAGCATTCCTCACTAAGCATTATGTGCTTACGCTCCTTTTTGTCCATCAATGCAGATTCTTGAAGTTTGGACAGCAAGGAGCAAGGGATTCAAGGTGGACTCCAATTGAGATGTATGTCTCGGTGAATAGCTATAGTTAATAAAGGCAATGGGGGTAGAATCTCTCGGATTGATGCTTTGTGTTCGTATATGTTCGGACAAGTATGTTTTGATGTTGATGATGTTGCTGAATCATGTATTGGCTTGAATGAGTATGATTTGGAAAGTTTGTGCTTAAATGGTTGCTTGTGTAGGAAGCATGCCTATAGATTTGGGGCTTTTTGCATATGAAGTTAATTTGTTGAGTTGTTGATGCTTACAAGTTTTATATATGTTGAATTGCATGCTGGTAAAGTTTGGTGGCAATTGGAGCATGTTTGAATGATTAATTGCATGTTTTGGAATGCCTTTTTGCTGCAATCTGTGCAGGCGTTTCGGAACAGTGTGCACCGTTTCAGAACGGGTGCCTTGAATGAACCCAGGCGTCCGAAACGGTATGCACCGTTTCGAAACGGTTTGGTCTCTGCCAGACCCCCGTTGCGGAACGTGTTGCGGAACGGCCCCGTGTTTCGAAACGGGCTCTGCCAGTTTCGGAACGGGTGACCGTTGGGGGCTGACATGGGCGGTTAAATGTTTTGAAATGTTTGCATTTTGGTCCTGAAACTTGTTTGTGCAATTGTATGAGTTCGGGATGTCCGTTTGAGCTGAAATTTGACTGAGAAGCATGAAACCTGATTAATTTTATGTTGGTAACTTAAAATCTGGTTAAGTCCTTAAAGTTATCAGAAATTACAATTTGGTCCCTAAAGTTGTAAATTGTTCAATTGGGTCCCTGTTTGATCTCTGATGTTTGTGATCTTTGAGTTTGCTGTTTGCATGACCACATCTAAGGTTAATGTGCATCTAGACAAGATTAAAAAGAAAAAAAAGGGTCGTTAATCAAGGTTGACTTTCGAGTTGACTTTGGTTTTCCCCGTGTGACTTTCTTAATTCGGGTCAACCGTCCGGGCCGGGTTAAGGGGGTTACAGATCCAGACGAGGCAATGCAAGTATTGAAAAATATGGCTAATAATGAGGAGCAGTTTCCGACAGCAAGAAGAGGGGGTAAACGGGTACTAGCTGTTAAGGATTATGAGGTCGACAACACAATGAAATCACATGTGGCATTCCTTACTAAAGCAATGAAAAAGCTATTGAATGATGATGCACAACATGGATTTTCTGTTGAGGAGGTATGTGAAATCTATGAGGGAAATCATAGTTCGGATTAGTGTCCTATACAGTTAGAAGAGGGAAAGTATGTTGGAAACTACAAGCCGAATTACAACTCCAACAACTATAATCCCAATTGGAGAAAGGATCCCAAGTTTTTTTGGAGTAATCCTAATAATGCCCTAAATCCTCAAGCTCACAATAATCAGAATCAGGGAGGACCTAGACTGCTGACTCGACAGCAACTACAGCCGCAACAACAGCAACAACAACCACCAGCTGCCACGAACAATATACTGGAACAGACTCTGGCTACTTTTATGTCTCAGACAGGTACTTATATTGAGAATATGAATCAGTTTGTCAAGAGAACAGAGACATTCATGGATAAAACAGAGATGCAGATGACGAATCATGAAGCTACTCTGAAATCCTTGGAGACACAAATGGGTCAGGTTTCCCAGCATATCAAGCCAAGGTAGACTGGAGGATTCCATAGTAATACTGAAAATGCTAGGCAGCCCACACGTGAGCAATGTAAGGCCATTACTACTAGGAGTGGGAAGAAATTACAAGGGCCGGGAAAGAAAGCTGAAACAATAAGGAAACCAGCCTTGGACAGACCTGCAGAGGAAGCTTCCCCGACAGGTAACAAATAGACTACTGTCGATGAGCCTGTCACGACAACAGAAGCGACAGAGGAGAAAAATGATGAACCCAAACCTCTTCAGATTCGTATGCAGTGGGAAGGACGTATTGCCAATTATCGTCCCCACCTCCTTTTCCTCAACGGTTACAGCAAGCGAAGCAAGAATCTTAGCTCAAAAAGATTTATGATATTTTTAAGCAGGTTCATAATAACATTCCGCTGTTGGATGCCGTTAGGGAGATGCTTGGTTACGCCAAATTTGTCAAGGATGTCATGTCAAAGAAATCTAAACTTGGGAAATTTGAAACGGTTAAGATGACAGACGGTTGCATGAGTATTCTTCATCGGCAGCCACCCCAGAAAAAGAAGGATCCGGGGAGCTTCATCATACCTTGTGTAATCGAAGATAAATATGTGGGTAAGGCACTTTGTGATCTTGGTGCTAGTATTAATTTAATGCCAAAATTTGTTTTTCAGAAATTAGGTATTGGAAAGGCGCGACCCACGGCAGTAATTCTGCAGCTGGCAGACCGCTCTTATGTTTATCCGGAAGGAAAAATCGAAGGTATTCTGGTAAGAGTGGATAAATTTATTTTTCCTGCTGACTTTCTTGTTTTGGATTGTGAAGCAGATGAAAACGCACCAATCATCCTTGGGCGACCCTTCTTATCCACGGGAAGATCTCTGATTGATGTGGAAAAAGGAGAACTCACCATGAGTGTAACCCCCTTAACCCGGCCTAGACGATTGACCCGAATTAAGAAGTTTACACGGGGAAAACCAAAGTCAACCCGAAAGTCAACATTGATTAACGACCTTTTTTTTTTCTTTTTACTCGTGTCTAGATGCACATTATCCCTAGATATGATCATACAATCAGCATACTCAAACATCATAACCATCAGAGAACATTCAGGGACCCAATTGCACAAATTACATCTTTAGGGACCAAACTGTAAATTCTAGAAATTTCAAGGACTTAACTCAAATTAAAGTTACCAATATGTAGTTAATCATATTTCATGCTTCTCTGCCAAATTTTAGCTCAAACGGACATCTCAAACTCATTTAATTGCATTAACAAGGTTCAGGACTAAAATGCAAACATTCCAAAACATTTAACCATCAAATTCCGTGCCCAACGGTCGGGTGTTCCGAAACAGGAAGGACCTGTTCCGAAACGCGGGACCGTTCCGTAACGGGTTCCGAAACGTGGCTTGGCAGTAGCATTTCCGTTCCGGAACGGTTCCTCCCGTTCCGGAACGCCTAAGCCATTTCAGGTCCCTGTTCCGATACGGCCTGCCCAGATTGCAGAAAATTAGCTTGTTTAACACTTAATTGACCTATCTAGCATGCTCCAAATGCCACCAAAATATACCAGCAAGTCATTCAACATACAAGGAACATAATTGCATCAACCAAACATCAACATGGCATCAATTATGAAAATCCCCAATTCTATAGGCATGCATCCTACTTAGAAAACCATTCAAGCATCAATATTCCAAAACCACATCTCAAAGACCAATTACAAGCTCAAACATTATTGACATCAAAAATCCAACTTAGGGAGTCCAAAACATCTCCCAAAACATCAACATAGGTCCCCCATTGCCAAATACCCAAAAGCTAATAGTTTTGAGAAAATGTTCACCATACATGAGCTTAAAACCTTCACTTGGATGCTTGGCTTCCTTGCTGCCCCAAAATGCACTTCAATGCTCTGCATTATTGGTTTAAGAAAAGAGAGAGCGTAAGCAAAAGCTTAGTGAGGAATGCTCATTTAAAACCACACAATAATGCATTTATAAAACACCTTTATAAACCTTAAATCAAATCATCATTTGAACATGCATATAAGCATTAAAATCCAGCAATTCATGATTCAAGTTCATATCATGTCATATTGGCAACAAGTGATACATTCCACATAAGATCCACACATGGACTTTTAAACACCATTGTGATCTTACAATTTCCAAGGACCACACATGGACTTTTAAACACCATTGTGTCCTTAACAAGAATCTTCCATGGACTTTTAAACACCATGACAAGGACCACACAAGGACTTTTAAACACCTTTGTGTCCTTAACAAGAATCTCCCAAGGACTTTTAAACACCTTGGAGTTCTTAAGTAAACAAGGCTTACACAAGGAATTTTAACCATGTAACGCCCCGGTTTTGGGCTTGGAAGTTGTGGGCTTGGACCGGTTCGGTCAAAGTGCTGTTGGATTACAAAAAGGTGAAATTAAGAAAGCCTAGTTCGGGTTGCATTAAAAATATGGAAAAATGTTCTAAAATCCTCTTTTAATATATATAAGTGAACTGTGAAATCAATAATACAAAATGAGGTTTGGAAGGGTGACATTTTGGCTAGTGACCAAGATGTAATTTTTGAGAATTTCGTGACTGTTTTAAAAAGGATTGAAACTTTGAATCTTTAAGGAGCTATTTACCCAAAGGGAGTTTCTCCAGATTTTTCTAAGATATTAAATGATTTATTTCTGGTTTTTAAACAAAAGAAAAGTGGAGGGAAGATATTTTCCTAATTCCAACTAATTTTCCTAAAATCTCATTTCCATTTTCTCTCATTTTTCTCTCAAACCAAACACCTTTTCTCCAGAGCTTTTCTCTCTGATTTTGTCACCTAAATATCTCTTTTCAATTCTCCTTTGATTGCTAATCATCTCATCAACAAAACCTCACCATTTGCTAATTGGATCTTCAAGCTTTTTGATTCTAAAAAGGGAGAAACTCAAGTTTGGAGGTAAGAACGTCCTTCTCCTCTAAACTCTCAGTTCTTTACTGAAATTCCTAAGTTCTCAATCCTTAACTGATGATTTATAAATGGTTTTAAAGTTGTGTAATGAATCTTGGCTTTAAATGCAAGATTTGGTGATTTTTGATGGATTTTCGTATGATCTGATTGGGCTGTGTTTTAAGGTGTTAATTTGATGTTAAATGAATGTTAATTTGATAAGGAATTGAGTTTTAATTGATGCAATCCCGGATAGGTTGAATTTCCTAAGTTTAGTTTGTGTTCTTGGTTGTTTTGGAGTGATCTTGTGGATCTGTTGTTGCTGGAGATATAAGGATGTTGTTAGGTCCTTTTTAGAAGTTAAATGATGTTTAAGGATGTTTGGTTTTGATGGATCTTGGCTGGGCAATGTTGTGGAGTTGTTTGGATGCATTTTCGGTTGTGTTTGGTAGCCGAAAATGGAGTGTGGATGAGAGCAGCAAGTTTAGGTGCTTTCATTGAAGCTATTAATGCATGATGATGCATTAATCCTCTGCTTTGATGTGTTTAAAACAGGGGAGTCATCTTTGGATCCACGTGGTGGTGATCCGGAAGCTTGATTTGTGTTTCGGCAAAGAGGCGAAACGGAATCAGTGAGTGGATTTTGGTTTTCGGCTTTGAAACCAGTGTTTTGAAGGTTTGGGAGCTTAGTTTAAGTCTAAGCAACTTAGCTAAGCTCAAGAGTAAGTTTTCGGAAAAACTCTCTTGGTGATGGCCATGGTTTTGGTTGTATGCAATGTGTTTGTTTGCATGATTTCAAATCTGTTTTGAAAGCATATCTAGCATGTTTATTTGCTGAGATTATAAGCCATGTGTTGAAGGAAACTCAAGGTAAGAGTTCCTTGTTTTTGAACATTGTTTTAATGTGGTTTGATGCTTAAAAATGCATGATGTTTATGGCTTGTTTAAATGCTTTAAAACAGTGGATTATTGATGATAATGATACATATTGGCAAGTGATGGTTAAGGTCACAAAGGTGGTTAAAAGTCCTTGTGTGAGCCTTGTATATTAAAGAACATCAAGGTGGTTAAAAGTCCTTGGATGGTTTTTGGTTAAGATCACAAAGGTGGTTAAAAGTCCTTGTGTGAATCTTGTAAAATTTTTTAAGAACAACATGGAGCTTAAAAGTCCATGGTTGATTCTTGGTTAAGGCTCAAGGTGGTTAAAATTCCTTGTGTAAGCCTTGGTTACTTAAGAGCTCCAAGGTGTTTAAAAGTCCTTGGGAGATTCTTGTTAAGGACACAAAGGTGTTTAAAAGTCCTTGTGTGGTCCTTGCCATGGTGTTTAAAAGTCCATGGGGTTAAGGACACAATGGTGTTTAAAAGTCCATGTGTGGTCCTTGGTTGTTATAAGCTCACAATGGTGTTTAAAAGTCCATGTGTGAATCTTATGTGAAATGTATCACTTGTTGCTAATATGACTTGTTATGAACTTGAAGCATGAGATGCTTGTTTTAAATGTTTAAAAGCGTGTATAAATGTTGCTTGAAGAATGGTTTATAAATGAGTTTTATAAATGCATTATTGTGTGGTTTTAAATGAGCATTCCTCACTAAGCTTTTTCTTACGCTCTCTCTCTTTTCTTAAACCAATAATGCAGAGCATTAAAGTGCATTGAGGGCAGCAAGGAGGGCAAGCAACCAAGTGGTTATCTAAGCTCAAGTATGGTGAAGGTTTCTTAAACACTATTAGCTTATGGCATTTGGCAATGGGGGACCTATGTTGATAATAATGTTGGAACATGTAAATGGCTGTTGTGAAGTGGATTTATCATTTTGATGCTTGAATGGTTTGCTAAGTAGGAAGCATACCTTTAGATTTGGGGATTTTCATATTTGATGCCATGTTGATGTTCTAATGGTGCAATTATGTTCCTTATATGTTGAATGTCTTGCTGGTAAAGTTTGGTAGTTTTTGGAGCATGTTTGGTAGGTCAATTGAGTGTTTAATCAGCCAATTATCTGCATTCTGGGCAGGCCGTATCGGAACGGGAGCTACCGTTTCGGAACGGGGGCCCTGTAATAGCCCAGGCGTCCGAAACGGAAGGAACCGTTCCGAAACGGAAATACCTCTGCCAGGCCTCGTTTCGGAACACGTTGCGGAACGGTCCCGCGTTTCGAAACAGGTTCTCCCTGTTTCGGAACACCTGACCGTTGGAGGCTGACATTGGCGGTTATATGTTTTGAAATGTTTGCATTTTGGTCCTGAAACTTGTTTGTGCAATTGTATGAGTTTGAGATGTCCGTTTGAGCTGAAATTTGACAGAGAAGCATAAAAGATGATAAATTTCATGATGGTAATTCTAAATTGGTTTAAGTCTTTAAAATTTACAAAATTTACAATTTGGTCCCTAAAGTTGTAAATGGTGCATTTGGGTCCCTGTATGTTCTCTGATGGTTAAGATCTTTGAGTATGCTGTTTGTATGATCATACCTAAGGTTAATGTGCATCTAGATAAGTTTTAAAAAGAAAAAAAGGTTGTTAATCAAGGTTGACTTTCGGGTTGACTTTGGTTTTCCCCGTGTGACTTCCTTAATTTGGGTCAACCGTCTAGACCGGGTTAAGGGGGTTACATTTGGTGGTATCAAAGTTGAGTTCACGAGTATTTGTGAATGGTTGTGTGGTTGATTTGAACATGTATGCTTTGTATGCTTGTTGAGTGAAAGCATGTTGAATGAATTGTATATGTGTTGTATTTGAGATGTATGCTGTGGTGAAGCATGTTGTGGGTACCCATTGCCAAATCAAAGCTAATGAAATGATGTTGTTTTTAAGTGAAAATGAGCTTGAGTACTTGGATTGCTTACCTTGCTGGGCTTGACTTTGTTTGTTGCATTGTGATTATATTGTTAGAGTATGGCACCTCGTAGAGAGTTGAGGAGTAATGTACGAGCTACGGCTCAGAATGAGAATGAGAATGAGGAGAATGCAGGAAGTGCGGTGTTACCTCCTCCACCTGGTGGTGGTGGTGCTGAGGGAGAAAGAGCTGATGCTGCAGCTGGTGCTGGGGTCACTGGACCTGAGGCTGGTCAGGGGCAAGCTATGCCTGACGTGACGATGTTGGTGCAAGCTATTGCTGGTGCTTTTCGAGCGGCAGTAGCTGGAGCTCAAGGAGCTGGGCATCAGGGTGATGCTGGAGTTAGACTACCCTTGGAACGTTTGCGCAGTCTAGGCGGGACTGAGTTCAGGGGTTTGTCTGCAGAAGGTTCTAAATCCTGGATGGAGAGTACCAAGAGGATCTTGGGTCAGATGAGTTGCACTGATGTGCAAAAGCTGGGTTGTGTAGTATCCTTGCTACAGGATGATGCTTATACGTGGTGGACAACCACTATCGCTGGGATGGCTGATGCTGATGTAACTTCGACATTCTTTCAGAATGCGTTTAAGAGAAGGTATCTAGGGGTGAGGTACCTAGATGAAAAGAAGCGGGAGTTCATGTCCCTTACCCAGGGGAGCATGACTGTGGCTGAGTATGAAGTGCAGTTTGTTCGACTCAGTCAATATGCACCTGAGCTGGTCCCTGATGAGCGGGCGAGGTGCGAAAGATTCCGTCATGGTTTAGTGACGGATGTGAAGATGTATGTGCTGGCAACCGAGTATGATGATTTTGATGTGTTGGTGGGCCGAGCCAAGGACATTGAGATGAACTTGGGTTTATCTGCTAGAAGTGTTGGTTCTAGTGCTGGAAAGCGATCAGCTGAGTATAGTTCCGGTGGTGGACGGAACAAGAGGGGACGTGATCAAAAGTATCAGTCCTCGGCTAAGCGAGGTGGTGGTGCGCCTGCTCGGGGAGGCAGTGCTAGAGTTGATCCGAGTGCTTGTTGGACATGTGGTTCGCGTGGCCATATGAAGCGTGATTGTCCTCGTGCTGTGAGGGAGGTGCAAGCTCCTGTTGTGGCAGCTGGTAACGGGTGCTGGAATTGTGGATCTACGGATCACATGAGGCGAGAGTGTCCTATGTTAGCTGGTGGCCAAGTGCGTGCTCCTGTAGTTGCTGCACCGCAGAGAGGCCGTGGGCGCGGCCGTGGTAACTTTCAGCGAAGAGAGGAAGGTGGTCGAGGAGTGGCTCATGTTGTGGCTATTCAGCCTGAGGGTGGTGGTCAAGCTAGGGTGTATGCTCAGCGTGAGGGAAGGAATGACGCGGATGTGATCGCAAGTACCTTTACTTTGCAATCCTTGTCATTACTTTCCTTGATTGATTCTGGATCTACGAACTCATACATATTGCGTGAGCATGCTGAATTGCTTGGTTTGCCTGTTGAGTTTTTGGATGTTGGTGTGCGGGTCACTAGTTCTTTTGGTGAGACTGTTGTGACTCGAAAGCTTTATAGGAGATGTCCTTTGGTTGTTCAAGAACATGTTTTTCATGTTGATCTTATGGAGTTGCCTTTCTATGGTTTTGATGTAATTCTTGGTATGGATTGGCTTGCTGAGCATCGTGCTGTTGTGGATTGTGAAAATAAGCGAGTTTCGTTGAGGCTTGCGGATGATTATGAAGTAGTTGTGGTTGGTGAGAATGTGAAGTTTCTTGCCAATGTGGTGTCTACGTTGGAAGCGAGCAGGATGCTGAGGCAAGGTTGTGAAGCTTACCTAGCTTTTGTGATGAATCCTAGCTCTAAGGAGTTGCGGGTGCAAGATATCAGAGTTGTGCGGGAGTTTCCTGGTGTGTTTCCTGAGGAGTTGCCTGGTTTACCTCCTAATCGTGAGGTGGAGTTTGGAATTGAGCTGTATGAGAATACAACTCCTGTGTCCATTACCCCTTATAGAATGGCACCTAAGGAGTTGAAGGAGCTGAAGACGCAGTTGCAAGAATTGCTTGATCGTGGTTTCATTCGGCCGAGTATGTCACCTTGGGGTGCACCGGTCTTGTTTGTGAAGATAAAGGATGGCACTATGAGAATGTGCATTGATTATCGTCAGCTGAACAAGTTGACTATCAAGAATCGGTATCCTTTGCCGAGAATTGATGATCTCTTTTATCAATTTCGGGGAGCAGATGTGTTCTCTAAGATTGAATTGAGGTCAGGGTATTACCAGTTGAAGGTAAAGGATGTGGATGTGCCTAAGACAGCTTTCAGGACAAGGTATGGGCATTATGAGTTCCTTGTGATGCCGTTTGGTTTGACAAATGCTCCTGCTGCTTTCATGGACATGATGAACCGTGTGTTTCATGAGTACCTGGATAAGTTTGTTGTGGTGTTCATTGATGATATCCTCGTGTACTCGCGTACTGAGGAGGAGCATGAAGAGCATTTGAGGATTGTGCTGCAGGCCTTGTTGGAGAATCAGCTTTATGATAAGCTGAGCAAGTGTGAGTTTTGGCTTAAGGAGGTGGTGTTTCTTGGGCATGTGGTTTCTGCTGAGGGGATTCGTGTTGATCCTCAGAAGATTGGGGCGGTGATGAATTGGAAGGTTCCTAAGTCTGTTCATGAGGTTCGTAGTTTCCTTGGGTTGGCGGGATACTATCGGAGGTTTGTGGATGGTTTTTCTAAGATTGCTGCACCTTTGACGAAGTTGTTGCAAAAGGATGTTAAGTATGAGTGGACGGAAGCGAGACAGCAGGCTTTTGAGAAGCTTAAGGCGGCTTTGACGCAAGCTCCTATCTTGGTTCAACCTGAATCAGGGAAAGAGTTTGTGGTCTATAGTGATGCGTCCTATGTTGGTTTGGGATGTGTGCTGATGCAGGAGGGTAAGGTGGTTGCTTATGCATCGCGGCAGTTGAAGGTGCATGAGCGCAATTATCCTACGCATGACATTGAGTTGGCTGCGGTGGTTTTTGCTTTGAAGATCTGGAGACATTACCTGTATGGTGAGAAGTGTACTGTGTACACGGATCACAAGAGCTTGAAGTATCTGATGTCTCAGAAGGAGTTGAATCTTAGGCAGCGTCGTTGGGTGGAATTGCTCAAGGATTATGATTTGACGATTGAGTATCACCCTGGAAAAGCTAATGTGGTAGTGGATGCCTTGAGTAGGAAGGTAGCTGTTGAGCTGAGGGCTATGTTTTCTAGTTTGAGTATATCGCGTTATGGTGGTCTGGTGGCTGAGTTGCAAGTGAAACCATCTTTGGTTCAGTTGATCAAGGAAAAGCAGTTGTTGGATGATTCCTTGGTGCCGCATGTTCAGGATATCGCGGAGGATAGGCCTTCAGATTTCTGTTTTAATGATGATGGCGTGTTGTGTTTTGGGAGTCGAATAGTAGTGCCCAATGATGCTGAGTTGAGGCATACTATTCTGACTGAAGGTCATAGTAGTCCTTTCGCGATGCACCCTGGTAGTACTAAGATGTATCGTGATCTTTGTGATGAGTACTATTGGGTGGGTTTAAAGAAGGATGTTGCGGAGTTTGTGAGTAGGTGTATGGTGTGTCAGCGAGTTAAGGCTGAGCATCAGGTTCCTTCAGGGTTGTTGCAACCGTTGAGAATCCCTGAATGGAAGTGGGAAAGGGTTACCATGGATTTTGTATCTGGTTTACCTTTGTCACCATCGAAGAAGAATTCAGTGTGGGTGATTGTGGATCGCCTGACGAAGTGTGCGCGTTTCTTGCCTGTGCATACTACGTTTTCTTTGGATAAGCTTGCGGAGCTGTACATTGCTGAGACTGTGCGGCTGCATGGTGTGCCTAAGTCGATTGTGTCGGATAGGGATCCGAGGTTTACATCGCGGTTCTGGAAGTGTTTGAATCAGGCTTTGGGTACAAGGTTGAATTTCAGTACATCTTATCATCCTCAGTCGGATGGTCAGTCAGAGCGTGTTATCCAGATTTTGGAGGATATGTTGAGGTGCTGCGTGATTGAGTTCCAAGGCTCTTGGGAGAAACATTTGCCTTTGGTGGAGTTTGCCTATAACAATAGTTATCAGGCGAGTATTCAAATGGCACCTTATGAGGCTTTGTACGGGAGGAAGTGTAGGACTCCTCTTTGTTGGGCAGAAACGGGTTAAAAGTTGGTTTCGATGCCAGCTTTGTTGAAAGGAACCACCGAGAAGGTGAAGCTCATCTGTGATCGGTTGAAGGCAGCTTCTGATCGGCAAAAGTCTTACGCGGATTTGAAGCGTAAGAAGATTGAGTATGCGGTGGGTGATCGTGTGTTTTTGAAGGTTTCGCCTTGGAAAAAGGTGATGAGGTTTGGCCGGAAGGGTAAGTTGAGCCCTAGGTACATTGGACCATAAGAGGTGGTTGAGCGTGTGGGTCCTGTTGCGTACAGGTTGAGGCTACCTCAAGAGTTGGAGAAGATTCATGATGTGTTTCATGTTTCTATGCTCTGGAAGTATAGATCAGATCCTTCGCATGTGATGCCTGTGGAGGAAGTGGAATTGAATCCGGATTTGACCTATGATGAGGAACCGGTGAAGGTTCTGGATTCGGATAGCAAGGTTCTTTGTGGCAAGACCATTGGGTTGGTGAAGGAGTTGTGGAAGCACCGTGGTGTTGAGGAAGCCACGTGGGAGCGGAAGGATGATATGCTGAAGCAGTTTCCTTATCTCTTTCCTTCAGGTAAATTTCGAGGACGAAATTTCTTAAGGGGGGAGAGTTGTAACGCCCCGGTTTTGGGCTTGGAAGTTGTGGGCTTGGACCGGTTCGGTTAAAGTGTTGTTCGATTACAAAAAGGTGAAATTAGGAAAGCCTAGTTCGGGTTGCATTAAAAATATGGAAAAATGTTCTAAAATCCTCTTTTAATATATACAAGTGAACTGTGAAATCAATTTTACAAAATGAGGTTTGGAAGGGTGACATTTTGGCTAGTGACCAAAATGTAATTTTTGAGAATTTCGTGACTGTTTTAAAAAGGATTGAAACTTTGAATCTTTAAGGAGCTATTTACCCAAAGGGAGTTTCTCCAGATTTTTCTAAGATATTAAATGATTTATTTCTGGTTTTTAAACAAAAGAAAAGTGGAGGGAAGATATTTTCCTAATTCCAACTAATTTTCCTAAAATCTCATTTCCATTTTCTCTCATTTTTCTCTCAAACCAAAAACCTTTTCTCCAGAGCTTTTCTCTCTGATTTTGTCACCTAAATATCTCTTTTCAATTCTCCTTTGATTGCTAATCATCTCATCAACAAAACCTCACCATTTGCTAATTGGATCTTCAAGCTTTTTGATTCTAAAAAGGGAGAAACTCAAGTTTGGAGGTAAGAACGTCCTTCTCCTCTAAACTCTTAGTTCTTTACTGAAATTCCTAAGTTCTCAATCCTTAACTGATGATTTATAAATGGTTTTAAAATTGTGTAATGAATCTTGGCTTTAAATGCAAGATTTGGTGATTTTTGATGGATTTTCGTATGATCTGATTGGGCTGTGTTTTAAGGTGTTAATTTGATGTTAAATGAATGTTAATTTGATAAGGAATAGAGTTTTAATTGATGCAATCCCGGATAGGTTGAATTTCCTAAGTTTAGTTTGTGTTCTTGGTTGTTTTGGAGTGATCTTGTGGATCTGTTGTTGCTGGAGATATAAGGATGTTGTTAGGTCCTTTTTAGATGTTAAATGATGTTTAAGGATGTTTGGTTCTGATGGATCTTGGCTGGGCATGTTGTGGAGTTGTTTGGATGCATTTTCGGTTGTGTTTGGTAGCCGAAAATGGAGTGTGGATGAGAGCAGCGAGTTTAGGTGCTTTCATTGAAGCTATTAATGCATGATGATGCATTAATCCTCTGCTTTGATGTGTTTAAAACAGGGGAGTCATCTTTGGATCCAAGTGGTGGTGATCCGGAAGCTTGATTTGTGTTTCGGAAAAGAGGCGAAACGGAATCGGTGAGTGGATTTTGGTTTTCGGCTTTGAAACCAGTGTTTTGAAGGTTTGGGAGCTTAGTTTAAGTCTAAGCAACTTAGCTAAGCTCAAGAGTAAGTTTTCGGAAAAACTCTCTTGGTGATGGCCATGGTTTTGGTTGTATGCAATGTGTTTGTTTGCATGATTTCAAATCTATTTTGAAAGCATATCTAGCATGTTTATTTGCTGAGATTATAAGCCATGTGTTGAAGGAAACTCAAGGTAAGAGTTCCTTGTTTTTGAACATTGTTTTAATGTGGTTTGATGCTTAAAAATGCATGATGTTTATGGCTTGTTTAAATGCTTTAAAACGGTGGATTATTGATGATAATGATACATATTGGCAAGTGATGGTTAAGGTCACAAAGGTGGTTAAAAGTCCTTGTGTGAGCCTTGTATATTAAAGAACATCAAGGTGGTTAAAAGTCCTTGGATGGTTCTTGGTTAAGATCACAAAGGTGGTTAAAAGTCCTTGTGTGAATCTTGTAAAATTTTTTACGAACAACATGGTGCTTAAAAGTCCATGGTTGGTTCTTGGTTAAGGCTCAAGGTGGTTAAAATTCCTTGTGTAAGCCTTGGTTACTTAAGAGCTCCAAGGTGTTTAAAAGTCCTTGGGAGATTCTTGTTAAGGACACAAAGGTGTTTAAAAGTCCTTGTGTGGTCCTTGCCATGGTGTTTAAAAGTCCATGAGGCCATGGTGTTTAAAAGTCCATGGGGTTAAGGACACAATGGTGTTTAAAAGTCCATGTGTGGTCCTTGGTTGTTATAAGCTCACAATGGTGTTTTAAAGTCCATGTGTGAATCTTATGTGAAATGTATCACTTGTTGCCAATATGACTTGTTATGAACTTGAAGCATGAGATGCTTGTTTTAAATGTTTAAAAGCATGTATAAATGTTGCTTGAAGAATGGTTTATAAATGAGTTTTATAAATGCATTATTGTGTGGTTTTAAATGAGCATTCCTCACTAAGCTTTTGCTTACGCTCTCTCTCTTTTCTTAAACCAATAATGCAGAGCATTAAAGTGCATTGAGGGCAGCAAGGAGGGCAAGCAACCAAGTGGATAACTAAGCTCAAGTATGGTGAAGGTTTCTTAAACACTATTAGCTTATGGAATTTGGCAATGGGGGACCTATGTTGATAATAATGTTGGAACATGTAAATGGCTGTTGTGAAGTGGATTTATCATTTTGATGCTTGAATGGTTTGCTAAGTAGGAAGCATACCTTTAGATTTGGGGATTTTCATATTTGATGCCATGTTGATGTTCTAATGGTGCAATTATGTTCCTTATATGTTGAATGTCTTGCTGGTAAAGTTTGGTAGTTTTTGGAGCATGTTTGGTAGGTCAATTGAGTGTTTAATCAGCCAATTATCTGCATTCTGGGCAGGCCGTATCGGAACGGGAGCTACCGTTTCGGAACGGGGGCCCTGTAATAGCCCAGGCGTCCGAAACGGAAGGAACCGTTCCGAAACGGAAATACCTCTGCCAGGCCTCGTTTCGGAACACGTTGCGGAACGGTCCCGCGTTTCGAAACAGGTTCTCCCTGTTTCGGAACACCTGACCGTTGGAGGCTGACATTGGCGGTTATATGTTTTGAAATGTTTGCATTTTGGTCCTGAAACTTGTTTGTGCAATTGTATGAGTTTGAGATGTCCGTTTGAGCTGAAATTTGACAGAGAAGCATAAAAGATGATAAATTTCATGATGGTAATTCTAAATTGGTTTAAGTCTTTAAAATTTACAAAATTTACAATTTGGTCCCTAAAGTTGTAAATGGTGCATTTGGGTCCCTGTATGTTCTCTGATGGTTAAGATCTTTGAGTATGCTGTTTGTATGATCATACCTAAGGTTAATGTGCATCTAGATAAGTTTTAAAAAGAAAAAAAGGTTGTTAATCAAGGTTGACTTTCGGGTTGACTTTGGTTTTCCCCGTGTGACTTCCTTAATTTGGGTCAACCGTCTAGACCGGGTTAAGGGGGTTACATTTGGTGGTATCAAAGTTGAGTTCACGAGTATTTGTGAATGGTTGTGTGGTTGATTTGAACATGTATGCTTTGTATGCTTGTTGAGTGAAAGCATGTTGAATGAATTGTATATGTGTTGTATTTGAGATGTATGCTGTGGTGAAGCATGTTGTGGGTACCCATTGCCAAATCAAAGCTAATGAAATGATGTTGTTTTTAAGTGAAAATGAGCTTGAGTACTTGGATTGCTTACCTTGCTGGGCTTGACTTTGTTTGTTGCATTGTGATTATATTGTTAGAGTATGGCACCTCGTAGAGAGTTGAGGAGTAATGTACGAGCTACGGCTCAGAATGAGAATGAGAATGAGGAGAATGCAGGAAGTGCGGTGTTACCTCCTCCACCTGGTGGTGGTGGTGCTGAGGGAGAAAGAGCTGATGCTGCAGCTGGTGCTGGGGTCACTGGACCTGAGGCTGGTCAGGGGCAAGCTATGCCTGACGTGACGATGTTGGTGCAAGCTATTGCTGGTGCTTTTCGAGCGGCAGTAGCTGGAGCTCAAGGAGCTGGGCATCAGGGTGATGCTGGAGTTAGACTACCCTTGGAACGTTTGCGCAGTCTAGGCGGGACTGAGTTCAGGGGTTTGTCTGCAGAAGGTTCTAAATCCTGGATGGAGAGTACCAAGAGGATCTTGGGTCAGATGAGTTGCACTGATGTGCAAAAGCTGGGTTGTGTAGTATCCTTGCTACAGGATGATGCTTATACGTGGTGGACAACCACTATCGCTGGGATGGCTGATGCTGATGTAACTTCGACATTCTTTCAGAATGCGTTTAAGAGAAGGTATCTAGGGGTGAGGTACCTAGATGAAAAGAAGCGGGAGTTCATGTCCCTTACCCAGGGGAGCATGACTGTGGCTGAGTATGAAGTGCAGTTTGTTCGACTCAGTCAATATGCACCTGAGCTGGTCCCTGATGAGCGGGCGAGGTGCGAAAGATTCCGTCATGGTTTAGTGACGGATGTGAAGATGTATGTGCTGGCAACCGAGTATGATGATTTTGATGTGTTGGTGGGCCGAGCCAAGGACATTGAGATGAACTTGGGTTTATCTGCTAGAAGTGTTGGTTCTAGTGCTGGAAAGCGATCAGCTGAGTATAGTTCCGGTGGTGGACGGAACAAGAGGGGACGTGATCAAAAGTATCAGTCCTCGGCTAAGCGAGGTGGTGGTGCGCCTGCTCGGGGAGGCAGTGCTAGAGTTGATCCGAGTGCTTGTTGGACATGTGGTTCGCGTGGCCATATGAAGCGTGATTGTCCTCGTGCTGTGAGGGAGGTGCAAGCTCCTGTTGTGGCAGCTGGTAACGGGTGCTGGAATTGTGGATCTACGGATCACATGAGGCGAGAGTGTCCTATGTTAGCTGGTGGCCAAGTGCGTGCTCCTGTAGTTGCTGCACCGCAGAGAGGCCGTGGGCGCGGCCGTGGTAACTTTCAGCGAAGAGAGGAAGGTGGTCGAGGAGTGGCTCATGTTGTGGCTATTCAGCCTGAGGGTGGTGGTCAAGCTAGGGTGTATGCTCAGCGTGAGGGAAGGAATGACGCGGATGTGATCGCAAGTACCTTTACTTTGCAATCCTTGTCATTACTTTCCTTGATTGATTCTGGATCTACGAACTCATACATATTGCGTGAGCATGCTGAATTGCTTGGTTTGCCTGTTGAGTTTTTGGATGTTGGTGTGCGGGTCACTAGTTCTTTTGGTGAGACTGTTGTGACTCGAAAGCTTTATAGGAGATGTCCTTTGGTTGTTCAAGAACATGTTTTTCATGTTGATCTTATGGAGTTGCCTTTCTATGGTTTTGATGTAATTCTTGGTATGGATTGGCTTGCTGAGCATCGTGCTGTTGTGGATTGTGAAAATAAGCGAGTTTCGTTGAGGCTTGCGGATGATTATGAAGTAGTTGTGGTTGGTGAGAATGTGAAGTTTCTTGCCAATGTGGTGTCTACGTTGGAAGCGAGCAGGATGCTGAGGCAAGGTTGTGAAGCTTACCTAGCTTTTGTGATGAATCCTAGCTCTAAGGAGTTGCGGGTGCAAGATATCAGAGTTGTGCGGGAGTTTCCTGGTGTGTTTCCTGAGGAGTTGCCTGGTTTACCTCCTAATCGTGAGGTGGAGTTTGGAATTGAGCTGTATGAGAATACAACTCCTGTGTCCATTACCCCTTATAGAATGGCACCTAAGGAGTTGAAGGAGCTGAAGACGCAGTTGCAAGAATTGCTTGATCGTGGTTTCATTCGGCCGAGTATGTCACCTTGGGGTGCACCGGTCTTGTTTGTGAAGATAAAGGATGGCACTATGAGAATGTGCATTGATTATCGTCAGCTGAACAAGTTGACTATCAAGAATCGGTATCCTTTGCCGAGAATTGATGATCTCTTTTATCAATTTCGGGGAGCAGATGTGTTCTCTAAGATTGAATTGAGGTCAGGGTATTACCAGTTGAAGGTAAAGGATGTGGATGTGCCTAAGACAGCTTTCAGGACAAGGTATGGGCATTATGAGTTCCTTGTGATGCCGTTTGGTTTGACAAATGCTCCTGCTGCTTTCATGGACATGATGAACCGTGTGTTTCATGAGTACCTGGATAAGTTTGTTGTGGTGTTCATTGATGATATCCTCGTGTACTCGCGTACTGAGGAGGAGCATGAAGAGCATTTGAGGATTGTGCTGCAGGCCTTGTTGGAGAATCAGCTTTATGATAAGCTGAGCAAGTGTGAGTTTTGGCTTAAGGAGGTGGTGTTTCTTGGGCATGTGGTTTCTGCTGAGGGGATTCGTGTTGATCCTCAGAAGATTGGGGCGGTGATGAATTGGAAGGTTCCTAAGTCTGTTCATGAGGTTCGTAGTTTCCTTGGGTTGGCGGGATACTATCGGAGGTTTGTGGATGGTTTTTCTAAGATTGCTGCACCTTTGACGAAGTTGTTGCAAAAGGATGTTAAGTATGAGTGGACGGAAGCGAGACAGCAGGCTTTTGAGAAGCTTAAGGCGGCTTTGACGCAAGCTCCTATCTTGGTTCAACCTGAATCAGGGAAAGAGTTTGTGGTCTATAGTGATGCGTCCTATGTTGGTTTGGGATGTGTGCTGATGCAGGAGGGTAAGGTGGTTGCTTATGCATCGCGGCAGTTGAAGGTGCATGAGCGCAATTATCCTACGCATGACATTGAGTTGGCTGCGGTGGTTTTTGCTTTGAAGATCTGGAGACATTACCTGTATGGTGAGAAGTGTACTGTGTACACGGATCACAAGAGCTTGAAGTATCTGATGTCTCAGAAGGAGTTGAATCTTAGGCAGCGTCGTTGGGTGGAATTGCTCAAGGATTATGATTTGACGATTGAGTATCACCCTGGAAAAGCTAATGTGGTAGTGGATGCCTTGAGTAGGAAGGTAGCTGTTGAGCTGAGGGCTATGTTTGCCAGTTTGAGTATATCGCGTGATGGTGGTCTGGTGGCTGAGTTGCAAGTGACACCATCTTTGGTTCAGTTGATCAAGGAAAATCAGTTGTTGGATGATTCCTTGGTGCCGCATGTTCAGGATATCGCGGAGGATAGGCCTTCGGATTTCTGTTTTAATGATGATGGTGTGTTGTGTTTTGGGAGTCGAATAGTAGTGCCCAATGATGCTGAGTTGAGGCATACTATTCTGACTGAAGGTCATATTAGTCCTTTCGCTATGCACCCTGGTAGTACTAAGATGTATCGTGATCTTTGTGATCAGTACTATTGGGTGGGTTTAAAGAAGGATGTTGCGGAGTTTGTGAGTAGGTTTATGGTGTGTCAGCGAGTTAAGGCTGAGCATCAGGTTCCTTCAGGGTTGTTGCAACCGTTGAGAATCCCTGAATGGAAGTGGGAAAGGGTTACCATGGATTTTGTATCTAGTTTACCTTTGTCACCATCGAAGAAGAATTCAGTGTGGGTGATTGTGGATCGTCTGACGAAGTGTGCGCATTTCTTGCCTGTGCATATTACGTTTTCTTTGGATACGCTTGCGGAGCTGTACATTGCTGAGATTGTGCGGCTGCATGGTGTGCCTAAGTCGATTGTGTCGGATAGGGATCCGAGGTCTACATCGCGGTTCTGGCAGTGTTTGCATCAAGCTTTGGGTACAAGGTTGAATTTCAGTACATCTTATCATCCTCAGTCAGATGGTCAGTCAGAGCGTGTTATCCAGATTTTGGAGGATATGTTGAGGTGCTGCGTGATTGAGTTCCAAGGCTCTTGGGAGAAACATTTGCCTTTGGTGGAGTTTGCCTATAACAATAGTTATCAGGCGAGTATTCAAATGGCACCTTATGAGGCTTTGTACGGGAGGAAGTGTAGGACTCCTCTTTGTTGGGCAGAAACGGGTCAAAAGTTGGTTTCGATGCCAGCTTTGTTGAAAGGAACCACCGAGAAGGTGAAGCTCATCTGTGAGCGGTTGAAGGCAGCTTCTGATCGGCAAAAGTCTTACGCGGATTTGAAGCGTAAGGAGATTGAGTATGCGGTGGGTGATCGTGTGTTTTTGAAGGTTTCGCCTTGGAAAAAGGTGATGAGGTTTGGCCGGAAGGGTAAGTTGAGCCCTAGGTACATTGGACCATACGAGGTGGTTGAGCGTGTGGGTCCTGTTGCGTACAGGTTGAGGCTACCTCAAGAGTTGGAGAAGATTCATGATGTGTTTCATGTTTCTATGCTCTGGAAGTATAGATCAGATCCTTCGCATGTGATGCCTGTGGAGGAAGTGGAATTGAATCCGGATTTGACCTATGATGAGGAACCGGTGAAGGTTCTGGATTCGGATAGCAAGGTTCTTCGTGGCAAGACCATTGGGTTGGTGAAGGAGTTGTGGAAGCACCGTGGTGTTGAGGAAGCCACGTGGGAGCGGAAGGATGATATGCTGAAGCAGTTTCCTTATCTCTTTCCTTCAGGTAAATTTCGAGGACGAAATTTCTTAAGGGGGGAGAGTTGTAACGCCCCGGTTTTGGGCTTGGAAGTTGTGGGCTTGGACCGGTTCGGTCAAAGTGCTGTTCGGTTACAAAAAGGTGAAATTAGGAAAGCCTACTTCGGGTTGCATTAAAAATATGGAAAAATGTTCTAAAATCCTCTTTTAATATATATAAGTGAACTGTGAAATCAATTTTACAAAATGAGGTTTGGAAGGGTGACATTTTGGCTAGTGACCAAAATGTAATTTTTGAGAATTTCGTGACTGTTTTAAAAAGGATTGAAACTTTGAATCTTTAAGGAGCTATTTACCCAAAGGGAGTTTCTCCAGATTTTTCTAAGATATTATAGATTTATTTTTAAACAAAAGAAAAGTGGAGGGAAGATATTTTCCTAATTCCAACTAATTTTCCTAAAATCTCATTTCCATTTTCTCTCATTTTTCTCTCAAACCAAACACCTTTTCTCCAGAGCTTTTCTCTCTGATTTTGTCACCTAAATATCTCTTTTCAATTCTCCTTTGATTGCTAATCATCTCATCAACAAAACCTCACCATTTGCTAATTGGATCTTCAAGCTTTTTGATTCTAAAAAGGGAGAAACTCAAGTTTGGAGGTAAGAACGTCCTTCTCCTCTAAACTCTCAGTTCTTTACTGAAATTCGTAAGTTCTCAATCCTTAACTGATGATTTATAAATGGTTTTAAAGTTGTGTAATGAATCTTGGCTATAAATGCAAGATTTGGTGATTTTTGATGGATTTTCGTATGATCTGATTGGGCTGTGTTTTAAGGTGTTAATTTGATGTTAAATGAATGTTAATTTGATAAGGAATTGAGTTTTAATTGATGCAATCCCGGATAGGTTGAATTTCCTAAGTTTAGTTTGTGTTCTTGGTTGTTTTGGAGTGATCTTGTGGATCTATTGTTGCTGGAGATATAAGGATGTTGTTAGGTCCTTTTTAGATGTTAAATGATGTTTAAGGATGTTTGGTTTTGATGGATCTTGGCTGGGCAATGTTGTGGAGTTGTTTGGATGCATTTTCGGTTGTGTTTGGTAGCCGAAAATGGAGTGTGGATGAGAGCAGCGAGTTTAGGTGCTTTCATTGAAGCTATTAATGCATGATGATGCATTAATCCTCTGCTTTGATGTGTTTAAAACAGGGGAGTCATCTTTGGATCCAAGTGGTTGTGATCCAGAAGCTTGATTTGTGTTTCGGCAAAGAGGCGAAACGGAATCGGTGAGTGGATTTTGGTTTTCGGCTTTGAAACCAGTGTTTTGAAGGTTTGGGAGCTTAGTTTAAGTCTAAGCAACTTAGCTAAGCTCAAGAGTAAGTTTTCGGAAAAACTCTCTTGGTGATGGCCATGGTTTTGGTTGTATGCAATGTGTTTGTTTGCATGATTTCAAATCTGTTTTGAAAGCATATCTAGCATGTTTATTTGCTGAGATTTTAAGCCATGTGTTGAAGGAAACTCAAGGTAAGAGTTCCTTGTTTTTGAACATTGTTTTAATGTGGTTTGATGCTTAAAAATGCATGATGTTTATGGCTTGTTTAAATGCTTTAAAACAGTGGATTATTGATGACAATGATACATATTGGCAAGTGATGGTTAAGGTCACAAAGGTGTTTAAAAGTCCTTGTGTGAGCCTTGTATATTAAAGAACATCAAGGTGGTTAAAAGTCCTTGGATGGTTCTTGGTTAAGATCACAAAGGTGGTTAAAAGTCCTTGTGTGAATCTTGTAAAATTTTTTAAGAACAACATGGTGCTTAAAAGTCCATGGTTGGTTCTTGGTTAAGGCTCAAGGTGCTTAAGATTCCTTGTGTAAGCCTTGGTTACTTAAGAGCTCCAAGGTGTTTAAAAGTCCTTGGGAGATTCTTGTTAAGGACACAAAGGTGTTTAAAAGTCCTTGTGTGGTCCTTGCCATGGTGTTTAAAAGTCCATGGGGCCATGGTGTTTAAAAGTCCATGGGGTTAAGGACACGATGGTGTTTAAAAGTCCATGTGTGGTCCTTGGTTGTTATAAGTTCACAATGGTGTTTAAAAGTCCATGTGTGAATCTTATGTGAAATGTATCACTTGTTGCCAATATGACTTGTTATGAACTTGAAGCATGAGATGCTTGTTTTAAATGTTTAAAAGCATGTATAAATGTTGCTTGAAGAATAGTTTATAAATGAGTTTTATAAATGCATTATTGTGTGGTTTTAAATGAGCATTCCTCACTAAGCTTTTGCTTACGCTCTCTCTCTTTTCTTAAACCAATAATGCAGAGCATTAAAGTGCATTGAGGGCAGCAAGGAGGGCAAGCAACCAAGTGGATAACTAATCTCAAGTATGGTGAAGGTTTCTTAAACACTATTAGCTTATGGCATTTGGCAATGGGGGACCTATGTTGATGTTTTGGGAGATGTTTGGAACTCCCTAAGTTGGATATATGTTGATAATAATGTTGGAACATGTAAATGGCTGTTGTGAAGTGGATTTATCATTTTGATGCTTGAATGGTTTGCTAAGTAGGAAGCATGCCTTTAGATTTGGGGATTTTCATATTTGATGCCATGTTGATGTTCTAATGGTGCAATTATGTTCCTTATATGTTGAATGTCTTGCTGGTAAAGTTTGGTAGTTTTTGGAGCATGTTTGGTAGGTCAATTGAGTGTTTAATCAGCCAATTATCTGCATTCTGGGCAGGCCGTATCGGAACGGGAGCTACCGTTTCGGAACGGGGGCCCTGTAATAGCCCAGGCGTCCGAAACGGAAGGTACCGTTCCGAAACGGAAATGCCTCTGCCAGGCCTCGTTTCGGAACACGTTGCGGAACGGTCCCGCATTTTGAAACAGGTTCTCCCTGTTTCGGAACACCTGACCGTTGGAGGCTGACATTGGCGGTTATATGTTTTGAAATGTTTGCATTTTGGTCCTGAAACTTGATTGTGCAATTGTATGAGTTTGAGATGTCCGTTTGAGCTGAAATTTGACAGAGAAGCATGAAAGATGATAAATTTCAAGATGGTAATTCTAAATTGGTTTAAGTCCTTAAAATTTACAGAATTTACAATTTGGTCCCTAAAGTTGTAAATGGTGGATTTGGGTCCATGTATGTTCTCTGATGGTTAAGATCTTTGAGTATGCTGTTTGTATGATCATACCTAAGGTTAATGTGCATCTAGATAAGTTTTAAAAAGAAAAAAAAGGGTCGTTAATCAAGGTTGACTTTCGGGTTGACTTTGGTTTTCCCCGTGTGACTACCTTAATTTGGGTCAACCGTCTAGACCGGGTTAAGGGGGTTACAAACCACCTTTGTAACCTTAACCAAGAACCAACCATGGACTTTTAAACACCATGTTGTTCTTAAATGAACAAGCCTCACACATGGACTTTTAAACACCATTGTGTCCTTAAGAAGAATCTTCCATGGACCTTTAAACACCATGACAAGGACCACACAAGGACTTTTAAACACCTTTGTGTCCTTAACAAGAATCTCCCAAGGACTTTTAAACACCTTGGAGTTCTTAAGTAAACAAGGCTTACACAAGGAATTTTAACCACCTTTGTAACCTTAACCAAGAACCAACCATGGACTTTTAAACACCATGTTGTTCTTAAATGAACAAGCCTCACACAAGGAATTTTAACCACCTTGGTGATCTTAACCAAGAACCAACCATGGACTTTTAAACATCATGTTGTTCTTAAATAAACAAGGCTCACACAAGGACTTTTAACCACCTTTGTGACCTTTACCATCACTTGCCAATATGCATCATTAACCACAATATTTCGCTGTTTTAAAGCATTTAACAAGGCCATAACATCATGCATCTTTTAGCATCAAACCACATTAAAACAATGTTCAAAAACAAGGATCTCTTACCTTGAGCATCCTTCAACACATGGCTTATAGTCTCAGCAAATAAACATGCTAAATATGCTTTCAAAACAGGATTTAAAACATGCAAACAAACCACATTGCATACAACCAATCCATAGTTCATCACCAAGAGAGTTTTTCCGAAAACTTACTCTTGAGCTTAGCTAAGTTGCTTAGACTTAAACTAAGCTCCCAAACCTTCAAAACACTGGTTTCAAAGCTGAAAACCAAAATCCACTCACCGATTTCGTTTCGCCACTTGCCGAAACACCAATCAAGCTTCCGGATCACCACCACTAGGATCCAAAGATGACTCCCCTGTTTTAAACACATCAAAGCAGAGGATTAATGCATCATCATGCATTAATAACTTCAATGAAAGCACCTAATCTCGCTGCTCTCATCCACACTCCAATTTCGGCTACCAAACACAACCGAAAATGCATCCAAACAACTCCACAACACTACCCAGCCATGATCCATCAAATCTAATCATCCTTAAACATCAATTAATATCCAAAAAGGATCTAACCACGCCCTTACACCTCCAGCTATAACAGATCATCAAGATCACTCCAAAAACAACCAAGATCTCAAGCTAAACTTAGGAAAATCAACCTATCTAGGATTGCATTGATTAAACCTCAATTTCTCAACAATTTAACATTCATTTAACAACAAAAAGACACCTCAAATCACTGCTTAAACAGATCATACGAATTTTACCAAAAATCAACCAAATCTTGCATTTAAAAGCCAAGATCAAGAACACCACCTTAAAACCTTTTATAAAATAAAAATTAAGGATTGAGAACTTGGGAATTTCAATAAAGAACTTAGAGTTTAGAGGAGAAGGACGTTCTTACCTCCAAACTTGAGTTTCTCCCTTTTTAGAATCAAAATGCTTGAAGATCCAATTAGCAAATGCAAAGGTTTTGTTGAAGAGATGATTGAAGATCAAAAGAGAATTAAAATCTCATGTTTGGATGTCAAAATCAGAGGGAAAAGCTCTGGAGAAAAGGTGTTTGGTTTGAGAGAAAAGATGAGAGAAAATGAAAATGGAAATTCAGAAAGTTAGTTAGAAAATGCCAAAATATCTTCCCTCCACTTTTCTTTTATTTAAAAACCATTAATTAATCATTTAATACTTTAGAAAAAATCTGGAGAAACTCCCATTGGGTAAATAGCTCCTTAAAGATTCAAAGTTTCAATCCTTTTTAAAACAGTCTCACAGTTTTCAAAAACTACATTTTGGTCACTAACCAAAATGTTACACTTCCAAACCTTATTTTGTAAAATTGATTTCACCACACCCTTTTATATAATAAAAGAAGATTTTAAGACATTTTTCCATATTTTTAATGCAACCCGAACTAGGCTTTCCTAAATTCACCTTTTTATATTTGAACCGCACTCCGACCGAACCGGTCCGAATCCTAAAACTTCTAAGCCCAAAACCGGGGCGTTACAACTCTCCCCCCTTAAGAAATTTCGTCCTCGAAATTTACCTGAAGGAAAAAGATAAGGAAACTGCTTCAGCATGTCATCCTTCTATTCCCACGTAGCTTCCTCAACACCACGATGCTTCCACAACACCTTTACCAACTCAATGGTCTTGCCACGAAGAACCTTGCTATCTGAATCCAGAACCTTCACTGGTTCCTCATCATAGGTCAAATCCGGATTCAATTCCACTTCTTCCACAGGCATCACATGAGAAGGATCAGATTTATACTTCCAAAGCATAGAAACATGAAACACATCATGAATCTTCTCCAACTCCTGAGGTAACCTCAACTTGTACGCAACAGGACCCACACGCTCAATCACCTCGTATGGTCCAATGTACCTAGGGCTCAACTTACCCTTTCGACCAAACCTCATCACCTTTTTCCAAGGCGAAACCTTCAGAAACACACGGTCACCCACCGCATACTCAATCTCCTTACGCTTCAAATCCGCGTAAGACTTTTGTCGATCAGAAGCTGCCTTCAAACGCTCACAAATGAGCTTCACCTTCTCGGTGGTTCCCTTCAACAAAGCCGGCATCAAAACCAACTTCTGACCCATTTCAGCCCAACAAAGAGGAGTCCTACACTTCCTCCCGTACAAAGCTTCATAAGGTGCCATTTGAATACTTGCCTGATAGCTATTGTTATAGGCAAACTCCACCAAAGGCAAATGTTTCTCCCAAGAGCCTTGGAACTCAATCACACAGCACCTCAACATATCCTCCAAAATCTGGATAACACGCTCGGATTCACCATCTGACTGAGGATGATAAGACGTACTGAAATTCAACCGCGTACCCAAAGCTTGATGCAAACACTGCCAGAAACGCGATGTAAACCTCGGATCCCTATCCGACACAATCGACTTTGGCACACCATGCAGCCGCACAATCTCAGCAATGTACAGCTCCGCAAGCTTATCCAAAGAATACGTAGTATGCACAGGCAAGAAATGTGCACACTTTGTCAGGCGATCCACAATCACCCACACCGAATTCATCTTCAATGGTGACAAGGGTAAACCAGATACAAAATCCATGGTAATCCTTTCCCACTTCCATTCAGGGATTCTCAACGGTTGTAACAACCTTGAAGGAACCTGATGCTCAGCCTTAACTCGCTGACACACCATACACTTGCTCACAAACTCTGCAACATCCTTCTTCAGACCCACCCAATAGTACTCATCAGGAAGATCACGATACATCTTAGTACTACCTGGGTGAATAGCAAAAGGACTACTATGACCTTCGGTCAGAATAGAACGCCTCAACTCAGCATTATTGGGCACTACTATCCGACTCCCAAAACACAACACTCCATCGTCATTAAAGCAGAAATCCGAAGGACTATCCTCTGCGATATCCTGAACATGCGGTACCAAGGAATCATCCAGCAACTGCTTTTCCTTGATCAACTGAACCAAAGATGGTTTCACTTGCAACTCAGCCACAAGACCACCATCACACGAAATACTCAAACTGGCAAACATAGCCCTCAGCTCAACAGCTACCTTCCTACTCAAGGCATCCGCTACAACATTAGCTTTTCCAGGGTGATATTCAATCGTCAAATCATAATCCTTGAGCAACTCCACCCAACGACGCTGCCTAAGATTCAACTCCTTCTGGGACATCAGATACTTCAAACTCTTGTGATCCGTGTACACAGTACACTTCTCACCATACAGGTAATGCCTCCATATCTTCAAAGCAAAAACCACCGCAGCCAACTCAATGTCATGCGTAGGATAATTGCGCTCATGCACTTTCAACTGCCGTGATGCATAAGCCACCACCTTACCCTCTTGCATCAACACACATCCCAAACCAACATAGGACGCATCACTATACACCACAAACTCTTTCCCTGATTCAGGTTGAACCAAGATAGGCGCTTGCGTCAAAGCTGCCTTAAGCTTCTCAAAAGCCTGTTGTCTCGCTTCCGTCCACTCATACTTAACATCCTTCTGCAAAAACTTTGTCAAAGGTGCAGCAATCTTAGAAAACCCATCCACAAACCTCCGGTAGTATCCCGCCAAACCAAGGAAACTATGAACCTCATGAACAGACTTAGGAACCTTCCAATTCATCACCGCCTCGATCTTCTGAGGATCAACACGAATCCCTTCAGCAGAAACCACATGCCCAAGAAACACCACTTCACTTAACCAGAATTCACACTTGCTCAGCTTGGCATAAAGCTGATTCTCCAACAAAGCTTGCAACACAATCCTCAAATGCTCTTCATGCTCCTCCTCAGTACGCGAGTACACGAGGATATCATCAATGAATACCACAACAAACTTGTCCAGATATTCATGAAACACACGATTCATCATGTCCATGAAAGCAGCAGGGGCATTTGTAAAACCAAACGGCATCACAAGGAACTCATAATGCCCATACCTTGTCCTGAAAGCTGTCTTAGGCACATCCACATCCTTTACCTTCAACTGGTAATACCCTGACCTCAAGTCAATCTTAGAGAACACAGCTGCTCCCCGAAATTGATCAAAGAGATCATCAATTCTCGGCAAAGGATACCGATTCTTGATAGTCAACTTGTTCAGCTGACGATAATCAATGCACATTCTCATAGTGCCATCTTTCTTCTTCACAAACAAGACCGGTGCACCCCAAGGTGACACACTCGGCCGAATGAACCCACGGTCAAGCAACTCTTGCAATTGCGTCTTCAGCTCCTTCAACTCTTTGGGTGCCACTCTATAAGGGGTAATGGACACAAGAGTTGTATTCTCATACAACTCAATCCCAAACTCCACCTCGCGATTAGGAGGTAACCCAGGCAACTCCTCAGGAAACACACCAGGAAACTCTCGCACAATCATGATATTTTGCACACGCAACTCCTTAGAGCTAGGATTCATCACAAAAGCTAGGTAAGCTTCACAACCTTGCCTCAGCATCCGGCTCGCCTCCAATGTAGACACCACATTGGCAAGAAACTTCACATTCTCACCAACCACAACCACCTCATAATCATCCGCAAGCTTCAACGAAACTCGCTTATTTTCACAATCCACAACAGCACGATGCTCAGCAAGCCAATCCATACCAAGGATTACATCAAAACCATAAAAAGGCAACTCCATAAGATAAACAGGAAAAACATAACCTTGCACAACCAAAGGACATCTTCGATAAAGCTTCCGAGTCACAACAGTCTCACCAAAAGAACTAGTGACACGCACACCAACATCCAAAGACTCAACAGGCAAACCAAGCAATTCAGCATGCTCACGCAATATGTATGAGTGCGTAGATCCAGAATCAATCAAGGAAAGTAATGACAAGGATTGCAAAGTAAAAGTACCTGCGATCACATCCGCGTCATTTCTTCCCTCCCGCTGAGCATACACCCTGGCTTGGCCGCCACCCTCAGGCTGAATAGCCACAACATGAGCCACACCCCGACCACCTTCCTCTCTCCGCTGGAAATTACCACGGCTGCGCCCACGACCTCTCTGTGGTGCAGTAACAACAGGAGCACGCACTTGGCCACCAGCCAACATAGGACACTCTCTCCTCATGTGATCCGCAGATCCACAGTTCCAGCACGCATTACCAGCTGCCACAACAGGAGCTTGCACCTCCCTCACAGCACGAGGACAATCACGTTTCACATGGCCACGCGAACCACATGTCCAACATGCACTCGGATCAACTCTAGCGTTACCTCCCCGAGTATGTAACCCCCTTAACCCGGCCTAGACGGTTGACCCGAATTAAGAAAGTCACACGGGGAAAACCAAAGTCAACCCGAAAGTCAACCTTGATTAACGACCCTTTTTTTTAATCTTATCTAGATGCATATTAACCTTAGATGTGATCATACAAACAGCATACTCAAAGACCCCAATCATCAGAGATCAAACAGGGACCCAATTGAACAAATTACAACTTTAGGGACCAAATTGTAATTTCTGATAATTAAAAGGACTTAACCCAAATTAAAGTTACCATCTTGAAATTAATCTGGTTTCATGCTTCTTTGTGAAATTTCAGCTCAAAAGGACTTCCCAAGCTCACACAATTGAACAAACAAAATTCAGGACCAAAACGTAAACAATTCAAAACATATAACTGCCAATGTCAGCCCCTAACGGTCGGCCGTTCCGAAACCGATCAACCCCGTTCCGAAACACGGGCCGTTCCGAAACCGATCGACCCCGTTCCGAAACACGGCCTTGGCAGAGACCAAACCGTTTCGAAACGGTGCACACCGTTTAGGACGCCTGGGTTCATGTAAGGCACCCGTTCCGAAACGGTGCATACTGTTCCGAAACGCCTGCACAGATTGCAGCAAACAAGCATACCAAAACATGCAATTGATCATTCAAACATGCTCCAAATGTCACCAAACTTTACCAGCATGCAATTCAACATATATATGACTTGTAGGCATCATCAAATCAACAATTTAACATCATATAAAAAAGCCCCAAATCTAAAGGCATTCTTCCTACACAAGCAACCACTTAAGCACAAACTTTCCAAACCAAACTCAATATAGCCAAAACATGTTTCAGCAACCACAACAACTTTAAAACATACTTGTCCGAACATATACGAATACAAAAAACATCAATCCGAGAGATTCTACCCCCATTGCCCTTATTAACTATAGCTATTCACTGAGACATACATCTCACTTGGAGTCCACCTTGAATCCCTTGCTCCTTGCTGTCCAAGCTTCAAGAATATGCATTGATGGACAAAAAGGAGCGTAAGCACATAATGCTTAGTGAGGAATGCTCAAAACCAAAACACCATCAATGCAGCGGGTTACAAAACACTTTAAAACAACCCGATTTATCAAACCAAAACCATGTTTGAAAACTCCTTTTCAACATCATGCTTAAACCATGCTTTACACTTACATGAAACCAAACCTTAGCTTAGCAAACTAAGAAAACCATCTCAATGTACAACTTGCAAGAACATCCATTAAACAATTCATGCATAAATACCATATGCAAAGTTAGAATAAAAACCTTGAAAAACACTTCCATTTCAAATTACTCATTCATAACCTTGAACATCACTTCAAGCAAGAGAACCCCTTTAAAACCACTATCCAAGCAATCCAACACATGCATTAACCATAGGCAACTCATGAGCCACAACATCATTATTATCACATGCCTTTTAAAACAAGTCTTAATTAGACTCCAATGCATTAAGGAGATTTCATGCACACATGCATCATTTATCAAATGATAATCAACACTTGTTCAATAACAAGTAAACATGCATTCACTAGCATTAAACACTTTTCATGCAACCATGCATCTTTTCAAGCATCTCATGCTTCTTTATGATCAAGAACATTACATTGGCCTCCAAGTGATCAACCACATCCACTTTTCAACTCAACAACCCGATCGGATACGCGGATTCCGAGCGTTGTCCCTACGCTCCCTACACCCTACCAATCCAAGGTCTCCCAAATGGACTTTTAACCACCATTTGACCTCAACATCCTAAGGTTCCCATGTATGGACTTTTAATCACCATACAACCTTAGCATATCCCCAAGGTTCCCATGTATGGACTTTCAACACCATACAACCTTTGCATTCACCGATTGGTAGTTGTAGAACATCACTAACGAGATCCGGGACACCCTACACAAGATCCACACATGGACTTAACACTGCCATTGTGATCTCAACAAGCACAAGGTTCTCACATATGGACTTTTAACCACCATATAACCTTTACTCAACCAAGGTCCGCGAATGGGCAACACCTCCATTATGACCTCTATCATCTCGTTAGGATACTTGAAGGGAGCTTTCCGGTCCACTCTTGACCACTCCACCTCCAAGGCGACTTAATTCACGGTGCACCCAATCCTATAGCCGGCTAACTATATCCGATCAATGAACCAAGAACCACTTTCACCACTTGCCAATATAACCATCTTACCATGATAATCCAATGATTCATATGCATAATCACAATGCAAAAACCATCATCACAATAGTCCAATGATTCACATGCATAGCCAATATGCAAAACCATTACCTCATTAATCCAATGATTCTCATGCATAACCAATATGCAAAAAGTAGCATTTACCATCATCAATCCACTGTTTTAAAGCATCATACAAAGCCATAGATCAACATGCAACATCATGCATCAAAATCACAATTACCATGTATAAAACCAAGGATCTCTTACCTTGAGCATCCTTCATAAATGGCTTCCGAAACCAGCATTAAACCATGCTTAAAATATGCTTTCAAAACAGATTTAAACCATGCAAAACATATGCATCTCAATCATCAACCACACTAGCTTTTAAAACCAAACACAACACAATTCAAGAGCGAAAACCCAATCACTTACTCTTGAGCTTAGCAAAGTTGTTTAGACTTAAACTAAGCTCCCAAAGCCTTCAAACCTTGGTTTAAAAGCTGAAAACCCAACTTCACTCACCGATACTTAAAACAAGGCTAGCCGACAAGCCTTCCAAGCATCCGAAAACCTCCCGCAACACCTTCAAAGCTCACGAATCAAACTCCCCTGTTTCAAGCACACAACAACAGAGGATTAATGCATCATTATGAATTAAAAACACCAGCAACAAGACTCAACTCGCTGCTCAACACAAATCCAACAATTCGGCTACCAAACACAACCGAAATCACCTCCAAACACTTCCAAAACTTAACCCAGCCAAGATCCATCACTTATAACCATTTTTAAACAACAATTAACATCCAAAATGATCACAAACACATCCTTATACCTCCAGGTATAACAGATCACCAAAAACACTCCAAAAACAACCAAAAACACAAGCTAAACTTAGGAAATTCAACCTATCCGGGATTGCATTGATAAAACCTCAACTTCTAATCAATTTAGCATTCATTTAACATCATTTTGACACTTCAAAACACTGCCCAAACAGATCACACGAAAATTTCACCAAAATCACCAAATCTTGCATTTTAAGCCAAAATCAAGATTTCAATTGAAAAGCCATTAACAAATCACAAATCAAGGATTGAGAACTTAGGAATTTCAGTAAAGAACTGATAGTTTAGAGGAGAAGGACGTTCTTACCTCCAAACTTGAATTTCTCCTTTTTAGAGCCAAAATGCTTGATGAAACAACTTGCAATTTGAGAGGTTTTGTAGATGAGATGATTAGAATCAAATGAGAGTTGAAATGAGAGATTTAGATGCCAAAATCAGAGAAGGAAATCTGGAGAATTGTGTTTGGGTTGAGAGAAAATGAGAGAAAAGGAAAATTGAGAGAAAATAGAAAAGTTAGTTATAAAATGATAAAATGATTTCCCTCCACTTTCTTAAACTTTAAAATCAGAATAAAACTCTAAAATACCTTAGAAAAATCTGGAGAAATTCTTATTGGAATAATAGCTCCTTAAAGATTCAAAGTTTCAATCCTTTATAAAACTGTCCCGCAACTTTCAAAAATTACATTTTGGTCACTAACCAAAATGTCAACATTCCGAACCTCATTTTCCAAAATTGATTTCACAGTTCACCTTTATATATTAAAATATGATTTTAGAATATTTTTCCATATTTTTAATGCAACCCGAACTAGGCTTTCCTAAATTCACTCTTATATATTCGATCAGCACTTTGACCGAACCGGTCAACTCCCAAAACTTCTGAGCCCAAAACCGGGGCGTTACAACTCTCCCCCCCTTAGGAAATTTCGTCCTCGAAATTTCAACCGGCGAAAAGAGAACAACAACCTACTCCAAGCAACACACAAGACAACACAAAAGCCTCAACCAACAATGAACACTTCCCACACAAAACTCCACCGAACACAACACCACCACATGCTGTTTACAAAACCCAGAACACTCAACGATAGCCACAACTTAACCTTTCACATACCCGGTCTGTACACAGCCCCAACATCAACCTGAAGAACTCCAGCTCTTACAGCCTACATCACTGTAACACACAACTCCAAGACTTATTTACACAGAGACAACAACCAATCCAATTCAGCTACTATGCAAACTTCTCTGCTTCAAAAACTCTTGCAAACCCCCAAACCTCCTCCAAGGATTTTCCCAACAAGCAGAAATCCTTAAACGTCAACTGGTTACTCAAACTCTTCAACAAGAGCTGACAATCCTTTACATCCACCGCTAACATTACCATAACAGCTCACCAAGATTACTCATCCAGATTCCAAAAATTACATTACAACCCCAACTTGACTCCATCAACCGTTCCACACACCACTAACTGACTTCAAACGGAACTTTCTTAACCACAACCAGCCAACCACTTCTCACAATAACCCAAACAACTAACAAAAGCCTTCGATCTTTCAAGCCCTTCCACTTCAAACTTCAACCATAACACTTGCATTACCAGAACATTGCTTATCCAAAACACACATAACAGCTTATGGACTCCTCAAAGGCTGCTAAGAACCAACACAACCCCATCACAACAACTTAAAAACTAAGCTACCTCAGTACTTAGAAACACAACCTCAAAATTGCAACATCACTAGCACCAAGGAACTACCACTTCCTTTTAGCTATACAAACCACTTAACCGATTCTACTTCAACCAGTACTATCCAGCACCAAACCACTAAACTCTCTAAGCAACAAACACTATCCCTCCACTACTGGCTATACCACTCTCACCATTGCTAGCAACTAGCTTAATATTACTTCTAACTCTCACTCAGCACCAAACAACCTCTAAAACCCATCATCCAAACCAACCACCACACTAACAGATTCGATTAGTTATTAGCGAGTGTGAACATCGTATGCATGATCACCTACATGCCCTATCAATGCCTGATGTACATGTATGCAAAACCTCTAATGTCATGCCACATGTATGCATGGACCAACATATATAATATAGCATATAACAATGACTTTAACTATGCATGAATGCCAGTTCACACCCTCCAATAACATCCTCAAATCCGTCTAAGAACAACCTCCCAACTCACTCCTAACTTATCTAACTCCATCATACCAACAACCACTAACCACAAGATACTCACTAAACCTTCTTCACACCAAAGATGTTCCCAAACAACTACCATTACCCCAAACATGCTAGCAACCAGACTAAACTTACCACGCAAGGAAAACCAACAGAAACCAAACTAAGGTAACTAGAGCAAAGATTACTTAACAAGATTACCTGAAAACACAACACCTCCCTGAAGCTTCATCAGACGAGCTCTCTTCCTTGCGGAACCATCATCCTCCTGTGGCACAACTGCAGCACCAGCTAACATACCAGGGTCAACATCAACTCCTTGCGGTAAGGAACCTTGGCTATTCCGAGCCAACATCAAACAATCACGTCTCATGTGATCAGCAGACCCACATTTCCAGCAATTCTCTTTTCCCAAACTCTTCACAACCTTCTGCTCTTTTTGCCACCTCCGAACCTTGCCTCGGCCGTGCCCACGACCTTTCTGAGACCCTTTGGCTAACACCAAAGCTGACTTCACTCCATGTGGACAATCACGCTTAACATGCATTTTAGAACCACAATTCCAGCAAACACCTGCGCCCCAACAACCTCCAACATGGCGCCTTTCACAACGGTCACATACCGGTGGCTGAACTTCCACTCCTTGCCCAAGCAACACTTGCCCCACAACAGCACCACCCGCGCCTTGCTTAACCCTTGTAAATTCCCTTCCAAGATACCTCCCATAAAAGGCCGATACAAAGAAATCCCAATCAATATCACGAATATGTGAAGCCACAACCACAGATGTCCACCAGGCACACGTATCCTCCAACATCAGAGAAACAACACTCCCCAGCTTGCAGGCATAATCACAGCCTTCCCGATCCAAGATCAGAATCACACTGGCCAACCAGGCCTCAAACATCTCCGGTGTAGAACCATGATATTCCACAGCACCCAAATCAAGCAAACGCTGCTCCGGCAAACCCTCACATCCCACAGCCAGCACATCCACTGACTTTACCTCTACCACAGTCTGAGATGTTCCCAACACCTCCTGAACAACAGATAATGAACTTTTCATCACAGAAGCAGTTTCTTTCCCTTGCCTTACCACTTCAACGCTAGGCACAGAAGGCTGAGACAAAACACCTTTACAGAATGGTGAATTCCAAGCCTTAACAACCTGCCCCAAGGCAGCAACCATCTCACTCAACCGCCATTCTTTCATCGACTTTGCCATACCACTAACAACAACAAACATACAATCACAACAAGCAAACAAACCAGTTAGACCAGCATTAAGCAAGGATTCAAACTCCAACTCCAAATAACACAATAGCTAATTAATAAGGCAATGGGTATCCCGAATCCTTCCCCCTTACATGACATAACAACCAACACAACATGGAGTCCACCTTGAATCCACTTTTCAACTCAACAACCCGATCGGATACGCGGATTCCGAGCGTTGTCCCTACGCTCCCTACACCCTACCAATCCAAGGTCTCCCAAATGGACTTTTAACCACCATTTGACCTCAACATCCTAAGGTTCCCATGTATGGACTTTTAATCACCATACAACCTTAGCATATCCCCAAGGTTCCCATGTATGGACTTTCAACACCATACAACCTTTGCATTCACCGATTGGTAGTTGTAGAACATCACTAACGAGATCCGGGACACCCTACACAAGATCCACACATGGACATAACACTGCCATTGTGATCTCAACAAGCACAAGGTTCTCACATATGGACTTTTAACCACCATATAACCTTTGCTCAACCAAGGTCCGCGAATGGGCAACACCTCCATTATGACCTCTATCATCTCGTTAGGATACTTGAAGGGAGCTTTCCGGTCCACTCTTGACCACTCCACCTCCAAGGCGACTTAATTCACGGTGCACCCAATCCTATAGCCGGCTAACTATATCCGATCAACGAACCAAGAACCACTTTCACCACTTGCCAATATAACCATCTTACCATGATAATCCAATGATTCATATGCATAATCACAATGCAAAAACCATCATCACAATAGTCCAATGATTCACATGCATAGCCAATATGCAAAACCATTACCTCATTAATCCAATGATTCTCATGCATAACCAATATGCAAAAAGTAGCATTTACCATCATCAATCCACTGTTTTAAAGCATCATACAAAGCCATAGATCAACATGCAACATCATGCATCAAAATCACAATTACCATGTATAAAACCAAGGATCTCTTACCTTGAGCATCCTTCATAAATGGCTTCCAAAACCAGCATTAAACCATGCTTAAAATATGCTTTCAAAACAGATTTAAACCATGCAAAACATATGCATCTCAATCATCAACCACACTAGCTTTTAAAACCAAACACAACAAAATTTAAGAGCGAAAACCCAATCACTTACTCTTGAGCTTAGCAAAGTTGTTTAGACTTAAACTAAGCTCCCAAAGCCTTCAAACCTTGGTTTAAAAGCTGAAAACCCAACTTCACTCACCGATACTCAAAACAAGGCTAGCCGACAAGCCTTCCAAGCATCCGAAAACCTCCCGCAACACCTTCAAAGCTCACGAATCAAACTCCCCTGTTTCAAGCACACAACAACAGAGGATTAATGCATCATTATGAATTAAAAACACCAGCAACAAGACTCAACTCGCTGCTCAACACAAATCCAACAATTCGGCTACCAAACACAACCGAAATCACCTCCAAACACTTCCAAAACTTAACCCAGCCAAGATCCATCACTTCTAACCATTTTTAAACAACAATTAACATCCAAAATGATCACAAACACATCCTTATACCTCCAGGTATAACAGATCACCAAAAACACTCCAAAAACAACCAAAAACACAAGCTAAACTTAGGAAATTCAACCTATCCGGGATTGCATTGATTAAACCTCAACTTCTAATAAATTTAGCATTCATTTAACATCATTTTGACACTTCAAAACACTGCCCAAACAGATCACACGAAAATTTCACCAAAATCACCAAATCTTGCATTTTAAGCCAAAATCAAGATTTCAATTGAAAAGCCATTAACAAATCACAAATCAAGGACTGAGAACTTAGGAATTTCAGTAAAGAACTGATAGTTTAGAGGAGAAGGACGTTCTTACCTCCAAACTTGAATTTCTCCTTTTTAGAGCCAAAATGCTTGATGAAACAACTTGCAATTTGAGAGGTTTTGTAGATGAGATGATTAGGAATCAAATGAGAGTTGAAATGAGAGATTTAGATGCCAAAATCAGAGAAGGAAATCTGGAGAATTGTGTTTGGGTTGAGAGAAAATGAGAGAAAAGGAAAATTGAGAGAAAATAGAAAAGTTAGTTATAAAATGATAAAATGATTTCCCTCCACTTTCTTAAACTTTAAAATCAGAATAAAACTCTAAAATACCTTAGAAAAATCTGGAGAAATTCTTATTGGAATAATAGCTCCTTAAAGATTCAAAGTTTCAATCCTTTATAAAACTGTCCCGCAACTTTCAAAAATTACATTTTGGTCACTAACCAAAATGTCAACCTTCCGAACCTCATTTTCCAAAATTGATTTCACAGTTCACCTTTATATATTAAAATATGATTTTAGAATATTTTTCCATATTTTTAATGCAACCCGAACTAGGCTTTCCTAAATTCACTCTTATATATTCGATCAGCACTTTGACCGAACCGGTCAACTCCCAAAACTTCTGAGCCCAAAATCGGGGCGTTACAGAGTAGGCGCACCACCACCTGGTTTAGCTAAGGACTGATACCTCTGATCACGTCCCCTCTTGTTCCGTCCACCACCGAAACTATATTCAGCAGCTCGCTTACCAGCACTTGACCCAACACTTTTAACAGATAAACCCAAGTTCATCTCAATGTCCTTTGCTCGACCAACCAGCACATCAAAATCCTCATACTCGGTAGCCAGCACATACATCTTAACTTCCGTCACTAAACCATAACGGAACCTTTCACACCTCTCCCGCTCATCCGGAACAAGCTCAGGCGCGTATTGACTGAGTCGAACAAACTGGACCTCATACTCAGCCACAGACATGCTCCCCTGGGTAAGAGACATGAACTCCCTCTTCTTTTCATCTAGGTACCTCACACCTAGATACCTTCTCTTGAACCCGTTGTGAAAGAACGTCCAAGTTACGTCAGCTTCCGCCATCCCAGCGATAGTGGTTGTCCACCAAGTGTAAGCATCATCTTGCAACAATGATACTACACAGCCCAGCTTCTGCACATCAGTGCAACTCATCTGACCCAAGATTCTCTTGGTACCCTCTAACCAAGACTCAGAACCTTCAGCTGACAAACCCCTAAATTCAGTCCCTCCCAGACTGCGCAAACGTTCCAAGGGTAGTCTAACTCCAGCATCTCCCTGATGCACAGCTCCTTGAGCTCCAGCTACTGCTGCTTGAAAAGCTCCAGCAATAGCTTGTATCAACACTGTCATGTCAGGAATAGCTTGCCCCTGACCAGCCTCAGGTCCAGCGACCCCAGCACCAGCTGCAGCTCCAGCTCCCTCACCCCCAACACCACCACCACCAGGTGGAGGAGGTAAATCCACTGCACTTTCAACATTCTCCTCATTCTCATTCTCATTTTGAGCCGTAGCTCGCGCATTACTCCTCAACTCTCTACGAGGTGCCATACTTTAACAATGCAATCACAATACAATAAAACAAAGTTAGGCTCAGCAAGGTAAGCAATCCAAGTACTCAAGCTCATTTCCAATTAAAAACAACATCATTACATTAGCTTTGATTTGGCAATGGGTACCCACAACACGCTTCATCACAGCATACACCACAATTGCATCACAATTACAATTCACTCAACATGCTTTCACTCAACAAGCATACACGGCATACTTACTTTAATCATGCACATAATCATTCCCAATTACTCGAGAACTCAGCTCTGATACCACCAAATGTAACCCCCTTAACCCGGCCTAGACGATTGACCCGAATTAAGAAGTTTACACGGGGAAAACCAAAGTCAACCCGAAAGTCAACTTTGATTAACGACCCTTTTTTTTCTTTTTACTCTTGTCTAGATGCACATTATCCCTAGATATGATCATACAATCAGCATACTCAAAGATCATAACCATCAGAGAACATTCAGGGACCCAATTGCACAAATTACATCTTTAGGGACCAAACTGTAAATTCTGGAAATTTCAAGGACTTAACTCAAATTAAAGTTACCAATATGTATTTAATCATATTTCATGCTTCTCTGCCAAATTTCAGCTTAAACGGACATCTCAAACTCATTTAATTGCATTAACAAGGTTCAGGACTAAAATGCAAACATTCCAAAACATTTAACCATCAAATTCCGTGCCCAACGGTCGGGTGTTCCGAAACAGGAAGGACCTGTTCCGAAACGCGGGACCGTTCCGCAACGGGTTCCGAAACGTGGCTTGGCAGTAGCATTTCCGTTCCGGAACGGTTCCTCCCGTTTCGGAACGCCTAAGCCATTTCAGGCCCCTGTTCCGAAACAGTAGCGCCCATTCCGATACGGCCTACCCAGATTGCAGAAAATTAGCTGGTTTAACACTTAATTGACCTATCTAGCATACTCCAAATGCCACCAAAATATACCAGCAAGTCATTCAACATACAAGGAACATAATTGCATCAACCAAACATCAACATGGCATCAATTATGAAAATCCCCAATTCTATAGGCATGCATCCTACTTAGAAAACCATTCAAGCATCAATATTCCAAAACCACATCTCAAAGACCAATTACAAGCTCAAACATTATTGACATCAAAAATCCAACTTAGGGAGTCCAAAACATCTCCCAAAACATCAACATAGGTCCCCCATTGCCAAATACCCAAAAGCTAATAGTTTTGAGAAAATGTTCACCATACATGAGCTTAAAACCTTCACTTGGATGCTTGGCTTCCTTGCTTACCCAAAATGCACTTCAATGCTCTGCATTATTGGTTTAAGAAAAGAGAGAGCGTAAGCAAAAGCTTAGTGAGGAATGCTCATTTAAAACCACACAATAATGCATTTATAAAACACCTTTATAAACCTTAAATCAAATCATCATTTGAACATGCATATAAGCATTAAAATCCAGCAATTCATGCTTCAAGTTCATATCATGTCATATTGGCAACAAGTTGTAACGCCCCGATTTTGGGCTTGGAAGTTTGGGCGTTGACCGGTTCGGTCAAAGTGCTGTTTGAATATAAAAAGGTGAAATTAGGAAAGCCTAGTTCGGGTTGCATTAAAAATATGGAAAATGTTCTAAAATTCTCTTTTAATATATATTAGTGAACTGTGAAATCAATTTTACAAAATGAGGTTTGGAAGGGTGACATTTTGGCTAGTGACCAAAATGTAAATTTTGAAAACTGCGTGACTGTTTTAGAAAGGATTGAAACTTTGAATCTTTAAGGAGCTATTTACCCAAAGGGAGTTTCTCCAGATTTTTCTAAGATATTTAATGTTTTAATTCTGATTTTCAAACAAAAGGAAAGTGGAGGGAAGTTATTTCTAACTAATTTTTCCTAAAATATCATTTTCTTTTCTCTCATTATCTCTCAACCCAAACACCTTTTCTCCAGAGTTTTTCTTCTGATTTTGTCACTCAAATCTCTCTTTTCAATCCTCTTTTGATTTCTAATCATCTCATCAACAAAACCTCACCATTTGCTACTTGATTCTTCAAGCTTTTTGGTTCTAAAAGAGGAGAAACTCAAGTTTGGAGGTAAGAACGTACTTCTCCTCTAAACTCTCAGTTCTTTACTGAAATTCCTAAGTTCTCAATCCTTAATTGATGATTTATAAATGGTTTTAAAGTTGTGTGATGGATCTTGGCTTAAAATGCAAGATTTGGTAATTTTTGATGAATTTTCGTTTGATCTGTTAAAGCAGTGATTTGAGGTGTGTTTTTGATGTTAAATGAATGATAATTTGATAAGGAATTGAGTTTTAATTAATGCAATCCCGGATAGGTTGAATTTCCTAAGTTTAACTTGTGATTCTTGGTTGTTTTTGAGGTGATCTTGTGGATCTGATGTTGCTGGAGGTATAAGGATGTTATTAGGTCCTTTTTAGATGTTAAATGATGTTAAAGGATGTTTAGTTTTGATGGTTTATGGCTGGGCATTGTTGAGGAGTTGTTTGGATGCATTTTCGGTTGTGGTTGGTAGCCGAAAATGGAGTGTGGATGAGAGCAGCGAGTTTAGGTGCTTTCATTGAAGCTATTAATGCATGATGATGCATTAATCCTCTGCTTTGATGTGTTTAAAACAGGGGAGTCATCTTTGGATCCAAGCGGTGGTGGTCCGGAAGCTTGATTTGTGTTTCGGCAAGAGGCGAAACGGAATCGGTGAGTGGAATTTGGTTTTCGGCTTTGAAACCAGTGTTTTGGAGGTTTGGGAGCTTAGTTTAAGTCTAAGCAACTTAGCTAAGCTCAAGAGTAAGTTTTCGGAAAAACTCTCTTGGTGATGGCCATTGTTTTGGTTGTAATGCATTGTGTTGTTGCATGATTTTAAATCTGTTTTGAAAGCATATCTATCATGTTTATTTGCTGAGATTTTAAGCCATGTGTTGAAGGAAGCTCAAGGTAAGAGTTCCTTGTTCTTGAACATTGTTTAAATGTGGTTTAATGCTTAAAGATGCATGATGTTTATGGCTTGGTTTAATGCTTTAAAACAGTGGATATATTGATGATAATGATGCATATTGGCAAGTGATGGTTAAGGTCACAAAGGTGGTTAAAAGTCCTTGTGTGAGCCTTGTATATTTAAGAACATCAAGGTGGTTAAAAGTCCTTGGATTGTTCTTGGTTAAGATCACAAAGGTAGTTAAAAGTCCTTGTGTGGATCTTGGAAAGGTTAAGAACAACATGGTGTTTAAAAGTCCATGGTTGGTTCTTGGTTAAGGCTCAAGGTGTTTAAAAGTCCTTGTAAGCCTTGGTTACTTAAGAACTCCAAGGTGGTTAAAAGTCCTTGGGAGATTCTTGTGAAGGACACAAAGGTGGTTAAAAGTCCTTGTGTGGTCCTTGCCATGGTGTTTAAAAGTCCATGGGTCCATGGTGTTTAAAAGTCCATGGGGATAAGATCACAATGGTGTTTAAAAGTCCATGTGTGAATCTTATGTGAAATGTATCACTTGTTGCCAATATGACTTGTTATGAACTTGAAGCATGAGATGCTTGTTGAAATGTTTATGAGCATGATTATTGATACTTGAAGCATGAGATGCTTGTTTTAAATGTTTAAGAACATGGTTAATGTTGCTTGAAGCATGGTTTATTAATGAGTTTTATAAATGCATTATTGAATGGTTTTAAATGAGCATTCCTCACTAAGCTTTTGCTTACGCTCTCTCTCTCTTTTTCTTAAACCAATAATGCAGAGCATTAAAGTGCATTGAGGGCAGCAAGGAAGGCAAGCAATCAAGTGGGAATTAAGCTCAAGTATGGAAAGGTTTTCTTATACGCTTTTAGCTTTTGGCATTTGGCAATGGGGGACCTATGTGGATGTTTTGGGAGATGTTATGAACTCCTTAAGATTGTTTAGTATTGTTAATAATGCTGGATTTTGTAATTGGCCATTATGTGTTTGGTTTTGGAGGTTTTAGTGCATGAATGGTTTGCTTGTGTAGGAAGCATGCCTTTAGATTTGGGGCTTTTCATATATGATGACATTATGATGAATGGTTGATGCAAATATGTCTCTTGTATGTTGTATGAGTTGCTGGTAAAGTTTGGTAGCAATTGGAGCATGTTTGGTTGGTCAATTGTGTGTTTAAGCAAGCAATTTTCTGCACTCTGTGCAGGCCGTATCGGAACAATGGCTACGGTTTCGGAACGGGTGCCTTGTAGTAGCCCAAGCGTCCGAAACGGGAGACACCGTTTCGAAACGGGAAGCCCTCTGCCAGCCCTCGTTTCGGAACACGTTGCGGAACGACCCCGCGTTTCGAAACAGGCTCTCTTTGTTTCGGAACATCCGACCGTTCGGGGCTGACATTGGCAGTTAAATGTTTTGGAATGTTTGCATTTTGGTCCTGAAACTTGTTTGTGCAATTGTATGAGTTTGGGATGTCTGTTTGAGCTGAAATTTGACAGAGAAGCATGAAACTTGACTAATTACAAGTAGGTAACAATAATTTGAGTTAAGTCCCTGTAATTTACAGAATTTACAATATGGTCCCTAAAGTTGTAAATTGTTCAATTGGGTCCCTGTTTGATCTCTGATGTTTATGATCTTTGAGCATGTTGTTTGAATGATCACAACTAGTGTTAATGTGCGTCTAGACAAGTTTAAAAAGAAAAAAAAGGATCGTTAATCAAGGTTGACTTTCGGGTTGACCTTGGTTTTCCCCGTGTGACTTTCTTAATTCGGGTCAACCGTCTAGGCCGGGTTAAGGGGGTTACATTTGGTGGTATCAGATCTGAGTTCTCAAGTAATTGGGAATGCATGTGTGCATGATTGAAGTATGTATGCTACGTATGCTTGTTGAGTGAAAGCATGTTGAGTGGTTTGTGATTTTGATGCAATTGAGTTGTATGATGTGGTGAAGCATGATGTGGGTACCCATTGCCAAATCAAAGCTAATGAAATGATGTTGATTTTAAATGAAAATGAGCTTGAGAACTTGGATTTGCTTGCCTTGCTGGACCTGACTTTGTTTATTTGCATTGTGATTGCATGGTTAGAGTATGTCCCCTCGTAGAGAGTTGAGGAGTAATGTGCGAGCTACGGCTCCGAATGAGAATGAGAATGAGGAGAATGCGGGAAGTGCAGTGTTACCTCCTCCTCCACCTGGTGGTGGTGGTGCTGAGGGTGAAAGAGCTGAGGCTGCAGCTGGTGCTGGGGTCGCTGGACCTGAGGTTGGTCACGAGCAAGCTATGCCTGACATGACGATGTTGGTTCAAGATATTGCTGGTGCTTTTCGAGCGGCAGTAGCTAGAGCTCAAGGAGCTGGGCATCAGGGAGATGCTGGAGTGAGACTACCCTTGGAGCGCTTACGCAGTCTAGGTGGGACTGAGTTCAGGGGTTTGTCTGCGGAAGGTTCTGAATCCTGGATGGAGAGTACCAAGAGGATCTTGGGTCAGATGGGTTGCACTGATGTGCAAAAGCTGGGTTGTGTAGTATCTTTGCTACAGGATGATGCTTATACGTGGTGGACGACCACTATTGCTGGGATGGCTGATGCTGATGTAACTTGGACATTCTTCCAGAATGTTTTCAAGAGAAGGTATCTTGGTGTAAGGTACCTGGATGAAAAGAAGCGAGAGTTCATGTCTCTTACCCAAGGGAGCATGACTGTGGCTGAGTATGAAGTGCAGTTTGTTAGACTCAGTCAGTATGCACCTGAGCTGGTACCTGATGAGCGGGCGAGGTGCGAAAGATTCCGTTATGGTTTAGTGACGGATGTGAAGATGTATGTGCTGGCCACCGAGTATGATGATTTTGATGTGTTGGTGGGCCGAGCTAAGGATATTGAGATGAACTTGGGTTTATCTGCTAGAAGTGCTGGTTCAAGTGCTGGAAAGCGAGCAGCTGAGTATAGTTCCGGTGGTGGACGGAACAAGAGGGGACGTGATCAGAAGTATCAATCCTCGGCCAAGAGAGGTGGTGGTGCACCTGCTCGAGGAGGCAATGCTAGAGCTGATCCGAGTGCTTGTTGGATTTGTGGTTCACGTGGCCATATGAAGCGTGACTGTCCTCGTGCTATGAGGGAGGTGCAAGCTCCTGTTGCGGTAGCTGGTAATTGGTGCTGGAATTGTGGATCTACGGATCACTTGAGGCGAGAGTGTCCTATGTTGGCTGGTGGCCAAGTGCGTGCTCCTGTTGTTGCTGCACCGCAGAGAGGCCGTGGGCGCGGCCGTGGTAATTTTCAGCGAAGAGAGGAAGGTGGTCGAGGAGTGGCCCATGTTGTGGCTATTCAGTCTGAAGGTGGAGGTTAAGCTAGGGTGTATGTTCAGCGGGAGGGGAGGAATGACGCGGATGTGATTGCAGGTACCTGTACTTTGCAATCCTTGTCATTACTTTCCTTGATTGATTCTGTATCTACGCATTCATACATTTTGCGTGAGCATGCTGAATTGCTTGGTTTGCCTGTTGAGTCTTTGGATGTTGGAGTTCATGTCACTAGTTCTTTTGGTGAGACTGTTGTGACTCGAAAGTTGTATAGAAGGTGTCTTTTGGTGGTTCAAGAACATGTTTTTCATGTTGACCTTATGGAGCTGCCTTTCTATGGTTTTGATGTGATCCTTGGTATGGATTGGCTTGTTGAGCATCGTGCTGTTTTGGATTGTGAAAATAACCGAGTTTCGCTGAAGCTTGCGGATGATTATGAAGTTGTTGTGGTTGGTGAGAATGTGAAGTTTCTTGCCAATGTGGTGTCTACCTTAGAGGCGAGCCGGATGCTGAGGCAAGGTTGTGAAGCTTACCTAGCTTTTGTAATGAATCCTAGCTCTAAAGAGTTGCAGGTGCAAGATATCAGAGTTGTGAAAGAGTTTCCTGGTGTGTTTTCTGAGGAGTTGCCAGGCTTACCTCCTAATCGCGAGGTGGAGTTTGGAATTGAGCTGTATGAGAATACAACTCCTATGTCTATTACCCCTTATAGAATGGCACCTAAGGAGCTGAAGGAGCTGAAGACGCAGTTGCAAGAGTTGCTTGATCGTGGGTTCATTCGGCCGAGTGTGTCACCTTGGGGAGCACCGGTCTTGTTTGTGAAGAAGAAGGATGGCACTATGAGAATGTGCATTGATTACCGTCAGCTGAACAAGTTGACTATCAAGAATCGGTATCCTTTGCCGAGAATTGATGATCTCTTTGATCAATTTCGGGGAGCTGCTGTGTTCTCTAAGATTGACTTGAGGTCAGGGTATTACCAGTTGAAGGTGAAGGATGTGGATGTGCCTAAGACAGCTTTCAGGACAAGGTATGGGCATTATGAGTTCCTTGTGATGCCGTTTGGTTTGACAAATGCTCCTGCTGCTTTCATGGACATGATGAACCGTGTGTTTCATGAATACCTGGATAAGTTTGTTGTGGTATTCATTGATGATATCCTCGTGTACTCGCATACTGTGGAGGAGCATGAAGAGCATTTGAGGATTGTGCTGCAAGCTTTGTTGGAGAATCTGCTTTATCCTAAGCTGAGTAAGTGTGAGTTCTGGCTTAAGGAGGTGGTGTTTCTTGGGCATGTAGTTTCTGCTGAGGGGATTCGTGTTGATCCTCAGAAGATCGAGGCGGTGATGAATTGGAAGGTTCCTAAGTCTGTTCATTAGGTTCGTAGTTTCCTTGGTTTGGCGGGATACTATTGGAGGTTTGTGGATGGGTTTTCTAAGATTGCTGCACCTTTGACAAAGCTGTTGCAGAAGGATGTTAAGTATGAGTGGACGGAAGCGAGACAGCAGGCTTTTGAGAAGCTTAAGGCGGCTTTGACGCAAGCTCCTATCTTGGTTCAGCCTGAATTAGGGAAAGAGTTTGTGGTCTACAGTGATGCGTCCTATGTTGGTTTGGGATGTGTGCTGATGCAAGAGGGTAAGGTGGTGGCTTATGCATCGCGGCAGTTGAAGGTGCATGAGCGCAATTATCCTACGCATGATATTGAGTTGGCTGCTGTGGTTTTTGCTCTGAAGATTTGGAGACATTATCTGTATGGTGAGAAGTGTACTGTGTACACGGATCACAAGAGTTTGAGGTATTTGATGTCTCAGAAGGAGTTGAATCTTCGGCAGCGGCGTTGGTTGGAGTTGCTCAAGGATTATGATCTGACGATTGAGTACCATCCTGGAAAGGCTAATGTTGTTGTGGATGCCTTGAGTAGGAAGGTAGCTGTTGAGCTGAGGGCTATGTTTGCCAGTTTGAGTATTTCGCGAGATGGTGGTCTTGTGGCTGAGTTGCAAGTGAAACCATCTTTGGTTCAGTTGATCAAGGAAAAGCAGTTACTGGATGATTCTTTGGTGCCTCATGTTCAGGATATCGCGGAGGGTAGGCTTTCGGATTTCAGTTTTAATGATGATGGTGTGTTGTGTTTTGGAGGTTGAATAGTAGTGCCCAGTGATGTTGAGTTGAGGCGTGCTATTCTGACTGAAGGTCATAGTAGTCCTTTTGCTATGCACCCTGGTAGTACTAAGATGTATCGTGATCTTCGTGATGAGTACTATTGGGTGGGTTTGAAGAAAGATGTTGCTGAGTTTGTGAGCAAGTGCATGGTGTGTCAGCGAGTTAAGGCTGAGCATCAGGTTCCTTCAGGGTTGTTGCAACCGTTGAGAATCCCTGAATGGAAGTGGGAAAGGGTTACCATGGATTTTGTATCTGGTTTACCTTTGTCACCATCGAAGAAGAATTCGGTGTGGGTGATTGTAGATCGCTTGACGAAGTGTGCGCATTTCTTGCCTGTGCATACTACGTTTTCTTTGGATAAGCTTGCGGAGCTGTACATTGCTGAGGTTGTGCGGCTGCATGGTGTGCCTAAGTCGATTGTGTCGGATAGGGATCCGAGGTTCACATCGCGTTTCTGGCAGTGTTTGCATCAAGCTTTGGGTACAAGGTTGAATTTCAGTACATCTTATCATCCTCAGTTGGATGGTCAATCAGAGCGTGTTATCCAGATTTTGGAGGATATGTTGAGGTGCTGCGTGATTGAGTTTCAGGGCTCTTGGGAGAAGCATTTGCCTTTGGTGGAGTTCGCTTATAACAATAGTTATCAGGCAAGTATTCAAATGGCACCTTATGAGGCTTTGTACGGGAGGAAGTGTAGGACTCCTCTTTGTTGGGCTGAAACGGGTCAGAAGTTGGTTTCGATGCCGGCGTTGTTGAAAGGAACCACCGAGAAGGTGAAGCTCATTTGTGAGCGGTTGAAGGCAGCTTCTGATCGGCAGAAGTCTTACGCGGATTTGAAGCGTAAGGAGATTGAGTATGCGGTGGGAGATCGTGTGTTCTTGAAGGTTTCGCCTTGGAAGAAGGTGATGAGGTTTGACCGGAAGGGTAAGTTGAGCCCTAGGTACATTGGACCATATGAGGTGGTTGAGCGTGTGGGTCCTGTTGCGTACCGGTTGAGGTTACCTCAAGAGTTGGAGAAGATTCATGATGTGTTTCATGTTTCTATGCTCCGGAAGTATAGATCTGATCCTTCGCATGTGATGCCTGTGGAGGAAGTGGAATTGAATCCGGATCTGACCTATGATGAGGAACCGGTGAAGATTCTAGATTCGGATAGCAAGGTTCTTCGTGGCAAGACCATTGAGTTGGTAAAGGTGCTGTGGAAGCATCGTGGTGTTGAGGAAGCCACGTGGGAGCGGAAGGATGACATGCTGAAGCAGTTTCCTTATCTCTTTCCTTCAGGTAAATTTCGGGGACGAAATTTCTTAAGGGGGGGAGAGTTGTAACGCCCCGGTTTTGGGCTTGGAAGTTTGGGCGTTGACCGGTTCGGTCAAAGTGCTGTTCGAATATAAAAAGGTGAAATTAGGAAAGCCTAGTTCGGGTTGCATTAAAAATATGGAAAAATGTTCTAAAATCCTCTTTTAATATATATTAGTGAACTGTGAAATCAATTTTACAAAATGAGGTTCGGAAGGGTGACATTTTGGCTAGTGACCAAAATGTAAATTTTGAAAACTGCGTGACTGTTTTAGAAAGGATTGAAACTTTGAATCTTTAACGAGCTATTTACCCAAAGGGAGTTTCTCCAGATTTTTCTAAGATATTTAATGTTTTAATTCTGATTTTCAAACAAAAGGAAAGTGGAGGGAAGTTATTTCTAACTAATTTTTCCTAAAATATCATTTTCTTTTCTCTCATTTTCTCTCAACCCAAACACCTTTTCTCTAGAGTTTTTCTTCTGATTTTGTCACTCAAATCTCTCTTTTCAATCCTCTTTTGATTTCTAATCATCTCATCAACAAAACCTCACCATTTGCTACTTGATTCTTCAAGCTTTTTGGTTCTAAAAGAGGAGAAACTCAAGTTTGGAGGTAAGAACGTCCTTCTCCTCTAAACTCTCAGTTCTTTACTGAAATTCCTAAGTTCTCAATCCTTAATTGATGATTTATAAATGGTTTTAAAGTTGTGTGATGGATCTTGGCTTAAAATGCAAGATTTGGTGATTTTTGATGAATTTTCGTTTGATCTGTTAAAGCAGTGATTTGAGGTGTGTTTTTGATGTTAAATGAAGGATAATTTGATAAGGAATTGAGTTTTAATTAATGCAATCTCGGATAGGTTGAATTTCTAAGTTTAACTTGTGATTCTTGGTTGTTTTTGAGGTGATCTTGTGGATCTGATGTTGCTGGAGGTATAAGGATGTTATTAGGTCCTTTTTAGATGTTAAATGATGTTAAAGGATGTTTAGTTTTGATGGTTTATGGCTGGGCATTGTTGAGGAGTTGTTTGGATGCATTTTCGGTTGTGGTTGGTAGCCGAAAATGGAGTGTGGATGAGAGCAGCGAGTTTAGGTGCTTTCATTGAAGCTATTAATGCATGATGATGCATTAATCGTCTGCTTTGATGTGTTTAAAACAGGGGAGTCATCTTTGGATCCAAGCGGTGGTGGTCCGGAAGCTTGATTTGTGTTTCGGCAAGAGGCGAAACGGAATCGGTGAGTGGAATTTGGTTTTCGGCTTTGAAACCAGTGTTTTGGAGGTTTGGGAGCTTAGTTTAAGTCTAAGCAACTTAGCTAAGCTCAAGAGTAAGTTTTCGGAAAAACTCTCTTGGTGATGGCCATGGTTTTGGTTGTAATGCATTGTGTTGTTGCATGATTTTAAATCTGTTTTGAAAGCATATCTAGCATGTTTATTTGCTGAGATTTTAAGCCATGTGTTGAAGGAAGCTCAAGGTAAGAGTTCCTTGTTTTTGAACATTGTTTAAATGTGGTTTAATGCTTAAAGATGCATGATGTTTATGGCTTGGTTTAATGCTTTAAAACAGTGGATATATTGATGATAATGATGCATATTGGCAAGTTATGGTTAAGGTCACAAAGGTGGTTAAAAGTCCTTGTGTGAGCCTTGTATATTTAAGAACATCAAGGTGGTTAAAAGTCCTCTGATGGTTCTTGGTTAAGATCACAAAGGTGGTTAAAAGTCCTTGTGTGGATCTTGGAAAGGTTAAGAACAACCAAGTGTTTAAAAGTCCATGGTTGGTTCTTGGTTAAGGCTCAAGGTGTTTAAAAGTCCTTGTAAGCCTTGGTTACTTAAGAACTCCAAGGTGGTTAAAAGTCCTTGGGAGATTCTTGTGAAGGACACAAAGGTGGTTAAAAGTCCTTGTGTGGTCCTTGCCATGGTGTTTAAAAGTCCATGGGTCCATGGTGTTTAAAAGTCCATGGGGATAAGATCACAATGGTGTTTAAAAGTCCATGTGTGAATCTTATGTGAAATGTATCACTTGTTGCCAATATGACTTGTTATGAACTTGAAGCAAGAGATGCTTGTTGAAATGTTTATGAGCATGATTATTGATACTTGAAGCATGAGATGCTTGTTTTAAATGTTTAAGAACATGGTTAATGTTGCTTGAAGCATGGTTTATTAATGAGTTTTATAAATGCATTATTGAATGGTTTTAAATGAGCATTCCTCACTAAGCTTTTGCTTACGCTCTCTCTCTCTCTCTTTCTTAAACCAATAATGCAGAGCATTAAAGTGCATTGAGGGCAGCAAGGAAGGCAAGCAATCAAGTGGGAATTAAGCTCAAGTATGGAAAGGTTTTCTTATACGCTTTTAGCTTTTGGCATTTGGCAATGGGGGACCTATGTGGATGTTTTGGGAGATGTTATGAACTCCCTAAGATTGTTTAGTATTGTTAATAATGCTGGATTTTGTAATTGGCCATTATGTGTTTGGTTTTGGAGGTTTTAGTGCATGAATGGTTTGCTTGTGTAGGAAGCATGCCTTTAGATTTGGGGCTTTTCATATATGATGACATTATGATGAATGGTTGATGCAAATATGTCTCTTGTATGTTGTATGAGTTGCTGGTAAAGTTTGGTAGCAATTGGAGCATGTTTGGTTGGTCAATTGTGTGTTTAAGCAAGCAATTTTCTGCACTCTGTGCAGGCCGTATCGGAACAGTGGCTACCGTTTCGGAACGGGTGTCTTGTAGTATCCCAGGCGTTTGAAACGGGAGACACCGTTTCGAAACGGGAAGCCCTCTGCCAGCCCTCGTTTCGGAACACTTTGCGGAACGACCCCGCGTTTCGAAACAGGCTCTCCCTGTTTCGGAGCATCCGACCGTTGGGGGCTGACATTGGCAGTTAAATGTTTTGGAATGTTTGCATTTTGGTCCTGAAATTTGTTTGTGCAATTGTATGAGTTTGGGATGTCTGTTTGAGCTGAAATTTGACAGAGAAGCATGAAACTTGACTAATTACAAGTTGGTAACATTAATTTGAGTTAAGTCCCTGTAATTTACAGAATTTACAATGTGGTCCCTAAAGTTGTAAATTGTTCAATTGGGTCCCTGTTTGATCTCTGATGTTTATGATCTTTGAGCATGTTGTTTGAATGATCACAACTAGGGTTAATGTGCGTCTAGACAAGTTTAAAAAGAAAAAAAGGGTCGTTAATCAAGGTTGACTTTCGGGTTGACCTTGGTTTTCCCCGTGTGACTTTCTTAATTCGGGTCAACCGTCTAGGCCGGGTTAAGGGGGTTACACAAGTGATACATTCCACATAAGATCCACACATGGACTTTTAAACACCATTGTGATCTTACAATTTCCAAGGACCACACATGGACTTTTAAACACCATTGTGTCCTTAACAAGAATCTTCCATGGACTTTTAAACACCATGACAAGGACCACACAAGGACTTTTAAACACCTTTGTGTCCTTAACAAGAATCTCCCAAGGACTTTTAAACACCTTGGAGTTCTTAAGTAAACAAGGCTTACACAAGGAATTTTAACCACCTTTGTAACCTTAACCAAGAACCAACCATGGACTTTTAAACACCATGTTGTTCTTAAATGAACAAGCCTCACACAAGGAATTTTAACCACCTTGGTGATCTTAACCAAGAACCAACCATGGACTTTTAAACACCATGTTGTTCTTAAATAAACAAGGCTCACACAAGGACTTTTAACCACCTTTGTGACCTTAACCATCACTTGCTAATATGCATCATTAACCACAATATTCCGCTGTTTTAAAGCATTTAACAAGGCCATAACATCATGCATCTTTTAGCATCAAACCACATTAAAACAATGTTCAAAAACAAGGATCTCTTACCTTGAGCATCCTTCAACACATGGCTTATAGTCTCAGCAAATAAACATGCTAAATATGCTTTCAAAACAGGATTTAAAACATGCAAACAAACCACATTGCATACAACCAATCCATGGTTCATCACCAAGAGAGTTTTTCCGAAAACTTACTCTTGAGCTTAGCTAAGTTGCTTAGACTTAAACTAAGCTCCCAAACCTTCAAAACACTGGTTTCAAAGCTGAAAACCAAAATCCACTCACCGATTCCGTTTCGCCACTTGCCGAAACACCAATCAAGCTTCCGGATCACCACCACTAGGATCCAAAGATGACTCCCCTATTTTAAACACATCAAAGCAGAGGATTAATGCATCATCATGCATTAATAACTTCAATGAAAGCACCTAATCTCGCTGCTCTCATCCACACTCCAATTTCGGCTACCAAACACAACCGAAAATGCATCCAAACAACTCCACAACACTACCCAGCCATGATCCATCAAATCTAATCATCCTTAAACATCAATTAATATCCAAAAAGGATCTAACCACGCCCTTACACCTCCAGCTATAACAGATCATCAAGATCACTCCAAAAACAACCAAGATCTCAAGCAAAACTTAGGAAAATCAACCTATCTGGGATTGCATTGATTAAACCTCAATTTCTCAACAATTTAACATTCATTTAACAACAAAAAGACACCTCAAATCACTGCTTAAACAGATCATACAAATTTTACCAAAAATCAACCAAATCTTGCATTTAAAAGCCAAGATCAAGAACACCACCTTAAAACCTTTTATAAAATACAAATTAAGGATTGAGAACTTGGGAATTTCAGTAAAGAACTGAGAGTTTAGAGGAGAAGGACGTTCTTACCTCCAAACTTGAGTTTCTCCCTTTTTAGAATCAAAATGCTTGAAGATCCAATTAGCAAATGCAAAGGTTTTGTTGAAGAGATGATTGAAGATCAAAAGAGAATTAAAATCTCATATTTGGATGTCAAAATCAGAGGGAAAAGCTCTGGAGAAAAGGTGTTTGGTTTGAGAGAAAAGATGAGAGAAAATGAAAATGGAAATTTGGAAAGTTAGTTAGAAAATGCCAAAATATCTTCCCTCCACTTTTCTTTTATTTAAAAACCATTAATTAATCATTTAATACTTTAGAAAAAATCTGGAGAAACTCCCATTGGGTAAATAGCTCCTTAAAGATTCAAAGTTTCAATCCTTTTTAAAACAGTCTCACAGTTTTCAAAAATTACATTTTGGTCACTAACCAAAATGTTACACTTCCAAACCTTATTTTGTAAAATTGATTTCACCACACCCTTTTATATAATAAAAGAGGATTTTAAGACATTTTTCCATATTTTTAATGCAACCCGAACTAGGCTTTCCTAAATTCACCTTTTTATATTCGAACCGCACTCCGACCGAATCGGTCCGAATCCCAAAACTTCTATGCCCAAAACCGGGGCGTTACAATGAGAGTGAACGACCAAGAGATTAAGTTGTATGTTCTCCAAGCTATGAAGCATGCTGATGCAGACGAGGAATGCAAGGCTATCACTGAAGTTACCTTTGATCAACCCTGCATCAGGTCGAGCTGTCACGACATCAGAATTGGTCACTGCCTCGGTAGCCACCTACAGGACTGGCATGACAGCACTGATGACAGCAACTCCTCAGAATCCGATACATCTGATACTAAAGATCAAGAGGAGGTAAACTGGATAGGCGATCGTCCAGGTAAGTTATTCGAACCTTTAAATTATACTTCGGATAACCATGCAATTCAAAAGCCATCAACTGTTGAGCCCATTGTCTTAGAACTGAAGCCCCTGCAAGGGCAACTAAAATATGCTTTTCTTGGTTCAAATGATACGTTGCCCGTAATCATCTTTTCCAAGTTGATGCAAGAACATGAACAACAGCTAATAGAGATGATGCAGCAGCACAAAAAGGCAATTGGATGGAGGATAGCTGATATTCAAGGCATTAGTCCGGCGTTATTCATGCATAAAATCATTTTAGAGGAAGATCATAAGCCGACTATAGATGCTCAATGGCGGCTAAACCATGCGATGAAAGAGGTGGTGCGTAAAGAGATAATCAAATGGTTAGATGCTGGTATTATTTACGCCATCTCCGACAGCAAATGGGTGAGCCCGATGGAATGTGTCCCCAAGAAAGGAGGAATGACCGTGGTGACCAATGAAAACAATGAATTAACACCAACCAAGACTGTGACTGGTTGGAGGGTTTATATGGACTATCGGAAGCTTAACAAAGCTACCCGAAAGGACCACTTTCCTTTACCCTTTATTGATCAAATGCTTGATAGATTAGCGGGCAAACCTTACTATTGTTTTCTTGATGGTTATTCAGGGTATAATCAAATTGCTATCGCACCGGAGGATCAAGGAAAGACGACTTTCACATGCCCCTACGGAACGTATGCTTTTAGGTGGATGCCTTTTTGATTATGCAATGCACCTGCTACCTTCTAAAGGTGCATGATGGCCATATTGTCCGATATGGTGGAGGACTTCCTTGAAATATTTATGGATGATTTTTCAATCTTTGGAGACGATTTTGAGAGCTGCCTAGGCAATCTACAAAAGGTACTTGAAAGATGTGAAAAAGCGAACCTAGTCTTGAATTGGGAAAAATGCCACTTTATGGTGGACGAAGGAATAGTCCTCGGCCATAAGATTAGCTGCCGTGGGATAGAAGTCAACAGGGCCAAGATCGAAGTGATTGAAAAGCTGCCGCCGCCAACCACAGTCAAGGGTATTAGAAGTTTCTTGGGACATGCTAGTTTTTATCGGAGATTTATTGCAAATTTCTCAAAAATCACCAAGCCTCTATGTCATCTTTTAGAGCAGAACCGACCCTTTGACTTTAATGATGAATGTACTGAAGCATTCAAGGTTCTGAAGGAAAAACTCGTAACAACCCCAATAGTACAGCCACCAGACTAGACACAGCCATTCGAGATTATGTGCGATGCTAGTGACTATGCTGTCGGGGCAACACTTGGGCAGCGGAGAGACAAGTTATTTCATGTCACATATTATGCCAGTAAGACATTAAACGACGCCCAAGTAAACTACACCACCATAGAGAAGGAGTTACTAGCTATGGTGTTCTCCATTGACAAGTTTCGTTCTTACATACTTGGGACGAAGGTAATAGTGCACACAGACCATTCTGCCCTGAAATATATGTTCACGAAAAAGGATGCATAGCCTAGATTGATACGGTGGATCCTAATATTGCAAGAATTCAACCTTGAAATCAAGGACAAAAAAGGACAGAAAATCAGGTGGCAGACCACTTGTCAAAGTTGGAGAAAGGACAGAGTCTACCAACAGATGAGACAAATATACTGGAGACCTTCCTAGATGAGCAGCTCTTTGCTGCTGCAATCACTGCTGCGACATCCATGGCAGGAGGTAAGTCTTCTGAACTCCCCTGGTATGCTGATTTCGTTAATTTTTTAGTTAGCAGAATAATTCCTTCTGATCTTAATTATCAAGCCAGGAAGAGGTTCCAAAATGATGTTAAGCATTATTATTGGGACGAACATCTTCTTTTCAAAATCTGTGCAGATCAGGTTATAAGGAGGTGTGTACCACAAGAAGAGCAAGAAGAAATACTTCATCACCGCCATGCTTCACAGTATGGAGGTCACTTAGGAGGCAACAAAACTGCTGCCAAGGTGCTGCAGTCAGGATTTTACTGGCCGTCACTGTACAAAGATGCACAAATATTCTACAAGAGCTGTGACAGGTGACAAAGGACAGGAAACATCTCAAGGACAAACGAGATGCCACTGCAGAACATTCTAGAAGTCGAGATCTTCGACGTTTAGGAGATTGATTTTATGGGACCCTTTCCTTCTTCATGTGGGAATCTATACATCCTCATTGCAGTAGATTATGTCTCTAAGTGGGTCGAAGCTATCGCCACTCAAAAGAATGATGTCAAGACAGTCCAAAGGTTTTTACACAAAAATATCTTTTCTAGGTTTGGCATCCCTAAGGCGATTATTAATGATGAAGGGAGACATTTCGACAACAGGGTTATTGCTGCTGCCTTGAAGAAGTATTGTGTCAAGCATCGGATCGCGACAACATATCACCCACAGACCAATGGACAAGCTGAAATATCCAATAGGGAAGTTAAGAACATTATTGAAAAGATGGTTAAGCCAACTAGGAAAGATTGGTCTTTACTCCTCAATGATGCGTTATGGGCATATAGGACAACTTTTAAGACTCCATTGGGCATATCTCCGTACCGATTGATTTATGGGAAAACATGTCATCTACCTGTCGAGATAGAGCACAGAGCATATTGGGCAATCAAGGCAGTGAATATGGACTTGGACAGGGCAGGGCAGAAAAGGCTGTTAGATCTGAATGAAATTGAAGAAATTCGGACTATGGCCTACGACAATGCAAGAATCTACAAGGATAAAACGAAGAAGTGACATGACAAAAAGTTGCTGCCACGATAGTTCTGCCCAGGGCAGCTTGTATTGTTGTTCAATTCTAGACTGAAACTTTTCCTAGAGAAACTGAAATCTAGATGGTCTGGCCCATTCCAAGTCGTACAGGTTTTTCCCCATGGTGCCATCACAATCCGATCATTAAAAGACGGGCACTAATTAAAAGTCAATGGACAGTGCCTCAAGCATTATCAGGGGACTGAAGCCCTAGGAATGCAGGAAGTGGTTACTTTAGGAGATGCCCCACCTGGCATCCCTAATTTAACCTAAATTTTAATTATTTATTTTATTATTATTAATATTTATTATTTATTAGGAAATAAGGTATATTTTATTTTGAATAATGTTTTTGTTGTTATTGTTTTTAGAAAATAAAGGTGTCAAGAAGAACAGGAGAAGTGAACTCATCCCACCATCCATCCATCAGCCCAACAAAGCCCAAATATTGAAGCCTGTCGTTACCTGCCTTACAGCTGTCGCGACAGACGGGGAAAATACAGGTTGTCATCACGCTGTCACGACAGACGTGAAAACACGTCACAGACGCGTAATAGACGCAGAAACGTGTGTCAGACGCGTCAGACACGCTAACATACAACAGTTGGCCCCGTTATTCACGCCTGCTGTTACAGCTTCAACGGGCAGCAAAATTTTCTCTATATAACCCCGTTTCATTTTCATTTTCCCTCACTTCTGCCTTTCTCACTTGCTCTCCCTATTTAGTTTTCATTTGCTTTCTTTATATTTTTCACAACCCTTGCACAACTATGTCTTCTAGGAAAACCTAACGCAATGCTGCCTCCACTTCCTCATCGACAGCAACTCCCCCAAGTTCCTTTGCTACCAGAGACATGTGGGAGGAGAGAGGCTTCATCTACGCACCGACGGAGGAGAATCTGGGCCTCAAACCATTCATCGCCCGTAAGATTAGAGCTTTACAATGGCAGACCTTTGCGGAGCAGCCGGAGGAAATGAATATTACACTTGTCCGAGAGTTCTACACTGCCATCATCAGTAGAACAGCGATAGCGGTGTTCATTCGAGGGAAGGAGGTGCCATTTGAAGCAGAATATATTAACACCCTCTATGGCTTCTACATCGGTGTCAATGATGATGCTCACCAGCAATTCCTGAATACACTAGATAGTGATGCCTACGACGTTGTCATGGCAGAGTTGACCAAAGCTGGACTGAATGGAACACCAGCAGAAAAGAATCTGAGGACTGTTAGAAGGACCCAGTTGCTGCCGGAGGCAAAGTTGTGGAATGCCTTCATAAAGAAAAGGATCATGCCGTCATCCCATAACACCACCGTCGACCAACCACGGTTAGCATTGATACACTCTATTCTGCACGAACGACCCATTAATGTGGGCAGTTTTATTCGAGAAAGTATTTTGGAGTGTGCACATAGACCAACAGGTCCTCTCTACCTGCCATACCCCATTACTTCACTCTGTCGCGGTCATAATGTTCCCGAGGTGCGCACTGATGTGATAGAAGAAGGAAGGGGTTGGACTAAAAAGAACATCCTCAGCCTGATGGAGCTAACTGTTGCGACCCTTCTGTCATCATTCGACCTTGCTGCCGCCACAACTGAAACGACGGAGCAGCAGCACACTGAACCTGCTGCCGCAGCAGCTGCCCCAACAAACTCCTCCGCCCGAATATTAGCTGCCATTCAGAAACTGGAGGAACGATAGCTGGGCTTAATGACATTCATCAGGGACTTTGCTGCTTCCACGGTAACATTTATACTAAGTTCTTTAAATTTTCCTGATGCTGCATTCCCTACTTTTCTTACCCATTACTTTACTGTCAGTACCCCTGCCCATACACCTACACCTGTTGCCACCCCATGCACGCCTTCTGCTGCCTCAACACCATCGCCTGCCCCAACAGCAGCAGGCAGCACCCATGCCGAGCTAGCTGCCCGAGGGACAAAACGTCTGATGGCATCAGAGGACCTAGATGCCTTTGTTGCTGGATTCTCCTCCTCTTCAGTCTGGGCTGCCAGTGATACTGAACCCTCGATCAAGAGAAACCTGGAAAAGGAGTTCACCCCCGTGAAGAGACAGAAGCATGTGGCAGATAAGAAATACTTGCAAAAAGCCAACAGCAGCAGTAGTGACAGCAGCAGCGAGGAGAGCAGCAGCAACAGCTTGGAAGTTCAGGTTGTGGAGCAACCCCCACACATCTCCCCAACCAGAGTCCAACCACCATGGGAGGCCAAGGCCAAGAACACATCCACCTCCCCCGTGCTCCAGCCAGCCCCGAAGGCCAGAGCCCGCCGCCAGATCCGCCTCAGCAGCAGCAACGAAGACAACGACTAAATTTAAGTTTCTTATCTTATATTTTGCTGACTGCTATATATTTGTGATGTACTGCCTTATTTTATTTTTAATTTTAATTTGCATTGATGGCAATGCAACCCTCAAGCTTGGGGGTAGCAACTCTCCATTAATGGAGTACATCTTAGTTTAAAATCTTTGTCTTTACTTAGTTTATTTTTATCAAAAAAAATGAAAATATTCAAAACTTTGGCTGAAAACTGTTAACTGAACTTACCTGTCATGACAGCTCTTTCGTTCTAAAAACTTAAACACCATTGTGACTGTTATACTGCTTAAGCTTCTTTTAGCCAAACTAGAATATGAAGCTTAGCACTTGAATAGCCCCTAGAGGTGCCTAACACTGGCTCTAGGAAAGAAGTTTAGCAAAAGAGACTCAATAGCCCTAGAGGTGCCCGAAATTGGCTCTAGGAAGTTAGCTAGAGGTGCCCAAAACTGGCTCTAGTGAAACTTTAGCTTAAAAAATAGAGAAATTGAATCAAAACAAAAAAAATCAAAAGAGCATGAAAAAGTGCCTTCAAAAGATAAACTTTGGCATAAAAATTCGAGTTAAGAGCTGAAATATTCTAGTGAAACTAAGAGAGTCTTTGCATATAACTGTTCACAAGTATGCACACACTGCACGAGGATTATAGTAATGTACATGTGAATCTCATATATTGGGATTTAGCAAAATTAATCGGATATGTGGATAGCTTGTTTAAATGTCAAGTCCTACCCCGATGGAATCTCACATCACCAGAATCTCATGGCGACACCTCTCATCGCCACAAAGCTTGATGGAATCTCTCATCATCAAGACCTACTGTGGTGGAATTTCTCATCATCACACTCTCACTTTGGAACGGGATGGCACTACCCCCATTCCCCTAACCAAAGAGCACGCACAAATTTTTTATATTAAAGTGCATTTCTCATCCTATTGGCCGACCAATTATATTCGATAACAATAATCTCATCTCATGTCAATATACTCATTTTAAACATCATTACTTACTAATTTTCAATGCATCACTCTCATCCCATTTCAAAAGCATGTACAATGCATAGAATTTTCTCAAATAGTTATATCTCATTGAAATATTAATTTTATCTCATGGGATCATGAAAAGCATCATATCATTTCTCAAAACATGCATAAAACAATAGGTGTAATTCTATCTTAAAAACAAGAACATGATCATAAAACCAATAGAATATAAATCATGAAGCGAGAGCGAAACATCTCAAACTTACTTCTGGATTTATGTTAGTGTTTCAAACTCAACCTAAACCCCTAAACCTTAATTTCATGTTTTTGAAAGGCTTTTAAAACCAATTCCACTCACCAACAATGCAACGCTCGCTTTGTCGAAGCGTAATCAAGGGTTTTGAGCTCCCGGAACTTCACCAATCTCGTCCGATATATTCTCCCCTATTTATAACACACAAGAACAGAGGTGTTGAGTGTGTAAAAGTTCTATTATTTACACCCTATTTCACCCATATTTCTGCTGCATTCAAGCATTATTTATTGCATTTAGGTTAGTTTACAGTAAAACATCACAAATATATAAAAAGGCACAGTTTCTACTAAGAATGGTTGTTTTTGCAGGTTGCTGCCGTAGCAGACGGAATGGGCAGGCGCTGGGCAGTGAAGCAGTAGAGCTGGAACTGGACAAACAGTCAAGGAGGACGATGCTGCCAAGGTTGCCGCCGTGACAGCAGAGGACGACAACAGTTTTGAGGAGAAGAATCAAAGTGGACCTCGATAGATAGAATTCAGCTCGTCTGTCGTGTGAAATCCCCATATTTTTCCAAGCCCCAGATCAAAACGAATGTCAAGCCCAAAGTTCAAGGAGAGAAAATCCCAAGCAAGAAAGATTACAGCTGGAAAGTAGATTCCTTGAAGATTTAGTCTTTATTAGAATTATACTTTCATTTAAAGTTGTATTCTTGCTATTCTAGATAACTTGGACCCAAAGCTTATATAAGGGCATATATTTTGACCTAGGAGGCATAACCGATTACCCTAGCTTCCTTCCCAAAACTCTAGCCGTTTTTCTTCCCACAACATATTCTAAATTTCCCCTAGGGCCACGGGTTGATTTGTAAAGTAGTTGCAAGGGTTGTTTTGTTTTAGGAATTTTCAATTCAATAAAATAAACTTCAAGTTCTCTTATTTTGGTCATTAATATCTTGCAAGAGCATCGGGAGAGCATTGTGAGGTTATCTATAGACTTAGCATCGAGAGAGTTAAGTATACGAAAGAAATAAGAGCAAGTTCTCTAGCTTATAGTTGAACTATCTCGGACCTAGGGATAGGACAAGGTTAAGTGGCTAAAGAATAATTCATCAACATCGGTGTTCATCCTTCGATTCACGCCGGGAGGTATTATCAAAGACGTGATCATTGATAGACTTGGACCTAGGGATAGGCCAAGGCATAGTTGGGATTCTTGCCAAAAGTTGAAGTGCTGAGTTGATTGTTCGCTGCCGCGACAAGCAACGGACTGCTGCTGTGACAGGTGCTGCCGCGACGGGGACGACGACAAAATTGGAGTTCCGAGACTTAGCAATACCTGCACTACTGAGCAAGTCAATACCAGCCCATTCTCTCTATCTTGATATCTCTACTCTTTTATTTACGTTTACTTTATTATTTTCGTGACAACTTCTCAAATATTTTATTTACTTTCGTGCAGTGAATTAAGGTGAAGCTATTAGCCCAATCCCTGTGGAGACGATATCCGATACTTCGTATCACTTTACTACTTGTGTCGTGTATACTTGCATTACCATTGCGATAGACTATTTTACACGCAACAAGAGGATTAATGCATCTCAATGCATTAAAACCACCAGAAAACAAAGCTACCTCGTTGCTCTTCCCAAAAACACGAAAACGACTATATGGTTCGATTACTCTCCAATCCTTACCCAGCCAAAATCTAACACTTCCATCCACTTTTAATCATCAATTAACATCTAAAAACCATCTAATTCTATCCTTATACCTCCATCAACACAAGAACAACATAACTCTACAAAAACCCCTTTGAGGTAAAGCTTTGGGTCACTTTTTAGAGACGTTCGAGAGTTGTTCGAGAAAGAATCGTGCGTGAGTTCTTCATTTCTGGTAAAGCTTCTTTCTTGGTTGAATTTTTTTGTGTGCTTGCTTGTGTTTATTTAGGTTGCATTTGTTGGAATTAGAGGATCAATTCTTGAGTTTGGGTAATAATTCCGTTTATAATTCCGTTTTAATTTTTGATTTAATCTTTCATGTTCTTATAAAATGCAAAAATGACGTTTTTGGAGGTTTTAATCCATTTACATCTTTAAAAATTAAAATTTGAAGTTTTTGGAAATTAGGTTTTTTTAGAAAATTTTTGAATTTACTCTTTATTGAAAATTTAAAAATGAAAGTAAAGAAATTTTGAAATGAAGGGCTTTAAAGAAAACTTTGGTTTCTACAATAAAAGTTTTTTTTAATTCTTAGGGAAATTAGAAAATAAAAGGTTTTTTATAAAAAATAAAGTAAGGAAATGAAGATGTAAAAAATAAAAGGAAAGTTTTCAAATAAAAAACAATTCAAAAGAAAAGTAAAAGCATTTCTAATAAAAGTTTTTTTTAAAAGAAAAGAAAAGAAAACACCAAAGTTTGTGATTTGATAAACAAAAAAGGGTTTTAAGACTTTTTAAGAGGTTTTGAGAAAGAATAATAATAAAAGTTTTGAAAATAAAAACGTAAAAAATAAAAACTAAGAAATCCCTTTCAAAAGATAAAAAAAACCATACTCATAAAAAGTAAAAGAAATGTTTCAAGTGACAAAAAGCTTTGAAATCAAAAATGTTTCAAATATAAGATTTCTTTTTCTTGAAATGGAAATAAAAAAAAAGTTTAGACTTCAAAGACTTAAAATGAACAAGAGAATAAAAATCCTCTTCAATAAAGAGTAAAGGAAAAATTAAAAAAAAGTTTCAAGTTTGCTTTGATAGTCTTGTATGTCTTTTAGAAATAAGTTAAACCTTAGCATTATTTCCCTCAAGCTTAGATTAGAGACAAGTTTGTGGAAAATTTTCTTCACAAATAATAAAACACACTTAATAAAATTAAACCCCTAATTAGGAATAAAATACTTTGATTTATTTAGAATAAATTTTAATTTAAAATAAATAAAAAATGTTCAACACATCAAATTTCCTTGTTGCTTGAAAACTGAATTTAATTTAATGTGGTGTCTTATCAAACGAGAATGACGGGTTCGTGCCATAAGTATTGGCGGTGAATAAAGTTCATTTCTCGGGTGATAAGGCCTTTAAAATAGATTGATATTCATTAAATGAAAAAATCAAATCAAACCTCCTTGAACTTGCAAATTCTAGTTTTTTAAAACATTTTTGAAATCAATTAGGTACGAAATTTGGGTGTTGTGGGGGTGCTAACCCTTCCCAACGCGTAACCGGCCCCCGAACCTATTTTTTCTGGTTTTCACAGACCAAAAATGTTGTTTTAAAAAAATAAAATGTATTATTAAAATAACCTCGCTTTAAAGTAATCCAATCACACTTTTTCTAAAAAAGATTGGTGGTGACTCCATTGATTTTAAAGTTTTCCAAAAAAGTCGAAGCTCGAAAAGGGTTGTGACGAACACGTTGACAAATCATACATTTACTAACAAAATTAGCTACGTCCTTCTTCAAACGAACCCAATAGTACTAATCATTTAACCCACGATACATCTTTGTACTACCATGATGCATATCAAAAGGACTGCTAATGAGCCTCAGCCAGAATAGTGCACCTCAGCTCAACATCCTCCGACACAACTACTCGACTCTTAAAACACTAAACACCATCATCATTGAAACAAAAGTCTGTTGGATTTCCTTCTGCAATGCCCTGAACATGTGGTACCAACGAATCATCCAACAACTACTTCTCCTTGATCAACTCCACCAACGAGGGTTTCACTTGTAACAAAGCCACTAAACCACCATCTTGCGATATACTCAACCGAGCAAACAACGCCCTTAACTCTACAACCACCTTTATACTCAAGGCATCGGCTACAACATTAGCCTTCCCTAGATGGTACTCAATCATCAAGTCGTAATCTTTTAGCAACTCAAGCTACCTTCGTTGCCTAAGATTCAAATCTTATTGGGACATCAAGTACTTCAAACTTTTGTGGTTCGTGTACATCATACACTTTTCACCATAAAGGTAATGCCTCTAGATTTTCAAGGGAAACACCACCACAACCAACTCGATGTCATGCGTAGGATAACTATGCTCGTGCACCTTCAATTGTCGAGATGCATAAGCTACCATCCTACCTTCTTGCATCATCACACATCCTAAACCAACATAGGACGCATCACTATAAACCACAAACTCTTTACCCGATTCAGGTTGAATCAAGATAGGAGTTTGCGTCAACGCTTCTTGCAACTTCTCAAAGCTTGATGTCTAACCTTTGTCCATTCAAACTTAACATCCTTTTGTAACAAAATTGTCAAAGGAGAAGAAATGCTTGAAAAACCATCCATAAACCTACGGTAGTATCCAGCCAAATCAAGGAAACTACGCACCTTATGAACCGACTTAGGTGACTTCCAATTCATCACCAGTTCAAGATTTTGAGGATCAACTCCAATCCCTTCGGCTGACACATCATGACCAAGGAAAACAACTTCCTTAAGCCAAAACTCGCACTTGCTCAACTTGGCATAAAGCTAATTTTCTAACAAAACATGCAACACAATCCGCAAATGCTTATCATGATCCTCCTTGGTACGAGAGTACACGAGAATATCATCAATAAACACAACCACAAACCTATCCAAAAACTCATTGAACACTCGATTAATCAAATCCATGAACACGACATGGGTATTAGTCAAACCAAAAGACATCACCAAAAACTCATAATGCTCGTACCTTGTTCGAAAAGCAATCTTAGGTATATCCACATCCTTTACCTTCAACTGGTAATATTCGAACCTCAGATCAATCTTGGAAAACACCGAAGCACCTCGAAACTAATTAAAAAGATCATCAATCCTTGGTAAAGGATACTTGTTCTTGATTGTCAACTTATTCAATCGACGGTAACATATACACATCTGCATCGTGCCATCTTTCTTATTCACAAACAACACCGGTGCACCCCAAGGCGAAACACTAGGCCTAATGAAACCTCGATCAAGCAACTCCTGAAGTTGCATCTTCAACTCCTTCAACTCATTAGGTGACATTCGATAGGGAGCAATAGACACTGGAGTCGTATTTTCATACAACTTAAGGCCAAACTCAACCTCTCTGTTTGGTGGCAAACCAGACAACGCTTCCAGAAATACACCTGGAAACTCACACACTGTACGAATTTCCTGCACCCGCACTTCTTTTGTACTTGGATTCATCATATAAGCCAGGAAAGCTTCACATCTCGAACACATCAATCGACTCACTTCAAGAGCCGAAACCACATTAGATAGGAATTTCAGAATCTCACCTACGATAACTACCTCATACTCATCGACAAGTTTCAACAAAACTCGCTTGGTCTCAAAATCAACCACAACCCTATGCTCAGTTAATCAATCCATACCAAGAATTACATCAAAACCATAAAAAGGCAACTTCATAAGATGAATCTCAAACACATGTCCTCAGACAAAAAGAAGACATATCCTATACAACTTTCTCGTAACAATTGTTTCACAAAAGAACTGGTTACACGCATACCAACATCTAACAACTCAACAAGCAAACCAAGCACTTGTACATGCTCACGCAAAATGTATGAATGAGTAGAACCAGAATCAATCAAAGAAAGTAATGGAAATGATTGCAAAGTAAAGGTACTTGTGATCACATATGTGTCATTCCTTCCCTCTTGGTGTGCATACACCCTAGCATGTCTACCTCCCTAAGGTTGAACAACAATAACATGAGCAACATTGCTCTGCCCATCATCTCTTTGCTAAAAATTACCACGACCGCGCCCAAGTCCTCTTTGTGGCTCAGCAGCTCGCACCAGAGCTTGTCCATCTCTAACTGGTTAGACTATCACGATTCATATGTCCTCGTGATCTACAATTCCAATACGTACTCAAATTACCTAAACACTCTCCTGTGTGCCTCCTACTGCACCGGTTACATTCTGGAGTATGAATGAAGGCATTCTGACCTTAATGACCACATCCATGGTTACAACCACCTCGCCTAGGAACTGTGTGATACCTCCGATCCTTATACTTCTTGTAACAATCTTTCCCACCATTATACTCAGTACCCCTTTTTCCAGAGCTAGAACCACCTGAACGAGAAGCCAAACCCAAATTCTTCTCGATGTCCTTAGCTCGAGTGACTAAGACATCAAAGTTGGTGTAGTCCAAAGCCAACATATAGGTCTGAACATCCTTCACCAGCCCATAGAAAAATGATCGCATCTCTTTTGTTCATCGGGAACCAGTTTAGAAGCAAACTGGCTCAATCGAACAAACTGAACTTCATACTCAGAAATCGTCATGTTTCCTTGCACCAGAGACATAAACTCTCGCTTCTTCTCATCAAGATATCGAACACCCAAATACTTTCTCTTTAAATCATTTCCAAAGAACTCTCAATTAACATCAACATGTTCCATACCCGCAATGATGGTCATCCACCATGTATAAGCATCTCCGTGAAGCAAAGAGACAACACATCCCAACTTTTGCACATCATTGCAACTTATCTGTCCAAGAATCCTTCGGGTGCTCTCAAACCAAGCCTTAAAACCCTCAGGAGATAGACCCCTAAACTCAGTTCCACCCAAACTACATAAACATTCCAAAGGTAAACCATCATTAGCACCAGGTTGAGGTACGACCACATGAATGAACAGTGTCATATCAACATCAGCTTGCCCTTGCGGTGCTTGAGGTCCAACGCCTCCAACACCAGCCCCCGCTCAAGCTCCCTCACCATCAAGAGGAGGAGAAGGCATCAAATTCTCAACATTCTCATGAATCTCATTCTCAACCACGTTTCACACATTACCTCTATGTTTTTTTCTCGATCCCATTATCAAAATAGTATAGCTAAAAAGAATACAACAACAAAAACAATCAGGCTAGCCAAAGCAAGAATCCAAGGTGCTCAAGTTTTACTTTTCAAAAGAAAAATTCTCTTTATATTAGTAATAATATGGCAATGGGTATCCTTAACCTCTTCCCCAACAGTTAATAACAATCACAATTCATGTTATCAAACATTGTGCATCTCACACAAGTCAAACAATGATCAAAACATGGCATAATCACTCACCGTGCATAGCATTCATCATGAAATCAACCAAACAACAATCATCACGTCAACCTTACCTCCCAATTCTTTCGCAACCTAGCTATGATACCACCAACTGTAACCCCCTCGATTCGGTCTTGGTGAAAGACAGAACCGAACGGATCACACGGGGAATATTGAAGTAAACCGTGAAGTTTACCTCAATAAGAGACCCTATTTTTTCATTTTATCTTGTCTAGATGCTCATTATGATCCTAAGTGTTTAACATCACAGAAAACAAATTGCAACTCGATCAGACATCGATTTGGGACTCAATTGCATACAATTACAATTTAGGGACCATTATGTAATTTTATCAAAATACATAGACTTCTTCACTTTTAAAGTTACCAACCTTTAATTAATCATATTACATCTCTCTCTGTCAAATCTCAGCTAAAAAAATCATCCATACTCATTTAATTGCATCCACAACATTCAGGGACTAAAACGTAAAGAAACAGAACTTTAGAAGATTCCATTAACTAACATAACAACATGCTGTTTCGGCACAGGTTGCCCTGTATTGAAACAGGCGTACCGAAACAGGTTCATGTTGCTTGGGACACGTGCCCGTACCGAAACACCCCTTTGACGTGTTTCGAAACAGAGGTTTCTAATAGCAAAACGTACCGGAACAGACCTCCCTGTTTCGAAACCCTTAGGCCATTTTAGGCTCACCGTTTTGATACAGGCTCGAGTGTACCGAAACACATGGGCCTATAATGACACTTTTTGCTAGTTTTTCACACTTTAATCCATTCAAAACTATCCAACATGCATACATTATATTTAAAGCATCAAACCACAAACATAAATGGCAGAAACATTATCATAGCATGTTCATATGCATCAAATAAATCTATAGGCATGCAACCTATGCAAAATAGCCACTTATGAGTCAAAACACAAAACAAGGCATAATCAACCAATTAAAAGTTATTTAAAAAGAGCATTTCAAACTTGCCACAAACCAATAAGTTTCAAAACATATCTCCGAAAATATAAAGGCATCTTCTCATTGCCAACTATTATTACTAATAAGAAAATATAAAACCATACATTGGATTAACAACACTTCTTGGAATCCTTCTTGCCTCTTAGCTGCCTAAATATGATAATTCTCTACATTGTTGGAAAAAGAGAGCATAAGCACAATTGCTTAGTGAGGGATGCTCAAAACAAACCAACCACAACAATGCATTTTCAAATCATTTCTCATTTAGAAATATCTATCTCATCATGCTCTTTCTATCTCATACTTGAAATCATTTTCAAAGCAAAACCACGTCATCTAAACCACATGTACCATCTATCTCATGCATTCATCAAAATGCAAAATCTCAAGGCATAACCTTACATGCTTAAATATCATAACGCATTTCTCAAATCGTATTCTCATATGCAAAACCCAGTGCATAATATCATTTATAATCAATGTACATGTGAATCTTGTAACCCCTAAGCTTGGACTAGATGCCCGACCCGAACTAAGAAGATTACACGGGGAAAACTGAAGTCAACTGGTTAAAGTCAACCTCGATTAATGACTTTTTTTCTTTTTATCTTCTCTAGATGCACATTATTATCATATATGTTCAGCAAAGCGGTTAGGTGAAAACGACACAACAAACGGAGTTCGATTAGGGGTTCAACTGCTTAAAATACAACTTTAGGGACTAAACTATAATTTCTAAGAATTACAGGAACTTTTCAGATTTTAAAGTTACCAATCTTTAATTAGTCATATAACATGCCAATAGGTCAAATTTCATCTCAAACGGATCATCCAAACTCAACCAATTGAACATATAACAATCAAGGACCAAAATGCAACAATTCAAAACTTAAAAAGATTCCATTAATTGAAATTAACATCCTTGTATCGGTACACCTCAGCCCGTATCGATACACGAGATGACAACAATGAGTTTTGGGAAAAAGGTATCGATACACCCAAGCCTGTATCGATACGGCCTTCAATCTTTTCCCTAGGTGTATCGATACGCGAGAAAATAGAATCAGTACACCTAAGCTGAAATGCCTGAAATTGGCCTTAGAGTATCGATACTCAACCCAGTCTATCGATACGCATACCAGAGATGCACTTTCAACAGCCTTTTAAACACATATAACATCATCTAAACAAGTCCTAATCAATCATACATGCTATGATCAACTTACCAATTATATAAACATCAACAAACAACATAACACAAGCATCAAGCATGGCAATCCAAGGTGAGGCTATAGCTACTCAAACATGCTTCAAAATATAAACCATAGCATATCCAAAATACCATAAGCAAGGCCACAAGCCAAATAAAGACCATTTACAAGTCCAAAAACATAAACCAAACATGCACAAAGGGTTTAACATCGCCCAACAAACCAAGAGTTGAAATCCCACCCATTGCCTCTTATTACACTAAAGTAAAACCACATACATTGCTTAGCCAAATACTTGGATTTTCCCTTGCTTTATTGCTGCCTCAATTGCTCAATTTTCTGCATTGATGAAACAAATGAGCGTAAGCATAAACCTTAGTGAGGACCGCTAAAAACCAAACATTCATCAATGCATTTTGTAAGACCAAAACATCATCATTTGACAACATATGTCTTCCTTTAAAACATGCTCTTTAAAGCATCAATGCACTTTTAAACCACATGCTCATAGCATTGTTAAAATAACAGCAAAATCCTTGCTCATGCTTAAACCAAGCATCACATGCATTCTAGAAAAATTCCCAAGAATCACAAGCTTAATTCATTTCTCAACATCATTATATTGGCTCACAAGTGATCATTAACGAACCATATCAAAACCAACACAATTGACACATTCGGATACACGAATTACAAGCGTTGTCCCACACACTACCGGACTGCACAAGGTAGATAAATGGCACAATTACAACCCCTCAACACTCGTGATTAATATTAATGGCACAATCACAACCCCTCAACATCACTCATCGGAAGTTGTATAATTCCACTAACGAGAGTACAGGGCACAAATCACAAGACTCACACACATGATTAAACCATCCACCGTTGTGATCTTAGCTTCAATCGTTAGGGTACTTGAATGGAGTTTACGACACAATCACAACCACTCGACATCCAAGGTGACTCTATTTGCGGTGCACCCAATCCTATAGCCGGCTAACTATATCTGATTAAAGTAACCAAAAACCATTTTCATCACTTGCCAATATAATCATTTAACATCATTATTCCAATGTTTTACAATGCATTAATCACATAACCTCAAGGATCACTTACCATGTGCATCCTTAACAAAATGGCATTAAAACCAGCATCATCAATGCTCAAAAGATGCTTTAAAATAGTAACCAAACCACATTTAATTCAAGTGCATTTCCAACAAAAAACATAGCACAATCTGAGAGACTTTCACTTTACTTACTCTTGAGCTTAGCTTAGTGTTTCAAACTTACACTAAGCTCCCAACACCATGCTCAAAGCGTTACAAAGCTGGAAAATCCATTTCCACTCACTGATACGTGAAACCTCGCTCGCCGACGCGAAGATCACCCTTTCGATGCCTCCAAAAATGCTTTGCTTGCTTCCGAATCAAGATCCCTCTTTTTAGAGCATCAAAATAGAGATCCAAATGCATTAAAATGCATTTCAACACCAGCAACTAAACACAAACTCGTTGCTCACCAAAACTACACCAATTTACCCATCCGAAACAACCGAAAACTGAATCGATTGTTTCCTAAGCCAAGCCCAGCCAACATACATCACTTCCAACCATTAATAAACATCAAAACACATCCAAAAACAACATAAACTCTGTCTTATACCTCCAGCAAGCATAACACCATCAAACCACCTCAAAAACCCAACTAAAACCATCAACCGGAAACTGCTTCAGCATGTCTGCCTTGCTTTCCCAAGTGGCCTCCTCAACTCCTCGGTGTCGCCACAACACCTTCACAAGTTATATTGTCTTGCCACAAAGAACTTTGTTTCTCGAATCCAGGATCCTCACTGGTTCCTCGTCATAAGACAAATCCGGATTCAGATCTATCTCCTTCACATGCATCACATGCGAATGATCTGATCTATACTTCCGCAACATCGAAACATGAAACACGTCATGAATCCTCTCCAACTCGGGAGGCAACCTTAACCGATATGCCATAGGACCAATACGCTCCAAAACCTCATATGATCCAATAAACCTCGTGCTAAGTTTACACTTACGCCCAAATCTCATCACCTTCTTCCAAGGTGATACCTTCAAGAACACACGTTCGCCAACCGCGAACTCAATCTCCTTACGCTTTAGATCTGTGTAAGACTTTTGCCGATTTGATGTTGTCTTCAAGTGCTAACAAATAAGCTTCACCTTCTCGATGGTTCCTTTCAACATAGCTGGCATCGATATCAACTTTTGCCCAGCTTCTGCCCAACAAAGAGGGGTTCTACACCTTCACCCATACAAAGCCTCATATGGAGCCATTTGAATACTTGGCTGGTAACTATTGTTGCAAGCAAACTCAACCAACAACAAGTTCTTCTCCCAAGAACCCTAAAAATCAATAACACAACATCTCAACATGTCCTCAAGCACCTGGGTAACACGTTCTGACTGCCCATTCGTATGAGGATGATAAGAAGTACTGAAATTCAACCATGTACCCAAGGCTTGATGCAAACATTCCCAAATCCCTGATGTGAACCTCGGATCTCTATCTGACACTATAAACTTCGGTACACCGTGAAACTGCACAATCTCAGCGTTATACAGCTCTGCCAGCTTATCCAATGTGTACGTAGTATGCACATGCAAGAAATGTGCACACTTCGTAAGGCGATCTACAATCACCCAAACAAAATTCTTCTTCGATGGTGACAAAGGCAAACCAGATACGAAATCAATGGTAATCCTCTCCCACTTCCATTTTGGGATTCTCAAAGGTTGCAACAACCCAGAAGAAACTTGATGTTCAGCCTTCACTCGCTAACACACCATGCATTTGCTAACGAACTAGGCAATATCCTTTTTCAACCCCAGCCAGTAATACTAATCCTTCAAATCACGATACATCTTCGTACTACAAGGGTGCATAGCGAAAGGACTACTATGAGCTTCAATCAGAATAGTACGCCTCAACTCAACATCACCCGGCACCACTATTTGACTCCCAAAACATAGAACACCATCATCATTGAAACCGAAATTCGAAGGCTTACCATCCGCAATATCCTGAACGCGAGGAACAAGGGAAGCATCAAGCAACTGCTTATCCTTGATCATCTGAATCAAAGATTGTTTCACATGCAATTTATCAACGAGACCACCATCTCGCGATATGCTCAAGCGAGCAAACATCGCCTTAAGCTCTACAGCCACTTTCCTGCTCAAAGCATTAGCCACAACATTGGCCTTTCCAGGATGATACTCGATCAACAGATCATAATCCTTAAGCAACTCCACCCATCGATGTTGCCTAATATTTAAATTCTTCTGAGACATAATATACTTCAAGCTCTTATGATCTGTGTACACCACACACTTTTTGCCATACAGATAACGCCTTCAAATCTTCGGGACAACCACAATAGCCGCAAGCTCAAGATCACGAGTATGGTAGTTACGCTCATGTACTTTCAACTGCCTAGATGCATACGCCACTACCTTACCCTCTTGCATCAACACACAACCCAACCCGACATAGGACGCATCACTATAGACCACAAATTCCTTACCAGACTCAGGTTGAATCAGGACAGGAGCCTGCGTCAAAGCTTCCTTTAGCTTCTCAAAAGCTTGCTGCCTCACATCTGTCCACTCAAAGCGAACATTCTTCTGCAACAACTTGGTCAATGGTGCAGCAATCTTTGAGAAACCCTCGACAAAACTACGATTGTACCTAGCCAAGCCAAGAAAACTTCGTACCTCTTTCACTGACCTAGGCACTTTCCAACTCATCACTGCATCTACCTTATGCGGATCAACACGAATACCCTCGGCTGATACAACATGCCCTAGGAAGACCACCTCCCTAAGACAAAACTCACACTTGCTCAGCTTAGCACAAAGCTGGTTCTCCAACAACACTTGCATCACTATCCTTAGGTGTCTATCATGATCATCCTCGGTACGAGAGTACACAAGGATGTCATCGATGAACACCACCACAAACTGTTCCAAGAACTCATGGAATAAGTGATTCATCGTGTCCATGAAAGCAGCAGGTGTGTTGGTTAAACCAAAAGGCATCACTAAGAACTCATAATGCATGTATCGTGTCTGAAAAGCTGGCTTAGGTACGTTCACATCCTTCACCTTCAACTGGTAATACCCTGACCTCAATTCAATCGTAGAAAATACCGAAGCTCCTCGAAACTGATCAAAGAGATCATTGATCCTTGGCAAGGGATACTTGTTCTTGATCATCAACGTGTTCAGTTGACGATAATCTATACACATATATATTGTCCAATCTTTCTTCTTTACAAACAACACCAGCGCACCCCAAGGTGATACACTCAGTCGGATGAACCCTCGATCAAGCAACTCCTGAAGTTGCATCTTCAGCTCTTTCATCTATTTAGGTGCCATGCGGTAAGGAGCAATGGACACCAGGGTCGTATTCTCATACGACTCGATACCAAACTCAACTTCTCTGTTTTGTGGCAACCCCGACAATTCTTCCAGAAAGACACCCAAGAAATCACAAACGATTTTGATGTCCTGCACACATACATCCTTTTGTACTAGGATTCATCACGTATGCAAGATAAGCATCACAACCCATCCTTAGCATACGGCTTGCTTCCATAGCCGAAACCACATTGGACAAGAATTTCACATTCTCGCTTACTATCACCACCTCGTAAGTATCATCAAGCTTTAAGGTGACTCGCTTAACATCAAAGTCTACCACTGCTCTATTCTCAGACAACCAATCCATACAAAGGATCACATCAAATCCATAAAAGGGTAACTCCATCAAATCCACAAGAAAAACATGACCCTGAACAGATAAGGGACACCTCCGATACAACTTCCTAGTGACTACAGTCTTACAAAAAGAACTAGTCACTTGCATTCCTACTTCAAGCAACTCAACAGGTATATCAAGCAAATGCACATGCTCACTCAAGATATAATAATGCATGGATCCATAATCAATCAAAACCAACAATGATAAAGACTGTAGAACAAAGGTACCGGCGATAACATCGGTGTCATTGTGCCCCTCGCACTGAGCATAGACCCTCGCAGGACCGCCTCCCTTAGGCTGAGCTGCTACAACATGAGCGATATCGCGCTGACCCTCATCTCTCCTCTGAAAATTGCCTCGGCCACGTCCACGACCTCTCTGAGGTGTATCCACAGCAGGTGCACGTCCTTAGCCTCCACCAGCCAATAGAGGACAGTCACGCCTCATATAATCTATTGAACCACATTTCCAACAAGAATTCCATGTCACCACAATATGAGCATGTGCCTCTGTAGCCGCATGTAGACAATCTCGCGTTAGATGGTCCCTCGATCCACACGTCCAGCACATATGCTGCTCAGAACTCACTCGTCCACCCTGAGCATGTCCACCACACTATGGAGCACCTCGCCTCACATCAGGCTGATGCCTCCTATCTTGGCCTCTCTTGTTCTGTCCACCTCCGGAAATAAACTCAGCATCCCTCTTACCAGAGCTAGAACCACCTCCATGAGAGGCCAGACCCAGGTCCTGCTCTATGTTCTTATCTCGACATACGAGCACATCAAAATCTGTGTAATCTGTAGCCAACATATAGGTCTTTACTTCCTGCACCAACCCATATTTGAAGGGATCACAACAATGCTTCTCACTCGGCATCAACTCAGGCGCATACTGGCTTAGACGTACGAACTAGACCTCGTACTCAGCCATAGAGAGACTTCTCTGAACAAGCGACAAAAACTCGCGCTTATTTTCATCCAGGTATCTCACACCAAGATATATCTTCCTAAAGGAACTCTGAAATAACTCTCAATCCACTTCATTGGCCTCAAAACTAGCAGTGATAGTCGTCCACCAACTATAGGCATCACCTTGGAGAAAAGAAACTGTGCATCCCAGCTTGTGCACATCACTACAGCCCATCTGATCAATAATGTGGATCATACTAGATAACCATGGCTACGATGCTTCAGGAGACATATCATGGAACTCAACAGCTCCCAAATTCCTCAGCCTTTCCAAAGGCAAACCCGTCTGCCCAGCTGTAGGTGCCTAAACTTGCGTCCTAGCTACCGTAGCCTGAAACGCTTCGGTGATCGCTTGAACCAGTTGCGCTAGATCACCCAATCCTGGACCAGCCTATCCACGTTGCTCTGGCTCTCCACCTCTAGGTGGGGTGGCGGAGGTAGAGTCTCATCAGTTGGGTTCTCAGCCCCCTGATTACTTTGATTACCCTGCTCAGGCGCAGGCACGATTGTATTCGATCTAATCTCTCTCCTCGGACCCATTGTGCTATTTTTAACAAGGCATAACAACAAAAGTAAATCAAACCATGATTTAGGCCAGCCTCAAGCAAGTATCCAAGTTCACAAAAACATTTAACTAATGTAATAAGGCAATGGGATCCCCAATTTCCTTCAAGCATAACATAACACACAATAGCATATCATATTCATCATGCTTTACATCATTCGAAATCAACACACATCCTTATCACAACATCAACATACAATCATATTTAACTTCCATATAACTCACAACAACCAAGCATGGCATAAAATCCAACATTCAACCAAAAACATGGTTTTTCAAACGTGTCATTTAACATTGAATTGAACATCAAAACATACCAATTCCACTTACCATCAATCCTAATTCTTTCGAAACCTGGCTCTAATACCAACAAATGTAACCCCCTTAGCCCAACCTAGACGTCCGACCCGAACTAAGAAGATTACATAGAGAAAACCGAAGTCAACTCGTTAAGGTCAACCTCGATTAACAACCCTTTTATTCTTTTTATCTTCTCTAGATGCACATTATTCTCCTATATGTTCAGCAAAGCGACTAGGTGAAAACATCACAACAAACAGAGTTTGATTAGGGGTTTAATTGCTTAAAATACAACTTTAGGGACTAAACTATAATTTCTAAGAATTACCTGGACTTTTCAGATTTTAAAGTTACCAATACTTAATTAATCATGTAACATGCCAATAGTTCTAATTTCATCTCAAACAAATCATCCAAACTCAACCAATTGAAAATACAACAACCAGGGACCAAAATGCAAATATTCAAAACTTAAAAGGATTCTATTAACTAGAATTAACGTCCCCGTATCGCTACACCTCAGCCCGTATCAATACGTGGGTTGACAGTAGCAAGTTTTTAGAAAAAGGTATCGAAACGCCCAAGCAAGTATCGATAAGTCCTTCAATCTTTTTCCTAGGCGTGTCGATACCCGGGCAAATCGTATCGGTACACCTAAGCTGAAATGCCTGAATATGGCCTTAGCGTATTGATACTCAACCCCGTGTATCGATACGCATACCAGAGATGCAATTTCAACATAACCTTAAACACATATAACATCATCTAAACAAGTCCTAATCAATCATACATGCTATGATCAACTTACCAAACATATAAGCATCAACAAACAACATAACACAAGCATCAAGCATGGCAATCCAAGGTGAGGATTTAGGTACTCAAACATTCTTTAAAATATAAACCATAGCAAATCCAAAATACCATAAGCAAGGCCACAAGCCAAATAAAGACCATTTACAAGTCCAAAATCATAAACCAAACATGCACAAAGGGTTTACCATCACCCAACAAACCAAGAGTTGAAATCCCACCCATTGCCTCTTATTACACTAAAGTAAAACCGCATGCATTGCTTAGCCAAATACTTGGATTTTCCCTTGCTTTCTTGATGCATCAATTGCTCAATTATCTGCATTGATGAAACAAATCAGCGTAAGCATAAAGCTTAGTGATGACCGCTAAAACCAAACAGTCATCAATGCATTTTGTAAAACCAAAACATCATCATTTGAAAATATATGCCTTCCTTTAAAACATGCTCTTTAAAGCATCAATGCACTTGTAAACCCACATGCTCATAGCATCATTAAAATAACAACAAAATCTTTGCTCATGCTTAAACCAAGCATTACATGCATTCTAGCAAAATTCCCAAGCATCACATGCTTAATTCATTTCTCAACATCATTATATTTATTCGCAAGTGATCATTATCAAATCATAACACAACCAACAAAATTGACAAAATCAGATACGCGGATTACAAGTGTTGTCCCACACGCTTCATACACACTACCAGACTACACAAGGTGGAGATAAATGGCACAATCACAACCCCTCAACACTCGTGATGGAGATTAATGGCACAATCACAACCCCTCAACACTCGTGATGGAGATTAATGGCACAATCACAACCCCTCAACACTCGTGATGGAGATTAATGGCACAATCACAACCCCTCAACATCACTCATCAGTAGTTGTATAATTCCACTAACGAGAGTACGAGACACAAATCACAAGACTCGCAGACGAGATTAAATCATCCACCGTTGTGATCTTAGCCTCAATTGTTAGGGTACTTGGATAGAGTTTACAGCATAATCAGAACCCCTCGACATCCAAGGTGACTTTATTTACGGTGCACCCAATCCTATAGCCGGCTAACTATAATCATTTAACATCATTATTCCACTGTTTTACAAGCATAAATCACACTATAATTTTCACAGGCTTAAACATGCTTAAAACCAAATGCATTAAGCACATAACCTCAAGGATCACTTACCATGTGCATCCTTAACAAAATAGCATTGAAAACCAGCATCATCAGTGCTCAAAACATGCTTTAAAACAGTAATCAAACTACATATAACTCAAGTGCATTTCCAACTAAAACATAGCACAATCCGAGAGAGACTTTCGCTTTACTTACTTTTGAGCTTAGCTAAGTGTTTCGAACTTACACTAAGCTCCCAACACCACGCTCAAAGCATTACAAAGCTGTAAAATCCATTTCCACTCACCGATACGTGAAACCTCGCTCGCCAACGCGAAGATCACCCTTCTGAAGCCTCCAAAAATGCTTCGCTTGCTTCCGGATCATGATCCCCTATTGTTAGAGCATCAAAACATAGATTCAAATGCATTAAAATGCATTTCAACACCAGCAACTAAACACAAACTCGTTGCTCACCAAAACTACACCAATTTACCCATCCGAAACAACCAAAAACTCAATCGATTGTTTTCTAAACCAAGCCCATCCAACATACATCACTTTCAACAATTAATAAACACCAAAACACATCTAAAAACAACATAAATCTTTCCTTATACCTCCATCAAGCATAACACCATCAAACCACCTCAAAAACCCAACTAAAACCATCAAGAAACTCAAGGATCTCAAGAATTTCGGGATCTATATTATCAAAACTCCTTTTCAACACAATAATCAACTCAAAACTCAATTAAAATCAATCCAAAATAGAGCTCATCATCCACACTCCGAAAATCAAGATTTAAACTATAATTTTGCAAGATTTTGATCTTAAATCAAAACAATAATCAAAACTCAACCAAAAACAACATTTAGGAGCCAAAGATCTTGGGAATTTCAATAAAGAACCTAGATTGAAGGTTGAGAACGGGATTTACCTCCAATCCTTGCCTTCTTTAAAGATTGACAAGTTTTTGCTTCACAATTCTTGAAGAACTTGAAAATAATTCTTCGAAAAAGATGAGAAACTAAAGAGATAGTGTTTGGGAGAAAACAAATATGGAGAAATGGTTGAGAAAATGGATTTTGCTGAAATGAGAGTTAGTTACGTCAAAAACTTCTCATTTTACTATTTTAGTAATTTAATTAAATAAAAATACTTTTTATTTAATCATCTAAAAATCATTTCAAACAAATGTCAATTTAAGAAAGGGTTTTAATTGTACTAAATCTCCCTAAAGATTCTAAGATTTTGACTCCTCTTTTGAAATTATCAATTTTCCACAATTTTAAAACTTTACATTTTGGTCACTACCCAAAATGTATCACTTCCAAAACTCTTTTAGTAAAATTGACTTGGCCAACCTCTTAAACATGATTTTAGTGGATTTTATCAATTTTTATCATATTTTTATCCTTTCTCTATCCTTTATTTACCTAAACCACCTAATACGATTTGAACTATTTCCGACCGGTCTGATCCGACGTCCATAACATTTAGGCCCAAAGCCAGGGTGTTACAAATCTCATATATTGGCATTTAGCAATAGTACTTTAATATGCAGATAGCTTGACAAAATGTCAAGTCCTACCCCAGTGGAATCTCATATCATCGGACTCTCATTGCGGCATCTCTCATCACCGCAAAGCTTGATGGAATCTCTCATCATCAAGACCTACCATTGTGGAATCTCTCATCACCACACTCTCACTTTGGAACGTGATGGACTACCCCCTTTTCCCAAACCAAAGAGCACATACGAATTTTGTATATTATAGTGCACTTCTCATCCTATTGGCCGACTAATTATATTCGGTAACAATAATCTCATTTCATGCCAATATACTCATTTTAAACACCATTACCTACTATTTTTCAATGCATCATTCTAATCCCATTTCAAAAGCATGTACAATGCATAACATTTTCTCAAATAGTTCTATCTCATTGAAATATCAATTCTATCATAATTCTTTCTTCAAAACAAGAGCATGATCATAAAACCAATGAAATATAAACCAAAAAATAAGAGCGAAAAATCTCAAACTTACTTTTGGATTTAGGTTAGTGTTTCAAACTCAACCTAAACCCCCAAACCTTTGCTTTCAAGTCTTTGAAAGGCTTTTAAAACCAATTCCACTCACCGACAACGTAATGCTCGCTTTGCCGAATCGTAATCATGCTTTTGGAGCTCCCGGAACTTCACCAATCTCATTTGATATATATTCCCCTATTTATAACACACAAGAATAGAGGATCAATGAATCTCAATGCATTAAAACCACCAACAAACAAAGCTACCTCGCTGCTCTTCCCAAAAACACTAAAACGGCTATCCAGAACAACCAAAAACACCTTCGATTACTCTCCAAACTTTACCTAGCCAAAATCTAACACTTCCATCCACTTTTAATCATCAATTAACATCTAAAAACCATCTAATTCAATCCTTATACCTCCGGCAACACCAAAATCACATTAACTCTACAAAAAACCCAAATCTAAACATCTAACAACTAGAGATCCAAACCAATTCGGGATTCTTATGAGAAAATATTTATTTCAACATCATTTAGCATCCAAATCATGATTAATATCATCCTCAAATAAAGGAAAGCAATAGCATTACGAAAAATCATAAGATTTAAACAATAAAGTCCAATTTAACCAAATTTCCACAATTAATCCATCAAAACAACTTAGAAAACATATGTAAATGATTGATAACTTGGGAATTTTAGAAAATAATATATCATTAGAGGAGGAGAATGAACCTTACCTCTATTGGATGAAATCTCTCTCAATTGGATGTGTTTTTCTTGAAAATCAAAGGAAAACAATAAGGTTTTGTAAATCAAGATTAAAGAATCATTTAGAAATAAAAAAAAATCAACAAATCAAGAGCATTACCTCAAGTTTCTTGAAAATGGAGAGTGTTTGGCTGAAGGAAATCTTTGAGAGAAAATAGAATTAGAGAAAATGATGTAAAATGCGTTTTAATGAAGTAGTCAACTCTCCTTTTAATAAACCCTTTTAATCTTTAATTAAAACCTTTTAAAATGCTCCTAATTAATAGAGAAATATAATAAAAGCAAATGGGTAAAATAGATCCTTAAAAATTAGAAGTTTCAATCCCTTTACAAAACAGTCACAAAAACAACTTTGCAAAAATCCCTTTTTGGTCACTAACTCAAAATGTCGCACTTCCAAAATCCTTTTCCAAAAATTGATTTTACCAAAACCATTTATATAATTAATATTGATTTTTAAGTATTTTCTCATATTTATATCTTAACCCGAACCTTGCTTTCCCTGAACCACTCTCGAAAACTAAAATCTCTAGTCTGCGCTCTACGAACCTCGAATTGACCTCAAATTTTTCTAGGCCCAAAATCAAGGTGTTACAGTTTATATCGCTTGGGATCAACTTTTGAACACATTTAGAGATATGCTTGTAGAGCGTTTGGGTGTTCTTTATTTATGAGCGCAAGTGCACACTCTTGTCAAGTTATAGTATAAAAGATATTGTCTCCCACAGGGATTGGACAGCTTGATTCGAATTGTTGTTCACGCACAATATAAAGTAAATGCACAATTAGTTTTATTGTTGAGAAGAAAAGTAAAATAAAAACACAAGTAATTAAAAGAGAAGAAATCAGGTTGATAGAATGGGCAGGGTTATGCTGCTGCTTAGTGTGAAACTGCGTTGAATAAGACAAGTTTCTTTGCGCTGCCAAACTCTGTTGCCTTGGCGGGGGATTGTAGGTAGACTGTTGAGACCCTCTCACTGCATCGGCAGGAGAATGGAACTATGTCTCGTCGGCAAACTCGGCAGAACTACAAGGCTCGACAGAACGCTTCGAAAGTGATCATGCTTATGTCTAAGTTAGAATTCTGTTGATGCCCACTGTAGATAATACCAGTCACGACGTGAATTGTGCAAAGGCAACAATGTTGATTTGTCCTCTTTTAGCCGCATTAAACCATAACCTATGTCTAGGCCGATTTGATCGCACCGTCTATAGATAAAATCTTACTTACTTCTTTCGTGAGTTGGACTCTCTCGATACCGAACAAATAGATATATTTCAACTAATCTTTTGCCTTAATTGAAAACTATGAAGAACATAGAATAATCAAACCTTGGAGTTTTATTTGCAAAACAAACTTAAAATCCTAAACAATCATTCTCACACTAAATACAACATAACCCAAACCCAAAAAGAGAATTAGAACATAATGGCGGTAAGGAAAACCTAAACTATGCCCAAAGTAGCTTTTTGCATTAAATGTGACTTTAAACTCTGACTTCTTCACCAAATAAAAGATAATCCATAAAAGCATGGCAAAGTAAGGAAATGATGTAAAATGCAATGAATGATCCTAATTATGCCTAGAATGTACTAAAAAAGCAATAATGTGATATGGAATGTGTGTAAAATATAGAACTTATGGACACTTTAAACACCCCAAACTTGAACTATTGCTTGTCCTCAAGCAATGCAAACTAAACATACTTGCCCTTTAACCAGAAAGAAAAAAACTTGTTTTCAACTTGATTTCGCACCGCAAGGCCGTGACACATATATTAGATTAGTGAAGGGAAATAGCAAGAAATTAACTAAGAATTAATTACTATAATGCCAATGCAGTGTGTGCAAAACCGTGTACAAGATGAATTTGCAGAATAACTAGATAAACAAAGATGATGTTATGATATATAAAGTTGTTGCCGAGACAACACAGTTAAGCACAATTATTTAATCATGGCAATTAGGGCTTCATCTTATCACAACTACTCTTCTAGGTCTGAAATTAAGATAGAAGCAAACTACAAAACCCTGAACCCATAGAGTAGAGTCATCTCGTGAAGACTTTATTTCACTCATGCAAATTTGTCCGTCACTTCAAGATTTTTAGATCATGGACTTTGATAGCAACGAAGTGTCCTCACACACGATTCTTCCTAGTGCATGTTTTGGGCACCTCTAGGGTAAACATCGATTTTCTTTGTTTTTTTCTACTGCCGTGTCAGTTTTGCATTTTTTGTTTCTGTTTTCTAACTCGTCAGCTACCTGCAACCATTGTTAGAACTTTGCAAAGAATTCTAAAAACAAAGTTGTCAGTGTTCATTAGATATTCTAGAAAATTCAGCAAGTAACATAAGTGTTTGACATTTTTTGCAATTTAAAAAAAAATCTGTCATTTTTCATTCTTTTCCCAAATTAAGTTCAATTTATTTTTTGGTGCAAAAATAATTAATTGGCTAACTATCATGGGCACAAGTTATAAAAAAATTTATATTCTGATGAATATTAAGGAAAGTACAACGCAACCTATATGCAAAAAAGTATGCCTAAAATTGTGAGATCTATCCCCCCCCCAAACTCGAGATGGGCATTGCCCTCAATGCACAACATCAAAATAGAATAAAAATAGGAAAATAAAACAAAGGGAATACAAAAAGTACAATTGATAAAAACAGAAAAATAAAGTAAAGGGAAAAAACTAGAAGTTGGCAGAGGGTTGAGAGGAGGCTTGGGTCTTTGTTGTTGAGGAGAAGGAGGATTGAATGATTAGGCGGCGGGCGGCAGATGTCTGGGCAGCATACTTGACAGGGGAGACCTTGTCTGGCTGAGGCGGCTGGATTCTTTTCAGAGTGGGACGAGGTTCTTCTTGAGGTTCGGCAGGAGGAGGGGCAGGAGGTGCTTCGCTCTCTTCTAATTCGTTTCGTCGTCCACTGGCTCGACGACTATGATATTCTGCTTCCTCTTCCCTGTTCCTTCTTCCGTTGGTGCTACCGGAGGATCTATTGCCATTGGGATAGCTGCTGCTACTACTTGTGTTGTTGGCGGCTACTGATGCACCTCTTTTGATGAGGATGTGTTGGCCATTGTTACTGCTGTGCAGATGGGGGAATGATGTTGCTGATGCGGCTCTGGCAAGTATTCCACCGTGTTGGAAGTGAAGGTGGTTGAGTACGGTGGGTAGTGCGTCGGAGGTGGAATCTATATTCAGAAGGCGGCGTGGCGGGCAGCGTCGGCTGATGGCGTTCCTTGTGCTGGGGTAGCTACGAATGCTAGATCTGTAGGGTAGGGTGGCAAGGTGGGGTCGTCATCTAGGTGCTTCTGCAGGAGATAAGTCACAAAGGCTTCTTAGACCTCCTCTACATACTTTATAAAGGTTAGCTGCTGCTGCTCGAGTCTTTTGTTGTTGTCGATCAGGGTGCGCAACAGAGTGAGGACTTCACTTGTTGGGGCAGCTTCAGTACTACCGGGGGTGGCTGGAGTGGCAAGCTGAGCGGCAGAGGGCTGGCCGGGGTGATGGGCTCTGTCTCCGGGGCCTGTATCATCTGCAAGCAGATTTTCCTGGTCTGCCTCTTCTTTACTGTTGTCATCTCATCCCCGGGGTTGGTTGGGATGTTGAAATTTGCACAAAGGCCGGTGATGAGTGATGGGAAGTATAGCCTGCCATTCGTCTTACGGAAGCAGTTGTGGATCGCCTTGCATATGATCTCCCCAACATTGATAGGCCGGTTTGACATGATGTTGTGGATGAGTGCAAGGCGCGGCCGATCGACTGTGGAGTTGTGGGAGGTAGGCAGCAGAGTCCTCTTGATGTAGGTAATTAACTACATTACCTGAGGCAGCAGGTGGCGGCGTTGGACAAAGCCTTCATGCTTTCCTGCCAACCAGGGCGTGTTGGGCTTGCACAACTTGGCCTTGAGACTGTCGTAATCAACAGCCATCACTGACTACCTTCACTCCTCATGAAGGTTGTTGTCCATCTGTAGGTCGTAAAAGCTGTTGATTACGGCATCGTTCAACTTGACAGGCTCCCCTTGGACATATACGAATGACAACTTTGGGCAGGGATGATGGGCATAGAATTCTCTAACCAAAGTGATATTGGCCATCTCCGGCTACCGTGTGAACATCTCCCATCCCTTGCTGTGGATGGTTTCGAACGAAGCAGGCTTTAAGCAGAGGTCTCATGTCTTCTTCGTGTAGTGGAAACCTTGCTCTTCCCAAATTTCCTACTTAGAGAACTGATCCATGTATCTTTTCTTGTCTGCCTTGAAGCAAAATCTTTTGTAGGTGGGCTTGGGTTGGGATGCGGATGCCATGTGAGACGGTTTTAATTAACTGAAACTTAAAAGAAAATTTGTGAGACGAGAGAGAAATGGATTCGAGAAGAATATAGCAAGGATATGAAAGTAAAGTTGATGAATGGGGTGAGAGAGGTTTAAATAGAGGCTGCCAAGAGGTTTCGTGGCGTCATTAAATGTCTAATGGTCCAGTTGTCTCGTGCGCGTTACGAGATTTCTGCTCGTTATTTCTATAGCCATTGGTAGCTAGTCGTTAGCGGGCTACTAGTCGTTACATGCTGTCTGCGTTGGGCTGCCCTTGGCGGGATGGTGGGTGGGCTCCTTGTTGGGCCTTCTTCTTCATCCATCTCTTTTATTCCTAATCTTGAAAAATATAATTATATACTAAAATACGTTCTGGAAATTAAAAATGTGAAAAATAAATTCAAGATCTAATCCTAAGGAAAATAAATTGCAATAAATTAAACTCTAATCCTAATGCATAAAAATAAAAATAAGAAAAACTATAAAAATAAAAATTAAGTTATGTTGGGATTGCATTTGGGTGCATCTCCCAGATATAACCACTTCCTGAGGTGATTTGGCTTGTCCTTCCCTCCAAGTCGGTCCTGTCTGTCTTTGTGCTGATTTTGGTGGCCTGATCATCTAGGCATCCTTCCTTTTCTTTTTTTGAGGGTTGTAACACATTTAACTTGATGCTCTGGTTGTCTACCTTCATGGTCAGCTCCCTATGTTCCACATCTTTTAGAGTTCTACCTGTGGCTAAGAATGGTCGGGCAATAATGATAGGGGCTTTTTCATCGGCCTCAGAGTCTAAGATGAGGAAATCAGCTGGTAGAATAAGGTTGCCCAGCTTCACTAAGATGTCTTCGATTTTGCCCTTCAGTTGCACAAAAGAATGATCGGCAAGTTTCAACATGATGGAGGTAGATTTGGCTTGCCCAATTCCTAGTTTGTCAAAGACTGCCTTAGGAATTAGGTTGATGCTGGCTCCTAAGTCGCATAGGGCTTTTGATTCATGCTTCTTGCCTATTCTGCATGGAATAACAAAGTTGCTCAGGTCTGTTTTCTTGGGTGGCAGTTAGTTATGCAGCATGACCATGCACTCCTATGTTACATCAACTGTTTCGAATTCCCCAATTCTCTTAATTTTAGAAACCATATCTCTAAGGTATTTGGCATATTTGGGCATGTTTTGAATTGCTTCTATAAGAGGGATATTTATATGCACCTGCTTTAGAATATCCAAGAATTTTCTGAATTGTGCTTCTATTTCTGCTGCTTAAGCCTCTGGGGGAAAGGTGCTGGCAGACGAATGTCTTCTATTCATTATTTGCAGGGGAACTTTATCTGTGGAGGCTCATCTATCTCTAGACTGTTTTCAGGTTCAGCTGTCGATGCGGCTGGAGTTGATGTTGTCGCGGCAGGTGGTTCGTTCTATACTGGTTGTGTTTCTGGTTTCTTTTCCACCCTAGGTTGATTCAACTACTTCCCACTTCTAGTTGATATGGCTTTGCACTGCTCATAAGTGGGCTTGGCTACTGCCTATGTACTGTTGGATGTTGCTCCTATTGTTCTACTGCTAAATATCTCCGTAAATTTCCCAAATTGGGTATCCAAGTTCTTTATTGCAGCCTCTTGGTTGTTCATCTTCATCTCTATCATGTCCATGAAAGACTCAGTTTTATCAATAAATTTATTAGTGCGAACAATAAAATCACTAGTTCTAGACATAAAAGTATAAAGCGTTTCATCTAGTGAATTATTGTTTTGGGGCTATTGAGCTTGCTGTGTAGACAGGTTTTGCTGGTAGCCTTCCCTGTTGCTATTGTGGATTGGCAACAGGCTTGGGATTGCTCCAGGAGAAGTTGGGATGGTTCTTCCATCCAGGGTTGTACATGTTCTGGGCAGGCCTAGTGTTCCTCTTGTATCCTCCCAAAACATTGGAAGATGCAGTACATTCAGAGGAATTGTGGTTGCCCCCACACTCATCACAGAATGGCTGCACAAACTTGGCCTCATAGACTTGCCTGGTGGGTTTCATTATGCTCATAACCAGCTTTGTCAGCTTATCGCGGCGGGCATTGATAGATTCTGAGGCTTGCACTTCATTCACAACAGCTAGTCGCCTAACGCCGCCTCGGCGGGTAGTTGGGTACTTGTAATCGTTCTTGGCGGGTTGGTCTAAAATTCACAGTGCCTCCTCTGGTGGTATGTCGAGGACGATTTTGTTGGCTGGGGCATCAATCATCATCCGTGTTGGGTAGTTCACCCCATTATAGAACATTGACACCTATGTCCAAGCTGGAAATCCATGAAGGGGGCAGTTGTTGAGCATATGTTGGTACTGCTCCCATGCTTCATACACCGGCTCATCATCGCCTTCCCAGAAAGTTGTTATCTCGTTTCTCAATCTGTCTATGACATTGGATGGGCTGAAACGATCCAGGAAATCCTTGCACAACTCTGTCCATGTGTTGAATGGCCCTACTGGATGGTTGTTTAACCACTACTTTGCCTTATCCCTAAGTGATTAGGGGAATAACCTCAACCTAAGCACGTCTTGGTGGACTCTATGTATCTTGAATGCTCTGAAAATGTCCATGAATCCTTTTAAATGCTGTTGAGCATCTTCCGTGGCAGTCCCTCCAAATTTCCCTAACGTGTCGATCATGTTAAACATTACGGGCTTTAGCTCGAAGTGATCCGCCTCATTCTCAGGTCCTGTCATTGTCAGATCGAACCCTTTGTAGTCATGTTCCAAGTAGTCCTTAGTGGTCCGAACATACTGTGGTTGTCTGGGCGGCAGTTGTTGTTCTCAGGGTGGCGGGTCTTGCTGCCCATCCCTGTCGTTCACGACATTGTTAGCAGGGTTTTCATTTTCCATGTTTACCTTCTTTGCTTTTCTTTCTTCTTTAGCTTTCCTTAGGGCTGTTCTGATTTCCTGTTTGAGTTCTCTGTCTCTTCGTTCTATATCGTCTTAATAAACGATTTCTCCTTTTGTATTCGCCCTGGTCATGCAATAACAAAGGAAACTGTAAAATTCTTTTTTCTTTTTTTCGATTAAAAAATTAAAAAATAAAAATAAAATTAATTTCAAACAAAATAAAAGTTAGAAATTGAAAATGAATTTCGCTGTTACCAATCCCCAGCAACGGCGCCAAAACATGTAAAGCGTTTGGGTGTTCTCTATTTATGAGCACAAGTGCACACTCTTTTCAGGTTATAGTATAAAAGATATCGTCTCTCGCAAGGATTGGAAAGCTTGATTCGAATTGTTGTTCCTGCACAAGAAAAAGTAAATGCGCAAGTAATTTGATTGTTGAGAAAAAAAGTAAAATAAAAACACAAGTAATTTAAAGAGAAGAAATCAAGTTGATAGAATGGGCAGGGTTATGTTGTTGCTTAGTGTGAAACTGTGTTGAATAGGACAAGTTGCTTTGCGCTGCCAGACTCTGCTGCCTCGACGGTAGATGGCATGTAGACTACTAAGACCCTCTCACTGCCTCGACAAGGAAATGGAACTGTGTCTCGGTGGCAAACTCGGTAGAACTACAAGGCTCAGCAGAACGCTTCGAAAGTGATAATTTTTATGTCTACGTCAGAATTATGTTGATGCCCACTGTAGATAATACCAGTCGCGGCGTGAATCGTGCAAAGACAACAATGTTGATTCGTCCTCTTTTATCCCCCTTAAACCCTAACCTATGTCTAGGCCGGATTGATCGCACCGTCTATAGATGAAATCGTACTTACTCCTTTTGTGAGTTCGACTCTCTCGATACCGAACAAATGGATACATTTCAACTAATCTTTCACCTTAATTGAAAACTATGAAGAACATGGAATAAGCAAAACTTCAAGTTTTATTTGCAAAAACAAACTTGAAATCCTAAACAATTGTTCTCACACTGATTACAACATAACCCAAACCCAAAGAGAGAATTAGAACATAATGGCCAAAAGGAAAACCTAAATTATGCCTAAGGAAAACCTAACTTGTCTTGAAGTAATATTACAATGAGTATAGATATGCATTAGCTAGGTCTAGTCCTTCTTGAAGTAGAAATCTTCAAAGTAGCTTTTTGCATTAAATTTGACTGTCAACTCTGACTTCTTTGAGTTGAATGTGTACTTTATCAAGTTGCCTTGCTCCATAAGTAATCTTGATTTCTTCCTTCGGTGGTTGTGCCTGCTGCTACAAATGTCGGAAAATTGAGTGGACAACATCGATAGAATTAGGATTTTCTGCTCTACAGATTGCACTTCAGTTCTCCAACTCCATAGTCTGTTGTCTTGGGGGGTAGGTTGGGCAGCGGCAGCTACTTAGCAGTTGTTGTCTCTGTCAAGAAATGCATCAGTACAACTCCTTGGTCTGCTGCCTCAGCATCATGTCCTCAGCTCCTCTTTCCTCTGTCAGCCTTTAGTACCTAAAACTAAAACTAAGCTAAAACATTACCTTTTCTTCACCAAATAAAAGATAATTCATAAAATCATGATAAAGAAGTAAATATTGTGAAATGCAATGCATGGTCCTAAATATGCCTAGAATGTACTAAAAACAGCAATAATGTGAGATGGAATGTGTATGAAATATAGAACTTATGGACACTTTACAATGCTCAAATTTGATGGAGAAGTCCTTCAAAAATAAAGTTTGGAAGTGATCTTGGAGATGGTTAATAATGAAATCTTCATCCTCAATCCATTGATTATTACTCATCTTGATTCTCAAATTATCATTACAACAATGGTTTTGGATGGTACTGGCATGGAAGAATTTGGTCTTTTTGTCTCCAAACTTTAGCCAGTTTTTTTGGCTCTCTGGTTCCAAAATCTCTCTTCACTCTCCCAAAGTTTATCCAAATCTTCCTTCAACTTCTTAACCCTACCAACAGATTCCTCACTGAGAGGAACTTTTTGAATATCTAAAATTTTTTACGCAACTCCTCAACCGTCATCTTTCTTTTGCCAAATTCATTCTTGCTCCAGCCTTGTAATTTAACTCTGGTCTTGTTTAATTTCCAAACTATGTTAGTATTACGGATCTCTTGACTTTTGTGATGTTAAGATCCTTAAACGATTTCTTTCCAATCATCCTACAATAACCACATTGACTCAAATTTGAAATCTCTTCTTTTCTTTTGCCCATGAAGGAAAAGTAACAATGGACAATGATCCGAGCAAATTGCAGCCTCCTTAACTCCAAAAGCCTTTGAAAAGTTACAATTCCACTCGAGAGAGAAAAGATTTAGATCAAGTTTTTCAAGAATGGCAGTATCTTCTATTCTCTGATTTGACCCCGTGAAAGAACTGACACTCAGGGGCATATCCATTATTCTACTACTATTCATAAACTCAAAAAAATTGCTTGGCTTGAGTCGAAAGGGTTACCCCTCAATTTTTCATCCTCTACAACAATATTGGTATCACCAATGACACACGAGTTATAGTTTGAGTTAATCCTAGTTCAAGCAAGCTTCTCCCAAAAATCTTTATTTTCCTACTTGTAAGGGGGGTCCATAAACGAAAGATAAGAACTAATTTTCTTCACCAGCAACAGAAATAGTTGAGTCAATAAAATTTTTGTGAGTTGGGAGGACCGATAAATTAACATTCTCATTCCACCAAAGAGCAAGGCCACAAGCAATACCTATCGGGTCTATATATAAATTGTTGGAAAATCTAAGTCTTCTTCTGATTCTTTCAAGTTTTTTTTTGTTTTTGTTTTGTTTCACACAAGAACATAATACTAGGTCTGTGCTTCAATGCCAAATTGTTAAGAGATCTCCTCGTTTCACTATTACCCAGACACTTAACATTCCAAGATAAGATTACCATTGCAAAAGAAAGAAAGGCACCAGACGAATAACAAGAACACACAATAAGAAAGAAGACATTGAAAAGCAAACAAGGAGAACACTTGTGGCTCAAAGAAATATCAATAGGGAAACCATATGGCTATTTAGGAATGATGGAGATCGCTGAGCCCTCCACCTTTGGACAAGGTATGGTCCCTCCTTCCTTTTGCTATCATTTGGACCATATGGCTATTTAGGAATGATCTTATTTTCAACAACAAGGTACTGGATTGGTTTCAATTGTTGTTTATGGTAAAGTTTAGATTGATTTCATGGTTGAAAGCCAAATTCGACGAGTGTAATCTGCCTTTTGAGGCACTCATGGCTGATCCTTTGTTAGCAACGAACGCTTCTCTTGTTAAAGTTATATCGAAAAGGATTGTACACTAGTCTCCTCCCCCCGCAGGCTTTGTGAAATTAAACGTGGACGGGGCTTGCAATTTCAAGAGTGGGAACTGCGGTATTGGAGGAGTACTTAGAGATTATCAGAGCCGAGTATTATTCCAATTTTCAGAGTCTTGTTGTATGGGGCCATCAATGGTGGTGGAATTTCAGGCACTAAAAGAAGGATTGAACAGGTTTATAACTTCCCAATGGTGTCGGAGATATAGATTAATCACAGAGTCGGATTGTAAGTCGATTGTGCAATGGATTAATCAAGTATCCGATCCCCCTGCGAACCTAGCGGACGATGTTAATTCCATTACGCGACTCACCAGGGAATTGGGAATGGTGGTTAGGTGGATCCCGCGAGGCTGCAATGTACTAGCAGATTCCCTCGCCAAAGTCGGCATTGGTTAGCATTTTGTTTTCAGGAGAAGCAGTTGTAGGACTTTCCTTGCTTGTAACTAGCCTTTGGCTAAGAACTTTTTGTATCCTTGGTATTAATCAATAAAGCGGGCACTCTTTTCCCCCTATCTAGGTTTAGAGGGGGTTTTTAATGAGGCCCTTTAACTTTTCAAAAAAAAATAGGGAAACCAAGAAAAGAGGTCATGTGAACCGTACCTCAAGGAGAGTAGAGATATAGGAAACACAACATAAGACTTTCACAGAAGCAAAGACAAAAAACAACAGCTCTAACAATAACAACCCACCGCAGAAGAGCAAAAGACCAGAGCGAAAAACCAAGAAAAACAGTCTAGCAGCACCACGAAAAAACCGAGCAAATGCAGTAGAGACGATAATGAGAGCTCAGAGAGGGAATCCCTAGTCCAAAGTCAAATAATTCGAGTAAACAATACTGAAGATGGGAGCAAATTTTTGGGGGGAGAAGAGGAACGACGATTCTAGGGATTTTGACTCAATTTCAAATTCATGCATTTATTCTCTCTTCCTCTCTCTCTCTCAATATATATATAACATAACTACATAACTGTATGCTATATTATATATTTTCATTTGTGTATTTTTTCTTTCTTTTGTTATTACATATATTATTATTTTATTTCATGCCTTTAATTTCTGTTCATATTCAAATTGGTCCCTATTCCAGTTTGGACTTATCTTTAATTATCGCACCTTTAAAATGCATTGTTATTGATGGTTTGTTTGAGCATCCCTCACTAAGAATTATGGCTTACGCTCTCTTTTTCCAACAAAGTAGAGAAATAGCTTTTGGGGTAGCAAGAAAGAAAGGAAGAATTACCAAGGAGTAACCCTTTTCTCAAGTATGATTTTACGTTAATACATTAGTAATAAATTGGCAATGGGAGGATGCTTGTGTTTTGGAGATTGTGTTTTGGAACTCTTTGTTTTTGGGCAAGTTTGGGATGCCCTTTATGAGTTGTAAATGGCCTTTGCTTTATGGTTTTTTCTTTGGTTTTAGTTTTGACTCTTTAATGGCTTTTTGCATAGGAAGCATGCCTATAGATTTTAAATGTTGCTTATCTTTATGCCTAGTTGTTGAAATTGCCATGTATGTCTGAGGTTAGATGTTTAAGTATGTTGTATGCATGCTGGAAGTACATTGGAATGCATTGGAACGATTTAAAGTAGAAAAAACAGCAAAAGAATGCATATTTGGTACAAGCGTACCGATACTCAAGGAACTGTATCGGTAGGGGTAACCCATTTTGGGCTTGGCGTACCGTATGGTGGGGAGAGTACCGATACGGTCTCTATGAAAATGAAGGGGCATATTGATACACGGGAGGTGTACCGATACGGGTTTTAGCAACTGGTTTTTGGTGTATCGATACGGTTCGAGAGGGCATCGATACGATCCTTTTATCTTTGGATCTTGGTGATGTGTTGTCGTGGGTGTATCGATACTGGCTCTAATGGTATCGATACGGCCAGCTGGTAAGTTAGTGAAAAGTATCTCTGAATGTTCTGTTTCTTTACGTTTTAGTCCCTAAATGTTATATATGTAATTGAATGAGTTTGGATGATTGTATAAAGCTAAGTTTTGATGGAGTGGCATGTAATATAATTAATTAAAGGTTGGTAAACTAAAATTTGAAAGAGCCCTTATAAATTACCAAATTTACATTATGGTCCCTAAAAGGTGCTTGTATGCATTGAAATCCCTTATCATTGTTTGTTTCAATTGCAATTTGTTTCACTGCGATGTTTATCACATAGGGCGTTAATGAGCATCTAGAAAAGATAAAACGAGAAAATAGGGTCATTTATTGGAGTAAACTTCCCAGTTTACTTCAATATTCCTTGTGTGACCCGTTCGGTTTGGTCTATTACTTAGGTCGGGTCGAGGGGGTTACACTCCCTATGAAGCTCTTTATGGACGTAGATGTCGGTCGACGTTTTTTTGGTCGGAGGCAGAAGAGAAGCATGTCATCAGACCTAATTTGCTTAGAGGTAAGAATTGCAAGGTAAAGCTTATTAGTGATCATTTAAAAGTGGCTTCGAATTGGCAGAAGTCTTATGCGGATTTAAAGCGAAGGGGGATTGAGTCTCCATGGGAGATAAATTGTTTTTGAAGGTTTCTCCCTGGAAAAAGGTTATGAGGTTCGAGTGCAAGGGTAAGTTAAGCCCTGTGTTCATTGGATAAAATTTCCAACCGAGTTGGAGAGGATACATGATGTTTTCCATGTGTCTATGCTTCGAAGATATAACTCGGATCCGTCACATGTTGTACCAGTTGAGGAGATAGAGTTGTGTTGAGATTCATCTTATGATGAAGAACCTATGAAGGTATTGGATTCTAGTACGAATGTTCTCCGCGGTATGACCATTGAATTAGTCAAAGTGTTGTGGCGACATCGTGGAGTTGAGGAATGCACATGGTAGACAAAGGAGGACATGAAAAAAATAGTTCCCACATCTTTTTCCTTTAGGTAAATATCAGGGACAAAATTTCTTAAGAGTGAGAGAGTTGTAACAACCCGAAAATGGGCTTAGAAGTTTTGGGGTTTTAGGTTCAGATTGGGGAACTGGGTTTAGCGATTAAATATGTTTTAGGAAATAAATATTTTTGAATTGGGAATTTCAAGAGATATAAATTTGCTAAATGTTTTAAAATTGTTTAATAATTATGTTATACATCATGGGTTGAAAATAGGAAATTGTTTCAATTAATTGGGGTGACATTTTGGGATTAATTGACCAAAATGTAAGAAATGTGAAATTGTTTTTAATGAATTAAGTGTAATTGGCCCAATACTAAGAATCCTTAGAGATCTACTTTTCCAAATGTTTTCCAAACCATTTTTACTATTTTATCAATTTTCTTAAATTTTCTCTTCTTATTTTCTCTCATTTCCCATCACTTTCTTCCAAATAAGATTTTAAGATTTCCTTGTTATTTTTAATGGAGATTATACCATTTGATTCCTCATATATTTCCTAACAAAACCTTATTGGGATTTCATAAAGATCTCATCTCTTTTCCAAGATATTTTCAAGAGAAAACTTACGTCAATTTTGGTAGGAGATTCTTCAAAGGTAAAATTCTTCTTCTCTCTTAAAAGTAAGGTCTTTATTGATATTACCTAGTGATTGGCTTCTGTTTTGTGTATTACAACATAAAATTGCAATTTAATTCAAGGAAGTAAGATTTAATTGATGATTTTGATGTTTTGCCTAAATACTTGGTTAACAAGATGATTGATGGAGATTTCCGTTGAGTTAATTCACATTTTGATGGTATATATATAATGTGAAATGATATTTTCATAAGCAATCTCGAAACTATTTAATTGGCTAATTTACAAGGTAGTTTAAGTGTGGTTTTGGAGCTGTTTTGGTAGATTTTTGGTTGCTGTAGGAATAAGGATGGTTTGAATATGTTTTTGATGTGGTTAAGTTGCTAGAATTGTTAGGTTGTGGCTGGAGATTGTTTGGTGGTTGATTGGAGTTGTTTTCGGATGGTTTTAGATGCAATTTCGTAGAGGTTGCAGGGGATGTTATAAGGTTGGTGTTAGAATGCATTTTAATGCATTTTGCATATGGTTTTGTGTTGCTAAAATAGGGGAGAATCAAGCCTAGTTCGTTTTGTGGGAATCGGCTTGTTTTGGAAGCTTGGAACGCAACGACAAGCAAGTCATTGTGTATCGGTGAGTGTAAACCTGTTTCAGACACTCTTAAAGGTTTGAATAAGGAGTTGGGAATTTAGATTAAGCCTAACAAGCTTAGCTAAATTCGGAAGTAAGTTTTCCCTAATTTCGCCTTGAATATCGGTTGATATGCGACTTTAATTACATGTTTTGGTTTAAAAGCATAGATTGGTTTACTTACTATTTTTTGCATGTTTAAAATGATGCAACGGTTTATCAAGTATATAGATACTTAGTGCATTGAGAAATGGTTCCTAAATGGAATGTGGATGTTTCCTTGGGGAATGTGATATTTGCATATGGAAATGTTTTGCTAAATGTATATAGAATAATAATAAGAAAATGTGTTTAAAAGTGTATACTGGCTATGTGACAAATAGAAAAAAAGTATCGGATATAATTGGCACGTCGTAGCGTTTAAAGTGTACTATATATGAAAAGTTGATCGCACCATGGTCCTTGAGGAAAGCGATTTAACTAGGCTACTCGAACTGTTGGATTATCACTTGGGGCTTGCGGTCTAACAAGGCAACCCAAGTTGATGGCATCTTGTGGTTTAACTAGGCAATGTATGAGTTGGTGGAGGTAAGAGCATCGGGGAATCCGTGATTCCGATGAGGTTTTAATGAAACAATGATTTATCAAATGGTCACATTAATTGACAATATATGAGTAACAATTGAAAATATATTTGCATATGGTTGATTTTCATATTATGTTTGAAAAATTATTTCAAGGGTGTTGGTTTATACTCATGTTTTTAATGCATAGTTAAATATGGAAGAGTGGCACCGCTAAGCATATGATTGCTTACACTCTCATTCTTGTTTGTATAGAATTGATGCTTGTGGATGCATTTGAAGTGGAGAGATCTTAAGGCATCATTTGAGATTGAGTATGGTTTTAGTTTAAAGCATTTGGTAATAAGGCAATGTGTTGTCAAAATTTAGGGATTTATAATTTTGCTTCTATTCACTTGTAAGGATTGTATTGTGATGGTTATATGGTTGTTGTTGAGATTTGTGATATGGTTTGAGGATTACACGCTTTGATTCTATTTTGAGCATGTTGGTTGAAATGTTTAGGGAGCATGCCTATAGTTTACGCTTTGCGATCGAAAATGCATATTTGATGATTTGGTATATTGTGGATGATAGTCCTTATGTGTTGAATATGTTTATTATGCATGTTTGGATTTTTGGGACTGTTTCGTATTGATTTGAATGTCAATAACAACTAAAAATGACATTACATGTCTTTGGGTATCGATACAAGGTTCTCTGTATCGGTACTCGAGGTCTGAATCGTATTTGGGAAGTGAAGAATTGACGTGCGTACTGATACTCGGAGGGAGTATCGATATAAGTTTTAGCTATTGTAATTTATGTTTTGTTGATTTAAGCTAGGGTACCGATACGCCTCATAGTTGTATCGGTACGGACATTTTGTTAGATGAACTGGGTATCGCTACGCGTATTTTAGTATCTATACAGGCCTTTGTTATAGAGCCTGATATATTGGTACGATATTCTGTGTACAGATACCGAAGGTTGTTATGATAGTTATTTTGCTGCTGAAGTTGAGATTCTTCCATTTTAGTCTTTTTTTCGTATGTATGCAAATTGAATGTATTTGATTGATCCGTTTTACTTGAAAATGAACTTGTGAGCATGTAATCTGACTAATCAAAGATTAGTAACCCTAAATCCATGTACGTTCTTGTAATATTTTTAGATTTGCATTTTGGTCCCTAAAATGCAAATTTGTATAATTGGTTATCGAATCGATGTATGCTTCTGTTTAAAATTCAATTGTTGCCTAAGTGTATTATCCTAGGGTCTAATGAAACATCTAGACAAGATAAAAAAGAAAAATAGATCTATTTTGAGTTATTCGATTCAAGTTTGCTTCGGCAAACCTAATATAGCTTACTTGGTTCGGTCTAATGCCTAGGCCGGGTTAAGGGGGTTACACAAAATATTTTATATGTCTTCTTTTAAGGTCATCATAAGCCTTTTGTATGTCAAAGGCTTTTTTAAGTCTATCAAGGATGATGTCAACATTTTCATTGGTTTCTCGATGTAAATTTTGGCCTAATGTTTTGCCCTCACCAAGTTCCGACCAACAAAGTGGCGTTATGCATTTCCTTCCATATAATGCTTCAAAAGGAGTCATTTTAATTGATGCTTAATAACTGTTACTATAAGCAAATTCGATGAGGGGTATAGATTTTTCCCAAAAACCTTTGAAGTCAATGACACATGCTCGAAGCATATCTTCCAAGATAATGCTGGAAATTTGTATCTACAACATTTACTAAAGGTTAAGTTCAAGGGTTACCTGAATCCCCCTTTCTGATTGTTCATCAGTTTGAGGGTGAAACTTTGGTTCTCATGGCTTCTTGTAAGGTTTTCCAAAATTATGAAGAAAATCGGGGGTCACGATCGGAGATGACTGATTTAGGTACTCCATGCAATTAGATAATCTCTCTATTGTACAAGTTAGCAAGTTTATGGAGACCAAAATGCATCCTTACAGGTATGATGTGGACAGATTTAGTGAATCGATCAACTTTGACCCATATGGCATCGTTTTTCTTGGGGGGTCAAAGGTAAACTACTTATAAAATCCATGGTAATATGTTTTACTACGGAAACACAAAAGACCCTCAGAATTAACTAAAAAGTCAGGATTGATGTTATTCTACAGTTTAAGTGCAAAGGCTTGGAGTTTTTTATCTTGTTCTTGAAGTTCTTTTATCCTCAAAACAATGGTAGATGTTGCGTGTTTTGAGTGCAATGCAAACATTGCAGGTATATACGTTGCAAGTAATAAAGCGATATGAGTATCGAGTATCGTCTCCATAGGGATTGGTTTGGGCCACTTTTCTTAATTTACTACACTATAAAATATAAAAACACAAATAGGTGATAGGAAGTGTTCTAACTAACAAGTAAACTAAAGAACAATAAAAGTAATAGAAAAAGGAAATCAAATATGATAGAAGAGGCCAAGTTATCGTGAATTTGAGGACTGATAATTGAATGGACCATCTTGGTAATTGAGTGCAATAATGACTCAATTGTTTGTGAAATGACAGCAATCATATTTTCAGGGCATTGAGTTAAGCTGATCTCGGGCAATGAAGAAACTCGGTGATTGCCTTGGCAATACGTGAAGCAGATGTAGGGGCAATGTGGAAACGGTGCAATTGCCTTGGCAACGAACAACAACCTTCAAGGTTCGGTGAAGAGTTCTTCAATGATTTCTTCTTATCCCTAAGTCAAAATACTAGTTGATTGTGCAAGCCTTGATAATACCTCCCAGCGTGAACCAAAGGTGGACAACAACTGATCTTGCGCTCCTTTTATCAATTGAAATATACAGCTTATTCCTAAGACAGATTAGTCTTCACCATCGATTTGATTGAATAAAGACCATGCTCATTCCTTTTGTAACCCCCTCGGCTCGGTTTGAGCGAAAGACCGAACTAAACAAAATCATATAGGGAATATTGAAGTAAACCGAGAAGTTTACCTTAATAAACGACTCTATTTTTTCATTTTATCTTGTCTAGATGATCATTATGATCCTAAGTGATAAACATCACAGTGGAACAAATAGCAACTGGATCAGACAATGTTTAGGGACTCAATTGCATACATACACATTTTAGGGACCATTTTGTAAATTTACCAAATTACAGGGACTTCATCCATTTTAAATTACCAATCTTCAATCAGTCATATTACATGCATCTCTGTAAAATCTCAGCTCGAAACAATCATCCATGCTCATTTAATTGCATGCACAACATTCAAGGACCAAAACGATAAAGAAACAAAACTTCAGAAGATTCCAATAACTAACTTAACAACTTGTTGTTTCGGTAGAGGTGTCTCTGTATCAAAAGAGCTGTATCAAAACAAGCTCAAGCGGCTCAAAGCTCGGGCCCGTATCGAAACAGCCTCAAGGGTGTTTCAAAACAAGCAATTCCATCAGCAAAACATATTGAAACAACCCTTCCCCGTTTCGACACCCTTAACCCATTTCAGGCTCTCTATTTCGGTACAGACTCGAGTGTACCAAAACACCTGGGTCTGTAATGACACTTTTTGCTGATTTTTCACATTTTAATCCATACACATTCCAACATGCATACAACATAATCACACATCAAACCTCAATCATATATGGCAATTCCAACATCATAACAAGTCAATAAGGATCAGGGGAATCTATAGGAATGCAACCTATGCAAAATAAGCACTCAAGAGTCAAAACACAAACCAAGGCTTAAACCAACAAGTAAAGTCCATTTACAAGTTATTAAAAGAAAAACAAACTTTCCACAAAACAGGGAGTTTCAAAACACATCTCCCAAAATATTAAGACATATTCCCATTGCCAACCATTATTACTAATAGGTAAATGTAATATCATATTTGAGCTTAAACCCACTCCATGGAATGATTTTTGCTTCATTGTTGCCCAAATATGCTTATTCTATGTAGTGTTAGAAAAAGAGAGCATAAGCAATAATGCCTAGTGAGGGATGCTCAAAACAAAGCAACAACAACAATGCATTTTAAAACCATTTCTCATTTAGAAATGTCTATCTCATCATGCTCTTTCTATCTCATGCTTCAAATCATTTTCAAAGCAAAAACCACAAAATTTAAACCACATGTACCATCTATGTCATGCATTCATCAAAATGCAAAATCTCAAGGCAAAGCCTTACATGCTTAAATCTCATAAAGCATATCTCAAAACATGATCTCATAAGCAATCTCATTTCATTTAAATCATTTATAATCAAGGTACATGTGAATCTCATATATTGGCATTTTAGCAACATTACTCGGATATACAGATAGCTTGACGGAATCGTCAAGTCCTACCCAGGTGGAATCTCACGTCACCGGACTCTCATGGCGGCATCTCTCATCACCATAGAGCTTGATGGAATCTCTCATCATCATTTCCTACCGTGGTGGAATCTCTCATCACCACATTCTCACTTTGGAACGGGATGGCACTACCCCCATTTCCCGAGCCAAAGAGCAAGTACAAATTTTGTATATTATAGTGTACTTCTCATTTTATTGGTAGACCAATTATATCCGGTAACAATAATCTCATCTCATGCCAATATACTCATTTTAAACATCATTACCTACTATTTTTCAATGCATCAATATAAACCATATCTCATCCCATTTCAAAAGCATAACAATGCATAGCAATTTCTCAATAAGTTCTATCTCTTGAAATGACAAATTTATCTCGTGGGATCATGTAAATCATTACATCATTTCTCAAAACATGTATAAAACATAAGGTGTAATTTTATCTTCACAACATGAGCATGATCATAAAAATCAATGGGATAAAAACTTAGAAACGAGGGCAAAACATCTAAAACATAATTTCAGGCTTTGGTTAGTGGTTCAAACTCAACTCAACCCCAAACCTTGCTTTGAAGTCTTTGAAAGGCTTGTAAAACCAATTCTGCACATCGACAACGCCACCCTCGCTTTGCCGAACCGTAATCAAGCTTTCGAAGCCCCCGAAACTTCATTGATTGTTTCCGATACATTCTCCCATGTTTATAAAACACAAAAACAGAGGATTAATGCATCTCAATGCTTTAAAACCACCAGAAATCAAAGCTACCTCGTTGTTCTGCCCAAAAACACCAAAACGCCTATCCGAAAGCACCTTCGATTACTCTACAAACTTAACCTAGCCAAAACCTAACACTTCCATCCAATTTTAATCATCAATTAACATCCAAAACAATCTATTTTCATCCTTATACCTCTAGCAACACTAGAACCACATTATCATAAGAAAAACCCCAAATCTAACAATCTAATAATTAGAGATCCAACCCATTTCGAGATTACTATTATAAAACCTTTATTTCAACATCATTTAACATCCAAATAATGATTAAAATCAACCTCAAATTAATCAAAACAGTACCTTTACGAAAATCTTGAGAAATCATCTTTCAAAGCTTGATTTAGTCATTTTCATCAAATATGTTATAAAACCTTGTTATTAAACAAAATTAGAGAGCCAAAGACTTGGGAATATCAATAAAGAACCTTGATTAGAGGAGAGAAAAGAAAGATCACCTCTAACACAAGCTTTTTCCCTTGATTGCAATGATTTAGAAGAAATCCTTCAAGAAATCCATAGTTAGTTGATGTAGAAATCCATGAGAATAATTTAGAAATCAAAGGTGGATGAAAAGAGATAAATCTATAGAGATTATAGTGGTGGAATGATAGTTTGGCTGATGGGAAAGTTGAGAGAAAAGTTTAGGAGAAAAATAGTTACGTAAGATAATGTTTAGCCTTTTAAAAATCCTTTTTATCAAATCTCATTTAATAAATCAAATAATTAAATCTTTTAAAAATAAAAATTCAAGGGAAAAGGCTGATAACACCTTGGTGTAATAGCTCCCTAAGGATTCTAAGTTTTGGCCCTGTTTAATTTAGTCATTAAAATGTATTTTGCAACTTTTACAAATTAGTCACAGTTTTCAAAATACCAATTAAATCAGTCCAATTTTATCAATTGAACTCTCCAAAACCTTCAAAATATTATTTTTAGATTAAAAATATTTTTCCATATTTTATCTTCCTCAAAAACCATTTATTTCAAATTAATCCTGAAACTAGAATAACTCACCCGAACCGGTTCACCCAAACCTCTTAGATGAACCCGGCTAACTTCTAAGCCCAAAATCGCTGCAAAACAACTCTTCCGCACTTCGAAAATTTTGTCCTCGAAATTTTATCTAATGGAAAAAGATAAGGAAACTGCTTCTTCATGTCATCCTTCATTTCCCACGTGGCTTTCTCAAGAACGCGATGTCGCCGCAAAACCTTGACTAACTCAATGGTCTTACCACAAAGAACCTTGTTGTCCGAATCTAAGATTGCAACTGGTTCTTCATCATAGGACAAATCCAGATTCAACTCAATCTCCTCAATAGGCATAACATGAGATGGATCCGATCTATATCTCTAAAGCATGGATACATAGAAAACATCATGTATCTTCTCCAACTAAGGACACAACCTCAACCTATAAGCAATAGGTCCAACACGCTCAAGCACCTCATACGGTCAAATAAGCCTCAGACTCAACTTGCCTTTTCAGCCAAATCTTCTCCGTGAAAGACTTTTTCTAATCCGAAGCCTCTTTCAACCTCTCACTAATAAGATTCGTCTTTTTTGTAGTGCCCTTAAGCAAATTAGGCAAAGAAACCAACTTATGCCCCGCTTCCACCCAACAAAGAGGCATTCTACACTTCCTTCCATACAAGGTCTCATAAGGAGCCATTTCAATGCTCGCTTGATAACTGTTATTGTAAGCAAACTCTAGCAAAGGTAATTGTTTCTCCCTAGAACCTTGAAATTCAATTATGCAACACCTCAACATATCCTCCAACACTTGAATGACTGACCATCCATCTGAGGATGATACGAAGTAATGAAATTTAAACGTGTACCCAACTCTTGATGTAGACACTCCCAAAACTTCTCTGTGAAACACGGATCTCAATCCGAAACAATGGACTTAGCCACCCCATGCAACCTCACAATCTCAGAGATGTACAAATCTGCCAACTTGTCTAACGTATACGTAGTATGCACCGCCATAAAATGTGCACACTTCGTAAAATGATCAACAATCACCCAAATGGAATTCTTCTTGGACGGTGTCAAAAGCAAAACATGTCACGAAAACCATGGTGATTCTCTTGGATTTCCATTTTGGAATCTTCAATGATTGCAACAATCCAGAAGGAAAATGATGCTCAACTTTAACTCGTTGACAAACCATGCACTTACTAACAAAATTTGCCACGTCCTTCTTTAAGCCAACCCAATAGTACTCATCCTTGAAACCACGATACATCTTTGTACTACCAGGATGCATAGCAAAAGGACTGTTATGAGCCTCAATCAAGATAGTGCGCCTCGACTCAACATCCTCCGACACAACTATTCGACTCTTAAAACACAAAACACCATCATCATTGAAACAAAAGTCCATTGCATTTCGTTCCGCAATGCCCTGAACATGCGGTACCAACGAATCATCAAACAATTGCTTCTCCTTAATCAACTCCACCAACGAGGGTTTAACTTGTAACTCAGCCGCTAAACCACCATCTCGGTATATATTCAACCAAGCAAACATCGCCCTTAACTCTATAGCCACCTTCCTACTCAAGGCATCGGCTACGACATTAGCCTTCCCTGGATGGTACTCAATCATCAAGTCATAATATTTAAGCAACTCTAATCACCTTCGTTTCCTAAGACTCAACTCTTTTTGGGAAATTAAGTACTTCAAACTTTTGTGGTCTGTGTACATCGTACAGTTTTCACCATAAAGTAATGCCTCCAAAATTTTAAGGCAAACACCACTACAGCCAACTCGATGTCATGCGTAGGGTTATTACCCTCGTGCACCTTCAACTACCGAGATGCATAAGCTACCATACTACCTTTTTGCATCAACACACATCCCAAACCAACATAGAATGCATCACTATAAACCAAAAACTCTTTAACCAATTCAGGTTGAATCAGGATAAGAGTTTGCATCAACGTTCCTTCAACTTCTCAAAAGCTTGTTGCCTAACCTTCATCCACTCAAACTTAACATCCTTTTGTAACAACTTTGTTAAAGGAGGGGGAATCCTTGAAAAATCATCCAGGAACCTACGGTAGTATCCTGCCAAACCAAGGAAACTACGCACCTCATGAACCGACTTAGGCGACTTTCAATTCATCACCGCTTCAACCTTTTGAGGATCAACCCGAATCCCTTCGGCCGACAATACATGACCAAGGAAAAAAACTTCTTTAATCCAAAACTCACACTTGCTCAAATTGGCATAAAGCTGATTTTCCAACATAACTTGCAACACAATCTACAAATTCTTATTATGATCCTCCTCAGTACGAGAGTACACGAGAATATCATCGATAAACACAACCACAAACCTATCCAAAAACTCATGGAACACACGATTCAACATATACATGAACGTAGCAAGAGGATTAGTCAAACCAAAAGGCATAACCAAAAACTCATAATGCCCGTACCTTGTACGAAAAGCAGTCTTAGGCACATCCACATCCTTTAACTTCAACTGTAATATCCAGATCTCAGATCAATCATGCAAAACACCGAAGCACCTCAAAACTGATCAAAAAGATCATCAATCTTTGGCAAAGGATACTTTTTCTTGATTGTCAACTTGTTAAATTGATGATAATCTATACACATGCGCATCGTGCCACCTTTCATCTTCACAAACAAGATTGGTGCACCCCAAGGTGAAACACTAGGCCTAATAAAACCTCGATCAAGCAACTCCCGAAGTTGCGTCTTCAAGTCCTTCAATTCTTTCGGAGCCATTTGATAGGGAGCAATTGAAACTGGAGTTGTATTTTCATACAACTCAATGCCAAACTCAACCTCTCTGTTTGGTGGAAAACTAGGCAACTCTTCCGGAAATACATCCGTAAACTCACATATTGTACGTATGTCCTATACTCACACCTCTTTTGCACTTGGATTCATCACATAAGCCATAAATGCTTCACATCCCAAATGCTTCAACCGACTAGCTTCAAGAGCCGAAACCACATTAGATAAGAACTTCATATTCTCACCTATGATCACCACCTTATAATCATCAGCAAGTTTCAACCACAACCCTATTCTCAGATAACCAATCCATACCAAGAATTACATCGAAACCATATAAAGGCAACTCCATAAGATCAACTTCAAACACATGACCTTGAACAGACAAAGGACATCTCTTATACAACTTCCTTGTAACAATTGTTTCACCAAAAGAACTGGTCACACGCATACGAACATCAAACAACTTAACAGGAAAACAAAGCACTTGTGCATGTTCACGCAAAATGTATGAATATGTAGAACCAGAATCAATCAAAGAAAATAATGATAAGGATTGCAAAGTAAAGGTACTTGCGATCACATCCGTGTCATTCATTCCCTCTCGGTGTGCATACACCCTAGCCTGTCCACCTCCATCAGGCTGAACGGCAACAACAAAAGCAACATTGCTCTGTCCATCATCACTACGCTGAAAATTACCACGACCGCGCCCACGGCCTCGTTGTGGCTCAGCAGCTCGCACCGGAGCTTGTCCATCTTTAACTGGTTGTGGAAAATCACGCTTCATATGTCCTCGTGATCTACAATTCCAACATGTACCCATATTACCCCAACACTCTCCCGTGTGCCTTCTACTGCAGTGGTTACATTCTAGAGTACGAACAAAGGCATTATGCGCTTGATGACCACGACCAAGGTTACCACCACCACGCCTTAGATCTGGTTGATACCTCTGATCCTTATACTTCTTGAAACAATCCTTAACAACATCAAAATCACACGACCTCTTTCCAGAACTAGAACCACCCGAACGAGCAACCAAACCCAAATTTTGCTCAATGTGCTTAGCCCGAGTGAATAAGACATTAAACTCGACAACGACACCAAAAACTTGATGCGTGTAATAAGTGCTATGCAATTGTGCAAGTATACACGTCGCAAGTGATAAAGTGATACGAGTATCGAGTATTGTCTCCACATGGATTTGTTTGGGCCACTTTGCTTATGTTATCACACAATAAAAGTAAAAACACAATTGATAGTGATGATATGAGTTGAATAAAAATAAAAGAGCAAGTAAATAAAAAGGTTGAAGTCGAATGAGATAGAGTAGGCCGGGTTATATTGCGTCGTAGTGTGGAAACCAATTGGAACAGTCTTAGTTTTGTATGCAATCGAACACTAAACTGTCTCAGTATTGGCTAATGTTGCTGCCGCGATAGAGAGGAATTAAGTAAATGTCTCGACAATCTCTTGCCTGGGCAGTCAACTATCTTCAAGGTTCAGCAAAGCGTCCTTTAGTGACTTCTCATTATCCCTAAGTCGAAACACGATTGATGTGCAGACCTTGATAATACTTCCCAGTGTGAACCAAGAATGAACACCAACTAATCTTACGCTTCTCTTAGCCCTTGAAACTCGAACTTATCCCTAAGCTGAGTTAGTTTTCATAGATTGGGATGAAAACCATGCTTATTTGTTTCGTGAGTCTAACCCTCCCGATATTAGACAAATAGATGTAATCACAATTTCCTCTCCCGATTTAATTGCAAGAAAAGATAATTACCAAGAATAAGCAAACCTTGAACTAAAATTGCATAAACAAAACTTAGACAAAATCCAAGCGTTTTCTCACAACCACAAATGTAACGCCCCGGTTTTGGGCTTAGAAGTTTTGGGTTTGGACCGGTTCGGTCGGGTGCGGTTCGAATATATAAAGGTGAATTTAGGAAAGCCTAGTTCGGGTTGCATTAAAAATATGGAAAAATGTCTTAAAATCCTCTTTTATTATATATAAGTGAATGGTGAAATCAATTTTACAAAATGAGGTTTGGAAGGGTGACATTTTGGTTAGTGACCAAAATGTAATTTTTGAAAACTGTGAGACTGTTTTAAAAAGGATTGAAACTTTGAATCTTTAAGGATCTATTTACCCAATGGGAGTTCCTCCAGATTTTTCTAAAGTATTAAATGATTTAATTATTGGTTTTTAAATAAAAGAAAAGTGGAGGGAAGATATTTTGGCCATAACTAACTTTTCTCTCAAATCTTCCATTTTCATTTTCTTTCATCTTTTCTCTCAAACCAAACACCTTTTCTCCAGAGCTTTTTCCTCTGATTTTGACATCCAAACATGAGATTTTAATTCTCTTTTGATCTTCAATCATCTCTTCAACAAAACCTTTGCATTTGCTAATTGGATCTTCAAGCATTTTGATTCTAAAAAGGGAGAAACTCAAGTTTAGAGGTAAGAACGTCCTTCTCCTCTAAACTCTCAGTTCTTTACTGAAATTCCCAAGTTCTCAATCCTTAATTTGTATTTTATAAAAGGTTTTAAGGTGGTGTTCTTGATCTTGGCTTTTAAATGCAAGATTTGGTTGATTTTTGGTAAAATTCGTATGATCTGTTTAAGCAGTGATTTGAGGTGTCTTTTTGTTGTTAAATGAATGTTAAATTGTTGAGAAATTGAGGTTTAATCAATGCAATCCCGGATAGGTTGATTTTCCTAAGTTTAGCTTTAGTTCTTGGTTGTTTTTGGAGTGATCTTGATGATCTGTTATAGCTGGAGGTATAAGGATGATGTTAGATCCTTTTTGGATGTTAATTGATGTGTAAAGATGTTTAGATTTGATGGATCAAGGCTGGGTAGTGTTGGGGAGTTGTTTGGATGCATTTTCGGTTGTGTTTGGCAGCCGAAAATGGAGTGTGGATGAGAGCAACGAGTTTAGGTGCTTTCATTGAAGTTATTAATGCATGATGATGCATTAATCCTCTGCTTTGACGTGTTTAAAACAGGGGAGTCATCTTTGGATCCTAGTGGTGGTGATCCGGAAGCTTGACTGGTGTTTCGGCAAGTGGCGAAACAGAATCGGTGAGTGGATTTTGGTTTTCAGCTTTGAAACCAGTGTTTTGAAGGTTTAGGAGCTTAGTTTAAGTCTAAGCAACTTAGCTAAGCTCAAGAGTAAGTTTTCGGAAAAACTCTCTTGGTGATGACCATGGATTGGTTGTATGCAATGTGGTTTGTTTGCATGTTTTAAATCCTGTTTTGAAAGCATGTTTAGCATGTTTATTTGCTGAGATTATAAGCCATGTGTTGAAGGATGCTCAAGGTAAGAGATCCTTGTTTTTGAACATTGTTTTAATGTGGTTTGATGCTTAAAGATGCATGATGTTATGGCTTTGTTAAATGCTTTAAAACAGTGGAATATTGTGGTTAATGATGCATATTGGCAAGTGATGGTTAAGGTCACAAAGGTGGTTAAAAGTCCTTGTGTGAGCCTTGTTTATTAAGAACAACATGGTGGTTAAAAGTCCATGGTTGGTTCTTGGTTAAGATCACCAAGGTGGTTACAATTCCTTGGGTGAGGCTTGTGTATTTAAGAACAACATGGTGTTTAAAAGTCCATGGTTGGTTCTTGGTTAAGGTTACAAAGGTGGTTAAAATTCCTTGTGTAAGCCTTGTTTACTTAAGAACTCCAAGGTGTTTAAAAGTCCTTGGGAGATTCTTGTTAAGGACACAAAGGTGTTTAAAAGTCCTTGTGTGGTCCTTGTCATGGTGTTTAAAAGTCCATGGATAATGTTAAGGACACAATGGTGTTTAAAAGTCCATGTGTGGTCCTTGGAAATTATAAGATCACAATGGTGTTTAAAAGTCCATGTGTGGATCTTATGTTGATGTATCACTTGTTGCCAATATGACATGATATGAACTTGAAGCATGGTTTGCTTGTTTTTAATGCTTTAGTGCATGTGCAAATGATGATGGATTAAAGGTTTTTAAAAGTGTTTTATAAATACATTATTGTGTGGTTTTAAATGAGCATTCCTCACTAAGCTTTTGCTTACGCTCTCTCTTTTCTTAAACCAATAATGCAGAGCATTAAAGTGCATTGAGGGCAGCAAGGAAGGCAAGAATCCAAGTGGTGAACTAAGCTCAAGTATGGTGAAGGTTTCTTAAACACTATTAGCTTTTGGGTATTTGGCAATGGGGGACCTATGTTAATGTTTTGGGAGATGTTTTGGACTCCCTAAATTGGATCTATGATGTTGTTAATGTTTGAGTTTGTAATTGGCCTTTGTGATGTGGTTTTGAGATATTGATGCTTGAATGGTTTTCTAAGTAGGATGCATGCCTATAGAATTGGGGATTTTCATAATTGATGCCATGTTGATGTTTGGTTGATGCAATTATGTTCCTTGTATGTTGAATGACTTGCTGGTAAAGTTTGGTGGCTTTTGGAGCATGTTTCATGGGTCAATTGTGTCATAAACCAGCAATTTTTCTGCAATCTGGGCAACCTGTTTCGGAACAGGTGCTACCGTATCGGAACAGGGGCCTGAAATGGCCTGGGCGCTCCGAAACGGAAGGAACTGTTCCGGAACGGATATGCCACTACCAGGCACTGTTTCGGAACCTGTTGCGGAACGGTCCCGCGTTTCGGAACGGGTCTTCCCTGTTCCGAAACACTCGACCGTTGGGCACTGAAATTGTTGGTTATATGTTCTGAAATGTTTGCATTTTGGTCTTGAAACATGTTTATGCAATTAAATGAGTTTGAGATGTTCGTTTGAGCTGAAAATTGACAGAGAAGCATGAAATATGGTTAATTATATATTGGTAACTTTAATTTGATTTAAGTCCTTATAATTTTCAGAATTTACAATTTGGTCCCTAAAGTTTTAATTTGTGCAATTGGGTCCCTGAATGTTCTCTGATGGTTATGATCTTTGAGTATGTTGTTTGTATGATCATATCTAGGGATAATGTGCATCTAGACAAGTTTAAAAAGAAAAAAAAAGGTCGTTAATCAAGGTTGACTTTCGGGTTGACTTTGGTTTTCCCCGTGTAAACTTCTTAATTCGGTTCATCCGTCTGGGCCGGGTTAAGGGGGTTACAACAAACCTAAAATAACCCAATCTAAATAAGTTAGTTCATGGTGGGGTTCAAAAAGTATACAAAGAATAATCCTTAAACGTGAATCTAACATAAACAAAGAGGAAGAAGAAGATGTCGAACAACTCCCTTTGAATCTCTCTCAATCGAACTCACATGTACTTGGTGGCTAAGCCTTGTATTTATAGGAGATGGTTAGGTGAAAGTCTTTCTTGAGGAGGAAGTTAAGTTAGAATTAAATACATTACAAGAAAAGATATTCTTTTAAGTATTAAATCATCCATCCTTAAAAACCACCTATTTGCGTGGAATCCTCTCTTAACCTTCCTTCGGCGTTTTTATGCTCTTCTCATAGTCTAATCCTCAAGCAAAGTACGTAGAAAAATCCAGCTTTTCATGATTTTCAAATCACATACCACTTTTCATATTCTCTCCCTTGTCAACGTTGTCTAGTCATTTCCGCGACGACAATGGCTTGGTTATTGCCTCGACGGTAGTGGCTTGGCTATTGTCTCGACAATTAACCTGCATGCACCAAAACAGCCTCCACCAGTATCTTTTTCCATCAAAACTAATCAAAACATGAGCATAACTATGAAGGAAACAATGCAAACATGCATGGATGGCTAAAAGTGTAATTAATATGAGCCTAAATCTAGCAATAATATGGGTAAAAGGGGTAATAAAAATAGTACTTTTCAAATCTTAACATGTATCGGTACGAGATTGTCCGTATCAGTACCTAAAGCAATTCCCAAATTCAAGTAGCAAATTTCAGTATTTGTACGAACCAAGCCGCATCGATACCATGCTTATTTTGTAAAGGGGCACTGGTACGAATCCATTTCGTACTGGTACCCCCAACAAACATAAAAATTCCAGTGACGAAATTTTGTATCGATACACCAAATACTGTATCGGTGCCCCTATTAGCTATTTGGTCCAAATATGCTCACATTTACCAATACGCATCCATCTGTATCGGTACGTATTATTTTGCAATTCTACATTTTTCTGGTTTTTAAGCCACTTACCTAATCAAAACATGTCCAATGACTCTCTAATTGATACCAATGATCTCTAATGAGTTTTATGACCTATGTTTCATGCTCATGTATCATTTTAACAATTTTAACATCATGCAAGCTAGTGGAGAGTATTTTGACCACATATGCAAACTAAATAGACAATCCAAAATCCAAAACATGCCATTTATGCTTACTTTAATCTTACATACTCAAAACATATCCAACATGCCATTTAAACATACTAGAGCCATATACCACCATTCTAGGAGTTCAAAGGGTAAATATACATTACAAAAAGGAGACTCGGAGGTGACTTGCAATCGGCTAACCAAGTTCTTCGTCACTGAGCTATGGAACTTGAAATGATATGCAATGAACTATGTTAGGCTTACATAGCCTAGTGACGTAGTCAACAATAATCCAATATATAATATTGTTGTGTGGATCAATGAAACAATATAAGCCAAGAGGGGGCGTGAATTGGATTTTTAGAACTTTGGTGGTGGAATGCAAAATTAAAAATGATAGACAAGAGGATTTAGAGTGGTTCAAGTACCAATCAAACTCTACATCCACTACCTTAGCTTTACTAAGGATTTTCCAACAATCCACTAATTGTTCTTCCCCTTTTCTAGGCTAAGGAGGTAACCTTTACAATACATGTAAAATTTCTATCCAAAATTTGACCCAATCCTCACACAAGAAATACAAAGAAGATGAAGGCTAAAACAAGTATCTCTCAATACAAAATGTAGCCCTTTTACAAGCACTCAACCCAATGGAATAGATAAGAATGGAAATTACAATTTCACAATTGGGGTTTACAAGAAATAATTGGATTTTGGCACAAATGCTTGGCATTGATGTTTGGATAATGCTTTTGGAGATCAATAGTTGTTGGGGCTTTTAGAGGTCCCTTTTATACCTTCTCATTGAATTCTAGCCATTGGGGTTGTTACATTCATCAATATAGCCGTTGGGATGTTATCTTTCCTCCATAAATGCAGTCTGCAACCACCCGTTCCGAAACATGAACGCCCGATCATGTTTCGAAACAGACCAAAATAGAAAGATTTGTTGGGGTGTAATAAATAGACCGTACCGAAATGGGCACGATCGTTCTGATATGTTAAGAGCCCGTTTCAAAACATTTTGCCATTGTCAAAGCCTATATCGAAACGGCTTGGAAGCGTTTCGATACATCTTAACGGCAAGTTTATATTCAGTTGAAAACTTCAACGGTCATATCTTTAATACCAAGTTTGAATTCTGTTTCAAAATGTTTGAGGTCGTTTCGATACGACCGTATCGAAACGGGTCAAACTAATCTGATGTTCTTCATCCGTTTTGAAATCCGTCCTGAAATAGAGGCTAACAGTTTCAAAACTGTTCTGGAATGCCCAAAGGCCATTCCGAAACCGTGACTCAAAAATCACTGTTTTGGCTTAATAAACAATTAGAAAACATTTGACAAGTTGAGGTTTTGACTTAAAATTTTTTATTTAACTATATAGAGAGGTTTTGAGGACTTAAAAATTCAATTTCCATTTTTCAATTTAGTCCTTAAATTCTTTAGTTATATCAAAATCAATTTATCGGTTTCACAAATATAGTGTATAGAAATAGCATCAATGTAATGCTTGGTAAGCAACTCTATAATAAGATCAATGTATTCCATTTATGCAATAATTAGCAACATGGTCAATAAATATATCCCTTGGATCATAGTAACAAATGGATACACGAATTCCACCAACATCGCCAAGTCAATGAATGGTTAATCCCACCGACATCGCCAAAGACCAATGACTCAATCATCCCTCCAACATCACCAATAAGAGCCTTAGCCCAAGGACCGTAGTCCACCCGTACATGAGCTCAATGAATTCTATTGACATGCCTATCGTATCCAATATATACTTGTATCAAAGGTCCGATGTATATGTCGATGATGTTTACAATGATCGATACTTACCTTTTTCAATAATGCCATTGTACATTATTCATCAATTGTATCAATAATCAATGTTCAATGCTGCCAAATCAATGAAAAGGGAAATGTTATATTGCAATTCGATTATGAATCAGTGTGTTAGTGTAACACCCCAATTTTAGGCTTAGAAGTTTTGGGTGAATCGGACTGGTCGGATTTCGGTTCGAATATAAAAGGTTGTTTTAGGGAAAGCCTAGTTCGGGATGCATTAAAAATATGGAAAAATATCTAAAAATTTTATTTTATTATATATGAGAGAGTGGTGAAATCAATTTTACAAAATGAGGTTTGGAAATGTGATTTTCAAGTTAGTGACTAAAATGTAATTTTTGAAAAGTTGGTGATTGTTTTAAAAGGATTGAAACTTTGAATCTTTAAGGAGCTAATTTACCCAAGAAGAGTTTTCTCCAGATTTTTCTTAATATTAAAGATTTATTAAATGATATTTAATAAAAGGAAAAAGGGGGAAATAGATATTTTCCCACTTCATTTTCTCTCCATTTTCTCTCAGCCAAACACATTTCCCCAACCATTTTTCCTCTAATTTTAACATCTAAAGATGAGATTTCAATCTCTAATTGATCTCTAATCATTCCTACACCAAATCCTTATCATTTGCTTATTCAATTTTCAAGAATCTTGGCTTTAAACAAGGAGAAACTCACATTTAGATGTATGAACGTCCTTCTCCTATAAATACTCAGTTCTTTACTGAAATTCCCAAGTTCTCAATCCTTGATTTGAGTTTTATTAAAGGTTTTAATGATGTGTTCTTGATCTTGGCTTAAAATGCAAGATTTGGATTTAATTTTGAAGAAATTCGTATTAAATGATTGGGCTCTGTTTTGAGATGTCTTTTTGATGTAAATTGGATGTATAAATGATGTGTAATTGAGGTTTAATCAATGCAATCCCGAATAGGTTGATTTTCCTAAGTTTTTGATTGAGTTAATGATGGTTTTTGGGGTGATTTTGATGTTCTGCTATAGCTGGAGGTATAAGGACGTGATTAGATCCTTTTTGGATGTTAATTGATGTTTAAGAATGTTTGGAATTGATGGATCTTGGCTGGGTAATGTTGTAGAGGTGTTTGGATGTGATTTCGGTTGTGTTTGGTAGCTGAAATGTGAGTGTTGATGAGAGCAGTGAGTTTAGGTGTCTTGGTTGAAGATATTAATGCATGATGATGCATTAATCCTCTACTTTGATGTGTTTAAAACAGGGGAGACATCTTCGGATCCTTGTGGTGTTGATCCGGAAGCTTGATTGGTGTTTTGGCAAGCTTGCGAAACAGAATCGGTGAGTGAAGTTTGGATTTCAGCTTTGAAACCAATGTTTGAAGGTTATGGGAGCTTAGTTTAAGTCTAAACAACTTAGCTAAGCTCAAGAGTAAGTTTTCGGAGAAACTCTCTTTTTGATGAACCATGAGATGGTTGAATGCAATGTGTTATTTTGCATGTTTTAAATTCTGTTTTGAAAGCATATTTTAGCATGTTTAATGCTGGTTTTGTAAGCCATGTGTTGAAGGATGCTCAAGGTAAGAGGTCCTTGGTTTGACATTGATAAATGTTGTTTTGATGCATAGTGATGCATGTTTATTTAATGGCTTTGATAAATGCTTTAAATAGTGGATTAATGATGGTAAATGATGTATATTGGCAAGTGATGTGTTGGTTTTAAAGTACTTGAATCGGATATAGTTAGCCGGCTATAGGATTGGGTGCACCGTGAATAAAGTCACCTTGGATGTTGAGGGGTTGTGATTGTACCGTAAACTCCATCCAAGTACACTAACGAGATGGTTAAGATCACCATGGTGGTTAAAGTCCATGAGTGGATTTTGTGTTAAGATCACAATGGTGGTTAAAAGACCATGTGTGGATCTTGTGTTGTGTGTCCCGTGTTCTCGTTAGTGATGTTATACAACTACCAATGAGTGATGTGGAGGGGTTGTGATTGTACCATAGTCTCCATCACGGGTGTTGAGGGGTTGTGATTGTACCGTATACTCCACCTTGATATTGATAGTGTGTATGAAGCGTATGGGACAATGCTTGTAATCCGCGTATCCGATTGTGTTTTGAATCGTAAAATGATTAGGTTTATCACTTGAAAGCCAATATGACATGATGATGATTTGAAGCATGAGATGCTTGGTTTGTATGCTTAAATGCATGATAAATGTTGTTTTGAAACTAAAGGCCTTGAAAAGGTGTTTTTACAAATGCATTATTGTGATGTTTTAATTGAGCATTCCTCACTAAGCTATGTGCTTACGCTCTCTCTTTCTTAAACCAATAATGCAGAGCATTGAAGTGCTTTAAGGGCAGCATGGAGGTCAAGGATCCAAGTGAAAGACTAAGCTCATGTATGGTGAATGTTTTCCTAACACTATTAGCTTTTGGCATTTGGCAATGGGAACCTAAGTTTGTGATTTTGGGAGATGTTTTGGACTCCCTAAGTTTGGTTAATACCTTTGATGATGTTGGAACATGTAAATGACCTTTTGGTATTTGGATTGGTGTTTTGATGGTTGCATGATTTTCAATATAGGATGCAGGCTTATAGAATTGGGATTTTCCTTGAATGATACCATGATTGTGATTAGTTGATGCTAATATGTTCCTTAAGTGTTTGGTGACTTGTATGTATGATATAGAGGTCATATGGTTGTGTTTGATGGGCTGAAAGTGTGATAAACCAGAAGAATTCTGCAATTCTGGGCAACTCGTTTCGGAACGGGTGCTACTGTTTCGGAACAGATGGCCTGAAATGGCCATGGCATTTCGAAACAGGTAGGGTTGTTCCGAAACGGATTTGCCACTGCCAAGCCCTGTTCCGCAACAAGTTTCGAAACGGTCCCGCGTTTCGAAACGGATCTTCCCCGTTTCGGAACACTCGACCGTTGGGCACTAAATCTGATGGTTAAATGTTTTGAAACCCTCACGTTTTGGTCCCAATCTTTGTATATGCAATTGGTTGAGTTTGAGACGTCCGTTTGAGATGAAATTTGGCAGTGAAAAATGAAATATGATTAATTTCATATTGGTAACCTAAATTTCGGTAAAGTCCTCTTAATTTCCAGAATTTACAAATTAGTCCCTAAATTCGTATGTTGTGCAATTGAGTCCCTAAATGTTATCCGATTGCTGTGATTTTTGAGTATGTTTTTATCAAGAGTTCACCTAGGGTTAATATGCATTTAGACAAGTTAAAAAAAGAGTCGTTAATCAAGGTTGACTTTCAAGTTGACTTTAGTTTTCCCCGTGTAATCTTCGTAGTTCGGGTCAACCGTCTAGGCCGGTATAAGGGGGTTACATTTGGTGGTATCAGAGCTGAGTTCTCGAGTATTTGGGAATTGTTATGTGGGTGATATGTGTATGATTGCTTTGTATTCTTGTTGAGTGGAAGTATGATGTATGAATTGTAAGTAAGTTGCAATTGTGGTGTATGTTGTGGTGAAGCATGTTAGAGGGACCCATTGCCAAATCAAAGCTAATGAAATGATTTGTTTTTAATTGGAAATGAGCTTGAGTACTTGGATTGCTTACCTTGCTGAGCCTGACTTTGTTTATTGCATTGTGATTGCATTGTTTAGTGAATGGGACCTCGTAGAGAGACGAGGATTAATACTCGAGCTATGGCTCAAAACGAGAATGAGGAGAATGTTGAAAATGTAGTGGATTTACCTCCTCCGCCTGGTGGTGGTGGTGCTGGGAGTGAAGGAGCTGGTGTTGTTGCTGGTGCTGGGGTCGCTGTGGTCGTTGGACCCGAAACTGGGCAGGGGCAAGCTGCTCCTGACATGACAATGCTGATTCAAGCTATTGCTGGAGCTTTTCGGGCGGTGGTAGCTGGAGCTCAAGGAGCTGGGCATCAGGGAGATGCTAATGCTAGACTATCTCTAGAACATTTCGCAGTCTGGGAGGGACTGAGTTCAGGGGATTCTCTGCTGAAGGTTCTGAGTCTTGGTTGGAAAGTACCAAGAGAATTTTGGGACAAATGAATTGTAATGATGTGCAGAAGCTGGGCTGTGTGATATCATTGTTGCATGACGATGCATATACCTGGTGGACAACCACTATCTCCGGAATGGAGGAAGCTGATGTAACTTGGACGTTCTTTCTGAACGCGTTCAAGAGGAGGTATCTGGGTGTGCGATACATGGATGAGAAGAAAAGGGAATTCATGTCTCTCACTCAAGGGAGCATGTCAGTGGTTGAGTACGAGGTTCAGTTTGTCCGACTCAGTCAGTACGCACCTGAGCTTGTTCCTGATGAGCGGGAGAGGTGTGAACGTTTCCGTTATGGTTTGGTGACGGAAGTGAAGACCTATATGTTGGCTGCTGAGTACACTGACTTCGATGTGCTGGTTGGTAGAGCAAAGGACATTGAGTTGAATTTGAGTCTATCTTCTAGAGGTGCTGGTCCTAGTGTGGGCAAGCGAGCTGCTGAGTATAGTTCCGGTGGCGGACGGAACAAGAGTGGACGTGATCGGAAGTATCAGTCTTCAGCTAGGCGAGGTGGTGGAGGGCAAGGTGCGCCTGTTCAGGGAGACAGGGCGAGAGCTGATCCGAATACATGTTGGACATGTGGATCGCGTGGACACCTGAGGCGTGATTGTCCTCGGGCAGCGAGGGAAGTTTAGGCTCCTGTTGTGGTGACCGGTAGTTCGTGCTGGAACTGTGGTTCAGCGGATCACATGAAGAGGGAGTGTCCTCTGTTTGCCGGTGGTGGCCAGGGACGTGCTCTTGGAGTTGTTGCACCACAGAGAGGTCGTGGGCGCGGTCGTGGTAACTTCCAACGTAGAGAGGATGGTGGAAGAAATGTGGCTCATGTTGTAGCTGTTCAGCCTGAGGGTGGTGGCCAGGCCAGAGTGTATGCTCAGAGGGAAGGAAGAAATGACACGGATGTGATCGCAGGTACTTTCAATTTGCAATCCTTGTCATTACTTTCCTTGATTGATTATGGATCTACACATTCGTACATATTGCGTGAGCATGCTCAATTGCTTGGTTTGCCTATTGAGTCCTTGGATGTTTGTATACGTGTAACTAGTTCTTTTGGTGAGACTGTTGTGACTCGAAAGCTTTATAGAAGATGTCCCTTGGTTGTGCAAGATCATGTTTTTCATGTTGATCTTATGGAATTGCCTTTCTATGGTTTTGATGTAATCCTTGGTATGGATTGGCTTGTTGAGCATCGAGCTGTAGTAGATTTTGAGAATAAGCGAGTTTCGTTGAAACTTGCGGACGATTATGAGGTAGTGGTGGTTGGTGAGAATGTGAAGTTTCTTGCCAATGTGGTGTCTACATTGGAAGCGAGCCGGATGCTGAGGCAAGGTTGTGAAGCTTACCTAGCCTTTGTGATGAATCCTAGCTCTAAAGAGTTGCGTGTGCAAGATATCAGGACTGTGCGAGAGTTTCCTGGTGTGTTTCCGGAGGAGTTGCCTGGATTGCCTCCTAATCGCGAAGTGGAGTTTGGGATTGAGCTGTATGAAAACACAACTCCAGTGTCCATTACTCCTTATCGGATGGCACCTAAAGAGTTGAAAGAGCATAAGACGCAACTTCAGGAGCTGCTTGATCGTGGTTTCATTCGGCCGAGTGTGTCACCTTGAGGTGCACCGGTCTTGTTTGTGAAGAAGAAGGATGGCACTATGAGAATGTGCATTGATTACCGTCAGCTTAACAAGTTGACTATCAAGAATCAGTATCCATTGCCGAGAATCGATGATCTTTTTGATCAATTTCGGGGAGCGGCTATGTTCTCTAAAATTGACTTAAGGTCAGGGTATTACCAGTTGAAGGTGAAGGATGTGGATGTGCCAAAGACAGCTTTTAGGACGCGGTATGGGCATTATGAGTTCCTTGTGATGTCGTTTGGTTTGACGAATGCTCCTGCAGCTTTCATGGACATGATGAATAGAGTGTTCCATGAATACATGGATAAATTTGTTGTGGTGTTCATTGATGATATTCTCGTGTACTCTCGTACTGAGGAGGAGCATGAGGGGCATTTGAGAATTGTGTTACAAGCTTTGTTGGAGAATCAGCTTTATGCCAAGCTGAGCAAGTGTGAGTTCTGGCTTAGAGAAGTTGTGTTTCTTTGTCATGTGGTTTCTGCTGAAGGAATACGTGTTGATCCTCAAAAGATTGAGGCAGTGATGAATTGGAAGCCTCCTAAGTATGTTCATGAAATCTGTAGTTTCCTTGGTTTAGCAGGATACTATCGGAGGTTCATGGATGGGTTTTCGAAGATTGCTGCACCGTTGACGAAGTTGTTGCAAAAGGATGTTAAGTATGAGTGGACGGAAGCGAGACAACAGGCTTTTGAGAAGCTTAAGATAGCTTTAACGCGAGCTCCTATCTTGGTTCAACCTGAATCAGGGAAAGAGTTTGTGGTGTATACTGATGCGTCCTATGTTGGTTTGGGATGTGTGTTGATGCAAGAGGGTAAGGTGGTGGCTTATGCATCCCGGCAGTTGAAGGTGCATGAGCGCAATTATCCTACGCATGACACGGACCACAAGAGTTTGAAGTATCTAATGTCTCAAAAAGAGTTGAATCTTAGGCAACGACGTTGGGTGGAGTTGCTTAAGGATTATGATTTGACGATCGAGTACCATCCGGGTAAAGCTAATGTTGTAGCGGATGCCTTGAGTAGGAAGGTAGCTGTGGAGTTGAGGGCTATGTTTGCCAGTTTGAGTATTTCGCGTGATGGTGGTCTTGTGGCTGAGTTGCAAGTGAAACCATCCTTGGTTCAGTTGATTAAGGAAAAGCAGTTGTTGGATGATTCTTTGGTGCCACATGTTCAGGATATTGCGGAGGGTAGGCCATCGGATTTCTGCTTTAATGATGATGGAGTGTTATGCTTTGGGAGTCGGATAGTAGTGCCCAATGATGTTGATTTGAGGCGTGCTATTCTGACTAAATGTTATAGTAGTCCTTTTGCTATGCACCTTGGTAGTACTAAGATGTACCGTGATCTTCGTGATGAGTACTATTGGGTGGGTTTAAAGAAAGATGTTGCTGAGTTTGTAAGCAAGTACATGGTATGTCAGCGAATTAAAGCTGAGCATCAGTTTCCTGCAGGGTTGTTGCAACCGTTGAGGATTCCTGAGTGGAAGTGGGAAAGGATTACCATGGACTTTGTGTCTGGTTTGCCCTTGTCGTCATCGAAGAAGAATTCGGTGTGGGTGATTGTGGATCGCCTGATGAAGTGTGCGCATTTCTTGCCTGTGCATACTACGTACACTTTGGATAAGCTTGCGGAGCTGTAAATTGCTGAGATTGTGCGGCTGCATGGTGTGCCTAAGTCGATCGTGTCGGATAGGGATCCGAGGTTTACATCACGTTTCTGGCAGTGTTTGCATCAGGCTTTGGGTACACGGTTGAATTTCAGTACTTCTTATCATCCACAGTCGGATGGACAGTCTGAGCGTGTTATCCAGGTGTTGGAGGATATGTTGAGGTGCTGCGTGATTGAGTTTCAGGGTTCTTGGGAGAAACATTTGCCTTTGGTGGAGTTTGCCTATAATAATAGTTATCAGGAAAGTATTCAAATGGCACCTTATGAAGCTTTATACGGGAGGAAGTGTAGAACTCCTCTTTGTTGGGCTGAAACGGGTCAGAAGTTGGTTTCGATGCCAGATTTGTTGAAGGGAACCACTGAGAAGGTGAAGCTCATTTGTGAGCGTTTAAAGGCGGCTTCTGATCAGCAAAAGTCTTACGCGGATTTGAAGCGTAAGGAGATTGAGTACGTGGTGGGTGACCGTGTGTTTTTGAAAGTTTGCCTTGGAAAAAGGTGATGAGGTTTGGCCGAAAGGGTAAGTTGAGCCCTAGGTACATTGGACCATACGAGGTGATTGAGCGTGTGGGTCCTGTTGCGTACAAGTTGAGGTTACCGCAGGAGTTGGAAAAGATCCATGATGTGTTTCATGTTTCTATGCTTCGGAAGTATAGATCGGATCCTTCCCATGTGATGCCTATGGAAGAAGTGGAATTGAATCCGGATTTGACCTATGATGAGGAACCGGTGAGGATTCTAGATTCGGATAGTAAAGTTCTTCGAGGCAAGACCATTGAGTTGGTAAAGGTGTTGTGGAAACATTGTGGTGTTGAAGAAGCCACGTGGGAACGGAAGGATGACATGTTGAAGCAGTTTCCGTACCTCTTTCCTTCAGGTAAATTTCGAGGACGAAATTTTTTAAGGGGGGGAGAGTTGTAACACCCCAATTTTTGGCTTAGAAGTTTTGGGTTTGAATCGGACCGGTCGGATTTCGGTTGGAATATAAAAGGTGGTTTTAGGGAAAGCCTAGTTCGGGATGCATTAAAAATATGGAAAAATATCTAAAATTTCTCTTTTATTATATATGAGAGAGTGGTGAAATCAATTTTACAAAAGGAGGTTTGGAAATGTGATTTTCAAGTTAGTGACTAAAATGTAATTTTTGAAAAGTTGGTGACTATTTTAAAAGGATTGAAACTTTGAATCTTTAAGGAGCTAATTTACCCAAGAAGAGTTTTCTCCAGATTTTTCTTAATATTAAAGATTTATTAAATGATATTTAATAAAAGGAAAAAGGGGGAAATATATATTTTTTATTTCATAACTAACTTTTCTCAAAATTTTCCCACTTCATTTTCTCTCCATTTTCTCTCAGCCAAACACATTTCCCCAACCATTTATCCTCTGATTTTAACATCTAAAGATGAGATTTCAATCTCTAATTGATCTCTAATCATTCCTACACCAAATCCTTATCATTTGCTTATTCAATTTTCAAGAATCTTGGCTTTAAACAAGGAGAAACTCACATTTAGAGGTATGAACGTCCTTCTCCTCTAAATAATCAGTTCTTTACTGAAATTCCCAAGTTCTCAATCCTTGATTTGAGTTTTATTAAAGGTTTTAATGATGTGTTCTTGATCTTGGCTTAAAATGCAAGTTTGGATTTAATTTTGAAGAAATTCGTATTAAATGATTGGGCTCTGTTTTGAGATGTCTTTTTGATGTAAATTGGATGTATAAATGATGTGTAATTGAGGTTTAATCAATGCAATCCCGAATAGGTTGATTTTCCTAAGTTTTTTATTGAGTTAATGGTGGTTTTTGGGGTGATTTTGATGTTCTGCTATAGCTGGAGTCATAAGGACGTGATTAGATCCGTTTTGGATGTTAATTGATGTTTAAGAATGTTTGGAATTGATGGATCTTGGTTGGGTAATGTTGTAGAGGTGTTTGGATGTGATTTTGGTTGTGTCTGGTAGCCGAAATGTGAGTGTTGATGACAGCAGTGAGTTTTGGTGTCTTGGTTGAAGATATTAATGCATGATGATGCATTAATCCTATGCTTTGATGTGTTTAAAACAGGGGAGACATCTTCGGATCCTTGTGGTGTTGATCCGGAAGTTTGATTGGTGTTTTGGCAAGCTTGCGAAACGGAATCGGTGAGTGAAGTTCGGTTTTCAGCTTTGAAACCAATGTCTGAAGGGTATGGGAGCTTAGTTTAAGTCTAAATAACTTAGCTAAGCTCAAGAGTAAGTTTTCGGAAAAACTCTCTTTTTGATGAACCATGAGATGGTTGAATGCAATGTGTTATTTTGCATGTTTTGAAAGCATATTTTAGCATGTTTAATGCTGGTTTTGTAAGCCATGTATTGAAGGATGCTCAAGGTAAGAGGTCCTTGGTTTGACATTGATAAATGTGGTTTTGATGCATAGTGATGCATGTTGATTTAATGGCTTTGATAAATGCTTTAAAACGGTGGATTAATGATGGTAAATGATGTATATTGGCAAGTGATGTGTTGGTTTAAAAGTACTTGAATCGGATATAGTTAGCCGGCTATAGGATTGGGTGCACCGTGAATAAAGTTTCCTTGGATGTTGAGGGGTTGTGATTGTACCGTAAACTCCATCCAAGTACACTAACGAGATGGTTAAGATCACCATGGTGGTTAAAAGTCCATGAGTGGATCTTGTGTTAAGATCACAATGGTGGTTAAAAGTCCATGTGTGGATCTTGTGTTGTGTGTCCCGTGTTCTCGTTAGTGATGTTATACAACGACCAATGAGTGATGTGGAGGGGTTGTGATTGTACCATAGTCTCCATCACGGGTGTTGAGGGGTTGTGATTGTACCGTATACTCCACCTTGATATTGGTAGTGTGTATGAAGCGTATGGGACAACGCTTGTAATCCGCGTATCCGATTGTGTTTTGAATTGTAAAATGATTATGTTTATCACTTGAAAGCCAATATGACATGATGATGATTTTTAGCATGAGATGCTTGGTTTGTATGCTTAAATGCATGATAAATGTTGTTTTGAAACTAAAGGCCTTGAAAAGGTGTTTTTACAAATGCATTATTGTGATGTTTTAATTGAGCATTCCTCACTAAGCTATGTGCTTACGCTCTCTCTTTCTTAAACCAATAATGCAGAGCATTGAAGTGCTTTAAGGGCAGCAAGGAGGTCAAGGATCCAAGTGAAAGACTAAGCTCATGTATGGTGAATGTTTTCCTAACACTATTAGCTTTTGGCATTTGGCAATGGGAACCTAGGTTTGTAATTTTGGGAGATGTTTTGGACTCCCTAAGTTTGGTTAATACCTTTGATGATGTTGGAACATGTAAATGGGCTTTTGGTATTTGGTTTGGTGTTTTGATGGTTGCATGATTTTCAATATAGGATGCATGCCTATAGAATTGGGATTTTCCTTGAATGATGTCATGATTATGATTACTTGATGCTAATATGTTCCTTAAGTGTTTGGTGACTTGTATGTATGATATAGAGGTCATATGGTTGTGTTTGATGGGCTGAAAGTGTGATAAACCAGAAGAATTCTGTAATTCTGGGCAACTCGTTTCGGAACGGGTGCTACTGTTTCGGAACAGGTGGCCTGAAATGGCCATAGCGTTTCGAAACAGGTAGGGCTGTTCCGAAACGGATTTGCCACTGTCAAGCCCTGTTCCGCAACAAGTTTTGGAACGGTCCCGCGTTTCGGAACGGATCTTCCCCGTTTCGGAACACTCGACCGTTGGGCACTGAATCTAATGGTTAAATGTCTTGAAACTCTCACGTTTTGGTCCCAATCTTTGTATATGCAATTGGTTGAGTTTGAGACGTCCGTTTGAGATGAAATTTGGCAGTGAAACATGAAATATGATTAACTTCATATTGGTAACCTAAATTTCGGTAAAGTTCTCTTAATTTCTAGAATTTACAAATTGGTCCCTAAATTCATATGTTGTGCAATTGAGTCCCTAAATGTTATCCGATTGCTGTGATTTTTGAGTATGTTTTTATCAAGAGTTCACCTAGGGTTAATATGCATTTAGACAAGTTTAAAAAAGGGCCGTTAATCAAGGTTGACTTTCGGGTTGACTTTGGTTTTCCCTGTGTAATCTTCGTAGTTCGGGTCAACCGTCTAGGCCGGGCTAAGGGGGTTACAGTTAGTGAACTCAAGCTTACCAAAGCTTACCAAAAATGATGAACAATGCTTATCATAATGATGGACAATGCAAAGGGATGGCACCTAGCCAATCCCGTGACACGATTACATTAACTGAACTATCTAGGTGTTCAAGGCCCTCGGATGACAATTCCTTTATTCCATGAATTGCTTGGCTTAGATGGAGGAGATTATTACTCACCTCGAATGACTTCAGCTAAAACAAAAGACATGAAAAAAAGAATTACAATGATTCCAATAACAATGACTAGATCCATAGAAACATTTAGTTATGAAAACAATAGGAATTTAAGCTTGGAATCCATTGATGATTCTCTAAGGTTCATGATCCTTTTACTTGAAATTCACATGATTTAGCCATGGGAATCTTCCATACTTTAAGGGGTTCATCTTTTCTAATCGATAAAGCAAGACAAGATCAAGAAATCAAAGAAAACTCAAGCTTGAAATTGAACAACAATGGAAGTACTAGCTTAAAAGTGGGGAGGTGCTTGCTTGCACAAGGAAGAAGATGAAAGGAAATAAGATAGGGTTTTAGGTTGCTTCTCGGGTAAAAAAATGGGGGAAGATATTGATGACTCTCTATCATATTTTCATACTTTAAATTAGTTATGACATGACTAAGCCAAGCAAGTAGGTGACTCACCACCTTCAATGGTCAAATCATGGCTTGCCCATTGCATTCTATGCCTCGTCCACATTTAGCCTCACATTTTCACTTCTTACAATTTAATCACTATATTATGCACCTTAGGCTTCCAATACTCACAGTATAGAAATAATCTAGAAATAATTTTCCAATAACTATTAATACTTATGAAATTAGACACTTTGGTTTAAAGTCAATGTTCATTTTAACTTGTCGAAATTTAGATTTTCGATCACTAGAATCTAATTTTCAACTATGTCGGTTTTAGGGGTGTTACAAATATAAATTCATTTTCATTTTAATTATTTTTTATATTTAATAATAATAATATATGCCAATTGTAACACCCCAATTTTGGGCTTGAAAGTTTAGGGTCTGAGCCGGACCGGTCTGAGAAACGGTTCGAATATAAAAGGAGGTTTTAAGGAACGCTTAGTTCAGGATGCTTTAAAAATATAGAAAAAATATCTAAAAATCCTCATTTAATATATATAAGAGAGTGGTGAAATCAATTTTACAAAATAAGGTTCGGAAATACTACATTTCGGTGTAGTGACCAAATTGCGATTTTTGCAAAGTTTAGTAGTGATAGTTTTGTAAAGGATTGAAACTTTGAATCTTTAAGGAGCTAATTTACCCAAAATGTTTTTCTCCAGATTTTTCCTTAATTAGGGTGATTTAATTAATGATTTAATTAAATAAAAGAAAGGTAAAAACTACTTTTTGACTTTCATAACTACCTTTCTCTAATTTTCCCTCATACCTTTTTCTCTCAAAATCCTATCATCCAAACACCTTTTCTCCAACTAAATTAACATTGATTTTTACTTCAATTGATGAGATTTCCATCACTCATTGGTTCCTAATAAATCTTGCAACAAATCCTTTTGATTTCCACATTGTATTTTCATGGAATTTTGCCCAAATCAAGGAGAAATCACCTTTTAGAGGTAAGATTGTTCTTCTTCTCTAAATACTCAGTTCTTTACTGAAATTCCCAAGTTTTCAATCCTTTATTAAAGTTTTATAAATGGTTTTAATGTTAGAAACAAGATTTTGGCTTAAAACTAAAGATTTTGGAAGAGATATTGAAGATTTTCGTTGTAATTGATTGGGCTCTGTTTTGAGATAGTTCTCTAATGTATTTTGGATGTAAAATGATGTTAGAAATGAGGTTTTATCAATCAATTCCCGAATAGGTTGTGTTTCCTAAGTTTTTGCTTTTGAAAATTGTGGTTTTTGAGGTGTTTTTGGTGTTCTGTTATAACTGGAGGTATAAGGATGAGTTTAGAGTTGTTTTTTAGAAATGATTAGAAATGATGGATCTTGGTTAGGTTAAGTTTTGTAAGAGTTTGGAGGTGATTTCGGTTGTGTTTGGTAGCCGAAATGTGGTGTTTGTTTATAGCAGCGAGTCTAGGAGTGTTGGCTGAAGATTTCAATGCATGATGATGCATTAATCCTCTGCTTTGATGTGTCTAATACAGAGGAGACATCTTCGGACACTTTTGGAGTTGATCTGGAAGCTTAATTGGCGTTTCGACAAGCAAGCGAAACGAAATTGGTGAGTGCGATTTGGTTAGAAGTCCATGAGGACAAAAAATGCAAGGTTTGGGGATTTAGGAGAGGTTTGAAACACCTTCATAAATTCGGAAGTGTGTATGGTTTGATTTGGTCTCTCTAAAGTGGTGTTTGCCCCTAAAATGCTTTTACATGCTCATGGTTTGAGATTTTTAAATTCCTATTGTTTTTTTGCATGTTTTAGAGCATGAGATTATGCTTGTAGAGATGTCATGAGAAGGCATGTTGCATTGAATAGATTTGAGCTTTTGGTTTGAAGCAAAGTATGATTTATGATTAGAAATGTGGTGAGAAAACCTTTGAGTTTTATTGCATGGAAAATAATAGGTGTGATGATAATTTGACACATTATATTGGCATAGATGTTGCGAAACTTACCGGATATAATTGATCGATCAATAGGATTAGATTGCACTATAAACTAAAAATCCGTACATGCTCTTTGGTTAAGCCAAAGGGAGATATTCCGATGATGGGCATTCCATCAGGTAGGACTTGGTGAAATACCCAAGCTTTGTGGCGATGAGAGATTCCACCGGAAGTTGTGTTGCTAGACAAGTGAGTACGGTGATGTGAGGTTCCACCGGAAGAGTCTAGTATAGAAATATGTCCGCATATCCGAGTATTAATGAGATGCTAAATGTCAATATAAATGACGAAATGGTTTTTGTTACACATGTACCTTTGATGAAATGATTTATGCTATGAGTTATGCATATGTGTTTTGTTTAGAAATGCTTTGACAATACAAGCATGTGAATGGCCTTGGCATGAGATTTGCATTGGTTTAATGCATGAGATAGAATGAAGGTACATGTGATTTCAATGAGCTTTGCTTTGAAATTTTTCCAAGCATGAGAAAGAGATGAGCATGTGGTTTAAAAGCTTTGATGAAAGTGTTTTCTAAAATTGCATTATTGTGTTGGTTTGTTTAGTGCATGCCTCACTAAGCATTTGTGCTTACGCTCTCTTTTACCAATAATGCAAATAATTGAGGTGTTTAATGGCATCAAGAAAGCTAAGTTCATCCAAGGAAATCCAAGCTCACGTATGGTGAAGTTTTCATACACTATTAGTTTTGATAAATTGGCAATGGGAAACTAAGTTTTGTATTTGGAAGATGCGTTAAACTCCCTAAGGTTGTGGCATCTTTGCCTTGGTTGGTTTGAATTGTAAATGGCCTTGATTACTTGTTTTGAGGGTGGATTGCCTATTAGTGATTTGGTAATAGGAAGCATGCCTCTAGATTTGTGAGTTTGCATGGTTGATGCTATGAAGGTGTTAGGAGTTCTAAATATGTACTTTATATGCTTGATGACTTGTGATATGTTTGGAGTGTCTTTTGGATGTGTTTGAATGGGTTTATGCATGAAAAACCAGCAATTGTTGCAGGTACTGGGCAAATCGTATCGGAACACCCTCTAGTGTTTCGAAACGGGGGCCTAAAATGGCCTTCGTGTTTCGAAACGCTAAAGGATGTTTCGAAATGATTTGGCTACTGGAATGCCACGTTTCGGAACTGGTCTCGAAACCAACCTGCGTATCGGAACGGCCAATGCCGTTACGATCCAGCGTTTCGATACAGCAAGTGGATGTTTCGAAACGGCTGACCGTTGGGCATAGATTTGAATGGTGCTGAAGTTTGCAAGCTTTACATTTGAGTCCTAAATATTGAAGTTTCAATTGCTTGAGTTTGAGATGTTCTTTTAAGATGAAATTTGGCAGAGAAGCATGTAACGTGACTAATCTCATATTGGTAACCTTAAAATCAATAAGGACCTTCTAATTTACATAAATTACAATTTGGTCCCTAAACTTGTAATAAGTGCAATTAAATTCATATATGTTATCCGATCGTTGTGCCTTTCTCAAATATGATTTGTGAGTACTCACTTAGGGTTAATGTGTATCTAGACAAGATTAAAAATAAAAAATGGTTGTGAATCAAGGTTGACTTTCGGGTTAACTTATGTTTTCCCCGTGTAATCTTCGTAGTTCGGGTCAACCGTCTAGGCCGGGCTAAGGGGTTACATTTTGTGGTATTAGATCTTAGTTCTCGTATAATTGGGGTTTGTGATATGGATGATGTATGTGCAATTGCATGATGTGCCTTTTGGGTGAAAGAATGTTGTGTGAATAGTGATGCATGGTTTCAATTGTGACGTGGCTGTGATGTTATGCTATGTTGGAGTGTGTTAGGGGATCCCATTGCCAAGTCAAAACTAATGAAAGGAATTTTTTTTTTGAAAATGAGCTTGAGTACTTGGATTACTTACCTTATTGTGCCTAATTGTGTTTATTGCATTTTTGTTAGTGCATTGTTTTTTTTTTTTTTGTAAATGGGGCCACGTAGAGAGATGAGGATGAATACAAGAGCTATGGCTCAGAATAAGAATGATGAGAATGCTGAGAATGTTGTGGATTTACCTTATCCTCCTGGTGGTGGACCACCTGGTGGTGATGGTGGTGTTGGAGTTGGAAATGATGGTGCTGGTGTTGGGGTCGCTAGACTTGAAGGTGTGCAGGGGCAAGCTGCTCATGACATGACTATGTTGATTCAGGCTATTGTTGGAGCCTTTCAGGCTGCAGTAGCTGGAGCTTATGGAGCTGGGCATCAGGATGATGCCAATGTGAGATTGCCTTTGGAACGTCTTCGCAGTCTGGGAGGGACTGAGTTCAGAGGTTTATCTTCGGAAGGATCTGAGTCTTGGTTGGAAAGCACCAGGAGGATTTTGGGTCAGATGAACTGCAACAATGTGCAGAAGCACCAAGAAAAAAAAGGTTGTGAATCAAGGATGACTTTGGTTTTCCCCGTGTAATATTCGTAGTTCGGGTCAACCGTCTAGGACGGGCTAAGGGGGTTACACCAATCATACCAAAATATTAAAAAAATAATATTGAGTGACCAAAATAAGTCAATGTATAAAGTTTAGTGAGTAAAATGATCGTTTTGAAAGTTTAGTGACCAAATAGGTCAAAGAACAAAGCTCAGTGATGATTTTTGTTATTTACCCTTTATTTATTTATTTATTGTTAATTGAGTTAATATTTCCGAACATATAAATGAATCTGATCACGAACGAATAAACGAACACTTTCGCGAACACTTAAATGAACACATTTGTGATCACTTAAACGAACACATTCGTGAACACTTAAACGAACACATTCTTGAACACTAAATAAACGAATATGAACACAATATGAAAAGTTTAAACAAACTTGAACCAAACAAGATCACTTTTAAAAATAAACAAATGAACACGGACATAGTCTTGTTTGTTCAAGCTATGTTCATTTATACCCCTAGACAAAACAAACCATAACAAGATGTGCGAAAAAAATTCAAAACAACCAGATTCTTATTAGGAACAAGAATAAACAAAGAAAATAAGAAAGATCACCCATGGTTGGTAACCAACATAAAACTAGTGTTGTCATTGGTAACGTAAAGGAAGAAAAATAAAAGTAAATAAGAATGATGTTGAGAAAGAGATAAAATAGACCAGTTAACCCTAAATAAATCTTATTTTGATATATAATTTTTAATACTCATACCTTATATAATTGATAAAATTAATAGTTTAGTAGCCCTGTTTGGTAATTAGCAGATTGCCGAAAGTAGATTATATTAGCTAATAGCATTAGCTAATTTAACTAGCGAATTGCATTAGTTGATTGTATAAAAGTGTTTGGTAAAATAAACTGATAATTGTTTGATTATTTGAACAAAAAAATAATGTATAAGGATATGATTATATTCAATACTTACTTGAATAATTTATAAGTTATTATTATTTTGTATCAATTAATATTAATTTTATTATGAAAATTAAATTTTTAATATAATTATATATTGTTTTTTTATTTGTGAAATTATATTTTTCATATAATTTAATAATTATTAAATTTAGATATATATATTAATTTCTTATTTATAAAATTATATTTTGAATATAAAGTTATTAATTATTAAATTTATATGTATATATTAATTTACTATTTATGAAATTATTTTTTAAAATTTTATTAGTTATTGAAATTTATGTTATTTAAAAATTGTAATTATCAAGGAAAAAATGGTAATTACAAGTATTTTATCAAAACATCTAACTCAAAAACTCCTAAAGTGCGTTTTTTTTTCAAAGTGGGAGGTTTCACCCCAATCTGCTATTACAATCATCTATTTACCAAACATCTAAATTAATATATTTGACTGGTCAAACCTCTAAAAAATACTTTAAACCTCTAATTTTGACTCAAAAAGTTGTTTGCCAAACATAATCGATATAAAATCACCCCTATAATTAAGTGACTATATAAAGATAATTTACTCAAAAATAATCTTCATCTTATAAAGATGACAACTATGTGTACTTCCAACTTGGGTCGAATTTAGATTGAAGTCTAAGGTATAGGACCATCAGACATAGCCAACTTATCAAAATGGTCCTGTTCGGCCCCAAGCTGGTGCGCCCACTATGGCAGAAGTTGCATTCTTCCACTTTACCCCAATAGTAAAAAATTGTCGTGCAAGTAAAACACCGTCCGTTACAGGGTGGATGCCCGCAGCAATGCTCTTATATCTTTCATAGAGTGGTGCTCAAGGAAACAATAATTTTAGGAAACAATATTTTTTCTACAAATTAATGAGCTTTAATCAAGGACGGACACATAATTTTATATTAAGGGTGAACCTTTAAAATTCTAGGGGAGCAAACTTATAAATTTTTGGATGTGGAAATATATTTTCAATAGAAAATACATAAAAAAAATTCTATTTTTTTAAATTATATACGAGTTTTAAATTATCAAGGCGGCGACTGCCCCTCTAGCCCCCTAACCATCCCTGGTTTTTTTTTTTTTTTGCTCAGCAATCAAATTCTATTATTTTATTAAAGACCAAAATTAGACGCCTCGTTAAAAACCTCCCTAATCCTAATGGAGGAAAAGAGTACGATCCAATTTGGTTTCTGTTACACGGACTTCTCACATAACACCATCAAACACCACTGTTCAAATACAAAACATGAAACAAAACCTAACTCACCACTATGCTTTGAATATTAACGGTCTAGTGATTTCAATTTTCGCCAAATGATCTGCCATATTGTTCTACTCGCGTGATATATACATCAATTCCTCCTTTGAAATTTCTCGCTTCATGCCATCAATTTCATCGAGTAAATTCCACCACTTCCATGGTCTTGACATAGGGTTTGCAATCCAGTTGAGAACCACTTGTGAATCTGATTCTATCATCAAAACTGATTGTCCTTTCACCTTAGCTTCCAAGTCTACTTTTAGCGCCGTGCTCGACATCCCTGGTTTTAATTACCGTGAAATTTAAATTCGTTAAATTGTTTTAAAATTTGAATAAGTCAATTGTTTTGTATTAAACGCGGGTGTTCTATATAAATCTAAATTAATTAAATCATTTATAATATCTAAATCCATTAAAAATGCTTTTAGTAAGTATATTTGAATTTTTATATGGTTGAAATTCTAAACCCTAAACCTAGTTTTTTTTTTGAAAATTTTAGTTTTCTTTCCATAGTAAGCTTTTCTTATCTCATTTTTGCTTAACCGGTGGCAGCAACCAGTCTTAATACTGATTGTCGATTACCGATGTACATTATTTTTCTTGTTCTTTTATGTTTTACTTTTTAAATTTTAATAAAAATCTTTGCTCTTGTGGCACGTATTTTCTTTGCGCTTGTGGTGCGCTTTTCATTGATTTTTGTTGTTCGTTTCATCTGTCGTTCAACACGACTTCAGTATACATTAGCAGTCATGTAGTGCTTGTATATAAATCCTCACGACGTTAGCTTTCTGATTTGATTATGTCGATGGTTATAGAAAAGATTGATCGTCACTCGTCTGATGGTTTGTTGGTCGATGTAATCAAAACTGTGTAGCGAAGCAATCTGTCTGATAGTTTGGTTCGCTCTTCACTTCTTTTTCATCCCATAAAGCATCTCGTTTGGTTAGAGACAAAGAGATTCATGAAAGCTTTTAGATTTTGATGATATGCATTGAAGAATTTGTTTTTCTTTGCATTGAGATTTTTAGTGGAAAAGTGTTTTTCTTCTCTCTTTTTTATGCATGGTATTTTTAATATCGTGTTTAGTAAAATCTAAATGTCATTATTAAAAAATGATAAATATTCTATACACAGGCGGTGGAAACTGAAAGTTTCCACAAGTGCATTATTTTTAGGGTATAGAGAGTTAGTTTAGGGTATATGGTTTAGGGGTTTAGGTGTAGGGGGTTAGAATTTAGGGATAGTTGTTTCAATTTAAGGTTTAGGGTTATAATTTAGGGTTTATAGGCTAAAGCATAAATCCTCAACATATTACCCTAAAAACTAAACTCTAAACCCTTAACCCTAAATTATAACCCTAAACCTTAAATTGAAACAACTATTCTTAAATTCTAAACCCCTACACCTAAACCCCTAAACCATATACCCTAAACTAACTCCCTATACCCTAAAACTAAGGCACTTGTGGAAACTTTCAGTTTTTACCGCCAGTGTATAAGATATTTAACCTTCAAAAAATAAGTACATTTGAAAAATGATTATTTAAAATTTAAAGGAATTAATGGATTTTAGTATAAAATCCAAACATATCATCTTTTCTATCGCGATAACTCATTAGTTTGAAAATCTAAATGCATTATCATGACAGGAAAAGAGATTCAGATAATTTGTGTATGAATTCAAATATGTTAACCGCAAAATTAAAGCATATTTGGAATAACAAATATCCCAGTATTAATATTTGCATTTATTCCAAACCTGCTACAAATGATAATCAGATTTGAAGAACCTGAATATTATCTCTACAATATTGTTCTAAGATTCAAATGTGATATTTTCTTTAAAAATACAACTAATCTTATAATAATATCCGGCGCTTATTGACTTGTACCAAAGTGTAAAATTACTATGTAAAATTTATTTAATATTATATGAATTTATGGTCATTAAATGGTATAAAAGAATGGATGAAATTAAATATTAAAAATAAGGAAATGTTTATATATATTCAACCTATTAAAGCGGGTTGGGATCCACTAATAGAAGTAATCCTCTCCTTAGCAAGGGAGGACAATTGCTTCCCTACAAGGGAGTATCTCATGTATACCATTGACTTTTTGACAATGCACACATCTTACATATAAAACGATTTGAGCATTGATCTTCTAAGATGAACATCATTCTCTTGTCCATTGGGCTCACTAGTTAGGTTTGAATTTTTGTAAGAATTAAGTTAATAATGGTTCTTTAGTATTATTTTTTATGATTAAAGTATTTATTATACGAGTTATTTTTTTGGTTTAACCAATGATTTTCGACTCACTTGATGACTGATTCATATCGTCTTTCGCATAGGTCCATTATGGGGCAACCCTACCAACTTAATTTTTTCATTATTCTTTATAATTAAAGTATTTATTATATGGGTTATATTTTAATATTAAATGTAAACAACTACTTCCTCCGTCCCACTAAAACTGTCACATGTTGACTTTTTTCTGGTCAACTTTTTTCAACTTTGACTATAATTTATTTAAAAATTTTAATTAATTAAAATTTATAAAAAATATATATTTAAAAACTACTTGATTCAAGGTTTCTAAGATATATTTTTTAATATTTTTATCAATAATAAATTTTAAATTATAAAATGTCAAAGTGAAAAAGTTTGACCAAAAATTTGTCAATATGTGACAGTTTTAGTTGGACAGAGGAAGTATATTTTTTTATTAAAATTATAAAATTTAAAATCTAAATACTAGATTATACCCTAAACTCTAAAATGGCCTAACTTATGTAAACTAAAATTTGTACTTGTGTAGTAAATTATTTTTCTTATCATATTTATATTTTCTTTAGTATCGTACTTGTGTTTATATTCTTTTTATTTTATATTATGTTATATCTTATTTAGATTGTCATAGTGATTTAATTTTTTTCAAAAAAAAATATCTACATTCATAATGTATTTGCGTTATGTTCTAATTCTTCTCATATTTTGTGTGATTTTCATGATTAGGGTGTGAAAAACTGACCCGACCTGGTAACCTGCCTGAAACCCAATCGAGTCAGAACCTGGTTTAACCCGAAAATTCAAAGACCGAACCCGACCTGCACCCGACCGAAACGAACCCGAACCCGAATTTGACCTGTAACTGTAGAAACCGAACCCGAACTGCACCCGACCGAAGTGAACCCGAACCCGAAATTGACCTGTTACTGTAGTAACCGAACCCGACCTGCACCCGACCGAAACGAACCCGAACCCGAGACTAACCTGCCAGATAACCGATTTAACCCGACCTGTTTGGACCCGACCTGAAATGAACCCGACCTGTTTTGAACTCGACCTGTTTTGAACCTGAACTGTTCTTGACTTGAACTGTTCTTGACCTGAACTGATATTGACCTGAACTGTTATTGACCTGAACTGTTATTGACCTGAACTGTTATTGACCTGAACTGATATTGACCTGAACTGATATTAACCTGAACTGATATTAACCTGAACTAATACTATTATTTGATTTGCTAATAATGATAATTATCTGACATTTAAAGAAGTTATATTTAATGAATATAAAATAATGTAAAGTATTGAAAAATTATAAAATTAATAATAATTTCAAGTATTAATAAATTACTAACTTAACTTCAATTAAAAGATAAATTGAATTAATAATAATTCTAAGTATTAATAAATTGTATTTCTAATTAACTTGACTATTATTTTAAAATAACTTCAAAGATAAACTATTATACTTAATTAACTTAAGTGGAATGAATAACCATTATTAAATTAAAATTTTATACTTAATCAAATTAAGTTAAATGAGTAAAAATTATTAAATTAAATCTATATTCTTAATTAAAATAAGATGACTTAAATTTTTTATTATAAGAATAAATTAATGCTAAATAATTAACTTGCATTCATTTTAATTGAAGTTAAGTTAGTTATTAAATTAACTTAATTTAAGATTAAAAATAAATTTAATTAACTTGGATTCATTTTAAGTTAAGTTAGTTATTAAATTAACTTAACTTGCATTCTGATAAACTACTTAATTACATAAGTTGAATGAATAACCATTATAAAATAATTTTTTTATACTTAACTAAAATTAGTTTGAAGTTATTAAACTAAATATGTACACTAAATTAATATAAGATAACGAAATTTTTTAATTAACATTACATACTTAATTGACTTAGTAAAAAACTGATTAACTTAAATGACTTAATTAAGTTAACTTGTTTAAAATATAATAAAACATTAACTTTGGATGGAATCAGGGATACTTCCAAAAAACAGAATAAGGTAAAACTTAAGAAGATTAAAACAATAAATGACTTATATTCAATAATTTAAGTGGTTTAGGGTTAGTCTTTGAATTAAGATTTGGGGTTTATGTTTAGGGTTTTAGGTTAATTTTAATTAATTTTTAGGTTTAATATATCATTTAATTAATTTAGGGCTTTTGGTTTATTTAAATTAATTTAGGGTTTAGGGTTTAATAAACCCTATATCCTAAACCCTAAACATGAAACCCTAAAATACTGAAAACCCTAAACCCTAAGCCCTAAACATAAATCCCTAAAAATAAAAACCATATTCCATCAATATTTATAAATATATAAATATAATGCATGTAAGTTGTGGTTTAGGACTTTAGGGTTTTAGGATTATTTTAATTAATTTAGGGTTTTAGGATTATTTTAATTAATTTAGGGTTTAGAATATTACTTATACTTTAGGGTTTAATGCTTAGGGTTTAGAATAAGACATTAGGGGTTTAAACCCTAACCAAACCCTAATATTTAATCAATGAACCATAGTCCCTAATCCTAAACCCTAAACAATAACCACTACCCTCTAAACCATAAAACCCTAATATTTAATATATAGCTCATAGTCCGTAATCCTAGATCGAGGGTTTAATGGTTAGGGTTAATTACTTATACTTTAGGGTTTAATGCTTAGGGTTTAGAATTAGACATTAGGGGTTTAAACCTTAAACCCTAATATTTAATCAATGAACCATAGTCCCTAACCCTAAACCCTAAACAATAACCACTACCCTCTAAACCATAAAACCCTAATATTTAATCTATAGCTCATAGTCCGTAATCCTAGATCGAGGGTTTAGTGGTTAGGGTTAATTACTTATGCTTTAGGGTTTAATGCTTAGGGTTTAGAATTAGACATTAGGGGTTTAAACATTAAACCCTAATATTCAATCAATGAATCATAGTCCCTAACCCTAAACCCTAAACAATAACCACTACCCTCTAAACCATAAAACCCTAATATTTAATCTATAGCTCATAGTCCGTAATTGTAACCCCCTAAACCCGGCTCAGAAGAAATAGGTCGGATCTAGGAAGTATCGATTGGAAACTTGTACCTCAAGAAACAATTTAGGTTAAAATATTTTGTAATTCAAAATAATCTATTAAATAAGTAAAACTCAACAAATATTCTAATTAAAATAAAACTCAATCTTTTGAACGATGTTCCGATAATTAATTAAAAATCCAAAAGTAACTTCATAGATGCATGCATTTAATAAAACCCAAATTAAAAACAGTTCCAATGTCCATATTACACAAATATCCAAAAATATATTAAAATAAAAATTCTGAGGTAACAGAAAAGTTCGTACTGAATAATAATTTATCTGAATAAACAAGAGATGCTCCTAGAAAGGTTAAGATGAACGTTTTCTGAAAAAAAAGTCAACTCTTGGTCAATGCTGGTCAAAGTCAAAGTCAACTCTAACGGTCAAAGTCAATTGTTCAAGGTCAACGGTCAACATTGACTTGACTGGTCAAAGTCAACTGGTCAAATTCGGTCAACCAGGTCAAAGGGGTAAAACGGTCCGGTCAACTGTGGTCCAATGGGTCAAACCGGTTCAGGTCAACGGTTCACAAGTCGGTCTGGTTCACTGGTCCAGTTCGGTTCAATTAACAGATTTGGTTTGGTCCAATTCACTTGTTCGGTTAAGTTGCTTCACACAATGGTTCACAAAATGAACCCACATCAGATTACTCACAAATTGGGCTAAACCAAACCTCAAACATACACATACAAGGCCAACACCAAGCCCAAACAACATACCTACACTCAAAGCCCAATTTCCTTAACCCTTTCACCAACTTTAGGACTAGGGTTTCCAGCACCCAAAACGGCGGCAACACGAATTCGCTAGGATGGTGGCGCTCAGGGCGACGGCGGCAACCGATGAACAAACAACGGTAGCACTGTTCGACTTCGCGGCGATACGACAACGCAGTGGCGGCAGTGGCTCACCGGAAGTACCTCCGATGACGCCAGAATGTTCATTTCGTCCAAACACCACAAAACCCATGATCAACAACATTAATAATGAAGGATTCAACTCCGAATTCTCAAAGAAACTGAAAACATGTTGCAAAGGCTTACCCAACTAAAACAATGAAACCACGGTGGAGGATACGACGGTGAACGGCGGCGTTAGGAAGGAACCGAATAATTTAACGTCGTTTTCTCACAAACGACGACCGGTAAGAACCATCCAACGGTTGGGGTTTGCTTGCGACCCAAAAATGATTCTGACGATGGTGGTGCGGATGGCAGAGGCGGACGGAGCAGGGGAAACCGAACGGTTTTCTACCGTTAATGATACACGATGGCCGATGACGGGGGAACCGAGGCCTGGGCTTTGATCGGATGGCAAAGGAAAACTCAGGGTGGTCTTGGCTTGATGAACGGTGGCCGATGAGCCCTTGATCGGAGCTTCGCCGGGAGCACAAGTGTGATGGTGAGGAAGATGTCGAGAGTGAGTGAGGGAGATGCGGCTGACAAGAACGGATACCCCTTTCCAATACCATAACATGGTTTAAATACCCAATTTAATGGGTAAAATACAAATAAGGTGATCGAAGATATTTAGGGTTTGAAAGCGAACACATAAGTTTTCATAAATTACAAATTAACCCAAATATTTCAAAGATAAGCCTTATTATTCTGAATTTTCTCAATTTAACCCTTAAACTCAATTAGGGTTTCTGAATTAAAATTCCCAAATTTTAGGGTTTTCGAATTAGGTGAAATTTTGGGTATTACAACTATCCTAGATCGAGGGTTTAGTGGTTAGGGTTAATTACTCATGTTTTAGGGTTTAATGCTTAGGGTTTAGACTTAGACATTAGGGGTTTAAACCTTAAACCCTAATATTTAATCAATGAACCATAGTCCATAACCCTAAACCCTAAACAATAACCACCACCCTCTAAACCATAAAACCCTAATATTTAATCTATAGCTCATAGTCCGTAATCCTAGATCGAGGGTTTAGTGGTTAGGGTTAATTACTTATGCTTTTAGGGTTTAATGCTTAGGGTTTAGAATTAGACATTAGGGGTTTAAACATTAAACCCTAATATTCAATCAATGAACCATAGTCCCTAACCCTAAACCCTAAACAATAACCACTACCCTCTAAACCATAAAACCCTAATATTTAATCTATAGCTCATAGTCCGTAATCCTGGATCGAGGGTTTAGTGGTTAGGGTTAATTACTCATGCTTTAGGGTTTAATGCTTAGGGTTTAGAATAAGACATTAGGGGTTTAAACCTTAAACCCTAATATTCAATCAATGAACCATAGTTCCTAACCCTAAACCCTAAACAATAACCACTACCCTCTAAACCATAAAACCCTAATATTTAATCTATAGCTCATAGTCCGTAATCCTAGATCGAGGGTTTAGTGGTTAGGGTTAATTACTTATGCTTTAGGGTTTAATGCTTAGGGTTTAGAATTAGACATTAGGGATTTAAACCCTAAAACCTAATATTCAATCAATGAACCATAGTCCCTAATCCTAAACCCTAAACCCTATACATTTAATTACAAATAATAATAATAATAGTAGTAGTAGTAATAATAATAAAAAATAATAATAATAATAATAATAATCATAAAACTAATAATAATAATAAGCATAGTAAATATATAATAATAATATAATTGTATTTAAGTATATAATAATAATAATAATAATAATAATAATAATAATAATATTACTAATCATAGTAATAATAATAATAATAACTAATAATAATAATAATAATAACAACTAATAATAATAATAAGCATAGTAAATATATAATAATAATAATAATTGTATTTAAGTATATAATAATAATAATAATAATAAACCCTAAACCACTAAACCTTAAACGCTAAACACTAAACACTAAAAACAATAATCATAATCCATCAATATATATATTACATGTACGTATCATTTTATGAACAATAAACCCTAAACCCTAAACCCTAAAAACCATAATCCATCAATATATATATATAATACATGTATGTATGTTTGTATCAATTTAAGATCAATAAACCCTAAACCCTAAACCCTAAACCCTAAAAACCATAATCCATCAATATATATATAATTAATGTAGGCATGTTTGTATTAATTTAAGATCAATAAACCCTAAACCCTAAACCCTAAAAACTATAATTCATCAATATATATATAATTAATGTAGGCATGTTTGTATTAATTTAAGATCAGTAAACCCTAAACCCTAAACCCTAAAAACCATAATCCAACAATATATATAATTAATGTAGGCATGTTTGTATTAATTTAAGATCAGTAAACCCTAAACCCTAAACCATGAAAACCATAATCCATCAATATATATATAATTAATGTAGGTATGTTTGTATTAATTTAAGATCCCTAAACCCCAAACCATAAACCCTAAACCCTAAAAATAAATCCAATAGTACCAACTATATATATATATCACATATACGTAATCCCCTAACCCTAAACCCTAAACCCTAAACCGTAAAAATAAAAATCATAATCCGTCAATATATATAATACACATAACACAATAAACCATAAACCCGAAGGAACCCGACCTGAAATGAACCCGACCTGAAACGAAACCGACCTGAAATGAACCCGACCTGAAACAAAACCGACCTGAAAAGAACCCGACCTGAAACGAAACCGACCTAAAACGAACCCGACCTGAAACGAAACTGACCTGAAATGAACCCGACCTGAAACAAAACCGACCTGAAATGAACCCGACCTGAAACGAAACCGACCTGAAATGAACCCGACCTGAAACGAAACCGACCTGAAATCAGCCTGTCAATTAACCATTTTGACCCGACCTGAAATGAACCGACCTGAAATGAACCCGACCCGAAATGAACCCGACCCGAATTGAACCCGACCTGAAATGAACCCGACCCGAAATGAACCCGAACCCGAACCGAATCGAGTCAAAACAAAAAATGACCCGAAATGACCTGTAACCGATTTGACCCGACCTGACAGAGCCCGACCTGAAACCCAACTGTTGACCTATTTTTACATCCCTATCCATGATGGTGTAGTATTTTAATGCTGGACGGTATATATATTTTGTTTTATTCATATAATTAGTAAATACCACGTGAAAGGAATTACGCAAAATAAAATATCTCGAAACAAGACTTGGTCATTTTTCACAAGCACCAAATAATTTTTCTATACTTTTTTGAGTCCATATATATGTTTAATGTTAAAAAAGTTAAGCTTTTCTTAGTATAAAGAAAAGAAAATTAGAAAGATGAAAAATTGTAGGGATAGAAAAGTGGAAAGATAAAAAAAATATATATTTTCTTTCTATTGAAGTGCTTGGTTGAAGGGATAGAAAACTAGAAGGAAAATATGATTCTTTATTCTACATTGTTTGGTACAATAGAAACATAGAATGAAAGAATATTCTCTTTAATTTTATCATGATATTATTTAATTTTATTTTAGGGTAATATTTATTTAAAATAAATAAAAAAATTCTTTACTTTTTCAAATTTTAGTATAAAAACTTTATTAAAACATTTAAACTAAAATATATTATATTATATTTTTTCAAATTACAAATTAAGTTTTAAAAATTAATTATAATGAAATACTTGTATTTTGTCCAGGTAATCATATATATCTATATATAACTCAAAAAATAATAAATAGTAAACGCAATAATAAAAGTCCATAAAATAGTGTTCATTTTACATTCCAAATAATAAATACAAGCCCAAATTTCTTTACAATTCAAAATGTAAAAATATATGTTTTTGATATAATAATTGAAAAATGTTTTGGACTAAATTGAAAAGGGTTTAAAACATGCTTTTAGTAAAAAAAAAACAACAACTTGAAATTAAGTTTGAGGTGTTTTCAAAAGGTTTTGGTAATGTTTGAAACGTTTTTAAGTAGCTAAACCTTTGATTTTTAATGTACCCGTTTCGATACAGACATGATTTGTATCGATTCGATTTGAAACTTTCAAACTGTGCTTTGATACAGGCATTAGCCGTATCGAAACAACAAGGGTCGTTTCGAAACATGCTTACGTGTTTCGATATGCCTATGTGGCAGACACCCCAACGATCAAAACCCTCAACGGCTATTTCCCAACAGTCTTTTGAATTACAGGTGTTTCGATACGGGACCAGACATTTTAGAATGGGTGTTTCGATACAGCCTATGGTGTTTCGAAACAAGATGTTGAATCAGACCCAACGGCTAGTTCTAAAGAAGGGCGTTTTGATACAGCTACTCGTGTATCGAAACATACATCACTAGAACTGCATTTATGGTGGAAAATAAAGTTTTCAACGGCTCCAATTCAATCTCAATGATCCTCAACGACTACAAACTCATTTGGGAGTATAAAAGGGACCTCCAAGCATCAAGGGATGATTAATGCTTCAATTGTCAACAACTATATGATGAGAAATTTGTCTTAGGGCCTTAATTGTTAATTCTTTGTATAGACAACACTTGTGGTCCAAAATTGTCAAATTTTCTCAAGTGTTTAGGTTTGAGTGGGTGCTAAAGAGTGTAAACATCAACTTTGTAAGAGGGAGTTTAGTTTGCTTTTATTCATCTCTTGTATAGTGGGTTTGATCAAGCTTTGGTTTAGAAAGCTTAGATCGTTTGTAAGGGTTTCCTCCTAAGCCTAGAAAAGAGGACGAATTAATTAGTGAAATGATTCGGAAGTCCTTAGTGGGAGCTAAGGTAGTGGATGTAGGTGCTTGTTCGAAGGTCGAACCACTTCAAATTCTTGTGTTTATTGTCCAATTTTTCCCCCACAAATCACCCAAAATTCAACTTCACCACCACTTGGCTAGCTAAATCGGTTGAAGGAAATCAAGCCTATCAAGCATTACAATTGGTATCAGAACGAGGCTCAATAGAAGAGGATTGACATCCTATTGAGGTGATCTTGGAAGCACGATACATCAATTCAATCAACCGATCAAACGACACAATCCATCGACAAGCCACCATTCTTCAACGGGACCAACTATGCATATTGGAAGACAAGAATGATGTTCTTCATCAGAGACAAAGATTACAAGCTTTGGGACATAGTTGAGGATGATTCGTTCGTGCCACAACGAAGCAAGGCGGAATGAAATGTTGATAATCGTAAGATGATGGAGCTAAATTGCAAGGTTTCGCACATTCTCTTTTGTGCATTTAGCCCCAACATCTATGAGAAGATGCCAAGGAAGTTTGGGGAAAGCTTGAAGTAACATATGAGGGAACCAACGAAATAAAGGAGACCAAGATCGGTCTTCTCAAATTAGAGTATGAGAACTTCAAGAAGGATCTGGATGAAGACATCAAGAGGATGTTCGACTAATTCTCTACAATCATCAATCAACTCAAAGGTTTTGGAGAGGAGATTTCAAAAGACAAACTCGTTTGGAAGGTGATCTGTTCGCTTCCTGTGTTATTGGGATTCAAAGAAGACGGCTATCATTGAAGCCAAAGACTTGAAGTAGCTCAAGCTTGATGAGCTAATCGAATCTCTTCTTACCCATGAGATGATGTATCTACCTTTGTAGAAGGAGGAGAAGAAGATCAAGAAGCAGAACATTGATGTCAATGTCATTGCTCTCATATCCTCGAAGTGTAACCATATTGATACAAGCGAGGAAGAGGATGAAGAATAAGAGATAGTTCATCTCTTCAAGAAGTGTGCCTCATTCATGAAGAAAGAATGAAAGAATTCAAATGTGAATCAATGAAGAAAAAAAGGGCAAGCACTTCAAGCCATAAGAAGAAGGCATATGTGGCTACTTGGAGTGATAAAGACTCCACCGACGATGAACAAGCCAACATTTTCCTTATGGCAATCGAAGAAGATTCAAGGGTAACTTCTAATTCATCTACCTCATGTTCTTACTCTTTTGATGAATTACAAGATGTTTATGATGAATTGGTTTTAAAGTTTAAAAATCACATTTTGAAAAACAAGAAAGTGGGTTCAAATTTGAAAATTCAAAATGATTTGATTTTTAAAACCAAATTAAACTAGATGCAAAACTCAATGAGTTTGATGCTTTGAGTAAGGGGGAGCCAATTTTAAAACCAAAGTTTTTAATTGTATCCATTTTTTACTTCTTATGTTATTTTGAGCCTAAATTCATTTAAATTCTTTTTGATATAACAAAAAGGGAGAGAAATTGTTTGATAAATTGATATTTCAAGAGAATAAGGGGGACCTTTAATTTCATTCAAATTTTAAAATCTCTTATACAATTTTTTAAAATACTAGGGAGAATCCCAAACAATTTTTCAAGTTTGTTTTATTATATAAAAAAAGGGGAGATTGTAGAAATATATTTTGATATAATAATTGAAAAATGTTTTGGACTACATTGAAAAGAATTTAAAACATGATTTTAGTAAAAAAAACTTGAAAATAAGTTTGAGGTGTTTTCAAAAGGTTTTTTTAATGTTTGAACGTTTTTAAGTAGCCAAACCTTTGATTTTAATGTACCCGTTTTGATACAGGGATAATCTTTATCGATACGATTTAAAAATGTCAAACTGTGTTTTAATACAAGCCTTAGCCGTATTGAAACAGCAAGGGTCGTTTCGAAATAGGCTTGCATGTTTTGATATGCCTGCGTGGCAGACACCCCAATGGTCAACCCCCAACGACTATTTCCCAACGGTCTTTTGAATTGTAGGCATTTTGATATGTAACCATGCATTTCGAAACAAGCGTTTCGATACAGCCTATTTTTTTGAAATGGGATGCTGGATCAGACCCAACAGTTTGTTCTAAAGAAGGGCTTTTCGATACAGCTACCTGTGTATCAAAACAGACATCATCGTAACTACAATTATGGTGGGAAATAAAGTCTCCAACGACTCCAATCTAATCCCAACGGTCCTCAACGGCTACAAACTCGTTTGGGAGTATAAAAGAGACCTCCAAGCATCAAGGGATGATTAATGCTTCAATTGTCAACAACTATATGATGAGAAATTTGTCTTAGGGTCTTAATTGTTAATTCTTTATATAGACAACACTTGTGAGCCAAAATTGTCAAATTTTTTTCTTTAAGTTTTTAGGTTTGCGTGAGTTCTAAAAAGTGCAAACATCAACCTTGCAAGAGGGAGTTTAGTTTGGTTTTATCCATCTCTTGTATAGAGGGTTTGATCATGCTTTGGTTTAGAAAACTTAGATCGTTTGTAAGGGTTTCCTCCTAAGCCTAGAAAAGGGGACGAATAAATTAGTGAATTGATTGTGAAATCCTTAGTGGGAGCTAAGGTAGTGGATGTAGGTGCTTGTTCCAAGTCCGAACCACTATAAATCTTTGTATTTATTGTCCAATTTTTGCTTCTTGTAAAATCACCCAAAATCCAACTTCTCCAACACTTGGCTAGCTAAATCGGTTGAAGGAAATCGAGCCTATCAAGCCCAACACAAGACTCTCTATTAAACAAGCCTTCCGCGCCCAAACTAGCCTAAGAAAAACAAAATGAACTGTTTTTTTTTTCATTTTTCATGCCTACACCGCCACGTATCGTGGTGCCATTGGCCCAAAAAGGATACATGGATTATAGTTTTCTCTTCCACGAGTTGGTTCCCGCTAGCTTGCGACACCATACAAGTGACACCATCCTTGACGTCATCTTTTGGTCTCCCTATAAATAAATGAGAGAGAATTGTCAACAATAATTAATACCCACTAATAATTAGTCATTATTAAAACAAATAATAATAATAATTAAATAATAAAAAAAGATAATAATGAGAAGAGAGGGGATTTACCGGGAGTTGAATCGTCAAAAATTGAAGGGACGCTTGCCATTTTAATTGCGCCGGGACACTGTGGAGGCCCAAAGCACAAACGACTGCTTGAAGTCGAACCGTCTGAAGCTCAACCGCCATCGGCGATGCGAGAACCGTCGATGAATTCGAACAAATGTGAAGATTTGTCGAGAAACCAGATGGACGCCTAAGAAGCGTATCAACCCCCGGAGAAGAAGACCAGAATCTTGTCGTCGACGTCATAAAGGTAAAATCCCTTCTCGTTTTCTAATTACCTGAAAAATAAACCTAAAATTGGTTAGAATGGGATCAAGAAATAGCGAAAAACAGTAATGGAAAAGGAGATCTAAAACTCATCTGGTGGCTGAAGTTTAGAGAGAGTGGCGGACGGAGTTCGTTTTAACAGTAGAGTCAAAAATAAGGGTTGCTTGGGTAGTTTAGATTCGAGTTAGGAGAGGAAGAAGGGTGGTTCTATCGAACTGGGCTAGATTTTAGGGTTTAATGTCGAAAAAGGAATTTTTTGGGCATTTTGGTTTAGAATGGCGACTGAGCACGACAACCGAGCGATGACTGAAGATCGCGAGCGGAAGCCGGAGCAAGAAACGGGATAACCGGAGCTGTGATGGTGGCGGCCAGCGTCGCCTGTGGCGGCCGGCTAACGGTGAAGATTGACGGGATTTGGGTTTAGAAAGATCAAAGTGATAAAAATGGAACAACAAGAGTTGAATGAAGGGGAAAATGTGAGGTTTGCTAAGTTTTCGGGCTAAAATCTGAGAATTGATGTTTTTTGGTACAGATAAGGGAAATAATTCAGATTGTAGAGAGAGAGGGGGTAATCACAAATGATCGATTCAACCCAATTTGGTATTTTTAAACCCGAGTTGAAACAACGTCGTTTTATGGCCCCGGGTTGTAGAGTCGCGCAGTTCAGTTGAGTAGGGTTGGCAGGATCTGTGCATTTTTACTAAAAATGGGTTAATTGGAGCTTTAGTCCATACAACTTTGTTATGTCATTGATTTCAGTCACCAAATATAATAAATCAGGAATTAAAGTTTGCATTGCTTTCAATTTCGTCCTAAATTCATGTATTAATTTTATTTAATTCTTTAATTATATGTATGTTGCATGGTTTAAATATATCATGTAGTATATTTGCTAGATAATTAAATCATTTAAATTTTTATTAGTTGTTTAGAACCTTTAGCATTTATGTTCTTTAATTAAAATTAAATAACTTAAATAGGAAAGGCAATGGTAGAAAATAAATGAATATTAAATGAAAACTTTAATATTCTAAGTTGATTAGTGTATGAAGGAAATATTTTAGTTGAATATTTAAAATTTCATTTAAGCTTAGAACAATGAAATTACATAATAAATCTAATTAAAATAAAATTAGAATAGGATTTAAATAGTTAGTGACACTAAATGATTATGAATATTAGTAACTTAGGGCATAATCTGAGTAGTGTCCAATTGTTTGTGCCCAATTGTTTGGGTGTTATCACATAAACCCTAAAATTGATAATATTCATAGTTTCCTTGATTAACTAAATCGATGGGAGCCTTAACTAGGGTTGCACTTAAAATTGACAAGAGAATAAATGGACATGCATTAAAACCTTTTGTGTATTCCATAAAAATGTATTTTCTTACAAAAGATATCTCCATTCAAAATGAAATTTAGTTAACAATTAAAGGATTTAATTAAATTCAAAATTATCGCTCAAAATGCCAATATGCCACGTGAAATTAATAAGTTACCGAAAACGGGTGTTTGTAGTGTTGTTAATCTTTCCCTACACGTAACCGACTCTCGAACTCAAATATTAAAGAAAAGAATCTCTGGTTTGTTTTTATGGTGTTCGGTCTACCAAAGTGATCAGTGGCGAGTCCTAATTGATTTTCTAGAATAAGTAAATTTCGAAGTAAATTAATCGTTAGGCTATTTTTACACTCGGTTTAACAATGGATAAAAATGGATAAAACTCTAATTTCAAAGTAAATTAATTGTCAAGCTATTTTTACACTCGGTTTAAAAATGGTCCAGACAGCTTGGCGACTCCGCTGAGAATAAAATTGAGAGTTAAGCCTAATTAAATTAATTTCACGTGGCATTTTGGAATTTTGAGCAATAATTTGAATTTAATTCTTTCTAAGAATTGTTGGATGAATTTTCAGGAAAAATGGAGGTAGTTTTTGTGTATGATATATCTGTCATTCAGGCATAAACCCTCGACTTGGGTTTTTCACACCTAAATGGGAGAAAAACATTATCCGACGTGATGCTCTCCAGCTCCGAGTTTGGATTTTGCTTCTTCTTCCGGTATACTAACCTTATGCATCGTGGGCCCACACCTCCGTAAAAGGGACCTATACTACTGAATTGATGTCTTGTTGTCGCAGTAGGCGGTAACGACATTTTGGGAACCCATAGACTAGAACAAAGCCCACATTATGTTTTTAGATACCTACCCCGTTCGAGTAAAATAAGGCCAGGGACAGGTGCAACCGATTTAAATACATTTCTCTGTTTATTTTCTTTGCTAAATATTATGTGCTTCTTTGTGCCAATAATTTGTTTATTTGTTTTCCATATTAATTCACAATACTGACACTGTTTTTTGTTTTTTTGTTTCTTGTTTTCTTTGTCTTGCATCATTTTTTTGCCTTCATTAGAGGCATCAATTCAAGGATCAGTCAAGTAGGGTAGTGTTCTTAATGACTGACGAGTCTGATAAACAAGGAGAAGACAATACGACGATACGGTCCCAGTCAGAGAGGACTTAGTTTAAGAAAGGGGCATTATCTTTGGGAAAGATGTGTCAGGATACAAGCATCTACAAGAAATTGTACGAAGCTGTTAAAAGGGCAGTAAGAGAGAAGATTCAAGAATTAGTGGATTTAAACCACCAGACTAAATATAAATTAGAGAAAAAACAAGCTTTGAATTTAGAAATGTCGTCACAAGTTTCAAAGTTGGAGAAAGTTATTAAAATGGTACAATAACAAAATCTTTAGTTAGAAGATAAATAGCTGAAAAAGAAGACGACATAATTGAAAAGTGTCATACAACATTTGAAAGGCTAGTTTGTAAGTTTCAAAAGGGTACTACTAAAGGAGGACAAGGTACTGAAAGGTGAACTTGTAGCAGCCACCTAGATTATCTAAGGCAGAATCATGAAATGATTAATTTAAGAAGCTATGCGCTAGGAGTCGTCTGGTTCATGCAGATTTTATCCATTGAAGTCATGAACTTGTAACAACACCTCGACATCAGCACCAAGCTAGGACAAACGTTAGCTTGGAAGTGAAATGAACTGATTAACATAAGGACGAGGGTTAGCTGATTTCTGAAATTAAATTGTCTATTTATTGTATTCGACCTTTTGGCTGATGAATGTTGCTCTAAATACTAGTCTTTGAAATCGATACCTCGTGCATTCATGCATTGTATTGTATTTTAGAAAAATCGTCGTATTTTTTCATATAACATCATTTTTTAAATAATAATATTCATGCAATTTGTTTAAATAATATTGTATTATTTTTAGATAAGAGTGTGAAAGCTGAAAACTAATATTTTGAGAAGCATGAGCAATAGGCTTGTTAGAGTGAGGCGGTCTCAGTAAGTTGTTGAAGACCACTTGGATAGCATGGATCAAAGAATTGTTTAGTCCCAGAACCAATTTTTAATTCAAGCAACCAATTTGCTTGAAACTAGGGAAGCAAGAAAATGAGTGTTTTAGATGCAAGTACTGGTGTTTATAAGGAAGCATGTATCACATCACACATGAGGATCCAATCTGAAATAATTCTTCATGCAAAAAAGGAAAAAAAAACAGAAAAAGACAAAAAAAGAGTCAAGAAACAAAAGGAGAAAAGAAAAAGGAGAAAGTTTTGATTAATATAGTTGGGGCATTTGCGAGAAATTTAGTAGGTTTGAAAGAAATAATGAAGTGCTTTACTTTGATGCACTGGTGGGGTTCTGAAATACTGAGATAAAGGTAGTCCAATAGATAGACAAGGAAGGACTTAATAAAGCCAAATTTTGAAGTTTCTACCAAAAAAACTTGTCGATCAATGGTTCATTGACAATTAAAGGATATGATGATTTTAGCAAAGTTGAGGGATCGCAAAACTTTTCTCTAAAATGTTGAAAGTCAAGGATCCAATTGAAGATTGAATTTTTCTCACAAAACAATTGACTACAAGAGGAGCAAAGAACAAAAAACTCGAGAAAGAGAGATTGAATGGTTCAACAAGGAAAGAGAGGTGATTATTCCCATTCCAATACCATATTCAGATTTTTTGCTTTACTTTGTGTAGAATTCACCTTTTGATGACAGTGTCCCGAAATTTTACAAAGCCTTTTCATGGTATGGTTCTAAAGCAAAGTCAGTGATTTCATAAAAAATAAGCACTTATGATATGAGAATAGAGAGCACCGATGTTACACAAAACCATTATTTGCTGAAAGAATTGGGATAAAAGAGAAAGGTAGAAGTTCATAACAAGCATTTGAGGGCGATCCACTACAGTTTGGGGTCAATGTTTCCTTCACTGAAGAATAAATCAAATTCAAATGCTCCAGATGCACATGTCAGTGGAAAGTCAAAGAATAAATTGAATCGCATTTATGTTTCTTATCGAGAGCTGTATTTCAAATTACTCAAAGCTTCACTGTGTCATTTGAAATCTTCAAAGCCCCGTCACTCGAGTTGTTATAACATTAGGATACATTATGAATATCATGATGGAGTTCAAGATCATGAAATTGAGGACTATTACAATTTCAAGCAAAAAGATCAAACTTTTTGAACTAGGGGATTTTGGAAGTCAACACAGAATATCAATCTATTAATATTTGTATCCCAAGAGGTAGCCACCTGGATAGAACTGATGCAATTGGATTGCCTGGAAATCAAGTGCTAAAAGATGTCAAGAAAAGAAAGGGAAGGAAGATCAATGTGAAACTAATTGAGAATTAGCAGCTTTCAAGGACAAAACCTCGAATAGACATACCCATTGAAAGCACCAACACGTCCAGCCAACATCTTGAAAAGTAGAGTTCATCTAGGCACCAACCAGAATAAGTTGTCAATTTCCACATGCAAATGATTGAATATTATAATTAATAGAGTAAGCAATTGATTGAAATTCACTCAAGTTTTCCTTGAAAAAAATTGACAGTTTGACAGAATTGTAGTGGCTCAAATTCACTCAAGTTTTTCTTAAAAATGATTGACAGTTTGACCGCATGAGATATGCCTGCACTTTTAAGACCGTTGCAGAGTAATATCTTGAACCATCCCAATCGATTTTGCTTGTGAGCCTTGGGGGTCCTTTGTAAAGGAAGTTATTTCGGTTTATTTGTTTTCGATGCTTGTTTCTTACATATATTTTCTCAAGTGGCAAATATTTTACATTCTTTGATTCTTTTAATATTTCAATTATTCCTTGTTATGGGTTAGTTTTTGTTCTCACATACATATATGTATATATCTTCACTATCATTTTCTATCAGGTACTTGAACATTAGCTGCAAGAGTGACCAAGAATCAAATTCAGAGATCAATTCCAAAATGTGTCTTTCTTCTAATTTACTTAGGTCGACGGGAAGACATTAATGAGTGTTCAGGATTCATGAGAGAATCCCAAATATAAACTATGAGTGAATATACCTCTCAGACATTGTTGACTAAGGTCCTTGAATAAAGTGATAACCCAAAACATCTACCACCTAAAGGCAGCTTTTCTTCGAAGATATCCGTATATGAGAGGAAATTTGGCATTCCTCCACCTCCCTTCAAAAAGAAAGAAAATAAAAAAAATATCATTTGTTGTCCCCTTTGAGCCTAACAATCTTATTTCGATTCAACCCAAACCAAGGATCACCCCTACACTAGGGGAAAAGAGGTTGAAAGTTTGTTTCAAAGTGAATGATGTTTGGTTTTGATCGTGCTATAATAGTGATACCTTGTGAATCAGGGGCAAGAAATAAAAGTGAATTTTTAAAAGAGCAAGAAATGCAAGCTGAATAAAGAAAAATGTTCAAAATCAAGTCAAAAAGAAAAGAAAAAATGAAAAAGAAACAAAAAATAAAAAGAAAAGCAGTGGAAAGTTTGTGTTCAAGAATCAACTGAATCGAGTTGAAAATTGCTGACATAAAAGTTGAAGCAGTTGAAAGAGAAGACACAAAGTTGAAAAAGAGCAGGAAAAAGCAAGCGACACATGTTAGATCTTCCGGCCAAATGGCTCTCTATCTGAAGGAGTAGTGGAAGATTAATCACTTTTGGATTCAGGGAAAGGAAATGAACTATAGGGTAAAAACCTATAAAGAGGCAGTCTAGAGCGATCCACAAAAAAGAGAAAAAGAAAGAAAAGGAGCATTTCATCAAGCATGTTCATATCAAAGAGCGCATAAATAAGATTTTACTCGTAAGAAATGATCCTTGATTTCATCACTCTTAAATATTTGTTTGAGCATATATATTCTTTCTTTCATAGCCATGAGCCATAGTCCCATTACAAGCCTCAAAAGACCATTTCGAGTAAGGGAATTTTGTCTTTAGAATACTATCAGGGAGTATTGGAGTAAGGGAGTTTTGTCTTTAGAATACATCCCACTTACCAGGGTTAACCTTTCTTCAAGGATTTCCAGACTTCTAATGCCTGATTGAGATCAGAAAAGAGGGAAGGATTGGGCATGAAGAGTTAGTGACGGAAAAGTTCCACTTAAATGGGATAGAATTAGGAATATGGGAAATGTTTTTCTCGGAAGTCTAATAAATTGGAAGGTGTAACATTTGAGTTGATCTTTGTCAATTCGGTTCAAAGGCACTATTGCACTTGATATTTAAGGGCCTAATTTTGATTTTATTTTCTCATGTTTTCCATGACTTATCAAATTAGTCCATTTTCTCAAATTTACTAAAATAGTATTCTGAGCCTTTCAATTATCGTGTCAACAAACATCTTGCAGATAAATTGATTAGATACAAGAAAAGCAAATGATTTCATATGTATTATTATGATATACTATTTCTTTAAGTACAAGCAGAACAAAGGGTGGCCTTAGTACTTAGTTAATGATGAAAAGTATGGCCAGGAAAAGAAACAATTCTGAGTGTTAGAATAATTGAAACAAAGATGTAAGAAAGTGAAACAGACAACCCTAGGGCAAAGAGAGAACAAGAACCACCTTTTGGGGCAAAAACTGTAGCAAGATCAATCCATTCAAGGTTTATTACTTCTAAGGCATTCCGAGACAAGAAAGCTTTGTGAATACTAGAGTGAGAAAAGTTGACAGTTGAACTCAAAAGTGGAGCAACATTGCAAAGAACACTACAAAAGAGTATGTTTTATTTCTAGTGAATAGAATCCGCAAGCTGGAACAACAAAAGGGATGATTCCCTTTGGGAACCATGAAAGAGAATGTTGTCAAAGAAGCAGAATGAAGACGTGGCAAGAATGGCTTCATAAGAAAGGGGTTGTTATCAGTACTCGAGTTTTTCCAATGTGAAGTGCATGACGAGACATGGCAAGAGGAGAGTTTAAGTGGTGAATTTGTGAAAAGTATGCACGAGTTCCATCAGAGTTGAAATCAGTCTTATTTGGAGCAAAGGAAAACATAATCGTGAGTGAAGGGGAAAAGAGAGGAATAAGGTGAAATTCGTAAGGACACTCCTGTAACCCCCTTAGCCCGGCCTAGACAGTAGACCCGAACTACGAAGATTACACGCGGAAAACCAAAGTCAACCCGAAAGTAAACCTTGATTAGCGACCTTTTTTTTTCTTTTAAATCTTGTCTAAATGCTCATTAACCCTAAGCGTGCTCTTGAGAAAGACATACTTGAAAAGCACAGCAATCGGAAAGCAACAAGGGACTCAATTGCACAACATACAAATTTAGGGACCAAATTGTAAATTCTGGAAAGATGAGGGACTTAACTAAATTCAAGGTTACCAATATTAAATTAATCATATTACATGATTTCCTGTCAAATTTCACCTTAAACGGACATTCCAAACTCAAGCAATTGCATAAACAAAAACCAGAACTAAAATGTAAAGCTTGCAAACCTTAAACCATACAAATCAGTGCCCAACGGTCAAGTGTTTCGGAACGGGGGTTGACCCTTCCGAAACGCGGGCTCGTTTCGAACCCTATACCGAAAAAGGGCTTGGCTGTAGCAAAAGTGTTTCGGAACGGCCTCTACCCATTTCGAAATACCAAGGCCATTTTAGACCCCTGTTTCGAAAGGGTGGTGCCCATTCCGATACGGACTGCCCAGAAAGTGCAGATTTTTCTTGTTTAACATACATTAGCCCAATCAAGCATGTCCGTATGACCTCCTAATCATGCCAACAAGTCAACATGCATTCAAGTAACATATTTGCATCATTAAAACACATTCACGATATCAATTAGGAAAAACTTCAATCTATAGGCATGCAACCTAATACTCAAAACCAACCAAACATCAAGTCATCAAAGCAAACACCAAAATGGCCGATTACATATCCAAATCATCATAGGCATCATGCCAAACTTAGGGAGTCCAAAACATCTCCCAAAATCACAACCTAGGTTCCCATTGCCAAATACCAAAAACCAATAAAGTTGTAAAAATAGTCACCATACATGAGTTTAGTCTTTCTCTTGGATTCTTGGCCTCCTTGCTGCCCTTAAAGCACTTCAATTCTCTGCATTATTAGTTCAAGAACGAGAGCGTAAGCACATATGCTTAGTGAGGCATGCCCTAATGAAACAACACAATAATGCACTTTATAAAACACCTTTCAAAGGCTTTTAAATTCATAAACATCATTTCTCATGCAACAATGCATACACAACAAGCATCTCATGCTTCACTACATTAACATGTCATATTGGCTTTCAAGTGATAATCTATAACAATTTTTCAACACAAAACACAATTGGATATGCGGATTACAAGCGTTGTCCCATACGCTTCATACACACTACCAAACACACAAGGTGGAGTTTACCGGTACAATCACAACCCCTCAACACCCGTGATGGAGTTTATCGGTACAATCACAACCCCTCCACATCACTCATTGGTAGTTGTATAACATCACTAACGAGAACACGGGACACACAACACAAGATCCTCACATGGCATTTTAACCACCATTATGATCTTAGACATCTCGTTAATGTACTTGGATGGAGTTTACGGTACCATTACAACCCCTCAACATCCAAGGCGACTCTATTCACGGTGCACACAATCCTATAGCCGGCTAACTATATTCGATTCAAGTACTTTAAAACCAACTCATCACTTGCCAATATACATCATTTATCATCATTAATCCACTGTTTTAAAGCATCCATATCAAAGCCATTATACCATGATGCATCACTATGCATCAAGCCACAATTATCAATATCAAACCAAGGATCTCGTACCTTGAGCATCCTTCAACACATGGCTTTCAAAACAAACATTAATCATGCTAAAACATACTTTCAAAACAGAATTTAAACATGCAAATTAAATACATTGCATCCAACCATCTCATGGTTCATCAAAGAGAGAGTTTCAACGAAAACTTCCTCTTGAGCTTAGGTAAGTTGCTTAGACTTAAACTAAGCTCCCAAACCTTCAAATATTGGTTTCAAAGCTGAAAACCAAACATCACTCACCAAATTCCGTTTCGCAAGCTTGCCGAAACGCCGATCAAGCCTCCGGATCAACACCACAAGGATTCGAAGATGTCCCCCTATTCTAAACACATCAAAGCAGAGGATTAATGCATCATCATGCATTAAAATCTTCATCCATTACACCTAAACTCGCTGCTCTCACCAAAACTCACATTTCGGCTACCAAACACAACCAAAATCACATCCAAACACTTACACAAAATTACCCAGCCAAGATCCATCACTTCTAAACATTCTTAGACATCAATTAACATCTAAAAGGACCTAATCACGTCCTTATACCTCCAGCTATAACATAACACCAAAAATCACCCCAAAACAACCATTTTCACAAGTAAAAACTTAGGAAAATCAACCTATTCGGGATTGCATTGATTAAACCTCCATTTCACATTATTTAAACATCCAAAATACATTAAAAAGACATCTCAAAACAGAGCCCAAACACCCAATATGAATTTCTTCAAAATTAAATCCAAATCTTGAATTTTAAGCCAAAATCAAGATCACAACATTAAAGCCTTTAATAAAACTTAATTTAAGGATTGAGAACTTGGGAATTTCAGTAAAGAATTGACTACTTAGAGGAGACGAACGTTCATACCATTAAATGTGAATTTCTCCTTGTTTAGAGCCAAAATCCTTGAAAATTCAATAAGCAAATGAAGGGGATTTGATGTAGAAATGATTAGGAATCATTTGAGGATTAAAACCTCATCATTTGGTGTGAAAATCAAAAGAAAAGCTGATGTGGAAATGTGTTTGGCTGAGGGAATTTTGAGAGAAAATGAAATGGGAAAATTTTGGCAAAAGTTAGTTATAAAACTAAATTATGGTTTTTCCCTCTTTTCTTTTTATTAATTAAACATTGAACGAGTCATTAAAATTAAGAAAAATCTGGAGAAATCCCTCCTTGGGTAAATTAGCTCCTTAAAGATTCAAAGTTTCAATTCTTTCAAAACAATCACAAACTTTTCAAAAATTACATTTTAGTCACTAATTCGAAATGTCATACTTCCAAGACTTATTTTGCAAAATTGATTTCACCACTCTCTTATATATATATTAAAAGAGGATTTTTAGATAATTTCTATATTTTTAATGCATCCCGAACTAGGCTTTCCCTAAAACCACCTTTTATATTCGAACCGAAAAACAGACCGGTCCTGTTCAGACCCTAAACTTCCAAGCCCAAAATTGGGGTGTTACAACTCTCCCCCACCCCTTTAAGAAATTTCGTCCTCGAAATTTACCTGGAGGAAAAATGTATGGAAACTGCTTCATCATGTCATCCTTCCGTTCCCACGTGGCTTCCTCAACACCATGATGCTTCCACAACACCTTTACCAAATCAATGGTCTTGCCTCGAAGAACTTTACTATCTGAATCCAGAATCTCCACCGGTTCCTCATCGTAAGTCAACTCCGGATTCAACTCCACTTCTTCCACAGGCATAACATGCGAAGGATCTGATCTATACATCCGAAGCATAGAAACATGGAACACATCATGAATATTTTCCAACTCTTGTGGCAATCTCAAATTGTACGCAACAGGACCCACACGCTCAATCACCTCGTATGGTCCAATGTACCTAGGGCTCAACTTCCCCTTCCGGCCAAACCTCATCACCTTTTTCCAAGGCGAAACATTCAAAAACACACGGTCACCCACCACATACTCAATCTCCTTACGCTTCAAATCCGCGTAAGACTTATGTCGATCAGGAGCTGCCTTCAATCGCTCACAAATGAGCTTGACCTTCTCGGTGGTTCCTTTCAACAAAGCTAACATCGAAACCAACTTCTGACCTGTTTAGGCCCAACAAAGAGGAGTTCTGCACTTCCTCCCGTACAAAGCTTCATAAGGTTCCATTTCAATACTTGCCTGGTAGCTATTGTTATAAGCAAACTCCACCAAGGGCAAATGCTTCTCCCAAGAACCCTGAAACTCAATCACACAGCACCTCAACATATCCTTCAGCACTTGGATAACACGCTCAGACTGTCCATCTGATTGTGGATGATAAGAAGTACTAAAATTCAACCGTGTACCTAAAGCCTGATGTAAACACTCCCAGAAACGCGATGTAAACCTCGGATCTCGATCCGACACTATAGACTTTGGCACACTATGCAGCCGCACAATCTCAACAATATACAGCTCCGCAAGCTTGTCCAAAGTGTACGTAGTATGTACGGGTATGAAATGCGCACACTTCGTCAGATGATCCATAATCACCCACACCGAATACTTCTTCGATGGCGACAAAGGCAAACAAGACACAAAGTCCATGGTAATCCTTTCCCACTTCCACTCAGGAATCCTCAACGGTTGCAACAACCTAGAAGGAAACTGATGCTCAGCCTTAACTCGCTGACATACCATGCACTTGCTCACATACTCAGCAACATCCTTCTTTCAACCCACCCAATAGTACTCATCACAAAGATCACGATACATTTTAGTACTACCAGGGTGCATAGCAAAGGGACTACTATGAGCTTTAGTCAGAATAGCACGCCTCAAATCAGCGTCATTGGGCACCACTATTCGACTCCCAAAACATAAAACTCCATCATCATTAAAGCAGAAATCCGATGGCCTATCTTCAACAATATCCTGAACATGCGGCACCAAGGAATCATCCAACAACTACTTATCCTTTATCAACTGAACCAAGGATGGTTTCACTTGCAATTCAGCCACCAGACCGCCATCTCGCGAAATACTCAGGCTAGCAAACATAGCCCTCAACTCTACTGCCACCTTCCTACTTAAGGCATCCACTACAACATTAGCTTTACCCGGATGGTACTCGATCGTCAAATCATAATCCTTAAGCAACTCCACCCAACGTCGTTACCTAAGATTCAACTCTTTCTGAGACATCAGATACTTCAAACCCTTGTGATCCGTATACACAGTACACTTCTCACCATACATGTAATGCCTCCAAATTTTCAAAGCAAAAACCACCGCAGCTAGCTCAATGTCATGCGTAGGATAATTGCGCTCATACACCTTCAACTGTCGCGATGCATAAGCCACCACCTTACCCTCTTGCATCATCACACACCCCAAACCAACGTAGGATGCGTCACTATACACCACAAACTCTTTCCCTGATTCAAGTTGAACCAAGATAGGAGCTTGCGTCAAAGCTGCCTTAAGCTTCTCAAAAGCCTACTGTCTCGCTTCCGTCTACTCATACTTAACATTCTTCTGCAACAACTTCGTCAAAGGTGCAGCAATTTTCGAAAATCCATCCACGAATCTCCGATAGTATCCCGCCAAACCAAGGAAACTACGGACTTCATGAACAGACTTAGGAGGCTTCCAATTCATCACTGCCTCAATCTTCTGAGGATCAACACGATCCCCTCTGCAGAAACCACATGACCCAAGAACACAACTTCCCTGAGCCAGAACTCACACTTTCTCAGCTTAGCATAAAGATGATGTTCCAGTAAAGCTTGCAACACAATTCTCAAATGCCCCTTATGCTCCTCCTCAGTACGAGAGTACACGAGAATATCATCAATGAACACCGCAACAAATTTATCCAAGTATTCATGGAACACTCTATTCATCATGTCCATAAAAGCTGCAGGAGCATTCGTCAAACCAAACGACATTACAAGAAACTCATAATGCCCATACCTCATTCTGAAGGTTGTCTTTGGCACATCCATTTCCTTTACTTTCAACTGGTAATACCCTAACCTTAAGTCAATTTTAGAGAACTAAACCTCTCCCCGAAATTGATCAAAAAGATCATCAATCCTCGGCAATGGATACCGATTCTTGATAGTCAACTTGTTAAGCTGGCGGTAATCGATGCACATTCTCGTAGTGCCATCCTTCTTCTTCACAAACAAGACCGGTGTACCCCAAGGTGACACACTCGGCCGAATGAAACCACGATCAAGCAACTCCTGAAGTTGCGTCTTCAGCTCTTTCAACTCCTATGGTGCCATCCGATAAGGAGTAATGGATACTGGAGTTGTGTTCTCATACAGCTCAATCCCAAACTCCACTTCACGATTAGGGGGCAATCTAGGTAACTCCTCCGGAAACACACCAGGAAACTCTTGCACCGTTCGGATATCTTGCACTCGAAACTCCTTAGAGCTAGGATTCATCACGAAGGCTAGGTAGGCTTCACATCCCTGCCTCAACATTCGGCTTGCTTCCAATGTAGACACCACATTGGTAAGAAACTTCACATTCTCACCAACCACCACCAACTCATAGTTACCCGCCAGCTTCAACGAAACTCGCTTATTCTCAAAATCCACCACAGCTCGATGTTCAACAAGCCAATCCATACGAAGGATTACATCAAAACCATAGAAAGGCAATTCCATAAAATCAACATGAAAAACATGGTTTTGCACAACCAAGGGACATCTTCTATAAAGCTTTCGTGTCACAACAGTCTCACCAAAAGAACTAGTTACACGCATACCATCATACAAAGACTCAACAGGCAAACCAAGCAATTGAGCATGTTCACGCAATATGTATGAGTGTGTAGATCTAGAATCAATCCAAGAAAGTAATGACAAGGATTGCAAATTGAAAGTACCTGCGATCACATTCGTGTTATTCCCCCTCCCACTGAGCATACACTCAGGCCTGGCCACCACCCTCAGGCTGGACAGCCACCACATGAGCCACATTCCTTCCACCATCATCTTTGCGATGAAAGTTACCATGGCCACGGCCACGCCCACGACCTCTCTGTGGTGCAACAACACCAGGAGCACGTCCGTGGCCACCACCGGCCAACAGAGGACACTCCCTCCTCATGTGATCTACCGAACCGGAATTCCAGCACGAATTACCGGCTATAACAACAAGAGCTTGCACCTCTCTCGCTGCCTGAGGACAATCACGCCTCAAGTGACCACGCGATCCACACGCCCAACATGTGTTCTGATCAGCTCTCGCCCTGTCTCCTTGAACAGGCGCACCTTGCCCTCTACCACCACGCCTAGCAAAAGACTGATACCTCTAATCACGTCCTCTCTTGTTCTGTCCACCACTGGAACTATACTCAGCCGCTCTCTTGCCCGCGCTAGGACCAACACTCATAGAGGACAAACTCAGATTCAGCTCAATATCCTTCGCTCTACTAACCAGCACATCAAAGTCAATGTACTCAACGGCAAGCATAAAGGTCTTTACATCCGTCACCAACCTATGCCGGAAACGCTCACACCTCTCCCGCTCATCAGGAATAACCTCAGGTGCGTACTGACTGAGACAGACAAACTGGATCTCGTACACAGCCACAGTCATGCTCCCTTGAGTAAGAGACATGAACTCTCTTTTCTTTTCATCCAGGTATCGCACACCCAGATACTTCCTCTTGAACGCGTTCAGAAAGAACGTCCAAGTTACATCAACTTCCTCCATTCCGGAGACAGTGGTCGTCCACCAGGTATACGCATCATCATGCAACAACGATACCACACATCCTAGCTCCTGCACATCATTACATTTAATCTATTCCAATATACTCTTGGTACTTTCCAACCAAGACTCGGAACCCTCAGCAGACAAACCTTTTAACTCGGTCCCTCCAAGACTGCACAAACGTTCCAAAGGTAGTCTAGCATTAGCATCTCCCTGATGCCCAGTTCCATGAGCCCTAGCTACTGCCGCCTGAAAGGCTCCAGCAATAGCCTGTATCAACACTGTCATGTCAGGAGCAGCTTGCCCCTGCCCAGCTTCAGGTCCAGCGACCCCAACACCAGCTCCAACTCCAGCTCCATCACCTCCAGCACCACCACCACCGGGTGGAGGAGGTAAATCCACTACATCCTCAGCATTCTCTTCATTCTCCTTTTGAGCCATAGCTCGCGTATTAATCCTCGTCTCTCTACGAGGTCCCATTCACTAAACAATGCACTAACACAAAGCAATAAACATAACCAGGCTCAACAGGGTAAGAAATCCAAGTACTCAAGCTCATTTTCAAGTAAAAACAAATTATTTCATTAGTTTTGATATGGCAATGGGTCCCTCTAACATGCTTCACCACAGCATACATCACAATTGCAACAAACTTACAATTCACACATCACACTTCCACTCAAAAAGCATGCAAAACAATCAAAGATATATCACCCACATAACCATTCCCAATTACTCGAGAACTCAGCTCAGATACCACAAAATGTAACCCCCTTAGCCCGGCCTAGACGATTGACCCGAACTACGAAGATTAAACAGGGAAAACCAAAGTCAACCCGAAAGTAAACCTTGATTAGCGACCCTTTTTTCTTTTAAATCTTGTCTAAATGCTCATTAACCCTAAGCGTGCTCTTGAGAAAGACATACTTGAAAAGCACAGCAATCGGAAAGCAACAAGGAACTTAATTGCACAACATACAAATTTAGGGACCAAATTGTAAATTCTAGAAAGATGAGGGACTTAACTAAATTCAAGGTTACCAATATTAAATTAATCATATTACATGCTTTCTTGTCAAATTTCACCTTAAACGGACATTCCAAACTCAAGCAATTGCATAAACAAAAACCAGGACTAAAACGTAAAGCTTGCAAACCTTAAACCATACAAATCAGTGGCCAACGGTGAAGTGTTTTGAAACGGGGGTTGACCGTTCCGAAACGCAGGCTCGTTTCGAAACATGTACCGAAACAAGGCTTGGCAGTGGCAAAAGTGTTTCGGAACGACCTCTACCCGTTTCGAAACACCAAGGCCATTTCAGACCCCAGTTTCGAAACGGTGGTGCCCGTTCCGATATGGACTGCCCAGAAAGTGCAGATTTTTCTGGTTTAACATACATTAGCCCAATCAAGCATGTCCCTATGACCTCCTAATCATGCCAACAAGTCAACATGCATTCAAGTAACATATTTGCATCATTAAAACACATTCATGGCATCAATTAGGAAAAACCTCAATCTATAGGCATGCAACCTAATACTCAAAACCAACCAAACATCAAGTCATCAAAGTAAACACCAAAATGGCCGATTACATATCCAAATCATCATAGGCATCATTCCACACTTAGGGAGTCCAAAACATCTCCCAAAATCACAACCTAGGTTCCCATTGCCAAATACCAAAAACCAATAAAGTTGTAAAAATAGTCACCATACATGAGCTTAGTCTTTCACTTGGATTCTTGGCCTCCTTGCTGCCCTTAAAGCACTTCAATTCTCTTCATTATTGGTTGAAGAACGAGAGCGTAAGCACATATGCTTAGTGAGGCATGCCCTAATGAAACAACACAATAATGCACTTTATAAAACACCTTTCAAAGGCCTTTAAATTGATAAACATCATTTCTCATGCAACAATGCATACACAACAAGCATCTCATGCTTCACTACATCAACATGTCATATTGGCTTTCAAGTGATAATCCATAACCATTTTAAATACAAAACACAATCAGATACGCGGATTACAAGCGTTGTCCCATACGCTTCATACACACTACCAAACACACAAGGTGGAGTTTACCGGTACAATCACAACCTCTCAACACCCGTGATGGAGTTTATCGGTACAATCACAACCCCTCCACATCACTCATTGGTAGTTGTATAACATCACTAACGAGAATTTAAACACATTAAACCATCATGCATCACTATGCATCGAGCCACAATTATCAATATCAAACCAAGGATCTCTTACCTTGAGCATCCTTCAACACATGGCTTTCAAAACCAGCATTAATCATGCTAAAACATGCTTTCAAAACAGAATTTAAACATGCAAATTAAACACATTGCATCCAACCATCTCATGGTTCATCAAAGAGAGAGTTTCTACGAAAACATACTCTTGAGCTTAGTTAAGTTGCTTAGACTTAAACTAAGCTCCCAAACCTTCAAACATTGGTTTCAAAGATGAAAACCAAACTTCATGTAACCCCCTTAACCCGGCCTAGACGGTTGACCCGAATTAAGAAAGTCACACGGGGAAAACCAAAGTCAACCCGAAAGTCAACCTTGATTAACGACCCTTTTTTTTCTTTTAAACTTGTCTAGATGCGCATTAACCCTAGTTATGATCATTCAAACAACATGCTCAAAGATCATAAACATCAGAGATCAAACAGGGACCCAATTGATCAATTTACAACTTTAGGGACCAAATTGTAAATTCTGATAATTTTATGGACTTAAACCATATTAATGTTACCAACTTATAATTAATCAGGTTTCATGCTTCACTGCAAAATTTCAGCTCAAACGGACATTCCAAACTCATACAATTGCACAAACAAGATTCGGGACCAAAATGCAAACATTTCAAAACATATAACTGCCAATGTCAGCCCCCAACGGTCAGGTGTTCCGAAACAGGGAGAACCTGTTCCGAAACGCGGGACCGTTCCGCAACGGGTTCCGAAACGAGGCCTGGTAGAGGCATTTCCATTTCGGAACGGTACCTCCCGTTTCGAACGCCTGGGCCATTACAGGGCACTCGTTCCAAAACGGTAGCTCCCGTTCCGATACGGCCTGCACAGAATACAGAAAATTGGCTGCTAAAACACACAATTGACTTACCATACATGCTCCAAAAGCTACCAAACTTTACCAGCAAGGCATTCAACATAGAAGGAACATAAATGCATCATCCATTCATCATCATAGCATCAATTATGAAAAGCCCCAAATCTAAAGGCATGCTTCCTACTTAGCAAACCATTCAAACATTAAATCTCCAAACCAACCACATAATGGCCAATTACATGATTCAGCATTATTGACAACATTAAACAAACTTAGGGAGTTCAAAACATCTCCCAAAACATTCACATAGGTCCCCCATTGCCAAATGCCAAAAGCTAAAAGTGTTTAAGAAACCTTCCCATACTTGAGCTTAGTTTCCACTTGATTGCTTGCCTTCCTTGCTGCCCTCAATGCACCTTAATGCTCTGCATTATTGGTTTAAGAAAAGAGAGAGAGCGTAAGCAAAAGCTTAGTGAGGAATGCTCATTTAAAACCATACAATAATGCATTTATAAAACTCATTTATAAACCATGCTTCAAGCAACATTTATACATGCTCTTAAACATTTAAAACAAGCAATACATGCTTCCATTCCATTACATGACATATTGGCAACAAGTGATACATTTCACATAAGATTCACACATGGACTTTTAAACACCATTGTAATCTTACAATAACCAAGGACCACACATAGACTTTTAAACACCATTGTAATCTTACAATAACCAAGGACCACACATGGACTTTTAAACACCATTGTGTCCTTAACCCCATGGACTTTTAAACACCAAGGACCCATGGACTTTTAAACACCATGGCAAGGACCACACAAGGACTTTTAACCACCTTTGTGTCCTTAACAAGAATCTCCCAAGGACTTTTAAACACCTTGGAGTTCTTAAGTAACCAAGGCTTACACAAGGAATTTTAAACACCTTGAGCCTTAATCAAGAACCAACCATGGACTTTTAAACACCATGTTGTTCTTAAACTTTACAAGATTCACACAAGGACTTTTAACCACCTTTGTGATCTTAACCAAGAACCATCCAAGGACTTTTAACCACCTTGATGTTCTTAAATATACAAGGCTCACACAAGGACTTTTAAACACCTTTGTGACCTTAACCATCACTTGCCAATATGCATCAATATCATCAATATCTCACTGTTTTAAAGCATTTTACAAAGCCATAAACATCATGCATCTTTAAGCATCAAACCACATTAGTACAATGTTCAAAAACAAGGAACTCTTACCTTGAGCTTCCTTCAACACATGGCTTAAAATCTCAGCAAATAAACATGCTAGATATGCTTTCAAAACAGATTTAAAAACATGCAAACAACACATTGCATACAACCAAAACCATGGCCATCACCAAGAGAGTTTTTTCGAAGACTTACTCTTGAGCTTAGCTAAGTTGCTTAGACTTAAACTAAGCCCCCAAACCTTCAAAACACTGGTTTCAAAGCCGAAAACCAAATTTCCACTCACCGATTCCGATTCGCCTCCTTGCCGAAACACAAATCAAGCTTCCGGATCACCACCACTTGGATCCAAAGATGACTCCCCTGTTTTAAACACATCAAAGCAGAGGATTAATGCATCATCATGCATTAATATCTTCAATGAAAGCATCTAAACTCGCTGCTCTCATCCACACTCCATTTTCGGCTACCAAACACAACCGAAAATGCATCCAAACAACTCCTCAACAATGCCCAGCCAAGATCCATCAAAACTAAATATCCTTAAACATCATTTAACATCTAAAAAGGACCTAACAACATCCTTATATCTCCAGCAACAACAGATCCACAAGATCACTCCAAAACAACCAAGAATCACAAGCTAAACTTAGGAAATTCAACCTATCCGGGATTGCATTAATTAAAACTCAATTCCTTTTCAATTTAACATTAATTTAACATCAAATTAACACCTTAAAACACAGCCCAATCAGATCATACGAAAATCCATCAAAAATCACCAAATCTTGCATTTAGAGCCAAGATCCATTACACAACTTTAAAACCATTTATAAATCATCAATTAAGGATTGAGAACTTGGGAATTTCAGTAAAGAACTGAGAGTTTAGAGGAGAAGGACGTTCTTACCTCCAAACTTGAGTTTTCTCCCTTTTTAGAATCAAAAAGCTTGAAGATCCAATTAGCAAATGGTAAGGTTTTGATGATGAGATGATTAGCAATCAAAAGAGAATTGAAAAGAGATACTTAGGTGACAAAATCAGAGAGAAAAGCTCTGGAGAAAAGGTGTTTGGCTTGAGAGAAAAATAAGAGAAAATAGAAAATGGAAAAGTTAGTTGAAAATAGGGAAAATAACTTCCCTCCACTTTTCTTTTGTTTAAAAACCAGAATTAAATCATTAAATATCTTAGAAAAATCTGGAGAAACTCTCTTTGGGTAAATAGCTCCTTAAAGATTCAAAGTTTCAATCCTTTTTAAAACAGTCACGCAATTTTCAAAAATTACATTTTGGTCACTAGCCAAAATGTCATCCTTCCAAACCTCATTTTGTAAAATTAATTTCACAGTTCACTTACATATATTAAAAGAGGATTTTAGAACATTTTTCCATATTTTTAATGCAACCCGAACTAGGCTTTCCTAATTTCACCTTTTTATATTCGAATAGCACTTTGATCGAACCGGTCCAAGCCCAAAACTTCTAAGCCCAAAACCGGGGCGTTACACTTCACTCACATAATTCCATTTCGCAAGCTTGCCGAAACGCCGATCAAGCCTCCGGATCGACACCACAAGGATCTGAAGATGTCCCCCTTGTTTTAAACACATCAATGTAGAGGATTAATGCATCATAATGCATTAAAATCTTCAGCCATTACACCTAAACTCGCTGCTCTCACCAAAACTCACATTTTGGCTACCAAACAAAACCAAAATCACATCCAAACACTTCCAATCCCATTTCCCAGCCAAGATCCATCACTTCTAAACATTCTTAGACATCAATTAACATCCAAAAAGGACCTAATCACGTCCTTACACCTCCAGCTGTAACAGAACACCATAAATCACCCCCAAAACCACCATTTTCACAACTAGAAACTTAATAAAATCAACCTATTCGGGATTGCATTGATTAAACCACTATTTCACATTATTTAAACATCCAAAATACATTAAAAAGACATCTCAAAACAGAGCCCAAAGATCCAATACGAATTTCTTCAAAATTAAATCCAAATCTTGAATTTTAAGCCAAAATCAAGATCAGAACATTAAAGCCTTTAATAAAACTCAATTTAAGGATTGAGAACTTGGGAATTTCAGTAAAGAACTGAGTATTTAGAAGAGAAGAACGTTCATACCTCTAAATGTGAATTTCTCCTTGTTTAGAGCCAAAATCCTTGAAAATTCAATAAGCAAATGAAGATGATTTGATGTAGAAATGATTAGGAATCATTTGAAGATTGAAATCTCATCATTTGGTGTGAAAATCAAAAGAAAAGCTGCTGTGGAAATGTGTTTGGCTGAGGGAATTTTGAGAGAAAATGAAATGGGAAAATTTTAGCGAAAGTTAGTTATGAAACTAAAATATGGTTTTCCCTCTTTTCATTTTATTAATTAAACGTTAAATGAGTCATTAAAATTAAGAAAAATCTGGAGAAATCCCTCCTTGGGTAAATTAGCTCCTTAAAGATTCAAAGTTTCAATCCTTTCAAAATAGTCACAAACGTTTCAAAAATTACATTTTAGTCACTAATTTGAAATGTCATACTTCCAAGCCTTATTTTGCAAAATTGATTTCACCACTCTTATATATATATATTAAAAGAGGATTTTTAGATATTTTTCCATATTTTTAATGCATCCCGAACTAGGCTTTCCCTAAAACCACATTTTATATTCGAACCAAAAAACAGACCGGTCTGGTTCAGACCCTAAACTTCCAAGCCCAAAATTGGGGTGTTACACTCCAAGGAAAAGAAAAAAAGAATGAAAAAAACTGAATTTAAAACCCTAAAGGGCGCCTTGAAAAAAAGAGAAAAAGGAGGAAAAAACCAAAGTGAAAACTCGATAGAGCGCTTTGAGAAAAGAAATCTAAAGTGAAAACCTAGAAAGACGCTTTAGAGAAAACGATGCAGAGATCCTGAAGATTAAGCTTGAGCGTGAAATGGGTTACCTTGGCCGCAAAAGAGTTTTAATGAAAAATGAAGCATAAAATTTTTGGGCTTCCTTGATGATGAAAATCCACCAAGTGGTCCTCAATTGATGACATTCATGCATCATATAGTTAGACATGCATAAGATAGGAGCATATTAACACATACATTCATACCATTTTTGTATTTTTTGGTAAGAATCTACCAGAATCAGCAAGAAACAAGAAAAGATTTCAACCTACAGCTTTAAGACTGAAGGAGTAGACCGAGTAATATATGTTCTAAGCGTAAAAGGGATCGAGCGACAAAGGAAGAGAAGCAAGAGAGCTTATACGAGTTTCAGACTAAAAGATCGATATACTTTAGGCAAAAAAAAACCGTGACTCAAAATATCTCATCACTTCAAGCGGAAAATTGAAGATATTTCACATTACTTCAGGAAGGATTCTTATTAACTAATGATATTCCTTTTTGTAGAATGGACATTACGGAAGAAGAAAGCTCGTAATTGCTCCATCCTTCATTAATATAGCAGGGAAAGATTACATATGTATGAACGTTTAAGGGCCTAAAGAAAGTTTCGACCTTGAGTTTTTGATCTAGTCTAAAGAATGAATCTTAAGAAAGTATGGAGACTTCGAGAAGGTATAGGGATTGGAAGAAAGTTCAGGGACCTGAGGCATTTGCTCGCCCAAAATGTTAACAAATGGACAAATTCTACGTGTCAGAGCCGGAAAAAAAAGAGATTAGTGGGGTATGACTATGCATAAGAGTGCATATCAAAAGACAAAAGGAAGAATGTAGAGCCTGATTAGTGGCAACGTCGATTATGATTTTCATCTTTATTTTGATTACATGGGAGACTTAAGATACCTAATATGGGTTGATTTGTGTTGTTTTCGTGCAAGAGATTAGTTGCTGGAAATTGGCTGGAGGTTTGCAGAATTTCTGGAGTCGTGGGCAGATTCATGGGCATGAACCAGGGCATGAATGCTGATTGGGCGCCACATCAGCATCTTCTAGAAGCTGACGTCAGTAGTAGTGATAGCTTATCAAGCCACATATCAGATAGCCTATCATCCGGATTTTAATTTTTAAATTTAAAACTTGGGATAATTATCTTATTATATTTAAATTATTTTTGGGATTTATCATTTTTAGTTTTTTAGGGTTTTTTCAGAGACTATAAGTACCCCATTTTAGGGGTGAGTTAATCATCACTTTCTCTTTTTTCTCTTCTACCTTTGAGTTTAATATAATTCTCTATTTTTCCTCCATTTCCATTTTCTCCATTTCCATCATTATTTTATTAAGTATTGTTTCTTCACCAACCATGCTTAACTAAATCCTCTTTAGCCAAGAGCAACGCCTAACCCGACTAAACTCTTAAGATTAGAAGAAGTTCTTTCTTTCCATCAACATTTCTTTTTTTCATTCTCTGCAAAATTGGTTAGGCGATCGGCCTATTCTTCAGGAATCTCAATTGTTTCATTCCGAAGACGTCGTCGGATTAGAAGTAGTTTAGATCTATTGTTGGGGACGAGGAAAAGCATGTAGCCAATTCAACTTCCTAAGAAAAAACTTAGTGGCGGTCCTCTAAGAGGAATCAAAATTGGAAACAATTCTCGTTGAGATGATTATCTGAGCACGGGTTTCTCCAGCATTAATTCAGACTTGAGTTAGCATCGATTGTCATAGCTAACCAACTAAAGCTTGATTTCAAGGATTTCCCTAGGAGTCGAGTTTACCAAAGAAAGGTAAGTTGTAAGGGTTGGGCCTTGCATATTGTAACCGACAAGAAGGATGAAGAAAAATCCATTTCTGTGATCGAGGATGTCTTGGCAAAGCGTAACTTGAGGCTAATTCATTTCGTAATTCATTTCAATAATTCTTTTTGTTCTTATTATTTTTCCATTACTCAAATTACTTTTCTAAACTATCACTTTTATTTTTACAGGTTTCTTGGTTTAAATTAGAACGAAAGGGTGTTAGAACTCCTATTCCCTATGGATCGACCCTTACTCTCACTATACTATTTTTAATCTTATTTATTTGAGTTTAAGGATTTATTTTTCCACTATACGACGCATGTCAAAATACTAATATTGTTTCATTTGATTTGTGACCAGGAGTAATCTGGGAGAACAATTTGAACTCATCCCAGAAATCAAAGCAGTAGCTCGAAAGTTGCACGCACAAACACTTCGGGAAAAGAAGAACAAACAATGCCAGCAAAGACTTGAACGCGATCTAGAGATCACATCCGAAGTAGAGTCAAACTTCGAACCAGACCCAATGGGAGACGAAAATCAAACTATTCGCCAGCTAAATGCGACGCCCGATGGCCCGCAACCAATGTGTATAACCTTCTCAAATGCTGAAACACCATTCGTGCTTAAAACGGATTTGATCCACCTTTTACCTACTTTTCACGGCTTTCCAATGGAAAACCATCACAAATATTTGAAGGAATTTCACATGGTTTGTCTAAGCACAAAACCTAAGGGAGTATCCAATGACCAAATTAAACTTAGAGCTTTTCCATTTTCTTTAGCAGATATTGCAAAATATTGGTTATTTGATTTACCCGCAAACTATGTTACAACCTAGACTAACATGACTAAACTCTTTCTTGACAAGTTATTCCCTGCAGCAAAAGCAAGCGAAATAAGGCGCATCATCCCGAGCATTCAACAAAAGAATCTGAATCTTTATATGAATACTGATAGAGGTTTAAAAAGTTATGTGCAAATTGTCCACAACATGGATTGTCAAAACAAACCCTCCTTCAGTATTTTTATGAAGGATTGACACCCATGGATAAGAAAGTGGTGGATGCGGCAAGCGACGGAGCTCTAGTCAATATGACCCCAACAACGGCTAAAACACTAATATCAACCATGACCCCTAACTCGCAAAGGTTTAATCAATCTAGCGAACCATCTCGAACAGTTCACGAGGCAAGTATAGTTTCTTTGGAAAATAATATTGATAAATTAGCTAAAATAGTGCAAACTCTTGTTGCAAATAAAAGGAAAACAACTAGACTTTGCAGAATCTGTACTGGTCCAGAACATCCGACCGACTGTTGTCCGATGATTCAGGAAGATGATGTCGCCCAAGCCAATGCCATAGGAATTGCATATAATCCGGGGTGGAGGAACCAGTCAAACTTTGGATACGCAAACAATCAGAGGCCAAATCAACCATACCAACAAAGACAACCTTACCCACAAGAAACCACATCTCTAGAAACGTTAGTTGAGCGTTTAGCGATGTCCCAAGAGAAATTCCAAAATCGTAGCAAGGCCCACTTACAAGAGTTAGACAAACAAATGAGTCAGCTAGCCCAGATAGTAAGCCGTCTTGAATTCAAAGATAAACTTCCTTCGCAAACCGAGACAAACCCAAAAGAAAATGTTAATGCCATCACTCTTCGGAGTGGCACCTTTGTCGAACCCAAAACCTCGAAGGTAAACGCCCAAAAAGACAAGTCAACTTCACATGTCGAAAAAGATACACAAAACCCAACCCTTGAACCACCCCCTTATGCCGTCCCACCACCCTTCCCGTTGAGATTAATAAAGAGAGACAAACAAGCTAAAGAAAAGGAGATCCTAGATGTGTTTCAAAAAGTAGAGATAAACATTCCACTCCTCGACGTAATCTAGAAAATCCCAAGGTATGCTAAGTTCCTTAAAGATTTATGTACTAACAAACATCGTCTTATTGGAGTTGAGAAGGTTAATCTAAGAGAGCATGTATCGGCAGTTTTCCAGCGAAAATTGCCACCAAAATTGAAGGACCAGGGTATGTTCGCCATTCCCTGCAAAATCGATAAAGTGGGTATTAAACGAGCAATGTGTGATTTAGGGGCCTCTATTAATGTTATGCCCCTTTCATTTTATAACTTACTTTTTGCTGAGCCTTTGAAGGATACGAAGGTAACCATACAATTGGAAGACATATCTATGATTTACCCGGAGGGATTACTGGAAAACGTCTTGGTAAAGGTAAACGATTTGATCTTTCCGGTAGATTTCTATGTCATCGACATGAAAAACGACGAGACCAATAATTCTTCCGAGATCCTCCTTGGCCTCCCATTTTTAGCACTACAAATACAAAAATCGATGTAAGAAGTGGGATGCTTACAATGGATCTCGATGATGAGGTGGTAAAATTTGACGTTTACAAAGCTATGAGACATCCTGAAAATATTGCTAGTTTAAACTTTGTTGATATCATTGAGCCTACCATACATGGTTTTTTAATATAGTTTTGCTAACTTTATGGATGACTTGTGTAGAGAAATTGCGGATTCTGACGACGAGAACATGGAGTGTGAAAATATTTGTTCAGTGAATAAAGATTCAGTACTTACTTCATCCAAATCTAAACTTTTAGCTTTTGTGTTCCAGGCACCTAAGATTGAACTTAAGCAATTACCTGAGCATCTAAAGTATGCATTTTGAGGGGAAAGGGAGACCTTACTAGTTGTCATCTCGACCAAGATGTCCAAAGAAGAGGAGGCAGATCTGCTAACAGTGTTGCGAGCGCATAAGGGAGCTATTGGGTGGACCGTTGCAGACATCAAGGGTCTTAGTCCCTCCACTTGTATGTACAAGGTAAAAATCAAAGATGGAGCCAAGCCGTCCCGATAGGGATAACGCCGTTTGAACCAACCAATGATGGGAGTGGTTAAACAAGAGATACAAAAGCTTCTCTATGCAGACATAACCTATCCAATTTCGGATAGTGACTGGGTAAGCCCGATCCACGTAGTTCCAAAAAAACTAGAGTCACGGTAGTCAAGAACCTAAAAGGTAAGTTGATCCGAACAAGAGTCCAAAATGGCTGGCGAGTCTGTATAGGCTACAAGAAGTTGAACTCTCTAACTCGAAAAGACCATTTCCACTTCCTTTTATTGACCAAATGATTGAGAGATTAGCCAGTAAAAATCACCATTGTTGTCTTGATGTATTTTCAGGGTTTTTCCAGATTCCCGTGGCGTCAAAAGATCAGGAAAAAAAGACATTTACATGTCCTTTTGGCACATTCGCTTATCGCCGTATGCCATTCGAGCTTTGTAACGCACCAGCCACATTCCAAAAATACATGGCGAGCATTTTCTCGTATTACATCGAAAAATGTATAGAGGTATTCATGGACGATTTTACGGAGAATTTTTATTGAACTTAACAAATGTGCTAAAAAGATGACTTGAATTTAACCTTGTTCTAAATTACGACAAATGTCATTTCATGGTAGATAAAGGGCTAATTCTAGGACATATAGTTTTTTGCTAGAGGTATTACTGTTGATAAAGCTAAAACGGATATTATATGCTCACTTCCTTACCCCACAACTGTGAGGGATATTCAATTCTTTCTTGGCCATGCAGGGTTTTACCGCAAGTTTATCAAAGATTTTTCGATGTTGGCACAACCCCTCTGCAGTATATTACAAAAAGACCAATCCTTCAATTTTGACGAGAAATGGAGGGAGGTGTTTGACATACTTAAAGAGAAGCTTGTAAATGCACCCATCGTCCAACCACCAAATCGGAACTACCCGTTCGAACTGATGTGTGACGCTTCTGATTTTACCGTTGGGGTCGTCTTAGGTCAAAGAATCGGGAAAGAACCGCATGTTATAGCATATGCGTCACACACTTTGGATCCTGCACAAAAAAACTATTCAACAACGGAAAAAGAACTCTTTGCTAGTGTTTTTGCCTTAGAAAAGTTTAGATCCTATTTGCTTGGTACTAAAATCGTTGTTTTTTCTGATCATGTAGCTTTACGCTTTTTGATGAGCAAAAAGGAGGCAAAACCGAGACTGATATGGTGGATTTTACTACTCCAAGAGTTCAACCTTGAAATTAAAGATAAGAAGGGAAGCGAAAACCTTGTTGCAGACCATTTGATTCGCATCCCATTATCTATGTCGAATCCACCAGTTAGAGAAGAATTCCCTGACGAAAGATTGATGGCAGCTCAAGTAAGCATACCATGGTTCCCAGACATGGTTAATTACTTGGCCACATGTAATATGCCACAAGACTTGCCGAGAGCAGAGGTTAAACGGTTAAAAAGGGAATCCCGATTCTTCATTTGGGATTATTCTTATCTCTGGAAACATTGCTCGGATGAGGTAATTAGACGATGTGTAGTAGAGAGTGAGGTAAACTCTATCCTAAACTTTTGTCATTCTTATTCTTGTGGTAGGCATTTCGGGCCTAAACGAACCACACATAAGATTTTTTTAGTGTAATTTTTACTGGCCTAACATTTTTCTTGATGCTTACTTATTTTTTGAATCTTGTGAAAAATATCAGCGGGTTGGTAATTTGAGTCAACGAAATGAAATGTCACTTAATCGCATTAATGTATGTGAAATATTTAATGTTTGGGGGTTAGATTATATGGTTCCCTTTGTCTCTTCATTTGGTAATTTTTATATAATTCTTGCGGTGGATTATGTTTCTAAATGGGTAGAAGCTAGAGCTACCCGGAATAATGATACTAAAACCACGTTTAAGTTTCTAAAGGAATCTATCTTTTGCAGGTTTGGCACATCGCGAGTGATAATAAGCGACAGATGAAAGCATTTCATTAATCGAGTAATTAACACTCTCATGAAGAAGTTCGGCGCTATCCACCAGAATTCAGCATATTACAATCCGCAAACAAATGGTCAAGCGGAGGTGTCAAATTGAGAGATAAAGACCATACTCGAAAAATTCGTGAAGCCAGAACGCAAAGATTGGAGCGTCAAGTTATCTGATGCGTTGTGGGCATACCGTACTGCGTACAAAGGCCCCATCGGGATGTCGCCATACCATCTCGTTTTCGGTAAATCATGTTACCTACCGGTCGAGCTAGAACATCGCACATTTTGGGCAATTCAACAATACAACATGGAAATGGATGCGATTGGAAAGGAACGCAAGATGTACATTCAGGAGCTCGAGGAAATCCAAAAACACGCTTACGATAGCGCACAAAATTTTAAAGACAAAACAAATGATTTCCAAGATAAAATATTGCATTTAAATATTTTTCCGTTGGTCAAAAAGTTCTACTATTTAATTTTAAATTCAAACTTTTTGCAGGTATGTTGTGGTCCAAATGGCTCGGACCATTCACCGTTGTTCAAACTTTTCCACATGTTGCGGTAGAAATTCAGGATACTGAAGGACAACTTTAAAGTCAATGGACAACGGTTGAAGCAATTTTACGAAGATGGTCCAATTGGTTTAATTGAAGAAATTCGTTTCGAGGAACCAAACACATGAATAAGGTCAACAAGCTAGTGACGTTAAGCAAGCGCTGAATGAGAGACAACCCATTTATTTTCTATTTTCATTGCTTTATTTATATTTTATTTATAAATTTATTTTTTATTTTGTTTTTAATTTTCTATTTTCATTATTTCATTTAATTTAAGATAATATTTCTTTTTCTTATTTTTTGAGATAATAAAATGGATATTCATATGAATCCATTCACCAAATAAAAATCCCTTTAACCATTTTATTTAACCCAACCCAATCACCTTTTAAATCTGTGGACCCCACCCGTCCAATCCCATCCCCTTCGGTCAAACCCCCACATCAATTTTTAAAAACAAACCCATTCATTTTTTCTAAGATTCCATGGGCCCCACTTCACTCCCTTATCAAATCAAATCCCAAATTCCCGTGCAACCCTATCCCTCAAATTCAATTTTAAACCAAACCAAACCAACCCATATCTTATTTTTATCTAGAGATTCCATATACCCCACCTCCAAATTTTAAACACTTCTTACTCCCGAGAAACTCTACCCAAACACCCCAACCGCCCCTTTCAAACCTAACCCTTCTACAATTCTTTTTTTATTAAACAAACAAAAACCAAATTCCACTAGTCGTAAACTTCCTTACCTTCAAACTTTTTCAAAAATCCAACCTCCATCGACAACCATGCCACAGACAAGAGATCAAGCCCGTCAGCTCCCTCAACAGTCGCTGCTCGTCATTGGTGGTCGGCGCTGCTTTGCGCCACCACAATTCATGTCGATCAGCAGCGACTTCGAGCCGCAACAACCACCACCGAGCCCCCAACATCCAACTGTATCACCACAACCCCATCCGGTCGTGTCCGATTCACGTGCAAAAGGGAGGCGCGACACTTCTCTGCACCAATCAAGACCCTCGTCTGCTGGTCGCGCTGCTCACACCGTCGACAGTGGCGCGGCTAGCGCTTCATCACAATGCTGGCCGACGCGCCTACCATCACCGTCGTCACCTGCATTCCACTTCTTGGACACCGACGCTATGTTCGGTTCTTCGTAGCACCATTCTCATTCCATGCCTAGCCCAGTCTGAGTTCCATCTTTCACTATGCACACGAACATGTCGTCTCACTCTGACCATCATTCCGCGGCTACTACGGTCGATAAGTTAAACTTTATTTTTTTGTCCAACCTTTGTTAATCTATCCCCCTGTTTATGGATTATCAAAAAACATGCATGTCGAGTTCACCTCACATAATCACACTTGGTCGGAAAATGCTCAACCAAATTCACCATCTCACGAGCATCACACTACCGAAAACGACATGCCCGATCGAGAGGAGACTCCACGAAGGGGCCGATGATTTACAGTACCAAATGATGACAATTTGAAAGGGATTCTTGCAATTTATCGGTACTGAACTTGAGACCTTTAATCGTATCCGCCATCATGCTTTCCCGGTTTGTAAGTATATTCCAACTCAAACTTTAGAGCGATTACATTTGCGTGAGTCAGTCATGTCGCTATTCGATAATATTGGTTGGCGTATGTTTCCTACCATTACTTGTGATACTTACTGCGAGTTGGTGCTTGAGTTTTATTCTAGTTTTACATTTGATCGCAGTCGCGCCATGTCTCTTGATACTCCTAATGTTATATCTTTTCGACTTTTGGGTCAATACTTTCGATTGTCCATTACTTCATTCAATGTATATATGGGTTTTGTTACTAACGCTTCAGACCCTAATTATAAGACTACTCTTTTAGACATACCGCAAGATTTCGATAATGTATCTATCTGGTCGAAATGACACTCCCTCCATACTCAGTAAGACTGAGTTGTTCTTTTTATGGTGCATGTAGGTAGGCATAAAGGTAAACCTCGACTATTGGATGGCTCACACATTTCATCGTGTAGCGCGGACCCAAAAGCCGATTATTTTAGGACCTTACATTACTCACCTCGCCTTATGTATATTTCCTGCTACGTTTGATCCTACTATGTTTACTTAAGCCTTTCCTATGAGTGCTTTGGATGACAGGTGTTTAGATGCCATATGACTACTTGGAGGAACACCGGATGCACCTTTTATCATTCCTCCAGGCCCCATCACACCTTGCAGTGCACGAGTGTTTCAACGCCAACAAAAGCCACAACCGACGTAAGAAGAACATCTTCAACAAAATATGGATGAGCGACTACATTCCATTGAAACCGATCTTGCCAAAACCCTCTCCTATCTTCGCCCGGGATCATCTTGCGAACGACGTGGGCGTGGTCGCGGTCGCTCTTGATTAGGGGAGTTTCCCTTTCCCCCTCTTTACTTTTTATTGCATTTTGGGACAAAACGCTTTAAGTGAGGGGGAGGGAATTTGTCAAATTTCTTTATTGCTTGTCCGATGCATTTCCTTATGATTCTTTTTTTTAGTTCTTGTCCTTTAGAATGCTTAGTTCCTATGCTTGCCATATGATATTGGAAATCTCAACTTGTTAGAAACCTTAGGTTGCGTGATGGATTAATTTTGATAGTATTTTCATAACTTTTACATGTCCCATAACCTTGTTAATTGAAAAAGGAAAACGAAAGGATGTTCTGTTGCTTCTTGTCTCTTTGAGTATGTTTAATTAATAGTAGCATGCCTAACTTTTGTGAGAACCCTTGTCGAAACTATTTGCATGAAAAAATAGAATAATAGCTAGAGCTGCCTATTAGTGGCTCTAGCCCCCAAAAAAGGAAATAATAGCTAGAGGTATCACTGGCTGAAGCATAATTCGCTAGAAGTGCCTAACACTGGTTTTAGCATGAAAAACAAGTTCTTTGTATAAGTGGAGATTGAATTTCTTCACAAATTTTCTGCATGCTTTTGTTTAGTTTTAACACTCTCAAAGAGCTTCGAGTAACTTGAGTAATTCCTTGAGTAATCTTTGCTAAGTTAACATGATTGTGGGATTGTTTTTATAATTTTCTACTAACTTGCTTAATTCTTTTTGAACCTTTTGTTTCTTTTATGTTGGTATAGCTAATTCATGTTGTAAGCTAGGGACTTAGTAAGCTAAGGATGAGTACGTGAGCTTAATTTTTTTATACTTGAGTACAAGCATCAGATAAGTGAGGGGGAATTTGATTAGTGGCTACGTCGGTTATGATTTTCATCTTTATTTTGATTATATGGGAGGCTTAAGATACTTAATATGGGTTGTTTTGTGTTGTTTTCGTGCAGAAGATTAGTTGCTGGAAATTGGCTGGAGGTTTACAGATTTTTTGTAGTCATGGGTAGATTCATAGGCATGAATACTGACTGGGCGCCACGTCAACATCTTCTAGAAGCTGACATCAACAACATGGATAGCTTATCAAGCTGCATATCAGATAGCCTATCATCCGAATTTTAATTTTTAAATTTCAAACTTGTGATAATTATCTTATGTAATTTAAATTATTTTTTGGATTTATCATTTTTAGTTTTTAGGGTTTTTCAGATACTATAAATACCCCACTTTGGGGGTGAGTTAATCATCACTTGTCTTTGTTCTCTTCTACCTTTGAGTTTAATATAATTCTCTATTTTCCTCCATTTCCATTTTCTCCATTTCCTTCATTATTTAATTAAGTATGATTTCTTCACCAACCATTCTTAACTAAATCCCCTTTAACCAAGAGCAACGCCTAACCCGACTAAACTCATGAGATTAGAATAAGTTCTTTCTTTCCTTCAACATTTCTTTTTTCGATTCTTTACAAAATTTGTTAGGAAATCGGCCTAACCTTTAGGAATCTAAATTGTTTCATTCCGAAGACGTCGTCGGATTAGAAGTAGTTTAGATCCATTGTTGAGGGCGAGGAAAAGCTTGTAGCCAATTCAACTCCCTAAGAACAAACTTAGTGGTGGTCCACTAAGGGGGATCAAAATCGGAAATAATTCCAATCTAGACGATTATCCGAGCACGAACTTCTACAACATTAATTCAGACTTGAGTTAGCATCGATTTCCATAGCTAACCAACTAAAGCTTGATTTCAAGGATTACCCTGGGAGTCGAGTTTACCAAAGAGAAGTAAGTTTCAAGGGTTGGGCCTTGTAGACTGTAACCGACAAGAAGGTTGAAGAAAAATCCATTTCGGTGATCGAGGATGTCGTGGCAAAGCGTAGCTTGAGGCTAATTCATTTCAATAATTCTTTTCGTTCTTATTATTTTCCATTACTCAAATTACTTTTCTAAACCCCCACTTTTATTTTTACCAGTTTGTTAGTGTAAATCATAATAAAAGGGTGTTAGAACTCCTATTCCATGTGGATCGACCCTTACTCTCGCTATTCTGTTTTTATTCTTATTTATTTGAGTTTAAGGATTTAATTTGACACTATACGACGCGTGTCAAAGCCTAAAAAGAATTTGATCATTAAAGAAGTTAATGAAGATCATAGCCCATCCAAGTGGAATTTACAAGAGTCAGCAATGAACAAGCAAGATTTCAATTTACAACATTGAAATTGAAGAAGTGGATCCATCAATGATTTCAATCACATTTTTGTGAAGCATAGACATCAATCCGTTTGAAGAGGCAGATCTAGAAAAGATACTAATCCATATAAGGAGGCGGATCTCGGTGAAGATTTCAATCCGTTTGAAAAGGCAGATCTCGGTAAAGATTTCAATCGGTTTAAAGAGACGGATCACAACAAAGATTTTAATTAGTTGGAAGAGGCGGATCTTAGCAAAGATTCCAATCCATTTGAAAAAGTGGATCTCTGCAAAGATATTCGATTGTCTGGATGGAAAAGGAAGTGTATTAAAATTCTAAATCCATCTGGTCATCAGTAAGTCCTTTGGGCGTGATTTCAAGTCCTTCAGACCGACACCTCCATAAATGATGAGAACTTTTTAGATGTCGTCACAATAAGACAATTGGGGTTATGTAATTTTCGAGTGAAGAAAGAGGTAGATTGGAAGAGAAATAAAAACAAAAGAGCTTATACGAGCTTTAGACTGAATGATCAAGACACCTTAGTCAGAAAAGCATTGACTCTAAAGATCCCAACACTTCAAGCTAAAAATCGAGGATCTTCCATACCACTTCAAGTTGAATTCTTATTAATTGATAATTTTTCTTTATGTATGTTCAATTTTCCCCAGAAGATGAGGTGAATCAGCATTCCAGAGTTTGCCGACAAGGATAGAGCTCCTAATTTGAAGAGTTCCTCAACAAAGATAGAGCACCTAATGTGAAGAGTTTGCCCAGTGAAGAATGAACTCCTAATGTGAAGAGTTCGCTCAGCAAAGAAAGAACTCCCAATGCGAAGAGTGCACACTCAACAAAGAAAGATCTCTTAATGGGAAGAGTTCGGTTAATGAAGAAATAGTTCCTAATTAGAAAAGTTCATCCCCAACAAAGAAAGAACTTCAAATAAGAGGAGTTCACCCATTGAAGATAGAATTCCCAATGAGAAGAGTTCATTCCGAGGTTCTAAATGAGAAAAGACTATCCTTTTGAAGAATGAGAAGGACCACAATAAGAAGAGTTTCTTTTTTGACATCTTTTATAGAGAGACAAATTAGCAAAGGAGAAGATTGAAGCATTTCATAATCAGAAGAATAGCTTCAAGGTTCGATGGTTAGATAGTTCGAACAAAATTTGTGTCTTTTCATTCTTTGCCATATTCTTGTTCCACGACAATGAGAAATGGGGGGAATTGTAATACCCGCATTTTGTTCGCATACCCATATATGGGATAGGATCAAATTAAACTGTGTAAAACTCTCTAAGTTTTACACGTTTTTTGGATCGTTGGATGAGTGAAACGAATGGATGAGATTAACAGTAAAATATGTGAAGATTATCACTTGGGAATTAAAAACACGGAGTTAATCTCAACCATCCATTTCCCCCATCTAACGATCCAAAAACGTGTAAAACTTAAAGAGTTTTACACAGTGTAAGTTGATCCTAACCCTATATATATATATATATATATATATATATATATATATATATATATATATATATAACCAAGAAATAATAAATAGTAAACCCAATAATAAAAGTCCATAAAATAATGTCCATTTTACATTCCAATTATTAAATACAAGCCCAAGTTTCATTCTAAAAAGCCCAACTTTCTTTAGAATCCAAAACCCTCTTCTAAACAAGCCTTTCTCACCCAAACTAACCTAAGAAATACAAAATAAACTATTTTTTTCATTTCCCGCCTACACCGCCACGTGTCGTGGTGCCATTGGCCCAATCAAGGATACACAAAGTTGGCTCTAGCAAGCTTGTGACACCGTACAAGTGATGTCATCCTCAATGTCATCTTTTGGTTTCCCTATAAATAGATGATAGAGAATTGTCGGTAATATTTAATACCCACTAATAATTAGTCATTACTAAAACTAATAATAATAATATAATAATAAAAAATATAATAATATAGAGATATGGTATTTACCGGGAATTGAATCACTGGCAACTGAAAAGACGCCGAATATTTTAATTGTTGCCAGGACACCGTGGAGGCCGGAAGCACAAATGACCGCTTGGAGCTGAACCGTCTGAAGCCCAACCACCATCTTCTTCTTCGACCTCCAACATCACTTCTCCACCAGGATTCAATTCTGATTCTGACAACTTCAATGACTTTTACAATCTCCCTATTACTTGTCATCTGTTAACAGGTAATAATTATTTGGAATGGTCTCAATCTGTCAAATATTTTATGTCGGGACGAGGTAAATTGGACTATCTTATTGGGGTTCTCAAACAACCAGAGGTTGTTGCTGATGGCTATGAGAATTGGATGCAAGAAAACAGACGTGTCATGTCTTAGCTCCTCAATTCTATATCTCCTAATGTCGGCAGAAATTTTATGCTTTATCAAACAACAGCTGAAATTTGGTGCGCTGTCCAAGAGACATATTCAAGCACGAACAACATCTCGGAGTTGTATGGTATAGAAGGACAAGCCTCGATTCTCAAACAAGAAGGAATGCCAATCACTCTCTATTACAATACTCTAAATGCTCTTTTGCAACAAGTCGATCTCTAAGAACAAAATGATTGGGATACACCAGCCAATTCTGCTTTATACAAGAAAATTACCACCCATATGGGGATATTTCAATTCCTTCATGAATTAAATAAAGAACTCAATGAGCGTTGTGGTCGAATTCTTGACATCTCTCCTCTTCCCTCCATCCGAAGAGTTATCTCTATAGTCAAGAAAAAAGAAAGTAGGTGCACAATCATGCTCCTTGAATCCAATCCTACTGAAGATTCTGTTCCACTCACTCAAATCAATTTTTGTTCGACTAAGAAGGGCAGACCTTAGTGTGATCACTGTAAGAAACCAGGCCACTCCAAAGAAAAATTTTGGAAACTTCATGGAATACATGTTGTGTAATGCCTCGGTTTTGGGCCTAGAAGTTTAGAGGTTGAATCGGACAGGTCGAGAACGGTTCGAACCTTAAAGGGAGATTTAGGGAACACCTAATTTGGGATGCTTTAAAAATATGAAAAATTACCTAAAAACCCTTATTTAACATGTGAATGATTATGGTGAAAACAATTTTACAAAATAAGGTTTGGAAATACTATATTTCGGTGTAGTGACCAAATCGCAGTTTTTGCAAAAGTTGAATAGTGACTGTTTTGTAAAGGATTGAAACTTTGAATCTTTAAGGAGCTAATTTTACCAAAATTTTTTTAATCATATTTCCCCTTAATTTGTTTTATTTTAATAATGTTTTTATTAAGGGTAATAAAGATTAATTAAAAGGGAAACTATCTTTGACTTTTCATAACTACTTTACATCAATTTTCTCTCATTTCATTTTTTCTCAATTACCTATCAGCCAAACACCATTCCTTCATCAATTAGCTTCAGATTTTCACTACTTTTGATGAAATTTCAATCTCCTTTTGATTCCTAATCTTTTCCTTATCAAATCCTCTTGTTTTCACATTGGATTTTCAAGAAAACTTGCCCAAATCAAGAAGAAATCAGCCATTAGAGGTAAGCTTCTTCCTTCTACTCTAATGATCAGTTCTTTACTGAAATTCCCAAGTTATCAATCCTTTGTTAATGATTTTTGAGTTGCTTTAATGTTAGAATCATGGAATTGTGGTAAAACTCAAGATTCTTAGAGAGATCTTGATGATTTTCGTGGTTCTTGGTTAGGCTTTGTTTTGAGATTGATTTCTAATGTATCTTGGATGTTAAATGATGTTAGAAATGAGGTTTTATCAAACAAATTCTGATTAGGTTTGGATTCCCAAGTTTTTCATGCTAGAATGATGGTTTTTGGGGTGTTTTTAGTGTTCTGTTATAGCTGGAGGTATAAGGACGAGTTTGTGGTGGTTTTTGATGTTGATTGATGTTTCATATATTCTTTTTGTTAAAGTTCAACTCGAAAAACCAAATTATTTATCCAATTTTATTCAAAAACTAAATAAACCAAGGGTAAAAGTGTTGCAATTAATGACTTCGAGGGCAAAATCGCATGAATGACTTCGAGGGTAAAATTGCCCCGTCAACACCGTTAACTGCCACGTCAGCATTTAACGGTCAAAATTGGTCAAAGGGCAACATTGCTACAATTGACTGACTTTGAGGGCAAATTACGGAGAAAAAAAGTAGGGGCAACAGTGCTGATTTCAGATTACTACAGGGGCAAATTTGACCCTTTAGCCATGTTTAGAAATGGTTAGAATTGATAGATCTTGGCTGGTCTTTGTTTTGGAAGTGATTGGAGATGATTTCGGTTGTTTTGGTGGCTGAAATGAAGCTTTTGAGTAGAGCAGCGAGTTTTAGATTTGTGGCTGGTAATTTTAATGCATGTTGATGCATTAATCCTCTGCTCTTATGTGTTAAAAATAGGGGAGAGTGATCCGGAAGCGATGAAGCTAGCGTTGGAGGTGTCAGACGCTTGGTTGGCTCGTTGGCTAACATAGTGTTGCGTATCGGTGAGTGAGAACATGTTTTTTAGCCTTGGAATGGTTTTTGAAAAGAGGTTTGGGAACTTAAATCTAGGCTTGAAACGCCGGTTTAAGTTCGGAAGTAGGTGAAGTAGATTTCTCTCTTGATTTGTGCTATTATTACTTTGAAAGGTATCAAAATGGATTTTGATGTGATTGGTTTCGCAATATGGTTTAATTTGTTGTTTGAGCATGGTTTTTAAGCATGAGAGTTGGTTATCAAACTTGATTTGGTGAAGGATGCATGGAATTAATGTTCCTTGAGAGAATGTGTTGTTGATTTGTGTTTTAAAGGCATGATTAGCATTTTGGCCTTAATAATGAGAAGATTACCGGACATAATTGATCGATCAATAGTATGTAGAGTGCACTATTAACTAAAAATCCGTACGTGCACTTGGGATGCGTTCCAAAGAGAGAGACCGATGAGAGGCATACCATCAGAGTAGGACTTGGTGAAATATCCAAGCTTTTTGTCAACAAGAGTTATTTTCATGAGTCCGATGATGGGCATTCCATCGGAGTAGGACTTGGTGAATGTAACCCCCTTAACCCGGCCTAGACGGTTGACCCGAATTAAGAAAGTCACACGGGGAAAACCAAAGTCAACCCGAAAGTCAACCTTGATTAACGACCTTTTTTTTAAACTTGTCTAGATGCAAATTAACCCTAGTTATGAACATTCAAACAGCATGCTCAAAGATCATAAACATCAGAGATCAAAAAGGGACCCAATTGAACATTTTACAACCTTATGGACCAAATTGTAAATACTGTAAATTATAAGGTCTTAACCCAAATTAGTGTTACCAACTTGTAATTAATCAAGTTTCATGCTTCTCTGCAAATTTTCAGCTCAAACGGACTTCCCAAACTCATACAATTGCACAAACAAGATTCAGGACCAAAACGCATACATTTCAGAACATATAACTGCCAATGTCAGCCCCCAACGGTCAGGTGTTCCGAAACAGAGAGAACCTGTTTCGAAACGCGGGTCCGTTCCGCAACGGGTTCCAAAACGAGGGCTGGTAGAGGACTTTCCGTTTCGGAACGGTGTCTTTCGTTTCAGACGCCTGGGCTATTACAGGGCACCCGTTCCGAAATGGTAGCTCCCGTTCCCAAATGCTACCAAACTTTACCAGCAAGACATTCAACATGTAAGGAACATAAATGCATCATCCAATCATCATCATAGAATCAAATATGAAAAGCCCCAAATCTAAAGGCATGCTTCCTACTTAGCAAACCATTCATGCATTAAATCTCCAAACCAACCACATAATGGCCAATTACATAATCCAGCATTATTAACAACATTAAACAAATTTAGGGAGTTCAAAACACCTCCCAAAACATCCACATAGGTCCCCCATTGCCAAATGCCAAAAGCTAAAAGTGTTAAGAAACCTTTCCATACTTGAGCTTAGTTTCCACTTGATTGCTTGCCTTCCTTGCTGCCCTCAATGCACTTTAATGCTCTGCATTATTGGTTTAAGAAAAGAGAAAGAGAGCGTAAGCAAAAGCTTAGTGAGGAATGCTCATTTAAAACCATACGATAATGCATTTATAAAACTCATTTATAAACCATACTTCAAGCAACATTAAACATGCTCTTTAACATTTAAAACAAGCATCTCATGCTTCAAGTTCATAACAAGTCATATTGGCAACAAGTGATACAATTCACATAAGATCCACACATGGACTTTTAAACACCATTGTGATCTTATCCCCATGGACTTTTAAACACCATGGCCCATGGACTTTTAAACACCATGGCAAGGACCACACAAGGACTTTTAACCACCTTTGTGTCCTTAACAAGAATCTCCCAATGACTTTTAAACACCTTGGAGTTCTTAAGTAACCAAGGCTTACACAAGGACTTTTAACCACCTTGAGCCTTAACCAAGAACCAACCATGGACTTTTAAACACCATGTTGTTCTTAAAATTCACAAGATTCACACAAGGACTTTTAACCACCTTTGTGATCTTAACTAAGAACCATCCAAGGACTTTTAACCACCTTGATGTTCTTAAATATACAAGGCTCACACAAGGACTTTTAACCACCTTTGTGACCTTAACCATCACTTGCCAATATGTATCATTATCATCAATATCTCACTGTTTAAAAGCATTTTACAAAGCCATAAACATCATGCATCTTTAAGCATCAAACCACATTAGAACAATGTTCAAAAACAAGGAACTCTTACCTTGAGCTTCCTTCAACACATGGCTTAAAATCCCAGCAAATAAACATGCTAGATATGCTTTCAAAACAGATTTAAAAACATGCAAACAACACATTGCATACAACCAAAACCATGGCCATCACCAAGAGAGTTTTTCCGAAAACTTACTGTTGAGCTTAGCTAAGTTGCTTAGACTTAAACTAAGCTCCCAAACCTTCAAAACACTAGTTTCAAAGCCGAAAACCAAATTCCACTCACCGATTCCGTTTCGCCTCTTGCCGAAACACAAATCAAGCTTCCGGATCACCACCACTTGGATCCAAAGATGACTCCCCTGTTTTAAACACATCAAAGCAGAGGATTAATGCATCATCATGCATTAATAGCTTCAATGAAAGCACCTAAACTCGCTGCTCTCATCCACACTCCATTTTCGGCTACCAAACACAACCGAAAATGCATCCAAACAACTCCTCAACATTGCCCAGCCAAAATCCATCAAAACTAAACATCTTTAAACATCATTTAACATCTAAAAAGGACCTAACAACATCCTTATATCTCCAGCAACAACAGATCCACAAGATCACTCCAAAACAACCAAGAATCACAAGCTAAACTTAGGAAATTCAACCTATCCGGGATTGCATTAATTAAAACTCAATTCCTCTTCATTTTAACATTCATTTAACATCAAATTAACACATTAAAACACAGCCCAACCAGATCATACGAAAATCCATCAATAAATCACCAAATCTTGCAATTAAAGCCAAGATCCATTATACAACTTTAAAACCATTTATAAATCATCAATTAAGGATTGAGAACTTAGGAATTTCAGTAAAGAACTGAGAGTTTAGAGGAGAAGGACGTTCTTACCTCCAAACTTGAGTTTCTCCTCTTTTAGACCAAAAAGCTTGAAGAATCAATTAGCAAATGGTGAGGTTTTGTTGATGAGATGATTAGCAATCAAAAGAGAATTGAAAAGATATGTTTAGGTGACAAAATCAGAGGAAAAATCTCTGGAGAAAGATGTTTGGTTTGAGAGAAAATGAGAGAAAGGAAAATTGGAAAATATGGAAAGTTAGTTGAAAAATAGGAAAATAACTTCCCTCCACTTTCTTTTGTTTAAAAACCAGAATTAAATCACTAAATATCTTAGAAAAATCTGGAGAAACTCCCTTTGGGTAAATAGCTCCTTAAAGATTCAAATTTTCAATCCTTTCTAAAACAGTCACGCAGTTTTCAAAAATTACATTTTGGTCACTAGCCAAAATGTCACCCCTCCCAACCTCATTTTGTAAAATTGATTTCACAGTTCACTTACATATATTAAAAGAAGATTTTAGAACATTTTTCCATATTTTTAATGCAACCCGAACTAGGTTTTCCTAATTTTACCTTTATATATTCGAACAGCACTTTGACCGAACCGGTCCAAGCCCAAAACTTCTAAGCCTAAAACCGGGGCGTTACAGTGAAATACCTAAGCTTTTGGTGAAGGTAGACACTGCCATGTGAGTACGGTGATGGTAGATGCCACCGAAAATTTTGTTACTAGACGAGTGAGTACGGTGTTGGTAGATACCACCAAAAGTGTCTTGTGAGTTGTCCGCATATCCGTGTAAAAGTAGAATATGAGAATGCCAATATACGAGAATGAAATGTGTATCACATGTACCAACGCTTGAAATGGTTTTATGCTATGAGAAATGCATTTAAAGTTTTGAGATTATGAAATGCATTGTGTATCAAGCATGTATGGCCTTGCCATGAGATTTGCATAGGTTGTATGCATGCGATAGCTAGATAGTACATGTGGTTTTCAAAATGGAATTTTTTTATGCAAATGAGGTTTGAGTTTATGAAATGCTTTTGAGTAACAAGCATGTGTGGCTTTGCTGTGAGTGTTTCATTGGTTGAATGCATGAGATAGATAGACGGTACATGTGGTTTTCAAGTGGTGTTTTGCTTTGAAATGATGTTCACGCTTGAAAAAGGAAGAGGGTGAAGTCGAAGTGGTTTCCAAGGAAAATTGGTTAAACTTTGCATGAAGCATTTATGCATGAAATGGTTTAAATGGAAGTAACTGCAAGAATGTGGTTTGGGGTTGAGTTGCTTAATGCATTTGAGTTTATTGTTGGTTTTCACATCGAGCAATGCATGATTTAAGGAAGTGATGTTTCAAATGAAGTTTTCAAACAATACATTGGTTTATTGAGACGTGGTTGTGAATAAAGAGTGTTTTACGGTTTTACTGCATTGATGGTGTTTTGGTTTTGAGCATTCCTCACTAAGAAAGGGGGGATACTTTATGTTGTTGTGTGATGAGATTGTTTACCTTGAACAAGTTCGGTTTATGGTTTTATATTTGTATATGGTCAACATGTAATAATTGGATCCTCGTTCTTGTAATTTGACATGGCTATGCTCTATGGTTAAAGCAAGTTCTTGCTGCATGCGTTAGATGAGTTGATGTGCCTAATGCTTGCAATGTGTGTAGCTTTTGATGTAATATGATGGTTTTGATGCTTAGCACGTTGCTGGTATGTTTTGGAATGTTTTGGAGCATGTTGGATGGTGTTTAGATGTGAAAAACCAGAGAATTTTGCCGATCTGGGCAGGGTGTATCGAAACACCCTTAGTTGTTTTGAAATTGGGGCCTGTAATAGCCATAGTGTTTCGGAACGGCTAATGGTGTTTCAGAACACTTTGGCTACTAGAGTGGCTTGTTCCGATACGGGTCTCGGAACGCACCCGAGTTCTGGAACAGTCAACACCGTTTCGATACGGGTGTTTCGGTACGAAGGTTAGCGTTCCGGAACGGTCAACCGTTGGCCTGTGCTTTTGAATTGTTTCTAGTTTTCATGTTTTACATTTTAGTCCTAAATGTTTTGGTTGCAATTGCTTGAGCTTGGAATGTCCTTTTAAGCTTAAATTCGATAGGGTGTCATGTAATATGACTAATTGAGGTTCGATAAATTAAAATCTCCAAAGTTCTTATGTTTTACAAAATTTACATTTTGGTCCCTAAAAGTGTTATTTTTGCAATTTAGTCCTTAACATGTTCCGATCGTTGTGATTTTCTCTCCCATGACTCTTGAGTATTCACATAGGCCTAATGCGCATTTAGAAAATATAAAAAAAAGAAAAAAAAGGGTCGTTAATCAAGGTTGACTTTTGGGTTGACTTTGGTTTTCCACGTGTAATCTTCGTAGTTCGGGTCTTGCGTCTAGGACGGGCTAAGGGAGTTACATGCTGATTGGAAGCCAAAATCTTCTCGCAATGCCCAATCAAATTTAGCGGCATCCTCAAGTGTCACCAGTTTCATCGTAGAGCAATTTGTTGATCATTAGAAGCTGTTTGGAAAACTCAGAAATCCTACCGGTATGAATCTAGTCATAAAAAACCTAAAGGTACATACTTCCCTAAGGCCCTCTTATCTACAAAACCCAGCTCAAATTAGATCATCGACTCTGGGGCTTTTTACCACATGACTGGTAACAAAGATTTATTTCTCCATTACTCACCATACTCTTCTGGTAGCTCAGTTAAAAATGCTGATGGTTCTCTCTCTCTAATTGCGGGTTCTGGCTCTATTATTGTTAACCAAAGCTTGGTACTTGATAATGTTTTATTTGTACCAAATCTTTCCTGCAATCTCATCTCTATTTGTAAGCTTTCAACATCTTGATGTTCTCTACGCTATTTACTGATTCTGGTTATTTTTTATAGGCATTGGACTCGAAGAAGACGATTGGCACTGCTAGATTGCAAAATGGCCTCTATACTCTCTATAGCTATCCATCACATTGCCCCTATATCTCTCCTTCCTCTTTTACATGACAGTTTGATGATGTTTTACTATGGCATTTTAGGTTAGCTCACCCTAGTTTTCAATTTTTGTCAAAATTATATCCATCTTTGTTTATCAATAAAAAGCCAAGTTTATTTAAATGCCATGTTTGTCCCCTTGCTAAAAAAACTAAAGCATCATATCTTCAAGGGTGAAGAATGCCGACGATAGTAAGTGGTTTATTACTTTTATTGATGATCATAGTCCTTACTCAATTTCAAATTAAAATTCAACTTATCAAATCTGATAATGGGAGTGAATTTTTTGCTAAATCTCTAGGTGATTTTTTCCAAAAGACAGGTATAGTCCAGGTTAGTTCTTGTGTTGATATTCCACAACATAATGGAATTGCCGAGAGAAAAAACAAACATCTTCTTGAAGTAACTCGTTCTCTTCTATTTGCTAGCTCGGTCCTGAAATACTTGTGTGGTGAGGCATTGCTAACTGCCATATACGTAATAAACTGTATGCCAAGTAAGGTTTTGAAATTCCAAACCCCTCAATCTGTTTTCTTAACGAGTTGCCCCTATTTTAAGCCTCTAACTTATGTTTTACCTATTAAAATATTTGGTTGTATCGTCTTTATCGATAACTAAACACCTAATAAGTCCAAGTTAGATCCTAGATCTTTGAAGTGTGCTCTTATTGGGTATTCTTCACTCAAGAAGGGCTACAAGTGCTATCATCCTCATTCTCACAAATTTTTGTTGATATGGATCTTACCTTTTTTGAACAAGATCTTTACTTTTCTCAGGCTACAATTCATGGATGATTTTCAGCCTTCTCCTTTTCAATATTCTCCTCAACCACAAGTAATAGCTCCCAATGCTTCTATACCAACTGAGCCTTTATCCCTCAATTCACATTTGTTATCTGAACCTACATATCCTTTACCAACCTCTTCTAAAACACCTACTCCTTCCCATACTCCCATACCTCCTCAAAACCATCTACTCCACCTCCGAAATAATTTCAGACATATACAAGAAAAAGGAAAACCATAATTGAGGCAATCTTGCAATCTGACATTTGCCAAGAGTTGGATTTGAGCCCATTAGCCAATATGGAAGAGGAAGGTAATAAAATCAGTGAGCATACTATCCTTAATCTTGATGGTTTTCTTATTGCTATTAGAAAAGGGGTTAGAAAACGCACTAAACATCCTATTCAAAAATTTGTTGGCTATAGTTCATTGAGGCCATCCTTTAAAGCCTTTACAACAAGCTTAGATGAAGAGCAGATTCCTTCCACAATTGATGAAGCATTAAAGCATCCCAAGTGGAGAAAGGCCATTGAAGAAAAAAATAGTGATCTTGAGAAGAATGGGACATGGAGAATAATTGATCTTCCCCAAGGTAAAAAAACATGTTTGTTATAAGTGGATTTTTATTATAAAATATAACTATGATGGTAGTGTCCAGAGATACAAAGCAAGGCTTGTGGCTAAAGGCTATACACAGACCTATGTGATCAGCTACACAGAAACTTTTGCTTCAGTGGCTAAACTCAACACTTTTAAAGTATTATTGAGTCTTGATGTAAACTATTATTGAAAGCTACACCAACTAGATGTGAAGAATGCATTTCTGAATGGAAAACTTTAGGAATAAGTTTGTATGTCAGTCCCATTAAGTTTGAGATCAATTGAAGGTCATCAGAAAGTTTGTAAGCTCAACAGATCACTGTATGGCCTTAAGCAGTCTCCTCAAGCTTGGATTGACAGGTCCACCAAAGCAATTCTGAAAGATGAATACAAGCAATCACTGACTAGTCATACACTCTTCATTAAGGTAACTTCGGAAAATAAAAGAGTTATCTTAATTGTCTATGTAGATGATATAATTGTGACATGAGATGATGATAAGGAAATCGAATGCTTAAAAACCCTTCTACAAAGATTTTTGAAATAAAGAATTTGGGACAACTTCGATACTTTCTTAGTATGAAGGTAGAAAGTTCAAGTAAAGGGCTAGAGATTAATCAAAGGAAGTATGTTCTCGATTTACTTAACGAAGCAGGGATGCTCGGATGCAAACCAACAGATACACCAATGAAAGCTGGATTGAAATTCACCAAAGAAATAGGTACTTTAGTCGACAAAGAGGGATTTCAAAGGTTAGTGGGAATGCTAATTTATCTGTCATTAACTAGACCAAACATTGTGTTTCTTGATAATGCGATTAGTTAGTATATGAAAAATCCAAATGAAGAACACATGACAACAACAAAAAAATCATGATGTATTTGAAGAAAACTCCTAGACATGGTTTATTGTTTAAAAAGACACAAGATAGATCTATCAGAATCTTTACAGACTCAAGCGGGGCAAGAGAACTCACTGAAAGAAGATCAACAAGTGGATATTGCACATTCGTTTGGGGAAATCTTATGACTTGGAGAAGCAAGAAGCAATCGGTTGTATCCAGAAGCAGTGTTGAAGCAGAATTTCGAGAATTAGCACTAGAAATGTGTGAAGGAATTTGGCTACTCAAGTTGCTAAAGGAGTTACACGCTGACCAAGAAGACAAATTTGAGATTCTTTGCGATAATCAATCAGCCATTCAGATTCCAAAGAATCCAGTTCAACATGACAGAACAAAACATGTTGAGATAGACAAGCATTTTATTTCAAAAAAAATTATCAACAGGGTAGCTACCTTATCATATATCCCAACACAAGGCCAACTAGATGACATCCTCACAAAAGCCTTACCAAAAACCATCTTTGATGAATTTTTATCCAAGCTAGGACTGTACAATGTATACTCACCAGCTTGAAGGGAAGTATAGAATATTTCGGCTTTTACATAATTAAGATTAAATCTCCTAAGAGTTAGTACTTATTTATATTTACTGTACTAGGTAAAGAGGTTAGAATTAAAGTCCTAATTAGTCTAGAGTTATCTCTAATCTAGTATAGAGTTAGAAGTTATTTTGTACTAGGAATCCTTATCCTAGTCGAACTCCTAAAAGACTCTATAAAAGAGTCTCTTGCCGTAATCTTTTGAGATATCGAATAATAGAAAAAGCCTTTTGTTTTCATCTATTTCTACATATATTATGAAATCATGATAAGAAATATTGTTTAACGACGTATAAAGTAGAGAAATGAGTATGTATGGACTATGGCTTAATCGGATACTAATAGTGAAAGGAAATGCCTTGTTTGAATAAATGCTAAGTGATTGTGTATGATCTATGTTTAGTTAAATGTTAAAGAAGTATGAATGGATTATGCCTTGATCGAATGGTAATAGTGAAAGGAAATGCCTTGTTTTAATAAATGCTAAGTGATTGTGTATGATCTATGTTTAGTTATATGCTAAAGAAGTATGAATGTACTATGTCTTGATCGAATGGTAATAGTGAAAAGAAATGCCTTGTTTGAATAAATGCTAAGTGATTGTGTATGATCTATGTTTAGTTATATGTTAAAGAAGTATGAATGTTCTATGTCTTGATCGAATGTTAATAGTGAAAGAAAATGACTTCTTTGATTAAATGCTGTCGGGAAATATGGGCATAAATTAGAGATTCTATTTATAATTAGACATGATTTTGTAGATCCTTGTTAGTTGTTACAATCCCTAACTTTAAGGACCTTTTATTTACCTAGAATAGTCTTTTTCCTAACTTAAGAGTTACCTAAGTTAAGGACATAAGGTGTATATAAGAAAGTAATCTTTTGTATAAAAATCAAGAGAGTTTTTTCAGTCAATTACTCTATGTTTAACATGGTATCAAAGCTTTGTTAATCCTTTTTTGAGTCCTACCAATCTGGATTAACAACCTTTTCCCCTTAAAAATCCTTCCTTTGATTGTTCAGTGAAGGTTCACTGTTAACCTAGCAAAAATATGGTTGTGGTAGGCGATGTAAGCAGTACTGAGACCGTGCAAGGAGTCACAGTGAGTGAAGGGAGCCATTCGAGTCAGATCGGTGACTTGCAAAGCATACATGCTACTTATATGTTGAATGGAAAAAACTATCTTAAATGGTCACAACTGGTTCGTACCTTTTTGAAGGGTAGGGGAATGTTAAGTCATCTTCTTGGAACTGGACCTAAGGAGGGAGACCCTTGATTTGAGGCTTGTGATGAGTAGGATTCACTAGTCATGTCTTGGTTATGGAATTCCACGCTACCAAAAATAAGTGACACATGTATGTTTCTCAATACAACCCAAGAGATATGGGAGGCTGTAAAACAAACCTACTCAAAGGTTAAAGATGCTGCCCAGATCTATAAGATCAAAACCAAAATCTCGTCCACCAAGCAAGGAGGCAGATCCATTACATAATACTCCAACTTGCTGCAAAATTCATGGCAAGAGAGGGATCACTAACAATGTATTCAAATGAAGTGTAGTGAAGATGCAACAATCTTAAAAAGGTTTGTTGAGAAAAAAGAATTTATGATTATCTTGCGGGATTAAATATTGAGTTTGATACAGTAAGAGTCCAACTCCTTGGTAAAGAGGATCTACCCTCCTTAAAAGTCATCGCAATCATTCAAGCTGAGAAGGGGAGAATAGGGGTTATGATTGACAACAATCAAGTGGAGAGTCAGCTCTAGCCACCAGATGTGCGGCTGAAAGAAAACCAAAGCTGGAACAACAATTTTTTAAAGAGAAATCAGAGGGATCAAAAATGATACACAAAGACTCTTTATGGTACACATATTGCAAGAAGTCTCGCAGTACAAAAGAGAAGTGTTGGAAGCTTCATAGGAAGCCACAAACATCAAACAAAAGTTTGTTTGAGAGAGAGGGATCATCAAGAATATAGGGAAAGGCATATGCCTCCAAGCAGATGATTGAGGATGCCCAAGAACAATCCTTTTACTTCAACGGGGAAGAAATAGAGAAATTGAAAAGTTTTCTTGGATCTATAGAAAAACCTTCCTCTTCAGGTACATGTAGTCTGGCTTTCTCAGGTATATCCTCTTCTAAAAATTATAAAGTCTCGGATTTTCCTACCCAAAGCTCTTGGGTGAATGACTCAGGGGCAACAGACCATATGACCAATTTGTTTCTACATTTTATCAACTATATACCCCGTCCTAGTAATAAAAAGATAACATTTGCAGATGGAAGTAGGATAACCGTTTCTGGTCAAGGAGATATTGTTATAAGTAACACCCTGACACTTAAAAATGTCCTTCATGTGCCTAAATTGTTCACTAATCTACTGTCTATCCAAAAATCATCAAATACACTAATTGTTGTGTTATTATTTATCCAACCCAATGTGTTTTTTAGGAACAAGGAACTAGGAGGATGATTGGGCATGCTAAAGAAGAAAATGGACTATATTATCTTGAAAATTCCACTGGGTAAGTCAGTGTTCCAAATCCTCCATTTTTTACTTGTGTCGGAATCTAAAACCACCAAAGACCAGATATGGCTTCATCACCTTCGCCTTGGTCATCCTTCATTCAAAGTTTTAAAGTTTATACTTCCTTGTTCAAATCTTTAGATAATGAAGAGTTTCATTATGACATATGTGAGCTTTCCAAACACAAACGTACTTCTTTTCCCATAAGTAATAAAATAGGCATCTACACCTTTTACTCTCATTCATAGTGATGTTTGGGGACCACCCACTGTTCAAAATATAATTGGATCTAGTGGTTTGTTTCATTTATAGATGATTGCACTTGGGTGACATGAATATTTCTTCTAAAACAAAAATCTAATATCAGTTCCACTTTAAAAACCATTTACACCATGGTGAAAACTCAATTTGGGGCTGGTATAAAAAGGTTTAGGTCAGAAAATGCTGAAGACTACTTTAATCAAGTCCTATCTTCCTATTTTCAAGAAAAAGGAATCATACATGAATCATCTTGTGTAAACACCCTCTGTAGAATAGTGTAGTCGAGAGAAAGAATGGTCATATTATTCAAATAACAAGAGCCTTGTTGTTTCAAAAAATGTTCCTAAACATTATTGGGGGAAGCTGTGTTAACTACCACATATATTCTCAACAGATTACCAACTCAAGTTCTTGAATCTCAAAATCTTGTTCAAATCCTAAACAGTTTCTTTCCTAACTTTAGCCCTTCTCTTCACCATAAGTCTAAAGTATTTGGTTGTGTTGCCTTTGTTCATATTCATTCTCAGAATAAGGCTAAGTTAGATCCAAGGGTATTGAAATGCATCTTTGTAGGTTACTCGTCTACTCAGAAGGGTATAAATGCTATCATCCACCTACATGAAACATTTTACTTCTAATAATGTTACCTTTGTTGAGAATGAAAGCTATTTTACTTACCCTTATCTTCAGGGGAGATTTTGTTCAGAGAAGATAAGGACAAAGATTATTTCCTTCTTAAGCCTCTCACCTTGCCTAAACAAAAAGATCATGAATTTTCCCAACCTGTTCAATCTCAGCCTGATCTTACTCATCAGTCTAAATCTACCCAGCCTGTCCAATCCCAGCCTGATCTTACCCAATCTTTCAAATCCCCTCCTGTTTGTGAATTTGATCCTCGGCCTTCTTTTGACCAGTAACAACCTGAACCCACCACAGCTAAGATAGGAGTTCAAGATATTGCTAGTCCTCTACAAACTTACTCGAGAAAATGAGACCAATGCATGCTTAATCATCACCCTTGTCTCCTCCACAAACTGAGGTAATTACTGAACCCATCTTTGATTCAAATAATATTGAGAATCCTCACCCTGATTTTGATCATAGGGATTATGAATTTCCAATTGCAATTAGAAAAGGAAAAAGAACTTGTACCATAAAAGTCATATTTATCTGTTTATATCCTACAGAAACTTATCTCCCAACCATAAAGTCTTCTTTACTAGCCTAAATTCCATTGTCATTCATAAAACTGTGTCCGATGCTTTAGAAAAAGAGAATTGGAATAATGCTATGAAAGTTTAAATAAAAGTACTGGAAAAGAACAAAAACATGGAACTTGGTGAAGTTTCCAGAAGGAAAGAAAAGAATGGGATGTAGATGGATAATTACAGTGAAGTACAGGTCATATGGCTCCTTAGAGAGATATAAAGCAAGGTTGGTGGCTAAAGGGTATTCCCAAACTTATGAGATAGATTACCTTGAAACTTTTGCCCTTGTTGCAAAGATGAATACTATAAGGATCTTGTTGTCATTGGCTGCCAATTAAGGATGGAGATTACAACAGTATGACATCAAGAATGCCTTTTTGCATGGGAATATTGAAGAGGAAGTTTACGTGGACATCCCACCTAGATTTAGTCCAAATTCTGGACAAACAGTTTTCAAATTGAAAAAGGCCTTGTACGGGCTAAAACAATCTCCAATAGCCTAGTTTGGTAGGTTTATGAAGGTGGTGTTGAAGCTGGGTTAGAGACAAAGTCAGGGTGATCATACTTTATTTGTGAAACATTCTGCAGGAGGAGTCGCTGCCTTAATAGTCTATGTAGATGACATCATAGTCACAGGGGATGGTTCAAAAGAAATTGACAACTTAAAGAGGTGTTTGATCAAGGAGTTTTAAGTCAAAGATCTTGGAAGACTAAAATACTTCCTTGGAATTGAAGTTGCATATTCACAGCAAGGAATCTTCATATCTCAATAGAAATATACTCTTGATTTGCTGACAGAAACTGGCAAACTAGGGTGTAGACCAGCCGAGATACTAATAGAGGTTAATCACAAACTTGGAGATGGAACAAATGATGCAACAATGAGAAAATGCTCATATAAGAGTGTAACACCCCAAATTTGGGCCTAGATGGTTTAGGGTTCGAATCAGACCAGTCGAGAATGGTTCGAATCTTAAAGGGAGATTTAGGGAACACCTAGTTCGGGATGCTTTAAAAATATGGAAAAATATCTAAAAATCCTCATTTAATATATGAATGATTATGGAGAAATCAATTTTACAAAATAAGTTTTGGAAATACTACATTTTGGTGTAGTGACCAAATCGCAGTTTTTGCAAAAGTTAAATAGTGACTGTTTTGTAAAGGATTGAAACTTTGATTCTTTAAGGAGCTAATTTTACCAAAAGTGTTTTTAATCAGATTTCTTCTTAATTTGAGTGATTTTATTAATTTTTTAATTAAAGGAAAATAAGGATTAATTAAAAGGAAACTACCTTTGACTTTTTATAACTACCCTTCATCAATTTCCACTCATTTCATTTTCTCTCAATTTCTTTTCAGCCAAACACATTTTCTCCAGCAAATAACCTTTGATTTTCATTCCTTTCGATGAGATTTCAATCTTCTCTTGATTCCTAATCTTTTCCTCATCAAAACCTCTTGTTTTTACATTGAATTTTCAAGGAAAACTTGCCCAGTTCAAGGAGAAATCAGCCCTTAGAGGTAAGCTTCGTCCTTCTCCTCTAATGATCAGTTCTTTACTGAAATTCCCAAGTTATCAATCCTTTGTTAATGATTTTTGAGTTGCTTTAATGATAGAAACAAGAAATTGTTTTAAAACTCAAGGTTTTTGAGGAGATCTTGATGATTTTCGTGGTTGATGATTAGCCTCTGTTTTGAGGTTGTTTTCTAATGTATTTTGGATGTTAATTGATGTTATAAATGAGGTTTTATCAAACAAATCCTGAATGGGCTTGGATTCCTAAGTTTTGTAGGCTTGAATGATGATTTTTGGGGTAGTTTTGGTGTTCTGTCATAGCTGGAGGTATAAGGACTTGTTTATGGTGATTTTTGTTGTTGATTGATGTTTAGAAATGTTTAGAAGTGGTAGATCTTAGCTGGGCTTTGTTTTGGAAGAGTTTGGAGGTGATTTCAGTTGTGTTTGGTAGCTGGAAAGTGGTTTGTGAGTAGAGCAGCGAGTTTAGGTGTGTGGCTGATGATTTCAATGCATGATGATGCATTAATCCTCTGATATTATGTGTTAAAAATAGGGGAGACATCTTTGGACGCCTTTGGTGTTGATCCGGGAGCCCAGATAGCGTTTCGGCGACCAAGCGAAACATAATCAGTGAGTGCGTATGGTTTTAGAAGTCCTTGAGGGACAAAGAATCATGGTTTGGGGATTTAGGAAAGGTTTGAAACACCTTCATAAGTCCAGAAGTAAGTATTGGATAGATTGCTCTCTTATATGTGGTGGATTGCCCCTAAAATGCTTTTACATGCTCATGATTTGAGATAGATAAATTCTTATTGTTTTTATGCATGATTTGTAGCATGAGATGATGCTTGAAATGATTTCATGAAATAACATGTTGCATGGTTGAGATTTGAGATTTTGTTTAAAGCATGGCAAATGTTATGGTTTTGAAATGAGATGAGAATGATTTGAGAATTGTTGAATGAAAAATAGTAGGTGAGATGATGTTTTGACAAAATATATTGGCATATATGTTGAGATACTTACCGGATATAATTGATCAATCAATAGGATGAGAGTGCAATATAAACTAAAAATTCGCATGTGCTCTTTGGTTTAATCCAAAGGGAGAGAACCGATGATGGGCATTCCATCGGGTAGGACTTGGTGAAATACCCAAGCTTTGTGGCGATGAGAAAAACTGCCATGTGAGTACGGTGATGGTAGATGCCACCAGAAATTATGTTACTAGACGAGTGAGTATGGTGATAGTAGATGCCACTGGAAGTGTCTAGAGGGTTGTCCGCATATCCGAGTAACAATGAGATGTGAAATGCCAATATAATTTATGAAAATGCTTTTGATTCACATGTACCTATTGATGAGATGATTTATGCTATGAGAAATGCATATGTGAATTGTGTATGAAATGCTTTGGTTTTACAAGCATGTGTATGGCCTTGCCATGAGATTTGCATTGGTTTAAATGCATGAGATAGAATTGAGGTACATGTTTTTTCAATGAGAAGTTGCTTTGAATGGTTTTCAAGCATGAGTTAGAATGAGCATGTTGTAGAAAAAGGCTTTTGAGAAAGTGTTTTCAAGAAATGCATTATTGTGTTGGTTTTCTTTAGAGCATGCCTCACTAAGCAATTGTTCTTATGCTCTCTTTTACCAATAATGCAGATAATTGAGGTGTTTTCGAGCATCAAGAAGGATAAGAACATCCAAGGAAGTGCAAAGTTCATGTATGGCGATGTTTTTATACACTTTAATTTTGATATATGGCAATGGGAAACCAAGGTTGTATTTGGGAGATGTGTTTTGAACTCCCTAAGTTTGTGGCATGTTTGTGATGGTATTTATAGGTTGTAAATGATCCTAAATGTTTGGTTTGTGGTTTGGTTGCTTATATTGGTTTTGAGACTAGGGTGCATGCCTAGAGATTGTGTGCTTTTGTGTTTGATGCAATGCTCTAGTCTAGGGGTCTTAATTATGTTCCTTAATGGCTAAATGAGTTGCTGGTATAGTTTAATGATCATTGAGATATGTTTGAATGGTTTAAAAGAGAAAAAACCAGCAATTTCTGCTGTTACTGGGTAGGGTGTATCGAAACACCCTCATCTGTTCTGAAACGGGGGCCTATAATGACCATGGTGGTTCGGAACGGATGAAGATGTTTCGGAACAGTTTGGCTACTGGTGAAGCCTGTTTCGATACTGGTCTCGGAACATACCCGAGTACCAAAACGGTCAACACCATTTCGATACGGGTGTTTCGATACGGTGGGTAGGCGTTCCGATACAGTTGATCGTTGGATGCTGGATTGAATTGTTTTAAGTTTCCATGCTTTACATTTTAGTCCTAAATGTTGTGGATGCAATTGCTTAAGCTTGGGATGTCTTTTTAAGCTGAAACTTGAGAGAGAAGCATGTAACATGATTAATTTCAGATTGGTAAGCCTAAAATCAGCTAAGTCCTTCTAATATCCAAAAATTACATTTTGGTCCTTAAACGCGTAATTTAAGCAATTGAGTCCCTAAATGTTTTCCAATCGTTGTGCCTCTCTCTTCCATGTTTCACGAGTATTCACATAGGCTTAACGTGCATCTAGACAAGATTAAAATAAAAAAGGGTCATTAATCAAGGTTGATTTCCGGGTTGACTTTGGTTTTCCCCATGTAATCTTCGTAGTTCGGGTCAAGCGTCTAGGTCGGGCTAAGGAGGTTACATTTGTTGGTATCAGAGTCATGTTATGGAATAATTGGGGCTTGGTATGTGGTTGTTGAATGTGATTATGCATGATGGTGGCTTTTCGGTGAAAATATAATGTTTGAATAGTGATGTATGATTCAATTTAGATGAATTTGTGATGTTTTGTTATGTTTGGAGTGTGGTTGGGGATCCCATTGCCATATCATTACTAATGAGATGAAATGGTTCAAAAATGAGCTTGAGTACTTGGGTTACTTACCTTATTATGCCTAATTGTGTTTGTTGCATTTTTGTCAGTGCATTGTTTTTATTATGGGGCCACGTAGAGAGTTGAGAATCAATACTAGATCTACGACTAAGAATGAGAACGTATAGAATGATGAGGATTTACCTCCTCCTCCCCCTGGTGGACCACCTGGTGGTGGTGGAGCTGGGGCTGGTGCTGCTGGAGTTGGTGATGGGGTTGCTGGATCCGAGGGTGTTCAGGGGCAAGCTGCTCCTGATATGACCATGTTGATACAGGCTATTGGTGGAGCTTTCCAGCCAGCGGTAGCTGGATCTCATGGAGCTTCACCTCAGGATGGTGCTAATGTGAGATTGCCGTTGGAGCGTCTTTGTAGTCTGGGTGGGACTGATTTTAGAGGGTTGACACCGAAGGTTCTGAATCTTTGTTGGAGAGCACCAAAAGGATTCTTGGTAAGTTGAACTGCAATAATGTGCAAAAGTTGGGATGCATTGTGTCACTACTGCATGGTGATGCTTAAACGTGGTGGACGACCACTATCTCCGGAATCGAGGATGATGAGGTGACTTGGACATTCTTCTTGAATGCGTTCTGTTAAGTGTGTAAAAGTTCTATAATTTACCCCTATTTAACCCATATTTCTATTGCATTCAAGTATAATTCATTGCATTTAGGTTAGATTTTAGTTATACATCACCAATATATTAAATGGCACAGTTTCTACTGAAATTGGTTGCTTTTGTAGGTAGCTGTTGTAGCAGATGGAGAACGGATGTTGGGCAGTGGAGAAGCAGAGTTGGAACTGGATGTGCAGACGAGGATGACGATGTTGCCATGGTCACTGCCGTGGCAGCCAAGGACGACAGCAGTGGCGAAGAGAAGAAGCAAAGTGGGCCTCGACAGAAAGAGAAAATTAAGCCCATCTGTCGTGGAGCACCCTTATATTTTTTCCAAGCCCTAGATTAAAATGAAGGCCAAGCCCAAAGTTCAAGGAAGGAACTCCAAGCAAGAAGGAATGACGAATTAAAGATATATTCTCTGAAGATTTAGTCTTTAATAGAGTTGTACTTTAGTTTAAACTTGTATTCTTGCCATATTAGAATACTTGAACCCAAGGCCTATATAAAGGCATGTAATTCGACCTAGGGGAGGATATCTTCATCTATAGCCTTCTTCCCAAAACCCCAGCCCTTTTCCCCTTCTCATCATGTTCTAAACTTCCCCTAGGGCCACAGGTTGATTTGTAAAGTAGTTGCAAGGATTGCGTTTGTTTTAGGAATTTTCTATTGAATAAAATAAACTTCAAGTTTGCTTATTCTGGTTTTCAACATCTTGTAAGAGTATCGGGAGAGCATTGTGAGATTATCTATTTACTTAATATCGGGAGTGTTAAGTATACGAAAGGAATAAGTGCGGGTTCTCCAGTTTATGGTTGAACTATCTCGGACCTAAGGATAGGACGAGGTTTAGTGGCTAAGGAAGAATTCAACAACATCGGTGTTCATCCTTGGATTCACGCTGGGAGGTATCATCAAAGACGTGTTCATCGACAAACTTGGACCTAGGGATAGGCCAAGGCATCGCAGGGATTCTTTCCAAGCTTGGATTACAGAGTTGTGTGATCGCTGCCGCGACTAACAACAAACCGCTGCCGCGACAGGCGCGACGACAGGACAGACATTCCTAGAATTTGCAACACCTACACTACTGAACAATTCAATACCAGCCCATTCTCTCTATCTTGATTTCTTTAATCTTAATTTCTAGTTCTCTTTATTATTTTCGTGACAACAATTTAAATTATTCTTTTTCCTCTCGTGCAATAATCCAAGGTGAAGCTATTAGCCCAGTCCCTGTGGAGACGATATCCGAAACTTACGTATCACTTTATTACTTGCGTCGTGTACACATGCACTACATTGCGATAGACACTTTTACACGCAACAAGTTTTTGGCGTTGTTGTCGGGGATTGGCAACATATCTTTACCCTATCTTTTACTGCACTTTCTTTATTTTTATTTTTTTTACTTTGATTGTTTAACCTATACCTTTCACAAGGTCTTTTGTTTGCGTATGTGCAGATCTCAATGAGGAAAAGAACTTGAGCACCAGATAGATCCTGAAATCGAACGAGCGTACAATCTCAGGAAAAGAGTCCGTTACCTCTTTGAAAGAAACGAATACCTGGAGGAACAAATTGAAGCAATGGTGAACGAAAGACGTGAAGAAAGAAGGAACAACCAAGAGAATCCCCAGGATAATAACAATCCTGTCGGAGATGAGGAAACAGTCAACCTGTCGATCCTTCTGTCGCTGCCGCACGTCGGTCATGCCGAGACTACATGCTCAATGATCATGTAGAACTAGAAACCACCCTGCAAGATGTAGATGTTGACAACTTTAAGCTGAAACATGTTATGTTCAGCATGATTAACAACGCTGGCCAATTTAGTGGTGCTGCTACAGAGGATGCTAGGGAGCTTCTGAAAAACGTTCCAGGAAATTTGTGGTTCGTTTACACTACAAAGAGTTAATCCAAAGATACTGAGGCTTTGGTTATTTCCTCATTCATTGAGGGACAGGGCAAAGACATGGTGGAATAAACTAATGCAGGTTTCAATACGAACTTGGGCAGATTTAACTCGTGAATTTTTGTCTCGTTTTAATCCTTCACACTTATTTGAGCGATTACGTAACGAAATTGCTACTTTTCAACAAGAAGATGACGAGCCAATGCACGAAGCCTGAGACAGATTTACCACTCTTCTAAGGAACTCCCCATGCATGGATTCCCTGTTTGAAACCAGGTAACTAAATTTTATAATGCTGCTAATTTACAAACTCGTATAAGAATTGATTCAGCAGCAAATGGATTACTGCTGGACAAAGATCCAGATGAGGCAATGGCAGTTTTGAAAAATATGGCAAAGAATGAGGAACAGTTTCCGACAGCAAGAAGAGGGGGTAAACGAGTTCTAGCTGTAAAAGATTATGAGACCGACTGTTCGTTAAAATAACATGTGGCATATCTCACTAAGGCAATGAAAAAGCTCTTGAAAGAAGATTCACAGTCTGTCTACTCTGCTGAAGAGGTATGCGAAACTTGCGATGGAAATCACAACTCAGAGGAGTATCCGTTACAGTTAGAAGAAGGGATGTATGTTGGGAACTACAATAAACAGAACTATAACTCCAACAACTACAATCCCAACTGGAGAAAGGATCCCAAGTTCTCTTGGAGCAATCCTAATAATGCCCTGAATCCTCAAGCACAAAATACTCAGAACCAGGGAGGACCTAGTTTATTGACTCGGCAGCAACCGCAGCAGCAGCAACAACAACCACCAGCTGCCACGACTAGTATAATGGAATAGACCCTAGCTACGTTTATGTCTCAAACAGGAAATTATATTGAGAACATGAATCACTTTGTCATGAAGATGGAAACATTCATGGATAAAACAGAGATGTGGATGACCAATTACGAAGCTACTCTGAAATCATTGGAGACACAGATGGGTCGGGCTTCCCAGCATATTAAACCGAGGTAGAATAGAAGATTCCCTAGCGATACTGAAAACGCTAGACAACCCACACATGAGCAGTGTAAAGCCATCACTACTAAGTGTGGGAAGAAATTACCAAGGCCAGAGAAGGAAGCTGAATCAATTAAGGAACCAGCCTTGGAGTCACCTGCCGAGAACGCTGCCCTGGCAGATGACAAGCAGCCTGCTGTCAATGAACCTGTCACGACAGCAGAAGGGACAAAGGAGAAAGGTGAAGAACCTAAACCTCCTCAGATTCGAATGAAGTGGGAAGGACGTATTACTGATTATCGTCCTCCACCTCATTTTCCTCAGCGGTTGTAGAAATTGAAATAGGAATCACAACTTAAGAAGATTTATGATATTTTTAAGCAGGTCCATATCAATATTCCGTTGTTAGATTCCATAAAGGAGATGCCTTGTTATGCCAAATTTCTCAAGGATGCCATGTCAAAGAAATCCAGACTTGGGGATTTTGAAACGGTTAAGATGACAGAAGGATGCATGAGTATTCTACACAAGCATCCACCCTAGAAGAAGTAGGATCCTGGGAGCTTCATCATACCATGCATAATCGGAGACAAATTTCTGGGTAAAGAACTTTGTGATCTTGGTGCTAGTATAAATTTAATGCCCAAATCTGTGTTTCAGAAATTAGGTATTGGAAAAGCTAGGCCAACAACAGTAGTACTGCAACTGCCAGATCGCTCTTACGTTCATCCAGAAGCAATGAAACATGCTGATGTAGAAGAAGAATGCAAGCCTATCACTAAAGTTACCCTTGACCAACCCTGCATCAAGTCGGGCTGCGATGACATTAAAATTGGCCACTGCCCCAGCAACCATTTAGAAGACTGTCATGATAGCACCGACGACAGTAGCTCCTCAGAATCTGATACATCTGATACTGAAGATCAAGAGGAGGTAAATTGGATAGGAAATCGTACAGGTAAGTTGTTCGAGCCCTTAAACTATACCTCGGATAACCATATAATCCAAAAGCCGCAAACTGTCGAGCCCCCTGTTCTAGATCTTAAGGCCCTACCAGGGCAGCTAAAATACGTTTTTCTTGGTTTAAATGATACGTTGCCTATAATCATCTCTTCCAAGTTGATGCATGACCAGGAACAACAACTGATAGGGATGTTGCAGCAGCACAAGAAGCTTATTGGATGGACGATAGATGATATCCAAGGCATCAGACCGGCATTATGCATGCATAAAATTCTCTTAGAGGATGATCATAAGCCGGCCATTGATGCACAAAGACGTCTGAACGATGTTATGCGAGAGGTGGTCCGTAAGGAGATCATAAAATGGCTAGATGCTGGAATAATCTATGCCATCTCAGATAGCAAGTGGGTGAGCCCGGTGCAGTGTGTTCCCAAGAAAGGAGGAATAACTGTGGTAACCAAAGAAGAAAACGAGCTAATCTCAACCAGGACTGTGACCGGTTGGAGGGTTTGTATGGACTACTGGAAGGTTAACAAAGCTACCCGGAAGGACCACTTCCCCTTTCCCTTTATTGATCAAATGCTTGATAGATTAGCGGGTAAGCCTTAGTATTGTTTTCTTGAGGGTTACTCAAGTTATAATCAAATAGCCATCGCACCAGAAGATCAAGAAAAGACGACTTTCACATGCCCATACGATACTTATGCTTTTCGGAGGATGCCATTTGGACTTTGTAATGCACCAGCCACCTTTCAAAGGTGCGTGATGAAAATATTCTCTGATATGGTGGAGGGTTTCCGGGAGATATTCATGGATGACTTTTAGTCTTTGGAGACGACTTTGAAAGCTGCCTAGGCAACCTATAGAAAGTGCTCGAGAGATGTGAAAAAGCAAACTTGGTATTGAATTGGGAAAAATGTCAGTTCATGGTGGATGAAGGGATATTCCTTGGCCATAAAATTAGTTGCCCCAACATAGAAGTCGATAGAGCTAAGATCGAGGTAATCGAAAAGCTGCCACCACCCACCACAGTCAAGGGAATAAGAAGTTTCATAGGGCATGCTGGTTTTTATTGGAGGTTTATCGCGAACTTTTCGAAGATCACCAAACCCTTATGCCATCTTCTGGAGGAGAACCATCACTTCGACTTCAACGCTGAATGTACTGAAGCATCCAAGGTTCTAAAAGAAAAGCTAGTAACAGCCCCAATAGTACCACCATATTGGAAACTGCCGTTTGAGATCATGCGTGATGCTAGTGACTATGCTGTCGGGGCAACACTTGGGCAGAGGAAAGACAAGCTCTTTCATGTCATATACTATGCCAGCAAAACACTGAACGACGCCCAAGTAAACTACACCAACACAGAGAAGGAACTGTTAGCTGTGGTGTTCTCTATTGACAAGTTTCATTCTTATATACTTGGAACGAAGGTCGTAGTCCACACAGACCACTCTGCATTGAAGTATCTGTTTACCAAAAAAGATGCAAAGCCTAGACTGATACGTTGGATTCTGCTACTGCAAGAGTTCGACCTTGAAATCAAGGAGAAAAGGGGGGACATAGAATCAAGTTGCAGATCACTTCTCAAGGTTAGAGAAGGGAAAGAGTCTACTGGCAGATGAGACACACATACTAGAGACCTTCCCTGATGAGCAGTTGTCCGCTGCCACAAGCACTGCCGCGACGGCCATGGCGGCAGGTAAGTTTTCTGAACTCCCCTGGTATGCTGATTTCGTTAATTTTTTAGTTAGCATAATAAATCTTCTTGACCTTAATTATCAAGCTAGGAAGATGTTCCAAAATGATGTTAAGCATTATTATTGGGACGAACCTCTTCTTTTCAAAATTTGTGCAGATCAGGTTATCAGGAGATGTGTACCACATGATTAAGAAGAAGCTATACTACATCACTGTCATGCTTCACAGTATGGAGGACACTTAGGAGGCAACAAAACTGCTGCTAAGGTTTTGCATTCGGGATATAACTGGCTGCACTATTCAAGGATGCCCAATAATTCTACAAAAACTATGACAAGTGTCAACGGACTGGAAACATCTCAAGGAGACAAGAGATGCCACTACAAAACATTCTTGAAGTCGAGATCTTCAATGTTTGGGGGATAGATTTTATGGGACAATTCCCAACTTCATGTGGGAACTTATATATCCTCCTGACAGTGGACTATGTGTCCAAATGGGTTGAAGCAATCGCTACTCAGAAAAACGATGCCAAGACGGTTCAGAGGTTTTTGCATAAAAACATTTTTTCCAAGTTCGGCATCCCTAAGGCGATCATCAGTGATGAAGGGAGGCATTTCGACAATAGGGTTATAACTGATGCCTTGAAAAAGTATGGTGTCAAACCTCGGATCGCAACAACATACCACCCTCAGACCAATGGACAGGCTGAAATTTCCAATAGAGAGGTCAAGAACATCCTTGAAAAAATGGTTAAGCCAACTAGAAAGGACTGGTCTCTACACCTCAATGATGCATTATGGGCCTACAGAACAACATTCAAAACTCCATTGGGAATTTCACTCTATCGGCTGATTTATGGGAAAATATGTCATTTACCTGTCGAGATTGAGCACATAGCATACTGGGCCATCAAGGCATTGAATATGGACTTGGAAAAAGCGGGATAGAAAAGGCTACTTGATCTAAATGAGATCGAAGAAATTCGGACAATGGCCTATGACAACGCGAGAATCTACAAGGACAAGACCAAGAAGTGGCATGACAAAAAGTTGCTGCCCCGACAGTTCTGCCTAGGGCAACTTGTGTTGTTATTCAACTCTAGGTTGAAACTCTTCCAAGGGAAGCTGAAATCTAGGTGGTTTGGCCCATTCCAAGTGGTGTAGGTTTTTCCCCATGGTGTCATCACAATCAAATCTTCAAAATACGGGCACCAATTCAGAGTTAATGGACAATGCTTGAAGCATTATCAGGGGACTGAAGCCCCAAGAATGCAGGAAGTGGTTACCTTAGGAGATGCCCCTCCTGGCATCCCTAATTTAACCTAACTTTTTTTTCTTCATTATTTATTATTTATATTAGGTAATTAGAATTATTTTATTTTTAGGAAATAACGTTTTATTTTTATTATTTTTAGGAAATAAAGGAGACAAGGAGAAGAAGAGAAGTGAATTCATCCCACCATCTTTCCATCAGCGCAAAAAGCCAACTATGGAGCCTGCCTTATAGCTGCCGCGACAGACACGGAAAATACAACCTGTCAACATGCTATCGCGTCAGACACGCAAACGCGTAACAAACACGTAGCAGACACAGAATCGCGTGACAGACGCGTCAGAAACTGCGTAATAGCTGGCCCCGTTATTCACGCCTGTCGTTACAGCTTCAACGGGGAGCAAAATTCCCTTCTATATAAACCCCATTTTACTATTCATTTTTCACTCACTTATACTATTTCTACTTGTTTTCTCTAGAATTTTTACTTCCTTTCATTTTCTTCCACAGTCCTTGCAACATGTCTTCTAGAAACACTCGTCGAAGTTCTGCCTCTAGATCTGCCCCGGCAGCATCGACTCCAAGATCCTTCCAGATCTGTGATATGTGGGAGGAGAAAGGTTTTATTTACACCTCCAAAATGGAGAACCTTGGGATGCAACCATTCATAGCTAGAAAAATCAGAGCTTTAAAGTTGCAGATATTCGCGGAGCAGCCAAAGGTGATGAACATGACTCTTCTCTGGGACTTTTATGCTGCCATCGGCAGAAGGAACGCGGCAGCAGTCACAGTATGAGGGAAAGAGGTATCGATCGAGCACGAGTATATCAACACTCTCTACGGGTTCTATGTGGGGAAGAGAGAAGATGGCCACCAAAAATTTCTCGAAAGTTTAGAGCCTACCGACTACGACGCTGTGATGGAAGAACTCAAAGACGAGGGTACAGAGTGAAACACAGATCTGAAAAACCCAAGGACGGTGAAGATAGTCCAGCTCACCCCGGAGGCCATGCTTTGGAACGCCTTCATCAAGAAACAGATTATGCCCTCCTCTCACAACACCACAGTCGACCAACCCAGGTTAGCCCTCACCCATTCCATCTTACATTAGAGGCCAATTAAAGTTGGCAGATATGTCCAAGAGAGAATATTGAATAGCGCATACCGGCCGTCCGGACTACTCTTCTACCCCTACGTCATCACTACCCTCTATCGCGGCCACCATGTACCAGAAGCTGCCGAAGATCTACGAGTTCGAGGGAAATGTTGGACGGATATAAACATACTTAGCATGATGGAACTCACTGGTGCCACGCCTCTGTCGTCTTTCGACCCTACTGCCACAGCAGCAGAGCCGACACAGCCCACCGACACCGAGCCTGCTGCCACAGAACCCAGGCAGCCTACAGCAGCAGCACCTCCAGCTGATACCTCCTCCCAGATCCTTGCTGCCATACAAAAACAGGAGGAACGACAACTCGGCCTCATGAGCTTCATTCGAGACTTCACCATCGCCACGGTACATTTTATCCATACTTCTTTAAATTTCCCCGATGCTCTGTTCCCTACCTTCCCCAATCAATATTTTACTGCCCCACCCCTGCCCATACCCCTACAAATATTGCCACACCCAAAACGCCATTTGTTGCGTCCACACCCACCCATGCCACAGCAGCTGCAGGCAGCAGCCGCACAGCCGACACCTCTGCCCGAGGAACCAAGAGAAACGAGCCTGAAGACGACCTTGATAGGTATATTGCTGGTTTCTCTTCTTCTGAAATCTGGGCAGCATCCGACAACGAGCCCTCTGTCAAGAGAAATTTATCCAAGGAGTTCACACCAGAAAAGTGGCAGAAAATGGTAGCTAACAAGGGAAAAGAAGACAGCGGCAATGAGGTCAATGCAACACTCGAGTTTGGGGGTGGCATCCCTCCATTAATGGAGTCCTTTTAAGTTTAAAAAATTGTGTCTTTTACTTAGATTATTTTTGCTAATATATATATATATATATATATATATATATATACATATATATGAAAATTTTGGCTTAAGTCTTTGAACTGAAATTACCTGCCGTGACAGCCTCTGTCAAGGCAGTGCCTTTAGGATAGTTTTAGGAGCAGTTTACAGCCTTACTATAGTTCTAAAACTTAAACACCATTTGTGACTTTTATACTGCCTAGAACTCTACTAGAAAAACTAGAATAGAAAGCTTAGCACTTGAGTTGCCCCTAGAGGTGCCTAACACTAGCTCTAGGAAAAAGAAGTTAAGAAAAATAGACTCAATAAACCTAGAGGTGCCCGAAACCGGCTCTAGTCAAACTTAAGCTTAAGAAAATAGAATTGAGTCTGAATAAAAACTAAAGGAGCCTAAGAATTGCCTCCAAAAAGATGAAAATTGGCATAAAAATTTAAGTTAGAGGATTAACTATTCTAGTAAACTAAGGGAGTCTTGGCATATAATTGTTCACAAGCATGCACACACTGCACGAGAATTATAGCAAGGTTCCGGATGAACGCTGAATTATCCGACAAGGTGTTGCTCACAATAGGGAATTAATGGTAGGTAAGGGAAAGTTCATTGTTTTAAGCCAAACAAAAAAATTCTTGTTTTTTTTCATTTTTAGGTCTGAATTGCTTGAGGGCAAGCAAAAACTTGAGTTTGGGGGTGCGTTGAGTGTGTAAAAGTTCTATAATATACCCCTATTTAACCCATATTTTTGCTGCATTCAAGCATAATTCATTGCATTTATGTTAGATTTCAGTTATATATCACAAATATATTAAATGGCACAGTTTTTACAGAAATTTGTTGCTTTTGCAGGTAGCTACTGTAGCAGATGGAGAAGCAGATGCTGGGCAGTGGAGAAGCAGAGCTAGAATTGGATTTGCAGACGAGGAGGACAATGCTGCCATGGTCGCCGCCGTGGCAGCCAAGGACGACAGCAGTGGTAAAGAGAAGAAGCAAAGTGGGCCTCGACAGAAAGAGAAAAGTAAGCTCGTATGTTGTGGAGCACCCTTCTATTTTTCAAGCCCTAGATCAGAATGAAGGCCAAGCCCAAAGTTCAAAAAAGAAACTCCAAGCAAGAAGGAGGACAAATTAAAGATATATTCTCTGAAGATTTAGTCTTTAATAGAGTTGTACTTTAGTTTAAACTTGTATTCTTGACATATTAGAAAACTTGAACCCAAGGTGTATATAAAGGCATGTAATTCGACCTAGGGGAGGATATCTTCATCTCTAGCCTTCTTCCTAAAACCCCAATCGTTTTCCCATTCTCATCATGTTCTAAACTTCCCCTAGGGCCACAGGTTGATTTGTAAAGTAGTTGCAAGGATTGCATTTGTTTTAGGAATTTTTTGTTCATTAAAATAAACTTCAAGTTTACTTATTCTGGTTTTCAACATCTTGGAAGAGTATTGGGAGAGCATTGTGAGATTATCTATTTACTTAATATCGGGAGAGTTAAGTATACAAAAGGAATAAGTGCGGGTTCTCCAGTTTATGGTTGAACTATCTCGGGCCTAGGGATAGGACGAGGTTAAGTGGCTAAGGAAGAATTCAATAACATCGGTGTTAATCCTTCGATTCATGTTGGGAGGTATCATCAAAGACGTTTTTATCGACAAACTTGGACCTAGGGATAGGACAAGGCATCTCAGGGATGCTTGCCAAGCTTGGAGTACAGGGTTGTGTGATCACTGCCGTGACTAACAAAAGACCGCTGCCGCGACAGGCACTATTGAGCAATTCAATACCAGCCCATTCTCTCTATCTTGATTTCTTTAATCTTAATTTCTAGTTCTCTTTATTATTTTCGTGACAACAATTTAAACTATTATTTTTCCTCTCGTGCAGTAGTCCAAGGTGAAGCTATTAGCCCAGTCCCTGTGGAGACGATATCTGATACTTACGTATCACTTTACTACTTGCGTCGTGTACACTTGCACTACGTTGCGATAGACACTTTTACACGCAACACGTTCAAGTGAAAATATCTGGGAGGTCGCTACCTTGAAGAGAAGGAGAGTTTATGTCTCTTATGCAAGGGAACATGTATGTGGTTGAATATGAGATTCTGTTTGTTCGCCTTAGCCAGTATGCATCTAAGCTAATTCCTAACGAGAGGGAAAGGTGCCAATGATTCCGTTATGGGCTGGTAGCGGATGTTAAGACCTATATGCTTGCAGCTGATTACATTGATTTCGATGTCTTGGTCACTAGAGCCAAGGATATTGAATTGAATCTTGGTTTGGCGAGCCGAGCAGGTGGATCTAGCTCAAGAAAGCGAGTTGCAGAACGCGATTATGGTAGAGATTGCAACAAGATGCATAAGGATAGGAAGCCACACCATGATGCTAGACGTGGGGTGGTAACCCTGGTAGAGTTCAGCAAGGACCTAATTCTTTTTTGAGGACCCCGGAGTGTAACCGTTATGGTTGGAGACATGGTGGTGAGTGTTGGGGTAACCTTGGGACATGCTGGAATTGTGGAAACTGAGGGCATATGAAGAAAGATTGTCCCCAACCGCTGAGAGAGGGACATGCTCCGGTGAGAGCAGCTGAGCCACAAAAAGGTCGTGGGCGCGGCCGTGGTAATTTTCAGTGTAGGGATTATGGTGGAAGGAACGTGGCACATGTTGTGGCTGTCCAACCTGAGGGTGGTGGTCAGGCTCGAGTGTATGCTTATCGTGAGGGAAGGAATGACACGAAAGTGATTGCAAGTACCTTTACTTTGCAATCCTTGTCATTACTTTCTTTGATTGTTTCTAGATCTACACACTCGTATATATTGCGTGAACATGCTCAAATGCTTGGTTTGCCTGTTGAGTCTTTGGATGTTGGTATGCGTGTGACTAGTTCCTTTGGTGAGACAGTTGTAACAAGGAAGTTGTATAGAAGATGTTTCTTAATGGTGCAAGATCATGTTTTTCTGGTTGATCTCATAGAATTGTAATTCTATGGTTTTGATGTAATCCTTGGCATGGATTGGCTTGTTGAGCATAGAGCCGTGGTGGATTTCGAAAGCAAGCGAGTTTCGTTAAAACTTGCGGATGATTATGAGGTGGTGGTAGTGGGTGAAAATGTGAAGTTTCTTGCCAATGTGGTGTCTACATTGGAAGCGAGCCGGATGTTGCGGCAAGGTTGCGAGGCTTACCTAGCCTTCGTTATGAATCCTAGTTCAAAGGAGGTGCGCGTTCAGGATATAAGGACCCTGTGTGAGTTCCCTGGAGTGTTTCGGGGGAATTACCTGGTTTGCTACCTAGTCGAGAGGTTGAGTTTGGAATTGAGTTGTATGAGAACACAACTTCGGTGTCCATTGCTCCCTATCGCATGGCACCTAAGGAGTTGAAGGAGTTGATCGTGGCTTCATTCAGCCTAGTGTGTCACCTTGGGGTGCACCGGTCTTGTTTGTGAAAAAGAAGGATGGCACGATGAGAATGTGCATCGATTATCGTCAGCTGAATAAGTTGACTGTTAAGAATAAGTATTATTTGCCGAGGATTGATGATCATTTTGATCAGTTTTGGGGATCATCTCTGTTTTCAAAGATTGATCTGAGGTCAGGGTACTATCAGTTAAAGGTGAAGGATGTGGATGTGCTGAAAATAGCTTTTAGAACGAGGTATGGGCTTTATGAGTTTCTTTTGATGCCATTTGGCTTGACGAATGCTCCTTCTGCTTTCATAGACATGATGAATAGGGTATTCCATGAATTCTTGGACAAGTTTGTTGTGGTGTTCATCGACGATGCCCTTGTGTACTCTCGTACCGAGGAGGAGCATGAAGGTCATTTGAGAATTGTTTTGCAAGCGCTGTTGGAAAATCAGCTTTGTGCTAAGTTGAGCAAATGTGAGTTTTGGATAAAGGAAGTTGTTTTCCTTGGTCATGTGGTTTCGGTCGATGGGATTCGAGTTGATCCACAGAAGGTTGAGGAAGTGATGAATTGGAAGCCTCCTAAGTCTATTCATGAAGTCCGTAGTTTTCTTGGGTTTGCAGGATACTACAGGAGGTTTGTGGATGGATTTTCTAAGATTGCTGCCCCTTTAACGAAGTTGTTGCAAAAAGATGTTAAGTACGAGTGGACGGAGGCGAGACATCAAGCTTTTGAGAAGCTTAAAGCAGCTTTGACGCAAGCTCCTATCTTGGTTGAACCTGAGTCAGGGAAAGAGTTTGTGGTGTATAGTGACGCATCTTATGTTGGTTTAGGGTGTGTGTTAATGCAAGAGGGTATGGTGGTGGCTTATGCATCGCGACAGTTGAAAGTGCATGAGAGAAATTATCCTACACATGATATTGAGTTAGCTGAAGTGGTTTTTGCTCTAAAGATTTGGAGACATTATCTTTATGGTGAGAAGTGTACTGTGTACACGGATCACAAGAGTTTGAAGTATTCGATGTCTCAGAAAGAGTTGAATCTTAGGCAACGACGATGGGTGGAGTTGCTTAAGGATTACGATCTAATGATCGAGTATCATCCAGGGAAAGCCAATGTTGTGGCCGATGTTTTGAGTAGGAAAGTGGCGGTGGAGTTAAGGGCGATGTTTGCTAGCTTGAGCATATCGCGAGATGGTGGTCTCATTGCGGAATTGCAAGTGAAACAATCTTTAATCCAGTTGATAAAGGACAAGCAGCTGTTGGATGATTCTTTGGTGCCACATGTTCAGGATATTGCTAAGGATAGACCATCAGATTTATGTTTTAATGATGATGGTTTTCTATGTTTTGGAAGTCGGATAGTAGTGCCGAATGATGTTGAGTTGAGGCGCACTATTCTGACCGAAGCTCATAGTAGTCCTTTTGCTATGCACCCTGGTAGTACAAAGATGTACCGTGATCTGAAGGATGAGTACAATTGGGTTGGTTTGAAGAAACATGCCGCTGAGTATGTGAGCAAGTGCATGGTTTGTCAGCAGGTCGAGGCTGAGCATCAGTTTCCTTCGGGGTTGTTGCAGCCGTAAAGGATCCCTGAATGGAAATAGGAGAGGGTCACCATGGACTTTGTTTCTGGGTTGCCTCTAACGCCATCAAAGAAGAATTCTGTTTGGGTGATTGTGGATCGCCTTACGAAGTATTCGCATTTCTTACATGTGCATACTACGTACACCTTGGATAAGCTTGCAGAGTTGTACATTGTTGAGATTGTGTGTTTGCATGGCGTGCCAAAATTTATAGTGTTGGATAGAGATATGAGGTTCACTAAAAGGTTTTGGGAGTGTTTACATCAAGCATTGGGTACGCGGTTGAATTTCAGTACTTCTTATCATCCGCAGACGGATGGACAGTCGAAGCGTGTTATCCAAGTGCTTGAGGATATGTTGAGGTGTTGTGTTATTGAGTTTCAAGGTTCTTGGGAGAAGCACTTGCCTTTGGTGGAGTTTGCTTATAATAATAGTTACCAGGCAAGTATTCAAATGGCACCTTATGAAGCTTTGTACGGGAGGAAGTGTAGAACTCCTCTTTGCTAGGCTGAAACGGGACAAAAGTTGGTTTCGATACTGGCTTTGTTGAAAGGAACCACTGAGTAGGTGAAGCTCATTTGTGAGCGGTTGAAGGAAGCATCGGATCGAAAAAAATCTTACACGGATTTGAAGCGTAAGGAGATAGAAATTGCGGTGGGTAACCGTGTGTTCTTGAAGGTTTAACCTTGGAAGAAGGTGATGAGATTTGGCCGGAAGGGCAAGCTAAGCCCGAGATACATTGGACCATACGAGGTGATAGAACGTGTGGGTCCTGGTTCTTATAAGCTGAGGCTACCACAATAGTTAGAAAAGATACATAATTTGTTTCATGTATCCAAGCTTCGGAGGTATAGATCGGATCCTTCGCATATTAAGCTTGTGGAGGAAGTTGAGTTGAATCAAAATTTGACATATGATGAGAAACCTATTCTGATTTTGGATTCGGACAGTAAGGTTCTTCGTTGTAAGACCATTGAGTTGGTTAAGGTGTTGTGGAGACATCGTGGTGTTGAGGAAGCCACGTAGGAAAGAAAGGAAGACGTGAAGAACCAATTTACTTACATTTTTCCTCCAGGTAAATTTTGAGGACGAAATTTCTTAAGAGGGGGAGAGTTGTAACATCCCAAATTTTGGCCTAGATGGTTTAGGGTTCGAATCGGACCAGTCGAGAACAGTTCAAATCTTAAAGGGAGATTTAGGGAACACCTAGTTCGGGATGCTTTAAAAATATGGAAAAATATCTAAAAATCATCATTTAATATATGAATGATTATGGTGAAATCAACTTTACAAAATAAGGTTTGGAAATACTACATTTTAGTGTAGTGGCAAAATCGCAATTTTTGCAAAAGTTAAATAGTAACTGTTTTGTAAAGGATTGAAACTTTAAATCTTTAAGGAGCTAATTTTACCAAAATTGTTTTTAATCAGATTTCTTCTTAATTTGGGTGATTTTATTAATGTTTTAATTAAAGGAAAATAAGGATTAATTAAAACGAAACTACCTTTGACTTTTCATAACTACCTTTCATCAATTTTCTCTCAATTTCTTTTCAGCCAAACACATTTTCTCCAACAAATAACCTTTGATTTTCATTCCTTTTGATGAGATTTCAATCTCTTCCTGATTTCTAATCTTTTCCTCATCAAAACCTCTTGTTTTTACATTGGATTTTCAAGGAAAACTTGCCCAATTCAAGGAGAAATCAACCATTTGAGGTAAGCTTCGCCCTTCTCCTCTAATGATCAGTCCTTTACTGAAATTCCCAAGTTATCAATCCTTTGTTAATGATTTTTGAGTTGCTTTAATGAAAGAAACAAGAAATTATCTTAAAACTCAAGATTTTTGAGGAGATCTTGATGATTTTCGTGGTTGATGATTAGACTTTGTTTTGAGGTTGTTTTCTAATGTATTTTGGATGTTAATTGTTTTTATAAATGAGGTTTTATTAAACAAATCTTGAATGGGCTTGGATTCCTAAGTTTTGTAGGTTAGAATGATGGTTTTTGGGGTGGGTTTGGTGTTCTTTCATAGCTGGAGGTATAAGGACGTCTTTCTGGTGATTTTTGTTGTTGATTGATGTTTTGAAATGTTTAGAAGTGGTAGATCATTGATGGGCTTTGTTTTGGAAGAGTTTGGAGGTGATTTCGGTTGTGTTTGGTAGCCGAAAAGTGATTTGTGAGTAGAGCAGCGAGTTTAGGTGTGTGGCTGATGATTTCAATGCATGATGATGCATTAATCCTCTACTCTTATGTGTTAAAAATAGGGGAGATATCTTCGGACGCCTTTGGTGTTGATTCGGAAGCCTAGATAGCGTTTCGGTGAGCAAGCGAAATGTAATCGGTGAGTGCGTATGGTTTTAGAAGTCCTTGAGAGACAAAGAATCATGGTTTAGGGATTTAGGAAAGGTTTGAAACACGTTCATAAGTACGAAAGTAAGTATTGGCTAGATAGCTCTCTTATATGTGGTGGATTGCCCCTAAAATGCTTTTACATGCTCATGATTTAAGATAGATAAATTCCTACTATTTTTATGCATGATTTGTAGCATGAGATGATGCTTGAAATGATTTCATGAAATAACATGTTGCATGGTTGAGATTTGAGCTTTTATTTAAAGCATGGCAAATGTTATGGTTTTGAAATGAGATGAGAATGATTTGAGAATTTTTGCATGAAAAATAGTAGGTGAGATGATGTTTTGAAATAATATATTGATCGATTAATAGGATGAGAGTGCACTATAAACTAAAAATTTGTACCTGCTCTTTTGTTTAATCCAAAGGGAGAGAACCGATGATGGGCATTCCATCAGGTAGGACTTGGTGAAATACCCAAGCATTTTGGTGATGAGAGATGCCGCCATGTGAGTACGAAGATGGTAGATGCCACCGGAAATTATGTTACTAGACGAGTGAGTACGGTGATGGTAGATGCCACCGGAAGTGTCTAGAGGGTTGTCCGCATATCCGAGTAATAATGATATGTGAAATGCCAGTATAATTTATGAAAATGCTTTTAATTCACATGTACCTATTGATGAGATGATTTATGCTATGAGAAATGCATATGAGAATTGTATATGAAATGCTTTGGTTTTACAAGCATGTGTATGGCCTTGCCATGAGATTTTCATTGGTTTAAATGCATGAGATATAATTGAGGTACATGTGTTTTCAATGAGAAGTTGTGTAACACCCCAATTTTAGGCTTAGAAGTTTAGGATCTGAACCGGACCGATCTGATTTTGGGTTCGAATATAAAAGGAAGTTTTAGGGAAAGCCTAGTTCAGGATGCTTTAAAAGTATGGAAAAATATCTAAAAATCCTCTTTTAATATATATAAGAGAGTGGTGAAATCAATTTTACAAAATAAGGTTTGGAAATACTACATTTTGGAGTAGTGACTAAAATGCGATTTTTTAAAAGTATACTGGTGACTGTTTTGTAAGGATTGAAACTTTGAATCTTTAAGGAGCTAATTTACCCAAAAATGATTTCTTCACATTTTTCTTTAATTTGAGTGAATTAATTAATGATTTAATTAATTAGAAGAGAAGAGAAACTACCTTTTGGGAAAAATCATAACTACCTTTTACTAAAATTTTCTCATTTCTTTTTCTCTCAAAATTTCATCATCCAAATACTTTTCTCCAGCAACTTTTTCATTGTTTTTAATTTCAATTGATGAGATTTCTATCATCAATTAGTTCCGAATCAATCTTGCATCAAATCCTCTTGATTTCCTCATTGAATTTTCAAGAATATTGGCTCAAATCAAGGAGAAATCACCATTTAGAGGTAAGATTGTTCTTCTCCTCTAAATACTTAGTTCTTTACTGAAATTCCCAAGTTATCAATCCTTAAATTAAGTTTTATAAATGGTTTTAATGATAGGAACTTGATTTTGGCTTAAAACACAAGATTTGGAAGAAATCTTGAAGAATTTCGTTGTGATTATTTGGGCTCTGTTTTGAGGTGATTCTTAAATGTATTTTGGATGTCTAATGATGTGTAAATGAGGTTTTATCAATGCAATCCCGAATATGTTGTATTTCCTAAGTTTTTTCTTATGAAAATGGTGGTTTTTGAGGTGATCTTGGTGTTGATTGATGTTTAGAGATGGTTAAAAGTGATGGATCTTGTCTGGGTTAAGTTTTGGTAGAGTTTGGAGGTGATTTCGGTTGTGTTTGGTAGCCGAAATGTTGGATTTAGGTAGAGCAGCGAGTTTAAGTGTGTTGGCTGAAGATTTCATTGCATCACGATGCATTAATCCGCTGCTTTGATGTGTTTAAAACAGGGGAGACATCTTTGAACACCTTTGGAGTTGATCCGGAGGCTTGATCGGCGTTTCGGCAAGCTTGCAAAACGGAATTGGTAAGTGGAGTTTGGTTTCAAGCTTTGGAACAATTATTTGAACGTTTTGGGAGCTTAGTTTAAGTCTAAACAACTTAACTAAGCTCAAGAGTAAGTTTTCGGAAAAACTCCCTTGAATGAGCCTTATAGTAGTTCGATGCATAGGATATAATTTGCATGTTTAAATTCTGTTTTGAAAGCATGGTTAATGCTGGTTATGAAAGCCATATGTTGAAGAATGCAAAAGGTAAGAGATCCTTGGTTTGACATATTGTAAATGTGGATTTGATGCATAGTGATGCATGATGTTAAATGGCTTTGTTTAATGCTTTTGAAACAGTGAATTGGTGATGTTATATGACGTATATTGGCAAGTGATGTAATGGTTTTAAAGTACTTGAATCGGATATAGTTAGCCGCCTACAGGATTGGGTGCACCATGAATAAAGTTGCCTAGGATGTTGAGGGGTTGTAATTGTACCGTAAACTCCATCCAAGTACCCTAACGAGTGAGGTAAGATCACAACGGTGGTTAAAAGTCCATGTGTGGATCTTGTGTTATGTGTCCCTTACACTCGTTAGTGTAATTACACAACTACCGATGAGTGATGTGGAGGGGTTGTGATTGTACCTTTAAACTTCATCACGGGTGTTGAGGAGTTGTGATTGTACCGTTAAACTCCACCTTATGTTGTTCGGTAGTGTGTATGAAGCGTGTGGGACAAAGCTTGTAATCCGCGTATCCGATTATGTTTTGAGTTGTAAATGGTTATGAATTATCACTTGAAAGCCAATATGATGTGTTGATTATAATGAAGCATGAGATGCTTGTTATGTATGCAACGTTGCATGAAAAGTGATGAGTATGTGTTTAAAGGCTTTGTTGAAAGTGTTTTCTAAAATGCATTATTGTGTTGTTTTCTTTAGAGCATGCCTCACTGAGCATTTGTGCTTACGCTCTCTCTCTTGAACCAATAATGCAGATAATTGAAGTTCTAAAGGGCAACAAGGAGGCAAGAGTGTCCAAGGGAACTAGACTCATGTATGGTGATGTTTTCATACACTATTAGTTTTGGTAATTTGGAAATGGGAACCTAAGATGTGATTTGGGAGATGCTTTGTACTCCCTAGTTTGAGGCATGATGCTTTTGATGTTTTGGATTTGTAATTGACCTTTTGATGCTTGATTTGTTGATTGGTTGGTTGTTTGGTTTTGGATATTAGGATGCATGCCTATTGACATGTGAAATTTCATGTTTGATGCTATAAATGAGTTTAGGGGTTTTAATCTTATGCCATATGTGAATGATGACTTGTTGGTATGATTAAAAGGTCATTAGGAAGTGTTTAATTGAGTATATGCATGAAAAACCAGCAAAATCTGCAGCTTCTGGGCAAACTGTATCGAAACGTGCACTGCGTTTCGAAACGGGGGCCTGTAATGGCATTCGTGTTTCGTAACGGCGGGAGGCCGTTCCGAAACGGTTTAGCCACTGGAAGGCCCTGTTTCAGAAAAAGTCTTGAAACGAACCCGTGTTTCGAAACGGTCAACACCATTCCGAAACAGGTGACCGTTGGGCACTGATTTGAATGGTGTTGAGGTTGGAAGCTTTATGTTTTAGTCTCGAAAGTTGTTTTTACAATTGCATGAGTTTGGGATGTCCGTTTAAGGTGAAATTTGACAGGGAAGCATGAAATATGACTAATTAAATATTAGTAACCTTAAAATCAGTTAAGATTTCCTAATTTTCAGAATTTACATTTTGGTCCCTAATATTTGTATTTTGTGCAATTGAGTCCCTCATGTTGTTCGGTCGATGTGATTTTCATCTGTATGATTCATGCGTACTCACATAGGGTTAATGTGTATCTAGACAAGGCTAAAAAGAAAAAAGGTCGTTAATCAAGGTTAACTTTCGGGTTGACTTTGGTTTTCCCCGTGTAATCTTCGTATTTCGGGTCAACCGTCTAGGCCGGGCTAAGGGGGTTACATTTGGTGGTATCAGAGCTGAGTTCTTGTGTAAATGAGAATGGTTATGTGGGTGATGTACATGTATTTGCATGATATGATTTTTCGATGAAAGAATGTTGTTTGAATTATGATGTATGGTTGCAATTGTGATGCTATGCTATGTTGAAGCATGTTAGGGGAACCTATTGCCACATCAAAACTAATGAAAGGAATTGTTTTTTTTTGAAAATGAGCTTGAGTACTTGGATTACTTACCTTGTTGAGCCTAATTATGTTTATTGCATTTGTGTTAGTGCATAGTTTTCTTATAAATGGGGCCTCGTAGAGAGATGAGGATGAATACGAGAGCTATGGCTCAAAATGAGAATGAGGAAAATGTTGATAATGTTGTGGATATCCCTCCTCCCCCTAGTGGTGGACCACTCGGCAGTGGTGGTACTGGAGGTGATAATGCTGGCGTGGGTGCTGGTGCTGGGGTCGTTGGACCTTAAGGTGTGTAGGGGCAAGCTGCTCCTAACATGACTGTTTTGATTCATGATATTGCGGGAGCCTTTCAGGCAGCAGTAACTGGAGCTCATGGAGATATGCATCAGGGTGATGCTAACATGAGATTACCATTGGAACGTCTCCGTAGTCTGGGAGGGACTGAGTTCAGAGGTTTATCTCCTGAAGGTTCTGAATCTTGGTTGGAAAGCACCAAGAGAATTTTGGGACAAATGAACTGCAACAATGTGCAGAAATTGGGTTGTGTGGTATCATTGCTATATGATGATGCCTATACGTGGTGGACGACCACTGTTTCTGGAATGGAGGAGAATGATGTGACTTGGACGTTCTTTCTAAAAGCGTTCAAGCGAAAGTATCTAGGTGTGCGATACCCGGATGAGAAGAAAAGAGAATTCATGTCTCTTAGGCAAGGAAGCATGACGGTGGCTGAATATGAAGTTCAGTTTGTCTGCCTTAGTCAGTACGCACCTGAGCTAATCCTTGATGAGCGGGAGAGGTGTGAACGTTTTCGTTATGGTTTGGTGACGGATGTGAAGACTTTCATGCTTGCTGCTGAGTATACCGATTTTGATGTGCTGGTGAGTAGAGCGAAGGACATTGAGCAGAACTTGGGTCTGTCTTCTAGAGGTGTTAGTTCTAGCTCGGGCAAAAGTGCTGCTGATTATAGTTCCGGTGGTGGACGGAACAAGAGAGGACGATATAAGAGGTATCAGTCTTCTGCTAGGCGTGGTAATGGAGGGCATGGATCACGTGCTGATCAGAACACGTGCTGGACGTGTGGATCACGTGGCCATTTTGAGGCGAGATTGTCCTCGAGGAGCGAGGGAGGTTTAGGCTCCTGTAGCGGTGATCGGTAATTCATGCTGTATTTGTCGTTCGACGGACCACATGAGGAGGGAGTGTCCTTTGTTGGCTGGTGGTAGTCAGGGACGTGCTCCCGGGGTAGTTGCATCACAGAGAGGTGTGGGCGCGGTCGTGGTAACTTCCAGCGCAGAGATGATAGTGGGAGCAATGTGGCGCATGTGGTGGCTGTTCAACCTGAGGGTGGTGACCAGGCTCGAGTGTATGCACAGCGTGAGGGGAGAAATAATACAGATGTGATCGCAGGTACCTTTACTTTGCAATCCTTATCATTACTTTCCTTGATTGATTCTGGATCTACACACTCATACATATTGCGTGAACATGCTCAATTGCTTGGTTTACCTGTTGAGTCTTTGTATGTTTGTATGCGTGTTACTAGGTCCTTTGGTGAGACCGTTGTGACACGGAAGTTGTATAGGAGATGTCCTTTGGTAGTGCAAAACCATGTCTTTCTTGTTGATCTCATGGAATTTCCATTCTATGGTATTGATGTAATCCTTGGTATGGATTGGCTTGTTGAACATCGAGTTATAGTGGATTTTGAGAAGAAGCGAGTTTCATTGAAGCTTGTGGATGATTACGAGGTAGTGGTAGTTGGTGAAAATGTGAAGTTTCTCGCCAATGTGGTGTCTTCGTTGGAAGCAAACCAAATGTTGAGGCAAGGTTGTGATGCTTATCTTGCATTTGTGATGAATCCTAGCTCTAAGAAGTTGCGAGTTCAGGATATCAGGACTGCGCGAGAGTTTCCTGGAGTGTTTCTGGAGGAGTTACCTAGATTGCCTCCTAGTCGAGAGGTGGAGTTTGGAATTGAGTTGTATGAAAACACAACTCCAGTGTCCATTAATCCTTACCAAATGACACCTAAGGAGTTGAAGGAGCTGATGACGCAAATTTAAGAGTTGCTTGATCGTGGTTTCATTCGGCCGAGTGAGTCACCTTGGGGTGCACTGGTCTTGTTTGTGAAGAAGGATGGCACTATGAGAATGTGCATCGATTATCGTCAGCTAAACAAGTTTACTATCAAGAATTTGTATATTTTGCCGAGGATTGATGATCTTTTTGATCAGTTTCGGGGAGCGGCTGTGTTCTCTAAGATTGATTTAAGGTTAGGTTATTACCAGCTCAAGGTGAAGGATGTGGATGTGCCAAAAACAGCCTTTAGAACAAGGTATGGGCATTATGAATTCCTTATGATGTCGTTTGGCTTGACGAATGATCCTGCAACTTTTATGGACATGATGAATAGAGTGTTCCATGAATACTTGGACAAGTTTGTTGTGGTGTTCATTGATGATATCCTTGTGTACTCTCGTACTAAGGAGGATCGTGAAGGGCATTTGCGGATTGTGTTGCAGGCGCTGTTGGAGAATCAGCTTTATGCTAAGCTAAGCAACTGTGAATTCTGGCTTAGGGAAGTTGTTTTCCTTGGTCATGTGGTTTCTGTTGAGGGGATTCGTGTTGATCCTCAGAAGGTTGAGGCGGTGATGAATTGGAAGCCTCCTAAGTCTGTTCATGAAGTTCGTAGTTTCCTTGAGTTGGCAGGATACTATCGGAGGTTTATGGATGGATTTTCAAAGATTGCTGCACCTTTGACGAGGTTGTTGCAAAAGAATGTCAAGTATGAGTGGACAGAGGCTAGGCAACAAGCTTTTGAGAAGCTTAAGGCAGCTTTGACGCAAGCCCCTATCTTGGTTCAACCTGAATCAGTGAAAGAGTTTGTAGTGTACAGCGACACATCCTATGTTGGGTTGGGGTGTGTGTTGATGCAAGAGGGTAAGGTGGTGGCTTATGCACCGCGTCAGTTGAAGGTGCATGAGCGCAATTAGCCTACGCATGATATTGAGTTAACTACGGTGGTCTTTGCTTTGAAAATTTAGAGACATTACTTGTATGGTGAGAAGTGTACTGTGTACACGGATCACAAAAGTTTGAAGTATCTGATGTCTCAAAAAGAGTTGAATCTTAGGAAACGACGTTGGGTGGAGTTTCTTAAAGATTACGATTTGACGATCGAGTACCATCCAGGAAAAGCTAATGGTGTAGCGGATGCCTTGAGTAGAAAGGTGGCAGTGGAGTTGAGGGCTATGTTTGCCAGCTTGGGTATTTCGCGAGATGGGGGTCTTGTGGATGAATTGCAAGTGAAACCATCTTTGGTCCAATTGATAAAGGATAAACAGTTGTTGGATGATTTTTTTGGTACCGCATGTTCAGGACATTGTTAAGGATAGACCATCGGATTTCTGTTTTAATGATGATGGGGTTTTATGTTTTGGGAGTCGGATGGTAGCGCCGACTGATGCTGAGTTGCGGCGTACTATTCTGACTGAAGCTCATAGTAGTCCTTTTGCTATGCATCCTGGTAGTACTAAGATGTATCGTGATCTTAAGGATGAGTACTATTGGGTGGGTTTGAAGAAGGATGTTGCGGAGTATGTGAGTAAGTGCATGGTTTGTCAGCGAGTTAAGGCTGAACATCAGTTTCCTTCTGGGTTGTTGCAACCGTTGAGGATTCCTGAGTGGAAGTGGGAAAGGATTACCATGGACTTTGTGTCTGGTTTTCCTTTGTCGCCATCGAAAAAGAATTTGGTGTGGGTGATTGTGGATCGCCTTACGAAGTGTGCGCATTTCTTACATGTGCATACTACATATACCTTGGACAAGCTTGCAGAGTTGTACATTGTTGAGATTGTGCGACTGCATGGTGTGCCAAAGTCTATAGTGTTGGATAGATATATGAGGTTTACGTCGCGTTTCTGAGAGTGTTTGCATCAAGCTTTGGGTACACGGTTGAATTTCAGTACTTCTTATCATACACAGTCGGATGGACAGTCTGAGCGTGTTATCCAAGTGCTGGAAGATATGTTGAGGTGCTGTGTGATTGAGTTTCAAGGTTCTTGGGAGAAGCATTGTCCTTTGGTGAAGTTTGCTTATAACAATAGCTACCATGCAAGTATTCAAATGGCACCTTATGAAGCCTTGTACGGAAGGAAGTATTCAACGGTCGGATGTTCCGAAACAGGGAGGGCCTGTTTCGAAACGCAGGGCCGTTCCGCAACGTGTTCCGAAACGAGGGCTGGCAGAGGGCTTCCCGTTTCGAAACGGTGTCTCCCGTTTCGGACGCCTGGGCTACTACAAGGCACCCGTTCCGAAACGGTAGCCACTGTTCCGATACGGCCTGCACAGAGTGCAGAAAATTGCTTACTTAAACACACAATTGACCAACCAATCATGCTCCAATTGCTACCAAACTTTATCAGCAAGATATTCAACATACAAGAGGCATATTTGCATCAACCATTCATCATAATATCATCATATATGAAAAGTCCCAAATCTAAAGGCATGCTTCCTACTCAAGCAAACCATTCATGCATTAAAACCTCCAAACCAAACACATAATGGCCAATTACAAAATCCAGCATTATTAACAACATTAAGCAAACTTAGGGAGTACAAACATCTCCCAAAACATCCACAAAGGTCCCCCATTGCCAAATGCCAAAAGCTAAAGTGTTAAGGAACCTTTTCATACTTGAGCTTAACTTCCACTTGATTGCTTGCCTTCCTTGCTGACCTCAATGCACCTTAATGCTCTGCATTATTGGTTTAAGAAAAAGAGAAAGAGAGCGTAAGCAAAAGCTTAGTGAGGAATGCTCATTAAAACCATGCTTCAAGCAACATTAACCATGTTCTTAAACATTTAAAACAAGCATCTCATGCTTCAAGTATCATTAATCATGCTCATAACATTTCAACAAGCTTCTCATGCTTCATGTTCATAACAAGTCATATTGGCAACAAGTGATACATTTCACATAAGATTCACACATGGACTTTTAAACACCATTGTGATCTTATCCCCATGGACTTTTAAACACCATGGACCCATGGACTTTTAAACACCATGGCAAGGACCACACAAGGACTTTTAACCACCTTTGTGTCCTTAACAAGAATCTCCCAAGGACTTTTAAACACCTTGGAGTTCTTAAGTAACCAGGGCTTACAAGGACTTTTAAACACCTTGTGCCTTAACCAAGAACCAACCATGGACTTTTAAACACCATGTTGTTCTTAACCTTTCCAAGATCCACACAAGGACTTTTAACCACCTTTGTGATCTTAACCAAGAACCATCCAAGGACTTTTAACCACCTTGATGTTCTTAAATATACAAGGCTCACACAAGGACTTTTAACCACCTTTGTGACCTTAACCATCACTTGCCAATATGCATCATTATCATCAATATATCCACTGTTTTAAAGCATTAAACCAAGCCATAAACATCATGCATCTTTAAGCATTAAACCACATTTAAACAATGTTCAAAAACAAGGAACTCTTACCTTGAGCTTCCTTCAACACATGGCTTAAAATCTCAGCAAATAAACATGCTAGATATGCTTTCAAAACAGATTCAAAATCATGCAAACAACACATTGCATACAACAAAAAAACCATGGCCATCACCAAGAGAGTTTTTCCGAAAACTTACTCTTGAGCTTAGCTAAGTTGCTTAGACTTAAACTAAGCTCCCAAACCTCCAAAACACTGGTTTCAAAGCCGAAAACCAAATTCCACTCACCGATTCCGTTTCGCCTCTTGCCGAAACACAAATCAAGCTTCCGGATCACCACCACTTGGATCCAAGGATGACTCCCCTATTTTAAACACATCAAAGCAGAGGATTAATGCATCATCATGCATTAATAGCTTCAATGAAAGCACCTAAACTCGCTGCTCTCATCCACACTCCATTTTCGGCTACCAAACACAACCGAAAATGCATCCAAACAACTCCTCAACAATGCCCAGCCATAAACCATCAAAACTAAACATCCTTTAACATCATTTAACATCTAAAAAGAACCTAATAACATCCTTATACCCCCAGCAACATCAGATCCACAAGATCACCCCAAAACAACCAAGAATCACAAGCTAAACTTAGGAAATTCAACCTATCCGGGATTGCATTAATTAAAACTCAATTCCTTATCAAATTAACATTCATTTAACATCAAAAACACACCTCAAATCACTGCTTTAACAGATCAAACGAAAATTCATCAAAAATCACCAAATCTTGCATTTTAAGCCAAGATCCATCACACAACTTTAAAACCATTTATAAATCATCAATTAAGGATTGAGAACTTAGGAATTTCAGTAAAGAACTGAGAGTTTAGAGGAGAAGGACGTTCTTACCTCCAAACTTGAGTTTCTCCTCTTTTAGAACGAAAAAGATTGAAGAATCAAGTAGCAAATGGTGAGGTTTTGTTGATGAGATGATTAGCAATCAAAAGAGGATTGAAAAGAGAGATTTAAGTGACAAAATCAGAAGAAAAACTCTGGGAAAAAGGTGTTTGGGTTGAGAGAAAATGAGAGAAAAGAAAATGAGATTTTTGGAGAAATTAGTTAGAAATAACTTCCCTCCACTTTCCTTTTGTTTAAAAATCAGAATTAAGTCATTAAATATCTTAGAAAAATCTGGAGAAACTCCCTTTGGGTAAATAGCTCCTTAAAGATTCAAAGTTTCAATCATTTCTAAAACAGTCACGCAGTTTTCAAAAATTACATTTTGGTCACTAGCCAAAATGTCACCCTTCCAAACCTCATTTTGTAAAATTGATTTTACAGTTCAGTTACATATATTAAAAGAGGAGTTTAGAACATTTTTCCATATTTCACCTTTTTATATTCGAACCGCACTTTGACCGAACCGGTCAACACCCAAAACTTCCAAGCCCAAAACCGGGGCGTTACACGGCAAGCTTATGAAACGGAATTAGTGACTGGAGTTTGGTTTTCAGCTTTGGAACAATTATTTGAAGGTTTTGGGAGCTTAGTTTAAGTCTAAACAACTTAACTAAGCTCAAGAGTAAGTTTTCGGAAAAACTCCCTTGAATGAGCCTTGTGGTGGTTCGATGCATTGGATATAATTTGCATGTTTAAATTCTTTTTTGAAAGCATGGTTAATGCTGGTTTTGAAAGCCATATGTTGAAGGATGCTCAAGGTAAGAGATCCTTGGTTTGGCATATTGTAAATGTGGATTTGATGCATAATGATGCATGATGTTAAATGGCTTTGTGTAATGCTTTAAAAGAGTGAATTGTTGATGTTATATGATGTATATTAGCAAGTGATATAATGGTTTTAAAGAACTTGAATCGGATATAGTTAGCCGACTATAGGATTGGGTGCACCGTGAATAAATTTGCCTTGGATGTTGAGGGGTTGTAATTGTACTGTAAACTACATCTAAGTACCCTAACGAGTGAGGTAAGATCACAACGGTGGTTAAAAGTCAGTGTATAGATCTTGTGTTATGTGTCCCTTGCACTCGTTAGTGGAATTATAAAACTACCAATGAGTAGTGTGGAGGGGTTGTGATTGTACCGTTAAACTCCATCACGGGTGTTGAGGGGTTGTGATTGTACCGTTAAACTCCACCTTATGTTGTTCGGAGGTGTGTATGAAGCGTGTGGGACAACGCTTGTAATTCACGTATCCGGTTGTGTTTTGAGTTGTAAATGGTTATGAATTATCACTTGAAAGCCAATATGATGTGTTGATTATAATGAAGCATGAGATGCTTGTTAAGTATGCGAGGTTGTATGAAAAGTGATGAGTATGTGTTCAAAGGCTTTGTTGAAAGTGTTTTCTAAAATGCATTATTGTGTTGTTTTCTTTAGAGCATGCCTCACTAAGCATTTGTGCTTATGCTCTCTCTCTTGAACCAATAATGCAGATATTTGAAGTTTTAAAGGGAAACAAGGAGGCAAGAGTGCCCAAGGGAACTAAGCTCATGTATGGTGATGTTTTAATACACTATTAGTTTTGGTAATTTGGAAATGGGAACCTAAGATGTGATTTGGGAGATGCTTTGGACTCCCTAGTTTGAGGCATGATGCTTTTTATGTTTTGGATTTGTAATTGACCTTTTTATGCTTGATTTGGAGTTTGGTTGGTTGTTTGGTTTTGGATATTAGGATGCATGCCTATTGACATGTGAAATTTCATGTTTGATGCTATAAATGAGTTTAGGGGTTTTAATCTTATGCCATATGTGAATGATGACTTGTTGGTATTATTAGAGGGTCATTAGGAAGTGTTTGATTGGGTTTATGCATGAAAAACCAGCAAAATCTGCAGCTTCTGGGCAAACCGTATCGAAACGGGCACTGGCGTTTCGAAACGGGGGCCTGTAATGGCCTTTGTAACACCCCAATTTTGGGCTTAGAAGTTTTGGGTTTGGATCGGACCGGTCGGGTTGCGGTTCGAATATATAAAGGTGATTTTTAGGAAACCCTAGTTCGGGTTGCATTAAAAATATGGAAAAATGTCTTAAAATTCTCTTTTATTATATATAAGAGAGTGGTGAAATCAATTTTGCAAAATGAGGTTTGGAAGTGTGACATTTTGGGTTAGTGACCAAAATGTAATTTTTGAAAACTGGGTGACTGTTTTTAAAAGGATTAAAACTTTGAATTTTTAAGGAGCTATTTACCCAAAAGAGTTTCTCCAGATTTTTCTGAATATTAATCAATTTAATTAATGGTTTTAATTAAGTGTAAAAAGGAGGGAAAAGATATTTTGGCATTTTAAATAACTTTTCTCTAAATTTCCATTTTCTTTTCTCTCAACTTTTCTCTCAACCCAAACACATTTCTCCAGCAAAATTTCCTATGATTTTGATAACTAAAGATGAGATTTCAATCCTCATTTGATCTCTAATCAATTCTACAACAAAACCTTAGCATTTGCTTATTGATTTTCAAGAATCTTGGTTCCAAAAAGGGAGAAACTCAAGTTTAGAGGTATGAACGTCCTTCTACTCTAAATTCTTAGTTCTTTACTGAAATTCCCAAGTTCTCAATCCTTGATTTGTGCTTTATTGATGGTTTTACAATTGTATTCTTGATCTTGGCTTTAAAATGCAAGATTTGGTTAATTTTTGATGAAATTCGTATGATCTGATTGGGCATTGTTTTGAGATGTCATTTTGATGTAAAATGAATGTATAATTGATGAGAAATTGAGGTTTAATCAATGCAATCCCGAATAAGTTGATTCTCCTAAGTTTTGCTTGAGTTTTTGGTGGTTTTTGGGGTGATCTTAGTGATCTGCTATAGCTGGAGGTATAAGGACGTGATTAGATCCTTTTTGGATGTTAATTGATGTTTAAGGATGTTTAGAATTGATGGATCTTGGCTGGGTAGTGTTGTGGAGTTGTTTGGATGTGTTTTCGGTTGTGCTTGGTAGCCGAAAATGGAGTGTGGATGAGAGCAGCGAGTTTAGGTGCTTTCATTGAAGATATTAATGCATGATGATGCAGTAATCCTCTGCTTTGATGTGTTTAAAACAGGGGAGACATCTTCGGATCTTTGTGGTGGTGATCTGGAAGCTTGATCGGTGTTTCGGCAAGTTGCGAAACGGAATCGGTGAGTGGATTTTGGTTTTCGGCTTTGAAACCAATATTTTGAAGGTTTGGGAGCTTAGTTTAAGTCTAAACAACTTTGCTAAGCTGAAGAGTAAGTTTTCGGAAAAACTCTCTTATTGATGAATCATGAGTTGGTGTAATGCAATGTGATTTGTTTGCATGTTTTAAATTCTGTTTTGAAAGCATGTTTGAGCATGTTTATTGCTGGTTTTATAAGCCATGAATCGAAGGATGCTCAAGGTAAGAGATCCTAGTTTTTGAACATTGTTAAATGTGGTTTTGATGCAAAATGGTGCATGATGTTTATGGCTTTGTTAAATGCTTTAAAACAGTGGATTATTATTATTAAATGATGTGTATTGGCAAGTGATGTCTTGAGAATGGCTAAGAACAACATGGTGGTTAAAAGTCCATGGTTGGTTCTTGTGCTAAGGTCACAAAGGTGGTTAAAAGTCCTTGTGTGAGCCTTGTGTATTGTAAGGTCACAAAGGTGGTTAAAAGTCCTTGTGTGGACCTTGTGTATTTAAGAACACCATGGTGTTTAAAAGACCATGGGTGATTCTTGTGTTAAGGTCACAAAGGTGGTTAAAAGTCCTTGTGTGGACCTTGTGTATTTAAGAACACCATGGTGGTTAAAAGTCCATGGGTGATTCTTGTGTTAAGGTCACAAAGGTGGTTAAAAGTCCTTGTGTGGACCTTGTGTATTTAAGAACACCATGGTGGTTAAAGGTCCATGGGTGATTCTTGTGTTAAGGTCACAAAGGTGGTTAAAAGTCCTTGTGTGGACCTTGTGTATTTTAAGAACACCATGGTGGTTAAAAGTCCATGGGTGATTCTTGTGCTAAGGACACAATGGTGGTTAAAAGTCCATGTGTGGTCCTTGAGAATTGTAAGATCGCAATGGTGGTTAAAAGTCCATGTGTGGTCCTTGAGAATTGTAAGATCACAATGGTGGTTAAAAGTCCATGTGTGGATCTTGAGTTAATTGTATTTTGAGATGGAAAACGATCATAATTATCACTTGTGGCCAATATCACATGTTAATAAATTGAAGCATGAAATGCTTGTTTTATATGCTTATGTGCATGGTTAAAAGATGTTTTGAGCTAAGGTTTATAAAAGTGTTTTATAAATGCATTATTGTGATGTTTTAAATGAGCATTCCTCACTAAGCTATTTGCTTACGCTCTCTCTTTTCTTAAACCAATAATGCAGAGCATTGAAGTTCTTTAAAAGGGCAGCAAGAGGTCAAGAATCTAAGTGGAAGCTTAAGCTCATGTATGGTGAATGTTTTCTTACCACTATTAGCTTTTGGGCATTTGGCAATGGGGAACCTATGTTTTTGTTTTTGGGAGATGATTTGGACTCCCTAGGTTGGTTTTATGTTGTTGTTGATGATGGAACACGTAATTGGCCTTTGTGAAGTTTGTTTGGTATTATGGTTCTTGAATGGTTTTCTACATAAGATGCATGCCTTTAGAATTGGGGATTTGATTAATTGATGCCATGTTTGAGAATGGTTGATGCTTTTATGTTCCTTATGCGTGTAATGTCTTGCTGGTATAATTTAGTTGCCTTTGGAGCATGTTTGATGGGTCAATTGTGTTATATATCAGCAAAATTTATGCAATCTGGGCAGGCCATATCGGAACGGGTGCTACCGTTTCGGAACGGGGGCCTGAAATGGCCTATACGTTTCGAAACGGGAGGGACCGTTTCGGAACGGAAATGCTACTACCAAGCCTTGTTCCGATACTCGTTTCGGAACGGTCCCGCATTTCGGAACGGATCATTCCCGTTCTGGAACACTCGACCGTTGGGCACTGAAATTGACGGTTATATGTTTTGAAATCTTTGCGTTTTGGTCCTGAATCTTGTTTATGCAATCGAATGAGTTTGTGATGTCCGTTTGAGTTGAAATTTGGCAGAGAAGCATGAAACATGACTAATTCATAATGGTAACACAAAAATGGGTTAAGTTCTTATGATTTCCAGAATTTACATTTTGGTCCCTAAATTCATGTTTTGTGCAATTAAGTCCCTGAATGTTTCCGAATGCGCTGATCTTTGAGTATGCTGATTGTATGATCATATCTAAGGTTAATGTGCATTTAGATAAGATTAAAAAGAAAAAAGGGTCGTTAATCAAGGTTGACTTTCGGGTTGACTTTGGTTTTCCCCGTGTAAACTTCTTAATTCGGTTCAACCGTCTGGGCCGGGTTAAGGGGGTTACAGCCTTCGTGTTTCGTAACGGCTGGAGGCCATTTCGAAACGGTTTGGCCACTGGAAGGCCCTGTTTCGGAAAAAGTCTCAAAACGAACCCGTGTTTCGGAACGGTCAACACCATTTCGAAACAGGTGATCATTGGGCACTGATTTGAATGGTGTTGAGGTTTGCAAGCTTTACATTTTAGGCCCGAAAGTTGTTTTTACAATTGCATGAGTTTGGGATGTCCGTTTAAGGTGAAATTTGACAGGGATGCATGAAATATGACTAATTAAATATTGGTAACCTTAAAATCATTTAAGACCTCCTAATTTTTAGAATTTACATTTTGGTCCCTAATATTTGTATTTTGTGCAATTGAGTCCCTCATGTTGTTTGATCGATGAGCTTTTCACCTGTATGATTCATGCGTACTCACATAGGGTTAATGTGTATCTAGACAAGGCTAAAAAGAAAAAAAAGGGGTCGTTGATCAAGGTTGACTTTCGGGTTGACTTTGGTTTTCCCCATGTAATCTTCGTAGTTCGGGTCAACCGTCTAGGCCGGGCTAAGGGGGTTACAAGTTTCTTTGAATGGTTTTCAAGCATGAGTTAGAATGAGCGTGTTGTAGAAAAAGGCTTTTTGAGAAAGTGTTTTTAAGAAATGCATTATTGTGTTGGTTTTCTTTAGAGCATGCCTCATTAAGCAATTGTGTTTTCAAGATAATTGAGGTGTTTTCGGGCATCAAGAAGGATAATAACATCCAAGGAAGTGCAAAGCTCATGTATGGTGATATTTTTATACACTTTAGTCTTGATATATGGCAATGGGAAACCAAAGTTGTATTTGGGAGATGTGTTTTGAACTTGCAAAACCTGTGTTAGATTTTGATATAATTAAATCTTTAAGGGTCAATTTGAAAAACTTAAAATTGTTTTTGTAAATCCCTTAATAAGATTTGAATCACCAACTCTTTAAAACTGATTTGAAAAACACAAACTCAAAATATTTTTTAATTGTTCCAAGGCCAAACTATTGAAAACGTCCCGGTGTATCTATACCCTTCCAAGTGAATCGATACCTTTTTACAAAAGTTGGCAACTAGTGGAACACGTATCGATACGGCAAACCCTCGTATCGATACACCCCTTTGTAAAAGTCCAAAGAGTTTGAATGGCGTACCGATACAGCAAACCCTCGTATCGATACGACCTTAATGATTTTTTAAATTCAAGTCAGTTTAAATATTTTGACCGTTGGTGTCAGTTGGTTGGTAACCAAATTTTAAATGGTCATTGACCTGTATCGATACGCCAAACCCTCGTACCGATACGGAAATCGACAGTGAGCTAAGTTGAGAAAAAGGTATCGATACGGCCTTTACCGTTTTGATACCCCGTACCGATACGCTTGCGTGCGTATCGATACCCCTTATTTATTACACACAGCGGCTCTTTCTTTTCTGAGACAGGTTTCGATACACCTCCCCGCGTACCGATACGTATAGCTGCAGAAGTGCATTTATGGTGGTAAGAGAGGGTTCCAACGGCTCCATTTATGTTCCCAACCACCCAAACGACTAGAAATCAATGAGGAGGTATAAAAGAGACATCCAAAAGCTCCAACAACAACTTTTGATCCCAAAGAAAACATCCATACATCAAATCCAAGCAATTGGGCAAAAATCTCATATTGTTTAGAAACCCCAATTGTAATTTTAATTCTTATCTTGTTCAATTGGGTTGAGTGCTTGTAATTGTGCTGTAATTTGTATTGAGAGATACTCTATTAGCCATCAAATTATTTGTTACCTTGTTGTGAGGATTGGGTTAAATTTTGGGTAGAAAATTTTACCGAAATTGTAAGGGTTGCCTCCTTAGCCTAGAAAAGGGGAAGAGTAATTAGTGGAATTGGTGCAAATCCTTAGTGAAACTAAGGTAGTGGATGTAGAGTTCATTTGGAACTTGAACCACTCTAAAATCCCTTGTCAATCTTTTTAATTTGCAAATTTCTACCACAAAAACTTTAAATTTCCAATTCACCCCCTCTTGGTTCTTATCGATCTTTCAATCCACTCAACAATTGGTATCAGAGCCTACCTCTTTGAGGATTAACAACTACAAGAGGAGTTCCTTGGAAGAGTGTGATCATCATATATCAAGAGATGGCTTCAACCTCCGGTTCGGGCATGTATGAGTCTCAATCCACTACAAAGCCTTCCTTCTTTAATGGTGATAACTATTCTTTCTGGAAGAATAGAATGCGTCTCTTCATCAAGTCAAATGACTATCTAGTGTGGGATGTCATTGAAGATGTCCCTTATATTCCATTGAAGCAAGATGGTGAAGTCAAGATGGTCTTGAAGAAAAAGATGGAGATGAGTGAAGAAGAAAGGAAAAAGATTCAAGTCAATGATAAAGCTCTCCACATGCTCTTTTGTTCTTTCGGTCCAGACATCTATTCTAAGGTCTCATCCATCGAGAGTTCCAAAGAATTGTGGGACACTCTTGAGACTACCTACGAGGGCACCAACGATGTTAAAGAAACTAAGATTATAATTTTCAATCTTAGTTATGAGAATTTCAAAATGGAGCCCAATGAGACGGTATCCAATATGTTTGATTGTTTCTTCACTATTGTCAATGGGCTCAAGGGTTTCGGAGAAATCATACCGGAAGACAAGCTTGTACGGAAGCTACTCTATTCACTTCCCGAGTCTTAGGATGGGAAGAGAACCGCCATCATTGAAGCTAAGAATTTGAAAACTTTAAAGCTTGATGAGCTTGTGGGTTCTCTCTTTACTCATGAGATCATGAAGCAAGGAAGGGAAGAAGAGAAGAAGAAAGAAGAGAAAAGGGTAGAGAAGCTTGAGATTGAGAAGAAGAAGAAGAAGAAGAAGAAGAAGAAGAAGAAGATGGGAATAGCTCTCAAAGCTTCATTACATGAAGAGAGCTCTTATAGTAAGGAGGATGAACTAGAAGAATTGCCTATGATAGCCAAACGATTCTCACGTTTTATGAGGTCCAACCGGGGAAGAAAAATCCAAAGAAAGATAGACTTCAAAAGAAAGAACAAAGAAGAAGGAAGGGATCCTATCATTTGCTTTGAGTGCAAACAACCCGGCCACATATGTTCGGAGTGCCCTCAACTCAAGAAGAAGGGCTCTGGGAAGAAGAAGAAGCTCAATGCCAAGCTTGTTACTTGGAGTGATGAGGAGTCATCAGAGGATGACGAACAAGAACTGGCTAACCTTTGCCTCATGGCACTTGAGGAAGATTCCTCCATGGTAACCTCTAACTCATCTATTTTAGATTTTACATATGAAAAATTAAATGATGCATATGATGAGTTACAAGAGGTCTATGATGAAATAGTTGAGAAATATAAAGAGTCGGTCATTAGGAGCAAAAAGATTATTTTGGAACTAAATGAGATAAATGACTCACTCACTCAAGCTAATTCAAAATTTGAGAAAAAGATATTAGGGTTAAAAGATGAACTAAAATTCTTTCAAGATGAAAATGTTGATCTTAATTATCTTTTGTCTCAATGTAATAATGAACACCAAAAGGTGTTGGATGAGCTAAATGAGCTCAAAAAGTCTTTGAAAAATGTTGGTAGTGTCAAGCATGAAATATGACCTCTTTTGTGCTTAAATTTGCTTGATCTTGTGAAATGCCATGTTTATATGTTTTGACTCCTAATTTCATCCATGCCTATAGTTAGAGGGAGTATGCCTCTACTAAAATATGCTTAGAACTGTTCATTCATCATTTGCATACTCTTAGGAGATGTTAAATTCGAGCCTTTGGTTGTTCTTAGAACTAAATATGCATTTATGGGCATAGGGTATCGATACGGATCTACGCGTATCGATATTTGTTCTTCATTCAGTTTCCCAGAATTCATTTTGCTTAAACGGGTATCGATATGATTAAAACCGTATCGATACGAGCTTCAAACCGTTTCGATATGATGCTCCAACGGGCATTTTTAAGGAAATGACGGTTCTTCCCCCGTATCGAATCACCCTAATGCGTATCGATACTCGATTGCGCAGACAGCTTTTAATAAGGCATTTAAAGTGTTCAACTTTTACCAAAAATAAAACTCTTCAAAACCTAAAAACCCTAGCCGTTTTGCCTATAAAAAGGCTCTTCCTCCTTAATATTTTCACACCACAACTCAAAATATAAAGGAGTTTTTCAATCAAGCAAAGCTTTGTGCTAGAATTTTCTTCAATCTCTCAAGTTTCTATCACGGTAATCTTTTCTTTCTTTTTTCCTTTTCAATTTCTTTTGTTTTGTTTTTTTTTCATCTTTTTTTTTTACTTTTGTTCTTCAAAAAAAATTTCTTCAAATCTTTTTTAAATTTTTTTTACCTTGGTTTTTACTCAAAATTGAAGAAATCCTTTTGCTTAATTTCTCTTTTAGATCATGGCACCAAAAGAATAGAGGAAGCGTACAAGGGTTTCTCTAACCGGTGAATCATCCACTCTTGGAGCGATTGCACGTCCAAACTACTCTACCATCTATGAACAATCATTTGAAAATCCCACGGGTTTAGCATATTTTCGACAATTCGAGAATTACAAGATTCGTGCGGAAAGGGTAATATCCATTCCTTTTCTCGATTCAGAGCGCTTTAAATTTGAATATCTTCCTTTGCTTCGTCGTTGGAACTTCATGGATTTCCTATCTATTCCCGGTTTTTATTATCGTCTATTGGTTTAGATTTTCTACACTAATGCCAACTGTGTTTCTCGTAGTGGGGAAGTTGTCGCCATTAGCTCCTATCTCATGGGAAAGAAATTCATCCTTGATGTCAAATCTATTTGTAAAGTTTTCAAATTAGAGGATGAAGGCCTTGATGACGAGGATGCTTTGGGGCATGTCCTTAGTGGCTCCGTGACCGCCCTAAATGCTCAAGACCGGATCCTACATTTGATGGTGTCTTGGTGGTTTCGTCCCTTCGGAGGAAAATATTCTACCATCCATCAAGTGGATGATTTTTGGATCAGTTGCTTCTGTGAGCGAAAGCGCCCAAATCTAGCTCGAATCATGTTTGGGGAAATCATCTATCATGTGCAAAATCATCAAACCTCTCTCATCTCCTCCTTTACATATGGTACGGCTTTGAGTTATTTCTTTATGAAAAAATATATTGATTGCTCTTTTGACTTCCCAACTCTCCTAACCGATCCCATTGATGAGCGATCTCTAGCACGGGGAAAATTTCATTATTTTAATGGTGAATGGGTTCGTCTTGCCGAGCTACCACCTGGGGCCGCCGCTGTATTTGAACAACCTCAAGGAGATCAAGCTCCTCAAGTTCCACAACCCTCCATGGATGCTCTCATGACTTACCTCAATGAGCAATTTATCGGGTTGCACACGGACATGAACACTCGTCTTACCTCCCTTGAAACAACGTTTGATACAAGGATGACGAGTATGGAGAATTGCCTCACATCCCTTGAAAGCGGTCACAATTCTTTGAATATTTCCATCTCCGCTTTCCATGATGACTGGCAAAATAGCATGAGGGACAATGCTCCTATGGGAATTGATGATGAAAATGATGAAGACGATGAAGATGATGCCTAGATGTTTCTTCTTGCATCTCATGCATTTCATTTAGGATTTTATATTTTATGCATCTTTGTTTTATGTTCTTAGGACTAAGTTTGTATTATGTTTAAACCTATGCTTTGATTTTCTACTTTTGTTTGGATTTTCAAGTTTGATGTTATGATCAATAATAAATGTTGCTTAGTTATACCTTTTGCTATGTTTACGCACTTAATTGTCTCAATATTTTTTATCTAACAAAAAGGGGGAGAAGAAACTAGCTCAACACTTCAAAAATTTTGATTTTAACTCAAAGGTTATCAAGCTTATATTAAGGGGGAGTTAACTTTGTAAAGTTTTTCAAAATATCAAAAATTTTAAGTTTTAGTTTTGTTATATCCAAAAGGGGATGATTATAAAACCTATGTTTGATTTTGATATAATTAAATCTTTAAGGGTCAATTTGAAAAACCTAAAATTGTTTTTGTAAATCCCTTAATAAGTTTTAAATCACCAACTCTTTAAAACTGATTTGAAAAACTCAAACTCAAAATATTTTCTAAGTGTTCCAAGGCCAAACTATTGAAAAACGTCGAGGTGTATTGATACCCTTCCAAGCGTATCGATACCTTTTTACCAAAGTTGGCCACTGGAGGAACACGTATCGATACAACAAACCATCGTATCGATACGCCCCTTTGTAAAAGTCCAAAGAGTTTGAATGGCGTACCGATACGGAAAACCCTCGTATCGATACGACCTTAATGATTTTTTTAAATTCAAGTCGGTTTAAATATTTTGACCGTTGGTGTCAGTTGGTTGGTAAAAAAATTTTAAATGGTCGTTAACCCGTATCGATACGCCAAACCCTCGTACCGATACGAAAATCGATAGTGAGCTAAGTTGAGAAAAAGGTATCGATACGGCCTTTACCGTTTCGATACCCCGTACCGATACGCTTACGTGCGTATCGATACCCCTTATTTATTTCATACAACGGCTCTTTCTTTTCTGAGACACGTATCGATACACCTCTCTGCGTACCGATATGCATAGCTGCAGAAGTGCATTTATGGTGGTAAGAGAGGGTTCCAACGGCTCCATTTATGTTCCCAACCACCCAAACGGCTAGAAATCAATGAGGTATAAAAGAGACATCCAAAAGCTCCAGCAACAACTATTGATCCCAAAGAAAACATCCATACATCAAATCCAAGCAATTGTGCAAAAATCTCATATTGTTTAGAAACCCCAATTGTAATTTTCATTCTTATCTTGTTCAATTGGGTTGAGTGCTTGTAATTGGGCTACAATTTGTATTGAGAGATACTCTATTAGCCATCAAATTCTTTATTACCTTTTTGTGAGGATTGGGTTAAATTTTGGGTAGAAAATTTTACCGAAATTGTAAGGGTTGCCTCCTTAGCCTAGAAAAGGGGAAGAGTAATTAGTGGAATTGTTGCAAATCCTTAATGAAGCTAAGGTTGTGGATGTAGAGTTCATTTGGAACTTGAACCACTCTAAAATCCCTTGTCAATCTTTTTAATTTGCAAATTTCCACCACACAAACTTTAAATTTCCAATTCACCCCCCCTCTTGGTTCATATCGATCTTTCGATCCACTCAACAGAACTCCCTAAGTTTGTGGCATATTTGTGATGGCCTTTATGGGTTGTAAATGGTCATAAATGTTTGATTTGAGTTTTGGTTGCTTATATTGGTTTTGAGACTAGGGTGCATGCCTATAGATTGTGTGCTTTTGTGTTTGATGCCATGCTCTAGTCTAGGGGTCTTAAATATGTTCTTTAGTGGCTAAATGAGTTGTTGGTATAGTTTGATGATCATTGAGATATGTTTGAATGTTTAAAAGAGAAAAACCAGCAATTTCTGCTGTTACTGAGTAGGGTGTATCGAAACACCCTCACCTGTTCCGAAACGGGGGCCTGTAATGGCCATGGTGGTTCGGAACGAATGAAGCTGTTTCGAAACAGTTTGGCTACAAGTGAAGCTTGTTTCGATACTGGTCTCGGAACATACCCGAGTACCGAAACGGTCAACACCGTTTTGATACAAGCGTTTCGGTACAGTGGGTAGGCGTTCTGATACAATTGACCGTTGGATGCTTGTTTGAATTGTTTTAAGTTTCCATGTTTTACATTTTAGTCCTAAATGTTGTGGATGCAATTGCTTAAGCTTGAGATGTCTTTTTAAGCTGAAACTTGACATAGAAGCATGTAACATGAATAATTTCATATTGGTAAACCTAAAATCAGATAAGTCCTTCTAATATCCAAAAATTACATTTTGGTCCCTAAATGCATAATTTAAGCAATTAAGTCCCTAAATGTTTTCCGATCGCTATGCCTCTCTCTTCCATGTTTCGTGAGTATTCACATAGGCTTAATGTGCATCTAGACAAGATTAAAATAAAAAAAGGTCGTTAATCAAGGTTACTGCCGGGTTGACTTTGGTTTTCCCCGTGTAATCTTCGTAGTTCGGGTCAAGCGTCTAGGTCGGGCTAAAGGGGTTACACAAATACTTGTGGGAAGGATGATTACTTATGACACACTAGATCATATATTGCTTATGCAGTTGGGGTTGTAAGCCAATTCATACAGAATCCTAAAGAATCACATCTAAGGGCAGTGACTCAAACTTTACAGTACCTGAAGGGCACACTAGGAAGAGGAGTTTTATTTAGAAAGGGAGGAAATCTGACATTGGAAGCCTATACTGATGCAGATTATGCATGGTCCTTGTTTGATAGAAGATCAACATCGGGCTAGTGCACATTTCTGGGAGGAAATTTAGTGACCTGGAGAAGCAAAAAACAAAATGTTGTAGCCAGGTCTAGTGTAGAAGCCGAGTTTAGAGCCATGGTACTTGGGATTTGTGAATTATTGTGGCGGAAGATTATCTTGGAGGATTTAAAAGTTAAGTGGTAAGGTCCAATGAAACTATACTGTGACAATAAATCAACAATTAATATTGCCCATAATCCAGTTCAACATGACAGGACAAAACATGTTGAAGTGGATAGACACTTCATAAAAGAAAAACTTGACTGTGGCCTAATTTTTACTCCCTATGTAACAACTAGAGATCAAGTTGCAGATATACTTACCAAGGGGCTACCTGGGATGTTTTTTCAGAGGTTAACTAGCAAGCTGAAGATGGAGGACATCCATTCCCCAGGTTGAGGGGGAGTGTCAGGAAATATGTGCATAAATTAGAGATTCTATGTATAATTAGACATGATTCTGTAGATCCTTGTTAGTTGTTACAATCCCTAACTTTAAGGGAATTTTGATTACCTAGAATAGTCCATTTCCTAACTTAAGAGTTACCTAAGTTAAGGACATAAGTTGTATATAAGAAAGTAACCGTTTGTATAGAAATCAAGAGAGTTTTTCCAGCCAATTTCTCTACGTTTAACAAATGCTAAGTCGACGTATAAAAACTATGTTTGGGAAAATGTTTGATAGAAAGGAGGGGGCTTTCATAAGTTTTTATGAATTCTTGGCTTCCAACCTATAAAAATTGGTTGTGATGAATGGATTAGTTGCATGATATATGATATAGTGGTTTTTGGTTTAAGTTTAAACCAACTTACTCTAAGTTATTCAACCTTAAGAAAATACTTAAAGATTATTATTAATCTTGGAATAAAACAATCTAATCTTTAAGCCTTTAAGACCCTAAGGTTGGAACCTTGACAACGTATCTTGTAATTATTCAATTACATAAGTACTTACCTAAAGCTCGGCTAATCATGGTGAAAGAAAAATGAATAGATTATAATAGGTTCTTCAATTGAACTAGAACCTTATACTACCTCACAAAGCAATCGCTTATCATGTTTATTTTTCATCGCATTTCAGGATGGTGAAATCTCAAGTTGCCCCCGAGCTGGTCACGAACACAAGGAATTTCGTATGGTTCTGATCAACCTCATATGAACTCTTAGGATGGTGGCACTTAGTTATTTTATCTACATAAGCATATAAAATTCGTATGGCTTGTTTGGTTATAAGTTTTATAAGTTTCTAAAGTTCTGTATCAAGCTCTTAATTATTTCATTTTACATATATATGATCAAGAGCATTAAATTATTGGTTCATGTTAATATCATGTATTAGAATCTATATAAGGTTGAAATATCTTGAGTGATTAGCCTAAGGGATAAAATGAATGAATAATAACATGTTGATTGATGATTTGGTTGTCCTTAAGATATTAAAAGGGTTGTTCAAATGCCTGAGTTGACACCCTTATCTTATAACGTTGGAATGCCTAAGGGATAAATTTTGCATGATGAGGGATTAGCTAGTTTGGGACATGTTTGGTAATTCATGAATCAACCTCAATTGCTATTACATGTATTTTCTAGTGACATTATAGCTTGGTTAAATTGAGTAAAATTGATTAAAGCCATATTTACTTCTTGATAAGTAGAATTCTGGTAACTCTAATGAAAAAAAGACAGGCTTACGAAAGTAGAGTAATTAAGGACATTCACCTTCGTTCTTAAGTTATAGAATGTTTGCTTGAGTATCCATTTGGTATGAAAAGTCTTTGATATAAACCGATATGTTTCAGATTCAGTAGTGGTCCTTAAGTGCTTTTTAAGTTATGTTATAAGTTGTGAGTATTGGAGCTAAGTTAATTGTGTAATGTCACGGACTTATTCTTTCAAGCTCAAATCCGTGCGGCACTAGCACACTCGGCACGATGCTAGTCAGCCTCTCTCGCGCAACGCTATGGCAAAACAAAGGAGCAAGAGTGTTTACAAGGAAAGAACATTGTATTAAGCAACAGAAGCTTACAAGAGAGAGCTTTACAAGTGTTTGAGTACACAAATCTTGGGTGATTTACAAATGAGGGAGGTAGCCCTATTTATAGGCACCAACCTCCTTAATGGACGGTTAGGATCATTTTGATCCAACGATCACAATGTTGCCTCCAAAAATATCTAATGGACCTAGACATATCTAGATAATTCTATACATATCTAGTTATATCCTAAATGGTCTAAAAGCTCTAACATATTCTAAGATATTCTAGAATATTCTAGGGTTGTCCTTATAGATCTACCCTTTTCTAAAGTATTCTAGATTGTTCCAGAGATGTCCGGAGATGTTCCGAGCCTTCCGGACTTGTCTTGAGCTTTTCTGACTTGTCCCGAGTCTCATAGGTTCCTCCGGATGAGCCTAGATGGTCGTGGATCCTTCTGGAACCCCTCGGTCTTGTGTAGAAACGTTTGGAGCACCCTGGGTCGTTCTAGATCCTTCTTTGAATCAACCTTGGCCTTAAAATCTCTAAGGCACCTCATTTTCCCCTTGTTGGCCCGAGTTCCCTTGGGAGGAACCCTTTGGGCGCGCGTTGCGCACCTAGGTGGGGCACATTTGTGCTACTCAGTGCACCCTGGCGGGTCTGCCCCTCGGTTGGCTAGGTCGCGACCTGGTAGGGTGTGACATCCTCCCCCACCTGATCTCGCGACGCCCTCGTCGTGTCTTCGTGGAATAGGGGTGTTGCTGGAGCGTTTCCTTCGACTCCTAGCTCGCCTTGCCTTTGCCATCGGCTTGTCGTCATTGTTGGAAGACCTTCCCTTCGAACCTTGACCCTCGGTGGTCTTAGAAGCTATGTTCTTTCCTCGAACATCCTTGGTTGCCTTCCCAGACACGGTCACCCCTTTGTCTTGATTGCATCCCTTGGATGGTTTGGCTCTACTGACGGCCCTCTTAAGTTGAAGTGCAAAGACCACTCTCGTGACTGGCTTGGTGGCTCTTATTGTTGGTACCACAGATGATGGTGCACCCTTCTTCATGCACAGACTGTTGGCAAATGGCATCGGAATTGCCTTGGCTTGCTCGAAGAACTCGAGCCCTAGGATGATCGGGTAGTCGTCTAACGACACAATCGAGAAGTCCATGTGTCCTGACCATGTCCCAATGATGGTCTTGACTCCTCGAACGAACCCATGGATGGGTTAAGCGGTAGAGTTTACGGCCTTGACAGATCCTCCCCCTTTCAGAACACTAAGACCTAGCCTCTTTGATTCTTCCAAAGAAACAAAGTTATGGGACGCACCTGTGTCGAGCATAGCCCTCGATGCTTTTCCATTGATGGTGACATCCACGAATAGCAACCCCTTGGCTTGGGTATTTGGGGCGGACTGGATTCCATTTAAGTGTTGTAGTGATCCCATTTGTGCACCTTGGTCCCTTTCGGCATCACTACCTTCGTCGGCATCACTTTCCACTTGATGCTTTGCTAGGATTGCACTAAGGGCTCGGCGTTGTGGGCACTCCCGAACCCAATGGTCGCCATCGCAGATGTAACAATTGCTAGGTGGTGATTTCTTGGCACCATGAGAGTATTTAGACCATCCTCGGTCCTTGTCCCTCCATGAGGACGAGCCTTTGTGCTTCGGTGTGTCCTCGTCTTCGTGACTCTCTTTACGAGGGCTCCTATCTCTTCCCTCATTGGAGTGACCACTCTTCTTGTCCATCAGCTCGTTGGTGGACTCCTTGTGGGTGGAATAGTCAATGAGGCTCTCGGCCACGGCAATGGTGTCGACGAGGGTTTGTACTCCCCTTCGTCGTAGCTCGGACTTGGCCCAACTTTTGAGGCCATCCATGAAGTTGAAGAGTGAGTCCTTCTCTGAGAGATCTAGGATCTCGAGCACCAAGCTATTGAACTTCTTGACATAGTCTTGGATGCCCCCCGTTTGCTTGAGCCTTCGTAATCGTGCCCTAGCTTCTTCCTCGGCATTCTCCGTATAGAATTTCCGTTTGAGTTCCCTTTTAAAATCAACAATGGTAGTGATGGTGCACGTACCTCTCTCGACATCGAGACGCCTTCTCCTCCACCAAAGCATGGCGGTGTCGGTGAGGTATAAGGTTGCGGTCTGGATCTTAGAGGCATCCTCCTTGATGCCAATGGATTCTAAATATTGCTCCAAGCCATACAAGAAGTTGTCTACTTCTTTGGCGTTGCGTGTCCCCGAAAATGTATTAGGTTTAGGCACCTTGACCCTCTTGGTCTCGTATGAAGTGCTTCGCCCGGCGGCCATGGCTCGCTTGCACAACGCAAGGTCGCCTTGCAACGACTCTAGTTGATCATACACGTTGGAAAGTTCACGTTGGAAAGACTCACGTACTTTTGTGAGCTCTCCCATGAGTGCGTCGCGTACTTTGCCCATTTCCGCGCGTAGGGTCTCCTTTATCTTGATCTTCATAGCCCTCACGGCTGTGTGGATCTCGGCATCCTCCGCCTTGAGGCCTTCAATCCGCTCTTGAAGGTCATCCACGTGGGCACCAATGCCCGACACGCCTTCTCCACGCGAGTCAAGCGCGACTCAAAGCTAGAGATCATGTCTTTGGATTTGGCACAACGCCTTGTCTCGGCAGGGTCAGCCTTTACTTCTTGCCCACCTTGGTCATGGGTGACCTCGGTCTCGGACGGGCTAGCAACTTGGGTTTTGCTGGTCTTGGACATGCTCTCGAGTGATCGGAACTTGCTCTGATACCAACTGTCACGGACTTATTTTTTCAAGCTCAAATCTATGCGGCACTAGCACACTAGGCACAATGCTAGTCAGCCTCTCTCGTGCAACGCTATGGAAAAACAAAGGAGCAAGAGTATTTACAAGGAAAGAACCTTGTATTAAGCAACGAAAGCTTACAAGAGAGAGCTTTACAAGTGTTTGAGTACACAACTCTTGGGTGATTTACAAATGAGGGAGGTAGCCCTATTTATAGGCACCAACCTCCTCAATGGACGGTTAGGATCGTTTTGATCCAACGGTCACAATGTTGCTTCCAAAAGTATCTAAGGGACCTAGACATATCTAGATAATTCTATACATATCTAGTTATATCCTAAATGGTCTAAAAGCTCTAACATATTATAAGATATTCTAGAATATTCTAGGGTTGTCCTTATAGATCTACCCTTTTCTAAAGTATACTAGATTGTTCCAGAGATGTCCGGAGTTGTCCCGAGCCTTCCGGACTTGTCTTGGGCTTTCCTGACTTGTCCCGAGTCTCCTAGGTTCCTCCGGATGAGCCTAGATGGTCGTGGATCCTTCTGGAACCCCTCGGTCTTGTGTAGAAACGTTTGGAGCTCCCTGGGTCGTTCTAGATCCTTCTTTGAATCAACCTTGGCCTTAAAATCTCTAAGGCACCTCATTTTCCCCTTGTTGGCCCGAGTGCCCTTAGAAGAAACCCTTTGGGCACGCGTTGCGCACCTAGGTGGGGCACATTGGTGCAGCTCAATGCACCCTGGCGGGTGTGCCCCTTGGTTGGCTGGGTCGTGACCTGGCGAGGCGTGACCGTAAGCTCACTTAATTTGAACATAAAGATGTAAAAAAATCTAAGTTATCATGTATTTGTTTTGTTTCATGTCCAAAACACTTCCTAAATTTGGTTTAAATGCTAGGTCGGGTTTCGGGAAACTTTTGACAATGTCGAAGATTATCGATTACTTTTTCTTTAGTATGGTGATGCTCGTGCGATGAGAATAACACGAAGAAACTTCACTGAGCCGAACTTGGCCAAGTATGTGAAGAGATGGATTTCGGATTCTTCAATTTGATTTTCTTTTAGGTGGGGATTTCAACGGGAAGACAAAGAGATCAAGATTTTGAGTTTGATTTTTTAAATGTGAGTTTAGGGATTTGACGAAAACAAACTGAAAATTTTAAATTTACATAGGGGTAAGTTTGTCTATTCACTTCAAAGAACATGTGACATTATTTTTTTCCCACACTTCCGTCCAATTTGGACAGATTTCAGTTTATACATAAGTGAAGAAAAGGTTGTCCCCTTCAAATTTCTTTCCATCTGATTTTCTGTTCTACCAAGCACCACCAATTTTTAGTTTCTTTTCATTTTTCTTTCTATCCCCCTCTTTCTTTCCATTTTTCTGTTGTACCAAGCACAACCTTAAAATTTAGGATTGAGATGTTGAGTTAAAGTTTAAAGGGAAAGATTTAATTTTTAAAGTTTAGGGTTTGAAATTTAGCGTTAAAATGTTAGGTATATACGAGGACAAAAAAAGCAAAATTTTTATTCCAATATTTAATGACGGTGATATCATAACTCCAACTTAATAAACTTCATTAATCCAAACTGCAGTAGTGATCACAAATACCTCTCAAAAGTCAAAGTTGAAAGAACGAGAAGACATATGCCACACTTCATTATGGTTCAGCACCCTTACCACCGGCCCACGCAATCCTCACATCATCTATTTAATGAATATAAGCATTATATTCAAAATTGAATTCAAGTTCTGAACGAGATAAAACAATATATAATAATTAAATAGTAATTTTTTAATTGAATAAATACTCCCTCTCCTCACTTAATAATTAATATGTCCAATATTAATTTTTTTCAATTTTTTTTAACTTTAATTTCTTATTGTTTTAAATTTATTAATGATAAAATTATGAAAAAGTATATTTTAAAAACCTTCAATCAAGTAGTTTAAACATATATATTTTATAAAATTTAATTAATTTAAATATTTAAAATATTTAAGGTAAAAGTTTAAAATAGTTAACTTTTTAAAAATCAATACTAGATAAATTTAGTGGGACAGAGGGAATAGTAATTATTTGATGCACTATTAATGGAAAGTTCTTTCTCCACAAGGGGTTTCTAAAACTTTCCTTTGTTTCTTTTAGGTAGCCCAAACTCCAAAATTCTAAACTTTAAATTATAAAATATATTCCTAGACCTTAAAATCTAAATACAATCACTAAAACACTAAATTCTGACATCTAAACCCTAAAAACTAAGCACATGTAGAAAACATGTTTTTGACCAATAGTGCATAGAGTATTTTCCTAAATAAAAACGGATTATTATCTTTACATTGATACTGAAATTTTTTTCCACTCTGAATCGGTTAAACAATAATTTATGCGTCTTATTGTTTTATTTATTTTATCTTTTAGATATTGTTGATGTCAAATGATTCAGATGCTAAACAAGGTGGTGGAGACGGTGGTTAAGGAGGGAGTTGGTGGTGATTTGTGGTGGTTCACCCATTCTAGAATTAGCGGAGAGACAAAGACGGTGGTCAAAATGATATGGGAAGAGTTAATGTGGGATGGGGTGAAGAGAGTCGGTATGCCCCGTTATCTTCTGTTTAATGGGTATTTATAGCCGAGTGATACTATTTGATGGGACACAACTAGACATATTGATGACTATTGATTGGTCGGAAGAATTAGATCTGACTCTCAGCTGGTAGGCTTTTCAGCTTGGTTACGTGGATTCGTAGAGTAGACTCAGTTGTTAGGTAATAGGCTCAGTTGCAGATCAAATAAACTTGATGATTGTCATGTCGAAAGTGACCCGGAGGCATAGGTCACGCCCGTAGGCATGAGTTACGAAGGTCATGATGCTTCACATAGTGAAGCACGACACAAAGACTAGAAGTTTTGTGTTGACTTCAACTGTAGCATATGTTGGACCAGGAGTAGCATCAAAAAAGCATCATAGCACTGATCTTCAACTCAATATTGGCACATATTAGCTTGTGTACTTCAGACTCCTTATATTGCTCAAAATAGACATTTTTAATGTTCTGGTCATAGCGATGCCAACAACGATCTACGAGACGGACAATTTTGTCACATAAAAGGCATTGTGGGCGTGAACTAGCTTTGAATTTGCCTCCATAGTGTGACCCCCTCTTCCTAGAATCGGAACTGTAGAAAGTCTTGGACATCTCTCTGGTAGAGTCACCAACATCTCTTGATTTATCAGAACCACCATATATGGCTATATTGATCTCTATGAGAGTACGCATATGATCTAGATGCCCTGACTTTGCATCTCTCAAAACAGAGGTGACAAACTCCAGAGTGTAAGGAACTCGACTAACTGTGATTGCAGTCACAAATGGTTCACACTCAGTTGGTAAGCCATTGAGCATTGTGGCAATTTGCTTCATCTCAAAGACTGGACTACCACCAGTAGCAAGTAAGTCGCACAACTTCTTAATTTGAGTTGTATAGTCATGAATGGAAATGGCACCTTTCTTTAGAGACCTCAAACAATTGTGTATGTTCATTATCTTCGTGGTGGAGAATTGAGAGTAGAGCGTGACAAATAATTGCCCAAATGGAAGTTGTTGTTTCTGTATCCACCAGCTGAGGGAGAACCTTTGGACCAATGGTAGAGAGAAGTCGGGAGGCTAACGAACTATCATCTTTTTTAAATCATCGATAAGCAGGATTTAAAATAAACTGACCAGAGGAATAAGTGATTACCTTGGCATGAATAAGAGTTTATTCATCAAGATAATGCTCAAGCTCATGTCTTTGTATCATAAGAATCACTTGATGCTTCCACAAAAGGAAATTGGTATCATCCAAGCGTATGTTGACTTGTTTACTTGCAAACATATGTCCATTATGAGTAGGATTATTCAACACATGTCCTTGTTGAATCGATTGAGAATCGGCAAAAACTTCCTCTATTTCCATTGATTTGCGATAGAAACGAACCACAAACTGAATCGGAAAACAAAAAAGGTGAGGGATGAAAGGAACAACACATATTGGAACAGCTCTGTCATACCACGAAACAGCTTCGTCACACCACCACTGCGTTTGCTGGCTCTAATACCATAATGAAATAGCTCTGATTACAAATAAACATCGTTGATTTAGGGTTTACATAACACAGACTCAAGGAAGAAGAAAGTAAATGAAACATATGAACAAAAAAGGAAAGCGTTTGGATGAATTTCGTTTATCTAACATGTAGGCCAAAAAGATAATTTGGGCCAATTCCTATAACACCCTAAAAATCCGGTCTAGTCAGAATTGGGTTCTGGTGATCAAAAATTTCATATCGATAAAGTATAAATATTGTGTCGGCTTGTTAATTACTGGATATTAGACTCTAATTAAGCCAAACTATCGAGTAAGGGTCTTATTGAATCCATTAAAAAAGCTTTTAGTGACTAAATTATAGCTTTTGGAAAGTTCGAGAACAAAACCCTAAAGTATTGAGAGTTGAGGGACTAAACATGGAATTAGCCCGTCCTCCTTTATAATTTCCATACGTGGAATCACCGGGAGAGCTTCCTTCATTGGAAGGAAAGCTACTCAAATTAATAACTATTGAATAGCTAAATTGATGTCTTACCCAAGACTTAAGAAAGCAACCACCTACTTCATGTCTTCATCATCTTTCTCTAAGCACACACCTCCATTAGAGGGAAACTTAATCTTGGTTTTTCTTTTATTTATTGATATCGAATCATTACCATGGATCGGGTAAGTTATATTCCTCAAACAATCATTAGATTCTATAGATGTATCAAGCTTGATTTTAAGTTAGGGTTTTGCCTATCCATTGCTATATTGATAACTAATGATTATTGTTAGTTTAGTTAACAATTTTGATAGCGTTATTGCGAATACGATATCGTAATCTCGTTTCTAACACTTTCCTTATGAATTCCTAGCTCAAGACGTTGATAGAGAACATCCATCGAACTCACCAAAAGCTAGGAATAAAGGAGTTGTCACCCGAGAGTCATAATAGCATCAGATATCAAGGTGAGTGTAGTCAGAGTCTCGAGACTAGGCGAGCAGCCTTACCGAATCCATTATTGTTGTTTTCGATCATATATCTAACATTTCTTTTAATAAATTTGCATCAGATTGTTAAACGAAGATATTGGTAAGTATCGGTAAGTTTGGTAATGAACATTGGACATAGTTATTGACATCATCATCGCGCACTGTTATCCACATAGTTTTTGTTATTGAAACATTGTAAATGAATCATCGGACATTGACATTGGCATTGAAATAATGAAACATTGATATTGAAGCATGTTTACTAATAATAACATTGAAGACATTAGTCATTGAAATTATCATTGAATATTGAATATAGATATTGTCATTGAAACCTTGATGGAAATTGGATACAATTGGTATGCCATAGAATTCATGAGCTCAGTGTACAAGTGGACAACAGTCCAAAGGCTACGACCTATATTGATTTGGCGAGGTGGAGGGATGTGTATTGTACTTGGTCATTGGTGAGGCTGAGGGACTAGACCATTAATAAATTTAGCGAGGCGTAGGAATTTGTGTATCTGTTATCTTGATTCAATCCAAGGTTTAATAATGAATATGTTATGTTAAACATTGCATATTGGAGTATTACATTGATATTGCTAGCCATGAGTATATGTACATGTATCACTCATTGATATTTACATTGTATATGACTACCTCACTTGGCAAAGTATGCCTAATGTGTCTCATCTTATGCATTTCAGGCTAAGGAATCGATCGTTGTGAAAGATCGGAAAAGTCATAGCAAGACGAGTCACTAGAAGTCGAAAAATGTATTTTGCTTTTATAAACTTCTAAGAAGGTGGCAAAGTAGTTGAACTAGTCTTTTGTGTCCATTTTGTTATGCTTATAATGTGTATAAGTTGAAATGTTGTTAAAAGCCTAAAAATGACTTTTAGTGATGTTAAAAGTTGGCAAAATGACACATATGGCTCACCTAGGTTAAACCTAGTAAATGTATTCGAATGATCGTAAAATTTGACATGCCAATAGTTTATAGCATTGATATGTTGTGTGTAAATTTTTGTTGCATTTGAATACCGTTTAGTAGGTCAATTATATTAAAAACCAGCACAAAACTGTCATTACAGGTCAGGCCGTATCGATACGGTTAAGCATAATTGTACCTAAGGAACAAGGTGTATCTGTAAGATTTGGAGTTGTATTGATATGTTTTGCCACTAGGATTCATTGTTTTGATACGAGCCTAACCTGTATCGAAACGAGTCAAAGTCAACGAAAGTCAACTCGTACCAAAACAGGGCGTACCTGTATTGATACGGGGTATGGGCAAAGTCAACCCAAGTTGATCATCATACACCCGTATCGAAACGACATCAAGGTGTTTCGATACAGGGTTAGTTAAGTTGGTTAAAGGCATAGATTGAAGGTTTACATTGTTCACAGATTAGTCACTGAAGTTAGGATGACTCAATTGGATAAGTAAATGAACTCTGAATAGTATGAAAATTTATAGACTTGCTATTATTGTATTAAATTTCATTGTGGTATAATCAATTGCATCGAAAGACTCCAAAATTATTAGATTTACAGTTTAGTCCCCAAATTTTGTAATAGCTAAGAATTGGTCCTAAATTATTAATTATTGTTTCATAAAGGATGAATTGGACTCAGATGTATATTTTGTAATGTTTTATTAGTATAAAATTGATTATATATTGTTTATGGATCAAAATTTTATCGCACTGATCATCGTACTATTAATAGGTAGCACTTTTTGACTCGGTTCTCGACCAGGTTGGGAAGAGGGTGTTACATTTGTGGTATTAGAGCAAGAGTTTAGTCCATTCTAGGACTAAACCGGAGCTCATTGCATTGTTATTGTGTTACTTTGCCACCTAGGAGTTATATATTGTGTAAGTTGTGACATGTCGACTAATATGATGTTTTTATATAGATATGTCTGAAACTAATGAAGCTAATATTGACGAGCATGCCACTGGCTCCTCGACTCCTGACGAGGAGATAAGAGGAGGAAACCCTTTAAATCTTTCGAACCCTCAAAACCCTCATATTCAGAATGTTGAGCCTATAACACAAACCGCTCAGGCTGAGTGTTATAAAAGTATGGCTGGCATGTTTAAGTGGTTTATGACTGCTATGAAAGCTGAGCAAGTTGTGCAACCCATCGCTCCCGTTGTCCAACATACTCGAGCTTCTATCGGTAAGTTATCTCAATATCGAGCTTATACCTTTACCGGTCATGATGATGATAATCCTGAAATTGTCGAGTATTGGTTGGACAACACTCTTCAAATCTTGAACAAGCAGTTGCGGTGCTCGGATGAGCACAAACTTGAGTATGCCCTTGTGTTATTGGTTGATAAGGCACTCCATTTGTGGGGGACTACTACCTTTACAGTCTCCGGTGATATTGTAACTTGGAAGTTATTTCTTAAAGAATTACGTAAGAAGTACATCAATGAGTTCTATCTCGCTGAAAGGCGAAGTATCTTTCTCCACCTCAAGCAAGGAAGGCGACCGGTCGAGCAATACATCAATGACTTCTGTAAGTGTTGTCGATACAGTGTTGAATATATCAAGAAGGATGAAGAGAAATGTTGAATGTTCATTGCAGGGCTCAATGATGAATTACGCCCTATGTTTACTGCACTGAGCATTGTTGATTTTCAAGATCTAGTGAACTGAGTCAAGGCCACTGAAGCTGCGCAGAGAGCTCAATGGACTGATGGGTCCAGTAAATCTGAGAAGAGGTTAAAGGATGATTCTTGACCTCCTATGTGAAACAACAAAGGAAAATATCAAGGCCCTAAGTAGAAGGTTTATCCACAGCCCTCATGCTCTTGAAATATTGATAAACCTCAAATTGTTACTCAATCCTTTGCTAAGACAACATTTATCGATAGCACCGGAAGATCGAACCGGAGCAACCAACATCCAGTTTGCAATTATTGCCAAAATAAGCATTCAGCAAGTCAATGTCGTAAGCAGACATGACTAGCTATTATTGTTGAGAGCAAGGTCACTTCATTCGTGACTGTCCACTGAATGCAACCAAGTCTACAGCTACCCTGACTATTGCTGCCTCTCCCGCGTAATTCTTTCGAGGTAAAGGATCAAAGCAAGGATCATCAGGAACTTTTGGGAGATCAAGTGGTTCGAGGAAACCATTTAACAAACAAGATACTAAAACTCGGGCCCAGATGTATCATGTGAGGAGCAAGGAAGAGGAAGACGAGCCTGATCTCCTTGCAGGTACTATTGAGTTATATTCACATCCTTTATATGCATTGATTGATCCTAGTTCTACTTACTTTTTTATAAGTGCCATAATAGTCAATAAGTATAGTATGTCTTCCGAGCCAATAACATCGAGAATCTCCGTAACTTATCCCTTAGTAGATTGTGTCACCGTAAGGGTAGTATGTAAGAACAACCCCTTATTGATCCAAAAGATTCCTTTTCTGACCAATTTGTTGGCTTTACCGATCCACGGGTTTAATGTTATCCTAGGTTTAGATTGGCTTAGCGAGCATCAAGCTTGGGTAGATTTTTGTAAGAATAACTTGTATCTTCGGGGTCTTGGCAAGGAAAGTGTTGTTCTAATGAACACGGGAAATCCTCCATTTTGTGCTTTGACGTTAGAAGCCAAATATGAATCTCAAGTACGGGATATTGAAATTTTATGTGAATTTCCTAATGTCTTTCCTGATGGACTTTCAGGATTACCCGTAAAGTGAAGTTTGGCATTGAGGTGCAACCTGGGACTGCCCTAGTTTCTATTGCACCATATCATATGGCAGCTATTGAATTAAAGGAGTTGAAAGCTCAAATTCAAGAATTTTTAAGTAAATGATTTATTCAACCAAGCTCTTCGCCTTGGAGAGCACCATTTCTTTTTGTAAAGAAGAAAGATGGTTCTATGTGACTGTGTATTAATTATCGACAGTTAAACAAAGTAACCATTAAGAACAAGTATCCATTGCCCAGGATAGATGACATGTTTGATCAATTGAAGGATGCCTCCGTGTTTTCCAAGATTGATCTAAGGTCAAGCTACTACTAGATGAAAGTTAAAGAGTGCAATGTATTGAAAACTACTTTCCGTACAAGATATGGACGCTACGAACACTTGGTAAAGCCCTTTGGGTTAACCAATTCACTGACGGCTTTTAAGGATTTGATGGATCGGGTCTTTAGAACCTATCTTTATAAATTCATAGTGTTGTTAATAGATGACATATTAATCTATTCCAAGAATGTTGTGGAACACCGAGATCATCTTCGCATCGTGCTTCAAACCTTAAGGGAGAAGCAGTTGTACGTAAAATTCTTTAACTGTGAGTTTTGGCTCACCGAAGTTGCATTTATTGGACATATTGTATTGGCTTCAAGTATTCAAGTGGACCCAAAGAAAATTCAAGCCATTGTATATTGGCATCCATCGAAGAATATTGGTGAATTTAGAAGATTCCTTGGGTTTGCTGGCATTATAGAAGATTCGTAAAATGGTTCTCTATGATAGTCGCTCCTTTGACTAAGTTGTTGAGAAAACAAGCTCATTTTGTTTGGACCGAGGATCAACAACTTTGTTTCAATCAATTAAAACAAGTCTTGACCCATGCACCAGTCCTAACCCAACCTGAGTCTGGAAATACTACACAGTTTATAGTGATGCATCGCATCTCGGGTTAGGATGTGTATTGATGCAAGAAGGAAAGGTCATCGCTTATGCTTCGAGACAACTTAAACCGCACGAGATGAATTACCCTACTCATGACCTTGAGTTGGTTGCAGTTGTCTTTGCATTGAAAATCTAGAAACATTATCTTTACGAAGAAAAATGTCATCTATTGAATGACCATAAAAACCTTAAGTACCTATTGACCCAAAAAGAGTTAAAACTACGACAACGAAGATGAATGGAACTTCTTAAAGATTAAGATCTTGTCATCGATTATCATCCGGGCAAGGCCAACGTTGTAGCTGATGCACTCAGGCGCAAACCTTTACCTACCCCTTGGGCAATTAATGCTCACTTTCGACTTCAGAAGCATCGTTTTCTTGTAGTTGAACTTCAAGTTCAGTCTACCATCATTTCATGAATCAAGGTTTTGCAAGAGTAAGATCATGAGCTTCAATCCACTATCTCTAAGTTATCGAAAAATCCTGACTTTAGAATTAATCCTAAAGGGCTCTTGTGTTTCCGTGACCGGATATGTATACCTAGCGATGAATCTCTTCGTGTTGACATTCTCTCTAAAGCTCATTCAAGTTCTTTTTCTGTTCACCCCGGATCCGTGAAGATGTATACGGACCTTCGTGAACTCTATTGGTGACTGAATATGAAGCAGGCCATAGTCGATTACATATCTAAGTGTCTCACGTGCCAACGTGTTAAAGCATAACATTGTGTTCCTACCAAATTGTTGCAACCTATTGATCCACCACAGTGGAAGTGGGAGAAGATCATTATGGATTTTGTTAGTGGTCTACCTTAAACTCCCACAAAACATTATACTATATGGGTTATTGTAGATCGTTTCACTAAGTCAGCTCATTTTATACCGGTTAGAATGGACTACGGTCTCCCTAAATTAGTTGAATTGTACATCAAAGAAGTGATCCGACTCCATGGAATACCCAAGTCCATTATCTTCGATCGAGATTCTCATTTTGCATCTCGAATTTGGAGGACCTTGCAAGGAGCTCTGGGCACCAGAGTTAATCTTAGTACTACTTTCACTCTCAGTCTGACGGCCAGTCAGAAAGGCATTATCAGGTAATTATTGAAATACTCTTCTATTGAAGCCTTGGAAATTTGTATTGTTTTTGAACTTTCCTGTAAATATCTTGGAATATATGCTTCGAGCATGCATTATCGACTTTGGTGGGACTTGGGAGAAATCCCTACCCCTTGTTGAGTTTGCCTACAATAACAGCTACCAGACTTCAATTTAGATGGCTCCGTATGGGGCATTGTATGGCAGACGATGCCGAACTTCATTGTGTTGGTCTGAACTTAGTGAAGGCAAAATGTTGGGCCCTGACTTACTTCGGGAAACTAAAGAACATGTTATCATCATTCATGATCGCTTGAAAGTTTCCTTTGACCGGCATAAGGCATATGCTAACCTCAGAAGAAGAGACAATGAATATAAAGTTGGTGAAAAATCATTTCTTAAAGTGTCACCGTGGAAGAAAGTTTTGAGGTTTGGAAAGAAGGGAAAATTGAGTCCCCAATTCATTGGACCCTTTGAAGTCATCAAAAAAGTTGGCCTAGTGGCATACCGATTATTGTTATCCTCAGAATTGAGTAAGGTCCATGATGTTTTCCATGTATCGATGCTCCTAGAAGTACTGTTCTGATCCTTCACATATTGTTGAACCCGAGTCTATAGAAATTCAATCAAATTTATCCTACGAGGAAGAACCGGTTCAAATTCTTGCAAGAGAAGTAAAAAGGCTTCGTAATATGTATATACCCTTAGTTAAAGTGCTCTAGAGAGGCCACAATTTTGAAGAAGCTACCTGGGAACCTGAAGGGACCATGAAACAACAATATCCTCATCTCTTCGAATTAGGTAAATTTCGAGGACGAATTTTTCATAAGGGGGGAGAGTTGTAACACCCCAAAAATTCGGTGTAGTCGGTATTGGGTTCCGGTGATCAGAAATCTCACATTGATAAAGTCTAAATATTGTATCGACTTGTTAATAATTTGATATTAGACTCTAATTGAGCTAAACAATTAGCCCCTCCTCCTCCTTTATAATTTCCATAAGTGGAATCACCGGGAAAGCTTCCTTCATTAGAAGGAAAGCTACTCAAATTAATAGCATTTGAATAGCTAAATTGAAGTCTTACAGGGGACTTAAGAAAGAAATCACCTCTCTCTTGTGTTCACCATCTTCCTCTAAGCACAAACCTCCATTAGAGGGAAACTTAAGCTTGGTTTTTCTTTGATTTATTGATATTGAATCATTGTCATCGATCGGATAAGCTATATTCCTCAAACAATTATTGGATTCCATGGATGTATCAAACTTGATTTTTAAGTTAGGGTTTTGCCTATCCATGGTTATATTGATAACTAATGATCATTTTTAGTTTAGATATCAATTTTTGATATCTTTATAGCGAATACGATATCGTAATCTCATTTCTGACGCTCTCTTTATGAATTCCTAGCTCAAGACGTTGATAGATAACATCCATCCAACTCACCAAAAGCTAGGAACAAAGGAGTTGTCATCCAAGAGCTGTAAAAGCATCGGATATCAAGGTGAGTGTAGTCGGAGTCTCGGGACTAGGCAAGGAGCCTTTCCGAATCCATTATTGTTGATTTCGATCATATACCTAACATTTATTTTAAAGAAGTTGCATCGGATTGTTAAACGGAGCTATTGGTAAGTATCAGTATGTTTAGTAATGAACATCGGACCTAGTTATTGACATCATCATCGCGCATTGTTATCAACATAGCTATTGTTATTGAAACATTGTAAATGAATCATCGGACATTGACATTTGCATTAAAATCATGAAACATTGATATTGAAGCATGTTTACTAATAATAACATTGAAGACATTAGTCATTGGAATTACCGTTGAATATTGAATATGTATATTGTCATTGAAACCTTGGATTTGGACGGACATTGTATACAATTGGCATACCATTGATTACATGAACTCAGTGTACGGGTGGACTACAGTCCTAAGGCTACAACCTATAATTATTTGGCGAGGCGGGGGGATGTGTATTGTACTTGGTCATTGGCGAGGTGGAGGGACTAGTCCATTTATTGATTTGGCGAGGCGTAGGAATTCATGTATCCATTATCTTGATTCAATCCAAGGGTTAATAATGAATATGTTATTTTAACATTGCATATTGGAGCATGACATTGATATTACTAGGCATGATTATATGTACATGTATCACACATTGATATTTACATTGTATATGACTACCTCACTAGGGAAAGTATGCATAATGTGTCTCATCTCAAGCATTTCAGTTTACAAAATCGATCGTCGCGGAAGATTGGAAAAGTCGTAGCAAGACAAGTCATTACAAGACGGAAGAAATGTATTTTGCTCTTATAAACTCCTAGGAATGTGGCAAAGTAGTTGACCTAGTCTTTTGTGTCCATAATGTGTCTCATCTCACGTAATGTATTATGCTTATAACCTGTATAAGTTGAAATGTTGTTAAAGGCCTAAAATGACTTTTTAGTGATGTTAAAAGTTGGCAAAAATGACACATATGGCTCACCTAGGTGAAAACCTAGTAAACATATTCAAGTGATCATGAAATTTGTCATACCAGTAGTTTATAGTATTGATATGGTGTCTGTAAATTTTTGTTGGATTTGAACACTGTTTGGTTGGTCGATTCGATTAAAAATCTGCAAAAATCTGTCATTACATGTCATGTCGTATCGATACGGGGTAATGGCGTATCGATACAGTTAAGCATAATTGAACCGAAAGAACAAGGTGTATAGGTACGATTTGGAGCTGTATCGATACGTTTTGCCACTGGAATTCCTTGTTACAATATGAGCCTAACCTGTATCGGAACGGGTCAATAGTCAAAGTTAACGAAAGTCAACACGTACCGAAACATGGCCTACCTCTATCGATACGAGGTATAGGCAAAGTCAACTCAAGTTGATCATCGTACACCTGTATCGAAATGACATCAAGGTGTTTCGATACAAGGTTAGTTAAGTTGGTTAAAAGGCATAGATTGAAGGTTTACATTGTTCATAGATTAGTCACCAAGGTTAGGATGACTCAATTGAATGAGTAAATGAACTCTAAATAGTATGAAAATTTACAGAGTCGCTATTATTGTATTTAATTTCATTGTGGTATAATCAATTGCATCGAAAGACTCCAAAATTATCATATTTATAGTTTAGTCCCCAAATTTTGTAATAGCTAAGAATTGGTCCTAAATGATTAATTATTATTTCATAATGGATGAATTAGACTAATATGTATGTTTGGTATGTTTTATTCGTAAATCATTGATTATATATTGTTTATGGATCAAAATTTTATCGCACCGATCATCGTACTGTTCATAGGTAGCACTTTCCGACTTAGTTCTCGACCTGGCCGAAAAGGTGTGTTACAATTCCCACTTCTGATTTATATAGTCCATTGATTATATTAGAAAGAATATTGATTATTCTTCTGAGTTGTAACAAATTGGGCTTAACAACTAGCTAAAAAGTAAGCAACCTATAACAACCAATAACGGATTGAAAGGCGAGGGCAGTCAACAATACATCACAATAGGAAGCATAGACGGAAGTATCACACATACTGACGAAAATATAACACTTGTAAGAGTAAGTATAGCAGAAATAATTAAAGAAGTTTGTAATATTTAATGATAAACCAGTAGTACAAAAGACTCGTACATCAACGTTACATCAAATATTGTACTTTTTAAGAAAACATTTATTTTTTGTACTCGCACTAGGTTTTAGACTCGCATATCTGTCGGAAGTCAAACATCGAAGGCCCCTAAATAACAAGAATGTCATGTCACAGTCTCATACAATGTTGAAAGTGTTCATGACGGAAGAGATAAGTTGAAATAACGACATGATTGAGAATTGATTATTGAGTGGTCTAGCAAGAAGGAAATAACGATAAGAATCGTTTACCAGCATTCGTACAATTTAATATCAGTTCGAAGACGAAAATATACTTCCCCTTCAAAGGCATCAGTCATCAAAGTAGCCACTCCTCTAGCCATGAAGAAATCACCAGTTCCACCAATCACTGATATGTCCCTCGTCTTATTCATCAAGGGATCAGCCCCAGCAAAGTTTATGCTTCCCTTATGCCGAGTCGAATTGAAAACGAAAGAGAAGCCTAGCCAAGCAGTGAAAATCTCTTTCTTGTCGTAGATGTAGAACCCCTGGGCTCGACCCACCGGGTTCGAATGCAAGTTGTTGTCTAAGGTAACGGGGTCATCGAACACAACCAAGTCTCCGAAATGGTTGTTCCCTGCCAGAATGGTCTTATTCCCCCATTGGGGTGAACCTACAATGGCTGAAGTTGCGTTCTTTGCATTCTTGCCATTGTAAATTATGTCATGGAAATAAAACACCATGCTCTTGCATGGCTTTCGGGTTCGGCTTTTTTTACTTGTGGCTGCCGTGGATATGGAGAGGAAGGAGAGAATAAGGAGAATAGCTAACAGACATCTCTTAGCTTTCATTTTTATTTCAGATACGACTACGAGGAATGTTTAAAAATTAAAGCTGGAGCTGCTTGCTATTTATAATGTAATGCAACAACTTATTGTGAATTAATTAGTTACGTAAATATGAAGTAAAAATTGCTTTAAAGGAATCATTGGTTAACTGCGAGTCTGTGACTCCAAGTCTCCAACAAAACAAACTTCTTTACCCATTAAATTTAAAATTTGGATTAGATTAACTTTGAACTCGATCTAATTTGATTCGGTCATAATCATCAATAACCCGAATTCGATTAGTCCTAAATCTAAAAATGATGCAAATAAAAAATTATATGAACTTCAAATTAATCAAACTCTAGATAATTCAACTACGAAATGTGTTGAATTTAAAATTACCCGAATTTGATTGTGTCGAATTCGATAGTTGAGCTCATGCTTTACCGAACCAGTGAAATTTTAAGATTCATATTGACCCGATAAACTAGATTAACCCAACCAACTCAATTCAAGTATAATTTCAGCTCATGCATTGTTGAACTGAACAATTATTAAGTTTTTGATAACTTCATATAAAAGTTTAAGATAATCATTCAATGCTGAAAAGGTGACTCGTTGGACCAAATTTAATGCTTACTTTGTCTTTATCAATGAAATAATGGAACAATTCTGTAATTTAAGCTAAAGGGTGGTTTGGTGATAAAAATGGCAATAAGATATATTCACCGGTTGAAAGCGGAACCAGTTTTTACGTTATGACATATCGAGCATTGCAATGCATTTCTTCACCTTTACGGTTCTGTTTCGAAAGGGGGAATGTCTATTCTTGTTGCCGGGTTCAATTATATGTTAGAGGCGAGTCAATAACGAGTTATGCTATGTTGTATCTGTTTTTGTTTCTTTTATATCTTGAGGATGTCTATTCTTGCCCAATGTTCTTGTACCCTTATACTACTGATATCGAAAAAAAATATGTAAAGTTGGGTTAGATTATAATACGAAACGGCATGAATTTATCGCAGTAAATATACACGGTTGAAAAATAAATGACCGCGTGAATATTCACTGAATTTGCGTTACACGAAATACGGGTTCCCTTCACCCGCATACTACAGGACGCGAGTTCCATTAAATCTGCATCTGAAGAGACGCAGGTTCTTCTATAAATAGAGAGCCTTACTCCACCCTTAATCACACCTCAAAAATATTCTCTCAATTCTCTTTGTATTTCGGTTAATATCTCTAATTTGAAGTAATGCAGGGCTGATAAGGTTGGATCAGAGTCATGTTTTCAATTATTGGCGGGAAAATTTAAGTTTTATTTATTTATATTACAATTGTTTTTTAGTATTCATTTTGTTATATATTTTTAAAAAAATAGTATGGTAGTTTGAAATTGAAATTAATATGCGGTTGTTTAATTTTTTTGGGTGGGATGGAACGATGTCTGGAAATTTTTTACACGTAGATGATGATTTTACCCGACATGCGTCTAGAAGATTTTATCTCGAGTGTCGGATTTATGCACGTATCCAAAATCATTGGAGGTGCAAAATTAGATGTTGATTTGATCAACGCGCTTGTAGAGAGGTGGAGGTTGGAGACACACACATTCCACCTTTCGTGCGGTGAGGCGACTATAACTTTGGAGGACGTGTCACATATTTTCAGTCCGCCGGTTGACAAAGAGGCTATTACCGGTCATAGCAGTGGTGACTGGCGTGGCCTATATTTTGAGTTGCTAGGGGCTGCGTCAAACATGATAGATGGCGGTTGTGAGTTGCTGAGATGGCTGCAGGAAAATTTTAGCCAATTACCTGATGACGCGAGCGAAGATGGTAAAATTTTTTTTGTGTGAATATTAATTAAATAATTAAATTTCTATATGTTAATATATATTTTTCCTATTCTAGGCATATGTTCGCGCTCATATTTTATAAATAATCGACGGAATATTAGTGTCTGACAAATCCCGCAATAAAATTCACATGTTGTGGTTGCTGCACTTGCAGGATTTGGATGATTCCGATAGATTGAGCTGGGGATCGACAGTACTGGCATTTCTCTTTAGGGAGTTGTGTAAGACCACCAATCTAGAGAAGCATGACATTGGAGGTTGTCTAATTTTGCTTCAGTCTTCGGCGTGGTTTAGAATGTCGTTTTTACGCCCTAAACTAACCGTGCCGAGTCCATTTTTTTCACTATGTCAAAGGTAAGAAAAAAAGAAAATATTTCTTTATTATACGTATTTTTTAACATTAAAGTTATGTTTGTTGTTATGTATGTGGAGCGGAAATTTAAGTCATGTTGTTCTGCCCAAATGTCTGATGGATTTCGTACATGGTATTGAGAATGAATCCAGAATAAGTAAATATTTAGAGTTTGAATTTTATATTTAATTTGATGTATTTATTTAAAATAAAGTTCATTAATTTTAGTTGTAATTGTATATTGTACAGTTTTTGTGGACAACGTATGCAGATCCAAGTATCCACAAATGCCTACCGAAATTTTCAGACGGGACGAAGCTTGCTTGGACGGCCACTGTACCACTCATCATTTACACTACAGTTGAGTGGCATCCGACCGATCGCGTCTTACAATAGTTTAGTTGTGTCTATCAAATCCTGATGGTCCCTCAAAATTTTGACAAGTTACATAGGCTCACTCGACAAGGGAAGATCGAGGTAAATTTTTTTAATTGATTTAATATTTTATTATTTTGAACGTAATTTATATTTATAAAGTAAAATAAACTTCTTTATTGTATAATAGGTTGATTAGTCCGTGAGGCATATACAATGGATCGCTTAGTGGAGGGAAAGGGAACTGTGGCAACCCATTTGTGACTACGTAATGTTTGATACGATGGTTAGCGACGATTATGTGTGGTTTATGGCGAATGAGAAGCCAAATATTTTGACTCTAGAGGAACAAGAGGTCGTTAGTCAGCATGTGCAACGCAACCGCCCACAGACACAATGTACGCTGGGAGTACAAACGAATTCTGGCGATGCTTCGTCATCGAGGAGACGATATGCTTTCGCCTTCTCAGCACCAGCACCATCTCAGGCCACCACACCGATCCGACCACATTCATCTACCCACTTGATGCAGTCATCATTTCATCTGCCGCGAGTTCGACGAAAGGTTTTTTCACGCCTATTGTGGCTAACTCCTACGGTACATTTTCTGCGATGATGAGTGGGACGTCGAGTCTTCCTCCAGCCTACTTACCTTTCTGTCTGTTTCAATTGGTGGCAACTAATTTTGGGACCATATTTGTTCAGCAAACACCGCTGTAGTCCATGTCCTTCACAGGTGGGCCAGTTGGAACGAGAGATACCGCTGGAGTTGGAACCGGGAATGATGATGATGATGCCAACCATGATCAGCAGCCACCTAAATCTTTTCATCGGCGACGCAAACCCGAGCGACCTTGTCATCCACCGGGGTGTGGTACCAGTGGACATATGCATAATTAGTTTTTTTTCCTTTTAAAGTAGTATATAACAATTTTAGTTGTAATTTTTATTTTTATTTTTTGAACTTTATAAATTATTTTTTGAGTTTGTAATTTTTCACATTAAATTTTGCCTTTATTTTGACAAAACCGTTCTTAATTGTAGAGATAACAAACACAAAATATTTTGACGTATGTACATTTATTGTGAAATAATCGAATGTTAGAATGAAATGAAGCAAAACAATTATTGGGACTGAACTCGCATTTTTCCGAACGCGAGTTTCACTGACACATGTTAGTAATCTTGGGTCAAATTCACGTTTGGCCAAATGCGAGTTCCATGCTATATATTAGACTGAATTCCTATCTGAGTAGGGCACATATTCGAACAAAAAAATCAACTGCATTTAACCAAAACCAAGTTTTGGTGGGTTACCAGTTCTGCTGAGATGAGTGTTCAATGTTTTTGTTTACGAGGAACAAAAAATTATAAGATCGGGAAATGATGAGCCTTTTTGAAGTGCGTTCAACCGTGTCAAAGCTTCTACCATTGTCATACTACACGATGAATGGGTAAAATTGGTCGTCTTTCTGGGCACACGAAATCCACGAAGCTTATTTATCTGCCCACTTCGGAAGATGCATACCCCAAGGTTTTAAACTTGTTGGACTACTCAACCTTAGAAGTAAGCCGAGGGTATGTTATAAAAGACTTCGTAAAAAAAGACACACTGATAATTGGCTATTTAGAGGTGCAAGTGATCGGTTATAATGTCTCTATGTGCCAATATCAGCCTCAAATATCGGTCTAGGTTTGAAGAAGAAAATCAGTTGTTTAGGTGTAACACTCGGGTTTAGGGGTCGGGTGAAAATAATATTTTAATATTATTTGGGGTTCAGTTCTATAATTAAAATAATCTTTTGGGCCTCGGTTTTCAAAAACAAATATTTTTTGTGTTGGACTAAAATGAATGAAATACAATTTTGGAGGATTTTAAAGAATGAGGGAGATAGCCATTCATTAATGACAAACTTGTAAATAATACAAGTTTCAATTTTAAATCCCCCCTTTTACAACATTTCGCTATTCACTCTCTTCTCCACCAAAACTAACGTGAAGTAATGCTCTTTCATCCCATCCACTATTCCATCTTATTTCTTCTCCATTTCAACTCGTTTTTGAAAGGTGATATCATTTTTGACTTGTCCTCAACCTCCTCTCTTCAAAAGTACAAATAGTTTTTATTTTCATTAAGGTTTTGGAAATTGAATTTTTAAGAGTTTTGATTAAAAATGATAAATTTATGTTGTTAAACTTAATATTTCGATTTAATGTTGTTAGTTATGAAGTCTACGAGTCAAATGATGCAACATATATAAATTTTACCTGGTTTTGAGCACATTCCCGAAGTTGGGTTTAAAGGGGGTTTTTGAAGGGTTTTGGGTGAGTTTTGGGGGTTGTTTTAGGTTGGAATTGGTAGACTAATGTTAGTCTATGGTTGGGGGTTGCTTTGGGATCATTTGTGGGTATAAAAGGTGTTGGAAACATGAGTTTTGATCAAGGTTATTGGGCTGCTCGAATTGGTTAAAATTGGGGTTTGTTCATGGCTTGAAATGTTGAGTTTGATGCTTGAATTGTATTCCAAGTTAACTACTTTGATGCTTGGGCTGATTTGAAGTTGTTTGGTTTGTGTTGAGGTGGTTTAGAGGTAAGAACTTGTGTTGGTGAGGCATCGGGAGTGAATCTGGAAGCTTGAAGTTGGTTGTTTGCTTGGTAATTTGAGCTTGGAAGTGAAGATGAGTGGTTAATGTTTTTAAAGTGGTTTTAAGTGTTTGCTTCGAGCATGTGGACTAGGTCGGGCTTGGTAGACACACCTAGAGTTAGGATTAGGGTGGTAGCCTAATCCTAAGCTTAAAATAGAGACATTGGTTGAACTTTTAATTGATGTGTATGCCTCGTAATATATTGTGGTATGATGATTTATGTATATTGTGTTATACATGTGAGATGAGGCATGGTTGTGATGCATTGTGATATTCATGTGAATAGTTCATGATTGTAATCATGGTGAATACGTGCTAAGCACGAAATTGGTTTTAATTGATAATGTGGATTAAGTTGAATGTTGGCACTAGTATGCTTGAGTGCAAATGATCGTTCTTTAGGATGTTAGTGTGCACACATGAGTCAAATTCGCGCGTGGCCTTGGTGGCGTTGAGTCACCAAGGAGGAGTATGGGTTCGCCCGGATATTGTTATATATTAGTCGATGATGAGTAGAATCCCATCGATGGGGCGTGAGGATGAGTGGAATCCCCTCCGCGAGACCGATGATGAGTGTAATCCCACCGTGAGGTAAAGTGGTTGTTGGATGTGAGTTCCAACGTGTTTATCTGCGTATTCGGGTCATAGCTAGGTGCCAATATAAATTGATATGTGTATCAATGTGATGTGGAAATGTGTTCCTATTTGGATGATTATATGTGTTTACATATGTTGTGGAAATGAGCTTGTTGAGCATCACATGTTATTGGATATTTGTTCATGCATCATTGACTTTTGGCTCTTGAGGATCGAAGGTATGGTCATGCATTTACCTTGGTTGAGATCGTGCTTGAACCATGCATTGTGGAGGTTTGTTTTTAAAGAGCTAACCCTCACTAAGCTTTATTGCTTACGCTCTCTTTGTTCGACAATGCAGATCAGTAGCTCGTGGGTTGCTAAGTGCAAGAAGAGGCCTCCAAGTGTGTGTGCTTGTGGTGCTAGCTATTAAGTATGGTTTTTAGTTTATGATGTAATGGTCAAGCAATGGGACATGTATTTGTGCTATGATGCTTTTGAAGTGTGATGTTGTTGTTTAGGAGCATGTTAACTCCTTTGATATGTTGTTGACTTGGCTTTTGAGATGTATGTCTTGCTTGTAAACCATGTTGGTATTTGCTTACCTTAAATTTGTCTAAGTGTTTACCTTGTTGAAGTATGCTATTTGTGATGCCATGTATGGCTCTTGATATGGATGTCGTCTTGTTTATCTTGTGTATGTCGAGTGTGGTTGCTAGGGAGAATGCCTATAGAATGTAATTGTATGATTTGTATGCTTCGTGTAGTTGTTTCGGACGTTTGAAACCTCTAGGAGATGCCTAAAACAGATTTTGGGATTTTGCAGACATCCAGTGTTTCGAAACGGGCTGAGCTATTTCTGAATGGGTTTGGCTTTAGGGACCCCGTATCGGAATTCGTTTCGATACGGTTTGGCCACAATGAACCCCTATTCCGAAACGGGTATCAGAACACTTTGGCTACTGGAAATCTGGGAATTTGTCGAGATGATGGGGTTTCAAAACGGGTCTATGTGTTTAGGAACGGTCAATATCGCGTTGACCACGAGAAGTTGACCGTTGAGGGTGTTTCGGAACGGTTGACCTCCATTCCGATACGACCTCCTCGTGTGGGCTTGGGGTCGTTGACCAAGTCAAGGCGTTTCGATACACCTTGAGGGTGTTTCGAAACGGCTTGCATAATAATCTATAATGGACTGGTTTGCGTATGATTGTTCGAATGATCGTTTTTATGATTGCTTTTGTTCCGCTGACGTGTCTCACATAGGACAACAGTAATGCATATAAACAAGATAAATAAAAGAAATTTTCTAGGGTTGTTAACCGAGGGGGAACCTTAACGGGATTTGCTTCGGTTTTACCCTTGTGGCCCACTCGGACCGGTCAAGCGTCCAGACCGGGACGAGGGGGTTACACTTGTTGGTATCAGAGCCTAAGGTTACCGAGACTTTGGGCAGGTAAGTGAGGTAAGTTTAAGTTTTCTGATTGATATGTACTGTGTTTGCTTGCCTTGTAAGTATGAATGCTAATGTGACAAGTATGCTGGGTGTTTTGATTAAAGGCATGTTGTTTAAGAGTCCCATTGCTACTATTACATCGGAAAAGAATTTTTAAAGTGGGGGAAACGTACTTGAGCACTAGAAAGCCTTGCCTTGCTAACCTAATTTTGTATGTTTGTTGTGTTTGTAGTTATTGTCTGTGAGGGATGTCTAGGCCGAGAGGTAGGCCGAGGGTGGTTCGTCAGGAACCACGGGTTGCGGCTCCTGTTAATGAGCCGGTGGTTGGAGTTGAGGCTCAAGTGTTGGAGCCTGCTGCTAGAGTTGGAATTCCAACACCACCTCCACCACCACCACCTCCTCCGCCTGAAGTTGGAAGTGAGGATGGAGCCGAAGGAGTAGAACCTCAGGGTGGCCAAGATGGCCAAGATGGCCAAGGTCCGGCCGGAATTGATATGACTCTGCTAGTGCAAGCTATAGCGGGAGCATTTCAGGCCGCAATTGCGGGAGCTCAGGCTGCAGCTCAGCCTAGGGGTGATGATGCTAGTCTACCGTTGGAGAGGCTCCGTAGCTTGAGGGCCGAAGAGTTTAGAGGGTCTACACCGGAGAGGTCCGAGTTGTGGTTAGAAAAGACCGTCTGCATCTTAGCTCAAATGGGTTGTGTGGGCGCACGTAGATTGGGCTGCGTGATCTCCTTGCTTCAGGGTGGTGCCTACACCTGGTGGGTCACCATTACTACCGGAGTTCCAGAGGCCAAGAGAGATTATGATTTCTTTGAGTCTGCCTTCAGAAAGAGGTACTTGGGACCGAGGTATCTAGATGAGAAGAAGCGAGAGTTTATGGCTCTTGTCCAGGGAGATGCTACTGTGACTGACTACGAGATCCGCTTTGTTGGTCTGAGTCAGTATGCTTCAGAGTTAGTGCCTACTGAGAGGGCCCGATGTGACCGCTTCAGATATGGACTTCATGAGGAAGTTAAGAGGTACACCTTAGCTTTTGATTATTCTGATTTTGATGTCTTGTTTGCTCGAGCCAAGGACATCGAGCATAGCTTGGGGCTGACCAAGCGCTCTGGAGGATCTAGTTCTGGTAAGAGACATAACAACTTTGACAGTGGATATGCAAAGAGGCATAGAGGTGGCGGACAGCAGTTCGACCATAGTCGTGGCGGTGGCCACCATGGTAGGGGCCATCAGGGCTATAGAGAAGGAGGGTGTTTGCCCGAGTGCACACGTTGTGGGAGACAACACACTGGTGAGTGTTGGGGTAACTTCCATGCTTGTTGGAACTGTGGTTCGAGGGACCACTTTAGGAGGGAGTGCCCGCATCGGGCGTCATAGGCACCGAACATAGCCCAGGCTTCTGCGAGGGCCAATGATTTTCAGAGAGGCCGTGGGCGCGGTCGTGGCTACTTCCAGCCTAGGGCTGATGCACCTAGGGTAGATGCTCAGAGGAATCTTGCTCATGTTGTGGCAGTGCAGCCAGAGGCAGGAGGACCAACGAGAGTTTATGCTCAGAGAGAGGCCGGGAACGACACTGATGTGGTAGCAGGTAATTTTGAGTTACAATCTATGTCTTTGCTTTCTTTGGTTGATTCAGGTTCTACACATTCCTACATTTTGAGTGAGCATGCACGGAAGTTAGATATACCTGTTGAGATCTTAGATGTAGGTATGCATGTGACTAGTTCTTTTGGTGAGACAGTTGTGGTTAGACGTATGTATAGGAGATGTCCACTGAAGATTCAGGGTCATGTGTTCCCTGTTGATATGATGGAACTTCCTTTCTATGGTTTTGATATCATTTTGAGTATGGACTGGTTAGTTGAGCACCGGGCTAGTGTGGATTTTGAGACGAAGAGAATTTCCTTGAAACTTTCTGATGACTACGAGGTAGTAGTAGTAGGCGAGAACATTAAGTTCTTGTCTAATGTTGTGTCAGCTTTAGAGGCTCACAGGTTGATGGATTTCGGATGTGGGGCTTATTTAGCTTATGTTATGAATCCGAATATGTGTGAAGCTAGACCGAAAGATATTAGAACACTGTGTGACTTTTCGGATGTGTTTCCTGAAGAGTTGCCGGGTTTGCCTCCTGACAGAGATGTTGAGTTTGTAATTTGAGACTATTTCAGGGTCTAATCCAGTTTCGATAGCTCCGTATCATATGGCCCCGAAAGAGTTGAAAGAATTGAAGAGTCAATTGCAAGAATTATTAGACTGTGGTTTCATTAGGCCTAGTGGTTCTCCTTGGGGTGCTTCTGTGTTGTTTGTGAAAAAGAAAGATGGTAGTATGTGCATGTGTATTGACTACAGGCAGTTGAATCAGTTGACTGTAAAGAACAAGTATCCATTGCCTCGCATAGATGATTTGTTTGATCAATTGAGAGGCGCTTCAGTGTTCTCGAAGATAGACTTGAGATCACGGTACTATCAATTGAAAGTGAGAGTGTGATGTTCCTAAGACATCTTTTAGGACTAGACATGGTCACTATGAGTTCCTTGTGATGCCGTTTGGGCTCACGAATGCACCTGCAACATTCATGGATATGATGAATAGAATTTTTAGAGACTATCTAGACCGTTTTGTAGTTGTTTTCATTGATAATATTCTTGTGTACTCGAAGACAGAGGAAGAGCATGATGAGCACTTGAGATTTGTTTTACAGAGATTGTTGAGCAATCAATTGTATGCGAATCTTAGTAAATGCGAGTTCTGAATTCAAGAGGTTGTATTTCGTGGCCATGTTGTTTCGGCCGAAGGTATCCGTGTTGATCCATCGAAGATTGAGGCTATTGTTGAGTGGAAACAACCTAAGTCTGTGACTGAGATTAGGAGTTTCCTAGGGTTGGCCGGTTACTATAGGAGATTTGTTGATGGTTTCTCTAGACTAGCTGCTTCTTTGACTAAATTGTTGCAAAAAGGAGTTAAGTTTGAATGGTCAGATGCAAGACAGAAGGCCTTTGAGAAATTGAAAGAAGCTTTGACAAATGCTCCAGTGTTAGTGCAACTTGTTTCAGGTAAAAAGTTTGTGATCTATAGTGATGTTTCCTATATAGGTTTATGTTGTGTTTTGATGCAAGAAAGAAGAGTTGTTGCTTATGCTTCTAGATAGTTGAAGGTTCATGAGAAGAATTATCCTACTCATGATATAGAGTTAGCTGCAGTTGTCTTTGCATTGAAGATTTGGCGTCACTACTTGTATGGTGAGAAGTGTATAGTGTACACCGATCACAAGAGCTTGAAGTATTTGATGACACATAGAGAGTTGAAATTGGGACAGAGAAGATGGCTTGAGTTGTTAAAAGATTATGATTTGACCATTGAGTACCATACGAGTAAGGCAAATGTAGTAGCCGATGCTTTGAGTAGAAAAGTTGTCGTTGAGATAAGAGCTATGTTTGCTAGATTGAGTGTATCTGATGATGGTGGTTTGATCACCGAGTTACGAGTAAAGCCTTCTTTGATTCAGTTGATTAGAGAGAAGCAGTTGCAAGATGTGGCACTAGTTCCTCATGTTCAGGACATAGCCGAAGGAAGACCGACCGAGTATAGTTTCAGTGGTGAGAAATTGTTGTGCTTTAGAGATAGAGTGGTTGTACCAGAAGATGTTGAGTTGAGACGTCAGATTCTGAGTGAAGAACATTCGAGTCCTTTTTCTATGCATTCGGGTAGTACCAAGATGTATCGTGACTTGAAGAATGATTACTTCTGGGTTGGTTTGAAGAAAGACGTAGCCGAGTATGTGAGCCGTTGTATGGTTTGTCAGAGAGTGAAGGCAGAACAATAGAGTGAAAATGGGAGAGGATCACCATGGACTTCGTGTCGGGGTTACCATTGTCTCATTCGAAGAAGAATTCTGTGTGGGTGATAGTGGATAGGTTCACTAAGTGTGCTCACTTCTTAGCGGTGAACACTACAGATTATTTAGACAAGCTGGCAAACTTGTACATCCGTGAGATTGTGAGACTTCATGGAGTTCCGAAGTCTATTGTTTCAGATAGGGATCCTAGATTTACTTCGAGGTTCTGGGGTTGCTTGCATAGTGCTCTAGGTAGCCGTTTGCATTTCTGTACGTCTTATCATCCGCAGTCCGATGGGCAGTCAGAGCGAGTGATACAGATTTTAGAGGATATGCTTCGTTGTTGTGTGATTGACTTCCAGGGTTCTTGGGAGAAGCACTTACCTTTAGTTGAGTTTGCTTACAACAACAGTTATCAGTCTAGTATTCAGATGGCTCCCTATGAGGCTTTGTATGGTAGACGATGTAGAACTCCGATTTGTTGGGCTGAAACAAGTCAGAGATTGTTACCTATGCCAGATTTGCTTAAGGGGACTACCGAGAAAGTGAAGTTGATTTGTGACCGTTTGAAAGCAGCTTCCGATCGTCAGAAGTCTTATGCGGACTTGAAGAGGAAAGAAATGGAGTTCTCCGTGGGTGAGAAAGTGTTTATGAAAGTATCTCCGTGGAAGAAGGTGATGAGATTTGGCCGGAAAGGCAAGTTGAGTCCGAGGTTCATTGGTCTGTATGAGATAGTTGAGTGGATTGGGCCTGTGGCGTACCGTTTGAGATTACCTTCTGAGCTAGAGAAGATCCATGATGTCTTTCATGTGTCGATTCTTAGGAGATATAGGTCAGACCCTTCTCATGTTATGCCCGTTGAGGAGATAGAGTTGAATCCGGATTTGTCTTATAATGAAGAGCCTATAGAGATACTTGCTTCTGATAGCAAGGTGTTGCGTGGCAAGACCATAGAGTTGGTCAAAGCTGATATGCTTGAGCAGTTTCCGTATTTGTTTCCGTCAGGTAATTTCGGGGACGAAATTCCTTAAGTGGGGGAGAGTTGTAACACCCGGGTGTAGGGGTCAGATGAAAATAATATTTTAATATTATTTGGGGTTCGGTTCTATAATTAAAATAATCTTTTGGGCCTCGGGTTTCAAAAACAAATATTTTTTTGTGTTGGACTAAAATGAATGAAATACAATTTTGGAGGATTTTAAAGAATAAGGGAGATAGCCATTCATTAATGGCAAACTTGTAAATAATACAAGTTTCAATTTTAAATCCCCCTTTTTACAACATTTCACTATTCACTCTCTTCTCCACCAAAACTAACGTGAAGTAGAGCTCTCTCATCCCCTCCACTATTCCATCTCATTTATTCTCAATTTCAACTCGTTTTTGAAAGGTAATATCATTTTTGACTTGTCCTCAACCTCCTCTCTTCAAAAGTACAAATAGTTTTTATTTTCATTAAGGTTTTGGAAATTGAGTTTTTAAGAGTTTTGATTAAAAATGATAACTTTATGTTGTTAAACTTAATATTTCGACATAATGTTGTTAGTTATGAAGTCTATGAGTCAAATGATGCAACATATATAAAATTTAGCTGGTTTTGAGCACATTCCCGAAATTGGGTTTAAAGGGAGAGTTTTTGAAGGGTTTTGGGTGAGTTTTGGGGGTTGTTTTAGATTTGAATTGGTAGGCTAATTTTAGTACTATGGTTGGGGGTTGCTTTGGGATCATTTGTGGGTATAAAAGGTGTTGGAAACATGAGTTTTGATCAAGGTTATTGGGTTGCTCGAATTGGTTAAAATTGGGGTTTGTTCATGGCTTGAAATGTTGAGTTTGATGCTTGAATTGTATTCCGGGTTAACTACTTTAATGCTTGGGCTGATTTGAAGTTGTTTGGTTTGTGTTGAGGTGGTTTAGAGGCAAGAACTTGTGTTGGTGAGGCATCGGGAGTGAATCTGGAAGCTTGAAGTTGGTTGCTTGCTTGGTAATTTGAGCTTGGAAGTGAAGGTGAGTGGTTAATGTTTTAAAGTGGTTTTAAGTGTTTGGTTCGAGCATGTGGACTAGGTCGGGCTTGGTAGACCCACCTAGAGTTAGGATTAGGGTGGTAGCCTAATCCTAAGCTTAAAATAGAGACATTGGTTGAACTTTTAATTGATGTTTATGCCTCGTAATATATTGTGGTATGATGATTTATGTATATTATGTTATACATGTGAGATGATGCATGGTTGTGATGCATTGTGATACGCATGTGAAAGGTTCATGATTGTAATCATGGTGAGTACGTGCTAAGCACATAATTGGTTTTAATTGATAATGTGGATTGAGTTAAATGTTGGCACTAGTATGCCTGAGTACAAATGATCGATCATTAGGATGTTAGTGTGCACACATAAGTCAAATTCGCGCGTGGCCTTGGTGGCGTTGAGTCACCAAGGAGGAGTACGGGTTCGCCCGGAAATTGTTATATATTAGTCGATGATGAGGGGAATCCCATCGACGGGGCGTGAGGATGAGTGGAATCCCCTCCGCGAGACCGATGATGAGTGTAATCCCACCGCGAGTTAAAGTGGTTGTTGGATGTGAGTTCCAACGTGTTTATCCGTGTATTCGGGTCATAGCTAGGTGCCAATATAAATTGATATGTGTATCAATGTGATGTGGAAATGTGCTCCTATTTGGATGATTATATGTGTTTACATATGTTGTGGAAATGAGCTTGTTGAGCATGACATGTTATTTGGATATTTGTTCATGCATCGTTGACTTTTGGCTCTTGAGGATCGAAGGTATGATCATGCATTTACCTTGGTTGAGATCGTGCTTGGACCATGCATTGTCGAGGTTTGTTTTTAAAGAGATAACCCTCACTAAGCTTTATTGCTTACGCTCTCTTTGTTCGACAATGCAGATCAGTAGCTCGTGGGTTGCTAAGTGCAAGAAGAGGCCTCCAAGTGTGTGTGCTTGTGGTGCTAGCTATCAAGTATTGTTTTTAGTTTATGATGTAATGGTCAAGCAATGGGACATGTATTTGTGCTATGATGCTTTTGAAGTGTGATGTTGTTGTTTAGGAGCATGTTAGACTCCTTTGATATGTTGTTGACTTGGCTTTTGAGATGTATGCCTTGCTTGTAAACCATGTTGGTATTTGCTTACCTTAAATTTGTCTAAGTGTTGACCTTGTTGAAGTATGCTATTTGTGATGCCATGTATGGCTCTTGATATGGATGTCTTCTTGTATATCTTGTGTATGTCGAGTGTGGTTGCTAGGGAGCATGCCTCTAGAATGTAATTGTATGATTTGTATGCTTCGTGTAGTTGTTTCGGATGTTTGAAACCTCTAGGAGATGCCTAAAACAGATTTTGGGATTTTGCAGACAACTAGTGTTTCGAAACGGGCTGGGCTATTTCAGAACGGGTTTGGCTTCAGGGACCCCGTATCGGAACTCGTTTCGATACGGTTTGGCCACTGTGAACCCCTGTTCCGAAACGGGTATCGGAACACTTTGGCTACTGGAAATCTGAGAATTTGCCGAGATGATGGGGTTTCGAAACGGGTCTATGTGTTTCGGAACGGTCAATATCTCGTTGACCGTTGAGGGTGTTTCTGAACGGTTGACCTCCGTTCTGATACGGCCTCCTCGTGTGGGCTTAGGGCCGTTGACCAAGTCAAGGCGTTTCGAATCACCTTGAGGGTGTTTCGAAACGGCCTGCCTAATAATCTAAAATGGACTGTTTTGCGTATGATTGTTCGAATGATCGTTTTTATGATTGCTTGTGTTCCGCTGACGTGTCTCACATAGGACAACAATAATGCATATAGACAAGATAAATAAAAGAAATTTTCTAGGGTTGTTAATCGAGGGGGAACCTTAACGGGTTTCGCTTCGGTTTTCCCCGTGTGGCCCACTCGGGACGAGGGGGTTACATTAGAGGTGCAATTGTTCAACTTCACTAAGGTTGAGATCAAGAGAGCAATACAAGTTGAGGCCATTTAACCAATGTTTGTACAATGTCTAATATGCTTGTATACCGCTCGTTTATATTCTTTTATAAGCTTCTTTATCAACATGTTTAGTGGTACAAGTTGAGGCCCTTTAACCGATGTTTATACAATTAATCGCAATGAATATGAATGGTTTATATTCAATTATTTTAAATATTCAATATTTTGGCGTATTTTATATACCCCCTTTAACCGAACGATATTGACGCAATCATTCTTATTAACTGTAGCAATAAAAAAACAAGAGCGAGTAACCAATTCGTTGTTCATTATTAAATCAGTTTCGACTGAACTCGCGTCCTGCCAAAAGTAAATTCCCTTATAATTACATGACGTGGCAGATCTGACACGTACATACTGACATGTTAGAACTCACGTTTGGCCAAACGCGAGTTCCCTAACATGTCATGAATCTTACCCCATATTCAGTTTTGGCCAAACGCGAGTTGAGTGATATAAATACCTCTAGTGAACCATACACTACGTAGGTTCGAAGGAAAAAATAAATTGTTGTAGTGCTTTAAGATTTCAATTCAATTGTATTGTATCTACTAATGGCAACAAACCACGTATATAGAAATTTCTATTGCAAAGAAATTTTCTAGATATTGTGGTTTGTCGGTATTTGTAGTTGTATTTATATGATGAGTATATGTTGGTGGGTTACTAGTTCTCATAGATGTGTGTTCTATGTTTTTCCGCACAAGGAATGACATCGATAAATCACAATATTCAGAAAATCAAGGTCCTTTTGAAGTGCATGCGGGGGTCTTGACCTTTTGTTCGAGGCCACGGGTAAGTTAATTTTTTGTCGGAGTTTTTGAGTGTAGGTTAATACCCCCCGCATGTAACCAGAGTGAAAGCCCCTACCATGGTCATTGTACACGACTTGATGGACTAGTCTGCCCACTTCATGGAAGCATATTTAGGGGTATTGTAGCTCTGGCTGATAAACTGGGGTATGTTAACAAGGAAGACTACGAGAAAATAATACCCCAAAGATATTAGCCTCAAATACTAGTCTAGGTTTGAAGAAGAGAATCTAGTGTTTAAGGGTACAATTTAATTGTTACAAATTTATGTGTTTCTTTATGTAATATTTTACGTGTTTCAATGCATGTCTGCTATAAATACTATACTTTGAAAAATTAATGCTTAAGGGGTACTTTTGCCCCTGAGTTCGACCCAAAAATGCAATTTCGCCCCTCGCCGAAAAGTGCACTCAATGTGGCCCTCCAGTCCATAAAATCGATCAAATTGACACTTTGACCGATGTTGACCGTTACTGTGCTGACGTGGCAGTTCACGGTGATGACATGGCAATCCATGATGCTGATGTGGTGGTGAACGGTGCTGACATGGCAGTACACGTGATATGATGACATGTCAAGAGGGGCTGAATTGATTATTTTAATTGAATTCGAGGGTATAATTGATTTTTTCCTGAGTTTAGGGGCATAATTGATTTTAATTAAAAGTTTGATAACTTATTTAATATTAAGTTGAAAAATAAAAATTTATGAAATTATTAAAATGTTAAAATATTAAAACTAAATAAATAATTTTATTAAGTGAGGATAATTTTAAGAAAACAAAGTGAAAAGTCTCACAGAAGATCAAATTATTCTTCAATTTATTTTATAAAAATCCATAAAGTTAATAAAAATAAATAAAATATTCTAAAAGTTACTAAAAATAAAAATTTAAAATATATTATGAATTAAAAAATGATAAAATTTAATGTAAAAACCTAATATTTTTTTATAAAGTATTAAAAAATTAAACACTTGTATCGAAAAAAATTCGACTTCGTCATTTTGAGTATTACCATTCGTTAAATGTTTTTTAGTGGAATTAACATTGTACTAGAGAAACAGTAGAATTCAATTTTTTCCGCTTTTTTACATCAAATTGATGCTCATTAATATTTGATGTAGAGAAATGAAAGAGAATTTTCGCTTTATTAATACTTTAAGACAAGGATGTCTCAATTGAAAATATGTTCAAGGAACATTAGTACACGTAGCACAACGAGAAATAATCGAAAGATTCTCCAATGGTTTATAAATATATATATTTTAATTTTTTATATTTATAACTTTAATGTTTTTACTTATATTTAAGTCATTATGGTGTTTTTATTTTTTAATATTTTATAAATATTTAAATATTATGAAATTAAAGCATCCAAAAGTCAAATCTCAAAACAAGGCTTAAATTATCATATAGACGCCTTTTACAAGTTCAAAACAAATAACCAAACACGCACATAAAGGGACTTCAAACACCTCTCCCAAATAGACCATGGTACTCCCATTGCCCTTATTACTATATTCTTAAAAACGAAACATACATTCAAAATGTGAAGTCTCCTTAGGTCCCATTGCAAGTTGCTGCCTCCAAACACTTAGTTATCTGCATTGATGGACAATAGGGAGCGTAAGCATACAAGCTTAGTGAGGAAATCTCAAAACCAAAAATACCATCAATGCTTAAAAACCATTTTCCACCATATGTAAACCATCATTCCTTTATTGAAATCCATGCACTTCATTAACAAAAACATCATGTTATTCATCATGCAGCAAGTATCTCATACTTCAACAGCAAAAACATTTGCTTATGCTCATTTTAAACCTTTCCATGCATAGCTACTATATGAAAAGTTTCAAGATTACAACATGCTTTTCCATACTACGCATCCACATACATTTCATAGCATTACAACAATTATATTGTCTCACAAGTGGTCATCAACATACTCTATTCTCAAAACGTATCGGATACACGAATTCTCAAGTGTTGTCCCAACATTTCATACATTCTCACCGTTATCTCAAGGTTCAAACACGGGAGCTACCCTCCACCGTTGTGACACCCGTGGTAGGGTATTCGGTACCTTACAACCCCTCAACACCAATAATCGGTAGATGTATAATCCCACTAACGAGAGACGGGACACAACTCAATTTCCTCAATCGTTAGGGTACTTGGATGGAGTTTTCGTTACATTCACAACCCCTCAACATCCATGGCAACTTGTTTATAGTGCACTCAATCCTATAGCCGGCTAACTATATCAGATTTCATTTGTAAACCACTTTACACAACATCACTTGCCAGTTGCCAATATAATTCTCATTTAGTACAAACCTCACTGTTTTCAAAGCATTCACTATAAGCCATATTTCCAAGCATCAAACCATGCGTCAAAAAACATGTATAAACACATACATACAAGGATCACTTACCATGTGCATCCTTTAACAACAAGGCATCATAAACAACGAATCCCTTACTCAAAATCATGATTTAAAACAGTAGTTAAACATATATAAAATCAAGTGCGTCAACAAGCCTATAGTAGCACAATCCTAGGGAGAGAATCACTTTACTTAGTTTTGAACTTAGTAAAGCGTTTTAAGCTTACACTAAGTTCCAAAAACCACTTTTAAGATGTTTCAAAGATGGAAATCCCATTTCCACTCGCCGACTCTCGAAACCTCAATTGCCGACGCAAAAATCAAGCGTTCGAAGCCCCCGAATCGTCGATGATTGCTTCAAAAGTATTCTCCCATATTTATACTACACAAGAACAGAGGATCAATGCATCATAATGCATCAAAACCACCAGCAACTTAAACAATCACGTTGCTCTATCCTAAAGCACCAAAATACCCATCCGAAACAACCGAAATCACCTTCGAATGATCACTAAACTCAACCCAGCCATCAACAAACACTTCCATCACATTTTAACCATAGATCAACATCCAAAAACATCCTAACATCTTGCTTATTCCTCTAGCAACTCATATTTCACATTAACAACCCAAAACCCAAAATCTAACAATCTAACAATTAGAAATCCAACTCAATTTGGGATTATTATAAGAAAACCATTATTTCCTCATCATTTAACATCCAAATTATAATTAAAATCATTCACAAATCAATCAAAATAGCGCCCAAACGAAAATCTTGAAAATCCATCTTTCAAAGCTTTAACTAGGAATTTTCATCAATTCAATTACAAAATCTTGTTGATAAACAAAAAATAGAGAGCCAAAGACTTGAGAATTTCAATAAAGAACCTTAATTAGAGGAGAGAAAAGAAAGATCACATCTAACACAAGCCTTCCCTTGATTTGCAAAATTTTGGTGAAATCCTTTAAGAAAACTCTTGGTAATGTTGTAGAAATCCATGAGCATCATTTACGAATCAAAAGCTAATGAAATAGGAAAATTTCTCTGAAGATTCTATTGATGAAAAGAGAGTTTGGCTGCTAGGAAAGTTGAGAGAAAATTTTGAAGAAAAGAGGTTACGTGAGAAAATGATTTGGCTAATATAATCTCTTTTTTATTATTAAAACACCTTTATTAAAACTCTTAATTAAAACATTTAAAACTCCAAATCAAGGGAGTTAGCTGACACCGACATGGTGTAATAGCTCCCTAAGGATTCTAAGTCTTGGCTCCCTTCAATTCAGCCATTAAAACAAAATTTTAAATTTTTACATTTTAGCCACCAAGCCAAAATGTCAACTTTCAAAAACCTATTTTTCAAAATTAATTTCACTTTCATTCACCACATATTTAATTAGGATTTTAGAAAAAATTTCACATGATTTTTACCACATCTCGAAGTGAGATTTCCCTAAATCGACCCGAATCTCTAATCTAGATTCGTTGATCCATAAACCACTTTTAAAACCTTTAGGCCCAAAACAGGGGTGTTACAACTCTCCCCCACTTAGGAAATTTTGTCCTCAAAATTTTACCTGAAGGAAAAAGATACGAAAACTGCTTCAACACGTGGCCTCATCAACTCCTCGATGTTGCCACAACACCTTAATAAGTTCAATTGTATTCCCACAAAGAACTTTGCTACTAGAATCAAGGATCCCCACTGGTTTCTCACCATAAGATAAATCTGGATTCAACTCAATCTCCTCAACATGCCTTACATGAGATGGATCTGACCTATACCTTCGAAACATTAAAACGTGAAACACATTATGAATTTTCTCCAATTCGGGAGGCAACCTCAACCGATAAACAATAGGACCAACACGCTCCACAACCTCATAAGGTCAAATAAACCTTAGACTAAGCTTACCCCTACGTCCAAATCTCATCACCTTCTTCCAAGGTGATACCTTCAAGAACATGCAGTCTCCAACCGCAAACACAATCTCCTTATGCTTCAAAATCGCATATGACTTTTTACGATCCGAGGCAGCCTTCAACCGCTCACATATGAGCTTCACTTTCTCAGTTGTTCCCTTTAGAAAATCCGGCAAGGAAACCAACTTTTGCCCCACCTCCGCCCAACAAAGAGGTGTCCTAAACTTTCTTCCATACAAAGCTTCATACGGAGCCATTTGTATACTTGCCTGGAAACTGTTATTATAAGCAAACTCCACGAAGGGCAACTTTTTTTCCCAAGAACCTTGGAAATTTATCACACACCATCTCAACATATCCTTCAGCACCTGGATAACTCGCTCCGACTGTCCATCTGTCTGAGGATGATATGAAGTCCTGAAATTCAAATACGTACCCAACGCTTGGTGTATACGCTCCGAAAATCTCGTTGTAAACCTCGAATCTCTATTTGACACTATAGATTTAGGCACACCATGAAAACGCACAATCTCAACAATATACAACTTCGTTAGCTTATCTAACGTATACGTAGTATGCACAACCAAGAAATGCGCATACTTCGTAAGACGATCTACATTCACCCAAATTGAGTTATTCTTTAATGGTGTTAAAGGCAAACCAGACACAAAATCCATCGTGATCCTTTCCCACTTCCATTCCGGTATCCTCAAAGGCTGCAACAAACCGGAATGAAAATGGTGCTCAACTTTCACACATTGACAAACCATACACTTGCTCACAAAATCTGCAACATCCTTTGTCAACCCAACCGAATAGTACTCATCTTTTAAACCACAATACATCTTTGTACTACCAGGATGCATAGCATAAGGACTGCTACGAGCTTCAGTCAAAATAGTGCGCCTCAACTCAACATCCTCCGGCACAACTATTCGACTTTTAAAGCATAAAATACCATCTTCATTGAAACATAAATATGTTGCATTACCATCAGCTATATCCTGAACATGAGGCACTAAAAAGTCATCAAGCAAATGTTTATCCTTAATTAACTGAATTAAGAAAGGTTTCACTTGCAACTCGGCTATCAACCCACCATCACGCGATACACTCAACCAAGCAAACATCGCTCACAACTCAACATCCACTTTCCTACTCAAAGCATTAACCACAACAATGGCCTTTCTAGGATGGTACTCATTCGTCAGATCATAAACCTTAAGCAACTCCAACCATCTTCTTTTCCTAAGATTCAACTATCTTTGGGACATTAGATACTTCAAACTCTTATGATCTGTGTATACCACACATTTCTCGCCGTAAAGATAATGCCTCCAAATCTTCAAGGAAAACACAACTGCAGCATGCTCTAGATCATGAGTAGGATAGTTGCGCTCATGCACCTTCAATTACCTAGATGCATACGCCACAACCTTCCCACCTTGCATCAACACACAACCTAGACCAATATACGATGCATCGCTGTAAACCACAAACTCCTTACCTGATTCTGGTTGAATCAAGACAGGGGCTTGCGTCGCTTCCTTCAAACTCTCTAAAGCTTGTTGTCTAACATCTGTCCATTCATAGCGAACATTCTTTTGCAACAATTTAGTCAATAGTGCAACAATCTTAGAGAAAACCTCAACAAACCTTCGATAATATCCAACCAAGTCGAGGAAACTACGCACTTCCATCACCAATTTAGGTGTTTTCCAATTCATCACTGTCTCGATCTTGTGCGGGTCAACTCGGATACCCTCAGATGACACTACATGTCCAAGGAAGGCAACTTCTCTGAGCCAAAACTCGCACTTGCTCAACTTAGCATAAAGCTGATTCTCCAACAATACTTGCAAAAAAATCCTCAAATGCTTATCATGGTCCTCTTCGGTATGCGAGTACACGAGAATATCAACAATAAACACTACCACGGACTGATCCAAAAACTCATGGAACACACGATTCATCATGTCCATGAATGCGGTCGGTGCGTTCGTCAACGCAAATGGCATCACTAAGAACTCATAATGCCCGCACCTTATTTGAAAAGTTGTCTTAGGTACATATGCATCCTTGACCTTAAGTTGATAATATCTAGATCTCAAATCAATCTTCAAAAACACTGAAGCACCTCGAAACTGGTCAAACAAATCATCAATCCTTAGCAAAGGATACTTGTTCATAATCGCCAACATATTCAGTTGTCGATAATCTATACACATCCGCATCGTGCCATCCTTCTTCTTTACAAACAAGACCGGCGCACCCCAAGGTGAAACACTTGGCCTTATGAACCCTCGATCTAACAACTTTTGAAGTTGCGTTTTCAACTCCTTCAACTCTATAGGTGCCATCTGATAAGGAGCAATAGACACTAGAGTCGTATTTTCATACAACTCAATGCCAAACTCAACTTCTCTATGCGGTGGAAACCAGACAACTCTTCCGGAATGACACCCAAAAACTCATATACCGTTCGTATGTCTTGTACTCGCACCTCATTTGTACTATGGTTCATCACATAAGCTAGGAAAGCTTCACAACCCAACTCCATCATACGACCTTTTTCAAGAGCCGAAATTGCATTGGATAAGAATTTCATATTCTTGCCTACGATTACCACTTTGTAATCATCAACATGTTTCAAGGTAACTCGCTTAACATCAAAATTGACTACAGCCCTATGCTCGGCCAACCAATCCATCCCAAGGATTACATCAAAACCATAGAAATGCAACTCCATCAAATCAATTGAAAACACATGGCCTTGAACAACTAAAGGACATCTCCTATACAATTTTCTCGTAACAACAGTTTCACCAAAAGAGCTTGTTACTTGCATTCCTACATCCAGCATTTCAAAAGGGATATCAAGCAAACATGTATGTTCACTCAAGATGTATGAATGCGTAGATCCAGAATCAATTAAAGCCAACAAAGACAAGGATTGCAAGGTAAAAGTACCTGCAATCACGTTAGTGTCGTTATGTCCCTCGCGATGTGCATACACTCTTGCAAAACCACCACCCTCGGGTTAAACAACAACAACATGAGCTACACATCTTTGTCCATCATCCCTCCGTTGGAAATTACCACGACCGTGCCTACGGCCTCTCTGTGGTGCAACAACAAGTACACGTCCCTTACCACCTCCAGCTAGCAAAGGAAACTCACTACTCATATGATGAGTTAATCCACAGTTCCAACAAGAATTAGCCGCCCCAGCCATAAGAGCCTAAGCTTCTCGAGCCACACGAGGACAATCTCGCCTCAAATGCTCTCGCGATCCACATGTCCAACAAGTATTATGTTCAAACCATACTCTATTACCCTGAGCTGGCACACCTCGCCCAAAAGTACCTCACCTCGCATCAGGTCGATATCTAGGATCAGGATTTCTCTTATATTGTCTACGACTAGAACCCAAATCTGCAGCTCTCTTTCCCGAGCGAGAATCACCCCGCGATAGGTCAAACCCAAACTATGCTCGATATCCTTGGCTAGTGTCACTAGAACATCAAAATTAGTATAATCGAAAGCTAGCATGAAAGTCTTCATTTCCTGCACCAAGCCATAACGGAAGCGATCACATTGATGCCTATCACTCGGCACCAATTCTGGTACATACTGGCTCAAACGTACAAACTGGACCTCGTACTCAGCCACTGTCATATTTCCTTGCACCAAGGACATGAATTCACGCTTCTTGTTGTCCAAGTATCTAACTCCTAGATACTTCTTCTTAAAGGAAGCTTGGAAAAAACTCCCAATCCACCTCATTGGGCTCCATAGTTGCGGTCACAGTCATCCACCATTTGTATGCATCACCATACAATAAAGAGACATCACAACCCAACTTGCGTGCATCATTACACACCATCTGATCCAAAATCCATATCGTACTAGCCATCCAAGCCTCAGATTCTTGAGGAGACAATCCACGATACCCAATACCTCCTAAACTTCACAAGCTTTCCAACGCCAAACCCAATTGCCCAACCACATGTGCTTGTACTCCAGCAAGATCATCCTGGAATGCTCTACTCATCGTCTGTACCAAAGACGTCAAATCACCCAACACCGGACCAGCCTGTCCGTGTTGTACTTGCTCCTCACCTCTAGGTGATGGCGGTGGAGGAGGTAAATTCACACCAGGCAGAACCTCGTTCTCCTAATTTCTTTGCTCACTAGTAGGAGCAACTGATTCTGAACGTAGCTCTCTCCTCTGTCTCATTGTGCTATTATAATTAAGGCAAGGATATAAAACAAAACAAGAAATCAGGCCAGCATCAAGCAAGGATCCAAGACTTTGAATTCAATTTAAAACATTTCACAACAGAAATAAGGCAATGGGCATCCCAAATTCCCCCCAATCATAGCCTAATGTATACAACGTTCATATCACAACCATCATGCATTACAAAATACAAGATTCAACCCACAACATCAACATATATAACAACTCATACTTATTTCTCAATCATTATACATAGCATCACCATCATTTGACAACAGTAACATTCTTAAAACATTCACTTTGCAAAGCAAACATCACTAATTACATGAAATCACATCACATCGACTTACCATTAACTTACCATCATCCCATTCTTTTGCAACCTGTCTCTGATACAACCAAATGTAACCCCCCTCGACCTAGCCTAGGCAGGAGACCGAACCGAACAGGTCACACGGGGAATATTGAAGTAAACTAGGAAGGTTTACCTCAATAGACGACCCTATTTTATTCCTTTTATCATTTCTAGATGCTCGTTACAATCCCTAAGTGTTTAATGTTGTAGTGGATCAAACATAACATCAATCGAACATTAATTGCTTGCTTAGACAACATTTAGGGACCAAATTGTAAACTTGCTAAATTACAAAGATGTTTCCCAATTTTAGATTACCATCTTTAGATTAATCATATTACATGCATCTCTCTCAAAACTTGGCTCCAAATAATCATTCAAACTCATTTAATTACATCCTGAACATTTAGGGACCAAAATGTAAAGATTCAGAACATTCAAAAGATACCTTTTAACCAATTTAACTACCACCGTATCGATAAGGGTATCGATACGCCCTCTACGGATGCAACACTCAAAATTCAAATTACTAAGGTCGTACCAATACCCTTCGAGACCGTATCGGTACGCCTGAAACCAGTAGCCAAAACTGGTATGGATACGCCACCGCATATCGGTACCCCCTTTGCAAATTTCAAGACTGTATCGATACACTAAGAAGGGTATCGATACCCTGCAGTTTGCAATTACACTAAGGGCTGGTTTTACCAATTTTAAACCCACACAAAAACATACCAACATATTTTCAAACATATCCAATGAAAATTTAACGAATTTCCTAAGCATATATAGCAGTTTCAACCATCGAAACAAGACAATTAACATCAAGGTAATCTAGAGGCATGCTTCCTATGAAATCAAAGCATCCAAAAGTCAAATACCAAAACAAGGCTGAAATAATTATATAAAGGCCTTTTACAAGTTCAAAACCAATAACCAAACATGCACATAAAGGGAATTCAAACACCTCTCCCAAATAGACCATGGTACTCCCATTGCCCTTATTACTCTAGTCTTAAAAACGAAACATACATTCAAAATGTGAAGTCTCCTTAGATTACCTTAAAAGTTGCTACCTCTAAACACTTAGTTATATGCATTGATGGACAAGAGAGAGCGTATGCATACAAGCTTAGTGAGGAAAGCTCAAAACCAAAAATACCATCAATGCTTAAAAACCATTTTCCACTATATGTAAACCATCATGCCTTTATTGAAATCCATGCACTTCATTAACAAAAACAACATGTTATCCATCATGAAACAAGTATCTCATACTTCAACAGCAAAAACATTTGATTATGCTCATTTTAAACCTTTCCATGCATAAATACCATATGCAAAGTTTCCAGTTTACAACATACTTTTCCATACTACGCATCCACATACATTTCATAGCATTACAACAATTATATTGTCTCATAAGTGATCATCAACATACTCTATTCTCAAAACGTATCGGATACACAGATTCTCAAGTGTTGTCCCAACACTTCATACATTCTCACCGGCATCTCAAGGTTCAAACACGGGAGCTACCCTCCACCGTTGTGACACCCGTGGTGGAGTATTCGGTACCTTACAACCCCTCAACACCACTAATCGGTAGACGTATAACCCCATTAACGAGAGACGGGCACAACTCAATTTCCTCAATCGTTAGGGTACTTGGATGGAGTTTTCGGAACATTCACACCCCCTCAACATCCATGGCAACTTGTTTGTAGTGCACTCAATCCTATAGCCGACTAACTATATCCGATTTCATTTGTAAACCACTTTACACAACATCACTTGCCAGTTTCCAATATAATTCTCATTTAGTACAAACATCACTGTTTTCAAAGCATTCACAATAAGTCGTATTTCCAAGCATCAAACCATGCATCATAAAACATGTATAATCACATACATACAAGGATCACTTACCATGTGCATCCTTTAACAATAAGGCATCATAAACAACAAATCCCTTACTCAAAATCATGCTTTAAAACAGTAGTTCAACACATATAAAATCAAGTGCGTCAACAAGCCTATAGTAGCACAATCCTAGGGAGAAAATCAGTTTACTTACTTTTGAACTTAGTAAAGCGTTTCAAGCTTACACTAAGTTCTCAAAACCACTTTTAAGACGTTTTAAAGATGGAAATCCCATTTCCACTCACCGACTCGGGAAACTTCAATTGTCGATGCGAAAATCAAGCGTCCGAATCCCTCGAATCTTCGCTGATTGCTTCAAAAGTATTCTCCCCTATTTATACCAAACATGAACAAAGGATCAATGCATCATAATGCATCAAAACCACCATCAATTTAAACAATCACGTTTTTTCTATCCTAAAGCACAAAAATACTCATCCGAAATCACCTTCGCATGATCACTAAACTCAACTCAGCCATCAACAAACACTTCCATCACATTTTATCCATAGATCAACATCCAAAAATATCCTAACATCATCTTTATACCTCCAACAACTCAGATTTCACATTAACAACCCAAAATCCAACAATCTAACAATTAGAGATCCAACTCAATTCGGGATTATTATCACAAAACCATTATTTCCTTATCAATTAACATCCAAACTATAATTGAAACCATTCACAAATCAATCAAAATAGTGCCCAAACAAAAATCTTGATAATCCATCTTTCAAAGATTTAACTAGCAATTTCCATCAATTCAATTACAAAATCTTGTTGGTAATAAATAAAATAGAGAGCCAAAGACTTGTGAATTTCAATAAAGAACTTTAATTAGAGGGGAGAAAAAGAAAGATCACCTTTAACACAAGCCTTCCCTTGATTTGCAAAGATTTTAGTGAAATCCTTAAAGAAAACTCTTGCTAAATATTGTAGAAATAGGAATATTCTCTCAAGATTCTAGTGTTGAGAAGAGAGTTTGGCTGCGGGGAAAGTTAAGAAAAAAGTTTGAAGAAAAGAGGTTACGGGAGAAAATGAAATAGGAATATTCTCTCAAGATTCTAGTGTTGAGAAGAGAGTTTGGCTGCGGGGAAAGTTAAGAAAAAAGTTTGAAGAAAAGAGGTTACGGGAGAAAATGATTTGGCTAATAAAATCTTTTTTTATTAAAACACCTTTATTAAAACTCTTAATTGAAACATTTAAAACACCAAATCAAGGGAGTTAGCTGATACCAACATGGTGTAATAGCTCCCTAAGGATTCTAAGTTTTGGCTCCCTTCAATTTAGCCATTAAAACCGAATTTTCAATTTTTACATTTTAGTCACCAAGCCAAAATGTTGACTTTCCAAAACCTATTTTTAAAAATTTATTTCACTTTCCTTGACCACATAATTAATTAGGATTTTAGAAATTTTTTACATGATTTTACCATATCCCACACTGAGATTTCCCTAAACTGACTCGGATCTTTAATCTAGATTTGTCGGTCCCTAAACTGCTTTTAAAACCTCTAGTCCCAAAACTGGGGCGTTGCATGAGTATTCAATAGGATGGTCAGATCAAACTCTTCATTGCTCGTATATAGTCCCAACAGTCAACGTACAATCCATACGGTTAGAGTCCAGGGGCATCATCATCTCTGTGGCCGTCTTACCATGAAGAGTTTTAACTCGTTCGATGATTTCGCAATCGGATGAAACTCAACTTATATCCCTAGTGAGCGAAATGTAAATGATTTCTCATCCATGGGAAGACATTCAAGCGCTACTGTTATTGACCTAAAGAGGTCTTGTCAGCGGTCTCGTGATCGGGTTGCAGCTGTAGAACCTACTCATGCACCTGTTGTTGATGAAGAAAAACTATTCAAGTTTGTAGGGGATACCTCTAATGAAGAACCGCGTACAGAGGTCGGGCCGGATGGTGACGAGAGAGGTTTATTTCTTGGAGAACCATCAGACCTTGACGAGCACGTCGCTACGAAGGATGATGCAAATGCTACTGCGGAGGCTGCTTTCGAGGACGATATAGAGGAAGACGAGGAAGAAGATGTTACCCCACCTAACTTTACTGCAGCAGGCAGTTGCTCAACGTATTACGACCCACCATCCCACTTCACTGTAACGCCTCGGTTTTGGGCTTAGGAGTTTTGGGCGTTGACCGGTTGGTCAAAGTGCTGTTCGAATCTTAAGAGGTTAAATTAGGAAAGCCTAGTTCGGGTTGCATCAAAAATATGGAAAAATGTTCTAAAATCATCTTTTAATATAATTAAGTGAACTGTGAAATCAATTTTGGAAAATGAGTTTTGGAAGTGTGACATTTTGGCTAGTGACCAAAATGTAATTTTCGCAAGTTTAGTGGCTGTTTTATAAAGGGTTGGAACTTTGAATCTTTAAGGAGCTATTAATCCAAAAGTGGTTTCTCCAGATTTTTCTAAGATATTATAAGCTATTTTCTGATTTTAAAGATATCAAAAAGGAGGGAAAAGCTCATTTGGCAATTTTCTCAACTAACTCCTCAATTTTCTTTCTCTCATTTTCTCTCAACCCAAACACTCCATTTCCAGAGATTTGTTTCTGATTTCTTCACCTAAATCCCTCCTTTCAACTCTCATTTGATTGCTAATCATTGTATCTTCAAAACCTCTTCAATTGCTACTTGATTCATCAAGGTTTTTCATTCCAAAAAGTGGAGAAACACAAGTTTGGAGGTAAGAACGTCCTTCTCCTCTAAACTATCAGTTCTTTACTGAAATTCCTAAGTTTTCAATCCTTAATTGATGTTTAATTAAAGGTTTTAAAGTGTTGAAATGGATCTTGGCTTATTATGCAAGATTTTGATGATTTTTGATGATTTTTGATGATTTTCGTTAGATCTGAGTAATCTGTGATTTGAGAGGTGTTTTTGATGTTAAATGATCTCTAAATTGATAAGGAATTGAGTTTTGATTGATGCAATCCCGGATAGGTTGAGTTTCCTAAGTTTAGCTTGTGTTTCAAGGTAGTTTTTGGGGTGATCTTGATGATCTGTTGTTGCTGGAGGTATAAGGTTGTTAATAGGTTGTTTTTAGATGTTATATGATGTTGATGGAAGTGAGGTTTTGCTGGTTTATGGCTGGGCTTTGTTTAGAAGTGGTTTAGATGCATTTTCGGTTGTGTTTGGTGGCCGAAAATGGAGGTTGGATGAGAGCAGTGAGTTTAGGTGCTTTCATTGAAGCAATTAATGCATGATGATGCATTAATCCTCTGCTTTGATGTGTTGAAACAGGGGAGGCATCTTTGGATCCAAGAGTGGTTGATCCGGAAGCTTGATTTGGTGCTTTGGCTTGAAGCAAAGTGGAAATCGGTGAGTGCATTTGTGGAAAATGGATTTTCAGCTTTTAAACCAAGGTTTGAAGGTTTTGGGAGCTTAGTTTAAGTCTAAACAACTTTGCTAAGCTCAAGTGTAAGTTTTCGGATTTTCTCTCTAGTGGTGGCCATGACTTTGTTGTGATGCAAAATGATGATTTGCATGTTTTTAATTACTGTTTTGAAAGCATGTTTTAGCATGGATTTTTGCTGATAATGTAAGCCATATGTTGAAGGTAACTCTAGGTAGGAGTACCTTGCTTTTATACATTGAAATAATGTGGTTTGATGCTTTGAAATGCATGATGAAAATGGCTTGGTTTAATGCTCTAAAACAATGGATTAAATGATGAAAATGATGTATATTGGCAAGTGATGTTTTTAAAAAGATTAAGGTCACTAAGGTGGTTAAAAGTCCTTGAGTGAGCCTTGTTACTTAAGATCATCAAGGTGGTTAAAAGTCCTTGGATGAGTCTTGTTGCGGACACTAAGGTGGTTAAAAGTCCTTAGGTGATCCTTTCCATGGTGTTTAAAAGTCCATGGGGCCAAGGTGTTTAAAAGTCCTTGGGGCCAAGGTGTTTAAAAGTCCTTGGGGTGATTCAAGCATTGGACACAAAGGTGGTTAAAAGTCCTTGTGTGGTCCTCATTCACGGTGTTTAAAAGTCCATGGCCAAGGTGTTTAAAAGTCCTTGGGGCCAAGGTGTTTAAAAGTCTTTGGGAAAGTTGTTGAACTTGTTTTATGAAATGGAATTTGTCACTTGAGCCAATATGACATGTTAAGTATATTGTGAAGCATGAGATGCTTGTTTTAATGTTTAAGTTGAAGCATGAGATTGCTTGTTTAAAGTATGCTTTTGAGCATGTGCAAAGATTGATTTAAAGCATGTTTTGTAAATGTTTTGAATTGCATTATTGAATGGTTTTTAAAGAGTATGCCTCACTAAGCTTTTGCTTACGCTCTCTACGTTTTCTTAATTCAATAATGCAGAGCATTAGAGTACCTTGAGGGGCAGCAAGAAAGGGCAAGCAATCAAGTTCAAGTAAAGCTCAATGTATGAAGGTTTTATAAGTACTTTTTAGCTTTTGGGTGATTTGGCAATGGGGGACCAATGTGTATGTTTTGGGAGGTGTTTGAAACTCCCTAAGTATGTTGAATGTTGTTTTGGATGCTGGCTTTTGGATTTGAGCATTGCATGCTTGTTTTGGAAGTTTGGTGTTTTGATTAGCTAGCTTGTGTTAAAAGCATGTCTATAGAATTGGGGCTTTTTGCATATGATGTTAGATTGCTGTTTTGATGATTCCTATAAGTCTTAAATATGTTTAATTGTATGCTGGTAAAGTTTGGTGACACTTGGAGCATGTTTGAATGATCAATTGCATGTTTTGGTAAGCTTGTTTGCTGCAATCTGTGCAGGCGTTTCGGAACAGTGTGCACCGTTTCGGAACGGGTGCCTTACATGAACCCAGGCGTCCGAAACGGTATGCACCGTTTCGAAACGGTTTGGTCTCTGCCAAGCCCGTGTTTCGGAACGGGATCGATCGGTTTCGGAACGGCCGACCGTTAAGGGCTGACATTGGCAGTTATATGTTTTGAATTTTTTACGTTTTGGTCCTGGATCTTGTTTGTTCAATTGTATGAGCTTGGAAAGTCCTTTTGAGCTGAAATTTCACAGAGAAGCATGAAACCTGATTAATTTCAAGTTGGTAACTTTAATTTGGGTTAAGTCCTTTTAATTGTCAGAAATTACAATTTGCTCCCTAAAGTTGTAATTTGTTCAATTGGGTCCCTGTTTGATCTCTGATGTTTGTGATATTTGAGTATGATGTTTGTGTGATCACAATTAGGATTAATGTGCATCTAGACAAGATTAAAAAGAAAAAAAAGGGTCGTTAATCAAGGTTGACTTTCGGGTTGACTTTGGTTTTCCCCGTGTGACTTTCTTAATTCGGGTCAACTGTCTAGGCCAGGTTAAGGGGGTTACATTCACAATAGTTAATATGGAAGGGTTCAACGCTACTGAATTTCCAGAATTTTCCCAGTTAGAGCAGTACAATAAACACAACGATGGTGAACTGCAACTAGGAATGGTCTTTAGCACTAAAAAACTCGCCGTGGCTGCGATAAAGCATTACAACATACGACGCTCAGTTACGTCCACCGTGAGGTAAACAGAGGCAGACAAATATATTATAGAATGTCCACACAAGTACTGAGGGTGTATGTGGAGGGTTCACGTATCACAATTGTAGAGGCTGAACAACCTATGGAAAATAACGAGATACAACGGACCTCATACATGCTCCGTTGGAAGCCTGAGCCAAGATCATCCTAACTTGGATGTGCACGTGCTTTGTGATGCCATCCATCCACTCGTGATGGAAAATCCATGAAACATTGTGCTGATATGTATAGCTGCCACTAAATCTGTAACCCCCTTAGCCCGGCCTAGACGGTTGACCCGAACTACGAAGATTACACGGGGAAAACCAAAGTAAACCTGAAAGTCAACCTTGATTAACGACCCTTTTTTTCTTTTCAATCTTGTCTAGATGCACATTAACCCTAAGCGTACTCTGATGAAACACTTACGCGAAAAGCACATCGATCGAATTACAAAAAAAGAACTCAATTGCACAAAAATCAATTGTTAGGGACCGAAATGTAAATTCTGGAAATTAGAAGGTCTTAACTGATTTTAAGGTTACCATCATTTAATTAGTCATGTTTCATGCTTCCCTGGTAAATTTCACCTCAATCGGACATCTTGAATTCATGCAATTGCAAATACAATTTTCGGGACTAAAACGTAAAGCTTGCAAACCTCAAAACCATTCAAATCAGTGCCCAACAGTCACCTGTTTCGAAACGGTGTTGACCGTTCAGAAACACGAGTTCGTTTCGAGACCTGTTTCGAAATAGGGCCTCTAGTGGCCAAACCATTTCAATACAGTCACCAGCCGTTTCGAAACACCAAGGCCATTACAGGCCCCCGTTTCGAAACGCTTTTGAGTATATCGATACGGGTTGCCTAGAAGCTACAGAATTTGCTGGTTTAACATGCATTTAACCACTCAAACACATCATATTAACTTCCTAATCATGCCAACAAGTCATCATACATATAAGGTACATGTTTGCAACTTCAAAACACATTCATAGCATCAAACATGGAATTCAACAAGTCTATAGGCATGCATCCTAATATTCAAAACCGAACAACCATCAAAACACCAAAACACCAAAACAAGCATCAAAAGGCCATTTACAAATCCCAAAACATTAAAAGCATCAATCCACAATTAGGGAGTCCAAAACATCTCCCAAATCACATCCTAGGTTCCCATTGCCAATATATCAAAAACTAATAGTGTTATGAAAACTTCACCAAACATGAGCTTAGTTTCTCTTGGACTCTTAGCCTCCTTGTTGCCTTCAAACACTTCAATTACCTGCATTATTGGTTCAAGAGAGAGAGCGTAAGCACAATTGCTTAGTGAGGCATGCTCTAAAGAAACAACACAATAATGCATTTTATAAAACCCTTTTCACAAAGCTTTCCATCCCATAATCATCACTATTCATGCAACCTTGCATAGATATCAAGCATCTCATGCTTCATTAAAATCAACATGTCATATTGGCTTTCAAGTGATAATCCATAACCATTTACAACACAAAACACAATCGGATACGCGAATTACAAACGTTGTCCCATACGCTTCATACACACTACCGAACACACAAGGTGGAGTTTACTGGTACAATCACAACCCCTCAACACTCGTGATAGAGTTTAACTGTACAATCACAACCCCTCAACATCACTCATCGGTAGTTGTATAACACCACTAACAAGAACACGAGACACACAACACAAGATCCACACATGGACTTTTAACCACCATTGTGATCTTACATTTCTCGTTAGTGTACTTGGATGGAGTTTACGGTACAATTACAACCCCTCAACATCACTCATCGGTAGTTGTATAACACCACTAACGAGAACACAGGACACACAACACAAGATCAACACATGGACTTTGAACCACCATTGTGATCTTACCTTTCTCGTTAGTGTAATTGGATGGAGTTTACGGTACAATTACAACCCCTCAACATCCAAGGCGATTTAATTCACGGTGCACCCAATCCTATAGCCGGCTAACTATATCCGATTCAAGTACTTTAAAACCAACACATCACTTGCCAATATACATCATTTATCATCAACAATTCACTGTTTTAAAGCATTAATCAAAGCCAATTATCATCATGCATCACTATGAATCAAAACCATATTTACAATATATCAAACCAAGGATCTCTTACCTTGAGCATCCTTCAACACGTGGCTTTCAATGTAACCCCCTTAACCCGGCCTAGATGGTTGACCCAAATTAAGGAAGTCACACGGGGAAAACCAAAGTCAACCCGAAAGTCAACCTTGATTAACGACCCTTTTTTTCTTTTTAAACTTATCTAGATGCACATTAACCCTAAATAGGATCATACAAACAACATACTCAAAGATCATAACCATCAGAGAACATTCAGGAACCCAATTGAATAATTTACAACTTTAGGGACCAAATTGTAAATTCTGTAAATTATAAGGTCTTAAACCAAATTAATGTTACCAACTTGTAATTAGTCAGGTTTCATGCTTCTCTGCCAATTTTCAGCTCAAACGGACTTCTCAAACTCATACAATTGCATAAACATGTTTCGGGACCAAAATGTAAACATTTCAAAACATATAACCGCTCATGTCAGCCTCCAACGGTCAGGTGTTCCGAAACAGGGAGAACCCGTTTCGAAACGCGGGACCGTTCCGCAACGTGTTCCGGAACGAGGCCTGGCAGAGACACTTCCGTTTCGGAACGGTACCTTCCGTTTCGAACGCCTGGGCTATTACAGGGCCCCCGTTCCGAAACGGTAGCTCCCGTTCCGATACGGCCTGCACAGATTGCAGAATATTGCTTGCTTAAACACACAATTGACCAACCAATCATGCTCCAAATGCAACCAAACTTTACCAGTAAGACATTCAACGTATAAAGAACATAATTGCACCATTAAAACATCAACATGGCATCAAACATGAAAAGCCCCAAATCTATAGGCATGGTTCCTACTTAGCAAACCATTCAAGCATCAACTTGATAAATCCACATCACAAAAACCAATTACATGTTCCAACATTATTAGCAGCATAAAACCAACTTAGGGAGTCCAAACATCTCCCAAAATAACAACATAGGTCCCCCATTGCCAAATACCAAAAACTAATAGTGTTTAAGAAACCTTCACCATACTTGAGCTTAGTTATCCACTTGATTGCTTGCCCTCCTTGCTGCCCTCAGTGCACTTTAATGCTCTGCATTATTGGTTTAAGAAAAGAGAGAGAGCGTAAGCAAAAGCTTAGTGAGGAATGCTCATTAAAACCATTCAATAATGCATTTATAAAACTCATTTATAAACCATTCTTCAAGCAACATTTATACATGCTCATAAACATTTAAAACAAGCATCTCATGCTTCACATTCATTACATGTCATATTGGCAACAAGTGATACATTTCACATAAGATCCGCACATGGACTTTTAAACACCATTGTGATCTTATCCCCATGGACTTTTAAACACCATGGCAAGGACCACACAAGGACTTTTAAACACCTTTGTGTCCTTAACAAGAATCTCCCAAGGACTTTTAAACACCTTGGAGTTCTTAAGTAACAAGGCTTACACAAGGAATTTTAACCACCTTGAGCCTTAACCAAGAACTAACCATGGACTTTTAAACATCATGTTGTTCTTAAAATTCACAAGATTCACACAAGGACTTTTAACCACCTTTGTGATCTTAACCAAGAACCATCCAAGGACTTTTAACCACCTTGATGTTCTTAAATATACAAGGCTCACACAAGGACTTTTAACCACCTTTGTGACCTTAACCATCACTTGCCAATATGTATCATTAACAACAATATTCCACTGTTTTAAAGCATTTAAACAAGCCATAAACATCATGCATTTTTAAGCATCAAACCACATTAAAACAATGTTCAAAAACAAGGAACTCTTACCTTGAGCTTCCTTCAACACATGGCTTAAAATCTCAGCAAATTGACATGCTAGATATGCTTTCAAACAGATTTAAAATCATGTAAACAAAACACATTGCATACATCCAAAACCATGGCCATCACCAAGAGAGTTTTTCTGAAAACTTACTCTTGAGCTTAGCTAAGTTTCTTAGACTTAAACTAAGCTCCCAAACCTTCAAAACACTGGTTTCAAAGCCGAAAACCAATTTCCACTCACCGATTCCGTTTCGCCTCTTTGTCGAAACACAAATCAAGCTTTCGGATCACCACCTCTTGGATCCAAAGATGACTCCCCTGTTTTAAACACACCAAAGCAGAGGATTAATGCATCATCATGCATTAATAGCTTCAATGAAAGCACCTAAACTCGCTGCTCTCATCCACACTCCATTTTCGGCTACCAAACACAACCGAAAATGCATCCAATCAACTCCACAACATTGCCCAGCCAAGATCCATCAAATCTAAACATTCCTAAACATCATTTAACATCCAAAATGGATCTAACATCATCCTTATACCTCCAGCTATAACAGATCCACAAGATCACTCCAAAAACAACCAAGAACACAAGCTAAACTTAGGAAATTCAACCTATCCGGAATTGCATTGATTAAACCTCAATTCCTTGTTAAATTAACATTCATTTAACATCAAAAACACACCTCAAATCACTGCTTTAACAGATCATACGAAATTTTCATCAAAATCAACCAAATCTTGCATTTACATGCCAAGATCAATAACAAAACCTTAAAACCATTTATAAAACACAAATTAAGGATTGAGAACTTAGGAATTTCAGTAAAGAACTGAGAGTTTAGAGGAGAAGGACGTTCTTACCTCCAAACTTGAGTTTCTCCCCTTTTTGGAACCAAAATCTTGAAAATCCACTTAGCAAATGGTGAGGTTTTGATGATGAGATGATTAGAAATCAAAAGAGAATTAAAATCTCATGTTTGGACATCAAAATCAGAAAGAAATGCTCTGGAGAAAAGTGTTTGGTTTGAGAGAAAAGATGAGAGAAAATAGAAAATGGAAAAGTTAGTTGGAAATAGGAAAATATCTTCCCTCCACTTTTCTTTTGTTTAAAAACCAGAAATAAATCATTTAATATCTTAGAAAAATCTGGAGAAACTCCCTTTGGGTAAATAGCTCCTTAAAGATTCAAAGTTTCAATCCTTTTTAAAACAGTCACGCAGTTTTCAAAAATTACATTTTGGTCACTAGCCCAAAATGTCACCCTTGCAAACATCATTTTGTAAAATTGATTTCATAGTTCACATATATATATATTAAAAGAGGATTTTAGGACATTTTTCCATATTTTTAATGCAACCCGAACTAGGCTTTCCTAATTTCACCTTTTTATAATCGAACAGCACTTTAACCGAACCGGTCAATGCCCAAAACTTCTAAGCCCAAAACCGGGGCGTTACATTCAAAACCAGCATTAACCATACTAAAACATGCTTTCAAAACAGAATTTAAACATGCAATCTATAAACAAATGCATCAACCACTTCATGGCTCTTCCAAGAGAGTTTTTCCGAAAACTTACTCTTGAGCTTAGTTAAGTTGCTTAGACTTAAACTAAGCTCCCAATGTAACGCCCCGGTTTTGAGCTCAGAAGTTTTGGGCGTTGACCGGTTCGGTCAAAGTGCAGATCGAATATATAAGAGTGAATTTAGGAAAGCCTAGTTCAGGTTGCATTAAAAATATGGAAAAATGTTCTAAAATCATCTTTTAATATATAAAAGTGAACTGTGAAATCAATTTTGGAAAATGAGGTTCGGAAGGTTGACATTTTGGCTAGTGACCAAAATGTAATTTTTGAAAGTTGCGGGACAGTTTTATAAAGGATTGAAACTTTGAATCTTTAAGGAGCTATTATTCCAAAAAGGATTTCTCCAGATTTTTCTATGATATTTTAAGGCTTTATTCTGATTTTTAAAGATTATGAAATGTGGAGGGAAAACATTTTCACCATTTCTTAACTAACTTTCTATTTTCTCTCAATTATCCTTTTCTCTCATTTTCTCTCCACCCAAACACAATTCTCCAGATTTTCTTCTCTGATTTTGGCATCTAAATCACTCATTTCAACTCTCTTGTGATTCCTAATCATCTCTACAACAAAACCTCTCAATTTGCAAGTTGTTTCATTAAGCATTTTGGCTCTAAAAAGGAGAAATTCAAGTTTGGAGGTAAGAACGTCCTTCTCCTCTAAACTATCAGTTCTTTACTGAAATTCCTAAGTTCTGAATCCTTGATTTGTGTGTTGTTAATGGTGTTTTTGTATCCGTATATGTTCGGACAAGTATGTTTTAATGTTGTTGATGTTGCTGAATCATGATTTGGCTATAATGAGATTGAGTTGGGAAGTTTGTGCTTAAGTGGTTGCTTGTGTAGGAAGCATGCCTATAGATTTGGGGCTTTTTGCATATGAAGTTAAATTGTTGATTTGATGATGCCTACAAGTCTTATATATGTTGAATTGCATGCTGGTAAAGTTTGGTGGCATCTGGAGCATGTTTGAATGATGAATTGCATGTTTTGGTTTGCCTTTTTGCTGCAGTCTGTGCAGGCGTTTCGGAACAGTGTGCACCGTTTCGGAACGGGTGCCTTGCATGAACCCAGGCATCCGAAACGGTATGCACCGTTTCGAAACGGTTTGGTCTCTTCCAGACCCCCGTTGCGGAACGCGTTGCGGAACGGCCCCGAGTTTCGAAACGGGCTCTGCCTGTTTCGGAACGGGTGACCGTTGGGGGCTGACATGGGCGGTTAAATGTTTCAAAATGTTTGCATTTTGGTCCTTAAACTTGTTTGTGCAATTGTACGAGTTCGGGATGTCCGTTTGAGCTGAAATTTGGCTGAGAAGCATGAAACCTGATTAATTTTAAGTTGGTAACTTAAAATTTGGTTAAGTCCTTAAAGTTTTCAGAATTTACAAATTGATCCCTAAAGTTGTAAATTGTTCAATTGGGTCCCTGTTTGATCTCTGATGCTTGTGATCTTTGAGTATGCCGTTTGCATGATCACATCTAAGGTTAATGTGCATCTAGACAAGATTAAAAAGAAAAAAAAGGGTCGTTAATCAAGGTTGACTTTCGGGTTGACTTTGGTTTTCCCCGTGTGACTTTCTTAATTCGGGTCAACCATCTGGGCCGGGTTAAGGTGGTTACATTTGGTGGTATCAGAGCTGAGTTGCGAATGCTTGGGGAAAACGGTAAGTTGTTGTGATGTGTGCTTGTTGTTTACCTTGATGTGTGGTTGAAGGTTGGTTGAAACATGTGTTTCTGAGTATGCTGATGATGTTTCTGAGCAAATTGTTGATGTTTCTGAGCATATTGCTGATGTATGCAAGCATGTTTTATGGTTATGAATCTTGGTTGAGTTTATGAGGAAATTTGCTGATGCTGTGAGCTGATGTTATGCATGATGAATGTGTTATGAGCAGGTTATGTTGATAATATGTTGTTACAAGTGGATGCTGTTTGGTATAAGTATGATCAAAGTATGTTGTTTGATATGCTTGATGTTGTGATATCCATGTTGTGTTGACTGTTATGTCATGTAAAGGGGGGAGGATTCGGGATACCCATTGCCTTATTAATATAGCTATTGTGTTATTTGGAGTTGGAGTGAATCCTTGCTTTAATGCTGGTCTAACTGGTTTGTTTGCTTGTTGTGATTGTTTGTTTGTTGTTGTTAGTAGTATGGCAAAGTCGATGGAAGAATGGCAGTTGGGTAAGATGGTTGCTGCCTTGGGGCAGGTTGTTAAGGCTTGGAATTCACCTTTCTGTAGAGGTGTTTTGTCTCAGTCTTCTGTGCCTGGAGTTGAGGTGGTAAGGCAAGGGAAAGAAGTTGGTTCTGTGATGAGGAGTTCATCATTTGTTGAGCAGGAGGTGTTGGGAACATCTCAGGCTGAGGTAAAGGTGAAGTCAGTGGATGTGCTGGCTGTGGAATGTGTGTGTTTGCCGAAGCAGCGTTTGCTTGATTTGGGTGCTGTGGAATATCATGGTTCGACACCTGAGGCGTTTGAGGCTTGGTTGGCCAGTGTGGTTCTGATCTTGGATCAGGAGGGCTGTGATTATGCCTGTAAGCTGGGGAGTGTTGTTTCTTTGATGCTGGAGGATGTGTGTGTCTGGTGGACATTTGTGGCGGTGGCGTCACATATTCCTGATATTGATTGGGATTTCTTTGTATCTGCTTTTTGTGAAAGGTATCTTGGAAGGGAATTTCCAAGGGTTAAACAATGTGAAGATAGTGCTGTTGTGGAGCAGGTGTTGCTTGAGCAAGGAGTGGAGGTTCAGCCACCGGTGTGTGACCGTTGTGAAAGGCGCCATGTTGGTAGATGTTGGGGCGCGGGTGTTTGCTGGAATTGTGGTTCCAAAGTGCATGTTAAGCGTGATTGTCCTCTTGGAGTGAAGTCAGCTTTGGTGTTAGCCAATGGGTCTCTGAAAGGTCGTGGGCACGACCGAGGCAAGGTTCAGAGGTGGCAAAAGAGCAGAAGGTTGTGAAGAGTTTGGGAAAAGAGAATTGCTAGATATGTGGGTCTGCTGGACACATGAGACGTGATTGTTTGAGGTTGGCTCGGAACAGCCAAGGTTCCTTACCGCAAGGAGTTGATGGTGACCCTGGTGTGTTAGCTGGTGCTGCAGTTGTGCCGCAGGAGGATGATGGTTCCGCAAGGAAGAAAGCTCGTCTGATGAAGCTTCAGGGAGGTGTTGTGTTTTCAGGTAACCTTGTTACGTAATCTTTGCTCTAGTTACCTTAGTTTGGTTTCTGTTGGTTTTCCTTGCGTAGTAAGTTAGTCTTGTTGCTAGCATGTTGGGGTAATGGTAGTTGTTTGGGAGCATCTTTGGTGTGAAGAAGGCTTAATGAGTATCTGGTGGTTAATGGTTGTTGGTATGGTGGAGTTAGATAAGCTAGAAGTGAGGTAGGAGGTTGTTCTTAGACGGATTTGAGGTTGTTATTGGAGGGTGTGAACTGGCATTCATGCACAGTTAAAATCATTGTTATATACTATATTATATATGTTGGTCCATGCATACATGTGGCATGACATTAGAGGTTTTGCATACATGTAGATCAGGCATTGATAGGGCATGTAGGTGATCATTCATACGATGTTCACACTCGCTAATAATTAATCGAATCTGTTAGTGTGGTGGTTGGTTGGGATGACAGGTTTTTAGAGGTTGTTTTGGTGCTGAGTGTGAGTTAGAAGTAATATCAAGCTAGATGCTAGTAGTGGTGAGAGTGGGGTATATCATGTTAGTGGAAGGATAGTGTTTGTTGCTTAAAGAGTTTAGTGGTTTGGTGGTGAAGGGTACCGGTTGAGGTTAGTATCGGTTAGGTGGTTTGTGTAGCTAAAGGAAGTGGTAGTTCCTTGGTGCTAGTGATGTTGCAGTTTTGTGGTTGTGTTCCCAAGTGCTGAGGTAGCTTAGCTTTTAAGTTTTTGTGAAAGGGTTGTGTTGGTGAGTGTTGGTTCTTAGCAAACCTTTGAGGAGTTGAGGAGCTGTTATGTGTGTTTTGGTTAAGCAATGTTCTGGTAATGCAGGAGTTATGGTTGGAGTTTGTAGTGGAAGGTTTATGAAGGATCGAAGGCTTTTGTTGGTCGTTTGGGTTCTTGTGAGAAGTGGTTGGCTTGTTGTGGTTAAGAAAGTTCCGTTTGAAGTCAGTTAGTGGTGTGTGGAACGGTTGATGGAGTCAAGTTGGGGTTGTAATGTAATTTTTGGAATCTGGGTGAGTAATCTTGGTGAGCTGTTATGGTAATGTTAGCGGCGGATGTAAAGGATTGTCAGCTTTTGTTGAAGAGTTTGAGTAACCAGTTGACGTTTAAGGATTTCTGCTTGTTGGGAAAATCCTTGGAAGAGGTTTGGGGGTTTGCAAGAGTTTTTGAAGCAGAGAAGTTTGCATAGTGGCTGATTTGGATTGGTTGTTGTCTCTGTGTAAATAAGTCTTGGAGTTGTGTGTTACAGTGATGTAGGCTGTAAGAGCTGGAGTTCTTCAGGTTGATGCTTGGGCTGTGTACGGTCCGGTTATGTGAAAGGTCAAGTTGTGGCTATCTTTGTGTGTTCTGGAGTTTATGAACAACATGTGGTGGTGTTGTGTTTGGTGGAGGTTTTGTGTGGATAGTAATCAGTGGTAGTTGAGGTTGTTGTGTTACCTTGTGTGTTGGTTTGAGAAGGTTGTTTTCTCTTTTCGCCGGTTGAAATTTCGAGGACGAAATTTCCTAAGGGGGGGAGAGTTGTAACGCCCCGGTTTTGGGCTCAGAAGTTTTGGGCGTTGACCGGTTCGGTCAAAGTGCTGATCGAATATATAAGAGTGAATTTAGGAAAGCCTAGTTCGGGTTGCATTAAAAATATGGAAAAATGTTCTAAAATCATCTTTTAATATATAAAAGTGAACTGTGAAATCAATTTTGGAAAATGAGGTTCGGAAGGTTGACATTTTTGCTAGTGACCAAAATGTAATTTTTGAAAGTTGCGGGACAGTTTTTTAAAGGATTGAAACTTTGAATCTTTAAGGAGCTATTATTCCAAAAAGGATTTCTCCAGATTTTTCTAAGATATTTTAAGGCTTTATTCTGATTTTTAAAGATTATGAAATGTGGAGGGAAAACATTTTCACCATTTCTTAACTAACTTTCTATTTTCTCTCAATTATCCTTTTCTCTCATTTTCTCTCCACCCAAACACAATTCTCCAGATTTTCTTCTCTGATTTTGGCATCTAAATCACTCATTTCAACTCTCTTGTGATTCCTAATCATCTCTACAACAAAACCTCTCAATTTGCAAGTTGTTTCATTAAGCATTTTGGCTCTAAAAAGGAGAAATTCAAGTTTGGAGGTAAGAACGTCCTTCTCCTCTAAACTATCAGTTCTTTACTGAAATTCCTAAGTTCTGAATCCTTGATTTGTGTGTTGTTAATGGCTTTTCAATTGAAATCTTGATTTTGGCTTAAAATGCAAGATTTGGTGATTTTGGTGAAATTTTCGTGTGATCTGTTTGGGCAGTGTTTTGAAGTGTCAAAATGATGTTAAATGAATGCTAAATTGATTAGAAGTTGAGGTTTAATCAATGCAATCCCGGATAGGTTGAATTTCCTAAGTTTGGCTTGAGTTTTTGGTTGTTTTTGGAGTGTTTTTGGTGATCTGTTATACCTGGAGGTATAAGGATGTGTTTGTGATCATTTTGGATGTTAATTGATGTTTAAAAATGGTTAGAAGTGATGGATCTTGGCTGGGTTAAGTTTTGGAAGTGTTTGGAGGTGTTTTCGGTTGTGTTTGGTAGCCAAATTGTTGGATTTGGGATGAGCAGCGAGTTGAGTCTTGTTGCTGGTGTTCTTAATGCATAATGATGCATTAATCCTCTGTTGTTGTGTGCTTGAAACATGGGAGTTTGATCCGTGAGCTTTGAAGGTGTTGCGGAAGGTTTTCGGATGCTTGGAAGGCTTGTCGGCTAGCCTTGTTTTAAGTATCGGTGAGTGAAGTTGGGATTTCAGCTTTTAAACCAAGGTTTGAAGGTTTTGGGAGCTTAGTTTAAGTCTAAACAACTTTGCTAAGCTCAAGAGTAAGTGATTGGATTTTCGCTCTTGAATTGTGTTGTGTTTGGTTTTAAAAGCTATTGTGGTTGATGATTGAGATGCATATGTTTTCCATGGTTTAAATCTGTTTTGAAAGCATATATTAAGCATGGTTTATTGCTGGTTTTGAAAGCCATTTGTGAAGGATGCTCAAGGTAAGAGATCCTTGGTTTTGTATATGGTAATTGTGATTTTGATGCATGGTGGTGCATGTTGATCTATGGCTTTGTATGACGCTTTAAAACAGTGAATTGATGTTGGTAAATGATACTTTTTGCATATTGGTTATGCATGTGAATCATTGGATTAATGAGGTAATAGTTTTGCATATTGGTTATGCATGTGAATCATTGGACTAATGTTGTGATGGTTTTGCATTATGATTATGCATGTGAAACGTTGGATTAATATGGTAAGATGGTTATGTTGGCAAGTGATGAAAGTGGTTCTTGGTTCGTTGATCGGATATAGTTAGCCGGCTATAGGATTAGGTGCACCGTGAATTAAGTCGCCTTGGAGGAGGAGTGGTCAAGAGTGGACCGGAAAGCTCCCTTCAAGTATCCTAACGAGATGGTTAAGGTCATAATGGAGGTGTTGCCCATTCGAGGACCTTGGTTGAGCAAAGGTTATATGGTGTTTAAAAGTCCATATGTGAGAACCTTGTGCTTGTTAAGATCACAATGGCGGTTAGTGATTTATACAACTACCAATCGGTTATGCAAAGGTCATAATGGGGTGTCCCGGATCTCGTTAGTGATTTATACAACTACCAATCGGTTATGCAAAGGTTGTATGGTGTTTAAAAGTCCATACGAGGAGACCTTGTGCATGTTGAGGTTGTATGGTGTTTAAAAGTCCATGCATGGGAACCTCGAGAAAAGCTAAGGTTGTATGGTGTTTAAAAGTCCATACATGGGAACCTTAGGCTTGTAAGGTCAAATGGTGTTTAAAAGTCCATTTGGGAGGCCTTGGATTGGTAGGGTGTATGGAGCGTAGGGACAACGCTCGGAATCCGCGTATCCGATCGGGTTGTTGAGTTGAAAAGTGGATGTGGTTGATCACTTGGAAGCCAATGTAATGTTCTTTATCATAAAGAAGCATGAGATGCTTGAAATGATGCATGATTGCATGTGAAGCATGAGATGCTTGAAAAGATGCATGGTTGCATGAAAAGTGTATGATGCTAGTGAATGCATGATTACTTGTTAAGTTGAACAAGTGTTGATTATCATTTGGTAAGTGATGCATGTGTGCATGAAATCTCTCTAATGCATTGGAGTCTTGTTAAGACTTGTTTTAAAAGGCATGTGATATCAATGATGTTGTGGTTCATGAGTTGTCTTTGTTTAATGCATGAATTGGATTGCTTGAATAATGATTTAAAAGGGTTTCTTGCTTGAAATGATGTTCAAGTTTATGATTGGTAATATGTAATGGAAGTGTTTTCCAAGGTTTTGAATTTAGCTTTGAATATGGTATTTATGCATGGAATGGCTCAATGGATGTTTTTGCAAGTTGTACATTGAGATGGTTTTCTTAGCTTGCTAAGCTAAGGGTTGGATTTCATGTATGTGCAATGCATGGTTTAAGCATGTTGTTGAAAAGGGTTTTCAAGCATGGTTTTGGTAACAAATCGGGTTGTTTTCAAAGTGTTTTGTAACCCGCTGCATTGATGGTGTTTTGGTTTTGAGCATTCCTCACTAAGCATTATGTGCTTACGCTCCTTTTTGTCCATCAATGCATATTCTTGAAGTTTGGACAGCAAGGAGCAAGGGATTCAAGGTGGACTCCAATTGAGATGTATGTCTCGGTGAATAGCTATAGTTAATAAGGGCAATGGGGGTAGAATCTCTCGGATTGATGTTTTTGTATTCGTATATGTTCGGACAAGTATGTTTTAATGTTGTTGATGTTGCTGAATCATGATTTGGCTATAATGAGATTGAGTTGGGAAGTTTGTGCTTAAGTGGTTGCTTGTGTAGGAAGCATGCCTATAGATTTGGGGCTTTTTGCATATGAAGTTAAATTGTTGATTTGATGATGCCTACAAGTCTTATATATGTTGAATTGCATGCTGGTAAAGTTTGGTGGCATTTGGAGCATGTTTGAATGATGAATTGCATGTTTTGGTTTGCCTTTTTGCTGCAGTCTGTGCAGGCGTTTCGGAACAGTGTGCACCGTTTCGGAACGGGTGCCTTGCATGAACCCAGGCGTCCGAAACGGTATGCACCGTTTCGAAACGGTTTGGTCTCTGCCAGACCCCCTTTGCGGAACGGCCCCGAGTTTCGAAACGGGCTCTGCCTGTTTCGGAACGGGTGACCGTTGGGGGCTGACATGGGCGGTTAAATGTTTCAAAATGTTTGCATTTTGGTCCTTAAACTTGTTTGTGCAATTGTACGAGTTCGGGATGTCCGTTTGAGCTGAAATTTGGCTGAGAAGCATGAAACCTGATTAATTTTAAGTTGGTAACTTAAAATTTGGTTAAGTCCTTAAAGTTTTCAGAATTTACAAATTGATCCCTAAAGTTGTAAATTGTTCAATTGGGTCCCTGTTTGATCTCTGATGCTTGTGATCTTTGAGTATGCCGTTTGCATGATCACATCTAAGGTTAATGTGCATCTAGACAAGATTAAAAAAAAAGGGTCGTTAATCAAGGTTGACTTTCGGGTTGACTTTGGTTTTCCCCGTGTGACTTTCTTAATTCGGGTCAACCATCTGGGCCGGGTTAAGGGGGTTACAGTCAAAACCTTCAAACATTTGTTACAAAGCTGGAAACCCAACTTCACTCACCAGTTCCGTTTCGCAAGCTTGCCGAAACGCCGATCAAGCCTCTAGATCAACACCACAAGTATCCGAAGATGTCTCCCCTGTTTTAAACACATCAAAGCAGAGGATTAATGCATCATCATGCATTAAAATCTTCAACCATCACACCTAAACTCGTTGCTCTAACCAATTCTAACATTTTGGCTACCAAACACAACCGAAATCACCTCCAAACTCTTCCAAAACATAACCCAACCAAGATCCATCACTTCCAACCATTTCTAAACATCAATTAACATCCAAAATGAACCTAAACTCGTCCTTATACCTCCGGCTATAACAGAACACCAAGATCATCCCAAAAACCACCATTTTCATAAGCAAAAACTTAGGAAACACAACCTATTCGGGATTGCATTGATAAAACCTCATTTACACATCATTTGACATCCAAAATACATTTAAGAATCATCTCAAAATACATTTAAGAATCATCTCAAAACAGAGCCCAAACAATCACAACGAAATTCTTCAAGATTTCCTCCAAATCTTGAGTTTTAAGCCAAAATCAAGTTCATATCATCAAAACCATTTATAAAACTTAAATTAAGGATTGATAACTTGTGAATTTTAGTAAAGAACTGAGTATTTATAGGAGAAGAACAACCTTACCTCTAAATGTTGATTTCTTCTTGATTATAGCCAATTTTCTTGAAAATCCAATGAGCAAATCAAAAGGATTTGATGTAGAAAGGATTAGGAATTAATTGTTGATTGAATCCTCATCAATTGGAGTGAAAGTCAATAGAAAAGTTGCTGGAGGAAAGTGTTTGGATGATGGAATTTTGAGAGAAAGAGAGATGAGAAAATTTTAGGAAAAGTAATTATGATTTTAACAAAAGGTAGTTTCCTTTTTCATTAAATTAATTAAGCATTAATTAAATCACTTAAATTTAAGAAAAATATGGAGAAATCATTCTTGGGTAAATTATCTCCTTAAAGATTCAAAGTTTCAATCGTTACAAAACAGTCACCACTAAACTTTTCAAAAATCGCATTTTAGTCACTATTTCAAAATGTTGCATTTCCAAACCTTATTTTGTAAAATTGATTTCACCACTTTCTTATATATATTAAAAGATGATTTTTATATATTTTCCCACATTTTTAAAGCATCCCGAACTAGGCTTTCCCTAAAACCTCCTTTTATATTCGAACCGAAAATCAGACCAGTCCGGTTCGGACCCTAAACTTCTAAGCCAAAAATTGGGGTGTTACAAAATCCATATAAACTTATACGTTTTCATACGGTAAAACATGGTTTGCAAGATATCGTGATACCAAAAAAATGTATGGGCACTGGGAGGAATCGTACAACGAGTTGCGAACGTGGCTGAAGATTATGCAGAAATACAATCCAGGGACGGTTGTGCAACTGAAAACTAAATCGAGATATTACAATGATCGTATCTTACCAGGGAGTGTGAATTTTTTCGCCTTTTTTGGACGTTTCTACAATGCATTAAGGTTTTCCGCCACTGCAAGTTGATGCTCCCGACTGACGGCACATTCTTGTACGGTAGATACACACAGATCTTACTGCTGGCAGTTTCAAAAGACGACAACCGAAAATGCATTCCACTAGCGTTCGCAATCATTGAAAAAGAATGTATCCCTTCTTGGGAATTTTTTCTCAGCAAGCTGTGCAAATGTGTCCCCCACCAAGTTCTAGGAGAAAGAGAAGAGGGGATATGTATTATTTCATATAGAGGGGCAGAGATATGGGGAGCAATCTCGCGTATAGGCATGTCTTGGGAACCCGTACATATACATCACTGGTACTGTTTGAGACACATTACAGCAAACTACTACCAGAGATATAAGAATGATGATGAACGTATAATAGTTTTTTCGCATGGGTTCACATTCCACTCTCATTTAGTGAGACTATATTATCAATGATTTTATTATTATTTCTCGTTAACTATTTCGTCTTTTATTGAATTGGCATCGCACACTAGGTAGATCATGTAACCCCCTTGACCCAGCCTAGCTGATAGACCGAACTGAAAGGGTGACACGAGGAATATTGAAGTAAACCAGGAAGGTTTACCTCAATAAACGACCCTAATTTTTTTCTTTTTATCTTGTCTAGATGCAAATTAGGTTCCCTTGTGTTCAAAAAAGCAGCAGCTCAAACGACAACTCGAATACACGTCGATTATTATTGAAATCAGTTTTAAGGACCATTTTTAAAATAAACAAAACACAAAGGTTTATCCCATTTTCATTTTACCAGCCTTTAATTAGTCTCATTACAAGCATCACTATCAAAACTCAACTGAAGATAACAAGTAGAATTCATTTAATTGCATGAATGACAAACAGGGACAAAAACGCAAAGAAACAAAACTTCATAATATTCTAATAATTGTCATAACAGCATGCCGTTTCGGAACATCAAGCCCCATTTCAGAACGAGTGCATCGAAACAGAGCGCGGGCTCGTATCGAAACCACTCCTTACTCGTTTCGAAACAGTGGTTCACAGTGGCAAAACGTACCGAAACGGACCTCCCCGTTTCAATACCCCAAGGCATTTTCAAAGACCCGTTTTAAAACGGACAAGGGTGTTTCGAAACACCTGGGCCTGCTAAGCAAGAATTTGCTGGTTTAACACTTCAAAAACCAACTCGAACCATCCAACATACATTCAAACATGCTTACAACCAAAATAGAATTCAACTACCATGTTCACATGGCAATAACGTCATCAAAGCAACACTGACATGAATATTGGATTCTAGATGCATGCTTCCTAGGAAATTCAAGCACCTAAATCCAAATCTCAAATCCAAGCATAATCTAACATTTAAAGGCCATTTACATTATCAAATATGCATACCAAACTTGCACCAAACCAGAAAATACCAAAACAACCAACATTCATAGCATTGGACATCCCCATTGCCTTTATTACACTAGTTCAAAACGAGACATAGGTTCAATTAAGTCTCTTGGAAATCCTTTGATAGTTGTTGCATCCAATCACTCAATTATCTGCATTGATGAGCAAAAGAGAGCATAAGCATACAAGCTTAATGAGGAAAGCTCAAAACCAAAAACTCCATCAATGCACGAAAACCATTTCACTCTTTTGAAAACCATCATGCCTTTTTTTGAAAATCCATGCACTTCATCATTAAAAACAACATGCTAACCATCAAGCAACAAGTATCACATACCTCTCAGCAATTAAACCATTGCTAAACAAAAATCAAGCCTTTCAAGCATATTCACTAATATGCAAAGCTAAAGATAAAACATGCATTTTCCACAATATGCATCATCAACATTTCCATAACATTTCAATCCATTATATTAGCTTACAAGTGATTCACAACATTCTCATTTCTCAAAAATCATATTGGATACACGGATTACCAAGTGTTGTCCCAAACACTTCATACACTCTACTGGCATCTCAAGGCTCACTCGTAGGAGCAACCCTCCACCGTTGTGACACCCGTGGTGTAGTATTCGATACAATTACAACCCCTCAACACCACTCATCAGTAGATGTATAACCCACTAACGAGAGATGGGACACGTAAAAGGTTCGCACCCGGGAACTACACTCTACCGTTGCAACCTTAAACATTCCTCAATCGTTACGGTACATGGTTGGAGTTTTAGGTACAATCAACCCCCCTCAACATCCAAGGTGACTTGTTTATAGTGCACTCAATCCTATAGCCAGCTAACTATATCCGATTTCATTTACAAAACACTTTATACAACATTACTTGTCAATTTAATCCACATTTCATGTATACATCACTGCTTTCCAAAGCATTCATAATAAAGCCATATCTCAAGCATTAAACCATGCTTCAAAAACTCATGCATCAACACATGCATACAAGGATCACTTACCTAGTGCAGCCTTAAACCATATGGCATCATCAACCACATTTTATAAACTCGAAACATGCTTTAAAATAGCAGGTAAATGCAATAAAAACAAATGCATCCAAAGGCTCACAATAGCACAAACCAAGAGAGAAATTTCACTTTACTTACTTTTGAACTTAGTAAAGTGCTTCAAGCTCTTACTAAGTTCCCAAACCTTTTCTAAAAACATTTCCATGCTGGAAAATCAGTTTCCACTCCCCGACTTGTGAAACCTCACTCGGCGACGCAACAATCAACCGTCTGAGGCCTCCAAAACCCCTTCGGTTGATTCCAGAAATTTCACTTTACTTACTTTTGAACTTAGTAAAGTGTTTCAAGCTCTTACTAAGTTCCCAAACCTTTTCTAAAAACATTTCCATGCTGGAAAATCAGTTTCCACTCACCGACTTGTGAAACCTCACTCGGCGACGCAACAATCAACCGTCTGAAGCCTCCAAAACCCCTTCGGTTGATTCTAGAACACTATCCCATGTTTTCAACACGTTAAAAATACAAATTCAATGCATCATAATTCATCCAAACACCATCATTCAAAAGGAAACTCAATGCCTTGCTCTAAAGCATCAAATTACCCATCTAAAATAACCAAAAACTCAACTGATTGATCTCCAAACTCAGCCCAGCCATCAACCAACCCATCCAACACATTTAACCATAAATCAACATCCAAAAACTACCTAAAACCATCCCTATACCTCCAGCAACTCAGATCTCACATTACACCACAAAAAACCCAACCACAAACACCTTTAAAAACAAATATATCAAAGATTTCAGGATTACTATGTTAAAAACTCTATTTCAACATCATAAACCTTTCAAAACTCAATTAGAAACCATCTCAAACAAATCAAATCAAAACAACTCCGAAAATCACATTAAATCATTTTTTCAACAAGATTTCCTCATTTTATAAAAACCACAATGAAACCTCAATAAAACATAAATAAATAGTCAAATATCTTGGGAATTTCATTAAAGAACCTTTATTAGAGGGTTAGCACGAAATTTACCTCCAATCATTGCTTCTATTCTAATTTGGAAAGTTTGCTTTCAAGAAACTTGAAGAGATTTGAGAGAAATCGCAAGAAAGATGTTAAAAATCAAGAGAGGAAATGAAAGTGAAAGAAATATGGAAAATGAGAGAATTGGGAGAATGTTTGGCTGAAGTGAAATGAGGAAAATGAAATGATCGTCAATTTATTTAACCAAACTAACTTTCAATTAAATCAATAAAAGCCACTTTAATTATTTAATAAACCATTTAAAACACATGAGAAATTAGAGGAAAGGCTTAATTTCCAATTAGCTCCCTAAAGATTCGAAGATTTTGACTCTTTTTGAAAAACACTCTTTTTCCATAGTTTTAAACTTTACATTTTGGTCACTACCCAAAATGTATACTTTGCAAAACTCGCTTTGCAAAATTGATTTAACCAACCTCTTAAATATAATTTTAGAGGATTTTAGGAATTTTTACCATATTTTTATCCCATCCCGATCCTTGATTTCCTTGAACCGCCTCTTAACTTCTCGAACAACCGCCTACCGGTTCCACTAGCCTAATCCGACATGCAAAACACCTAGGCCAAAAACCGGTGCTTTACAACTCTCCCTCACTTAGGAAATTTCGTCATTGAAATTTTACCTGAAGGAAAAAGGTGCGAAAACTGCTTCAATATGTCCGCCTTGGTTTCCCACGTGGCCTCCTCAACTCCTCGGTGTCGACACAACACCTTCACAAGCTCAATCATCTTACCAAAAAAATTGCTACTCGAATCATGAATCCTCACTGGTTCCTCATCATAGGATAAATCCGGATTCAACTCAATCTCCTAAACTGGTATCACACAAGATGGATCTGATCTATACCTCCGCATCATAGAAACATGAAACACATCATGGATCTTCTCCAACTCGGGAGGCAACCTCAACCGATAAGCCACGAGACCGACTCACTCCACAACCTCATAAGGTCCAATAAACATTGGACTAAGCTTTCGCTTACGTCCGAACCTCATCACCTTCTTCCAAGGCGATACCTTTAGAAACATGCGATCTCCCACCTCAAACTCAATCTCCCTACGCTTTAAATCTGCATAAAACTTCTAACGATTCGAAGAAGCCTTCAACCACTCACATATGAGTTTCACTTTCTCAGTTGTTCCCTTAAGCATATCCGACAAGGAATCCAAGTTTTACCCCGCCTTAGCCTAACAAAGAGGCATTCTACACTTTCTCCCATACAAGGCCTCATACGGAGCCATTTGTATACTCGCCTGAAAACTATTATTATAGGCAAATTCAACCGAATGCAACTGTTTTTCCAAAGAACCTTGGAAATATATCACATAGCATCGCCAACATGTCCTCCAGTACCTTGATAACTCGCTCCGACTGTCCATCCGTCTGAGGATGATATGAAGTGCTGAAATTAAAACGTGTACCCATCGCCTTGTGTAAACATTCCCAAAACCTCGTTGTAAACCTTGGATCCCTATCCGACACTATGGACTTAAGCACACAATAAAAATGCACAATCTCAACAAAATACAACTCCGCTAACTTATCCAACGTATATGCACAACCAAGAAATGTGCACACTTCGTAAGATGATCCACAATCACCCATATGTAGTTCTTCTTTGATGGTGTTAAAGGAAAACCGGACACAAAATCCATCGTGATCCTTTCCCACTTCCATTCTGGTATCCTCAAAGGCTGTAACAAACGAGAAAGAAACTGATGCTCAACCTTCACATGCTGGCAAAGCATACAATTGCTCACAAAATCCGTAACATCCTTTTTCAACCCAACACAATAGTACTCATCCTTCAACCCACAATACATCTTAGTACTACTAGGATGCATAGCAAAAGAACTACTACGAGCTTTAGTCAAAATAGTGCGCCTCAACTAAATATCTTCTGGCACAACTATCTGACTTTTAAAACATAAAACACAATTTTCATTGAAACAGAAGTCTGCTGCATTACCATAAGCTATATATCCTGAACATGAGGTACCAACAAATCGTCAAGCAACTGTTTCTCCTTGATCAACTGAACCAGGGAAGGTTTCACTTGCAACTCGGATATCAACCCACCATCACGTTATAAACTCAACCGAGCAAACATAACTCTCAACTTAACAACTACCTTCCTACTCAAAGCATCGACCACAACATTGGCCTTTCCAAGAAGGTACTCAATCGTTAGATCATAATCCTTAAGCAACTCCAACCACCTTCGCTGCCTAAGATTCAACTCCCTTTGAGACATGAGATACTTTAAACTTTTATGATTGGTGTAAACCACACACTTTTCACCATAAAGGTAGTTTCTCCAAATCTTCAAAGTAAACACCACTACAGCGAGCTCTAAATCATGAGTAGGATAGTTGCGCTCATGCACCTTCAATTGTCTATATGCATAAGCTACAACCATCCCTGTAACGCCCTGGTTTTAAGCCTAGATGTTTTAGACATCGGATCGGACCGATCAAGAATGGTTCAAATCGCGTTAGGTGATTTAAGGAAACCAAGGATCGGGATAGGATAAAATTGTGATAAAAATTGATAAAATCCTCTAAAAATATGTTTAAGAGGTTGGTCAAGTCAATTTTACAAAATGGATTTCGGAAATGGGACATTTCGAGTAGTGACCAAATTGTAATGTTTCAAAACTAGGAAAATGTGAATTTAAGGCGGAAGCCAAAATCTTAAAATCTCTAGGGGATTTAAGTCAATTTGACATTTTCTCAATATGACATGTGTTTTAAAAGGCTTTTTATTAAAATGATTTAATTAGATTTACATTAATTAATTAATAAAGTTAGTTCAAGTGAGATTTCATTTGACGTAACTACCAACTCTTTCTCATTTTCAGCCAAACACTAATTCTCTCATCTTTTCTCAGAATTCTCTCTTACAAAAACCCTCTCAACATTTTCTAAATCATTTTCAAGAGATATTTTCTAATTCTTCAAGATTTTGCTAAGGAAATCTTGTCATTCATTGAGAGAAGCAAGGATTGGAGGTAAATCCCGTTCTCAACCTCTAATCTAAGTTCTTTATTGAAATTCCCAAGATATTTGGCTTCTAAATACTATTTTTGGTTAAGTTTTCATTATAATTTTGATTGGAGATAAAAATCTTGTTAAATTATGGTTGAAATCTTAATTTTCGGACTTGTTGAGTTAGGCTTTGTTTTGTGTTGATTTCAATTGATTTTTAAGTTGATTTATATGTTAAAATGAGTTTTTGATAACATAGATCCCGAAATCCTTTAGATCCTTGAAGGTCTTGATAGTTTTAACTGAGATTTTGGGGTGAAATGGTGGAATCTTGCTTGCTGGAGGTATAAGGATGAGTTATGATGTTTATTAGATGTGTTTTGATGTTGATAATTGTTTGGAAGTGGTGTATGTTGGCTGGGCTAGGTTTAGGAAGCAATCGATTGTGTTTCCGGTTGCTTTGGATGGGTATTTTGGTGTAGTTTGGGTGAGCAACGAGTTTTTGAATTGTTGCTGGTGTTAGAATACATTTTAATGCATTTAGATCTCTATTTTGATGAAGTGAAAATAGGGGATCTTGATCTGGAAGCAAACGAGGTGTTGTTGGAGGCTCCGAAAGAGTAAATTATGTGTCGGTGAGCAAGGTTTCGCGTATCAGTGAGTGGAAATGCAATTTCTTGCTTTGTAATGCTTTGAGCGTGGTCTTGGGAGCTTAGTGTAAGTTTGATAAACTTAGCTAAGCTCAAGAGTAAGTGATTCGAAAATCCCTCTCTTGGTAATGTGCTATATTTGATGAAACTGCACTTGAAGTGTGGATTTGTTTACTGCTTTTAAACATGTTTAAGCATGGTTTAATGCATGATTTTAATGCCATTGTGTTAACGATGCACTAGGTAAGTGATCCTTTGTTTTCATGTGTTGAATGCATATGATATTAAGCATGTGATGCTTGTGGAAATGGCATTGTTGTTATGCTTGTAAAATAGTGGATTATTGTGGTTAAATGATTACATTGGCAAGTGATGAAAATTGTTTTTGGTTACTTTAATCGGATATAGTTAGCCGACTATAAGATTGGTTGCACCGTGAATAAAGTCGCCTTGGATGTCGAGGGCTTGTGATTGTACTGTATACTCCATCCAAGTACCCTAACAATTGAGGTTAAAATAACAACGGTGGTTTTAATTCCGTGTGTGGATCTTGTATTGTGTCTCACATGCTCTCGTTAGTGGAATTATACAACTACCGATGAGTGGTGTTGAGGGGTTGAGATTGTATCGTTATACTCCACCACGGGTGTCACAACGATGGAGGGTTGCTCTCGTGTGTGAGCCTTGTGTAGTCCGGTAGTGTGTATGAAGCGTGTGGGACAACGCTTGTAATCTGCATATCTGATTGTGTCTTGTGTTGAAATGGTTTATGGATTATCACTTGTGAGCCAATATAATGTAATTGTATAATGTGAAGCATGAGATTCTTGTAAATGATGCAAGAATGCATGAGATGCTTGGTAAAGCATGAGCAATGGTTTAATTGTTGTTTTAGGTGATGCATATGAGCATATGTTTATTAAATGCAATGTTGTCTTGAAAAGACATGGTTTATGAAAGAGAATGTGATAAAAGTGGTGGTTTTGCAAATTATGTTAAATAAATTGATGACTTTGGTTTAGCGATCCTCACTAATCTATATGCTTACACTCATTTGTTTCATCAATGCAGAGAATTGAACATTTCAAGGCATCCCAAAAGCAAGAGGAATCCAAGGCTTTGTTAAAGAGATGTATGTGGTTCACCCTTAGTGTAATAAGTGGCAATGTGTGGGATTTCTATTTCGCTGAATTTGTGGTTGATGTTTGTTGTTTCAAGCATGTTTAGTTGATGGTTGTGGACTTGTATTTGGCCTTTATATGGTTCTATGGCTTGTTTGTGGTGTTTTACCCTTTTAATAACTTGATATCTTAAGCATGCTAGAATAGCTAAACGCTACCATGATATGAAGTGGTTTATGAGTATGAATTGTTGTTTGATGCTGTTTAAAAGTCTATTAGGTAGAATTTATCTTGTATGCATGATTTGAGCTTCTTTGAATGTGATTTGGTATGTTTAAATGAAGTTGATTGAAGCCAATCTAGTATGCGTATCGATACACGGGGAAGCTTCTTTGAATGTGATTTACAGTTTAGTCCCTAAAAGTAAAATGTTTGCAATTGAACCCCTAATTGAACTCTGATCGATGTGTTGTTTTTACCTAATCGCTTTGCTGAACTTATAGGTTAATAATATTCATCTGGAGAAGATAAAAAGAAAAGAAAAAAGGTCGTAAATCAAGGTTGACATTTGGGTTGACTTTGGTTTTCCCCGTGTAGTCTACTTAGTTCGGGTTTAGTGTCTAGGCCAGGCTAAGAGGGTTACATTTGTTGATATCAGAGCAAGGTTACGAAAGAATTCGGAATGTTGTATTGTGTCTCACGTGCTCTTGTTAGTGGAATTATACAACTACCGATGAGTGGTGTTGAGAGGTTGAGATTGTACCGTTATACTCCACCACAGGTGTCACAACGATGGAGGGTTGCTCTCGTGTGTGAGCCTTGTGTAGTCCGGTAGTGTGTATGAAGCGTGTGGGACAACGCTTGTAATCTACATATCTGATTGTGTCTTGTGTTGAAATGGTTTATGGATTATCACTTGTGAGCCAATATAATGTAATTGTATAATGTGAAGCATGAGATTCTTGTAAATGATGCAAGAATGCATGAGATGCTTGGTAAAGCATGAGCAATGGTTTAATTGTTGTTTTTTGGTGATGCATATGAGTATATGTTTATTAAATGCAATGTTGTCTTGAAAAGACATGGTTTATGAAAGAGCATGTGATAAAAGTGGTGGTTTTGCAAATTATGTTAAATAAATTGATGACTTTGGTTTAGCAATCCTCACTAAGCTATATGCTTACACTCATTTGTTTCATCAATGCAGAGAATTGAACATTTCAAGGCATCCCAAAAGTAAGAGGAATCCAAGGCTTTGTTAAAGAGATGTATGTGGATCACCCTTAGTGTAATAAGTGGCAATGTGTGGGATTTCTATTTCCCTGAATTTGTGGTTGATGTTTGTTATTTCAAGCATGTTTAGTTGATGGTTGTGGACTTGTATTTGGCCTTTATATGGTTCTATGGCTTGTTTGTGGTGTTTTACCCTTTTAATAACTTGATATCTTAAGCATGCTAGAATAGCTAAACGCTACCATGATATGAAGTGGTTTATGAGTATGAATTGTTGTTTGATGCTGTTTAAAAGTCTATTAGGTAGAATTTATCTTGTATGCATGATTTGAGCTTCTTTGAATGTGATTTGATATGTTTAAATGAAGTTGATTGAAGCCAATCTAGTATGCGTATCGATACACGGGGAAGCTTCTTTGAATGTGATTTACAGTTTAGTCCCTAAAAGTCAAATGTTTGCAATTGAACCCCTAATTGAACTCTGATCGATGTGTTGTTTTTACCTAATCGCTTTGCTGAACTTATAGGTTAATAATATTCATCTAGAGAAGATAAAAAGAAAAGAAAAAAGGTCGTAAATCAAGGTTGACATTTGGGTTGACTTTGGTTTTCCCCGTGTAGTCTACTTAGTTCGGGTTGAGTGTCTAGGCCAGGCTAAGAGGGTTACATTTGTTGATATCAGAGCAAAGTTACGAAAGAATTCAGAATGTTGGTGTGTGAAATTGATATGTATCATTGTATGTTGTTTGAAAAGCATGCAATTTGTTGAATTCTGAAGCTTATTCCATGCTTGATTTATGTGAATTGCATGTGTAATGGATATGAGTGCGTGATGATGATGTAGTGTTGTTATATGCTGAATTTGAATGATGAAAAGCATGTTGAGCTTGATGTGTCACTGTATACTATGCCATGTTGGGGGAGGTCGGGGTGCCCATTGCCTTATTACACTAATCAAATGTTTTTTTTGTAAACTTGGATCCTTGCTTGAAGCTGGCCTAAATGGTTTGATTTGTTTTTATTGTTGTGTTTTGTTTAAAAGAGTTCACAATGGGACCTAGAGGAGAGTTGATGTCTAATATGATTATACCTGCGGCTGAGCAGGGTGATCAGGGGGCTGATGTCCCTCATGGTGGAAATCTACCTCCTCCGCCACCACCTGGAGGTGGGGAGCAGGTGCAGCAAGGACCTGCTGGTCCTAGTTTGGGTGATTAGGTACCACTTGTTCAGGCGATCAACGGAGTGTTTCAGGCTGCTGTTGCCAGAGCGGTTGTACAGGCCCCTACAACTGGGCAGGCGTGCTTACCTTTGGAAAGATTGAGGAGCTTAGGAGCTGTAGAGTTCTTTGGTAAGTCTCATGAGGCGTCTAAGTCCTGGTTAGCGAGTACGATCAGTATCATGGATCAGATGGGCTGTAGAGTTCTTTGGTATGTCTCATGAGGCGTGCTTACCTTGCCTATGTGATGATCCCTGGAACCAAGGATGTACTTGTGCAGGACATCCGAACTGTTCGCGATTTTCCGGGTATTTTTCTGGAAGAATTGCATGGATTGCCACCAAACAGGGAAGTTGAGTTTGGTATAGAGTTGTACGAGAATACAACTCCGGTGTCCATTGCTCCTTATCGTATGACACCCAAAGAGTTAAAAGAGTTGAAAATGCAATTGCAGGAGTTGTTGGACCGAGGTTTCATCCGGCCGAGTGTTTCACCTTGGGGTGCACCAGTTTTGTTTGTAAAGAAGAAAGATGGGACAATGCGGATGTGCATAGATTATCGACAATTGAACAAGTTGACGATCAAGAACAAGTATCCCTTGCCTAGAATTGATGATCTCTTTGATCAGTTTCGAGGAGCCTCAGTGTTTTCTAAGATAGACTTGAGATCAGGGTATAATCAGTTGAAGGTGAAGGATGTGGATGTACCTAAGACAACTTTTCGCACGAGATATGGACACTTTGAATTCTTGGCGATGTCGTTTGGTTTGACTAATGCGCCTGTTGCTTTCATGGACATGATGAATCGTGTGTTCCATGAATTCTTGGATCAGTTTGTGGTGGTGTTCATCGACGATATCCTTGTGTATTTGCGTACCGAGGAAGATCATGATAGGCACTTGAGAATTTTTTTGCAAGCGTTGTTGGAGAATCAGTTGTATGCCAAGATGAATAAGTGTGAGTTTTGGCTTAGGGAAGTGGTGTTCCTTGGACATGTTGTGTCAGCTGAGGGTATTCGCGTTGATCCGCACGAGGTGGAAGTTGTGATGAGTTAGAAAGTGCCTAAGTCAGTGATTGAAGTATAGAGTTTCCTCTGATTGGCTGGGTACTATCGTAGGTTTGTCGAGGGTTTCTCGAAGATAGCAGCGCCTTTGACCAAGTTGTTGCAAAAGAATGTTCGCTTTGAGTGGACTGATACGAGACAACAAGCTTTTGAGAATCTGAAGGAAGCTTTGACGCAAGCTCCTGTTTCGATTCAATATGAGTCGGGTAAGGAGTTTTTGGTCTATAGTGATGCGTCTGTTGTTGGGTTGGGTTGCGTGTTAATGCAGGAGGGTAAGGTAGTGGCCTATGCATCTAGGCAGTTGAAGGTGCATGAGTGCAACTACCCTACTCATGATCTTGAGCTTGCGGGTGTGGTGTTTGCCTTGAAAATTTGGAGGAATTACCTGTACGGTGAGAAGTGTGTTGTGTTTTCAGACCATAAGAGCTTGAAGTATCTCATGTCTCTAAAGGATTTGAATCTTAGGCAACGTCGTTGGGTGGAGTTGCTTAAAGATTATGACTTGACGATTGAGTATCACTCGGGTAAGGCTAATGTTGTAGCTGATGCTTTGAGCAGGAAAATAGCTATGGAGTTGAGAGCGATTTTTGCTCATTTGAGCATATCGTGTGATGGTGGTCTTATTGCGGAATTGCAAGTGAAGCCATACCTGATACAGTTGATCAAAGATAAGCAGTTGCTTGATGATTCTCTTGTTTCGCATGTTCAGGACATTGCGGAGGGTAGACCTTCGGATGTCAGCTTTAGTGATGGTGGTATTCTGTTCTTTGGGAGTCGAATAGTGGTGCCAGATGATGCTGAGTTAAGGCGCACTATTCTGACTGAAGCTCATAGTAGTCCTTTTACTATGCATCCTGGTAGTACAAAGACGTATCGTGACCTGAAAGATGAGTACTACTGGGTGGGGTTGAAAAAAGATGTGGCTAAGTTTGTTAGTAAGTGCATGGTGTGTCAGCGAGTGAAGGCTGAGCATCAGGTTCCTTCTGGGTTATTGTAGCCTTTGAGAATCCCAGAATGGAAGTGGGAGAGAATCACCATCGATTTTGTGTCTGGTTTGCCTTTGTCACCGACAAAGAAGAATTCAGTTTGGGTGATTATTGATTGGCTTACCAAGTGTGCACATTTTTTGCCTGTGCATACTACATATAACTTGGATAAGTTGGCTGAGTTATACATAGCTGAGATTGTGCGGTTGCACGGTGTGCCAAAGTCCATTTTGTCGGATAGAGATCCGAGGTTTACTGTAACCCCCTTAGCCCGGCCTAGACGGTTGACCCGAACTACGAAGATTACACGGGGAAAACCAAAGTCAACCCGAAAGTCAACCTTGATTAACGACCTTTTTTTCTTTTTAAACTTGTCTAAATGCATATTAACCCTAGGTGAACTCTTGAAAAAAACATACTCAAAAATCACAGCAATCGGATAACATTCAGGGACTCAATTGCACAACATACAAATTTAGGGACCAAATTGTAAATTCTAGAAATTAAGAGGACTTAACCAGTTTTAAGGTTACCATTATGAAGTTAATCATATTTCATGCTTCTCTGTCAAATTTCATCTCAAACGGACATCACAAACTCAATCAATTGCATTTACAAAGATTGGGACCAAAACGTGAGAATTCCAAAACATTTAACCATCAGATTCAGTGCCCAACGGTCGAGTGTTCCGAAACGAGGATGATCCGTTCCGAAACGCGGGACCGTTCCGAAAGAAGTTGCGGAACAAGGCTTGGCAGTGGCAAATCCGTTTCGGAACAGCCCTACCTATTTCGAAACGCCATGGCCATTTCAGGCCACCTGTTTCGAAACAGTAGCACCCGTTCCGAAACGAGTTGCCCAGAATTGCAGAATTTTGCTGGTTTATTACTCTTTCAACCCATCAAACACATTCCAAAGGCACCCAAATCATACCAGCAAGTCACTAAACACCCAAGGAACATATTAGCATCAACCAATCTCAATTATAGCATCATTCAAGGAAAATCCAAATTCTATAGGCATGCATCCTATATTGAAATTCATGCAACCATCAAAACACCAAACCAAATACCAAAAGGCCATTTACATGTTCCAACATCATCAAAAGCATAAAACCAACTTAGGGAGTCCAAAACATCTCCCAAAACACACTTTAGGTTCCCATTGCCAAATGCCCAAAAGCTAATAGTGTTAGGAAAACATTCACCATACATGAGCTTAGTCTTTCACTTGGATCCTTGACCTCCTTGCTGCCCCTTATGAACTTCAATGCTCTGCATTATTTGTTTAAGAAAGAGAGAGCATAAGCACATAGCTTAGTGAGGAATGCTCAATTAAAACATCACAATAATGCATTTGTAAAAACACCTTTTCAAGGCCTTTAGTTTCAAAACAACATTTATCATGCAATTATGCATACAAACCAAGCATCTCATGCTTCAATCCATCATCATGTCATATTGGCTTACAAGTGATAATCCATAACATTTTACAACTCAAAAACACAATCGGGTACGCGGATTATAAGCGTTGTCCCATACGCTTCATACACACTACCAATATCAAGGTGGAGTATATGGTACAATCACAACCCCTCAACACCCGTGATGGAGACTATGGTACAATCACAACCCCTCCACATCACTCATTGGTAGTTGTATAACATCACTAACGAGTTCACGGGACACACAACACAAGATCCACACATGGACTTTTAACCACCATTGTGATCTTAACACAAGATCCACTCATGGACTTTTAACCACCATAATGATCTTAGCCATCTCGTTAGTGTACTTGGATGGAGTTTACGGTACAATTACAACCCCTCGACATCCAAGGCGACTTTATTCACGGTGCACCCAATCCTATAGCCGGCTAACTATATCCGATTCAAGTACTTTAAAACCAACACATCACTTGCCAATATATATCATTTACCATCATTAAGCCACTGTTTTAAAGTATTTAACAAAACCATTAAATCATCATGCATCACTATGCATCAAAACCACATTTATCAATGTCAAACCAAGGACCTCTTACCTTGAGCATCCCTCAACACATGGCTTACAAAACCAGCATTTTACATGCTAAAATATGCTTTCAAAACAGAATTTAAAACATGCAAATTAACACATTGCATTCAACCATCTCATGGTTCATCAAAAAGAGAGTTTCTCCGAAAACTTACTCTTGAGCTTAGCTAAGTTGTTTAGACTTAAACTAAGCTCCCATAACCTTCAAACATTGGTTTCAAAGCTGAAAACCAAACTTCACTCACCGATTCCGTTTCTCAAGCTTGCCGAAACACCAATCAAGCTTCCGGATCAACACCACAAGGATCCGAAGATGTCTCCCATGTTTTAAACACATCAAAGCAGACGATTAATGCATCATCATGCATTAATATCTTCAACCAAGACACCTAAACTCGCTGCTCTCAACAACACTCACCTTTTGGCTACCAAACACAACCGAAATCACATCCAAACACGTCTACAACATTACCCAGCCAAGATCCATCAATTCCAAACATTCTTATACATCAATTAACATCCAAAAAGGATCTAATCACGTCCTTATACCTCCAGCTATAGCAGAACATCAAAATCACCCCAAAAACCACCATTAATTCAATCAAAAACTTAGGAAAATCAACCTATTCGAGATTGCATTGATTAAACCTCAATTACACATCATTTATACATCCAATTTACATCAAAAAGACATCTCAAAACAGAGCCCAATCATTTAATACGAATTTCTTCAAAATTAACTCCAAATCGTGCATTTAAAGCCAAGATCAAGAACACATCATTAAAACCTTTAATAAAACTCAAATCAAGGATTGAGAACTTGGGAATTTCAGTAAAGAACTGAGTATTTAGAGGAGAAGGACGTTCATACCTCTAAATGTGAGTTTCTCCTTGTTTAAAGCCAAGATTCTTGAAAATTCAATAAGCAAATGCTAAGGATTTAGTGTAGGAATGATTAGAGATCAAATGGAGATTGAAATCTCATCTTTAGATGTTAAAATCAGAGGAAAAATGGCTGGGGAAAATGTGTTTGGCTGAGAGAAAATGGAGCGAAAATGAAGTGGGAAAATTTTGAGAAAAGTTAGTTATGAAATCAAAAATATCTATTTCCCCTTTTTCCTTTTATTAAATATCATTTAATAAATCTTTAATACTAAGAAAAATCTGGAGAAAACTCTTCTTGGATAAATTAGCTCCTTAAAGATTCAAAGTTTCAATCCTTTAAAAACAGTCACCAACTTTTCAAAAATTACATTTTAGTCACTAATTTGAAATGTCACATTTTGAAACCTCATTTTGTAAAATTGATTTCACCACTCTCTTATATATAATAAAAGAGGATTTTTAGATATTTTTCCATATTTTTAATGCATCCTGAACTAGGCTTTCCCTAAAAAACACCTTTTATATTCGAACCGCAATCTGACCGGTCCGATTCAAACCCAAAACTTCTAAGCCCAAAATAGGGGTGTTACATTTACAACATGATTTTGGGAATTTTTGCATCAAGCTTAAGGTACACGATTGAATTTTAGTACTTCTTATCATCCTTAGACGGATGGACAGTCAGAACGTGTGATCCAAGTGCTTGAGGGCATGTTGAGATGCTGTGTGATAGATTTTCAGGGTTCTTGGGAGAAGCACTTGCCGTTGGTTGAGTTTGTGTATAATAACAGTTACCAGGCAAGTATTCAAATGGCTCCATACAAAGCTTTGTATGGGAGAAGATGTAGAACCCTTCTCTATTGGGCAGAAGCAGGGCAAAAGTTAATTTCGATGCCAACTATGCTTAAGGTAACCACCGAGAAGGTGAAGCTCATATGAGAGCATTTAAAAGCAGCATCAGATAGGCAAAAGTCTTACGCGGACTTGAAGCGTAAGGAAATTGAGTTCGCAGTTGGCGAACGTGTGTTCTTGAAAGTATCGCCTTGGAAGAAGGTGATGAGATTTGGGCGTAAGGGTAAACTTAGCCCAAGGTTCATTGGACCTTACGAGATTGTGGAGCGTATTGGTCCCGTGGCATATCGGTTGAGATTGCCTACAGAGTTGGAGAAGATACATGATGTGTTTCATGTCTCCATGTTACGGAAGTACAGATCGGATCCTTCGCATGTGATGCCTATTGTGAAGATAGAGTTGAGTCCAGATTTGTCGTATGATGAGGAACCAATGAAGGTTCTAGACACGAGTAGCAAAGTTCTTCGTGGCAAGACGATAGAACTTGTGAAGGTGTTGTGGCGACACCGAGGAGTTGAGGAGGCCACGTGCGAAAGCAAGGCGGACATGCTCAGGCAGTTTCCGCATCTCTTTCCATCAGGTAAGAACTTCGAGGACAAAATATCCTAAGCGGGGGAGAGTTGTAACAACTTGGTTTTGGGGCTAGATGTTTTAGACATCGGATCAGACCGGTCGAGAATGATTCGAATCGCGTAAGGTGATTTAAGGAAATCAAGGATCAGGATAGGATAAAATTATGATAAAAATTGCTAAAATCCTATAAAAATATGTTTAAGAGGTTGGCCAAGTCAATTTTACAAAATGGATTTCGGAAATGGGACATTTCGAGTAATGACCAAATTGTAAAGTTTCAAAACTGGGAAAATGTGATTTTTAAGGTGGAAGCCAAAATCTTAGAATCTTCAGGGGGCTTTAAGTGAATTTGACCTTTTCTCAATATGACATGTGCTTTAAAAGGGTTTTTTATTAAAAGGATTTAATTAGATTTATATTAATTAATTAATAAAATTAGTTAAAGTGAGATTTCATTTGACGTACCTACCAACTCTTTCTCATTTTCAACCAAACACTAATTCTCTCATCTTTTCTCAGAATTCTCTCTTCGAAAAACCCTCTCAACATTTTCTAAATCATTTTCAAGAGATCTTTTCTAATTCTTCAAGATTTTGCTAAGGAAAACTTGTCATTCATTGAGAGAAGCAAGGATTGGAGGTATATCCTGTTCTCAACCTCTAATATAAGTTCTTTATTGAAATTCCCAAGATATTTGGCTTCTAAATACTATTTTTGGTTGAGTTTTCATTATAATTTTGATTGGAGATAAAAATCTTGTGAAATTATGGTTGAAATCTTAATTTTCGGACATGTTGAGTTAGGCTCTTTTTTGTGTTGATTTCAATTGAGTTTTAAGTTGATTTATATGTTAAAATGAGTTGTTGATAACATAGATCCCGAAATCCTTGAGATCCTTGATGTTCTTGATAGTTTTAAGTGAGATTTTGGGGTGAAATGGTGGAATCTTGCTTGTTGGAGGTATAAGGATGAGTTTGGATGTTTATTAGATGTGTTTTGATGTTGATAATTGTTTGGAAGGGGTGTATGTTGGCTGGGCTTGGTTTAGGAAGCAATCGATTGAGTTTTCGGTTGCTTTAAATGGGTATTTTGGTGTAGTTTGGGTGAGCAACGAGTCTGTGAATTGTTGTTGGTGTTAGAATGCATTATAATACATTTAGATCTCTATTTTGATGATGTGAAAACAGGGGATCTTGATCCGGAAGCAAACGAGGTGTTGTTGGAGGCTCCTGAAGAGTAAATTCTTTGTCGGTGAGCAAGGTTTCACGTATCGGTGAGTGGAAATGCAATTTCCTGCTTTGTAACGCTTTGAGCGTGGTCTTGTAAGCTTAGTGTAAGTTTGATACACTTAGCTAAGCTCAAGAGTAAGTGATTCAGAAATCCCTCTCTTGGTAATGTGCTATATTTGATGAAATTGCACTTGAAGTAAGTGTGGATTTGTTTACTGTTTTTAAGCATGTTTAAGCATGGTTTAATGCTGGATTTTAATGCCATTGTGTTAAGGATGCACTAGGTAAGTGATCCTTGGTTTTCATGTGTTGAATGCATATGATATTAAACATGTGATGCTTGTGGAAATGGCATTGTGGTTATGCTTGTAAAACAGTGGATTAATGTGGTTAAATGATTATATTGGCAATTGATGAAAATGATTTTTGGTTACTTTAATCGAATATAGTTAGCCGACTATAGGATTGGGTGCACCGTGACTAAAGTCGCCTTGGATGTCGAGGGCTTGTGATTGTACCGTATACTCCATCCAAGTACCCTAACGATTGAGGTTAAGATCACAACGGTGGTTGTTAATTCTGTGTGTGGATCTTGTATTGTGTGTCTCGTGCTCTCATTAGTAGAATTATACAACTACCGATGAGTGGTGTTGAGGGGTTGAGATTGTACCGTTATACTCCACCACAGGTGTCACAACGATGGAGGGTTGCTCTCGTGTGTGAGTCTTGTGTAGTCTGATAGTGTGTATGAAGCGTGTGGGACAACGCTTGTAATCTGCGTATCCGATTGTATCTTGTGTTGAAATGGTTTATGGATTATCACTTGTGAGCCAATATAATTTAAATGTATAATCTGAAGCATGAGATGCTTGTAAATGATGCAAGAATGCATGAGATGATTGGTAAAGCATGAGCAATGGTTTAATATATGTTTTTAGGTGATGCATATGAGCATATGTTTATTAAATGCAATGTTTTCTTGAGAAGACATGGTTTATGAAAGAGCATGTGATAAAAGTGGTTGTTTTGCAAATTATGTTAAATGCATTGATGAATGTGCTTTAGCGATCCTCACTAAGCTATATGCTTACACGCTCATTTGTTTCATCAATTCAGAGAATTGAACATTTCAAGGCAGCCCAAGAGCAAGAGGAATCCAAAGCTTTGTTAAAGAGATGTATGTGGTTCACCCTTAGTGTAATAAGTGGCAATGGGTCGGATTTCTATTTCCCTGAATTTGTGGTTGATGTTTGTTGTTTCAAGCATGTTTAGTTGATGGTTGTGGACTTGTATTTGGCCTTTATATGGTTCTATGGCTTGTTTTGTGGTGTTTTACCCTTTTAATAGCTTGATATCTTAAGCTACCATGATATGAAGTGGTTGATGAGTATGAATTGTTGTTTGATGGTGTTTAAAAGTCTATTAGGTAGAGTACATCTTGTATGCATGATTTGAGCTTCTTTGAATGTAATTTGGTATGTTTAAATGAAGTTGGTTGAAGCCAATCCGGTATGTGTGTCGATACACGGGGAAGCGTATCGATACGCTAAGGCAAAATGAGGCATTTCTGTACAGGGGTATCGGAAAGGATTGCCCACATATCGATACGCCTAGGCCAAGTTTGAAGGCCATACCGATACGCGAGGAAGTGTTTCGATACGCTTAAACCTTCATTAGCTACTGTCTTCCCGCGTATCGATACATGGCCAAGTGTATCGATACGAGTCGTTAATTTTCGGTTAAGAGTATCTTTTAAGGTTTGGAAATGTTGCATTTTGGTCCTTGGATATTGTGTATGCGATTGAATGAGTTTGGATGATCCGTTTGAGCTAATTTTTGACATGTGGGCATGTTACATGACCAATTAAAGATTGGTAAACTTAAAATTATGAAAGTCCCTGTATTTTATGGAATATACAATTTAGTCCCTAAAAGTCAAATGTTTGCAATTGAACCCCTAATTGAACTCTGGTCGCTGTGTTGTTTTCACCTAATCGCTTTGCTGAACTTATAGGTTATGTGTATGCATCTAGAGAAGGTAAAAAGAAAAAAAGGGTCGTAAATCAAGGATGACTTTCGAGTTGACTTTTGTTTTCCCCGTGTAGTCTTCTTAGCTCGGGTCGGGCGTCTAGGTCGAGCTAAGGGGGTTACAATCCCACATTGCATCAACACGCAACCCAAACCAACATAGGAGGCATCACTATAAACTACAAACTCCTTACCCGTTTCTGGTTGAATCAAGACAGGAGCTTGCATCAAAGCTTCGTTCAACTTCTTGAAAGCTTGTTGCCTAACATCTATCCATTCAAAAAGAACATTCTTTTGCAACAACTTGGTCAAAGGTGCAGCAATCTTAGAAAAACCTTCAACAAACCTTCGATAATATCCAGCTAACCCAAGGAAACTGCGCACCTTCGTCATCGATTTAGGCGTTTTCTACCTCATCATCGCCTCGACCTTGTGTGGATCAACCCAAATACCCTCAGCTGACACCACATGTCAAAGAAAAACCACTTCCCTGAGCCAAAACTCACACTTGCTCAGCTTAGCATAAGGTTGATTCTCCAACATCACTTGCAACACAATCCAGAAATGCTTATCATGATCCTCCTCGGTACGCGAGTACACGAGAATATCATCGATATACACTACCACGAACTGGTCTCATGGAACACCTGATTAATCATATCCATAAAGGTAGCCCGTGCATTTGTCAACCCAAACGACATCAGCAAGAACTCATAAAGGCCATACCTTTTCCGAAAAGCTGTCTTAGGAACATCCACGTCCTTAACCTTTAGCTGATAATACCCAGACCTCAAATCAATATTCAAAAATACTGAAGCACCACGAAACTGATCAAACAAGTCATCAAACCTTAGCAAAGGGTACCTTTTCTTAACCGTCAACTTTTTCAGTTGCCAATAATCTATGCACATACGCATCGTATCATCCTTCTTCTTCATAAACAAGACCGGTGCAACCCAAGGTGAAACACTTGGCCTTATGAACCCTCGATCAAGCATCTCCTAAAGTTGCGTCTTCAACTCCTTCAACTCCTTAGGTGCCATACGATAAGGAGCAATAGACACAGGAGTCGTATTCTCATACAACTCGATGCCAACCACAACTTCTCTGTTTGGTGGCAACCCATGCAACTCTTTCAGAAAAACACTCGAAAATTCACATATTGTTTGTATGTCTTGCACTCGCACTTCCTTCGCACCAGGGTTCATCACATAAGCTAGGAAAGCTTCGTAACCCAAATCCATTATCCGACTCGATTCAAGATCTGAAATTGCGTTGGACAAGAACTTCACGTTCTCGCCTACGATTACCACTTTGTAATCATTCGCAAGTTTCAAGGTACCTCACTTAACATCAAAATCAACTACAGCTCGATGCTCAACCAACCAATCCATTCCAACAATCACATCAAAACCATAAAAAGGCAATTCAATCAAATCAATAGAAAACACATGGCCTTGAACAGATAAAGAGGATCTCCTATACAATTTTCTTGTAACAACAATTTTACCAAAAGAGCTTGTTACTTGCAATCCTACGTCTAGCATCTCAACAAGAATATCAAGCAAATGCGTATGCTGACTCAAGATGTATGAATGCGTAGATCCATAATCAATCAATGCTAACAAAGACAAGGAATTTAATGCAAAGGTACCTCTCTACCCATCCTCTATACTTTGAAAGTTACCATGTCCACGCCCACAACCTCTTTGCGGTGCAACAATAGGTGCACGACCCTGACCACCTCCCGCTAACAAGGGACACTCACGTCTCATGTGATCAGCAGGTCCACAGTTGCAACAAGAATTAGCCCCAACCACAAGAGCCTGAGCCTCACGAGTTGCGCGAGGACAATCTTGCCTCAAGTGCTCACACGATCCACATGACCAGCAAGTATTCTGCTCAAACCTCAACTGGTTACCATGAGCTGGCGCACCTCGCCCAAAATTACCTTGCCTCACCACATGCTGATATCTACGGTCACAATTCCTCTTATCATGCCCATCACTAGGGCCATCATCAGCAACTCTCTTACTCGAGCTAGATCTACCCATGCGAGATGTCAAACCCAAACTTTGCTCTATGTCATTGGCTTGTGTCAACAGCGCATCGAAATCCGTATAATCATACGTGAGCATGAACGTCTTCACGTCTTGCAACAAACCGTACCAGAAGCGATCACAACGATGCCTATCACCTGACAGCAACTCTAGAGCATACTGGCTCAGTCGTACAAACTGGACCTCGTACTCCGCTACCGTCATGTTCCCTTGCACCAGAGACATGAAATCCCGCTTCTTATCATCGAAGTATTTGACTCCTAGATACTTTCTTTTAAAGGCAACTTGAAAGAAATCCCAATCCACCTCGTTAGGCACCAGGACCGCGGTCACAGTCGTCCACCATGCATACGCATCACCATGAAACAACGACATTGCACAACCTAGCTTTTGTGCATCATTGCACCCCATCTAATCCAAAATCTGGATCGTACTGGCCATCCATGCCTCGGATGCCTCCGGAGACATACCATGATATTCCACGCCTCCCAAACTCCGCAAGCGCTCCAACGACAAACCTGTTTGCCCAGTAGCAAGAGCTTGCACTTGCACTCCAGCAACAACATCCTGGAATGCTCCAGTCATCGCTTGTACCAAAGGCGTCAGATCACCCAACGTCGGACCAGCCTGTCCGCGTTGCTCTTGCTCCTCACCCCAGGTGGTGGTGGCGGTGGATGAGGCAAATTCGCACCAGGCAGAATCTCGTTCTTCTGATATCGCTGCTCAACAGCCAGAGCAACTAACCCAGAACATAATTCTCTCATCGGTCCCATTGTGCTATGAGCATTAAGGTATCCATATAAAACACACAAAAGATCAGGCAAGCTTCTACCAAGGATCCAAGACTTCAAATCCAATTTAAAACATTTCACTGTAGTAATAAGGCAATGGGCATTCCAATTCCCCCCCCCCCCCCCCCCCCAACATAGCATAAAGCATACATCATGCATCACAAGAATTAAAACTCAGCCCAATCTATCACCATATATAACAATTCTCATTCATATTACAATCACCATACCATACTCAACATTAACATGCTTAAGACATTCACCGGACAAAACAAACATCACCCATAAACACACATTCCCATCTCAATTACTTACCAACAACATACCATCATCCCAACCTATCGTAACCTGGCTCTAATACCACCAAATATAACCCCCTCGACCCGGCCTAGCCGATAGACCGAACCGAACATGTCACACGGGGAATATTGAAGTAAACTGGGAAGGTTTACATCAATAAACAACCCTAATTTTTTCCTTTTTATCTTTTCTAGATGCAAGTTAGGTTCCTATGTGTTCAACAAAGCAGCGGATCAAACGAAAACTCGAATACACGTCGATTATTATTGAAATCAGTTTTAGGGACCATTTTGTAAAATTAACAAATTACAAGGGTTTATCCCATTTTCATTTTAGAAACCTTTAATTAGTCTCATTACAAGTATCACTGTCACAACCCAGCTCAAGATAACAAGTAGAACTCATTTAATTGCATGCATGACAAATGGGGACCAAAACACAATGAAGCGAAACTTCAAAATATTCATATAACTGTCATAACAGCCTGCCGTTTCGGAACATCAAGCCCCGTTTCGTAACGGGTGTATAGAAACAGAGCGCGGGCTCGTACCGAAACCACTCCTTATTCCTTTCGAAACAGGAGTTCATAGTGACAAAATGTACCGAAACGGACCTCCCCATTTTGATACCCCAAGGCATTTTCAAACAACCGTTTCGAAACGAACAAGGATGTTTCAAAACACCTGAGCCTGCTAAGCATGAATTTGTTAGTTTAACACTTCAAAAACTAACTCAAACCATCCAACATACATTCAAACATGCTTACAACCAAAATACATTTCAACTACCAAGTTCTCATGGCAATAACGTCATCAAAGCAACACCAACATCAATATTAGATTCTAGATGCACGCTTCCTAGGAAATTCAAGCACCAAAAGACAAATCTTAAATCAAAGCATAATCTAACATATAAAGACCATTTATATAACCAAATATGCATACCAAACTTGCTCCAAACCAGAAAATACCAAAACAACCAACATTTATAGCATTGGGCACCCTCATTGCCTTTATTACACTACTTCAAAACCGAGACATACGTTCAATGAAGTCTCTTGGAAATCCTTTGATAGTTGCTGCCTCCAATCACTCAGTTATCTACATTGATGAGCAAAAGAGAGCATAAGCATACAAACTTAATAAAGAAAGCTAAAAAATAAAATTTTCATCAATGCACCAATACCATTTTCACTATTTTGAAAACCATCATGCCTTCTTTGAAAATCAATGCACTTCATCATTAAAAACAACATGCTAACCATCATGCAACAAGTATCACATACTTCTAAGCAATTAAACCATTGCTAAACAAAAATCAAGACTTTCAAGCATATTCACCAATATGCAAAGCTAAAGATAAAACATGCATTTTCCACAATATGTATCATCAACATTTCCATAACATTTCAATCCATTATATTGGCTTACAAGTGATTCAAAACATTCTCATTTCTCAAAAAGCATATCGGATACACGGATTACCAAGTGTTATCCCAAACACTTCATATACTCTACCGGCATCTCAAGGCTCACACACGGGAGCAACCCTCCACTGTTGTGACACCCGTGGTGGAGTATTTGGTACAATTACAACCCCTCAACACCGCTCATCGGTAGATGTATAGCCCACTAACGAGAGACGGTACACATACAAGGTTTGCACCTGGGAGCTACCCTCTACCGTTGCAACCTTAAACATTCCTCAATCGCTAGGGTACTTGGATGGAGTTTTCGGTACAATCACAACCCCTCAACATCCAAGGAGACTTGTTTATAGTGCGCTCAATCCTATAGATGGCTAACTATATCCGATTTCATTTACAAAACACTTTATACAACAACACTTGCCAATATAATCCACATTTCATGAAAACCTCACTATTTTTCAAAGCATTCATAATAAAGCCATATCTCAATCATTAAACCATGCTTCAAAAACTCATGTATCAACATATGCATACAATGATCATTTACCTAGGGTATCCTTAAACCATATGGCATCATCAACCACATTTTATAAACTCAAAACATGCTTTAAAAAAGTAGGTAAATGCAATAAAAACAAGTGCATCCAAAGGCTCACAATAGCACAAACCGAGAGAGAAATTTCACTTTACTTACTTCCGAACTTAGTACAAGGTTTCAAGCACTTACTAAGTTCCCAAACCTTTTCGAAAAGCGTTTCTATGCTGGAAAATCAGTTTCCACTCATCGACTTGCGAAACCTTACTCGCCGACGCAACAATCAATCGTACGAAGCCTCCAAAACCCCTCCGGAACAATATCCCCTGTTTTTAACACATTCAAAAATAGAGATTCAATGCATCATAATGCATCCAAACACCATCTCTCAAAAGGAAACCCGCTTCCATGCTCTAAAGCATCAAATTACCCATCCAAAACAACCGAAAACTCAATCGATTGATCTCTAAACTCAGCCCAGCCATCAACCAACCCATCCATTACTTTTTAACCATAAATCAACATCAAATAACTACCTAAAACCATCCATATACCTCCAGCAACTCAGATCTTACATTAAACCCCAAAAAACCAAACCACAAACACCTTTAAAAACAAAGATCTCAAGGATTTCGAGATTACTATGATAAAAACTATATTTCAACGTCATAAATCTTTCTAAACTCAATTAAAACAATCTCAAACAAATCAAATCAAAACAACTTCGAAAATCACATTAAATCGTCTTTTTCAATAAGATTTCCTCATTTTATCAAAACCACAATGAAACCTTAATCAAAACATACATAAAGAGTCAAATACCTTGGGAATTTCATTAAAGAACCTTGATTTGAGGGTTAGCACGAAATTTACCTCCAATCCTTGCTTCTCTTCTTATTTGGCAAGTTTGCTTTCAAGAAACTTGAAGAGATTTGAGAGAAATCACAAGAAATATGTTGAAAATCAAGAGACGAAGTGAAAAGTGAAAGAAATCTGGAAAATGAAAGATTTGGGAGAGTGTTTGGCTGATGTGAAAAGTGGAAAATAAAATGATCGTCAAGTTGTTTAACAAAAAAAAAACTATCTTTCAATTAAATCAATAAAAGGCACTTTAATTATTTGATAAACCATTTAAAACACATGCAAAATTAGAGAAAAAGCTTAATTGCCAATTAGCTGACTAAAGATTCGAAGATTTTGACTCTTTTTGAAAAACACTCTTTTTCAACAGTTTTAAACCATTACATTTTGGTCACTACCCAAAATGTATACTTTCTAAAACTTGCTTTGCAAAATTGATTTAACAAACCTATTAAATATAATTTTAGAGGATTTTAGGAATTTTTACCACATTTTTATTCCATCCCGAACCTTGATTAACCTGAACCGCCTCTTAACTTCTCGAACAATCGTCTATCGGTTCCACTAGCCTATCCCGACACGCAAAACACCTAGGCCCAAAACCGGGGCGTTACAGATCAATTTGAGGAGCTGGTGGAAGAGTTGCATGAAAGAAATAAAGCTGGATATGATTATCTTCTTGATATCCCGAGGGAGAAATGGCTGCGATGTTACGATGGAGGTCATCGATATGGTTACATGACAACGAACTTGGCTGGGTGGTTTAATACATCTTTGAAAGGAACACGCCATTTGCCTATCACGTCTGTTGTCAAGGCGACACATTACCGACTGGCTACCCTTTTGCAACCCTCAGAAAATAAGCAATAGACTAGATGGAAGCTGGCCGCCAGTTCCATCCAGACCTCAAGGAGAAATTTCAAACATACACTGCACATACTTCTCTCTCCGCCAACATCACTTTCAAGTTTTGGATTATTCACGACCGCTTGAAGGCATAATGCAAACTAACTACGTGGTTGATTTGCACAGAAGAACATGCAATTGCGGAGTCTTCCTGACCTTCAAGTACCCGTGTGCGCACACCTTTGCTGCACGTGTGTCCATTCATTTTGACGCCTTGACAGTCGTTGATCCGGTATGCCGACTTGAAAACATATTCAAGGTATACCGATATGAGTTTCCTCCAATAAAAAATGAACGTGATCGTCATATCATTGACAATGAACCTAAGTTATGCCCAGATCCTTCCCTGTGCTGTAAGAAAATAGGTCACCCACATTCAATTAGGATTCATTGTGCCGAGGAAATGGTTCCTCGAGAACGGACCGGACAACCTAAACATTGCAGTAGATGTAGGAAGACATGGCACGATAAGAGAAAATGTCCTTTTAGGACTGGCCCTCAAATCAACTAATTGTACTTCTCCATGTAATGTTTTACCATTATTTTTAACGATCTTTTAACTATTCTAGATTTTTGTTTTACCGCCATTTTCTAATTTACCACCATTTTCAACAAAATCAACTTAAACATGGCTATCGCCCCATGTTTTCTTGTTCTTCATGGGAAAAAACATGGCTATATAACATTTTTAACGCAATTTTTACACCCTATAAGTTGCCATATACACGTCAATTTTAGCACCATTGCAAACATATGCTTCATTACTACGACATAAAACTCAAACACAAATAATATCCCCTAACATACCACAAAATCAACTTAAACTTGCCTATGTACCCATATTTTCTTTTTCTTAATGGGAAAAAACAAGGCTACATAGCATTTTTAACGAGATTTCAACCCTTTATGATGCATTGTATGCGTCAATTTTAGCCCCATTGTAAACATATGTTTCAGTACTACGATGTGAAAATTAAACAACAACAAAAAAATCTCCCAACATACCACAAAATACATTTAAACATGCCTACGGACACATGTTTTCTTCTGTTTCATGCAGAAAACTATGGTTAGATAGCATTTTTAACGCGATTTATACATAATATAAGATGCCTTATACGCACCAATCTTTACACCATTTTCAAGAGATGTTTTAGTACTACATCGTGAAAGTTCGAAAATATGAAATAATATCCCCCAACACCCTGTAATTTCACCTACAACATGCCTATCAATTCTTGTTTTAAGATGATGACTCTACAAAACTCGTGTTGCACCAAACACGAGTTTTGCTCGTATCGCGTGATAAATTGACACCATAGCATCTGAATATCTCGTGGAACTTGCGTCTCGCAAAGCACGAGTTCCTTTAATTGAATATTTAAAATTTGTGAACGGGTAAGACACACTACATCAAACGAAATACGTGTCTTGTGTAACGCGAGTACTAAATCCGTGCTTCGTAAAACGTGAGTCATTCCTATGTGTACCAAATGGTGGGTATTTTTCCAAATAATTTATGGAGGGGGTTTTTTCCAAATAATTTCCCAAAAGGAATATTCAACCTTGACAAGTATTTGATAGGCATGAGAGGGTTGGCGACGTGTTCATTGCAATTAAAAAGGTGAGAGATAAACTAATATTTGGTTTTGTCCATATGAAATCATAGATGTACTAATGTTCATGTTCTTTCCAATCTCATATTCAATTTCCCGACACTTCATGTCGGCACTCTGTCAGTCTAAAGCAGCTTTTAACCACTCACAAATAAGCTTTACATTTTCTTTCGCCTCCTGAACCAATCCGGGTCCAACAATCACATGCTTCTCACCAGCTACTAGATTGGTAAATATTATTGTAAGATAATTCAACCAACGACAACTACTTCTCCCACGACCCCTAATACTCGATGATACAACATCGCAACATGTTCTCCAATATTTGTATCACCTGCTCCGATTGGCCATATATCTAAGGATGGCAGGATGTACTAGCCTCGACCCCAAGGAATCATGCAGGCTCTTCAAAAACCTCACTGTAAACTTCAGATCCTAATCTGGTAAAATGGATTTAGGAACCCTGTGCAACCTTACTATCTCAACAATATACAATTCGACTAACTTCTGCAACGTGTAGGTGGTACGTACTAGCAGAAAATGAGTACATTTAGTCAGCCTATCTACAATCACCAATATAGAATCCCTGCGTGAAGGCGTCAAATGTAAACCCAACACAAAATTTGTGGTAATTCTTTCTCATTTTTGTTCAAAAATTTGAAGAGGTTACAACAATCCTGACAGAAATTGATGCTCAGCCTTAATACACTGACAAACCAAACACTTCGCCATAAACTCCGAAACATATTTCTTTAACCCATGTAATGATACACCTCATAAAGATCATGATACATCTTTGTACCACCTGGATATCAAGGATAAAGTTAAGATAAGTAAATCTTAGTCAATCTCATACAAATCTTATCTTATCTTATGTTTATCTAAATCTTATCTTGTATTTAATATTTGATTTCCCTTATCCTTGTATATTTAATTATAATACTATATATACCCCAATTGTAAATATTATGGATCATCAATAATACAAATCCTTTACATGGTAATTAGAGCCAAGTAGAATTTCTCTACTCAATTTTCCCCCTTTTCAGTCTTCTTCAAACTGGATCTCCTTTCATGGCTCTTTCTTCTACTTCCAATGATCTTGTGCATCTTAATGCACCGACCAACTTCCCAATCAAACTTATGTCTACCAATTTTCCTATTTGGCATCACCAAGTGTAGGCTACTCTAATTAGTTTCGGGTTAATAAGTTATATTGATGGTTCACAACCTTCCCCATCTTAGTTTATCGATGCCACATCAACAATTGCTAATCATGAATATCTACAATGGTATCGCCAGGATGAAATTCTTATAGGTGTTCTTCTTGGAAGTTGTGATGATCAAGTTCAACCACTTATTTCATCTACTGTTACTGGTAAAATTGCATGAGATACTCTGGTCGCAAGTTATGTCTGAGCATCACATAGTCACATCCTTGCTCTCAAGTCCAAAATAGCTCGCAATCCTTGTGGTTCCAGATCTATCTCCGACTAAATGAAAGACATGCAAGATATTGCCTCTAATCATACCTTGGTAAACTATCATGTCTCCGATACATATCTCTTGATTTCTATTGCCAATCAATTAGGTGATGATTATCGTCCAAAAGTTGATGCCCTTCGTGTGCGTAACACATCGACAACCATGCTTGAGTTGTCTGAGACCTTAACTGATCATGAGAGACTTCTTCAAGAATCTAAACAAACAACACTTCTTGCCACGACATATTTTGCACAGCGGGCTAATTCAAATCATGGTTATTCTACTAACCTTTCTTGAGGGATGTAACACCCCAAATTAGGGCCTAGTAGAATTATTAATTGAATAAATTTTAATACCATGATTCATTTTGTAAATTGGGATTAAATGTAGGATAATGACTGATTTGAAAGAAATAAAGAAATGGCTAATTAATGTCTAATGTATCAAAATAAATTAAGTGGAAAACTTTGAGATTGCATGATAAAAGAATTTTGCTCCATGGTTCTTACACATATCAAATTAAAATTAGAGACATGTGGAAGGAGTGATGGCTAGGCTTGGAGAAGGAAATGGATCATAATCTCCTTCATCTTCTCCAATTAACTGAATTGGATGGGTTTAGAGAAAGAAAAATGAAAATGGAGATAGAGCACAAATTGGAACAAGCCTTGGTGATCAATCAATTATTGGACGACAAGGAGTAAGTAGTTATTTTCATCTTTGAAATTTGTTAAGGCTTAGATTCAATTGTTAACCTCATAAGGCATTCTTGTATTCAAATGAATGTTCATTCTTCATTAAATGTTGAACTGTTTTGAATTTGGTTATAGTGATTGTTAATGATCCCTATTATTGTTTGGATGTGTGGAATAGTTTAAATTAAAACAAAGAAAAATATTCTTGCTATGTCCTATTTTAGGATAATTCGAATTGCATAAATTACTTGTCTATACATTTCATTGTGGTAACATTTGAATTAAGTTAAGCTATTTGGATTAATGGTAATCGAAAATGAAAGAACTTGATCAATACAAGGGGTTGTTATGTGCTTAAATGAATTGTTGGATGAGATTGAATTTAGTGGACGGTTTTACTATGAAGTTAAAGAGTTGTGTTATAAAATTTAAGTTTAGGGAGGATTTTTTATGTCTCCTACATTTATTTGAGGTCACATGTTGTTTTGAAGTACCTAGAATCATTGAAACAAAGGCTAAATGCAATCTGCCCAGAAAAGCTCTGTTATGGCAGTAAGTTTAGAAATTCATAGAAAATTGAATATGCCTATTTTGAAGATGATTTTTATATTTATAGAACCAGGTGTGAGTCTAGTTTAATCTCCAACAAACGATAATTGATTTTGAGATCTAAATCAAAAGTTATGAATTTTTTGTGGAGGTAGTGCAGAAAAACTAGAAGCAGTTTTCTGCTCTGGACAGTGTCTGTTTCAGTAGTTTTGGGAATTTTCATAAATTTTGTGGATTTTATTAAATTATGAGGCTTATACCATTAGAACCGTATTTGAACCTAGTTTTTAAAGGCGTAAAGAAAGTTAAATTACAATGAGTATCCTACTCTATAGAAACAATTCCTTGTAGGTAGTGCATGCTGCCAAAATTCAGGAAATAATTGCCTAGCTTAAAAGTGAGAATAATTTGGTCTTGTATGAATCTTAACAATGAAATCTGATTAATGTTATAAATTAAAGCATATGAATTGTTTTGAATGTATGTCAAGCATGTAGATTGTTTTGAAATGATATAATTGTTAATAGATTGTTTAGATTCACTGAATGCATACATTCGAATAGGGTGTAGAATTGCATGTATATATAACTTGAGGGATTGCTTCAGGCATAAATTTGTACATATATGAAAACATGACAACATAGTAGTTACGCAAAAATGGTGTAGGTTGTTTTGAGTCTCATGTAGGAATACACATGAAAAGGGACTGTTTTGCATAAAAATATGTTAAGTGTGATGTTTTGATTGTATACATGAGTGCTTATTGGTGAACTGTTTCAGTGAATGATTGAATTTGGATACATTCCTTCATGGTAGTGAAGTGAATATCAATAGTAGAAAAGTTGGAGTCCATGTGGGTGCACATGTCGTTAATTTGCTCGGTAATGAAGGTCATGAGGGCTTCGTTATTTTGCGGAGAAACTTGAGGTTGAGGTTCGGGGCCAGCAACGGGTGGAGGATTCTCAACACGAGTCCACTCTCCATCGATATAATGAAATTTGCTCCGGAGAAGTGCATCTTCATCGATTCCCATCTTAGAAAACAAGTAGCTCAAAGTTGTGCCATAGGTGAAAGAGGTGACAAGATCGGAGTTGCGATTTTGGACAAGGTACACAATCTTAGAAAACATGATTTGACATAGATTTAGACGATATCCGTCACGAAAGCACCGAATCCAAAAATCATCCACTTGCCTAATGTGAGAGAACTTGCCCCCGGAAGGGTGAAACCACCACGATACCATGAGATGTAGGATGCGATCATGAGCATCAAGAACCGTGACGGAGCCACCAAGGGTATGACTCAATGAGTTCTCATCTGAGATTCCCTCATCTTCAAACCCGAACACATTGCACAAAACTTCCGAGTCAACCATAAACTTATTTCCCATGAGATAAGACTCAATAGCAACCACTTGACTGACATTGGACATGCAACGAGCATTTTCATAAAACATAAGCACCATGTTACGGTACAAGGTACCGAGTAAGCTAAAAAAAAAGTCATAAAATTCCAAAGCTTCAATAGATCAAGATAGCGGAATTGAAAACGCTCGGAATCCAAAAAGGGAAGAGAAATGATACGCTCACGTCGAATAACATGATCTTGGAATAGCTTAAAATTGGTGTAGGCATCTTTGTTGCGAAGAGACTCTTGGTAGAGCGAATTTAGATTTGGACAAGTAGAACCGTCATCAACGTTGGAGCTCCCACCTACCTCATTGGTTCTAACTCTCTTCTTAGAAGCCATGATTGAAATCCGGAATGATATCAAGACAAAAATATGTGTATGCGTAAATCAACCAAATCCAATCCAATATACAATCATATAATCAAGGTATTAATAAAAACTATGCAATATAGTTTTAAAAATATATATAAACATAAAAAGAAATTTGGGTGAAAAGAATTTGTAAAAAATAGATTAAAAATTACACGGTATAAATTTATATTCGAATAAAAAATTTCAAATTTCAAATTTTTTTTGCAAAAACTTGAAGAACTATACTATATGTATATGTTTTATACAAAAAGAAATTGAAAACAACCTATAGAATAAAACGAAAAATGAAAATAAAAAGAAGATGCACCAAATTGCTTGTAAAGCTCTAGCCTTGATATGTAGATTGAAAACCCTAAAAAAATTTAGGTTTTGATGTGAAAAATCAAGTGATTTGAAGAGTTTTTATTGGGGTTTTACGGATAGGGTTTGATAGAAAAAGAGTTGATGTTTTAATTAAAGTTTGATGCCTATTTAAAGCAGTCTGCGCAATCGTGTTTCGATACGCCCTTTGGCGTATCGGAACGGCCGTTTCGAAATGCTATCGAGTCGTTTTAGTACCAAAATCGTTTCTATACATGTTGACCCTGTTTCAGAATAACACAACAAACCCGTATCGAAATGCGAAGAGTACGTTTCGATACGATTCACTACTAGAATCACCCTAAATTAAGCCCACATCGAACCAGATTTAGCTGTTTAGATACACCCTTACCAGAAACTGCAGTTTGGGTAGTTTCATGTTCAAATAGCCAACTTAGATTCATCCTAAATGCATGTGATTGATATATGAGCGAGATTTAATGGCTTAAATTGATGCATACTACCCCTAACAACATGCATAGAGAAAAATGATGCAAATTAACATAAACATGAATATCAACCAATTTCAAGCAAAATTTTGACCATTTGGGACCTAAAAGGGTCAAGAAAGGCTAGTTAAACCTAACTCTCTCCTAAGGGTCCAAAAACGCTCTTTATCAAAAGGTTTGGTAAATATATCCGCTAAATGGTTCAAGGTATCAACATATTCTAGAACAACATCATTTTTTCAAAACATGGTCTCTAATGGAATGATGTCTAATTTCTATATGTTTGGTTCTATAGTTTTGGATGGGATTCTTAGTGAGACAAATAGCACTAGTGTTGTCACACCTAAGGGGTATTGCATCTACTTGAACAACATAATCTAAGAGTTGTTGCTTCATCCAAAGGACTTGAGCACAACACCTCTCTAAGGATATGTACTCCTCTTTAGTGGTAGATAGGGCTACGCTATTTTGTTTCTTAGAGAACCAAGATACGAGCATACTACCTAAGATTTGACATGTTCTGGAGGTACTTTTCTTATCTATTTTGCATCCCCCATAATCCGCATCCGAATTAGAATGGAGGCTAAAGGAAGATTCCTTAGGATACCAAAGACCTAAGTTATGTGTGTCTCTAAGGTATCTAAAAATTCTCTTAATGGCTACTAAGTGTGATTCTCTAGGACTAGCATGGAACCGAGCACACAAGCAAACACTAAACATAATATCTGGTCTACTTGCGGTAAGGTAAAGCAAAGAGCCTATCATAGATCTATAACGCTTAGAATCAACACACTTACCTCCTTCGTCTTTGTCAAGCTTTATGGAAGAGCTTATAGGAGTTGCTTGACGCTTCAAATTCTCCAAGCCAAACTTCTTGAGCATATCACTCACGTACTTTGCTTGATTGATGAAGGTACCATCCTTCCTTTGTTTGATTTGGAGCCCCAAAAAGAATGAGAGCTCCCCCATCATGCTCTTGAACTAACCTTGCAGTAGCTTAGAAAATTCTTTGCAATAACATTCATTAGTAGAACCAAAAATGATATCATCAATATAAATTTGTACTACTAAAATATCATTATAATATCTTTTTATGAAAAGTGTAGTGTCCACCTTGCTTTTTTCAAAACCTTTTTGTTCAATTAAAAAGTTTAAAAGCCTTTCATGCCAAGCTCTAGGAGCTTGTTTTAAACCATAAAGAGTTTGGTTAATTTAAAAACAGTATTTGGAAATTTAGGATCCTCAAAACTCAGTGGTTGTTCAACATACACTTCTTCATTTATAAAACCATTTAGAAAAGCACCTTTTACATCCATTTGAAAAAACTTGAAATCATGGTAACCTGAAAATGCTAGAAGCATCCTAATAGCTTCCATTCTAGCTACGGGTGCATATGTTTCATCAAAATTAATTCCCTCTTCTTGACTATAAACTTGAGCAACAAGTCTACCCTTGTTTCTCACTATGTTACCACTCTCATCTAGTTTATTCCTAAAGACCCATTAGTCCCTATAGTAGATTGATTACGAGGCCTTTCAACTAATGTCCATACTTTACTTCTCTCAAATTGATTATGTTCTTCTTTCATAGACAAAATAAAAAAAATCATCTTTTAATGCTTCTTTAATATTTTTAGGCTCAATGCATGAAATAAATGCAACATGGTTCATTAGTTTGAGAGAGGATCTAGTAGTTACCCCATTGGATGGATCACCTAAGATTTCACCACCTTGGACATAGTTGAACTCCCTTGGGTATGTCACCTCCTTTTCCTCAAGAGCCAAGTCCCTCAAAGCTTCAAGAGGTGGATCTTGTGCATCTTTTTCTTTGGTTGGAATCTCATCCACCTTTGATGTTTGTCCTCCATCAATGGATTCAATGATCCCTACATCATCATCATCACAAGAATCTTTCCTCGGAAGGAGGTTATCATAAAAAAAAACATGTATAGACTCTTCAACAACCAAAGTTCTTTTATTAAATACACAATAGGCTTCAAAGTTTACAGAATAACTCGAAAATATTGCTTCATCACTTTTAGCATCAAATTTACCTAAGTTGTCTTTTCCATTTTTTAAAACAAAACATTTACAACCAAATGGGTGAAAATAGATAATGTTAGGCTTTTTGGATTTTAAAATCTCATAAGGTGTTTTCTTTAAAATAGGTCTAATCATTACTCTATTAATAATATGACAAGTCGTATTAGTAGCTTCTGCCCAAAAATACTTCGGTAAGTCATATTAGTGGCTTTTGCCTAATCATTACCTAAGTTGTTTTCACAGAAAATAATTCTCGCTGATTCAAATGCTTAAAACAACTAAAGTGGTGAGCTGGCGAGTAATGTCATGAATAAGACTTGATGTGTCTAGTGTCTTTAATGACCACTAATAAGTGATCATATATCATTAAGTGGTTATAACTTTGATAAGCCATAGATAAACAAAATATGCAAAGCAAGGCTATATAAAAGAATCCAAGAAAGTTTATAAGTATATACCAACGAATTGTGATAATTTCTTACGTGACAGTGACACGAAATTATTCAAAAATGAAATATGTTCGTAAGAAAGGATGTCATATGATAGAATGCTAACTTAACATTGGTTGCCAATGAAAAATATCAATGGGTCACGCATATGATATAGTTAAGCTCAATGAAAATTTATAAGGATAAATTTGATATGTAGGTACCAATATCTAATTTGAGTACCCTTATGTAAATCTTTGTTTGATAGCTTATGTGATAAGATTTTTCCTTGTATTTAGGTCTTGATACAACTAATGTTTACATATTAAGAACTTATGATTTGTTATGTTTAACCTAGTGTCTAATTGGACAAGGGAAAACTAGGGATACGTTTTAAATGTTAAAAATCTTATATGGTGAACATTATATGGTTGTGAATCTATGCATTGGTTTAAATTGTTTAGAATCATGTTGGAAATCTTGTATCTTTAGTGTGATTTTAAATAACACTAGCACTTCTTGAACCTCGACCTAATTCAGAAGAAAGAAAGGGATTTAGATTATATAAGGATCATTGTTTTTGCCTTAGGATCTTCTACCTCACTAAGCTTAAGCTTACCCTATTCTTTTATCACTTTCCAGCGGAAATAAGGCTCTTGATTATCTACGACCTTGGGCGAGATCACAAGTATCATGATGTATGTCAGTACTCTTCTTACGATCTCCTAGATGGTGGAACATAGTTGTTAAGAATGCACTATGCATTAGATCATCGTAATGGATATCATATGTTTATAAGCTTATTATTTATTCATGGTTGTAATGGGCCATTAATTATTGTTTATGGTTGCTTGCTTCCTAGTTTGATTAAGTAGTTGATTTAATGAGCTTGGATGTTATTAGAAAATCAATGTTTCAAATGCTTAAAATGGGTATCCGATTCTATAAGTTGGACCATTCATAAATGAATAATGGCTTGTGATGTGAGTTATGCATGTTGTAGTATACGTAGATTGGAACATTTGATAATAAAAGGTTTAACCATAGATTTTTGTATGAGAATCCTTCTAATGGATGGTAGGAATATGTTTAGTTAAAGAATAAAAGTTTTCCTTAATGTTAAGGAACTTTAGATAGTGCTTAATGTAAACCTGATTAATCTTTATCATGTATACAAATGTGATACAATGTCTAAGTTATTAAAGTCTAAAGAAAGGTTGAATACAATCTTTGATGAATTGTTAGTCTAAATGATTTTCCCGAATTGTGCTTTCTTGTTTGTACATGTAGTTAAGATTGATAATGTTAAGAAACAATCAAAAAGTTTTAATTTACCCCGAAATTTGAAGGCATGCTTAGTTGTGTTGTGCTAAGGCATTACTTGTGTTGTGCTCTGGTCATACGGTTTCTAGTGGCAGTCATAGTCTTGCTCCTCAATCTAGCCATTCTAGACGGCAAGATGTTGTGTGCAAGTTTTGTAATTTTCTAGTGCATGTTGTCCGGGATTATCGTAAGCTTGTTCAATTACTTCACAACAACAACTTTTATCATAAGCCACCGTCTGATTCACCAGTTGTCAACACTGCTACTAATCTTTCATTATCAAGTCATGTTCCTTGGATGTTTATAGTGGTGCCTCACATCACACCACAATGACCACTGCATCTCTTCAGGATATCTCCTCTTATGATGGTCCTGATACAATTCATTTGGTAATTGTATCTCTCTACCTATATCTCATATTGGCCGATGCACTGTTCCCACAGCTACCAATCCTTTTTCTCTCACAAATGTATTATGTATTCCTCAGTTATATACAAATTTGGTATTGGTTTCTAAATTATGTCATACTAATCATGTGTGTGTTGAATTCTTTGACTTTTATTTTCTTGTTAAAGACCGACCCACGAAAACTCCTCTTCTTTGAGGCAATAAAATTGGTGGTGTTTACTATGCTCCACGATCCTTTTATCCCCAATTCAACTCTGTCAATTGCTTGTCTGTGCATCAGCTGCATCAAAAGTTTGGTCATCCATTCGATAAAGTCTTAGCCTTTATATTATGCAGTTGTAATATATTTTATGACTCAACTAGTTTGACAAAATGTCATTGTTCTTCATGTCTTATTAATAAGAATCATAAATTGCCATTTGGTCAAAATACTATGTCAAACTCTCGTCCTCTTGAACAACTTTATTCTTATGTTTGGAGCACTAAACATTTCTTTTTGATTGATATTCATATTATGTGGTGTTTGTTGACCACTTTACCAAGTATATCTAGCTATACCTGATGAAGAGTAAATATGATGTTGCAGCAATATTTCCTCAATTTAAAAGGCTTGTTGAAGGCTTTTTTCATCAGGCCATTGTGCCTCTATTCTCTGATAATTGAGGTGAGTTTGTTAAGCTCTTACCCATTTTGAATTTGGAAGGTATTTCACACTTCACTTCACAGCCTCATACTCCAGAAAACAACGGGACTATTGAATGGAGACATCATCACATAGTGGAGACTAGAATCTCTCTACTTCACTCTGCATCTCTCCCAACAGAGTATTGCCTTATGCTTTTGAGGTAGTTGTCTATCTCATTAATCTGATGCCAACGTCGATACTGGATAATATGTCACCTTACTTTCTACTTCATCAACAAGCACCGAACTATGACAAGCTTCAACAATTCGAATGTTTGTGCTTTCCTTGGCCGCGACCATACACGAAGCATAAACTTGAGCCATAGTCTGCTGAATGTGTTTTCCTTGGGTACTTTGTGATGCAGTCTGCTATAAATGTGTTGACGAACACTAACAGAATCTATGTCTCTCGCCATGTTCAGTTTGTTCCTTGCATCTTCCCTTTTACTACACGACATGTCCTCCATGTGACACGACATCCTCTTCCAGTATTGTCTCCTACTGCATCGACAACACCTTTCACACCAATCTTGCCTACTATGCCATGACAACCTAATGCTTTCATTGCTACACCAACTTCCTTGCCTAATATGCCACAACAACCTGAAGATCGCATTGCCACACTACCTCACATGGCTAATCTTCCTCGAAAACTTGATGATATCATTGCCACACCAGTTCCCTTGGCTAATTTGTCCCATCAATATGTCTATCGTTACTTGTTATAACAAGATGTCTCCCCTAACTTGCCACAACATGATTCTCCACAGCAACGAGTTCGCTGGCCAAATTTGAGGTACTTTGGTCCTTCATTTGTTAATGCCACCATTTGTCATCCTTTGTCATCCACATTAGAGCCGAAGACTGTTACTCAAGCTTTAAAAGATCCATTATGGAGACAAGCCATGGAAGATGAGTTTAATGCCTTGCTATGCAACCATACATGGGATCTTTTTATACAGTCTACACAATCTGTCGTAGAGTGGAAATGGGTATTCTATGTAAAACAACATGCTAATAGCTCTGTTGATCGTTATGAAGCCCGATTGGTAGTGAAAGGGTATTCTCAAGAAGTTGGCCATGACTATTTTGGGACTTTCAGTCCTGTGATGAAACCTGTTACAGTGCATATTATTTTCACTCTTACACCTCATCAAGCATAGCACATCAAGCAGCTTGGCATTAATAACGCCTTCTTAAATTGCACTTTACATGAGGAAGTCTATCTAGAACAACCTCAGGGGTATGTTCACTCTACAAAACTATCTCATACTTGCCGGTTGCGTAAAGCCTTGTATGGACTCAAGCACGCTCCGAGAGCATGGTATATTGAACTCTCTCAATTTCTTATTCACTTTGGTTTTACAAAATCAAAAAGTGATGTCTCCTTCTTCATCTATAATGCAAAGTGAGTTATTTTATACTTTCTAGTCTACGTGGATGATATTGTGCTTACTAGTAATAACATTGACTTCATTGCTCACTTCACTAACTTATTATCTATGAAGTTTGCTCTGAAGGATATAGGCTTGGTCAGTCATTTTCTTGGCATCGAGGCTATTTCTACTCCAACTGGGTTGTTTTTATCTCAGGTGTAATACATCTCCGACATCTTGACTCAGTTTTAGATGGAAAATGCCAATGCAGTTTCCACACCCATGCCCTCTTCTGAGAAACTACCTTCGCCGGAGCCATCCACGACACTTAATATCTCTAGTTATCGACTGTTACATGGTCTCCTTTAGTATCTCACGTACTTACTCATTCAGATATTGCTTTTACCATGAATCGTCTGTCGCATTACATGCATGGTCCTTCACTTGGACATTGGCATTAGCTAAGCGCATCATGCGTTATCTAAAAGGTACATTATGCCATGGCATTCTTTTCCGCTTGGCATCTTCACTTCATCTCACTACCTTTGCCGATACGGACTGGGTTGGATCCTCTACGAACGGCATATCCACTACTGGATATGATATTTATCTTGGATCTAATCTTATTTCTTGGAAGTCAACTCGTTATAAAACTGTTTCTCATTCCTTTACAGAAGTTGAATATCGTGTCCTGGAAAATGCAACTTTTGAAGTGGTTTGGGTTCAACATCTACTTTAAGAAATTGGAATGACATTAAAAAACCTCCATCCCTCTTTTGCGACAATCTCAGTGCCACATATGTTTGCAAAAATCCAGTCTTTCATTCTCATATGAAATATCTTGTATTTGATTACTTCTTTGTTCGTGACTTAGTTGTTGCGAGTTCACAACTTTTTCAACACATTCCCTCCAAAGCCCAAATTGCGGACACTCTCACCAAACCTCTTGGCCGGAATCTCTTCATCAATTTTCAGTCTAAGATTGGTGTCTCCGATGGATCCTCTATCTTGCGGGGGCGTATCAAGGATAAATATAAGATAAGATAAATCTTAGTCAAGTTTTGCACAGATTTTTTAACCTCAATTTTAGTTGTTTAGCTTTACTTCTTTTAATTAGGCATGTTGGAATTCTTAGGTCAAATTTTGGATTTGGGCTCATGATGCTCGTATCATTCCCCCTCCTCAAAAGGATTCGTCATCGAATCTGAAACATCAAAATGGGATAACTCAGAAACATTGAAAGATGCACTAACACCACACTCACCTGTTAAGTCTATGCAATACGCGCTGTCATTGATACGTTCTAAGGAATGAAAAGGGCCATCTCCTCGAGCATTGAGTTTCTTCTTCTTTAGGAAGGAAATCCATCTATGCACGTATGAACCCAAACCCATTCGTCGGTTTCGAAGACAATGTGTTTGCGCCCATAGTTAACTCTATTAGCGATCGATTCATTTTTCTTTTCAATTTGTTTTCTAGCCTTATTGTGAATCGATCTCACCAATTTTGCCTTCTTTTCTCCATCTAGGTTACAAAGACCCTGTAATGGGAAAGGTACTAGATCCAAAACTGTGAGTGTGTTAAAGCCATAAACAATTTCAAATGGAGAAAAACTCGTGGAACAATGAATAAAACAATTATATGCAAATTCAACAAAAGGTAAACAATTGTCCTAAGATTTTAATTTCATACCCACTATAGCTCGTAGTAAAGATGTTAAAACACGATAAACCACTTCAGTTTGTCTGTCAGTTTGTGGATGACAAGTCGTGGAATATAAAAGTTTAGTACCTAACTTACCCCACAATACCTACCAAAAATTGCTAAGGAATTTTATATCTCGATCGGACACAATGGTTTTTGGGAGTCCATGGAAGCGCACAACTTCCTTAAAGAATAAGTCAGCCACATGTAATGCGTCATCAGTCTTATGACATGGAATGAAATGTGCCATTTTCAAAAATCTGTCAACAACAAAAAATACTATCTCTTCCATTTTGTGTTCGAGGTAAACCTAGAAAAAAATCGATCGAAATATCAGTCCAAGGAGAAGTAGGAATAGGTAAAGGAGTATATAAACCATGCGACGTAACTTTTAGTTTAGCTTGTCTACATGAAATGCATTGAGAACAAATCTTAGTAACATGTTTTTTTCATATGAGGCCAAAAGAAATGTTCTTGTAGTACATCCAAAGTTTTAGTTATTCCAAAGTGTCATATAAGTCTGCCACCATGTGATTCCCTAATAAGTAATTCACGTAAAGAACAATTAGGAATACACAACCGATTTTATGGAAACAAGAATCCATATACTCTATAAAATTTATCAAAACAACAACTATTCATAAAGTCCATATTTAGCTTTGAAATTCGTTTTCAATTCATCACCTTTATGCATCCTAATTTGATGATAACCACTTCTAAGATCAAATTTAGTGAAAATGCATGCACAATACAACTCATCAAGCATATCATCTAGTATAGGTATTGTGTGTCTATATTTAATAGTTATCTTATTAATTGTTCTACAATCTACACACATTCTCCATTTACCATATTTTTTTGGAACGAGTAGTACATGCACGGCACAAGGGCTAAGACTCTATCGAATATGGCCTTTTTCCAAGAGATCGTCAATTTGTCTTTGTAACTCCTTTGTTTCCTCTGGGTTGCATCGATACATAGATTTATTCAGAAAGGATGCTCTTGGAATAAAGTCTATTTGATGTTCTAAACCTCGTAAGGGAGGTAACCCTTTAGGTATTTCCTCGGGGAAAACATCTCCATATTCCTATAAAAGTGAAACAAACACACTAGGCAAATCTTGATTTGTAACCCCCTTAACCCGATCTAGACGGATCACCCGAACCAAGGAGCTACACGGGGAAAACTGAAGCCAACTCGTTAAAGCCTACTTCGATTAGCAACACTTTTTTATCTTTTTTCTAGATGCAATTTAGATCCTATGTGATCGTCAAAGAGCATAGGAAGAAACGACACATCGATCGGATTTCATTTAGGGGTTTAATTGCTGAAATTAGGCATTTAGGGACCAAAATGTAAATTCTATAAATACAAAAACATTTCTGGTTTTAAGGTTACCAATATTTAATTAGTCATGTTTCATACTTATCTACAAAATTTCATCACAGTAAGATCATCCAAACTCACCGAATTGCATACACGATGTTCAGGGACTAAAATGTAATGTTTCAGAACTTTAAAAGATGCTTTTCACATATTTTAACGGTTGCGTATCGGTACACCTAGGGCCGTATCGATACGCGGGAAGGCAGTGGCCAAACTTGGGAAAAAGGTATCGATACACCTTCCCGAGTATCGATACGCCATTCAAACTTTTCCTAGGCGTATCGATATGCCCCCCAATCGTACCGATACCCCGGGACCATTTGGCACAAATTTTGCTTATGTGTATCGATACGTAAGCCCGAGTATTGATACACATACCAGAAGCATACCAAAATCCACCACAAATTCACATTTAACATTGACAAATCATCACCAAAACATACGAACATGTTAACAACATCAAAACTAACACAAAGGCACCCAATTAAAAGCACATGACAAGCATTTGGCATAACATCGCAAGAAAGCAAAGCATATAAAAGAGCATGCTATAGCCAAAAATCATATGCATCCCAAAAGGAAAGATAAAGTAACAAAACAAATATAATGGCCTTCTACAAACCAAAATAAGGACACATAACTTGCTGCAACTCAAGGGAGTCCAAACTATATCTCCCAAAACAACCATTAAATCCCATTGCCATATATCATTACTGAGGTAAATGTAAAACATCATACTTGAGCTTATCTACTCCTTGGATTCCTTTAAGCCTCTTTGTTGCCCAAAATGTCTCAATTATCTACATTGTTGGTAAAAGAGAGCGTAAGCACAATAGCTTAGTGAGGCAATGCTCTAAAAACACCAATACAAGCTTTTAAAACATTCTCTTGAAATCCATATCGAAAACCATGCTCTTTCTATCTCATGCTTGAAATCCATTTCAAAGCAAAACCCCCATTTGAAAACCACATGTACCATCTATCTATCTCATGCATTCAACCAATGCAAAACTCATGACAAGGCCACACATGGTTGATATACAAAAGCATTTCATACTCTCAAAATCTCACATGCATTTCTCATAGCATAAACATGTTTCAAACATAGGTACATGTGAATCAAAGCTAATTCTCATATATTGGCATTTCAATTTCTAACTTTACTCGAATATGAGGATTAGCTTGATATAGAGTCAAGACCTACCCCGGTGGAATCTCGCATCACCGGACTCTCATGGCAGTATCTATCATCGCCACAAAGCTTGGGTGTTTCACCAAGACCTACCCCGATGCAATCTCTCATCATCGGACTCTCACTTTGGATCGGGATGGCACTTCCCCTATTGCCCGATTCCAAAGAGAACGTATGAATTTTTGCACTTTACATCCCACTAGTCGACCAATTATATCTGGTAACATCTCATCAATTATGCCAATATATTACATTAAACACATCATCTCACCTACTATTTTAATGCAACATTTCTATACCAGTCTCATCCCATTTCAAAATCAAGTTTCATGCATAACATTTGATCAAAATCTCAAAACTCTTTGCAACATTATTCAATCTAATGGGATCAATGTATAACATCATTTCTTGTCATAAATCATGCATAAAACAATAGGAATTTATATTTCTCAAATCAAGAGCATGTCAAAAGCATTTAGGGGCATCATCCACATTGCGAGAACAAATCTAAACATGCTTACTTCCGGACTTAGGATGGTGTATCAAACCAATCCTAAATCCCCAAAACTCGTTTCCATATCCCTCAAGGAATTCTAAACCATTTTCACTCACCGATGACGTTTCGCTTATTTGCCAAAACGATTTCTAAGCTTCTGGTGCTTCCGGATCAACACCAAACGCGTCCGATGAAGTCTCCCATGTTCAACACACATAAGAGCAGAGGATTAATGCATCACCATGCATTAAAATCACCAGTCACTCATTCTAACATGCTACCCTGCTCAAAACTAGCATTTCGGCTATCAGAAATAACGGAAAACACTTCCAAACTTTCACCAATCAAAGCCCAGCCAAGATCTATCAATTTTAACTTTTTCTAAACTCAAATTAACACCAAAAATCAACATAAACACGACCTTATACCTCCAGCAATAGCAGAACATCAAAAACACCTAAAAAACCACAAATCTAACATCTTAAACTTATGGACCCAAGCCTATTCGGGATTTATTTGTTAAAACCACATTCTCAACATCAAATAACATCCAAAACAAGTTGAAAAACAACCTCAAATCAGATAATAACATAGTATTACAAAAATCACCAAAATCTCATCAAGAATCTTAAATTTAACAACTCTTTCTTGTTTATAACATTAAAACAACTCAAAACCCATTAACAAAGGGTTGATAACTTGGGAATTTCCGTAAAGAACTGATCATTAGAGGAGAATGACGAAGCATACCTCTAATGGTTGATCTCTCTTCAATTTGGGCAAGTTTTGATGAAAAATCCAAAGCAAAATCAATGTGATTTGATGAAACAAAGTTGGAGAATCATTTGGAGAATGAAATCTCAGCAATCAAGGTGAAAATAAAAGGTTATTTGATGAGGGAAAAGTGTTTGGCTGAATAGAAGTTGAGAGAAAATGAAGATAGGAAAAACTAACGTGAAATTGGTTATAAAAAGTTAACTTTTAGTTTCCTTTATTAAAAGCTCCTCTAATCATTTATTAAAAGCTCCCAAATTAAAGAGAAAACTTATGAAAATAAAAATAGCTCCTCAAAGATTTAAGGTTTCAATCCTTTACAAAACAGTCACTAGCCAACTTTTACAAAAACTGCATTTTAGTCACCATACCAAAATGTAATATTTCCAAAACTCATTTTGTAAAATTGTTTCTACCATAATCATTTAATTAATAAATAATGGTTTTTAGATATTTTTCCATATTTTTAAAACATCAAGAACTAGGTTTTCCTTGAAACGACCTCAACGATTCGAACTATTCCCGACCGGCCCGATCCAATGTCTAAAACATCTAGGCCCAAAACTAGGGCGTTATATGATTAAGGTTTTATAAAGGTAAAAAAGCCTCACGAAATCGAAGAAGGATGCACAACTTTGAAGAAAAGTATGCTCTTCTCATATCTTTTATCTTTGTATAAACACACTAAGGGTTTTGTTCTCTCTTTTTTTCTCACTATCGAATGCACTCACCAATGGATCATTCTTTGGATTTTTCTCACTCATGATCTCTTTCTTTCTCAACCTTTTGTGTATTTGTTTTCTCTCTTCCCTTACCTTTCTTGCAAAATCGCATCATCTTTAATTGGTCTCTATGTACATCTTGAGGGGAAAGGGGAGTTAAAATAAATCCTTTCCCTTTATGAATGAGGGAATGCTGGTTTAGGCATATAGAATTTGTCACATCTCTATCAAATTGCCACGGGCGACCTAATAGCAAATGTCATGTATGCATTGGGACTACATTGCACCAAATTTCGTCATAGTAGTTCCCAATTTTAAAATGAATTAAACATTGACTCACCACTTTCTCCTCATAACCTTTATTAAGCCATTGTAATTCATATGGCTTAGGATGCTTTCGACACAGTAGGGTGAGTCTGTCGACAAGGTAATTGCTGACAATATTGGCACAACTTCCACCATCGATAATAACATAGCAATTTTACCTTGAATGACACACCTCGTATGAAAGATGTTTTCTTGTTGTTCTGAGTCATCATTATGAGTTTGTGCACTCAAAAATTGTCGTACAATGAAGTTGTAGTGGTCTAAAAACTCATCTTTATCAGATTCCAGATTTGGTCTTGCAATTTCGTCCAACAGATGTGTGTCTTTTGTGGGTACTACTTTATCAGGATCTGAAGAGTATTCATCCTCCACTCGTGTAATCAAGGCATATCTATTTGGGCACTGTGTGGAAATATGTCCCCTTTCTTTACACTTGAAGCAAAATGAATCTTTGGGTTTTTGTGTGTTTGTGGATTTGAGGAAGAAGAAGTGTGGAAAGGATTTTTGGGAGTTGGAGAGGTACCTTTAGGTTGAGATGTTATCTTATATTCATAAGGGCTTGAAAAGTCATCTTTTCTAGGCCCAATAAGTCTTAATCATGATGGGTAAGTGTTACGAGGAGAGAAAGTGGAGCCCAAACCTCGCCAAGTTGAAGTGTTTTGGGGGAGAGCACGCTCTTTCATTATTCGTTAAACAGTTGTTGTATAGTGCATAACATCTTCCAATAGATTTGGCCTTTGTATCTCTACTTGTTCTCAAATCTCACGGTTCAACCCATAGATGAATTGAGCCACCATAGCCCTTTCACTTTTGTCAATTTGTGCTCGAAGTTTGATGGCTTGCATCTCATTGTAATATGCATGAACCGTTCTACCACCCTGTGTGAGTTGATGAAATCTACGTTAGCATTCTTAGTAGTAGTGAAGCGATAAAAATTGATCCTACACAAGTTGCTTTAGATCATCCCAAGTAGCTATAGATTGATTTCTACGTTGCGTTCGTTCCATCTCACAAAATCACCAACCACTCATTCTAACACGCGGCCCTGCTCAAAACTAGCATTTCAGCTACCAAAATAACCGAAAACACTTCCAAACTTCCACGAATCAAAGCCAAGCCAAGATTTATCAATTCTAACCTTTTGTAAACTCCAAGTAACACCAAAAATCAACATAAACACGACCTTATAGCTCCAGTAATAGCAGAACATTAAAAACCACAAATCTAACATCTTAAACTTGGGGACTCAAGCCTATTCGGGATTTATTTGTTAAAACCTCATTCTCAACATCAAATAACATCAAAAACAAGTTGAAAACTAACCTCAAAACAGATCATAACATAGTATTACGAAAATCACCAAAATCTCATCAAGAATCTTGAATTTAACTCTTTCTTGTTTATAACATTAAAACAACTCAAAAACCATTAACAAAGGATTGATAACTTGGGAATTTCAGTAAAGAACTGGTCATTAGAGGAGAATGAAGAAGCTTACCTCTAATGGTTGATCTCTCTTCAATTTGGACAAGTTTTCTTGAAAAATCCAAAGCAAAATCAATGTGATTTGATGAAACAAAGTTGGAGAATCATTTGGAGAATAAAATCTCAGCAATCAAGGTGAAAACCAAAGGTTCTTTAATGAGGTAAAGGTGTTTGAATGAATAGAAGTTGAGAGAAAATGATGATAGGAAAAACTAACGTGAAATAGGTTATGAAAAGTCAACTTTTAGTTTCCTTGAATAATTCCCTTTATTTCTTTTATAAAATCATTTATTAAAAGCTCCCAAATTAAAGAGAATTCTGATGAAAATAATTGGTAAAAATAGCTCCTTAAAGATTCAATGTTTCAATCCTTTACAAAATAGTCACTGGCCAACTTTTGCAAAAACTGCATTTTGGTCACTATACCAAAATGAAATATTTCCAAAACACATTTTGTAAAATTGTTTTTACCATAATCATTTACATAATAAATAATGATTTTTAGATATTTTCCCATATTTTTATAACATCCCGAACTAGGTTTTCCTTAAACCGACCTCAAGGATTCGAACCATTCCCGACCGGCCCGATCCAATGTCTAAAATATCTAGGCCAAAAACTAGGGTGTTACAACTCTCCCCCACTTAAGAAATTTTGTCCTTGAAATTTACCTGGTCGAAAGAGGTAAGGAAAATGCTTCTTCATGTCATCCTTCCTTTCCCACGTAGCTTCATCGATGCCACGATGTCTCTATAAGACCTTGACTAACTCGATGGTCTTACCCCGAAGAACCTTGCAATCTGAATCCAGAATTTCAACAGGCTCCTCATCATATGTTAAGTCTAGATTCAACTCAACCTCTTCTATAGGCGTAACATGCGACAGATCCGATCTATACTTTTGAAGCATGGATACGTGGAACATATTATGTATCTTTTCTAACTCCGAAGGCAACCTCAACTTGTAAGCAACAGGGCCTACCTGCTCTATCACCTCATCTGGTCCAATGAACCTCAAACTCAATTTACCCTTCTGACCAAATCTCATCACCTTCTTCCAAGGTGAAACTTTCAAAAACACATGTTCTCCAACTACTAATTCAATTTCCTTACACTTCAAATGAGCTTCACCTTTTCAGTGGTCCCTTTCAACAAGGTCGGCATCACAACTAACTTTTGCCCTGTTTCAGCCCAACAAAGAGGAGTCCTACACTTTCTCCCATACAAAGCCTCATATGGTGCCATTTGAATGCTTTCCTGGTAACTATTATTGTAAGCAAACTCAACCAAAGGCAAGTGTTTTTCCCAAGAACCTTGAAACTCAATAACGCAATATCTCAACATGTCCTCAATCACTTGGATAACACGCTCTGACTATCCATCCGTCTGAGGATGATAAGAAGCACGGAAATTCAACCGTGTACCCAAGGCTTGATGCAAACATGCCCAAAACCTCGATGTGAACCTCGGATCCCTGTCTAAAACTATAGACTTTGACACCTCGTGCAAACGCATAATCTCGGCAATGTACAACTCAGCTAACTTATCCAAAGTACACGTAGTATGCACAGACAAGAAATGTGCACACTTCGTAAGGCGATCAACAATCACCCAAACAGAATTCTTCTTTAATGGTGATAAGGGCAAACCAAACACAAATTCCATGGTAATCATTTCCCACATCCATTCTGGGATTTTCAATGGTTGCAACAACCCAGAAGGAACCTGATGTTCAGCCTTCACTCGCTGATAAACCATGCATTTGCTAACAAACTTGACAACATCCTTTTTCAACCCCACCCAATAGTACTGATACTTTAAATCACGATACATCTCCGTACTACCAAGGTGCATAGCGAAAGGGATACTATGAGCTTCAGTCAGAATAGTGCGCCTCAACTCAACATCATCTGGCACCACTATCCGACTCCCAAAGCATAGAACACCATCATCATTGAAAGTGAAATCCGAAAGCCTACCATCCGTAATATCCTGAACGTGAGGAACAAGAGAATCGTCAAGCAACTGTTTATCCTTGATCAACTGAATCAAGGATGGTTTCACTTGCAATTCGGCAACAAGACCACCATATCGCGATATGCTCAAGCGAGAAAACATCGTCCTCAACTCCACAGCCACCTTCATGCTCAAAGCATCAGCCACAACATTGGCCTTCCCAGGATGATACTCGATCGACAGATCATAATCCTTAAGCAACTCCACCCATCGTCGTTGCCTAAGATTCAACTCCTTTTGAGACATAAAATACTTCAAACTCTTGTGATCCGTATACACAATACACTTTTCACCATAAAGGTAATGCCTCCAAATCATCAAAGCGAACACCACCGCTGCTAGCTCGATATCATGTGTGGGATAGTTTCGCTCATGCACCTTCAACTGACGCGATGCATAAGCTACTACTCTACCTTTTTGCATCAACACACTCCCCAAACCAACATAAGATGCATCACTATACACCACAAACTATTTTCCAGATTCAGGTTGAATCAAGATAGGAGCTTGCGTCAAAGCCTCTTTTAGCTTCTCAAAGGCTTGTTGTCTCGCTTCTGTCCAATCAAACTTAACATCCTCCTACAATACATTTGTCAAAGGGGCAGCAATCTTAGAAAATCCATCAACAAACCTTTGGTAGTAGCCTGCCAAACCAATGAAACTACGAACTTCATGAACAGACCTAGGAGGCTTCTAGTTCACCACCGCCTCGATCTTCTGAGGATCAACATAAATTCCTTCGGTCGAAACCACATGGCCAAGGAAAACAACTTCTTTCAACCAAAACTCACATTTACTTAGCTTGGCATAAAGCTAGTTTTTTAGGAAGACTTGCAAAACAACCCTCAGATGCTCCTCGTGCTCGTCCTTAGAACGAGAATACACAAGGATGTTGTCGATGAACACCACCACAAACTTATCCAAGAACTCATGAAACACTTTGTTCATCATATCCATGAATGCAAAAGGAGCATTCATCAGACCAAATGGCATCACCAAGAATTCATAATGCTCATACCTAGTCCAAAAAGCAGTTTTGGCACATCTACATCCTTAACCTTCAATTGATAGTACTCGGACCTCAAATAAATCTTCGAGAAATCAGCCGCTCTACGAAACTGATCAAAAAGATCACCAATCCTTGACAAAGGATACTTATTCTTAATAGTCAACTTATTCAATTGACGATAATCAATACACATCCTCATCGTGCCATCTTTATTCTTTACAAACAAGACTGGTGCACCCCAAGGCGATACACTAGGGTGAATAAAGCCTCGGTCAAGCAACTCCTAAAGTTGCATCTTCAACTCCTTTAACTCCTTAGGTGTCATTCGATAGGGAGCGATAGACACCGGAGTCGTATTCTCATACAACTCAATTCCAAACTCAACCTCTCGACTAGGCAGCAAACTAGGTAACTCCTTCGAAAACACCCTAGAGAATTCACATGCAGTTCTTATATCCTGTACCCGAACATCCTTTGTGCTGTGATTCATTACGAAAGCTAAATAAGCTTCACCTCCCTGACGTAACAACCGACTTGCTTCAAGAGTAAAAACCACATTAGATAAGAATTTCACATTCTCTCCCACCACCACAACTTCATAGTCATCGGCAATTTTCAACGAAACTCGCTTATTCTCAAAATCCACAACAGCCCTGTGCTCAACTAACCAATCCATACCACGGATTAAATCAAATCCATAGAAAGTCAATTCCATGAGGTCAACCATAAACACATGTTCTTGCACCATTAAGGGACACCTCCTATATAACTTCCTTGTTACAATCGTTTCACCAAAGGAACTAGTCACACGCACACCCACATCCAAATACTCAACAAGCAAACCAAGCATTTGAGCATGTTCACGCAATATGTATGAATGTGTAGACCCAGAGTCAATTAGAAAAAGTAATGACAAAGACTGCAAAGTAAAGGTACCTGCAATCATGTCAGTGTCATTCCTCCCCTCACGGTGTGCATAAACTCTGGCCTGACCACCTCCCTCGGGCTGGAGAGCTACCACGTGAGCTACATTCCTTAGACCCTTATCTCTACACGGAAAGTTGCCACAACCGTGCCCACGGCCCCTCTGTGGCTCAACTTCTCTCACTAGAGCATGTTCTTCTCTCGCTGGATGAGGACAATCTCATTTCATGTGCCCACGTGAACCACAATTCCAACATGTACCAACGTTGCCCCAACACTCTCTTGTGTGCCTCCTACCGCACCGGTTACACTCAAGTGTACGAACAAAAGCATCCGGTCCCTGTTGACCTCTCCTTGGGTTACCTCCTCCACGTCTAGGATCCAATTGAGACCTTCGATCCTTAGACCTCTTAAAACGATCCCTCTCAGCATCACGATCTACAGCTCGCTTCCCTGAGCTAGATCCTCCCGCTCGATCTGCCATACCAAGGTTCAACTCAATATGCTTGGCTCGAGTGACCAAAACTTGAAAATCAGAGTAATTCGATGCAAACATGTACGTCTTTACATCTGCCACCAATCCATATCGAAAACGCTCGCACCTCTCCCACTCATTAGGAATCAACTCAGGTGCATACTGACTGAGAAACACAAATTGCACTTCATATTCAGCCACGGACATGCTTCCTTGCACCAAGGACATAAATTCTCTCTTCTTCTCATCCAGGTAACGAACTCCCAGGTACTTCCTCTTGAACGAACGTCCATGTCACCTCATCAACCTCCAAACCCGCAGTAGTGGTCGTCCACCACGTGTAAGCATCGCCGTACAATAGAGACACAATGCATCTTAGCTTTTGGACATCATTACAATTCATTTGTCCAAGGATTCTCTCGGTGCTTTCCATCCAAGACTCAGAATTCTCAAGGGTCAACCCCTGAACTCAGTCCCACCAAGACTGCGGAGTCACTCTAAAGGCAAACTTGCACCAGCTCCAGGCTGAGGTGCAGCCACTTAAGCACCAACGACTGATTCCTGAAAGGCTCCAACAATAGCCTGGATCAGCACTATCATATCATGAGCATATTGACCATATACCCCCTTGGGTGCAGCAAACCCTACTCCAACTCCAGTACCAGCCTCCGCTCCACCACCACCGGGTGGTCCACCAGGAGGAGGAGGAGGAAAATTCTCTACTCGCTCGTCTGTCTCATTTTCAGTCGAGCTACGAGTATTAATTCTTAGCTCTCTTCATGGCCTCATTCGAAAATAATGCAATTAGAAAAATGCAATAAAACTGAGTTAGGCAATTTAAGGCAAGAAAATCCAAGGTGCTCAAGTCTCAATTTCAAAACAATTTCTTCCATTAGTAATGATATGGCAATGAGTTCCCAAATTGTACCCCAATCACAGCATAGCAACACAGTTTAATCTCAAGCAACAAAATTGCATGTATTCCATCTTAATCAAGCTCAAACATTGCACAAATATGCAACACACATTCAGAGAATTTAGCACAAATCGTATTTAAACTTACCAACACCCTAATTGTTCGCAAACTTGGCTCTGATACCAACAAATATAACCCCCTTAGCCCGGTCTAAACAGATGACCCGAACCAAGGAGCTACACGGGGAAAACCGAAGCTAACTCGTTAAAGCCGAATTCCATTAGCGGCCCTTTTTTTTCTTTTCTAGACACAATTTAGATCTTATGGGATCATCAAAGAGTATAGGAAGAAATGAAACATCGATCGGATTTCATTTAGGGGTTTAATTGCATAAATTAGGCATTTAGGGACCAAAATGTAAATTCTGTAAAATACAATGACATTTCTGGTTTTAAGGTTACCAATATTAAATTATTCATGTTTCATACTTCTCTACAAAATTTCATCACAATCAGATCATCCAAACTCACCTAATTGCATACACGATGTTCCGGGACTAAAATGTAATGTTTCAGAACTTTAAAATATGCTTTTAACAGATTTTAACGGTTGCGTAACGGTACACCTATGGGCCGTATCGATACGCGGGAAGGTAGTGGCCAAACTTGGGAAAAAGGTATCGATACACCTTCCCGAGTATCGATACGCCCTTCAAACTTTGCTTAGGCGTATCGGTACGCCCAAATCATACTGATACCCCTAGACCATTTGGCACAATTTTTTCTTATGTGTATCGATACGCAAGCCCGAGTACCAATACGCATACTAGAAGCATACCAAAATCTGCCACAAATTCACATTTAACATCGCCAAATCATCACCAACACATACGGACACGTTAACAACATCAAAACTAACACAAAGGCACCCAATTCAAAGCGCATGGCAATCATTTGGCATAACATCACAAGAAAGCAAAGCATATAAAAGATCGTGCTATAGCCAAAAATCATATGCATCCCAAAAGGCATGGTAAAGTAACAAAAAAAATAATGGCCATCTACAAACCAAAATAAGCACACATAACTTGTTGTAACTCAAGGGAGTCCAAACCATATCTCCAAAAAAACCATTAAATCCCATTGCCATATATCATTACTAAGGTAAATGTAAAACATCATACTTGAGATTATCTACTCCTTGGATTCCTTCAAGCCTCTTTGCTGCCCAAGATGTCTCAATTATCTGCATTGTTGGTAAAAGAGAGCGTAAGCACAATAGCTTAGTGAGGCATGCTTTAAAAACACCAATACAACAATGCAAGCTTTTAAAACATTCTCTTGAAATCCATTTCGAAAACCATGCTCTTTCTATCTCATGCTTGAAATCCATTTCAAAGAAAAACCCCATTTGAAAACCACATGTACAATCTATCTATCTCATGCATTTAACCAATGCAAAACTCATGGCAAGGCCACACATGCTTGATACACAAAAGCATTTCATACTCTCAAAATCTCACATGCATTTCTCATAGCATAAAAACATTTCAAACATAGGTACATGTGAATCATAGCTCATTCTCATCTATTGGCATTTCATTTTCTAACTTTACTCGGATATACGAATTAGCTTGACATAGAGTCATGTCCTACCCCGGTGGAATCTCGCATCACCAGACTCTCATGGCGGTATCTATCATCGCCATACAGCTTGAGTGTTTCACCAAGACCTACCCCGATGGAATCTCTCATCATCAAACTCTCACTTTGGATAGGGATGGCACTACCCCCATTGCCCGACTCCAAAGAGCACATACGAGTTTTAGTTTAGAGTGCACTTTACATCCTATTGGTCGACCTATTATAACCGGTAACATCTCATCCATTATGCCAATATATTAAATTAAACATATCATCTCATTTATTGTTTTAGTGCAACGTTTCTAAACCAATCTTATCCCATTTCAAAATCAAATTTCATGCATAGCATTTGATCAAAATCTCAAAACTCTTTGCAACATTGTTTAATCTAATGGGATCAATATATAACATAATTTCATGTCATAAATCATGCATAAAACAATAGGAATTTATATTTCTCAAATCAAGAGCATGTCAAAAGCATTTATGGGCATCATCCACATTGCCTGAGCAAATCTAAACATGCTTACTTCCAGACTTAGGATGGTGCTTCAAACCAATCCTAAATCCCCAAAACTCGTTTCCTTGTCCCTCAAGGGCTTCTAAACCATTTTCACTCACTGATGACGTTTCACTTGTTTGCCGAAATGATTTCTAAACTTCTGGTGCTTCTGGATCAACACCAAACGCGTCTGATGAAGTCTCTCATGTTCAACACACATAAGAGAAGAGGATTAATGCATCACCATGCATTAAAATCACCAGCCACTCATTCTATCACGCTGCCATACTCAAAACTAGCATTTTGGCTATCTGAAATAACCGAAAACACTTCCAAACTTCCATCAATCAATGCCTAGCCAAGACCCAACAATTCTAACCTTTTCTAAACTCCAATTAACACCAAAAATCAACATAAACACGACCTTATACCTCCAGCAATAACATAACATCAAAAACCACAAATCTAACATCTTAAACTTAGGGACCCAAGCCTATTCAGGATTTATTTGTTAAAACCTCATTCTCAACATCAAATAACATCCAAAACAAGTTGAAGACAAACCTCAAATCAGATCATAACATAGTATTACGAAAATCACCAAAATCTCATCAAGAATCTTATATTTAACAACTCATTCTTGTTTATTACCTTAAAACAACTCAAAAACCATTAACAAAGGATTGATAACTTGGGAAATTCAGTAAAGAACTAATCATTAGAGGAGAAGGACGAAGCTTACCTCTAATTGTTGATCTCTCTTAAATTTGGGCAAGTTTTCTTGTAAAATTCAAAGCAAAATCAATGTGATTTGATGAAACAAAGTTGGAGAATCATTTGGAGAATGAAATCTCAACAATCAAGGTGAAAATCAAAGGTTCTTTGATGAGCGAAAAGTGTTTGGCTGAATAGAAGTTGAGAGAAAATGAAGATAGGAAAAACTAACGTGAAATGGTTTATGAAAACTCAACTTATAGTTTCCTTTATGATTCCTTTTATTTCTTTTATATAATCATTTATTAAAAGCTCCCAAATTAAACACAAATCTGATGAAAATAATTGGTAAAAATAGCTTCTCAAAGATTAAAAGTTTCAATCCTTTACAAAACAGTCACTAGCCAACTTTTGCAAAACCTGCAGTTTGGTCACTATACCAAAATGTAATATTTCCAAAACTCATTTTGTAAAATTGTTTCTACCATAATCATTTACATAATAAATAATGATTTTTTAGATATTTTCCATATTTTTAAAACATCCCGAACAACGTTTTCCTTGAACTGGCCTCAAGGATTCGAACCATTCCCGACCGGCCCGATACAATGTCTAAAAAACCTAGGCCCAAAACCAGGGCGTTACATGATTAAGGTTACGTAAAGATAAAAAACCTCACGAAATCGAAGAAGGGTGCACATCTTTGAAGAAAAGTATGCTCTTCTCATATCTTTTATCTTTGCAGAAACACACTAAGGGTTTTGCTCTCTTTTTTTTCTCACTATCAAATGCACTCACCAGTGGATCATTCTTTGGATTTTTCTCACTCATGATCTCTTTTTTTATCCGCCTTTTGTGTATTTGTTTTCTCTCTTCCCTTACCTTTCTTGCAAAATTGCATCATCTTTAATTGGTATGTATGTACATCTTGAGGGGAAAGGGGAGTTAAAATAAATTTTTTCCCTTTAAGAATGAGAGAATGATGGTTTAGGCATCTAGAATGTGTCACATCTCTATCAAATTGCCACGGACGACCTAATAACAAATGTCATGCATATATTTGGACTATATTGCACCAATTTTTGTCATAATAGTTCCCAATTTTAAAATGAATTAAACATTAACTCACCACTTTCACCTCATAACCTTTATTAAGCCATTGTAATTCATATGGCTTAGGATGCTTTCGACACGGTAAGGTGAGTCTGTCGACAAGGTAATTGCAGACAATATTGGCACAACTTCCTCCATCAATAATAACATAGCAGTTTTACCTTGAATGACACACCTCGTATGAAAGATTTTTTCTCTTTGTTCTGAGTCATCATTATGAGTTTGTGCACTCAAAAATCGTCGTACAATGAAGTTGTGGTGGTCTGAAAACTCATCTTTCTCAGATTCCAGATTTGGACTTGCAATTTCGTCCAACATATGTGTGTCTTTTGTGGGTACTACTTTATCAGGATCTGAAGAGTATTCATCCTCCACTCGTGTAATCAAGGCATATCTATTTGGGCCCTGTGTGGAAATATGTCCCCTTTCTTTACACTTGAAGAAAAATGAATCTTTGGGTTTTTGTGTGTTCATGGATTAGAGGAAGAAGAAGTGTGGAAAGGATTTTTAGGATTTGGAGAGGTACATTTAGGTTGAGATGTTATCTAATATTCAGAAGGCCTTGAAAGGTCATCTTGTCTGGGCCCAATAGGTCTTAATCATGATGGGTATGTGTTACGAGGAGAGAAAGTGGAGCCCAAACCTCGCCAAGTTGAAGTGTTTTGAGGGAGAGCAAGCTCTTTCATTATTCATTCAACAGTTGTTGCATAGTGCATAACATCTTTCAATAGATTTGGCCTTTGCATCTCTACTTTTTCTCTTATCTCACGGTTCAACCCATAGATGAATTGAGCCACCATAGCCCTTTCACTTTTGTCAATTTGTGCTTGAATTTTGATGGCTAGCATCTCATTGTAATATGCATGAACCGTTCTACCACCCTCTGTGAGTTGATGAAGTCTATGTTGACATTATTAGTAGTAGTGAAGCGATACAAATTGATCATGCACAAGTTTCTTTAGATCATCCTAAGTAGCTATAGATTGATTTCTATAATGCGTTCATTCCATCTCACACAATCACCACCAGTTTAAGGCAAAGTCATTGAACTCCATGGTGACGAGTTGTACTTTATCAACCTCACAATAGTAAGAGTAGGAAAAGATCTGGTCAACCTTTGCCTCTCAATCTATGTAATCATCTAGGTTGTCGGAACCACCGAAAGCATGAATGTCTCTAGTTTTTAGTTTGATTGTTTTATCTTTTCTTGTTTCAGGTTGATATCGGGTAGAATCTTCATAGGTTGGGTTGTGGGAAGTAAGGGTTTGGTTATTTGTTCTTGAAAAGTTGGGTTGGTTAAGATCATTTTTTGTGTAACGATTGAACACTTGCAAGGATATTAGTCAAAGTGGAGGACAAGTTCTTATTGTTTTGGGTGATATCATTATTAAGCACTCGATATCTTTCGGATGCATTTGTAGATTCATCCTCGAGACTTCGAAATAATTCATCAAGTTTCTATGATAGGCTCTCAAGAGTAATTTGTGTAGACTTATCTGTCACGTCTTCAATGTTGTTGGAATTTCTAGTTTGTCGAACCATGTTTTTCCTGAGAAAACAACTCAACGAAAGCAAAGTATTTTCCTTTCTATTATTCTCTCAAAATCATTCAAAAAATAAACAAGAATTTAAACCTTGTTAGAGTTTCAAAGCAGCAGAGTTAATCACAAATTGTCAATTGCAACGTGTATAGGAGTTGAGTAAAAAAACCTAGGCAACTCTAGTAGGCCAATAAAATACTTTGCAATTGTAATGGAGGTTATTCGAACAAGGACCCGCACAAACAATTTTAGTACGTCAATGAAATCTTAAACCTAAAGCTTTAAACAAAGAAAAGCCTAGAAAACCTAAAGCTTTTGGATGCACTTGGTTTTATATGTGTTTACCTACTGTTTTAAAGCATGGTTTTGAGTAAGTGATTTGTTGTTTATGATGCCATATTGCTAAAGGATGCACTAGGTAAGTGATCCTTGTATGTATGTGTTTATACATGTTGTATTGAGCATGGCTTGATACTTGGAAATATGGCTTATTGTGAATGCTTTGAAAACAATGAGGTTTATGCTAAATGAGAATTATATTGGCAAGTGATGTTGTGTAAAGTGGTTTACAAATGAAATCAGATATAATTAGCCGGCTATAGGATTGAGTGCACTATAAACAAGTCGCCTTGGATGTTGAGGGCTTGTGAATGTACCGAAAACTCAATCTAAGTACCCTAACAATTGAGGAAATCGAGTTGTGTCACGCCTCTCGTTAGTAGGGTTATACATCTACCGATGAGTGGTGCTGAGGGTTGTAAGGTACCGAATACTCCACCACGGGTGTCGTAGCGCTGGAGGGTAGCTCATGTGTGTGAACATTGAGATGTCGGTGATAATGTATGAAGTGTTGGGACAACACTTGAGTATTCGTGTATCCGATACGTTTTGAGAAATGAGAATGTTGTTGATCACTTGCGAGCCAATATATTTGATTAAGGGTTAACTACTGGAATAATCACTTATGTTTTTCCTCAGTACAGAGTTGGTCACCGATTTTGAAAAACGACCAGTAAGGTCACTTACGTTTTCGGGGCGTAAACTTTTGGTCACCCAGCCGTTTGTTTCCGTTAAACACTGGCAGATTGCTGACCTGGCAACGAAAAATAAAGGTAAATTACTACAAATAGCCATTAAAGTTTATCTCATGTACATTTTTACTCCTCAATATAAAAAATAAACATTATAGTCACTAATAAAAAAGTTTCTTTATAATTTCACCCTTAAATTTTTAAAAATTCAATTTTCAACCCTAAAACTTTACAATCAATTAGTACAATATTATTATAAATGCTTTGATGAAAAATAGGTGCCCAAAGTATACCCTTTTGAAACTTAGGTGCCCAAATTGCTTCTATTTAATAACTAAACTTTCAAATTGATCATATTTTTTCACTCTGAATTATTATTATTATTATTATTATTATTATTATTATTATTATTATTATTATTATTATTATTATTATTATGATTATTATTATTATAACATGTCATGTTATTTTTATTTTTAAATTAAAAATAATTTTAAAATAAAATTATTTTTATTATTATTAAATTTAAAATATTTTAAAAAATATTAGTTTTTAAAATAATTTAGGTGTCTAAAGTATTTTTTTTTGTAAAAATTGGTGCCTAAAGTTTCTATAGGTACAATTTTAGGTGCTCAGTTGTTAAATGGGTGTTAAAAAAATTCTCAACCAATTGGTGTAACCCCCTTAACCCGGCCTAGACGGTTGACCCGAATTAAAAAAGTCACACGGGGAAAACCAAAGTCAACCCGAAAGTCAACTTTGATTAACGACCCTTTTTTTTAAACTTGTCTAGATGCATATTAACCCTAGTTATGATCATTCAAACAACATACTCAAAGATCATAAACATCAGAGATCAAACAGGGACCCAATTGAACAATTTACAACTTTAGGGACCAAATTGTAAATTCTATAAATTATAAGGCCTCAACCCAAATTAAAGTTATCATCTTGAAATTAATCAAGTTTCATGCTTCTCTGTCAAATTTCAGCTCAAACGGACATCCCAAACTCATACAATTGCACAAACAAGATTCATGACCAAAATGCAAACATTCCAAAACATTTAACTGCCAATGTCAGCCCCCAACGGTCGGCTGTTCCGAAACAGGGAGAGCCCGTTTCGAAACGCGGGGCCGTTCCGCAACGCGTACCGAAACGAGGGCTGGCAGTGGCCTTTCCGTTTCGGAACGGTGTCTCCCGTTTCGGACGCCTGGGCTGATTCAAGGCACCCGTTCCGAAATGGTAGCCACTGTTCCGAAACACCCTGCACAAAATGCAGCAAAATGCTTCCTTAAACATGCAATTGAACAACCAATCATGCTCCGATTGCTACCAAACTTTACCAGCAACAAATTCAACATATAAGAGTCATGTTTGCATCAACCAATCAACATATTAACAACAAATACGAAAAGCCCCAATTCTAAAGGCATGCTTCCTACACAAGGTAACCATTCAAGCATAGAACCTTCAAAACCAAGCACATGAAATCCAAATACAATCCAGCATTTCCAACATCATTAAACATACTTAGGGAGTTCAAAACATCTCCCAAAACATACACATAGGTCCCCCATTGCCAAATGCCCAAAAGCTAAAGTGTTTAAGAAAACCTTCCCATACTTGAGCTTAACTTTCACTTGTTTGATTGCCTTCCTTGCTGCCCTCAAAGTACCTTAACAATCTGCATTATTGGTTTAAGAAAACGAAAGAGAGCGTAAGCAAAAGCTTAGTGAGGAATGCTCATTAAAACCATTGAATAATGCATTTATAAAAACACTTTATAAATCATGCTTCAAATTATCATTTACTCATGCTCAAAGCAATTTAACAAGCATTACATGCTTCCACATCATTACATGTCATATTGGCCACAAGTGATAAGTTCCATCTTTTTAAAAACAAGATCAACATAAGACTCACACATGGACTTTAAAACACCATTGTGATCTTATAATTTACAAGAACCACACAAGGACTTTTAACCACCTTTGTGTTCTTCCCAAGGACTTTCAAATACCTTGGCTCCAAGGACTTTTAAACACCTTGGCCCATGGACTTTTAAACACCATGGCAAGGACCACACAAGGACTTTTAACCACCTTTGTGTCCTTAACAAGAACCATCCAAGGACTTTTAACCACCTTGATGTTCTTAAGTAACAAGGCTCACTCAAGGACTTTTAACCACCTTAGTGACCTTAACAGGAATCATCATGGACTTTTAACCACCATGAAGTTCTTAGAATCCGCAAGGCTCACTCAAGGACTTTTAACCACCTTAGTGACCTTAACCTTTTTCAAAACATCACTTGCCAATATACATCATTATCATCAAATAATCCACTATTTTAAAGCATTTAACCAAGCCATATTCAACATGCATTTTAAAGCATCAAACCACATTTAATCAATGTTCAAAAACAAGGAACTCTTACCTTGAGCTTCCTTTAACACATGGCTTACAAAATCAGTAATAACCATGCTAAATCATGCTTTCAAAACAAAATTTAAAACATGCAATAAACCACATTGCACAACAACCAAATCATGGCCACCACTAGAGAGTTTTTCCGAAAACTTACACTTGAGCTTAGTAAAGTTGTTTAGACTTAAACTAAGCCCCCAAGACATTGGTTTCAAGCTGAAAACCCAATTTCACTCACCGATTCCACTTCACCTCTTGCCGAAGCACCAATTCAAGCTTCCGAATCACCAACACTTGGATCCAAAGATGACCCCCCTGTTTTAAACACATCAAGGCAGAGGATTAATGCATCATCATGCATTAATAGCTTCAATGAAAGCACATAAACTTGCTGCTCTCATCCAAACCCCATTTTCGGCCACCAAACACAACCGAAAATGCATCCAAACAACTCCTCAACAAAGCCCAGCCATAAACCATCAAAACCAAACATCCTTTAACATCATTTTACATCTAAAAAGAACCTAACAACATCCTTATACCTCCAGCAACATCAGATCTACAAGATCACCTCAAAAACAACCAAGAATCACAAGCTAAACTTAGGAAACTCAACCTATCCGGGATTCCATTAATCAAAAATCAATTCCTTATCAAATTAACATTCATTTATCATCAAAAACACACTTCAAATCACAGCTTTAACAGAGATCAAATGAAAATCTATCAAAAATCACCAAATCTTGCATTTTAAGCCAAGATCCATTTCATAACTTTAAAAGCCATTTATAAAACATCAATTAAGGATTGAGAACTTAGGAATTTCAGTAAAGAACTGATAGTTTAGAGGAGAAGGACGTTCTTACCTCCAAACTTGAGTTTTCTCCTCTTTTGGAACCAAAAAGCTTGAAGAAACAACTTGCAAATGGTGAGGTTTTGTTGATGTGATGATCAAGAATCAAAAGAGAATTGAAAAGGAAGATTTAGGTGACAAAATCAGAATGAAATCTCTGGAGAGAAAGTGTTTGGGTTGAGAGAAAATGAGAGAAAAGGAAAATTGGAAGTTAGTTACAAAATAGCCAAAATGATTTCCCTCCACTTTTCTTTAGCTTTAAAAATCAGAATTAAACATTAAAATATCTTAGAAAAATCTAGAGAAACTCCCTTTGGGTAAATAGCTCCTTAAAGATTCAAAGTTTCAATCCTTTCTAAAACAGTCACGCAACATTCAAAAATTACATTTTGGTCACTAGCCAAAATGTCACCCTTCCAAACCTCATTTTGTAAAATTGATTTCACAGTTCACTTATATATATTCAAAGATGAATTTAGAACATTTTTCCATATTTTTAATGCAACCCGAACTAGGCTTTCCTAATTTCACCTTTTTAGATTCGAACAACACTTTGACCGAACCGGTCAACGCCCAAAACTTCTAAGCCCAAAACCGGGGCGTTACAACTCTCCCCCCTTAAGAAATTTCGTCCTCGAAATTTACCTGAAGGAAAGAGATAAGGAAACTGCTTCAGCATGTCCTCCTTCCGCTCCCACGTGGCTTCCTCAACACCGCGATGCTTCCACAGCACCTTTACCAACTCAATGGTCTTGCCACGAAGAACCTTGCTATCCGAATCCAGAACCTTCACCGGTTCCTCATCATAGGTCAAATCCGGATTCAATTCCACTTCCTCCACAGGCATCACATGCGAAGGATCAGATCTATACTTCCGGAGCATAGAAACATGAAACACATCATGAATCTTCTCCAACTCCTGAGGTAACCTCAACCGATACGCAACAGGACCCACACGCTCAACCACCTCATATGGTCCAATGTACCTAGGGCTCAACTTACCCTTTCGGCCAAACCTCATCACCTTCTTCCAAGGCGAAACCTTCAAGAACACACGATCACCCACCGCATACTCTATCTCCTTACGCTTCAAATCCGCGTAAGACTTTTGCCGATCAGAGGCTGCCTTCACCCGTTCACAAATGAGCTTCACCTTCTCTGTGGTTCCTTTCAACAAAGTCGGCATCGAAACCAACTTTTGACCTGTTTCAGCCCAACAAAGAGGAGTCCTACACTTCCTCCCGTACAAAGCCTCATAAGGTGCCATCTGTATACTCGCCTGATAACTATTGTTATAAGCAAACTCCACCAAAGGCATATGCTTCTCCCAAGAACCTTGGAACTCAATCACGTAGCACCTCAACATATCCTCCAAAATCTGGATAACTCGCTCAGACTGACCATCCGACTGAGGATGATAGGATGTACTGAAATTCAACCTTGTACCCAAAGCTTGATGCAAACACTGCCAGAAACGCGATGTGAACCTCGGATCCCTATCCGACACAATCGACTTAGGCACACCATGCAGCCGCACAATCTCAGCAATGTACAGCTCCGCAAGCTTATCCAAAGAAAACGTAGTATGCACAGGCAAGAAATGCGCACACTTCGTCAGGCGATCCACAATCACCCAAACCGAATTCTTCTTCGAAGGCGACAAAGGTAAACCAGATACAAAATCCATGGTAACCCTTTCCCACTTCCATTCAGGGATTCTCAACGGTTGCAACAAACCTGAAGGAACCTGATGTTCAGCCTTAACTCGCTGACACACCATGCACTTGCTCACAAACTCCGCAACATCCTTTTTCAAACCCACCCAATAGTACTCATCACGAAGATCACGATACATCTTAGTACTACCAGGGTGCATAGCAAAAGGACTACTAAGACCTTCAGTCAAAATAGCACGCCTCAACTCAACATCATTGGGCACTACTATCCGACTACCAAAACACAACATACCATCATCATTAAAGCAGAAATCCGAAGGCCTACCCTCCGCGATATCCTGAACACGGGACACCAAGGAATCATCCAACAACTGCTTTTCCTTGATCAACTGTACCATAGATGGTTTCACTTGCAACTCAGCTACAAGACCACCATCACGCGATATACTCAAACTGGTAAACATAGCCCTCAGCTCAACAGCTACCTTCCTACTCAAGGCATCCGCAACAACATTAGCTTTTCCAGGATGGTACTCAATCGTCAGATCATAATCCTTGAGCAACTCCAACCAACGCCGCTGCCTAAGATTCAACTCCTTCTGAGACATCAGATACCTCAAACTCTTGTGATCCGTGTACACAGTACACTTCTCACCATATAGATAATGTCTCCAGATCTTCAGAGCAAAAACCACTGCAGCCAACTCAATATCATGCGTAGGATAATTGCGCTCATGCACCTTCAACTGCCGCGATGCATAAGCCACAAACTTACCCTCTTGCATCAGCACACATCCCAAACAAACATAGGACGCATCACTATAGACCACAAACTATTTTCCCGATTCAGGCTAAACCAAGATAGGAGCTTGCGTCAAAGCCGCCTTCAGCTTCTCAAAAGCCTGCTGTCTCGCTTCTGTCCACTCATACTTAACATCCTTTTGCAACAACTTCGTCAAAGGTGCGGCAATCTTAGAAAAACCATCCACAAACCTCCGGTAGTATCCCGCCAAACCAAGGAAACTACGAACCTCATGAACAGACTTAGGAACCTTCCAATTCATCACCGCTTCAATCTTCTGAGGATCAACACGAATCCCCTCAGCAGAAACTACATGCCCAAGAAACACCACCTCCTTAAGCCAGAACTCACACTTGCTCAGCTTAGCATAAAGTTGATTCTCCAACAAAGCTTGCAACACAATCCTCAAATGCTCTTCATGCTCCTCCTCAGTACGCGAGTACACGAGGATATCATCAATGAACACCACAACGAACTTGTCCAGGTATTCATGAAACACACGATTCATCATGTCCATGAAAGCAGCAGGAGAATTTGTCAAACCAAACGGCATCACAAGGAACTCATAATGCTCATACCTTGTCCTGAAAGCTGTCTTAGGCACATCTACATCCTTTACCTTCAACTGATAATACCCTGACCTCAAGTCAATCTTAGAGAACACAACAGCTCCCCGAAATTGATCAAAGAGATCATCAATTCTCGGCAAAGGATACCGATTCTTGATAGTCAACTTGTTCAGCTGACGGTAATCAATGCACATTCTCATAGTGCCATCCTTCTTCTTTACAAACAAGACCGATGCTCCCCAAGGTGACACACTCAACTCCTTAGAGCTAGGATTCTTCACAAAAGCCAGGTAAGCTTCACAACCTTGCCTCAGCATCCTGCTTGCCTCCAAGGTAGACACCACATTGGCAAGAAACTTCACATTCTCACCAACCACAACAACATCATAATCATCCGCAAGCTTCAGCGAAACTCGCTTATTTTCACAATCCACAATAGCACGATGCTCAGCAAGCCAATCCATACCAAGGATCACATCAAAACCATAGAAAGGCAACTCCATAAGGTCAACATGAAAAACATGTTCTTGAACAACCAAAGGACACCTTCTATAAAACTTTCGAGTCACAACAGTCTCACCAAAAGAACTAGTGACACGAACACCAACATCAAAAGACTCAACAGGCAAACCAAGCAATTCAGCATGCTCACGCAAAATGTAAGAATGTGTAGATCCATAATCTATCAAGGAAAGTAATGACAAGGATTGCAAAGTAAAGGTACCTGCAATCACATCCGCGTCATTCCTCCCCTCCCACTGAGCATACACCCTCGCTTGACCTCCACCTTCAGGCTGAATAGCCACAACATGGGCCACTCCACGGCCACCTTCCTCTCTCCGCTGGAAATTACCACAGCCGCGCCCACAACCTCTCTGTGGAGCAGCAACAACAGGAGCACGCACTTGGCCACCAGCCAACATAGGATAATCTCGCCTCAAATGATCCGCAGATCCACAACTCCAGCACCCGTTACCAGCTGCCGCAACAGGAGCTTGCACCTCCCTCACAGCACGAGGACAGTCACGCTTCATGTGACCACGTGAACCACAAATCCAACAAGCACTCGGATCAGCTCTAGCATTGCCTCCCCGAGCAGGTGCACCACCACCTCTCCTGGCTGAGGCCTGATACTTCTGATCGCGTCCCCTCTTGTTCCATCCACCACCGGAACTAAACTCAGCAGCTCGCTTACCAGAACTTGCTCCAGCACCCCTGGCAGATAAACCCAAGTTCATCTCAATATCTTTGGCTCGGCCCACCAACACATCAAAATCATCATACTCAGTGGTCAGCACATACATCTTCACATCCGTCACTAAACCATAACGGAATCTTTCGCACCTCGCCCGCTCATCAAGTACCAGCTCAGGTGCATACTGACTGAGTCGCACAAACTGCACCTCATACTCAGCCACAGTCATGCTCCCCTGGGTAAGAGGCATGAACTCACGCTTCTTTTCATCCAGGTACCTTACACCAAGATACCTTCTCTTGAACACATTCTGAAAGAATGTCCAAGTTACATCAGCATCAGCCATCCCAGCAATAGTGGTCGTCCACCACGTATATGCATCATCCTGAAGCAAGGATACAACACAACCAAGCTTTTGCACATCAGTGCAACTCATCTGACCCAAGATCCTCTTGGTACTCTCCATCCAGGATTCAGAACCCTCAGCAGACATACCCCTGAACTCAGTCCCACCAAGACTGCGCAAACGCTCCAAAGGTAGTCTAACACCAGCATCTCCCTGATGCCCAGCTCCATGAGCTCCAGCTACTGCCGCTCGAAAAGCACCAGCAATAGCTTGCACCAACATTGTCAAATCAGGCATAGCTTACCCCTAACAAACCTCAGGTCCAGCAGCTCCAGCACCAGCTGCAACTTCAGCTCTTTCACCCTCTGCACCACCACCACCAGGTGGAGGAGGAGGTAACACTGCACTACGCGCGTTTTCCTCATTCTCATTCTCATTTGGAGCCGTAGCTCGCACATTACTTCTCAACTCTCTACGTGGTGCCATACTTTAACCATGCAATCACAATGCAAATAAACAAAGTCAGGCCCAGCAAGGTAAGCAATCCAAGTACTCAAGCTCAATTTCATTCAAAATCAACATCATTACACTAGCTTTGATTTGGCAATGGGTACCTACAACATGCTACACCACATCATACAACTCAATTGCTTCAAAAACACAAGCCACTGAACATGCTTTCAATCAATCAAGCATACATAGCATACATACTTCAATCATGCACACATTCATTCCCAATTACTCGAGAACTCAGCTCTGATACCACAAAATGTAACCCCCTTAACCCGGCCTAGACGGTTGACCCGAATTAAGAAAGTCACACGGGGAAAACCAAAGTCAACCCGAAAGTCAACCTTGATTAACGATCCTTTTTTTCTTTTTAAACTTGTCTAGATGCATATTAACCCTAGTTATGATCATTCAAACAACATACTCAAAGATCATAAACATCAGAGATCAAACAGGGACCCAATTGAACAATTTACAACTTTAGGGACCAAATTGTAAATTCTGTAAATTATAAGGCCTCAACCCAAATTAAAGTTATCATCTTGAAATTAATCAAGTTTCATGCTTCTCTGTCAAATTTCAGCTCAAACGGACATCCCAAACTCATACAATTGCACAAACAAGATTAATGACCAAAATGCAAACATTCCAAAACATTTAACTGCCAATGTCAGCCCCCAACGGTCGGCTGTTCCGAAACAGGGAGAGCCCGTTTCGAAACGCGGGGCCGTTCCGCAACGCGTACCGAAACGAGGGTTGGCAGTGGCCTTTCCGTTTCGGAACGGTGTCTCCCGTTTCGGATGCCTGGGCTGATTCAAGGCACCCGTTCCGAAATGGTAGCCACTGTTCCGAAACACCCAGCACAAAATGCAGCAAAAGGCTTCCTTAAACATGCAATTGAACAACCAATCATGCTCCGATTGCTACCAAACTTTACCAGCAACAAATTCAACATATAAGAGTCATGTTTGCATCAACCAATTAACATATTAACAACAAATACGAAAAGCCCCAATTCTAAAGGCATGCTTCCTACACAAGGTAACCATTCAAGCATAGAACCTTCAAAACCAAGCACATGAAATCCAAATACAATCCAGCATTTCCAACATCATTAAACATACTTAGGGAGTTCAAAACATCTCCCAAAACATACACATAGGTCCCCCATTGCCAAATGCCCAAAAGCTAAAGTGTTTAAGAAAACCTTCCCATACTTGAGCTTAACTTTCACTTGTTTGATTGCCTTCCTTGCTGCCCTCAAAGTACCTTAAGAATCTGCATTATTGGTTTAAGAAAACGAAAGAGAGCGTAAGCAAAAGCTTAGTGAGGAATGCTCATTAAAACCATTCAATAATGCATTTATAAAAACACTTTATAAATCATGCTTCAAATTATCATTTACTCATGCTCAAAGCAATTTAACAAGCATTACATGCTTCCACATCATTACATGTCATATTGGCCACAAGTGATAAGTTCCATCTTTTTAAAAACAAGATCAACATAAGACTCACACATGGACTTTAAAACACCATTGTGATCTTATAATTTACAAGAACCACACAAGGACTTTTAACAACCTTTGTGTTCTTCCCAAGGACTTTAAATACCATGGCATCAAGGACTTTTAAACACCTTGGCCCATGGACTTTTAAACACCATGGCAAGGACCACACAAGGACTTTTAACCACCTTTGTGTCCTTAACAAGAACCATCCAAGGACTTTTAACCACCTTGATGTTCTTAAGTAACAAGGCTCACTCAAGGACTTTTAACCACCTTAGTGACCTTAACAAGAATCATCATGGACTTTTAACCACCATGAAGTTCTTAGAATCCGCAAGGCTCACTCAAGGACTTTTAACCACCTTAGTGACCTTAACCTTTTTCAAAACATCACTTGCCAATATACATCATTATCATCAAATAATCCACTGTTTTAAAGCATTTAACCAAGTCATACTCAACATGCATTTTAAAGCATCAAACCACATTTAATCAATGTTCAAAAACAAGGAACTCTTACCTTGAGCTTCCTTTAACACATGGCTTACAAAATCCGCAATAACCATGCTAAATCATGCTTTCAAAACAGAATTTAAAACATGCAATAAACCACATTGCACAACAACCAAATCATGGCCACCACTAGAGAGTTTTTCCGAAAACTTACACTTGAGCTTAGTAAAGTTGTTTAGACTTAAACTACGCCCCAAAGACATTGGTTTCAAGCTGAAAACCCAATTTCACTCACCGATTCCACTTCACCTCTTGCCGAAGCACCAACTCAAGCTTCCGAATCACCAACACTTGGATCCAAAGATGACCCCCCTGTTTTAAACACATCAAGGCAGAGGATTAATGCATCATCATGCATTAAGAGCTTCAATGAAAGCACCTAAACTTTCTGCTCTCATCCACACCCCATTTTCGGCCACCAAACACAACCGAAAATGCATCCAAACAACTCCTCAACAAAGCCCAGCCATAAACCATCAAAACCAAACATCCTTTAACATCTAAAAAGAACCTAACAACATCCTTATACCTCCCGTAACAACAGATCTACAAGATCACCTCAAAAACAACCAAGAATCACAAGCTAAACTTAGGAAACTCAACCTATCCGGGATTTCATTAATCAAAACTCAATTCCTTATCAAATTAACATTCATTTATCATCAAAAACACACTTCAAATCACAGCTTTAACAGATCAAACGAAAATCTACCAAAAATCACCAAATCTTGCATTTTAAGCCAAGATCCATTTCATAACTTTAAAAGCCATTTATAAAACATCAATTAAGGATTGAGAACTTAGGAATTTCAGTAAAGAACTGATAGTTTAGAGGAGAAGGACGTTCTTACCTCCAAACTTGAGTTTTCTCCTCTTTTGGAACCAAAAAGCTTGAAGAAACAACTTGCAAATGGTGAGGTTTTGTTGATGTGATGATCAAGAATCAAAAGAGAATTGAAAAGGAAGATTTAGGTGACAAAATCAGAATGAAATCTCTGGGGAGAAAGTGTTTGGGTTGAGAGAAAATGAGAGAAAAGGAAAATTGGAAGTTAGTTACAAAATAGCCAAAATGATTTCCCTCCACTTTTCTTTAGCTTTAAAAATCAGAATTAAACATTAAAATATCTTAGAAAAATCTGGAGAAACTCCCTTTGGGTAAATAGCTCCTTAAAGATTCAAAGTTTCAATCCTTTCTAAAACAGTCACGCAACTTTCAAAAATTACATTTTGGTCACTAGCCAAAATGTCACCCTTCCAAACCTCATTTTGTAAAATTGATTTTACAGTTCACTTATATATATTTAAAGATGATTTTAGAACATTTTTCCATTTTTTTAATGCAACCCGAACTAGGCTTTCCTAATTTCAACTTTTTAGATTCGAACAGCACTTTGACCGAACCGGTCAACGCCCAAAACTTCTAAGCCCAAAACCGGGGCGTTACAACTCTCCCCCCCTTAAGAAATTTCATCCTCGAAATTTACCTGAAGGAAAGAGATAAGGAAACTGCTTCAGCATGTCCTCCTTCCGCTCCTACGTGGCTTCCTCAACACCGCGATGCTTCCACAGCACCTTTACCAACTCAATGGTCTTGCCACGAAGAACCTTGCTATCCGAATCCAGAACCTTCACCAGTTCCTCATCATAGGTCAAATCCGGAATCAATTCCACTTCCTCCACAGGCATCACATGCGAAGGATCAGATCTATACTTCCGGAGCATAGAAACATGAAACACATCATGAATCTTCTCCAACTCCTGAGGTAACCTCAACCGATACGCAACAGGACCCACACGCTCAACCACCTCATATGGTCCAATGTACCTAGGGCTCAACTTACCCTTCCGGCCAAACCTCATCACCTTCTTCCGAGGAGAAACCTTCAAGAACACACGATCACCCGCCGCATACTCTATCTCCTTACGCTTCAAATCCGCGTAAGACTTTTGCCGATCAGAGGCTGCCTTCAACCGCTCACAAATGAGCTTCACCTTCTCTGTGGTTCCTTTCAACAAAGCCGGCATCGAAACCAACTTTTGACCCGTTTCAGCCCAACAAAGAGGAGTCCTACACTTCCTCTCGTACAAAGCCTCATAAGGTGCCATCTGTATACTCGCCTGATAACTATTGTTATAAGCAAACTCCACCAAAGGCATATGCTTCTCCCAAGAACCTTGGAACTCAATCACGCAGCACCTCAACATATCCTCCAAAATCTGGATAACTCGCTCAGACTGACCATCCGACTGAGGATGATAGGATGTACTGAAATTCAACCTTGTACCCAAAGCTTGATGCAAACACTGCCAGAAACGCGATGTGAACCTCGGATCCCTATCCGACACAATCGACTTAGGCACACCATGCAGCCGCACAATCTCAGCAATGTACAGCTCCGCAAGCTTATCCAAAGAAAACGTAGTATGTACAGGCAAGAAATGCGCACACTTCGTCAGGCGATTTACAATCACCCAAACCGAATTCTTCTTCGAAGGCGACAAAGGTAAACCAGATACAAAGTCCATGGTAACCCTTTCCCACTTCCATTCAGGGATTCTCAACAGTTGCAACAAACCTGAAGGAACCGGATGTTCAGCCTTAACTCGCTGACACACCATTCACTTGCTCACAAACTCCGCAACATCCTTTTTCAAACCCACCCAATAGTACTCATCACGAAGATCACGATACATCTTAGTACTACCAGGGTGCATAGCAAAAGGACTACTATGACCTTCAGTCAAAATAGCACGCCTCAACTCAACATCATTGGGCACTACTATCCGACTACCAAAACACAACACACCATAATCATTAAAGCAGAAATCCGAAGGCCTACCCTCCGCGATATCCTGAACATGGGACACCAAGGAATCATCCAACAACTGCTTTTCCTTGATCAATTGTACCATAGATGGTTTCACTTGCAACTCAGCTACAAGACCACCATCACGCGATATACTCAAACTGGCAAACATAGCCCTCAGCTCAACAGCTACCTTCCTACTCAAGGCATCCGCAACAACATTAGCTTTTCCAGGATGGTACTCAATCGTCAGATCATAATCCTTGAGCAACTCCAACGAACGCTGGTGCCTAAGATTCAAATCCTTCTGAGACATCAGATACCTCAAACTCTTGTGATCCGTGTACACAGTACACTTCTCACCATATAGATAATGTCTCCAGATCTTCAGAGCAAAAACCACTGCAGCCAACTCAATATCATGCGTAGGATAATTGCGCTCATGCACCTTCAACTGCCGCGATGCATAAGCCACAACCTTACCCTCTTGCATCAGCACACATCCCAAACCAACATAGGACGCATCACTGTAGACCACAAACTCTTTCCCTGATTCAGGCTGAACCAAGATAGGAGCTTGCGTCAAAGCCACCTTCAGCTTCTCAAAAGCCTGTTGTCTCGCTTCTGTCCACTCATACTTAACATCCTTTTGCAACAACTTCGTCAAAGGTGCGGCAATCTTAGAAAAACCATCCACAAACCTCCGGTAGTATCCCGCCAAACCAAGGAAACTACGAACCTCATGAGCTTGTATGCTTTTGTATGAAAGCATGTTCAGTGGCTTGAGATGTTGATGCAATTGAGATGTATGTTGGGATGTTGCATGTTGAGGGTACCCATTGCAAAACAAAAGCTAATGAAATGATGTTGATTTTGAATGAAATTGAGCTTGAATACTTGGATTGCTTACCTTGTTGGGCCTGACTTGTTTTATTTTGCATTGTGATTGCATGGTAAAAGTATGGCACCACGTAGAGAGTTAAGAGGTAGTGTGCGAGCTACGGCTCCCAATGAGAATGAGAATGAAGAGAATACGGGTAGTGCGGTGTTACCCCCTCCTCCGCCTGGTGGTGGTGCTGGAGGTGAGAGAGCTGAAGCTGCAGCTGGTGCTGGAGCTGCTGGACCAGAGGTTGGTCAGGGGCAAGCTATGCCTGATATGACTATGCTGGTACAAGCTATTGCGGGTGCTTTTCGAGCAGCAGTAGCTGGAGCTCAAGGAGCTGGGCATCAGGGAGATGCTGGAGTTAGACTACCTTTGGAGCGTCTACGCAGTCTTGGTGGGACTGAGTTCAGGGGTATGTCTGCTGAGAGTTCGGAAGCTTGGCTAGAGAGTACCAAGCGTATCTTGGGTCAGATGAGCTGCACGGATGTGCAAAAGTTGGGATGTGTTGTGTCCTTGCTGCAGGACGATGCGTACACGTGGTGGACGACCACCATAGCTGGGATGGCTGAAGCTGATGTTACTTGGACATTCTTTCAGAATGCGTTCAAGAGGAGATATCTAGGGGTGAGATATCTGGATGAGAAAAAGCGTGAATTCATGTCTCTTACCCAAGGGAGCATGAGTGTGGCTGAGTATGAAGTTCAGTTTGTACGGCTCAGTCAGTATGCACCGGAGCTGATACCGGATGAGCAAGAGAGGTGCGAAAGGTTCCGTTATGGTTTGGTGACGGAAGTAAAGACCTATATGTTGGCTGCTGAGTACAATGATTTTGATGTGTTGGTGAGCCGATCCAAGGACATTGAGATGAACTTGGGTTTAGCTGCGAAAGGTGCTGGAGCAAGTTCTGGCAAGAGAGCTGCTGAGTATAGTTCCGGAGGTGGACGGAACAAGAGGGGACGTGATCAGAAGTATCAGTCCTCAGCCAAGAGAGGTGGTGGTGCACCTGCTAGAGGTGGTTATGCTAGAGCTGATCCTAGTGCTTGCTGGATCTGTTGTTCGCGTGGTCACATGAAGCGTGACTGTCCTCGTGCTGTGAGGGAGGTGCAAGCTCCTGTAGCGGCAGCTGGAAATGGATGTTGGAACTGTGGTTCTGCTGACCATCTGAGGCGAGATTGTCCGAGGTTGGCTGGTGGTCAAGAGCGTGCTCCTGTTGTTGCACCGCAGAGGGGTCATGGGCGCGGCCGTGGTAATTTCCAGAGGAGAGAGGAAGGTGGTCGCGGAGTAGCTCATGTTGTGGCTATTCAGCCTGAGGGTGGAGGCCAAGCTAGGGTGTATGCTCAGCGCGAGGGAAGGAATGATGCAGATGTGATTGCAGGTACCTTTACTTTGCAATCCTTGTCATTGCTTTCTTTGATTGATTCTGGATCTACGCATTCATACATTTTGCGTGAGCATGCTGAATTGCTTGGTTTGCCTGTTGAGTCTTTGGATGTTGGTGTTCGTGTCACTAGTTCTTTTGGTGAAACTGTTGTGACTCGAAAGCTTTATAGAAGGTGTCCCTTGGTTGTTCAAGAACATGTCTTTCATGTTGATCTTATGGAGTTGCCTTTTTATGGTTTTGATGTGATCCTTGGTATGGATTGGCTTGCTGAGCATCGTGCTGTGGTAGATTGTGAAAATAAGCGGGTTTCGCTTAAGCTTGCGGATGATTATGAAGTTGTTGTGGTTGGTGAGAATGTGAAGTTTCTTGCTAATGTGGTGTCTACCTTGGAGGCGAGTAGGATGCTGAGGCAGGGTTGCGAAGCTTATCTAGCTTTTGTGATGAATCCTAGCTCTAAGGAGTTGAGGGTGCAAGATATCAAGGTTGTGAAGGAGTTTCCTGGTGTTTTTCCTGAGGAGTTGCCTGGTTTACCTCCTAATCGCGAGGTGGAGTTTGGAATTGAGCTGTATGAGAATACAACTCCTGTGTCCATTACTCCCTATAGAATGGCACCTAAGGAGCTGAAGGTGCTGAAGACGCAGTTGCAAGAGCTGCTAGATCGTGGTTTCATCCGGCCGAGTGTGTCACCTTGGGGTGCTCCTGTCTTGTTTGTGAAGAAGAAAGATGGCACTATGAGGATGTGCATTGATTACCGTCAGCTGAACAAGTTGACTATCAAGAATCGGTATCCTTTGCCGAGGATTATTGATCTCTTTGATCAATTTCGGGGAGCTGCAGTGTTCTCTAAGATTGACTTGAGGTCAGGGTATTATCAGTTGAAGGTGAAAGATGTGGATGTGCCTAAGACAGCTTTCAGGACAAGGTATGGGCATTATGAGTTCCTTGTGATGCCGTTTGGTTTGACAAATGCTCCTGCTGCTTTCATGGACATGATGAATCGTGTGTTTCATGAATACCTGGACAAGTTCGTTGTGGTGTTCATTGATGATATCCTCGTGTACTCGCGTACTGAGGAGGAGCACGAAGAGCATTTGAGGATTGTTTTGCAAGCTTTGTTGGAGAATCAGCTTTATGCTAAGCTGAGCAAGTGTGAGTTCTGGCTTAAGGAGGTGGTGTTTCTTGGGCATGTGGTCTCAGCTGAGGGGTTTCGTGTTGATCCTCAGAAGATTGAGGCGGTGATGAACTGGAAAGTTCCTAAGTCTGTTCATGAGGTCCGTAGTTTCCTTGGTTTGGCGGGATACTACCGGAGGTTTGTGGATGGTTTTTCCAATATTGCTGCTCCTTTGACGAAGTTGTTGCAGAAGGATGTTAAGTATGAGTGGACGGAAGCGAGACAGCAGGCTTTTGAGAAGCTCAAGGCGGCTTTGACTCAAGCTCCTATCTTGATTCAGCCTGAATCAGGGAAAGAGTTTGTAGTCTATAGTGATGCATCCTATGTTGGTTTGGGATGTGTGCTGATGCAAGAGGGTAAGGTTGTGGCTTATGTGTCGCGGCAGTTGAAGGTGCATGAGCGCAACTATCCTACGCATGACATTGAGCTGGCTGCAGTGGTGTTTGCTCTGAAGATCTGGAGACATTATCTGTATGGTGAGAAGTGTACTGTGTACACGGATCACAAGAGTTTGAGGTATTTGATGTCTCAGAAGGAGATGAATCTTAGACAGCGGCGTTGGTTGGAGTTGCTCAAGGATTATGATCTGAAGGTTGAGTATCATCCTGGTAAAGCTAATGTTGTTGCGGATGCCTTGAGTAGGAAGGTAGCTGTTGAGCTGAGGGCTATGTTTGCTAGCTTGAGCATATCGCGAGATGGTGGTCTTGTTGCTGAGTTGCAAGTGAAACCATCTTTGGTTCAGTTGATCAAGGAAAAGCAGTTGTTGGATGATTCCTTGGTGTCTCATGTTCAGGATATCGCGGAGGGTAGACCTTCGGATTTCTGCTTTAATGAGGATGGTGTGTTGTGTTTTGGTAGTCGGATAGTAGTGCCTGCTGATGTTGAGTTGAGGCGTGCTATTCTGACTGAAGGTCATAGTAGTCCTTTTGCTATGCACCCTGGTAGTACTAAGATGTACCGTGATCTTCGTGATGAGTACTATTGGGTGGGTTTGAAGAAGGATGTTGCAGAGTTTGTGAGCAAGTGTTTGGTGTGTCAGCGAGTTAAGGCTGAACATCAGGTTCCTTCTGGTTTGTTGCAACCGTTGAAAATCCCTGAATTGAAGTGGGAGAGGGTTACCATGGATTTTGTATCTGGTTTGCCTTTGTCTCCATCGAAGAAGAATTCTGTTTGGGTGATTGTGGATCGCTTGACGAAGTGTGCGCATTCTTGCCTATGCATACTACGTTTTCTTTGGATAAGCTGGCAGAGCTGTACATTGCTGAGATTGTGAGGTTGCATGGTGTGCCTAAGTCGATTGTGTCGGATAGGGATCCGAGGTTCACATCGCGTTTCTGGCAGTGTTTGCATCAAGCTCTGGGTACAAGGTTGCATTTCAGTACATCCTATCATCCTCAGTCGGATGGTCAGTCTGAGCGGGTTATCTAGATTTTGGAGGATATGTTGAGGTGCTGCGTGATTGAGTTCCAAGGTTCTTGGGAGAAGCATCTGCCTTTGGTTGAGTTCGCTTATAACAATAGTTATCAGGCGAGTATACAGATGGCACCTTATGAGGCTCTGTATGGGAGGAAGTGTAGGACTCCTCTTTGTTGGGCTGAAACTGGTCAAAAGTTGGTTTCGATGCCTGCTTTGTTGAAAGGGACCACCGAGAAGGTGAAGCTCATTTGTGAGAGGTTGAAGGCTGCCTCTGATCGGCAAAAGTCTTACGCGGATTTGAAGCGTAAGGAGATAGAGTATGCGGTGGGTGACCGTGTGTTCTTGAAGGTTTCGCCTTGGAAGAAGGTGATGAGGTTTGGCCGGAAGGGTAAGTTGAGCCCTCGGTACATTGGACCATATGAGGTGGTTGAGCGTGTGGGTCCTGTTGCGTATCGGCTGAGGTTACCTCAGGAGTTGGAGAAGATTCATGATGTGTTTCATGTTTCTATGCTCCGGAGGTATAGATCTGATCCTTCGCATGTGATGCCTGTGGAGGAAGTGGTTTTGAATCCGGATTTGACCTATGATGAGGAACCGGTGAAGGTTCTGGATTCAGATAGCAAGGTTCTTCGTGGCAAGACCATTGAGTTGGTGAAGGTGCTGTGGAAGCATCGAGGTGTTGAGGAAGCCACGTGGGAGCGGAAGGAAGACATGCTGAAGCAGTTTCCTTATCTCTTTCCTTCAGGTAAATTTCGAGGACGAAATTTCTTAAGGGGGGGGGAGAGTTGTAACGCCCCGGTTTTGGGCTTAGGAGTTTTGGGCGTTGACCGGTTGGTCAAAGTGCTGTTCGAATCTAAAGAGGTGAAATTAGGAAAGCCTAGTTCGGGTTGCATTAAAAATATGGAAAAATGTTCTAAAATCATCTTTTAATATAATTAAGTGAACTGTGAAATCAATTTTGGAAAATGAGTTTTGGAAGTGTGACATTTTGGCTAGTGACCAAAATGTAATTTTCGCAAGTTTGGTGGTTGTTTTATAAAGGGTTGAAACTTTGAATCTTTAAGGAGCTATTTACCCAAAGGGAGTTTCTCCAGATTTTTCTAAGATATTTTAAGTCTAAAATCTGATTTTAAAGGTTATTAAAATTGGAGGGAAGCCATTTGGCTATTTTTGGATTTTCTAACCAACTTTTCCTAATTTTCTTTCTCTCATTTTCTCTCAACCCAAACACTTCTTTTCCAGAGAATTGGATCTGATTTCTTCACCTAAATCCCTCCTTTCAACTCTCATTTGATTCCTAATCATTGTATCTTCAAAACCTCTTCAATTGCTAATTGTTTCAACAAGGATTTTGATTGCAAAAAGAGGAGAAACTCATGTTTGGAGGTAAGAACGTCCTTCTCCTCTAAACTATCAGTTCTTTACTGAAATTCCTAAGTTTTCAATCCTTAATTGAAGTTTAATTAAAGGTTTTTAAGTGGTGAAATGGATCTTGGCTTATTATGCAAGATTTTGATGATTTTTGAAGATTTTCGTTAGATCTGAGTAATCTGTGATTTGAGAGGTGTTTTTGATGTTAAATGATCTTTAAATTGATAAGGAATTGAGTTTTGATTGATGCAATCCCGGATAGGTTGAGTTTCCTAAGTTTAGCTTGTGTTTCAAGGTAGTTTTTGAGGTGATCTTGGTGATCTGATGTTGCTGGAGGTATAAGGATGTTAATAGGTTGTTTTTAGATGTTATATGATGTTTATGGAAGTGAGGTTTTGCTGGTTTATGGTTGGGCTTTGTTTAGAAGTGGTTTGGATGCATTTTCGGTTGTGTTTGGTGGCCGAAAATGGAGGTTGGATGAGAGCAGCGAGTTTAGGTGCTTTCATTGAAGCAATTAATGCATGGTGATGCATTAATCCTCTGCTTTGATGTGTTGAAACAGGGGAGGCATCTTTGGAGCCAAGAGTTGTTGATCCGGAAGCTTGATTTGGTGTTTTGGCTTGAAGCAAAGTGGAAATCGGTGAGTGCGTGAGTGCGTTTGTGGAAATTGGATTTTCAGCTTTAAAACCAAGGTTTGAAGGTTTTGGGAGCTTAGTTTAAGTCTAAACAACTTTGCTAAGCTCAAGTGTAAGTTTTCGGAATTTCTCTCTAGTGGTGGCCATGATTTTGTTGTGATGCAAAATGATGATTTGCATGTTTTAATTACTGTTTTGAAACCATGTTTTAGCATGGATTTTGCTGATAATGTAAGCCATATGTTGAAGGTAACTCTAGGTAGGAGTACCTTGCTTTTATACATTGAAATAATGTGGTTTGATGCTTTGAAATGCATGATGAAAATGGCTTGGTTTAATGCTTTAAAACAGTGGATTAAATGATGAAAATGATGTATATTGGCAAGTGATGTTTTGAAAAGGTTAAGGTCACTAAGGTGGTTAAAAGTCCTTGAGTGAGCCTTGTTACTTAAGAACACCAAGGTGGTTAAAAGTCCTTGGATGATTCTTGTTGCGGACACTAAGGTGGTTAAAAGTCCTTAGGTGATCCATTCCATGGTGTTTAAAAGTCCATGGGGCCATGGTGTTTAAAAGTCCATGGGGCCAAGGTGTTTAAAAGTCCTTGGGGCCAAGGTGTTTAAAAGTCCTTGGGGTGATTCAAGCAATGGACACAAAGGTGGTTAAAAGTCCTTGTGTGGTCCTCATTCATGGTGTTTAAAAGTCCATGGCCAAGGTGTTTAAAAGTCCTTGGGGCCAAGGTGTTTAAAAGTCCTTGGGAAGTTGATGAACTTGTTTTGAGAAATGGAATGTATCACTTGAGCCAATATGACATGTATGTTTATGTTTAAGCATGAGATTGCTTGTTTAAAGTATGCTTTTGAGCATGTGCAATGGTTGATTTAAAGCATGTTTTGTAAATGTTTTGAATTGCATTATTGAATGGTTTTAAGAGCATTCCTCACTAAGCTTTTGCTTACGCTCTCTTCGTTTTCTTAATTCAATAATGCAGAGCATTAGAGAACCTTGAGGGGCAGCAAGAAGGGCAAGAATTCAAGTACAAGTAAAGCTCAATGTATGGAAGGTTTTTGTTAAACATTTTAGCTTTTGGGTGGTTTGGCAATGGGGGACCAATGTGTACGTTTTGGGAGGTGTTTGGGACTCCCTAAGTATGTTGAATATTGTTGAGATTGCTGGTTTTTGCATTGGATCATTATATGCTTGTTTTGGAAGTTTTGTGTTTTGAATAGCTAGCTTGTGTAGGAAGCATGCCTATAGAATTGGGGCTTTTTGCATATGATGTTGTTTGGTTGATTTGATGATGCCTATAAGTCATATACATGTTGAATTGCATGCTGGTAAAGTTTGGTGACATTTGGAGCATGTTTGAATGATCTATTGCATGATTTGGAATGCTAGTTTGCTGCAATCTGTGCAGGCGTTTCGGAACAGTGTGCACCGTTTCGGAACGGGTGCCTTACATGAACCCAGGCGTCCGAAACGGTATGCACCGTTTCGAAACGGTTTGGTCTCTGCCAAGGCCATGTTTCGGAACCCGTTGCGGAACGGCCCGTGTTTCGAAACGGGGAATACCTGTTTCGGAACGGTCGACCGTTGGGGGCTGACATTGGCAGTTATATGTTTTGAATTGTTTGCGTTTTGGTCCTGAATCTTGTTTGTTCAATTGTATGAGCTTGGGAAGTCATTTTGAGCTGAAATTTCACAGAGAAGCATGAAACCTGATTAATTTCAAGATGGTAACTTTAATTTGGGTTAAGTCCTTTTAATTATCAGAAATTACAATTTGGTCCCTAAAGTTGTAATTTGTTCAATTGGGTCCTTGTTTGATCTCTGATGTTCGTGATCTTTGAGTATGATGTTTGTGTGATCACAATTAGGACTAATGTGCATCTAGACAAGATTAAAAAGAAAAAAAAGGTTCGTTAATCAAGGTTGACTTTTGGGTTGACTTTGGTTTTCCCCGTGTGACTTTCTTAATTCGGGTCAACCGTCTAGGCCGGGTTAAGGGGGTTACATGACGCCTTTGGTGCATGCAATGACTGGATTATTCCAAGCTGTTGTTGCTGGAGTGCAAGCGCAAGTGCAAACACCTGAAGTTGGGCAATTAGGTTTGGAGGTGGAACGCTTGCATGGTGATGCATACAGTTGGTGGACGACTGTGACCGCGGCCATAACACCCAATGAGGTGGATTGGGAGTTCTCCCAGGCTTCCTTTAAAAAGAAGTATCTGGCAGTTAGATACTTGGACGACAAGAAGCGTGAGTTCATATCCTTGGTGCAGGGAAACATGACGATGCCTGAGTACGAGGTCCAATTCGTACGTTTGAGCCAGTATGCTCCGGAACTGGTGCTGAGTGAAAGGCATCGATGTGATCGCTTCCGTTATGGCTTGGTGTAGGAAGTGAAGACTTTCATGCTAGCTTCTGATTATATTGATTTTGATGTGCTGGTGACGCGAGCCAATGATATAGAGAAAAGTTTGGGTTTGACCTCTTGCGTGGGTGGTTCTAGCTCGAGTAATAGAGCTGCAGATTCTGGTCCTAGTGGTGGACAGAATAAGAGAAACCGTGATCGTAGATATTGTCTTGAGGCGTGGCGAGGTAATTTTGGGTGAGGTGCGCCAGTTCAGTGTAATAGGATGAGATCTGAACAGAATACTTGTTGGACATGTGGATTGAGAGAGCATTTGAGGCGAGATTATCATCGTGTGGCTCGAGAGGCGCATGCTCCTGTGGCTGGGGTGGCTAATTCTTGTTGGAATTGTGGATCAGCTGATCATATGAGACATGAGTGTCCTTTGCTAGCTAGAGGTGGTCAAGGATGAGCACCAGTTGTTGCACCACAGAGAGACGGTGGGGGAGGTCGTGGTAATTTCCAACGAAGGGAGGATGGACAGAGAGGTGTGGCTCATGTTGTTGTTATCCAAAATGAGGCTGGTGGTCATGCGAGAGTGTATGCACATCGCGAGGGACGTAATGACACCATCGTGATTGCAAGTACCTTCACTGTGCAATCCTTGTCTTTGTTAGTTTTAATTGATTCTGATCCACACATTCATACATCTTGAGTGAGCATGCACATTTGCTTGATATCCCTGTTGAGATGCTAGATGTAAGAATGCAAGTAACAAGCTCTTTTAGTGAAACTATTGTCACGAGAAAACTATATAAGAGATGTCCTTTATCAGTTCAAGGCCATGTATTTTCAGTTGATTTGATGGAGTTGCCTTTCTATGGTTTTGATGTGATCCTTGGAATGGATTGGTTGTCTGAGCATATAGTTGTAGTTGATTTTTATGTTAAGTGAGTTACCTTGAAATTTGCTGATGATTACGAAGTGGTAATCGTAGGTGAGAATGTAAGGTTCTTGTCTAATGCATTTTCGGTTCTTGAATCAAGTCGTATGATGAAGTTGGGTTGCGAAGCTTTCCTAGCTTATGTGATGAACCCTGGTACAAAGAAGGTGCGAGTGCAGGACATACGAATGATATGTGAGTTTCTGGGTGTCTTTTCGAAAGAGTTGCTTGGATTGCCACCGAACATAGAAGTTGAGTTTAGCATTAAGTTGTATGAAAATACGACTCCAATGTTCATTGCTCCTTATCGGATGACACCTAAAGAGTTGAAGGAGTTGAAAATGAATCTTCAGGAGTTGTTTGATCGAGGGTTCATAAGGTCGAATGTTTCGCCTTGGGGTGCACCAGTCTTGTTTGTAAAGAAGAAGGATGGCACGATGCGTATGTGTATAGATTATCTGCAATTGAACAAGTTGACGATTAAGAACAAGTACCCCATACCAAGGATTGATGATTTGTTTTATCAAGTTCGAGATGCTTCAGTGTTCTCAAAGATTGACTTGAGGTCTGGGTATTATCAACTGAAGGTTAAGGATGTAGATGTAGCTAAGACAGTTTTTCGGACAAGGTACGACCATTATGAGTTTTTAGTGATGCAGTTTGGATTTAAAAATGCACCGACTGCATTCATGGATATGATGAATCGTGTGTTCCATGAGTTTTTAGATCATTTTGTGGTTGTGTTTATCGATGATATTCTCATGTACTCGAGTACCGAGGAGGATCAAGATAAGCATTTGAATATTGTGTTGCAAGTATTGTTGGAGAATTAGCTTTATGCTAAGCTGAGTAAGTGTGAGCTTTGGCTCAGGGAAGTTGTCTTTCTTAGACATATAGTGTTGGCTGAGGGCATTTGTAGAGCGTCTAAGTGTTCTCTATTTATGAGCGCAAGTGCACACTCTTGTCAAGTTATAGCATAAAAGATATCGTCTCCCACAGGGATTGGAACGACTCTTATGAATGTTTTCTTGTACAAGGATTTAGTAAATACACAATTAAATTTTTGAATGTGGAAAAGTAAAAACACAAATAAGATAAAGATAGGGATGATAAGGATAGATAAGGTCGATATATTGGGTAAGGTAATTGTAGCTCAGTAGTGTGTAGACTGTATTGTAAAGCCTAATTGTGTTTTAAGCTGCCACGATCTGCTGCCTCGGCGGGTAACGGAGGACGGTAGCTACGACCCTGTCACATGGTTGCAACGGGTCTCTGCGCACGCAACTTTCGCTATCTCGGAAGGTAGAATGGAAATATGTCTTGGCGGCAAGTCTGGCAGATACTCCAAGTTCGGCAGAGCAATTCTTAAGTAATCCTTCCTATGTCTACCCAAGGATTTTGTCACTACGTGATGTATGCAATACCTAGCAATCTCAGCGTAAACGTAACACATGCAATCGACGTTTGGTTGCTCCTTTTAGCCGCTAAAATTCTAACTTATGTCTAAGCCGAATTAGTCAACACCTCGACATGATGAGATTATACTTAATCCTTTCGTGAGTCTTACACTCTCGTGCCCGACAAATGGATTTCCACAACTGGACTTTTGAAACTAATTGAAGAAGTGAAGAACATGAATTAAGCAAACTTGAGAATATTTTATTGAAAACACACTTAAACTGTTACAACCGTTTCTCACAACTATTTTACAAACAAAAACCTAAACCCTAAGAGGATTGGGTCGCAATCTCCAACACCTCCGTTAATCTATCTATCTACCTCTCCTCTATATCCCCCCATGCCCTTATACCCTCACATACATGGGTATATATATGGCTCATGGCCTAAGTTTGAATCCTCCTTGGAGTAGAAGTCCTTAAAGTAATTTTACATTAAATGATGACTCCTTTTTGACATGAATGTGGACTCTTTGGACGTTGCCTTCTCCCGCAAGTAAGGATAAGTATTCCTACTTATCGATCTTGGATCATCTCTACAGGCCGCTACAGGCTTCAGAAAATTGCAAGATTGGGCTCATTGGACTCAGGGAATTGACCTCTTTTAATCGTAACCCATCTTGGCTAAGTCGGTTTAACTCCAGCCTGGGCGGCACTAGGTGGCACTTGGAACTGCTTAAGTACAATTTCTTTTTGCTCCCAACTTCCTTGTCCTCTCCACAACTACACATCTGCAGCACCTGAAAATAAAAACTAAACTAAAACAATATCTTTTCTTAACCAAACATAAAATATTCAATAAAAGCACGGTGAAAGAGAAAATATTGTTATTATGCATGCAGTGCACCTAAATATGCCTAAATGAGCTTAAGAATAGCAATAATAAGGGCAGGAATGTGTACAATATATAGAACTCGTGGACACTCTACACACCCCAAACTCGAACTATTGCTTATCCTCAAGAAATGCAACCTAACTAGTAAACTTGCCCTTTGCACAAAATTAATAGAAAATTAGCCTTTAACTTGATTTCTCACCTCAAGGCTGTGACACCTATTTTAATGTTAGTGATAGGGAATGGCATGATATAACTAAGATTTTAATTTTCTTAGTGCCGGTGCAATGTGTGTAGGTCTGTGTCCATGCTAAACATGTTGAGATAACTAAGTTAACAAAGAATGCTAAAAATAATTAAACTATTAAAAATGATTTGTGTTGCTTCCTTGGAAGCACAATTAAGCACTTCTTTTCTTCTTTTTCTGATCATGGCTTTAAGGGCTTCAGCTCATTACAACTATTCTTCGGGCCTGAAGATAAGATAGGTGCACACTACGAAACTCCGAACCCTTTTGAATAGAGTCATCTCGTGAAGGCTTTCATCCTCTGAAGAACAATTTAGATACTTGAACTTTGATAGCAGCGGAGTGTCCTTGCTCATGATCCTTCCTAGAGCCTGTTTCGGGCACCTCTAGGGTATTTAAACATCTTGCCTAGAGTGTGTTTCGGGCACCTCTAGGGTATCAAACATTTTTGTATTGTTGCCATGTGCTGCCGCGGCAACAGACCTGTATCCAATTAAGAAATTTTTATTAAGTAAAGCAGGCAGTGTTAAACTTGGAACTCAAGTAAAAATTCAGCATTGAACAGATAGTGTAAGAATAATTGGCAAAAATAAAATTTTCTAAGTATTTTTCATGCTTCATCCTATTGTTAAGTCAAATTTCAAGTATGGTGCGAATATAAGTAGTCAGCTAACTATCATAGGCACAAGTTTTAAGCTAAGAATTTCTATTTCATTAAGTGTTTAGGGCAGAATTTACATATGTTGTTGTATGCTACTAAATGAACCTAAAGAAAAATAAAACTAAGAGGATTATTCCCCTCAAACTCAAGGTTGGCATTGTCCTCAATGCCTTACAAGATATAAAATAAAAACAAAACATAAATAAAACATAAAAAGAAAAAGAAAAAAAGAAGAATTAAAAGAAAACATAAAAATAAAGAAAAAGTAAAGAAAAAAAGAAAAAGGTGTTATAGACTAGGGGATTTTCCCTTCTGTTGTTGTTGCGTCGGAGGAGGATTATGAGGAGGCGGGCATGACAAGGCGGTGTGTGGTAGAAGATCCAGTGGATGTGCTCTTCTTCGTGCCACGTGGCGGATGTATGCGGCTGGGGGTGGGTTTCGTAGATGGTCCTTCTGGCTCAAGTTCAGACCTTCCACACTGAGGCTTGGTTGCTACGGCTGGCTGCTTCATATTCCTTGCTGCCTCGGCCAGTTCATCATCGAATGAGTCAGAAATCTCCATGTTTGAGTCATCGGCAACTTTGGCAGCTGCCTTCTTTGCTGCTGGGGAGGCGGCGGTAGTCTCCTCCTCTTTCTCCGACTCCAATGAGGAGGTGAAGTCGTATTGCTGGATGGGAGTGGGCGAGATCCTTCGCTTAGGGCGGATGTATGGCCCTTCGCTGGCTGGGGCGGCTGGAGTGCCAATTGGTCTGGGTTTGATATGTGTCGGTTTGAACGCTGCTAACTCTGATGGAAATGCAGGTAACTGTGGGTCGGCGTCATGGTACTTGTCAAGCAAGTAGGGCACAAAGGCATCTTGCACCTCCGCGATGTATTTGGTGAAGATCACATGTATGTGCTCGATCCTCTGGCAACTCTCTATAAGGCTGCGCAGTAAGGGGACTACGGCGGAGGGGAGGGCAGCATCAATACTGCTCGTTGCGACTGGGGTGGCGACACGTTGGGATGGCGACTGGGCTGTTGCCGGCGTTTCCGGCTCCTGCATCATTTGGAGGCGCGTTTTTCTTATCCACCCTTCCTTGGCGGCAATGATTGTATCTTTAGGGTGCGGTGGCACACGAAAGTTGGCGCATAGGCCTGTGATGAGTGTAGTGAAGATGAGGGGTCCTTTGGCGTTGGGCTTGTCGGCATGGGCATAAACTACTTCTAGAATCACTTCACTGACTTTGATTGGCCACCCTTTCATAATGTTGTAGATAAGGGCCAGTCGCGACCTGTTGACTGTTTATCCGGCAGCAGATCGTGACGGTTGACTGAACCATTATTCTTACCGGTTAGCCACCTTGTGTTCGGTCGACAAATTTGTTTCTTGATCTTTTCGTAGTCTGCCGTCGTTATATAGGACCTCCACTCTTCATGCAGATTCCTGCTGATTTCTATGTCGTAGTATCTATTGATGGTCTCCGTCGTGAACTTGACTTCTTCGCCGCAGACATATACGAAAGAGTTCCCGGTGTAGGCTTGTGAGCATAGAATTCTCACACCTGGTTGATGTTTATTTCCTCTGGCTGTCGTGCGAAGATATCCCAACCCAAATTGTGAACCCTCTCGAATATGGTGGGTTCAAGGCCAAAATCCCCATTTGGCCTAGTGTATTGGAACCCTATTTCTTCCCAGAGTTGCTGCTCGGTGAAGTGCTGCTTGTAAGTTGCTGCGACATCAAGGTTTAAAAACATTTGAAAGGTAGGCTTGGAGGTGGAGGCGGGTTGTTTTGATGTGGCCATAACTGTGAGAACAGTTGTGTTTTCCTAAAGAAAGAAAAAGAAATTTCAAAAAAAGTAAAGCAAATGAAATCTTGAAAGCAAAGATGACAAGAAGAATTGAGAATAAAAGAGAGAGCAAAGTGAAGTATGAGGAGAGAATAGTTGGGCTTATATAGCCGCTACTCTCTGCTGCCTTGGCGGGCACGCTGCCAACGGGCGGTAATTATTGTGGCGCGATTTATGTGCTTCTAGTCGTTATGTAGATATTCGTTCCGCTAGCTATTGCAAATATAGCCATTGCAGCTAGCTGTTATAAAGCCGCTAGCCGTTATGCTCATCTGCCTTTGGCTGCCTTGGCCGTTGGGTTAGGCTTCTCCTTTATTCTTTCATCCTTCTTGGTCTTGCCTTCATTCCTAACCTGAAATAAATTAAATGCAAAAATTAAAGAACTAAAAATTAAATATAATCCTAATACATAAAAATAAATTAAAAAAATAAAAAAAATAGGTTATGTTAGGTTGAGCATTTCCCAAACATAACCACTTCCTGAGGGCTTTGCGTATGGCTTTTCGTACAGACATGTCCTTCCCCTCCTCAGGTGGATGTTGGCTGCCATCTTTGTCGCCCTGGCGGGACATCCACCAAAGAAAACAAAGAGGCATAAAATTATTATTTTTTTGAAAAATAAAATAAAATAAATAGAAATTTAATGTGCAAAAACTAAAGTAGAAGTGTAGAAATTCAAAAGCAGTTGTTGTTACCAATCCCCGGCAACGGCGCCAAAAACTTGTAGAGCGTTTGAGTGTTCTCTATTTATGAGCTCAAGTGCACACTCTTGTCATGTTATAGAATAAAAGATATCATCTCCCACAGGGATTGGAACGGCTCCAATGAATGTTTTCATGTAGAAGGATTTAGTAAATACACAACTAAATTTATGAATGTGGAAAAGTGAAAACACAAATAAGATAAAGATAAGGATGATAGGGAGAGATAAGGTCGATAGATTGGGTAAGGTAATTGTAGCTCAGTAGTGTGTAGACTGCATTGTAAACCTTAAGTGTGTTTTATGCTGCCACGATCTGTGCCTCGGCGGGTAACGGCAGACGGCAGCTACAACCCTGTTACGCGGCTACAGAAGGCCTCTACGCTCGCAACTTTCACTGTCTCAACAAGTGGAATGGAAATATGTCCTCGCGGCAAGTCTGGCAGATACTCCAAGTTCGGCAGAGCAATTCTTAAGTGATCCTTCCTATGTTTAGGAAAGGATTCTGTCACTACGTGATGTAGCCAATGCATATCAATCTCAGTGTAAACATAACACACGCAGTCGACGTTTGGTTGCTCCTTTTAGCCGCTAAAATTCTAAATTATGTCTAAGCTAAATTAGTCAACACCTCGACATGATAAGATTGTGCTTAATCCTTTTGTGAGTCTTACACTCTTGTTCCTGACAAATGGATTTCCTTAATTGGACTTTTGGAACTAACTGAAGAAGTGAAGAACGTGAATTAAGCAAACTTGAGAATATTTTATTGAAAGCACACTTAAACTGTTACAACCGTTTCTCACAACTACTTTACATACAAAAACCTAAACCCTAAGAGGATTGGGTCGCAACCTCCAACACCTCCATTAACCTATCTATCTACCTCTCTGCTATATCCCCTCATGCCCTATACCCTCACATACATGTATATATATAGGGCTCATGGCCTATGTTTGAGTCCTCCTTGGAGTGGAAGTCCTTAAAGTAACTTTACAATAAATGCTTACTCCTTTTTGACCTGAATGTGGACTCTTAGGACGTTGCCTTCTCCCGCAAGTAAGGATAAGTACTTCTACTTATCAATCTTGGATCAGCTCTGTAGGTCACTACAGCCTTTAGAAAATTGCAAGATTGGGCTCATTGGACTCAGGAAATTGTCCTCATTCGATCGCAACCCATATTGGCTAAGTCGGTTTAACTTCTTCCTGAGTGGCACTAGACGGCAATGCTGCTATGGTGGCGTCTTTGGCGGTACTTGGAACTGCTTCAGTACATCTCCTTTTTGCTTCCAGCTCCTCTGTCGTCTCCACGGCTACACATCTACAGCACCTGAAAATAAAAACTAAACTAAAACAATATCTTTTCTTAACCAAACATAAAATATTCAATAAAAGCTTGGTGAAAGAGAAAATATTGTTACTATGCATGCAATGCACCTAAATATTCCTAAATGAGCTTAAGAACAACAATAATAAGGGCAAGAATGTGAACAAAATATAGAACTCATGGACACTCTACATCATTCGGGTTAACCCAAACAAGATCGAGGCGGTGATGAATTAGAAACGCCTAAATAGGTGACAGAAGTGTGTAGTTTCCTTGGTTTGGTTGGATATTATCGAAGGTTTGTGGAGGGTTTTTCTAAGATTGCTGCTCCGTTGACTAAGTTGTTGCAAACGAATGTTCTTTTTGAATGGACGGATGTTAGGCAACAAGCTTTCGAGAGGTTGAAGGAAGCTTTGACACAAGCTCCTGTCTTAATTAACCAGAATCGGGTAAGGAGTTTGTGGTTTACAGTGATGCGTCATATGTTGATCTAGGTTGTGTGTTGATGCAAGGTGGGAAGGTTGTGGCATTTGCATCTAGACAATTGAAGGTGCATGAGCGCAAATATTCTATTCATGATCTAGAGCTTGCTGCAGTTGTGTTTGCCTTGAATATTTTGAGGCATTACCTTTACGGTGAGAAGTGTGTGGTTTACACAAATCACAAGAGTTTGAAATATCTAATGACCCAGGGAGAGATGAATCTTAGGCAACGAAGATGGTTGGAGTTGCTTAAGGATTGTGATTTGATGATTGAGTACCATCCTGGAAAGGCCAATGTTGTGATCAATGCTTTGAGTAGGAAGGTTGTTGTTGAGTTGCGAGCGATGTTTGCTCGATTGAGTATATCGCGTGATGGTGGGTTGATAGCTGAGTTACAAGTGAAACCTTCACTGATTCAGTTAATTAAGGATAAGCAGTTGCTTGATGATTCTTTGGTGCCTCATGTTCAGGATATAGCTGATGGTAATGCAACAGATTTCTGTTTCAATGATGATGGTGTTTTGTGCTTTAAAAGTTGAATAGTTGTGCCAGAAGATGTTGACTTGAGGCGTACTATTTTTACTGAAGCTCGTAGAAGTCCTTTTGATGTGAACCCTAGTAGTACAAAGATTTATCATGGTTTGAAAGATGAGTACTATTGGGTTGGGTTGAAAAAGGATGTTGCTGATTTTGTGAGCAAGTGTATGGTATGTCGGTGTGTGAAAGCTGAGCATCAATTTCCTTCTAGTTTGTTGCATCCATTGAGGATACCAAAACGGAAATGGGAAAGGATTACGATGGATTTTGTGTCTGGTTTTCCTTTGACACCATCAAATAAGAACTCCATTTGCGTGATTGTAGATCGTCTTACGAAGTGTGCTCATTTCTTAGCTGTGCATACTACGTATACGTTGGATAAGTTAGCAGAGTTGTATATTGCTGAGATTGTATGTTTGTATGGTGTTCCTAGTTCTATAGTGTCGGATAGAGATCTGAGGTTTGCAACGAGGTTTTGGGAGTGTTTACACCTAGCGTTGGGTACGCGCTTGAATTTCAGCACTTCTTATCATCCTCAGACAGATGGACAGTCGGAGCGAGTTATACAGGTGCTGGAGGATATGTTGAGATGGTGTGTGATAGATTTCCAAGGTTCTTGGGAAAAGAAATTGCCCTTGGTGGAATTTACCTATAATAATAGTTTTCAGGCAAGTATACAAATGGCTTTGTATGAAGCTTTGTATGGAAGAAAGTGTAGAACGCCTCTTTGTTGGGCGGAGGCGGGGCAAAAGTTTGTTTCCTTGTCGAATTTGCTTAAGGGAACAACTGAGAAAGTGAAGTTCATATGTGAGCGGTTGAAGGCTACTTCGGACTGCCAAAAGTCTTACGCAGATTTAAAGCGTAAGTAGATTGAGTTTGCGGATGGAAATCGCGTGTTCTTGTAGGTGACACCTTGGAAGAAGGTGATGAGATTTTGACGTAAGGGTAAGCTTATTCCAAGGTTTATTGGACCATATGAGGTTGTGGAGCGAGTTGGTTCTGTTGCATATCGGTTGAGGTTGCCTCCCGAGTTGGAGAAAATTCATAATGTGTTTCACGTTTCTATGTTGCAAAAGTATAGATCAGATCCATCTCACATGAAGCATGTTGAGGAGATTGAATTGAATCCGGATTTATCTTATTATGAGGAACTAGTGGGGATCCTTGATTCTAGTAGCAAAGTTTTTCGTGCTAAAACGATTGAACTTGTTAAGGTGTTGTGACGACATCGAGGAGTTGAGGAGGCCACGTGGGAAAGCAAGGCGGACATGTCGAATCAGTTTCCGCATCTTTTTCCTTCAGGTAAAATTTCGAGGATGAAATATCCTAAGTGGGGGAGAGTTGTAAGGCCCCGGTTTTGGGCCTAGATGTTTTAGGCATCGATTTAAGTTGGTCGAACCTAGAATTGGAGATTCGAGCCTTTAGAAACAGTTTACGAAAATCATGGTTCGGGATAAGGTAAAAATATGGTAAAATTTTCTAAAATTATCTAAAATCATATAGATGGACTTGGTAAAATCAATTTTACAAAATAGATTTTGGGACGTGTACATTTTGGACAGTGACCTAAATGTAAAGATTTAAAACAATGGAAAAAGTGTAATTTTCAAATGAGAGTCAAATTCTTAGAATCTTTAGGAAGCTTTTTGGCAATTAAGCCTTTTCTTTTAATTGGCATGTGATTATAATGTTTTAATTAAAGTTCAAGAGGGAGGTTTTATTAAAAAGAGGTAGTTATTTTGTTAAGTCATTTTGACGTAACTTTTCCATTTCTCATTTTCTCTTCAGCCAATCATTCCCGCTTTTCTCCCAATTTCCAAAATTTCTTGTCATTCTTTTGCTGTTTTGATTTACAACTCTTTTCCAAATATTCTTCTCAAAGATTTACAAGATTTCTTAAAGCTTCATGAGTTGAAAACTTGCCTATTGGAAGAAAAGCAAGGATTGGAGGTAACTTCCTGCTACTCCTCTAATCAAGGTTCTTTAATGAAATTCCAAAGTATTTGACTCTTGATTTGTGTTTTAATTAAGGTTTTAATGTTGATTTGGTAAAAATATCGAAATCTTGGTAAAAGAGGAAATAAAATGTGATTTTCGTATTTGCTTTGTTTTGGATCAGTAGAGGTGGTTTCCAATCATGTTTTGGAAGATTATTGATGTTGATAATGAGTTTTGATCATAATAATTCCGAAATCATTGAGATCTCTAATTGTTATATTGTTAGACTTTGGGTTTTTAGGTTGTTAAAGAGAAATCTGAGTTGCTAGAGGTATAAGGATGATGTTAGGATGTTTTTGGATGTTGATTTATGGCTAAAATGTCATGGAAGTGTTTGTTGATGGCTGGGTTGAGTTTAGTATTCAATCGAAGGAGATTTTGGTTGTTTTGGATGGGTATTTTTGTGCCTTTGGGCAAAGTTGCGGGTTTTTAGTGTTTGCTGGTGGTTTTAATGCATTGAGATGCATTAATCCTATGTTCTTGTGTGGTATAAATAGGAGAGGATTCTTTGGAAGCATTTGGTGAAGTTCCAGGGACTTCAAACGCTTGATTTTTGCGTCGGCGATTGAGGTTTTGTGATTCGGTGAGTGGAAATGGGATTTCTATATTTGAAACATCTTAAAAGTGGTTTTGGGAATTTAGTGTAAGCTTGAAACGCTTTACTAAGTTTGGAAGTAAGTAATGTGATTTTCTCCCCCGGATTGTGCTATTATAAGCTTGTGGATGCACTTGGTTTTATATGTGTTTACCTACTGTTTTAAAGCATGATTTTGAGTAAGTTATTTGTTGTTTATGATGCCATATTGCTATAAGATGCGCTAGGTAAGTGATCCTTGTATGCATGTGTTTATACATGTGGTATGAAGCATGGTTTGATATTTGGAAATATGGCGTATTGTGAATGTTTTGAAAACAATGCGGTTTGTGCTAAATGAGAATTATATTGACAAGTGATGTTGTGTAAAGTGGTTTACAAATGAAATCTTATATATTATCTGACTATAGGATTGAGTGCACTACAAACAAGTCGCATTGGATGTTGAGGGGTTGTGAATGTACCGAAAACTCCATCCAAGTACCCTAACGATTGAGGAAATCGAGTTGTGTTCCATCTCTCGTTAATGGGGTTATACATATATCGATGAGTGATGTTGAGGGGTTGTAAGGTACTGAATACTCCACCACGAGTATTACAATGGTGGAGGGTAGCTCCCGTGTGTGAACCTTGAGATGTCGGTGAGAATGTTTGAAGTGTTGGGACAACACTTGGGAATCCATGTATCTGATACGTTTTGAGAAATGAGAATGTTGTTGATCACTTGTGAGCCAATATAATGATTAATTGTTATGGAATGTATATGGATGCATAACATGAAAAATGCATGTTTTACTCTTAAACTTTTCACATTAGTAGTTATGCATGGAAGGCTTGAGTTATATATTAGCAAATGGATTTTGTTGTTGAAGTATTTGATTCTTGTTGCATGTGGTATAACATGCTGATTTTTCTTAATAAAGTGCATGGATTTCAAGAAAGCATGATGGTTTTCAAAAGTGCAAAATGGTTTTAAGCATTGATGGTGTTTTTGGGTTTGAGCACTCCTCACTAAGCTTGTATACTTACGATCTCTTATGTCCATCAATGCAGATAACTAAGTGTTTGGAGGCAGCAACTTGCAAAGGAATCCTAAGAGACTTCACTTTGAAAGTATGTTTCGGTTACGAGCTAGAGTAATAAGGGCAATGGGGAATCTCATGGTTTGTTTGGATGATGTGTATGAACACCATTTGAGCATGTTTGCTTTATGCTTTTATACTTGTAAAAAGCCTTTATTTGGTGTTTAATGTTTTGAGTTGAATTTTGACTCTTGAGTGGCTTATTTGTTAGGTTGCATGCATTTGGTTTTTCATTGATGCGATTAGTCAGGCTTTGATGCTAAATCTGTTACGAATGTTTGAGGATTAATGTTTATGTATGATGCATGCATGTTAGAGAACATGTTGGATTGGTTTAGGATGGTTTTTAGAGTGAAAAACCAGCAAAATCTGACATAACGGGCCCATGTGTTTCTAAACACTCGAGCCTGTATCGAAACGGTGTGTCTAAAAGGGCCTTATGGTTTCGAAACGGATAAGGTCTATTCCGATACGATTTATGTAACCCCCTTAACCCGGCCTAGACGGTTGACCCGAATTAAGAAAGTCACACGGGGAAAACCAAAGTCAACCCGAAAGTCAACCTTGATTAACGACCCTTTTTTTTCTTTTTAATCTTGTCTAGATGCACATTAACCCTAATTGTGATCACTCAACAACATATTCAAAGATCACAAGCATCAGAGATCAAACAGGGACCCAATTGAACAAATTACCACTTTAGGGACCAAATTGTAATTTCTGATAAATAGGAGGACTTAACCCAAATTAAAGTTACCAACTTGAAATTAGTCAGATTTCATGCTTCTCTGTGAAATTTCAGCTCAAGAGGACATCTCGAACTCATACAATTGCATAAACAAGATTTAGGACTAAAACGCAAAGAATTCAAAACATTTAACTGCCAATATCAGCCCCCAACGGTCGACCGTTCCGGAACAGGCAGAGCCCGTTTCGAAACACGGGCCGTTCCGCAACGCGTACCGGAACACGGGCTGACAGTAGCCAAACCGTTTCGAAACGGTGCCTACCGTTTCGGACGCCTGGGTTCATTCAAGCCACCCGTTCCGGAACGGTGTGCACTGTTCCGAAACACCCTGCACAGATTGCAGCATAAAGCTCACTTAAACATGCAATCGATCATTCAAACATGCTCCGAATGCTACCAAACTTTACCAGCATGCAATTCAACATATATGAGACTTACGAGCATCAACAAATCAACAAATTAACATCATATGCAAAAAGCCCCAAATCTAAAGGCATGCTTCCTACACAAGCAAACCATTCAAGCATAAACTTCCAATTCAAGCATGTAAAGGCCAAACTCAAAAACCAGCATTCTCAACAACATTCAACATACTTAGGGAGTTCAAAACCTCTCCCAAAACATACACATAGGTCCCCCATTGCAAAATTACCAAAAGCTAAAATGTGCTTAATAAAACCTCCATACTTTGAGCTTTACTTTCACTTGAATGCTTGCCCTCCTTGCTGCCCTCAAAGCACTCTAGTGTTCTGCATTATTGATTTAAGAAAACGATAGAGAGCGTAAGCCAAAGCTTAGTGAGGAATGCTCAATAAAACCATTCAATAATGCATTTATAAAACATTTATAAATCATGCTTCAAATCAACATTTGCACATGCTCAAAAGCATACTTAAAACAAGCATCTCATGCTTCATATCATATATGTCATATTGGCCACAAGTGATAAGTTCCATTTCTTTAAAAACAAGTTCATCAACTTTCACCCCAAGGACTTTTAAACACCTTGGCCCCAAGGACTTTTAAACACCTTGGCCCCATGGACTTTTAACCACCATGGAATGGACCACACAAGGACTTTTAACCACCTTTGTGTCCGCATCAAGTTTCACCCCAAGGACTTTTAAACACCTTGGCCCCAAGGACTTTTAAACACCTTGGCCCCATGGACTTTTAAACACCATGGAAAGGATCACACAAGGACTTTTAACCACCTTTGTGTCCGTAGCAAGAATCATCCAAGGACTTTTAACCACCTTGATGTTCTTAAGTAACAAGGCTCACTCAAGGACTTTTAACCACCTTAGTGACCTTAACCTTTTCAAAACATCACTTGCCAATATACATCATTTTCATCATTTAATCCACTGTTTTAAAGCATTAAACCAAGCCATATTCATCATGCATTTAAAAGCATCAAACCACATTTTATCAAGGTACAAAAACAAGGAACTCTTACCTAGAGCTTCCTTCAACATATGGCTTACAAAAACAGCAAATACCATGCTAAATCATGCTTTCAAAATAGTATTTAAAACATGCAATTAACCACATTGCATCACAACAAAATCATGGCCACCACTAGAGAGAACTTCTGAAAACTTACACTTGAGCTTAGCAAAGTTGTTTAGACTTAAACTAAGCTCCCAAGACATTGGTTTCAAAGCCGAAAACCCAATTTCACTCACCGATTCCACTTCGCCTCTTGCCGAAGCACCAAATCAAGCTTCCGGATCAACAACACTTGGATCCAAAGATGCCTCCCCTGTTTTAACACATCAAAGCAGAGGATTAATGCATCATCATGCATTAATTGCTTCAATGAAAGCACCTAAACTCGCTGCTCTCATCCAACCTCCATTTTCGGCCACCAAACACAACCAAAAATGCATCCAAACCACTTCTCAACAAAGCCCAGCCACAAACCATCAAAACCAAACATCTATTAACATCATTTAACATCTAAAAAGAACCTATTAACATCCTTATACCTCCAGCAACATCAGATCCACAAGATCACCTCAAAAACAATCAAGAATCACAAGCTAAACTTATGAAACTCAACATATCCGGGATTGCATTAATCAAAACTCAACTCCTTATCAATTTAGAGTTCATTTAACATCAAAAACACATCTCAAATCACAGATTAATCAGATCTAACAAAAATCATCAAAAATCAACAAATCTTGCATTATAAGCCAAGATCCATTTCACAACTCAAAAGCTTTAATAAAACATCAATTAAGGGTTGAAAACTTAGGAATTTCAGTAAAGAACTGATAGATTAGAGGAGAAGGACGTTCTTACCTCCAAACTTGAGTTTCTCCTCTTTTTGGAATCAAAAACCTTGATTAATCAAGTATCAAATGATGAGGTTTTGTAGATACTATGATTAGGAATCAAAAGAGAGTTGAAAGGAGGAATTTAGGTGAGAAAATTAGATCAAATTCTCTGGAAAGAAAGTGTTTGGGTTGAGAGAAAATGAGAGAAAGAAAATGGAAAGTTAGTTATCCAAAATAGCCAAAATGGCTTTCCCTCCACTTTTAATATGTTTAAAATCAGAATATAGCTTAAAATATCTTAGAAAAATCTGGAGAAACTACTTTTGGAATAATAGCTCCTTAAAGATTCAAAGTTCCAACCCTTTATAAAACAGTCACCAAACTTTCGAAAATTACATTTTGGTCACTAGCCAAAATGTCACACTTCTAAAACTCTTTTTCCAAAATTGATTTCACAGTTCACTTAATTATATTAAAATAGATTTTAGAACATTTTTCCATATTTTTAATGCAACCCGAACTAGGCTTTCCTAATTTCACCTTTTTAGATTCGAACAGCACTTTGACCAACCGGTCAACGCCCAAAACTCCTAAGCCCAAAACCGGGGCGTTACAACTCTCCCCCCCTTAAGAAATTTCGTCCTCGAAATTTACCTGAAGGAAAGAGATAAGGAAACTGCTTCAGCATGTCTTCCTTCCGCTCCCACGTGGCTTCCTCAACACCTCGATGCTTCCACAGCACCTTCACCAATTCAATGGTCTTGCCAGGAAGAACCTTGCTATTCGAATCCAGAACCTTCACTGGTTCCTCATCATAGGTCAAGTCCGGATTCAAAACCACTTCCTCCACAGGCATCACATGCGAAGGATCAGATCTATACTTCCGGAGCATAGAAACATGGAACACATCATGAATCTTCTCCAACTCTTGAGGTAACCTCAACCGATACGCAACAGGACCCACACGCTCAACCACCTCATATGGTCCAATGTACCTAGGGCTCAACTTACCCTTCCGGCCAAACCTCATCACCTTCTTCCAAGGCGAAACCTTCAAGAACACACGGTCACCCACCGCATACTCTATCTCCTTACGCTTCAAATCCGCGTAAGACTTTTGCCGATCAGAAGCTGCCTTCAACCGCTCACAAATGAGCTTCACCTTCTCGGTGGTCCCTTTCAACAAAACCGGCATCGAAACCAACTTTTGACCAGTTTCAGCCCAACAAAGAGGAGTCCTACACTTCCTCCCGTACAAAGCCTCATAAGGTGCCATCTGTATACTCGCCTGATAACTATTGTTATAAGCGAACTCAACCAAAGGCAGATGCTTCTCCCAAGAACCTTGGAACTCAATCACGCAGCACCTCAACATATCCTCCAAAATCTGGATAACCCGCTCAGACTGACCATCCGACTGAGGATGATAGGATGTACTGAAATGCAACCTTGTACCCAGAGCTTGATGCAAACACTGCCAGAAACGCGATGTGAACCTCGGATCCCTATCCGACACAATCGTCTTAGGCACACCATGCAGCCGCACAATCCCAGCAATGTACAGCTCTGCCAGCTTATCCAAAGAAAACGTAGTATGCACAGGCAAGAAATGCGCACACTTCGTCAGGCGATCCACAATCACCCAAACAGAATTCTTCTTCGAAGGAGACAAAGGTAAACCAGATACAAAATCCATGGTAACCCTCTCCCACTTCCATTCAGGGATTTTCAACGGTTGCAACAACCCAAAAGGAACCTGATGTTCAGCCTTAACTCGCTGACACACCAAACACTTGCTCACAAACTCTGCAACATCCTTCTTCAAACCCACCCAATAGTACTCATCACGAAGATCACGATACATCTTAGTACTACCAGGGTGCATAGCAAAAGGACTACTATGACCTTCAGTCAGAATAGCACGCCTCAACTCAGCATCTGCAGGCACTACTATCCGACTCCCAAAACACAACACACCATCATCGTTAAAGCAGAAATCCGAACGCCAACCCTCCGCGATATCCTGAACATGAGACACCAAGGAATCATCCAACAACTGCTTTTCCTTGATCAACTGAACCAAAGATGGCTTCACTTGCAACTCAGCAACAAGACCACCATCTCGCGATATGCTCAAGCTAGCAAACATAGCCCTCAGCTCAACAGCTACCTTCCTACTCAAGGCATCCACAACAACATTAGCTTTTCCAGGATGATACTCAATCGTCAAATCATAATCCTTGAGCAACTCCAACCAACGCCGCTGCCTAAGATTCAACTCCTTCTGAGACATCAGATACCTCAAACTCTTGTGATCCGTGTACACCGTACACTTCTCACCATACAGATAATGTCTCCAGATCTTCAGAGCAAAAACCACTGCAGCCAGCTCAATGTCATGCGTAGGATAGTTGCGCTCATGCACTTTCAACTGCCGCGATGCATAAGCCACAACCTTACCCTCTTGCATCAGCACACATCCCAAACCAACATAGGATGCATCACTATAGACCACAAACTCTTTCCCTGATTCAGGCTGAACCAAGATAGGAACTTACGTCAAAGCCGCCTTAAGCTTCTCAAAAGCCTGCTGTCTCGCTTCCGTCCACTCATACTTAACATCCTTTTGCAACAGCTTCGTCAAAGGAGCAGCAATCTTGGAAAAACCATCCACAAACCTTCGGTAGTATCCCGCCAAACCAAGGAAACTACGGACCTCATGAACAGACTTAGGAACTTTCCAGTTCATCACCGCCTCAATCTTCTGAGGATCAACACGAATCCCCTCAGCTGAGACCACATGCCCAAGAAACACCACCTCCTTAAGCCAGAACTCACACTTGCTCAGCTTAGCATAAAGCTGATTCTCCAACAAAGCTTGCAAAACAATCCTCAAATGCTCTTCGTGCTCCTCCTCAGTACGCGAGTACACGAGGATATCATCAATGAACACCACAACGAACTTGTCCAGGCATTCATGAAACACACGGTTCATCATGTCCATGAAAGCAGCAGGAGCATTTGTCAAACCAAACGACATTACAAGGAACTCATAATGCCCATACCTTGTCCTGAAAGCTGTCTTAGGCACATCCACGTCCTTCACCTTCAACTGATAATACCCTGACCTCAAGTCAATCTTAGAGAACACAGCAGCTCCCCGAAATTGATCAAAGAGATCATCAATCCTCGGCAAAGGATACCGATTCTTGATAGTCAACTTGTTCAGCTGACGGTAATCAATGCACATCCTCATAGTGCCATCCTTCTTCTTCACAAACAAGACCGGTGCTCCCCAAGGTGACACACTCGGCCGGATGAAACCACGATCAAGCAACTCTTGCAACTGCGTCTTCAGCTCCTTCAGCTCCTTAGGTGCCATTCTATAGGGAGTAATGGACACAGGAGTTGTATTCTCATACAGCTCAATTCCAAACTACACCTCGCGATTAGGAGGTAAACCAGGCAACTCCTCAGGAAACACTCCAGGAAACTCCTTCACAACCCTGATATCTTGCACCTTCAACTCCTTAGAGCTAGGATTCATCACAAAAGCTAGATAAGCTTCGCAACCTTGCCTCAGCATCCTACTCGCCTCCAAGGTAGACACCACATTGGCAAGAAACTTCACATTCTCACCAACCACAACAACTTCATAATCATCCGCAAGCTTCAGCGAAACTCGCTTATTTTCACAATCTACCACAGCGCGATGCTCAGCAAGCCAATCCATACCAAGGATCACATCAAAACCATAGAAGGGCAACTCCATAAGATCAACATGAAAAACATGTTCTTGAACAACCAAAAGACACCTTCTATAAAGCTTTCGAGTCACAACAGTTTCACCAAACGAACTAGTGACACGAACACCAACATCCAAAGACTCAACAGGCAAACCAAGCAATTCAGCATGCTCACGCAAAATGTATGAATGCGTAGATCCAGAATCAATCAAAGAAAGCAATGACAAGGATTGCAAAGTAAAGTTACCTGCAATCACATCCACATCATTCCTTCCCTCACGCTGAGCATACACCCTAGCTTGGCCTCCACCTTCAGGCTGAATAGCCACAACATGAGCTACTCCACGACCTCCTTCCTCTCGCCTCTGGAAATTACCACGGCCGCGCCCACGACCTCTCTGCGGTGCAGCAACAACAGGAGCACGCACCTGATCACCAGCCAACCTCAGACAATCTCGCCTCAAGTGGTCTACAGAACCACAATTCCAGCATCCATTCCCAGCTGCCGCAACAGGAGCTTGCACCTCTCTCACAGCACGAGGACAGTCACGCTTCATGTGACCACGTGAACCACAGATCCAGCAAGCACTCGGATCAGCTCTAGCATTGCCTCCTCTAGCAGGTGCACCGCCACCTCTCTTGGCTGAGGACTGATACTTCTGATCACGTCCCCTCTTGTTCCGTCCACCTCCGGAACTATACTCAGCAGCTCTCTTGCCAGAACTTGCTCCAGCACCTTTCGCAGATTAACCCAAGTTCATCTCAATGTCCTTGGCTCGGCCCACCAACACATCAAAATCATCGTATTCAGTGGCCAGCACATACATTTTCACATCCGTCACAAGACCATAACGGAACCTCTCGCACCTTGTCTGCTCATCAGGTATCAGCTCCGGTGCATACTGACTGAGTCGCACAAACTGCACTTCATACTCAGCCACACTCATGCTCTCTTGGGTAAGAGACATGAATTCACGCTTCTTCTCATCAAGATATCTCACTCCCAGATATCTCCTCTTGAACACATTCTGAAAGAATGTCCAAGTAACATCAGCTTCCACCATTCCAGCTATAGTGGTCGTCCACCACGTATACGCATCGTCCTGCAGCAAGGACACAATACAACCCAGCTTTTGCACATCCGTACAGCTTATCTGACCCAAGATTCGCTTGGTACTCTCTAGCCAAGCTTCAGAACTCTCAGCTGACATACCCCTGAACTCAGTCCCACCAAGACTGCGCAGACGATCCAAAGGTAGTCTAACTCCAGCATCTCCCTGATGCCCAGCTCCTTGAGCTCCAGCTACTGCTGCTCGAAAAGCACCCGCAATAGCTTGTACCAACATAGACATATCAGGCATAGCTTGCCCCTGACCAACCTCTGGTCCAGCAGCTCCAGCACCAGCTGCAGCTTCAGCTCTCTCACCTCCAGCACCACCACCAGGTGGAGGAGGGGGTAACACCGCACTACCCGTGTTCTCTTCGTTCTCGTTCTCATTAGGAGCCGTAGCTCGCACACTACCTCGTAACTCTCTACGTGGTGCCATACTATTACCATGCAATCACAATGCAAATAAAACAAAGTCAGGCCCAGCAAGGTAAGCAATCCAAGTATTCAAGCTCAATTTCATTCAAAATCAACAACATTTCATTAGCTTCGATTTGGCAATGGGTACCCACATCATGCTACATCACAGCATACAACTCAATTACATCCAAATCACAAGCCACTAAACATGCTTTCGATCAACAAGCATACAAGGCAAACATACCTCAATCATGCATACATTCATTCCCAATTACTCGAGAACTTAACTCTGATACCACCAAATGTAACCCCCTTAACCCGGCCTAGACGGTTGACCCGAATTAAGAAAGTCACACGGGGAAAACCAAAGTCAACTCGAAAGTCAACCTTGATTAACGACCCTTTTTTTCTTTTTAATCTTGTCTAGATGCACATTAACCCTAATTGTGATCACTCAACAACATATTCAAAGATCACAAGCATCAGAGATCAAACAGGGACCCAATTGAACAAATTACCACTTTAGGGACCAAATTGTAATTTCTGATAAATAGGAGGACTTAACCCAAATTAAAGTTACCAACTTGAAATTAGTCAGATTTCATGGTTCTCTGTGAAATTTCAGCTCAAGGGGACATCCCGAACTCATACAATTGCATAAACAAGATTTAGGACTAAAACGCAAACAATTCAAAACATTTAACTGCCAATGTCAGCCCCCAACGGTCGACCGTTCCGGAATAGGCAGAGCCCGTTTCGAAACACGGGCCGTTCCGCAACGCGTACCGGAACACGGGCTGATAGTAGCCAAACCGTTTCGAAACGGTGCCTACCGTTTCGGACGCCTGGGTTCATTCAAGGCACCCGTTCCGGAACGGTGTGCACTGTTCCGAAACACCCTGCACAGATTGCAGCATAAAGCTCACTTAAACATGCAATCGATCATTCAAACATGCTCCGAATGCTACCAAACTTTACCAGCATGCAATTCAACATATATGAGACTTACGAGCATCGACAAATCAACAAATTAACATCATATGCAAAAAGCCCCAAATCTAAAGGCATGCTTCCTACACAAGCAAACCATTCAAGCATAAACTTCCAATTCAAGCATGTAAAGGCCAAACTCAAAAACCAGCATTCTCAACAACATTCAACATACTTAGGGAGTTCAAAACCTCTCCCAAAACATACACATAGGTCCCCCATTGCCAAATTACCAAAAGCTAAAATGTGCTTAATAAAACCTCCATACTTTGAGCTTTACTTTCACTTGAATGCTTGCCCTCCTTGCTGCCCTCAAAGCACTCTAGTGTTCTGCATTATTGATTTAAGAAAACGAAAGAGAGCGTAAGCCAAAGCTTAGTGAGGAATGCTCAATAAAACCATTCAATAATGCATTTATAAAACATTTATAAATCATGCTTCAAATCAACATTTGCACATGCTCAAAAGCATACTTAAAACAAGCATCTCATGCTTCATATCATATATGTCATATTGGCCACAAGTGATAAGTTCCATTTCTTTAAAAACAAGTTCATCAACTTTCACCCCAAGGACTTTTAAACACCTTGGCCCCATGGACTTTTAACCACCATGGAATGGACCACACAAGGACTTTTAACCACCTTTGTGCCCGCATCAAGTTTCACCCCAAGGACTTTCAAACACCTTGGCCCCAAGGACTTTTAAACACCTTGGCCCCATGGACTTTTAAACACCATGGAAAGGATCACACAAGGACTTTTAACCACCTTTGTGTCCGTAGCAAGAATCATCCAAGGACTTTTAACCACCTTGATGTTCTTAAGTAACAAGGCTCACTCAAGGACTTTTAACCACCTTAGTGACCTTAACCTTTTCAAAACATCACTTGCCAATATACATCATTTTCATCATTTAATCCACTGTTTTAAAGCATTACACCAAGCCATATTCATCATGCATTTAAAAGCATCAAACCACATTTTATCAAGGTACAAAAACAAGGAACTCTTACCTTGAGCTTCCTTCAACATATGGCTTACAAAAACAGCAAATACCATGCTAAATCATGCTTTCAAAACAGTATTTAAAACATGCAATTAACCACATTGCATCACAACAAAATCATGGCCACCACTAGAGAGTACTTCCGAAAACTTACACTTGAGCTTATCAAAGTTGTTTAGACTTAAACTAAGCTCCCAAGACATTGGTTTAAAAGCCGAAAACCCAATTTCACTCACCGATTCCACTTCGCCTCTTGCCGAAGCACCAAATCAAGCTTCCGGATCAACAACTCTTGGATCCAAAGATGCCTCCCCTGTTTTAACACATCAAAGCAGAGGATTAATGCATCATCATGCATTAATTGCTTCAATGAAAGCACCTAAACTCGCTGCTCTCATCCAACCTCCATTTTCGGCCACCAAACACAACCGAAAATGCATCCAAACCACTTCTCAACAAAGCCCAGCCACAAACCATCAAAACCAAACATCTATTAACATCATTTAACATCTAAAAAGAACCTATTAACATCCTTATACCTCCAGCAACATCAGATCCACAAGATCACCTCAAAAACAATCAAGAATCACAAGCTAAACTTAGGAAACTCAACCTATCCGGGATTGCATTAATCAAAACTCAACTCCTTATCAATTTAGAGTTCATTTAACATCAAAAACACATCTCAAATCACAGATTAATCAGATCTAACGAAAATCATCAAAAATCACCAAATCTTGCATTATAAGCCATGATCCATTTCACAACTCAAAAGCTTTAATAAAACATCAATTAAGGATTGAAAACTTAGGAATTTCAGTAAAGAACTGATAGTTTAGAGGAGAAGGACGTTCTTACCTCCAAACTTGAATTTCTCCTCTTTTTGGAATCAAAAACCTTGATGAATCAAGTAGCAAATGATGAGGTTTTGTAGATATTATGATTAGGAATCAAAAGAGAGTTGAAAGGAGGAATTTAGGTGAGAAAATCAGATCAAATTCTCTGGAAAGAAAGTGTTTGGGTTGAGAGAAAATGAGAGAAAGAAACTGGAAAGTTAGTTATCCAAAATAGCCAAAATGGCTTTCCCTCCACTTTTAATATGTTTAAAATCAGAATATAGCTTAAAATATCTTAGAAAAATCTGGAGAAACTACTTTTGGAATAATAGCTCCTTAAAGATTCAAAGTTCCAACCCTTTATAAAACAGTCACCAAACTTTCGAAAATTACATTTTGGTCACTAGCCAAAATGTCACACTTCCAAAACTCTTTTTCCAAAATTGATTTCACAGTTCACTTAATTATATTAAAAGATGATTTTAGAACATTTTTCCATATTTATAATGCAACCCGAACTAGGCTTTCCTAATTTCACCTTTTTAGATTCGAACAGCACTTTGACCAACCGGTCAACGCCCAAAACTCCTAAGCCCAAAACCGGGGCGTTACAATTTACTACTGGAAACCATGGTTTCGAAACACCTCAAGGGCGTTTCGATACAAGCCCGTGTTTCAAAACAGGGCCTTAGTGTTTCGGAAGGGGTTGTAGTTATGTTGGTTGATGGAATGTTCTGAAGTTCTAATTCTTTGTGTTTTAGTCCCTAAATGTTGTGGATGCAATTAAATGAGCATGAATGATTATTTTGAGCTGAGATTTGATTGGGATGCATGTAATGGGATTAATTAAAGGACGATAACACAAAATTGGTCCAAGTTCCTATGAATTGGGAAAATTAATAAATGGTCTCTAAAAGCCGTAATTGGATGTAATTGATGTATGTTTGAGTTGTGAATGATCCACTGCATTGTTAACACATATGAACCTATTTTTCATCTAGGTAAAATAAAAAGAAAAATAGGGTTGTTTATTTAGGTAAACCTTCTCGGTTTGCTTCAATATTCCATGTGTGACTCGTTCAGTTCAGTCTATCGGCTAGGCTGAGTCGAGGGGGTTACATAATAGAAGTTTTATTCATTCTCGGTTTAGAAGTGTTTAAAAGCTCTTAAAGGAAAAAAACTCAAAAGATCATGTCTTAGACAAACGTGCGTCAGAAATTTGGTAACGCCTAACCTTATAAGGATCCTACCCTTAGCAACCTAGATGATGGAGAAGAAAGCCAAATACTCGCTGCTACGCAATTGGACCCTCGTACTCCGAAACAAGAATAAGATAAAAATTTTGAACAAAAAAAGAACTCACAAGAGAACTTTTAAAGAAGTAACAGTATTAATCTAAATTGAATGAATTTTACAAAGTAAAATAGCCTATTTATAGGCTAGTAAAACCCTAATTACAAAGAAAAAGAAGTTTAATTTAATCTAAAAAAACAAACTAAATAAATAATAATGATATAATAGAATATTATCTTAATTAAAAAGATAAGAATATTATCCCAATTAAAATAGATAATATTATCATAAAAAAGATAATGCAATTATCTCAATTAAAAGAGATAAATACAGTCTAAATAACTATAGAAATCTATCCATAATGTTCTCAAAATTGAATTTTTGTTTTGGAGTTTGACAGTGGGTTTGGACACCAGTTTTGGGTTATTTTAAATCAATGCCTTCTTTCTAAGTTGGATTTGCAATGAATCAACTCTGCCTCTTTCCTAGATCAATCTTTTAAAATACCGAAATGAATCCAACGAACATCTAACACTCCATTTGAAGCGTCTTTAACAATGTCAATTTCCTTCAATTCTTGAAAATGAACTTTTGCACAAATGTGTTTAACTTTAATTTCATTTGTTTAGCTTTACTTGGGCAGGTTGAAATTGTTAGGTCAAAATCTGGACTTGGGCCCATGGTGCTCATATCAAGAAGGCAGATAAAATTAGGTGACTACAAGTTTATCTCAACATAAATCACCTGAATCAGGACTATGAAATCATTAAGAGCTTTTCTGTAAGCTCATCCACACAATAAAATAGGCAAAATCTTCAAGTTCATTTAAAAATGAACCACCCAAATTTTGGGATAAAAATTCATTAAGAATAAAAAAATCAACCTCTTTTATCCACAAATTTAATATGTCTTTCTCAAATAAGATCATCAAAACTCTTGGGATTGAATTCATTAAGAGTATAAAACTCATCATTTTTAGTGGTGAGTTCATATAGTCTTTCTCAATAGGACCACCCAAACACTAGGTAATGAACTCATTAAGAGTAGATATTCATCCATATTAGTAAATTCGTCAAGTCTTTCTCACTAAGACCACCAAATGGGATATGAATTTATTAAGAGCAAAAGCTCAACCTTTATGTGTACAATGTTCACCATAGGGATATATCAGTATCTACACTATGAGTCTCTTCAAGGTTTAGTCCACATTGATCTTAAAATGTTGAGTTGGGTATCCATCATGTTTTCATGGTTTCGTTGTCACCAAATTGAACTTTGAATACTAAGTTGGACATTCATCATGAATTCCTCAATCAACGGGTTTGAGATTCATGCAGATCGACGAGTCAAGGACCAATCTCCTACTTAACCTCTTGGTTGGTGGTTTAGCTAGGTTCTCAGAAGTTATCTCGAAATCTAAAATGAGTGATCCATCTTTATAAATTCATGTATTTTTATAATACATCGTTTTCAGACAGCTCACATTTTCAAATTGTCTTAGTAAAAAAAATTAACTTAAAGAGACCACAAAATATTTTCATCTACTATAACCAAATAAATTTATCTTAATAAGATTTATCAAATATTACTCTTAACTTCTGCATTAAGTTAAAAAGTATCATTTAGTCATATTATTATATAAATTGAAATAGTGAGCATAGTAATGAATAATACACCATGTAGGTCTCTAAAAAAGAGAGATGATGCACTAGTTACACTTAAATACCAAGTTTATCATAGAATCAATCCTAGACATACATTTTCTATACTATTACAATACTTTCCGATAAGCCATTTAAGAATTTTTTGCAGATAGTGGGAATCAAATTAACACCTTAATAAGAATATTTAATTGAATAACTTTTAATATAACGGTATTTGCTCATAATCATTTGTAGAGTTTACCTTATCATTGTTGGTTACCCATTTGACATCATAGTATCCCTCTAGGCTTGTAGGATAATTAACGAATTTCAGTTTCTATAGTAAAATTTACGCCATCAAATTCTTGACCCACTCACCTTCTTAGCATCCTAATTTATTCATATTTAAAATTTCACTTATCGAGTATTAGTTTTTACTCTTTTATAAAATAGTCATTTCTTCCCCTAGTTTAGCACAATTCTTTATTAAAGCTTGTATTTCAATGTGTATTTGTACATTTCAAGGTGTGTGTCTATATTACACTTGATTAGTAAATCTGAGTATCTGAGTATTTCAAGGTGTGTGTCTATCCATTTTTGGTGTTAAATTTGAGTTACTGTAGTACAACTACTAAAATGCCCGTTTATAGTACTAATATTTATTTTAAACCTCGTTTGATGACCGTATTAGCATGGCTCCCTACCATACACGACAACTGTAGTCTGTAAGCATGCTCTTGTTCTATTTAAAATTTCTTTTAAGCACGACTTCTGATCTAATAATCTCTGTTTGCGCATGTTCCTGAAAAACTCTTTGCTCTATGTAAAAACATATCACTTCAATTATGTTGCATAGGTATATCCACTTCACGCATCCTGATTTTGGCGTGTAGCAGATGAATTGGGTAGATAGAGGTTCACTAGCTCACATTGGCATTATGGTTTTGTGTATGCCATGTTTCTTGTTATGTTAATATGATAATTGCATGATCTTTGATTATTGTTCGTTTTACTTGTCATCTTTAGACCACACTGAGCTCTAGAGCTCCCACTTTTGTCTCTTTCAAATTACTCTGGACATTAGGCTTTGATCGGTACTATTAAAAAAGTATAAAATTATGAAAATTATTAATTGTAAAAAGCATAAAAACTATGTAATTTTTTTTACATATATATATAAAGTATAATGATAGAAATAATAAAAAATCGTCAAAATATAAAAACCATAACAATTATATAAAATTTATAAAAATAATTAATATATTAAAAAATAAAAATTATGAATATTATTAATTGTAAAAAAATCATAAAAACTATGTAAAATTTTAAAAATCATTACTAATAGAAGAAATTTGTAAAAATAAAAAAGATGTAAAATTTATTTAAAATTTTGAAAATCATATAAAAATTCATGTGTGAAAAATATTAATTTTAAAATGATAAAATTTATCAAAAATAAAAATTATTAAAGTTTAAAATCATTAAAAATCTTTAAAATATAAATTTATTTAAAATTATAAAAATTATAAAAAAATACTAAAATATTTAAAAACCGTTGAAGGAATGGGTTAATCGATATTTTTTTACTAATAGAGGAAATTTGGGTGCAGTTTAGTTTATAAGGTCTCAGTTAGGAACACTTTTTCCATAGAGACTAAATTAATCTCTAGCCTAAAAAGATGAAAACTTGAAACTTAAAAACTATATATTCTTCAACCTCGTTGCTTTTCAATATGTATAATAAATTTTGAAGAGGCAAATAAAAAGTCTTTTGAAATTGGAACTAGTTTTTTTTCTCAAATATATAAAAAAATTATTAATAATATTGACTGATTCATCAACAACTGATTTCCATCTCAGACATTTTTAAACATTTCAATCAATTTCAAAGATATTTTGAAAATAATTTAAAAATGAATTATGTTACAAAGTTATAAATTCCACAACTCTATCATCGAAATTTCCACTCATTGTGCGGTTGTGCACATCAATCCATCTCAAACTATCAAGAAATTTGCTATAGGTTTTTGTAATTTGACTTGACCTAAGCTGAGTGGTATTTACATGAAGTGATGTTGGGGCAAAACAAAAGGACTTGGACATTTGCATGCAATTCCAAAGACAATGAATAAGGCCAATAATATTTGAAGCTATCATTTTCTTTGTTGGTCCAGACTCCAAAATTAAAGTTGGTAAGAGATGATGAATGTGTGGTTTCGATAATATGTTAGTATTTTTTCGATAATGTATACAGCTTGTAAAAAAATTGTTCAAATTTTAATATTTTAAAATAAACATTATTTTTTTTCTACTCGATCATCTATTAGTTTTATATATTGTGTAGTTTACAATAATAAAACTAGTGTAGCAAAATATTATGTAAGATACTTAAATTTGAAAAGGTATTTAATTAACTGACTAGAGTTATTTAATTTAGAGTAGAGCCCTTCTATTTCTTTCATTTAAACTAAACTATATTACTTCAATTTTTATACAATGATTCGCATTCACTCATAAATCGGCTTAATTTTTTAATGATACATAAAATATTAGGGGAGTGCAAAACCAAGTTTTGTTAACTATTAGCAAATTATTTCGTTTAACCAGTAAGTTCGGGTTACCTAATTCTCGACCCTAAATCGTAACCATTCAACATGTTAAACGTAATACAAAGAATATGGAAGAAAGGAATTCATTTTCATTTAACTTGACAAAAACCTTACACCAGCCATCCATTTATAGTACATGTAATAACAACTTTTCAAAAGCTTTTTACCCTAATAACCTCACACCAACAAACTCTCTCAACAACCTGAGGACACATCACCATGCAAGTTGTCAAATTGCACACCTCAGCAAGGAGCCGTTATTCATTGTCTAACTTTTCCCCTGCTTGCTTTTTTTGCTTCATATTCAGCTTGGGAAGGAGATAGGACATGAAGGTTCCCGCAAAAACATTCAAATTGTTGAACTGCAGCAGGCTTGGTGAGTATATCCGCAAGTTGATGTCTGGCAGGAACGTAATTCACTTGCAAAACACCTTTGGCAACCTTTTCGACAATAAAATGGAGGAGGTGAACAATAGAAGGTGGTGGAGAAACAAAAGTGACTAAATCCAAACTAGAAGAATTCGCTAATTTTGCCAGAGCATCTGCAACTTTATTACTAACCCGAGAAACATGCCGAAATGATACCCTCCATGACTGATGCCTCAAACTCTGAATATAACAGACCAAAGCAATCAGAACATCAACACCATTATCCCGAAGGATAAGTTGAATAGCCTCAGAGCAATCTGATTCCACTTCGACATGTCGATAACCCCACTCCCAAGATAAAGTAAGACCTGAGTAAATACCCCACAATTATGCCTCAAGCGCCGAGCAACACCCAATAAATTTGGCAAAGCCATTACACCATTTACCTAAGTGATCGTGAAAGACTCCCCCACAAGACGCACTTCCATCGGTTGATTTTCGAGACCCATCAACACTTAATTCGATCCAACCAACCAGAGGTGGTGACCAGTTGGAATTAAAGCCCGTCATGATCGAGACGGACCACCCCAATGATCGTCGGCTAGCAAGTGCTGCAACTGTAGTTTCTGCTAGCCATTTGCTGTGAGAAATAATAGAACCTCATTCTTCATTATCACCTCCAAAGACAAAGGCATTACTCTGGCACCAAAGATGTCAAATGATTCCTGCAAACATGAGGTCCCAATTGAGGGATTCACAACTAAAACCCCCTCCCAGCCAACTTACATTTAAGCCAACTATGAAACGATAATGAGAAAAAATTTTATACCCACGCGGGCTAAATCAACAGCAGCCAAACTGATTTGGCCGATCGGCAATGTCGAAGAATATGGTCGACGTCCTCAATATCCGCCCGACACATAGGACAATGAGAATCCATAGTAAAACAACGCTTCATTCGCTCCTCATTCGTCATCAATTTACCGCAAGTAGCAAGCCACATAAAGATTTTAATTTTTTGTAGCCCCCAAAACTTATGAATGAGAGACCAAACCCGGCCAGTATTACCCTACACAGGACCCACTCGAAACTCATACGCTAACCATATCGAAAAACATTTATTCGCACAAAGCCCCCAACCAACAATATCCGACGGAAAAGAAGGATTCGACTCTTTCATGGCCCAATGCCATACGCCATGATCATCTAGCATGGAACTAATGGGAATATGTGGGAGATGAGCATGGTGAACGAGATTTATATGCCTAGCAAGAGGGCCAACCTCCCTAATCCAATTATCGTGCCTGTTACAGATTCTTAGGCTAAAATCTAGGTTATTTATTAGGCTAGAATATATTGTAATTAATGTTATATATATGTTACCTAGTTTAGGAAAAGTAGTAATTAATGTTATATATATGTTACCTAGTTTAGGAATATTAGATGTGTATATATAGCCTATATGTTCTATGAATAAAAGACAAGGAATTATTTTCTACATGGTATCAGTTGTCCTAGGTTTTTCTTTCGAATACAATAAAAAATTTTTTTTTGGGCTGTTAAGGTTTTGACCTAAAGCCAATAATTTTGTCGTTCTTCACCGGCCACCTTCGGAGGCCGTTTCTGTCGACACCGCCCGTACCACAAGGGCCGCCGTCCGCCGATCTGCCGATCTGGAGTTTCCAGTCACCGGATTCCCTACGCGTGAGCCTCACGCGCCGCCACAAGCTTCCGCCTGTCCTCCACGCGCCGGCGCGTGAGAGCGCGTGGAGGCCCCTTTTCGCCGCCGTTTTTTCCACCGCCGTCGCTGCTTCCTTCCGGTCACACCCCTGCCGCCGGTCCTTGCTTTCGGATTGTTTTGGGTTGGGTGTTCTATCTTTTGAATTTATTAGGGTTTTGTTTTTTGGCTCTTTGCTTCTTTGACTTCATGGCTGATAAAAAGGTTGACTTTATGTCTGATATCGTTCCGATTACGTCTAAGATTACTGATCATAAATTAAATGGCTTTAATTTTCTCGATTGGAACCATACAATTGAGTTGTATTTGTTAAGCCTTTCTATGGACAGACATTTGAGTGATGATCCTCCGACGGATGATTATCGTCTTCCTTGGATGAGAGAAGATGCTCGCCTCTATATTCAGATTCGTAATTCTATTGACAGCGAGGTAGTAGGTTTGGTTAATCATTGCAAGACGGTGAAACAGTTGATGAGCTATTTGCAATTTTTATATTCTGGCAAAGGAAATTTTTCTCGTATCTATGATGTTTGTCAGCATTTTTACAGGGCTGACAAAGAAGACCGGACTTTAACCAGTTATTTTATGGATTTCAAGAAAACGTATGAAGAGCTTAATATGTTGCTTCCTTTTAGTGCTGATATTGAGGTCCAACGTAGTCAGCGAGAGCAAATGGCGGTTATGAGTTTTCTTGCTGGTCTTCCACCGGAATTTGAGACAGCTAAATCTCAGATTCTCTCTGGTTCCGAGATCTCCAGCCTTGATGATGTTTTTCGGAGAGTCGGTCGTACTGAGAATTCTTTGCCTACTCCATCCCCACAACATGGCAGTGTTTTGCTTAGTCGCGCTCTTCCTTCTGACTCCGGCAAGCAAAATTTCAAGAGTAATGGTCCTGGTCGTTCTATGGGGTCGGGGTCTACCAAAAGCGATCCACAGTTTGGGGTTCGTGGTCCGGATCACAGTACAGTTATCTGTCATTATTGTCACAAACCGGGACATACCAAGCGTGATTGCCGAAAGCTGCAGTTTAAGAAAACTTCGTCTGCTAATGTTGCTTCTAGTGTAGACACTTCTTCATCGGCTGTTACGATATCTGCGGATGAGTATGCCAAGCTTCTTCACCTTCAAGACACTGTCAAGCATCCTTCCGGTCCTGTTTCTGCCCTTGTTGAGTCAGGTAAATCCAATACATGTCTTGTTTCCACCTCTTCCAAATGGGTCATTGATTCTGGTGCCACATACCATATGATAGGTAACCCCAATCTTCTTTCTCATTTTACAACACATCCTTCTATCAATCCTGTTACTTTAGCCGATGGTTCTACATCTTCTGTTATTGGCTCTGGCACTTCGTACCCCACTCCCTCTCTTACTTTGTCCTCTGTTTTGAGTTTACCACATTTATCCTTTAACCTGATGTCAGTTAGTAAACTTACAAAAACCCTTAATTGTTGTGTCTCATTTTTTCCTGGTTATTGTGTGTTTCAGGATCTTTTGACGAAGAAGATTATTGGTAAAGGGCATGAGTCTGATGGCCTCTACATCCTTGACACCCATGTTCCAGAACCTGTCGCTTGCACTGGAATTGTCAGTCATTTTGAAGAACATTGTCGATTGGGTCATCCTTCTCTACCTTCTTTGAAGAAACTTTGTCCTCAATTTTCTAGTTTAAAATCCTTGGATTGTGAGTCTTGTCAGTTTGCTAAACACCATCGCCTTAGTTCCAGTCCTCGAGTCAATAACCGAGCTTCTGCTCCATTTGAGTTAGTTCACTCTGATGTTTGGGGTCCCAGTCCTGTTACTTCTAAACCTGGTTTTCGTTATTTTGTTACTTTTTTTGATGATTATTCTCGAATGACATGGCTTTATTTAATGAAATCTCGCTCAGAATTATTTACTCATTTCTCTTCTTTTTGTGCTGAGATTCGAACCCAATTTGGTACACCTGTCCGAAACTTGAGAAGTGATAATGCCAAAGAGTATGTTTCAGGTCCTTTTCAGAAATATATGCTTGAGCACGGTATTCTCCATCAAACTTCTTGTGTTGACACCCCTTCTCAAAACGGTGTTGCTGAACGCAAAAATAGACATCTTCTTGAAACAGCCCGAGCTTTGCTATTTCAAATGCAAGTTCCAAAATGTTTTTGGGCTGATGCCATCTCCACAGCTTGTTTTTTGATCAATCGTATGCCCTCTTCGGTTTTGTCGGGTAACATCCCTTTTCATACTCTTTTCCCCACTAAAGATTTGTTTCCCCTCTCCCCGAAATTTTTTTGTTGTATTTGTTTTGTTCGGGATGTCCGTCCTCAAGTTACAAAGCTTGATCCTAAGTCTTTGAGATGTGTGTTTTTGGGGTATTCACGTGGTCAAAAAGGGTATCGTTGTTATTGTCCGGGTCTAGGTAGGTATCTTGTGTTTGCTGATGTTACTTTTTTGGAACACAAACCTTTTCTGTTTTCTTCAGGGTCTATCGCTCAGGAGGACGAGGATTTCTTGTTTTATCCGGTCCCATCACCTTTGGAGTTGTCCTCATCCTCCTTGGTTCCGCCCCCTTTTGTCAAGCCCCCCATAAAAAAACATCTATACTCGTCGGCCACAACCACCACCTTCAGACCCAATTCCAAACGTTCCGGATGTTCCAGATTCATGTCCTGATGAGCCAATATCTTCGTCATCAGATTCGCCTTGTATTGCTGACCTTGACCTTCCTATTGCTTTTCGGAAAGGTAAACGTGCTTGCACTTACCCCATTTCCTCTGTTGTTTCCTATAATTGTTTGTCTTCTTCTTCTCGTGCCTTTGTTACATCCCTAGATACTATTTCTGTCCCTAAAACTGTTAGCGAGGCATTATCTCATCCTGGATGGCGTGCGACTATGCTTGAGGAAATGACTGCTCTAGATGACAATGGCACGTGGACTTTGGTTTCTTTGCCTAACGGTAAGCGAGCTATTGGATGTAAGTGGGTGTTTACTGTTAAATTTAATCCTGATGGCTCTCTTAATCGTTTGAAAGCCCGTCTTGTTGCTAAGGGATATGCTCAGACCTATGGTGTGGATTATTATGATACTTTCTCTCATGTTGCCAAACTTGCTTCTGTCCGATTATTTATCTCCCTTGCAGCAATTTTTGATTGGCCTTTGCATCAGTTGGATATCAAGAATGCTTTCCTTCATGGTGATCTTCAGGAGGAGGTGTATATGGAGCAACCACCTGGGTTTGTTGCTCAGGGGGAGTCTGGGAAGGTATGTTATTTGAAGAAATCTTTATATGGTTTGAAACAGAGTCCTCGGGCTTGGTTTGGTAAGCTCAGTCAGGCTATTGAAAAATTCGGGATGCAAAGAAGCGAATCAGACCATTCTATTTTCTTTAGAAAGTCTGATGGGGGCACGATTCTACTAGTCGTGTATGTGGATGATATTGTACTCACTGGTAATGACACTAGTGGAATTTCTTCACTGAAGTCTTTTCTCCATACTCAGTTTCACACTAAAGATCTGGGGACGTTGAAATACTTCCTGGGGGTTGAGGTGAACAGAAATAGAAAAGGAATCTTCCTATCTCAAAGGAAGTATGTGCTTGATCTTTTATTGGAAACAGGGAAATTGGGCGCCAAACCTTGTAGTACGCCAATGGTCCCTAATCTACAGTTAACTAAAGAAGGTGAATTATTTGATGACCCTGTAAGGTACAGAAGACTTATCGGTAAATTAAACTATCTCACGGTGACGCGTCCTGATATATCTTTTCCAGTGAGTGTTTTGAGTCAATACATGTCGTCACCGACTGTTGATCATTGGAAAGAAGTAGAGCAAGTTTTATGTTATCTAAAAAGTGCTCATGGGCGTGGAATTCTATATGGCAATCATGGTCATACTAGAATTGAATGTTTTTCCGACTCGGATTGGGCAGGATGCAAGGAGGATAGAAGATCCACCTCAGGATATTGTGTGTTTGTTGGAGGAAACTTGATTTCTTGGAAGAGTAAAAAGCAGAACGTAGTTTCACGATCTAGTGCAGAAGCCGAATATAGAGCAATGGCCAAGTCCGTATGTGAGATTACATGGGTATATCAGCTCCTCGGTGAGATTGGAATTAAAGCCTCAATACCTGCAAAACTTTGGTGTGATAATCAAGCTGCATTACACATTGCTTCTAATCCAGTTTTTCATGAAAGAACGAAACACATTGAGATTGATTGTCACTTCATTCGCGAAAAGATACAACAAGGTTTGATATCTACTGGTTATGTGAAAACCGGAGAACAACTAGGAGACATCTTCACCAAAGCTCTCAATGGAATTCGAATCAATTATCTATGTAACAAGTTGGGCATGATTAATATCTATGATCCAACTTGAGAGGGAGTGTTACAGATTCTTAGGCTAAAATCTAGGTTATTTATTAGGCTAGAATATATTGTAATTAATGTTATATATATGTTACCTAGTTTAGGAAAAGTAGTAATTAATGTTATATATATGTTACCTAGTTTAGGAATATTAGATGTGTATATATAGCCTATATGTTCTATGAATAAAAGACAAGGAATTATTTTCTACAGTGCCAAATATCCAAAGTACAACCATTACCAATAGTCTAAGAGAAATTCTCTCAAACATCTGACCAAACCATCACTAAACCCTTCCAAAGTCGAGACCCAAACCTGACATGTTGTTCGATTGGAAGACCATAAGTACATTTATACTTTGAACAGAGGAATCAAACCCAAAATAAATCCTTGCCTGCAACCATCTAAAACGCTAGTTTCATCAAGAAAGTCTCGTTCTGAATGTTTAACTTCCGAAAACCAAGACCTTCATACGAAAGAGGTCGACACACAGCATCCCAACAGACTAAATGAACCTCACCTTAGTCTGAAGTGATCCCCTATACAAAACACCGAATCAAATGTTCTAGATCATCACAAACTTTCTTCGGAAGAACTGCAGTTTTCATAGTATAAATAGGAATTGTCGAAAGAACTGCTTTAGCCAAGGTAATTCGACCAGCCAACGATAAAGTTTTTGCCTTCCAACCAATTAATTGTGTCTGTACCATTTTAATTAGATAACGATAAAGTTTTGGTAATTCGACCAGCCAACTATAAAAGTTTTTGCCTTCTCTAAATCAACTTTTATGGCCATCCAACCATTCTGACCCTTCATACGGCGCATAGAGTGAATAATCTCTTGAGCAAGAATGATGTTGTTAGTGATAGCCCTACCATGCACAAAACTCGTATGAAATTTAGATATCCAATCCGACAAAAAAGGCTTCCATCGATTCACAATAATCTTAGTGATCGCTTTATACGCCACATTGCAGAGCCCAATCGGTCGAAATTGTGAATGACACTCCAGAGTTGCCATTTTAGTTAATAAGACAAGCAGAGTGCGATTCAGATTAGAAGGAAAATAACCCTCAATGAAAATAGAGTGAATATGTGAGCAAGTCGGGGGACCAACAATATCCCAATTCTTTTGATAGAACACAACATGGAGCCCATCAATGCCCGAAGCTTTAAACGAGCTCATAGAGAAGAAAGCTTGACGAATCTTTGCATCCAACACCGCTAACATTAAAAGAGTCAAACGATCAGTCGTATGCCTCGAAAAAAGCCCCCGCACTTCATATCCAAACACGTGAATGCCAGAAGATGTAAATAAGCTTGCATAAAAATTAACTGTAGCTTGCCGAAGCTCCTCTTGATTGTCACACCATGACGAATCATGCAACCGCAGCCCAGATATAAAGTTCGATCGTCGACGAGCCATCCTGGAAGCATGAAAAAAAGGAGGTGTTGCGATCACCTTCCAAAATCCAGTTTGCACATGCTTTCTATCTCCAAAGACGTTCTTCTTGATCCAAAACTTCCGCAAGTTCATCCTGAACCCTAGCACCAAGCCGAACCAGAGAATCCGAATGGGCTCTAGCCAACGGAATATCAATTCCCCGGAGACGAGCTAAGAGGTGTTTCTCTCGATGACCAATGTGTCCAAAGACCTTAGAATTCCACCCTTGAACTTTCTAAGAGAAGGAATTAATGTTCTTAAGAAGATCATCACTATCTCATGTCGATGCTAACAAATGCTGAATATATGGGTGATCCTACCAAGCGAAAATATAACGGAAAGGGTGGTGGTGATGCTCTCTCTCAGACTCAGATAGATGGAGGAAATACAATGATCCAAGCGCTCATAAATATTTCCCCTAGACCAAGTGAGAGGAGGCCCCCAAAATTCCAAATCCATTAGACCAGATCGAAAAAGAAATTCAGCAAATGGCTTACCGTAAAGTGTTCACAAGTCCTAGATTTTATGCACATTCCAACTCTTATTATTTTTGTTTTTAAGCACATTTTATGCATAAGAAGCTGCATGCATAGCATTTTACAGTATTTCGTTGTTCTTCCTTGATTTTATGAATTATCATTTATTTGGTGAACAAGAGATATTGTTTAGTGTATTTTTGTATTTATGTACTAGACGCTGGAAGTGGGAACTGAGAAGCTGAGAATACAACCATGAGGAAGCATACCTAGGAGCTGTACTGAATAAGTTTAAGCTGAAGACAAGTTGCTGCCGAGTAAAGTTGCCGCTGACCTTGCTGCCCACAGTAGCTGACTAAGAAAGTTGGAAGAACCGGAGTGCAATCTGTAGAGCTAAAAACCATGAATCTATCATCGGCATCCATTTGATTTTCCGACGTCTGTAGCAGCGGACAGGGCTGCCGAAGAAAAAATCTCAAGATCACTTGCAGGCTAAGGCAAACGGGATAAAGTCCATATTCCACGCAAAGAAGTCAGAGTTTAATGTCATATTAAAGATGGAAAGCTACTTTCGAGGACTTCTACTTTAAGGAGGACTTAACCTAGTCAATAGTCTATAAATACCCATTGTAACTCCTAGTTCAAATCATCCTAGGTTTTCTATAGAGTTTACTAGTGTTCTCTGCCGCCGCCATGTTTTAAACTCCACGTGGGTTAGGGTTATGTTGTAAACTACTTGTGAAATAGTTGTTTTATGTTTTGAGTAATTTTTCAATAATATATTCCGAGTTTACTTAATCTATTGCTCTTCATTCTTTCGATTATTCTACACCAGTCAGTTGAGAGAATCCATTTGTCGGGAACGAAAGTTCAAGGCTCACGAAAGGGTTAAGTACACTAGTCTATAAGTTTCAGCGGCTAAAGGGGGATTACCAACCGAGTTGACTAGCCTGTGTTAGGTTTACGCTGAGTATGCTAGATATTGCCTACGTCATGTTAGCTCTCGAGCATCCTAAGCTAGAAATAGGAGGGATCACTGTCGACTATCCTGGCGAACTTGGAGTATCTACCAGACTTGCCGCTAGGACTTCTTTCCATTCCACCTGTCGAGACAGTACACTCCTGCAGTAGTAGTGACCCGCTGCGGCCACGTGACAGGGTCGTAGCCTGCCGCCCGCCATACCCGCTGAGGCAGCAAATCGTGGCAGCACAAGATAACTCAATCCTTTTACAACGCAGTTTTCACACTAAGTGGCATCATGCTTGCTCATCGACCTACTTCACTCTTTTATTACTTGTGTTTTCATTTACTTTTCATCTCAACCAACCATTCACTTGTGCTTTTATTTTACTATGTGCGGGGATTACGAAATGAGACAAGTTGTCCAATCCTCGTGGGATTCAACATCTTTTATACTATAATTTGGCAGAAGTGTGCACTTGCACTCTCCCAAAAAGGGAACACCTACACGCCCTACAAGTTTTTGGCGTCGTTGTCGAGGATTGGTAACAACAAATTTCGTTTTCAATTTCTGCACTTCTTATTCACTTTTTACTTTCTCTTTATTTTTAATCGAAATTTTTTTACCTTGTCCTTTGCAAGTGCATGCTCAGGGAAAACCCTAAAGGAAATCTGATCATTTACGATGATCTCGAACGTGAAACAAGAAGGATTAAGAGGGAGCTCATGGAAATCCTAAAGAACAAAGGAAACAAGGGCAAAGCAAAGGAAGAAACCATGGTAAACTAGGACCCACCAAAAGATGTCGTAAATGGAAGGGGTGGGCAGCATGACTTGCCGCGCAGAGGACCACAAGATCAATAGAGGCATGACCACCTGATCCGCTCAGGCCACCCCCAGTTCGGACGACTAGAGATTATCTAGAACATGACTTCCAATGGTTTGAACCAATCGTGAGGGAACCGGACATAGGGGCAGACCACTTTGAATTAAAGCACGTCATGTTCAACATGATAAATACATTAAGGCACTTCGGAGGGACTGCCACTGAAGATGCTCGGCAGCATTTCCGAGGATTCCTGGACATTTGTCGAGCATTTAAGATACATGGGGTTCACCAGGACGTACTACGACTTAGGGTATTTCCCTATTCACTAAGTGATAGGGCTAAACAATGGTTGAATAACCAGCCAGCTGAATCCTTCAATACATGGACAAAGCTCTTCAAAGACTTTCTAGACCGTTTCAGCCCGTCCAACGTCATTGATAGGCCGCAGAATGAGATCACAACCTTTAGACAAGGGGATTTCGAGCCAATGTACGAGGCATGGGAGCGGTACCAACATATGCTGAATAATTGTTCGTTACATGGTCTACCGGCTTGGACTCGGGTATCCATATTCTATAACGGGGTTAACTACCCAACTCAGATGATGATAGATGCCTCAGTCAATGGGATCATCCTAGACATACCTCCAGAGGAAGCACTGTGGCTGCATAAGCCGCTAAAAATGATTGCAAGTACCCTGCAGCCCCCCGAGGCGGCATAAGGCGGCTAGCCACTGCAAACGAGGTAGAAGCCTCAAAATCCGTTAACGCCCACCTCGATACACTGACGGAGCTGGTGATGAAAGTTGTGCAATCCCCTGGGAAGGTCCATGAAGTAAAAGCTATTGAGCTATTCTGTAGCGAATGTGGGAGCAACCACGATTCCTCTTCCTACACTGCATCTGCAAACTATATGGGAGGATACGAGAGGAATAAAAGGCATGCCCAGAACACCTATAATCCTAGTTGGAGGAATCATCCCAACTTCTCCTAGAGCAACCCAAAGACAGGTGCAAACCCACAACAACTATAGGGAGGCTACCAGTAGAACCAGTCTCGGCAGCAGACTCAGCCGCCACAATAGTTCACTAGAAGCAACTCTGTGAACTTTTATGAAAAAAACTGGTGAATTTATTGTTCAGACAAATAAATTTATTGAAAAAACTGAGCCTTTTATGGACAGGACGGAGATGAAGATTAACAACCAGGAGGCTGCCACAAAGAACCTAGAGACCCAATTTGGGCAGTTAACTGAAATCTACAACAACCAGACTATGGGTGCATCATCTAACAGCTTGCAAGAAGCCCCTAAACCCACTTATTAGCATTGCAAGGCTATATTAACAAGAAGTGGGAAGTAGTTAGATGAGCCCAGGATGGTAGAACAACCAGAAGTGCAACCGGGCCAGATAAGCAAGCCTGCCACAACAGCACCAACACTAGCTGCCCCCGCACCAACACTAGCCGCCCCAGCAACAGAACATGAAAGCGGTCCTGAAAGGGATGATCCTCCCCAAACTAAGCCCCAAAGCAAGGAGCACATAGAGGAAATCCGTCTGCCAGCACCATTCCCCCAAAAGCTCAAGCAACAACAACAGGAGCACCAGTTCAGAAAATTTCTAGATATTCTGAAACATGTGCATATCAATATACCTCAGATAGAAGCCATAAAAAGCATGCCAAACTATGCCAAGCATCTCAGAGACATGGTTTCTAAGAAGAAGAGGATAGGGGAATTCGAGATAGTAGCTGTCACTGAAGAATGTATGGCTATGTTGCATAACAAGATGCCACGCAAAGAAGACAGATCTGGGCAGCTTCGTTATCCCATGCAGGCTAGGAAGCAAACACGAGACTAGAGCCCTGTGTGACTTGGGAGTCAGCATCAACCTGATGCAAAAGGTCGTCTTCGATAAACTAGGTATTGGGACTGCCAAACCAACCTTCGTCATGCTTAAACTAGCTGACCATTCATTTTTACAACTAGAGGGAAAGATCGAAGATATCCTAGTAAAGGTGGGCAACCTAATTCTCCCCGCCGACTTCCTCATCTTAGATTGTGAGGCCGACGAGAATGCCCCTATCATCCTTGGGTGACCCTTCTTGGCCACAAGCAGAACGCTTATAGATGTGGAGCTCGGGGATCTGACAATGAGCGTAAAGGACCAGAGTATAAATATGAATGTACTACAACCCTCAGAGGAAGGAAAAGGAAGCTCGGATGCAAGAGCTTTCAAAATCAGCGTGGAAACAGGCCAGGGCAGTTGTTGCCGTGATAGGCCCAGAGGCAGACTTAAAGACTCTATAACACAAGATCTGAAAGAACAGGAGGATCCTCTAGGAGGGAAGAAAAAGTCAAACCACCTCATGAAGTGGTCATGTCTGGGAGATGCACCCACATGCACTCCCAACACGCCATGGCTGGGAGGCAAACATGTGGGATCTGTTCAGCGTCGCCACCTACTGCCAGAGGCCATGCTATGGAACACCTTTGTAAAAAAGCGTCTACTACCCACATCCCACAATTCAACCGTTGATCGGCCGCGCCTCGCCTCGCCTTAATTTACATTATCTCGATAAATCGGCAGATAAACGTAGGGGAATTATCTGCACAGAAATACATAACTGCTTCAAGAAGAAGAAAGGCATGTTTTACTTCCCGTCGCTTGTTACATGTCTCTGCACCAACTTTGGTGTCCCGAAAGAACCCACAGATGATCTAACAACTGCTAAAGAGGGTTGGGCCAAAAAGGTACGCATTCAAATGATGCAGGATGTGGAGAAAGAGCTAGCAACGCCCAGCCAGCCTCAGCCACACAGCCTGAAACCCCAGCCACCCCCGGAAGTATTGACGTTTCCCCAGACAAAAAAGTCATCCCACTACTGCACACCTTTCTAGACAGCACAAAGTGCATCGAGTAGCAGCAGTTGGCCTTCATGAACTATGTGGGGGAGGCCCAATAATCCCTTGTGGCCTATTTTCTACCAAAATTCCCCAGTGATGTGCCTACCATGCCACCATACCCTGCGGAGCTTGCAGCAGTAGCCCAAGCACAAAGAACTCCACCAGTCGCCGTTACCCGCCACACTGACCACCAGGTGCCGTCTCCTACGTATTTTCCGACTTATTCAGCCGCCACCCCCATCCAACACAGTGGCAGAAACCTCCTCATCAGAGGAGATCGAGCAGCCATCGCCAGAACCAGAAACAGTAGTGGTGGCAACAACAGAAACCATCCCAATGCCATTCATACTTTCGACAGCACCCACGGAGGAAGGGACCAAGAAGAGAAAGTGGCAGATCATAGCCGAAGAACCCGTGGACTTCTAGACGGAGTCAGAAAAGAGCGATACATATCTAAACGCTTCTCTTTCCAAACCGCAAGAAGAGCCACAACATACGCCAAAAAGAGTCCAGCCGCCGTAGAAAGCAAAAATTCACTTGCCAAGACCGCGACCAAGGCCTCTGTCGACCGCCGCTTCATCATCCAAACATCTTCCTCCTCCTCAGCTGACAAGAATCCAACCTCCTCCTACCCCTCAACAAACTTTTAGTTTATTTTATTTTCTGTCTCTTTTCTTTTATTTTTTATTTTTTATTTTCTGTTTTCTTTTATTTTTATCGTTAACGTGTATTTTATCTTTTCTGTTTTGTGCATTGAGGGTAATGCCCATCTTGAGTTTTGGGGGGGGGGGGTAGCTCTCGTATCATTTTTCTATGTATTTTTAGTTGCATTTAGGTTGCATTGTACTTGCCTTAGTAATAATCGGAAAAGAAAAGTTTGTTATGACTTGTGCCTATGATAGGATAGCCGACTAATTTATTTTCGTACCTAATAAAAATTGAACTTAATCTTGGGGAAAAGTATGAAATATGACAGACATTTTTTTCTTTATGCCTGAAAATTTTAAACATCTATGTTACTTGCTGAATGTGTTAGAATATTTGATAAACATTGCATGGTTGTTTTTAGAATTCTTTGCAAAATTCTAACAATGGTTACAGGTAGCCACCGAGGCTGGCAAAAGAAACAGAAAAAAGCAGTACTGCCACGACAACAGAATCAAAAACAAGGATCAATGTTGTTTACCTTAGAGGTGCCCGCAACAAGCTCTAGGAAGAATCATGTGCGAGGACACTCTGCTGCTATCAAAGTCCATGAATATGAAAGCTTTAAAGTGACGGACAAATTAGCATTAGTGAATAAAAGCCTTCATGGGATGACTCTACTCCAAGGGTTCGGGGTTTTGTAGTTTGCTCCTATCTCAACGTCAAACCTAGAAGAGTAGTTGTGATAAGCTTAAGCCCTCACTGCCATGATTAAAAATAATGTGCTTAATTGTGCTGCCTTGGCAGCAACCTTTACATCACAGCAGCATCTTTGTTTAATTATTTATTCTGCGTATTCAGCTTGTTTACATATATATGCACACACCACACATGCATGAGAAATTTAAATTTTGAGTTATTTTTCTGCGTATTTCCCTTCACTAACTTAATATAGGTGTCACGGCCTTGAGGCAGAAAATCAGGTTAAACACAAGTTTTTCTTCCTGACTATTATTAGAGCAAGTATTCTAGGTTGCCTTGCTTGAGGACAAGCAATAATTCGAGTTTGGGGGTGTGTAAAGTTTCCACAAATCCTAAATTTCTTGCACATTCCAACTCTTATTATTTATGTTTTAAGAACATTTTAGGCATAAGTAGGTGCATGCATAGCATTTTATAGTATTTCGTTATTCTGCCTTGCTTTTATGAATTATCATTTATATGGTGAACAAGAGATAATGTTTAGTGTATTTTTGTATTTAGGTACTAGAGGCTGAAAGAGGGAACTGAGGAGCTGAGGATAAAAGGCTGGGGAAGCATACCTAGGAGCTGTACTGAACTAGTTCCAGCTGAAGACAAGTTGCTGTCGAGTACCAGCCGAGTAGAGTCGCCACCAACCTTGCTGCCCACGGCAGCTGACTATTGAAGTTGGAAGAACCGGAGTGCGATCTATAGAGCTAAAAACCCTGAATTTATCGTCAGCGTCCATTTGATTTTCTGACTTCTGTAGCAGCGGCCAGGGCTGCCAAAGAAAAAACCTCAAGATTACTTGCAGGCTAAGGCAAACGGGATAAAGTCCATATTCCACGCAAAGAAGTCAGAGTTTAATGTCATATTAAAGATGGAAAGCTACTTTCGATGACTTCTACTTTAAGGAGGACTTAACCTAGTCAATAGTCTATAAATACCATTTTAACTCCTAGTTCAAATCATCCTAGGATTTCTATAGAGTTTACTAGTGTTCTCTGCCGCCGCCATGTTCTAAATTCCACTTGGGCTAGGGTTATGTTGTAAACTAGTTGTGAAATAGTTGTTTTAGGTTTTGAGTTATTTTTCAATAATACATTCCGAGTTTGCTTAATATATTGCTTTTCATTCTTTCGATTATTCTACACCAATCATTTGAGAAAATCCATTTTTTGGGCACGAAAGTGCAAGGCTCACGAAAGGGTTAAGTACGGTCACAACGTGCTGAGGCGTGACTAACTTGGTTCTCCACCAGTTCACAAGTTTCAGAGGCTAAAAGGGATTACCAACCGAGTTGACTAGTCTGTGTTAGGTTTATGCTGATATTGCTAGGTATTGCCTACGTCATGTTAGCTCTCGAGCATCCTAACCTAGAAATAGGAGGGATCACTGTCGACTATCCTGCCGAACTTGGAGTATCCGCCAGACTTGACGCCAGGACTTCTTCCCATTCATATGCCGAGACAGTACACTCCTGCAGTGGTATTGACACGATGCGGCCGCGTGACAAGGTCGTAGCCTGCCGCCCGCCATACCCGTCGAGGCAGCAAATCGTGGCAGCACAAGATAACTCAATCCTTTTACAACGCAATTTTCACACTAAGTGGCATCATAACCCTGTCTGCTCTATCGACCTGCTTCACTCTTTTATTACTTGTGTTTTCATTTACTTTTCATCTCAACCAACCATTCACTTGTGTTTTTATTTTACCTTGTGCAGGGATTAAGAAATGAGACAAGTTGTCCAATTCTCGTGGGATTCAACATCTTTTGTACTATAACTTGGTAGGAGTGTGCACTTGCGCTCTCACAAAAAGGGAACACCTACACGCCCTATACTTACTACCATTTACATGTGCATCCGTACCACCACACCTCTCATCAGAACTCAAAATAACATTAAAATCCCCTCTGAAAAACCATGGAACATCATTCCACGGATTCAAAGACACAATTTGATCCCACGACACCTTTTTTTTAGCACTACTCGGACTAGCATAAACCATACCAAAGTAGATCCAAACACCACTATTATTTACCCGCACGCATCCATTAATGAATTTGTTCGATAAGTGCAAAATTTCAAGAACCACATCTTTCTCCCAACATAACCAGATACCTCCACTAAAACCATGTGCTTCGATACAAAAAGAATGAGGGAACCCGAATTTAGATACCACTTGATCAACAATTCGACCACTAACCCACGGCTCAAACAAAACAATGAGTTTAGGCAAAAATTCCCTGCTTAAAAGACCTGAGATAACTGCGGAAATAGGTGCTTGCGGCACATTGACTATTCCAAAGCATAAACATCAATAAAGAAAAAAAAATAACGAACAAAAAACCAAACACTTACTGAGTAGGGAGCACATCCCCATCATCCACAACCATGACTAGCTCCATGCCGCCCTCTCCTATCACTGGCTGAGGAATCGTCGGAATGGTTTCAAGCAACCCATTGTTATTTATAATAACCCTCAAAGCTCCACCAGGTTCTAATTCCTTGTGCATGGCAATGGAATTCAACTGAGAATTAACGTTCTCTACCCACTCCGTAAGAACCGGCCTATTAATGGTTTTAGCTTGAGAATGCTTGCGGATTGTCAAACCATGCTTAACATTTTCTTTGGCAGCCTTCACCTTAACCCCACGATTTTTAATCCCCGAATTTGCCTACACCACCTTCTTCCCATGCCCTTGTTCCATGAGAGAAACCGCCCAATGACCAGGATTCGCTTTAGAAAATTGAAGTTCAACTAAAACAACAGGCTGCCTCGGCACCATAACAACCACATTTGCACGACTAGCAACATTCTTAGTAGTCTTCGATTTTCTCGGCGGATTATATGCAAGATACGCAACATTATTAACAATACTCTGATGATGACCAATACCTACTGAACAAGTGGAAGACGATGTCGAAGCTCCAACGGCCGTTGCATTTGTTGCCATTTAATTCCCATTAACCGCATCTGCTATCGGCACCTTGTCCATATTCTCCGATTCCAAAACAACAAATTGTGAACCACTCGCCCCAACCGCCTTAGCAGCCTTACTCTGAACCCCTTGCGCATTTCTAGTAGAACGTCGTCGACATGTATCCAGAACCATCCATAGCCCAAATAGACCTTCGAGCCCTCCCCACTATCCGCCAAACCATTAACAGGCGAATTACTCACAGGGACCAGTTCCATAACAGGTTCTGGTTGCTTATTCAGCGAATACACGTCCTTAGCATGACCATACACCTCACAACCATAAGAAATATGTTGCAATCCCTCGTATTCTAGCTTCTGTACAAAACCATCAATTCCAACACAGGGCACAAGAGGTTTGTTAAGATCAATTGTAATCGATAGGCATGTAAACTTTCCGCGTTCACTGGCTTGGGTGTTATAATCAACACGCACGACATTCCCTATGATAGTAGCAATTCATCGGAATAAGGCTTTTGAATAATATCTATAAGGGAGACCTAGAAGACGAACCCAAACAACAACATATGACGGGTGTTTTCCGAAGTAGAGAACGAGCGACTCTAGGGTTGAACGATTAGGTAACTGTCGTAAATTGTCCAAGGCCCCTCATTCAGAACTTTTACATAATCTCGCGGATCTTCTAGCCTCACTAAGAAATAGTTGTTTTCAAGATCGATCAATTGTAATTTCCCTTTAGTTTGCCATGATGAGTGAATCCGGTTCAACAAAGTTTGGTAACCAATATTGCGCCCAAGGAAACGAACAATAAATACTTGGCGCATGCTCAAATTAATTTGATCGGGTACATGCTCGGCAAATTTTATCTTTGGAAAGCTCCCTGATTTGTCAACAACACAATCTTCATCACGAACCACAATCGTATCTGGTGACAAATCAAAACCCTCGTGCACAACAGACAAGGTAGTATTGTGTACCATAGATGCATACGATGGCTTATCACTCTTGCTTAGAGCACCAGACTCGTGCACATGTTCTGAACCCAAAGCTCCAACCATTCCCTCCACCAAAGTGTCATCTGCATCCATTCCAATAGTCTCAGACTGTTCCATATCGATTAAAATCTGATCACAATCCTGCCTTTTTTGGCAGTTTGAATATCCACCACAATTGGGGGAGAGCCTAGCCTTTCCAATGGCGGCTCCACTGGGATGAGAGGGATGTTTTTTGGTGGACAGTGAATGTTATGAACAGAGAGCGCTGACGTACCCCCACCTGCCGTTATCCCCTTAGGATCTCCATTTAGAGAATTAGGGTTCGTCATTCAATGATTGGTTATTTGGTTTTTTTGCACACCCTTATAAAATATTGCTAATCCATGCATTCAACTACAAATCAAATTAATTAGTATTGATTCCTTGGGAAAAATGTTTTTCTTCATTTTAAATGGTGTAATTAACTATTGAATCAATTTTAAATTCGATTTAATTATCATAAATTTTAAATTTCATAAGAAACAGAAATTTAATAAGTTTTTACTCCTTAATATAATTTTAATTAAATTTTACTATTAAATTAATTGATTATTTAAAACATTCAAAGCCCCAAGGTTGCTGCTTTGTTGAAGGATAAAAATATCTGCCCTTTTTATGGCTAACAATAAAAAATACTAAAAAATTAAATCTCAAGCCCTAACTCTAAATTCTAAATCTTAAACTCTACACCGTATACCCTAAGAATATATCATACCCTAAACCCTAACTACAAATCTTAAGCTTAATTTTTATTGTGGGTCATAAATAAGGTGGCAGAATAATTTTTAATCTTAGTTGAAAGTCCTCAATCGTTTTTGCAAGGGTAGGTAAGATGTATTGTAGTTTTAAGGAAAGATCCAAGTTTGAACCTTGGATGCCATAATGTTGAGAGGACATCCATGTACCCAAACATACAACGGTAAAACGACTTGTATCACAGAAATCTGTATTCTATCAAATTGTGTCAAATTCAAGAATAAGCATAATAGGGAGACTAAAACAAGAATGTCACCATTATGATTCATAGAATATAATTAAGAAGCAAAGAAGTTGGAAATTTAAAAACTTCAACCATAGTATTTAGTATTCATGATACATCAAAAACACACTTGATTTATTCACTTCACTTCATTATTCCCCCCCCCCCCCCCCCCCCCCCCCTTGAATTTTCAATTTTTACCAGCATTCATAGAAGTTGATGTCAACTCTGAGCCTGAAATACACTTCGCCTTCAAAGGAGTCGGTCATCAAAGTGGCAACACCCCTGTGCATGAAAAAGTCACCAGTGCCACCCACCACAGAGATGTCTCTAGTCTTATTCATCAACGGATCAGCTCCGATGAAGTTAATGCTGCCTTGGTAGTCACTGCTGTTAAAAACAAAGGAAAACCCTAGCCAAGCAGTGTATGTGTTTTTGGTATCATAAAGGTACATGCCTTGAGCCCTACCAACAGGCTTTGAATGAAGGTTGTTATCTAAGGTGATGGGGTCATCAAAAACAGCTATGTTCCCGAAATGGAACTGACCTGCCAGGACGGTCAAGTTAGCTCCTTGGGGTGCTGCAACAATAGAGGATGTCGCGTTCTCTTTGTTGCTCCCATTATAAATAATGTCATGGAAGTAAAGAACCAAGTGTTTGCATGGCTTGTATTGCTTCTTTTTGGATGAATGGGCTGAGGACACGAGAAGAATGAAAAATGGAAGCAAAATACAAGCTTTAGATGCCATTACTGCTTCTATATTTACCAGGAAGAGAAAAAGGAAGATAAGAAGGAAGTGTGAGGTGGTTCCTCTGATTGTGTTTCGTCCCCTTTATATAGAGCTTGGTTTGATGAGTTTTCGAGTGCAAGTCAGCAAGTGGTTGGTAAACCACAGCTGTCTATCTCATAAACCAACCGACACGGCTATCTTGCACCTGCTATTTGCTACTACTTGCTATTTGCTAATGCTATGGAAATATAATTTTATCGCTCCTTCTTTTGACTTTTCTGCATTAAGCTTTTTCCCTTTCAGCTACCTTACCTACTTGTACTACTGTCAGTAGACATAGTTGCACCCTCGCGATTCGGGATGTATTACATACAGTAAGCGTCACTCAGTCAAGTATATCGATTCGGATACCTACCTAGATTAAATCTCAATAGAAAAAAAAAAGCATAATTTAAAAAAAAATATCTTTAACATTTGATATAATAATTATTTTGGTCTCTATATTTTAAAGTATTTTAATATTTATTATTTTATTTTGAATAAAAATATTCAACTGTGAATAAAATTAGTTGTTTAATTAACAATCAACGTCTTCAGATGACTTTACAGAGTGACACTTCAACTAAAATATAATTTTATATTTTATATAATTTTATAAAATTATTTTTTGTCTGTTGTGTTATTTTTTCAAATCAAAATCTTTATTTGTATGACACTGTCACGTCAACGTAAAATGTAATATACGTTTGACATGTCATTTCTAGGCGTTTATAGTTTGTTGACAACGATTTTCATTCACATATGAACTATTTTAGTCCAAAATGAAACGTTAAGGGTTAAAGTGCTTATAAAAAAGAGATTATGGACTAAAGTAATTATTCAATCAAACGCTATGAAAGTTTTGATATTATTGTAAAACCAATGTTTGATTTTGACATAACAAATAATTTAAGGACCAAATTGCAAAGTAAATATATTTTAAGTACCCAAAAGACTCACATTTGACAAGTAAATTTTAGACGTAAAATGTTTTGAAGTAAAAACTTAAACCCCGTAAAATTTTCTATATGTTTCAAAGCCACAATACTCAAAATCGCCCAGACGTTTCGAAACACCCCTAAAGTGTTTTGATACGTTTTGACACTGAAATCGTCCATTTCGATACAGACTTATCTATTTCGAGACTAGGGTTTCGAAACGAGCTTGCCTATTTTGATATAGCCTTCATCTGGGCTTTTGTTTTTTAAGTGTCGTTTCGAAACGACTTATACCCGTTTCAATACAGGGGTTAAGTATTTTCAAAATTGAGAGCATCCCTTCGTAGAGATACTGGAGGAGGGTATGTTCGGATAGGTCATGCTGCGGGCAACTTGCGCATAACTTTTTGAACCTCTCCCAATAATCATAGAGAGATTCGTCGCACTTTTGTTGGATTCCCAAGATGCTTCGCCTAAGCTCGCTCGCCTTTGCCGCATGAAAATACCTATCAAGAAAATACCTCCAAGTAGTAATTGAGCTAGGCGGAAGATAAAATAACTATTTTTTAGCCGATTCGGCTAAAGAAAAGAGAAATGCCCGTAGTTTGATTTGGTCTTCCGAGACCCCTTGCGGCTTCATGCTACTGTACACCATATGGAATTCGGCGAGATGTTTATGTGGACTTTCGCTAGAGAGACTGTTGAATGTAGGAAGGAGATGAATTAACCCCGTTTTTAGTTGAAAAGGGGTCTCGCCATTAGGAAAAGCGATGCAATGTGGTTGCTGCACAGCAGGGGATGTGGTTAGTTCTGGAATATTTGATCTGCCATCGATTCTGGTTCTGGTATAGGATCTTCGACTGGTGTAGTTTCAGAAGTGGATTCCAGATCTGATTGTTGTCTGCTTTGTTCTCGTTGTTGTTTCTTTTGCTGAAGCATTTCACCGTGAGTTCTACGAGCTCTTGGTTCGATCTCCGGGTCAAGGTCAACTAGATCTCCCAGGTTGCTTATGGTCCTAAAAATCAAAAAAACAATTAGTGATTGCCGAAAAATAAAACTCCCCGGAAACGACGCCAATTTTGACAAGCGTTGTTTTACTCGCCAAAATAAATTAAAATAAACCTCTTCAAACAAATAATAAGATAAAAAAATTAAAGTAGAATTGAGGAAGAGGGTCGATCCACAAGGAGTTCTGTTGGAATCGCTGACTGAGCCTTATCGTGATTTAGATCACGGAAGTAGCTAAAAAATAAATAAATGGGGGTTTGGTGCGATTGAAGTAACGAGAAAATAATAAACAATTAAAGAAAAATATAGTAAATAAAGTGAGGAATGAAGTAGAAAAATCACAAATATGAAAGCAGCCTCGAGCTAGTTTCGTCAATTGCTACGATCATTGAAAATAGATTTTCACTCCGGGATTCATGTCGGTTACAGTCTACGAGGCCCAACCCATCGTAACTTGCTTTTCTCTCATGTAACCGATCCTCCCAAGTATATCTCCGAAAGTCGATTCTTAAATAATTCAACCACGTCTATCACCGTTAAAATACTTAGTTTAAAAACAGGAAAAGCCCAACTTAGAAGTTGTCTCATTGAGAATCATTTCTGATTTCATCTTTCCTTAGTGGATCGCCGCTAAGAGTGTTCACAGGAAGTCGAAGTGCCACAAGCCGAATCTTCCTCCCAACTGTATAATTAAATGATTCTAGATCAACGGATCCTTTTTGATTTGAAAAATGTTTAAAAGTTTTAGTAAGGTCGATTGTCAAACTATCTAAACAGAAAGATGGAAATGTATCCCAAAGGGATTTAAGCAATATTCAATTCTCACGCATGGAATTGATTTGTACTATCTCTCGGCTTGGGAAAAATTAGCCAAGCATGATATTGATTAGTTAACATGTTTTTGACAAAGTGTTTAAAAAGCATAAAATGAATATGAAGCAAAGATGAAACAAAGAAAAACTTCTATTAAAATGAAACAAGTAGCAACAAGAACTAAAACAAGAGATGATTCTAAGCCTTACCCATGGAAGGTATTTATAGGCTTAGATTTACTAAAGATAACAAAAAGATAACATAATTTAAAATGTTTGGTTTCAAATTTAAAAATTAAAAATCCTGAGTTCGGATTGCGCTGACTAGATCTTCAAGACTCTTTCAGAGTTTTTCTTTACGATGACTGTATCTTATAGAAACTGCCACGTCATACGTGTCGTGCTCATGATGTTAGCCACGACCAGACAAATAAAAAAACTTCCGAAATGCACCTTTCTGCTGCCAATTCCAGAATTGAGTCTCTGCACAGAAAATGAAATAAATGCAACCAATTAAGTAGTGAAAAGTCCTCAAGACAAAGAAAATAGGATGAAAAAAGTGTCATTTATAAGAGCTTATCAAGCATTAAATGAACTAGCCATTACTTGTCAGAACGTAATTTTTGAAAATTGGTTACATGTTTCGATACACTCCTTTGGTGTTTCAGAATGACCTTTTACAGTTTCAAATTGTTTCGATACACCTCATTTCAGGTTTCGAAACAACATTTTACAGTTTCAAATGTTTCGATACGACCTATAGCTGTTTTGATACGATCCCCCTTTTACACATAATGACTCTTTCTTTTTTAGTGTATGTTTCGACATAGGGCCTCGTGTTTGGATATGAGTAGTTGTAGAACTACATTTATGGAGGGAAGAGAGAGCCCAAACGGCTCTATTGATGACCTCTACCACCCAAACGGCTAGATATCAATGAGAAGGTATAAAAGCAAGCCTCAAAAGCATTAACAACAACTATTGAACCTCAAAGCAACATCCAAGTAATCAAATCCAAACCCTAGCATTTATTGTCAAATTCTTGCACCCAACTCTTAGAGTTCTTAGTGTAAATCAAATTTGAGAGTTTGATGAGTGTTTTTAAGTTATTTGGGCTATATTTATCTTGTGAGAGATCAATTGTAATAGCCAACATCTTCTTTGTAAAGTGAGAGTCTTGTGGTTCAATCTTTGGGTAGAAAGATTGAACATTTGTAAATGTTGCCGTCTTAGCCTAGAACAAGGGAAGAACAAATTGGTGAAGAGTTTGTTGAAAATCCTTAGTTGGAGCTAAGGTAGTGGATGTATAGCTTGTTTAGAAGCTTGAACCACTATAATTGCCTTGTCTATCATTTTAATTGTTCCTTTTGCTCTCTTCAATTTTTAAAGTGCCAATTCACCCCCCTTTTGGTCATATCGATTAATTTGAACCCCTCAACAATTGGTATCAGAGCCTACCTCTTTGAAGGCTTCACAACCACAAAAGGAGATCCTAGAAGAGTGTTGATCAATTTCCAAGTCAAGCCATGACATTTACCTTCGGGCCAAGCATGTATGGGTCATATTCTATCACCAAACCACCCTTCTTCAATGGGGATAACTATCCTTATTGAAAGAACCGAATGCGTCTCTTCATCAATTCAAATCATTAAACCATATGGGATGTGGCAGAAGATGGATCAATCATTCCCATGAAAAGAGACCAATTACGAAGGAACAATCGATGTAAAGGAGACGAAGATCGGGATCCTCAATCTTAGTTACGAGAACTTCAAGATGGAGGCCGATGAAAAGAGGTTTGGGTACCAAAATCAAAGAACTAATCTTTGTTTGTAGGGGGCATTGCTACAATGCCAAAGCCTCAAGTCAAAGCACATGGTACCTTGATAGTGGATGCTCAAGACATATGACCGGAGACAATAGTAGATTCATAGAGCTCAAGCCAAAGCATGATGGAGTGGTAACCTTCGATGACAACTCCAAAGGCCATATTGAGGGCATTGGATCTATTGGTAATCTCTCATCCATTCTTATTGAAAATGTATTACTTGTCATTGGTCTTAAACATAATCTATTGAGCATTAGCAAACTTTGTGACAAAGGTTTTGAAGTTCATTTGATAAAAATGGGTGTAAAATTGTAAACATTAAAACAAATAAAATAATGCTCATTGGTCATCGCATAGGAAACATTTATATGGTGCATTTAGATGACATACATTCATCCCATGCATGTTTAGTTGCACATGATGAGAATGATGCATGGTTGTGGCATAGGAAACTAGGGCATGCTAGCATAAGTTTTTTAGAAATGTTGGTTTCCCAAAATCTAGTTAGAGGTTTACCCAAACTAAAATTTTCATTAGATAAAATATGTGATGTTTATGCTAAGGGTAAACAAAAGAGAACCTCATTCAAACTCATTAATGATGTTTCAACTAGTAGGGTGTTACAATTAATCCTCATAGATTTATTTGAGTCTATTAGAACTATGAGCTCGGGTGGTAAGTCATATGCAATTGTATTGGTAGATGACTTTTCTAGATACACTTGGGTTCTATTCTTAAGTACTAAGGATGAAGCTTTAGAAAATTTTATCACATTTATAAAAATTACCCAAAATGATCTTGGTCTTAAAATCTCACATATTAGAAGTGATCATCGAACCGAGTTTCAAAATATGGGTTTTGAAGATTTTTGTAATTAAAATGGTATTAGCCATAATTTTTTGGCTTCTTGCACTCCTCAACGAAATGAGGTAGTTGAGAGGAAAAATAGAACTTTAGAAGAGATGACTAGGACCATGCTTTGTGAAAACAATTTACCTAAGTATTTTTGGGCGGAAGCCACTGATACGGCTTGTTATATTATTAATAAAGTAATGATTAGGCCTATTTTAAAGAAAACACCTTATGAGATTTTGAAATCCAAAAGGCCTAACATTAGCTATTTCCACCTTTTTGGTTGTAAATGTTTTGTTTTAAACAATGGAAAAGACAACTTAGGTAAATTTGATGCTAAAAGTGATGAAGCAATATTTTTGGGTTATTCCCTAAATTCTAAAGCCTGCCGGTCATTTAATAAAAGAACTTTGGGTGTTGAAGAGTCTATACATGTTGTTTTAATTGATAACCTCCTTCCGAGGAAGGAATCTTGTGATGGTGATGATGTAGGGATCATTGAAGCCATTGCTGGAGAACAAACATCAAAGGTGGGTGAGATTCCAACTAAAGAAGAGGAAGCAAAATATCCACCTCTTAAAGTCTTGAAGGACTTGGCTCTTGAGATAAAGAATGTGACATACCCAAGGGAGTTCAACCATGTCAAAGGTGGTGAAATCTTGGGTGATCCATCTAAAGGGTAACTACTAGATCCTCTCTCAAACTTATGAATCATGTTGCATTCATCTCATGCATAGAGCCTAAAAATATCAAAGAATCATTAAAAGATGATTTTTGGATATTGGTTATGCAAGAGGAACTTAATCAATTTGAGAGAAGTAGAGTATCTACATTAGTTGATAGGCCTAGTAATTACTATAGAAACTAAATGCTATTTAGAAACAAACAAGATGAGAGTGGTAACATAGTGAGGAACAAGGCTAGGCTTGTTGCTCAAGGTTACACTCAAGAAGAGGGAATTGATTTTGATGAAACATATACACCTTTAGCTAGAATGGAAGCTATTAGGATGCTTCTTGCATTTGCATGCTATCATGATTTCAAGCTTTTTCAAATGGATGTGAAAAGTGCTTTTCTAAATGGTTTTATAAATAAAGAAGTGTATGTTGAACAACCACCAAGTTTTGAAGACCCAAAATTTCCAAATCATGTTTTCAAACAAAGTAATGATCTTTATGGTTTAAAACAAGCTCCTAGGTCCTCTGTATGAAAGGCTTTCAAACTTTTTGATTCAAAAAGGTTTTAAAAAATACAAGGTGGATACTACATTTTTCATTAAAAGATATGGAAGTGACATCTTAGTAGTTCAAATATATGTTGATGATATTATTTTTGGTTCTACTAATGAAATTTATTGCCAAGAATTTTCTAAGCTAATGCAAGGAGAATTTGAGATGAGCGTGATGGGAGAGCTCTTATTTTTCTTGCGGCTCCAAATCAAGCAAAGGAAAGATGGCACCTTCATCAATCAAGCAAAATACATATAGGACATGCTCATGAAGTTTGACTTGGAGAAAGTAAAGCTTCAAGCCACTCCAATGAGCTCTTCAATAAATCTTGACAAAGATGAGAGAGGTAAGTGTGTCGATTCTAAGCTTTCTAGATCCATGATTGGCTCTTTGCTTTACCTTGCCGCAAGTAGACCATATATTATGTTTAATATTTGCTTGTGTGCTAAGTTTGAAGCTAGCCCTAGAGAATCACACCTTGTTGCCATTAAGAGAATTTTTAGATACCTTAGAGATACACCTAATTTAGCTCTTTCGTATCCTAAGGGTTCCTCCTTTGACCTTCATGATTTCTCTGATGCGAATTATGGGAGATGTAAGATAGATAGGAAAATTATCTCCGGAACATGTTAATTCTTAGGTAGTATGCTTGTATCTTGGTTCTCTAAGAAACAAAATTGTGTAGCCTTATCTACCACCAAAGCGGAGTACATATCCTTAGGGAGTTGTTGTGCTCAAGTTCTTTGGATGAAGCAACAACTCTTAGACTATGGTGTTCAAATAGAAACCATACCCCTTAAGTGTGACAACACTAGTGCCATTTGTCTCACTAAGAATCCCATCCAACACTCTAGAACAAAACATATAGAAATTAGACATCATTTCATTAGAGATCATGTCTTGAAAAATGATGTAGTTCTAGAATATGTTGATACCTTGAACCAATTAGTGGATATATTTACCAAACCTTTATATAAAAAACGTTTTTGGACCCTTAAGAGAGTTAGGTTTAGCCGATACTTTGAACATTTTTGATTCTGAAAATTTTCAATTTCGTTATCTCACATTATTGAGGCGTTGGTGTTTCTTACAATTTTTGAGCTTACCCGATACTTTGTACCGTAACATGGTTCTTATCTTTTATGCCAATGCCCGATATATTTCCAATGTCGATCATTCTCAAGTGATTTCCATTGAATCTTACCTCATGGGGATGAAGTTTCGGGTTGATCCTCAAACGTTGGTCAATGTTGTTGGGTTTGAAGATAAGGGTATTTCGGATGAAAACTCCTTGGGACATACTTTTGGTGGCTCTGTTACGGTCCTTGATGCCCATGATCGAATCTTTCATCTCACGGTCACTTGGTGGTTTCGTCCATCCGGAGGAAAATTATCCCACATTCTCCAAGTTGAAGATTTTTGGATTCGTTGCTTTTGTGAGGAACGTCGACCAAATCTTTGCCGAATCATGTTTGCCGAGATGGTGCATATTGTCCAAAATCGTAACTTGGATCTTGTCACTTCCTTCACCTATAGAACCACATTGAGTTACTTGTTCTCGAAGTTCGGGATCGATTGCTCTCTTGACTTTCCAAAATCTCTCAAGGATCCCATCGATGAGCGCACTCTTCTCTATTGCAAGTTTCACTCATTGATGGAGATTGGATTCGTGTTGAGAATCCTCCTCAAGTTACGGCCCCCGAACCTCAATTTCAAGTTGCTCAACCTAACAATGAAGCTCTCATGACTTTTCTCACTGAGCAATTTTATGAGTGCCCAAAAGTTCTATATTTTTACCCTTTTACATGGCAATTATCACTCTACCTACACCCATTTGAGCTGCATTATGGCCCTTCATGCATTGATTTCATCGCATATGCCTTTGATCATTATATTCTATTTATTCTATGAAAATGGTATTGTTTAATGCATTTTTGGCACTTTTGCAGATTTGCACACTGCTAGGGCAGGAGATGTCATGACTGAAATGAAGAAAAAGGAAGGATGTAACCCCCTTAGCCCGACCTAGACGGTTGACCCGAACTATGAAGATTACACGGGGAAAACCAAAGTCAACCTGAAAGTCAACCTTGATTAACGACCCTTTTTTATTTTTAATCTTATCTATATGCTCATTAACCCTAGGCGTACTCTTGAGAAAAGCATACTTGAAAATCACAGCGATCGGAAAGCAATAAGGGACTCAATTGCACAACATACAAAATTAGGGACCAAATTGTAAATTCTGGAAAGATAAAGGACGTAGTCGATTTTTAAGTTATCACTATCAAATTAATCATATTACATGCTCCCCTGTCAAATTTCACCTTAAACGGACATCTCAAACTCAAGCAATTGCATATACAAAATTCAGGACTAAAACGTAGAGCTTGCAAACCTTAAACCATTCAAATCAGCGCCCAACGGTCTAGTGTTTCGGAACGGGGGTTGACCGTTCCAAAACGCGGGTTCGTTTCGAGATTAGTGTTGAAACAGGGCTTGGCAGTGGCAAAAGTGTTTTAGAACGGCCCTATCCGTTTCGATACACGAAGGTCATTACAGGCCCCCGTTTTGAAACGTTAGTTCCCGTTCCGATACGGATTGCCCAGAAAGTGCAGATTTTGCTGGTTTATCATACATTTAATCACTCAAACACATTCTAATGACCTCCTAATCATGCCAACAAGTCATCATACATATTAGGTACATGTTTGCATCATCAAAACACGATCATGGCATCAATTAGGAGAATTCACCAGACTATAGGCATGCATCCTAATGTCCAAAGCAAATAATCATCGAATCATCAAGGCAAGTACCAAAATGGCCAATTACAAATCCAAAACAATTAAGGCATCATGCCACAACTAGGGAGTCCAAAACATCTCCCAAAAACACAACCTAGGTTCCCATTGCCAAATATCAAAATCTAATAATGTTGTAAAATAGTCACCATACAATGAGCTTAGCTTTCCCTTGGATTCTTAGCCTCCTTGCTGCCCACAAACACCTCAATTATCTGCATTATTGGTTCAAGAGAGAGAGCGTAAGCACAAATACTTAGTGAGGCATGCTCTAATGAAACAACACAATAATGCACTTATAAAAACACTTTCCAATAAGCCTTTTAACACACATCAACATCGTTCATGCAACATTGCATTCACAACAAGCATCTCATGCTTCAATATCATTAACATGTCATATTGGCTTTCAAGTGAAAAACCATAACCTTTTTCAACATAAAACACAATCGGATACACAGATTACAAGCGTTGTCCCATACGCTTCATACACACTACCAAACACAAAAGGTGGAGTTTACCGGTACAATCACAACCCCTCAACACCCGTGATGGAGTTTACGGTACAATCACAACCCCTCCACATCACTCATTGGTAGTTGTATAACATCACTAACGAGAACACAGGACATACAACACAAGATCCACACATGGACTTTGAACCACCATTGTGATCTTAAACATCTCGTTAGTGTACTTGGATGGAGTTTACAATACAATTACAACCCCTCAACATCCAAGGCGACTTAATTCACGGTGCACCCAATCCTATAGCCGGCTAACTATATCCGATTCAAGTACTTTTAAACCAACACATCACTTGTCAATATACATCAATTATCATCAATAATCCACTATTTTTAAAGCATTTAAAACAAAGCCATTTACAACATGCATCACTATGCATCAATCCACATTTTTATCAAATCAAACCAAGGATCTCTTACCTCGAGCATCCTTCAACAAATGGCTTACATAACCAGCATTAACCATGCTAAACATGCTTTCAAAAACAGAATTTAAACATGCAATTATCAACAAATGCATCGAACCAATCCATGGCTCATCCAAGAGAGTTTTTCCGAAAACTTACTCTTGAGCTTAGATAAGTTGATTAGACTTAAACTAAGCTTCCAAACCTTCAAATATTCGATACAAAGCTGGAAATCCAACTCCACTCACCAATTCCGTTTCGCAAGCTTGCTGAAACGCCGTTCAAGCCTCCGGATCAACACCACAAGGATCCGAGGATGTCTCCCCTGTTTTAAACACATCAAAGCAGAGGATTAATGCATCATCATGCATTAAAATCTTCAGCCACTACCCCTAAACTCGCTGCTCTCACCAAATCTTACATTTCGGCTACCAAACACAACCGAAATCACATCCAACTCTTCCACAACATTACCCAGCCAAGATCCATCACTTCTAAACATTCTTAGACATCAATTAACATCCAAAAAGAACCTAAACTCGTCCTTATACCTCCAGCTATAACAGAACACCAAGATCACCCCAAAAACCACCATTTTCACAAGTAAAAACTTAAGAAAATCAACCTATTCGGGATTGCATTGATTAAACCTCAATTACACATCATTAAACATCCAAAATACATTAAAAAGCCATCTCAAAACAGAGTCCAAACAATCACCACGAATTTTTTTAAGATTTAATCAAAATCTTGAGTTTTAAGCCAAAATCAAGATCACAACATAAAAACCTTTAATAAAACTTAATTTAAGGATTGAGAACTTGAGAATTTCAGTAAAGAACTGAGTATTTAGAGGAGAAGAACATCCTTACCTCTAAATGTAGATTTCTCCTTGATTAGAGCCAAAATCCTTGAAAATTCAATAAGCAAATGAAGAGGATTTGATGTAGAGAGGATTAGGAATCTTTTGATGATTAAAAACTCATCATTTAGTGTGAAAATCAAAAGAAATGTTGCTATAGAATTGTTTTTGGCTGAGAGAATTTTGAGAGAAAATGAGATGAGAAAGTTTTCAAGAAAGTTAGTTATGAAATCTCAAAATTAGTTTTTCCCATCTTCCTTTAATTAATTAAATATTAAATGAATCATTTAAAACTAAGAAAAATCTGGAGAAATCAATCTTGGGTAAATTAGCTCCTTAAAGATTCAAAGTTTCAATCCTTACAAAACAGTCACCACTGAACTTTTCAAAAATTACATTTTAATCACTAATTCGAAATGTCACACTTCCAAACCTTATTTTGTAAAATTGATTTCACCACACTCTTATATATATTAAAATAGGATTTTTAGATATTTCCCATATTTTTAATGCAACCCGAACTAGGCTTTCCCTAAAATCACCTTTTATATTCGAACCGAAAATCAGACCGGTCAGGTTCACACCCTAAACTTCCAAGCCCAAAATTTGGGTGTTACATCTCATTTTTCTTGCGGCTCCAAATCAAGCAAAGGAAAGATGGCACCTTCATCAATCAAGCATAATACATAACGGACATGCTCATGAAGTTTGACTTGGAGAAAGTAAAGCTTCAAGCCACTCCAATGAGCTCATCAATAAAGCTTGACAAAGATGAGGGAGGTATGTGTGTCGATTATAAGCTTTATAGATCTATGATTGGCTCTTTGCTTTACATTACCGCAAGTAGACCAAATATTATGTTTAATGTTTGCTTGTGTGCTAGGTTTGAAGCTAGCCCTAGAGAATCACACCTCGTTGCCATTAAGAGAATTTTTAGATACCTTAGAGATACACCTAATTTAGGTCTTTGGTATCCTAGGGGTTCCTCCTTTGACCTTAATGCTTTCTCCGATGCGAATTATGGGAGATGTAAGATAGATAGGAAAATTATCTCCGGAACATGTTAATTCTTAGGTAGTATGCTCGTATCTTGGTTCTCTAAGAAACAAAATTGCGTAGCCTTATCTACCACCAAAGCGGAGTACATATCCTTAGGTAGTTGTTGTGCTCAAGTTCTTTGGATGAAGCAACAACTCTTAGACTATGGTGTTCAAATAGAAACCATACCCCTTAAGAGTGACAACACTAGTGCCATTTGTCTCACTAAGAATCCCATCCAACACTCTAGAACCAAACATATAGAAATTAGACATCTTTTCATTAGAGATCATGTCTTGAAAAATGATGTAGTTCTAGAATATGTTGATACCTTGAACCGATTAGTGGATATATTTACCAAACCTTTAGATAAAGAACGTTTTTAGACCCTTAAGAGAGTTAGGTTTAGCCGGTACTTTGAACATTTTGGATTTTGAAAATTTTCAATTCCGTTATCTCACATTATTGAGGCGTTGGCGTTTCTTACAATTTTTGAGCTTACTCGGTACTTTGTACCGTAACATGGTTCTTGTCTTTTATGCCAATGCCCGATATATTTCCAATGTCAATCATTCTCAAGTGATTTCCATTTAATCCTACCTTATGGGGATGAAGTTTCGGGTTGATCCTCAAACGTTGGTCAATGTTGTTGGGTTTGAAGATAAGGGTATTTCGGATGAAAACTCCTTGGGACACACTTTTGGTGGCTCTGTTATGGTCCTTGATGCTCATGATCAAATCTTTCATCTAACGGTCACTTGGTGATTTCGTCCATCCGGAGGAAAATTATCCCACATTCTCCAAGTTGAAGATTTTTTGATTCGTTGCTTTTGTGAGGAACGTCGACCAAATCTTTGCCGAATCATGTTTGCCGAGATGGTGCATATTGTCCAAAATCGTAACTTGGATCTTGTCACTTCCTTCACCTATAGAACCACATTGAGTTACTTGTTCTCGAAGTTGGGGATCGATTGCTCTCTTGACTTTCCAGAATCTCTCAAGGATCCCATCGATGAGCGCACTCTTCTCCGTTGCAAGTTTCACTTCATTTATGGAGATTGGATTCGCGTTAAGAATCCTCCTGTAACCCCCTTAGCCCGGCCTAGACGGTTGACCCGAACTACGAAGATTACACGGGGAAAACCAAAGTCAACCCGAAAGTCAACCTTGATTAACGACCCTTTTTTTCTTTTTAAACTTGTCTAGATGCACATTAAACCTAGGCATACTCTTGAGATAAGCATACTCAAAAATCACAGCAATCGAAACACATTAAGGGACCCAATTGCACAACATACGAATTTAGGGACCAATTTGTAAATTCTTGAAATTAAGAGGACTTTACCAATTTTTTAGTTACCACTATGAAATTAGTCATGTTTCATGTCTCTCTGTCAAATTTCACCTTAATCGGACATATCAAACTCAAACAATTGCACATACAAAAATCAGGACAAAAACGTAAAGCTTGCAAACCTCAAAACCATTCAAATCAATGCCCAACGGTCAAGTGTTTCGAAACGGGGTTAGCCCGTTCAGAAACGGGGCTTGGCAGTAGCCAAAGTGTTTCGAAACACATCTACCCGTTTCAAAACACCCAGGCCAAATCAAGCATCTGTTTCGAAACAGGCAAGGGTGTTTCGAAACACCCTGCCCAAAAACAGCAGATAGGCCTGATTTAACACATTTAAACACCATCGAACCTGCTCCAAATCAATTCTCAACAAAGAAACAACATGCCAAGCATCATAACTACCAAATTGCATTAAAATCTAGATACAAAACCACCCTTAGGTGCACCAACTCTTTCAACACATGCAACACTTAATCATGCTTTTAAAACAAGAAGCATAGCATAACGACTTATGAATAAGAAGATTCAAACGTTGCAAGCGTTAAACCACGTAGTTCAAATCATAAACCAAACTTTTCCAACATACACAATCTCATTAAACATCAACATAAAAGACTCTCCCCCCATTGCCTTTATTATCTATAGCTATTAACTGAGACATACATCTCAAGTGGAGCTCTCCTTGAATCCCTTGCTTCTTGCTGTCCCAACTTCAAATATCTGCATTGATGGACAAAAAGGAGCGTAAGCACATAATGCTTAGTGAGGAATTCTCAAAACCAAAACACCATCAATGCAGCGAGTCATAAAACCTCTTTTAAAAGTAAACACATTCCGATAAACCAAAGCAGTGTTTGAAAACCCCTTTTTAAACAACATGCTTTAAATCATGCATTGCTCAAACATGGAAACCAACCCTTAACTTAGAAAAGCTAAGTAACTCACTTCAAAGCACATCCTTGCAAAACCATCAATTTAACCTTTCCATGCATGAACATCATATGCAAAGTTAAATACAAGTTCCTTGAAAAACACTTCCACTTCACATTATACTTTTCTCATATTCGAAAATCATCTCAATGCAAGAAACCTTTGAAAACCACTTACTCCTTCAATCTATCTCATGCATTACACAAATGCAACATATGAACCACAAAAACAACATTTGCATTACATGCCTTTTAAAACAAGCCTTCACAAGACTTCAATGCACTAAAGAGATTCCATGCACACATGCACCATTCTCAATAGAAGATAAACACTTGTTCAAGCTAACAAGTAATACATGCATTCTTGGTACATTACACACTTTCCATGCAACCTTGCGTCATTTCAAGCATCTCATGCTTCATTACATTCAAGAACATTATATTGGCTTCCAAGTGATAGTTCACAAACCATCATAACACAAGACACAATCGAATACGCGGATTACAAGCGTTGTCCCACACGCTCCATACACACTTCCGAACAACACAAGGTGGAGTTTAACAGTACAATCACAACCCCTCAACACCCGTGATGGAGTTTAACGGTACAATTACAACCCCCTCGACATCCAAGGCGACTCAATGCACGGTGCACCCAATCCTATAGCCGACTAACTATATCCGATTAAAGTAACCAACAACCACTTACATCACTTGCCAATACCATCAATTACCATCATCACTTCACTGTTTTGAAGCATTAAACAAAGCCATTAAACAACATGCAACACTATGCATCAATTCCGCAATTCCAATGTACAAAACCAAGGATCTCTTACCTTGAGCATCCCTCACACATGACTTTCAAAACCAACATTAAACCATGCTAAAATATGCTTTCAAAATAGAATTTAAACATGCAAATCACATGCATTGCATCTAACAATCACAAGTGCTTTAAAAACCAATTCATATCACAAACCAAGAGAGAAATTTCATTTACTTACTCTTGAGCTTAGCTAAGTTGTTTAGACTTAAACTAAGCTCCCAAAACCTTCAAACATTGGTTTCAAAGCTGAAAACCCAACTTCACTCACCGATACACAAAACTAGGCTAGCCAACAAGCCTTCCAAGCATCCGAAACCTTCAACGCCACCTCTATTGCTCACGGATCATTCTCCCCTGTTTCAAGCACATAACAACAGAGGATTAATGCATCATCATGCATTAAAAACACCAGAAACACACCTAAACTCGCTGCTCTTCATAAACCCAACATTTCGGCTACCAAACACAACCGAAATCACATCCAAACACTTCCAAAACATAACCTTGCCAAGATTCATCACTTCTAACCATTTTTAGACATCAATTAACATCCAAAATAAACCCAAACTCTTCCTTGTACCTCCAGCATTAACAAAACACCAAGATCACCCCAAAAACCACCATTTTCACAAGTAAAAACTTAGGAAAATCAACCTATTCGGGATTGCATTGATTAAACCTCAATCACACATCATTTCGACATCCAAAATACATCAAAAAGACATCTCATAACAGAGCCCAATCGTCCAATACGAATTTCTTCAAAATTAAATCCAAATCTTGCATTTTAAGCCAAAATCTAGATCACAACATTAAAACCTTTAATAAAACTTAATTTCAGGATTGAGAACTTGGGAATTTCAGTAAAGAACTGAGTATTTAGAGGAGAAGGACGTTCATACCTCTAAATGTGGATTTCTCCTTGTTTAGAGCCAAAATCCTTGAAAATTCATTAAGCAAATGATGAGGATTTGATGTAGAAATGATTAGGAATCATTTAGGAATTGAAATCTCAACTTTAGGTGTGAAAATAAAAGGAAAAGTTGCTGTGAAAATGTGTTTGGCTGAGGGAATTATGAGAGAAAATGAAATGGGAAAATTTTGGTAAAAGTTAGTTATGAAATTAAAAATATCTTTTTCCCTCTTTTCTTTTCATTAATTAAACCTTAAATGACTCTTTAAAAATCAAGAAAAATCTGGAGAAATCCTCCCTTTGGTAAATTAGCTCCTTAAAGATTCAAAGTTTCAATCCTTTTAAAACAGTCACGAACTTTTCAAAAATTACATTTTAGTCACTAACTCAAAATGTTATATTTCCAAACCTCATTTTGTAAAATTGATTTCACCATCATCTTATATACATTAAAAGAGGATTTTTAGATATTTTTCCATATTTTTAACGCATCCCGAACTAGGCTTTCCTTAAAACCACCTTTTATATTCGAACTGAAAATCCAACCGGTCCGGTTCAAACCCAAAACTTCTAAGCCCAAATATGGGGTGTTACAACTCTCCCCCTCTTAGGAAATTTGGTCCTCGAAATTTCAACCGGCGAAAAGAGCACAACCATGATTCTCAAAACAACTCACAAGGCAACACATGAGACTTAACCACCGTTGAACACTCTCCACACAAAACTCCACCAAACCCAACACCACCATATACTGTTCACAAATTCCAGAACACTCAGATGTTAACCACAGCTTAACCTTTCACACTTCCGGACTGCACATAGCCCCAACAACTCGTAGAACCTCCAAACCTTTACAACATACTCACCTTAACTCATAACTTTCAAAACTCACACACACAGTTACACCAACCCATCCAGTTCAGCCACCATGTGACCCACAACCTTCACATATTTTAAAACCCCTTGCACCACTGTTCAACCTCTTCCAAAAGTTACCACATCAAGCAAAAAATCCTAAGCATCAACTGCTTACTCAAACTTCTCAACGTATTGCTGACATTCCTTCACATCCGCCGCTATCACTACCATAACGGCTCACCAAAACTACTCACACAACATCCGAAAATCACGTCACAAAACCCCAACCTTGACTCCGCCAGCCGATCCACATACCACTAGCTGACTTCAGAAGAGATTTACTTATACACGACTAGCCAACCACTTCTCACAAGAGCCCGTCCCACCAACAATGGCCCTTTAACTTACATTGCCATTCCACTTCAAGCTTTGACTACAACACTAGCCTTACCAAGACACCGCCCATTCTATACATACATTTAAGATTACAAAACTTCTACTCTCCCAGGCCAAACCTTTTCTACAACCCTTAACACAACCTCTTCTCAACTCCTCAAAGATTGCTACGAACCATCACCTACAAAAACAACCCTTCTATTACAATATCAATGCCAAGTTACCTCAGCACTCTGGAAATACATCCTGCAACATCACTTAACACCAAGAAACTACCACTTCTACTGATTCTAACTTCAACCAGTAATCTCCTCACCACCACACCATTAAACTCTTTAAGCGCCAAAACATTTTCTTTCTGCCAACATGCTATACCGCACTCACAATACTAACAGCTCGTTTAATACCCTCCATTACTTCTAACATTCTCCTAGCACTAAAACAACTTTTAAAACCCATCATCCAACCTAACCCTATCACAACACTAACAGACCTGATTAGCTATTAGCGAGTGTGAACGTTCGTATGCATGGTCACCTATATGCCCTATCGATGCATGTGTACATGTATGCAAAACCTCTAATGTCATGTCGCATGTATGCATGTACCAACATATATAATATAGCATATAACAAATGATTTTAACTGTGCATGTATGTCGGTTCACACCCACCAATAACATTCTCAGGATCCGTCTAAGAACAATTTCCTATCTCACTTCCAACTTGTCCAACCCTACCATTCCAATAACCCATTAACCACGAAATACCCACTAATACCCTCTTCACACTAAAGTTGTTTTCAAAACAACACCAACTACTACCCCAAACTTGCTAGCTATGAGGCCACACCCACTACGCATGGGAAAACCAAACCTGAAACCAAACTAGGATAACTAGGGTAAAGGTTACTTAACAAGGTTACCCGCAAACACCTTGATGCCTCGAAGCTTCAACAGACGAGCTCTCTTCATCGCAAAACCACCATTCTCCAGCCGCACCACTGTAGCATCAGCTAACACATTAAGGTCATCACCATCTCCCTGCGGTAAAGAACCCTGACTACCCCGAGCCAACTCCAAACAATTTCGTCTCAAATGCCCAACAGACCCACAATTCCAACAATATTCCTTCCCTAAGCTCCTCACACCTTTCTGCCCTTCCGGCCACCTTCAAACTTTGTCTCGGCCGCGCCTACGACCCTTTAGAGACCTTTTTGCTACCACTGAAGCTGATCTCACCACTTGAGGACAATTTCACTTCACATGCTCCTTAGAACCACAGTTCCAACAAACTCTCGCGCCCCGACAACCTCCAACATGACACCTTCCACAACGGTCACACTTCGGCAACCGAGCTACCACTCCTTGATCATACCGCACTTGACCTACGTCTACACCACCACCCAGACTTCGATTCAAGCAAAACCTTCTATCACGTAACCTCTCACGCTGACCGCTCCCGAGGTCAGAACCCACAACTCTATTGCTTAAACTTTTCTCACCTTCATAATCTGAAGCCATACCCCCACGTTGCTTAACCCTTGGGAATTTCTTTCTAAGGTACCTTTCATAAAAGGCAGACACAAAGAAGTTCCAATCTACATCGTGGATAGGTGTTGCCACCGCCACTGATGTCCACCAAGCACAAGCGTCCTCCAACATCAATGAGACAACAATTCCCAGCTTACAAGCGTAGTCACAACCTTCCTGATCCAAAATCAAAATTACACTGGCCAACCAGGCCTCGAACGCCTCAGGTGTCGAACCATGATACTCCACAGCTCCCAAATCATACAAACGTTGTTTCGACAAACCCGCGTGTCCCCAAACCGACACGTCTACAGGCCTCACTTTCACCACGGCCTGAGATGTTCTCGACACCTCTTGGACTATAGGTGATGAACAGAACCATCTTCTTCCTCCTGCCTCACTACCTCAACTCCAGGCACTAAAGAATGAGACGAAACACATCCACTAAAAGGTGAATTCCACGCCTTAACAACCTGCTCTAAAGCAGCAACCATCTCACCCAACTGCCATTCTCTCATCGATTCCATCATGCTAACCACAACAAGCAATCATAACAAAACAAACAAAACCATCAGGCCAGCTTCAAGCAAGGATTCAAGACTCCAACTCCAACATAACACAATAGCTATAATAATATGGCAATGTGTATCCCAAATTCTCCCCTTTTACATGACATATCAGTCAATAAAAACATGTATATCACAACATCGAGCATATCAATCAACATACTTCGATCATGCTCTCATCAAACAACATTCACCCGCAACAGCATAATATCAACATATCATACCCATTACACTTTCATCATTCATAAAATCAGCTCACATCACCAGCATATCATCAGCACAAATCCACATTAGCTCAATGAAGATTCTTAACCAAAAAGCATGATAAAAACATCAACAATTCGCTCAAAGACACACATTTCAACCGACTTTCAACCACACATCAGAATAAACATCAAACACATATTACAACAATTTACCATTTCCCCAAGCATTCGCAACTTAGCTCTAATACCACCAAATGCAACCCCCTTAGCCCGGCCTAGACGGTTGACCTGAACTACGAAGATTACACGGGGAAAACCAAAGTCAACCTGAAAGTCAACCTTGATTAACGACCCTTTTTTTTCTTTTTAAACTTGTCTAGATGCATATTAAACCTAGGCATACTCTTGAGATAAGCATACTCAAAAATCACAGCAATCGAAACACATTAAGGGACCCAATTGCACAACATACGAATTTAGGGACCAATTTGTAAATTCTGCCTCTCTGCCAAATTTCACTTTAATCGGACATCTCAAACTCAAACAATTGCACATACAAAAATCAGGACTAAAACGTAAAGCTTGCAATCCTCAAAATCATTCAAATCAGTGCCCAACGGTCAAGTGTTTCGAAACGGGGTTAGCCCATTCAGAAAAGGGGCTTGGCTGTTGCCAAAGTGTTTCGAAACACCTCTACCCGTTTCGAAACACCCAGGCCAAATCAAGCACCTGTTTCGAAACAGGCAAGGGTGTTTTGAAACACCCTGCCCAGAAACAGTAGATAGGCCCGATTTAACACATTTAAACCCCATCGAACATGCTCCAAATCAATCCTCAACAAAGAAACAACATGCCAAGCATCATAACTACCAAATTGGATTAAAATCTAGATACAAAACCACCCTTAGGTGCACCAACTCTTTCAACACATCCAACACTTAATCATGCTTTTAAAATAAGAAGCATAGCATAACGACTTATGAATAAGAAGATTCAAACGTTGCAAGCATTAAACCACGTAGTTCAAATCATAAACCAAACTTTTCCAACATACACAATCTCATTAAACATCAACATAAAAGACTCTCCCCCCATTTCCTTTATTATCTATAGCTATTAACCGAGACATACATCTCAAGTGGAGCTCTCCTTGAATCCCTTGCTTCTTGCTGTCCCAACTTCAAATATCTGCATTGATGGACAAAAAGGAGCGTAAGCACATAATGCTTAGTGAGGAATGCTCAAAACCAAAACACCATCAATGCAGCGAGTCATAAATCCCTTGAAAAACACTTCCACTTCACATTATACTTTTCTCATATTCAAAAATCATCTCAATGCAAGAAACCTTTGAAAACCACTTACTCCTTCAATCTATCTCATGCATTACACAAATGCAACATATGAACCACAAAAACAACATTTGCATTACATGCCTTTTAAAACAAGCCTTCACAAGACTTCAATGCACTAAAGAGATTCCATGCACACATGCACCATTCTCAGTAGAAGATAAACACTTGTTCAAGCTAACAAGTAATACATGCATTCTTGGTACATTACACACTTTCCATGCAACCTTGCGTCATTCCAAGCATCTCATGCTTCATTACATTCACGAACTTTATATTGTCTTCCAAGTGATAATTCACAAACCATCATAACACAAGACACAATCGGATACGCGGATTACAAGCGTTGTCCCACACGCTCCATACACACTTCCGAACAACACACGGTGGAGTTTACCGGTAAAATCACAACCCCTCGACACCCGTGATGGAGTTTAACGGTACAATCACAACCCCTCAACATCACTCATCGGAAGTTGTATAATACATTAGCGAGAGCCAGGACACATCACAAGGCTTACACATGGAAGCTAGCACAACCATTGTAATCAACTTAACCAAGCTCACACACGGGAGCAACCCTCCACCGTTGTGACGCTTAACAAAGTCCACCCAAGAGAGCCACCCTCCATCGTGGTGACTTTTAACAAGGTTCACCCACGAGAGCCATCCTCCATCGTGGTGGCACTTAACCAAGCCCAACCACGAGAGCCATCCTCCATCGTGGTGACACCAATTTCCTCAATCGCTAGGATTCTTGGATGGAGTTTACGGTACAATTACAACCCCCTCGACATCCAAGGCGACTCAATTCACGGTGCACCCAATCCTATAGCCGACTAACTATATCCGATTAAAGTAACCAACAACCACTTACATCACTTGCCAATACCATCAATTACCATCATCACTTCACTGTTTTGAAGCATTAAACAAAGCCATTAAACAACATGCAAAACTATGCATCAATTCCACAATTCCAATGTACAAAACCAAGGATCTCTTACCTTGAGCATCCCTCACACATGACTTTCAAAACCAGCATTAAACCATGCTAAAATATGCTTTCAAAATAGAATTTAAACATGCAAATCACATGCATTGCATCCAACAATCACAAGTGCTTTAAAAACCAATTCATATCACAAACCAAGAGAGGAATTTCATTTACTTACTCTTGAGCTTAGCTAAGTTGTTTAGACTTAAACTAAGCTCCCAAAACCTTCAAACATTGGTTTCAAAGCTGAAAACCCAACTTCACTCACCGATACACAAAACTAGGCTAGCCAACAAGCCTTCCAAGCATCCGAAACCTTCAACGCCACCTCTATTGCTCACGGATCATTCTCCCCTATTTCAAGCACATAACAACAGAGGATTAATGCATCATCATGCATTAAAAACACAAGCAACACACCTAAACTCGCTGCTCTTCATAAACCCAACATTTCGGCTACCAAACACAACCGAAATCATATCCAAACACTTCCAAAACTTAACCCAGCCAAGATCCATCACTTCTAACCATTTTTAGACGTCAATTAACATCCAAAATAAACCCAAACTCTTCCTTATAGCTCCAGCTTTAACAAAACACCAAGATCACCCCAAAAACCACCATTTTCACAAGTAAAAACTTAGGAAAATCAACCTATTCGGGATTGCATTGATTAAACCTCAATCACACATCATTTAGACATCCAAAATACATCAAAAAGACATCTCAAAACAGAACCCAATCATCCACTACGAATTTCTTCAAAATTAAATCCAAATCTTGCATTTTAAGCCAAAATCAAGATCACAACATTAAAACCTTTAATAAAACTTAATTTAAGGATTGAGAACTTGGGAATTTCAGTAAAGAACTGAGTATTTAGAGGAGAAGGACGTTCATACCTCTAAATGTGGATTTCTCCTTGTTTAGAGCCAAAATCCTTGAAAATTCATTAAGCAAATGATGAGGATTTGATTTAGAAATGATTAGAAATCATTTAGGAATTGAAATCTCAACTTTAGGTGTGAAAATCAAAGGAAAAGTTGCTGTGGAAATGTGTTTCACTGAGGGAATTTTGAGAGAAAATGAAATGGGAAAATTTTGGTAAAAGTTAGTTATGAAACTAAAAATATTTTTTCCCTCTTTTCTTTTCATTAATTAAACCTTAAATGAGTCTTTAAAAATCAAGAAAAATATGGAGAAATCCTCCCTTCGGTAAATTAGCTCCTTAAAGATTCAAAGTTTCAATCCTTTAAAACAGTCACGAACTTTTCAGAAATTACATTTTAGTCACTAACTCAAAATGTCATATTTCCAAACCTCATTTTGTAAAATTGATTTCACCATCCTCTTATATACATTAAAAGAGGATTTTTAGATATTTTTCCATATTTTTAACGCATCCCGAACTAGGCTTTCCTTAAAACCACCTTTTATATTCGAACCGAAAATCCAACCGGTTCGGTTCAAACCCAAAATATCTAAGCCCAAAATTGGGGTGTTACAACTCTCCCCCTCTTAGGAAATTTCGTCCTCGAAATTTAAAAAGGCGAAAAGAGAACAACCAAGCTTCTCAAAACAACTCACAAGGCAACACATGAGACTTAACCACCATTGAACACTCTCCATACAAAACTCCACCAAACCCAACACCACCACATACTGTTCACAAATTCCAGAACACTCAGATGTTAACCACAGCTTAACCTTTCACACTTCCGGACTGCACATAGCCCCAACAACTCGTAGAACCTCCAAACCTTTACAACATACTCACCTTAACTCATAACTTTCAAAACTCACACACAGTGCACCAACCCATCCAGTTCAGCCACCATGTGACCTACAACCTTCACTGCTTCTAAAACCCCTTGCACCACTGTTCAACCTCTTCCAAAAGTTACCACATCAAGCAAAAATTCCTAAGCATCAACTGCTTACTCAAACTTCTCAACGTATTGCTGACATTCCTTCACATCCGCCGCTATCACTACCATAACGGCTCACCAAAACTATTCACACAACAACCGAAAATCACGTCACAAAACCCCAACCTTGACTCCGCCAACCGTTCCGCATACCACTAGCTGACTTCAGAAGAGATTTACTTATACACGACTAGCCAACCACTTCTCACAAGAGCCCGTCTCACCAACAATGGCCAAGTTTGCAACTACAAAAATCAAACAATTGCACCTACAAAAATCAGGACTAAAACGTAAAGCTTGCAAACCTCTAAATCATTCAAATCAGTGCCCAACGGTCAAGTGTTTCGAAACAGGGTTAGCCCGTTCAGAAACGGGGCTTGGTAGTAGCCAAAGTGTTTCGAAACACCTCTACCCGTTTCGAAACACCCAGGCCAAATCAAGCACCTGTTTCGAAACAGGCAAGGGTGTTTCGAAACACCCTGCCCAGAAACAGCAGATAGGCCTGATTTAACACATTTAAACCCCATCGAACATGCTCCAAATCAATCCTCAACAAAGCAACAACATGCCAAGCATCATAACTACCAAATTGCATTAAAATCTAGATACAAAACCACTCTTAGGTGCACCAACTCTTTCAACACATCCAACACTTAATCATGCTTTTAAAACAAGAAGCATAGCATAGCGACTTATGAATAAGAAGATTCAAACGTTGCAAGCGTTAAACCACGTAGTTCAAATCATAAACCAAACTTTTCCAACATACACAATCTCATTAAACATCAACATAAAAGACTCTCCCCCCATTGCCTTTATTATCTATAGCTATTAACCGAGACATACATCTCAAGTGGAGCTCTCCTTGAATCCCTTGCTTCTTGTTGTCCCAACTTCAAATATCTGTATTGATGGACAAAAAGGAGCGTAAGCACATAATGCTTAGTGAGGAATGCTCAAAACCAAAACACCATCAATGCAGCGAGTCATAAAACCTCTTTTAAAAGTAAACACATTCCGATAAACCAAAGCAGTGTTTGAAAACCCCTTTTTAAAAAACATGCTTTAAATCATGCATTGCTCAAACATGGAAACCAACCCTTAGCTTAGAAAAGCTAAGTAACTCACTTCAAAGCATATCCTTGCAAAACCATCAATTTAACCTTTCCATGCATGAACATCATATGCAAAGTTAAATACAAGTTCCTTGAAAAACACTTCCACTTCACATTATACTTTTCTCATATTCGAAAATCATCTCAATGCAAGAAACCTTTGAAAACCACTTACTCCTTCAATCTATCTCATGCATTACACAAATGCAACATATGAACCACAAAAACAACATTTGCATTACATGCCTTTTAAAACAAGCCTTCACAAGACTTCAATGCACTAAAGAGATTCCATGCACACATGCACCATTCTCAATAGAAGATAAACACTTGTTCAAGCTAACAAGTAATACATGCATTCTTGGTACATTACATACTTTCCATGCAACCTTGCGTCATTTCAAGCATCTCATGCTTCATTACATTCAAGAACATTATATTGGCTTCCAAGTGATAATTCACAAACCATCATAACACAAGACACAATCGGATACGCGGATTACAAGCGTTGTCCCACACGCTCCATACACACTTCCGAACAACACAAGGTGGAGTTTAACGGTACAATCACAACCCCTCAACATCACTCATCGGAAGTTGTATAATACACTAGCGAGAGCCGGGACACATCACATGGCTTACACATGGAAGCTACCACAACCATTGTAATACCTTAACCAAGCTCACACACGGGAGCAACCCTCCACCGTTGTGACGCTTAACAAAGTCCACCCACGAGAGCCACCCTCCATCGTGGTGACTTTTAACAAGGTTCAGCCACGAGAGCCATCCTCCATCGTGGTGGCACTTAACCAAGCCCACCCACGGGAGCCATCCTCCATCGTGGTGACACCAATTTCCTCAATCGCTAGGATTCTTGGATGGAGTTTATGGTACAATTACAACCCCCTCGACATCCAAGGCGACTCAATTCACGGTGCACCCAATCCTCTAGCCGGCTAACTATATCCGATTAAAGTAACCAACAACCACTTAGATCACTTGCCAATACCATCAATTACCATCATCACTTCACTGTTTTGAAGCATTAAACAAAGCCATTAAACAACATGCAAGACTATGCATCAATTCCACAATTCCAATGTACAAAACCAAGGATCTCTTACCTTGAGCATCCCTCACACATGACTTTCAAAACCAGCATTAAACCATGCTAAAATATGCTTTCAAAACAGAATTTAAACATGCAAATCACATGCATTGCATCCAACAATCGCAAGTGCTTTAAAAACCAATTCATATCACAAACCAAGAGAAAAATTTCATTTACTTACTCTTGAGCTTAGCTAATTTGTTTAGACTTAAACTAAGCTCCCAAAACCTTCAAACATTGGTTTCAAAGCTGAAAACCCAACTTCACTCACCGATACACAAAACTAGGCTAGCCAACAAGCCTTCCAAGCATCCGAAACCTTCAACGCCACCTCTATTGCTCACGGATCATTCTCCCCTGTTTCAAGCACATAACAACAGAGGATTAATGCATCATCATGCATTAAAAACACAAGCAACACACCTAAACTCGCTGCTCTTCATAAACCCAACATTTCGGCTACCAAACACAACCGAAATCACATCCAAACACTTTCAAAACTTAACCCAGCCAAGATCCATCACTTCTAACCATTTGTAGACATCAATTAACATCCAAAATAAACACAAACTCTTCCTTATACGTCCAGCATTAACAAAACACCAAGATCACCCCAAAAACCACCATTTTCACAAGTAAAAACTTAGGAAAATCAACCTATTCGGGATTGCATTGATTAAACCTCAATCACACATCATTTAGACATCCAAAATACATCAAAAAGACATCTCAAAACAGTGCCCAATCATCCAATACGAATTTCTTCAAAATTAAATCCAAATCTTGCATTTTAAGCCAAAATCAAGATCACAACATTAAAACCTTTAATAAAGCTTAATTTAAGGATTGAGAACTTGGGAATTTCAGTAAAGAACTGAGTATTTAGAGGAGAAGGACGTTCATACCTCTAAATGTGGATTTCTCCTTGTTTAGAGCCAAAATCCTTGAAAATTCATTAAGCAAATGATGAGGATTTGATGTAGAAATGATTAGGAATCATTTAATAATTGAAATCTCAACTTAAGGTGTGAAAATAAAAGGAAAAGTTGCTGTGGAAATGTGTTTGGATGAGGGAATTTTGAGAGAAAATGAAATGGGAAAATTTTGGTAAAAGTTAGTTATGAAACTAAAAATATCTTTTCCCTCTTTTCTTTTAATTAATTAAACCTTAAATGAGTCTTTAAAAAGCAAGAAAAATCTGGATAAATCCTCCCTTGGGTAAATTAGCTCCTTAAAGATTCAAAGTTTCAATCCTTTTAAAACAGTCATGAACTTTTCAAAAAATACATTTTAGTCACTAACTAAAAATGTCATATTTCCAAACCTCATTTTGTAAAATTGATTTCACCATCCTCTTATATACATTAAAATAGGATTTTTAGATATTTTTCCATATTTTTAATGCATCCCGAACTAGGCTTTCCTTAAAACCACCTTTTATATTCGAACCGAAAATCCAACCGGTCCGGTTCAAACCCAAAACTTCTAAGCCCAAAATTGGGGTGTTACACCTCCTCAAGTTACGACCCCCGAACCTCTATTTCAAGTTGCTCAACCTAACAATGAAGCTCTCATGACTTTTCTCACTGAGCAATTTGATAAGTGCCCAAAAGTTCTATATTTTTTACCCTTTTACATGGAAATTATCACTCAACCTACACCCATTTGAGCTGCATTATGGCCCTTCATGCATTGATTTCATCAAATATGCCTTTGATCATTATATTCTATTTATTCTATGAAAAAGGTATTGTTTGATGCATGTTTGGCACTTTTGCATATTTGCACGCTGCTAGGGCAGGAGATGTTGTGACTGCAATGAAGAAAAAGGAAGGATGTAACCCCCTTAGCCCGGCCTAGACGCTTGACCCGAACTACGAAGATTACACGGGGAAAACCAAAGTTAACCCGAATGTCAACCTTGATTAACGACCCTATTTTTTCATTTTAATCTTGTCTAAATACATATTAAACCTATGTGAGTACTCACGAATCATGATTGAGAAAACACAACGATCGGATAACATTTAGGGACTCAATTGCACTTTATACAAGATTAGGGACCAAATTGTAATTTATGTAAATTAGAGGGACTTCGTTGATTTTAGAATTACCATTATGAAATTAATCATATTACATGCTTCTTTGCCAAATTTCATCTTCAAAAGACATCTCAAACTCAAGCATTTGCAATCACAACATTTAGGATTAAAATGTAAAGCATGCAAACTCAAAGCAATTCAAATCTGTGTCCAACGATCGCCTGTTTCGGAACACCTACCTACCATACCGAAACGCTGTATCGAAACGGTGTTGACCGTTTTGGTACGCGGGTATGTTCCGAGAACAGTACCGAAACGTGACATTCCAGTAGCCAAAATGTTTCGAAACAGCCTTAAGCGTTTCGAAACACGAAGACCATTTCAGGCCCCCGTTTAGAAACACTAGAGAGTGTTTCGATACACCCTTAAACATGCTTCAAAGACTTCCAAATCATACCAGCAATTCATCATACATATAAGCAACATATTTGGGACATTCAAATACGAACATAGCATCAAAAACAAATTCTCATTAGTCTAGAGGCATGCTTCCTAATCACAAAACTAAAATAAGCAATCCAACCTCAAATCAAACAATTAAGGCCATTTACAACTCCAACAAGCTAACACAAACATGCCACAACCTTATGGAGTTCAACATATCTCCCAAATACAATTCTTGGTTTCCCATTGCCATTATATCAAAACTAAAGTGTGTGAAAACTTCACCATATATGAGCTTGAACTTCTTTGGATGACCTCAACCTCTTTGATGCCCGAAAGCACCTCAATTATATGAATTATTGGTAAAAGTAAGAGCGTAAGCACAAATTCTTAGTGAGGCATGCTCTAAAGAAAACCAACTCAATAATGCATATCTTGAAAACACTTTCTCAAAAGCTTTTAAACAACATGCTCATTCTATCTCATGCTTGAAAACCATTCAAAGCAACTTCTCACTGAAAACACATGTACCTTCATTCTATCTCATGCATTTAAACCAATGCAAAACTCATGGCAAAGCCATAGTCATGCTTGTACTCTAAAGCATTTCATAAACAAATCACATATGCATTTCTCATAGCATAAATCATTTCATCCAAGGTACATGTGAATCAAAAACCATTACATATTTTATATTGACATTTCACATCTCATTATTACTCGGATATGCGGACATCTCACTAGACACTTCTGGTGGTATCTCTCATCACCGTACTCACTCGTCTAGCAACATAGTTTCCGGTGGAATCTCACATCACCGTACTCACATGGCGGAATCTCTCATCGCCACAAAGCTTGGTATTTCACCAAGTCCTACCTGATGGAATGCCCATCATCGGTTCTCTCCCTTTGGCTTAACCAAAGAGCACGTACGAATTTTTAGTTTATAGTGCACTGTCATCCTATTGATCGATCAATTATATCCGGTAAGTATCTCAACATCTATGCCAATATATTATGTTAAAACATCATATCACCTACTGTTTTTCATGCAATAATTCTCAAATATTCTCATCTCATTTCAAAACCATAACATTTGCTATGCTTTAACATAAAAGCTCAAATTTCAACTATGCAACATGTTACTTCATGAAATCATTTCAAGCATCATCTCATGCTATAAAGTATGCATAAAAACAGTAGGAATTTATCAATCTTAACCATGAGCATGTAAAAGCATTTTAGGGGCAATCACTACACTCAAGAGAGAAATCTAGCCAACACTTACTTTCGGACTTAGGAAGGTGTTTCAAACCTTTCCTAAATCCCCAAACCTTGATTCTTTATCCCTCAAGGACTTCTAAAACCATACGCACTCACCGATTACGTTTTGCTTGCTCGCCGAAATGCTATCTAAGCTTACGGATCAACTCCAAATGTGTCCGAAGATGTTTCCCCTGTTTTAAACACATAAGAGCATAGGATTAATGCATCATCATGCATTGAAATCATCAGCCACACACCTAAACTCGCTGCTCTACACAAACACCACATTTTGGCTACCAAACACTACCGAAATCACCTCCAAACTCATCCAAAAACAAACCCAGCTAAGATCCATCACTTCTAATCATTTCTAAACATCAATTAACATCAAAAACCAACACAACCATGTCCTTATACCTCCAGCTATAACAGAACACCAAAATCACCCCAAAAACCATCATTCTAACAAGAAAAAATTAGTAAAACAAACCTATTCGGGATTTGATTGATAAAACCACATTTGTAACATCAATTAACACCCAAAATACATTAGAAAATCATCTCAAAATAGAGCTCAATCAATCACCACGAAAATCTTCAAGATCTCTTCCAAAATCTTGAGTTTTAAGACAATTTCTTGTTTCTAACATTAAAACCACTTAAAAATCATTAATAAAGGATTGATAACTTGGGAATTTCAGTAAAGAACTGATCATTATAGGAGAAGAACGAAGTTTACCTCTAATGGATGATTTCTCCTTGATTTGGGCAAGTTTTCTTGAAAATTCAACGTAAAAATCAAGTGGATTTGATGAGGAATTGATTAGGAATAAAAGAGTGATTGAAATCTCATCAAATGAAGTGGAAATCAAAGTGTATTTGCTGGAGAAAATGTGTTTGGTTGAAAGGAATTTGAGAGAAAATAAAATGAGGGAAAATTTGTGAAACGTAGTTATGAAAAGTCAAAGGTGGTTTTCTACTTTAATCACCTTCATTTTCTTAAATTAAAACATTAATTAAATCACCCAAATTAAGGAAAAATATGATGAAAACATTTTGGTAAAATTAGCTCCTTAAAGATTCAAAGTTTCAATCCTTTACAAAACAATCACTACTTAACTTTGCAAAAACTGCGATTTGGTCACCACACTGAAATGTAGTATTTCCAAACCTTATTTTGTAAAATTGATTCCACCATTGTCTTTCTTATATTAAATAAGGATTTTTACATATTTTTCTATATTTTTAAAACATCCTGAACTAGGTGTTCTCTAAAACTCCTTTTATATTCGAACCGATTTCCAAACCGATTCGGTTCAGACTCTAAACATCTAGGCCCAAATTTGGGGTGTTACAACTCTCCCCCTCTTAAGAAATTTCATCCTCGAAATTTACCTGGAGGAAAAAGGTAAGGAAACTGCTTCTTCATGTCTTCCTTTCTTTCCCACGTGGCTTCCTCAACACCACGATGCCTCCACAACACCTTAACCAGCTTAATGGTCTTACCTCAGAGAACCTTACTGTCCAAATCAAAAATCTCGACTGGCTCCTCATCATAAGTCAAATTCGGATTCAACTCAACTTCCTCCACAGGCATAACATGCGAAGGGTCCGATCTATACCCCCGAAGCATGGATACATGAAACACATTATGTATCTTCTCTAGCTCATGTGGTAGCCTCAGCTTATAAGCAACAGGACCTACACGTTCTATCACCTCGTATGGTCCAATATACCTAGGGCTCAACTTACCCTTCTGGCCAAATCTCATCACCTTCTTCCAAGGTGAAACCTTTAAGAACACACGGTCACCCACCGCAAACTCTATCTCCTTACGCTTCAAATCCGCGTAAGACTTTTGTCGATCCGATGCTGCCTTCAACCGCTCACAAATGAGCTTCACCTTCTCGGTGGTTCCTTTCAACAAAGCCGGCATCGAGATCAACTTTTGTCCTGTTTCAGTCCAACAAAGAGGAGTTCTGCACTTCCTCCCATACAAGGCTTCATAAGGTGCCATTTGAATACTTGTATGATAACTATTATTATAAGCAAACTCCACCAAAGGCAAGTGCTTCTCCCAAGAGCCTTGAAACTCAATCACGCAGCACCTCAACATATCCTCAAGCACTTGGATAACACACTCAGATTGTCCATCCGTCTACGGATCATAAGAAGTACTGAAAGTCAGCCGCGTACCCTATGGCTGATGTAAACACCCCCAAAACCTTGCCGTGAACCTCGGATCCCTATTCGACACTATAGATTTTGGTACACCATGCAGATGTACAATCTCAGCAATGTACAGCTCTGCAAGCTTATCCAAGGTATACGTAGTATGAACAGGTAAGAAATGTGCACACTTCATAAGGCAATCCACAATCACCCACACAAAATTCTTCTTTGATGGCGTCAAAGGCAAAACAGACACAAAGTCCATGGTGATCCTCTCTCATTTCCATTAAGGAATCCTCAACGGTTGCAACAACCCCGATGGAAACTGATGCTCAGCCTTAACCCGCTAACAAACCATACACTTGCTCACATATTCTGCAACATCCTTCTTCAAACCCACCCAATAGTACTCATCCCTCAGATTATGGTACATCTTTGTACTACCAGGGTGCATAGCAAAAGGACTACTATGAGCTTCAGTCAAAATAGTACGCCTCACCTCCACATCATTCGACACTACTATCCGACTTCCAAAACATAAAACTCCATCATCATGAAAACAAAAATTCGATGGTCTATCCTCAACAATATCTTGAACATGTGGCACCAAAGAATCATCCAACAACTACTTATCCTTTATCAACTGAACTAGAGATGGTTTCACTTGCAATTCAGCAACAAGACCTCCATCTCGCGAGATGCTCAAGCTAGCAAACATCGCCCTTAAATCTACTGCCACCTTTCTACTCATGGCGTCCGCCATAGCCTTTCCCGGGTGATACTCGATCGTTAGATCGTAGTCCTTAAGAAACTTCACCCATCGTCGTTGCCTAAGATTCAACTCTTTCTGAGACATCAAATACTTCAAACTCTTGTGATCCGTGTACACAGTACACTTCTCACCATAAAGATAATGTCTCCAGATCTTCAAAGCAAAAACCACCACAGCTAACTCGATATCATGCGTAGGGTAATTGCGCTCATGCACCTTCAACTAACGCGATGTATAAGCCACCACCTTACCCTCTTGCATTAGCACACACCCCAAACCAACGTAGGATATGTCACTATACACCACAAACTCTTTTCCTGATTCAGGTTGAACCAAGATAGGAGCTTGCGTCAAAGCTGCCTTAAGCTTCTCAAAAGCTTGTTGTCTCGCTTCCGTCCACTCATACTTAACATCTTTTTGCAACAACTTCATTAAAGGAGAAACAGTCTTAGAAAATCCATCCACAAACCTTCAGTAGTATCCTGCCAACCCGAGGAAACTACGAACTTCATGAACAGACTTAGGAGGCTTCCAATTCATCACCGCCTCAACCTTCTGAGGATCAACTCGAATCCCTTCAGCCAAAACCACATGACCAAGGAACACAACTTCCTTTAGCCAAAACTCACACTTGCTCAACGTAGCATAAAACTGATTTTCCAACAGTGCTTGCAAGACAACTCTCAAATGACCTTCATGCTCCTCCTCAGTACGAGAGTACACAAAGATATCGTCAATGAACACCACAACGAACTTATCCAAGTATTCATGGAACACTCTATTCATCATGTCCATGAAAGCAGTAGGAGCATTCGTCAAGCCAAACGACATTACAAGGAACTCATAATGCCCATACCTCGTTCTAAAGGCTGTTTTCGGCACATCCACATCTTTCACCTTAAGCTAATAGTACCCTGACCTCAAGTCAATCTTTGAAAACACAGCCGCTCCCCGGAATTGATAAAAAAGATCATCAATCCTCGGCAAAGGATACCTATTTTTGATGGTCAACTTGTTCAACTGACGATAATCAATACACATCATCATCGTGCCATCTTTCTTTTTCACAAACAAAACCGGTGCACCCCAAGGTGACACACTAGGTAGAATGAAACCACGGTCAAGCAACTCCTGAAGTTGCGTTTTCAACTCCTTCAGCTCTTTAGGTGCCATGCGATAGGGAGCAATGGACACCGGAGTTGTGTTCTCAAACAACGCAATCCCAAACTCCACCACTCGACTAGGCGGCAATCCAGGTAATTCCTCCGGAAACACTCCAAGGAACTCACGTACAGTTCTTATGTCCTGAACGCGCAACTCCTTTGAACTAGGATTCATCACAAAGGCTAGGTAAGCCTCACAGCCTTGTCGCAACATCCGACTTGCTTCCAATGTAGACACCACATTGGCAAGAAACTTCACATTCTCACCCACTACCACCACTTCATAATCATCCGCAAGTTTCAACGAAACTCGCTTGCTTTCGAAATCCACCACAGCTCTATGTTCAACAAGCCAATCCATGCCAAGGATTACATCAAAGCCATAGATAGATAGATAGATAGATATATAGATAGATAGAATTTAAATTTTATCATTTTATAATTTCTAATATATTTTAAATTTTTATATAATTTTTAATTTTCAATAATTTTTGAATATTTTATTTATTTTTATTAACTTTATGGATTTTTATAAAAAAATTGAAGACTTTTTTGATTTTTTTGTAAGAGTCCACACTTTGCTTATTTTTAAAATTATCAAGAACTCAAAGGATATTTACACCAATTTGTTAATTGATTTTTCATATATTCCATTTGTAAATGTTCAACTCGAAAAGCCAAATTATTTATCCAATTTTATTAAAAAACTAAAAAAATCTATTAAATTAAAGTGAAATTAAAAAAATTATTTATCTAATTTTAATATTTTTAAATTTTAATAATTTCCTAAATTCTTATTTTTGAACTTAAATATTAAATAAGTTACCGATTTTTTTAATTAAAATCAATTATGCCCCTGAACTCGGCAAAAAAAGCAATTATGCTCTCAAATTCGGTTAAAAAAATCAATTCAACCCCCTCCTCACATCATCATCTCATGTGTACTACCACATCAGCATCGTGGACCGCCATGTCAACACGGTAACGATCAACGTCGATCAAAGGGTCAATTTGATCGATTTCACAGGCTAGGGGACCACATTAGGTGCGTTTTTCGGAGAGATACGGAATTAATTTTTTTGGGTCAAACTTTGGGGCAAAAGTACCCCCTAATATATTAAATTTGAGATTGAAGAAATACTAGAAAATAAAAACATGAAAGAGTTATTCAACCTAAATTCTAATTTTTGTTTTGAAACATAATTAATTTCATGTCGTGTTCTTAACAATTTTAATATTTATTTAATAATAATTTAAAAAATTTAATGATGTATAACGTTAATGGTGTGGAGTGAAGTGTGTCACATATTTTAAGATTTTATCTTATATTAATAATAAAATACATATTATCCATTAGTGTCGTGAAGATTTTATCTTATATTAATAATAAAATACATATTATCCACTAGTTTAGGGAAATATTGGTGGAGTAGGTGTCTTGGATTTTGATTTTAGGTGACAATCCACTAGGTTAGTTATTTTGGTAGGTCAAAATACTTCAGCTTTGGTAATGGTTACCTGGAACATTGAACTAAAAAAATTGTATAGGAAGCAATAAAAGCCTATGCATTAGTAAACTTTGTAGCAAAATACTCATCTTCAACTGATAAATAAGGTGTCTCCCAACTTGGAAATTATATGTGGATGGCTGTGTAGTAAATGTAAAAGCTAAAGCAGGAATCTTTTTGATAGATCCAAATAGTAACAAGTCGGGTCCTTTTGATTTCAATTATCATATAATAGGGTTGGAGTTAGTCATTCAACTTAGGGCAAAGAGCATTCATATCTGCACCGACTCTTAGCTAGTGGGAAAACAAATAATGGGTGAGTATAAGAAAAATTATTGTTAGAATATATTAACTACACTGCTTATTGCTTACTGCTTACTGCTTACTGCTTAGTGCTTACAACCGAATTGAAAGTGAGAAACCTGACAATTAAGTGCATATTAACTGATGGGTAAATTACAGATATTATTTCTTAACTATCTTCTCACTTTTATTTTACTCATTCAACCTTAAATTTTTTAATTTAATATATGAACTTTATACATTAAATAATTTTTATACTCTAAATTATTTTATTACTATTTTCTAATGACATGACAATGTTTATTATTTTAAAATATACACATAATTTAAAATAAAAATAAAATAATATTTTATTATTAAATACAAAAGTAATTTAAAGTAAAAAATGTAACATTATATTCAAACCCTAAACTAAAATCTACCCAAACCCCCTTCTTCCTCTCCAGCCAAAACCCAAGCTCTTTTCTTTCTGTCCTTTCTGTGACGAACCAAAGTGAGATGCCGTCGTTTTGCATTAGTCATTAGTTTCTATTTAGCTTTAATTGAACGGTGTGTTTTGGTGAAGTACGTAATTAGATAAAATGTGACAATTTTATCCTTATTAGCCTTAAACTTATCGTGTTGAGCAGATAGGTTATCGAAAGTAATTATCAGACTTCTTCTGCTCTGAAATTCTGCTTCTTAAGTCTCCCTTTGCTCCTCTATTTTTCTCCCTCACTCAAATATTATTTCTTTAATTTGTGTTGTTACAAAAGTATCTAGAGCCATCGTTCTCGGCCATGGATGAAGGTTACAAGTAATTCCGTGATGAACTAAAATCTAATGGGGCTAGAAGTTCTCTTCAAGGCCGTAACATTTACAATAGTTGTTGTCAGCTCGATATTCAGTTGCATGACGATGCAGAGCTGACCGATTTTGCTGAGCCGACACAAGTTTTGGATTCATCAATTGATTATATGGAGGTGGGTTCGGGTGAAATCCAACAGTTTTTCGAAATGTTGGTGCCAACGGCTAAAGTAATTAATGGTTAGAGGATTAACTCATAGCGTGGTGAAGTTATGGTCAGTGAGATGAATCTCGCGGATTTGGATGACAAAACTCAGGTACATGTTTCTGATGAATTTCTGAGTGAACTGCCAGATTTTCTCGCATGCCTGGTGAATCGTTCATAAGAAAAATACAAAGAAGTTATTGATCGAGTTGTCCATATTAACGGGGAATTTGATTTTCAACGTGATTACACATCGATAATTGATTCATCCAAACTGGTTGAGGCACTAGACATGTCGACAATAGTAATGGATCAAGTAATGAAAAATGAATGTCAGTATCGAGTTCGTATATGCAATTTTGATTTTAAAAGAATTCCTTCTTTAGTTATGAATTGCTTATGGCTATCTGCACCTGATTGTGGTTATGGATCTAAATCTAGAATTGTTGGTGTTGATGATCCTTATCGTTTTAAACTATTATTAATGGGGGATTGTGAAACGAAACTAATAGTTACAACTGTGGAAGGAGTGACTTGTTGGATGGAAAATTTTGATGTTGTTGTATGGGATAATGGAGAACTACGGTGGTTTGCTCTTGACAATCTTCATGATGGTTCTGAATAGGGGAAACTGATTGATTTTGTTCCCCTAACTAATAACGGGATTGAACATAAAAATGGTATATTTAATTGGATAGAGGCTTATACATCGTTGTTAATGTGTATGAAGAGGGAATTATCTTAAGTAGTGTTACAAACAGTTTCACCCATACTATTCATGTTGCCGGTATTGTTACTGTTTTCCACCCAAATGTGCCATTGTTAAATGGTGTTGCACCTGGAGGACAGTTAATTTAAAAAAAAAATGGAGATTCGCGCTTATGTTTGATGGAGACTGGAACTAGATTGACGCATGCACAAATAGTTGTCGTGGAGCATAAATGTAATCTGATCAACGTGAGCTATGGAGAGCCTACATCATTATACGACTATGAACACCTGTTTAATATTATCAATGAAGCTGTGAATAAATATTGTTTGATATTGGTGACTAGTGTTGGTAATAGTGAGCTAGCATTGAGCACATTTGGTACTCCATGTGGTACTTTGAGCATCACAGCAGTTGGCGCATATTTAAATTCTGTTTTTGCCTTTTTCATTTCGAGCCAACTTGAAATTGTTAACATGGTACCATTTTTGATAAGTGTTACTACTTCTATGTTGCATACATTAGGTGTAATTGGAAGAGTTGCTGGAAACAAGGATATTTATCTTGGAACATTTATCACCCAAGAGGAAGCAGATAAAGCATATGGCATTGCTTCAATCATGTTTTGTGGTGTTAATGTTGTGACGAGTTTGACATTACTAGATATGAGGTTGAAAGGATCATGAGGAGCAATACTCGGCATTCCAGAGAGTTAGCTAGGCGAAGAAATAAACCCAATGAGTAAAATGCACCTAGACTAACCAATTGTGAGACCATTCAATATGAGGATAACAATGGAAATGTGTTACCTCCTCAAAAATACTAATTTTTATGCATATATTACAATGCGACCATATCATGTTGCGAGCAAATAAAAATTGGACTAAACTCCGAAAAAATCCTGGAAAAATAGTGCCAAGCTTGGTTGGCAGAATGATGCCAAGTTTAGTTGCCAAAGGATCGATGGCAGAATGACGTTAGCCTTAACCTGATCAACTTATCACCTAATCATCTTATCACATCAAATTTGGATAAATGTGATCACAAGCCTTACCCCTTGCGCATTCAATTTTCAAATGCAAAGGCTTATCCTAAGGCTCCTTCGCACACCTATTTAAAGAACGATCAAGCAAGCACTCAAGGCGTGTGGAGGTGGAGAGTGATCCATCGACGACCAGCTGCACCAAGGAGATGTGGTTTGCCAGCTTGACCGAGAGACTGGATCTTGAAGGACTCCATCGAGAGACCCCTTCTCGCCCCATTCTCTTTGTTTTGTTGTTTTTATTTTCTTTCAAATGATTATGTGTTCTCAAAACGTTGAATGTTTTTTGGTTGATACCTGTAGAGCGTTTAGGTGTTCTCTTTTTATGAGCGCAAGTGCACACTCTTGTCAAGTAATAGTATATAATATGTCGAACCCACAGGGATTGTAACAGCTTCTATGAGTGTCTTCCTGCACAAGGAAATAGTAAATTACATAATTAAATTTCTGAAATTAAAAAGCATAAAAGTAAAAACACAAGTAATTAAAATGGAAGTGAGAGATCATGTTGATAGATTGGGACAGGTTGTTGTAGCTCAGTAGTGTGTAGACTGCGTTGTAAAGATTAAGTGTGTTTTGCGCTGCCACGATCTGCTGCATTGGCGGGTAATGGCAGATTGAGGCGGTGGCAACTTTCGCTGCCGCAGCGGCACTCTACTCTTGCAAGTTTCGTTGTCCCGGCAGGTGAGGTGGAGTGAAGTCCTAGCAGCAAGTCTGGCAGATACTCCAAGTTGAACGAAGCAATTCTGAAGTAATCCTACCCATGTCTAGGCTAGGATTATGTTGTTGCGTGATGTAGGCAATACCTAGCAATATCAGTGTAAAACTAACATAGACAGTCAACGTTTGGTTGCTCCTTTTAGCCGTTGAAATTCTAACTTATGTCTAAGTTGAATTAGTCAACACCTCTTCATGATGAGACCATGCTTAATTCTTTCGTGAGTTTGACATTGTCGTGCCCGACAAATGGATTTTTTTAACTGGACTTTTGGAACTAATTGAAGGAAGTGAAGCACATGAATTAAGCAAACTAAGAGTATTTTATTGCAAAAATAACTTCAACTATTACAACCGTTTTCCACAACTACTTTACATACAAAAACCTAAACCCTATGGGAGAATGATAGGCTAAGAGGCAGCTAGGGTTATCAAAAAAACGTGATCTCTACCCCTATACCCTCAAATACATGGATATATATAGGGCTCATGGCCTTAAGTTTGAGTCCTCCTTGGAGTTAAAATCTTTAAAGCTGCTTTACATTGAATACTGACTTCTTTGACTTGAATGTGGACATCTTTTGGACGTTGCCTTCTTCAGCAAGTAGAGATAAGTACTCCTACTTATCAGTCTTTAATCTGCTCTGCACAACGTTCGAGGTTTCAAAAAATTGCAAGGCTGGGTTTATTGGATTCCGAAAATCATCGTCTATATATCGAAGCCCATCTTGGCTAAGTCGGTGTGTTGCCGCCTAGGCGGCTGGCTGCTTTCGCAGCGTCCTTGCTGGCACTTTAGAACTGCTTCAGTACAGCTCCTTTTGCTCCATGCTTTAATGTCCTCTCCTCTCTACACAGCTACAACACCTGAAAATGAAAACTACACTAAAATAATATCTTTTCTTAACCAAATATAGAATATTCAATAAAAGCATGGTAAAAGAGCAAATACTGTTATTATGCATGCAATGTACCTAAATATGCATAAATGAGCTTAAGAACATGTAACCCCCTTAGCCCGGCCTAGACGCCCAACCCGAACTAAGAAGATTACACGGGGAAAACCGAAGTCAAGTCGTTAAAGTCAACCTCGATTGACGACCCCTTTTTTCTTTTTATCTTTTCTAGATGCACATTATTATCTTATATGATTAGCGTATTGTTTTGGCGAAAGCGACGTAGCAAACAGAGTTCAATTAGGGGTTCAACTGCATACAAACGTCTTTTAGGGACTAAATTGTAAATTTCCAAAATTATAAGGACTAAACAGATTTTAAAGTTACCAATCTAAAATCAGTCATATAATATGCCAGCATGTCAAGTTTCATCTCAAACAAATCATCCAAACTCATTTAAATTACACATTCAATAATCAGGGACCAAAACGTAAGAAACAGAAACCTGAAACCATTCGAATTTAACATCCAACGGTCACGTGTTTCGATACACAAGTCCCCGTATCGGAACGGCCGTTTCGAAGCCAGGTTGATCGTTTCGATACGCAGGTGTGCTTCGAAACCCGTTTCGAAACAATGCATCACAGTGGCGAAATGTTCCGGAAGGTGCCTACCCGTTTCGAAACACCATGACCATTACAGGCCACCGTTCTGAAACAGGGAACGGTGTTCCAAAACGCCTTGTCTTGCAATCTCCAAAATTGCTGGTTTTACTCAACTAATCACATCCGAAAACATCCCAATACATGCCACAACACAAACACCATAAGAATAAGCATCAAAGATCACCAGGACAAAGCACAAGCTATAATATGGCAACATTATTGCAAACATTAGAACTATAGGCATGCTTCCTAGACGTCGAAACCACAAATAGGCTAAAAACCACACTCAAGCTTAAACCAACATCCAAAGGTCATTTACAAACCAATATAAGCAAACCAAACATGCTCAAGGTGTCCAACATCACCAAATAAATCCAAGAGTAGAAATCCCACCCATTGCCTCTTATTACACTTAGGTAAAACCACATACATTGTTTAGTCAAGACACTTGGAATCCACTTGCTTTCTTGCTACCTCTAAAGCTCAATTCTCTGCATTGATGAAACAAATGAGCGTAAGCATAAAGCTTAGTGAGGATCGCTTAAACCAACATTCATCAATGCATTTTATAAAACCAAAATAACCTCATTTGCAAACTCATGCCTTCCTTTAAAACATGCTATCTAAAGCATCATTGCACTTTTAAACCACATGCTCATAGCATCGTTAAAACCACTACAAAAATCCTTTGCTCATGCTCAAACAAAGAATTACATGCATTATAGCATAAGTTCCAAGCATTTCATGCTTAATTGTTAATCATCAACATTATATTGGCTCACAAGTGACCAATTCTCAAACCATACCAAGACCAACACAAATGACTCAATCGGATACGCGGATTACAAGCGTTGTCCCACACGCTTCATACACACTACCAGACTACGCAAGGCTCACACACGGAACTAGACCATCAACCGTTGTGACGCCAATGTGGAGTCTACGGTACAATTACAACCCCTCAACACCCGTGATGGAGTTTAACGGTACAATCCCAACCCCTCAACGTCACTCATCGGTAGTTGTATAACCCACTATCGAGAGTCGAGACACTAAACAAGGCTTACACATGGGAGTTACCTCAACCATTGTAATCACCTTAACCAAGCTCATACACGGGAGCAATCCGCCACCGTTGTGACGCTTAACCAAGTTCACCCACGAGAGCCATCCTCTATCGTGGCGATGTCAATTCCTCAATCGCTAGGGTACTTGGATGGAGTTTACGGTACAATCACAACCCCTCGACATCCAAGGAGAATTTATTCACGGTGCACCCGATCCTATAGTTGGCTAACTATATCCGATTAAAGTAACCAACAACCACTTCCATCACTTGCTAATATAATCGTTTAACAACATTATTCCACTGTTTCACAAGCATAAAACACAATGCCATGTTCACAAGCATAACATGCTTAAACTCAAATATATATTTCATAAATCCAAGGATCACCTACCAAGTGCATCCTTAACAAAATGGCATTAAAACCCAGCATCAACAATCCTTAAAACACGCTTTAAAACAGTAATTCAAATCACATTCAATTCAAGTGCAATTTCCACAAAAAACATAGCACATTCCGAGAGAGACTTTCGAATCACTTACTCTTGACCTTATCTAAGTGTTTCAAACTTACACTATGCTCCCAAGACCACGTTCAAAATGTTTCAAAGCTAGAAAATCCTTTTCCACTCACTGATACACGAAGCCTTGCTCGCCGACACGAAAATACCCTTATGGAGCCTCCAAAAATGTCTCGTTTGCTCCCAGATCAAGATCCCCTATTTTTGATTACCAAAATAGAGATCCAAAGGCATTAAAATGCATTTCAACACCGGAAACTAAACACAAACTCGTTGCTCACCCAAACCACACCAATTTACCCATCCGAAACAACTGATAACTCAATCGATTGCTTCCTAAACCAAGCCCAGCCAACATACATCACCTCCAACCATTTATAAACATCAAAACACATTTAAAAACAACCTAAACCCATCCTTATACCTCCAGCAAGCATTACTACATCATTTCACCTCAAAAACCCAATTAATACCATCAAGAAACTCAAGGATCTCAAGGATTTCGGGATCTATATCATCAAAACCTCTTTTCAACATATTAATCAACATAAAGATCTTAATGAAAACTCAACCAAAAAACATTAATTAGAAGCCAAAGATCTTGGGAATTTTAATAAAGTACCTAGATTGAAGGTTGAGAATGGGATTTACCTCCAATCCTTGCTTTCCTCAATGAATGACAAGTTTTAGCTTCACAAAACTTGAAAATCTTGAAGAGAAATCTTGAAATTGATTTGGAAATTAATGAGAGAGTGTTTGGGAGAAAAGAATTATGGAGAAAATGATTTAGAATGGTTTTTGGCTGAAAATGAGAAGAGGAAGGTAGTTGCGTCAAATGAAATCTCAATTTTCTTATTTTTCTTATTTTTAATTAATTAAAACCCTTTTATTTAGTCACTTAAAATCCTTTTAAAACACATGTCATATTAAGGAAATGCTAAATTTCAATAAAGCTCCCTAAAGATTCTAAAATTTTCGGCTCCTCTTTTAAAATTACATTTTTCATAGTTTTGAAACTTTACATTTTGGTCACTACCCAAAATGTACCACTTTCGAAACTCTTTTTGTAAAATTGATTTTACCAACCTCTTAAAAATGATTTTAGTGGATTTTAGCAATTTTTACCATATTTATATCCTTTCGTGATCCTTGATTTCCCTAAATCACCAAACACGATTGGAACCGTTTCCGACCAGTCCGATCTGAAGTCTAAAACATCTACGCTCAAAACTAGGGCGTTACAAAACATCAATAATAAGGGCGGGAATGTGTATAAAATATATAACTTATGGAAACTCTACAATACCCTCACCAGGAACGAAATTAATAGTTGGTGAGGGATGTTTGCGTTAAACGTTATTTTTATGTTAGGTTTTTAATAATAGAAATGCTTCAACATTTTTTTTCTATCTGACATACTTTACTATTTCCTAAATACGATGCCAAGTGAGAGCTGGCACTGTTGGCCTATTGCACTTCAATATCTTAATAGATTTGGGTGATAACGATCAAGTTGCTTGATACTAAGGCGATATGCTTCGAGAGAAGATGTTCTAGTAGAGAACTTACTTCGGAAGTGAAATCTACCCCTTAGGAGTACATATTGGATCTTAATCAAATTGGTTTATGAAAAAGCATTCACTATAGAGATATAGGGGTTTTTACATGATCAATTTAGGGAAATAACCATCGAGAGAAGCTTTGTGAACTTAAATCTGCTTGGCAAACAATGCAAAGGCATTAAATTATTGAAAGCTAGCATGGCATGAATAACGTGAAAACCATGCATCCTTTGCCAACGCTTATCATTCATTTGACACTCTCCTTGCCAACACTATCTTATTTTACTTTTCTTTCAATTGCATTATTTTCAAAACCATTCAACGTAATCAATATTTTTCCTCAGCAAGTTAACATTCAAAGCAATCGAATTCCAAGTCAATCTTTGTGGGATCTATACTCATCTTACTATTGTATTACTTGTCTACCGTGTATACTTGCACGCCAAAGACTCAATCTTTGGAACTGTTTTTACTACATTTCCAATATGTTTTCTACTCCTTTTGTCAACCCTCACACGAGTCAACATGTTTTTGGCGTCGTTGCCGAGGATTGCAACGAAATTGATTGTATTGATTTTTTCTTGCCTTTGTTTTAGTTTATGATTATTATCCTTTTATTTTTTTCTAACATTTTTTAGTTTCATTTATTTTAGGTACTTCTAGGAACATGGAGGATCGGAGAATGAGCATTAGAGACCATATTGGAGCTTACGACCGGTGGCATTACCAACAAAATTTTCAATGGTATGATCAAGGAGCTGACATTTTTGCTTACGATAATACCTTTGCGGCTGCAATACAGATGCCATGACAAACTAGACCACAACAACATCCAAGCTACTCGTGCGAAGATCAAGGAGATTTCTATGATGATTATAGCTTTGCTGCTACAACACACATGTCTTAGCAAGAGAACTTACACCCCATGGAGGCTATGAAAGCTAGGATGGATGCTTGACGTCAAGAGATTGAAGAAACAAGTAGAAAAATAGAAAATCACATGACATTGATTTTGAACATCTAAAACAACACGCCACAAGAACTAGTTCAAGGGGATTCTAAAATTCCAAACCAAGAAGACGGAGGCAAGCAGTTCATTATTTGCCAAGAAGAGAAATCAGTACCAGTAGGTGAACCCAAGGAAGTAGAGAAAAAAGCGGCAGATGTTGATGATATCAGACCACTATCTGATGCCAGAATGCTATATGATGCCAGACTGCTATCCAATGCTAGACACTAGTCGAATGCCAACACCATCGCGACAAAACTAGTGGAGCCACCATTTGCCAACCCTACGTCAGTAAGACAAGTGGGTATTACTGTTGACAATTTCAAAGTTCTTAAATGTACAGTTGAGCCAATGGAATCCATTTTGGATAAGAACCTGGCATTGAATTACCAAGGAATGGAAGTTGATGCCATAAAACAAAAATGCGATGACAAAAAAGTTGAGAGACATAGAAGATTGATTCTGGTCGGAACTGATGCCATGAAGCGAGGTGTGCTCAAATGGCTTGTTGCTGGAAGGAAAAGTGGATGCCAAATGGATGAGAATGAAGACTTGAAGCAGGAAAATTTTGCCGTAACAAAAATGCCAGGGATACTACGACTCAAAATTAAATATTTCATGAAGATTCTTGAACAAGATGAGGATGGCTATGCCTCGACAATAAAGGGATTCTTCGGTTTTCTAAGGTAGTTTCTCAAAGCCACCATGGTAAAATATTCCCTTTCATTGTGCAATCGAGAACTTGACACGATCAAAGAAAAGAAATTCTTTGGCTTTCTATGTTGGCTATTCAAATAAAGGATTGCCACAACCTACCACCTACCAACCAAGGGCCAACGTTTGAAGCATTATTTGGAAGGTGATAAAAACAAAGCCAATGAGCTTGTCTTCTTGGCAGAGGTACCGTAACATCATCTTCATGGTTTGGTTTTTGTAAATATTAGGATTAGAGGTTTTTCTTTTTCAACATTTTTCTTTATTTGTTTGTTTTTCTTTTAGTTTTTAAGTTTTCATTTACTTGGTTGAAGGTTTTCTTTTAGTATGACAGATTAGTACGCTAGTAATAATGCCGAGGCAGGACTTGGCATGAGACACAATGAGAGAATTTTGATTGCCAGGAAGAATGCAAACGCAGATGATTGGCATGTGACAAATTGAAATATTGGAAGAAGAGATTTATCCTAGCTTGATTAAAGTTGGCCCATTAAAGAAAGAGATTATTTTTCTTTGAATTTTATCCCTAGCCGCCCAAAAATTAAGTTGAAATTTAAATTCAACTTAATCACCTTATCACTTCACTCATTAAACCTATTCTATCACTTACACCTTATCACATTACCCTTATCACTTAACCCCTTATCAAATCAAATCTTGTTATTTTCTATCATTATCCCCAATTAATTCGGCTACCTTTATTACACCCCATTAAACACTCAAACACTTTACCTTCTACCTACCCTATCCGTTTAAAGAAACAAATCTCTTTCACTTCTCCCTTTTTTTATCAAGTAAAAAACCAAGATCCATATTTTCTCTTCTTCTTTCTTTGTCCAAACCGACCAAAGTCTCATCTCGTTAATGACATGCTTAAGTTAGGGAGTATGAAGGATGAACACAAGGAGTATGTCGACTCTATGCAACTACCAAGAGAAATAAGATGATGACAAAACTGTGCAAGCTTGACACAACATGGATCGTTTCATCAAAGGGACACCAGACAGTGAAACGACTGACATTGAAGCCCCAACCAAGAGGATGGAATCCCTTATTAAAGGTGAATCTGATAGCAACATCTCACAATGAAACCGTATCGGAAGAAAGGCTGGCACCATTGCACTCCATCATTGCGGGGCACAAGATTAATGTTGGACGGTTCATCATTGACGAAACCTATAAATGTGCGAAAAAGGTAATGGTACTTTGTTCTTACCTTTATTAATTTCTAACATTTGCATGCAACATGGTGTGCCCAAGCTTGATATAGATAAAACCCAAACGATGAAGGGAACAACAATCACAATTGCCATATGGAAAAACCTCACTACTGCCGAGCCAAAAGACAAAGGCAATGGAAAAGAAAAGTGGCCAACACAAATGCCAAAGGTGTCAAAGGCGGAGCCTGACACTCTAGTGCTAGCTGATGCAGGGGCACTACTCTCATAGATCTACCATCGCCAGGAGGTCATCCTCCAAAAATTAAAGAGAGCTGAGGAGCGAAATCTCAAGCTCTGGCATTATGTTCATGCCAGGGATGTTTCCATCAAGGAGAATCTTGAAGGGCTGTCCCCAGGTGTCTTGCCAGACTTCCCAGATTTCCCTATCGAGATCTTTGCCAGCAAAGATGCCATGCCAGCCAGTCCCTTATTTGCTCATCCCCCATCTGATGCCACAGTCCCATTATCTCCAGTTCAAGTTAAATATGCTAGTACCGACTCTCCAGTTTAATCTAAGGAAACCAAAGCCAAGTCTACCAAATTGCATGTCGCGCCGGTATAGTTTGATGCCACCGACTCCCCTGCAGTGTCGGATCCTATCAAGATTGTGGAGGAATTTGGAGCCTCCATTGCTGCAAAACCAGCCATGACAAGAGTGAAACACAAAGCCCTTGATCGTGGAAGCTTTGTCAAGAGGAAAACCTGAGCCACACGAGAAGAAGTATCATCTAAAGGGGAGTCCTTCTCTTCCCAAACTCCTTTACATTTCATTTCATTACATTTTCATATTCATGCATTCTATTTTTCTGTTTTCATTTGTAAATATATATTGTTTTCATGCATTGAGGATAATGGACATGTTGGGTTTGGGGGTGTGCATTTCCTAACATTGAAGCCATGCATTACATTTTATGTTTAAAATTTTGTTGCCATGCCATGTAGGTCATATAGATTAGATGCATACCGTACCATTAAAAAAGTAAAAAAGAAAATTTTGTCTCGGCCAAAATTTGAAGATTATTAACAATTGGTTAGGCAAGCTTAATTTGATATAGTTGTTTGCCCGATGAAGAAATATTAAAATCTTTAGTTTGCCATGACAACATAATAGTTATGCCAAGTTTGCTTGGCAATTTATCTCTTGTTCAGGGAAATGAACTTTCACTTAACACATAGTATGCATCTAGTTCTCGAGTAAACTTAGAATTTTTGAAACTAAGCTCAAACTAAAAAAATGATGTAATGGTAAAAAGAAACTAATACGGCAGCAATGTTCTGCCATGACAATGAAAAAAATGAACTCTTCTCTACCATAGGGATAATAAGTTACTTGGGGCTTCATGGTTTGCTCCCTCTTAGTTCTCAAGTCGAAAACCTTAGGGAATGGGTTGAAGAGAAAGCCTAGTGATATTTGGATTAATGTGTGGGTTTGTGGTATGCTCCCTCTTATTTCTCACGCCAAACTATGTCACGAAGCAAGCTTAAATTAATGCTAGCAGAAAACCCTTGGCAGGAATAAAAGAAAAAATTTCGAGTTTAGGTAGTAAATTTGACTAAGGGAGTGAAACGATACGTGATGCATATATCCTACACATTGTGCACTCTTCATGAATTTAGACTAGAGTTATATTGCTGCACTTGAATTACTACATGCTTGGCATTGTTGCACTGAGATGCCCGATGACAGAAATAGAGCCAAATTCTGCTTGCCAGCACTTGTTGGCATTCTAGTCAAAATTTTGCAAAGGTACTATTTTCAAAAAAAAAAATGTTCTTATTTTTCATTGCATTACTTGAGGACAAGCAATGAGCTGGGTTTGGGGTGTGTTACCACCACAAAAGTACTAATTTTCATGCCTATATTATAATGCTTTTGCTTACTTTTGAGTATATTTAGTTGCATTTAGATGTTAAATTCATGAATTTGCATAAGAACTTAGGAATTTTGTTTATGCCAGTGTGAAAGGTTGTTTTGTTGGCAATTTTGCAGGATTGGCATAGCAATTGGCAGATGAGAGAAACGCATGAAGGAATACTAGAGAGAGTGGCGAGATGTTGTTGGCACAGATGGACCAAACAATTCCAAGCACCGGTTGGCAGAGAAGAGGAATTTGATGTCAGGCCAAGAAGCTGTTGAACCTGAAGAAATAGGACCAGATCATGCTGCGAGAAAATAGCAATTGGACCAAACTTAAAAAAAATAGTCGAAAAATAGTGCCAAGCTTGGTTGGTAAAATGATGCCAAGTTTGATTGCTAAAGGATGATGGTAGAATAACGTCAGCCCTAACCTGATCAGCTTATCACCTAATCAACTTATCACTTCAAATCTTGATAAAGGTGATCACAAGCCTTATCGCTTGCGCATTCAATTTTCAAATGCAAAGGCTTATTCTAGGGCTCATTTGCAGGCCTATTTAAAGAATGATCAAGCAGTCATTAAAGATGCGTGGAGGTGGAGAATGATCAATCGAAAAATGTATACACCAAGGAGACGTGAGTTGACCAACTTGACCGAGAGCCTGGATCTTGAAGGGTTGCATCAAGACACCCCTTCTCGCCCCATTCTCTTTGTATAGTTGTTTTTATTTTCTTTCAAATGATGATGTGTTCTCAAAACGTTGAAGGTTTTTTGGTTGATACCCTCACCATGAACTAAAATAATAGTTGGTGGGATGTTTGCATTGACCGTTGTTTTTATGTTAAGTTTTTAATAATGGAAATGCTTCGACGTTGTTTTAAATCTCTAGCAAACTTTACTGTTTCCTAAATACTATGTCAAGTGAGAGCTTGCATTGTTGGCATATTGCACCTCAATATCTTAACAGACTTGGGTGGCAACGATCAAGTTGTTGGATACTTAGGCGAGATACTTCGAGAGAAGATGTTTAAGTAGATGAACTTATTTCAGAAGTGAAATCTACCCCTTAGGAATATAGATTAGATTTTAATAAAATTGGTTTATGAAAAATCATTCACTATAGAATATAGGGTTTTTTACATGATCAATTTAGGGCAATGACCATCTAGAGAGGCTTTTCCATCTTGAATATGCTTGGAAAACAATGCTAAGGCATTGGATTATTTAAAGCTGACATGACATGAATAACATGAAAACCAGTCATCCCTTGCCAACGCTCATCATTTATTTGACACTCTCCTTGCCAACGTCATCTTATTTTACTTTTCTTGCCTTTGCATTATTTTCAAAACCATTTCCAACATAAACAATATTTTTCCTCAACAAGTAAACATTCAAAGCAATCAAATTCCAAGTCAATCTCTGTGGGAACGATACTCAGTTTATTGTTGTATTTCCCACTCATGCAAGTCAAAAAAATGGTTCAAATTCGAAGATGACATTGTGTTCATCATCATTGCAACAACCAAGTACTTCTATTACTGTTGAGTCACTTGAACCAAAGTTTGCAAGTACATGAAATTATGAAAACTCAACTTTGTCAATGGCTATGCAAGATTTCACTAGAGTTGATTTGGTGAACTCTACGCAGCTTATGGTGGAAAATCCAACTGATGTTGGTTCGGAGTATCCAAATGAATAAGGAATTGATTTACATGTTTTTCAAAAGGTTGGATTGAAGTTGAGTTTGGATAACTCATTTTGTGGGAAGACGCCATTGAGTACTGGGTCATTTGTTGCAGGTTTGGATGAAGGTTTTGGTATGTCAGTTGGACTGGTAAGAAAACCAGATTTCATTGTTTGGGATTTGGAGTTTCGGTCGGTTCAAAAGATGGTTAGCCAACTGGTTTATGATATTAACTTCCAATCAGTTTAAGATAGAAATGTAAACCTGATTCAAGGTAATCCTAAATCCATTTTTCTATCACCAAATGACAGTGCGGGGTTACAAAAGAAAAATGGTGGTCTTGTTTTTGTATTTGAGATGCAATCTTCAGTTCTTAAGTACATGTCTTAGGTTACCTATGATGAAATATTCATTGGGTGTTATTGGATACTAGCTATTGACATTGTATTTAGAATATGGTATGTTTATTCATAGATGATGTTGCACTGGAATCAATTTTTTGATAGTGATGACCCATACAAGTTTCATTTACTATTAATGGATGAGAATAAGGTTGAGAAAAGTTTTTCCCACTACTTCAATGGGAAGTTTTGATTACTGCCAACAATTTCAACAACTTGTTTCATGAATTTTGTGAGGTTTTGGAACTCTGTATAGTGTTTGTTGCTGCTCATTACCAAAAGCATATCAAGCATGGGCTACCAAAACAATTTCTCACTCAAATCCTTGAGGTCAAGGATTATTTTTGAAGCATGGAGTATTGTAACGAACCAAAATGAGATTTAGTCATTTTGTGTTAGTATTTATTTTCTATTTAGCTTAAATGAAACATTGTGTTTTGGTGAAGTATGTAATTAGATAAAACATGACTGTTTTATCCTTATTAGGCTTAAAACCTATCTTGTTGAGCAGATAGGGTATCGAAAGTAACAAAGATACTTCTTCTCTGAAATTCTGCTTCTTAAGTCTCCCTTTGCCCCTCTATTTTTGTCCCTCACTCAAATATTCTTCTTCTTTAATTTGTGTTGTTACACTTTCTCTACAATCAGGACAATCAAAGGTTACCTTTATCACACCATCAACGTTTGTCGACGTTGAATGCCATTGTCAACCGCTTTAGATAGTGGTCATCGGACGTAACTGATTTTCCCTCTCTAAATTTCTTCTCGCTTCACTCTATTAGTCTTCTTATTCTTATTCTTTTCCTCTAAACTTATATCATAAAATCTGTAATTCTTTTCCATTTCCAATTTTTTAGATGGACTTTGAAGTTTCAATGGTTAAACTGACCAGGATTTGATGAGAACATGGATTCAGTGAGTTTGAAGTTAAAAAAAAGAATTTGGTGATGGTGGGATCGAGGGATCCACTGAGTTAGAAATAAGATAGAGATGTTATGAGTATTACCTTCATGGACCCCCATATTTCAAGTTTATTGGGTTTTATGGTACTCGATTCCTTCAACCGTTCTTGCTCGCCAAGTGGCGGAGAAGTGGAATTTTGGGTGAAAGAGGTGTGGAAGCTAAAAAGAATAACGACAAGATGATTTATAGTGGTTCAACCTTCTAATCAAGGTCTACATCCACTACCTTAGCTCCCCACTAAGAATTCCCAATCAATCTACTATTGATTCGTCCCCTTTTCTAGGCTTAGGAGGAAACCCTTACAAACCGATCAAGCTTTCGACCCAACGCCTTGATCAAACCCTCTTTACAAAGAAATAAAAATAAGCAAACTCAAATCCTTCTAATAGATATTTGTTTTCACAATTAAGCTCTCACCCAATACTAAAACACTTGAGCAAATATAACAATTTTGGCTCACTAGTGTTTGTCTATACAAGGAATTGACAATTAAAGTACTAAGACATATTTGTGATCATATGATGTTTGAAAAATGAAGCATTAGCCTTCTCTTGATGCTTGGATGTCCCTTTAATACTCCTTAATGAGTTTGTAGCCATTACTAGCTGTTCGGGTTGAATTGGAGTCGTTGGAGACTATATTTCCCACCATAAATGCAGTTCTGCAGCCTACCGTATCGGTACACGTTGAGGCCTATCGGTATGCCCTTCTCCAGAACTTGTCGTTGGGATCTTTGTTAGCCTAAGCGTATCGATACGCTTGAGGTCATATCGGTACGGTATGTCATTTTTGAAAGACCATTGGGAAATAGTCGTTAAGGTTGTTAAAATAGGGATCAACACGCTTAAAGGGCGTATCGAAATGGTCCCTATCTGTATCGATACGGTCTCACTAGTATCGATACGAGTTTTGGCAGATTCAAAACTTGGGAAAAAGGGTATCGATACGGGGTATACCGTATCGGTACGAGCTTGCTCAAAAGTCAAGTTTGACTACTTAAAAGCATTAAAAGCTTTGCCAAAAACCTTTTAAATACCTCAAACATATTTTCAAGTTGTTTGGACTTAAAGACATGTTTTAAATTCTTTTCAAATTAGTCCAAAACATTTTTCAATTATTATATCAAAACATTAGTTATACAATCTCCCCATTTTTGATATAATAAAACCAACTTGAAAAATTGTTTGGGATTTCTCCCCCTTTCTGAAATAAATTTTGAATAATAGAACTAAGATTTAAAATCAATTAAAGCTCCCCCTTATTCATTTGAAAATTCAATTTTTCAAACCATTTCTCCCCCTTTTTGTTATACCAAAAAGAATTTAAAGCACTTTTAAGCTCAAAATAACAATAGAGGTCTAGATTTTGAAAGTATTAAAATGTTTGGTTTTTAAAGTAGCTCCCCCTTACTCATAGCATCATCAAAAGATGTTAGTCACAACATATGATAATCTAGTTGAAATAAGTAAAAATAAATCAAATAAAAGAAAGAACAACTAGATTTTACCACACTTGAACCCAAGGGAGGATGTGAAGCCTTCCTCTTCAAGTGTCTTTCTTTGTGTGTCTGGAGCGCCCTTTCAATGTTTGACTTGTTGATCAATCTCCATCACACCTAACTTAAGACAATCAAGTAATTTTTAGTATCCAAATTGCTTTGGATCCATATACGTTAGTAGCACAAAATTTAGTCCCCTTAGGAATCCATTTTTCAATTTCATCATTTTTAGTTGAAGAACTTAGTCTTTTTGGGACCCAAATACTTCTAAAAACTTTACCATTTACAAATCTATGGTCACTAGATTGTCTTACATAAAAATTTGATCAAAACATTATTTTTCGTTTAAAGCTCTTTGGAAATCAAATCCTTTTCTTCTTGAACTTTATGAAGCAAATTTTGTAAATCAAAACATTTTTGTTCAAACTCTTCGAGTTTTGCTTCCATTTCAAGTTTGGTTTTAGAAATCAAATAATTTTGAATCTTCAACATTGAAATCACTTTCTTGTTTTTCAAAATGTGATTTTAAACTTTAAAACCAAATCGTCACAGGCCTCTTGTAATTCATCAGAAGAATATGAACATGAAGTAGATGAATTAGAAGTTACCCTTGAATCTTCTTCGATGGTCATAAGGCAAAGGTTGGCTTGTTCATCGTCGGTGGAGTCTTCATCACTCCAAGTAACCACATATGCCTTCTTCTTATGGCTTGAAGTGCTTGCCCTCTTCTTCTTCAAAGATTCTCGTTCAAGCTCTTTCAAGGCTTTCTTCATGAAAGGGGCACACTTCTTGAAGAGATGAACTATCTTTTCTTCTTCACCCTCCTCTTCACTTGAATCTACATGATGGCATGCGAATGATTTGAGAGCAATGACATTTGTGTTGATGCCAAGCCCTTTGAGCTTCTTCTTCCCCATAGCTCTATTTTCTCCCTTCTTCTTCTCCTCTTCTTTGTTTTTCTTCATTATTTGGTGAGTGAGAAGTGACCCCATGAGCTCATCAAGCTTCAAGGTTTTGAGATTCTTGGCTTTGATGATGGCGGTCCTTTTTGAGTCCCATGACTCGGGAAGGGAGTAGATGAGCTTTCAGACAAGCTTTTCTTTCGGGATGGCTTCTCCAAAACCTTTGAGTCCATTGGTGATGGTGGAGAACCTATCGAAGATCTTCTCAATGTTCTCTTCCGGGTCCATCTTGAAGTTTTCATACTCTAGGCTGAGGAGCCTGATCTTGGTCTCCTTTACTTCGTTTGTCCCCTCGTATGTAACTTCGAGATTGTCCCAAACTTCCTTGGTAATCTCACAAGAAGACATCTTCTCATAGATGTTGGGTCCAAATGCACAAAATAGGATATGCAAGGCTTTGTAATTTAGCTCCATCTTCTTGCGGTCGTCGGCACTCCACTCCGGCTTGCTTCTTTGTGGTATGAACGAGCCATCTTCTATGATATCCCAAAGCTTGTAGTCTTTGGATTTGACAAAGAACATCATCCTCATCTTCCAATAAGCATAATTGGTCCCGTCGAAGAAGGGCAGTTTGTCGATGGATTGCGTCATATAGCCGGTTGTTTGAAGTGTTGATCGAGCTTGCCGGATTTTCTCAATAGCATTTTAATCCTATTCAATGGAGCCAAGCTCTTATACCAATTGTTGGGTTTTATGGTGCTCGATTCCTTCATCCGTTCTTGCTCGCCAAGTGGTGGAGAGTGGAATTTTGGGTGAAAGAGGTGTGGAAGCTAAAAAGAATAAAGACAAGATGATTTATAGTGGTTCAACCTTCTAACCAAGGTCTACATCCACTACCTTAGCTTCCCACTAAGGATTTCCAATCAATCCACTATTGATTCGTCCCCTTTTTTAGGCTTAGAAGGAAATCCTTACAAACTGATCAAGCTTTTTACTCAAAGCCTTGATCAAACCCTCTTTACAAAGAGATAAAAATAAGCAAACTCAAATCCCTTTAATAGATATTTGTTTGCACAATTAAACTCTCACCTAATCCTAAAACACATGAGCAAATATAACAATTTTGGCTCACTAGTGTTTGTCTATACAAGGAATTGACAATTAACGACTACGACATATTTGTGATCATATGATGTTTGAAAAATGAATCATTAGTCTTCTCTTGATGCTTGGAGGTCCCATATATACTCCTTAATGAGTTTGTAGCCGTTACTAGCTGTTGGGGTTGAATTGGAGCCTTTGTAGACATTATTTCCCACCATAAATATATTTCTGCAGCCTACCATATCGGTACACGTGGAGGCGTATCAATACGCCCTTCTCTAGAACTAGTCGTTGGGCTCTTTGTCATCCTAAGCGTATCGATACGCTTGAGGGCACATCGGTACAATATGTCATTTGAAAGACCGTTGGGAAACAGTCGTTGGAATTGTTAAAATAGAGATCAGTACGCTTTAGGTGCGTATCGAAATGATCCCTATCTGTATCGATACGGTCTCACCAGTATCGGTACGAGTTTTGGCAGATTCAAAACTTGGGCAAAAGGGTATCGATACAGGGTATATCGTATCGGTACGAGCTTGCTGAAAAGTCAAGTTTGACTACTTAAAAGCATTAAAAACTTTACCAAAAACCTTTTTAAATACCTCAAACATATTTTCAAGTTGTTTGGACTTAAAGACATGTTTTAAATTCTTTTCAAATTAGTCCAAAACATTTTTCAATTATTATATTAATACATTAGTTCTACAATCTCCCCCTTTTTGATATAATAAAACCAACTTGAAAAAATTGTTTGGGATTTCTCCTCCTTTGTGAAATAAATTTTGAATAATAGAATTAAGATTTAAAATCAATTAAAGCTCCCCCTTATTCATTTGAAAATTCAATTTTTCAAACCATTTCTCCCCCTTTTTGTTATACCAAAAAGAATTTAAAGCACTTTTAAGCTCAAAATAACAATAGAGGTCTAGATTTTGAAAGTATTAAAATGTTTGGTTTTTAAAGTGGCTCCCCCTTACTCATAGCATCATCAAAAGATGTTAGTCACAACATATGATAATCTAGTTGAAATAAGTAAAAATAAATCAAATAAAAGAAAGAACAACTAGATTTTACCACACTTGAACCCAAGGGAGGATGTGAAGCCTTCCTCTTCAAGTGTCTTTCTTTGTGTGTCTGGAGCGCCCTTTCAATGTTTGACTTGTTGATCAATCTCCATCACACCTAACTTAAGACAATCAAGTAATTTTTAGTATCAAAATTGCTTTGGATCCATATACGTTAGTAGCACAAAATTTAGTCCCCTTAGGAATCCATTTTTCAATTTCATCCTTTTTAGTTGAAGAACTTAGTCCTTTTGGGACCCAAATACTTCTAAAATCTTTGCCATTTACAAATCTAGGGGCACTAGATTGTCTTACATAAAAATTTGATTTTCCAACATTATTTTTCGTTTCAAGATCTTTGGAAATCAAATCCTTTTCTTCTTGAACTTTATGAAGCAAATTTTGTAAATCAAAACATTTTTGTTCAAACTCTTCGAGTTTTGCTTCAATTTCATGTTTGGTTTTAGAAATCAAATCATTTTTAATCTTCAACTTTGAAATCACTTTCTTGTTTTTCAAAATGTGATTTTTAAACTTTAAAACCAAATCGTCATAGGCATCTTGTAATTCATCAAAAGAATATGAACATGAAGTAGATGAATTAGAAGTTACCCTAGAATCTTCTTCGATGGCCATAAGGCAAAGGTTGGCTTGTTCATTGCCGGTGGAGTCTTCATCACTCCAAGTAGCCACATATGCCTTCTTCTTATGGCTTGAAGTGCTTGCCCTCTTCTTCTTCATGGATTCTCGTTCAAGCTCTTTCAAGGCTTTCTTCAAGAAAGGGGCACACTTCTTGAAGAGATGAACTTTCTCTTCTTCTTCACCCCCTCTTCACTTGAATCTACATGATGACATGTGGAGGATTTGAGAGCAATGACATTTGTGTTGATGCCAAGCCCTTTGAGCTTCTTCTCCCCCATAGTTGTAATATCTTCCTTCTTCTCATTTTCTTTGTTTTTCTTCATTATTTGGTGAGTGAGAAGTGACCTCATGAGCTTGATGTTTTCATACTCTAGGTTGAGGAGCCCGATCTTGGTCTCCTTTACTTCATTTGTCCCCTCGTATGTAACTTCGAGCTTGTCCCAAACTTCCTTGGCACTATCACAAGAAGACATCTTCTCATAGATGTTGGGGCCATATGCACAAAATAGGATATGCAAGGCTTTGCAATCTAGCTCCATCTTCTTGCGGTCGTCAGCACTCCCCTCTGCCTTGCTTCTTTGTGGTATGAACGGGCTATCTTCTATGATATCCAAAAGCTTGAAGTCTTTAGATTTGACAAAGAACATCATCCTCATCTTCCAATAAGCATAATTGGTCCCGTCGAAGAAGGGCGGTTTGTCGATGGATTGCGTCATTTAGCCGGTTGTTTGAAGTGTTGATCGAGCTTGTCAGATCTTCTCAATAGGATTTTAATCCTATTCAATTGAGCCAAGCTTTGATACCAATTGTTGGGTTTTATGGTGCTCGATTCCTTCAACCGTTCTTGCTCGCCAAGTGGTGGAGAAGTGGAATTTTGGGTGAAAGAGATAAAAATAAGCAAACTCAAATCCCTCTAATAGATATTTGTTTGCACAATTAAGCTCTCACCCAATCCTAAAACACATGAGCAAATATAACAATTTTGGCTCACTAGTGTTTGTCTATACAAGGAATTGACAATTAACGACTAAGACATATTTGTGATCATATGATGTTTGACAAATGAAGCAATAACCTTCTCTTGATACTTGGAGGTCTCTTCTATACTCTATAATGAGTTTGTAGTCGTTACTAGCTGTTGGGTTTGAATTGGAGCCGTTGGAGACTTTATTTCCCTCCATAAATGTAGTTCTGCAGCCTACCGTATCGGTACACATGGAGGCGTATTGGTGCACCTATCTTCAGAACTAGCCGTTAGGCTCTTTGTTAGCCTAAGCGTATCGATACGCTTGAGGGTGTATTGGTACGATATTTCATTTAAAAGACCGTTGAGAAATAGTCGTTGGGGTTGTTAAAATAGAGATCAGTACGCTTTAGGGGCGTATCAAAATGATCCCTATCCGTATCGATACTGTCTCACCCATATTGGTACGAGTTTTGGCAGATTCAAAACTTGGGCAAAAGGGTACCGAGACGGGGTATACCGTATTAAAAACTTTGCCAAAAACCTTTTTAAATACCCCAAACATATTTTCAAGTTGTTTGGACTTAAAGACATGTTTTAAAATTTTTTCAAATTAGTCCAAAACATTTTTCAATTTTTATATCAAAACATTAGTTCTACAAAGTTAAATTATTTTGCACTCAAATTTCCCATATAAATTGTATTGATTTGGGATTTTTTTGGGTTAAATTATGGGTTTAGATTCTTTACTTTAAATTATTTTTGTATTTAGTAATAATAAATGATAGTATTCTGTTTTATTTTAAAATATTTTTATATTTAATAATAATAAAAATATCATGTCATAGAAAATAATAAAAAATAATTAAGAGTGACTAAAATGTCAAATGTATAAAGTTTAGTTATTAAATTGAAATTTTTTAAAGTTAAGCGAGTATAATAAGAGTGAGAAGATAGTTGAGTGATGGTATGTGTAATTTACCCATTAAAAAAAGGTTTCATTTACACTCTACTTCATTTCTTGGGACCTAGGGAAGCAAATTATGTACTCCAATAGATCTATGGGAGAATTTGTAATCAACAAAAGAGAGGAATACCTTTGGCATAGAAAGTACTTTGACAAGGATACTATTGGCCAACCATCTGAAAAGAAGTAACCAAAATTATTCTAAAACATGAACCTTGCTAGAAGTACTCACCAATACTACACACTTACTTGAAAGCTCTACATGCAACTGTTAGCCCATTGTTGTTTTCGAGCTGCATATGTATTTGTTAGGACCATTTTCTTAAGATGGTGGAAGGAAGAAGTATGTCATAGTGGTTATTGAGTACTTCACACAATGGACGGAGAGATAATCCTTCTTCATTAACACGAAGAGACAAATAAAAAAGTTGATGTGGAAAATGATTATAAGCAACCATGGGCTACCCCATGTTATTTTTATTGATGGAAGTCCTATGTTTGAGGGAAATTTTGAAGAATTTTTGTCAAAACTTGAAAATAATCCTTGTTAAAATATCTATTGAGACCTCTTAAACAAGTGGCCAATAAGTGGAAAAAAACATGACAAAGAAGATATTGATGACACTTAAAAAGAAAGCAGGAGAATCAAAAGAGGACGAATAGAGGAACTATCAAGTATACGAACAACTCACACAGGGAGGATTTATACTTCTTTTATTTTAATGTATGGCTCGAAGACAGTCATTCGAATGGATGTAAGCAATAAGAAACCAATAGTTGCCTACATATTAGAACTTGAAGGTGCATAATTAATAATTTTCAAGTTGAAGACATAGTCGTAAGAATTAAATAGGCTAGCATGCCACCATCGCAAAGAGGGAATATGGATCGTAATTGGGAATGCCCTTATAAGGTGATAAAAGGATAGGGTTTCAAACGTATAATCTGGAAGACATGAGCGAGAAATAAGTTCCAAGTACCTAAAACAACAAAAATCTCGAGAAGTTTTATGTATAATGACACTTTGGGTGGAAATATGTTTTTCCTATGTTTTTCTTTACAAAACTATGTTCTTATGTTTCTTAAATCCCAATTTTCTATGTAATTGAAATGGGAATAAATCCTAGAAGTACTCACAAATCCCCCACACATATTCGAAGGTTCTACATACAATTGTTAGCCCCCTGGCTGTTTACAAACTACAAATGGATTTATTAGGGCCCTTCTCCTAAGGTTGTGGCAAGGAAGAAGTATGTCTTGGTGGTTATTGAGTACGTCATAAAGTGTACGGCGAGAGAAGTTATTGTCACTATAATGAAAATATAAATAGAGAATTTCATGTGGAATTGATTATATGATGGTATGGACTTCCCCATGTTACGTGTAAAATAATGCGCAAATGGTGTAAATATATACGTCGAACAAGTAATAGAGTAGTTAATGTGATAGTCTCCACGAGGATTGGTTTGTGAGTCACCTTCCCTATTCCCTGTGGCATGTGAGTTATATTTTGCGTGTTAACATGACGAATTTTCTTGCAAGGAAGGGAGTCGAACATCAGAAAGGAAGGCAAACAATCACGATGTTTGTAGACAACCTCTTGGTGAATCTCCATTGGCAAGGACTATGGCCCGCCTTTGGTAGACATAGAGATGTAGTAGACGCGTTCATAGCAGGTAAGTGGAACTCAAGAGGCAGCAGATTTGGTTTTGTGATATTCTTGACAAAGGTAGATGTGGAAAGAGAAATTGAAAGGTTGAACAAATTTAAACTATATGGAAGTAAAATAACAGTCACCATGGTGAAGTATAAAACAAAGAACTCTTTTTGGAGAAAAGCTCATCAAAGACAGAAGGTCACAACAAATAATGTAGTCAAAGGCGTGACTGGATGTAACCGAAACCCAGTCGTAGATATGAACACAAAAGAGGACAAGGGAGATGTAACCCCCTTAGTCCGGCCTAGACGGTTGACCCGAACTGCGAAGATTACACGAGGAAAATCAAAGTCAACCCGAAAGTCAACCTTGATTAACGACCGTTTTTTTCTTTTTAATCTTTTCTAGATACATGATAACCCTAGGTGAACACTCAAGAAACATATATGAGTAAGGCACAGCGATGGGATTTTAGAAAGGGACTCAATTGCACAATATACAAATTTTAGGGACCAAAACGTAATTTCTGTAAATTAGAAGGTCGTAACTGATTTTAAAGTTACCAATATGAAATTAGTCACATTTCATGCTTCTCTGTCAAAATTCAAATTATTTGGACATCTCAAACTCAAGCAATTGCAATATCAACATTTGGGACTAAAATGTAAAGCTTGCAGACTTCAGCACCATTCAAATCAGTGCCCAACGGTCACCTGTTTCGAAATGTTCACCTGCTTTATCGGAACGAGGACCGAAACGGCATTGACCGTTCTGAAATGCGGGTTGGTTCCGAGACTGGTTCTGAAACAAGACCTTCCAATAGCCAAAACGTTTCGGAACGCCCCTTAGCGTTTCAAAATACGAAGGCCATTTCAGGCGCCCGTTTCGAAACACTAGAGGGTGTTTCGATACGGTCTGCCCATAAACTACAAATTTTGCTGGTCTTTCATACATAAATCCACTCAAACACTATCTAGTGACATTCCAATCATACCAACAAGTCATCATACATAAAAGGTGCAAGATTAGAACTCCTAAACACATTCATAGCATCAAACATGAAGTTTCACATGTCTAGAGGCATGCATCCTATTATCCAAAACCATGTAAACAAACAAACTTCAAAACAATCATTAAAAGGCCATTTACAAATTCAAACCATCAAAAGCAACATGCCACAACTTAGGGAGTTCAACACATCTCCCAAAACATGTCTTAGGTTCCCATTGCCAAATTACCAAAACTAATAGTGTATGAAAACATCACCATACATGAGCTTGGTTTCCCTTAGAAACTCTTGGCTTCATTGTTGCCCTTTAACACCTCAATTATCTGCATTATTGGTAAAAGAGAGAGAGCGTAAGCATAAATGCTTAGTGAGGCATGCTCTAAATAAACCAACACAATAATGCATTTTTAGAAAACACTTTCAACAAAGCTTTTAAACACATGATCACCTTGTAACACCCCAATTTTGGGCTTGGAAGTTTAGGGTCTGAACCGGACCGGTCTGATTTTCGGTTCGAATATAAAATGTGGTTTTAGGGAAAGCCTAGTTCGGGTTGCATTAAAAATATGGAAAAGTATCTAAAAATCCTATTTTAATATATATAAGAGAGTGGTGAAATAAATTTTACAAAATAAGGTTTGGAAGTGTGACATTTCGAATTAGTGACTAAAATGTAATTTTTGAAAAGTTCAGTGGTGACTGTTTTGTAAGGATTGAATCTTTGAATATTTAAGGAGCTAATTTACCCAAGATTGATTTCTCCAGATTTTTCTTAGTTTTAAATGATTCATTTAATGTTTAATTAATTAAAGGAAGATGTGAAAAACTAATTTTGAGATTTCATAACTAACTTTCTTAAAATCTTTCCCATCTCATTTTCTCTCAAAATTATCTCAGCCAAACACATTTCTTCAACAAATTTTCTTTTGATTTTCACACCAAATGATGAGATTTCAATCCTCAAATGATTCCTAATCATTTCTACATCAAATCCTCTTCGTTTGCTTATTGAATTTTCAAGGATTTTGGCTCTAATCAAGGAGAAATCTACATTTAGAGGTAAGGATGTCCTTCTCCTCTAAATACTCAGTTCTTTACTAAAATTCCCAAGTTCTCAATCTTTAAATTAAGTTTTATTAAAGGTTTTAATGTTGTGATCTTGATTTTGGCTTAAAACTCAAGATTTGAATTAAATCTTAAAGAAATTTGTGGTTATTGTTTGGGCTCTGTTTTGAGATGGCTTTTTAATGTATTTTGGATGTTTAATGATGTGTAATTGAGGTCTAATCAATGCAATCCCGAATAGGTTGATTTTCCTAAGTTTTTGCTTGTGAAAATGGTGGTTTTTGGGGTGATCTTGGTGTTCTGTTATAACTGGAGGTATAATGACGTGATTAGGTTCTTTTTGGATGTTAATTGATGTCTAAGAATGTTTAGAATTGATGGATCTTGGCTGGGTAATGTTGTGGAAGAGTTTGGATGTGATTTCGGTTGTGTTTGGTAGGCGAAATGTTAGATTTGGTGAGAGCAGCGGGTATAGGTGTAGTGGCTGAAGATTTTAATGCATAATGATGCATTAATCCTTGCTTTGATGTGTTTAAAACAGGGGAGACATCTTCGGATCCTTGTGGTGTTGATCTGGTGGCTTGAACGGCATTTCAACAAGATTGCGAAACGAAATTGGTGAGTGGAGTTGGATTTCCATATTTGTATCGAATGTTTGAAGGTTTGGGAGCTTAGTTTAAGTCTAATCAACTTAACTAAGCTCAAGAGTAAGTTTTCGGAAAAACTCTCTTGGATGAGCCATGGATTGGTTCGATGCATTTGTTGATAATTGCATGTTTAAATTCTGTTTTTTGAAAGCATGTTTAGCATGGTTAATGCTGGTTATGTAAGCCATTTGTTGAAGGATGCTCAAGGTAAGAGATCCTTGGTTTGATTTGATAAAAATGTGGATAGATGCATAGTGATGCATGTTGTAAATGACTTTGATTTAGATGCTTAAAAATAGTGGATTGTTGATGATAATTGATGTATATTGGCAAGTGATGTGTTGGTTTTAAAGTACTTGAATCGGATATAGTTAGCCGGCTATAGAATTGGGTGCACCGTGAATAAAGTCGCCTTGGATGTTGAGGGGTTGTAATGGTACCGTAAAATCCATCCAAGTACACCAACGAGATGCTTAAGATCACAATGGTGGTTAAAAGTCCATGTGTGGATCTTTTGATGAGAGTCCCGTGTTCTCGTTAGTGATGTTATACAACTACCAATGAGTGATGTGGAGAGGTTGTGATTGTACCGTTAAACTCCATCACGGGTGTTGAGGGGTTGAGATTGTACTGGTAAACTCCACCTTGTGTGTTTGGTAGTGTGTATGAAGCGTATAGGACAACACTTGTAATCCGCGTATCCGATTGTGTTTTATGTTGTAAAGGTTATGGATTATCACTTGAAAGCCAATATGACATGTTAATGATATTGAAGCATGAGTTGCTTGTTGTGAATGCAATGTTGCATGAATGATGTTGATGTGTGTTAAAAGGCTTTATGAAAAGTGTTTTATAAAATGCATTATTGTGTTGTTTCATTAGAGCATGTCTCACTAAGCATTTGTGCTTACGCTCTCTCTTTTGAACAAATAATGCTGTAACGCCCCGGTTTTGGGCTCAGAAGTTTTGGGCGTTGACCGGTTTGGTCAAAGTGCTGATCTAATATATAAGAGTGAATTTAGGAAAGCCTAGTTCGGGTTGCATTAAAAATATGGAAAAATGTTCTAAAATCATCTTTTAATATAATTAAGTGAACTGTGAAATCAATTTTGAAAAAAGAGTTTCGGAAGGGTGACATTTTGGCTAGTGACCAAAATGTAATTTTTGAAAGTTCGGTGACAGTTTTATAAAGGATTGAAACTTTGAATCTTTAAGGAGCTATTATTCCAAAAAGAGTTTCTCCAGATTTTTCTAAGATATTTTGATGTATTATTCTGATTTTTAAACATAAAGAAAGAGGAGGGAAAGCCATTTTGACTATTTCATAACTAACTTTCCATATTCTCTCAATTTTCCTTTTCTCTCATTTTCTCTCAACCCAAACACATTTCTCCAGATTTTCTCATCAGATTTTGTCACCCAAATCACTCATTTCAACTCTCTTTTGATTCCTAAACATCACATCAACAAAACCTCTCAATTTGCTAGTTGATTCTTCAAGCTTTTTGGTTCCAAAAAGGGAGAAACTCAAGTTTGGAGGTAAGAACGTCCTTCTCCTCTAAACTCTCAGTTCTTTACTGAAATTCCCAAGTTCTCAATCCTTGATTTGTGATTTGTTAAAGGCTTTTCAATTGAAATCTTGATTTTGGCTTAAAATGCAAGATTTGGTGATTTTGGTGGAATTTTCGTGTGATCTGTTTGGGCAGTGTTTTGAAGTGTCAAATTGATGTTAAATGAATGCTAAATTGATTAGAAGTTGAGGTTTAATTAATGCAATCCCGGATAGGTTGAATTTCCTAAGTTTGGCTTGAGTTTTTGGAGTGTTTTTGGTGATCTGTTATACCTGGAGGTATAAGGACGTGTTTGTGATCATTTTGGATGTTATTTGATGTTTAAAAATGGTTAGAAGTGATGGATCTTGGCTGGGTTAAGTTTTGGGAGTGTTTGGAGGTTATTTCGGTTGTGTTTGGTAGCCGAAATGTTGATTTTGTGATGAGGAGCGAGTTTGGTTGTGTTGCTGCTGTTCTTAATGCATAATGATGCATTAATCCTCTGTTGTTATGTGCTTGAAACAGGGGAGTTTGATCCGCGAGTTTTAGAGGTGGTGCGGAAGGTTTCGGATGCTTGGAAGGCTTGTTGGCTAGCCTTGTTTTGTGTATCGGTGAGTGAAGTTGGGTTTTCAGCTTTTAAACCAAGGTTTGAAGGTTTCGGGAGCTTAGTTTAAGTCTAAACAACTTTGCTAAGCTCAAGAGTAAGTAAATGGATTTCTTTCTTGGTTTGTGCTATGAATTGGCTTTTTAGGCATTTGTGGTTGATGTTTGAAATGCAAGGGTTTTGCATGATTTAAATTCTGTTTTGAAAGCATATTTTAGCATGGTTTAATGCTGGTTTTGAAAGCCATACGTGAAGGATGCTCAAGGTAAGAGATCCTTGGTTTTATACATTGAAAATGTGGTTTTGATGCATGGTGTTGCATGATGCTTAATGGCTATGTGTAATGTTTTAAAACAGTGAATTAATGATGGTAAATGATGGTTTTTGCATTATGGTTATGCATGTGAATCATTGGACTAATGTAGTAAGGTGGTTATATTGGCAAGTGATGTAAGTGGTTCTTGGTTCTTTGATCGGATATAGTTAGCCGGCTATAGGATTGGGTGCACCGTGAATAAAGTCGCCTTGGAGGTGGAGTGGTTAAGAGTGAACCGGTAAACTCCCTTCAAGTATCCTAACGAGATGGTTAAGGTCATAATGGAGGTTGAATGCCCATTCGAGGACCTTGGTTAAGCAAAGGTTATATGGTGGTTAAAAGTCCATATATGGGAACCTTGTGCTTGTTAAGATCACAATGGTGGTGTAAAGTCCATGTGTGGATCTTGTGTAGGGTGTCCCGGATCTCGTTAGTGATGTTATACAACTACCAATTGGTGAATGCAAAGGTTGTATGGTGGTTAAAAGTACATACATGGGAACCTTGTGCATGTCAAGGTTGTATGGTGTTTGAAAGTCCATACATGGGAACCTTGGGAAAAGTCAAGGTTGTATGGTGTTTAAAAGTCCATACATGGGAACCTTGGGAAAAGTGGAGGTTGTATGGTGTTTGAAAGTCCATACATGGGAACCTCGGGAAAGCTAAGGTTGTATGGTGTTTAAAAGTCCATACATGGGAACCTTAGGATGGTGAGGTCAAATGGTGTTTAAAAGTCCATTGGAGACCTTGGATTGGTAGTGTGTATGAAGCGTGGGGGACAACGCTTGTGATCCGCGTATCCGATTGGATGTTGAGTTGAAAAGTGAATGTGGTTGATCACTCGAAAGCCAATATGATGTTCTTGATTATAAAGAAGCATGTAATGCTTGAAATGATGCATAATTGCATGAGAAGCATGAGATGCTTGAAAAGATGCATGGTTGCATGGGATGTGTATAATGCTTGTGAATGCATGTTACTTGTTAAGTTGAACAAGTGTTGATTATCATTTGGTAAATGATGCATGTGTGCATGAAATCTCTTAAATGCATTGGAGTCTTGTAAGACTTGTTTTAAAAGGCATGTGATGATGATGTTGTGGTTCATATTTTGCCTTGGTATAATGCATGTGTTGGGTTACTTGAGTAAATGGTTTTAAAGGGTTTCTTGCTTGGAATGTTTTCAATATAAGAAAGGTATGTTGTGAAATGGAAATGTTTTCCAAGATTTTGAATTTAACTTTGCATATGGTGTTTATGCATGGAATGGTCAAATGGTTGAAATTGCAATTTGTGCTTGAAAAGATTTTCTTAGCTTGCTATGCTAAGGGTTGGTTTCATGTATGTGCATCTAGACAAGAGTAAAAAGAAAAAAAAGGGTCGTTAATCAAGGTTGACTTTCAGGTTGACTTTGGTTTTCCCCGTGTGACTTCCTTAATTCGGGTCAACCGTCTGGGCCGAGTTAAGGGGGATACATTTGGTGGTATCAGAGCTGAGTTGCGAATGCTTGGGGAAAACGGTAAGATGTTGTGATGCGTGTTTGATGTTTACCTTGTTGTGTGGTTGAAAGCTGGTTAAAACACGTGTTTCTGAGCAAGTTAATGATGTTTGTAAGCATGCTTTATGGTTATGAATCTTGGTTGAGCTTTTTGTGGAATTGTGCAAATGTTGAGAGCTGGTTTTATGCATGATGAAAGTGCTATGAGTATGTTATGTTGATAATATGCTGATGCAAGTGGATGTTGTTTGGTGTAAGCATGATTGAATATGTTGTTTGATATGCTTGATGTTGTGATATCCATGTTGTGATGAATGTTATGTCATGTAAAGGGGAAGATTCGGGATACCCATTGCCTTATTATTATAGCTATTGTGTTATTTTGGAGCTGGAGTTTGAATCCTTGCTTAAAGCTGGTCTAACTGGTTTGTTTGTTTTGTTGTGAATGTTTGTTGTTGTTGTTAGTAGTATGGCAAAGTCGATGAAAGAATGGCAGTTGGGTGAGATGGTTGCTGCCTTGGGGCAGGTTGTTAAGGCATGGAATTCAACCTTTTGTAGAGGTGTTCCGTCTCAGTCTTCTGTGCCTGGAGTTGAGGTGGTAAGGCAAGGGAAAGATGCTGGTTATGTGGTGAAGAGTTCATCACCTGTTGTTCAGGAGGTGTTGGGAACATCTCAGGCTGTGGTAACGGTAAAGTTAGTGGATGTGCTGGCTATGGGATGTGTGGGTTTGCCGAAGCAGCGTTTGTTGGATTTGGGTGCTGTGGAGTATCATGGTTCTACACCGGGGATGTTTGAGGCCTGGTTGGCCAGTGTGATTCTGATCTTGGATCAGGAAGACTGTGATTATGCCTGTAAGTTGGGGAGTGTTGTTTCTCTGATGTTGGAGGATGCGTGTGCCTGGTGGACATCTGTGGCGGTGGCGTCACATATCCATGATATTGACTGGGATTTCTTTGTATCTGCCTTTTATGAAAGGTATCTTGGAGAGAAGTTTCCAAGGGTTAAGCAATGTGACGGTAGTGCTGTTATGGAGCAAGTGTTGTTTGAGCAAGGAGTGGAAGTTCAGCTGCCTGTGTGTGACCGTTGTGAAAGGCGCCATGTTGGAGGTTGTTGGGGCGCGGGTGCTTGTTGGAATTGTGGTTCCAAAGTGCATGTGAAGCGTGATTGTCCTCTTGGGGTGAAGTCAGCTTCAGTGATAAACAAAGGATCTCTGAAAGTTCGTGGGCGCGGCCGAGGCAAGGTTCAGAGGTGGCAGAAAGAGCAGAAGGTTGTGAAGAATTTGGGAAATGAGAATTGCTGGAAATGTGGGTCTGCTGGTCACATGAGGCGTGATTGTTTGATGTTGGCTCGGAATAGCCAAGGTTCTTTACCGCAAGGAGTTGATGGTGACCCTAGTGTGCTAGCTGGTGCTGCAGTGGTGTGGCAGGAGGATGATGATGTCACGAGGAAGAGAGCTCGTCTGATGAAGCTTCAGGGAGGTGTTGTGTTTTCAGGTAACCTTGTTAAGTAATCTTTGCTCTAGTTAGCTTAGTTTGGTTTCTATTGGTTTTTCCTTGCGTGGTAGGTTTAGTCTTGTTGCTAGCATGTTTGGGGTAATGGTAGTTGTTTGGGAACATCTTGGGTGTGAAGAAGGCTTAGTGAGAATCTTGTGGTTAATGGTTGTTGGTATGATGGAGTTAGATAAGTTAGGAGTGAGTTGGGAGGTTGTTTTTAGACGGATTTTGAGGATGTTATTGGAGGGTGTGAACTGGCATTCATGCACAGTTAAAATCATTGTTATACGCTATATTATATATGGGTTGGTCCATGCATACATGTGGCATGACATTAGAGGTTTTGCATACATGTACATCAGGCATGATAGGGCATGTTGGTGATCATGCATACAACGTTCACACTCGCTAGTAACTAATCGAATCTGTTAGTGTGGTGGTTGGGTTAGGTTGGATGATGGGTTTTTAGAGGTTGTTTTGGCGCTGAGTGAGAGTTAGAAGTAATATTAAGCTAGTTGATAGAATAGCGAGGGTGGTATAGCATGTTGGTGGAAGGATAGTGCTTGATGCTTAAAGAGTTTAGTGGCTGGGTGGTGAGGAGTACCGGTTGAAGTAGAATCGGTTAAGTGGTGTGAATAGTTAAAAGGAAGTGGTAGTTCCTTGGTGCTAGTGATGTTGCAGTTTTGTGGTTGTGGTTCCAAGTGCTGAGGTAGCTTAGCATTTAAGTTGTTGTGGAAGGGTTGTGTTGGTAAGTGTTGGTTCTTAGCAACCTTTGAGGAGTTGAGGAGTTGTTATGTATGTTTAGGTTGAGCGATGTTCTGGTGAGGCAAGTGTTGTGGTCAAGCTTGTGGTGGTTAAGCAATGAAAGATCTAAGGCCAGTGTTGTTGGAAAAGATTCTTGTGAGAAGCGATTGGCTGGTTGTGAGTATGTGAACTTCTTTTGAAGTCAGCTGGTGGTGTGTGGAACAGCTAACGGAGTCAAGTTGGGGTTGTGATGTAAATTTGGATTGTGGGTGAGTAGTCCTGGTGAGTCGTTATGGTAATGATAGCGGCAGATGTGAAGGATTGTCAGATTTTGTTGAGGAGTTTGGGTAAGCAGTTGATACTTAAGAATTTTTGCTTGTTGGGAAAATCCTTGGAAGAGGTTTGGAAGTTGCAAGAGTTTTAGAAGCAAAGAAGGTTGCATGGTGGCTGATTTGGATTGGTTGGTGTCACTGTGTAAACCAGTCTTGGAAGTTGTGTGTTACAGTGATGTGTGCTGTAAAAGTTGAAGTTTTCAGGTTGATGTTGGGGCTGTGTACAGTCTGGAAATGTGAAAGGGCAAGTTGTGGTTATCTTTGTGTGTGCTGGAATTTTGTGAACAGCATGCGGTGGTGTTGGGTTCGGTGGAGTTTTGTGTGGAAAGTGTTCAGTGGTGGTTGAGGCTTTCGTGTTACCTTGTGTGTTGCTTTGAGAAAGTTGTGGTTCCCTTTTCGCCAGTTGAAATTTCGAGGACGAAATTTCCTAAGGGGGGGAGAGTTGTAACGCCCCGGTTTTGGGCTCAGAAGTTTTGGGCGTTGACCGGTTCGGTCAAAGTGCTGATCGAATATATAAGAGTGAATTTAGGAAAGCCTAGTTCGGGTTGCATTAAAAATATGGAAAAATGTTCTAAAATCATCTTTTAATATAATTAAGTGAACTGTGAAATCAATTTTGAAAAAAGAGTTTCGGAAGGGTGACATTTTGGCTAGTGACCAAAATGTAATTTTTGAAAGTTCGGTGACAATTTTATAAAGGATTGAAACTTTGAATCTTTAAGGAGCTATTATTCCAAAAAGTGTTTCTCCAGATTTTTCTAAGATATTTTGAGGTATTATTCTGATTTTTAAACATAAAGAAAGAGGAGGGAAAGCCATTTTGACTATTTCATAACTAACTTTCCATTTTCTCTCAATTTTCCTTTTCTCTCATTTTCTCTCAACCCAAACACATTTCTCCAGATTTTCTCATCAGATTTTGTCACTCAAATCACTCATTTCAACTCTTTTTTGATTCCTAAACATCACATCAACAAAACCTCTCAATTTGCTAGTTGATTCTTCAAGCTTTTTGGTTCCAAAAAGGGAGAAACTCAAGTTTGGAGGTAAGAACGTCCTTCTCCTCTAAACTCTCAGTTCTTTACTGAAATTCCCAAGTTCTCAATCCTTGATTTGTGATTTGTTAAAGGCTTTTCAATTGAAATCTTGATTTTGGCTTAAAATGCAAGATTTGGTGATTTTGGTGGAATTTTCGTGTGATCTGTTTGGGCAGTGTTTTGAAGTGTCAAATTGATGTTAAATGAATGCTAAATTGATTAGAAGTTGAGGTTTAATTAATGCAATCCCGGATAGGTTGAATTTCCTAAGTTTGGCTTGAGTTTTTGGTTGTTTTTGGAGTGTTTTTGGTGATCTGTTATACCTGGAGGTATAAGGACGTGTTTGTGATCATTTTGGATGTTATTTGATGTTTAAAAATGGTTAGAAGTGATGGATCTTGGCTGGGTTAAGTTTTGGGAGTGTTTGGAGGTGATTTCGGTTGTGTTTGGTAGCCGAAATGTTGATTTTGTGATGAGCAACGAGTTTGGTTGTGTTGCTGCTGTTCTTAATGCATAATGATGCATTAATCCTCTGTTGTTATGTGCTTGAAACAGGGGAGTTTGATCCGCGTGTTTTAGAGGTGGTGCGGAAGGTTTCGGATGCTTGGAAGGCTTGTTGGCTAGCCTTGTTTTGTGTATCGGTGAGTGAAGTTGGGTTTTCAGCTTTTAAACCAAGGTTTGAAGGTTTCGGGAGCTTAGTTTAAGTCTAAACAACTTTGCTAAGCTCAAGAGTAAGTAAATGGATTTCTTTCTTGGTTTGTGCTATGAATTGGCTTTTTAGGCATTTGTGGTTGATGTTTGAAATGCAAGGGTTTTGCATGATTTAAATTCTGTTTTGAAAGCATATTTTAGCATGGTTTAATGCTGGTTTTGAAAGCCATATGTGAAGGATGCTCAAGGTAAGATATCCTTGGTTTTATACATTGAAAATGTGGTTTTGATGCATGGTGTTGCATGATGCTTAATGGCTATGTGTAATGTTTTAAAGCAGTGAATTAATGATGGTAAATGATGGTTTTTGCATTATGGTTATGCATGTGAATCATTGGACTAATGTGGTAAGGTGGTTATATTGGCAAGTGATGTAAGTGGTTCTTGGTTCTTTGATCGGATATAGTTAGCAGGCTATAGGATTGGGTGCACCGTGAATAAAGTCGCCTTGGAGGTGGAGTGGTTAAGAGTGAACCGGTAAACTCCCTTCAAGTATCCTAACAAGATGGTTAAGGTCATAATGGAGGTTGAATGCCCATTCGAGGACCTTGGTTAAGCAAAGGTTATATGGTGGTTAAAAGTCCATATATGGGAACCTTGTGCTTGTTAAGATCACAATAGTGGTGTAAAGTCCATGTGTGGATCTTGTGTAGGGTGTCCCGGATCTCGTTAGTGATGTTATACAACTACCAATTGGTGAATGTAAAGGCTGTATGGTGGTTAAAAGTCCATACATGGGAACCTTGTGCATGTCAAGGTTGTATGGTGTTTAAAAGTCCATACATGGGAACCTTGGGAAAAGTCAAGGTTGTATGGTGTTTAAAAGTCCATACATGGGAACCTTGGGAAAAGTGGAGGTTGTATGGTGTTTAAAAGTCCATACATGGGAACCTCGGGAAAGCTAAGGTTGTATGGTGTTTAAAAGTCCATACATGGGAACCTTAGGATGGTGAGGTCAAATGGTGTTTAAAAGTCCATTGGAGACCTTGGATTGGTAGTGTGTATGAAGCGTGGGGGACAACGCTTGTGATCCACGTATCCGATTGGATGTTGAGTTGAAAAGTGAATGTGGTTGATCACTCGAAAGCCAATATGATGTTCTTGATTATAAAGAAGCATGTAATGCTTGAAATGATGCATAATTGCATTAGAAGCATGAGATGCTTGAAAAGATGCATGGTTGCATGGGATGTGTATAATGCTTGTGAATGCATGTTACTTGTTAAGTTGAACAAGTGTTGATTATCATTTGGTAAATGATGCATGTGTGCATGAAATCTCTTAAATGCATTGGAGTCTTGTAAGACTTGTTTTAAAAGGCATGTGATGATGATGTTGTGGTTCATATTTTGCCTTGGTATAATGCATGTGTTGGGTTACTTGAGTAAATGGTTTTAAAGGTTTTCTTGCTTGGAATGTTTTCAAGTATAAGAAAGGTATGTTGTGAAATGGAAATGTTTTCCAAGATTTTGAATTTAACTTTGCATATGGTGTTTATGCATGGAATGGTCAAATGGTTGAAATTGCAATTTGTTCTTGAAAAGGTTTTCTTAGCTTGCTAAGCTAAGGGTTGGTTTCATGTATGTGCATCTAGACAAGAGTAAAAAGAAAAAAAATGGTCGTTAATCAAGGTTGACTTTCGGGTTGACTTTGGTTTTCCTCGTGTGACTTCCTTAATTCGGGTCAACCATCTGGGCCGGGTTAAGGGGGTTACAAATGCAGATAATTGAGGTGTTTGTGGGCAGCAAGGAGGCTAAGAATCCAAGGGAAGGCTAAGCTCATGTATGGTGACTATTTTACAACATTATTAGATTTTGATATTTGGCAATGGGAACCTAGGTTGTGTTTTGGGAGATGTTTTGGACTCCCTAATTGTGGCATGATGCCTTAATTATTTTGGATATGTAAATGGCCATTTTGGTGCTTGCTTTGATGATTTGATGATTGTATGCTTTGGACATTAGGATGCATGCCTATAGTCTTGTGTTTTTCCCTAATTGATGCCATGATTGTGTTTTGATGTTGCAAACATGTATCTAATATGTATGATGACTTGTTGGCGTGATTAGGAAGTCATTAGGATGTATTTGAGTGGTTAAATGTATGTTAAACCAGAAAAATCTGCACTTTATGGGCAGTCTGTATCGGAACGGGCACTACCATTTTGGAACAGGGGCCTGTAATGGCCTTTGTGTATCGAAACGGGTAGAGGCCGTTCCGAAACACTTTTTCCACTGCCAGGCCCTATTTCGGAACTGGTCCCGAAACGAACCCGCGTTTCAGAACAGTCAACACCGTTCCAAAACACTAGACCTTTGGGCACTGATTTGAATGGTTTGGAAATTTGCAAGCTTTACGTTTTAGTCCTGAATTTTGTATATGCAATTGCTTGAGTTTGAGATGTCCGTTTAAGGTGAAATTTGATAGGGAAGCATGTAATATGATTAAATTGTTATTGCTAACTTAAAAATCAATTAATTCCTTTATCTTTCTAGAATTTACAATTTGGTCCCTAATTTTGTATGTTGTGCAATTGAGTCCCTTATTGCTTTCCGATCGCTGTGTTTTTAAAGTATGCTTTCCTCAAGAGTACTCTTAGGGTTAATGAGCATCGAGACAAGATTAAAAAGAAAAAAAGGGTCATTAATCAAGGTTGACTTTCGGGTTGACTTTGGTTTTCCCCGTGTAATCTTCGTTGTTCGGGTCAACCGTCTAGGCCGGGCTAAGGGGGTTACACACCTCTTTTCATGCAACCTTGCATACTTTACAAGCATCTCATGCTTCATTCCATTCAATACATTATATTGGCTTTGAAGTGATAGTTCATAACCATTTACAAACACAAAACACAATCGGATACGCGGATTACAAGCTGTAACGCCCCGGTTTTGGGCTCAGAAGTTTTGGGCGTTGACAGGTTCGGTCAAAGTGCTGATCGAATATATAAGAGTGAATTTAGGAAAGCCTAGTTCGGGTTGCATTAAAAATATGGAAAAATGTTCTAAAATCATCTTTTAATATATAAAAGTGAACTGTGAAATCAATTTTGAAAAATGAGGTTCGGAAGGGTGACATTTTGGCTGGTGACCAAAATGTAATTTTTGAAAGTTGCGTGACTGTTTTATAAAGGATTGAAACTTTGAATCTTTAAGGAGCTATTATTCCAAAAGGAGTTTCTCCAGATTTTTCTAAGATATTTTAATGTGAAATTATGATTTTTAAAGCTAAGAAAAGTGGAGGGAAATCATTTTGCTATTTTATAACTAACTTTCCATTTTCTTCCAATTTTCCTTTTCTCTCATTTTCTCTCAACCCAAACACATTTCTCCAGATTTTCTCCTCTGATTTTGTCACTCAAATCACTCATTTCAACTCTCTTTTGATTCCTAATCATCACATCAACAAAACCTCTCAATTTGCTAGTTGATTCTTCAAGCTTTTTGGTTCTAAAAAGGAGAAATTCAAGTTTGGAGGTAAGAACGTCCTTCTCCTCTAAACTATCAGTTATTTACTGAAATTCCTAAGTTCTCAATCCTTGATTTGTGATTTATTAAAGGCTTTTCAATTGGAATCTTGATTATGGCTTAAAATGCAAGATTTGGTGATTTTTGTGGAATTTTCGTATGATCTGTTTAAGGAGGGTTTTGAGGTGTGTTTTTGATGTTAAATGAATGCTAAATTGATTAGAAGTTGAGGTTTAATCAATGCAATCCCGGATAGGTTGAATTTCCTAAGTTTGGCTTGAGTTTTTGGTTGTTTTTGGAGTGTTTTTGATGATCTGTTATACCTGGAGGTATAAGGATGTGTTTGTGATCATTTTGGATGTTAATTGATGTTTAAAAATGGTTAGAAGTGATGGATCTTGGCTGGGTTAAGTTTTGGAAGTGTTTGGAGGTGATTTCGGTTGTGTTTGGTAGCCGAAATGTTTGATTTGTGATGAGCAGCGAGTTTGGTTGTGTTGCTGGTGTTTTTAATGCATAATGATGCATTAATCCTCTGTTTTTGTGTGCTTGAAACAGGGGAGTTTGGTCCGTGAGCTTTAGAGGCATTGCGGAAGGTTTCGGATGCTTGGAAGGCTTGTTGGCTAGCCTTGTTTTGTGTATCGGTGAGTGAAGTTGGGTTTTCAGCTTTTAAACCAAGGTTTGAAGGTTTTGGGAGCTTAGTTTAAGTCTAAACAACTTTGCTAAGCTCAAGAGTAAGTAAATGGTTTTTCGCTCTTGGTTGTGTTGTGATTTGGCTTTAAAAGCAATTGTGTTTGATGGTTGCAATGCATGTGATTTGCATGGTTTATATTCTGTTTTGAAAGTATATTTTAAGCATGGTTTAATGCTGGTTTTGAAGGCCATTTGTGAAGGATGCTCAAGGTAAGAGATCCTTGGTTTGTACATTTGAAAATGTGGTTTTGATGCATGGTGTTGCATGATGTTTCATGGCTTTGTGTAATGCTTAAAAACAGTGGATTAATGATGGTAAATGATGGTTTTTGCATATTGGTTATGCATGTGTATCATTGGACTAATGTGGTAAGATGGTTGTATTGGCAAGTGATGTAAGTGGTTCTTGGTTCCTTGATCGGATATAGTTAGCCGGCTATAGGATTGGGTGCACCGTGAATAAAGTCGCCTTGGAGGTGGAGTGGTTAAGAGTGAACCGGTAAACTCCCTTCAAGTATCCTAACGAGATGGTTAAGGTCATAATGGAGGTTGAATGCCCATTCGAGGACCTTGGTTAAGCAAAGGATATATGGTGGTTAAAAGTCCATATATGGGAACCTTGTGCTTGTTAAGATCACAATGGTTGTGTAAAGTCCATGTGTGGATCTTGTGTAGGGTGTCCCGGATCTCGTTAGTGATGTTATACAACTACCAATCGGTGAATGCAAAGGTTGTATGGTGGTTAAAAGTCCATACATGGGAACCTTGTGCATGTCAAGGTTGTATGGTGTTTAAAAGTCCATACATGGGAACCTTGGGAAAAGTTAAGGTTGTATGGTGTTTGAAAGTCCATACATGGGAACCTTGTAAAAAGCTAAGGTTGTATGGTGTTTAAAAGTCCATACATGGGAACCTTAGGATGGTGAGGTCAAATGGTGTTTAAAAGTCCATTTGGAGACCTTGGATTGGTAGTGTGTATGAAGCGTGGGGGACAACGCTTGTGATCCGCGTATCCGATTGGATGTTGAGTTGAAAAGTGAAAGTGGTTGATCACTTGGAGGCCAATATAATGTTCTTGTTTTTAAAGAAGCATGAGATGCTTGAAAAGATGCATGGTTGCATGAAAAGTGTTAAATGCTTGTGAATGCATGTTTACTTGTTAAGTTGAACAAGTGTTGATTATCATTTGATAAATGATGCATGTGTGCATGAAATCTCTTTAATGCATTGGAGTCTTGTTAAGACTTGTTTTTAAAGGCATGTGATGATGATGTTGTGGTTCTTAAGTTGCCTTTGTTTAATGCATGTGTTGGATTGATTGAGTAAATGGTTTTTAAATGGTTTCTAGCTTGGAATGACTTTTCAAGTATAAGAAAGGTATGTTGTGAAATGGAAGTGTTTTCCAAGGTTTGAATTTATTTTTGCATATGGTGTTTATGCATGGAATGGTTAAATGGATGATTTTGCAAATTGAGTTTTGAAATGGTTTTCTTAGCTTGCTAAGATAAGGGTTGGTTTTCATGTTTGAGCAATGCATGGTTAAAGCATGTTGATGAAATGGGGTTTTCAAACTTTGCTTGGTAAACAAATCGAGTTGCTTTTCAAAGAGGTTTTATGACTCGCTGCATTGATGGTGTTTTGGTTTTGAGCATTCCTCACTAAGCATTATGTGCTTACGCTCCTTTTTGTCCATCAATGCAGATTCTTGAAGTTTGGACAGCGAGAAGCAAGGGATTCAAGGAGGACTCCATTTGAGATGTATGTCTCGGTGAATAGCTATAGTTAATAAAGGCAATGGGGTAGAATCTCTTGGGTTGATGTTTATGTGTTCGTATATGTTCGGACAAGGATGGTTTTATGTTGTTGATGTTGTTGGAACATGTTTTGGCTTATATGAGATGGATTTGGAGATTTTGTGTTTAAATGGTTGCTTGTGTAGGAAGCATGCCTATAGAATTGGGGCTCTTCATATATGTTATTATATTGTTGAATTGTTGATGCAAGTATGTCTCTTATATGTTGAATTGCATGATGGTAAAGTTTGGTGGCTTTTGGAGTATGTTCGGATGGTCAATTGCGTGTTCAAGCATGTGTTTTTCGGCATTATGTGCAGGGCGTTTCGGAACAGGGACTACCGTTTCGGAACGGATGCCCTGAATCAGCCCAGGCGTCCGAAACGGTAGACACCGTTTCGAAACGGAAAGCATTCTGCCAGCCACCTGTTTCGGTACGCGTTGCGGAACGGCCCCGCGTTTCGAAACGGGGTCTGCCTGTTTCGGAACACGTGACCGTTGGGGGCTGACAGTGGCAGTTAAATGTTTTGGAATGTTTGAATTTTGGTCCTGAAACTTGTTTGTGCAATTGTATGAGTTTGGGATGTCCGTTTGAGCTGAAATTTGGCAGAGAAGCATGAAACCTGATTAATTTTAAGTTGGTAACTTAAAATCTGGTTAAGTCCTTGAAGTTTTCAGAATTTACAATTTGGTCCCTAAAGTTGTAAATTGTTCAATTGGGTCCCTGTTTGATCTCTGATGTTTATGATCTTTGAGTATACTATTTGTATGATCACATCTAAGGTTAACGTGCATCTAGACAAGTTTAAAAAGAAAAAAAATGGTCGTTAACCAAGGTTGACTTTCGGGTTGACTTTGGTTTTCCCCGTGTGACTTTCTTAATTTGGGTCAACCGTCTGGGCCGGGTTAAGGGGGTTACATTTGGTGGTATCAGAGCTGTGTTGCGAATGCGTGGGGAAAACGGTAAGTTGTTGTGATGTGTGTTGATGTTTACCTTGTTGTGCGGTTGAAATTTGGTTGAAACATGTGTTTCTGAACAAGTTGTTGATGTTTTCAAGCATGCTTTGTGGTTATGAATATTGGATGAGCTTATGTGGATTTGTACTGATGTTGTGAGTTGGTGTTATGCATGATGAAAGTGCTATGAGTATGTTATGTTGCTAATATGCTGTTGCAAGTGGATGCTGTTTGGTGTAAGCATGATCGAATATGTTGTTTGATATGCTTGATGTTGTGATATCCCTGTTTGTGTTGACTGTTATGTCATGTAAAAGGGGAGGATTCGGGATACCCATTGCCTTATTATTATAGCTATTGTGTTATTTTGGAGTTGGAGTTTGAATCCTTGCTTAAAGCTGGTCTAACTGGTTTGTTTGTTTTGTTGTTGTTAGTAGTATGGCGAAGTCGGTGAAAGAATGGTAGTTGGGTGAGATAGTTGCTGCCTTAGGGCAGGTTGTTAAGGCATGGAATTCACCCTTTTGTAGAGGTGTTTTGTCTCAGTCTTCTGTGCCTGGAGTTGAGGTGGTAAGGCAGGAGAAAGAAGCTGGTTCTGTGATGAAGAGTTCATCACCAGTTGCTCAAGAGGTGTTGGGAACATCTCAGGCTGTAGCAAAGGTAAAGTCAGTGGATGTGCTGGCTGTGGGATGTGCGGGTTTGCCGAAGCAGCGTTTGTTGGATTTGGGTGCTGTGGAGTATCATGGATCGTCACCTGAGATGTTTGAGGCCTGGTTGGCCAGTGTGATTCTGATTTTGGATCAGGAAGGCTGTGATTATGCTTGTAAGCTGGGAAGTGTTGTTTTTTGATGTTGGAGGACGCATGTGTTTGGTGGACATCTGTGGCGGTGGCGTCACATATCCCTGATATTGACTGGGATTTCTTTGTATCTGCTTTTTGTGAAAGGTATCTTGGAGAGAAGTTTCCAAGGGTTAAGCAATGTGAAGGTAGTGCTGTTGTGGAGCAAGTGTTGCTTGAGCAAGGAGTAGAAGCTCAGCCACCGGTATGTGACCGTTGTGAAAGGCGTCATGTTGGAGGTTGTTGGGGCGCGGGTGCTTGCTGGAACTGTGGTTCTAAAGTGCATGTTAAGCGCGATTGTCCTCTTGGGGTGAAGTCAGCTTCAGTGATAGCCAAAGGGTCTCTGAAAGGTCGTGGGCACGGCCGAGGCAAGGTTCAGAGGTGGCAGAAAGAGCAGAAGGTTGTGAAGAGTTTGGGAAATGAGAATTGCTGGAAATGTGGGTCTGCTGGTCATAGGAGGCGAGATTGTTTGATGTTGGCTCAGAATAGCCAGGGTTCTTTACCGCAGGGAGGTGGTGATGACCTTAAAGTGTTAGCTGGTGCTGCAGAGGTGCGGCAGGAGGATGATGGTTCCGCAAGGAAGAGAGCTCGTCTGATGAAGCTTTAGGGTGGTGATGTGTTTCCAAGTAACCTTGTTAAGTAATCTTTGCTCTAGTTACCTTGGTTTGGTTTCTGTTGGTTTTCCTTGCGTGGTAAGTTTAGTCTTGTTGCTAGCATGTTGGGGGTAATAGTTGTGGTTTGGAAACATCTTGGGTGTGAAGAAGGCTTTAGTGAGTATCTTGTGGTTAATGTTTGTTGGTATGATGGAGTTAGATAAGTTAGAAGTGAGGTAGGAGGTTGTTCTTAGACGGATTCTGAGGATGTTATTGGAGGGTGTGAACTGGCATTCATGCACAGTTAAAATCATTGTTATATGCTATATTATATATGTGCTGGTCCATGCATACATGTGGCATGACATTAGAGGTTTTGCATACATGTACATCAGGCATTGATAGGGCATGTAGGTGATCATGCATACGACGTTCACACTCGCTAATAACTAATCGAATCTGTTAGTGTGGTGGTTGGGATAGGTTGGATGATGGGGTTTTAGAGGTTGTTTTGGTGCTGGGTGAGAGTTAGTAGCAATGGAGTATATTAAGCTAGTTTCTAGTAATAGTGAGAATGGTATAGTCTGTTGGTAGAAGGAAAGTGTCTGATGCTTAAAGAGTTTAGTGGTTTGATGGTGAGGAGTACCGGTTGAAGTTAGAATCGGTCAAGTGGTTTGAATAGCTAAGTGGAAGTGGTAGTTCCTTGGTGCTAAGTGATGTTGCAGTTTAGTGGTTGTGTTTCCAAGTGCTGAAGTAGCTTAGCATTTAAGTTGTTGTGGAAGGGTTGTGGTTGTAAGTGTTGGTTCTTAGCAACCTTTGAGGAGTTGAGAAGTTGATATGTATGTTTAGGTTGGACGAAGTTCTGGTAAGGCAGGTGTTGTGGTCAAAGTTTGAAGTGGAAAAGCAATGAAAGGTCGAAGGCCAGTGTGGTTTGAAAGGATTCTTGTGAGAAGTGGTTGGCCGGTAGTGAGTATGTGAACTTCTTTTGTGGTCAGCTGGCGGTGTATGAAACGACTGGCAAAGTTGAATTGGGGTTGTGATGTAAATTTTGGATTGTGGGTGAGTAGTCCTGGTGAGTCGTTATTGTAATGTAGCGGCAGATGTGAAGGATTATCAGCATTCGTTGAGGAGTTTGGGTAAACAGTTGATGTTTAAGAATTTTTGCTTGTTGGGAAAATCCTTGGAAGAGGTTTGGGAGTTTGCAAGAGTTTTAGAAGCAGAGAAGTTTGCATAGTGGCTGAATGAGTTTGGTTAGTGTCACTGTGTAAACAAGTCTTGGTAGTTGTGTGTTACAGTGATGTGTGTTGTAAAAGTTGAAGTTCATCAGGTTGATGTTGGGGCAGTGTCCAGTCCGGATATGTGAAAGGTTAAGTTGTGGCTATCTTTGAGTGTTCTGGATTTTGTGAACAGTATGTGGTGGTGTTGAGTTGGTGGAGTTTTGTGTGAAATGTGTTCAATGGTGGTTGAGGCTTTTGTGTTGCCTTGTGTGTTGCTTTGGGAAGGTTGTGGTTTCCTTTTTGTCGGTTGAAATTTCGAGGACGAAATTTCCTAAGGGGGGGGGGGGAGAGTTGTAACGCCCCGGTTTTGGGCTCAGAAGTTTTGGGCGTTGACCGGTTCGGTCAAAGTGCTGATCGAATATATAAGAGTGAATTTAGGAAAGCCTAGTTCGGGTTGCATTAAAAATATGGAAAAATTTAATATATAAAAGTGAACTGTGAAATCAATTTTGAAAAATGAGGTTCGGAAGGGTGACATTTTGGCTGGTGACCAAAATGTAATTTTTGAAAGTTGCGTGACTGTTTTATAAAGGATTGAAACTTTGAATCTTTAAGGAGCTATTATTCCAAAAGGAGTTTCTCCAGATTTTTCTAAGATATTTTAATGTGAAATTCTGATTTTTAAAGCTAAGAAAAGTGGAGGGAAATCATTTTGCTATTTTATAACTAACTTTCCATTTTCTTCCAATTTTCCTTTTCTCTCATTTTCTCTCAACCCAAACACATTTCTCCAGATTTTCTCCTCTGATTTTGTCACTCAAATCACTCATTTCAACTCTCTTTTGATTCCTAATCATTACATCAACAAAACCTCTCAATTTGCTAGTTGATTCTTCAAGCTTTTTGGTTCTAAAAAGAAGAAATTCAAGTTTGGAGGTAAGAACGTCCTTCTCCTCTAAACTATCAGTTATTTACTGAAATTCCTAAGTTCTCAATCCTTGATTTGTGATTTATTAAAGGCTTTTCAATTGGAATCTTGATTATGGCTTAAAATGCAAGATTTGGTGATTTTTGTGGAATTTTCGTATGATCTGTTTAAGCAGGGTTTTGAGGTGTGTTTTTGATGTTAAATGAATGCTAAATTGATTAGAAGTTGAGGTTTAATCAATGCAATCCCGGATAGGTTGAATTTCCTAAGTTTGGCTTGAGTTTTTGGTTGTTTTTGGAGTGTTTTTGATGATCTGTTATACCTGGAGGTATAAGGATGTCTTTGTGATCATTTTGGATGTTAATTGATGTTTAAAAATGGTTAGAAGTGATGGATCTTAGCTGGGTTAAGTTTTGGAAGTGTTTGGAGGTGATTTCGGTTGTGTTTGGTAGCCGAAATGTTGGATTTGTGATGAGCAGCGAGTTTGGTTGTGTTGCTGGTGTTTTTAATGCATAATGATGCATTAATCCTCTGTTTTTGTGTGCTTGAAACAGGGGAGTTTGGTCCGTGAGCTTTGGAGGCATTGCGGAAGGTTTCGGATGCTTGGAAGGCTTGTTGGCTATCCTTGTTTTGTGTATCGGTGAGTGAAGTTGGGTTTTTAGCTTTTAAACCAAGGTTTGAAGGTTTTGGGAGCTTAGTTTAAGTCTAAACAACTTTGCTAAGCTCAAGAGTAAGTAAATGGTTTTTCGCTCTTGGTTGTGTTGTGAATTGGCTTTAAAAGCAATTGTGTTTGATGGTTGCAATGCATGTGATTTGCATGGTTTATATTCTGTTTTGAAAGTATATTTTAAGCATGGTTTAATGCTGGTTTTGAAGGCCATTTGTGAAGGATGCTCAAGGTAAGAGATCCTTGGTTTGTACATTTGAAAATGTGGTTTTGATGCATGGTGTTGCATGATGTTTCATGGCTTTGTGTAATGCTTAAAAAAAGTGGATTGATGATGGTAAATGATGGTTTGTACATTTGGAGACCTTGGATTGGTAGTGTGTATGAAGCGTGGGGGACAACGCTTGTGATCCGCGTATCCGATTGGATGTTGAGTTGAAAAGTGAAAGTGGTTGATCACTTGGAGGCCAATATAATGTTCTTGTTTTTAAAGAAGCATGAGATGCTTGAAAAGATGCATGGTTGCATGAAAAGTGTTAAATGCTTGTGAATGCATGTTTACTTGTTAAGTTGAACAAGTGTTGATTATCATTTGATAAATGATGCATGTGTGCATGAAATCTCTTTAATGCATTGGAGTCTTGTTAAGACTTGTTTTTAAAGGCATGTGATGATGATGTTGTGGTTCTTAAGTTGCCTTTGTTTAATGCATGTGTTGGATTGATTGAGTAAATGGTTTTTAAATGGTTTCTAGCTTGGAATGACTTTTCAAGTATAAGAAAGGTATGTTGTGAAATGGAAGTGTTTTCCAAGGTTTGAATTTATCTTTGCATATGGTGTTTATGCATGGAATGGTTAAATGGATGATTTTGCAAATTGAGTTTTGAAATGGTTTTCTTAGCTTGCTAAGCTAAGGGTTGGTTTTCATGTTTGAGCAATGCATGGTTAAAGCATGTTGATGAAATGGGGTTTTCAAACTTTGCTTGGTAAACAAATTGAGTTGCTTTTCAAAGAGGTTTTATAACTCGCTGCATTGATGGTGTTTTGGTTTTGAGCATTCCTCACTAAGCATTATGTGCTTACGCTCCTTTTTGTCCATCAATGCAGATTCTTGATGTTTGGACAGCGAGAAGCAAGGGATTCAAGGAGGACTCCATTCGAGATGTATGTCTCGGTGAATAGCTATAGTTAATAAAGGCAATGGGGTAGAATCTCTTGGGTTGATGTTTATGTGTTCGTATATGTTCGGACAAGGATGGTTTTATGTTGTTGATGTTGTTGGAACATGTTTTGGCTTATATGAGATGGATTTGGAGATTTTGTGTTTAAATGGTTGCTTGTGTAGGAAGCATGCCTATAGAATTGGGGCTTTTCATATATGTTGTTATATTGTTGAATTGTTGATGCAAGTATGTCTCTTATATGTTGAATTGCATGATGGTAAAGTTTGGTGGCTTTTGGAGTATGTTCGGATGGTCAATTGCGTGTTCAAGCATGTGTTTTTCTGCATTATGTGCAGGGCGTTTCGGAACAGGGACTACCGTTTCGGAACGGATGCCCTGAATCAGCCCAGGCGTCTGAAACGGTAGACACCGTTTCGAAACGGAAAGCATTCTGCCAGCCACATGTTTCGGTACGCGTTGCGAAACGGCCTCGTGTTTCGAAACGGGCTTTGCCTGTTTCGGAACACGTGACCGTTGGGGGCTGACAGTGGCAGTTAAATGTTTTGGAATGTTTGCATTTTGGTCCTGAAACTTGTTTGTGCAATTGTATGAGTTTGGGATGTCCGTTTGAGCTGAAATTTGGCAGAGAAGCATGAAACCTGATTAATTTTAAGTTGGTAACTTAAAATCTGGTTAAGTCCTTGAAGTTTTCAGAATTTGCAATTTGGTCCCTAAAGTTGTAAATTGTTCAATTGGGTCCCTGTTTGATCTCTGATGTTTATGATCTTTGAGTATACTGTTTGTATGATCACATCTAAGGTTAACGTGCATCTAGACAAGTTTAAAAAGAAAAAAAAGGGTCGTTAACCAAGGTTGACTTTCGGGTTGACTTTGGTTTTCCCCGTGTGACTTTCTTAATTCGGGTCAACCGTCTGGGCCGGGTTAAGGGGGTTACACAAGCGTTGTCCCACACGCTTCATACACACTACCGGCTTAACAAGGTGGAGTTTATCGGTACAATTACAACCCCTCAACTCCCGTGATGGAGTTTAACGGTACAATCACAACCTCTCAACATCACTCATCGGTAGTTGTATAATTCCACTAACGAGAGTACGGGACACATAACACAAGATCCACACATGGACTTTCAACCACCGTTGTGATCTTACCTTACTCGTTAGGGTACTTGGATGGAGTTTACGGTACAATCACAACCCCTTAACATCCAAGGCGACTTTACTTACGGTGCACCCAATCCTATAGCGAGCTAACTATATCCGATTCAAATACTTTAAAACCAATTCATCACTTGCCAATATATATCAAATACCATCATCAATTCACTGTTTTAAAGCATTAATCAAAGCCATTAAACATCATGCATCTCCATGCATCATTACCAATTTAATATCATGCCAAAATAAGAATCTCTTACCTCGACCATCCTTCAACACATGACTTTCAAAACCAGCATTAACCATGCTAAAACATGCTTTCAAAACAGAATTTAAACATGCAATTAAAAACCAATGCATCAAACCACTTCCTACCACATCCGAGGGAATTTTTTCGAAAACTTACTCTTGAGCTTAGCTAGGTTGTTTAGACTTAAACTAAGCTCCCAAAACCTCCAAATAAATGTTCCAAAGCTGGAAACCATCTCCACTCACCAATTTCGTTTTGCTAGCTTGCCGAAATGTCAATCAAGCCTCCGGATCAACTCCAAAAGTGTCCGAAGATGTCTCCCCTGTTTTAGACACATCAAAGAAGAGGATTAATGCATCATCATGCATTGAAATCTTCAGCCAACACACCTAAACTCGCTACTCTACTTAAAACCAACATTTCGGCTACCAAACACAACCAAAATCACATCCAAACTCTTCCAAAACTTAACCTAGCCAAGATCCATCACTTCTAACCATTTCTAAACATCAATTAACATCCAAAATAAACCTAAACTCGTCCTTATACCTTCAGCTATAACAGAACACCAAAAACACCTCAAAAAACACCATTTTCATAAGCAAAAACTTAGTAAATACAACCTATTCGGGATTAGATTGATAAAACCTCATTTCAACATCATTAGACATCCAAAATACATTAAAGAATCATCTCAAAACAAAGCCCAAACAATCACAACGAAATTCTTCAAGATTTCTTCCAAAATCTTGAGTTTTAAGACAAAATCATGTTTCCAACATTAAAATCATTTATAAAACTTAAATTAAGGATTGACAACTTGAGAATTTCAGTAAAGAACTGAGTATTTAGAGGAGAAGAACAATCTTACCTCTAAATGGTGATTTCTCCTTGATTTGAGCCAAATTCCTTGAAAATTCAATGTGGAAATCAAAAGGTTTTGTTGCTAGATTGCTTATGAAACAATGAGTGATGGAAATCTCATCAAATGAGGTAAAGATCAAAGTGATTTGTGCTGGAGAAAATGTGTTTGGATGATGGGATTTTGAGAGTAAAAGGAATGAGAGAAAATTAGGAAAAGGTAGTTATGAGAATCTAAAAGTAGTTTCCATCTTTATTTTATTTAATTAAAAAAATAATTAAATCACCCAAATTAAGGAAAAATCTAGAGAAAAACATTTTGGGTAAATTAGCTCCTTAAAGATTCAAAGTTTCAATCCTTTACAAAACAGTCACCACTAAACTTTTCAAAAATCGCATTTTAGTCACTACACCGAAATGTAGTAATTCCAAACCCTATTTTGTAAAATTGATTTCACCATTCTCTTATATATATTAAAAGAGGACTTTTAGATATTTTTTTATATTTTTAAAGCATCTCGAACTAGGCTTTCCCTAAAACATCCTTTTATATTCAAACCGTTTCTCAGACCGGTCCGACCAAACCCTAAACTTCTAAGCCCAAAATTGGGGTGTTACAACTCTCCCCCTCTTAAGAAATTTCGTCCTTGAATTTTACCAGAAGGAAAAAGGTAAGGAAACTACTTCTTCAAGCCATCCTTTCTTTCCCATGTGGCTTCCTCAACACCACGATGCCTCCACAACACCTTAACCAATTCAATGGTCTTGCCCCGAAGAACTTTACTGTCCGAATCCAGAATTTCAACTGGCTCTTCATCATAGGTCAAGTCTGGATTCAACTCCACTTCCTTCACAGGCATAACATGCTAAGGATCCGATCTATATCTCTGAAGCTTAAGGACATGAAACACATCGTGAATCTTTTCCAATTCTTGCGGCAACCTTAGCTTGTACGTAACAAGACCCACACATTCAATCACCTCGTATGGTCCAATATACCTAGGGCTCAACTTACCCTTCCGGCCAAACCTCATCACCTTCTTCCAAGGCGAAACCTTCAAGAACACACGGTCACCCACCGCAAACTCGATCTCCTTACGCTTCAAATCCGCATAAGACTTATTTTGATCAGAAGCTGCCTTCAATCGCTCACAAATGAGCTTCACCTTCTCGATGGTTCCTTTCAACAAAGCCGTCATCGAGACCAACTTCTGACCTGTTTCAGCCCATCAAAAAGGAATTCTGCATTTCCTCCCATACAAGGCTTCATAAGGTGCCATTTGAATACTTGCCTGGTAGCTATTGTTATAAGCAAAATCCACCAAAGGCAAATGCTTCTCCCACGAACCTTGAAACTCAATCACACAACACCTCAACATATCCTCAAGCACTTGGATAACACGCTCAGACTGTCCATCCGACTGTGGATGATAAGAAGTACTGAAATTTAGCCGCGTACCCAAAGCTTGATGCAAACATTCCTAAAAACGCGATGTAAACCTCGGATCCCTATTCGACACTATAGACTTTGCACACCATGCAGTCGCACAATCTCAGCAATGTACAGCTCTACAAGCTTATCCAAGGTATACGTAGTATGCACAGGTAAGAAATGTGCACACTTCGTACGAGAATCCATAATCACCCATACCGAATTCTTCTTCGATGGCGACAAAGGCAAACCAATCATAGAGTCCATGGTAATCCTTTCCCACTCCCACTCAGGAATCCTCAACGGTTGCAACAACCCTGCAGGAAACTGATGCTCAACCTTAACCCGCTGACAAACCATGCACTTACTCATGTACTCTGCAACATCTTTCTTCAATCCCACCCAATAGTACTCATCCTTCAGATCACGATACATCTTTGTACTACCAGGGTGCATAGCAAAAGGACTACTATGAGCTTCAGACAGAATAATATGCCTCAACTCCACATCACTCGGCACTACCATCCGACTTCCAAAACATAGAACTCCATCATCATTAAAACAGAAATCCGATGGTCTATCCTCAGCAATATCCTGAACATGTGGCACCAAAGAATCATCCAACAACTGCTTATCCTTTATCAACTGAACCAAAGATGGTTTCACTTGCAACTCAGCCACAAGACCTCCATCTCGCAAAATACTCAAGCTAGCAAACATAGCCCTTAGCTCTACTGACACCTTCCTACTCAAGGCCTCCACTACAATATTAGATTTTCCCGGATGGTACTCGATCGTCAAATCATAATCTTTAAGCAACTCAACTCAACGTCGTTGCCTGAGATTCAACTCTTTCTGAGACATCAGATACTTCAAACTCTTGTGATCCGTGTACACAGTACACTTCTCACCATACAGATAATGTCTCCAAATATTCAAAGCAAAAACCACCGCAGCTAACTCAATATCATGCGTAGGATAATTGCGTTCATGCACCTTCAACTGGCGCGATGCATAAGCCACCACCTTACCCTCTTGCATTAGCACACACTCCAAACCAACATAAGATGCGTCACTGTACACCACAAACTCTTTCCCTGATTCAGGTTGAACCAAGATCGGAGCTTGCGTCAAAGCTACCTTAAGCTTCTCAAAAGCTTGTTGCCTTGCTTCTGTCCACTCATACTTGACATCCTTTTGCAACAACTTCGTCAAAGAAGCAACAATCTTCGAAAATCCATCCACAAATCTCCGGTAATATCCCGCCAACCCAAGAAAACTACGGACTTCATGAACAGACTTAGGAGGCTTCCAATTCATCACCGCCTCAACCTTCTGAGGATCATCATGAATCCCCTCAGCAGAAACCACATGACCAAGGAAAACAACTTCCCTAAGCCAGAATTCGCATTTACTCAGCTTAGCATAAAGCTGATTCTCCAACAACGCCTGCAATACAATCCTCAAATGCCCCTCATGCTCCTTTTCAGTACGAGAGTACACAAGGATATCGTCAATGAACACCACAACAAACTTGTCCAAGTATTCATGGAACACTCTTTTCATCATGTACATAAAAGGTACAGGAACATTCGTCAAGCCAAACGGCATTACAAGGAACTCATAATGTCCATACCTCGTCCTAAAGGTTGTTTTTGGCACATCCACATCTTTCACCTTAAGCTGGTAGTAACCTGACCTAAGTCAATCTTAGAGAACACAGCCGCTCCCCGAAATTGATCAAAAAGATCATCAATCCTTGGCAAAGGACACCGATTCTTGATAGTCAACTTGTTCAGTTGACGATAATCGATGCACATTCTCATAGTGCCATCCTTCTTCCTCAAAAACAAGACCGGTGCACCCCAAGGTGACACACTTGGTCGAATGAAACCACGATCAAGAAACTCCTGTAGTTGCGTCTTCAACTCCTTCAACTCCCTGGGTGCCATGCGATAGGGAGCAATGGACACAGGAGTTGTGTTTCATATAGCTCAATTCCAAACTCCACCTCTCGATTAGGAGGCAATCAAGTAACTCCTCCGGAAACACTCCAGGAAACTCATGAACAGTTCTGATATCTTGAACGCGCACCTCCTTCGAACTTGGATTCATCACAAAGGCTAGATAAGCCTCACAACCTTGCCTTAGCATTCGGTTTGCTTCCAACGTATACACCACATTGGCAAGAAACTTCACATTCTCACCAACCACCACTACCTCATAATCATCCGCAAGTTTCAACAAAACTCGCTTATTCTCAAAATCCACTACAGCTTGATGCTTATCAAGCCAATCCATACCAAGGGACATCTTTCAAGGGACATCTTCTATACAACTTCCGTGTTACGACTGTCTCACCAAAGGAACAAGCCACACGCATACCAACATCCAAAGACTCAACAGGTAAACCAAGCAATTGAGCATGTTCATGCAATATGTTTGAGTGTGTAGATCTAGAATCAATCAAGGAAAGTAATGACAAGGATTGCAAAGTAAAGGTACCTGCGATCACATCTGTATCATTCCTCCCCTCACGCTGAGCATACACTCGAGCCTGGCCACCACCCTCAGGTTGAACAGCCACCACATGCGCCACATTCCTCCCACCATCATCTCTGCGCTGGAAATTACCACGGCCGCGCCCACAATCTCTCTGTGGTGCAACTACCCTAGGAGCACGTCCCTGACCACCACCGGCCATCAAAGGACACTCCCTCCTCATGTGATCTGCCGAACAACAATTCCAGCATGAATTACTTGTCACTACAACAGGAGCCTGAACCTCCCTCGCTGCTAGAGGACAATCTCGCCTCAAATGGCCACGAGATCCACACGTCCAGCACGTGTTCTGATCAGCCCTCATCCTATCTCCCTGAACAGGCGCACCATGTTTCCCATTACCATGCCTAACAGAAGACTGATACCTCTTATCTCGTCCTCTCTTGTTCCGTCCACCACCAGAACTATGCTCAGCAGCTCTTTTCCCAAGCTAGAACTAACGACTCTGGAAGACAAACCCAAGTTCTGCTCGATGTCCTTCGCTCTACTCACAAGCACATAAAAATCTGTATACTCAGCCGCTAGCATAAAAGTCTTCACATCCGTTACCAATCAATAACAGAAATGTTCACACCTCTCCGCTCACCAGGGATTAGCTCAGGTGCATACTAACTAAGGCAGACAAATTGGATCTCATACCAGCTACCGTCATGCTTCCTTGCACAAGAGACATAAATTCTCTTTTCTTCTCATCTAGGTATCACACACCCAGATACTTCCGCTTGAACGCATTCAAGAAGAACGTCCAAGTCACATCAATGTCCTCCATTCCAGAGACAGTGGTCGTCCACCACGTATAAGCATCGTCATGCAGCAGTGACACCACACAACCAAACTTCTGCACATTATTGCAGTTCATTTGCCCCAAAATCCTCTTTGTGCTTTCCAACCAAGATTCAGATCCTTCCGGAGATAAACCTCTGAACTCAGTCCCTCCCAGACTGCGAAAACGTTCCAAAGGAAATCTCACATTAGCATCACCCTGATGCGCAACTCCATGAGCTCTAGCTACTGCACCTGAAAGGCTCACGCAATAGCCTGAATCAACACAGTCATGTCAGGAGCAACTTGCCCCTGCACACCTTTAGGTCCAGCGACCCCAACACCAGCATTATCACCTCCAGCACCACCACCGCCGGGTGGTCCACCACCTGGAGGAGGAGGTAAATCCATAACATTTTCAGCATTCTCCTCATTATCATTCTGATCCATAGCTCTCGTATTCATTCTCATTTCTCTACGCGGCCCCATTTACAAGCAAACAATGCACTGACACAAATGCAATAAACATAATTAGGCTCAACAAGGTAAGTAATCCAAGTACTCAAGCTCTTTTTCGAAAACTCTTCCTTTCATTAGTTTTGATATGGCAATGGGATCCTCTAACACATTCCAACATAGCATATCATCACAATGGAAACCATGCATCACTATTCATACAACATTCTTTCACCCAAAAGGCATATCTTGCAAATACACATACATCACCCACATAACAAATCCCAAAGATACGAGAACTAAGCTCTGATACCACCAAATGTAACCCCCTTAGCCCGGCCTAGACGGTTGACCCAAACTGCGAAGATTACACGGGGAAAATCAAAGTCAACTCGAAAGTCAACTTTGATTAACGACCTTTTTTCTTTTTAATCTTGTCTAGATACATGATAACCCTAGGTGAACACTCAAGAAACATATATGAGTAAGGCACATCGATCGGATTTCAGAAAGGGACTCAATTGCCTAATATACAAATTTTAGGGACCAAAATGTAATTTCTATAAACTAGAAGGTCGTAACTGATTTTAAAGTTACCAATATGAAATTAGTCATATTTCATGCTTCTCTGTCAAAATTCAAATTATTAGGACATCTCAAATTCAAGCAATTGCAACATCAACATTTGAGACTAAAATGTAAAGCTTGCAGACTTCAGCACCATTCAAATCATTGCCCAACAGTCACGTGTTTCGAAATGTTCACTTGTTGTATCAGAACGAGAACTGAAACGGCGTTCACCGTTCCGAAACGTGAGTTGGTTCCGAGACTGGTTTCGAAACAAGACCTTCCAGTAGCCAAAACGTTTCGGAACGCCCCTTAGCGTTTCGAAACACGAAGGCCATTTCAGGCCCCGTTTGGAAACACTAGAGGGTGTTTCGATACGGTCTACCCAGAAACTGCAGATTTTCCTGGTCTTTCATACATAAATCCACTCAAACTCTATCTAATGACTTTCCAAACATACCAACAAGTCACCATACATAAAAGGTGCAAGATTAGAACTCCTAAACACATTCATAGCATGAAACATGAAGTTTCACATGTCTAGAGGCATGCATCCTATTATCCAAAACCAAGTAAACAAACAAACTTCAAAACAATCATTAAAAGGCCATTTACAAATTCAAACCATCAAAAACAACACGCCACAACTTAGGGAGTTCAACACATCTCCCAAAACACGTCTTAGGTTCCCATTGCCAAATTACCAAAACTAATAGTGTATGAAAACATCATCATACATGAGCTTGGTTTCCCTTGGACACTCTTGGCTTCCTTGTTGCCCTTTAACACCTCAATTATCTGCATTATTGGTAAAAGAGAGAGTGCGTAAGCATAAATGCTTAGTGAGGCATGCTCTAAATAAACCAACACAATAATGAATTTTTAGAAAACACTTTCAACAATGCTTTTAAACACATGCTCATCTCTTTTCATGCAACCTTGCATACTTTACAAGCATCTCATGATTCATTACATTCAATACATTATATTGGCTTTCAAGTGATAGTTCATAACCATTTACAAAAACAAAACACAATCGGATACGCGGATTACAAGCGTTGTCCCACACGCTTCATACACACTACCGGCTTAACAAGGTGGAGTTTATCGGTACAATCACAACCCTTCAACACCGCGATGGAGTTTAACGGTACAATCACAACCCCTCAACATCACTCATCGGTAGTTGTATAATTCCACTAACGAGAGTACGAGACACATAACACAAGATCCACACACGGACTTTCAACCACCGTTGTGATCTTACCTTACTCGTTAGGGTACTTGGATGGAGTTTACGGTACAATCACAACCCCTCAACATCCAAGTCAACTTTACTTATGGTGCACCCAATCCTATAGCCGGCTAACTATATCCGATTCAAATACTTTAAAACCAACTCATCACTTACAAATATACATCAAATACCATCATCAATTCACTGTTTTAAAGCATTAATGAAAGCCATTAAACATCATGCATCTCCATGCATCATTACCAATTTAATATCATGCCAAAACAAGGATCTCTTACCTTGAGCATCCTTCAACACATGGCTTTCAAAACCATCATTAACCATGCTAAAACATGATTTCAAAACAGAATTTAAACATGTAATTTATAACCAATGCATCAAACCACTTCCTAGCACATCCGAGGGAGTTTTTCCGAAAACTTACTCTTGAGCTTAGCTAAGTTGTTTAGACATAAACTAAGCTCCCAAAACCTCCAAATAAATGTTCCAAAGCTGGAAACCATCTCCACTCACCAATTTTGTTTCGCTAGCTTGCCAAAATGCCAATCAAGCCTCCGGATCAACTCCAAAAGTATCCGAAGATGTCTCCCCTGTTTTAGACACATCAAAGCAGAGGATTAATGCATCATCATGCATTGAATTCTTAAGCCAACACACCTAAACTCGCGGCTCTACTTAAAACCAACATTTCGGCTACCAAACACAACCGAAATCACCTCCAAACTCTTCCAAAACTTAACCCATCAAAGATCCATCACTTCTAACTAAACATCAATTAACATCCAAAATAAACCTAAACTCGTCCTTATACATCCAGCTATAAAAGAACACCAAAAACACCTCAAAAACCACCATTTTCATAAGCAAAAACTTAGTAAATACAACCTATTCGGGATTAGATTGCTAAAACCTCATTTCAACATCATTAGACATCCAAAATACATTAAAGAATCATCTCAAAACAGAGCCCAAACAATCACAACGAAATTCTTCAAGATTTCTTCCAAAATCTTAAGTTTTAAGCCAAAATCATGTTTCCAACATTAAAACTATTTATTAAACTTAAATTAAGGATTGACAACTTGGGAATTTCTGTAAAGAACTGAGTATTTAGAGGAGGAGAACAACATTACCTCTAAATGGTGATTTCTCCTTGATTTGGGCCAAATTCCTTGAAATTTTAATGTGGAAATCAAAAGGTTTTGTTGCTAGATTGATTATGAAACAATGAGTGATGGAAATCTCATCAAATGAGATGAAGATCAAAGTGATTTGTGCTGGAGAAAATGTGTTTGGATGATGGGATTTTGAGAGAAAAAGGAATGGGAGAAAATTAGGAAAAGGTAGTTATGAGAATCTAAAAGTAGTTTCCATCTTTATTTTATTTAATTAAAACATTAATTAAATTACCGAAATTAAGGAAAAATCTGTAGAAAAACATTTTGGGTAAATTAGCTCCTTAAAGATTCAAAGTTTCAATTCTTTACAAAACAGTCACCACTAAACTTTTAAAAAATCGCATTTTAGTCACTACACCGAAATGTAGTAATTCCAAACCCTATTTTGTAAAATTGATTTCACCATTCTCTTATATATATTAAAAGAGGAATTTTAGATATTTTTCTATATTTTTAAAGCATCCCGAACTAGGCTTTCCCTAAAACCTCCTTTTATATTCGAACCATTTCTCAGACCGATCCGACCAAACCCTAAACTTCTAAGCCCTAAATTGGGGTGTTACAAGAGAACCTAGCCACATTAAATCAACAAGAATTAAAACAGTTGTTGGGCACATTGAAGCTGAGGACTTATGGAAATGTAAACGATGTCTTGTAGGGGAGATGTTAGTTGTGTGTAGTATAAAGAGCATCGAAACCATATTACAGGATTGGGGTCTGGGCGATATAAAAATTCAAAGAATGGGAGGGAAAATGTTCCTTCTATCATTTGAGGATGATGAGTTGTTTATAATGTTGGAGGATCTAAATTTGTCTTATCTAAAGGAAATTTTTGTGAATGTCAAAGTGTGGTTAGAAGAAATGGAGTAGGTGGATAGGGTTACGTGGTTGGAGGTGTCGGGTATCCCGATTCATTGCTGGAATCATATCACATTAAGAAGGATTGCAGAACTATGGGGAACATTGGAGGCTTTTGGAGAAAATGTAAATCACTCAAAGAATTGCAAAAAAATGACTATCCTGATTTCGACAAAGCAGAGAGAGAAGATTGATGAACTTATGGATATGGATGCTAACAACATACCATATAACATTCGAGTGATGGAGAAGGGGTTCATGGATAACCAATTTGCAGCACAAGAAAAAGGGAACAAGAAGGTAGGAGGATCCAAAGAACAAGAGCAATGCCCAAGTTAGTCAGACTCTTCTTCTGAAATAGATCGAAATTAGTCACCGGAGGTGGCGGTAGAGGTGAGCAATAAGCAACATGAGAATGAAAAAGCATTGATTGAGATTCTCTTAGGTAAGGGGAATATTGATGATGGGTTCTCGATTGAGTTAAACTCTAAAAGACACTTAGGGGAGTGTGCTATGAACGACTATAACATGGAAGAAAATATTCTCGTTACTAAGGGAAGTAGATTAGGATTGTTATTCACGATTCCTTTCAATCAAAGCAAGTTGAAAATATGATACGTGTGAAGGGTACATGGGCTAATGTGGTGTCAAATGGGCCAAACGAGAAGGGCAAGCAAGAAAGGGAGCTTAGGGCTGAAAAAATAGTTTTTGCGAATATGGGGCCTGGCATAGAGACCAAAATAGTGGAGAAAGACCTATTAGATGATGCGGTGATGGATAACATTGAGGAGTTTAAGGGTGCGACCAACAAGGCAATAGAGGATATTAAGGGAATGGGCTTTAATAAAGATGATACTGCCTTTGTGAGCCCAAACAATATTGAGCCTCCTAGTTCAAATAAGTCTGTTTGGGAGGTTACCGTGGATGCCTAGAATTGTTTGGAAAACACACAAATTGAAGCTGAAAATAATTTAGGATTTTTTCATAAGGAATTATATGAAAAGGAGGAGGAATATGTGGCTTTCTTTCCAGAGCTGATCGCGACAAAAAAACGAGGGAAGAGATATGGATCACTGAGCGAGTATCAAAATAAAGCTCTATTGAATCTTGAACTAAAGAAGAGGGATCATGCAATAAGGAAGGACAAGAAGAAAGCAAAAGGAAATGAAACATCAAAACTTTCAGGTACATGTCTATCGAATTCAGACATGGTTTTTAGATGGGTGCAGAGCATTTTAGGTGTACTCTATTTATCAGCGCAAATGCAGACTCTTGTCAAGTTATAGTATATAAGATATCGTCTCCCACGAGGATTGGATAGCTTTGTTCGAATTGTTGTTACTGCACAAGAAAAGTAAATTGCACAAGTAAGATTGTTGTTTGAGAAGAAAGGTAAAGTAAAACCACAAGAAAAAGAGGAAGTCATCAGGTTGATAGAGAGGGCACGATTATGCTTATGCTTAGTGTGAAACTGCGTTGAATATACCAAGTTATTTTGCGCTGCCACGATTTCATGCCTCGTTGAATAATGGCGGATTGAGGCTGCGGCAACTTTCGCTGCCACGGCAGAACTCTGCTCTTGCAACTTCCGTTGTCTCGGCAAGTGGAATGGAGAGAAGTCCTGGTGGCAAGTCTGGCAGATACTCCAAGTTCGGCAGAGCAATTCTGAAGTGATCCTTCCTATGTCCAGGCAAGGATTTCATCACCACGTGATGTAGGCAATACCTAGCATTCTCAGCATAAAACCTAACACAGGAAGTCGATGTTTGGTTGCTCCTTTTAATCGCTGAAATTCTAACTTACGTCTAAGCCGACTTAGTTAACACCTCGACATGATGAGACCGTACTTAATTCTTTTGTGAGTTTGACACTCTTGTGCCTTTCAAATGGATTTCTTCAACTGGACTTTGGAACTAATTGAAGAAGTGAAGAACATGAATTAAGTAAACTTGAGAGTATTTTATTGCAAAACAAACTTCAAACCTAAACAACCGTTCTCACAAGTAATTACAACATAACCCCAAACCCAAGAGAGGTTTAAAACGTGACGACAATAGAAAACCTAAGCTATTCCTAAAGAAAACCTAAGATGCTTTGATTTAGAATTACAGTGAGTATTTATAGACAATAGCTAGGTCTAATCATTCTTGAAGTGGAAGTCTTCAAAAGTAGCTTTCCACATTTAATGTGACTTTAAACTCTAACTTCTTTGAGTTGAATGTGGACTTTATCACGTTGCCTTGTCCCTCAAGTAATCTTGAGATTTTACTTTGGCGGCTTTTCCCGCTGCTAAAGACGTCAAAAAATAGATTGGACATCGTCGATAGACTCATGATTTTTTGCTCTACAAATTGCACTCCGCTTCTCCAACTCCATAGTCTGCTGCCGTGGGCAGCAAGGTCGGCTGCGGTAGCTACTATCTCTGGCTGGAATTGCTTCAGTACTACTCCCTAGTTCGCTTCCTTAGCATCACTTCCTCAAATCCTCTTTCCCTTTCTCATCCTTTAGTGCCTAACACCAGAAATACAATAAAACAATACATTTTCTTTACCAAATAACAAACAAACTATACAAGCAAGGCAAAGTAAAGAAATACTGTAAAATGCAATGCATGATCCTAATTATGCCTAAGATGTACTCAAAAACAGCAATAACATGAGATGGAATGTGCAGAAAATATAGGACTTGTGGACACTTTACACACCCCCAAACTCGAACTATTGCTTGTCCTCAAGCAATGCAACCTAAACATACTTGCTCTAATAATAGTCCGAAAGAAAAAAAACCTGTTTTTCAACTTGGTTTCATACCTCAACGTCGTGGCACCTATATTAAATTAGTGAAGGGAATTTATCAAGGAAATAACCCAGAATTAATTTTTAATGCCAATGCTGTGTGTGCATAACTGTGTACATGCTGAATATGCAAAACACTAAGAAACAAAGATGATGTTACGATATATACGGTTGCTGCCGAGGCATCATAGTTAAGCACAATATTTTAATCATGGCAATGAGGGCTTCAACTTATCACAACTACTCTTCTAGGTCTGAAATTAAGATAGGAGAAAACTAAAAAACCCTGAACTCTTGTAGTAGAGTCATCCCGTGAATACTTTTATTCACTAATGCTAATTTGTCCATCACATCAAAATTTTCAGATTCATGGACTTTGATAGCAGCGGAGTGTCCTCGCACATGATTCTCCCTAGAGCCTGTTGCGAGCACCTCTACTGTAAAACAACAATGTTCCTTGTTTTTACTTATGCTGCCGTGGCAGTGCTGTATTTTTAAGTTTCTTTTGCCTGCCTCGATGGCTACCTACAACCATTTGTTAGAACTTTGCAAAGAATTCTAAAAGCATGCAGATAATGTTCAATAGATATTCTAACAAATTCAGCAAGTAATAGAGATGTTTGATATTTTTGGCAGATAAAAAATTTGTAAGTCATTTTCATGCTTTTCCCATATTAAGTTCAATTTATTATTGGTGCGAAATAAGTAATCGGCTAACTATCATAAGCACAAGTTATATAACAAAATTTTTTTTTCTGATTATTACTAAGGCAAGTACAATGCAACCTATATGCTGCTAAGTATGCCTAGACAAATGATGCGAGAGCTACCCCCCAAACTCGAGATGGGCATTGACCTCAATGCTCAAACTAGAAAAAGAAAATAAATAGAAAAATAAATTCAAGAGATATATAAACGAAAACAGAAAAAGAAAAATAAAGAAAAGAGAAAGAAAGATAACTAATTGGCTGAGGGTTGAGAAGGGTCTTAAGTCTTTTCTGCTGATGAGGAGGAAGAGGTGTAGATGATGAAGTGGTGGCCGACAGATGGCTTGGTGGCAGTCTTAGCAGGTGAAGTTGTTGCTTTCCGCTGCGGTTGTATTCTCTTTAGCGTAGGATGAGGCTCTTCTTGAGGTTCAACATGGGAGCGGTAGGAGGTACTTCACTCTCTTTTGACTCTGTCTCGAAGTCCACAAGCTCGGTGGCTATGATGTGCCACTTCCTCTTCCTACTGCCTTCCGTTGTTTGCGTTGCTGGAGGGACAATCACCATAGGGATGGTAGCTGCTGCTCCTACTACGGCTTTTGTTGGTGCCGGCGGCTTCTGCTCAATCTCCTCTGATGAGGAGGTGTCCGCCGCTGTCGCTGCTATGCAGGCCGGTGAATGGTGCTGCTGATGCCTCTCGGGGGAGTCTGTCACTATGCCGGATGCAATGGTGGATGAGTAAGTTGGGTAGTGCGTCAGAGAGTGCACCTGATGGGTGGTATGGCGGGCAGCGGCGGCGGATGGCGTTCCTTGTATTGGGGCTGTTGTTGCAAGCTCTGCAGGGTATGGAGGTAGGATGAGTCCTTCATCAGGGAATTTACGCTGAAGATAAGCCAAAAAGGCTTTTTGGACCTCCCCCATGAATTTCATGAAGGTCAGTTGCTACTGCTCGATGCGCTTTTTACAGTGTAAGGACTTCATTGTATGGGGCAGCTTCAGTATTGCCGGGGGCGGCTAGAGTGTCAAGCTGAGCGGCCTAAGGCTGGCTGGGCGTTATGGGCTCTATCTTCGGGACCTGCATCATCTGCAGGCGGACTTCTCTGGTCCACCCTTCTTTGGCAGTTGTCAACTTATATTTAGGGTCCGCCGGAACACTAAAGTTGGCGCAAAGGCATGTGATGAGGGATGGGAAGTGCAACCTACCCTTTGTCTTTCTGACGCAATTGTGGATCTCTGTGCATATGATTTCCCCAATGTTTATTGGCCGGTTCATCAGAATGCTATGAATGAGGGCAAGGCGCGTCCAATCGACGGTAGAAATTTAGGAGGTGGGCAGCAGACACCTCTTTTCAAATGTGTTCCACAGTATTTCCTCGGGCAGTAAGTGGCGGCGTTGGAGCGATCCTACATGCTTGCCTACTAACCACGACGTGTTGGGCCTGCAGAGTTTGGCCTTGATTTTCTCATAGTCGGCAGCCGTCAGTAATGGCCTCCACTCCTCATGAGGATTGTCGTGCATATATAGGCCATAATATCTGCTGATGAAGGTGGCGTTTAGCTTGACAGGCTCCCCGCGGACGTAGACAAATGGCTGCTCTGGGCGGGGGTGATGGGCATAAAACTCCCTGACCAAAGTAACATTGGCCATATCTGGTTGTCATGGGAACATCTCCCATCCCTTACTGTGGATGGTCTCGAATAGGGCATGCTCTAAGCTGAGATCGCTTGTCTCTCTTGTGTAGTGAAAGCCTTGCTCCTCCCATACGTTCTACTTAGAGAACTGTTCTTTGTATCTTTCCTCGTCTACCCTGGAGACGGTTGTACTCTATTTATGAGCGCAAGTGCACACTCTTGTCGAGTTATAGTACATAAGATATCGTCTCCCAAAAGGAATTGACAACTTGGTTCGAATTGTTGTTCCTACACTAGAAAAGTAAATTCCACAAGTAAGATAGTTGTTTGAGAAGAAATGTAAAGTAAAAACAAAAGTAAAAGAGGAAGTGATCCGATTGATATAGAGGGCAGAGTTATGCTGCTGCTTAGTGTGAAACTGCGTTGAATAGGCCAAGTTGTTTTGCGCTGCACCGATTTGCTGCCTCGGCGAGTAATTGCGGATTAAGGTTGCGACAACTTTTGCTGCCATGGTGGAACTCTGCTCTTGCAACTTTCGCTTTCTCGACAGGTGGAATGGAGAGAAGTCCTGGCGGCAAGTCTGTCATATACTCCAAGTTCGGTAGAGCAATTCTGAAGTGATCCTTCCTATGTCTAGACAAGGATTCTTTCACCACGTGATGTAGGAAATACCTAACTTATGTCTAAGTCGAATTAGTCAACACCTCGACACGATGAGACCGTACTTAATTCTTTTGTAATTTGACACTCTTGTGCCCGGCAAATGAATTTCTTCAACTGGACTTTTGGAACTAATTGAAGAACCGAATAACATGAATTAAGTAAACTTGAGAGTATTTTTTTGCAAAACAAACCTCAAACCTAAACAACCGTTCTCACAACTAATTACAACATAACCCCAAACCCAATAGAGGTTTAGAACATGACGGGGATAGAAAAACTAAGCTATTCCTAAAGAAAACCTAAGATGCTTTGATTTAGAATTACAATGAGTATTTATAGACAATAGCCAAGTCTAGTCCTTCTTGAAGTAGAAGTCTTCAAAAGTAGCTTTCTACATTTAATGTGACTTTAAACTCTGACTTCTTTGAGTTGAATGTGGACTTTATCACGTTGCCTTGTCTTACAAGTAATCTTGAGATTTTACTTCAGCATAATTAGGATCATGCATTGCACATTCCATCTCATGTTTTTGCTTGAGATTTTAAGTAGCCAAACCAGTGCTTTTAATGTACTCATTTCGATATAAGCATAATTTGTATCGATATGTTTTGAAACTGCCAAAACTCGTTTCAATACAGGGCTTACATGTTTCGATACACGTAGGTGTTGTTTCGAAACACCCTTCAGTGTTTCGATACATCTACATGGCATAAACCCTAACGGTTATAACCCCAAAGGCTATTTCCTAACGACTATTTGAATTACAAGATGTTTCGATACGACACTAAGCGTTTTGATACGGGCGTTCTGATACGACCCAAGGTGTTTCGATACTTCCTCATTAATGTACATAATAGCTCTCTCTATTGTAGTTGTGTTTCGAAACAGGTAGGTACCGTTTCGATACGGGCAAATGTAAAACTGAATCTATGGTGGGAAATAAAGTCCCCAACGACCCTTAACAGCTACAAGCTGAATTGGGAGTATAAAAGGGACCTTCAAGCATCAAGGGAAGACTAATGCTTCAATTGTCAACAACCATATGATGTAAAATTGTCTTTAGAGCTTAATTGTCATTCTCTTGTATAAACAAAACACTTGTGAGCTAAAATGTTTATGTATGCTCAAGTGTATAGGTTTTGGGTGAGTGCTTAGAGTTGCAAACACATACCTATTAGAGGGATTTCTTGTTTGCTTTGAATTTTACTTGTAAGAGAGTGTTTGATTAAGCTAAGGGTAGATAGCTTAATCGTTGTAATGGTTTCCTCCTAAGCCGAGAAAAGGGGACAAATTTCATAGTGAATTTGGGAAATCCTTGGTGGGGTTCCAAGTTAGTGTATGTAGGCTTTAGGTTAGAAAGTTGAACTACTCTAAATCCTTTGTGTTTAATTCTCAAATTTTGCCACCAACACAAACACCCAAAAAATCCAACTTCTCTACCACTTGGCAATCCACAACGGTTGAAGGAAATCTAACATATCAAGCCTAACATGTGGTTTGATGATGGTTGTGATTTTAGAGTTTAGAAGGCCTCAGGAAATTCAGGCGATTTGTTGATAATGTGGGACAAATCCAAATTTAAGCTGATTAGCGAACTGGTGAAGTCAAACTATATCCTACTACGTGGAACTTTGGTGGAACTTAAAGATGAGATTACATTTGTAAACATCTATGCACCGTGTGTTGTTACTGATCAAGTAGCGCTTTGGAATGATTTGACAGTGTTAAAAGATTTGGGGCAATCGAATTGGGTACTAGGGGAGATTTTAACACTATTAGAAACAGAAGTGAACGTTGTGGTTGTGTAAGTCTGTTAAGAGGGGCAGAACAATTTAATCAATTTATTGACAAGTGTGGCTTGATTGACTTGCCACTACAATGGAGGAAATTTACGTGGTGTGGTTCGAAAGGGAAAATAAGTAGGCTAGATAGGTTCTTAATAGATTATACTGGAATATTAATGATTAAGGATGTTCCGAAAACATGAATATCATGCTCAATCTTAGATCATGTACCAATATTTCTCTCGAATGAAGTCTTAGACTAGGGTCCGAGACCCTTTAAGTTCATAAACGCCTGGTTAGAGAAAGATGGGTGCAGGAGGTTATAAAGGAGGTGGAGGTGTTTGACAGGGATTATTCAAATAAATCCGATGTCTCGGTTAAACTTAGGAGACTCGAAGAAACACTAAAGAAATGGAAAAGAGAATACTGTGAAAACTTTAATGCAAGGATACAAGATACCGAGGCAAAGATTAGTGATTTAGAGATTCGTTGTAGTGGTGATTCTTCAAACAATACCATTGAGAAAGAATTGAAGGAGACCATACTAGAATTATGAGAAATGTTGAGATTGCAGGAGGAGTTAAAGAAACATAAAGCTAGATTAAATTGGTCCCAAAGGGGGATTTAAATACATCATTATTTCAATAGGTTGTTAAAATTAGAGCAAAAAAAGCAACAATAAGTGGCCTTAGGTTCAGAGATAAATGGGAAGGAGATCCGAAAAATCTAAAACATAGGATTTTTTTATCATTTTAGCTAACATTTTGATTGCAAGAACAGGCCGTGGAGGGCCATCTTTAACCATAAGTTCAAGAAGATATCAAGTGAAGATGCGATGAAGTTAGAGGTACAATTCACGGAGGAGGAAATTCAAAAGGCGGTGTGGAGTTGTGATGAAAACAGAGCCCCTAGACCCGATGGCTTCAATACGTGTTTTTTTTTTTCAAGAATAGTTGGACAGTTGTAAAAGAAGACTTATGTAGATTGATGATGATTTCCACAGTTCGGGGAAGTTTGCCACCAGTATTAACGCCTAATTCATTGCTCTCATTCGAAAGACTAAAAATCCTTCGGACATCTCTGAGTTTCACCTTATAAGTTTAGTAGGGCCGGTGTATAAGATTATCGCAAAGGTACTCTCTCTTAGACTTAAAATAGTGATTGATATGGCGCTTACCGACATATAGTGTGCCTTTGCAAAAGGTAGGAACATCTTCGATAAGATCTTAGTTGTAAATGAAGTTATACACTCAATGATGGAGAAGGGTAAAGAGGCCGGAGGAGTAATAGTTAAGCTAGATTTTTCCAAAACTTATCACAGCGTACGGTGGGAATTTTTGGAATTGCTCCTGATTAAATTGGGGTTTGGGTTGAGGTGGAGGAAGTGGATATGTGGCTTTATTTCATCGGCAAGAGTTTCGGCCTTGGTTAATAGTGCACCAACAAAGGAATCTAACATGAAGAAGGGGTTGAGACAAGGTGATCCTATATCACACTTCTTGTTTATTCTGGTCACTAAAGCTCTACACTTGCTACTTGAAGCAGTAGAGGTTAAAGGTGTTGTAGGAGGGATAAAGGGTGTAATCCCATGTCAGTCGATATCACATATGTTATTTACGGACGACACAATCATGTTCTTAAGGCCAGAAGAGGAGTTTTTTTTCAAACTTGAAATATATTCTAATGTATTTCGAAGGATGTTTAGGTTTGAGTATAAATTTCCAAAAATTAGGATCGATTCCGATTGAGTGAATGTCAAGTTGGAAAACTACCCTTTCAGTACTTAGGAATCCCATTAGGATCGAATTCGGGGAAGGTGAAGACGTGGGATCCGATAGATGAAAAATTCCAGTCAAAGCTAGAAGGGTGGATAAGTAAACACTTATCCTTCGCAGGCAGAGTGGTATTGATTAATTCCGTCCTTTCTTCGCTGCCCTTATATTATATGCCTCTCTTTGAAATTCCTAGAACTGTTATTGAGAAATTAGAAAAAAATTAGGAGAGGGTTTTCTATGGGGCAGCTTGATTGGATCTTTTAAAATGGCTAAGGTGTGATGGAGTAGAGTTTGCCTTCCGAAGAGTAAAGGCGGGGCTTGTGTAACAGACTTACGGGTAAGAAATTAAGGCCTTTCTAGCAAACTGGGGTTGGAGATACGCTATAGAGAGTAATGCGCTTTGAAGTAGAGTAATTTGCAACAAGTACGAGGGTTTACCACAGAACGAGAAATTGAAACTGTCGAAAACTAAGAAGATGTCACTTCTTTGGTGAGGTATTGTGAAAAATTGGGTGCAAGAAGATGTGAGTAGATGGACCAATAGTGAGGTGTTTCGATAGTTGGTGAGTGATGGAAAGTCGGCCCTTTTTTGGGAAGATATATGGTGTGGGGAGAAGACTCTTAGTAATTTATTTCCGTGACTATTTAGACTAACAAAAAATAAAGGCGTTGTAGTTAAGGAGGTGTTGGGAGATGCAAGCCAGGGGGATTTAGAATGGGAATACATGTTCTCCAGGAGATTGTTTGATAGAGAATTTTTTTATTGTTTCATCATTGAAGGATGTAATCAAAGAGGTAAAATTAAACAATGAAATTCTTGATCGTATTATCTCGATTCATGATAAAGCTAGGGTGTTCTCGGTGAAGACATTGACTCACATGCTAGTAAATGCAAACATAGAGGCACCCGAATTTTATTTTTGGAAGATTTGGAGACTAAAGGTTCCACCAAAGGTTAAATCATTTTTGTGGTTGCTTAAAATGTATAGAATCCATTCAAAGGTGTTCTTGAGTAGGAGAGGAGTAAATCTAAATGAGGATCAGTGCAAATGTTGTTGGTGCTCTGAGTATTTAGAAGACTCGAACCATCTTCTAGTAGGTTTTGATTTTGCGAATAACTTTTGGAGACAGTTCTATGATTGGTGGATATGTTGTTGGACTAACCTTTCATGTGTGAATATGTTATTGAAATTCTATTTTGAGATGTCGTTTTCAGACACTGTAAGAACTATATGGTTAGTGTCAGTTGGAGTTGCTATTTTGAGTCTATGGCTTGCAAGGAACGAGAAGGTGTTCAAGGAAAAAGACATAAATCTGATAGATCATCTCTTCTTCACCAAACTCAAAACCTTATTCTGGTTTAAGGCGACAAAGGATGATTTCCTACAAAATATTGATGAATGGTGGGAGAATCCTCGTAGTATTCTGGATAATCAAGCAAGTAACAAGGATGCCGTTTATATCTGGTCACCTCCAAGGACCGGTTTCATCAAATTTAAAGTTGATGGAGCGGTGAAGGATGATGCGGCTGGGTGCAGGGGTGTGTTGAGAATGAATGAAGGTGTTATACGAGCTATTTTTGCAGGTCCCGTGAATTGTCGTGGGATTGATTATGCATAATTATTAGCAATTAAATTAGCTCTTGAAGTGTTCAGAGAGATGGAATGGATATGAGGCGAAAGTAAGATCCTTAAGTCAGACTCCAAGATTGTTTTGAATTGGATTAATGATGTATCTCAAAGGTTGTGGTGTTGGTGGTCAATTCTAATGGAAATTGATAGTTTAGTACGTGAAATTGGTGGGGTGGTTTTTACTCATGTTAGAAGACAAAGCAATATGATGGCGGATGTGTTGGCAAAGGACGGAATGTTGCTGCTTAAGCTATTTAAAGCTAGGATGTGTTGCGTTTAAGCATATTTGTGCTGAGTTTAGTTAAAACTAGTTGTGTGGTCTTTGATTATTTTATGTTGTTTCATATTGAACTATGATGGTTGTTGTAGATGCCTTTTCAATTGGGAGTTTGCTTTGTATCCCCTGAATTGTGTCGTACTCTTTTCCTCCATGTAGGTTTAGAGAGGTTTTTAACGAGGCACACATTCAGGGTAAGGCGTGTAATGGTCTCCAAAACATTAATAAAATTGCCTTTGGTGAGAAAAAAAAATGAATGTACAGTGATTGATTGGTGGAACAAGTATAAATTGCCATGGTAACCCTAAACGAAATTAGGAATAGCAAGATAAGAATAATCAAAGCTCATAACAAAAAGAGATTACAGTCAAAGTTTACTAAGGTGTTTATCAACTATTCCAAGCAAAAGGCCAGATAATAAAATGATAAGCAAATACTTTCCTACGTAAACCTATACATACTATTATCGATTAATTTCTATCCCTTTTAGTCTTTGAAAATCTACCTTATACCTAAGGTGAGTTAGGATTTATAACCTTCTAGCAAAAATCTACCTTATACCTAAGGCTAAACTCTTCTGATATTAAGCGACAAATTAAGTTAAGGCAAACTTCCGAAAGTTCTTACAAAACTAAACAAGCATGAAATGTATAAAGCAACTTGATAGAAAAATAAGCCAAGCATTCATATCATAAAAACATCAACATTTAATGAAAACCCAAGTCAAATAGATTTAGTTCATGGCCAGGAAAATATAATATGAGTTAAAACATTGAACAACCATTTTCATAAATGGTGAATAAAACAAAGAAATGAATCTTCTAAACTTAGACCACCCCTTATGAATTCTTGAGCTAGATGCGAGCTTTCTAAAACTTCCCATGGTTCTTCCGATAGCTTGAGCAACTCCAAGTAGGGGTGATAACGAGCCGAGCTCGAGCCTAGCCAGGCTCGGCTCCGCTCGAAAACAGTGTAATTGGGCTCGGCTCGAGCTCGGCTCGAGCATGAGGCTTCGAGCTCGGCTAAAAAACAATACTATTGAGCTCAGCTTGGGTTTGAAGCTCGGCTCGAGCACATTAGGCTCGGCTCTGCTCGAAATGAAAAATTTTACAATAGTTTTTTTTATAAAAGATTCTTTAAAAGTCTCTTTCATAACCAACACTGAAACGAAATTCAATGACCGAAAAGGGGAAACAGTGCCAAAAATTAGATTAATCCAAATAACCAATAAATATTCTTATAATACAAACACACAATTAAAGAAATTACAAAATCAAACAACATCTAAGTAAAGAAAATTCCCAATTTATTTTAGTTAATTTACTTTTAGTATATTTTTCTTAATCAATTTTATTTCTTTTCTTTTGCTAAATATATTACTTTTGGTGCATATGTAGATTTCGAGCCTGTTCACGATCTTTTCGTGCCGAGCCTCAGGCTTGTTATGGTTTCAAGCTGATCCCGAGCCCGAGTCGAGCTCACTCGAGCCGAGCTTTGAACGAGCTGAGTCCGAGTAGCTCATAAGCCGGTCAAGCACATTATCTCCCCTAGCTCAAAGGAGCTTCCTTGTCCTAAAAAATGGTGGCCGACCCAAAGTGAAAAGAAAAGAGGCTTTTTTTTTCCAAATTCCAACTCCGTTAAAAGTAGCATTTTTTTCTTTTATAGTAGGGTCTCTCCTAAGGTTTGTTGCCCTCAACCATTAAGAATGACCTAGGGAATATTTTTTTACGTGTAAGGAATGTCGGCTAAAATGGGGGACCATGTGTTGGAAGTACAACTCCAGTTGTCTTATTTTGTCCTCTTGCTCCCCGGGATGTTATGAAATATGCTCTCTCTTAATCTTTAAAATGCTTTGGCAAAACACCAACCTCTATAGGCACCTTAAACATGCACTAAACACCATTAGAACACAACCTTTCCCTCATCACAATATATTTTAATAAATTTATTAAGCATAAGAGAAAACTCGAAAATGCACATGAGATACTAGCAAATGCAATTAAATGAACTTGAAACCAAGAAAATATCCAATTAAAAAGGTGTGAAATATACCTCTTTTATAGGGTTAACATCCCATGTTATTATTAGTGAGAGTAGTCCTATGTTTTAGGGAAATTTTTAAGAATTTATTCAAAACTTGAAAATAATCCTTGTTAAAAGCTCTATCAAGACCCATTAAATAAATAGTCAAGTAGAGGCAAAAAAACATATTGATCACAATTAAAAGGAAAGTGAATGAACGAAGAGAGCATGGTTTGAGGATCTATCATGTATAATGTGGCGTTAAGAAGTAAAACTCACGATGAAATCAGATAGACTTCATTTAATTTAATGTATGGCTCCGAGGTGGTTATTCTAATGGATGTAGAAACGTAAATTTATAGAATGATGCACGCCAACGAGCAGGCAAACGAGTAGATGCTATGGTTCAATTTATATCTCTTGGAAGAATTCAGAGAGAGTGCTAAGGTAAAGTTAGCAACAATAAATCAATAGTTGGCTAAGTATTACAACTCAAAATTGCATAACTAACAATTTGAAGTTGAAGAAGTAGTCATGATAAATACAAATTTTAGCATGCCACTATCTCAAAGAAAGAAGATGGATCCTAATTGGAAAGACCCTTATAATGTGATAAAAAGATAGAGAGAAGTGTATAAGCTAGAAGACAAGAGTAGAAAAAAGTTCAAAGGACTTAAAAGAAGAAAAATATGTAGAAGTTTTATGTATAACAACACTCAGGTTGCTAGTATTTTTATCTATGTTTTTCTTTATAAAACTATGTTTTTATGGGGTGTAAATTGTCTACCTCCTAATCATGCCTCCATTTATGCCTCCACAGTAAAATTAGGGGCTTAGGGTTTAGTGTTTAGGGTTAAGTCTTAGGGTTAAGGTATATGGAATTTAGGTTAGAGTGTAAGGTGTAATGTTTTGAATTTGGAATTTAGGGTTAGGGTTCCCAATTTAATTTTTAAGGTGTAATGATTAGGGGACAAAGGATTTTTACTCGTTTTTATGTTCCTTGTCTCCCCATTTACTAAGTAATTGAAAAGGGATAACTCTTAGAACTACTCACCAATCTCTCACACTTATCCAAGGCTTTGGTAAGAACCTTTTTTCTTATATTGTGGAAAGGAAGAAGTGTTTCATTTTGGTTATTAAGTACTTCACAAAGTGGATGGAGAGAGAACTCATTTCCATTATCATGAAGAGACAAATAGAGAATTTTATGGGAAAATATATAATATACAGGTATGGGATGCCATATATTATTATTATTATTATTATTATTATTATTATTATTGATAATATGCATATATTTAAGGTAAAATTTGAAGAATTTTGAAAAAACTTGAAAATAATATTGTTAAAAGCTCTGTCAAGACCCCACTAAAAAATGGCCAAGTGGAGGAAACAAAAAAGAAATTATTGATGACACTTAAAAACAGAAAATCAATTGAGCATGGTTAGAGGAACTATAAAGTATATTGTGGGTGTTAACTAGAACAACTCTTATTGAGACCGGATGGAATTCTTTTAATTTAATGTATGACTTCGAGGTTACCATTCCAATGAGTGTAGGCATGCCAACTTATAGAATGATGCTTGTCAACAAGCATACACTTCATGCCAATTTATACCTCTTGGAATAGCTCAGAGAGAGTGCTAAGGTGAAGTTAGAAACAATAAACCAACAAGTGGCTAAGTATTGCAACTCTAAGGTGCATACCAATTTCAATTTGAAGACTGGTAATGAGAAAAACATAGGCTAGACTACCACCATCTCGAAGAGGAAAGACTACTCCTAATTGGAAAACACTTATAAGGTGAAAAAAGTAAGGTTTGAAGTCCATATGTTGTAATACATATAAATACTACTAGTAATAATAACATGGGGCTATTAACAGAAATCTCGAGAAATTTTATGTATAACGACACTTAGGATGGAAATATGTTTTTCTCTACAAAACTATGTTTTTATGTTCCTTGCTCACCCATTTTTGAAGTAATTGAAATGGGAAATAATTCAATGTAAGTTTACTTTTAAATACCAATACAATTTAACTTTATTTTTTTGAGAGAGGGAAAAGTGGCTTCATGTGTAATATTTGTAGAGAAGGACCACTTTTCCATCCCCTGATTTCGATGTTTTTACTTGTAAGAATATCTAGAAAGCAATGACAAAAAATCTCCAATGGAAATCAATGTATAGAATAACTTACAAAAAGCACATAATTATAAAGGATCACACAATGCCTTAGTTTAGCCTGAAAAGATAAACTACATGAGTAATAAAATCAATCACTAAAAAATACAAGATTTTCCTTTGCTAAGTAGGGAGATACCCCTATGAGATTTATACCCCCGAAAAGGATTCCTACCGGTGACATGATTTGTGGCTCTGCACACGAAAAGGGTGTACCACCTATTTCCCCTCACAATTAGATGCTATCCAAGCAACAAATATGTACATGGCTCCCTTGTCACTAGATCAATGGTAAAGACACCTTGTAACACCTTCGACCCCGATGTCACAATTTGGATCTCAAGCTCAAACCAAAAACTATAAAATTTCTCAAATTGGGTTTATCCCAACAAGGTAATTATCAAAAGCATTTAAAGTCAATAGTTGAAAATATAGATAAATAATTAAAATCATTACAAAGGATCTCCACTTCAAATATAAAAATGTTTGAACATACGATTTGTTTAATACAATTTCAAAAGTAAGAACTACATACTTGACCACGTAAGGTCATATGAATACATATCCCACTAAACACAAGTACCGTACACTGAAAACCTCCACATGTTGGAATCCTAAACTGATAGTGATGGAAAGAATGATTCCAAGTGCTGAGCTTACAAAGCTTAGTTTTGCACATCTACTCTATTATACTTTATGCTAATCATAAACATAAGAATGCAAGCTAGTACAAGAAATATAGATAGATAAATAAACTTGTGGTGCTACCACTAGTCGCCTAAACACATGCTCTCATCATAGCAAAACATCGTACATGGCCTACAAGACACAACCATTCTTAGGGGTCTCATAAGATCATCCGAGCGAAAGCACACAAGTCATACCACAAACATGGAGTCATTCTCACGTCCACACAACATCGGGATCGTGCACTCCTGAGTGAGGCCCACGTCCACACCTTATCGGGATGTTACACTCAGAGTGAGGCTTGCGCCCATACAACATCAGGATCCTACACTCGTCAGGACGAGGCCCACGTCCACATAGCATCGGGATCCTACATCCATGCTCGGGATCTCTTATTAAGCATCTTCGAATGAGGCTAACATCTACACAACACCAGGATCCTACATTCATAAATCTTCAATCATGGTGTTGCAGCACACTCAAACTCTCACTAGGTATCCAAATCTCACCAATCATAGATAACACAACCAATCAAGTGTCCAAGCAGCACACAACATTACATAATTACCAAACTCTATGGTTTCTATCAATTATCAAGCCACCATTTAAGTTTACCAACTCGTTAATACATTATGAAAGTGTACATTAGTCATCATTGTTAATTATCTCTATTAATTCATATTATCTAATTAATATTCCACGTCAATTTCAATATTTTTATTAGCATATTAGATTATTCCATTCAGTGGGCACCGGTACTAGAACACGAGTATCGATACAGTACCCCTAGGTATCGGTACTCACACGCATTTAGATCTAGATATTGCTTACTGGAAATCCTAGATTTTTACAAGCACCGGTACAGCCAAAGGTCGTACCGATGCCTTAATCATGAGTGTGCACCCTTTCATTGAATTACATTTTTACAGAACTTTATTCAATCCCTATACACTGATACATTAATCTGTAAAGCACAATTAAAAGATTTAGAGGTCAAAAAAAGCCATCGAACTTATATATATATATTAACATTGTACTAATTGAAAAACAATCTGATGTTTCTTCTTACGGTTTCCGAGGCGAATCAAACCTTAACTCGAAACTTAACTAACAAAACACACGTGTACCGGTACCGCATTGAGCTAGCATTGGTACTCCCTTACACAACCATCACTTGTGATCCTTATCGCCCCACATAGGTAGCATGATACTATAACCCGAACTAACCCCGAACAACCCATCACTTGTGAAGTTCATTTTACTTAGGTGGTGATTGTTCACACACAGTCAACAACTCTTAATTACTTCAACTCACGTCGTTGTCCAAAACTCAATCTCCTTAAAGATCAAGCACCCAAAATTTTAGACTATTGGTGTAGGCACAACCTTCCCTCGTATAGCATAAAAATACAACCATGACAAAACAACAAAACATCCTAGATGATCTCAAAACCTTACTTGACTTTAATCGAGCACCATTGCCACAACAAAATGGTCTCACATAGCTCAAATTTCCACCAATGTTCATCGGCTCATTCCAAGGAAACGGTGATACAAATCGAAAGCATTTATGAAGTCACAAACCCTTGCTTCCCTATCTGATTATGCGGAAACCAACCTCTCCCACACACTCAAGGTCATTAAGGTAATTATCTTGCCAATGCTCATGTTCCTATATTCCACAGACATTCATACGTGTAATGAAAAACATCAACTTACATTCGAGAGACAACATGGTGGTCCTCACCTTATCATAGCTGAAACACCTCAAACGTCTTTACAAACATCAATGTTACTGTGACAGACCCTAAATAGAAAAATCCTCATTCCAAAATTCATTTTGAAACTACTAGCCTCAAACACTTTAACCATAATCATCTCATTCTCAAACTAATCACAGAAAACACAAGGGTACTTCACAATCGATTAAATAATTCATCCACCTTTAGAGACTCCTAACAGTCCCTCACTGTTACTTGACAAGCTGCAACGGTTTAAACATCACCTCAACAAACCAACTTCTTGCTAGGGAATAAGCCCGATTCTTCCTTGGGTGAAATAATTAGACAAAAGAAACCTCGTTCAGGTTGCACCTTTGCAATTGAACCTCTGACTCTCTCAACTGGGTTAGTGTCCTCTAACAAGGGCGATGGGCACCGACATCTAACACGGCCTTACCTCACTATCCACTTATGTTCTTCATAGGGGGAAGTCCTAACAACTCCTTCAAGAAGAATAACAAACACTCTAAAAGTCTGAAAGCTCTTGAGCATTGAACTACACACATCGACACCTACCCAACTGTCCAACATGTTTCAGAACCCCATTGTGCCATTATTTAAACAATCACTACGAAGATCACGGTAGAAAGGTAACGATTCAACATTCTCATTACTAAAGGTTGGGTTTCCTCGAGGTCTTAGAGCCTCCAGCCCACTCTCGGTATTAATGGCTAGCACCGCGCTTGGTTAACCAAAGAAATTTCGCAATGTGCAACAACTATCAAGAAGGTAGCTCTATCAAACTTATAGAATGTATAACTTTGATCACACTCTAACGAACTACTGAAGCTCAAATCCATTATATCCAAGAAATACCCTTGAGAAGGGAGATGATACTTCCCAAGTATATCCACTAATCGATTCTAAGAGCGAATTATCCTTACATGCATCATAATCGTTTTTACCGTATAATGATGAAGATTCCTTGCCACAAACTCTTATAGGTAACACAACTAATCAAAAGTCCAAGTAGTACACAACATTACATGATTACCAAACTCTATGGTTCCTATCAATTATCAAGCCATCATTTAAGTTTACCAACTTGTTAACACATTATGAAAGTGTACATTAGTCATCCTTATTAATTATCTCTATTAATTCATATTATCCAAATCATTTTCCACGTAAATTTGTTTCTTTTTATTAGTACATTAGATTATTCCGTTCAGTGAGCATCGATACTCGAGCACGAGTATCGATATGGTACTCCTTTGTACCGATACTCACATGCGTACCGATTCAGATATAGCTTAATGGAAATCCTAGATTTCCACATGTAATGGTATATCCATGTAACCCCCTTAACCCGGCCTAGACGGTTGACCCGAATTAAGAAAGTCACACGGGGAAAACCAAAGTCAACTCGAAAGTCAACCTTGATTAACGACCCTTTTTTTCTTTTTAAACTTGTCTAGATTCTCATTAACCCTAGTTATGATCATACAAACATCATACTCAAAGATCATAAACATCAGAAATCAAACAGGGACCCAATTGAACAAATTACAACTTTAGGGACCAAATTGTAAATTCTGAAAACTATGAGGTCTTAACCCAAATTAGAGTTACCATCTTGAAATTAATCAGGTTTCATGCTTCTCTGTCAAATTTCAGCTCTAACGGACAACCCAAACTCATACAATTGCACAAACAAGATTCAGGACCAAAATGCAAACATTTCAAAACATTTAACTACCAATGTCAGCCCCTAACGGTCACGTGTTCCGAAACAGGCAGAGCCCGTTTCGAAACACGGGGCCGTTCCGCAACGCGTACCGAAACGAGGGCTGGCAGAGGGCTTCCCGTTTCGAAACGGTGCCTCCCGTTTCGGACGCCTGAGCTGATTTAAGGCACCCGTTCCGAAACGGTAGCCACTGTTCCGAAACAGCCTGCACAGAATGCAGCAAAATGCATGCTTAAACACACAATTGATCAACCATACATGGTTCGAATGCCACCAAACTTTACCAGCAACTCATACAACATACAAATGACATGTTTGCATCAACCAATCAACATATTAACATCATATAAGAAAAGCCCCAATTTTTAAGCATGCTTCCTACACAAGCAAGCCATTCAAGCATAAAGCCTTCAAAACCAAGCACATAAAAACCAAATACAAATCCAGCATTTTCAGCAACATTAAACATACTTAGGGAGTCCAAAACATTTCCCAAAACATACACATAGGTCCCCCATTGCCAAATGCCAAAAGATAAAATGTGTTTAAGAAAACCTTTCCATACTTGAGCTTAACTTCCACTTGATTGCTTGCCTTCCTTGCTGCCCCAAAGTACCTTAATGATCTGCATTATTGGTTTAAGAAAACGAAAGAGAGCGTAAGCAAAAGCTTAGTGAGGAAAGCTCATTAAAACCATTCAATAATGCATTTATAAAACACTTTATAAATCATTCTTCAAATCATCATTTACTCATGCTCAAAGCAATTTAAACAAGCAATACATGCTTCCATATCAATTCATGTCATATTGGCCACAAGTGATAAGTTCCATCTTTTAAAAACAAGATCAACATAAGACTCACACATGGACTTTTAAACACCATTGTGATCTTATAATTCACAAGGACCACACAAGGACTTTTAACCACCTTTGCGTCATTTACAAGTTTCACCCCAAGGACTTTTAAACACCTTGGCCCCAAGGACTTTTAAACACCTTGGCCCCAAGGACTTTTAAACACCTTGGCCCATGGATTTTTAAACACCATGGCAAGGACCACACAAGGACTTTTAACCACCTTTGTGTCCTTAACAAGAACCATCCAAGGACTTTTAACCACCTTGATGTTCTTAAGTAACAAGGCTCACTCAAGGACTTTTAACCACCTTAGTGACCTTAACAAGAATCATCATGGACTTTTAACCACCATGAAGTTCTTAGAATCCACAAGGCTCACTCAAGGACTTTTAACCACCTTAGTGACCTTAACCTTTTTCAAAACATCACTTGCCAATATACATCATTATCATCAAATAATCCACTGTTTTAAAGCATTTAACCAAGCCATATTCATCATGCATTTTAAAGCATCAAACCACATTTATTCAATGTTCAAAAACAAGGAACTCTTACCTTGAGCTTCCTTCAACATATGGCTTACAAAATCAACAATAACCATGCTAAATCATGCTTTCAAAACAGAATTTAAAACATGCAATAAACCACATTGCACAACAACCAAACCATGGCCACCACTAGAGAGTTTTTCCGAAAACTTACACTTGAGCTTAGTAAAGTTTTTTAGACTTAAACTAAGCTCCCAAGACATTGGTTTCAAAGCCGAAAACCCAATACCACTCACCGATTCCACTTCGCCTCTTGCCGAAGCACAAATCAAGCTTCCGGATCACCACCACTTGGATCCAAAGATGACTCCCCTGTTTTAAACACATCAAAGTAGAGGATTAATGCATCATCATGCATTAATAGCTTCAATGAAAGCACCTAAACTCGCTGCTCTCATCCACACTCCATTTTTGGCCACCAAACACAACCGAAAATGCCTCCAAACCACTCCTCAACAAAGCCCAGCCATAAACCATCAAAACTAAACATCCTTTAACATCATTTAACACCTAAAAAGAACCTAACAACATCCTTATACCTCCAGCAACATCAGATCCACAAGATCACCTCAAAGACAACCAAGAATCACAAACTAAACTTAGGAAATTCAACCTATTCGGGATTGCATTAATCAAAACTCAATTCCTTATCAAATTAACATTAATTTAACATCAAATTAACACCTCAAATCACAGCTTTAATAGATCAAACGAAAATCCATCAAAAATCACCAAATCTTGCATTTTAAGCCAAGATCCTTTTACACAACTTAAAACCATTTATAAAACATCAATTAAGGATTGAGAACTTAGGAATTTCAGTAAAGAACTGATAGGTTAGAGGAGAAGGACGTTCTTACCTCCAAACTTGAGTTTCTCCTCTTTTAGAACCAAAAACCTTGATGAATCAACTAGCAAATGGTGAGGTTTAGTTGATGTGATGATTAGGAATCAAAAGAGGATTGAAAAGAGAGATTTGAGTGACAAAATCAGAAGGAAACCTCTAGAGAGAAAGTGTTTGGGTTGAGAGAAAATGAGAGAAAAGGAGAATTGGAAAATATGGAAAGTTAGTTGCAAAATAGCAAAATGATTTCCCTCCACTTTTCTTTTGTTTTAAAATCAGAATTAAACATTAAAATATCTTAGAAAAATCTGGAGAAACTCCCTTTGGGTAAATAGCTCCTTAAAGATTCAAAGTTTCAATCCTTTCTAAAACAGTCACGCAACTTTCAAAAATTACATTTTGGTCACTAGCCAAAATGTCACCCTTCCAAACCTCATTTTGTAAAATTGACTTCACAGTTCACTTATATATATTAAAAGATGATTTTAGAACATTTTTCCATATTTTTAATGCAACCCGAACTAGGCTTTCCTAATTTCACATTTTTAGATTCGAACAACACTTTGACCAAACCGGTCAACGCCCAAACTTCCAAGCCCAAAACCGGGGCGTTACAATCCAAATGTTGTGCCAATTCCTGCGTACCGATTAAGATATAGCTTAATGGAAATCCTAGATTTCCACAAGTACCGGTATGACCAAAGATCGTGCCAATGCTTTAATTACATGTTTGCACACTTTCCTTGAATTAAGGTTTTACAACACTTTATTTGATCCCTAAAGCTTACAAAAGTCGTATGGTTTGTTTACTAACGCATTTAAATCAATTAATATTAATTACCGAATTCATAATCATTTACTCGAATATTACCATTATTCATCCCTTACACAATTTCCATCGAATACATTAATCTATTTGAACAAGCATACAAGGCATCACGATTATCAATCAATCAAACAATCATCAAGGAATTATACAAGAATCTCAAACGTCCCTAAATGGTTTTAAAGCCTCAATGAGTCACATCATATTCATGGCATCATCATGCGTCTCACATATATCGAATGTCATACTACTGGTCTCCAAACAAGTATATTCATCATATACCAATTTTGTAGATACTAACAGGCAAGGCAATCAAATTTATGATGCTCATGAAGTAATAGGAGTTTGAGGTGTATTAACCTTGAGACAAAGTGTAAAATCACGATCCAAGCTCGTCCAATCATCCCTTTAATTCTACTATTCGAGTCCACCAATTCCTTGGATAAAATTAATACGACTACATAAGCAATTTCACACTATCAAACTAATTTAAGGGATAAAATGCATAAAAATAGCTTATCGTGTTTGAATTTGGCAAAACATACTTATGCATATGAACTCAAAACATCGAGAAACCCCCGGGTATGGTCCCCTAGAAAAATTCAACTCTTGTCAAAAAGTCAACGGTCAACATCGACCCGACCAATGGTCAACGGCTTGGTTGGCTCGGTCAAAAGCTCGACTCGGCGGCTCAACTCAGATGACTCCACCCACCTAGAACGAAGCCCACGCGCGGCCGGAGGTGCGTGCATTGTCTTCCGGCGGCGTGAATTGGTCGTTGAGCTCTATATCGACTTGTCTTTGGCCGATGAGTCCAATGGTAGTAACGGCTCACAGTGAAGAATGGTAGAAGTGGGTTTTTGAGTTTGTCTGATTCTTTTTCCTTCTCACCCCGGCGAGTGGCGGCTAAGGAGACAACGACGACGACATAACCACTGGCGAATGCGTCTCGGTGAGATCTACCCGATGGCGGCGGTGGGAAGACTTCACGGTGGCCTTATCTTCTTCAATCGAAGAAGAACCCCTCTTTCTCTAGAACCCATTGTTCTTTTCTCCCATTCGAACATTCTCTCTCACTCATCAAATAACCTTTTTACTTTTTCCCTCTTTCAACCATAATATCCCCCTTTTCTCATATCCTCATCTTTTAAATTTCAAAAATAATTCCTCTAAATAATGGTCCCAACACAACCACCTCAACTTGGGATTCTAAATTAAAGGCACACAACCCGGGTCTGAGACCCGATTCATTAACCCAAAATTCTGAGTCGTTACACATCCAACAATGCCTCTAAAAGAGACACCTCCACTTGTACAACATGAGAAGCTCCATGAATGAAACCGCCTTACCCGTGCGTTAGGGGAATTTATGTTAAGTTTTGATGCGATTAGAAGTATCAAAATAACATTGATTCCTCCACAACTTTATTTGATATAATTACGAAATAGCCCCCTCTACATAAGGGAGATATTATCGCAATAAATGAGAGTTGCCTCTATGATACAAATCTGGTTGTGTGATGGCTGAATTGATATACAAGTTCAAGATTGAACTTAGTAGAAATGAAAGGAAAATAAGGGATGGCTGTAAATGGTTGTGGAGTTTGGATGTGGAATTTGATGCGAAAATATTCGAAGGAAATATGGATATGGAAGATATTTGTAACGCCCCCGTTTTGGGATTAGAAGTTTTTATGTTTGGGCTTAGAAGTTTTTGGATTGGTTCAGGGAAAACCTAGTTCGGGAAGTGATAAAAATGTGAGGAAAAAATTATAAAATCCTTTTTAAATGTATATAAGGGTTTGGTGAAGTCAATTTTGGAAAATGACATTTTGAAGGTGGACATTTCGGTTTAGTCACTAAATTGTAAAAATGGAAAAAAACTATTTTAATGGCTATTTTGTAAAAGAGCCAAAACTTAGTGTAACACCCTTATTTGAGCCTAGATGTTTTAGAGTTTGAATCGGGCCAGTCGAGAACGGTTCGAATCTTTAAGGGAGATTTAAGGAACACTTAGTTCGGGATGCTTTAAAAATATGGAAAAATATCTAAATATCCTCATTTATTATATGAATGATTATGGTGAAAACAATTTTTCAAAATATGATTTGGAAATACTACATTTCGATGTAGTGACCAAATCACAGTTTTTGCAAAAGTTGACTAGTGGTTGTTTTTGTAAAGGATTAAAACTTTGAATCTTTAAGGAGCTAATTTTACCAAAATTTTTATCAGATTTCTCTATAATTTTTGGTGTTTTAATAATGATTTAATAAAGGGAATTAAAAGAGAAAATCCTATTTTGACTTTCATAACTAATTTACGATTTTTCCCTCTTTTCATTTTCTCTCAACTTCCACTCAGCCAAACGCATTTCCTTCATCAATTAACCTATGATTTTCATCTCTTTTGATGAGATTTGATTATCCAATGGATTCCTTATCTTTTTCCTCATCAAATCCTTTTGTTTTCACTTTGGATTTTCAAGAAACCTTGCCCAAATTAAGGAGAAATCAACCATTAGAGGTAAGCTTCGTCCTTCTCCTCTAATGATCAGTTCTTTACTGAAATTCCCAAGTTATCAATCCTTTGTTAATGATTTTTTTGAGTTGCTTTAATGCTAGAAACATGGGATTGTGTTAAAACTCAAGATTCTTGGAGAGATCTTGATGATTTTCGTAACTATTGGTTAAGCTCTGTTTTGAGGTTGATTTCTAATGTATTTTGGATGGTAATTGATGTTATAAATGAGGTTTTATTAAACTAATCTCAAATAGGTTTTGATTCCTAAGTTTTACATGCTAGATTGGTGGTTTTTGGGGTGGTTTTGGTGTTCTGTTAATTCTTGAGATATAAGGACGAGTTTATGGTGATTTTTGGTGTTGATTGAGGTTTAGAAATGATTAGAAAGGATAGATCTCGGCTGGGCTTTGTTTTGGAAGAGTTCGGAGATGATTTCGGTTGTTTTGGGTAGCCGAAATGGTGCTTTTGAGTAGAGCAGCGAGTTTGTTTAGTTGGCTGGTGATTTCAATGCATGATGATGCATTAATCCTCTGCTCTTATGTGTAATGAACATGGGAGACATCTTCGGACGCTTTTGGTGTTGATTAGGAAGTGACGGGAGCTTAGATATCATTTCGGCAAGCAAGCGAAACGAAATCAGTGAGTGCGAATTGTTTTAGAAGTCCTTGAGGGACAAAGAAACAAGGTTTGTGGATTTAGGATTGGTTTGAAACACCATCCTAAGTCCGAAAGTAAGTATGGCTAGATTTGCTCTCAAATATGTGGTTGATGCCCCAAAATGCTTTTACACGCTCTTGTTTTAAGATAGACAAATTCCTATTATTTTATGCATGATTTGTAGCATGGGATGGTGCTTTGTAGGGATTTCATGAGATAGCATGTTGCATTAGAGAGATTTTGAGATTTTGACTTAATGCAAAGCATGAGATATGATTTTGAAATGAGATGAGAAAGACTCGAGGAATGTTGCATAAAAATAGTAGGTGAGATGATATTTTGACATAATATATTGGCATAGAAGATGAGATACTTACCGGATATATTTGATCAATCAATAGGATGAGAGTGCACTATAAATTAAAAATCCGTACGTGCTCTTTGGAGTCGGGCAATGGGGGTAGTGCCATCCCGATCCAAAGTGAGAATTCGATGATGAGAGATACCATCGGGGTAGGACTTGGTGAAATACCCAAGCTTTGTGGCGATGAGAGATTCCACTAGGGTAGGACTTGACCTTGAGTCAAGTTGGTCCGCATATCCGAGTAATAATGAAATATGAAATGCCAATATAATATATGAAGATGTATTTGATTCACATGTACCAAATGTTGAGATGATTTATGCTATGAGAAATGCATATGAGATTTGCATATGAAATGCTTTAGTTTTCACAAGCATGTGTATGGCTTTGCCATGAGATTTGCTTTGGTTTAAATGCATGAGATAGAATAGAGGTACATGTGTTTTCAAATGGAGATTTGCTTTGAAATGGTTTTCAAGCATGAGATAGAAAGAGCATGTTGTTGAAAATGGCTTTTGAGAAAGAGTTTTGAATGAATCATTGTTGTGTTGGTTTTCTTTAGAGCTTGCCTCACTAAGCAAATATGCTTACGCTCTTTTTTACCAACAATCCAGATAATTGAGACAAAATTGGGCATCGAGAAGGCTAAGAATATCCAAGGAAAAGGAAAGCCCATGTATGGTGATGTTTTACATACTTTAGTATTGATATTTGGCAATGAGGCTTCAAGGTTGTTTTTGGGAGATGTGTTTTGAACTCCCTATGTTTGTGGCAAGTTATTTATTGCTTTTGAAGTTTGTAAATGGATCTTTTTGCTTTGGTTTGGTGGTTAGGAAGCATGCATATAGACTAAATGTTCATGTGTTTGATGTCATGCTTTAGCTTAAGCTTCTTAAATATGTTTTACGATGTCTACTCATGTTACTGGTATGTTACGGTATGGTTTGGGATATGTTTGAATGTCAGAATATATTTGAAAAACCAGAAAATTGTAAGGTTGCAGGGCAGGGTGTATCGAAACACCCTTGTCTGTTTCGAAACAGGGGCCTGAAATAGCCATAGTGTTTCGGAACGGGTGAAGGTGTTTCAGAACACTTCAACTACTAGAGAGGCCTGTTTCGATACTGGTCTCGGAACGCACCCGAGTACCGAAATGGTCAACTCTGTTTCGATACCAGTGTCAGCGTTTTGAAACGGATGACCGTTGGTCTGTGTTTTTGAATTGTTTCAAGTCCTCTTTTCTTACATTTTTGTCCTTGATATTGTGGATGCAATTGATGGAGCTTAGAATGTCCTTTTAAGCTAATAATTGATAGACATGCATGAAAATGATTAATTACGTATTGGAAGGTTTTAATTATGCAAAGTCCTTATATTTTCCGAAATTTACGTTTTGGTCCCTAAAAGTGTAATTCTTACAATTGAATCCCTAATTAAATTTTGATCGATGTGCCTTTCTCTCCTATCACTCTTGAGTAATCACATAGGCTTAATGTGCATTTAGAAAAGATAAAAAGAAAAAAAGGTCATTAATCAAGGTTGACTTTCAGGTTGACTTTGGTTTTCCCCGTGTAATCTTCGTAGTTCGGGTCAAGCGTTTAGACCAGGCTAAGGGGGTTACACTTAGACTCTTTAGGGAGCTGGTGCAATTATAATCCATTTAAGCACATTTTGTCGTAACTTCCATTTTTCTCTTTTCTCATCAGCCAACCACCCATTTTCTTTCAAAACTTCCAGAGATTTTTTTCTTTTCATTTTACTTTGATTTCTAAATATTTCCATGGAGTTTCCTCAACTTGTTTCAATGGATTCTTGAAGATTTTCAACAAATCTTGTCAATTGAAGGAATAGCAAGGGATTAGAGGTAAATTTCATGCTTCTTCTCTAATCAAGGTTCTTTAATGAAATTCCCAAGTATTTGGCTCTTTAATTGTATTTCTTAACAAAGTTTCATGATTGATTTAAAGAAAATGGCTAAATCAAGCTTTAAATGATGATTTTGTGTAATTTTTGTAATGGATCTATTTTGGCTGGTTTATGATTGATTTTAATCATGTTTTGGACGTTTATTAATGTTGAGATTGAGGTTTAAGCATGGTAATCCCGAAACTATTTGGATCTCTAGTTGTTTAGGTTATTTGAATTGGGTTTTTTGTGGCGTTAATATGATTATGTGAATGCTGGAGGTATAAGGTTGATAATATGAAGATTTTGGATGTTTTCAATTATTTCAAATGTTTTAAAGGTGTTTTTGGGAACTTAGATGTAAGCTTGAAACATTTTTCTAAGTTCAGAAGTATAAGGAATTTCTCTCTCAGTTGTGCTATTATGAAATTGTTTTTATGCACTTGGTTTTGGATGCATATTACCTACCGTTAAAGCATGTTGAAAGTATGTGGTTTATTGTTTTTAATGATGTGATCATGAAGGATGCACATGGTAAGTGATCCTTGTAAGTATACATTTTATACTTGTGATTTAAAGCATGGTTTGATGCTTCTGAATATGATTTATTGATGGTGCTTTTGGAACAATGAGGTATGTGATTAAATATAAATTATATTGGCAAGTGATGTTGTGAAAATGGTTTATAAAGGATATCAGATATAGTTAGTCGGCTATAGGATTGAGTGCACTATAAAAATTCGCCTTGGATGTCGAGGGGTTGGTATCCCGTGTCTCCGTCCAAGTACCCTAACGATCGATGAGGTTGGTGTCCCGTCTCTCGTTAGTGGGTTAAGCGTCCAACCGATGAATGAGGTTAGTGTCCCCGAGGGGTTGGTGTCCCCGTTGGTGGTTATTGTACCACTTAGTTGTGATTGTACAAAATTTTGGTTGAGATAGCTTGAAGTGTTGTGTGAACACTTGTTGAATCTGTGTATCTGATATGTTGTTTTGAGAAATGAACTTGTTTAATGATCACTTGTAAGACAATATAATTGATTATGTATCATGTGATGGTTTATGTTGTATATTCTGATTTATACATGTTTTACTCTTTAAGCTTTGTACATGGCAGTTATGCGTGGGAAGGCTTAAATTGAGTGTTAGCAATGAGACTTGTTGTTGGTTCATGATACATGTTGCATAAGGCTTATTATGCTGATTTTTTATTAAGGAAAGTGAATGGGTTTTAAAGGCATGATGGTTTTCAAATTATGTTTTAAGTTAATTGAAATGACATTTCAATGTGGACTTGGAAAATGGTTTTAATGCATTGATGGTTGTTGACTGTGTAAAGTGCCCCGCAATTGTGCAAGTGTACACGTCTCAAGTAATAAAGTGATGAAGTATTGAGTATCGTCATTAAGGGATTGGTGAAACCTTCAATATCTAACTTCTCGCACTGAAAAAGAAATAAAAGTAAAGAACACAAGTGAATTGTTGGGTTTTTGGAGTAATCTAAATAAACAAAAAATAAAATAAGCCAATAATTAAAAAGTAGAGTAATCAAGATGAGAGAATGGGCTAGGTTATATTGTGTCGAAGTGTGGAAAACAATTGGACTGTCTTAGTCTTTGAATGCAACGAACATCGTACTACCTCGGTAGAGACCAAAGTCACTGCTGCGGCAAATGGGTTAAGCAACTACCTCAACAATCCCTTGCTGGGCGGCAGCGAACAACATTAAGGTTTGGCAAAGTGTCCTTCACTGGCTCCTTCTTATCCCTTAGTCGAAACCGTGCTGATGTGCAGGCCTTCATAATACCTCCAACGTGAACCACGAATGAACCCTAACCAATCTTACGCTTCTTCTAGCTGTTGAAACCCTAATTTATCCCTAAGCTGAGTTAGTTTTCACCGACTGGGATGAAAACCATGCTTATCCGTTTCGTGAGTCTAACTCTCCCGATATTAGACAAATAGATTGTTAATGAGATCCTATCCGAATTTACTCGAAAACAAGAATAAGAACCAAGGATAAACAAATCTTGAACTAAAATTGCATTAAAAAACTTAAACAAAATCCAATCGTTTTCTCACAATTGCTAAACAATATAACATAAACCCTAAGAAGAAATTAGAACATAATGACAATGGATGCTCGCTACAAGTTCTCTCAAAAGCTTGATTCTTTAGATGCTAGATCAATGGTCGGCTTTGGCTTTTTATAGAGGAGGTTTGGGTCAAGTCCTTCTTGAGGAGGAAGTTAAGTTAGAATTAAATACATTAAAAGAAAGGTCTTCTTTTAAAGTACTATATCTTTCTTCCTTAAAATCCTCCCTTTTGCGTGGAATCTTCTCTTGACCTTCCTTCGGCGTTTTCATGTTCTTCTCGCAGTTCGATCCTCATGCAATGTGCATAGAAAAATTCAGCTTTTCATGCTCTTTAAGACGCTCTCATCTTTGCATGTTTTCTCTTTTGGCCACCTTGTTAGTGCACTGCCTCGGTAGAGGCTGCTGCCTCGGCAGAAGTCTATCTATCTTTTCAGATTAGCAAGGCTTTATCTACTAGTTCAACTTCCTTCAGTAGAAACTGTTGTCCATGGCTGACTTGATCTAGACCATCGAGAGAAAGTTCTACACTGCTCATATCTTTCCTTTACTACCCCGCAGTGCTTGCTCGGGCACTGAGTAGCAAAATCTACAAAAGCACAAACACACATGGATAAAACCTTTTTCCACCAAATATTGTCGAATATAAGTAATCAAGCTTGGCAATGTCAAAAACAATAAATTATGTATGAATAATCGGTAATGCAAGCTTAAATTTAACAATAATTGAGTTATAAAGGGTCCTAGAATGAGTACTTTTATACACCTAACACACCCACAAACTCGAACTATTGCTTGTCCTCAAGCAATGCAAATCATCAATTGCCAAAACATTAATTTTCATTTAATTACCCCTTGGTCTTACATTTCCTTCTCCTCTCCAAACAGTGACAATGAATGTGCTTGGCCCTTAATTCTTCATATGTCTTTAGGAATTCCCTGGAATCAAACTATAAGATGTTTTTGTGTGTGATGATTGTGAAAAAGATGATTATCCTGGTTCTAAGTAACACTTAAGCATTAACCTACTTATCTTGGGTAATTTTTTTACGTAAACTAACCAACTATATCCATTTCGGGCACCTCTAGTGATTAGCCTAGAGCCATTTCGGACACCTCTAGGGCTTCCTTAACTAGAGCCGGTGTTAGACACCTCTAACTTTTTACCCAAAATTTTCTTCATAAGCAAGTATATGTCCTAAATGTCCTAGAACTCCTTCAATCATCAAGTCACAAAGGTGTAGTTGAAGTTCTAATCTTATAGTGCGATTCTAAGTTATCTTCCTTATACACCCTAAAATTAAAGGCTCTAAACAAATTAATGCTACGGTAAGAAAAGAGATATCTATTGTCGAGGCAGTGAATTTCAATCAATTAATACTAAGGCAGCTGATGACACCATTCTGAGGCTGTAAATCCAATCGACTAGGGCAACCAATACATGTGGGCATAAATATAACAAAAAGATTTACTCCCCCAAACTCAAGAGGTACATCGCCCTCAATGCATGCATACACAAAATATAAAAGATAAATTAAAGACAAGAGAAAAAAGAGAACACTAGATTGATGAGGAATCGAATGAGTCGTCTTGGATGATCAATTTTCTCTTCGCCATGTGTTTGATTCTCTTGGTTGCCCTTGGTGGTTGCTTGCGGGATTGAGGTGTAGGTGTGGTCTTTTTTGTCACCTCCTTCTCATCCTCACTATCGAGGTAGATTTGTTCTATGACCGAGGCCTTTCTCTTCTTTGGTGTTGGGTTCAGGGCTGCCTTGGGTTGCGGGGCTACATAATCGTCGGATTCCGAGAAGACAGACTATTCCCAGTATCTTCTAGCTCAACCACTGGTGCCTTGCCCTTGTTAGATGTGGTTGGGGTGGTTTGATCCTTCTTTATTTCTGCAACAGATGGGGTTGGCATCGCGGAGGCAATATCGTCCTGAGTCACCGAGATCTCTACGCTATTCACTGCCGAGGTGGTGTCTCCAGGTGTTGTCATAGCAGGTGCTGCCTCGGCCATGACGTCGGCTGGGAAGGCTGAGAACTAGATTAGGCTCTCTGGGTACTTTTGCATGATTACTTGGATGATCGAGTGGTTGAAGTCCTGTGTGTACTGCATGACGCAGCATTGCCTCTTGTCCATTTTGGCCAGCTACTATGCAATGATCTAGAGGGTCGTTGTCTCGGCCGATACGACTGGATTGGCTTGGCCATTGCCGAGGATGTTGTCGCGACAATACCTTGCACTAGTTCTGCCTCCGTGATTTGCATTATTTTAAAGTACATGTTCCTTATCCTGCCCTTCCTTATCGGCGTGTATATTTATCGGTTTTTTCGATTGGCACCCATTTCTGTGTTCACAACTCAGTAATGAGGCTTGGGAAATAGAGTCAACCCTCTCCTTTTGGCTGCACAAAAATATTTCATTGCAAATAATGTCACTAACATTAATGATTCTATTATGCATAGTCGAATGGATGAGAGCAAGCCTAGGTTTATCGACAGTAGTATTTTGGGAAGTGGGCATCAAGTTCCTCTTGACGAGGGTATTCCAAATTGTTGCCTCAGGCCGAAGCCGTCGGTGGTTTACCGTCCCCTTATGCGCGCCCTCATTCCAATTGTGTCTGGCATGCATAGCTCTCATACGATCTCTTCATACTCCTCAGCCCCAAGTTGCTCGGCAAATTCCTTGTGCTCATTATTGGTCACGTGGATGCCATAGTATTTTTTTTATTGTATCAGCATCAATGGGAATTGTTGTGCCGCAGCAGTGAATGAACATGTTGTTTGGATTTGGTGAATGAGCGTATAACTCCCGAACCCAAGTGACATTTGCCGGCTCTTGTTGGCAGTAGAATATCTGCCACTTCTGATGCGCGATTCTGGAGATGATGAAGGGTTCTAGGCCAAAATCATCATGATTATCGGAGTAGAGGAAACCTCATTCCTCCCAAACTTTGCAGTCTACAAACTTGGCATTGAATCATTTCTCCACTTCTGGTGGTGCAAACCATTTGAACGTTGGTGACTCGGTTTGTCGTGATTGTTCTCCTTTTCTTAATTTCAAGGCCATTAGTGAGTAGTTGAGAGAATTGAAAATTTTAGAGAGATAAAGATAAAGGAAAATGCAAGAGAGTTATAGAGTCAAGAGTGTAGAAGAGAGATGTTTGGTGGTTGAGTATTGAGAGAGGGCTGGTTTATATAGAGCATGAGATGATGTAGCTGTTGCATTGTGTACGTTGGGCATTTAATGCTATAACGGCATGGAATGCAATTGGGCATTGAAATAGTCGTTGCGGCTTGGACTAGCCGTTGCGGCTGGGCTTGCGTGACGACATGGATTGCATAACGACATTGGCTTCCTCTCTATTAGTCGTTGGCGGCTAGTTGCCCAATGCTTAGGGTTTTAGATGAGATTTTGGGCTTGGGCTTCGCATCACCAATTGGCCCAACACTTCTACTTCCTTGATCGCCTTCTTAAAGAATAAAATAAATAATATTAAATTAAAATAACACCTTATTCCTAAAAATGAAAGATGTGGAAAATAAAAATAAATAAAAATACTAAAGGAGTGCATATGAATGCATTTCCTTATCCCTCTCAACATGGGTTCTAGTGTGTTGCATTTGTTTCTACCCATTGTTCTTGTATTCTCGATGATCATGTTCTTTTGTCTCTGTATCTCCAGGTTTTTTTCATCATACTGCCTCGACAGTGGCCCGAGAAAATTTTCTACCGAGGTAGTGTGGTTCTATGTCAGTGTCTGATTCAGTTACAACCTGGATTTCCTGACATTCTTCTCGATCATGATCATGTTTCATTGTATTTATTACATTGAGTTTCACGTGCTGGTCGTTGACTCTCATTGTTAGCTCTCTTTTTTCGACATCAATCAGGGTTCTCCCGGTAGCTAGGAATGGTCTCCCAAGGATGATTAGTACATTTTCATCTGCATCGCAATCCAAGATAAGAAAGTCAGTAGGGAAAATAAATTTATCAACTTTTACCAATATGTCCTCAATTTTCCCTTCTGGTTGCACATAGGATCTGTCGGCAAGCTGTACCATTATGGTGGTAGGTCTGGCCTTTCCAATTCCCAATTTTTTGAAAACTGACTTAGGCATCAAGTTTATGCATGCTCCTAGATCACACATTGCCTTCCCGACATAGTGATTTCAAATTGGACATGGTATGATAAACTATCGGGGTCCTTAAGCTTTGGTGGTGTTCGATTGTGTAGCATCACCATACATTCTTCTGTCATGGCGACATTTTCAAATTCCCCAATCCTTTTTCATTTCAAGATAATGTCCTTGATGAACTTGGCATAATTCAGGATATGCTCGGTCATTTCCACCAAGGGTAGGTTGATGTGTACTTGCTTCAAGATGTCTAGGAACTTCTTGAATTGGTACTCTTGCTTCTGGTATTTCAGTCTTTGAGGGAATGGTGGAGGTAGTCGACTGTCCTCAATATGTTCCTTACATAGAAATCTGATATGGGGTATGAAGACTAGTTGTTCAGCCTTAGTATCTTTTCCAGGCTCTACCGTGGTAGTATGGTCAGGCAGTGCCGAGGCATTATGGTCAGGCATTACCGAGGCAATGTTGTCAGGCTTTTCTGTGGCAATTGGTTCCATTGATTTGACCTCCTCTTTTTCATTAGCATGGGATTCCTTGAGCTGTTTGTCACTCCTTGTACTGATTGCATTGCACTGTTCATGAGTTTCTCCCTTTGCGACTTCACTATCGTTTGGCAAGCCTCCCATTGGTCTGGTGTTTAGGATCTGGGCAAATTTCCCCACTCGGGTCTCTAGGGACTTCAAGGTTACTTCATGGGTTTGCATTCTCATCTTAGTCCTGTCCATGAAAACTTTAGTTTTCTTTATGAATTTATCAGTGTTAGCCTTATATGCACTAGTTTGAGACATAAAAGCATTGAGAAAGTTTTCCAAAGAACTAGATTGTATAGGTTGCTGGTGCAACATCGATTGCTGTGGCAGCATTGATAGCCGAGGCATGTTCTGCTGGAATCCCACAGCTGGAGCATTCTAATTACTCTGATTGAGTGTGCTGTTGGGGTTGCTCTATGAGAAGTTCGGGTGTTTCTTCCAGGCAGGGTTATAGGTGTTGGACATCATGTTGTTGTGTCTGTTGTAGTTTCCAACGTAGAAACTCGACTCTGGATTATGTGGACATTCAGAAGAAACATGGTTACCTCCACAGTTTTCACAAAATAAATCCATTACCTTGACCTCTTGATGATTATTTTGCTTTTGCATTTTCATGACCAACTTGGTCAAGGTTGCTATTTGGGACGAAATTGAGTCTGAAGACTATTTTCATTTATTGTGGATTGGCGTCTGATTCCTCCTCTTCTCGCTGTCAAGAATTGATAGTCGGTTTTGGTTGTCCTATTCAGGATCTCTATTGCCTTCTCCGGTTGCTTGTCTAGGAGTATGCCATTGCAGAGGCATCGAGCATCATCCTTGTTGCTGTGTTGACAACATTGTAGAACATTGTCACATGTGTCCACAATGGGAATCCGTGTATGGGGCATTTGTGCAACAACTCTTTGTATCGCTCCCAAGTTTTGTGCATGGGTTCATCATCAGTCTGTCGAAAAGAAGTGATTTCGTTATGCAATTTACATGTGTCCCCATAGTATTGATCGTGTTGAACATTACGAGCTTCAGTTCAAAGTGGGTAGCTTCTATCTCAGGTGTGACAACTCCTGGATTCAGTCCGTTCAGATCTTCATCTAGGTAATCTCGAACTATTATGTTTCGTACTGGATCAAATTGTATTTGGAGATTTTCTCCATCTCCTGCCTTGGCATCCTGATCACCGTCGGCAATCTGATTGTCCTCGACATTGTTATTGCCAGCTCTATGTGCCATCTCTTCTCTTATCATTTGCTTGAGTCTTTGGAAACTACGACCGATTTGAAGATGAAGGTCGTAGAATGGATACTTTTGGTTCGCACAGGTCATACACCAATGCAAAACCAAAGTCGATTAGTGCTTGAAAAACTAAAAATAAAAGTGCTAGAAAACAAAATTGAAAATTGTTATTGTCAATCCCCAGCAACGACGCAAAAAACTTGTTGTGTGTGTAAAGTTCCATGCAATTGTGCAAGTGTACACGTCACAAGTAATAAAGTGATGAAGTATTGAGTATCGTCTCCACAGGGATTGGTGAAACCTTCAATGTCTATCTTCTAGCACTGAAAAGGAAATAAAAGTAAAGGACACGAGTGAATAGTTTGGTTTTTGGAGTAATTTAAATAAACAAAAAAAGCCAATAATTAAAAAGTAGAGTAATCAAGATAAGAGAATTGGGCATATTATAATGTGTCAGAGTCTGGAAACCCATTGGACAGTCTCAGTCATTGAATGCAACGAACAACATACTACCTCGGCAGAGACCAAAGTCACTGCTACGTACACGAGTTAAGCAACTCTTTACCGAAATTCCCAAGTTAGCAATCCTTTGCTATATATCTTTAAGTTGTTTTAATGTTATAATCAAGAAATGGTTGCTAAATTCATGGTTCATGAGGTGATTTTTATGATTTTCATATTTCTGAGTTAAACTCTTTTTTTGAGGTTTATTTCTAACATGTTTTGGATGATCTTTGATGTTGAGATTGAGGTTTTAACAAGTAAATCCCGAATAGGCTTGGGTTCCTAAGTTTTACATGTTAGATTTGTGGTTTTTGGTGATATGCTATTGCTGGAGATATAAGGACATGTTTGTGATGATTTTTTATGTTGATTGAGGTGTATAAGTTGTTAGAATTGATAGATCTTAGCTGGGCTTTGATTTGAGAAAGTTTGGAGGTGATTTCGGATAGCCGAAATGGTGTTTTTGTTTAGTGCAACGAGTTTGAATGAGTGGCTGGTGATTTCAATGCATGATGATGCATTAATCCTCTGCTCTTATGTGTAATAAATAGGGGAGACATCTTCGGACGCTTTTATTGTTGATCCGGAAGTGCCGGAAGCCCAGGAATCGTTTCGGCAAGCAAGCGAAACGTAATTGGTGAGTGCGTATGATTTTTAGAAGTCCTTGAGGGACAAGGAAACAAGGTTTGGGGATTTAAGGTTGGTTTTAAACACCATCCTAAGTCCGGAAGTAAGTATGGCTTGTTTTGCTCTCGATATGTGGACGATGCCCTAAATGCTTTTAACATGCTATTGATTTGCGTTAGACAAATTCCTACTGTTTTGTGCTTGATTTATAACATGAAAAGATGTTATGTGTTGATCCCATGAGATAGCATGATTATGTTAAGAGTTTTGAGACTTTGATTAAATGAAATGCATGAAATGTGGTTTGAAATGAGATGAGAATGATTTGAGAAATGTTGCATCAAAACAGTAGGTGAGATGACGATTTTAAAGTAATATATTGGCATAAATGATGAGAAGAATGCCGAAAATAATTGGTCGACCAATAGGATAAAAGTGCACTATAAACTAAAAATTCATACGTGCTCTTTGGAGTCGGACAATGGGGGTAGTGCTATCCCGATACAAAGTGAGAATCTGATTATAAGAGATACCATTGTGATGGGTCTTGGTGAAACACCCAAGCTTTCTGGCGAAGAGAGATACCACCATGAGAGTCTGGTGATGTGAGATTCCACCGGGGTAGGACTTGACTTTAAGTCAAGCTAATCCGCACATCCAAGTAAAGATGTAATACAAAATGCCAATATATGAGATTGTATTTGATTCACATGTACCAAACGTTGAGATGTTTTATGCTATGAGAAATGCATATGTGATTGGAGGTTTATGAATTGCTTTAATTACATTAAGCATGTGTATGGCTTTTCCATGAGATATGCATTGGTTGAATGCATGAGTTAGATTGATGGTACATGTGGTTTTCAAATGAAGATTTACTTTGAAAGGTTTTCAAGCATGTGTTTGAAAGAGCATGTTGTAGAAAATGGTTTTTGAGAATGAGTTTTATGGCTGTATTGTTGTGTTGGTGTTTTTAGAGCTTGTCTCACTAAGAAAATGTGCTTACGCTCTCTTTTACCAATAATGCGGATAATTGAGACACTTTTGGCAGCAAGGAGGCTAAGGATTTCCAAGGATTTGAAAAGCTCAAGTATGGTGATGCTTTACGTTTACTTTAGTAATGATAATTGACAACGGGGATCTATGGTTTGTTTTGGGAGATGTATTTTGAACTCCTTGTGGTTGTTGCAAGTTTAATATGGTATATGTGGGTTGTAAGAGGGCTTTATGGTTGTTTTGGTGCTTTATGTTACCCTTTTGGTATGTTCATGATTGTTCCATAAGCATGCTTCATGAATTGTCTTGTTATGCATGAGATGGTCAATCAAATGTTGTTATATGTTAGGAATTGCATTTCTATATGCTTGTGTGGGTGTCAATAGCATGTATGAATGATTTGAGTATGATTTGTTGAGGGTGAAATGTTTTCGAGGCTGTTTTCAGGCCAGTTCTAGTATGCGTATCGATACACGAGCCCTCGTATCGATACACGTAAGCCAAATCAGCGCCTTATTACACAAGCGTTTCGGTATGATTGTGAAGTGTTTCGGTACATGCTTGAAGGGCGTACCGATACGCGGGGAAGCGTATCGATACGCTATCTGTGACTTTGGTCACTTACATCTTGTGTATCGATATGGTCACAAGCGTATCGAAATGTGAACGTTAATTCTGTTAAAAGGCGTCTTCATAAGTTTGTTTTCGTTTCATTTTAGTCCCTGAAACTTATGGATGCAATTGAATGAGTTTGGAATGTCTGATTGTGTTGAAATTTGACAAAGTGGCATGAAATGAGACTAATTGAATACTAGTAGCCTTAAAATCTGTGAGGTCCTTGTAATTTGCAGAAATTACGTTTTGATCCCTAAAGTCTAATTTGTTCAGTTAAATCATTAATTGAGACCCGATCGTTGTGATGTTTCTTCCTGTGCTTATTGGTGATCACATAGGACTAAGGTTGCATCTAGAAAAGTTAAAAAGAAGAAAGGGTTGTTAATCGGAGTCGGCATTAATGAGTTGGCTTCGGTTTTCCCCGTGTTATTACCTAGGTCTGAGTCAACCGCCTAGATTGAGCTAAGGGGGTTACATTTTTTGGTATCAGAGCTAGATTTGCGAATAATTGGGGCTTGGTAAGTGGTTGATAGGTGTGAATATGAATGGTTATGACTCTTTGTGAAAGCATGTTGTGTGATTGTTCGATGTTTTAGCTTTAATGAGGTGTAATGCAAGCAAGTTAGTGGATTAAAATGAAATTATGATGCTAATGTTATGTATGGGGGTATAGATGGGGAAGTCATTGCCATATCATTACTATTGGAAAGAATTGTTTTGAAAATGAACTTGTGCACCTTGGATTTCTTGCCTTATAATGCCTAACAGTGATTTATTGCATTTTTGCTAGTTGCATTATTTTGAAATTGGGCCACGTAGAGAGCATAGAATGAACATGCGTAACGTAGTTGAGAATGAAACAAATGAGAATGACGAGCGTGTCGAGAATCTACCGCCTCCTCCTCCTGGTGGACCATCTTGTGGTGGTGGAGCGGGGGTTGGTACTGCGGGAGCCGGAATAGGGGTTGTTGGACCCAAGGGAGCACAAGGGCAAGCTACTCATGATATGACAGTGCTAATACAAGCTATTGCTGGAGCTTTTCGGGCGGCAGTAGCTGGAGCTCATGTGGCTGCACCTCAGGCTGGTGCTGGTGCAGGTTTACCTCTAGAGCAACTCCGTAAACTAGGAGGGACTGAATTTAGGGGATTGACCCCTGAGGGTTCCGAGTCTTGGTTGGAGAGTACCAAGAGAATCCTTGGACAAATGAACTGTAATGTTGTCCAGAAAATGGGTGCATCGTATCTCTGTTGCATGGTGATGCCTACACGTGGTGGACGACCACTATTACTGGTTTAGAGGATGCTGAGGTATCTTGGACGTTCTTTCTGAATGCGTTCAAGAGGAAATATTTGGGAGTCTGTTATCTAGACGAGAAGAAGAGGGAGTTTATGTCCCTAGTGCAAGGTAGCATGTCGGTGGCGGATTATGAAGTATAGTTTGTACGCCTTAGCCAGTATGCGCTAGAGTTGGTCCTGAGTGAACGAGAGAGGTGCGAACGGTTCAGATATGGGCTGGTGGATGATTTGAAAACTTATATGCTTGCATCATACTATACCGATTTTGATTTCTTGGTCACTCGAGTTAAGGATATCGAGCTGAATCTTTGTATGGCAAGTCGAACGAGAGGATCTAGCTCAACGAAGCGACCTACGGATCGTGATCTTGGAAGGGATCGATTCAAGAGACCTAAGGATAGGAGGTCACACTTGGATACGAGACGTGGGGGAGGTAATCATGGGAGAGGTTAGCATGGGTTGAATGCTTTTGTCCGTACCCTTGAATGTAACCGGTGTGGTAGGAGACACACGAGAGACTGCTGGGGCAATGTTGGTACATGCTAGAATTGAGGTTCCTGTGGACACATGAAAAGGGATTGTCCTCAGCCAGTACGAGAAGGGCAGGCTCCGGTGAGAGCAGCTGAGCTACTGAGGGGCCATGGGCGCGGCCGAGGCAATTTCCAGCGTAGGGATGATAGAATGAGGAATGTGGCACACGTTGTAGCTATTCAGCCTGAAGGGGGTGGCCAAGCCAGAGTGTACGCCCAACGTGAAGGGAGGAATGACACGAACGTAATTGCAGGTACCTTTACTTTGCAGTCTTTGTCATTACTTTCTCTAATTGATTCTGGATCAACACACTCGTACATATTGCGTGAACATGCACAAATGCTTGGTTTGCATATTGAGTCTTTGGATGTTGGTATGCGTGTAACAAGCTCTTTTGGAGAAATGATAGTAACAAGGAGGTTGTATAGGAGATTTCCCTTAAAGGTACAAGAACATGTGTTCTTGGTGGATCTTATGGAATTGCCTTTTTATGGATTTGATGTAATCCTTGGTATGGATTGGCTCGTTGAACATAGAGCGGTTGTGGATTTCGAGAATAAGTGAGTTTCGCTGTAACTTGCTGATGATTATGAAGTTGTTGTGGTAGGAGAGAATGTGAAGTTCTTATCTAATGTGGTTTCGACGCTTGAAGCAAGCCGGTTGTGACGTCAAGGATGTGAAGCTTATTTGGCTTTTGTAATGAATCCTAGCACGAAGGAAGTACGGGTGCAGGATATAAGGACAGTGCGTGAATTCCTTGGGGTATTTTCGGAGGAGCTACCTGGTTTTCCGCCTAGTCGTGAGGTTGAGTTCGGAATCGAGTCATATAAGAACACGTCTCTGGTGTCCATCGCCCCCTACTGAATGGCACCAAAGTAGTTTTAGGAGATGAAGATGCAACTTCAGGAGTTGCTGGATCGGGGTTTTATCCGACCTAGTGTGTCACCTTGGGGTGCACCAGTTTTGTTTGTGATGAAGAAAGATGGCACGATGAGAATGTGCATTGATTATCGTCACCTGAATAAGTTGACTATCATGAATACATATACTTTACCAAGGATTGATGATCTTATCGATCAGTTTTGTGGAGTTCCTGTGTTTTCAAAGATAAATCTACGGTCAGGATATTTTCAGTTAAAGGTTAAGGATGTAGATGTGCCAAAGACTATTTTCTGAACGAGATATGGGCATTATGAATTTCTGGTGCTGTCGTTCGGTTTGACAAATGCTCCTATTGCTTTCACAGATATGATGAACATGGTGTTTCATGAGTTTTTGGATAACTTTGTTGTGGTGTTTATCGATGATATAGTTGTGTACTCTCGTACCGAAGAGGAACATGAGGAACATTTGAGGATTGTTTTTACAAGTGCTGCTAGAGAATCATCATTATGCTAAGCTGAGTAAATGTGAGTTTTGGTTGAAGGGGTTGTTTTCCTTGGGCATATGGTTTTGGCCGAAGGAATTTGTGTTGATCCTCAAAAGATTGAAGCGGCGGTGAATCGGAAGCCTCCTAGGTCTGTTCATGAAGTTCGTAGTTTCCTTGGTTTTGCGGGTTACTACCAAAGGTTTTTGGATGGGTTTTCCATGATTGCTGCTCCTTCGACGAAGTTATTGCAGAAACATGTGAAGTTTGAGTCAACGAAAGCGAGACAACGGGCTTTTGAGAAGTTAAAGGAAGCTTTGACGAAAGCTCCTATCTTGATTCAACCTGAATCAGGAAAAGAGTTTGTGGTGTATAGTGACACATCCTATGTGGGGTTCGGATGTGTGCTGATGCATAAAGGTAGTGTGGTAGCTTATGTGTTGAGTTGTGTGGGTCTCGATTAGTTGAACCGATGTGGCTCACCAAGTGGGGGAGAGGTTGATTTTTGGGTTGAAGGGTTGTGAAAGCTAAAATGAAAATTGAAACAATGAATTATAGTGGTTCAACCTTCTAACCAAGGTCTACATCCACTACCTTAGCTCCCCACTAAGGATATCCAATCAATCCACTTTTGTTTCGTCCCCTTTTCTAGGCTTAGGAGGTAACCCTTGTACACAATCAAGCTTTCTACCCAAAGCGTTGATTGAAATCCTCTCTTACAAAGAGAAACCATAAGCAAACTTAAATCCCTCTAATAAGTATTTGTTTGCACAATTCAGCACGCACCCAAAACCTAAAACACTTGAGCAAATTTGACAATTTTGGCTCACTAGTGTTTGTCTATACAAGAATTGACAATTTAAGCACTAAGACAATATTTGATCATTTGTTGTTTTACAATATGAGCATTAGCCTTTACTTGATGCTTGGAGGTCCCTTTTATACTCCTTGATGAGTTTATAGTTGTTGCTAGCCGTTGGGATTGAATTGGAGCCGTTGAGGACTTTAATTCCCACCATAAATGCAGTTCTGCAGCTCTCCGTCTCGAAACGCTTGAATCCGTTTCAAAACACCCTTTAAGTAGAAAGAGCCGTTGCAGTCTGACGTGGACCCGTATCGAAACGCTCTAGTGCGTTTCGAAATACCTATTTCGAAACGCCTGTCCCCGTATCGAAACGACCTGGATTTAAAAGTTAGTTGGGATATAGCCGTTGGTGTTTATGACCGTTGTGGTCAATGCCACTTAGGCGTATCGAAATGGTATAGCTCGTTTCAAAACACTGGGCAAAATCCTTATCCAGGGAAAGCCCGTTTCGATACGAGTATCGAAACATTTTTGCTACTGGAATTCCCGTATCGAAACGCCCTAAGGTGTTTCGAAACGCCTAGATAGTTTTGTGAAGTTTGGCTTTGAAAAACATGTAAAACCCTTTTAAAAACTTCCCTAAACATAATTTCAAGTTGTTTGGACTTTGGAAATGTTTTAAATACTTTTTAAATCAGTCCAAAACATTTTTCAATTATTATATCAAAACATTAGTTCTACAATCTCCCCCTTTTTGATATAATAAAACTCACTTGAAAAATTGTTTGGGATTCTCCCCTTTAACTTTAAAAATGTGAACAAGAGATTAAGGATATGAAATCAAATAAAGCTCCCCCTTATTCATTTGAAAATTCAATTTTTCAAACCATTTCTCCCCCTTTTTGTTATATCAAAAAGAATTTAAAACATTAAGTTCAAAATTTGACAAAAATACGAATTTGGTTTTTTAAAATGGCTCCCCCTTACTCAAAGCATCAATAAAATATTAGTCCAACATTTATGATCATCTAGTTGAATTAAATAAAAAAATTAAAACAAATAAATGCAAAAACAACTAGATACTACCACACTTGAACCCAAAGGGAGGATGTGAAGCCTTCCTTCTTCAAGTGTTCTTCCTTGTGTGCATGGAGCTCCCCCTCAATGTTTGACTTGTTGAACATCTCCGTCACACCTAGCAAAAGACAATCAAGTAATTTTTGGTATCCAAATTGCATTGGATCCATAAACGTTAGTAGCACAAATTTTAGTCCCCTTAGGAATCCATTTTTCAATGTCATCCTTTTGAATTGAAGTGGTTAGTCCTTTTGGGACCCAAACACTTCTAAAACATTTTCCTTTCACAAATCTAGGGGCACTAGATTGTCTTACATAAAAATTTGATTTTCCAAAATTATTTTTCTTTTCAAGCTCTTTGGAAATCAAATCTTTTTCTTCTTGAACTTTTTGAAGCAAATTTTGTAAATCAAAACATTTTAGTTCAAACTCTTTGAGTTTTGCTTCAAGTTCAAGTTCGGTTTTAGAAATCAAATCATTTTGAATTTTTAACTTTGAAATCAATTTATTGTTTTTCAAAAATGTTATTTTTAAACTCTAAAACCAAATCATCATAGGCATCTTGTAATTCATCAAAGGAATAAGAGCATGAAGTAGATGAATTAGAAGTTACCCTTGAATCTTGTTCGATGGACATAAGGCAAAGGTTGGCTTCTTCATCGTCGGTGGAGTCCTCATCACTCCACGTAGCCACACGTGCCTTCTTCTTATGGCTTGAAGTGCTTGCCCTCTCATTTTTCGTGGAATCTCGTTCAAGCTCTCTCAAAGCTTTCATCATAAACGGGGCAAACTTCTTGAAGAGATGAACTATCTCCTCTTCTTCATCCTCCTCTTCACCTGAGTAGACATGATGGCAAGTGGAGGATTTTAGAGCCATGGCACTTGCGTTGATGCCTAGCCCTTTGATTTTCTTCTCTCCCATAGCTCTAATTTCTTCCCTCTTCTTCTCATCTTCTTTGTTCTTCTTCATGATTTGATGAGTAAGGAGTGACCCCATGAGTTCATCAAGCTTCAAAGTCTTCAAATTCTTTGCTTCGATGATGGCGGTCCTCTTTGAGTCCCATGACTCGGGAAGTGAGAAGATGAGCTTTCGATCAAGCTTTTCCTTCGGGACGACTTCTCCATAGCCTTTGAGACCATTATTGATAGTGGAGAACCTATCAAACATCTTCTTGATGTTCTCTTCCGGATCCATTTTGAAGTTCTCATACTCTAAGGTTAGGAGCCTAATCTTGGTTTCCTTGACTTCATCGGTCCCCTCGTATGTGACTTCAAGCTTGTCCCACACTCCTTGGAACTCTCACAAGAAGACATCTTCTCATAGATGGTTGGGCCAAAAGCACAAAACAAGATGTGCAAGGCTTTGCAATTAAGCTTCATCTTCTTGCGATCGTCGGCACTCCACTCCGCTTTGCTTCTTTGAGGCACGAACGAACCATCTTCAACTATATCCCATAGCTTGTAATCTCTTGATTTGATGAAGAACTTCATCTTTGTCTTCCAATGGGCAAAGTGGGTTCCGTCAAAGAAAGGCGGTTTGTCGATTGATTGTGCCATTTGAGCCGGTTGATGAAATAGTAATCGAGCTTGCCTTATCTTCTCAATAGGTTGTGAATCCCCTTCGATTGAGCCAAGCTTTGATACCAATTGTTGATTTGTGTGGAGCTCGATTCGTTCAACCGATGTGGCTCACCAAGTGGTGGAGAGGTGGATTTTTGGGTGGAAGGGTTGTGGAAGCTAAAATGAAAATTGACACAATGAATTATAGTGGTTCAACCTTCTAACCAACGTCTACATCCACTACCTTAGCTCCCCACTAAGGATTTCCAATAAATCCACTATTGATTCGTCCCCTTTTCTAGGCTTAGAAGGTAACCCTTGTACACAATCAAGCTTTCTACCCAAAGCCTTGATTGAAACCCTCTCTAACAAAGAGAAACAATAAGCAAACTTAAATCCCTCTAATAGGTATTTGTTTGCACAATTCAACACTCACCCAAAACCTAAAACACTTGAGCAAATTTGACAATTTTGGCTCACTAGTGTTTGTCTATACAAGAATTGACAATTTAAGCATTAAGACAATATTTGATCATTTGTTGTTTTACAATATGAGCATTAGCCTTTACTTGATGCTTGGAGGTCCCTTTTATACTCCTTGATGAGTTTATAGTTGTTGCTAGCCGTTGGGATTGAATTGGAGCCGTTGAGGACTTTAATTCCCACCATAAATGTAGTTCTGCAGCTCTCCGACTCGAAACGCTCGAACCCGTTTCAAAACACCCTTTAAGTAGAAAGAGTTGTTGCAGTCTGACGTGGACCCGTATCGAAACGCTTTAGTCCGTTTTGAAACACCCGTTTCGAAACGCCTATCCCCGTATCGAAACGACCTGCATTTAAAAGTAAGTTGGGAAATAGCCGTTGGGGTTTATGACCGTTGTGGTCAATGCCACGTAGGCGTATCGAAACGGTATAGCCTGTTTCGAAACGCTGGGAAAAATCCTTATCCAGGGAAAGCCCGTTTCGATACGAGTATCGAAACGTTTTTGCTACTGGAATTCCCGTATCGAAACGCCTAGATAGTTTTGTGAAGTTCGGCTTTGAAAAACATGTAAAACCCTTTTAAAAACTTCCCTAAACATAATTTCAAGTTGTTTGGACTTTGGAAATGTTTTAAATACTTTTTAAATCAGTCCAAAACATTTTTCAATTATTATATCAAAACATTAGTTCTACATTATGCATCACGACAGTTGAAGGTGGATGAACGTAATTACCCTACGCATGACATTGAGTTAGCGGTAGTGGTATTCGCTTTGAAGATCTGGAGACTTTATCTATATGGTGAGAAGTGTACTGTGTACACGGATCACAAGGGTTTAAAGTATCTTATGTCTCACAAGGAGCTAAATCTCAGGCAACGACGTTGGGTGGAAGTTCTTAAGGACTATGACCTAACGATCGAGTATCACCCGGGGAAGGCCAATGTTGTGGCTGATACCGTGAGCAGGAAAGTGGCGGTGGAGTTGTGGGCGATGTTTGCTTGTTTGAGCATATCGCGAGATGGTGGTCTTGTTGCTGAGTTACAAGTGAAGCCATCTTTAGTTCAGTTGATAAAAGATAAACAGTAGCTTGATGATTCTCTTGTACCGCATGTTCATGATATTGCGAAAGGAAGGCCTTCGGATTTCAGTTTTGGTGATGATGGTGTTTTATGTTTTGGGAGTTGGATAGTGGTGCTGGATGATGTTGAGTTGAGGAACACTATTCTGACCGAAGCTCATAGTAGTCCTTTCGCTATGCACCCTGGTAGTACGAAGATGTATTGTGATTTGAAGGATGAGTACTACTGGGTGGGGTTGAACAAAGATGTTGTTGAGTTTGTTAGCAAATGCATGGTTTGTCAGCGGGTTAAGGTTGAACATCAGGTGCCTTCTGGGTTGTTGCAGCCGTTGAGAATCCCAGAATGGAAGTGGGAAAGGATTATCATGGACTTCATGTCTGGGGTGTCGTTGTCGCCATCGAAGAAAAATTCTTTTTGATTAATTGTGGATCGCCTTACGAAGTGTGCACATTTCGTGCCTATGCACACTACATATACCTTGGATAAGCTAGCCGAGTTGTACATTGCTGAGATTGTACGATTGCATGGGGTGCAACAATCTATAATGTCAGATAGAGATCCGAGGTTCACAGCAAGGTTCTGGGAATGTTTACATCAAGCTTTGGGTACACGGCTGAATTTCAGTACTTCTTATCATCCGCAAACGGATGGGCAATCGGAGCGTGTTATTCAAGTGCTTGAGGATATGTTGAGGTTCTATGTTATTGAGTTTCAAGGCTCTTGGGAGAAGCACTTGCCTATGGTTGAGTTTGCTTATAATAATAGCTACCAGGCAAGCATTCAAATTGCACCTTATGAGGCTTTATACGGGAGAAAGTGTAGGACCCCTATGTTGGGCTGAAACGGGACAAAAGTTAGTATTAATGCCAGCTTTGTTGAAAGGAACCACCGAGAAGGTGAAGCTCATTTGTGAGCGTTTGAAGGCAGCATCAGACCAGCAAAAGTCTTATGTGGATTTGAAGCGTAAGAAGATAGAGTTCGCGGTTGGCGAACGTGTATTTCTGAAAGTCTCCCCTTGGAAGAAGGTGATGAGATTTGGCCGGTAGGGAAAATCCAGTCCGAGATTCATTGGACCATATGAGGTGATAGAACATGTGGGTCCAGTTGCTTACAAGCAGAGACTGCCTTCAGAGTTGGAAAAGATACATAATGTGTTTCATGTATCCATGATTCGGAGGTATCAATCAGATCCGTCGTATGTAATGCCTATAGAAGAGGTTGAGCTGAATCCAGACTTGACTTATGATGAAGAGTCCATTGAGATTCTAGATACGGATAGTAAGTTTCTCCGGGGTAAGACCATCGAGCTGGCTAAAGTCTTGTGGAAACATCGTGGCATTGAAGAAGCCATATGTGAAAGGAAGGATGACATGAAGAAGCAATTTCGTTACCTTTTTCCACCAGGTAAGTTTCGGGGGCGAAATTTATTAAGTGGTGGAGAGTTGTAACGCCCTAGTTTTAGGCCTAGATGTTTTAGGGGTTGAATCAGGCCGGTCGGGAACGGTTCAAACCCTTTAGGGGTGGTTTAGGGAACACCTAGTTCGGGATGCTTTAAAAATAATGGAAACATATCTAAAAATCCTCATTTATTGTATAAATGTTTTAGGTGAAAACAATTTTACAAAATGAGATTTGGAAATATTACATTTTTGTGTAGTGACCAAATTGCAGTTTTTAGAAAAGTTGACTAGTGATTGTTTTGGAAAGGATTGAAACTTTGAATCTTTAAGGAGCTAATTTTACCAAATTGTTGACATTAAATCAAATAATTTAATGCTCATTGGTCATCACATAGGTAATATATACATGGTGCATTTAGATGACATTCATACATCTCATGCATGCTTTGTTGCACAAAATGAAAATGATGCATGACTATGGCATAGGAAACTAGGACATGATAGCATTAGTGTTTCAGAAAAATTAGTTTCCCCAAATCTAGTTAGAGGTTTGCCCAAAATTAAGTTCTCAAATGACAAAATTTGTGATGCATGCTCTAGTGGTAAACACCATAGATCATCCTTTAAATTTATTTGGGCCTGTTAGAACTATGAGCTTGGGTGGTAAATCGTATGAATTTGTACTTGTTGATGACTATTCTAGATTTACTTGGGTTCTATTCTTAAGTACTAAATATGAGGCTTTAGAAAAATTCATCACGTTTTCAAAATTAACTCAATGATCTTGAACTCGAAATTTCTCATATTAGAAGTGATCATGGAACCGAATTTCAATATCTAGGTTTTGAAGAGATTTTAAATGAAAATGGTATTAGCCACAATTTTTCGGCTCCTTGAACTCCTCAACAAAATGGGGTAGTTGAGAGGAAAAATAGGACTTTACAAGAAATGGCTTGAATCATGCTTTGCGAAAACAATTTACCTAAATATTTTTGGGCGAAAGCCACAAACACCACTTGCTACATTGTAAACGAAGGAATGATTAGGCCACTTTTAAAGAAAACACCATATGAGATTTTAAAATCTAAAAAGCCTAACATTAGCTATTTTCATCCATTTGGTTGCAAGTGTTTTGTTTTAAACAACGAAAAAGATAACTTAGGTAAATTTGATGCTAAAAGTGATGAAGCTATTTCCTTAGGTTATTCCATAAACTCTAAAGTCTATCGTGTATTTAATAAGAGAACTTTGGTAGTATAAGAGTCTATTCACGTTGTATTCGATGATAACCTCCTTCCGAGGAAGGATTCTTGTGATGATGATGATGTAGGAATCCTTGATGCCTTTGATGGAGGACAAACTTCAAAGGAGGATGAGATTCCAACGAAAGAAGAGGATACACAAGATGCACCTCTTGAAGCCTTGAAGGACTTGGCTCTCGAGGAAAAGGAAGTGAGCTACCCAAGGGAGTACAACTATGTCAAAGGTGGTGAAATCTTGGGTGATCCATCCAAGGGGGTAACTACTAGATCTTCTCTTAAACTCATGAATCATGTTGCTTTTATCTCATGCATATAACCTAAGAACATTAAAGAAGCATTAAAAGATGACTCTTGGATTATGGCTATGCAAGAAGAGTTAAATTAATTTGAGAGAAGTAATGTATGGACATTAGTTGAAAGGCCTATTAATCAATCTACTATAGGAACTAAATGGGTATTTAGGAATAAACTATATGAGAGTGGTAACATTGTGAGAAATAAAGCTAGATTAATTGCTCAAGGTTACACTCAAGAAGAGGGAATAGATTTTGATGAAACCTATGCACCCGTAGCTAGAATGGAAGCCATTAGGATGTTGCTTGCATATGCATGTTATCATGATTCCAAGCTTTTTCAAATGGATGTTAAAAGTGCATTTTAAATGGTTTTATTGAAACTAACTAAATCACTTTATGGTTTTAAAACAAGCTCCTAGAGTTTGGTATGAAAAACTTTCAAACTTTTTGATTGAAAGAGGTTTTGAAAAAGGTAAAGTGGACACTACACTTTTCATAAAAAGGTATAAAAATGACATCTTAGTAGTACAAATATATGTTGATGATATTATTTTTGGATCTACTAATTTGTGTCATTGCCAAGAGTTTGCTAATTTAATGCAAGGTGAATTCGAGATGAACATGATGGGGGAGCTCTCATTCTTTTTGGGACTCCAAATCAAGAAAAGGAAGGATGGCACCTTCAACAATCAAGCAAAGTACATCAAGGGTATGCTCAAGAAGTTTGGCTTGGAGAATGCAAAGCCTCAAGTCACACCAATGAGCTCATCTACAAAGCTTGACAAAGGTGAAGGAGGTAAGTGTGTTGACTCTAAGCTTTTTCGCTCTATGATTTGATCTTCGCTTTACCTAAATGTATGTAGACCGGATATTTTGTTTAGCGTTTGCTTGTGTGCTAGTTTTCAAGCTAGTCCTAGTGAGTCCCACCTTATAGCCATTAAGGGAATCTTTAGGTACCTTAGAGATACCCCTTGTTTAGGTCTTTGGTACCCTAGAGACTCAACCTTCAACCTTCATGCTTATTCGAATGCAGATTATGGGGGGTGTAAAATCGATAGGAAGAGTACTTCGAAAACATGTCAATTCATTGGTAGTATGCTCATATATTGGTTCTCTAAGAAACAAAATAGTGCAGCTCTATCTACCACCGAATCCGAGTACATATTCTTAGGGAGTTGTTGTGCTCAAGTCCTTTGGATGAAGCAACAACTCTTAGATTATGGTATTAAAGTTGAAACCATACCCCTTAAGTGTGATAACACTAGTGCCATATGCTTAACTAAAAATCACATCCAACACTCTAGAACCAAACATATAGAAATAAGACATCATTTAATTAGAGATCATGTCCTTAAGGAAGATGTTGCTATAGAGTTCGTTGCCACCATAAACCAACTAGCAGACATTTTTACAAAGACTTTGGATAAGGAGCGTCTGTGGTCCCTTAAGAGAGAGTTAGGTCTAACTAGCCTTTCTTGACCTTTTAGGATCCGTTTTTTGTGCTTAAATTGCTTGATTTCTTGAAAATGACATGCTTATGTTTTTCTACTCTTAATTTCATCCATGCTAATAGTTAGGGGGAATATGTTTTTGTTTATACATGTCTTTCCTGTTCATTCATGCCATTTATGCATATAGCACTTCATGAAAATCATTTTTCTGCAATATTAGAGCCTTATATGGACTTCCAGGCCTAGGTGTATCGAAACGGGTCCAACTGTTTCGATACGCGTGCCTTAAAAGAGTGATCTATGGGTAGGGTGTTTCGAAACGCCTTAAAAGGGTTTCGAAACGATTTTGCCTCTGCCAAGAAGTGTATTGAAACGAGTTTCCATATGGGTCAACACGTAGGATTCGATACGGTCAAAGTCGTATCAGAACGGTCAACTAGACTCGAAACGTCAGTTAACGTTTCGGTACCCACGTTTCAGAACGATCGTGCATGTTCCGAAACAGATATGCGGACAACTTTAAAAAGAATGTTTAATGATAAAATCACTTTTAATTAAAACTCTTCAAAAACCCTAACCCGATTTTTCCCTATAAAAACCCTCCAAACCTCATTGTTTGTCATCAAATCTTGAGGGCTTTTAAAAACAAACTCAAGTCTAAGCAAGCCTCAACAATCTTGTGCAAGATTTTCCATTCATTAATCCAAAATCCCAATCTAAGGTATTTTTGTCTTCTTTTTCTTATTCCTTTGATTTTATTCGAATTTTAGGTTAGAAAACTTTAATTTTGTATAGATTATATGTTTTGCATCTTGGGCTTTTCAAAACTTGTAAAAAAAATTCAAAAACCGAAATTTTTTTGGTTCGAATATATTATTTTTAACTCATACTTTTTTTAGTTTTTCAAAAAATTCAAAAGTCTTTTTAAACCTAAATGGGATTTGTCATTGGATTGAATAAAGGATGTTCATGCATACACTTCAATTTTTAAAATTGCTTGCTTTATGTTTTTAGGATTTTTCAATGGAAAATGCTAACAAGAAACGTAAGACGGGTCAATCGAGTGAAGCTGCTGGTCAAGCCAATATCCTTCCTAATATCACCCAGCTTTTTCTCAAAGTCTTTGGACTCCAGAGATGAAGAATCATTTCTCTTACGTTCGGGATATTGTCGTTCGTCGCGAACGTGTTGTTGATGTCCCATTCCTTGATTCCGAGCGTTTCACTTTCCGCTATCTAGAGCATTTGCAAGAATGGAACTTCATGGCTTTCTTGAACATACAAGATATTATCTACAAGCACATGATTCTCATTTTCTACTAAAATGCCCAGCTCATTGATAATGAAGATCACTCCGAAGTCATTGGCATTGAGTCATATCTCTTGGGGAAGAAGTTTGTTATCAACATATCCTTTTTAGAGAATTGTCTTGGGCTCAAGAACGAAGGCATTGAGGTTGAAACCCACTTTGGTGCTCACACCGGTTTTGTGCTTTCTTTGGATGCTCATGACCGTTTCCTCCACTTGATGATTTCCTGGTTTATCCGCCCCTCCGAAGGTAAATTCTCTCATATTCGTCAAGTTGATTATTTCTGGCTTGAGTGCTTTCACCGAGGAGAACGACCAAATCTTGTCAAGATTATGTTCGCCGAAATGGTCAATAATATGAAGCTTCGTGACACGGATGCTCTTAAGTCTTTCACTTATGGGACTGTTTTGAGTTATATCTTTGGCATGCTCAACTTTGATTGCTCATATGACTCTCTGGAACCCCGTAAGAACAAGATTTGTGAATATTCTCTCCATACGTCCGGGTTCCACTACACTCTTTGTTGCGTGTAAAAGAGTCTATTGTAATTTTAGTGCAAGTGTACACGACGCAAGTAGTAAAGTGATACGAAGTATCGAATATTGTCTCCACAGGGATTGGGCTAATAGCTTCACCTTAAATCACTACACGAAAGTAAAGAAAATATTTGAGATGTTGTCACGAAAATAATAAAGAGAACTTAAACAAAAGAGTAGGGAAATCAAGATAGAGAGAATGGGCTGGTATTGAAGTGCTCAGTAGTGCAGGTATTGCTAAGTCTCGGAACTCCAGTTCTGTCGTTGTCCCCGTCGCGGCAGCACCTATCACGGCAGCAGTCCGTTGCTTGTCGCGGCAGCGAACACTCAACTCAGTACTTCAAGTTTGGCAAGAATCCTAGATGTGCCTTGGTCTATCCCTAGGTCCAAGTCTTTTGATGATCACGTCTTTGATGATACCTCCCGGCGTGAATCGAAGGATGAACACCGATGTTGATGAATTCTTCTTTAGCCACTTAACCTCGTCCTATCCCTAGGTTCGAGATAGTTCAACTATAAGCTAGAGAACTTGCTCTTATTTCTTTCGTATACTTAACTCTCCCGATGCTAAATAAATTGATAACCTCACAATGCTCTCCCGATGCTCTTGCAAGATATTAATAACCAAAATAAGAGAACTTGAAGTTTATTTTATTGAACAGAAAATTCCTAAAACAAAACAACCCTTGCAACTACTTTACAAATCAACCTGTGGCCCTAGGGGGAATTTAGAACATGTTGAGGGAAGGAAAACAACTAGTGTTTTGGGAAGGAAGCTAGGTAATCGGTTATGCCTTCCTAGGTCGAAATATATGCCCTTTTATAGGCTTTGGGTCCAAGTTTTCTAAAATAGCAAGAATACAACTTTAAATGAAAGTATAATTCTAATAAAGACTAAATCTTCAAGGAATCTACTTTCCAGCCGTCATCTTTCTTGCTTGAGATTTTCTCTCCTTGAACTTTGGGCTTGACATTCCTTTCGATCTGGGGCTTGGAAAAATATGGTGATTTCACACGACAGACGGGCTGAATTTTCTCTATCTGTCGAGGTCCACTTTGCTTCTTCTCCTCAAACTGCTGTCGTCCTCTGCTGTCACGGCGGCAACCATGGCAGCATCATCCTCCTTGACTGCTCGTCCAGTTCCAGCTCTTCTGCTTCACTGCCCAACGCCTGCCCATTCCGTCTGCTACAGCAGCAACCTGCAAAAACATCCATTTTTAGTAGAAACTGTGCCTTTTAATATATTTGTGATGTTTTGCTGTAAACTGACCTAAATGCAATACATAATGCTTGAATGAAGCAGAAATATGAGTTAAATAGGGGGTAAATAATAGAACTTTTACACACTCAACACACCCTCAAACTCAAGTTTTTGCTTGCCCTCAAGCAACTAAGACCTAAAAGAAAAATAAAATATTTTTGTTCAAGCTTTCAAACAGTGAACTTTCTCTTACCCGTCGTTCGTTCCCTCTGACGGCAGCAACTTGTCAGATAATTTAGGATCTGTCCGGAGTCTCACTATGGTCCTCGTATAGTGTGTGCATACTTGTGAACAGTTATATGCCAAGATTCTCTTAGTTTCACTAGAATATTTCAGCTTTTAACTCGAATTTTTATGCCAAAGTTTATCTCTTGAAGGCACTTTTTCATGCTCCTTTGATTTTTTTTTGTTTTGACTCAATTTCTCTATTTTTTTAAGCTAAAGTTTCACTAGAGCCAGTTTTGGGCACCTCTAGCTAACTTCCTAGAGCCAGTTTCGGGCACCTCTAGGGCTGTTGAGTCTCTTTTGCTAAACTTCTTTCCTAGAGCCAATGTTAGGCATCTCTAGGGGCTATTCAAGTGCTAAGCTTCCTATTCTAGTTGGCTAAAAGAGTTCTAAGCAGTATAAAAGTCACAAATGTGTTTAAGTTTTCAGAACTATAGAAAGGCTCTAAACTTCTACTAAAAACTATCCTAAAGTCACTGCCACGACAGGGCTGTCACGGCAGGTAAGTTCAGTTCACAGTTTTTAGCCAAAGTTTTCAATATTTTCATCATCAATTTTTTAGACAAAAATAAACTAAGTAAAGACACCAGTTTTGCTTGTTGCGTGTAAAAGAGTATATCACAATTGTAGTGCAAGTGTACACGACGCAAGTAGTAAAGTGATACGAAGTATCGGATATCGTCTCCATAGGGATTGGGCTAATAGCTTCACCTTAAATCCCTGCACGAATGTAAAGAAAATATTTGAGATATTGTCACGAAAATAATAAAGAAAACTTAAATAAAAGAGTAGGGAAATCAAGATAGAGAGAATGGGCTGGTATTGAATTGCTCAGTAGTGCAGGTATTGCTAAGTCTCGGAACTCCAGTTCTGTCGTCCTCCCCGTCGCGGCAGCACCTGCCGCGACAGCAGTTTGTTGCTTGTCGCGGCAGCGAACACTCAACTTAGTACTTCAAGTTTGGTAAGAATCCCAGATGTGCCTTGGCCTATCCCTAGGTCCAAGTCTGTCGATGATCACGTCTTTGATAATACCTCCCGGCGTGAATCGAAGGATGAACACCGATGTTGATGAATTCTTCTTTAGCCACTTAACCTCGTCCTATCCCTAGGTCCGAGATAGTTCAACTATAAGCTAGAGAACTTTCTCTTATTTCTTTCGTATACTTAACTCTCCCGATGCTAAGTAAATTGATAACCTCACAATGCTCTCCCGATGCTCTTGCAAGATATTAATAACCAAAATAAGAGAACTTGTAGTTTATTTTATTGAACTAAAAATTCCTAAAACAAAACAACCCTTGCAACTACTTTACAAATCAACCTGTGGCCCTAGGGGGAATTTAGAACATGTTGAGGAAAGGAAAACGGCTAGAGTTTTTGGAAGGAAGCTAGGGAATCGGTTATGTTTCTTCCTAGGTCGAAATACATGCCCTTATATAGGCTTTGGGTCCAAGTTTTCTAAAATAGCAAGAATACAAGTTTAAATTAAAGTACAACTCTAATAAAGACTAAATATTCAGAGAATCTAACTTTAAATCATCTTTCTTCTTGCTTGGGATTTTCTCTCCTTGAACTTTGGGCTTGGCATTCCTTCTAATCTAGGGCTTGGAAAAATATAGTGGTAGTCCATGACAGACGGGCTTAATTTTCTCTTTCTGTCGAGGTCCACTTTACTTCTTGTCCTCAAAACTGATGTCGTCCTTTGCTGTCACGGCGGCGACCATGGCAGCATCGTTCTCCTTGACTGCTCATCCAGCTTCTCTGCATCACTGCCCAGCGCCTGTCACGATTGCTGCCCTGGGTGCTGTCACGACTGCTGCCCTGGATGCTGTCACGACTACTGCCCTGGATGCTGTCACAGCAGATACCTGCAAAAGTAACCAAATTTAGCAGTATCTGTGCAGTTTTATCTAAATGTGATATTGATGCAAAAGTTAACCTAAAATGCAGTTAAACATGCTTGAGTGCAGCAAAAATAAGGATAAATGATGGGTAAGATATAGAACTTTTATGCAGGCGATGGTGTTGAGGCGGCAGAGGGTGTCCGTGGGGTAGCAGCGACTGTAGGAGTGTGGGCAGGGGTAGTGACAGTAAAGTAATGGGCGTGAAAAGTAGGGAAGGCAACATCAGAAAAATTTAAAAAAAATTGTATAAATGTTACCGTAGAGGCAGCAAAGTCCCTGATGAAGGTCATTAAGCCCAGTTGTCGTTCCTCCAGCTTCTGAATGGCAGCTAATATCTGGGCGGAGGAGTCTGTCTGGGCAGATGCTGCGGCAGCTGGTTTAGTGTGTGGCTGCTCTGTCGTATCGGCTGTGGCGGCAGCAGGGTCGAATGACGATAGAGGGGTGGCAGCAGTCAGCTCCATAAGGCTGAGGTTTTTCTTTTCAGTCCAACCTCTTCCTTCGACTAGCGAGGTGATGAGGTGTGGAAGGTAGAGGAGACCCGTCGGTCTGTGCGCACACTCCAAAATACTTTCTCGAATAAAGCTGCCCACATTAATGGGCCGTTCATATAGAATAAAGTGTATCAACGATAACCTTGGTTGGTCGACGGTGGTGTTGTGGGATGACAGCATGATCCTCTTCTTTATGAAGGCATTCCATAACTTTGCCTCCGGCAGCAGCTGGGTTCTCATCACTGTCCTTGGATTCTTCTTGCTGGTGTTCCATTGAGTCCCAGCACTGGTAAACTCTGCCATGACAGCGTCATAAGCAGCAGTGTCTAATGTACTGAGGAATTGCTGGTGGGCGTCGTCATTGATACCGATGTAGAAGCCATATAAGGTGTTAATATACTCTGCTTCAAACGACACTTCCTTCCCTCGAACGAACACTGTTGTCGCTGTCCTGCTACTGATGGCAGCATAAAATTCTCGAACCAGCGTGACATTCATTTCCTCCAGCTGCTCCGCAAAGGTTTGCCACTGTAAAGCTCTAACCTTCCGGGCTATGAATGGTTTGAGGCCCCAATTTTCCTCCGTCAGTGTGTACATAAAGCCTCTCTCTTCCCACATGTCTCTGCTAGCAAAGGAACGTGGGGGAGTTGCTGTCGGTGTGGAACTGGAGGCAGCATTGCGTCGGGTTTTCCTAGAAGACATATTTGTGCAAAGGTTGTGAAAATAAAATGAAAGCAAATGAAAATTAAAGAGAGAGCAAGTAAAAAAGGCAGAAGTGAGTGAAAATGAAAATGAAACGGGGTTATATAGAGAAGGATTTGCTGCCCGTTGAAGCTGTAACGGCAGGGGCGAATAACGGGGCCAGCTGTTATGCGTTAACCTGTCTGACGCGTCTGTCACGAGTTTCCGCGTCTGTTACGCGTATGTGACGTGTTTCAGCGTCTGTCGTGACAGCGTGATGACAGCTTGTATTTTCTGCGTCTGTTGCGGCAGCTGTAATGACATGCTTCAAAAATTGGGCTTATTGGGTTGATGGATGGATGGTGGGCTGAGTTCACTTCTCATGTTCTTCTTGACTCCTTTATTTCCTAAAAACAATAAACATAAAAACATTATTCAAATAAAATAAACATTATTTCCTAATAAATAATAATAAAATTAATAAATAAAATTTAGGTTAAATTAGGGATGCCAGGTGGGGCATCTTCTAAAGTAACCACTTCCTGCATTCCTGGGGCTTCAGTCCCTTGATAATGCTTCAAGCGTTGTCTGTTGCCTTTGAATTGGTGCCCGTCTTTTAATGATCGGATTGTTATGGCACCATGGGGAAAAACTTGTACGACATGGAATGGGCCAGGCCATCTAGATTTTAGCTTCCCTGGGAAGAGTTTCAGTCTAGAATTGAACAATAATACAAGCTGCCCTGGGCAGAACTGTCGTGGCAGCAGCTTTTTGTCATGTCACTTCTTAGTTTTATCCTTGTAGATTCTTGCATTGTCATAGGTCATTGTCCGGATTTCTTCAATTTCGTTCAGATCTAAGAGCCTTTTCTGCCCTTCCCTGTCCAAGTCCATATTCACTACCTTGATCGCCCAGTATGCTCTGTGTTCTATCTCGACAGAGAGGTGACATGTTTTCCCAAAAATCAATCGGTACGGAGACATTCCTAATGGAGTTTTAAAAGCTGTCTTATATGCCCATAAAGCATCATTGAGGAGTAAAGACCAATCTTTCATAGATGGCTTGACCATCTTCTCAAGAATGTTCTTAACTTCCCTATTAGATATTTCAACTTGTCCATTGGTTTGTGGGTGATATGTCGTCGCGATCCGATGCTTGACACCGTATTTCTTCAGGGCAGCATCAATAACCCTGTTGTCGAAATGCCTCCCTTCATCACTGATAATCGCCTTAGGGATGCCAAACCTGGAAAAAATGTTTTTGTGTAAAAACGTTTGGACTGTCTTGGCATCATTCTTTTGAGTGGTGATAGTTTCAACCCACTTAGAGACATAATCTACTGCCAGGAGGATGTATAGATTCCCACATGAAGATGGAAAAGTTCCCATAAAATCAATCCCCCAAACGTCGAAGATCTCGACTTCCAGAATGTTCTGCAGTGGCATCTCGTTTCAACTTGAGATGTTTCCTGTACTTTGGCACCTGTCGCAGCTCTTGTAGAAGATTTGCGCATCTTTATACAGTGACGGCTAATAAAACCCTGACTGCAGCACCTTGGCAGTAGTTTTGTTGCCTCCTAAGTGACCTCCATACTGTGAAGCATGGCAGTGATGAAGAATGTCTTCTTGATCTTCTTGTGGTACACACCTTTTTATAACTTGATCTGCACAGATTTTGAAAAGAAGAGGTTCGTCCCAATAATAATGCTTAACATCATTTTGGAACATCTTCCTGGCTTGATAATTAAGATCAGAAGGAATTATTCCGCTAACAAGGAAATTAACGAAATCAGTATACTAGGGGAGTTCAGAAGACTTACCTGCCGCCATGGCTGTCGCGGCAGTGATTGCAGCAGCAAAGAGCTGCTCGTCTGGGAAATTCTCCAATATGTTTGTTTCGTCTGTTGGTAGACACTGTCCCTTCTCCAACCTTGACAAGTGATCTGCCACTTGATTTTCTGTCCCTCTTTTGTCCTTAATTTCATGGTCGAACTCTTGCAATAGTAGGATCCACCGTATCAATCGAGGCTTTGCATCCTTTTTCGCGAACAGATACTTCAGGGCAGAATGGTCTATGTGTACTATTACCTTCGTTCCAAGTATGTAAGAACGAAACTTGTCAATGGAGAACACCACAGCTAATAACTCCTTCTCTGTGGTGGTGTAGTTCACTTGGGCGTCGTTCAATGTCTTGCTGGCATAATATATGACATGAAATAATTTGTCTCTCTGCTGCCCTAGTGCTGCCTCGACAGCATAGTCACTAGCAACACACATAATCTCAAATGGCTGTGTCCAGTCTGGTGGCTGTACTATTGGGGCTGTTACTAGTTTTTCCTTCAGAATCTTGAATGCTTCAGTACATACATCATTAAAGTCAAAGAATCGGTTCTGCTCCAGAAGATGGCATAGTGGCTTTGTGATCTTTGAAAAATTTGCAATGAATCTCCGATAAAAACCAGCATGTCCCAAGAAACTTCTAATACCCTTGACTGTGGTCGGCGGCGGCGTCTTTTCGATCACTTCTATCTTAGTCCTGTCGACTTCTAACTCACGGCAGCTAATCTTATGGCCAAGGACTATTCCTTCATCCACCATAAAGTGGCATTTTTCCCAATTTAAGACTAGGTTTGCTTTTTCACATCTTTCAAGTACCATTTGTAGATTGCCTAGGCAGCTCTCAAAATCGTCCCCAAAGAATGAAAAATCATCCATAAATATTTCAAGGAAGTCCTCCACCATATCGGAGAATATGGCCATCATGCACCTTTGGAAAGTGGCGGGTGCGTTGCATAATCCAAACAACATTCTCCTAAAAGCATACGTTCCGTAGGGGCATGTGAAGGTCGTCTTTTCTTGATCTTCCGGTGCGATAGCTATTTGATTATAACCTGAATAACCATCAAGAAAACAATAGTAAGGTTTACCCGCTAATCTATCAAGCATTTGATCAATAAAGGGTAAAGGAAAGTGATCCTTTTGGGTAGCTTTGTTAAGATTCTGATAGTCCATACAAACCCTCCAACCGGTCACAGTCCTGGTTGGGATTAACTCATTGTTTTTATTGGTCACCACGGTCATTCCTCATTTCTTGGGGACACATTGCACCGGGCTCACCTATTTGCTATCGGAGATGGCGTAAATTATACCAACATCTAACCATTTGATTATCTCTTTACGCACCACCTCTTTCATCGCATGGTTTAACCGCCTTTGAGCATCTATAGTCGGCTTATGATCATCCTCTAAAAGGATTTTATGCATACATAACGCCGGACTAATGCCTTGAATATCAGCTATCGTCCATCCAATTGCATTTTTGTGCTGCTGCAACATCCCTATTAACTGTTGTTCCTGCTCCTGCATCAACTTGGAAGAGATGATTACGGGCAACGTATCATTTGAACCTTAGAAAAGCATACTTTAGTTGCCCTGGCAAAAGCTTCAGTTCTAAAACAGGGGGCTCAACAGTTGATGGCTTTTGGATTGCATGGTTATCCGAAGTATAATTTAAAGGTTCGAATAACTTACCTGGACGATCACCTATCCAGTTTACCTCCTCCTGATCTTCAGTATCAGGTGTATCGGATTCTGAGGAGTTGCTGTGGTCAGTGCTGTCGTGACAGTCTTGTAGGTGGCTGCCGAGGCAGTGACAAATTTTGATGTCGTGACAACCCAACCTGATGCAGGGTTGATCAAAGGTAACTTCAGTGATAACCTTACATTCCTCGTCTGCATCAACATGCTTCATAGCTTGGAGAACATTCAACTTAATCTCTTGGTCGTTCACTCTCATGGTGAGTTCTCCTTTCTCCACATCAATCAGTGATCTTCCCGTGGCTAAGAAGGGTCGCCCCAGGATGATTGGTGCGTTTTCATCTACTTCACAATCTAAAACAAGAAAGTCAGCAGGAAAAATAAATTTATCCACTCTTACAAGAATATCTTCGATTTTTCCTTCCGGATGATCATAAGAGCGGTCTGCCAGCTGCAGAATTACTGTCGTGGGTCGAGCTTTTCCAATACCTAATTTCTGAAAAACAAATTTTGGCATTAAATTAATACTAGCAGCAAGATCACAAAGTGCCTTACCAGTATATTTATCTCCGATTACACAAGGTATGATGAAGCTCCCCAGATCCTTCTTTTTTTGGGGTGGCTGCCTATGAAGAATACTCATGCATCCTTTTGTCATCTTAACCGTTTCAAATTCCCCAAGTTTAGATTTCTTCGACATAACATCCTTGAGAAATTTGGCGTAACCGGGCATCTCCCTCACGGCATCCAACAGCGGAATGTTAATATGAAGCTGCTTAAAAATATCATAAATCTTTTTGAGCTGAGATTCTTGCTTCACTTGCTGTAACCGTTGAGGAAAAGGAGGTGGGGGACGATAATCAGCAATTCGTCCTTCCCACTGCATACGAATCTGAGGAGGTTTGGGTTCATCATTTTTCTCCTCTGTCGCGTCTGCTGTCATAACAGGTTTATCGGCAGCAGTCTGTTTGTTACCTGTCGGGGCAACTTCCTCAGCAGGTCTGTCCAAGGCTGGTTTCTTTACTATTTCAACTTTTTTTTTCGGCCCTGGTTGTTTCTTCCCACTCCTAGTTGTAATGGCCTTACATTGCTCATGTGTGAGCTGCCTAACATTTTCAGTATTACTAGGAAATCCTCCAGTCTGCCTTGGCTTGATATGCTGGGAAACATGACCAATTTGTGTGTCCAAAGATTTCAGAGTAGCTTCATGATTTGTCATCCGCATCTCTGTTTTATCCATGAATGTCTTAGTTTTCTTGACAAATTGATTCATGTTCTCAATATAAGTACTTGTCTGAGACATAAAAGTAGCCAGAGTCTGTTCTAGTATACTGTTTGTGGCAGCTGGTGGCTGTTGTTGCTGCTGTTGCGGCTGCAGTTGCTGTCGAGTCAGCAATCTAGGTCCTCCCTGATTCTAATTATTGTGTGATTGAGGATTCAAGGCATGATTAGGATTGCTCCAAGAAAACTTGGGATCCTTTCTCCAGTTGGGATTATAGTTGTTGGAGTTGTAATTCGGCTTATAGTTTCCAACATACTTTCCTTCTTCTAACTATATAGGACACTCATCTGAACTATGATTTCCCTCACAGATTTCACATAACTCCACAACAACAAATCCATGTTGTGCATCATCGTTCAAGAGCATTTTCATCGCTTTAGTAAGGTATGCCACCTGTGATTTCATCGTGCTGTCGACTTCATAATCCTTAACAGCGAGAACCTGTTTACCCCCTCTTCTTGCTGCCGGAAATTGTTCCTCATTCTTAGTCATATTTTTCAATACTTGCATTGCCTCCTCCGGGTCTTTGTCCAATAGTAATACGTTTGCTGCTGAATCAATTCGAATACGAGTTTGTAAGTTGGCAGCATTATAAAACTTAGTTACCTGATTCCAGACGGGGAATCCATGCATTGGGCAGTTCTGTAGAAGAGTGGTAAAACTGTCCCACACCTCGTGCATCGGCTCGTCATCTTCCTGTTGAAAAGTAGCAATTTCATTACGTAATCGCTCAGATAAATGTAAAGGATTAAAACGAGATGAAAATTCACGAGACAAATCTACCCAAGTTCTAATTGAACCCGGCGTAAGTTTATTCCACCAAGTCTTTGCTCTGTCCCTTAACGAATGGGGAAATAACCGAAGCCTCAGTATCTCCGGATTAACTCCTGGCAGTCTAAATGAACCACAAATTTCCTGGAACGTTTTTAGATGCTCCCTAGCATCCTCTGTAGTAGCACAATTGAATTGGTCGACATTGTTGATCATGCTAAACATAACAGGTTTCAGCTCGAAGTTGTCAACATCTATATCCGGCAGCGTGGTTTCCAGTTCTACATGATCGTTCAACATGTAGTCACGATAAGACCGTCGTCCGGCAACGGCAACAGGGTTGCTGACAGGAGGTATAACCTCTCTATCTCCAACATGAGGGTCGTTTCCTTGGTGTGCCATCGTCTCTAACTGTTCCTCAAGGTACTCGTTCCTGGCTAGTATGTGACGAAGTCAGTTCTTGAGATTGAATGAACGTTCGATTTCCGGATCTAATGGATACTCAGGATCTTCACCTCGTTTCGATCTGCGCATAAACAAGGAACCTTGTGAAAAGCAAGAGTTGAACAAACCAAAGATAAAAAGAAAAATAAAAATAAAAGCAAAAACGAAAAGTGCAGTAAAAGAAAAGGTAGAGTTATGTTGCCAATCCCCGGCAACAGCGCCAAAAACTTGTTGCGTGTAAAAGAGTCTATCGCAATTGTAGTGCAAGTGTACACGACGCAATTAGTAAAGTTATACGAAGTATCAGATATCGTCTCCACAGGGATTGGGCTAATAGCTTCACCTTAAATCACTGCACGAAAGTAAAGAAAATATTTGAGATGTTGTCACGAAAATAATAAAGAGAACTTAAATAAAAGAGTAGGGAAATCAAGATAGAAAGAATGGGCTGGTATTGAATTGCTCAGTAGTGTAGGTATTGCTAAGTCTCGGAACTCCAGTTCTGTCGTCGTCCTCGTCGCGGCAGCAGTCCGTTGCTTTTCGCGGCAGTGAACACTCAACTCAGTACTTCAAGTTTGGCAAGAATCCCGGATGTGCCTTGGCCTATCCTTAGGTCCAAGTCTGTCGATGATCACATCTTTGATGATACCTCCCGGCGTGAATAAAAGGATGAACATCGATATTGATGAATTCTTCTTTAGCCACTTAACCTCGTCCTATCCCTAGGTCCGAGATAGTTCAACTATAAGCTAGAGAACTTGCTCTTATTTCTTTCGTATACTTAACTCTCCTGATGCTAAGTAAATTGATAACCTCACAATGCTCTCCCGATGCTCTTGCAAGATATTAATAACCAAAATAAGAGAACTTGAAGTTTATTTTATTGAACTGAAAATTCCTAAAACAAAACAACCCTTGCAACTACTTTACAAATCAACCCGTGGCCCTCGGGGGAATTTAGAACATGTTGAGGGAAGGAAAACGACTAGAGTTTTGGGAAGGAAGCTAGGGAATCAGTTATGCCTTCCTAGGTCGAAATATATGCCCTTATATAGGCTTTGGGTCCAGGTTTTCTAAAATAGCAAGAATACAACTTTAAATGAAAGTATAATTCTAATAAAGACTAAATCTTCAAGGAATCTACTTTCCAGCCGTCATCTTTCTTGCTTGAGATTTTCTCTCCTTGAACTTTGGGCTTGACATTCCTTTCGATCTGGGGCTTGGAAAAATATGTTGATTTCACACGACATACGGGCTGAATTTTCTCTATCTGTCGAGGTCCACTTTGCTTCTTCTCCTCAAACTCCTGTCGTCCTCTACTGTCACGGCGGCAACCATGACAGCATCGTCCTCCTTGACTGCTCGTCCAGTTCCAACTCTTCTGCTTCACTGCCAAGCGCCTGCCCATTCCGTCTGCTACAGCAGCAACCTGCAAAAACAACCATTTTTAGTAGAAACTGTGCCTTTTACTATATTTGTGATGTTTTGTTGTAAACTGACCTAAATGCAATAAATAATGCTTGAATGCAGCAGAAATATGGGTTAAATAGGGGGTAAATAATAGAACTTTTACACACTCAACACTCTTGACTGATGGGAACGCATTGATAGGAAATCCCCTCCACCCAAAGTTGAACCACAACCTCAAGCTTCGGGTCCTAACAATGAAGCTCTTATGGCTTTTCTCACCGAGCGGTTCAACATGATGGAGTCAGGTCTTGGTACCATAAATACTCATTTGCAATCCGTGGAGAATCGTCTCACCTCCCTTGAGAATCAACATCAATCAATAGACTTGTCATTCTCTACCTTCTATGGTCAATGGATGACCTTTCGTCGCTTTCAAGCTAAGAACGATGATGACTCTTCGGATGTTGATGGTGACGATGATGAGGCTTAGGGTCTTTATTGCATCTCACATTAGATTGTCATATTAGGACTAAGTTTGCACCTTAATTTTCTTTATGCTTTCTGAACCTATGCTTTGATTTCTTTGTTTGGGATTGAGCTTTAAACTTTATTGCTTTAAGTTTTATGTTTGGATATTTGAATTATATGAATTTATGTTATGTTGCCTATTGCTTTTAACCTTGTTTCTTCTCTTGACGAGCCTTGTTTCTTATTCTTTTTTATCTAACAAAAAGGGGGAGAAGTAATATAATAGCCAAAATTTGTTTTAAGTAGGTTTTGAGTTTTAAAACTTGAATTTTAAATCTTTTCAAAAACTTAAAAACCATCTTAAATTGAGAGAGAGTTAGAACATATTCAAAAATTCAAAACTCTTAAAAATTCTAACTTGATTTTGTTATATCAAAAAGGGGGAGATTGTGAAATTGATAAATTGATTTTGATATAACTAAAGAATTTAAGGACTAAATTGAAAAATGGAAAATGAATTTTTAAGTCCACAAAACCTCTCTATATCAAACTTGGTTTTAAAAATATGACCGTTGAAGTTTTTATCTGATTTTAAGATTGTCGTTAAGGCGTATCGAAACGCTTCTATGTTGTTTCGATACAAGCTTTGACAGTGGCAAAGTGTTTCGAAACGAGTTTCGAAACGGGCTGTTAGCGTATGGAAATGATTGTGCCCATTTCGGTACGGTCTATTTATTACACCCCAACGGCTCTTTCTATTTTGGTCTATTTCGAAACAGGATCGGGCGTTTCGGAACGGGTGGTTGCATACTGCATTTATGGAGGGAAGATAACATCCGAACAGCTATATTGATGAATGCAACAACCCCAACGGCTAGAATTCAATGAGAAGGTATAAAAGGGACCTCTAAAACCTCCAGCAACAACTATCGATCTCCAAAGTATTATCCAAACATCAAAGCCAAGAATTTGTATAAAAATCTCAATATTTCTTGTAAACCCCAATTGTATGTGGTGTGGCAGCAGGTGTAGGTGTGTGGGCAGGGGTGGGGACGGTGAAGTAGTGGGCAGGAAAGGTGGGAAAGACAACATCAGGGAAATTTAAAGTATTATGAATAAAATTTACCGTGGATGCGGCAAAATCCTTGATGAATGTCATTAGATCCAGCTGTCTTTCCTCCATCCTTTGAATAGCAGCAAGGATTTGAGTGGATGGGTCTGCCGGAGCAGCTGCTGCGGCGGCAGGTTCAGGGTTTGGCTGCTCTGACAATTCAGCTGGGGCGGCAACAGGGTTTGAAGGAGGAGAGGGGGTTGCTACTGTCAGCTCCATGAGGCTGATGATATTTTTTTCTGTCCAGCCCCGTCCTTTCACTATGCGATCAGTGTTGACTTCCGGCACGGCATAGCAGCGGCAAAGGGACGTGATGAGGTAGGGCAGGCATAGGAGGGCCGTCGATCTATAGGCGCATTCCAAAATACTCTCTCGTATATAACTCCCCACATTAATGGGTCGTTTATTTAAAATAGAGTGTATTAGGGCTAATGTAACGCCCCGATTTTGGGCTTAGGAGTTTTGGGCGTTGACCGGTTGGTCGAAGTGCTGTTCGAATCTAAAAAGGTGAAATTAGGAAAGCCTAGTTCGGGTTGCATTAAAAATATGGAAAAATGTTCTAAAATCATCTTTTAATATAATTAAGTGAACTGTGAAATCAATTTTGGAAAAAGAGTTTTGGAAGTGTGACATTTTGGCTAGTGACCAAAATGTAATTTTCGAAAGTTTGGTGACTGTTTTATAAAGGGTTGAAACTTTGAATCTTTAAGGAGCTATTTTTCCCAAAGGGAGTTTCTCCAGATTTTTCTAAGATATTTTATGCTATATTCTGATTTTAAAGATATAGAAAAGAGGAGGGAAAATCATTTTAGATATTTTTGCAACTAACTCCCTATTTTCTCAATTTCCTTTCTCTCATTTTCTCTCAACCCAAACACTTTCTCTCCAGAGAATTTGATCTGATTTTCTCACCTAAATTCCTCCTTTCAACTCTCTTTTGATTCCTAATCAACATATCTACAAAACCTCTTCATTTGCTACTTGATTCATCAAGGTTTTTGATTCCAAAAAGAGGACAAACTCAAGTTTGGAGGTAAGAACGTCCTTCTCCTCTAAACTATCAGTTCTTTACTGAAATTCCTAAGTTTTCAATCCTTAATTGATGTTTTATTAAAGGCTTTTGAGTTGTGAAATGGATCTTGGCTTATAATGCAAGATTTGGTGATTTTTGATGATTTTCGTTAGATCTGATTAATTTGTGATTTGAGATGTGTTTTTAATGTTAAATGAACTCTAAATTGATAAGGAATTGAGTTTTGATTAATGCAATCCCGGATAGGTTGAGTTTCCTAAGTTTAGCTTGTGATTCTTGTTTGTTTTTGAGGTGATCTTGTGGATCTGATGTTGCTGGAGGTATAAGGTTGTTAATAGGTTGTTTTTAGATGTTAAATGATGTTAATAGATATTTGGTTTTGATGGTTTGTGGCTGGGCTTTGTTGAGAAGTGGTTTGGATGCATTTTCGGTTGTGTTTGGTGGCCGAAAATGGAGGTTGGATGAGAGCAGCGAGTTTAGGTGCTTTCATTGAAGCAATTAATGCATGATGATGCATTAATCCTCTGCTTTGATGTGTTAAAACAGGGGAGGCATCTTTGGATCCAAGAGTTGTTGATCCGGAAGCTTGTCTTGGTGCTTCGGCAAGAGGCGAAGTGGAATCGGTGAGTGAAATTGGGTTTTCGGCTTTGAAACCAATTTCTTGGGAGCTTAGTTTAAGTCTAAACAACTTTGCTAAGCTCAAGTGTAAGTTTTCGGAAATACTCTCTAGTGGTGGCCATGATTTTGTTGTGATGCAATGTGGTTAATTGCATGTTTTAAATACTGTTTTGAAAGCATGATTTAGCATGGTATTTGTTGTTTTTGTAAGCCATATGTTGAAGGAAGCTCAAGGTAAGAGTTCCTTGTTTTTGTACATTGATAAAATGTGGTTTGATGCTTTTAAATGCATGATGAATATGGCTTGGTTTAATGCTTTAAAACAATGGATTAAATGATGGAAATGATGTATATTGGCAAGTGATGTTTTGAAAATGTTAAGGTCACTAAGGTGGTTAAAAGTCCTTGAGTGAGCCTTGTTACTTAAGAACATCAAGGTGGTTAAAAGTCCTTGGATGGTTCTTGTTGTAGGCACAAAGGTGGTTAAAAGTCCTTATGTGATCCTTTCCATGGTGTTTAAAAGTCCATGGGGCCAAGGTGTTTAAAAGTCCTTGGGGCCAAGGTGTTTAAAAGTCCTTGGGGTGAAACTTGTTGTGGACACAAAGGTGGTTAAAAGTCCTTGTGTGGTCATTTTCCATGGTGTTTAAAAGTCCATGGCCAAGGTGTTTAAAAGTCCTTGGGGCCAAGGTGTTTAAAAGTCCTTGGGGTGAAAGTTGATGAACTTGTTTTTAAAGAAATGGAACTTATCACTTGTGGCCAATATGACATATATGATATGAAGCATGAGATGCTTGTTTAAAGTATGCTTTTGAGCATGTGCAATCGATGATTTGAAGCAAGATTTATAAATGTTTTATAAATGCATTATTGAATGGTTTTATTGAGCATTCTTCACTAAGCTTTTGCTTACGCTCTCTTTCGTTTTCTTAAATCAATAATGCAGAACACTAGAGTGCTTTGAGGGCAGCAAGGAGGGCAAGTATTCAAGTGAAAGAAAAGCTCAAAGTATGGAGGTTTTATTAATCACATTTTAGCTTTTGGTAATTTGGCAATGGGGGACCTATGTGTATGTTTTGGGAGAGGTTTTGAACTCCCTAAGTATGTTGAAGGTTGTTGAGAATGCTGGATTTTGTGTTTGGCCTTTACATGCTTGAATTGGAAGTTTATGCTTGAATGGTTTGCTTGTGTAGGAAGCATGCCTATAGTTTTGGGGCTTTTTGCATGTGAAGCTATTTTGTTAATTTGTTGATGCATGTAAGTCCTATATATGTTGAATTGCATGCTGGTAAAGTTTGGTAGCATTTGGAGCATGTTTGAATGATCGATTGCATGTTTAAGTGAGCTTTTTGCTGCAATCTGTGCAGGGTGTTTCGGAACAGTGCACACCGTTCCGGAACGGGTGCCTTGAATGAACCCAGGCGTCCGAAACGGTGGGCACCATTTCGAAACGGTTTGGCTACTGCCAGCCCGTGTTCCGGTACGCGTTGCGGAACGGCCCATGTTTCGGAACGGGTTCTGCCTGTTCCGGAACGGGTGACCGTTGGGGGCTGACATTGGCAGTTAAATGTTTTGAATTGTTTGCGTTTTGGTCCTGAATCTTGTTTGTGCAATTGTATGCGTTTTGTCTGACTAATTTCAAGTTGGTAACTTTAATTTGGCTTAAGTCCTCCTAATTATCAGAAATTACAATTTGGTCCCTAAAGTTGTAGTTCGTTCAATTGGGTCCTTGTTTGATCTTTGATGCTTGTGATCTTTGAATATGTTGTTGAGTGATCACAATTAGGGTTAATGTGCATCTAGACAAGATTAAAAAGAAAAAAAGGGTCGTTAATCAAGGATGACTTTCGGGTTGACTTTGGTTTTCCCCGTGTGACTTTCTTAATTCGGGTCAACCGTCTAGGTCGGGTTAAGGGGGTTACATTTGGTGGTATCAGAGCTGAGTTCTCGAGTAATTGGGAATGAATGTATGCATGATTGAAGTATGTTTGCCTTGTATGCTTGTTGATCGAAAGCATGTTTAGTGGCTTGTGATTTGGATACAATTGAGTTGTATGCTGTGATGTAGCGTGATGTGGGTACCCATTGCCAAATCGAAGCTAATGAAATGTTGTTGATTTTGAATGAAATTGAGCTGGAATACTTGGATTGCTTACCTTGTTGGGCTTGACTTTGTTTTTATTTGCATTGTGATTGCTTGGTAATAGTATGGCACCACGTAGAGAGTTACGAGGTAGTGTGCGAGCTACGGCTCCTAATGAGAATGAGAATGAAGAGAACACGGGTAGTGCGAAGTTACCCCCTCCTCCACCTGGTGGTGGTGCTGGAGGTGAGAGAGCTGAAGCTGCAGCTGGTGCTGGAGCTGCTGGACCAGAGGTTGGTCAGGGGCAAGCTATGCCTGATATGTCTATGCTGGTACAAGCTATTGCGGGTGCTTTTCGAGCAGCAGTAGCTGGGGCTCAAGGAGCTGGGCATCAGGGAGATGCTGGAGTTAGACTTCCTTTGGAGTGTCTGCGCAGTCTTGGTGGGACTGAGTTCAGGGGTATGTCAGCTGAGAGTTCTGAAGCTTGGCTAGAGAGTACCAAGCGTATCTTGGGTCAGATGAGCTGCACGGATGTGCAAAAGCTGGGATGTGTTGTGTCCTTGCTGCAGGACGATGCGTATACGTGGTGGACGATCACCATAGCTGGGATGGTTGAAGCTGATGTTACTTGGACATTCTTTCAGAATGTGTTCAAGAGGAGATATCTGGGAGTGAGATGAGTGTGGCTGAGTATGAAGTGCAGTTTGTGCGACTCAGTCAGTATGCACCTGAGCTGATACCTGATGAGCGGGCAAGGTGCGAGAGGTTCCGTTATGGTCTTGTGACGGATGTGAAAATGTATGTGCTGGCCACCGAGTATGATGATTTTGATGTGTTGGTGGGCCGAGCCAAGGACATTGAGATGAGCTTGGGTTTATCTGCGAAAGGTGCTGGAGCAAGTTCTGGCAAGAGAGCTGCTGAGTTTAGTTCCGGAGGTGGACGGAACAAGAGGGGACGTGATCAGAGGTATCAATCCTCAGCTAAGAGAGGTGGTGGTGCATCTGCTAGAGGAGGCAACGCTAGAGCTGATCCTAGTGCTTGTTGGATCTGTGGTTCACGTGGTCACATGAAGCGTGACTGTCCTCGTGCTGTGAGAGAGGTGCAAGCTCCTATAGCAGCGGCTAGGAATGGATGCTGGAATTGTGGTTTTGTAGACCACTTGAGGCGAGATTGTCCTAGGTTGGCTGGTGATCAGATGCGTGCTCCTGTTGTTGCTGCACCGCAGAGAGGTCGTGGGCGCGACCGTGGTAATTTCCAGAGGCGGGAGGAAGGTGGTCGTGGAGTAGCCCATGTTGTGGCTATTCAGCCTAAAGGTGGAGGCCAAGCTAGGGTGTATGCTCAGCGTGAGGGAAGGAATGATGCGGATGTGATTGCAGGTACCTTTACTTTGCAATCCTTGTCATTGCTTTCTTTGATTGATTCTGGATCTACGCATTCATACATTTTGCGTGAGCATGCTGAATTGCTTGGTTTGCCTGTTGAGTTTTTGGATGTGGGTGTTCGTGTCACTAGTTCTTTTGGTGAAACTGTTGTGACTCGAAAGCTTTATAGAAGGTGTCCCTTGGTTGTTCAAGAACATGTTTTTCATGTTGATCTTATGGAGTTGCCCTTCTATGGTTTTGATGTGATCCTTGGTATGGATTGGCTTGCTGAGCATCGTGCTGTGGTAGATTGTGAAAATAAGCGAGTTTCGCTGAAGCTTTCGGATGATTATGAAGTTGTTGTGGTTGGTGAGAATGTGAAGTTTCTTGCCAATGTGGTGTCTACCTTGGAGGCGAGTAGGATGCTGAGGCAAGGTTGCGAAGCTTATCTAGCTTTTGTGATGAATCCTAGCTCTAAGGAGTTGAGGGTGCAAGATATCAGGGTTGTGAAGGAGTTTCCTGGTGCTTTTCCTGAGGAGTTGCCTGGTTTACCTCCTAATCGCGAGGTGGAGTTTGGAATTGAGCTGTATGAGAATACAACTCCTGTGTCCATTACACCCTATAGAATGGCACCTAAGGAGCTGAAGGAGCTGAAGACGCAGTTGCAAGAGTTGCTTGATCGTGGTTTCATCCGGCCGAGTGTGTCACCTTGGGGAGCACCGGTCTTGTTTGTGAAGAAGAAGGATGGCACTATAAGGATGTGCATTGATTACCGTCAGCTGAACAAGTTGACTATCAAGAATCGGTATCCTTTGCCGAGGATTGATGATCTCTTTGATCAATTTCGGGGAGCTTCTGTGTTCTCTAAGATTGACTTGAGGTCAGGGTATTATCAGTTGAAGGTGAAGGATGTGGATGTGCCTAAGACAGCTTTCAGGACAAGGTACGGGCATTATGAGTTCCTTGTGATGCCGTTTGGTTTGACAAATGCTCCTGCTGCTTTCATTGATATGATGAACCGTGTGTTTCATGAATACCTGAACAAGTTCGTTGTGGTGTTCATTGATGATATCCTCGTGTACTCGTGTACTGAGGAGGAGCACGAAGAGCATTTGAGGATTGTTTTGCAAGCTTTGTTGGAGAATCAGCTTTATGCTAAGCTGAGCAAGTGTGAGTTCTGGCTTAAGGAGGTGGTGTTTCTTGGGCATGTGGTCTCAGCTGAGGGGATTCGTGTTGATCCTCAGAAGATTGAGGCGGTGATGAACTGGAAAGTTCCTAAGTCTGTTCATGAGGTCCGTAGTTTCCTTGGTTTGGCGGGATACTACCGAAGGTTTGTGGATGGTTTTTCCAAGATTGCTGCTCCTTTGACGAAGCTGTTGCAAAAGGATGTTAAGTATGAGTGGACGGAGGCGAGACAACAGGCTTTTGAGAAGCTTAAGGCGGCTTTGACGCAAGCTCTTATCTTGGTTCAGCCTGAATCAGGGAAAGAGTTTGTGGTCTATAGTGATGCATCTTATGTTGGGTTGGGATGTGTGCTGATGCAAGAGGGTAAGGTTGTGGCTTATGCATCGCGGCAGTTGAAAGTGCATGAGCGCAATTACCCTACGCATGATATTGAGCTGGCTGTAGTGGTTTTTGCTCTGAAGATCTGGAGACATTATCTGTATGGTGAGAAGTGTACTGTGTACACGGATCACAAGAGTTTGAGGTATCTGATGTCTCAGAAAGAGTTGAATCTTAGGCAACGGCGTTGGTTGGAGTTGCTCAAGGATTATGATTTGACGATTGAGTATCATCCTGGAAAAGCTAATGTTGTTGCGGATGCCTTGAGTAGGAAGGTAGCTGTTGAGCTGAGGGATGTTTGCTAGCTTGAGCATATCACGAGATGGTGCTCTTGTTGCTGAGTTGCAAGTGAAGCCATCTTTGGTTAAGTTGATCAAGGAAAAGCAGTTGTTGGATGATTCCTTGGTGTCTCATGTTTAGGATATCGTGGAGGGTAGGCCTTCGGATTTCTTGTAACCCCCTTAACCCGGCCTAGACGGTTGACCCGAATTAAGAAAGTCACACGGGAAAAACCAAAGTCAACCCGAAAGTCAACCTTGATTAACGACCCTTTTTTTCTTTTTAATCTTGTCTAGATGCACATTAGTCTTAATTGTGATCACACAAACATCATACTCAAAGATCACAAACATCAGAGGTCAAACAGGGACCCAATTGAACAAATTACAACTTTAGGGACCAAATTGTAATTTCTGATAATTAAAAGGACTTAACCCAAATTAAAGTTACCAAATTGAAATTAATCAGGTTTCATGCTTCTCTGTGAAATTTCAGCTCAAAAGGACTTCCCAAGCTCACGCAATTGAACAAACAAGATTCAGGACCAAAACGCAAACAATTCAAAACATATAACTGCCAATGTCAGCCCCCAACGGTCGACCGTTCCGAAACAGGTAGACCTCGTTCCGAAACACGGGCCGTTCCGCAACGGGTTCCGAAACACGGCCTTGGCAGAGACCAAACCGTTTCGAAACGGTGCATACCGTTTCGGACGCCTGGGTTCATGCAAGACACCCGTTCCGAAACGGTGCACACTGTTCCGAAACGCCTGCACAGATTGCAATTCAACATATATATGACTTATAGGCATCATCAAAACAACAATCTAACATCATATGTATGACTTATAGGCATCATCAAAACAACAATCTAACATCATATGCAAAAAGTCCCAATTCTATAGGCATGCTTCCTACACAAGCTAGCTACTCAAGCACCTAACTTCCAAAACAAGCATATAATGATCCAATCCATAAACCAGCATTCATATCAACATTCAACATACTTAGGGAGTTCCAAACATCTCCCAAAACATACACATTGGTCCCCCATTGCCAAATCACCCAAAAGCTACAATGTTTAACAAAAACCTTCCATACATTGAGTGTAACCCCCGAAGCCCGGCCTAGACGCCCGACCCGAACTACGGAGATTACACGGGGAAAACCAAAGTCAACCCGGAAGTCAACCTTGATTAACGACCCTTTTATTTTCTTTTTAATCTTTTCTAGATGCACATTACTCCTATGTATGACCATACAAACAACATGTTAAAAGATTACATCCATCAGAGATCAAACAGGGACCCAATTGAACAAATTACAACCTTAGGGACCAAATTGTAATTTCTGATAAATTAAAGGACTTAACCCAAATTAAGGTTACCAACTTGAAATTAGTCAGGTTACATGCATCTCTGTGAAATTTTAGCTCAAAAGGACATCCACAGCTCATACAATTGATCATACAAGATTCAGGACCAAAATATAAACAAAACAAAACAATTTCAAGCAAGGGTATCGATACCCGTTCATCAGGTATCGATACTCCACTCATATGGTATCGATACTCGTTCATCAGGTATCAATACCCCTGGCCTGAAACTTGCAATTTGGCTCAGGTGTATCGATACCCCAAGCCCAAGTATCGATACCCCTGTCTGCAGACAACTCCAAAACAGCATCAAACATGCTCCAAACATCAAATTAACATCACCAAACCATTATACAAAGTCAATCAACATGCAAGAACCTCAATTGCATCATCAATTTAACACATTAACATCACATAAGAAAACCCCCAAATTTATAAGGCATGCTTCCTAGTTAAGCTATCCATTCAACTCCAAACTTGCAAAACAAGCATATAAAGTTCCAAATCAAAAACCAACATTTTCAACAACATTTAACAGACTTAGGGAGTCTTAAACACCTCCCAAAACATATACATTGGTCCCCCATTGCCAAATCAACCAAAAAGCTAAAAGTGCTTGTAAAACCTCATACATTGAGCTTAAGTAGAACTTGATTGCTTGCCCTCCCTTGTAGCCCACAAGATACTCTAATTCTCTGCATTATTGAATTAAGAAAACGTAGAGAGCGTAAGCAAAAGCTTAGTGAGGCATGCTCATTTAAAACAATTCAATAATGCTATTAAAACCATTTACAAACATGCTTTAAATCAATCCATGCATAAGTTCAAAGCATTCTTAAAACCATGTAACCACATGCTTATAACATAATCAAACCAAGCATCATATGCTTCTTACACACTTTCCATGTCATATTGGCACAAGTGACAAATTCCATTTTTTGATGAACAAGATCAACATCTTTGTCAAGGACTTTTAAACACCTTGACCCCAAGGACTTTTAAACACCTTGGCCATGGACTTTTAAACACCATGAATGGACCACACAAGGACTTTTAACCACCTTTGTGTCCGCAACTTGAATCACCCCAAGGACTTTTAAACACCTTGGCCCCAAGGACTTTTAAACACCTTGGCCCCATGGACTTTTAACCACCATGGAAAGGAGCACCTAAGGACTTTTAACCACCTTAGAGTCCGCAACATCGAAGGACTTTTAACCACCTTGATGTTAATGTAACAAGGCTCACTCAAGGACTTTTAACCACCTTAGTGACCTTCACTTTTTTTAAAAACATCACTTGCCAATATACATCAATTTCATCATAATATCCACTGTTTTAAAGCATTTAAACCAAGCCATTTCATCATGCATTTCATGCATCAAATCCACATTTAAACAATGTACAAAATCAAGGAACTCCTACCTAGAGTTACCTTCAACACATGGCTTAAATCAACAGCATAATCCATGCTAAAACATGCTTTCAAAACAGTAAGTAAAACATGCAAATCATCATTTAGCAAAATATCAAGTCATGGCCACCACTAGAGAGAAAATCCGGAAACTTACACTTGAGCTTAGCAAAGTTGTTTAGACTTAAACTAAGCTCCCATAACCTTCAAACCTTTGTTTAAAAAGCTGAAAATCCAATTCCAAAGTTGCACTCACCAAAAACCACTTAGCTTCAAGCCTAAGCACCAAATCAAGCCTCCAAATCAACCGAACTTGAATCCAATGATGCCTCCCCTGTTTCAACACATCAAAGCAGAGGATTAATGCATCATCTTGCATTAATTGCTTCAATGAAAGCACCTAAACTCGCTGCCCTCATCCAAACTCCAATTTCGGCCACCAAACACAACCGAAATTGCATCCAAAACACTTCCAAACAAAGCCCAGCCATAAACCAGCAAAACCACACATCTATTAACATCAAACCACATCTAAAAACAACCTAAAAGCAACCTTATACCTCCAGCAACACCAGAACACCAAAATCACCTCAAAAACAACCTTAAACCACAAGCTAAACTTAGGAGACACAACCTATCCGGGATTGCATTAATCAAGACTCACTTCCACATCAATTTAATGATCATTTATCATCAAAAACACTTCTCAAAACTCAGATTTAACAGATCAAACGAAAATCAAATGAAAACACCAAAATCTTGCATAATTAGCCAAGATCCATAAATCTACTTGAAAACCTTTAATTAAACATACATTTAGGATTGAAAACTTTAGGAATTTCATTAAAGAACTTAAAGTTCAGAGGAGAATCGTTCATACCTCCAAACTTGTGATTTCTCCACTTTTTGGAATGAAAACTTTGTTGAAACTTGTAGCAATTGAGTAGGTTTTGTTTGCACAATGATTAGCTATCAATTGTGAGTTGAAAGGATGATTTTAGATGAAGAAATCAGATCAAAATCTCTGAAAATGGTGATGTTTGGTTGGAGAGAAAAGGAGAAGAGAAAATAGGAAGTTAGGAAAGAAAAATAGTAAAATGAGTTTCCCTCCTTTTATCAAACCTTTAAAATCAGATTTTAGGATTAAAATATCTTAGAAAAATCTGGAGAATTCACTTTTGGGCAAATAGCTCCTTAAAGATTCAAAGTTTCAATCCTTTTTAAAACAGCCACCAAATTTGCGAAAATTACATTTTGGTCACTAGCCAAAATGTCAACCTTCCAAAACTCTTTTTCCAAAATTGTTTTCACAGTTCATCAATTTATATTAAAAGATGATTTTAGAACATTTTTCCATATTTTTAATGCAACCCGAACTAGGTTTTCCTAATTTAACCACTTACGATTCGAACAGCACTTTGACCAACCGGTCAACGCCCAAGACTTCTAAGCCCAAAACCGGGGCGTTACAACTCTCCCCCCCTTAAGAAATTTCGTCCTCGAAATTTACCTGAAGGAAAGAGATAAGGAAACTGCTTCAGCATGTCTTCCTTCCGCTCCCACGTGGCTTCCTCAACACCTCGATGCTTCCACAGCACCTTCACCAACTCAATGGTCTTGCCACGAAGAACCTTACTATCTGAATCCAGAACCTTCACCGGTTCCTCATCATAGGTCAAATCCGGATTCAAAACCACATCCTCAACAGGCATCACATGCGAAGGATCAGATCTATACCTCCTGAGCATAGAAACATGGAACACATCATGAATCTTCTCTAGCTCCCGAGGTAACCTCAACCGATACGCAACAGGACCCACTCGCTCAACCACCTCATATGGTCCAATGTACCGAGGGCTCAACTTACCCTTCCGACCAAACCTCATCACCTTCTTCCAAGGCGAAACCTTCAAGAACACACGGTCACCCACCGCAAACTCTATCTCCTTACGCTTCAAATCCGCGTAAGATTTCTGTCGATCCGAAGCAGCCTTCAACCGCTCACAAATGAGCTTCACCTTCTCGGTGGTCCCTTTCAACAAAGCAGGCATAGAAACCAACTTTTGACCAGTTTCAGCCCAACAAAGAGGAGTCCTACACCTCCTCCCATACAGAGCCTCATAAGGTGCCATCTGTATACTCGCCTGATAACTATTGTTATAAGCGAACTCAACCAAAGGCAGATGCTTCTCCCAAGAACCTTGAAACTCAATCACACAGCATCTCAACATATCCTCCAAAATCTGAATAACCCGCTCAGATTGACCATCCGACTGAGGATGATAGGATGTACTGAAATGCAACCTTGTACCCAGAGCTTGATGCAAACACTGCCAAAAACGCGATGTGAACCTCGGATCCCTATCCGACACAATCGACTTAGGCACACCATGCAACCTCACTATCTCAGCAATGTACAGCTCTGCCAGCTTATCCAAAGAAAACGTAGTATGCACAGGCAAGAAATGTGCACACTTCGTCAAGCGATCCACAATCACCCAAACAGAATTCTTCTTCGACGGAGACAAAGGCAACCCAGACACAAAATCCATGGTAACCCTCTCCCACTTCCATTCGGGGATTTTCAACGGTTGCAACAAACCAGAAGGAACCTGATGTTCAGCCTTAACCCGCTGACACACTAAACACTTGCTCACGAACTCTGCCACATCCTTCTTCAAACCAACCCAATAGTACTCATCGCGAAGATCACGATACATCTTGGTACTACCAGGGTGCATAGCAAAAGGACTACTATGACCTTCAGTCAGAATAGCACGCCTCAACTCAACATCAGCAGGCACAACTATCCGACTACCAAAGCACAACACTCCATCCTCATTAAAGCAGAAATCTGAAGGTCTACCCTCCGCGATATCCTGAACATGAGACACCAAGGAATCATCCAACAACTGCTTTTCCTTGATCAACTGAACCAAAGATGGTTTCACTTGCAACTCAGCAACAAGACCACCATCCCGCGATATGCTCAAGCTAGCAAACATCGCCCTCAGCTCAACAGCTACCTTCCTACTCAAAGCATCCGCAACAACATTGGCCTTTCCAGGATGATATTCAATCGTCAAATCATAATCCTTGAGCAACTCCAGCCAACGTCGCTGCCTAAGATTCAACTCCTTCTGAGACATCAGATACCTCAAACTCTTGTTATCCGTGTACACAGTACACTTCTCACCATACAGATAATGCCTCCAGATCTTCAAAGCAAAAACCACTGCAGCCAACTCTATATCATGCGTAGGATAATTGCGCTCATGCACCTTCAACTGCCGCGACGCATAAGCCACAACCTTACCCTCTTGCATCAGCACACACCCCAAACCAACATAGGATGCATCACTGTAGACTACGAACTCTTTCCCTGATTCAGGCTGAATCAAGATAGGAGCTCGCGTCAAAGCCAACTTCAGCTTCTCAAAAGCTTGCTGCCTCGCCTCTGTCCACTCATACTTAACATCTTTTTGCAAAAGCTTCGTCAAAGGAACAGCAATCTTGGAAAAACCATCCACAAACCTCCGGTAGTATCCCGCCAAACCAAGGAAACTACGGACCTCCTGAACAGACTTAGGAACCTTCCAGCTCATCACCGCTTCAATCTTCTGAGGATCAACACGAATCCCCTCAGCTGAAACAACATGCCCAAGAAACACCACCTCTCTAAGCCAAAACTCACACTTGCTCAACTTAGCATAAAGCTGATTCTCCAACAAAGCTTGCAAAACCACCCGCAAATGCTCTTCGTGCTCCTCCTCAGTACGCGAGTACACGAGGATATCATCAATGAACACCACAACGAACTTGTCCAGGTATTCATGAAGAACACGATTCATCATGTCCATGAAAGCAGCAGGAGCATTTGTCAAACCAAACGGCATCACAAGAAACTCATAATGCCCATACCTTGTCCTGAAAGCTGTCTTAGGCACATCCACATCCTTCACCTTCAACTGATAATACCCTGACCTCAAGTCAATCTTAGAGAACACAGCAGCTCCCCGAAATTGATCAAAGAGATCATCAATCCTCGGCAAAGGATACCGATTCTTGATAGTCAACTTGTTCAGCTGACGGTAATCAATGCACATCCTCATAGTGCCATCCTTCTTCTTCACAAACAAGACAGGAGCACCCCAAGGCGACACACTCGGCCGGATAAAACCACGATCAAGCAGCTCTTGCAACTGCGTCTTCAGCTCCTTCAGCTCCTTAGGTGCCATTCTATAGGGAGTAATGGACACAGGAGTAGTATTCTCATACAGCTCAATACCAAACTCCACCTCGCGATTAGGAGGTAAACCGGGCAACTCCTCAGGAAAAACACCAGGAAACTCCTTCACCACGCGGATATCTTGCACTCTCAACTCCTTAGAGCTAGGATTCATCACAAAGGCAAGATAGGCTTCACAACCTTGCCTCAGCATCCTACTTGCCTCCAAGGTAGAAACAACATTGGCAAGAAACTTCACATTCTCACCAACCACCACTACTTCATAATCATCCGCAAGCCTAAGCGACACCCGCTTATTCTCACAATCCACAACAGCACGATGCTCAGCAAGCCAATCCATACCAAGGATCACATCAAAACCATAAAAGGGCAACTCCATAAGATCAACATGAAAGACATGCTCTTGAACAACCAAAGGGCACCTTCTATACAGCTTACGAGTCACAACAGTTTCACCAAAAGAACTAGTGACTCTAACACCAACTTCCAAAGACTCAACAGGCAAACCAAGCAACTCAGCATGCTCACGCAAAATGTATGAATGAGTAGATCCAGAATAAATCAAGGAAAGCAAAGACATGGATTGCAAAGTAAAGGTACCTGCAATCACATCAGCATCATTCCTTCCTTCGCGCTGAGCATACACCCTCGCCTGGCTTCCACCCTCAGGTTGAATAGCTACAACATGAGCTACTCCTCGGCCACCTTCCTCACGCCTCTGGAAATTACCACGGTCGCGCCCACGACCTCTCTGCGGTGCCGCAACAGCAGGAGCACGCTCTTGGCCACCAGCCATCCTCGGACAATCACGTCTCAAGTGGTCAGCAGAACCACAATTCCAGCACTCATAACCAGCTGCAGCAACAGGAGCTTGCACCTCCCTACCAGCACGAGGACAGTCACGCTTCAAGTGACCACGGGAACCACAAATCCAACAAGCACTAGGCTCAGCCCTAGCAAAACCTCCTCTAGCAGGTGCACCTCCACCTCTCTTAGCTGAAGACTGAAACCTCTGATCACGTCCTCTCTTGTTCCGTCCACCTCCGGAACTATACTCGGCAGCTCTCTTCCCAGAACTAGCTCCAGCACCTTTCGCAGACAAGCTCAGATTCATCTCAATATCCTTGGATCGACCAACCAACACATCAAAATCATTGTACTCAGCTGCCAACATATTAGTCTTAACATCCGGCACCAAGCCATAACGAAACCTTTCGCACCTCTCTCGCTCATCAGGTACCAGCTCCGGTGCATACTGGCTAAGGCGTACAAACTGTACCTCATACTCAGCCACACTCATGTTCCCCTGAGTCAGAGACATGAATTCACGCTTCTTTTCATCCAGATATCTCACTCCCAGATATCTCCTCTTGAATGCATTCAGGAAGAATGTCCAAGTGATGTCAGCTTCAGCCATCCCAGAGATTGTGGTCGTCCACCACGTATAGGCATCACCTTGCAACAAAGATACCACACAGCCCAACTTTTGCACATCAGTGCAGCTCATCTGTCCCAGAACACGCTTGGTACTTTCTAACCAGGCTTCCGACCTCTCAGCTGACATACCTCTGAACTCAGTCCCACCAAGACTGCGCAGACGCTCTAAGGGTAATCTTACACCAACATCTCCCTGATGCCCAGCTCCTTGAGCTCCAGCTACCGCTGCTCTAAAAGCACCCGCAATAGCTTGTACCAAAGCAGACATGTCAGGCATCGCTTGTCCCTGACCAACCTCAGGTCCTGCAGCTCCAGCACCAGCTGCCTCAGCTCCAGCTCTTCCCCTCTCCGCACCACCACCAGGTGGAGGAGGAGGTAGCACAGCACTACCAGTGTGCTCATCATTCACATTCCCTTCAGGAGTCGTAGCTCTTACGTTACTCCTTAACTCTCTACGTGGTGCCATACTTACCATGCAATAACAATGCAAAATAAAACAAGTCAGGCCCAGCAAGGTAAGCAATTTCAAGTATTCAAGCTCAATCTCTTTCAAAAACAACATCATTTCTTTAGCTTTTGTTTGGCAATGGGTACCCTTATCATGCATCATCACAACATACTTCACAAAAACATCATTAACAAAAATCACTGAACATGCTTTCACCCAACAAGCATACAAACCCAACCATGCTTCAATCATGCACAACAACATTCCCAATTACTCAAGAACCTGGCTCTGATACCACCAAATGTAACCCCCGTAGCCCGGCCTAGACGCCCGACCCGAACTACGGAGATTACACGGGGAAAACCAAAGTCAACCCGGAAGTCAACCTTGATTAACGACCCTTTTATTTTCTTTTTAATCTTTTCTAGATGCACATTACTCCTATGTATGACCATACAAACAACATGTTAAAAGATTACATCCATCAGAGATCAAACAGGGACCCAATTGAACAAATTACAACTTTAGGGACCAAATTGTAATTTCTGATAAATTAAAGGACTTAACCCAAATTAAGGTTACCAACTTGAAATTAGTCAGGTTACATGCATCTCTGTGAAATTTCAGCTCAAAAGGACATCCACAGCTCATACAATTGATCATACAAGATTCAGGACCAAAATATAAACAAAACAAAACAATTTCAAGCAAGGGTATCGATACCCGTTCATCAGGTATCGATACTCCACTCATATGGTATCGATACTCGTTCATCAGGTATCAATACCCCTGGCCTGAAACTTGCAATTTGGCTCAGGTGTATCGATACCCCAAGCCCAAGTATCGATACCCCTGTCTGCAGACAACTCCAAAACAGCATCAAACATGCTCCAAACATCAAATTAACATCACCAAACCATTATACAAAGTCAATCAACATGCAAGAACCTCAATTGCATCATCAATTTAACACATTAACATCACATAAGAAAAACCCCAAATTTATAAGGCATGCTTCCTAGTTAAGCTATCCATTCAACTCCAAACTTGCAAAACAAGCATATAAAGTTCCAAATCAAAAACCAACATTTTCAACAACATTTAACAGACTTAGGGAGTCTTAAACACCTCCCAAAACATATACATTGGTCCCCCATTGCCAAATCAACCAAAAAGCTAAAAGTGCTTGTAAAACCTCATACATTGAGCTTAAGTAGAACTTGATTGCTTGCCCTCCCTTGTAGCCCACAAGATACTCTAATTCTCTGCATTATTGAATTAAGAAAACGTAGAGAGCGTAAGCAAAAGCTTAGTGAGGCATGCTCATTTAAAACAATTCAATAATGCTATTAAAACCATTTACAAACATGCTTTAAATCAATCCATGCATAAGTTCAAAGCATTCTTAAAACCATGTAACCACATGCTTATAACATAATCAAACCAAGCATCACATGCTTCTTACACACTTTCCATGTCATATTGGCACAAGTGACAAATTCCATTTTTTGATGAACAAGATCAACATCTTTGTCAAGGACTTTTAAACACCTTGACCCCAAGGACTTTTAAACACCTTGGCCATGGACTTTTAAACACCATGAATGGACCACACAAGGACTTTTAACCACCTTTGTGTCCGCAACTTGAATCACCCCAAGGACTTTTAAACACCTTGGCCCCAAGGACTTTTAAACACCTTGGCCCCATGGACTTTTAACCACCATGGAAAGGAGCACCTAAGGACTTTTAACCACCTTAGAGTCCGCAACATCGAAGGACTTTTAACCACCTTGATGTTAATGTAACAAGGCTCACTCAAGGACTTTTAACCACCTTAGTGACCTTCACTTTTTTTAAAAACATCACTTGCCAATATACATCAATTTCATCATAATATCCACTGTTTTAAAGCATTTAAACCAAGCCATTTCATCATGCATTTCATGCATCAAATCCACATTTAAACAATGTACAAAATCAAGGAACTCCTACCTAGAGTTACCTTCAACACATGGCTTAAATCAACAGCATAATCCATGCTAAAACATGCTTTCAAAACAGTAAGTAAAACATGCAAATCATCATTTAGCAAAATATCAAGTCATGGCCACCACTAGAGAGAAAATCCGGAAACTTACACTTGAGCTTAGCAAAGTTGTTTAGACTTAAACTAAGCTCCCATAACCTTCAAACCTTTGTTTAAAAAGCTGAAAATCCAATTCCAAAGTTGCACTCACCAAAAACCACTTAGCTTCAAGCCTAAGCACCAAATCAAGCCTCCAAATCAACCAAACTTGAATCCAATGATGCCTCCCCTGTTTCAACACATCAAAGCAGAGGATTAATGCATCATCTTGCATTAATTGCTTCAATGAAAGCACCTAAACTCGCTGCCCTCATCCAAACTCCAATTTCGGCCACCAAACACAACCGAAATTGCATCCAAAACACTTCCAAACAAAGCCCAGCCATAAACCAGCAAAACCACACATCTATTAACATCAAACCACATCTAAAAACAACCTAAAAGAAACCTTATACCTCCAGCAACACCAGAACACCAAAATCACCTCAAAAACAACCTTAAAACACAAGCTAAACTTAGGAGACACAACCTATCCGGGATTGCATTAATCAAGACTCACTTCCACATCAATTTAATGATCATTTATCATCAAAAACACTTCTCAAAACTCAGATTTAACAGATCAAACGAAAATCAAATGAAAACACCAAAATCTTGCATAATTAGCCAAGATCCATAAATCTACTTGAAAACCTTTAATTAAACATACATTTAGGATTGAAAACTTTAGGAATTTCATTAAAGAACTTAAAGTTCAGAGGAGAATCGTTCATACCTCCAAACTTGTGATTTCTCCACTTTTTGGAATGAAAACTTTGTTGAAACTTGTAGCAATTGAGTAGGTTTTGTTTGCACAATGATTAGCTATCAATTGTGAGTTGAAAGGATGATTTTAGATGAAGAAATCAGATCAAAATCTCTGAAAATGGTGATGTTTGGTTGGAGAGAAAAGGAGAAGAGAAAATAGGAAGTTAGGAAAGAAAAATAGTAAAATGAGTTTCCCTCCTTTTATCAAACCTTTAAAATCAGATTTTAGGATTAAAATATCTTAGAAAAATCCTGAGAATTCACTTTTGGGCAAATAGCTCCTTAAAGATTCAAAGTTTCAATCCTTTTTCAAACAGCCACCAAATTTGCGAAAATTACATTTTGGTCACTAGCCAAAATGTCAACCTTCCAAAACTCTTTTTCCAAAATTATTTTCACAGTTCATCAATTTATATTAAAAGATGATTTTAGAACATTTTTCCATATTTTTAATGCAACCCGAACTAGGTTTTCCTAATTTAACCACTTACGATTCGAACAGCACTTTGACCAACCGGTCAACGCCCAAGACTTCTAAGCCCAAAACCGGGGCGTTACATTGAGCTTTACTTGTACTTGAATTCTTGACCTTCTTGCTGCCCCTCAAGGTTCTCTAATGCTCTGCATTATTGAATTAAGAAAACGTAGAGAGCGTAAGCAAAAGCTTAGTGAGGAATGCTCTTAAAAACCATTCAATAATGCAATTCAAAACATTTACAAAACATGCTTTAAATCAACCTTGCACATGCTCAAAAGCATACTTTAAACAAGCAATCTCATGCTTCAACATTAACATAACATGTCATATTGGCTCAAGTGATACATTCCATTTCTTAAAACAAGTTCATCAACTTCCCAAGGACTTTTAAACACCTTGGCCCCAAGGACTTTTAAACACCTTGGCCATGGACTTTTAAACACCATGAATGAGGACCACACAAGGACTTTTAACCACCTTTGTGTCCAAAGCTTGAATCACCCCAAGGACTTTTAAACACCTTGGCCCCAAGGACTTTTAAACACCTTGGCCCCATGAACTTTTAAACACCATGGCCCCATGGACTTTTAAACACCATGGAAAGGATCACCTAAGGACTTTTAACCACCTTAGTGTCCGCAACAAGAATCATCCAAGGACTTTTAACCACCTTGATGTTCTTAAGTAACAAGGCTCACTCAAGGACTTTTAACCACCTTAGTGACCTTAATCTTTTCAAAACATCACTTGCCAATATACATCATTTTCATCATTTAATCCACTGTTTTAAAGCATTAAACCAAGCCATTTTCATCATGCATTTAAAAGCATCAATCCACATTTAATCAATGTATAAAAGCAAGGTACTCCTACCTAGAGTTACCTTCAACATATGGCTTACATCATCAGCAAAAACCATGCTAAAACATGCTTTCAAAACAGTAATAAAAACATGCAAATAACCATTTTGCATCACAACAAATCATGGCCACCACTAGAGAAAAATTCCGAAAACTTACACTTGAGCTTAGAAAAGTTGTTTAGACTTAAACTAAGCTCCCAAAACCTTCAAACCTTGGTTTAAAAGCTGAAAATCCAATTTCCACAAACGCACTCACCGATTTCCACTTTGCTTCAAGCCAAAGCACCAAATCAAGCTTCCGGATCAACAACTCTTGGATCCAAAGATGCCTCCCCTGTTTCAACACATCAAAGCAGAGGATTAATGCATCATCATGCATTAATTGCTTCAATGAAAGCACCTAAACTCGCTGCTCTCATCCAACCTCCATTTTCGACCACCAAACACAACCGAAAATGCATCCAAACCACTTCTAAACCATGCCCAGCCATAAACCAGCAAAACCACACTTCCATAAACATCATATAACATCTAAAAACAACCTATTAACATCCTTATACCTCCAGCAACATCAGATCCCCAAGATCACCTCAAAAACAACCTTAAAACACAAGCTAAACTTAGGAAACTCAACCTATCCGGGATTGCATCAATCAAAACTCAATTCCTTATCAATTTAGAGATCATTTAACATCAAAAACACCTCTCAAATCACAGATTAATCAGATCTAACGAAAATCATCAAAAATCATCAAAATCTTGCATAATAAGCCAAGATCCATTTCAACACTTAAAAACCTTTAATTAAACTTCCATTAAGGATTGAAAACTTAGGAATTTCAGTAAAGAACTGATAGTTTAGAGGAGAAGGACGTTCTTACCTCCAAACTTGAGTTTCTCCTCTTTTTGCAATCAAAATCCTTGTTGAAACAACTAGCAATTGAAGAGGTTTTGAAGATACAATGATTAGGAATCAAATGAGAGTTGAAAGGAGGGATTTAGGTGAAGAAATCAGATCCAATTCTCTGGAAAAGTAGTGTTTGGGTTGAGAGAAAATGAGAGAAAGAAAATTTAGCAAAGTTGGTTACAAAATCCAAAAATAGCCAAATGGCTTCCCTCCAATTTTAATAACCTTTAAAATCAGATTTTAGACTTAAAATATCTTAGAAAAATCTGGAGAAACTCCCTTTGGGTAAATAGCTCCTTAAAGATTCAAAGTTTCAACCCTTTATAAAACAACCACCAAACTTGGGAAAATTACATTTTGGTCACTAGCCAAAATGTAACACTTCCAAAACTCATTTTCCAAAATTGATTTCACAGTTCACTTACTTATATTAAAAGATGATTTTAGAACATTTTTCCATATTTTTAATGCAACCCGAACTAGGCTTTCCTAATTTCACCTCTTATGATTCGAACAGCACTTTGACCAACCGGTCAACGCCCAAAACTCCTAAGCCCAAAACCGGGGCGTTACAACTCTCCCCCCTTAAGAAATTTCGTCCTCGAAATTTACCTGAAGGAAAGAGATAAGGAAACTGCTTCAGCATGTCTTCCTTCCGCTCCCACGTGGCTTCCTCAACACCTCGATGCTTCCACAGCACCTTCACCAACTCAATTGTCTTGCCACGAAGAACCTTGCTATCCGAATCCAGAACCTTCACCGGTTCCTCATCATAGGTCAAATCCGGATTCAAAACCACTTCCTCCACAGGCATCACATGCGAAGGATCAGATCTATACTTTCGGAGCATAGAAACATGGAACACATCATGAATCTTCTCCAACTCCTGAGGTAACCTCAACCGATACGCAACAGGACCCACACGCTCAACCACCTCATATGGTCCAATGTACCGAGGGCTCAACTTACCCTTCCGACCAAACCTCATCACCTTCTTCCAAGGCGAAACCTTCAAGAACACATGGTCACCCACCGCATACTCTATCTCCTTACGCTTCAAATCCGCGTAAGACTTTTGCCGATCAGAGGCAGCCTTCAACCGCTCACAAATGAGCTTCACCTTCTCGGTGGTCCCTTTCAACAAAGCAGGCATCGAAACCAACTTTTGACCAGCTTCAGCCCAACAAAGAGGAGTCCTACACTTCCTCCCGTACAGAGCCTCATAAGGTGCCATCTGTATACTTGCCTGATAACTATTGTTATAAGCGAACTCAACCAAAGGCAGATGCTTCTCCCAAGAACCTTGAAACTCAATCACGCAACACCTCAACATATCCTCCAAAATCTGGATAACCCGCTCAGACTGACCATCCGACTGAGGATGATAGGATGTACTGAAATGCAACCTTTTACCCAGAGCTTGATGCAAACACTGCCAAAAACGCGATGTGAACCTCGGATCCCTATCCGACACAATCGACTTAGGCACACCATGCAGCCTCACAATCTCAGCAATGTACAGCTCTGCCAGCTTATCCAAAGAAAACGTAGTATGCACAGGCAAGAAATGCGCACACTTCGTCAAGCGATCCACAATCACCCAAACAGAATTCTTCTTTGATGGAGACAAAGGTAAACCAGATAAAAAATCCATGGTAACCCTTTCCCACTTCCATTCAGGGATTCTCAACGGTTGCAACAACCCAGAAGGAACCTGATGTTCATCCTTAACTCGCTGACACACCAAACACTTGCTCACAAACTCTGCAACATCCTTCTTCAAACCCACCCAATAGTACTCATCACGAAGATCACGATACATCTTAGTACTACCAGGGTGCATAGCAAAAAGACTACTATGACCTTCAGTCAGAATAGCACGCCTCAACTCAGCATCAGCAGGCACTACTATCCGACTACCAAAACACAACACACCATCCTCATTAAAGCAGAAATCCGAAGGTCTACCCTCCGCGATATCCTGAACATGAGACACCAAGGAATCATCCAACAACTGCTTTTCCTTGATCAACTGAACAAAAGATGGTTTCACTTGCAACTCAGCGACAAGACCACCATCTCGCGATAAGCTCAAGCTAGCAAACATAGCTCTCAGCTCAACAGCTACCTTCCTACTCAAGGCATCCGCAACAACATTAGCCTTTCCAGGGTGATACTCAATCGTCAGATCATAATCCTTGAGCAACTCCAACCAACGCCGCTGTCTAAGATTCAACTCCTTCTGAGACATAAGATACCTCAAACTCTTGTGATCCGTGTACACAGTACACTTCTCACCATACAGATAATGTCTCCAGATCTTCAGAGCAAAAACCACTGCAGCCAGCTCAATGTCATGCGTAGGATAGTTGCGCTCATGCACCTTCAACTGCCGCGACGCATAAGCCACAACTTTACCCTCTTGCATCAGCACACACCCCAAACCAACATAGGATGCATCACTATAGATCACAAACTCTTTCCCTGATTCAGGCTGAATCAAGATAGGAGCTTGCGTCAAAGCCGCCTTAAGCTTCTCAAAAGCCTGTTGTCTCGCTTCCGTCCACTCATACTTAACATCTTTCTGCAACAGCTTCGTCAAAGGAGCAGCAATTTTGGAAAAACCATCCACAAACCTCCGGTAGTATCCCGCCAAACCAAGGAAACTACGGACCTCATGAACAGACTTAGGAACTTTCCAATTCATCACCGCCTCAATCTTCTGAGGCTCAACACGAATCCCCTCAGCTGAGACCACATGCCCAAGAAACACTACCTCCTTAAGCCAGAACTCACACTTGCTCAGCTTAGCATAAAGCTGATTCTCCAACAAAGCTTGCAAAACAATCCTCAAATGCTCTTCGTGCTCCTCTTCAGTACGCGAGTACACGAGGATATCATCAATGAACACCACAACGAACTTGTTCAGGTATTCATGAAACACACGGTTCATCATATCCATGAAAGCAGCAGGAGCATTTGTCAAACCAAACGGCATCACAAGGAACTCATAATTCCCGTACCTTGTCCTGAAAGCTGTCTTAGGCACATCCACATCCTTCACCTTCACCTGATAATACCCTGACCTCAAGTCAATCTTAGAGAACACTGCAGCTCCCCGAAATTGATCAAAGAGATCATCAATCCTCGGCAAAGGATACCGATTCTTGATAGTCAACTTGTTCAGCTGACGGTAATCAATGAACATCCTCATAGTGCCATCTTTCTTCTTCACAAACAAGACTGGAGCACCCCAAGGTGACACACTCGGCCGGATGAAACCACGATCAAGCAGCTCTTGCAATTGCGTCTTCAGCTCCTTCAGCTCCTTAGGTGCCATTCTATAGGGAGTAATGGACACAGGAGTTGTATTCTCATACAGCTCAATTCTAAACTCCACCTCGCGATTAGGAGGTAAACCAGGCAACTACTCAGGAAAAACACCAGGAAACTCCTTCACAACCCCGATATTTTGCACCCTCAACTCCTTAGAGCTAGGATTCATCACAAAAGCTAGATAAGCTTCGCAACCCTGCCTCAGCATCCTACTCGCCTCCAAGGTAGACACCACATTAGCAAGAAACTTCACATTCTCGCCAACCACAACAACTTCATAATCATCCGCAAGCTTAAGCGAAACGCGCTTATTCTCACAATCTACCACAGCACGATGCTCCGCAAGCCAATCCATACCAAGGATCACATCAAAACCATAAAAGGGCAACTCCATAAGATCAACATGAAAGACATGTTCTTGAACAACCAAGGGACAACTTCTATAAAGCTTTCGAGTCACAACAGTTTCACCAAAAGAACTAGTGACACGAACACCAACATCCAAAGACCCAACAGGCAAACCAAGCAATTCAGCATGCTCACGCAAAATGTATGAATGCGTAGATCCAGAATCAATCAAAGAAAGCAATGACAAGGATTGCAAAGTAAAGGTACCTGCAATCACATCTGCATCATTCCTTCCCTCGCGCTGAGCATACACCCTAGCTTGGCCTCCACCCTCAGGCTGAATAGCCACAACATGGGCTACTCCACGACCACCTTCCTCTCTCCTCTGGAAATTACCACGGCCGCGCCCACGACCTCTCTGCGGTGCAGCAACAACAGGAGCACGCTCTTGGCCACCAGCCAACCTCGGACAATCTCGCCTCAGATGGTCAACAGAACCACAATTCCAACATCCATTACCAGCTGCCGCAACAGGAGCTTGCACCTCCCTGACAGCACGAGGACAGTCACGCTTCATGTGACCACGAGAACCACAGATCCAGCAAGCACTAGGATCAGCTCTAGCATAACCACCTCTAGCAGGTGCACCACCACCTCTCTTGGCTGAGGACTGATACTTCTGATCACGTCCGCTCTTGTTCCGTCCACCTCCGGAACTATACTCAGCAGCTCTCTTACCAGAACTTGCTCCAGCACCTTTCGCAGCTAAACCCAAGTTCATCTCAATGTCCTTGGATCGGCTCACCAACACATCAAAATCATTATACTCAGCAGCCAACATATATGTCTTTAATTCCATCACCAAACCATAACGGAACCTTTCACACCTCTCCCGCTCATCAGGTATCAGCTCCGGTGCATACTGACTGAGTCGCACAAACTGCACTTCATACTCAGCCACACACATGCTCCCTTGGGTAAGAGACATGAATTCACGCTTTTTCTCATCCAGATATCTCACCCCTAGATATCTCCTCTTGAACGCATTCTGAAAGAATGTCCAAGTAACATCAGCTTCAGCCATCCCAGCTATGGTGGTCGTCCACCACGTATACGCATCGTCTTGCAGCAAGGACACAACACATCCCAACTTTTGCACATCCCTGCAGTTCATCTGACCCAAGATACGCTTGGTACTCTCTAGCCAAGCTTCCGAACTCTCAGCAGACATACCCCTGAACTCAGTCCCACCAAGACTGCGCAGACGCTCCAAAGGTAGTCTAACACCAGCATCTCCCTGATGCCCAGCTCCTTGAGCTCCAGCTACTGCTGCTCGAAAAGCACCCGCAATAGCTTGTACCAGCATAGACATATCAGGCATAGCTTGCCCCTGACCAACCTCTGGTCCAGCAGCTCCAGCACCAGCTGCAGCTTCAGCTCGCTCACCTCCAGCACCACCACCAGGCGGAGGAGGGGGTAACACTGCACTACCCGTATTCTCTTCATTCTCATTCTCATTGGGAGCCGTAGCTCACACACTACCTCTTAACTCTCTACGTGGTGCCATACTTTTACCATGCAATCACAATGCAAAATAAAACAAGTCAGGCCCAGCAAGGTAAGCAATCCAAGTATTCAAGCTCAATTTCATTCAAAATCAACATCATTTCATTAGCTTTTGTTTGGCAATGGGTACCCTCAACATGCAACATCACAACATACATCTCAATTGCATCAACATCTCAAGCCACTGAACATGCTTTCAAACAACAAGCATACAAGCCAAACATACTTCAATCATGCATACATTCATTCCCATTTACTCGAGAACTCAGCTCTGATACCACCAAATGTAACCCCCTTAACCCGGCCTAGACGGTTGACCCGAATTAAGAAAGTCACACGGGGAAAACCAAAGTCAACCCGAAAGTCAACCTTGATTAACGACCCTTTTTTTTTCTTTTTAATCTTGTCTAGATGCACATTAGTCTTAATTGTGATCACACAAACATCATACTCAAAGATCACAAACATCAGAGGTCAAACAGGGACCCAATTGAACAAATTACAACTTTAGGGACCAAATTGTAATTTCTGATATTAAAAGGACTTAACCCAAATTAAAGTTACCAACTTGAAATTAATCAGGTTTCATGCTTCTCTGTGAAATTTCAGCTCAAAAGGACTTCCCAAGCTCACGCAATTGAACAAACAAGATTCAGGACCAAAACGCAAACAATTCAAAACATATAACTGCCAATGTCAGCCCCCAACGGTCGACCGTTCCGAAACAGGTAGACCCCGTTCCGAAACACGGGCCGTTCCGCAACGGGTTCCGAAACACGGCCTTGGCAGACACCAAACCGTTTCGAAACGGTGCATACCGTTTCGGACGCCTGGGTTCATGCAAGGCACCCGTTCCGAAACGGTGCACACTGTTCCGAAACGCCTGCACAGATTGCAGCAAAATGGCATTCCAAAACATGCAATTAGATCATTCAAACATGCTCCAAATGCCACCAAACTTTACCAGCATGCAATTCAACATATATATGACTTATAGGCATCATCAAAACAACAATCTAACATCATATGCAAAAAGTCCCAATTCTATAGGCATGCTTCCTACACAAGCTAGCTACTCAAGCACCAAACTTCCAAAACAAGCATATAATGATCCAATCCAAAAACCAGCATTCATATCAACATTCAACATACTTAGGGAGTTCCAAACACCTCCCAAAACATACACATTGGTCCCCCATTGCCAAATCACCCAAAAGCTAAAATGTTTAACAAAAACCTTCCATACATTGAGCTTTACTTGTACTTGAATTCTTGCCCTTCTTGCTGCCCCTCAAGGTTCTCTAATGCTCTGCATTATTGAATTAAGAAAACGTAGAGAGCGTAAGCAAAAGCTTAGTGAGGAATGCTCTTAAAAACCATTCAATAATGCAATTCAAAACATTTACAAAACATGCTTTAAATCAACCTTGCACATGCTCAAAAGCATACTTTAAACAAGCAATCTCATGCTTCAACATTAACATAACATGTCATATTGGCTCAAGTGATACATTCCATTTCTTAAAACAAGTTCATCAACTTCCCAAGGACTTTTAAACACCTTGGCCCCAAGGACTTTTAAACACCTTGGCCATGGACTTTTAAACACCATGAATGAGGACCACACAAGGACTTTTAACCACCTTTGTGTCCAAAGCTTGAATCACCCCAAGGACTTTTAAACACCTTGGCCCCAAGGACTTTTAAACACCTTGGCCCTATGGACTTTTAAACACCATGGCCCCATGGACTTTTAAACACCATGGAAAGGATCACCTAAGGACTTTTAACCACCTTAGTGTCCGCAACAAGAATCATCCAAGGACTTTTAACCACCTTGATGTTCTTAAGTAACAAGGCTCACTCAAGGACTTTTAACAACCTTAGTGACCTTAATCTTTTCAAAACATCACTTGCCAATATACATCATTTTCATCATTTAATCCACTATTTTAAAGCATTAAACCAAGCCATTTTCATCATGCATTTAAAAGCATCAATCCACATTTAAAAGCATCATACTCCTACCTAGAGTTACCTTCAACATATGGCTTACATCATCAGCAAAAACCATGCTAAAACATGCTTTCAAAACAGTAATCAAAACATGCAAATAACCATTTTGCATCACAACAAATCATGGCCACCACTAGAGAGAAATTCCGAAAACTTACACTTGAGCTTAGCAAAGTTGTTTAGACTTAAACTAAGCTCCCAAAACCTTCAAACCTTGGTTTAAAAGCTGAAAATCCAATTTCAACAAACGCACTCACCGATTTCCACTTTGCTTCAAACCAAAGCACCAAATCAAGCTTCCGGATCAACAACTCTTTGATCAAAAGATGCCTCCCCTGTTTCAACACATCAAAGCAGAGGATTAATGCATCATCATGCATTAATTGCTTCAATGAAAGCACCTAAACTCGCTGCTCTCAACCAACCTCCATTTTCGGCCACCAAACACAACCGAAAATGCATCCAAACCACTTTTAAACCATGCCCAGCCATAAACCAGCAAAACCACACTTCCATAAACATCATATAACATCTAAAAACAACCTATTAACATCCTTATACCTCCAGCAACATCAGATCACCAAGATCACCTCAAAAACAACCTTAAAACACAAGCTAAACTTAGGAAACTCAACCTATCCGGGATTGCATCAATCAAAACTCAATTCCTTATCAATTTAGAGATCATTTAACATCAAAAACACCTCTCAAATCACAGATTAATCAGATCTAACGAAAATCATCAAAATCTTGCATAATAAGCCAAGATCCATTTCACCACTTAAAATCCTTTAATTAAACTTCAATTAAGGATTGAAAACTTAGGAATTTCAGTAAAGAACTGATAGTTTAGAGGAGAAGGACGTTCTTACCTCCAAACTTGAGTTTCTCCTCTTTTTGCAATCAAAATCCTTGTTGAAACAACTAGCAAATGAAGAGGTTTTGAAGATACAATGATTAGGAATCAAATGAGAGTTGAAAGGAGGGATTTAGGTGAAGAAATCAGATCCAATTCTCTGGAAAAGTAGTGTTTGGGTTGAGAGAAAATGAGAGAAAGAAAATTTAGCAAAGTTGGTTACAAAATCCAAAAATAGCCAAATGGCTTCCCTCCAATTTTAATAACCTTTAAAATCAGATTTTAGGGTTAAAATATCTTAGAAAAATCTGGAGAAACTCCCTTTGGGTAAATAGCTCCTTAAAGATTCAAAGTTTCAACCCTTTATAAAATAGCCACCAAACTTGCGAAAATTACATTTTGGTCACTAGCCAAAATGTCACACTTCCAAAACTCATTTTCAAAATTTTTTTTCACAATTCACTTACTTATATTAAAAGATGATTTTAGAACATTTTTCCATATTTTTAATGCAACCCGAACTAGGCTTTCCTAATTTCACCTCTTATGATTCGAACAGCACTTTGACCAACCGGTCAACGCCCAAAACTCCTAAGCCCAAAACCGGGGCATTACATTTCTGCTTTAACGATGATGGTGTGTTGTGTTTTGGGAGTCCGATAGTAGTGCCTGCTGATGTTGAGTTGAGGCGTGCTATTCTGACTGAAGGTCATAGTAGTCCTTTTGCTATGCACCCTGGTAGTACTAAGATGTATCGTGATCTTCGTGATGAGTACTATTGGGTGGGTTTGAAGAAGGATGTTGCAGAGTTTGTGAGCAAGTGTTTGGTGTGTCAGCGAGTTAAGGCTGAACATCAGGTTCCTTCTTGGTTGTTGCAACCGTTGAAAATCCCTAAATGGAAGTGGGAAAGGGTTACCATGGATTTTGTATCTGGTTTACCTTTGTCTCCTTCGAAGAAGAATTTTGTTTGGGTGATTGTGGATCGCCTGACGAAGTGTGCGCATTTCTTGCCTGTGCATACTACGTTTTCTTTGGATAAGCTGGCAGAGCTGTACATTGCTGAGATTGTGCGGCTGCATGGTGTGCCTAAGTCGATTGTGTCGGATAGGGATCCGAGGTTCACATCGTGTTTCTGGCAGTGTTTGCATCAAGCTCTGGGTACAAGGTTGCATTTCAGTACATCCTATCATCCTCAGTCGGATGGTCAGTTTGAGCGAGTTATTCAGATTTTGGAGGATATGTTGAGGTGCTGCGTGATTGAGTTCCAAGGTTCTTGGGAGAAGCATCTGCCTTTGGTTGAGTTCGCTTATAACAATAGTTATCAGGCGAGTGTACAGATGGCACCTTATGAGGCCTTGTACGGGAGGAAGTGTAGGACTCCTCTTTGTTGGGCTGAAACTGGTCAAAAGTTGGTTTCGATGCCGACCTTGTTGAAAGGGACCACCGAGAAGGTGAAGTTCATTTGTGAGCGGTTGAAGGCAGCCTCTGATCGGCAAAAGTCTTACGCGGATTTGAAGCGTAAGGAGATAGAGTATGCAGTGGGTTACCGTGTGTTCTTGAAGGTTTCGCCTTGGAAGAAGGTGATGAGGTTTGGCCGGAAGGGTAAGTTGAGCCCTAGGTACATTGGACCATATGAGGTGGTTGAGCGTGTGGGTCCTGTTGCGTATCAGTTGAGGTTACCTCAAGAGTTGGAGAAGATTCATGATGTGTTCCATGTTTCTATGCTCCGGAAGTTTAGATCTGATCCTTCGCATGTGATGCCTGTGGAGGAAGTGGTTTTGAATCCGGATTTGACCTATGATGAGGAACCAGTGAAGGTTCTGGATTCGGATAGCAAGGTTCTTCGCGGCAAGACCATTGAATTGGTGAAGGTGCTGTGGAAGCATCGTGGTGTTGAGGAAGCCACGTGGGAGCGGAAGGAAGACATGCTGAAGCAGTTTCCTTATCTCTTTCCTTCAGGTAAATTTCGAGGACGAAATTTCTTAAGGGGGGGAGAGTTGTAACGCCCCGGTTTTGGGCTTAGGAGTTTTGGGCGTTGACCGGTTGGTCAAAGTGCTGTTCGAATCTAAAAAGGTGAAATTAGGAAAGCCTAGTTCGGGTTGCATTAAAAATATGGAAAAATGTTCTAAAATCATCTTTTAATATAATTAAGTGAACTGTGAAATCATTTTTGGAAAAAGAGTTTTGGAAGTGTGACATTTTGGCTAGTGACCAAAATGTAATTTTCGAAAGTTTGGTGATTGTTTTATAAAGGGTTGAAACTTTGAATCTTTAAGGAGCTATTTTTCCCAAAGGGAGTTTCTCCAGATTTTTCTAAGATATTTTATGCTATATTCTGATTTTAAAGATATAGAAAAGAGGATAGAAAATCATTTTAGATATTTTTGCAACTAACTCCCTATTTTCTCAATTTCCTTTCTCTCATTTTCTCTCAACCCAAACACTTTCTCTCCAGAGAATTTGATCTGATTTTCTCACCTAAATGTGTTTTATAAATGTGGTTTGATGCTTTTAAATGCATGATGAATATGGCTTGGTTTAATGCTTTAAAACAGTGGATTAAATGATGAAAATGATGTATATTGGCAAGTGATGTTTTGAAAAGGTTAAGGTCACTAAGGTGGTTAAAAGTCCTTGAGTGAGCCTTGTTACTTAAGAACATCAAGGTGGTTAAAAGTCCTTGGATGGTTCTTGTTGTAGGCACAAAGGTGGTTAAAAGTCCTTATGTGATCCTTTCCATGGTGTTTAAAAGTCCATGGGGCCAAGGTGTTTAAAAGTCCTTGGGGCCAAGGTGTTTAAAAGTCCTTGGGGTGAAACTTGTTGTGGACACAAAGGTGGTTAAAAGTCCTTGTGTGGTCCTTTTCCATGGTGTTTAAAAGTCCATGGCCAAGGTGTTTAAAAGTCCTTGGGGCCAAGGTGTTTAAAAGTCCTTGGGGTGAAAGTTAATGAACTTGTTTTTAAAGAAATGGAACTTATCACTTGTGGCCAATATGACATATATGATATGAAGCATGAGATGCTTGTTTAAAGTATGCTTTTGAGCATGTTCAATCGATGATTTGAAGCAAGATTTATAAATGCATTATTGAATGGTTTTATTGAGCATTCCTCACTAAGCTTTTGCTTACGCTCTCTTTCGTTTTCTTAAATCAATAATGCAGAACACTAGAGTGCTTTGAGGGCAGCAAGGAGGGCAAGTATTCAAGTGAAAGAAAAGCTCAAAGTATGGAGGTTTTATTAATCACATTTTAGCTTTTGGTAATTTGGCAATGGGGGACCTATGTGTATGTTTTGGGAGAGGTTTTGAACTCCCTAAGTATGTTGAAGGTTGTTGAGAATGCTGGATTTTGTGTTTGGCCTTTACATGCTTGAATTGGAAGTTTATGCTTGAATGGTTTGCTTGTGTAGGAAGCATGCCTATAGTTTTGGGGCTTTTTGCATGTGAAGCTATTTTGTTAATTTGTTGATGCATGTAAGTCCTATATATGTTGAATTGCATGCTGGTAAAGTTTGGTAGCATTTGGAGCATGTTTGAATGATCGATTGCATGTTTAAGTGAGCTTTTTGCTACAATCTGTGCAGGGTGTTTTGGAACAGTGCACACTGTTCCGGAACGGGTGCCTTGAATGAACCCAGGCGTCCGAAACGGTGGGCACCGTTTCGAAACGGTTTGGCTACTGCCAGCCCGTGTTCCGGTACGCGTTGCAGAACGGCCCATGTTTCGGAACGGGTTCTGCCTGTTCCGGAACGGGTGACCGTTGGGGGCTGACATTGGCAGTTAAATGTTTTGAATTGTTTGCGTTTTGGTCCTGAATCTTGTTTGTGCAATTGTATGCGTTTTGTCTGACTAATTTCAAGTTGGTAACTTTAATTTGGCTTAAGTCCTCCTAATTATCAGAAATTACAATTTGGTCCCTAAAGTTGTAGTTCGTTCAATTGGGTCCTTGTTTGATCTCTGATGCTTGTGATCTTTGAATATGTTGTTGAGTGATCACAATTAGGGTTAATGTGCATCTAGACAAGATTAAAAAGAAAAAAAAGGGTCGTTAATCAAGGATGACTTTCGGGTTGACTTTGGTTTTCCCCGTGTGACTTTCTTAATTCGGGTCAACCGTCTAGGTCGGGTTAAGGGGGTTACATTTGGTGGTATCAGAGCTGAGTTCTCGAGTAATTGGGAATGAATGTATGCATGATTGAAGTATGTTTGCCTTGTATGCTTGTTGATCGAAAGCATGTTTAGTGGCTTGTGATTTGGATACAATTGAGTTGTATGCTGTGATGTCGCGTGATGTGGGTACCCATTGCCAAATCGAAGCTAATGAAATGTTGTTGATTTTGAATGAAATTGAGCTTGAATACTTGGATTGCTTACCTTGTTGGGCCTGACTTTGTTTTTATTTGCATTGTGATTGCTTGGTAATAGTATGGCACCACGTAGAGAGTTACGAGGTAGTGTGCGAGCTACGGCTCCTAATGAGAATGAGAATGAAGAGAACACGGGTAGTGCGGTGTTACCCCCTCCTCCACCTGGTGGTGGTGCTGGAGGTGAGAGAGCTGAAGCTGCAGCTGGTGCTGGAGCTGCTGGACCAGAGGTTGGTCAGGGGCAAGCTATGCCTGATATGTCTATGCTGGTACAAGCTATTGCGGGTGCTTTTCGAGCAGCAGTAGCTGGGGCTCAAGGAGCTGGGCATCAGGAAGATGCTGGAGTTAGACTACCTTTGGAGTGTCTGCGCAGTCTTGGTGGGACTGAGTTCAGGGGTATGTCAGCTGAGAGTTCTGAAGCTTGGCTAGAGAGTACCAAGCGTATCTTGGGTCAGATGAGCTGCACGGATGTGCAAAAGCTGGGATGTGTTGTGTCCTTGCTGCAGGACGATGCGTATTCGTGGTGGACGACCACCATAGCTGGGATGGTTGAAGCTGATGTTACTTGGACATTCTTTCAGAATGTGTTCAAGAGGAGATATTTGGGAGTGAGATGAGTGTGGCTGAGTATGAAGTGCAGTTTGTGCGACTCAGTCAGTATGCACCTGAGCTGATACCTGATGAGCGGGCAAGGTGCGAGAGGTTCCGTTATGGTCTTGTGACGGATGTGAAAATGTATGTGCTGGCCACCGAGTATGATGATTTTGATGTGTTGGTGGGCCGAGCCAAGGACATTGAGATGAGCTTGGGTTTATCTGCGAAAGGTGCTGGAGCAAGTTCTGGCAAGAGAGCTGCTGAGTTTAGTTCCGGAGGTGGACGGACCAAGAGGGGACGTGATCAGAGGTATCAATCCTCAGCTAAGAGAGGTGGTGGTGCATCTGCTAGAGGAGGCAACGCTAGAGCTGATCCTAGTGCTTGTTGGATCTGTGGTTCACGTGGTCACATGAAGCGTGACTGTCCTCGTGCTGTGAGAGAGGTGCAAGCTCCTATAGCAGCGGCTAGGAATGGATGCTGGAATTGTGGTTCTGTAGACCACTTGAGGCGAGATTGTCCTAGGTTGGCTGGTGATCAGATGCGTGCTCCTGTTGTTGCTGCACCGCAGAGAGGTCGTGGGCGCGACCGTGGTAATTTCCAGAGGCGGGAGGAAGGTGGTCGTGGAGTAGCCCATGTTGTGGCTATTCAGCCTGAAGGTGGAGGCCAAGCTAGGGTGTATGCTCAGCGTGAGGGAAGGAATGATGCGGATGTGATTGCAGGTACCTTTACTTTGCAATCCTTGTCATTGCTTTCTTTGATTGATTCTGGATCTACGCATTCATACATTTTGCGTGAGCATGCTGAATTGCTTGGTTTGCCTGTTGAGTTTTTGGATGTGGGTGTTCGTGTCACTAGTTCTTTTGGTGAAACTGTTGTGACTCGAAAGCTTTATAGAAGGTGTCCCTTGGTTGTTCAAGAACATGTTTTTCATGTTGATCTTATGGAGTTGCCCTTCTATGGTTTTGATGTGATCCTTGGTATGGATTGGCTTGCTGAGCATCGTGCTGTGGTAGATTGTGAAAATAAGCGAGTTTCGCTGAAGCTTTCGGATGATTATGAAGTTGTTGTGGTTGGTGAGAATGTGAAGTTTCTTGCCAATGTGGTGTCTACCTTGGAGGCGAGTAGGATGCTGAGGCAAGGTTGCGAAGCTTATCTAGCTTTTGTGATGAATCCTAGCTCTAAGGAGTTGAGGGTGCAAGATATCAGGGTTGTGAAGGAGTTTCCTGGTGCTTTTCCTGAGGAGTTGCCTGGTTTACCTCCTAATCGCGAGGTGGAATTTGGAATTGAGCTGTATGAGAATACAACTCCTGTGTCCATTACACCCTATAGAATGGCACCTAAGGAGCTGAAGGAGCTGAAGACGCAGTTGCAAGAGTTGCTTGATCGTGGTTTCATCCGGCCGAGTGTGTCACCTTGGGGAGCACCGGTCTTGTTTGTGAAGAAGAAGGATGGCACTATAAGGATGTGCATTGATTACCGTCAGCTGAACAAGTTGACTATCAAGAATCGGTATCCTTTGCCGAGGATTGATGATCTCTTTGATCAATTTCGGGGAGCTTCTGTGTTCTCTAATATTGACTTGAGGTCAGGGTATTATCAGTTGAAGGTGAAGGATGTGGATGTGCCTAAGACAGCTTTCAGGACAAGGTACGGGCATTATGAGTTCCTTGTGATGCCGTTTGGTTTGACAAATGCTCCTGCTGCTTTCATGGATATGATGAACCGTGTGTTTCATGAATACCTGAACAAGTTCGTTGTGGTGTTCATTGATGATATCCTCGTGTACTCGCGTACTGAGGAGGAGCACGAAGAGCATTTGAGGATTGTTTTGCAAGCTTTGTTGGAGAATCAGCTTTATGCTAAGCTGAGCAAGTGTGAGTTCTGGCTTAAGGAGGTGGTGTTTCTTGGGCATGTGGTCTCAGCTGAGGGGATTCGTGTTGATCCTCAGAAGATTGAGGCGGTGATGAACTGGAAAGTTCCTAAGTCTGTTCATGAGGTCCGTAGTTTCCTTGGTTTGGCGGGATACTACCGAAGGTTTGTGGATGGTTTTTCCAAGATTGCTGCTCCTTTGACGAAGCTGTTGCAAAAGGATGTTAAGTATGAGTGGACGGAGGCGAGACAACAGGCTTTTGAGAAGCTTAAGGCGGCTTTGACGCAAGCTCTTATCTTGGTTCAGCCTGAATCAGGGAAAGAGTTTGTGGTCTATAGTGATGCATCTTATGTTGGGTTGGGATGTGTGCTGATGCAAGAGGGTAAGGTTGTGGCTTATGCATCGCGGCAGTTGAAAGTGCATGAGCGCAATTACCCTACGCATGATATTGAGCTGGCTGCAGTGGTTTTTGCTCTGAAGATCTGGAGACATTATCTGTATGGTGAGAAGTGTACTGTGTACACGGATCACAAGAGTTTGAGGTATCTGATGTCTCAGAAAGAGTTGAATCTTAGGCAACGGCGTTGGTTGGAGTTGCTCAAGGATTATGATTTGACGATTGAGTATCATCCTGGAAAAGCTAATGTTGTTGCGGATGCCTTGAGTAGGAAGGTAGCTGTTGAGCTGAGGGATGTTTGCTAGCTTGAGCATATCACGAGATGGTGGTCTTGTTGCTGAGTTGCAAGTGAAGCCATCTTTGGTTAAGTTGATCAAGGAAAAGCAGTTGTTGGATGATTCCTTGGTGTCTCATGTTTAGGATATCGTGGAGGGTAGGTCTTCGGATTTCTTGTAACCCCCTTAACCCGGCCTAGACGGTTGACCCGAATTAAGAAAGTCACACGGGGAAAACCAAAGTCAACCCGAAAGTCAACCTTGATTAACGACCCTTTTTTTCTTTTTAATCTTGTCTAGATGCACATTAGTCTTAATTGTGATCACACAAACATCATACTCAAAGATCACAAACATCAGAGGTCAAACAGGGACCCAATTGAACAAATTACAACTTTAGGGACCAAATTGTAATTTCTGATAATTAAAAGGACTTAACCCAAATTAAAGTTACCAAATTGAAATTAATCAGGTTTCATGCTTCTCTGTGAAATTTCAGCTCAAAAGGACTTCCCAAGCTCACGCAATTGAACAAACAAGATTCAGGACCAAAACGCAAACAATTCAAAACATATAACTGCCAATGTCAGCCCCCAACGGTCGACCGTTCCGAAACAGGTAGACCCCGTTCCGAAACACGGGCCGTTCCGCAACGGGTTCCGAAACACGGCCTTGGCAGAGACCAAACCGTTTCGAATGATCGATTGCATGTTTAAGTGAGCTTTTTGCTGCAATCTGTGCAGGGTGTTTCGGAACTGTGCACACCGTTCCGGAACGGGTGCCTTGAATGAACCCAGGCGTCTGAAACGGTGGGCACCGTTTCGAAACGGTTTGGCTACTGCCAGCCCGTGTTCCGGTACGCGTTGCGGAATGGCTTGTGTTTCGGAACGGGTTCTGCCTGTTCCGGAACGGGTGACCGTTGGGGGCTGACATTGGCAGTTAAATGTTTTGAATTGTTTGCGTTTTGGTCCTGAATCTTGTTTGTGCAATTGTATGAGTTCGGGAAGTCCTTTTGAGCTGAAATTTCACAGCGAAGCATGAAATCTGACTAATTTCAAGTTGGTAACTTTAATTTGGGTTAAGTCCTCCTAATTATCAGAAATTACAATTTGGTCCCTAAAGTTGTAATTCGTTCAATTGGGTCCCTGTTTGATCTCTGATGCTTGTGATCTTTGAATATGTTGTTGAGTGATCACAATTAGGGTTAATGTGCATCTAGACAAGATTAAAAAGAAAAAAAAGGGTCGTTAATCAAGGATGACTTTCGGGTTGACTGGTTTTCCCCGTGTGACTTTCTTAATTCGGGTCAACCGTCTAGGCCGGGTTAAGGGGGTTACAGCTAACCTCTGCTGGTCCACGGTGGTGTGATGTGATGACAGCATTATCCTCTTCTTGATGAAGGCATTCCACAGTTTGGCCTCCGGTAGCAGCTACCCCCTCTTCACTGTGTGGGGTGTTTTGCGGCTTGTGTTCCATTCAGTCCCTTCTTCCGTCACTTCTGCCATGACAGCGTCAAAGGCAGCATCATCTAGAGTGTCAAGGAACTGTTGGTGAGCATCATCGTTGGGGCCGAAGTAGAGGCCATAGAAAGAGTTAATGCGCTCGGTTGTGAACTGCACTTCTGTCCCTCGGACAATAACTGCTGCTGCCGTCCTGCTACCGATGGCAGCATTGAATTCCCTTACCAGCGTCTCGTTCATCTCTGTTGGTTGCTCCGCGAATAGTTCCCATAAGAGGGCTCTAATCGTCCTTGCGATGAAAGGCTTGAGGCCCATATTGACTGCTCTTGGAGTGTAAATAAAGCCTCTTTCTTCCCATAAATCTCTAGTAGCAAAGGATTGTGGTGTAGGTGCTGCTGGTGAAGAAGTTGAAGCAGCACTGCGGCGGGTTCTTCTGGAAGATATGTTGGTGCAAGGGTTGTTGAAAGTAATAGAAAGCAAACGAAAACTAAAGGGGAGAGCAAGTAAGAAAGGCAGAAGTGAATGAAAATGAAAATGAAACGGGGTTTTATAGAAGAGAAGTTGCTGCCCATTGAAGCTGTAACGGCAGGCGTGAATAACGGGGCGACTGTTGAGCTTTAGCGTGTCTGACACGCGTTTCTGCGTCTGTCACACGTTTCCGCGTCTGTCGTAACAGTCTGGTGACAACCTGTCTTTTCCGTGTCTACCGGGGCAGCTGGAACGACATGCTTCAATATTGGGCTTTGCTGGGCTGATGGAGGGATGGTGGGCTGGGTTCACTTCTCCTATTCTTCTTGACTCCTTTATTTCCTAAAAACAGTAAACATAAAAACATTTTCAAATAAAATTAACCTTATTTCCTAATAAATAATAAATAATAATAATAAATAAAAATAAAATTTAGGTTAAATTAGGGATGCCAGGTGGGGCATCTCCTAAGGTAACCACTTCCTGCATTCCTGGGGCTTCAGTCCCCTGATAATGCTTGAGGCGCTGTCCGTTGACTTTGAATTGGTGCCCGTCTTTTAATGATCGGATTGTGATGGCACCATGGGGAAAAGCTTGTACGACTTGGAATGGGCCAAACCATCTAGATTTCAGTTTCCCTGGGAAAAGTTTCAGTCTAGAATTGAACAATAATACAAGCTGCCCTGGGCAGAACTGTCGTGGCAGCAACTTCCCGTCATGCCACTTCTTAGTTTTCTCCTTGTAGATTCTTGCATTGCCGTAGGCCATTGTCCGTATTTCTTCAATCTCGTTCAGATCTAACAGCCTTTTCTGGCATGCCTTGTCCAAGTCATTATTCACTGCCTTGATCGCCCAATATGCTCTGTGCTCTATCTAGACAGGCAGATGACAGGTTTTCCCATAAATCAATCGGTATGGAGACATGCCCAATGGAGTCTTAAAAGCTGTCCTATATGCCTATAATGCATCATTGAGGAGTAGAGACCAATCTTTCCTAGTTGGATTAACCATCTTTTTAAGAATGTTCTTAACTTCCCTATTAGATATTTCAGCTTGTCCATTGGTCTGTGGGTGGTATGCTGTCGCGATCCGATGCTTGACACCATATTTCTTCAAGGCGGCAGCAATAACCCTATTGTCGAAATGTCTCCCTTCATCACTGATAATCACCATAGGGATGCCAAACCTAGAAAAAAATGTTTTTGTGTAGAAATTTTTGGACTGTCTTGGCATCATTCCTTTGAGTGGCGATAGCTTCAACCCACTTAGAGACATAATCCACTGCTAAGAGGATGTATAAATTTCCACATGATGATGGAAAATGTCCCATAAAATAGATCCCCCAAACGTCGAAGATTTCGACTTCTAGAATGTTCTGCAGCGGCATCTCGTTTCTCCTTGAGATGTTTCCTGTCCTTTGGCACCTGTCACAATTCTTGTAGAAAATTTGTGCATCTTTATACAGTGACGGCCAATAAAATCCTGACTGTAGCACCTTGGCAGCAATTTTGTTGCCTCCTAAGTGACCTCCATACTGTGAAGCATGGCAGTGACGAAGTATGTCTTCTTGTTCTTCTTGTGGTACACACCTCCTTATAACCTGATCTGCACACATTTTGAAAAGAAGAGGTTCATCCCAATAATAATGTTTGACATCATTTTGGAACCTCTTCCTGGCTTGATAATAAAGATCAGAAGGAAGTATTCCGCTAACTATAAAATTAACGAAATCAGCATACCAGGGAAGTTCAGAAGACTTACCTGCCGCCATGGCTGTCACGACAATGACTGCGGCAGCAAAGAGCTGCTCATCTGGGAAGGTCTCCAATATGTTTGTCTCATCTGTTGGTAGACTCTGTCCCTTCTCCAACCTTGACAAGTTATCTGCCACCTGATTTTCTGTCCCTTTTTTGTCCTTGATTTCACGGTCGAATTCTTGCAATAGTAGGATCCACCGTATCAATCTAGGCTTTGCATCCTTTTTCGCGAACAAATACTTCAGGGCAGAATGGTATGTGTGCACTATTACCTTCGTCCCAAGTATGTAAGAACGAAACATGTCAATTGAGAACACCACAGCTAATAGCTCCTTTTCTGTGGTGGTGTAATTCACTTGGGCGTCATTCAATGTCTTGCGGGCATAATATGTGACATGAAATAGCTTATCTCTGCGCTGCCCAGGTGCTGCCCCGACATCATAGTCACTAGCATCACACATGATCTCAAATGGTTGTGTCCAGTCTGGTGGCTGTACTATTGGGGCTGTTACCAGTTTTTCCTTCAGAACCTTGAATGCTCCAATACATTCATCATTAAAGTCAAAGGGTCAGTTTTGCTCTAAAAGATGGCATAGGGGCTTGGTGATTTTTGAGAAATTTGCAATGAATCTCCGATAAAAACCAGCATGCCCTAAGAAACTTCTAATACCCTTGACTGTTGTCGGTGGCGGCAGCTTTTCAATCACCTCAATCTTGGCCCTGTCGACTTCTATCCCACGACGGATAATCTTGTGGCCAAGGACTATCCCTTCATCCACCATAAAGTGGCATTTTCCCCAATTTAACACTAGGTTTGCTTTTTCAAATCTTTCAAGTACCTTTTGTAGATTGTCGAGGCAGCTCTCAAAATCGTCTCCAAAGACTGAAAAATATCCATAAAAATTTCAAGGAAGTCCTCCACCATATCGGAGAATATGGCCATCATGCACCTTTAGAAGGTGGCGGGTGCATTACACAATCCAAACGACATTCTCCTAAAAGCATATGTTCCATAGGGGCATGTGAAAGTCGTCTTTTCTTGATCCTCTAGTGCGATAGCAATTTGATTATAACCTGAATAACCATCAAGAAAATAATAGTAAGGTTTACCTGCTAATCTATCAAGCATTTGATCAATAAAGGGTAAAGGAAAGTGGTTTTTTCGAGTAGCTTTGTTAAGCTTCCGATAGTCCATACAAACCCTCCAACCGGTCACAGTCCTGGTTGGGATTAACTCATTGTTTTCGTTGGTCACCACATTCATTCCTCCTTTCTTGGGAACACATTGCACCGGGCTCACCCATTTGCTGTCAGAGATGGCGTAAATAATACCAACATCTAACCATTTGATCATCTCTTTACGCACCACCTCTTTCATCGCATGGTTTAGCCACCTTTGGGCATCTATAGTCGGCTTATGATCGTCCTCCAAAAGGATTTTGTGCATGCATAACGCCGGACTAATGCCTTGAATGTCAGCAATCGTCCATCCAATTTCCTTTTTGTGCTGTCGTATCATGCCTATTAGCTGCCGTTCCTATTCTTGTGGCATCTTAGAAGAGATGATTACGGGCAACGTATCCTTTGAACCAAGAAAAACATATTTTAGCTGTCCTGGCAGGGGCTTCAGTTCTAAGGCAGGTGGCTCAACAGTAGATGGCTTTTGGATTAAATGGTTATCCGAAGTGTAATTCAAAGGTTCGAATAACTTACCTGGACGATCGCCTATCCAGTTTACCTCCTCCTGATCTTCAATATCAGATGTTTCGGATTCAGAGGAGTTTCTGTCGTCGGTGCTGTCGTCAGTGCTGTCGTGACAGTCCTATAGGTGGCTGTCGCAGCAGTGACCAAATTTTATATCGTGACAGCCCGACCTGATGCAGGGTTGATCAAAGGCAACTTCAGTGATAGCCTTGCATTCCTCGTCTGCATCAGCATGCTTCATCGCTTGGAGATCATTCAACTTAATCTCTTGATCGTTCACTCGCATGGTGAGTTCTCCTTTCTCCACATCAATCAGTGATCTTCCCGTGGATAAGAAGGGTCGCCCAAGGATGATTGGTGCGTTTTCGTCTGCCTCACAATCTAAAATAAGAAAGTCAGCAAGAAAAATAAATTTATCCACTCTTACCAGAATATCTTCGATTTTTCCTTTCGGATGAACATAAGAGCGGTCTGCCAGCTGCAGAGTTACTGTCGTGGGTCGCGCCTTTCCAATACCTAATTTCTGAAAAACACATTTTGGCATTAAATTAACACTAGCACCAAGATTACAAAGTGCCTTACCCACATATTTATTTCCGATTACACAAGGTATGATGAAGCTCCCCGGATCCTTCTTTTTCTAGGGTAGCTGCCTATGAAGAATACTCATGCAACCTTCTGTCATCTTTACCGTTTCAAATTCCCCAAGTTTAGATTTCTTTGACATGACATCCTTGAGAAATTTAGCATAACCGGGCATCTCCCTAACGGCATCTAACATCGGAATATTAATATGAACATGTTTAAAAATGTCATAAATCTTTTTGAGTTGAGATTCTTGCTTAGCTTGTTGTATCCGTTGAGGAAAAGGAGGTGGGGGACGTTAATCAGCAATACGTCTTTCCCACTGCATACGAATCTGAGGAGGTTTAGGTTCATCAATTTTCTCCTCTATCACTTCTGCTGTCGTGACAGGCTCATCGGCAACAGTCTGTTTGTTACCTGTCGGGGCAGCTTCCTCGGCAGGTTTATCTAAGGCTGGCTTTCTTACTGTTTCAGCTTCTTTTTCCGGCCCTGGTAGTTTCTTCCCACTGCTAGTAGTAATTGCCTTACATTGCTCATGTGTGGGCTGGCTAGCATTTTCAGTATTACTAGGGAATCCTCCAGTCTGCCTCGGCTTAATATGTTGGGAAACCTGACTCATTTGTGTCTCCAAAGATTTTAGAGTAGCTTCATGATTTGTCATCCGCATCTCTATTTTATCCATGAAATTCTCTGTCTTCTTGACAAACTGGTTCATATTCTCAATATAAGTACCTGTCTGAGACATAAAAGTGCCCAGAGTCTGTTCTAGTAAACTGCTCGTGGCAGCTGGTGGCTGTAGTTGCTGCGGCGGCGGCAGATGCAGCGGCAGTTGCTGTCGCGTCAGCAATCTAGGTCCTCCCTGATTCTGATTGTGTGCTTGAGGATTCAGGGCATTATTAGGGTTACTCCAAGAAAACTTGGGATCCTTCCTCCAGTTTGGATTATAATTGTTGGAATTGTAATTTGGCTTGTAATTTCCAACATATTTTCCCTCTTCTAACTGTATAGGACACTCATCCGAACTATGATTTCCCTCACAGATTGCATATACCTCCTCAACAGCAAATCCATGTTGTCCGTCATCATTCAATAATCTTTTCATTGCTTTAGTAAGGAATGCTACCTGCGATTTCATCGTGCTGTCGGCTTCATAATACTTGACAGCTAGTACTCGTTTACCCCCTCTTCTTGCTATCGGAAACTGCTCCTCATTCTTAGGCAGATTTTTCAATACTTGAATTGCCTCGTCCGGATCTTTATCCAATAATAGTCTGTTTGCTGCTGAATCAATTCGAATACGAGTTTGTAAGTTGGCAGCATTATAAAACTTAGTTACCTGATTCCAGACGTGGAATCCATGCATTGGGCAGTTCCGTAGAAGAGTAGTAAATCTGTCCCAGGCCTCGTGCATCGGCTCGTCATCTTCCTGTTTAAAAGTAGCAATTTCATTACGTAATCGCTCAGATAAATGCGAAGGATTAAAACGAGATAAAAATTCATGAGATAAATTTGCCCAAGTTCTAATTGAACCCGGCGTAAGTTTATTCCACCATGTTTTAGCTCTGTCCCTCAATGAATGGGGAAATAACTAAAGCCTCAGTATCTCCGGATTAACTCCTGGCAGTCTAAACGAACCACAGATCTCCTGGAACGTTTTGAGATGCTCCCTAGCATCCTCTGTAACAGCACCACTAAACTGCCCAGCATTGTTGATCATACTAAACATGACATGTTTCAGCTCGAAGTTGTCAACATCAATATCCGGCAGCGTGGTCTCCAACTCTACATGATCGTTCAACATGTAGTCACGACAGGACCGTCGTCCGGCGGCGGCAGGGTTACCGATAGGTGGTATAATATCGCTGACATGTGGGTCATCTCCATTGTGGGCCATCTTCTCTAAATGTTCCTCAAGGTACTCGTTCTTGGCTAGAAGGTGACGAAGCTGTTTCTTGAGATTGAATGATCGTTCGATTTCCGGATCTAATGGATACTCGGGATCTTTACCTCGATTCGATCTGCGCATAAACAAGAAAACCTTGTGAAAAGCAAGAGTTGAATGCACCAAAGAAAAACTGAAAAATAAAAATAAAAACAAAATAAAAATAAAAATAAAAGCGAAAAGTGCAATAAAAGAAAAGGTAGAGTTATATTGCCAATCCCCGGCAATGGCACCAAAAACATTTTGCGTGTAAAATAGTCTATCGCAATGGTAGTGCAAGTATACACGACACAAGTAGTAAAGCGATACGAAGTATCGGATATCGTCTCTACAGGGATTGGGCTAATAACTTCACCTTAATTCACTGCACGAAAGTAAAGGAAATATTTGAGAGTTGTCACGAGAATAATAAAGTAACCGTAAATAAAAGAGTAGAAATATCAAGATAAAGAGAATGGGCTGGTATTGAATTGCTCAGTAGTGCAGGCATTGCAGAGTTTAGGAAATTCAATTATGTCGTCGTCACCCGTCGCGGCAGCACCTGTCACGGCGGCAGTCCGTTGATCGTCGCGGCAGCAACGCTCAACTCAGTACTTTCAAGTTTGGCAAGAATCCCAGATATGCCTTGGCCTATCCCTAGGTCCAAGTCTGTCGATGATCACGTCTTGATGATACCTCCCGGCGTCAATCGAAGGATGAACACCGATGTGTATGACTTCTTCTTTAGCCACTTAACCTCGCCCTATCCCTAGGCACGAGATAGTTCAACTATAAACTAGAGAACTTGCTCTTATTTCTTTCGTATACTTAACTCTCTCGATGCTAAGTAAATATATAACCTCACAATGCTCTCCCGATGCTCTTGCAAGATATTAATAACCAAAATAAGAGAACTTGAAGTTTATTTTATTGAACTGAAAATTCCTAAAACAAAACAACCCTTGCAACTACTTTACAAATCAACTCGTGGCCCTAGGGGGAATTTAGAACATGTCGGCGGCGGGTAAACGGCTAGGGGTTTTTGGTTATCGGTTATGGGATATTGGATATGCCCTATGTTAAAATACATGCCCTTATATAAGCTTTGGGCTCAAGTTATCTAATTTGACAAGGATTACAACTTTAATTAAAAGTATGATTCTAATAAAGACTAATCTTCGAGGAATCTACTTTCCAGCCGTCGTCCTTGTTTCTTGGGATTTTCTCTCTTTGAGCTTTGGGCTTGACATATCTTTTGATCCGGGGCTTGGAAAAATATAAGGTTTTCACACGACAGACGAGCAGAATTTTCTCTATCTATCGAGGTCCATTTTGAGAGTTGTCACGAGAATAATAAAGTAACCGTAAATAAAAGAGTAGAAATATCAAGATAGAGAGAATGGGCTGGTATTGAATTGCTCAGTAGTGCAGGTATTGCAGAGTTTAGGAAATCGAGTTCTGTCGTTGTCACCCGTCGCGGAAGCACCTGTCACGGCGGCAGTCCGTTGATCGTCGCGGCAGCAACGCTCAACTCAGTACTTTCAAGTTTGGCAAGAATCCCAGATCTGCCTTGGCCTATCCCTAGGTCCAAGTCTATCGATGATCACGGCTTGATGATACCTCCCGGCATGAATCGAAGGATGAACACCGATGTGTATGAATTCTTCTTTAGCCACTTAACCTCGCCCTATCCCTAGGCACGAGATAGTTCAACTATAAACTAGAGAATTTGCTCTTATTTCTTTCGTATACTTAACTCTCCCGATGCTATGTAAATAGATAACCTCAAAATGCTCTCCCGATGCTCTTGCAAGATATTAATAACCAAAATAAGAGAACTTGAAGTTTATTTTATTGAACTGAAAATTCCTAAAACAAAACAACCCTTGCAACTACTTTACAAATCAACCCGTGGCCCTAGGGGGAATTTAGAACATGTCGGCGGCGGGTAAACGGCTAGGGGTTTTTGGTTATCGGTTATGGGATATTGGATATGCCCTAGGTTAAAATACATGCCCTTATATAAGCTTTGGGCTCAAGTTATCTAATTTGACAAGGATTACAACTTTAACTAAAAGTATGATTCTAATAAAGACTAATCTGCAAGGAATCTACTTTCTAGCCGTCTTCCTTGTTTCTTGGGATTTTCTCTCTTTGGGCTTTGAGCTTGACATATCTTTTGATCTGGGGCTTGGAAAAATATAAGGTTTTCACACGACAGACGAGCAGAATTTTCTCTGTCTATCGAGGTCCATTTTGCTTTTTCTCCACTAACTTGTTGTCATCCTCTGCTGTCATGACAGCACCATGGTAGCATCGTCCTCTTTTTCTGCTTATCCAGCTCAGCTCTTCTGCTTGTCTGCCCAGCGCCTGCCTTCTCCGTTTACTACGGCGGCAACCTGCCAAAAACAGTCATTCTTAGTAGAATCTGTGCCTTAAATATATTTGTGATGTTTTGCTGTAAACTTACCTAAATGCAATGAAATGATGCTTGAATGCAGCAGAAATATGGGTTAAAAAGGTGTAAATAATAGAACTTTTACACACTCAACACCAATTGTGAAATTTGTAATTCTCATTCTTATCTATTCAATTGGGTTGAGTGCTTGTAAAAGGGCTATATTTTGTATTGAGATATACTAGTTTTAGCCTTCATCTTCTTTGTATTTTTCAAGTGAGGATTGAATCAAATTTTGGGTAGAAAATTTGATCGGTATTGTAAAGGTTACCTCCTTAGCCTAGAAAAGGGGAAGAAAATTAGTGGATTGTTGGAAAATCCTTAGTGAAGCTAAGGTAGTGGATGTAGAGTTCGATTGGAACTGGAACCACTCTAAATTCTTTTGTCTATCATTTTTAATTTTCCATTCCACCACCAAAATTCTAAAAATCCAATTCTCCCCCTCTTGGCTTATATTGATTCGTTGATCCGCTCAACATTTTTATTAATGATTTAATTAAAGGAATTAAAAAATCTTATGCTGACTTTTCATAACCACTTTACGTTACATTTCCCTCTATTCATTTTCTCTCAACTTCCACTCAGCCAAACATATTTCCCTCATCAATTAATCTCTGGTTTTCATCTCTTTTGCTGAGATTTCATCTTCCTAAGGATTTCCAACCTTTTCTTCATCGAATCCTTTTGTTTTCACTATAGATTTTCAGGAAATCTTGCCCAAATTGATTAGAAATCAACCATTACTGGTAATCTTCGTCCTTCTCCTCTAATGATCAGTTCTTTACTGAAATTCCCAAGTTATCAATTCTTTGCTAATGATCTTTAAATTGTTTTAATGTTATAATCGAGAAATGGTTGCTAAATTCATGGTTGTTGAGGTGATTTTTATGATTTTTGCATTTCTGAGTTAAACTCTATTTTGAGGTTGATTTCCAACATATTTTGGATGATCTTTGAAGTTCAGATTGAGGTTTTAACAAGTAAATCCCCAATAGGCTTGGGTTCTTAAGTTTTACATATTAGATTTGTGGTTTTGGGGGTGTTTTTGGTGATCTGCTATTGCTAGAGATATAATGACGTATTTGTGATGATTTTTGATGTTGATTGAGGTTTAGATGTGGTTAGAATTGATAGATCTTGGCTGGACTTTGATTTGAGAAAGTTTGGAGGTGATTTCGGTTGTTTCGGATAGCCGGAATGGTGTTTTTGTTTAGTGCAACGAGTTTGAATGAGTGGCTAGTGATTTCAATGCATGATGATGCATTAATCCTCTGATCTTATGTGTAGTAAACATGGGAGACATCTTCAGACGATTTTGGTGTTGATCTGGAAATTCCGGAAGCCTAGGAATCGTTTCGGCAAGCAAGCAAAACGTAATTGGTCAGTACGTATGGTTTTTAGAAGTCGTTGAGGGACAAGGAAACAAGGTTTGGTTATTTAGGGTTGGTTTGAAACACCATCCTAAGTCTAGAAGTAAGTATGGCTTGTTTTACTCTCAATATGTGGTTGATGCCCTAAATGCTTTTAACATGCTCTTGATTTGCGTTAGACAAATTCCTACTGTTTTGTGCATGATTTATAACATGAAAAGATGTTATGTGTTGATCCCATGAGATAACATGATTATGTTAAGAGTTTTGACACTTTGATTAAATGAAATGTGGTTTGAAATGGGATGAGAATGATTTGAGAAATGTTTCATCAAAACAATAGGTGAGATGATGATTTTAAAGTAATATATTTGCATAAATGATGAGAAGATTACCAGATATAATTGGTCGACCAATAGGATAAAAGTGAACTATAAACTAAAAATTTGTACGTGCTCTATGGAGTCGGGAAATGGGGGTAGTGCCATCTCGATCCAAAGTGAGAATCCGATGATGAGACCTACCATCGAGGTAGGTCTTGGTGAAACACCCAAGCTTTGTGGCGAAGAGAGATACCGCCATGAGAGTCCGGTGATGTGAGATTCCACCGAGGTAGGACTTGGCTTTAAGTAAAGCTAATATGCATATCCGAGTAAAGATGTAATACGAAATGCCAATATATGAGATTGTATTTGATTCACATGAACCAAAAGTTGAGATGTTTTATGCTATGAGAAATGCATATGTGATTTGAGGTTTATGAATTGCTTTAATTACATTAAGCATGTGTATGGCTTTGCCATGAGATATGCATTGCTTGAATGCATGAGTTAGATTGATGGTACATGTGATTTTCAAATGAACATTTACTTTGAAAGGTTTTCAAGCATGTGTTAGAAAGAGCATGTTGTAGAAAATGGTTTTTGAGAATGAGTTTTATGGTTGCATTGTTGTGTTGGTGTTTTTAGAGCTTGCCTCACTAAGCAAATGTGCTTACGCTCTCTTTTACCAACAATGCAGATAATTGATACACTTTTGGCAGCAACGAGGCTAAGGATTTCCAAGTATTTGAAAAGCTCAAGTATGGTGATGCTTTACGTTTACTTTAGTAAAGATAATTGGCAATGGGGATCTATGGTTTGTTTTGGGAGATGTATTTTGAACTCCATGTGGTTGTTGCAAGTTTAATATGGTATATGTGGGTTGTAAGAGGCCTTTATGGTTGTTTTGGTGCTTTATGTTACCCTTTTGGTATGTTCATGATTGTTCCACAAGCATGCTTCATGAATTGTCTTGTTATGCATGAGATGGTCAATCAAATGTTGTTATTTGTTGGGAATGGCATGTCTATATGTTTGTGTGGGTGTCAATAGCATGTATATATGACTTGAGTTTGGTTTGTTGAGGGGGGTGCTGTGTTTTCGAGGCTGTTTTCAGGCCAGTTCTGGTATGCATATCGATACACGAGCCCTCGTATCGATACGCGTAAGCCAAATTGGTCCCTTTACACAGGCGTTTTGGTACGATTGTGAAGTGTTTTGGTACGGGCTTGAAGGGCGTACTGACACGCGGGGAAGCGTATCGATACTCTATCTGTGACTTTGGTCACTGCCATCCCACGTATCGATACGGTCACAAGCGTATCGAAAGGCGACCGTTAATTTTGTTAAAAGGCATCTTCATAAGTTTGTTTTCGTTTCATTTTAGTCCCCGAAACTTATGAATGCAATTGAATGAGTTTGGAATGTCTGATTGTGTTGAAATTTGACAGAGTGGCATGAAATGAGACTAAATGAATACTGGTAACCTTAAAATCTATGAGGTCTTTGTAATTTGCGGAATTTATGTTTTGGTCCTTAAAGTCTAATTTGTTCAGTTAAGTCCCTAATTGAGGCCCGATCGTTGTGATGTTTCTTCCTCTGCTTATTGGTGATCACATGAGACTAAGGTTGCTTCTAGAAAAGTTAAAAAGAAAAAAGGGTTGTTAACTGGAGTCAGCTTTAACGAGTTGGCTTCGGTTTTCCCTGTGTAATTACCTCGGTCTGGGTCAACCGTCTAGACCGGGCTAAGGGGGTTACATTATCCCTATGTCGAAACCGTGCTGATGTGCATTCCTTGATAATACCTCCCAGTGTGAACCATGGATGAACATTAACCAATCTTACGCTTCTTTTAAACGTTAAAACTCTAACTGATCCCTAAGTTGAGTTAGTTTTCACCGATTGGGTTGAAAACCATGTTTATCCGTTTCGTGAGTCTAAATTTTCTGATATTATACATATAGATAGTTAACGAGATCCCCTCCCAATTCATTCGAAAACAAGAATAAGACCAAAGGATAAACAAATCTTAAACTAAAATTGCATTCACAAAAACTTAAACAAAATCCAATCGTTTTCTCACAACTACTAAACAATATAACCTAAACCATAAGAAGAAAATAAAATATAATGACAATGGAAGCCCGCTAAAAGTTTTCTCAAAAGCTCGATTCTCTAGATGCTAGATCAATAGTCGGCTTTGGCTTTTTATAGAGGTGGTTTGGGTCAAGTCATTCTTAAGAATGGAGTTAAGTTAGAATTAAACACATTAAAAGAACAGTCTTCTTTTAAAGTAATATATCTTTCTTCCTTAAATCCTCTCTCTTTGCGTGGAATCTTCTCTTAACCTTCTATTGGCGTTTTCATGGTCTTCTCCCAGCTCGATCCTCATGCAAAGTGCATAGAAAAATTCAGCATTTCATCCTCTTTAAATGCGCTCCACTTTGCAAGTTTTCTCCTTCGGCCGCCTTGTGAGTGCACTGCCTCAGTAAAAGTATATCAATCTTTTATGATTAGCAAGGCTTTATCTCCTGGTTCAGCTTCCTTAAGTAGAAAAACACCAGGAGAGTACCTTTTTTCCACCAAATATTGTCGAATATATCTAATCAAGCTTGGCAATGTTAGAAACAATAAATTATCCATGAATAATCGGTGATGCAAGCTTAAATTTAACAATAATTGAGTTATAAAGGGTCTTAAAATTAGTACTTTTATACACCTAACAATGGTGTTTTGTTTTTTAGCACCCCTCACCAAGCTTTGTGTGCTTACACTCTAATTTTTCCTTCAATGTAGAAAATTGAGGTTCGAAAGGTAGCGTGGAGCAAGGGATGAAAAGAGACTCCATTTGAGAAAGAATGGTTCGGTTTAGACTATAAGTAATAAGGGAAATGGGGGATCCATTGTGTTTTGGGGAGATTTGTGCAAACTCCCTATTTGAGAAAGTGTTCATTGTTGTTTTATACTTGTAAATGGCATTTGGTTATTGGTTTGTGCTTGTTATGCATTTTGGTATCTTGCTTGGCTTGTTTACTAGGTTGCATGCCTATAGTTTTCCTTTAATGCAAATTGCCATGATATGATGTTGAATATACCATTAATAATTGAGGTTTGATGTTCGGATATGTTATATATATATATGTTGGAAGCATGCTTGAATGGCTATTGGTGCATTAAAATGTGAAAACCAGCAAAATGTGACATTACAGGCCCATGTGTTTTGATACGCCTAAAACTCTATCGAAACGCTGAGCTTGAAATGGGCATGGGGTTTCGAAACAAGGAAGAGTGTATTGAAACATGCTCAGTTAGGTCGGTTATTGGAATTTTGTGTATGGATACGTCTTGGAGACCGTATCGAAATGGGCTCGCTTTCTGAAACACCTAGAGTTGTTCCGAAACAATGTGTATCAATACATGGCTAAGTGTATTGATACATGTAAAGTGTCCATAAGTTCTATATTTTGTGCACATTACATCTCATATTATTGCTATTTTTAAGTACAGTTTAAGCATAATTAAGATCATGCATTGCATTTTACAGTATTCTTTACTTTGCCATGTTTTTTATTGATTATTAATGTGGTAAGGAAAAGGTACTATTTTAGTTTAGTTTTAGTTTTAGGTACTAGAGGCTTGTAGAAAGAGAGAGGAGCTGAGGACATGATGCTGAGGCAGCAAACCAAGGAGTTGTACTGATGTAGTTCCAGACAGAGACAATAGTTGTCGAGTAGCTGCCGCCGCCTTACCTGCCGCTCAGGGCATCAAATTGAGGAATTGGAGAACTGGAGTGCGATCTGTAGAACAGAAAATTCTGATTCTAACGAGGCCATCCACTCTATTTTCCGATAACGATAGCAGCAGGCAAAGCCGCCAAAGGATGAGTTCAAGATTACTTGTGGAGCAAGGCAACGTGAAAAAGTCCACATTAAATTCAAAGAAGTCAGAATTAAAGGTTGCATTTAATGCAAAAGCTACTTTGAAGACTTCTACTCCAAGACGGACTAGACTTAGCTAATGCCTATATATACTCAATGTATTTTTATTTAAAAACAACTGAGGTTTTCCCTTAAACATAGTTTAGGTTTTCTTTCCGCCACTATGTTCTAAATTCTCTTTGGGTTTGGGTTATGTTGTAAACTAGTGTGAGAACGGTTATTTAGGATTTTAAGTTTGTTTTTGCAATAAAACTTTGAGGTTTGCTTATTCCATGTTCTTCATAGTATTCAATTATGGCGAAAGATTAGTTGATTACTATCCATTTGTTTGGCATCGAGAGAGTTGAACTCACGAAAGGAGTAAGCACGGTCTTCACCTTAATCAAGTGTGGATCAATCCAGCCTAGACATAGGTTAGGGTTTAAGGCGGCTAAAAGAGAACGAACCAAATATTGTTGTCTTTGCACGATTCACGCCGCGACTAGTATTATATTCAGTGGGCATCAACAACATTCAGACTTAGACATAAGCTGGATCACTTTTGAAGCGTTCTGCCGAGCCTTGAAGTATTGCCGAGTTCGCCACCAAGACACATGTCCATTCCACTACCTAGGCAGTGAGAGCGTCTCAGCAAACTAATCTGCCATCTTCCGCCGAGGCAGCGAAGTCTTGCAGCGCAAAGAAACTTATCCTATTCAACGCAGTTTCGCACTACTCAACACCTAAACGCTCTACAAGTTTTTGGCGTCATTGCTGGGGATTGGTAACAACAAATTTCGTTTTTATATTTATGCACCTTTATTTTTGTTTTTATTTGAAAACAAATGAATTTTACAGTTTTCTTTGCTAGTGCATGACCAGGCAAATCCAAAAGGTGAAATCGTTTACTTTGACGATATCGAACGAAGAGCAAAAGAACTCAAAAAGGAAATCTGAACAGCCGTCGGGAAAGCTAAGGAAGAGGGAAAAATAGAGGTTATCATGAATGAAATAGACGACTACCCTACCATCGATGCCTGTATCGGCTGCGATGGGCAGCAAGACCCGCCGCCCAGTGAACAACAACAAGTTCTACCTAGACAGCAACCTCCTATTCAGTCCACGTAGCCACAATATGATATAACCACCGGACACTACTTGGAGCATGACTTCAGATGACAGAGCCTGAGATTGAGGCGGATCACTTTGAATTAAAATTCGTCATGTTCAACAAGATCAACACTTTGGGGCAATTCGGAGGGACTGCCACAGAAGATGCTCGGCAGCACTTAAGAGGATACCTGGACATATGCAGAGCATTCAAAATACACAGAGTCCATCAAGATGTGCTAAGGCTGAGGTTATTCCCATGTTCACTGAAGGATAGGGCAAAGCCGTGGTTGAACAACCAGCCAACAGGGTCATTCAATACATGGACAGAGCTGTGCAAGGACTTTTTGGATCGTTTCAGCCCATCTAATGTTACAGACAAATTGAGAAACGATATCACAGCCTTCAGATAAGGGGATGATGAGCCAATGTATGACTCATGGGAGCGACACCAAAATATGCTAAATAAAATTGCCCGCTTCATGGTTTTTCGGCTTGGACACAAGTGTCAATGTTTTACAACGGGGTAAACTACCAAACTCAAATGATGATTGACGCCTCAGCCAACAGAATCATTCTCGACAGATCACAAAAGGAGGCATTGTGGATCCTAAACCAAGCCTCCAAGAATTACTATAAGTACCCAATAGCTCGCCGAGGCGGAATTAGGAGGCCAACAGCTGTGAACGAAGTGGAAGCCTCAGAATCTGTCAATGCCCGCCTCGACAAACTGACAGAGCTGGTTATGAACATGGTAAATCCCATCGGAAAAGTCTATGAGGCCAAGGATATAGAGCCATTCTGTGATGAGTGTGGGCGCAACTACAATTCCTCCGAATGTACCGCATCTGCCAATTTCATGGGAAGATACAAGAGGAACAGAAGGCCCGCCACGAACACATATAACCCTGGGTGGAGATATCATCCAAACATCGCATGGAGCCATCCTAAAATTGCTGCAAATCAACAACAACAATAGGGAGGTTACCAGCAAAACCAGTCCATACAGTAAGCTCAACAACCACAGAACAATTCACTAGAAGCAACTTTTCAAACTTTTATGTCTAATACTAGTGAATTTATTGTTCGTACTAATAAGTTTATTGATAAAACTGAGTCGTTTATGGACAGGACCGAGATGAGGATGAACAACCAGGAAGCTGGGATAAAGAACCTGGAAACCCAGTTTGCGCAATTCACAGAGATCTTTATCCACAAGACAAAGTGTGCAACATCTAGCAGTACAGATGAAATAGCTAAACCCACATATGAGCAGTGCCAAGCCATATCAACCAGAAGTGGGAAACTGTTGGATGAGCCCAGAGTGGAAAAACTAGCGGAGGAACAACCAGCACAGAAGGAACTGCCTGTCGCGACAGCATCAATGCCAGCCGCCTCGACAAATGAGCCTGACAGCAGCAATGCGGCAGATGATCCTCCACATATCAAGTTCCCATGCAAGGAGTGTATAGAGGACATCCACATGTCAGCACCTTTCCCCAGAGACTTAAGCAATTGAAACAGGAGCAATGTTCAGGAAATTCCTAGATATTCTGAAACATGTGCACATAAATATCCCTCTCATAGAAGTCATTCAGAACATGCCCAGCTATGCGAAATACCTAAGGGACATGGTTTCCAAGAGGAAAAGAATTGGGGAGTTCGAAATAGTTGCTGTGATAGAAAAGTGCATAGCTATGCTACACAATAAGCTGCCGCCCAAGCAAACAAATCCAGGCAACTTCATAATACTATGCAAAATACGCATCAACCATGCAACTAAGGCCCTGTGCAACTTAAGACCCAACATCAATTTGATGCCTAAGGCAGTCTTCGACAAGCTAGGAATCGGGCAAGCCAAACCTACATCCATCATGTTGAAACTTGTAGATCACTGATTTATACAACCGGAGGGCAAGATCGAAGACATCTTAGTTCGAGTGAGCAGCCTTATTTTTCCAGCAGACTTCCTCATCTTAGACTGAGAGGCCGATGAAAAATCCCCTATCATCCTTGGGCGACCATTTTTGGCCACATGCCGAAAATTAATTAATGTGTAACGTGGGGAACTGATCATGAGGGTAGACAATCAAAGTATCAAGCTTAATGTGTTACAACCCTCAGTAAAGGAACAAGAAGGATGTCTGGATGCTCAAGTCGCCAAAATCAACACATAGACAAGTCAAGAAAGCATCTACCACGACAGACCTAAGGGCAGGCTGAAGGACCCAACAACACACCTCCTTTCAGGACAGGAGGACCCGCCAAAAGGGAATGAAAAGAAACACCACCTCATGAAGTTGTTATGTCTAGGAGATGCACCCAAATGCACTCCAACATAACATAATTAATTATATTTTATTTTCTTTATTTTTATGTTTTAGAAATAGAATTTAATTTATTCCAATTTATTTTCCTTAGAATTAGATTTTAATTTAGTTGAATTTATTTTTCACATTTTTATTTTTTCAGAATTTATTTTTAGTATTTAATTATCTTTATTTTTATTTTAGGCTTTAGTAATAAAAGATCCGGATCAAGAAGAAGGCTCAACAAGGAGCCCGCCCACCATCCCACCAAGACAGCCAAGGGCGACCCAGCGTGGAAACTGTGTAATGGAGAGTTTCCCGCTAACGATTAGCTGCCAACGGCTACAGCAGTAACATGCAGAAATCACGTAACATGCGCAAGACAACTTGCCCATTGGACATTAAATTCCGCCACGGCACCTCTCAACAACCTCTATTTAAACCTTAGTCACCTCATTCATTCACTTTACTTTCACCTCCTTGTTATCTTATTCTTGAATCCACTGCTCTCTTTCTAATTAGTTTCTTCTAAGTTTTAGTTTACATCTAAGCCATCTGGGATGAGATATAAAACGCAGTTCGCCAAGCAGGCCATTTGGGAGGAACAAGGGTTCCATTACACAAAGAAAATAGGGGATCTCTGCCTTGAGCCTGCCTTATTCGAAACCATCCAAAGCAAGGGATGAGAAATATTTGCACGGCAACCGGATATGGCAAACATAACATTGGTCAAAGAGTTCATTTCCCATCACCCTCGCCTAGAGCTGCCGTTTGTCTATGACCGAGGGGAACCTGTCAAGCTCAACACCGTCGTGATCAACATCTTCTACGGCCTAGAGATGGAGGACAAGCCCCATGAGGAATGGAGGCAGTCACTAACGGGTGCCAACTATGATAAACTAAAGGCCAAACTGTGTGAGCCCAACACGCCGTGGTTGGGAGGAAAGCATGGCGGCTTCGTCCAACGCCCCAGACTGCTGGTCGAGCCCATGCTTTGGAACACCTTCATCAAACGACGTCTGCTACCGACCTTCTACAACTCCACAGTAGACAGGTCGCGCCTCGCACTCATCCACAACATCAAGGTCAAAAGACCGATCAACGTTGGAGAGTTCATTTGCAAGGAGATCCACAACTATTTCCACAAGACAAAAGGTAAGTTGTACTTTCTGTCTCGCATCACCGGTGTAACCCCCTTAACCCGGCCTAGACGGTTGACCCGAATTAAGAAAGTCACACGGGGAAAACCAAAGTCAATCCGAAAGTCAACCTTGATTAACGACCCTTTTTTTCTTTTTAATCTTGTCTAGATGCACATTAGTCCTAATTGTGATCACACAAACATCATACACAAAGATCACAAACATCAGAGATCAAACAGGGACCCAATTAAACAAATTACAACTTTAGCGACCAAATTGTAATTCTTGTTAAATATGAGGACTTAACCCAAATTAAAGTTACCAACTTGAAATTAATCAGGTTTCATGCTTCTCTGTGAAATTTCAGCTCAAACGGACTTCCCAAACTCATACAATTGCACAAACAAGATTCAGGACCAAAACGCAAACAATTCAAAACATTTAACTGCCAATGTCAGCCCCCAACGGTCGACCATTCCAGAACAGGCAGACCCCGTTTCGAAACACGGGCCGTTCTGCAACGGGTTCCGGAACACGGGCTGGCAGTAGCCAAACCGTTTCGAAACGGTGCCTACCGTTTCGGACGCCTTGGTTCATTCAAGGCACCCGTTCCGAAACGGTGTGCACTGTTCCGAAACACCCTACACAGATTGCAGCAAAATGCACACTTAAACATGCAATTGATCATTCAAACATGCTCCAAATGCTACCAAACTTTACCAGCATGCAATTCAACATATATAAGACTTATAAGCATCAACAAATCAACAAAATAACTTCATATGCAAAAAGCCCCAAATCTATAGGCATGCTTCCTACACAAGCTAGCTATTCAAGCACAAACTTCCAAAACAAGCATGTAATGATCCAACACAAAAACCAGCATTCTTAACATCATTCAACATACTTAGGGAGTTCCAAACACCTCCCAAAACATACACATTGGTCCCCCATTGCCAAATTACCAAAAGCTAAAATGTACTAACAAAACCTTCCATACATTGAGCTCTACTTTCACTTGAATGCTTGCCCTCCTTGCTGCCCTCAAGGTTCCCTAATGTTCTGCATTATTGAATTAAGAAAACGAAAGAGAGCGTAAGCAAAAGCTTAGTGAGGAATGCCCTTAAAAACCATTCAATAATGCATTTAAAAACATTTATAAATCATGCTTTAAATCAACCTTTGCACATACTCAAAAGCATACTTAAAACAAGCATCTCATGCTTCATAACATAACATGTCATATTGGCTCAAGTGATAGATTCCATTTCTTTAAAACAAGTTCATCAACTTTCCCAAGGAATTTTAAACACCTTGGCCCCAAGGACTTTTAAACACCTTGGCCATGGACTTTTAACCACCATGAAAGAGGACCACACAAGGACTTTTAACCACCTTTGTGTCCATAGCTTGATTCACCCCAAGGACTTTTAAACACCTTTGCCCCAAGGACTTTTAAACACCTTGGCCCCATGGACTTTTAAACACCATGGCCCCATGGACTTTTAAACACCATGGAAAGGATCACCTAAGGACTTTTAACCACCTTAGTGCCCGCAACAAGAACCATCCAAGGACTTTTAACCACCTTGATGTTCTTAAGTAACAAGGCTCACTCAAAGACTTTTAACCACCTTAGTGACCTTAACCCTTTTTAAAACATCACTTGCCAATATACATCATTTTCATCATTTAATCCACTGTTTTTAAGCATTAAACCAAGCCATATTCATCATGCATTTAAAAGCATCAAACCACATTTAATCAATGTACAAAAACAAGGAACTCTTACCTAGAGTTTCCTTCAACATATGCCTTACAACATCAGCAAATACCATGCTAAATCATGCTTTCAAAACAGTAATTAAAACATGCAATAAACCACTTTGCATCACAACAAAATCATGGCCACCACTAGAGAGTAATTCCGAAAACTTACACTTGAGCTTAGCAAAGTTGTTTAGACTTAAACTAAGCTCCCAAGACATTGGTTTCAAAGCCGAAAACCCAATTTCACACACGCACTCACCGATTCCACTTTGTTTCAAGCCAAAGCACCAAAACAAGCTTCCGGATCAACAACTCTTGGATCCAAAGATGCCTCCCCTGTTTCAACACATCAAAGCAGAGGATTAATGCATCATCATGCATTAATTGCTTCAATGAAAGCACCTTAACTCGCTGCTCTCATCCACACACCATTTTCGGCCACCAAACACAACCGAAAATGCATCCAAACCACTTCTAAACAAAGCCCAGCCATAAACCAGCAAAACCACATATCCTTTAACATCATATAACATCAAAAACAACCTATTAACATCCTTATACCTCCAGCAACATCAGATCCACAAGATCACCTCAAAAACAACCTTGAATCACAAGCTAAACTTAGGAAACTCAACCTATCCGGATTGCATTAATCAAAACTCAATTCCTTATCAATTTAGAGTTCATTTAACATCAAAAACACATCTCAAATCACAGATTAATCAGATCTAACGAAAATCATCAAAAATCACCAAATCTTGCATTATAAGCCAAGATCCATTTCACCACTTAAAAACCTTTAATAAAACATCAATTAAGGATTGAAAACTTAGGAATTTCAGTAAAGAACTGATAGTTTAGAGGAGAAGGACGTTCTTACCTCCAAACTTGAGTTTCTCCTCTTTTTGGAATCAAAAACCTTGATGAATCAAGTAGCAAATGATGAGGTTTTGTAGATATGTTGATTAGGAATCAAAAGAGAGTGGAAAGGAGGGATTTAGGTGAGAAAATCAGATCAAATTCTCTGGAGAGAAAGTGTTTGGGTTGAGAGAAAATGAGAGAAAGAAAATAGGAAAGTTAGTTATCCAAAATAGCCAAATGGCTTTCCCTCCCCTTTTAATATGATTTAAAATCAGAATATAGCTTAAAATATCTTAGAAAAATCTGGAGAAACTCTCTTTGGGTAAATAGCTCCTTAAAGATTCAAAGTTTCAACCCTTTATAAAACAGTCACCAAACTTTCGAAAATTACATTTTGGTCACTAGCCAAAATGTCACACATCCAAAACTCATTTTCCAAAATTGATTTCACAGTTCACTTAATTATATTAAAAGATGATTTTAGAACATTTTTCCATATTTTTAATGCAACCCGAACTAGGCTTTCCTAATTTCACCTCTTTAGATTCGAACAACACTTTGACCAACCGGTCAACGCCCAAAACTCCTAAGCCCAAAACCGGGGCGTTAAAACCGGCATATGTTCCAACTTCAACGTCCCTTGTTACCTAGAAGATTAGATGACATCTTCCAACGAGGGTTGGACATGGAAAGTCCGCTTGTAGATGATGCAGGCCCAGGAGATAGAGCCTATCACGCTGTTGTGCACTCTCATTGACAGCAACAAACGGATCGACCAACAGCAGTTGATGTTCATGAAGTATGTGAGGGAGCTCCAAGAGGCTTTTGTGGCATATCTCCTTCAGAAGTTTCCTAATGACGACCCCACTCTGCCAGCCTTCCCCGTCGATTTAGCTGTTGCAGCCGCACCAGAACAAGGAACACCATCAGCAGCAGTTGCCCGCCATGCTGCCTTCCGCCGCCAGATGCCATCTCCGACGCACTACCCATTGTACTCCGCCACCTCTAGTTCAAACACGGTGGAAAATTGTCCCGAGAGGCAATAGTAACACCTTTCACCCGCCTGCACAGTGGAAATAGTGGCCAACACCTTCTGATCCAATGAGGTTGAGCAGCAACTAACAGCAACATAAGCAGCAGAAGCAACAGCCCCAATGGCGATTGACTGTCTGGCAGCACAAATGGTGGAAGCACCAAGGAAGAGGAAGTGACACATCATCTATGCTGATGGTAATTCGACGGACTTTTGTTTTAATTTTGATGGTGTTTTATGTTTTAAGAGTTGAATAGTTGTGCTAGATGATGTTGGGTTGAGGCGCACTATTATGACCGAGGCGCATAGTAGCCCTTTTTCAATGCATCATGGTAGTACTAAGATGTATCGTGGATTGAAGGATGAGTACTATTGGGTTGGGTTGAAGAAGGATGTTTCTGATTTTTTGAGTAAGTGTACGGTTTCTCAACGCGTGAAAGCTGAGCATTAGTTTCCTTCTGGGCTTTTGCAACCTTTGAAGATACCAGAA